>OY728157.1:456644067-459292245 GCA_963277665.1 Viscum album | reverse complement strand
CTTATGGAAATATAAACTGATTACAGTGTTCGAGAACATAACAGAGGCACATTATTAAGTTATTATAAACCTCACAAGTTAAAATTATTTATGATAAAGAACAAAACAATATTACATGTTGGACATGTCATAATTATAAAACATTTCATGTATGTGAATAATCATTAGTTATAATATAATTCCACATGAGAAAATGTGTTATATATGTTGTGAGAAATCCAAATTAATAATGATATGGTTCAACTATAAATATATAAATATTAAAATATATTCATTAATACATAAATACATAAATACATAAATACAATGTGATGATTGATCTATAAATTTAATCACATACCAATAGGGTCAACTGTCGGCTGACTACAAGTCTTTGATTTTATTCTATATTCATTATTGATACGTATATTTTACAGATTCACCAATGAGATGTTTATGCATGAATAGTCTGCATAATTTTCAACACCTAGAACATACAAATAAGTTACTTCATTCATCAATAAATTCTAGAATGATAAAAACATTAAATTGTTAATAAACTGAAGTAATTGTAGAACACAACCAAGTGTAAACGTGGTTTGTTTCACAATGCTGTAAGATCTAGAGAACTTGTTTTGGTCAATATGATCTCGTAGAAGTTTGTTCCTACAGTACAATCAAAAAATTACTTAATATATATTCAATTGATAAAATTAAAATACATATTATAGTGGTAAAAACTTATCAAGATGATGAAAAATATAGTATGTCATCATGAGTTATTTCCCTCTAACAATATCCTTTGGTACACGGCCACAACATGAGCGTAGATAGTGGGATAACATTATCTGATAAATACCTATCTATTTTTTCCTTTTTATTAGTTTTATTTTGATGTTGTTCTCTAATAATTTTGTGTGAAAATATTGATGCAATAATGGAAAACATATTACATATATATAATATTATAATAAATGTTACAATATTATTCTACTGATAGTTTATCATTTATATTATAATATATTCGTCACAGAATGAGTGAAAGGTAAAATTTATAGTCATGTTCGATAATGGAATTCATTTTTCAAGATTAATTTTGTGTTGTACCAAAGAAAAATGAGTTGGTCCACATGTGTTAGTCATTGGGGTTTAAGAGTTTGAGTATGCAAATACACCAGATCAATATGTAAACACAACCTAAATTTAGTAGTTTTTAATCAATAAATAAATATTTGGTTTACGGTGAAACGTTTATTATCTCATCAACACTACAAGTATAGGAAAGATAGGCCTTCATAAATAAGATTATTTTGTTTCATCATCATCTTTTGATGTTGTCTCGCCTCTTTTTATATAGAAGGTTGACTTCCACTCATTTTTTAACAATTGTTATATAATTATTGGAATTTGATTACGTTCTCTGAAAATGTTGTGTTAATTTATTGATGCAATAATGGAAAACATATTAAAACTCTATAATATTATTATAAACCTTACATTAGTATGATACTAATAGTTTATCATTTATATTATAAAGTAATCTTCACATAGTGACTGAAAGGTACCATTTGTAGTTATATTTGATAATGGAACTCAGTTTGCAAGCTGTATTTCATTGTGTACCGAAGATGAATGAGTTGTTCCACAAGGATTACTCATTGGGATTTTAGAGCTTGAGTATGAAAATTTTACATAGCTCTCTATAAACTCAACATAAAATTACAATATTTTAATCGATTAAAAAATATTGGGTTTACAGTGGAAGGGGGATTATCTCAATAACACTACAAGGATAGTTAAGATAGACCCCAATCAATAAGAGTATTCTGTTTCATCATCATGTTTCAATTTTTTCTCACCTATTTTCAGATAGAAGGTTGAATTCCACTCATTTATGACAACTGCTCCATAATTACAATAGAATTTTGTTAAATAGTTTTATTTTATGTATTTATTTATCTGAGGGTAAAGTAATGTTATATTTATCTGTTGTTTTCTAAAAAAAGTCGACTATATTATATTATCAACAAAATGTGGGTTGTACTATTTTTTGAAAATTTCGGCATACAATCAAAAATAAATGTATAGTACTATAACAACGCATATTATTATGGTGAACAAATTAAATAACCATTTATTTGATTTTAAACCTAGTGTACTGGAGAAATATTAGTATGTCATTAAAAAATTACATAAAATAAAATCATAACATGAATATATCATAGGAGGAGTCAAACGGAGTGGAAAAGTTTTAAATATAACATAACAATGTATAGAACTATCCAAAAATATTGGAAAATAAGGACAACATATATAGAATAAAAAATCTTTACCAGCAATATGATATAAAGAGGATAAGTTTTTCAATTAGAAGTAGTACAGGCCTGGTGCAGGAAGGATCCTCAACCTACTAGCCTGAAATATTAGTTTAGAAATAATACAAAGGAAAATGTATGTACAACCAAGAATAAGACCACACTAACTAACAGATGTGAAATTGATGTAGTTGTACATATACACTATGTGTACTATGTGAGATATTCCCTGAACTGTGTCGGTGAGATTAGTATAGATCTCCAATGTTTAGAATCATCCTGATTTGTATAGAAAGAGAGCAGTTCAAACCTTCCCAATCCTTCGCAACTCGACAATAGAACCGTAGGTCTCGTTGTTTAAGGCTGAGTCTATGGTGGGTACGGTTGTGGGGAATCATGGATGAGGAATCAAACCATGTGATATAGTCGGTTAGGGTTGTGATATTGGTTGAGGCTGGAAGATATAACCACGTGTGAGACCATCCCATGTAGAAGAACAATTCATTGGGTAGGGTTTCTAGGATGTTGAATCGTGGGAGGAGATTAAAACAATGGGAGAACTTAGGGTTTTGAAAGATTCAGAATCTAGGTAGGATCTAGTGGGAGTCGTTGTAGTAGACTGGAACCAATTGAATGCATAGGGTTTATAGGTTGTGGTATCGTGGGAGAATAGGGGAATCATTGGTGGAATTCATAGGGTTTGGAGGTTGATGTAGTGTGGGAGTAGAGGGGAAATGCGGGTGGAATGTGTAGGATTTGGAGGTAATAGACGTGTGGGAGAAGAGGGGATTTACAGGAGTTAAAATCATGTAGGATGATAGAGTTTAGTGAGGCCTAAATGTGTAATGGAGCCACACTAATTAGTATAGATAATAGATACTAAATAATACAGGAGTTATTTTATTGAATTTATGTAATAAAAAAATATCCCCATTTTAATCATATTATTTTGTATTTATATTTAAATATACCAAATCATTAGAAATAAGTTTTTTCACTATATTCACCTTAGTAATTAGATTCATGCTCATTTGATTACTATATTTCATAAATGAAAAATGGATAAATATGTTTAAAGTTTTGGGAAAATTGACCTCATTAACTTATTTTGATTATTTTATTATTGTTTCATACATAAAATTGAAAATTAATTATTAAAAAGTGACAACTATGAGTGATATAGTTGGGGTATCCATGCTCAATTTAACAAAAAAATGTTATTTGATTGTTTTCTTAAATTTTTCTATCATAAATTTATTTCTTATATTTATTTGATCATATTATTACTAACATAAAAAAGGAAAATAATCCTTAAAAAATAATTTTTATCATTAGAAGATTATTTAGTATTATATTAATTAATTATTCTTTCTGACAAGAAAAATTTAACATATATAATTTTTTATAAATGTACATTAAAATCTATTTTTAATGTTTCCACACAGGGTAAAATAATATATATCCTTAATAGTTATTTTCAGTCATTTCCTATATCTCAGACATTTTATTTATACATAGTTTATTCGATGATTTCACTAATGACTTGTTGGTAATTATACAAAATTCTCAATAAGATTAAATCATAAAATATATTTCGTTTTATTCTCATCATCTTAGAAGAATAATTTTCTCATAATTTATTCCTATAAAAGAAAAACAATTCATTGGTGACTATATATAATTATAAAAGGTAATTCATCCTAGTTTTTTT
Source organism: Viscum album (assembly GCA_963277665.1). Taxonomy (NCBI): domain Eukaryota; kingdom Viridiplantae; phylum Streptophyta; class Magnoliopsida; order Santalales; family Viscaceae; genus Viscum; species Viscum album. The sequence continues at coordinate 459,288,240 of OY728157.1, read as the reverse complement.
ACTTATGATTTTGTGTTTATTACATAGGTAATGGTGATTGTTATTTATTAAATAATGATATGATCACCTAGATAAGATAAGAAAATATAATTGATGCATTATTTATCCTTTTTGTCTTAAAATAATCATTGTCTATTTTCCTCACATTAAATTACAAATTAACAAAATTTTATCTTTTCAGGAAATTTGATTCATATTACATACATAACATCTAAAAATTTATCTATAAAATATAATTTTAATGATTTTATATATCTCATCAATCATATTAATTAAATAGTTATTTCAAAAAGTCAAAAAATGGTCCATGGGTTATTTTCAAATATTTTCATGAAACTTTTTTAGTGCTTACACATTTTTTATATATAAAATTTATTTCACCATTTAAATTTAAAAATAATACATAAATGATACTATTATTCATTTTTATCCTATAGAATATAAAATTTATTTTATCTGACCCCTGCAAGTTATAATAGCCAGAGGTTTCCCTAAATATGGATGAAAAAAACAAACTAATTTGATATTTTTAAATAATTTTTTATGGTTGTATCAACCATAAAATGGAATATTAAATTTAAAAATTCATCTTTATTGATTCCAGATTTTTTTGGAATTTAATTCAAATGTGGTTCATTTATAGAAATCATAAATGACTCAAGATTCTTTATTCTAATCTTTTATATAATTCACTCCAAAAATGGCTTATTTTGATAATTTTCAAACATGTTAAAAATAACTTGGTTATAAAAAAATTATTTTTAATGCCAAATTCATCTGAATTGCTCATGTTATATTGTTTTAGGAATAATCGTTTATTTTTTTATCATTTTGAACATATTTAATAATAAAAAATTGATAATAATAATTGAATTTATTATTAACATGAAGAAAATTATATTATAAATTAGAAGTTAGAAAATATGATTTTTTATTAAAAAAATAAGTATAATTATGGAAATAAATGGATTAGAAAATACTTTTTTAAAACAACTCAAAAATATGGTGTGTCATGTTCTATCTCACTAATAAACTCATGTTGATAGTTATTAAATTAATTTTTGAATTAAAAACTATTAATATAATAATGAAAATAATAATGAGATCAATTTTGAACTAAATTATTCTATTTTTCATCCTAAGATGTTGATTGATGTGAATCATCAAATAAGAAATTTATATGAAATTTTTCAATTAATAAATGAACTATATATGCACTGGCAAAATCTCTAGTGATATTAGACATTTTCAATTTTTTTATTTCATAATTGAAAATCTTATTTAAAAATTTCTTCATAGTGACCTTAATCCAATTTATTTGTTTTGGGTAGAGTTTTTTATGTTAATGGTGATGTAATTATATTTTCATAATTTCACCCAATGAGGTTATATTCATTATTAAAATATTAGTTTAGTGGTGATACTAAAAATTTATACATACATTATATTCAAACCAATAATATATATTATGGGTCATTATTTTAGGTTTTGTATAGTTTGTTAAATAAAATACTATATATTAAGGAATTAGTATAAATTATTTATTTTCAGGGATTTTATAAATGTTATATAGAAGATTTATACAAAATTAAAAAATGAGGATGTCAACATAGGTATGGTTTATATAACTTATTTTTTAAAATGTTTTTTGTGTAATGAGTTTGTGCATGAAAAAAATTATAATTTTAAATCCATACAATCGCACAATTTAGATAAACTAGATTATGGGTCATTAATTTTTATATTTTTGATTTATGAAGTACCTCGAGAAAATTAAAAGTAAAGAAATAAAAAATTATATGTCTATATAATTTCCATTAAACAGTATTCTAATATATATATTTTATTGATTTAAATGTTTTTATTATAAAAATATAAATCTTCATTTTTAACTTCCCAGCATTTTTAGATCTTAAATTAGTATAATGTGTAAAAATAAATATCATAGGGAAAAAATATCCACTTAGAACTTGGTAATTATTTTTTAAATATCTTTTTTACTTTATCATAATTAGTCGGTGATCAATTCCCACCCACCTATATTTTATGTTCACACAAACACACACCTATGTGGAAGATAGATTTCCCATGTTGTATGTTAGTATCCACTATGATCTATGGCCACCACATCAGAATATTTTCATTAAAAAGGCTCATAACCCTTCTATCTTTATATTTTTGAGTTTTGGGCTCATTTGATGTTCTTTTTAAGCCAATCATTAGTTTATCCAATCAATTTTCCACTACTATTAATGTGAATTAGTTTTTAATGGTTGATATGGGTTTTTAATGATGGTTTGGTACATTCTAATTTTTTTCTCCCTTATTAATGATGGAATGAATTACAAAGTTCCTATGATTTAAGATCTAAGTATATGATGTTCAATAATTATTTAGGGAAATTAGAAGATTTAATGAGAATTATTTTTCATATTAATTCATGATTAACATGCTTGTTGATTATTAACCTCACTTAACATTAATTGATCATGTTTGAAAATGATTGAACTAATTACATTTTTTACCTTTTATTATTTTTATCCCTTTTTAAAAAATGATGGACTTTCATGATCAAGGATGGCTATATCTTAAAATTTTAAATATGGTTTGGGTAAAATTTTATAGAAACACCATTAATCATATATGATTTTTTAAACATTATTTAATAATTTATAATTATGTTCCAATTTATTATATATTCATGATATTAATAAATTGATGAGAGACCCTATATTATAGTTTGATCCAAATATAACCTTAAATAACTCTAGGATAATTCATAGCTTGTGACTAAAGTGTAGAAGATATAAAAAATGATTAATGTTAAACTTTATATTATTATGTTATTAGATTGGGTGACCCTTAATTTGTTACATAATATATTAAATCAAGAATAATATTAAATATTATAATAAATTATGGATTCCAAATAGGTTACCAGTAAGAGTTTTATTAACCTTAGAAATAATGGTTGAATGTTAGGGAGAACTGACTGGACATTGGTGGATGGGGTTGGTCATGACTTAACAAGATACCCTTATGAAGACTTGGTTTCATCTAATTATAATAAAAATAATTCATATGTTTTATAGATATCATGGGAATTTTATTAAATTCAAATGTATTGTTCATTGTGATATTTGTTTTCATCAACTAGCAAGCTCGAGGGACAAGGTATTACTACATGGTAGGGGACTTTAAGTAGGATTGATAGTGTATTTTGTTATTTTCATTAGATGAAAACATAAGAATGATGTAAAAAATCATGTGATGAATCAGGGTATTGGAAAAATAAAAACTTTTACTTTTATTTATTTTTTCCCCTTTAGGATGTTTTTCCCATGTTTTCATGAATTTTTTTCAACATGTTGCGTGATTACTCTAATCACAACCTCTATAAACAATTGATAGAAATGTTGAAATATAAATCATGAAACGAAATAAAGTTTTCACTTGATTTCCCTATATTTGGATATAAGTAATTAGGATTAATTGTAATTGTTTTAATGTACCGAAATCTATTTATCTTAATTAATCCTTTGGATAAATTATTTCACCCACATTCACTCCAAGCCAATCTCATTGACTCTAAAACATCTTTGGTCTGGTCACTCCTCACCCAAGGCTTGTTGCCTCTTTGTTTCCTATAAATATTTTTATTGTTTTTCACTATCCCATAATTTTTATTATTTATTCCTATGGATCAGTGGTTATTATAAAATTTTTGGTGATATATTGGGGGATTGGAAAGTTATTTGGTCATTTCTAAATATCACCACACTCTGGTGGTGGGTTTGGTGGTTGGAGTTTTGGGTGATTTGCGGTTTTACGTATGTTTATTGGTGAATAAATTCTATTAAAATGATTTTTCAATCCATTTTGGAAGCTATTTAGACTCTAGTGTGTTCCTTCTATCTGAAATGGGCTAGTGGAAACACCCAGTAAGGGTTTCATTCTTGGAGTGGTTCCTTGGTGGTTCTCTGATCGGAAATAGTGATCCTTGAAATGAAATGTAAGGCATTTTGGAATCTATAAATATGGGAATATGGATTTTCTATGGGAATCTGGACTTAGTGTATTTTTTTTCTGGATGATGAACTAAAGAACTAATATAGGCAAGAATAGTTCATGTAGGATGTAATTCTAGAACTCTATATTTCAAAGAAATGGTCAAAATAGTCACTGATCGTTATAGATCATGATTAGTATGAAATGGGAAACATGTGAGGAATTAATAGAGGATATTGAAATAATTTTAATTTGAATATTCTAATCTAATAGGAAATCCTCACCCCTCCTCTAAAATTCATTTTGTTCCTAGAAATATCTGAATAAACTAGTTATTGGTCGAGGGATTTCTTCCCTGATGGTTTCTTCGATGGAGTTTTTTCAAGGTAGTGTTCATTTTACAGACCTTTAGAACCCAATTATTAATTACTCGGGGACTATTACTGAAATAATATAGAATAAAATTATTTAATTAAATATACTTTCCCCTTATTTCCTTCTTTCCATTAATCCTTTTTTTAAAGGTTGGGGGCTAAGCATCATTTTTATTAATAGAGCAATGCAAAGACCTCTTTAACTGGGTAGAGGGAGACCCATTACATAGACCATATGCCCAGGGGTCATTTATCCCATCACATATCCTGTAGGCCCAAATTTTAGCCCCAATACCCATTCTGTGAATTGTACTACTACAGTACCCACACTGCTACAGTATCTGCCGCCCCTACAATTCCCCTACCACCGCTACAGTGCTTCCATTGCAATAGTATCTCGGCTCTTTTCCATGAATCCTTTTGTTCAAATGTTTGTATTGGGAAAACTCTTTTTTGTTAATGTTATTTTAGTGTGGTTTCGAGTCGGTTTATAGATTAAATGATCTATATATCCTTCCTTTAGCTTAGTGGTGTTTATATTAATGTTGGTTTAACCTTTTTCATCCATTTTTTATGAATAATATTGAAAAAAAAATATTAGGGGATTTATTGCTTCTCTTATCATTTTTATATGAAATCATAATCATATAAATCAATATATCTTTGCATGATAGTGAAATTGATTTAAATAAATATTTAACTTGATTAAATAAAGAACGCTTTTTTGGTTTTAGATATCACATTTTCCTCATTCGTGATAATGGTCTTCCTCTTCTTTTACTATATTGTGTGTTATCTATATTTTTTATTTGGTTTAGAATGATTACTTATGCTATGTTTAGCATTTTTTATGTTGAAAATGTTCGACAAACATAAAACCAGTAATGATTTTTTGATAAATAATTAGAGAGATGTGTTAAAATGAAACTTTTCTTCTTATAATTTGATGAAAATTAATGTAATTCTTCATGAATGTTTAATTGAAATCATTATTCCTTATATTATATTAATTTTGATAAAGAATAAAAAGTTTGTATACATTATTTTATGTAATAATGAGTAATATTAATTAAAATGGTATTCTATAAGATTTATAAAACTAGAAGTTATGATTTATGAATGTTGAAATAATTTTTATCTTATAAAAACTAATGACATAGTTTGACTATTATAGTAACTTGTGATAAATAAGTCAATTATTACAAGATGGTAAATACCTTGTTTCATTTTAAAGATAAATTTTTGGTATTGAGTGATCCCATTTTTATATAAAGGTGGGATTCTATATTTTTAGATACTATATTCCATGTTGAATTATTTATTTTTTATATGATTAATGATTTCTCTGTATATGATCCATGCTATGAAACGTGATATGAGCCTATGAAGACTGATGGTTGATGATATGTGGGTAGGCTGACAAGATTTTGTGGCAGCATATGGCACCTAAGATTGTGGGATACATGGGGATATTTAAGGTCATATCTGGGAGGGTAACATTATTTATAGAATGGGTTGAATCATGGATTTAACATTATTATGATGAAATCATGGAATTATGTTTTTTAATGAATCTTTTTTATTGGTCAAATGTATGAGTTTCTGCTTTCTACAATACTTTCCCCACTTCATGATGGAACTGGTTGTTCTTGGATTATAAATCTCATCTATGGTAACTGAGGATGAGTCATATATTACTACAAATTAGGGATTTTAAATTAATAATAAATGTGTTAACCCATGGTATCGGTTTTATGGAATGTTGTAAAGGATTATAATTTGGACAAATCATCTGATCATTTATTTTAAGCATAGAGGTTAGGGGGTATGTTTTTCATTTTTATAAAGTAATGATGAATAAATTTTTAATGTTTTTAGATGAATTAATTTATGTGAAATTATAAAGATGTAATTAATGTAATTAATTGTAAATATATTGAAATTTTTTTGTGTATAAAGGATATTTAGTCCTTAGTAGTGACAGTATGTTATATGAGATATAATAGTTTTATTTGGGCATAAAACTACATTTATTCCCATAGTTTTGATTTGAGGTATATTATATCTTGTATTCTAGGTGATTTCATATGATACCACTCCCATTTTGATAGGGATACTGACAAACAGTTGAATCTAGGAGGGTGGTTTCCCCAATATCCATCTTAGCGAGGAACAAATTTTTGACTACCCTATCTTACCTCATTCACAACTCTTGTAAGTACTACTCGTTATTATTTGATATGCTTACCTTTCCCATTATATTTTGTATATGTATGTAATGGATTTTTTTTATTTCACACACATTTATCTATGAATATAATATCGTATGGCTTATTATAGAAATTTCATGTAGGGGTTTGATTTCTTGATGTATAATACATGATGTTTGGGATATGGTGGATACCCAAAACTACTTAGTTTCTATTATGATATGTTGAATAAGATAATGAAAAAATGTGATTCACATGATGCAAAATATATGATGAGATGATTTGAAAAACAAAGTATATGTTTTGAGACATTAGGCATGATTTCTTCTGTATGTCTTAATTTAGGAGAGAGATGGATCAAGGCATGTGAATTTAGAGTAGAGAAAAACACTAATGGGGAAATTGTAGTGGAATACATTTTTAGTTATTATATTTTATGAGATATGGTATGAGATACATTATTAGATATCCATGGGGAGTTTAGGGACTTAGTATACCTAATTAGGTGATGAATCAGCCTCACTTATTGTTCAATAGACTATAATATGTTTTTTTACCTTTTTTAAAATAATATCTACTATGGATCCTACTAAGTATACTTTTTATGCTCACCAAACATATATATAAAATCTTTTTTAGGACCATAGGTGTAACGACCAAATTTTTTTTTAATAAAAATCTCATTCTTTTATTTAATTAAATGTATTGTGGATATAGAAAAAACATGCATTTTTTATTTTATACATGTGGATTTAAATTACTATTAAGTATCATTACCATTGATAATGTTGCTGTTGAATATTTATCACAAGACTAGTACAAATATAGGGCTTTAACAAATCATTTTTATACCGAAAAGGAGGTGGTGGCCTCAACTAGTATGATCATTCCCTATGAATCCCATTTATCAATGCTTCCAAGGGATATTGAATTTCTAGGGTTTTCTCTAGACCAATCCCAATCTCAGATCCAACAAATTAATCATGAGTGAAACCATTTAATGGAGAAGTTCAAGCACATCCAGATCAAGGCCAAAACCATGTTCAACGAATGTCCCCATGAAATCCCCTACAATCGCAGACCTTATTATTAGGGTGTACGCTAGTGTAATAAAGGGATATATATCAAGACCCTATAATTATGAGTATGTAGATTATTTTCGTATAAGATAATTAATATACTTTCATTCTATTAATGTTACCTTTTAAATGATTTTTTTCACACAAATAGTATTTTTTAATAATATTTAAATTCAATTAATAAATCTATTTTGATGAATTATTGGATTTTTTAATTAATAATTTTTTAATAAAATATTATTATTTTATTAGATTTATTAAATTTAAATTATGATATAATTTTTATGAAGTCTAGGGTAAATTTTTATGGTTTCAAAACTGTTGCTATCAAAACCTTTCAATTTCCAATAAATGTATGTTTTTAGTTTAAAATTGAAAATTTAAATTTTTATAATTTTTCATATAAAATTAATATTATTTTGGGAATCATAATGTCAAAATTATCCAATGGTTAATTCTTTATAATTTTCTATGACAGTCGAAATTTTTGGTAAAAAATAAATACCGTATAAATTTGTAATGTTTTTTATGAAATCATAATGACCCAATAGTGATGTAATAAAATACAATAAAATGTATATTCATCAAAACATACATTTTACCATTAAAATAATGTAATTTTTTATTTGTTTGATTTATTTTATAAATCCCTAGTGAATCCTCCAAGACTAATAAAATATTTTATGTTTTAAAACATCTTCCCTTTGAGTTTGACTCACCTAGACATAAGAAAAATAAATATTTTAATAATATATTCCCTTGGGCCATATAAAATATTACATTCCAATCCCATTTTCAAGAATCCTCTTGAAAATACCACGTGTTGGTTTATGGTTCGGAATATTTTATTGTGTTGTGTCCAAAACCCAAATAATAAATAATTCCACCATATTTCCTATATAAAACTATAAAATCACCTATTACTCATTGCTAATACTCCTTGTAGATCATTCTAACTCTTCTCTATACTTTTTAGAGTCCTCCAATGGCACACCCAAGCTCCCAAGAATCCATCCCCAAGCCTTTAGGATCACACTTCCAAGTAAGGGTTTCTTTCTTTCTCATTTTTTTCAAATATTATTTATATTGTTCCACCATTTTAAATTCAATTAAAAATTACAAGTTATGTTTTCACACCTCCCCCATAATTCCATTTTCATCATTGAATTATGATAGACCCACTTCTCTCTCACTAATCCCTCCTGTGTACACCTATTATGATGCCGAAATTCTGTAAGGGATTTCCCTCTTCTTATTTCCATTCAAGAATTTCTTTTATATTATGAATATAAATTACATTACATTAGTTGGAATATAATCAAACTTGATCCCTTTATTGTATACATCATGAATAAATAATTATATACCCCTTCATCTATCATCATCCTTATTTATGAATTTCTAAATGAAGTTGTTATTCTACCAAAATTGCACCATGACTTTCCATGCGAAAATCCTCGTGTACTAAATACCAAACTCATTACTCTACCTAATGTATTCACCATTATGCACATATAATTATTGAATAGTGTCTAACATGTATTAATTACACATTCTGTGACTGTGTAATAAATGATGATGTGGAATAAATCCTTGTTATATGATCTAGGTGGAACACATAAGCATGATATAGAAATTATTATGAAGGGTGTGCCATGATAACGATCCAATGAATTTGGTAATGTTAAGTATATTGATATGTCATAATGGGATAGTGGTTTGCCTTATTCTTTTATAGGAATTATATCCACCATGTTGGGATAGAGGTTTCTCGGATTCCATTATGTTAATGATGTGGTTTTTTGTGTTGTTTTCACATTTCCATGTTATGATAATCATGTTATATCATGCCTTTATGTCCATGTTTCTATTATGCTCCATTGATATGCCTATTTCTTAACATGTATTTTATTTTTCATTTTATTCGTTGTTTATTACCTTATTGGGCTTTATAGCTCACCACATTTTTATGTCTTTCCTCAGGATATGTAATGTAGTGTAATGTACGAAGGAATTTCATGGTCATGTAAAATAAGTATTCAATAAAGATGTCAAATTTCATGTTTAATGTTGTTATGTAATGTTCAGAATACTCAAATTCACCAGACCTATCTATCTTCTAAGGTTTAATAATTAAAATAGTATGTGATAAATTAAGTTTAAATATGAATAAAGATTAGGGTTTTTATAGTTGGTATCAGAGGTCATGTTTAGTTATTTTTGTGATTATGATTAGAAAACTCTAGTGAAAGTCTTAGGGATAAGAATAAGTATAATAAAAACATTTCTAAATTTATTTGAGTATATATTATGTGTTTTATCATGAAAGTACATCCATGTATGGATATGAAAAAGTATAGGTGGATTTGGAATAGTTTTATCTTGGGGTAAAACCCGAAAACACCTCTTTGAGATAGACTCAAACAAGAACGGGTGAACGCCAAATGTCCTTGATCCACTCTTTGTTCAACACTCCCTATGAATATGATTTTGAAAAAATATAATCATTGTATGAATCATTATTGAGGGAGAAATAAATAATTTCCATAAGAATATACTTTAGGAAATAAATAATGGAAAACATAAATTGAAGCCAATAAAATTCATATGTTAAGGAATGAAATATAATTTGAATGTTTTTCCTTTTTCTCATTGTGTTCCCCTTTATGTGTTTACGAATATATAATAATTACAGATTATTTTCATTTTATTCTATCTAATGGCATGTGATAGGAGGAATCAGGCTAACAACTGATTCAAAGATCAATGTGTTGACTTCCCAAATATGATGCCCAATATGATGGGAGAGGGAATCACAAACATTACCCAGATACACTCTCAGTTAACTTGTGTTTTGAATACAAATATGGATCAATATGAACTTCTACCGCTCCCACCTAAATAAATAACAAGCCGCAATCGAGATATTAATGAGACAAATGCCTCATATTTTCATTGGATAATCTGATCCATCAATCTTAGAATAATGGATCAAGTCCATTGACAATATATTCTCCATAATTCAATGTTCCAAACAATAGAAGGTTCTTTTGGATGATTATGATAGGGAGGGTGAAGCTGATCAATGGTGGTCATTGGTCAAAAATACAAAGGCTGGGGATGAGATCAATGCGATGGGATGGAAGGATTTCCGAAAAATAATTTTTGATAAATATTTTCCACACACCTTCCATCTTAAGATGGAAATATATTTCTGTGCACTTAAGAAAATGAAAGGTGAATCTATTTTTGGGTACAAGTAAAAATTCAACACACTTTCATGATATGCCTATGTTTTTTTTTGTTACCCCTAAATTAATTGTCGAATTCTTCTTTGGTGATAAAAAACATAGCCTATGGAAATTCGTGTCGATTTGCCACATTGACATATAAGAAGATATTTTATGATATGCCCTCAAAATTTAAATAGAGATCAGTGAATCTCATGGGTATCATGGGGATAAAAAGCATAATGTGGAAATTAATCCTAGTGGTCCAATGGATAAATAAAAAAGTGTTAAAAAAATTTAGAACCCCATTTTCAGAAGTGTGGAAAGAAGAACCCTAGAAATTTTCTAAATGGGAAGAGAAAATGCTTTACGTGTGGGAAGGAAGGGCATATAGCGAGTGATTGCAAAAAAACGACTATTGCGACTGAGGAAATGAATTCTTCATTCGATCCTCAACACATTGTTCATTGAAACAACTACAATGAACCAGGGAACACTGTGAACTGGTTCCCTAAGCCCAAATTGTTTTAAGGGAATAAAAAATATTCAAGGTCTCAAGGGTGATATTTTTCCATTACAACCACTACAGTGAATCCTAAAAATGATGTGGTGATAGGTATATTGTTTATTCACTCATGAATAGATAACATACAATTTTATCTTGGTGCTATACATTCTTTTATTTCCAGAATGTTTTTTAGTACAATTCAAACACCACCAAAAAGATAGAAAGTATAGATTTCAAGGAAAAGGGAAAATGGGGAAATTATATCATCCCATGAATTGGACTCCTCCCCAATATTAATTTGTGGATTGAACTTCTTAATGAACCTCATCATAATTTTCTTGGGGTAATTTGATTCAATTCTTGGTATGGATTGGATTTCCCTATATATAGCCAACATTAATTTCCTCAACTGGGAAATCACTCCATGTATGGTGAATCAATACCCAATTCTATAAAACTAAAAGGAGGAGGGGTAATCATCAATATCATTGTCATCCCAATGGTGGATATTAATACTATATGTGCATGTTTATCTTGATCAGATGACCAAGTCTAAGGAAGGAACTATCCTTTAAGACATGCCTATTGTGAAGGAATTCACTGATGTGTTTCCTGATGAATTTCATGGTCTTCCTCCTATAATATTTATTTTATTCTTGATTGGTCTTACACCTAGGTTATTTCCAATATCCAAGAATATATATAGAATGGCTATTGTGGAACTTATGGAGCTAAACAAACAACTACAAGAGAATCTGGATAAAGGGTTTATACGCCCAAGTGCTTCACCAAGGGGTGAATCAGTCCTCTTTATCAAGAAGAAGGATATCTTAATACACCTTCACATTATCTACCGTGATCTCAAAAAATAACAATAAAGAAAAATAATTCATTGGAAGAAATTTATGACTTGTTTGATCCACTATGTGGAGCATAATTGTCATGCCTCAGCCCCGGACTACCCCGAAGCTGGTCATATTCATTGGAAACATGGTGTGTAAATTCTTTACAAAAAGGAAAGCTAAAAAATACACACACATGTTCCACTAGAGATGATAGTTTTGGTTTATGTCCTGAAGAATCAGATACAATTTTTACATTTCATTCAAAACCGGATGAGATAGAAACACCACAAAGCTGGCAATGAAAAAATTGACTTAAATCTACTAATCTTGTAAATGGAAAAAGATTAAAAATGTAGAGTGAGAATACAAATGCCTAGTAAGGGATTTTTAAATAACATAACATACCAATTATAACATTTTGGAAACATTCTTTTAAAATTTCCCATAAAACATTTTCTTAATAAATAATGAAACACATGTATCATAACATAGAATTTAATCAAAGAATTATAAGAGCAAATTTCATGGAATACTTACCGAGTTATAAGGAAACATGATTCAATTATAAGAATTCTCATTCAGAATAATAAGTAAAAGACATTCTAACTTTTATAGGTATGACATGTGAATATTAAGGTACAAAATTAATCACAAAAAGTAATACATGATCAGAGTTGCACATAAAAATAATATCTTCAATGTCATCCTTTACTTTTGTGAATTATTCACAAGCTAATAAATCTCTAAGTGTTGAAATAATTAATAATCCATAATATTTTACTTCATCTAATTCTCATATACATAATCTCTCTAACCAAGAATATTCTACTAGTGGAATATTCAGTTGGTTAATTAAATTCTATAGTCATAATGAGGGAAGTTCATATGTCAGACTGTGTCAAGTCCTCATTCCAAAACCAAAAACTCTATGTCAGGGCCTCGTTCCAAGACCATAAATCATAATCCGGAAAGGACTTAGCTAATTCCATGTCTAGTTTGTCTTATGAGACCTACTGATGCATTGAGGTGCTATAGAGGGTCCCTCCCGTCACATAATAAGTCAATGCATTCCTCATTTCTCTAAATCAAAGTGCTAAAACAAATATGATTTTTTAAGTTACTTATTAGTTATCATTCCAAGAGTCACATATGACTTGGTTTCCTATTTCAAATTATTAAAAGTGTCCCATACAACCTTGGATAATTTAATTTTTCATTTCATATTATTCAATGAGTCACATGCCACTTTGAATAATATAATTTCATTATTCCAAAAAATTCCATTTCTTTAGCATTTGAATATAAAAAGTAATTATTGCATATAAGAGATAATAACTATTCTATCAATGCAAGAAAATGAATGAAAATTATTGTAGGCAACAAATATTTCAATAACTAAAGCACATTTATCACTTGTTTATCACATAAAATGAAAAATCCTAAAATCCATATTATGAATGTAAACAGATTATATTTTATAATTCCCAATTCTAAATTTAGGATAATTGTCATTAATATTTAAAACACATGATGATAAATGGAATATTTAACAAAACATAACTTCATGATTGAAAAACATTTATTTCGACAGATTATAGTCCTTAGATTATTTCATTATTCTAGAAATATTAGGATGGCATAGACTAGGGTAGCAATTGTTCTTATTTAAATGTGGGTTAAAATTATATGAACTATATATACAAAGTGTATAAAAAATATTTCCTCAACCAAACCACAGTTTAATAAATCATTATGAACACTATAAATCTCAGATACATAATTAAATCAACAAATATTGGTTTTTATGAAAACATAATTAGTTTAGGATCAAAACCCAAAGGTACATATGCATATAGTCGTACATACATGTATAATAGTTTTTTACAAAAATATAATTAATTACATTTGATAAAGATACTTAATCTTGGAGACTTAGTATTTAGGAGTCTTAAAATCATGAATATTAGAGGTTCATCTAAACTGGTATGAATATACATACATATATATATATAATTATATATATATATATAAATATATGATTATACAAATTGTATATGAAAGATCTTAAATTTAATGCTTGATGAAAGATTCATGTTTTGTACCCATTAGAAACATTAGTTAATCAAGGTTTTATAAGCTATAAAACATGCCTTAAAATATAAAAGGTTTTTAAAATATATACATATATAACCGAATATACAATATATGTTTAAGGGTTTAACACCAATATTAAATGACACTTAACATGTTTCATTAATTAAAACAAGGGTTCATTAATATTATTTGTTCCATATGATATATAAAGAGATTGGTTTTGAAACATATACATATATGATTTTATATATATAAACATATAAATATATATATATATCAAACACATAATAACTCAAACCCATGCTCGATAGAGGGTTATAAATAAGTTTAATATTAAAATTTCACCTACTTAAGAGGAGAAATTAGACATATTCATAACTGTATATATATATATATGTGTATATACTTCAATATGTATAGATAAATATATGTATATATATAAACACAAACCGAAACATGGAATGAAAAAAATAGGACCCTTACATGGTTTGAGGTGGATGAGAGGCTCAGAAACTCGTTGGAGGCTTGAGAAGATGAACACCCAAGAGGATGGAAGTGTAACAAGTAATATATATAAACTATACTATATATAAAACACACACACACACACAGATATATATATATATATTAATGACACTTGCTGGAAACCTGAGGCCTACTTGGTATATAAAAAGACAGAGGGTGACTCTTTATGGATGATGAGGGTAGGGAGGGTCCACTAGAGTCATGGGTGGAGAATGAAAAATGATTAAATTAGAAATACCCACTGGTGTAGCAGATGCGGAGGAAGAAGAAGGAAGTGCGAGGAAGAAAAATTGGAAAAAAATAATTAATGGCTATGATTAGATCTCACCCAGATCCGACGGCTGGGGGCGAGTTTGAAAATTTAAAAGGAATAGACTTATGAGATCTGCTGAGGAGATGATCATAAAGCTGTGGTAGGATGTGGTGATTTAAAAATAAGTAACAATTGCAATTATATCCACAATGGATTGGATGTCTTACAAAAAACATGAAGAATAACTATGGCCACTGGGGTTTGTTCGCAAAACCAAACGAACAAATATGATCACACGCGACATGATCAGACAGACCAGATTGCATAATGGATGAAAATCATCATCCCACATCAAAACAGATTGTACTCCATGACATTCATGTAAGCCTGAGGCTCCAGGAATTCATCCAGAAATCCCCCTCCCCCCTCCTGGTACAGCCCCGTATCATATTCTTCTACAGGCGCGCTCTGCGCCCACCCACGCCTATGTTACACCTTACACTGTGGCCTTCTCTGGTCCATGCACATGCATATGTGGGCCCTAAGGTGTATCTATGACCCCTGTACGTGATTGACCTAGCATGAAAGATGCACGCACACTTCCCCTAGTCCATTTCTTAGGTTTGTGGGTGAGAAGCCCATCAAGGCCTAGAGGGGAGCTTTTAAGGTGGTCATCGACTAGGTGGGCTACTCACCAAAATTTTAACATATTAAAAGTTTGTTTTTTTAATATAAAACTAGGTTTCCATATACCTATATATTGGTGTTTCCGAACAAATATGAATTCTCTTTTATAGCAAAACCAAATCCTAAAACAAATATTTTCCTTGGTTTTATAAATGATAATGTTTTAAAAACACAAGGTGATAAATCAATGTTTAATATATCATTAAGAAAATATTATATTAGTATTACGTTAATAAAAAACACATTCTTAGTTAAGACCTTGGTTTTATACATCTGAGAGTAAACACATTGACAAAATCTCTTTATCACATTTGAAATATTTGAAAAGTATTTGAAATAGATACCTCATTTTTAAATCATACTATATTAAATCATTATCCATTTTAAATATTATAAAAATTGTTTATGTGATTAAAATTATAATTTAATTTCATAATTAAATTATGTTGGAAAATTATATATACCTAAATATTTTAAATTAAACCTATAGAATGACCAAAAACTATAATTATATCTGTTAGAACTCAATGGTCTCCTAAGGAAAACCTACGAATCAAGGCCCTATATAAACTTATATTAGGGTGTTCCATATTTAATACGACTTGGTGAAAAATGGTGATTTTCATACAATTGATGCTCAGTACAGCTGTTGTGGTTCTATTCATGATATTTTTTCATTCTGACTAACCCTAAGGATCTTCTCAATTTACCGGGTCTCATTGTGGCATTTGGTGGTCTCCCAGTGGCTCTAATAGGGTTTTTAGTAGGTATTTTTGGTTAGTTGTATTCTATTAGATTTTAAATCAATTTAATCAATTCAGTATTTAATAAGAATTCCTCAGGTATATTTTATATTTTTTCTTCAGATAACATAAATATTAAATAGAATAAAACTATAATATTTTTATTACATGAGAAATATGTTTTGGGGTGTCACATTACTCCCCCAACAAATAATTTCATCCTTACAAATCTAAACTCCCGATAACAACCACCATCAACACTAAGCACACATTACCTCCAACATCCCTTCAATAGAACCACCACCATGGGCAGGGTTCCGAATACTTTAGATAGATTCTTAGGGTAGTTTTCTGCTCCTCTATTTCCTTGGTCGAGATACATTGTGGGAAGCTATGGTCAAACTTGTGCTTAATGAACTCAGCCTTTTATAGAGGGCACAAGTGGTGTAGAGGTCGGAGATTTAAAAGGGATTAATTTCCTATAAATCCCTCATACCATGTCTTGCATGAAAATATTGATGTTATAGAGGTCCTAGTACATACTAAAACTCAAGACCTGGAACAGGTAAGCCGTTCGATGATCACTTTCCTAAGAATCTTCTAGGAACTTACCTACAGCTTGATAGTTATCACCTAATATGAAACATAGAAAAATAGCTTCATGATACATTCCCCTTTTCCTATATTCTTAAAATTGTTGATTTTCAATATAGTAATAGGAAAAATTGTTTCATTCGTAAAGAATGAAGATTTTTGGCTGGTTTCACACCCGATGGAGTTTTTTGCAAGTCATACGTAAGTTTTCATAGGGTTGGTATTCTTCAGTGCATGTCTTTATAATTATAATCTATAAGAGTTTGGTAGGAAGTGATAGGATATTGGTTGGTTAACTCATATCTTCTTTCTGAAAATTTCAAGAGATGTTGTATTTATCAAGGTATAACCATATCAAAATAGAGACTTTATTTAATGTATAAAAACAAATAAAATTATTCAGTTATACAATGTTTATAAATATATGTTATTAAATAACTACTCGCTCACTCACACAAAAAAATTATGGATTTCTTAACATCCTCCAAGATGGCACCTCACCTGATTCACTGGTGTTGCCGTATCCCCCAATTTCTAGTCAAACAGATTCTCAAAGTTGTCCCAAACTCCTCAATCTCTTGGGTCTAGATGCAGTATGGGCCATCCAGATCAATCGGATGTGGGCATCTATAGTTCCATCAAAGGAATCTTGAAGTGTGTAGATTTGGGTGACCTCTTCTTGAACTTTATGTCTATAATTAAAATGGGTATATTGGTCCTCAATAATTTTAAATTCCATGACCCGACTTCAAAGACCATAGTTTACGATTTGACAGAGGTATGTTGCCCAAAGGTCACCCTCTTGTGCAGCTTCCTAGAAGTTCATTAGTGAAAAGATGTTGTTTTCCTAGGTAAATCATTAAAATATACCTTTATAAAACCTTCCCATATGAGCATAAAATGGAAGTTGGGCATGCATCATCAGAAATTAATCAAAGTTAGGTCCTTGGTGAAGTTGGAGTATACAAGGAGAATTGAACACATGATAGAGATGTTGACATGATAAACAAATGTTATCAAAAGTTTCATATCCTTCTAAACATTCCATAGACACAATGGTTTCTAATATTTCTTTCAGATGGGAAAAAAGGAATGATTCATCATCCATCTGAAAATTTTAAGAAACTACTAATTAGTAAGACATAAAAAAGTTTTTAGTATTGTTATAATTTTCTAGGGTTTTCTAAACCAATCCTTTGATAACAACTGTCACGCCCCAGACCTGGCTTGCCCCGAAGCCGGTGTTGTTTCATTGGAAACATGGTGTGTAAATTTTTAATAAAAAGGTAAGGTAAAAAATGCAAACACATGTTCCACTATAGAGTATCGTTTTGGTTTCGGTCCTGAAGAATTAGATAAAATTATTACATTTCGTTCAAAACTGGAAGAGAAAAAACTCCACAATGCTACCACTGAATAATCTGACACAAATCTACTAAACCTGAAAAAAAACATATTGAAAACATAGGGTTAGAATATGAATGCCTAGTAAGGGGTTTTAAAATAACATAATATACCAATTATAACCTTTTGGTTCTTTTAAAATTTCCCATAACCATTTTCTTAAGGAATACTAAAACACATGTATCATAACATAGCATTTAGTCTAAGAATTATAAGAGCACCTTTCATGGAATATTGACAGAGTTATAAGGAAACATGATTCAATTATAAGCATGATCATTCAGAATAATAAGTAAAATACATTATAACTTTTATAGGTATGGAATGTGAATATGCATGTAAAAAATTAATAATTATGTTTAATACATGATCATAGTTGCACATAAAAATAATAACTTCAATGTCATCATTTACTACTATGAATTATACACTGGATAATAGTTATATGTGTATGGAAATAATTTATAAGCCATAAGATTTTACTTCCTCTGATTCACATATACATAATTTCTTTATGCAATAATATTATACTATCTGAATATTCTCTTGGTTAATAAAATGTCATAGTCACAATGAGGGAAGTGAATATGTTAGACTGTGTCATGGCCTCATTCCAATACCATAAATTTTGTATCGAGGCCTCGTTCCAAGACCATAAATCATAATCAAGAAAGTGCTCAGACAATTCCATGTCTAGTTTGTCTCATGAGACTTACTAATGCATAGAGGGGCTGTAGTTAGCTCCACCCATCAGATAATAAGTCCAATGCATTTCTCATTATTCTAAATCAAAGTGCCCATACCACATTGATTTATTATGTTACATATCACTTATCATTTCAAGTGTCTCATATTACTTGGTTTCTTATTTCATATTATTCAAAGTGACCCATACTACCTTGAATAATCTAATTTTTTATTTCATATGATTCAAGGTGTCGCATACTAATTTGAATAATTTAATTTCATTATTTTATAAAATTCCATTTCTTTATAATTTTCATATAAAAATTAATTCATGATTATAAGATTTCATAACAATTCTATCAATGCATGGAAATGAGTGAAAACTAATGTAGGCAATGCATGTGTCAATAACTAATGCACATTAAACACTATTTTATCACATAAAATGAAAAATCATAAAATCCATATTATAAATGTAAACATTTTATATTTCATAATTCCCAATTCTGAAATTAGGATAATTGTCATTCATATTTAAAACAGTTGCTGATAAATGGAATATTTAACAAAAAAACTTAAGGATTGAACAACATTTATTGCGGGAGATTCTAGTGTGTAGATTATTTCATTCTTCTTCAAATATTTGGAGGGCATACAATAGGGTATCTATTATTCTTGTATAAATGTGTGTTAAAATTATATAAACTATATATACAAAGTTTATATGCAATATTTCTGAAACCAACCCATGGTTTAATAAATCATTATGAAAACTATACATCCCATATACATAATTAAACCACCAAAAATTGGTTTTTTAAAAACCTAATAAGTTTATTATCAAAACCCAAAGATACATATGAATATAACCATACATACATGTATAAGAGTTTTGTACAAAAATTTAATTGATTACATTTTAAAAAACTACATAAACTATGAAACTCAATATTTATGAGTCTTAGAATCATGCATATTAGAGGTTCATCTAAACCATTTTGAATACATACATATATAAATAATTATATATATATAAATGATTATATAAAGTGTACAAAAAATATCTTAAATTAAATGCTTGATGACACATGCATGTTTTATACCCATTAGGGACATTAGCTAATCAATGGTGTATAAGTTGCAAAACATGCATTAAAATAAAAGCGTGTTTTAAAATATATACATTTATAACTAAATATTCAATATATTTATAAGGGTTTAACACCATGATTAAATAAAACATACATGTTATATTAATTATAACATGGGTTCATTAATATTATTTGTTCGATGGGATATATAAAGGGATCGGTTTTGAAACATATACATATATTCTTTTATATATTTAAACTTCAACATATATATATGTGTGTGTGTGTGTGTATTTATATTTTTCAAACACATAAGAACTAAAATTATTTCTTAATAAAGGGTTATGAACCTGTTTAATATTAAAATTTCACCTGCTTAAGAGGGGGAAATTAGACATTTTCATAACCATATATTTTTTTATATATGTATATAATTCTATATGTATATATACATATACCCAAACTGAAACATTGAATGACAAAAATAGGACCCTTTCCTGGTTAGAGGAAGAGGAGAGGCTCGGAAACCCATTGGAGGCAGGAGAAGATGAACACCTGAAGGGATGGAAGTGTAACAGGGCATATATATAAGTAATACTATATATAAAACATAAATATATTTTAATGACACTTGCTGGAAACCTGAGGCCTACTTGGTATATAAAATGACCGAGGGAGAGGCATTGTAGAAGATGAGGGCATGGGAGGGTACACTGGAGTCATGGGTGGGGAAATACAAGTGAAGAAAGTTGAAATACCCACTGGTACAATGCATGCAGGGGAATAAAAAGGCAGCGCGAGGATGAAAAACCAGAAAAAATAATGAATGGCTCGGATTATATCTCACCCATATCCAACAGCTGGGGGAGAGTCCGCGAAATTAAAAGAAATGGATGGATGAGATCTGCTAAGAAGATGATCGGATTGTTATGGTAATACGCGATGATTTAAAAAGAAGGAATGACTATGATTAGATCCACAATGGATCACACATCGTACAAAAAATGAAGAGAATATCTGCAACCGCTGGGGTTCGTTACCTGAACCAAACGAACATATCAGATCGTGTGTGACATGATCTGACTACCCAGATCACATCCCGACTAAAAATATTTATCCCTCATCAAGACGGAGTGAACTCTGCGACTTCCTTATAAGCCTAAGGCTCCCAGAATTTTTCTATAAATCCCCCCTCCCAGTACTACCCCATACATAGTTCTTCTACGATCACGCTTGGCGCCCACCCATGCCTTCGTGCCTCCCCACACGGTGTCATGCTCTGGTCCTTTCACACACACATGTGCACCTTAAGGGGTAGAAATACCTCATGTGTGTGCTATACCTAGCTTGCATGATGAATGCACATTGCCCCTGGGCCATTTCCCAAGGTTGTGGGTGAGAAGCCCATCAAGGCCAAGAGGGCTGCCTTCATGGTGGCCCTCAGCTAGGTGGGGCACTCATCAAAATTTTAATAAGGTAAAAGTTTATTTTTTGTTAAATATAATACTAGGTTTCCATAGACATATATATATGTTTTCAAACAAATATTAATTCTCTTTTATAACTAAACCATATCCAAAAACCAATATTTTCCTTGGTTTTATAAATGCTAATGTTTTAAAAACACGTGGTTATAAATCAATGTTTAATAAAACATTAATAAAATCTTATATTATTATTACAAAAATCAAAAACATGTTCTTATTTAAGACTTTGGTTTTATACATCTAAGTGTAAACACATTTATCAAATATTTTCATCACATTTGAAATATTTGAAAAGATTTTAAATACATACCTCATTTTGAAATCATACTATATTAAATCATGATCTGTTTTAGATTTTATAAAAAGATTTTATGTGTTTAAAATTATAATTTCAATTCATACTTAAATTTTTTGGAAAACTTGATATACTTAAATATTTTAAATTAATCCAACAGAATTACCAACAACTATAATAATAGTTGTTAGAACTCAATGGTCTCTTACATAAAACAGTCGATTCAAGTCCCTATATAAAAATGTAATAGGATGTTTAATATTCAATTCATCTTGGTGAATAAATGGTTCTTGTCATACCACTGATGCTCAGTACAACTACTATGGTTCTGGCCGTGATTTTTTTCGTTCTAACTGACTTGAAAGATCTTCTCTATTTACTGGGTCTCGTTGTTGCATTAGGTGGTCTCCCAGTGGCTCTGATAGGGTTTTTAGTAGGAATTTTCTGTTAGTTGGATTCTCTTATTTTGGAAGCAATGTAATCAATTCATTATTTAATTATAATGCCTTGTGTTTATTTCATATGTTTTGTTCAGATAACATGAACATTAAATAGAATAAAACCATAATATTATTATTGCATGAGAAATAATTATTTGGTGTCATAATAATACTTCTTTTAGGTTGATATGTATTCCTGATATTACCATGTAAGGGTGAAGAAGGAGGATATCACCAAGAAATATTTTCATACATGGTATGGGAACTATGAAATCATAGTAATGCCTTTTGGATTCACTAATGCTCCTGTAGTCATTTGAGCTTGATTAATTGAGTAATTAGACATGACCTTGAAAATTTTTTGGTAGTATTTGTAGATGATTTTCAAATATACTCCAAATCCATGGAGGAGCATGAGGAGAATCTGATAACGATACTACAGACCTTGTGAAATAAGAATCTATAATCAATGTCAAATAAGTGTGAGTTCTTGTTAAAGTAAGTTTCATTCTTATTGAATATCATCATAATCAATGGGATATGTATAGATCCTTCTAGGATAAAATAAATTGAGGGATGGTTGAGGCCAATATCTATGATGGATATCCATATATTCATTGGGTTGGATGGATATTATTGATGATTTGTGAGAAATTTATCATGATTTATAAACTCTCCAACCATGATAACTCAGAAAGAATTCAATTTTTTTGGAATGATGAATGTGAAGAAATATTTATATAGTTTAAGAAGAGCCTTATCACTGCCCTTATGCTCACATTGTCAACTAGTCGAGAGCTTTTCACAATTTTCAGAGGTGCATCAAAGAAGGGAATGGGTTTTTTGTTGATGAAAAATGAAATATTCAATGAATAATCCTTAATAATGTTGAAAATTCACTAGAAAATCTATTCCACGCACAATCTAGATTGGGAAGAAATGATCTTTGCGTTAAAAATATGGAAGGATTATCACATTGGTGAGAAGATTTAAATATAAAAGGATAAAAAAAGACTCAAATATATATTCACACTGAAATATGTGATTATACACAAATAAATATGGTTAGATATCATCAAGTACTATGATTACTATATCCATTAACACCCTGGGAAAGCAAACAAGGTGGTAGATTTTCCAATTTAAAAATGACCTAGTGATTCTATCATTGATGAGAATTGAAAAGGATAAAATATTCATCGATTTGATAAATATGGACATGGTAATCATAAAGAAGGGAACATCATCCATCCTTTCACAAATGATTTCTGAACCGTCTCTTCTAGAGAGGTTAAAGGATGCTAAAAAAGATGATGTTTGAATTTAGAAGAAAGTGGAATCTATCATAAAAGGGAAATCATCGGAGATCAATATTAATGAAGAAGTAATTGTAAGATTTGGGTCAATACTATGTGTTCCCTAAAATCTAAAGTTTAAGAAATAAATTTTGGATGATGCACATAGTTTGAATTTCGTCTTTCACCCAGGAAACAAAAATATGTATCAAGATCTCTGAGATAACTATTGGTGGGAAAACATGAAGAAGGAGATCATTTAATATACATCAAAGTTCCTGGTATGTCAGCAAGTAATGTTTGAGATGTAGATTTCTAGAGGGATGATGCAACCACTACTCATACCAATATGGGAATGGGAAAACATCAACATAGACCTTTTAATTGGAAATCCAAAGACATATATAGGAAATAATGAAATTTGTGTTGTGGTGGATCATCTTACAAAGACTTCACACTTCATTGGGATTCTAGAGAATATCGCATTGGATCAACTCACACAGATATACATTAGATAAGTGGTAAGGATGCATGGAGTACCACTTTTGATTGTGTATGATCAAGATCCAAGATTCACCTAAATATTTTATAAGAGTGTCCAACATACTATGACTACTGATCTGAACTTTAGTATGGATTATCATCCTCAAACAGATGGCCAATCTAGGAAAGGCTATCCAAACACATGAGGAAAAGTTGAGAGATTTTGTAATGGAATTAAAAGTTGGCTCGGAACAACATATTCCATTGGTGGAGATACCTTACAAAAATATCTTCCACTCAAGAATTCAAATGGATCCTTATGAAGCCATTTAAGTGAAGAGGTGCAGAACACCAACATGTTGGGATGATGTTGGTGAAAAAAAACTTATAGGTCTAGAAATGGTCGATGAAATGGTGGAGAATGTTAGGTCCAACCAATAACACATCAAAGATACTCATAGTCGACAAAATAGCTATACTAAAACTCATCAACATGACATATAGTTTGATATTAGATACATGATATTCCTCCTCATATCACCATGGAAGAGGGTGATGAGATTTGGGAAAAAGGGAAAGCTTATTAGATGTTACATCATCTCTTTTGAGATCCTTGATCACATTGGAGTTGTTGGATATTGAATAGCACTCCCAATGAACATGTATTAAGTGCAAGATATATTCCATGTATAACTCTTCCTGAAGTACATACCAAACCCATCACATGTAGTCAATCCTGAGGTGGTACCATTAGAGAATAACATCTCCAATGAAGAAAATCGAGTGAAGAAATTAGATCGTAGAGAAAAAGTTCTATGATATAAGATATTTTCCCTTGTCAATGTGATGTGGAGAAACCAAAGTTTTGAATAAGTGATGTGGGAACTGGAGGAGTTGATGAAGTAGATTTACCCTCAACTATTTTAGTGTGGTAATTTTGAAGGTGAAATTTTTTTTGGGGAAGGCTGTAATGACCCAAAATGTAAGGAATAAAATTCCCTTTCTTATATTTAGTTAAATATATTATGAATAGAGAAAGAAAATAATTTTTTATTATATCCAATTGGATTTAAATGACCATTAAGTATCATTACTGTTGATAATATATCTTTTTAATAGTGATCCCATGACTATTATAAATATAGGGTTTTAACAAATTTTTTAGACAAAGACAAAGGAAGTGATGGCCTCAACCAGTAAGATTGTTCCCTTTTAAGCCCATTTTTCAGTGATTCTGGGGGAGATATCATTTACGGAATTTTTCCTAGTAAAATCCCAAGATTATATCCAACAACCTAAGCATGTGTTAAACCATTTACATAAGAAGTTCACGCACATTGATATCATTGCCCAAAAAATGTTCGCAGAACGACCCGATGAATGCCCCACCATCTCACACCTTACTCATAGGGCATATGCTGGTGTAATAAAGGGAAATGTGTCATGAACATAGAATTATAAGTACATAAACTATTTTTGTGTATAATAATCAATATACTATCATTCAATTAATGTTACATTTTAACTGATTTTTGGCTGTCACGACCCGCCCTCGGGGCCCGTGCCGTGACTACCCCAAGCCCGCCTTCCATAGGCCAGGGGCTGGCGACTAGCACCAAGGCATAAAATCCCAGTAAAAAGGGAAGGCATTGCCTTAATAAAGTAAACAAGCACCTCAGAGTAACAAGCGGAAGTAAAGCAGTACACAAAACTAGAACAACTGTGCTGAAGTAAAGGGGCCGGAAATACAAGCCCAACTGTAAAGTAAAGTACAACTCTAAAGGGAAAACAGCAACTGAAAGTACAAGCGGCTCCTGGGACGTCCTACTCGATTCCTACCTGAAGGGTAGGTACAGATGGCTCAGCTCCTGGATCGTCCACCACGGATCCTACCTGAAGGGTAGGTACAGATAGCTCCACAACCCCTCGGGTCCAACTATCCGCTCCGAGCACGTCCCGCTCAGTGGTCCTCCTCCGGGTACCGACCTACTCCGTAAGCCTCAACTGCAGTCAGCGCTGTCCGTCGTCTGCAACCAACACAACGAAGTGCGGGCATAGCCCGTGCAGGGGTGAGTATAAGATACTCAGTAGGGACCCCGAGACCCTCGAAGGTCTCCCGAAATCCACAAAGGATAAACCACAAGAAGGATACAATCATGAAGTAACATCCAGTATTGATTAGGTATATGCCCATACATATACCTATGTCACCAATTTCCGTTCGGCTCCAACACCGAGCCCAAGAACAACCCAATCCACAAGAATAGTAAACAGTAAATCCACACAGGATAACAGTACAAGTTCACACAGTTTATAACAAGTTATGAAATCAACGGATAACTATTACCCAGGTATATGCCCATACATATACCTAAGTTATCAAGCGACCCATCTCAATCATGAGGAAACACAAAGATCATTGACTCAGCTCAAACCAGGATTTTTATTATCGAAACCGTAACTACTGAAGAGCTTCGTCTCTAGAGTGTACAGTGGTCCTGTCACGACTCCGAGGTACTGCTCACTAACCTAAGACTGCTGAGGTACTCCTCCTGTCGAGTACTGCGGGTTTGCGGCCAACTACCGGGCGCTCCGTCCGCTGAGGGTCTGTCGCCAAATACCGGGCGCTCACCCAAATAGCCTAATGAGGTACTCCTCTGACGAGTACCGCGGGTTTGCTGCCAACTACCAGGCGCTCCGTCCGCCGTGGGTCTGCTGCCAACTACTGGGCGCTCCGTCCACTGGGCTAGTCGACTCACTCCAAGTCGAGTCGGTCAAGCAGTCATCAGGTCTCAGTCGGCTACACGGTCTCCGTACTCCGCACGCACGTCTCCACCGTCGCGGGTCTTTCGCTACAACCAAGCACACACACTCCGTAAAGTATCGCGGGTCCGCCGCTACAACCAAGCGCTCCACCGCCAAAGGTCTGCTGCTGCATCCAAGCGCACCACCACTGTCAAGTACCACGGGTCCGCCGCTACACCCAAGCGCTCCCCCGCCCGCTCGTCTCCGGGAGGGTCCACTCCACGAGCTACTGGTCGATACTCCAAGTATCTCAAAGTCCAACGAAGAAGTGCCACATACGTCCGCCTCGTCAAAGGAGTCTCAACGCAACAGACGGCGCGTCAATCGGACGCCCGGTCTGTGAGTTATTAGTCTTTTCGTCCCGAGGGCCCGGTTGGTTTCGTGAGCGAACCAAACCCGGCCATATTTCAACTGTATCCAAAACTCGGGCGGAGCATGTCAAAAGTTCCGTCCCACTTAGAGGATTCCATCAAAGTCGACGGCACGTCAATCGGACGTCCGGAACTCAAGATATGAGTGTTTCCGCTCCGAGGGCCCGGTTGGTTTCGTGAACGAACCAACCCGGCCGTACTCCACCTGCGTCCAAACCTCGGGCAGAGTATACCAAAAGATCCGTCTCATTAAGAGGAACTTATCAAAACTGACGGCACGCCGTTCGGACGTCCGTAGCTCAAGATATGAGCGTTTCCGCTCCGAGAGCCCGGTTGGTTTCGTGAACGAACCAACCCGGCCGAACTCAAAGTAATCCAAAACCTTGAGTGCGATATACCAAAACGACCGTCTCGATCCAAGGATCGCGTTTCCGCAGACGGTTCGTCATTCGGAGGTCTGAGGCTCAAGATATGGCCCAAAAACCGATTCTAGTTCGAAACGGGGGGGGTCCGGGTCCGGGCCGACCCGGCCCGACCCCCCCTGGGGCGGCGGCGGCGGCTGGCGGCGGCGGACGGCGGCGGCATGGCGGCCGGCGGCGGCGCGGCGGCGCGGCGGCGCGGCGGGCCGCGGCGGCCTGGCGCCGCGAGGTGGCTGCACGCGGGGGAATCAAATCCCCCGCTTCTTCAAATGGCGGTGCGGCTATGCCGCGCCGTTTTGTTAAACAACGGCCCCCCTCCTGGGGGCCCGCTTCATGGAAAACCGGGGGGGCCTCCTGCCCCCCCTCAAGGGAACCGCTCCCCCCTCATAAAGAGGGGGGTTTTATGTGAAGGCCGGGGGATTAATTCCCCCGGTTTTAATGACATCCGGCCGGCCAGCTGGCCGGCCGGTTTTCTCAAACGGGACCGGAAATTCCGGTCCCCCCTTCGGCTTCCGACGCCGGCGGCCCGGCCGCCGGTCTTCTCTTCCGCCGCGGCCCGGAACCGGCCGCGGTCTCCTCGTCCCGCCGTGGCCCGGAACCGGCCGCGGTGTTCGTCGTCCGGCGTGGTGCGACGGCACCGCGCCCCTTCCCCGTGCTTTGATATTCATTCAACGCGGCGCGACGGCGTCGCGTTCTTGTTGTTTCTTCCATGGTGCGCGCGCGACGGTATCGCGTAAGTTAAACGTACAATTATCCGCGTGGTGCGACGGCACCACGCCACCTTGCTTCCGCCCGCAAGAATAAACAACATGAACGATGGAGGGGGGTTCGGCCGTGTTCATACGGTCCGGCCCCCCTCACGTTAAACAAAAACACTTATATAAAATATTCAAAAGCCTCACGTAGACATGCGATCCACGAGGAAGAAATGGAATAAATTAACAATATTCAACAACCCCTACCTTGGGTATAAGTTCGAGGATTCGTCAACGTTCCGCGGAAGACGACGTCGCGGAGGTCGGGCGTCGCGGTAGCCGTTCGTCAAATCCGATGACGAAGGGGTGCGTCCGAAGAGACACGTCGTTGGCGAATACTTGTACGCCGATGAAGGTTGTCCGAGGAAGAAGCGGTGTCCTCTCTCGTTGACACGGAAGACGAAGAAGATCGGAGCGGCGTTCTTCGTCGGAACTTGAGCGTTCACGTCAAGTCTTGAGGAAAGTCAAATAAAAAGAAAACAACGAACTCAAGAATCCCTACCTCGATAGTCGCACGTTGACGTAGTCGTGGAATATCGATGTCAATTCCTTTGACGTCGGAGGAAGAGTCGTTGTCGTTGGCGTTCGTCGCGGAAAACCGTCGCAGAAGAGATGACGCGGAAGAAGTACGTCGCGTCGCGGATACGGCGTCACGGATGGACCGTGTTCTTCGGCGGAGAAGTTTTTCGTTGAAGAACGACGTTCTTCCTTTTCTTCGTTGAATTTGAAGAAGATGAAGAAGACTTCCCTACTCTCTCAAGGAGATAAAATTCTAACAAAATAAAATAAGTCTCTATCATATTTTATTCACACAACCCAACCTCTTTGAATTTCAAAGGTTTGAAATTCAATAACCACACACAACTCACCTCATTAATTCATTACATTAAGTCATAGGTTTATAACTTAAGTTAACATAATTTAAGAGGGAGTTGAGGGGGGTTTAGAGGATATGAAGGGGTGGGGTTCCTGTGGGCCCCACCACCCTCATAACCTCCCATGGGAGGTTGGGTGGTTACCCAACTTCCAACAAGAGATAACACTTAGATTAAAATAATAAAAATTGTAGTGTAATTACAAAGTAAACATCCACAATTTTTATTATCAACACTCGCATGAACGCAACTCCAGAACAGGAGTTCCTAAGCGTATACCGGCGCTACGGTTCCATCGGTGCCCTCGGATTTCAATTCCGAGCACCGGATCAAAAGTTAGAAATTCCCGCTCGTTCGTTCACTGAACGTACCCAAACCAAACTTCGGAAATTGATTCCAGGCACTCCGGGCCTCGGAATCAGGTGCCGTCTGAAACCGCGCTCTTGTAAAATTCTAAAGAAAATTAAGAAAAAATTTCCCTTGAATTTTACGGGTCTTTACATTACTCCCACCTCAGGGCTTTACGTCCCCGTAAAGCTTCAACTCACACTTAAGGGAAACAAAGTAGTACTGAGCACGCAACTGAGCTTTACGCTCCCATATGCTCACCTGAAGATCTCGTGCTACCCGAGAAGCACCCCAGAGGAAGCAACCGTTCATGTAGAACCTGCTCCTGTCGATCCTCGTTCTCTACTAGAACCTCTGTGCTTGTCGCCCTGTCATCGACGTCCAACTCCCCGAGGTCGATGACGTGTGAAGAAACATACACGTATCTCCACAGCTGAGACACGTGGTGGACATTATGCACCCGGTGCGACTGAGGTGGTAGGGTCAAGCGGTAAACCTCTTCGCCTACCCTGCTGAAGATCAAAAGGGTCCATTGAACTTCGGAGATAACATGCCGCTTCGGCCACATCTCCGAAACCTCATCGGGTTGAGACCGTATAAGAACGTGTTCGTCACCCTCGAATTCAAGAGGTTTCCCTTTTTAGGTTAGAACTGAAACTCAAAACTCCTGCTGCCACAAGGGTAGGGTTGACCAACTCAAGAGTGATCGGTCACAACCTCCTATGCCTGAGTTTAACATGTGCTGCCCAGGGTTTCCTTTTCGCCGACCAAGGAAAACCCATTCCGACGTTTGCCTAAAACAGTCAACCGGGGTATGATTTGTGAATCAAAACCATACCCAGATCAACGTCGTAAGGCCTCTACGCTGCCACCAAGAGATTCCAACCGAAACTCTCGCCTCGAGGTCAAATCACACTGTCGGCGTAAGTGTGATTATCGAGTCTCCTCCCAAAGGTATCTCCAGACGTGAGGGTCAAGTCTACGGCTTACCCGGAACCTCTAGGTCTGGGACATGATTCGCGGAAGGGTAGAATGATTTGTTCTTATGTCTATAGATATGGCAGCTCGTAGTAGACATAATTCGTACCCCGAATCATTCTTAGAGCTCCTGGGTCACACTCCTTGACCGCAATGCAGCTACTCTCCTCCCCAGCCCTCCTGCTCCCTGAGCCTGGCGGGGACTACTAAGTCGGGTGGTCGTAACATGTCGAAATGTACACCACCACATGCTGCTCTCTAAGCTCCGCTTCCACGTATTCTACCCTGCAGATTCATCTGTCCTTAGCACTTCCTCCTCCTAAAACATTTTACACGCCCGAGTCTCTGAGACTGGCGCTAGTTTCCTGCCTTTCACTGCTAACGTTCACAACCACAAAGGTTCTCTCTAGCATCCTAGCATAGGTAGAAATGCATAGAGGAAAAGTAATGGTTCGGATTTCCTTTAGACACACTTCGCTCAGAAGTTCGAGTCTAAGGAACTGATCACAACGTAACCAACGAGTACTAAGATTGATTGGTAAGCCATGATGAGTGCTCTGCTTCCGACATGTCGTACTGTCGAAGCTGTATTAGCTCCAGAAAACTCACAACCACCTCCTCAAGCCAGTCCTCAGCCGCCTACGAGTCAGGCTCACCTCGAAACTTGAGGGATATCTGGTGCTAAAACATATGTAAGGCACTAAGCCTGTGATTCTCTGCTACCGGTACCGCCGGTAGTGTCTACTGACCAACAGGTAGTGACATAGCTAGCGCACTACCCGTAGGTACTATCCCAGGTATCGGTTCGCGTACCGAAGCCTCATTACTATAAGGACCAACCTCATGGTCACTCACTGGAAAAAACAGAAGCTAAGATCATCATTCGCTCTACTAGTATCCAAGTTAGGCGTAGAACTCTAGCAACCGCCTCCATCCAGTCCACTGCTGCCTGGGAAATCTGTATCGCCTCGTATCCTCAGAGGCCTCTACTGTTGGAACTCGTGCATCGCGCTCTGCTAGCGTGCACCGTCAGCTAGTGGCATCCTCTGCCTAACGGGTGGTGGTGCTGCTGGTACACCACCCGAAGGTGCCAACACTGAAAAAGGGCCCTGCACCGGAGTCTCGCTGCTCGGTGTGCCATCATCGAGAACTCTCTCGAAACTCCAGCTAACTATCTGCATGGTGACATCCTGAACAGTTGCGTCACGGTCAACGATTTATACCTGGTGAGCTGACCTGGTTTGAGCTGACTTTAAACCTTTTGGGAAACACACACGCAATCAATGTTTTCATGCATTAAGTCGGAAATCAGAAGTCAGGGTCCTGGTGTCTGGATACGTCGGCCGCCGCACCAACACTGGACTCCCTGGACTGATAACCACACTCAATACGCTAAACATTATTGCTTCACATAGAAAAGATCAGAGTTTGCGGTAGAACCGAACTCCTCTGATACCAATTTGTCACGACCCGCCCTCGGGGCCCGTGTCGTGACTACCACAAGCCCGCCTTCCATAGGCCAGGGGCTGGCGACTAGCACCAAGGCGTAAAATCCCAGTAAAAAGGGAAGGCATTGCCTTAATAAAGTAAACAAGCACCTCAGAGTAACAAGCGGAAGTAAAGCAGTACACAAAACTAGAACAACTGTGCTGAAGTAAAGGGGCCGGAAATACAAGCCCAACTGTAAAGTAAAGTACAACTCGAAAGGGAAAACAGCAACTGAAAGTACAAGCGGCTCCTGGGACGTCCTCCTCGATTCCTACCTGAAGGGTAGGTACAGATGGCTCAGCTCCTGGATCGTCCACCACGGATCCTACCTGAAGGGTAGGTACAGATAGCTCCACAACCCCTCGGGTCCAACTGTCCGCTCCGAGCACGTCCCGCTCAGTGGTCCTCCTCCGGGTACCGACCTACTCCGTAAGCCTCAACCGCAGTCAGCACTGTCCGTCGTATGCAACCAACACAACGAAGTGCGGGCATAGCCCGTGCAGGGGTGAGTATAAGATACTCAGTAGGGACCCCGAGACCCTCGAAGGTCTCCCGAAATCCACAAAGGATAAACCACAAGAAGGATACAATCATGAAGTAACATCCAGTATTGATTAGGTATATGCCCATACATATACCTATGTCACCAATTTCCGTTCGGCTCCAACACCGAGCCCAAGAACAACCCAATCCACAAGAAGAGTAAACAGTAAATCCACACAGGATAACAGTACAAGTTCACACAGTTTATAACAAGTTATGAAATCAACGGATAACTATTACCCAGGTATATGCCCATACATATACCTAAGTTATCAAGCGACCCATCTCAATCATGAGGAAACACAAAGATCATTGACTCAGCTCAAACCAGGATTTTTATTATCGAAACCGTAACTACTGAAGAGCTTCGTCTCTAGAGTGTACAGTGGTCCTGTCACGACTCCGAGGTACTGCTCACTAACCTAAGACTGCTGAGGTACTCCTCCTGTCGAGTACTGCGGGTTTGCGGCCAACTACCGGGCGCTCCGTCCGCTGAGGGTCTGTCGCCAAATACCGGGCGCTCACCCAAATAGCCAACTGAGGTACTCCTCTGACGAGTACCGCGGGTTTGCTGCCAACTACCAGGCGCTCCGTCCGCCGTGGGTCTGCTGCCAACTACTGGGCGCTCCGTCCACTGGGCTAGTCGACTCACTCCAAGTCGAGTCGGTCAAGCAGTCATCAGGTCTCAGTCGGCTACACGGTCTCCGTACTCCGCACGCACATCTCCACCGTCGCGGGTCTGTCGCTACAACCAAGCACACACACTCCGTAAAGTATCGCGGGTCCGCCGCTACAACCAAGCGCTCCACCGCCAAAGGTCTGCTGCTGCATCCAAGCGCACCACCACTGTCAAGTACCACGGGTCCGACGCTACACCCATGCGCTCCCCCGCCCGCTCGTCTCCGGGAGGGTCCACTCCACGAGCTACTGGTCGATACACCAAGTATCTCAAAGTCCAACGAAGAAGTGCCACATACGTCCGCCTCGTCAAAGGAGTCTCAACGCAACAGACGGCGCGTCAATCGGACGCCCGGTCTGTGAGTTATTAGTCTTTTCGTCCCGAGGGCCCGGTTGGTTTCGTGAGCGAACCAAACCCGGCCATATTTCAACTGTATCCAAAACTCGGGCGGAGCATGTCAAAAGTTCCGTCCCACTTAGAGGATTCCATCAAAGTCGACGGCACGTCAATCGGACGTCCGGAACTCAAGATATGAGCGTTTCCGCTCCGAGGGCCCGGTTGGTTTCGTGAACGAATCAACCCGGCCGTACTCCACCTGCGTCCAAACCTCGGGCGGAGTATACCAAAAGATCCGTCTCATTAAGAGGAACTTATCAAAACTGACGGCACGCCGTTCGGACGTCCGTAGCTCAAGATATGAGCGTTTCCGCTCCGAGGGCCCGGTTGGTTTCGTGAACGAACCAACCCGGCCGAACTCAAAGTAATCCGAAACCTTGAGTGCGATATACCAAAACGACCGTCTCGATCCAAGGATCGCGTTTCCGCAGACGGTTCGTCATTCGGAGGTCTGAGGCTCAAGATATGGCCCAAAAACCGATTCTGGTTCGAAACGGGGGGGGTCCGGGTCCGGGCCGACCCGGCCCGACCCCCCCCCCCCCTGGGGCGGCGGCGCGGCGGCGTAGCGGCGCGGCGGGGCGGCGGCGCGGCGGGCCGCGGCGGCCTGGCGCCGCGAGGTGGCTGCACGCGGGGGAATCAAATCCCCCGCTTCTTCAAATGGCGGCGCGGCTATGCCGCGCCGTTTTGTTAAACAACGGCCCCCCTCCTGGGGGCCCGCTTCATGGAAAACCGGGGGGGCCTCCTGCCCCCCCTCAAGGGAACCGCTCCCCCCTCATAAAGAGGGGGGTTTATGTGAAGGCCGGGGGATTAATTCCCCCGGTTTTAATGACATCCGGCCGGCCAGCTGGCCGGCCGGTTTTCTCAAACGGGACCGGAAATTCCGGTCCCCCCTTCGGCTTCCGACGCCGGCGGCCCGGCCGCCGGTCTTCTCTTCCGCCGCGGCCCGGAACCGGCCGCGGTCTCCTCGTCCCGCCGCGGCCCGGAACCGGCCGCGGTGTTCGTCGTCCGGCGTGGTGCGACGGCACCGCGCCCCTTCGCCGTGCTTTGATATTCATTCAACGCGGCGCGACGGCGTCGCGTTCTTGTTGTTTCTTCCATGGTGCGCGCGCGACGGCATCGCGTAAGATAAACGTACAATTATCCGCGTGGTGTGACGGCACCACGCCACCTTGCTTCTGCCCGCAAGAATAAACAACATGAACGATGGAGGGGGGTTCGGCCGTGTTCATGCGGTCCGGCCCCCCTCACGTTAAACAAAAACACTTATATAAAATATTCAAAAGCCTCACGTAGACATGCGATCCACGAGCAAGAAATGGAATAAATTAACAATATTCAACAACCCCTACCTTGGGTATAAGTTCGAGGATTCGTCAACGTTCCGCGGAAGACGACGTCGCGGAGGTCGGGCGTCGCGGTAGTCGTTCGTCAAATCCGATGACGAAGGGGTGCGTCCGAAGAGACACGTCGTTGGCGAATACTTGTACGCCGACGAAGGTTGTCCGAGGAAGAAGCGGTGTCCTCTCTCGTTGACACGGAAGACGAAGAAGAGCGGAGCGGCGTTCTTCGTCGGAACTTGAGCGTTCACGTCAAGTCTTGAGGAAAGTCAAATAAAAAGAAAACAACGAACTCAAGAATCCCTACCTCGATAGTCGCACGTTGACGTAGTCGTGGAATATCGGTGTCAATTCCTTTGACGTCGGAGGAAGAGTCGTTGTCGTTGGCGTTCGTCGCGGAAAACCGTCGCAGAAGAGATGACGCGGAAGAAGTACGTCGCGTCGCGGATACGGCGTCGCGGATGGACCGTGTTCTTCGGCGGAGAAGTTTTTCGTTGAAGAACGACGTTCTTCGCGTTCTTCGTTGAATTTGAAGAAGATGAAGAAGACTTCCCTACTCTCTCAAGGAGATAAAATTCTAACAAAATAAAATAAGTCTCTATCATATTTTATTCACACAACCCAACCTCTTTGAATTTCAAAGGATTGAAATTCAATAACCACACACAACTCACCTCATTAATTCATTACATTAAGTCTTAGGTTTATAACTTAAGTTAACATAATTTAAGAGGGAGTTGAGGGGGTTTTAGAGGATATGAAGGGGTGGGGTTCGTGTGGGCCCCACAACCCTCATAACCTCCCATGGGAGGTTGGGTGGTTACCCAACTTCCAACAAGAGATAACACTTAGATTAAAATAATAAAAATTGTAGTGTAATTACAAAGTAAACATCCACAATTTTTATTATCAACACTCGCATGAACGCAACTCCAGAACAGGAGTTCCTAAGCGTATACAGGCGCTACGGTTCCATCGGTGCCCTCGGATTTCAATTCCGAGCACCGGATCAAAAGTTAGAAATTCCCGCTCGTTCGTTCACTGAACGTACCCGAACCAAACTTCGGAAATTGATTCCAGGCACTCCGGGCCTCGGAATCAGGTGCCGTCTGAAACCGCGCTCTTGTAAAATTCTAAAGAAAATTAAGAAAAAATTTCCCTTGAATTTTACGGGTATTTACATTGGCACACAAATAGTATTTTTTTTTGTTAATATTCAAATTAAATTAAGAAATCTAGTTTGGTTAATTAAAGAATTTTTTAATGAAATAATATTTTAAGAAAAGATTATAATTAAATTAAATTTATTAAATATAAATAATCATATATTTTTTATGAAGTCAAATGATGTTTTTTAAGTTTTGAAACTATTTTTCTCAAAACCAGTCAACATTCGATAAATATCGGTTTTTATTTTAATAGTGAAAAGTCACATGTTTAGAAAAATACATATACTAAATGAATATTATTTTTGGAATCTGGACATCAAAATTATCCAATGGTAAATTTTTCATAATTTTCTGAGCCAATTGAATTTTTGGATAAAAATTAAATACCATATAAATATATAATGTGTTTTATGACATCATAATGACCCAATAGTGATGTAATAAAATACTGTAGAAGGGGTATTCATTCAACCATATGTTTTAAATTTAAAATAAT
Organism: Viscum album; assembly: GCA_963277665.1. Classification (NCBI taxonomy): domain Eukaryota; kingdom Viridiplantae; phylum Streptophyta; class Magnoliopsida; order Santalales; family Viscaceae; genus Viscum; species Viscum album. Next base: position 459,251,249 of record OY728157.1, on the reverse strand, counting down.
TTAGTTTTATATTATATTTTAGAATTATTTTATTAATCCTTAGTGAATCTGCCAAGAGTTATCAAATATTTTAAGATTTAGAAATAATTTCCCTTTGAGTGGGAATCACATCCACATAATCAAAAGAAATATTTTAATAAATTCATCCCTTGGAATTATAAAATATTTTTTTTGACTCCCTTTTTCTAGAAACCATGGGGATATACTAAGGGATGGATTATATTTTTGAATATTTTATTGTATAGTGTCCACAACCTAAATAATAATGAATCTCCCCATCTTTCCTATATAAACTCGGCCAACAACATATTCCTCTTCACTCAAACTCCTTGGAGAATATTGAAACTATGATCTCTAATTCCTAGAGTCCTCCCATGGAACCTCAATCTCCCACTAAGCCTCCCCCAATCCTTTTGAACCACACATCCTATTAAGGGTTTCATCCTTTCTCATTTTTGTCTAAGTTTTCTTATGTTCAACTGAATGGCCCGAAGACCTTAATTTTTATTGATTTTCAAATAAACCCCCTTTCAAGGGATGAGGGGGAACCCTTACAAGGCCTGTAGGCTTAGGAATTACATTGCATGTAGGCTTGGAGACATTACATGACCCGTAGGTCTTAAGGAAATCATACAGACTATGACTACTTGAAACTGCTCCTCCCCAGCATCTGCATCATGATTAGCTCTCCACCTTTGCATGAATTTTTTTCTAGAATGTCCATGTTCAGGGGTGCATAGGAACGGTACCAATGGAAATTTCCATACCCTCTTAATATTTCAAAGTCCATTTAGCCCTACTTTGGTGGATGTGCCATGCTCTTTTCTCTTCTGGAGTTGTTCCTGGTAGAATCTATCTATGCACTGAAAATCAGGAGGCCCTGAGGACCTTGAAGTGTCCTGAAAGCCTTACTGACCCGATGACATTGGGTGGCCCGAAGGCCTTAAGGACTCTAATCCCAAACCGATGGCCCAAGGTGAATAGTTCCAGCTGCTACAGTACCGAACAGTAACTGTACAGTGCCTGCTAGAGTAATTTCTATAGTGCCTACAATAGTAACTGCTACAATAACTGCTACAGTACTACTACAGTGCCCCTAAATTATGCCTCCACCTGGTTTTGAACCCGGGTCTCTTGGATATACTTAGAGAGAACTCACAAACTAGGCTGAGGCTCATGTTCTCCTTATATTGATACACCATTTTACATTCAAGTAGAACTGATGGGGAATATTTTCACACCTCTCATATACTAGCCTTATTATGTAAAAACTACGAGATTCCTTCTTATCTCTAATTAATCCCTATTGGGTACACCTGTTACCATTTCAAAATTCTATAAGGGCTTTCACTCTTCTCATTTCCATTAATGAATTAATTTTATATTATGAATATAAATTACATTTCATGTGAAGGGATAGTATGTTTCTTAATCCACTTATTTTCATATTAAGAAAAAATTATGAGATATGCCTTTCTCACTCATCATCCTAATTTAAAAATTTCCATATGATGTTGTTATTCTCCAAAAATTGCACCATGATTTATTATTCCAAAATCCTCATGTATTAATAACATGCACATTCTTCTATCAAGGATATTCACCTTTATGAACACATAATTATCGAATATTTAGATACATGTAATGAACCGTTTTTTTAGAGCTGATAAAATGCGTACGTTTTTGAAATTTTTCTTTTATCAGCGGGTCGGTTTTAAAACCGAGCTTCGGAACGAGGTCCCGAGTTCTGAAGCCGTTTTAAGCGGTGACATTCAGACCGCGCGCGGTAGGTTTAACTGTGCGGGTGGGTGCGTTTTAGTTTTTGTTTAGAATTAAAATGAAGGAAAATAAAAATAAAAAAAAAACTAAAAACCTAAACTAAACACCTCCCTCACCCTCACTCAACCCGAGACGCACCCCCTCCCTTCTCCCCCGCGAGCCGCGCACGACCCCCCCCCCCCCTCCACGTTGCCGCCTCCTTCCTCGTTCTTCCCGGTTTTTCTTCTCGGCTTCTCTTTGAATCATCAAGGTAATCACTTATCTCCCTTCTCCTCCCCGTTTCCGGCTTCATTTTGACCTAATCGGCGCCCGGTGAGGTACGGACGAACCCTAGGGCGTAGAGGTGATTCGGTTTTTCGGTTTCTTCTTGTTTTAGGTCGGTGCGAAGGTTCTCTTGGGGTCCCTTGAGGTGCGTTTCGGCAACCGCCACCGAAGGTGAAGCGGTTCGAGTGGTTTCGGTTCGTCGCCAATGTTGCGAGGTAAGGTTTTCTACCCGTCGTCAGTTTCGCATCCTCCAAATTAAGGGCGTCATGTGTTATTTACTGTCTGGTATTTAATTGGTAGGGCGTTGGGTGGTTTCACTTCGTTTCGCGTTGTCTGTCACACCCGAGGTAAGGATTTAATACCGTTGGTTGGCCTTGCCTCACTTAAATTGGTTTATCATTGTTTCCTAAGGTTCGTAGTGGTTGTCTTATAGTGCGTTGGAGGTTTCGGTATGATTTCGGGTTGCCGGATTTTAGGCGACTCACCTGTGCAGGCATAGGTACGTATTTATATGTACGTGGGTTCCCCCGGCGTGCGTATATTTGTCCATGGCAGCGAATATATTCACGTACGGGGCTAGTTGTCCCCATTACATATATAAAAAGTGCCTGTGCAGGTGAGTGGAGACAGGCTTATGTGTATAAGAATATGTGTAAGGATCCTCTTGCGCACGCTCATGGCCATGCGGAGCGTGTGCATAGGGGCTAGGTGTTCTTATACGTATGTGAAATAACATATGCCTCGTGGGGGAGCAGCTGCGGCAGCTTTTGTTAGAACGCGCCAAGAGCCGGAGTGGACGGATGGATCCACCTTGAGGTAGGGTCCCTCTCCTTGCCCTTTAAATTTAAGTAATGTAATAGTGAGTTTAATATTGCACTTAGCATTTTAATTATTCAAGTTTAGTTCCGATTAAATGCTTCTGTGCAAATCGTGTGAATTGCAGGAATAAGATAAAAGTGGTTGCTTGGTCACTAAACTAACGATTTAATAATTAAACCCCTCTTTCGAGGTGCGCTGCCTTCAATCTAAAAATGTAGCAATAGAATTTCATGATTGCCTTCCTTACTATTTGGATTCTTAACTTTGTTAAGTGTTGAATGAGTTTTAAAGTAAATGATAAATATCTATAAATGAATTGTTTGATGAAGTAATGACATGTTTTCTAATAAAACTCCTCCAATGGAGGTGAGCTGCCTTCAAAATAAATGTGTAGTAGTAGATTTTGCTTTTTTTGTGATTGCTTGCTTAAAAGTCTTATGACTCTTTATGCTTGACATTATACTTGATAAATGACATGCTTGTACTTGTACCTTATTGGTTACCTCAAATGACGTTTCTTCTTGAGAAATAATAAACGAGCCATGACACCTCCTAAGTTCATGGCTTAACATGTAATTAGAACTTTTAGGGTAGGGTGTTTACCCCCTTCCTTTTAATTCGGCGCTTATGTCATGCCACGTCTTGTGTCGCTTGTCGCAACCTTCCGGCAATGCCTCTTTATTTATTATTGAAATGCTTGGGTGGTTCACTCATGCTCATTGTGGCCCTCGTTTATGGTAAAGTCCACCCTAGGTGCTCGCCTTGCCTCTTGGTCACCCCTTTGGGTGTGCCCTGCCTAAATGCCCCTTTTTCCTTGTTCTTATAAATTTAATGTAAGAGTTTGAATTGAATTTCTTGCTTGAGCAAGTTTGTTGGCTTGTACAATTTAGTGTCATTAATCACCTAACATAGAGGCATGTTGATTCCATATGCTTTTTTTTACCTTCTATTGCTCGTGCAAGTTCCAGAATGTTGAACAAGGATAATTAATTATGAGAATTGATTATAAAAAGTTGAGATCTGATTTGGATGACCAAACGTGATACGGGGTGTTAGACATGGCGATCTACACCGAACGATTATCTAGGTGTTTGACATAGCGATCTACACCAAACGTGATACGGGGTGTTAGACATGGTGATCTACACCGAACGATTATCTAGGTTTTAGACATGGCGATCTACACCAAACGTGATACGGGGTGTTAGACATGACGATATACACCGAACGATTATCTAGGTGTTAGACATGGCGATCTACACCAAACGTGATACGGGGTGTTAGACATGGCGATCTACACCGAACGATTATCTAGGTGTTAGACATGGCGATCTACGCCAAATGTGATACGGGGTGTTAGACATGGCGATCTACACCGAACGAATGATAATAATGATTTATGAAAAGAATGAGAGATGTGGGTAAAACCCGAGTGATCTGTGATCAAATAAAGAAAGGTAAGAATGAGTGGGTTTCCAGTCTGAGTTGAAATGATAAGTGAATAAATAGAGTAAGTGAGAAAAATGATAAAAAGTGTTTTTATGCTTGAACCAAATTTACTTGTGTTGTTTTAAACAGGTTCTCATCCCGGCTATGGGCCGAAGCAGGTAGTGCCTCCAGGTGTCCTTTCTGGAACCTGGACGGGCATTTATTGTTTGTATTGTGTCGTTATTGTTCGAAAATACCAGCACTTTGTTTAATTATATTTCATGGTCTAGAGTGGGCTAGACCCCGGTGGTTCCGGCCTACTGAGATATATATCTCACACCCTACTCGGTCCTCCATTGCACTGGGGTACCCGAGTAGATTCCATTTGGTTGCAGGACCTTGTTGTTGCTATTTCTTGTACTTGGAGTTAGGAGCAAAGGACCGAGTTGGGGCTCGGGATGCTCATGGAGATCGCCCTCAGGGCTTGAGACTTTTGTTCATTTACTTCTGCATTGATGTGTAAGTATGTCGCGTGATTTAATGCTTTCATTGTATCATTATCATGTCATGCATGCATCTCTTATATAAACTACCATTCGCACAATTTATTCAAACCATATAAATGAAAAATGTTTTCCACTGTTTTCTTATTATTATTTACACTACTTCCGTTGCTGTATTTTTGGTCCCTTTGTTCCACTTTGATAAGAGGGTATAGTCTCCCCCCTGACTTACCTTACACCCTCGCCGCTAGTCGGCAACCACTGGCGTAAGGGGAGACGCGCTTGAGGCCATGTCGTGGGCTGGCTCAGGTGACCTGGGTGTCCGGTTCAGGGTCGGCCTGGGTTGGTTCGTGACAAAATGGTATCAGAGCAGGTTTCATTCTTTTCCTTTGTCTTACTGTTTCGGGGATGGTAGACAGGAGACTAGGAATGTGTCGGCGCTTGGGTTAATAGTCGTGCTTGGGACTGATCAACCCATGTACGGGAAATGGCCAAGTGGCCAGGGCTGGGAATTGATGTTCATGTTGTTTGCTGTTATAGTTGATGTGATTTCACCTTGGGTGAATGTTGTACTTTCCACTTCTTATTTGTTTATGAAGAGGTTTTGAAAATTTTCCTTGGCCCGATATGGCCAGGAAGTTGCATTTCATGCATCATATTAGACACTTATAGATTCACATGTCATTCATATGTGCCATGCCATGTAGTTGCATTAGTAGGATGCCTGCTGATTTTGATTGTGTGCCTTGGAAATATGTCAAGTCTGGATTTATTTAGCACGCCTCTTTAGAAAGAATGTTTCGGTGATAGTTAACATGTTTGGGTGATAATATGTCATGTTTTCTATCTTTCTTGTGTGTCATGCTCTGTGTTATAGCATGTTTTAGTGGTTTCTTCTTGTTGCTTTGTGTTAGCTGTTTGTAGTGGCTTGTTAGCTTGCTGGCAAGCGCTTGGTTTCTTTGGATAAAATTCTTGGTTGCGAGTACGACAGAACCAATTTTCCATTATAAGGTGTATGGGCGCCTTATAATTGGGAAAAGGGTAAATCGTGTTTTCAAACATTTTAAAAGATGGCTGCTGAAGTTTAAATGTTAAATGGAAAAATTTATCTGATAAATGGGAACCAAATTCCAGCGGTAAGGTGTATGGTCACCTTATCAATTGGTAGGTGGCCACCCATGTGATTGAACCTTGTTTAACCATTTCATGTGGAAAATGGTTATAAATGTAAAACTGTTGAGTTTTGATTGAAATTTTGGTGTACTTTTAAACATGCTCAACTGGACTGAGTGGGTCAGTTGGGGCATGTTTTATTGAAATGAACTGTGATATGGTTTCTTTTTGATGAACCTAGTTTGAATGAATGGGACCTTATGAGGTCACCTCTTTGTTAAAAGGAATTTAGATGATAAATTTTCTATTTATGATTGGATAACATTAAATGTTAAATGTTGAAGAGGAAGTTTGTTGCAACTTGCCTGTTTTCCCCGTGGGGCGTTGTTTGAAAACCAAGTACTTTTTTGTGAAATCGTAATTGTGGGTTTGTTAAGATCTTATTTCAAATGATTAAAGTTTGGAATGAATTAATGAAATGGATAAAATGGAAAGAGGTTTTTGAGCCTAGTAATCCTTGTTTTGCGTGACCAAGAGTTAGGGTCGACACGTGTGCTTCCTAAGGGACTAGCCCGTGCTAGGTAGTACCCTTAGAGCTTGAGTTTCCTTGTTTTCGGTGTGAGCTTATGATGTGGTGATCGTAGTTCGAGGAACGTCACCCGTGCGTTAAAGTGTTTCAAAAATAGCGCACCGGTGAGTGGCTAGTTCTTACGATGACATTGACACTCATAAGGTGGGTAGTGTTGCATGAGTTTTTGTTTTCATGTCGGTGCTTACTTGGCAGCACGACTGTGATAAGGTTGGTTGTATGCACAACACTTTAGAAACTCTGTTAGTGCGGGAAGAGTTTCAGTGGTTAAGCTTGGACGAATACGAATGCCTCGAGTGGTATAGGGATCAGAGTTTGGTCCGATTGATCTTATCAGAGACCTTGGTTTAATCTTAGTGTACTCTGTTGGATGAGACGAGCATGTCCCCCATCTTGACGTCGTCTTGGATACAACAAGATAGTTTCAGTTGTACACCGCGCTAAAGTTTAAAAGTTGTTGGTTTGTTTCGTGATCTCTCTCTGGTTGTGTGTGGGATGCACGGTTTCTTGGAGTTATGCTTCGTGCTGAGGCATGATAGTTTTATGATAGTCTTGTGATGGATTGACTTGATATTATCACTGAACGTTGTGTAAGGACTTCGGTGCACGCGTGGTTGATAACGGAACAGTTTTAAAAGCATGTCGTCGGTTTAAGGGCGAGTGTGAATCTCGGGTCGGCGATGTCTTTTGAAGAAATCTTGTGTGACCAATTTTAGTTGGTCGATCGTGATTCAACCGTTTTCTTGGGTTGAGGTCCCTATAATGGCCTCAGATGTAAGCTCTACTTTGATGTTTCAGTTGTAACATGAGCGTTGGCTCGAGTTGTAAAGGCTTGAGTGCAGTCTTCTTAGAAAATTCTTAAAGGTGCATTGGGCGTTGGAAACGCAATAGGACCGGTTGAATGAAACTTCAAGACCCTTGTAGGTCGGGTGATGTTTTCGTTGTTTTCCGAAGGATTCTCGGGGACGAGAAGTTTTTTTAGGTGGGTAGTTTGTAACGAACCATTTTTTTAGAGCGGATAAAATGCGTAGGTTTTTGAACTTTTTCTTTTATCAGTGGGTCGGTTTTAAAACCGAGCTTCAGAACGAGGTCCCGAGTTCTGGAGCCGTTTTAAGCAGTGACACTCGGACCGCGCGCGGTAGGTTTAACCGTGCGGGTGGGTGTGTTTTAGTTTTTGTTTAGAATTAAAATAAAGGAAAATAAAAATAAAAATACTAAAAACCTAAACTAAACACCTCCCTTACCCTCACTCAACCCGCGACGCACCCCCTCCCTTCTCCCCCGCGAGCCGCACGCGACCCCCCCCCCCCCCTCTACGGCGCTGCCTCCTTCCCCGTTCTTCCCAGTTTTTCTTCTCGGCTTCTCTCCGAATCATCAAGGTAATCACTTCTCTCCCTTATACTCCCCGTTTCCGGCTTCATTTTGACCTAATCGACGCCTGGTGAGGTACGGCCGAACCCTAGGGCTTAGAGGTGATTCGGTTTTTCAGTTTCTTCTTGTTTTAGGTCGGTGCGAAGGTTCTCTTGGGGTCCCTTGAGGTGCGTTCCGGCAACCTCCGCCGAAGGCGAAGCGGTTCGAGTGGTTTCAGTTCGTCGCCAACGTTGTGAGGTAAGGTTTTCTACCCGTCGTCAGTTTCACATCCTCCAAATTAAGAGTGTCATGTGTTATTGACTGCCTGGTATTTAATTGGTAGGGCGTTGGGTGGTTTCACTTCGTTTCGCGTTGTCGCTAACACCCGAGGTAAGGATTTAATACCGTTGGTTGGCCTTGCCTCAGTTAAATTGGTTTATCTTTGTGTCCTAAGGTTCGTAGTGGTTGTCTTATAGTGCGTTGGAGGTTTCAGTATGATTTAGGGTTGCCGGAGTTTATGCGACTCACCTGCGCAGGCATAGGTACGTATTTATATGTACGTGGGTTCCCCCGGCGTGCGTATATTTGTCCATGGCAGCGAATATACACACGTACGGGGCTAGTTGTCCCCATTACATATATAAAAATTGCATGTGCAGGTGAGTGGAGACAGGCTTATGTGTATAAGCATATGTGTAAGGATCCTCTTGCGCACGCTCATGGTCATGCGGAGCGTGTGCATAGGGGCTATGTGTCCTTATATGTATGTGAAATCTCATATGCCTCATGGGGGAGCAGCTGCGGCAGCTTTAGTTAGAAAGCGCCATGATCCGGAGTGGACGGATGGATCCACCTTGAGGTAGGGTCCCTCTCCTTGCCCTTTAAATTTAAGTAAAGTAATAGTGAGTTTAATATTGCACTTAGCATTTTAATTATGCAAGTTTAGTTCCGATTAAATGCTTCTGTGCAAATCGTGTGAATTGCAGGAATAAGATAAAAGTGGTTGCTTGGTCACTAAACTAACGATTTAATAATAAAACCCCTCTTTCGAGGTACGCTGCCTTCAATCTAAAAATGTAGCAATAGAATTTCATGATTTCCTTCCTTACTGTTTGGCTTCTTAACTTTGTTAAGTGTTGAATGAGTTTTAAAGTAAATGCTAAATATCTCTAAATGAATTGTTTGATGAAGTAATGACATGTTTTCTAATAAAAATCCTCCAATGGAGGTGAGATGCCTTCAAAATAAACGTGTAGTAGTAGATTTTCCTTTTTTGTGATAGCTTGCTTAAAAGTCTTATGACTCTTTATGCTTGACATTATACTTGATAAATGACATGCTTGTACTTGTACCTTACTGGTTACCTCAAATGACGTTGCTTCTTGAGAAATAATAAACAATCCATGACACCTCCTAAGTTCATGGCTTAACATGTAATTAGAACTTTTAGGGTAGGGTGTTTACCCTCTTCCTTTTACTTCGGCGCTTATGTCATGCCACGTCTTGTGTCGCTTGTCGCAACCTTCCGGCAGTGCCTCTTTATTTATTATTGAAATGCTTGGGTGGTTCGCTCATGCTCATTGTGGCCCTCGTTTATGGTAAAGTCCACCCTAGGTGCTCGCCTAGCCTCTTGGCCACCCCGTTGGGTGTGCCCCGCTTAAATGCCCCTTTTTCCTTGTTCTTTAAGTTATAAATTTAATGTAAGAGTTTGAATTGAATGTCTTTCTTGACAAAGTTTGTTATCTTGTACCATTTAATGTCATTAATCACCTAACATAGAGGCATGTTGATGCCATATGCTTTTGTTTACCTTCTATTGCTCGTGCAAGTTCCAGAATGCGGAACAAGGATAATTAATTATGAGAATTGATTATAGAAAGTTGAGATCTGATTTGGATGACCAAACATGATATGGGGTGTTAGACATGGCGATCTACACCGAACGATTATCTAGGAGTTAGACATGGCGATCTACACCAAACATGATACGGGGTGTTAGACATGGCGATCTACACCGAACGATTATCTAGGTGTTAGACATGGAGACCTACACCAAACGTGATACGGGGTGTTAGACATGACGATCTACACCGAACAATTATCTAGGTGTTAGACATGGCGATCTACACCAAACGTGATACAGGGTGTTAGACATGGCGATCTACACCGAACGATTATCTAGGTGTTGGACATGGCAATCTACACCAAATGTGATACGGGGTGTTAGACATGGCGATCTACACCGAACGAATGATAATAATGATTTATGAAAAGAATGAGAGATGTGGGTAAAACCCAAGTGATCTGTGATCAAATAAAGAAAGGTAAGAATGAGTGGGTTTCCAGTCTGAGTTGAAATGATAAGTGAATAAATAGAGTAAGTGAGAAAAATGATAAAAAGTGTTTTTATGCTTGAACCAAATTTACTTGTGTTGTTTTAAACAGGTTCTCATCCCGGCTATGGGCCGAAGCAGGTAGTGCCGCCAGGTGTCCTTTCTGGAACCTGGACGGGCATTTATTGTTTGTATTGTGTCGTTATTGTTCGAAAATACCAGCACTTTTTTTTAATTATATTTCATGGTCTAGAGTGGGCTAGACCCCGGTGGTTCCGGGCTACTGAGATATATATCTCACACCCTACTCGGGCCTCCATTGCACTGGGGTACCCGAGTAGATTCCATTTGGTTGCAGGACCTTGTTGTTGTTGTTTCTTGTACTTGGAGTTAGGAGCAAAGGACCGAGTTGGGGATCAGGATGCTCATGGAGATCGCCCTCGGGGCTTGAGACTTTTTTTCATTTACTTCTGCATTGATTTGTAAGTATGTCGCGTGATTTAATGCTTTCATTGTATCATTATCATGTCATGCATGCATCTCTTATATAAACTGATGTTCGCCAAATTTATTCAAACCTTATAAATGAAAAATGTTTTCCGCTGTTTTCTTATTATTATTTACACTACTTCCGTTGCTGTATTTTTGGTCCCTTTGTTCCACTTTGATAATATGGTATAGTCTCCCCCCTGACTTACCTTACACCCTCGCCGCTAGTCGGCAACCTCTGGCGTAAGGGGAGACGCGCTTGGGGCCATGTCGCGGGCCGGCTCTGGTGACCTGGGTGTCCGGTTCAGGGTCGACCTGGGTTGGTTCATGACAATACATGTATGAATTTCACAATCCATGGTCATGGAATAAATTATGATGTTGAATGAATCCACATTATATGATTTATGTGGTACATTTAATCATGATATTTAAATGATTATGAGGGGTGTTCCCTAATAGTACTCCAATGAATTTGATAATATTTAGTATCATTGTACATCAGGTTGGGATAGGGGTTTACCAGATTCCATTATTGAAAATTTTTCAACCATGTTGTTATTGGGTTTTACTTGATTCGTTTTTGTTAATGATGCACTATTTTATGTTGTCTCCACATATCCTTGTTATGAATATTATTCTATGTCATGACTTTATGTTTATGTTTCTATTACAATCCATTGATATGACTTTTCCCTGACATGTATTTTATTATTCATATTATGCATTGATTTATCCCTTTCAAGGCTTTATAGCTCACCCCTTTCTTATGTCTTTCCTCAGGATATCCCATGCATTGTTAGCTATGAAACAATTTTGCTGTCATATAAAATAAGATTCCAATAAAGATGTTTTATTTCATTTTTTATGTTTTCATGTAATGTTCCAAATCCCCAAATACACTGGATATCTCAATCTTATGAGTTTTATTAAGTGAATTGTTATGTAAAAAATCAGGTATAACTATGAAATAATGAGTAGGGGTATAATCATTATAGTTGGTTGGTGATTGAGATAGACATTACTAGCTTGTGGAATTTTTTTAAGAGATATTTTCACTTTTAGGCCGCTAATAACGATATATTTTTATACTTTTAGTTTTTATAAATTTTTTCATTCAGTACGACATTACATTCATGTATTGGGATCGCTATTTTCAATGTCTATAATCATGTTTTTTATGTTTTTTCTATGTTATCTCTCTATTAAAATTACTAGAGGGTAATTCCATCAATTTTTGTATATTATATAACCATAGTGACTGTTTCCAACCTATGGCCTATTAGAGGTTGGGTTCATGAATCATTATAAACATTCCATCATTGTTGGACAAGGAGGGATATCTTTATAGTGAAGGGGGTCATTACATAATTTCATAAAAGAATTATGATATTATATATGATTAATTTTAGATGTAGGAGTAGGGAGGACCACATAGGTTAGTAGGGAAACAAATTCAGGTGAGTTTATTATATGATTCAAAAAATAACGACAAGCTAGGACATAAGTAGTTAGGCCCCCCTATGATTAAATACATGAACATTTATATTTATTGAGACTAATAATTTAGGTGATACTAGTTACAAGGTAGATAACTAGGAAAGTATCACAAATCATACTTCTTTGTGCATGTGTTTAAAATGGGAAAACCATGGGATTAGGTTGAACCTTAAGTAAATTTAAAATAAATTAATCTTGAATATTCTATATTCTAGGGTTAGGAGTCCCTAAATGTTTTTTATGAGTGGATCTAGATCAACATCCCTGTTAGCTTCTTGCTACATATGTTTAGTAGGATTTTCAATTATATAACCTCTAAGTTTAGGATGATAATTATGAAACATGGAGGAGGAACCTCTATTACATTCCACACTATAGTCTTCATATGTATTATAGATCCATTTCATACCCAATAATATAGGAGTGATTAGAGGAGGTGTATATATCCTTTATTTTGTTCCATTCATGGAAGTATAAATATATTTTATTTGAATTGATGATTTTTTATAGAGAATCAAAGAAGTGGTGGTTCTTTTTCCCTGCAGATAGTGAGGAGTTGGTGGTCTTATAGGAGATGTTCTAAGACTAGTTTCATGTTCAGATTCCTTATTTGATCATGAATCTATCCAGTTTCTTGGTGATGTTTACCCTTCAATAGAGTATTTACATCATGTGAGATCTTGTAAAAAAATTCATTCCCCAGTATTCTTAGACCCTAATGTCATATGTGGCAGCCATGGTGAGGCACTTTGAAGAGTTTTTTCATTCAATGATCTAGTTTCAGGCCACCTAGTTTATGTTTCTATCATATCTAAAAGTTGTGGTGGGGGAATAAGTTATATTGGATGTTTGGTAAGAATATATCATTACCAAAAGGGATTCATTGGTATTCCCCATGTAGAAGAGGTATAGTGCAGGGTTTATAGTTATTGGAAATAAGAGCTTTCCGATAATCAAGGGAAGATCCACTCCCTCATCATCTCATTTCTATAGGGGTAGCAGATCACATGTATCTAACACAGGATGAAATGATTATTTTTTGTGTAGATTTCAATGTCATCAGTGATTAGAGTTCCTAAAATTTCTAATATTCTTCAGTTTGGAAGGTGTTTATTTTTAGGTTCCTCTATTTAAGTATTTTCATCTAAGGTTGTAGTATTAGGGTGACCAAACATTGAATTAGAATATAGGATATGGGGAAGGTATAGGATAGCCTTTTCATGCTCACAATCTTCATATTTCATAGATAAATGGTGGTGATGGTCGTCATTAGAAACAGTTATACCATGGATAAGGTAATTTTCAGTTTCATGCTCTAAATTTTCCATATCTAGTATATCCATACATTGTTTAAAATTAATTATTATTTTAATCTAATTGTGTGAATTATTTGATTGATTAATGAGTTATGCACTACTTCATATCATAATTCCTAGTCCATGCTTTATTACATGAGTTATAGATTCTTCCAGGTCCCCTAGCATTGAATACACCAATTGGAGTTTGAGCATATCTGTATGATGTTTTTCAAAATTGAGAGCTAGTTATGGGGAAGCTTCTATCTTGGGGATACATTATATATTTATGTATACAACCATATGAAACCATCTTACACATGGAATATATGATTTCATTGTACGGTATTTTGTATTTTTTAGGGGGTAAGTCATTTTCTATGATGTTGAGATATATAATGTCATGTTTTCTAGTGAGTGATACTCATGGAAGAGTGAGCGGCTTGTTCTTTTGTTGTCTTCCATGATGGAAACATTTATTTTTATATCATCATGGGATTAACAGGTTGTGTTTCCTAAGGTTATCGAAGAGTGACCTAATGTATTTCTTGAAGAGGCTGTGGCATTACCCCCTCAAGGGTAAATCATGTTTTGGTTAGAGATACAGTCACAAGTTTCCCTGATCTCGATGTATCTATATAGGATACAGCCTTCATTGTTGAGAGTGTTCTGGGTATAGATTAATGTTTTTTAGAGTTGTTTTCTCAAAGGAGTGTGTAGCCTTAAAATCCACTGGTTCTGTAATTAAATATGATATATTGAAGTATATACCTCTATATCAATTATCATCCTTTGAAATATGTTAAATTTAAAAACTTTTATCCTCTTTCATAGATTGATGATTTATTTGATCTATTGAAAAAATTTACCATGTTCTCAAATAACGGTCTATGGTATGGATATTATCATATGTGGGTGAAGTATAAGGATATAATGAAGACCACAATCTGATGTTTTTATGGGTGCGAATAGTTCATTTTGATGTCGTTTGGTGTAAGAAACACCCTGGATCCATTCCTAGGGATGATAAATGCACTTTTTTTAAGATAATTTGGACTAGTTCATGGTGGATTTCATCAAAGAACATCCTTTATAATCAATGTTATAGAAAGGTAATGTATAGTATCTATTAGTATTTTTGGGAATACTACATCATCATAATATCTTTAGGAATCCTTTGGAGTGTACTTTATTGTCTAGTGAGGTTTATTTCTCAGTTTATTTCATGTCCTAGTATGGAGTAGTCATGTATCCCCAAAGATTGATCAGGTTGTTTCTTAGTAATTACCCAATATTGTTTCATAGGTTATGATTTCTCTTACATTTTTCGGATACTATAAAAGATGCATTGTCGATTTCTATCAGGTTTTGACTCCTTCAACAGCCTTCTCTAGAAAGGATCAGGTGATCTTATGGACTGACTAGTTTTTTGCGGATTTATAGTGCCTAAATGATAAGTTGGTCAGTGATCCACTTATTAGTTTTCTATATAGAGTTCAATTAAAGGTTTTATATGACATATCACATCATGGATTCTATACTGTATTGATATTGTAACGACCCAAAATTTCATTAATGGAAAATCCCTCTTGGTCCAGTTAAATGTTACTTTATGAAAAATGTTTTTATAAGATATCAACTTTTTTAGTTTTACTTTAAGATTTGTGACCGTTACTTTTATAGCCGTTGAACAGTGATCATCTGGGTAGTTTAAATATAAGGCTTTAACGAACCAATTTTCTACTCAGACAAAGGAAGCGATGGCCTCATCCAGTAGAATTGCCCCTTACGAAGCCCATTTGTCGGAGCTCGGAAAAGAGGTGGCGTCTTTGGGCTTTGCCCTTGACCAAGCCCAAGCTGAGCTTCATCAACTCAAGCTCGAACATGATCGTCTATGGGAAAAATGGATGTTGATAGAGATTACCACTCGAGCGATGTTATCCGAGCAACCCCAAGAGTCTGTCACCATCGCACACCTTACCCTTAGGTCTTATGCGGCTATTTTAAGGGGTTATGTAACAAATAAGTAGCACCATGTTCATGTACATTATTTTTTTTGTATATAATAATGAATATAATTTCTAGTAATTTTTGATACATTGTAATTAGTTTTTAAAGTACAAATGGTGTTTTTAGTTATTATTTAATTAAGAATTATATTTTATTAAATTAAAGGATTTTTGAATTAAATAATATTTTAATAAAATATTATTATTAATATTAAATTAATTTTTATTAAATATAAATGATCTTATAATTTTATGAATGCAATTAAAATTTTTATTAAGGTTTGAAAGCCATTTCTGTCAAAACCCGTGAATTTTTTATAAATGTCAGTTTTTATTTTAAAAGTGAAAATTCACATATTTAGAAAATTATTTAGATAAAATAAATATTATTTTTGGAATCAGGACGTCGAAATTATCCAACGGTGAATGTTTCATAATTTTCTGAGACAGTCAAATTTTTGGGTAAAAATTAAATACCATTTAAATATATAATGTGTTTTATGACATCATAATGACCCAATGGTGATGTAATAAAATACCATAATCCTTATTTTCGGCCAATATATGTTTTATCATTAAAATAATGAGTTTTTGGGTTTGTTTGACTCACTTTTCAAAGCATTAATGGAGCCCTCAAGACTTATTCAACACTTTGCCTTTTTAAATTAATTTCCATGGGAGTGTGACTCACCTCCACATAAGCAACCCTAATTTTTTAATAAGTTCGGAACTTGGACTTGTAAAATATTGTTTTCCTCTTTCCTTTTCCAGAAACCATGGGCAAATACCATGGGATGGTTTGTGGTTTGGATTATTTTAATATAAGGGGTCCCAAACCTAAATAATAAAGAATTCTCTCACCTTTCCTATATAAACCCACCCAAGCTCCCACTTCCTCCTCACTCAAAGCCCTTGAAGTTCGTCCAACCTCTGCCCTACTCTCTCTATAATCGTCTCAAGGTTCCCCAAGCTCCCAAGAAGCCTCTCACAAGCCTCTCTCTAGCATTTGGAAACACACTTCCAAGTAAGGGGTTTTTTTCCTTTCTCATTTTTTTGTCAATTTTCTTTAAGTTGCATTTCCCTTTTTATTTCAATTATGAATGTTGGGGTATGGTTTCGCACCTACCCCATACTTCCCTATTATTGTTTTAATGATGGGATAATCCTTTCTCTCTCATTAAATGCCTCCCATGTACACCCGTTACTATGCCGAAATTCCGAAAGGAACTTCTCTCTCTTCTTTTACATTCAAGCAATACTTTTGTATCATGAATATAAATTACATTTCTATTGTTGGGACATGTATATATATGATCTCCTTACTTTCCATTACATGTAAATATGATGAGGAACCCCTTTCTCTCTCATCAACCTTTTTTATGAATTCTTATGTCACGCCGTTACGCTGCCGAAATCGCACCGATTTTCTAAGCCAATGTCTTTGTGCAGTGAATACCATGCCCATTTCTCCATCAAGGGTATTCACCTTTATGAACATTTACATATTGATTATAAAGTTTCATGTATGAATTCCACTTTACTTTATCATGGAAGAAATGATTATGTTTTATGAATCCATGTTTTATGATCCATGTGGCACACTTATGCATGAAATGAAATGTTTAAGAAGGGTGCGCCCTTTATAGCACTCCAATGCATTGGGTAAAGTATAGTATCATGATACGTCATGTGCAATGAGTGTTGACTCATGCTAATTCAAGTGTAACGAGGGTTTACTCGTGCTTCAAGTGCAATGAGGGTTTACTCATGCTCCATGTGCAATGAGCCTTGGCTCATGCTAATTCAATGTTAAGTGTTGTTGCCACATTTCCATGTTATGATTACCATGATTTATCATGCCTTTATGTTCATGTTTCTATTATGCTCTATTGATATGCCTATTTCCTACCATGTATTTCACTCCTCATGTTATTCACTGTTTACTCCCTTACTGGGCTTTATAGCTCACCCTTTTCTTATGCATATCCTCAGGTTATCCCATGCAATGCTAAGTATGAAGGAATGTAGTGGTCATGTAAAGGAAGTTTTCAATAAAGATGTTATATTTCAAGTTTAAAGTTTTTATGTAATGATCCTAAGCCCCAAAGACACTAAACCTCTCGATATTCTTTGTTGTATCAAGTGAAGTTTTATGTAATAAAGCATGCTTAAGTTGTAATAAAAATCAGGGTTGTCATAGTTGGTATCAGAGGATAGGTTTAGTTATTTTTGGGATTAGGAAACCCTAGTAAAGCCTTAGATACAAGACTAAGCATAATAAAAACATCCCTGTGTTTTGGTAAATACTATGTAAGTGGTTTATCAAACAAATACATCCCTCTCTGGATACGAGCAGGTAGAGGCGGCTTTGGCACAGATGTATCCTAGGGGTAAAACCCGAAAACACCGCTTTGAGCTAGACTCGAACGGGAACTGGTGCACGACAACGGGCCTTGCTGCACTCTTGGTTACGACACTCCTGGGGGATATGTTTTGATAAATTCACAATCTTAGTATGAACCCTTATTAAGGGGAAAATGATCCTAAGAATATATGTTAGAAGGAAGATCATGAAAAGCCTGGATTGAATCCTATAGACTCATGAGTTAAAGAGATTAAAGTTTATTTATAAGTCATCAACTTTTGTCTTTGGATTAACCTTTATGCGTTACCCCTAACTTTATTTTATTCCAGCCAATGGCCGGTAATAGGAGAACTCGGGCTAACAACCGTTGTGAAGATCAGTGTGATGATTGTACTTATGAGATGCCCAATCCAATGGGAGCGGGAATCGCGAACTTTGTCACGCTTCTCTCTCAGCTAACTCAAGTTTTGAATAGAAACACTGGTCAAGAGGAACGTTCAACCCCCCCCCCCTAAGAAAGAACAAGTCGCTATTGAAAGCTTCATGAGACAAAGGCCTCCTACTTTTAATGGATCATCTGATCCCACGATCGCTGAACAATGGATCAACTACATTGAGAAGATATTCTCCATCCTCCAATGCTCTGAAAAAGAGAAGGTTCTCCTGGCGGCTTATCGTATGGAGGGTGAAGCTGATCAATGGTGGACGTTGATCAAAAATACGAAGCCTGAGGAGGAGATCGAGGCTTTGGAATGGAAGGTATTCTGGAAGATGTTTTTCGATAAATATTTTCCACGCACCCTCCGTCTTAAGATGGAAAGGGACTTCCTTTCCCTCAAGCAGAAAGATGAGGAATCTGTGGGAGCGTACGAGGCAAACTTCACAAGGCTTGCACGATACGCTTCCGGCTTTGTCGTTACCCCCGAATGCAAGGTTGACCGCTTCTTTGGTGGGATGAAGCCTAGCTTGCGGAAAGCATTAGTGATCCGTGACTTCGACAGCTATGAGGAAATTGTCCGATGTGCCCTCAAGGTTGAAATGGAGATCGGAGAATCACAGGGGTATCATGGGGACAAGAAGTGGAAGGTGGACTTCAATGCTGGTGGTCCGATGGATAAATCCAATGGTGCTAAGAAATTCCAGCACCCCACTTGCCAAATGTGTGGAAAGAAGAACCCTGGAAATTGGCTTAGGGGGACAAGAAAATGCTTCAAGTGTGGAAGAGAAGGGCACCTAGCTGTTAACTGTCAGCAAGAAGGACCCGCGACTGCGACAGAGGAGAGGAACACTCCGTTCGAACCTCAACGCGTTGTTCAATGCTTCAAATGCAAAGAACTGGGTCATTTTGCGAATCATTGCCCTAATCCAAGGGTTATCGGAGGCAATCAACAACCTCCAAGACAGCAAGTAAGAGCTTTTGCCATCACTTCTGCCGAAGTGAACCCCGACAACGAAGTGGTGACAGGTACTCTAGTTATTCATTCAAGAATAGCGAACGTACTTTTTGATTCAGGTTCTACGCATTCTTTTATATCTCAAAAGTTTAGTAGAATAATCCATGCACCACCACAAATCATGGAAGTAAAGATGTCGGTGAGTACGGCAAATGGGGAAATCATTGCATCCCATGAGTATAAGTCCTCCCCTGTTATAATCTGTGGATTGAATTTCCCGGCGAACCTCGTCATACTCCCTTTGGTGGAATTTGATGCAATTCTTGGCATGGATTGGCTTTCCTTATATAGAGCCAACATAAATTGTCGGGAGAGGGAAATCACACTCCATATGGAGAATCGACCCCCGATTCTTTACAAGTGTCAGGAGGAAGATGAATCTACTTTAGCTCCATCATCTTAAGCATGCATATTACTGCCTTATGAGCACGCATATCTGGCTCAGATGATTAAGTCCAAGGAAGAAACCACCCTTGAAGAAATTCCTATTGTGAGGGAATTCGCTGAAGTATTTCCCGAGGAACTTCCTGGTCTTCCTCCAAGAAGAGATGTTGAGTTCTCAATTGAACTTATACCTGGGGCGCTACCAATATCCAAGACTCCATATAGAATGGTTGTGGTTGATCTTGAAGAACTGAAGAAACAACTACAGGAGAATCTGGATAAAGGGTTTATACGCCCAAGTGCATCACCATGGGGTGCACCAGTCCTCTTCGTCAAGAAGAAGGATGAGTCAATGCGGCTTTACATCGATTATCGTGAACTTAACAAAATCACGATAAAGAACAAGTATCCTCTCCCAAGAATCGATGACCTGTTTGATCAGCTGCGTGGAGCACAATACTTCTCCAAGGTCGACTTGAGGTCGGGATATTATCAAGTAAGGGTGAAGAAGGAAGATATCCCCAAGACTGCTTTTCGTACAAGGTACGGGCACTATGAATTCATAGTAATGCCTTTCGGACTCACCAATGCTCCAGCAATATTCATGGACTTGATGAATAGAGTCTTTAGAGATTACCTAGACAAATTTGTGGTAGTCTTTATAGATGATATTCTAATATACTCCAAAACCAAGGAGGACCATGAAGAGCATTTAAAAACTGTACTAGAGACTTTGCGCAAGGAGAAGCTCTATGCAAAGTACAGCAAGTGTGAGTTTTGGTTGAAGGAAGTCTCATTATTGGGTCATATCATCACAAGCAATGGGATATCTGTGGACCCCTCCAAAATAAATGCAATTGAGGGATGGCCGAGGCCAACATCGGTAACTGATATCCGTAGCTTCTTGGGGTTAGCTGGATATTATCGACGATTTGTGAGAAATTTCTCAAGATTGTCCAACCCTCTTACCAAGCTAACTCGAAAGGGAGTAAAGTTTGCTTGGAGTGATGAATGTGAAGAAAGCTTCAAGGAGTTGAAAAGGAGGCTTATCACTGCACCTGTGCTCACTTTACCCACAAGTGGGGAGCTTTTTGTGGTATTCAGCGATGCTTCGAAGAAGGGATTAGGATGTGTGCTGATGCAGAATGATAAAGTGATATCCTATGCCTCAAGGCAGTTGAAAATCCATGAGTGAAACTATCCAACGCATGATCTGGAGTTGGCGGCGGTGATCTTTGCCTTGAAAATCTGGCGGCATTATCTCTATGGAGAGAAATGTGAGATATATACTGACCACAAGAGTCTTAAATATATATTCACACAGAAAGAGCTTAATATGCGCCAGAGAAGATGGATAGAGCTCATCAAGGATTATGACTGTTCAATACATTACCTGTAACGCCCCGACCCCAGCTACCCAGAGTCGGTGCAATAATTACATAACATTGGCATGATCACAAGAAAGATCAAATCTCTAAAGACCGATTGGTTTAGTAGCCTTGGAAACACTAGATATAATCATAAAGTTTTACATTACATTTCAAAGTGAAAAACTAATACAACAACAAAGTCTTCATATCCACACTATTAACCCCTCATAATATCCCTGCAAGTCATTCATAAATTACTTCTTCACTACCTGGGAAAAATAAAACATAGAAAAGGGGTGAGCTCAAATGCCCAGTAAGGATAACAATATAGCGGAACATTCAAAATAAGCATAAACATTTAAGGCAATGAATTACTAAAACAAAAGCCTTTTAAAATTGAACTTCAACATAGTATGGAAAAAGTAAAATGAAATAATGCCATTTACTTGTTCACATGGATATTATACTAATCGAATAATCACATGCAATATCAATAACCACTTTCATAATGTTGGAATGCATAATGCCAGACTATCATAACCACATAGCCAAGGCCTCGTGCCAAGACTACAAATAAGATTTTGTCAAGGCCTTGTGCCAAGACACTAGTTTGTCTCATGAGACCTACCGATGCATCGAGGAGCTATAGCGGGCTCCACCCGTCACTTATTAAGTCCAATGCATTCCCATATGAAAAGGTTTAAACATAACATAAACATTCGTATTAAAACTAGCATACGAAATGTCAATACTTTCACAATAAACTATGAATGGTATAAAAATATCACATCCACAGTCAAACATATCACAAAACCTTCAATACAATATAGAAGTTTTGTATCATAATAAATCAACTTCAAATAATCTTAAAATCCATCAAAGGATGTTGACATAGATGAAATCAAAATTCTTTTTAAAGAAATATCTCCTTTTATTTTGAAATCATTTAAGATCCATATAAAATAAAACATTTTCTTTGAAAATATTCTTATAAGCTTTTAAGGAAAGCTTTGAAGATTTTATAACGGCGTAAAATAACCGCACCCGCCGTATAAGTTAAAAAAAACATTCTTACCTCAATTCTGTCGAAAAGGTTAAAAAGGACCTTGTTTTGAAAACGACGGAAAGATTCCTTTATAAACCTCTTATAAAAAGTCAAACAAGGGTATAAATGACTTTAACCCATATTCTTGTAAATAGTAAAAATGTTTTGAAATACATTTTGAAGAAACATGGATGTGGATGATAACGAGATCCCAGTAGATTATTACGTATAAACAACCTCGGATAAAGAAGAGATTGTGAAATAACCCTTACCTTGTACTTTTCCTTGGTTGGGGTAGGTTAACCTCCTGTATAATGGTGAAATAGTTGTTATTAAATTATACAAGAATCATATATATTAATATGATATCATATATGATCTTTTAACATTGATTTGTTAATAATATCTTAGAATTATCGTCGTTTCGGGAGTTAACTTACTCATTTTCTTTTATACGTTTTGTTACATAAGCCATGGTTGTTGTATCTTATTCATATCCAGAATGATATACAGTCCTTAAACATCATTTTTAAATCATCAAATGATAATTATACTTGAATGGATACGATGGAGAATGAATCTCATCGCGTTCGTGGAGACGGTAGTCCGTACGTACGCACGAGCGACAATATCATTCTTTTGATATTAAAATAATATATAAATGGATGGTATATCATATATACAGAATCATTAACATGTTATATTTATTATTTACATGAGTTACACATCATTATTATACCCATCCAAATAATATTATATTGAATAACAATTACACCACGACGTGGAGACGGTAAGCCGTACGTACGCACGTATGGTGACATGTTATTCAAAGGGTGGATAGAATACTGAATATGATTGTACCATATTTATAATAACATCACAGTATATGTGAGATACTGGAGTTATTATTTAAGAATGGTAAGAACAAAGGAAGAAGAAGTGGAAGAAGAAATGAACTTAGAAAAGGGTGGTGAAATCATTACCTCTTCTTCGGGTTCTTCCTTTTGATTTGATCAAAAGGGCTCCTTAGGTTGGCTTTCTGATCAAACTAAGGCCTCTAGGTTGTAGTGAGGGATGTTGGGAGAGTATTTGGGCAGAGTTTGGCCGAACCAAAAGGATTTGAAGGTGTGAAGAAATGAGAAGGAGGAGTGCCCTTTTATAAGAGGGGTGAGGGGCACTTTTGGAAAAGCTAGAAATATTAATTTATAATAAATTCATATTCGGTTTCCAAAGGCTCCAAATTTGACTATTCAAAGGCTGAGGTGGGTATAGGTCGAAAAAAACTCATCCAATAGAATTTAGACAGGTTTGGGTACTTATATTAACCTTATCTTTAAGTATTAACTCTAAGTTAATTAGTTTCACTTTTACAATGTCTCTTTGTATTTTTATATAATATGCTTAATAAACTTACCATATACATACAAGCGACCCCGAAGTGGTCCATTAATGATGAACCTATCATGATATAAGTCTCTTGGCCGAACCTTAGATTTTTAGGAATTTAATATCAATTAATAATATAATATTTGTTTTAAGAACTCTTTTATGTCAATTTTGACACTATTCAATAGTTGATTTTTGTGAAACTCATAACAGATTGATTACTTCGAACAAAGTCAATTAACTCAATCCTAATATATCATATTATCCTATAAAATTAGTTTAATTCATTAAAAGTTTCATATTATATTTATTTGGGTATTTATAAGATCAATTATTTTTATTTTTCACTATTTTAGTAATTACTGCATCATCATTGTGTCATAAATAAAATAACTTATATAATGTCTAAAAATTATAAATAAAATATCATTATGTAGGAAATCTTTTTAGCTTTCTAATGAATATTTATAATCGAAAATCCAACATGTATAACCCTATGTAAAAATTGTTCTTCTAAATATGTAAGCTTATGCCATTTTTATTTTTATTTTAACTTTATTAATATAATGTGTCATTATCACTTACAAGTGGATCCATGGGGTCCCAAAATAGACCCAAATATGCCCGTGGTCTACCATGTATCAACCAATAGGGTTGAGACACGTTTTAGGGTAATTTAGTATTATTATAATATTATTTTTTTTAACCCTTATTTACCGGATTTACCCTTAACCATGGTAAATAAAATATTTACCGCAGTAATTATTCAAAATGTCTAAAAATAAAAGTTACCTATTTACACAATTTGAACATCCTGATTCCAAATATGGAGTCCATTTTTCTAAATTCAAAACACAGAAGTGGCAGAAATTAATTTAAAATTAATTCCCGCTGTCAAAACAAAAAGCGTGTTTTTAAGAGATAATAACTATCAAAAGATTGACACTTGTTTATGTTCGGTTTAATTGTAAAATTATGTCCAATGACCAAGATTATATTAAATGGTAAAAATATATTCTAAATATACTTTAGAACCACTCAAATTCACAATTTATCACTATTAATTATTTTGATTAAAAAAGTTGCTTTTAATTAAAATTTAGTAATTTTCACTATTCATCAAAATATGAAAGTTATCCGAAATGTACCAAAATTTCACCCTAGGCTAATTTTGATATTCCGAATCCAAAAATGAAGTCCATTTTGAAATATAGAATATATATGATTTCAAAAAGTAGGTATTACTATTCACAACGGCTAGTTTAATTAGTTGTGGTGTGTGTTAGAACTCGAGGTTGCGTACAACACACGCTATCGCATTATTCGAAGGGAAACGTACCGTAGAAGCTTGGGGTGTTACATTCTCCCCTCCTTCAAATAATTGCGTCCTCGCAATTTCTAGGGTATTACTGCATAAAAAGACTCGGGTGGTTCTTCATCATAAGTTCCTCGGGTTCCCACGTTGCCTCTTCCATCTTATGATTTCTCCACAAAACTTTTACCAGACGCGTCGTCCGGTTTCTCAGTACTTGTTCTCTCGTATCAAGAATCTTGATGGGCTCTTCGCAATAAGACAGATCGGGTTCCAGTTCTAAATCTTCATAGGTGAGTACATGCGTTGGGTCAGGCATGTATTTCCTCAACAGAGATACGTGGAACACATCGTGAACTTTGGAGAGACTTGGAGGCATTGCCAATCGGTAAGCTACAGCCCCAATTCATTCTAGAATTTCGAAAGGTCCGATGTACCTGGGACTCAATTTACCTTTCTTACCAAAACGTATGACTCCCTTCCACGGAGATACCTTTAGGAAAACATGATCATCGACTTGAAATTCCAAATCCTTCCTTCGATTATCGGCATAGCTCTTCTGCCTACTTTGAGCTGCTTTAATGTGATTTTGGATTACCTTCACCTTTTCCACCGTTTCCTCCACCAGTTCTGGGCCTACAAGTTTTCTTTCACCAACGTCATCCCAACAGGTTGGTGTACGACATCTCTTTCCGTATAACGCTTCATATGGTGCCATCTGAATACTCGAATGGAAGCTATTGTTATAGGAAAATTCTACTAGTGGTAAATATTGATCCCACATACCCTGAAAGTCAAGTGAGCAAGATCTCAACATGTCTTCTAAGGTCTGAATAGTCCGTTCTGATTGTCCGTCTGTCTGAGGGTGGTAAGCAGTGCTCAAATGAAGTTCAGTATCCAGGGATTTCTGAAGACTTTTCCAAAATCTTGAAGTAAAACGGGGATCACGATCAGAAACAATCGATAGGGGTACTCCATGAAGTCTCACAACTTCATTAATATATAGTCTTGCTAGACGTTCCAGGGGTAGATCTTCTCTTATAGCAAGAAAATGTGCTGACTTGGTAAGACGATCAACAATCACCCATATTGCATCGTTCCTTCTAGGAGTCTTTGGTAGCCCCATGACAAAGTCCATCGTAACATTGTCCCATTTCCACTCCGGTATGGGAAGAGGTTGCATGACTCCTCCAGGCTGTTGCCTTCCAGCTTTCACTTGTTGACAAACCATACATCTTGACACAAAATCAGCAATCTCCCTCTTCATGTTGTCCCACCAAAAATGTTCCTTCAAATCTCTATACATTTTGGTGCTCCCAGGGTGTATAGAGAAATTGGAACTATGAGCATCATCCAGCAATTCCCTTTTTAGATCAGGTATATTGGGAACACAAAGTCTCTTCCCGAATTTCAAAATTCCACCTTCATACACAAAGTCTCTCAATCTCCCATCATTCACAGCTTTAATCTTCTTTTGGAATTCTTCATCATCGGTCTGAGAACTCTTAATCCTTTCTAGTAAAGATGGTTTGGCAACCATTTGAAAAAGCATTGATGTTTCACCTTCCCTGGTTATTCCCATGTCCATCTTTACTAGCTCCATGAAAATTGGATCCCTTTCAATTCTCATATTGTTCAAAACTCCATGGTCTTTTCTACTCAAAGCATCTGCCACCTTGTTTGCCTTCCCTGGGTGGTAGTGTATCGTACAATCATAATCCTTGAGTAATTCAAGCCATATCCTTTGCCTCATGTTGAGTTCTTTTTGTGAGAAAATATACTTCAAACTCTTGTGATCAGTATAAATCTCACATTTTTCACCATAGAGGTAGTGCCTCCATATTTTCAAAGCAAAGATCACTGCTGCTAACTCGAGATCATGAGTAGGATAGTTTTTTTCATGAATTTTCAACTGTCGTGATGCATAGGCAATAACTCTATCATTCTACATAAGGACACAGCCAAGTCCTTTCTTCGATGCATCACTATAAATAACGAACCCATCATTCCCCGATGGTAGAGTCAATATAGGAGCATTGACTAATCTTCTCTTCAGTTCTTCGAAACATTCTTCACACTCTTTTGTCCATACAAATTTAACCCCTTTACGTGTGAGCTTCGTTAATGGGTTAGCCAATCGGGCAAAATTCTGGACGAAACGTCGATAATAACCTGCCAAACCAATAAAACTACGTACCTCAGTTATACTCGTAGGTGCTGGCCATTCTTGGATTGCCTTGGTCTTAGAAGGATCAACAGAGATTCCATCTTTAGAGACAATATGGCCAAGAAAAGAAATCTCCTGAAGCCAGAATTCACACTTGCTAAACTTCCCGTATAATTCATTCCTCCTCAGAGTCTTCAAGATAATGCGCAAGTGATTTTCATGATCTTCGTAGGTTTTGGAGTATACCAAGATATCATCAATAAATACCACCACAAATTCATCGAGATACTCCTTGAAAACTCTATTCATTAGATCCATGAATACAGAGGGTGCATTAGTCAATCCAAACGGCATTACAGTAAACTCGTAATGCCCGTACCTGGTTCGAAATTCTGTTTTCGGAATGTCTTCCTTCTTCACACACAACTGATGGTATCCAGATCGAAGGTCAATCTTTGAAAAGTATTGAGCTCCATGCAGTTGGTCAAATAAATCATCAGTACGAGGTAGGGGATACTTGTTCTTTATCGTTATAGCATTGATCTCCCTGTAATCGATACATAACCTCATAGATCCATCTTTCTTTTTAACAAAAAGAACAGGGGCTACCCATGGAGAAACACTAGGGCGAATAAATCCCTTATTACTCAATTCCTCTAGTTGTTTCTTTAATTCGACTATCTCTACAGTGGCCATTCTATAAGGGGTCTTCGATATAGGCCTTGATCCAGGAATCAAATCAATAGAAAACTCAACTTCTCGTTCTGGAGGATGTCCAGGTAAATCTTCCGGAAATACATCTACAAATTCTTTCACAACAGGTACATCCTCTATTTGAACATTCCTTTCCTCACCGACAGTTATTTCATTCTCTTCCTCCCCAATAATTGAATTAAGTTGAGCTACTGGGGGTGGATCTAAATAAGAATTAGGTGGTGACGATTCTGCTCTAAAAATAAGGTGCTCCTTATCATTATCATCAAGAATCGTAACCTCTTTCTTCTTACAATAAATCTTCGCATCATAGTCCGAAAGCCAGTCCATACCGAGGATTATATCAAACTCAATCATAGGTATGACGATGAAATCAGCAGATAAAGAAAATTTATGTGCTCTAATGGGGACTGATTCACAAAACTTTGTTGCAACGATACTTCCCTTAGGAGTTTTGACTGAAAACTCCCTTATTAAATCAAATTGGAAATATCTAATTTTCTTAGCAAACTGGGAATATATGAAACAATGCGATGATCCAGAATCAAATAATGCATTTGCTAAACTTGAGGAAACCATTAAATTACCTGCCACCACGTCTTTTGGAGCTTCTACCTCAGCAGTAGTGATAGCATAAGCGTGGCCTTGATCCCTTGGCCTTTTCTGAGGTAAGTTCTCCTGACGCTTAGGGCATGCATTTGCATAATGCCCCATCTCCCTGCAATTGTAGCACTGAACGTTGGTAGCTTCCTTCTTCCCCTTGCAATCATGAGCTTGGTGGCCTTTTTCACCACACTTGTAACAGACTCCCATTCCCTTCAAGCAAGTACCAGGATGTTTCTTCCCGCATTTACCACAAGATGGATATTCAACCTTTCCCTTCTTCCCCTTATTTCCATTCCCAGATTGATCAGCAGGTCTCTTCTTCTCTTGCCTTGCTTTAAAGTCATAAGACTTAGAGAATTCCTTTTCGGTCTTTATAGCACATGAGACAATGTCTTCGTACGATGAAAAGGATTTTGAGACTAATGCTCGACGGAGAAATGGTTTTAACCCATCAAAGAAACGATCAATCTTACTTCTTGGGTTGCGAATATAATCACCAGCGTACCTCGCTAACCTTGTAAAGTTAGCCTCATACTTTGTGACATTCTCATCCTCCTTTTGTCTCAGACTCAGAAATTGTCTTTCCATATCTGCTCGATGGTCGCGAGGAAAGTATTTTTCTAAAAACAGATCTTTGAACTCCCTCCATTCCATATTTGATACTTCATCATCTTCCTTCGTATTTTGAATCAATGACCACCATTGATCAGCATCTCCAGTGAGGCGGTAAACTGCCATGATAACTTTTTCCCTTTCACTGCTCCCCAAAGCCTGAAATATTTTCTCTAGGTAAAATATCCATTGCTCAGCTACTAAGGGATTTGTATTCCCATTGAACGTTGGTGGTTGCTGTCTCATGAATCGATCTAACATTGATCCTCCACGCTGCGGATCAGGGTGCTCCATACGGGTAAGGTTATTATTCATAACCTGAGTAAGTTGTCCCAGTATGGTGATTAGTTGATCAGCACCAGTTGCATCACCAGCCCCACTATAATTATCTTGAGCAGGAGGGCAATCCCTACATGGAGTGCGTGCATTGATACGGTTTCCATTTCTTCCACTAGGCGCCATTTCTAAACAATGGCATAAACTAGATCAGTTTATGAATCAAAATACATAATCCCATACTTATAAAACACTTAACATAAATTGAACTATTTATGGATATAATCCATAATCATAAAAATGTTTTCTTTGAGGAAGTATATACTCATAAACCCTTCATAATGATTTGTAAAGATAGTGAGAGTTATCCTAAGCATATCCCCCGGGAGTGTCATAACCAAGAGTGCAGCAAGGCCCGTTGTCGTGCACCAGTTCCCGTTCGAGTCTAGCTCAAAGCGGTGTTTTCGGGTTTTACCCCTAGGTACATCTGTGCCAGAGCCGCCTCTACCTGCTCGTATCCATACAGGGATGTATTCCTCGGAAAACTCACAAAATCTCTACAATACCAAAATTCTAGGAAGTTCTTCTATACTAATCCTCAAAGTTCATCTTAGGTCTACGTGCTCTAATCAGAGTTTATCTAAATCTAGTTTCCAAGGTTTGTACTAAACTTCCTCTGATACCAACTGTAACGCCCTGACCCCAGCTACCCAGAGTCGGTGCAATAATTACATAACATTGGCATGATCACAAGAAAGATCAAATCTCGAAAGACCGATTGGTTTAGTAGCCTTGGAAACACTAGATATAATCATAAAGTTTTACATTACATTTCAAAGTGAAAAACTACTACAACAACAAAGTCTTCATATCCACACTATTAACCCCTCATAATATCCCTGCAAGTCATTCATAAATTACTTCTTCACTACCTGGGAAAAATAAAACATAGAAAAGGGGTGAGCTCAAATGCCCAGTAAGGATAACAATATAGTGGAACATTCAAAATAAGCATAAACATTTAAGGCAATGAATTACTAAAACAAAAGCCTTTTAAAATTGAACTTCAACATAGTATGGCAAAAGTAAAATGAAATAATGCCATTTACTTGTTCACATGGATATTCTACTAATCGAATAATCACATGCAATATCAATAACCACTTTCATAATGTTGGAATGCATAATGCCAGACTATCATAACCACATAGCCAAGGCCTCGTGCCAAGACTACAAATAAGATTTTGTCAAGGCCTTGTGCCAAGACACTAGTTTGTCTCATGAGACCTACCGATGCATCGAGGAGCTATAGCGGGCTCCACCCGTCACTTATTAAGTCCAATGCATTCCCATATGAAAAGGTTTAAACATAACATAAACATTCGTATTAAAACTAGCATATGAAATGTCAATACTTTCACAATAAACTATGAATGGTATAAAAATAGCACATCCACAGTCAAACATATCACAACACCTTCAATACAATATAGAAGTTTTGTATCATAATAAATCAACTTCAAATAATCTTAAAATCCATCAAAGGATGTTGACATAGATGAAATCAAAATTCTTTTTAAATAAATATCTCCTTTTATTTTGAAATCATTTAAGATCCATATAAAATAAAACATTTTCTTTGAAAATATTCTTATAAGCTTGTAAGGAAAGCTTTGAAGATTTTATAACGGCGTAAAATAACCGCACCCGCCGTATAAGTTAAAAAAAACATTCTTACCTCAATTCTGTCGAAAAGGTTAAAAAGGACCTTGTTTTGAAAACGACGGAAAGATTCCTTTATAAACCTCTTATAAAAAGTCAAACAAGGGTATAAATGACTTTAACCCATATTCTTGTAAATAGTAAAAATGTTTTGAAATACATTTTGAAGAAACATGGATGTGGATGATAACGAGATCCCAGTAGATTATTACGTATAAACAACCTCGGATAAAGAAGAGATTGTGAAATAACCCTTACCTTGTACTTTTCCTTGGTTGGGGTAGGTTAACCTCCTGTATAATGGTGAAATAGTTGTTATTAAATTATACAAGAATCATATATATTAATATGATATCATATATGATCTTTTAACATTGATTTGTTAATAATATCTTAGAATTATCGTCGTTTCGGGAGTTAACTTACTCATTTTCTTTTATATTTTTTGTTACATAAGCCATGGTTGTTGTATCTTATTCATATCCAGAATGATATACAGTCCTTAAACATCATTTTTAAATCATCAAATGATAATTATACTTGAATGGATACGATGGAGAATGAATCTCATCGCGTTCGTGGAGACGGTAGTCCGTACGTACGCACGAGCGACAATATCATTCTTTTGATATTAAAATAATATATAAATGGATGGTATATCATATATACAGAATCATTAACATGTTATATTTATTATTTACATGAGTTACACATCATTATTATACCCATCCAAATAATATTATATTGAATAACAATTACACCACGACGTGGAGACGGTAAGCCGTACGTATGCACGTATGGTGACATGTTATTCAAAGGGTGGATAGAATACTGAATATGATTGTACCATATTTATAATAACATCACAGTATATGTGAGATACTGGAGTTATTATTTCAGAATGGTAAGAACAAAGGAAGAAGAAGTGGAAGAAGAAATGAACTTAGAAAAGGGTGGTGAAATCATTACCTCTTCTTCGGGTTCTTCCTTTTGATTTGATCAAAAGGGATCCTTAGGTTGGCTTTCTGATCAAACTAATGCCTCTAGGTTGTAGTGAGGGATGTTGGGAGAGTATTTGGGCAGAGTTTGGCCGAACCAAAAGGCTTTGAAGGTGTGAAGAAATGAGAAGGAGGAGTTCCCTTTTATAAGAGGGGTGAGGGGCACTTTTGGAAAAGCTAGAAATATTAATTTATAATAAATTCATATTCGGTTTCCAAAGGCTCCAAAGTTGACTATTCAAAGGATGAGGTGGGTATAGGTCGAAAACAACTCATCCAATAGAATTTAGACAGGTTTGGGTACTTATATTAACCTTATCTTTAAGTATTAACTCTAAGTTAATTAGTTTCACTTTTACAATGTCTCTTTGTATTTTTATATAATATGGTTAATAAACTTACCATATACATACAAGCGACCCCGAAGTGGTCCATTAATGATGAACCTATCATGATATAAGTCTCTTGGCCGAACCTTAGATTTTTAGGAATTTAATATCAATTAATAATATAATATTTGTTTTAAGAACTCTTTTATGTCAATTTTGACACTATTCAATAGTTGATTTTTGTGAAACTCATAACAGATTGATTACTTCGAACAAAGTCAATTAACTCAATCCTAATATATCATATTATCCTATAAAATTAGTTTAATTCATTAAAAGTTTCATATTATATTTATTTGGGTATTTATAAGATCAATTATTTTTATTTTTCACTATTTTAGTAATTACTGCATCATCATTGTGTCATAAAT
The DNA here is from genome assembly GCA_963277665.1 of Viscum album. Lineage (NCBI taxonomy): Eukaryota > Viridiplantae > Streptophyta > Magnoliopsida > Santalales > Viscaceae > Viscum > Viscum album. Next base: position 459,218,607 of record OY728157.1, on the reverse strand, counting down.
AAAATAACTTATATAATGTCTAAAAATTATAAATAAAATATCATTATGTAGTAAATCTTTTTAGCTTTCTAATTAATATTTATAATCGAAAATCCAACATGTATAACCCTATGTAAAAATTGTTCTTCTAAAATATGTAATCTTATGCCATTTTTATTTTTATTTTAACTTTATTAATATAATGTGTCATTATCACTTACAAGTGGATCCATGGGGTCCCAAAATAGACCCAAAGATGCCCATGGTCGACCATGTATCAACCAATAGGGTTGAGACACGTTTTAGGGTAATTTAGTATTATTATAATATTATTTGTTTTAACCCTTATTTACCGGATTTACCCTTAACCATGGTAAATAAAATATTTACCGCAGTAATTATTCAAAATGTCTAAAAATAAAAGTTACCTATTTACACAATTTGAACATCCTGATTCCAAATATGGAATCCATTTTTCTAAATTCAAAACACAGAAGTGGCAGAAATTAATTTAAAATTAATTCCTGCTGTCAAAAAAAAAGCGTGTTTTTAAGAGATAATAACTATCAAAAGATTGACACTTGTTTATGTTCGGTTTAATTGTAAAATTATGTCCAATGACCAAGATTATATTAAATGGTAAAAATATATTCTAAATATACTTTAAAACCACTCAAATTCACAATTTATCACTATTAATTATTTTGATTAAAAAAGTTGTTTTTAATTAAAATTTAGTAATTTTCACTATTCATCAAAATATGAAAGTTATCCGAAATGTACCAAAATTTCACCCTAGGCTAATTTTGATATTCCAAATCCAAAAATGAAGTCCATTTTGAAATATAGAATATATATGATTTCAAAAAGTAGGTATTACTATTCACAACGGCTAGTTTAATTAGTTGTGGTGTGTGTTAGAACTCGAGGTTGCGTACAACACACGCTATCGCATTATTCGAAGGGAAACGTACCGTAGAAGCTTGGGGTGTTACATTACCAACCTGGGAAGGTGAACAAGGTGGCAGATGCCCTAAGTAGAAAGGATCCAGCAATTCTATCAATGATGAGAATTGAGAAGGATCCAATCTTCTTAGACTTGATGAAGATGGACGTGGGAATAATAATAAAGGGAACATCATCAATCCTTTCACAAATGATTGCTCAACCATCTCTTTTGGAAAGGTTAAAGGATTCTCAAAAGGATGATGTAGGAATCCAAGAAAAAGTGGAAGCTATCAAAAAGGGAAAATCCTCAGAGTTTAATGTTAATGAAGAAGGAATTGTGCGGTTTGGGAAAAGACTATGTGTTCCATCAAGTTCGGAGCTGAAGAAGGAACTTTTGGATGATGCACATAGTTCAAATTTCTCTATCCACCCAGGGAGCACAAAGATGTATCGAGATCTCCGAGAAAACTTTTGGTGGGATAATATGAAGAAGGAGATCGCTGAATATACATCAAAGTGCCTGGTGTGTCAGCAAGTGAAGGTAGAGAGGCAGAAGTCTAAGGGGATGATGCAACCATTGCCCATACCAGAATGGAAATGGGAGAACATCACCATGGACTTCGTCACTGGACTTCCAAGGACATCCAAAGGCAACAATGCAATCTGGGTTGTTGTGGATCGTCTTACAAAGACTGCACACTTCATTGCTATTCGAGAGGATTTCTCTTTGGATCAACTGGCACGGATATATATCAGGGAAGTGGTACGGTTGCATGGAGTACCACTATCTATTGTGTCTGACCGAGATCCAAGATTTACCTCTATGTTTTGGAAGAGTCTTCAACATGCTCTGAATACTGAACTGAACTTCAGTACGGCCTATCATCCTCAAACTGATGGCCAATCTGAGCGGACTATCCAAACACTTGAGGATATGTTGAGAGCGTGCTCAATGGACTTTAAAGGAGGATGGGATCAACATCTTCCTCTAGTTGAGTTCTCTTATAATAATAGTTTCCACTCGAGCATCCAAATGGCACCATATGAAGCCCTGTATAGGAAAAGGTGTAGAACACCGGCATGTTGGGATGAGGTCAGTGAACGTAAGCTGCTTGGACCAGAAATGGTCGAAGAAATGGTGGAGAAGGTGAAAACCATTCAGCAGCATATCAAGGCAGCCCAGAGTCGACAGAAGAGTTATGCAGATAATCATCGACGAGACCTTGAGTTTAAAGTCGGATACATGGTGTTTTTATGCATATCTCCGTGGAAGAAGGTCATGAGGTTTGGAAAGAAAGGGAAGTTAAGTCCAAGGTACATCGGCCCCTTCGAGATTCTTGATCATGTTGGGGCTGTGGCCTATCGACTAGCACTTCCACCTACTATGGCCAAGGTGCATGATGTCTTCCATGTATCCCTCTTAAGGAAGTACATACCAGACCCTTCACATGTACTCTCTTCCGAGGTGGTACAATTAGAAGACGATCTTTCTTATGAGGAGCAACCAGTGAAGATCTTAGATCGTAGAGAAAAAGTTCTACGAAATAAGACAATGCCCCTCGTCAAGGTGTTATGGAGAAACCACAAGTTTGAAGAAGCAACTTGGGAATCGGAGGATATGATGAAGCTAAGTTACACACATTTGTTTTAGTGTGGGAAAAGGAAAATTTCGAGGGCGAAATTTCTTAAGGGGGGAATGTTGTGACGACCCAAAATTTCTTTAATGGAAAATCCCTCTTGATCCAGTTAAATGTTTCTTTATGAAAAATGTTTTTATAAGATATCAACATTTTTAGTTTTACTTTAAGATTTGTGACCGTTACTTTTATAGCCGTTGAACAGTGATCATCTGGGTAGTTTAAATATAAGGCTTTAACGAACCAATTTTCTACTCAGACAAAGGAAGCGATGGCCTCATCCAGTAGAATTTCCCCTTACGAAGCCCATTTGTCGGAGCTCGGAAAAGAGGTGGCGTCTTTGGGCTTTTCCCTTGACCAAGCCCAAGCTGAGCTTCATCAAGTCAAGCTCGAATGTGATCGTCTATGGGAAAAATGGAAGTTGATAGAGATTACCGCTCGAGCAATGTTATCCGAGCAACCCCAAGAGTCTGTCACCATCGCACACCTTACCCTTAGGTCTTATGCGGCTATTTTAAGGGGTTATGTAACAAATAAGTAGCACCATGTTCATGTACATTATTTTTTTTGTATATAATAATGAATATAATTTCTAGTCATTTTTGATACATTGTAATTAGTTTTTAAAGTACAAATGGTGTTTTTAGTTATTATTTAATTAAGAATTATATTTTATTAAATTAAAGGATTTTTAAATTAAATAATATTTTAATAAAATATTATTATTAATATTAAATTAATTTTTATTAAATATAAATGATCTTATAATTTTATGAATGCAATTAAAATTTTTATTAAGGTTTGAAAGCCATTTCTGTCAAAACAAGTGAATTTTTTATAAATGTCGGTTTTTATTTTAAAAGTGAAAATTCACATATTTAGAAAATTATTTAGATAAAATAAATATTATTTTTGGAATCAGGACGTCGAAATTATCCAACAGTGAATGTTTCATAATTTTCAGAGACAGTCAAATTTTTGGGTAAAAATTAAATACCATTTAAATATATAATGTGTTTTATGACATCATAATGACCCAATGGTGATGTAATAAAATACCATAATCCTTATGTTCGGCCAATATATGTTTTATCATTAAAATGATGAGGTTTTGGGTTTGTTTGACTCACTTTTCAAAGCATTAATGGAGCCCTCAAGACTTATTCAACACTTTGCCTTTTTAAATTAATTTCCATGGGATTGTGACTCACCTCCACATAAGCAACCCTAATTTTTTAATAAATTCGGACCTTGGACTTGTAAAATATTGTTTTCCTCTTTCCTTTTCCAGAAACCATGGGCAAATACCATGGGATGGTTTGTGGTTTGGATTATTTTAATATAAGGGGTCCCAAACCTAAATAATAAAGAATTCTCTCACCTTTCCTATATAAACCCACCCAAGCTCCCACTTCCTCCTCACTCAATGCCCTTGAAGTTCGTCCAACCTCTGCCCTAATCTCTCTATAATCCTCTCAAGGTGCCCCAAGCTCCCAAGAAGCCTCTCACAAGCCTCTCTCTAGCCTTTGGAAACACACTTCCATGTAAGGGGTTTTCTTCCTTTCTCATTTTTTTGTCAATTTTCTTTAAGTTGTATTTCCCTTTTTATTTCAATTATGAATGTTGGGGTATGGTTTCGCACCTCCCCCATACTGCCCTCTTATTGTTTGAATGATGGGAGAACCCTTTCTCTCTCATTAAATTCCTCCCATGTACACCCGTTACTATGCCGAAATTCTGAAAGGAACTTCTCTCTCTTCTTTTACATTCAAGCAATACTTTTGTATCATGAATCTAAATTCCATTTCTATTGTTGGGACATGTATATATATGATCTCCTTATTGTCCATTACATGTAAATATGATGAGTAACCCATTTCTCTCTCATCAACCTTTTTTATGAATTCTTATGTCACGCCGTTACGCTGCCGAAATCGCACCGATTTTCTAAGCCAATGTCTTTGTGTAGTGAATACCATGCCCATTTCTCCATCAAGGGTATTCACATTTATGCACATTTACATATTTATTATAAAGTTTCATGTATGAATTCCACTTTCCTTTATCGTGGAAGAAATGATTATGTTTTATGAATCCATGTTTTATGATCCATGTGGCACACTTATGCATGAAATGAAACGTTTAAGAAGGGTGTGCCCTTTATAGCGCTCCAATGCATTGGGTAAAGTATAGTATCATGATACGTCATGTGCAATGATTGTTGACTCATGCTAATTCAAGTGCAACGAGGGTTTACTCGTGCTTCAAGTGCAATGAGGGTTTACTCATGCTCCATGTGCAATGAGCCTTGGCTCATGCTAATTCAATGTTAAGTGTTGTTGCCACATTTCCATGTTATGATTATCATGCTTTATCATGCCTTTATGTTCATGTTTCTATTATGCTCTATTGATATGCCTATTGCCTAACATGTATTTCACTCCTCATGTTATTCATTGTTTACTCCCTTACTGGGCTTTATAGCTCACCCTTTTCTTATGCATGTCCTCAGGTTATCCCATGCAATGCTAAGTACGAAGGAATGTAGTGGTCATGTAAAGGAAGTTTTCAATAAAGATGTTATATTTCAAGTTTAAAGTTTTTATGTAATGATCCTAAGCCCCAAAGACACTAAACCTCTGGATCTTCTTTGTTGTATCAAGTGAAGTTTTATGTAATAAAGCATGCTTATGTTGTAATAAAAAGCAGGGTTGTCATAGATATAGTTTAGATGAACTATTTTTTATGGGTCTCGAAAGTGATGTTCTAATTAGCATGATTAATTTAGTTATCATCTCCATATGAAACTATTTGTATTTTCCATAAATTTGTGGGGCTATTACATCATCAATGAGTGTTTTGTTGATTTCACTTATCATAAGATCAGGATGTATTTTTTATACCAGCATGACTTAAAAATTCGACTAATGTGATGGATAGAATTGTTTGAGGACTATGAAGTCATTTTTTTCATATATATAATGAAAGGGTAATGTTGTTGACAATATAATGTGCATGAATTCTTGTATTAATGTCATCCATAAATCTATAGATTCATTGAGAGTGATGAAAACACTACTCACAGTGAATGATAATGTGATAGAGGTTTATAGAAGTGGATTCCCATTACATTTGAAATTTCAACCTTATTTGGTGTAATGGGTGGAGGAGAATCTGCTGGGTAATTCTATGTTGGAGGTTTGGAAAGACTGATTTTTATATTTTGATTTCTCTGGTGTATGGTTTGAGGATTAATAGCACAAAATATTTTTTAAGGGGATGATTTTCATTCCATCAGTGTTTTGTGAGGTATTTATTTGGGAGTTACACAACATAACCATTTTGGTTTAACCTCAAATTAAAAAAGACTAACCATTATCGAATAAATATGTTTTAGTGGCCTAGTTTGAAGTATTTTATTGTGAAGTTTATGTCTTGTTGTTTTTTTCTACCAAAAGGTGATGTTTGAACAATGTGTTATTTGTGGGTTTCTATAAGAATTATATTATCATTAGTAGAGGTGTTATTACATTTTAATGGGATTTTTACTATTTTACATTAATATTAAGGTGATACGGTGTTATATGGGTTATAAAGAACCATTTAGAACATCATATAAATTCATAGGAATTATAAAGTCAAGTTTAGTTGAGGTTTTTCCAAGGTAGTACCTGGAGGATATGGTGAGGCATGATGGGGTTATAATGATTATTATCTCTAATCATGTTCTTTATTTTTTCTATAGGGTGTAGAGAGGTCTCTATCATATTTTTGGATATCATTTGTTCCCTATATGTGATTTCCATCCATTAACAAATTGTCAAACATAGTGGATGATTCATACTCTTAAGGATGTATTGTGAACTTTTAGCTAAGATTTTAGAATTTTGGAGATGAGGTACATATATTTGGTGATTTTTCATAAAATAATAGTTTTCAAACTTCCTTTGGTATGACAACATTTGGAGATTTGTATGTCAGGACTTTCCTCTCTCCATTGTGCTAGATTGGTTAATAAATTTATCAATTATCATGTCGAAACTGGTGTAGAGCCAGGAAAAGATGGTTTAGGTGATTCATGAGAGGATAAATTCAGTGTAGTATAACAATAAGTTCTTTTTCAAACATAAGAGGAGAAATCTAGGTAAACGTTGGGGGTCATGTGTTTTGAAAGGTGACCCCTTTTCACTTACAGTGATTCTTTGGGAAATGGAGTAATCTTTCTCAATATATTATTGGGCCTTTTGATGTGTTGTATCATGTTAGATTCATTAATATCTGATATAACTTCCCCTAAAAATGAACATGATTTGTGATTTCTTTCATGTGCCACATCTTTGATGTTATCATCATAATAACTCTCACATCATCGATTGTGGATTGATCAATGTTGGTAACGATGAAACCTTATATGATAATCATGTTGATAACCACGAACTCAAGTAGAATATATTATGTTAGAATTTTATTCCCATGGTTCACGTATTTTAGTGAAACAGTGTTGTTGGGGAGATTACCTATGAATGTGATTCACATATACATTCTCATTATCCCATTTTGTTTTATGTTTTGACTATATTTCATAATGATGTTTTTTTTATATTGACATTTATCTGATTTGTAAGATGGTCTATCTCTTATGGATGCTCTATTTGTGGACTTTTTATTGTTTGAGTGGTATCTCCCTCACGGTAGTATTTGAGAGATATTACTTGGTGTTTTGTTGTTCTCTTACTGTTCTTATATAATAGGTGGTTCTACTCATATAATGAAGAGATTCTTGAGAGGTATCTCATGGATTTTTTTCAGACCACCCTTTTATTTCCATTTTATTTAGGGTTGGTTTTAAATTATCATGGATTAGATTTCATGGAGAGTTATCTAATGTAATTATACTAAACGTCTCATCCTTTAAATTGTTTTTTATTAAGGACTAGTGGTTATGAGAAGGGTTTTAGAGAAATTATGGGGAGTTTGTAGAGGAACATGGTCCTTTGTGAACATCATTGTGCTCTGGTGGTTGGTATTTTATCTTCTTAGTAGTTATCAATTTGGTTCTTGATCAACCACATCAATATGAATGTATTTTCAATAAATATGGGATGAATTTTTGGTCCCATCATGTTCCTTTTATTTGAAATGGTCTACTGGAAACTTCAATCAAGGCCGTAGTTCAAGGAGTCGACCCTTAAGGGTTCTCCTATAATAACTTTTCATCTTGTAAAATATACTTAATCCTGTTTGGAGGTTGTGAATATTGGAAACATGTCATCGGATATTCTATTTTATTCATACTATCTAAAACCCACCATGGAAAAGGAAAAAATATGGTGCTGTATGGGATTGATTTAAAATGGTTAAAACAACCATAGATAATTGTGGATCTTGGTCGATTAAAAAGGGGAAACATGTGAAGATTTAATACAGGTTATTTAATGCATTTAAATATGATTATTTACCACTAATTTTTAATATGTGATTCTCTTATTGAATTAATTTAGTTTCTAGAAGCATTCAAATGAGGTATGTCTTACTGAACTGATTTCTTCCACCAAGGTTTCATAAATGATTTCTTTTCTTAGTAGTGTTCATTTTTATGACAACCCTGCATTTATTACAAACTAAAACATGATTTATTACATAAACTATTCACTTGATACAACACGGATGATCGATAAGTCTAGTGTCTTTGGGACTTAGGATCATTACATAACAACTTAAAACATGAAATACAACATCTTTATTGAAAACTTACTTTACATTACCACTACATTCCCTCGTACATATAATTGCATGGGATAACCTGAGGACATGCATAAGAAAAGAGTGAGATATAAATCCTAGTAAGGGAATAAACATGGAATACATGGGGAGTACAATACATTTTAGACAATAGGAATATTAATATAGCACAAGTGAAACATGGACATAAAGGTATGTTAAAGCATGATAATCATAACATGGAAATGTGGCAACAATACTTAACATGGAATTAGCATGAGCCAAGGACCATTGCACATGAAGCATGAGTAAATCATCACTGCACATGAAGAACAAGTAATCCCTCGTTGCACTTGAATTAGCATGAGTCAAAAATCATTTCACATGACGTATCATGATACTATACTTTACCTAATGCATTGAAGCGCTATAAGGGTGCACCCTTCTTAAACATTTCATTTCATGCATTAGTGTACCACATGGATCATAAAACAAGGATTCATCAAACGAAATCATTTATTCCACGATACGGAATGTAGAATTCATACATGAAACTTTACAATCGATAATTAAATGTGCATAAAGGTGAATACCCTTGATGGAGAAATTGGCATGGTATTCACTACATAAAGGCATTGGCTTAGAAAATCAGTTCAATTTCAGCAGCGTAACGGCGTGACATAAGAATTCATAAAAATGGTTGATGAGATAGAAAGGGGTGTCTCATCATATTTACATGAAATGGACAGTAATGGGGTCATATAGATACATGTACAAACAATTGTAATGGAATTTAGATTCATGATACAAAAGTATTGCTTGATGTAAATGAAGAGAGAGAAGTTCCTTTCGGAATTTCAGCATAGTAGCAGGTGTACATGGGGGGAATTTTATGAGAGAGAAAGGGGTCTCCAATCATTCAAACAATAAGAGGGAAGTATGGGGGACGTGTGAAACCATACCCCAGCATTTATAATATAAATTAAAAGGGCATAACAATATTTAGAAAATTGGACAAAAAGGTGAAAGGAAGAAAACCCTTACCTGGAAGTGTGCTTCCAAGGCTTGAGAGAGGCTTGGGAGAGGCTTCTTGGGAGCTTGGGGAACCATGGGAGGATTATAGAGAGAGTAGGGCAGAGGTTGGACGAACTCTAAAGGCTTTGAGTGTGGAGGAAGTGGGATCTTGGGTGGGTTTATATAGGAAAGGTGAGTGAATTCTTTATTATTTAGGTTTGAGACCCCTTACATTAAACTAATCCAAAAAACAAATCATCTCATGGTTTTTGCCCATGGTTTTTGGAAAAGGGAAGAGGAAAATAATATTTTATAATGCCAATGTCCGAAATTTTTAAAATAATGGGGTTTCTTATGAGGATATGAGTCACACTCCCAAGGAAAAATAATTTAAAAAGACAAGATGTTTAATAAGTCTTGAGGGGTCCATTAATGCTTTGAAAATTGAGTAAAAAAAACACAAAATCATATTATTTTAATTTTAAAACATATATTGGCCGAAAAAAAATATTATAGTATTTTATTACATCACTATTGGGTCATTTTGATGTCATAAAACAAATTATGTATTTAAACGGTATTTAATTTTTACCCAAAAAATTTATTGTCTCAGAAAATTATGAAAAATTCACCGTTGGATAATTTCAACGTCCTGATCACAGAAATAATATTTATTTTATCTAAATAATTTTTTAAATATGTTAATTTTCAGTTTTCAAATAAAAACCGACATTTATCGAAAATTCATGGGTTTTGACAAAAATGGCTTTAAAACCTTAATAAAAATTACAATTACATTCATAAAATTATAAGATCATTTCTATTTAATAAAAATTAATTTAATAATAATAATAATATTTTATTAAAGTATTATTTAATTCAAAAATCCATTGATTCATCAAAATATATTTCTTATCTAAATATTAACTAAAAAATACTATTTGTGCTTTAAAAAAACTATTTACAAAGTGTCAATAATGACAAGAATTTATATTCATTATTATATAAAAAATATACATTAACATAGTACTAGATATTTTTTACATAACCCCTTAAAAAGACACATAAGACCTAATGGTAAGGTGTTTGATGGTGACATACTCTTGGGGTGGCTCGGATAACATCGCTCGAGTGGTAATCTCTATCAACTTCCACTTTTCCCGTAGACGTTCTCATTCGAGCTTGACATGATGAAGCTCATCTTGGGATTGGTCAAGAGTGAAGCCCAAAGATTCCACCTCTTTTCCGAGCACCGACAAATGGGCTTTGTATGGTGCAATTCTACTGGATGAGGCCATCGCTTCTTTTTTCTGAGTAAAATGGATTTGTTAAAGCCCTATATTTATACTAATCACGTGCTCACTGTTCAACGGCTATATTAGAAATGGTCAAAATTATTAACATAAAACCAAGGAAGTTGAAATTTTATATAAACATTTTACATAAAGAGACATTTAATTAGATCAGGAGGTATTTTCATTAATGAAACTTTGGGTCATTACAATATTCCCCCCCTTAAGAAATTTCACCCTCGAAATTTCCTTTTCCCACACTAAAATAGATGTGGGTAACTCAGCTTCATCATTTCCCCCGATTCCCAAGTCACATATTCAAACTTGTGGTTTCTCCACAATACCTTGACGAGGGGAATTGTCTTATTTCATATAACTTTTTTCTCTACAATCTAATATCTTCACTGGTTGCTCCTCATAAGAAAGATCATCCTCCAGTTGTACCACCTCAGAAGAGAGTACATGTGAAGGGTCAGGTATTTACTTCTTTAAGAGGGATACGTGAAAGACATCATGTACTTTGGCCATTGTAGGTGGAAGTGCTAGTTGATAGGCCACAGCCCCGGCATGATAAAGAATCTAGAAGGGGCCGATGTACCTTGGACTTAACTTACCTTTCTTTCCAAACCTCATGACCTTATTCCATGGAGATATGCGTAGAAAAACCATGTCTCTAACTTTAAACTCAAGGTCTCATCGATGATTATCTGCGTAACTCTTCTCTCGACTCTGAGCTGCCTTGATATGCTGCTGACGGGTTTTCACCTTCTTCACCATTTCCTCAACCATTTCCAGTCCAAGCAGCTTACTTTCACCGACCTCATCCCAAAATGTCGGTGTTCTTCACCTTTTCCCATAAAGGGCTTCATAAGGTTACATTTGGATGTTCGAGTGGAAACTATTATTATAAGAGAACTCAACCAGAAGAAGATGTTGATCCCATCCTCCTTTAAAGTCCATTGAGAACATTCTCAACATGTCCTCAAGTTTTTAGATAGTCTGCTCATATTGGCCATCAGTTTGAGGACGATAGGCTATACTGAAGTTCAGTTCAGTATCTAGAGAATACTGAAGACTCTTCCAAAACATAGAGGGGAATCTTGGATCTCGGTCAAACAAAATAGATAGTGGTACTCCATGCAGCCTTACCACTTCCCTGATATATATTTGTGCCAGTTGATCCAATGAGAAATCCTCCCGAATAGCAATGAAGTGTGCAGTCTTTGTAAGACGATCCACCACAACCAAGATTACATTGTTACCTTTGGATTTCCTCGAAAGTCCAGTGACAAAGTCCATAGTGATGTTCTCCCATTTTCATTCTGGTATGGGAAATGGTTGGATCATCCCCTTAGACTTCTGCCTCTCTGGATTCACTTACTGGTACACCAGGCACCTTGATGTATATAGGAGATCTCCTTCTTCATATTATCCCACCAAAAAATTTCTCAGAGATCTCGATACATCTTTGTGCTCCCTGGGTGAATAGAGAAATTTAAACTATGTGCATCATCCAAAAGTTCCTTCTTCAGCTCCAGACTTGACAGAACACATAGTCTTTTCCCAAATCACACAATTCCTTCTTCATTAACATTAAACTCCAAGGATTTCCCTTTTTTGATAGCTTATACTTTTTCCTGAATTCCCACATCATCCTTTTGATCATCCTTTAACCTTTCCAAAAGAGAAGGTTGAGGAATAATTTTTGAAATAATTGATGATGTTCCCTTATTTATGATTCTCATTTCCATCTTCATCAAGTCTAAGAAGATTGGATCCTTCTCAATTCTCATCATTGATAGAATCACTGGGTCCTTTCTACTTAGGGCATATGCCACCTTGTTCGCTTTACCAGGGTGGTAATGTATTGAATAGTCATAATCCTTGATGATATCTATCCATATTCTCTAGTTCATATTAAGCTATTTCTATGTGAATATATATTTAATACTCTTTTGGTCAGTATATATCTCAAATTTCTCCCTATATAGATAATGCCTCTAGATTTTCAAAGAAAAGATCACCGCCACCAACTCGAGATCATGTGTTGGATAGTTTCACTCATGGATTTTAAAATGTCTTGAGGCATAGGATATCACTTTATCATTTTGCATCAGCACACAGCCTAAGCACTTCTTTGAAGCATCACTGAATATCACAAAAGGTTCCCCACTTGCGGGTAAAGAGATAACGGGGTCAATGATAAGCCTCATTTTCAACTTCTTGAATCTTTATTCGCATTCATCACTCCAAGAAAACTTTACTCCCTTTAGAGTTAGCTTGGTGAGAGGGTTGGGCAATCATGAGAAATTTCTCAAAAAATGTTGATAATATTTAGCTAACCCTAAGAAGCTAAGGATATTCGTTACCGATGTTGGCATCGTCCATCCTTTAATTGCATATATTTTGGAGGGAACAACAGATATCCCATTTCTTGTAATGATATGGCCCAAGAATGATACCTCCTTCAACTATAACTCACACTTGTTGTACTTTTCATAGAGCTTCTCTTTGAACAAAGTCTCTAGTACAGTTCTTAATTGCTCCTCATGATCCTCCTTGGTTTTGGAGTATATTAGAATATCATCTATAAAGACTACCACAAATTTGTCAAGGTAATATATAAAGACTCTATTAATCAAGTCTATTAAGATTTCTAGAGCATTAGTGAGTCCTAAAGGCATTAATATGAATTCATAGTGCCCGTATCTTGTACGAAAAGCAGTCTTGGAGACATCTTCCCTCTTCACCCTTACTTGATAATATTCTGACCGCAAATCTACCTTGGAGAAGTATTGTGCTCCACGCAGATGATCGAACAAGTAATTGATCCTTGGCAGAGGATACTTGTTCTTTATCGTGATTTTTTTAAGTTCATGATAATCGATGCAAAGCTACATTGACCCATCCTTCTTCTTGACGAACAGGACTGGTATACCCCATGGTGAAGCACTTGGGAATATAAACCCTTTATCCAGATTCTCCTATAGTTGTTTCTTCATCTCTTCAAGCTCCACAACAGCCATTCTATATGGATTATTGGATATTGTTAGTGCCCTTAGTATAAGTTAAATTGAGAATTCAATGTATCTTTTAGGAGGAAGACCAGAAAGATCCTCAGGAAACACTTCAGAAAATTCCCTCACAATAGACACTTCATCAAGGATGGTTTCTTCCATGGACTCAATCATCTGAGCCAGATACACGTTCTCATAGGGTAGTAATATCCATGCTTGAGATGATGGAGCTAAAATAGATTCATCTTCCTCATTACACTTGTAAATAATCATGGGTTGATTCTCCATATGGAGTGTGATTTCACTTTCCCGACAATTTATGTTGGATCTTTATAAGGAAATCCAATCCATACCAAGAATTGCATTAAATTCAACCAGAGGGAGTATGAAGAGGTTCACTAGGAAATTCAATTCATAGATTATAACAGGGGAGGACTTATATTCATGGGATGCAATGATTGCCTCATTTTCCGTACTCACCGACATCTTCACTTCCATAATTTGGGGTGGTGCTGGGATTGTTCTACTAAAATTTCGAGATATAAAAGAATGTGTAGAACCTGAATCAAAAGTATGTTCACTATTCTTGAATGAATAACTAGCGTACCTATCAACACTTTATTGTCGGGGATCATTTCATCAGAAGTGATGGAAAAAGCTCTTCCTTTCTGCCTTGGAAGTTGTTGGTTACCTCCGAAAACCCTTGGATTTGGGCACTGATTTTCAAAATGTCTCGGTTCTTTGTAGTTGTAGAAATGAACAATGCATTGAGGTTTGAATAGAGAGTTCCTGTCCTCTATTGCAGTCGTGGGACTTTCTTGCCGAGAGTTAACAGCTGGGTTCCCTTATCTTCCACACCTAAAGCATTTCCTCGTTCCCTTGAGGCAATTTCCAGGGTGCTTCTTTCCGCACTTTTGGCAAATGGGGTGTTGGATCTTCTTATCACCATTGGATTTATCCATCAGACTACCAGCATTGAATTCCACCTTACAATTCTTGTCCCCATGATACTGCTATGATTCCCCAATGTCCATTTCGACCATGAGGGCACATCGAACATTTTTCTCATAGCTTTCGAAGTCACGGATCACTAATGCTTTCCGTAGGCTAGGGTTCATCCCACCAAAGAAGCGGTCAACTTTTAATTCGGGGGTAACGACAAAGCCGGAAGCGTATCATGAAATCCTTGTGAAGTTTTCCTCGAACTCTCCAACAGATTCATTGTCTTTTTTCTTGAGGGAAAGGAATTCCCTTTCCATCTTAAGCCAGAGGGTGTGCGGAAAATATTTATTGAAAAACATCTTCTAGAAATACTTCCATTCCAACCCCTCGATCTCCTACTCAGGCTTCGTATTTTTGATCAACGTCCACCATTGATCAGCTTCACCCTTCATATGATAATCTGCCAAGAGAACCTTCTCTTGTTCAAAACATTGAAGTATGGAGAAGTTCTTTTCAATGTAGTTGATCCATTGTTCAGCGATCGTGGGATCGAATTATCCACTAAAAGTAGGAGGCCTTTGTCTCAAGAAGCTTTCGACAGTGACTTGTTCCTTCTTATGGGGGTTTGGACATTCTTCTTGACTTGTGTTTCTATTCAAATCTTGAGTTATCTAAGAGAGAAGCATGAAAAAGTTCGCGATTCCCACTCCCATTGGATTGGGCATCTCATTAGTACAGTCATAACATTGATCATCACATCGGTTGATTGCCCGAGTCCTCCTATTACAGGAAATTGGCTGGAATAAAAGGAAAGTTATGGGTAACACATAAAGGATAATCCAAAGACAAAAGTTGATGACTTATAAATAAACATTTATTTCCTTAACTCATGAGTCTATAGGCTTTAATCTAGGATTTTCATGATCTACTTTCTAACATATATTCTTAGGGGAATTTTTTTAATTCCCTTAATAAGGGTTAATACTAAGCTTGTGAATTTTTCAAAACATATCCCCTAGGAGTGTCATAACCAAGAGTGCAGCAAGGCCCATTTTTGTGCACCAGTTTCCATTCAAGTCTAGATCAAAGCGATGTTTTAGGGTTTTACCCCTAGGATGCATATGTACCAGAGCCGCCTCTAACTGCTCATATCCAGACAGGGATGTATTTTAATGATAAACCACTCACTAAATAATTACCAAAACTTAGGGATGTTTTTATTATACTTAGTCTTGTCTCTAAGGCTTTACCGGGGTTTTCTAATCCTAATTAGAAAAATAACTAAACTTATCCTCTGATACCAACTATGAAAACCCAGCTTTTATTACAAACTTAAATGTGGTTTATTACATAAACTATTCACATGATACAACATGGAAGATCGAAAGGTCTAGTGTATTTGGGGCTTAGGATCATTACATAATGACTTAAAACATGAAATACAACATCTTTATTGAAAACTTCATTTACATGACCACTACATTCCCTCGTACTTAGCATTGAATGGGATAACCTGAGGACATGCATAAGAAAAGGGTGAGCTATAAATCCCAGTAAGGGAATAAACATGGAATAAATGAGGAGTACAATACATGTTAGACAATAGGCATATCAATAGAGCACAAGAAAAACATGGACATAAAGGTATGGTAAATCATGATAATCATAACATGGAAATGTGGCAACAACACTTAACATGGAATTAGCATGACCCAAGGCCCATTGCACATGAAGCATGAGGAAATCCTCATTTCACATGAAGCACGAGTAAACCCTCATTTCACTTAAATTAGAATGAGCCAACACTAATTGCACATGGCGTATCATGATACTATACTTTACCCAATGCATTGGAGTGCTATAAGGGCGCACCCTTCTTAAACATTTCATTTCATGCATTAGTGTGTCATGTGGATCTTAAAACATGGATTCATTAAACATAATCATTTATTCCACAATAAGGAATGTGGAATTCATACATGAAACTTTATAATCAATAATTAAATGTGCATAAAGGGGAATACCCTTGATGGAGAAATGGGCATGGTATTCACTACACAAAGGCATTGGCTTAGAAAATCGGTGCAATTTCGGTAGCGTAACGGCGTGACATAAGAATTCATAAAAATGGTTGATGAGAGAGAAAGGGGTGTCTCATAATATTTACATGAAATGTATAGTAAGGGGGTAATATAGAAACATGTCCAAACAATTTTAATGGAATTTATTTTCATGATACAAAAGTATTGCTTGAATGTAAATGAAGAGATAGAAGTTCTTTTCGGAATTTCGGCATTGTAACAGGTGTACATGAGAGGCACTTAATGAGAGAGAAAGGGGTATCCCATCATTCAAAACATAAGAGGGCAGTATGGGGGAGGTGAGAAACCATACCCCAGCATTTATAATTTAAATTAAAAGGGAATAACAATATTTAGAATATTGGAGAAAGAGGTGAAAGGAAGAAAACACTTACTTGGAAGTGTGCTTCCAAGGATTGAGAGAGGCTTGAGAGAGGATTCTTTGGAGCTTGGGGCACCTTGATAGGATTCTAGAGAGAGTCCGGCAGAGTCTGGACGAACTCCAAAGTCTTTTAGTGATGAGGATGTGGTATCTTGGGTGGGTTTATATATGAAAGGTGAGTGAATTCTTTATTATTTAGGTTTGGGACCCCTTACATTAAACTAATCCAAACCACAAATCCGCTCAGGGTTTTTTCCCATGGTTTTTGGAAAATTGAAGAGGAAAAAAATATTTTATAATTCCAAAGTCCAAACTTATTAAAATAATGGGGTTACTTATGTGGAGGTGAGTCACACTCCCATGGAAAAATAATTTAAAAAGACAAGATGTTTAATAAGTCTTGAGGGGTCCATTAATGCTTTGAAAAGTATTTCAAAAAAACCCAGAATCATATTATATTAATGTTAAAACATATATTGTCTAAAAATAAAGCTTATAGTATATTATTACATCACTATTGGGTCATCATGATGTCATAAAACACATTATATATTTAAACGGTATTTAATTTTTACCCAAAAATTCAACTATCTCAGGAAATTATGAAAAATTCACCGTTGAATAATTTCGACGTCGTGATTCCAGAAATAACATTTATTTTATCTAAATAATTTTCTAAATATGTTAATTTTCACTTTTAAAATAAAAACTAACATTTATCGAAAATTCACGGGTTTTGACAAAAAATGGTTTTCAAGCATTAATAAAAATTACAATTGCATTCATAAAATTATAAGATCATTTATATTTAATAAAAATTAATTTAATAATAATAATAATATTTTATTAAAGTATTATTTAATTCAAAAATCCATTAATTCATCAATATAGATTTCTAATCAAAATATTAACTAAAAAATACTATTTGTGCTTAAAAAAACTATTTACAAAGTGTCAATAATGACAAGATGGTATATTCATTATTATATACAAAAATAATAATATACATGAACATAGTACTAGATATTTTTTACATAACTCCTTAAAACAGCCGCATAAGACATAAGGGTAAGGTGTGCGATGATGACAGACTCATTGGGTGGCTCGGATAACATCGCTCGAGTGGTAATCTCTATCAACTTCCACTTTTCCTGTAGACGGTCTCGTTCATGATTGACATGATGAAGCTCAGATTGGGCTTGGTCAAGAACAAAGCCCAAATATGCCAGCTCTTTTCTGAGCTCTGACAAATGGGTTTCCTATGGATAAATTCTACAAGATGAGTCCATCGCTTCTTTTGTCTGAGTAAAATGGATTTGTTAAAGCCCTATATTTATACAAATCATGTGATCACTGTTCAACGGCTATATTAGCAACAGTCAAAATTCTTAACATAAAACCAAATAAGTAGACATTTTATATAAAAATTTTAAATAAAGAGTAATTTAATTAGATCAAGAGGGATTTCCATTAATTAACCTTTGGGTCGTTACAATTTTACCTCCCTTTAACTCAACTTGATCAATTTTTTGTTGATTCTAACTCGAATCATGGGGAATGAAATACCTTTTTTAGTGTATCTTCCACTTTAATTATCTTATTCAATCATCCTTTATTTCGGATGTTTGTATTAGATAAATCCTCTATTTGGAAATTGTTTACCATTTTTTTGAGGTGGTGTGTGGAGTATAGGTTCTATATATCCTTAATTTGTCTTGGTGTTGTTTCTTTTGGAGGATATTGATACCCATTCAACAGTTCCTATGAAAATAACATTGAAATTATAATCCAAGTTGTGGATTCATTACTTCTTTTATTATTATTATTATGTGCAATTCAAAATTTAACATTTTTTACCAATTTGGATGATAATGGAATTAACCTTAATTAATATTTAATGAGATTAAATAATTAACCTTGGATTTAGTTTTACATATAACATATGTTTCCTCTAAAAAAATAAGCGGACTCTTGTTTTATTGGATAGTGTGTTATCTTTATTTATGAATTGGATTATCATGTTTTATAATGTCAGGGTTTGGCATGTTTCTATGACAGAAATTGTTAAATAACCTAATGAATGTAATTTTTTTTGATAAAAAAATTAAATAGGTACATTAAAATGGAACCATTATTATTATAATTTAATGGAAATCAATGTGAGTCTTGATGCACGCTTAATTGAAATCATTCTTCATTATATTGATGGAAATTTCTTATAGAACAATGAGAAAGTTTTCTTTTCAATGAAATAAGTGAAATGTAAATTAAAATTAATTTACTTATGTTTATGAAATTAGAAGTTATTTTTGAAGAAAATTTAAACAATTATTAGATTTAAAAACTTAATTCCCTCTGATGTCTATTGTTGTAAACTGTGATAAATGACTCATTTAATACAATATGGTAAGGACCCAATCGATTAATAAGGATAAATTCTTGGGGTCTAGTGATCTTGTATGGTTCTAAAGGCTATATTCCTTATTTTTATGGATTATATTCCCTAAAAAATTTGTATGTTTTTTGTCTTCTCTAGCTTCTATGGATGTGATATTTTACATGAGATGTGATGTGAGGACATGATGGTTGATAGTTGATGATACATGGTCGGGGAGTCCCAGGTTTGTGGTAGTAGATAACGCCTTTGATGAAGAGATTAATGATTATATGAATATTTTTGTCATGGATGGAACTATAACTAATGGAATGGGTTGGAGATGGGTTTTCACATTATTATGTTGAATTATGGGTTTCTTGATTGAAAATGAATCAGCTTTAAAGTCCAAATGGTCATTATTCTTTTTTATACAATCATATACTTACTACATGGTGAAGATAGTTACAATTAACATTGTTATATATTTTATGATAACTTGATATTATATCTATTGTACCTTATATTATAAAATGTTAATGAATAATAAATTTCTTAACTCATGGTGTTCATTCTTGATGTAATGTTGCAAGTGATGATTATATTGAGAAACCATTAGATTAGTTTGTTAATGCCTAGAGGGAATGGGAATCAGTTGGTGGTTATATTAAAGTAATGATAAATTAATATTTAATGGTTTTCAGAAGTATTAGTTTATTTTAAATATTATATAATAAATTAATATAATTAATTTTAGAACTCTTGAGATGTTTATGTACATATAGGATATGTAGTCCTTTGTAAAGGTAGTCGAGTGTCCGATAGAAGACTATTATTGTAGAGCATAAAACTAATATGTTGTTAAAAGTGTGGTTGTGAGATATATTATATTTCAATGTCATATGATCTCATACACTAACCCACATATGTTGGTAGGGAGACTAACAACCAATGTACTTTGGGAGGGTGTTTTTATCAACATCTATGTTTGTGCGGAATAGATGGCTAACTACCCTCTATTGACCTACTATATTCAACTAGTAGTTATATCTACTGGTACTCATGGTGAATACCATTACAATATATGTATATAGATTCCTTCACTATATTTTGGTAATTTCACACACATGTATCCCTGAATATAGAATCCAACATACTATTACAGGTATTTTGTGTATGGGATGTGGTTGCGTGAGTTAGAACACATGATGTATGGGTTGTGGTTACTCCTAAAAACTACTCAATTAGTCACTAGAGATGTGGTATAGGATTATGAGATGATGTGATGCATAATATTCATGGTTTTTGATGATAATATGTGATAAACATGGTTCATTATTTGAAATATTAGTAAACGTTTCTTAGGGTTGTCGTACTTTTAAAGGGAGATGGGTCGATATTTGAAATGATGGGGGAGAGAGGATCACTAGTGGGGAGTTTGTGGTGGGTACATTTCATTTGATATTATATTATGTGATATCTTATATGTGATAATTGTAGATATAAACATGACGAGTTAATGAAAAATTTATACTTGATTAGGTGATGAGTTAGATCCAATTGTTGTTTACTATGCTTTAGTATACTTTGTTTATCTTTTTCATGAGTATCTCCAATGACGATCCTACTGATTATATATGTTATTATCACTATATAAATATATAAAACACTTTTTTAGGACTACATGAGATATCTGGTGATTAGTTTATATATTAGTAGACCTTGGTGTTTGTTTTGGAGTCATTTGGGCTTCGAGATCACAATCAGGGATATCATTTCATATTTATAGTTTTTTAGATTTTCAATCTGTATGATAATAAATGAATATGTTGGTATCACTATTTACTTTTTTATGAGAATAAATAATTGGGTTTATTTATATTATATGTTGTTTCCTAATGTAATTGGTTAACGCCTCCCAATTGTGTGTAAGATATGCACTAAGTGCTTGTGGCCAACCCATAGACTATTGAAGGAAATAATTTTGTGTGATTATATCCCATCTATAAATTTCATTCCCATTTGGTTACATTTGGCGGTATGGGTATATTAAAACACTACTATTGATGAAATATTCTTTAGTTTAATGAATTTATGGTCACTTAAATATGATTGGGAAATGTGGTTCTATTTATATTCACTGTGTGACTCTACATGCACAATAACTTTCAATTTTATTCACTATTATTTCTTTATTATTTTAACTCTTCTTTATTACCAAATAAGATCAAATTAATGTTAGAGTGTATCGTTTTGGATTCCAAAACTTTATTTTACAATCTCTTCCTACTTGGATGATGAAAATTCTATCCATTATTTTTCATATTTAACACATGTTCTTTAGTTGGGTGTAGTGTTAGGACTCCCTCATTTTCTTCTTAGGATTCTATGGTTGAACTAAACTAGACAATCCAATTAAATATTATAACTCCCTATGCAGGTACACCCTAATCTAGGGCTAACAACATTCTTCTTTACATAATGGATTTCATAACACCATATTATATACAAACTTAAACAAACATAATGAAAATTTTAACAATAGTTATGGAAAAACATAAATACTCAAGACAAATTTAGGTTTAGGTTTTTTTTTAAATTATGAAAAAAAAATACATAACAAAATCCATGACTTTTTCATCAATTGGGAATTGATACCAATATGACAAAAACTTTTCATTTCCTGATAATTATTCAATATCTCCCCCAAAATTCACCACACATGATACCCTTTTATCCAAATCCTATATAAAACCTGCATTTTAACCTGGGTAAATTGAAACCAAAGTGATTCAGAGATCATTTACTTAGTAATGGTAAACATGGATTATATAAATTAATGATTGTAAGTGTTCAAAAAATAATAATACGTGTAGGAGATAAATATCAAAAATAATGAAACCATACCCAATAAGTCATGGAATATAAATTATGAGTCATTGTTTAAGAATATTGATATAGAAAATACAAGATTCATAATAGTGAAAAATCTTCAATAATCATTCATGATCCATGAGAGAATAACATAATCAGAAGTCATAAATTTGTGTCATAAATATAAATAATGAAAATCATAACATTTTTAACATAGATAACTACATTCATTTCTTCCCAATAAAATGTGTGCATATATATATTCTATCATTTACACACTCTAACTAATGAACATAGATAACTAAAATCATGTTATTGTAAAAAAACGTAAACATAACTACATGAAATAATTTCCCTAAAAAACATCATTATATGATGACATATAAACCATTACCCAATACATTGGAGGGGTATAATAGATCCACCTTTCCTGCAAAGATATGTCGTACCGAAAAAATATCAGTATTTTTCTTTCATTCATAACATAATTTATACACAATAAATAAATGATCTTGAAGAAATTATTCTTCCAAAATAATCATCATAAGATATCAATAGAAATAAATTTAATGGTATCATAATATAATATCCTTAGTGAATCATAAAAATATTTAATTTACATTCACATAGATGAAACAACCTTTATAAAATAATTAGATAGATTATTTGAAAGTAAGCATAAATATAAATTTTATTTTATAATATTTAGAAACCAAAAATACTAAAAATGAGAAATAGGTTTATCTTTTTAAAAATAATAAAAATGTAAATAAATCATAATGCTTAAGAAATTACCTTATTGTTGGAAAAATTATCTATGTTGTATATATTAAAAAAATATTTTAACACTTTTTAAAATAATGTCAAAAGTGGGTCATATAGAAAATATTTGAAAGGATTAATTTTAATCATATGAAATTAAAGTACAAAAACATAGCAGAGTATAAATTTATAAAATATTTATTTATATATAAAAATACATAAAACATTTTTTTTAAACATGGATTTGGATACAAAAGTGTCTAAAGTATTTAAAAGTAGATATTAATAAAAATCCCTTTCTTATTTTAAAATTAAGCACCATTTTGAGAGATAAAACATGATAAGTGACAAAAAATACCATGAGTTCAAATATATTGATGATATAATATATTATATATGAATTATATAGTCTATATAAATGAATATTTTTAAATCAACCAAAAATGTCTCAAAGAATGGAATTTTAAGTGAAACCCTTACAACTTTGGAAGCATTTGAATTAATAACTCATGAAAGAATGAAAATTAGATTCATTAAGAAATACAAATTATTTTTGTTATTGTATTATAATATACATTTATGTAATGTTTATTCACCACAAAAAATAAAGAAGGTGTTGAATGAAGAACATATCTCAATGATGGGATATTTAAATGAGGAAACCCTTACAACTTTGGTATCTCTTAAATTGAAATCCAATGAAAGATATAGCCAAATATGGATTTTAAAATACCTATAATTTCATGAGTATATTTTTAGAAAAATGAATAGGGTATTATATATAACACACAATCTAAAACAAGTGAGGAATAAATAATATGTCTCATAAAAATAAAAACCATAGGAGAAAACCTTCATGCCCATAATTATTTTGTATATTCTCTAACCCTTGAATAATTTTTTTATTAAAACATTAAATTTTTAATAAAAAAATTCCATTTTATTAATAATAATTTTATTTAAGTTATTCTCATTCTTTATCTAGTTACTAAATTGGTTAAGTTTAACTCGGACATTTCTTAGGTGATTCTTTTCTTAACCATTAAAATAACATCAATGTGTAGACCATGGTCAAAAGCTTCATGGTTCAATTATCTCTAGCATAGTACTAAATTTAGAATTAATATTTTTATAAATTAAATACACTTTTAATAACAAAACATATAATGCATTAATGAAAAGTGAAATACATCATCCATGGAAGTAGTAGTCTTCACATACACCTGAGTGATGATTACATTTTTCTAAAGGATAAAGATAAAATAAATAAGTAAAGGATTTAGTTTAGAGAATAAATATAATATTAAAATTATAATATTTTTTAATTAAATGCATCTTTATTATCAGTCATGTGATATGGTAATGAGAAATGAATCATATCGCTCTTTGGATGTGGTATTCCACAAGTACGCACGATCGATGTCATACATTTTCAACAGATGGGAGGGTAAGATGGTAGATTATATGTTTTGATAATATAATCCTAGTTGTGTCATAAATATGATATATATTCATTAAATATATATTCAAAATATGTATATTTGAGGTGGTAATGATAAATGAAATTCTTCACTTTCTGGACGTGGTATTCTACTGGTACGCATAAGCGACGTTCTAATTTTTGATTGGATGGAAATATTTTAGAAAATAGTTGTTACATAGATAAAAAAATCAGTTGATTGAATATTATGGTTTTATTATATTATGATTGTTTTAATAGATTTTATGGATTCATAAGAACAAATAAACTTAATAGAATTCGGTTAAGGCATAAGAATCCTCCTTGGATATCTTTCTTAAGATTATGCCTTAAGCCTTCTAGGATTGTTATTTTGGTCATATTAAGACCTATAGAACATATCAAGAATAATTTTAATGTTATATGGGTAGATCATGGTAAATATAAAATGATTTGGTCATATGTATAAGTGACGGGGTGAGTTTTTGTCTTATAAGTGAGAGAAGTTCCACCATTGTAAATATTGAAAATTTACAAATATAATAATAATATTTCTTATGAAAAGTGGTTCCAAGGTAACCCAATATTAAATATAATATTGGTTCAGGTCTAAATACACTCATATAATTGTATTTATAATCTTTTTAGAGATATTATTTGATTTATTCCTTAGTTTAAACCATTCGTAAATCCTTTTAACATTTTTTGTGGTGATAAACTTTTAACGTGGTAACTATTCATTATGAATTAAATCTAAATTGAACTCATTAAAAATATTTATAATGATTATCACATATACATAATCGGTTTTCTGATTTTAATGTTTTAAAATTATTAATAACTAATTTTAATAGATATTTTTTTCAAAAGTATTGAAAACCAATTTTTATAAAAAATCATATTTATCATAAAAAACATTTTTACATAGAAAATCAGGTAAAATATTTATTCACCAGGAAATAATTAGTTTAAATTATAAATATGGAGAATTAATTTAATTTAAAACCATAAAATAATCTAATGGAACCATGTGGATACATTATTAGAATAAAGGAAACGATAATATTTTTTATTTTAATAATACCATTACTTTGATTTCCAAAATGTCAAAATATATTTCTTTGTTCAAAATATAATTTATAAATGAATTATAATAACTATTAAATATATATTTGGTATATCAAAATGTTTTTTAAACTAATTTAATTTATACATAATATTTATATCACAAAAATTATTTTATTTGAAAAGTTGATAATTTTTTCCATTGAGCCAAAAATAATATATTATAGAAAAAATCAAAAAAATTCTCGTCATGATTATTTTGACTAAATAATGTAAAAAATACCAATTTTAAAAATTTCAATACAAAAATTATGATATTTAACCATTAAAAATTATATAAAATATAAATATACACCACATTTATAAAAAATGTCACTTTAAAACATTAAGGGTTCTTAACCATATATCGTATCAATTAAAAACGAGTGTTAACTTATTTGTTTTAGCATTGTATAATAATAATGTATTTATGTCTACATTTCATTTTATTAAAGTTTTTCTAACATTAATTTGGAGTTTTGTATCTCACACACAATTTAACAAGTAATTTATTAAAGTAATATATACTAAATTATCAAGGTTTTCATTCTCCCCATTAAAGAAATTGTTTCCAAATATTTTTTTATTATAACTCACGAGTTGAAATATAATTTTTAACAAATATATTTAAATGAATTGATATAAAATTTCTATTGAGGAATCAATGTATCCATCTTATGTAAGGTAAGTGAAACTCATAATTTTCCTCAATATTAGGTATTAAGAAACATTTCATGGAAATAATTCCTATATGATGAGTATTGTCAGCCTCACATACATATAATATCATGAGTTCGTTTAAATTTTAAAATGTAGCTTCCTTATACTAAAATTAATATGGTATTTATACATAAATATCCAACACATTAGAAAAAATTAAATATAATTTCACTCAAGAAAAAAAATAAAATTTTTAGGATGCATATTACCATAAGATTATATTAGAACATATTTTTATAAATATGATGTGATCAACATAACACTATTACTTTCACCAATAATTAGTTTTCTTTTATATGAATTAGTGATTTTATTCAATAATAAATTCTTTTAAATGTAATATAGTGGGTAAAATATTTATAAAATTGAAAATTTTTAGTTTTAGTGTGGATGATGAATCTATTATGCACTACATAATTTTCATGACCTACCTTAGGAGTTGGGACCACATAAGCCCTATATTTTCTCATGCTACACCAGTTGGGTCACTAGTATATCTATTTTTTAATGTATTTTTATTTTAGTTTTTTTTTCTAGGGAACGTGGTTTAAATTTCAATTTTTTTGAAAACATACCCTGGAGTCTAGTTGGTGCATGATTTGTCTTACTATAAGGATAACCATGTAACAGTGTTGGTTTTTGGGATAATTCAATTTTCCATGGTTTAATAAGGGGGTTTCAAACCATGTAAAAAATATAAATAATTTTGAAATGTGTATTTCTTTGATATAATATCACCCACATGGTTGGCACATATTTTTTCTAATATTGCACCAAAACTATGTAAGTTTTCTAGCACATTTAAAAATCATTTCTTTTCAAAAAAATCCTTATGTAATTTTTAGGTTATCCTCTCACCTTCATATCCCATTGTGTGTATATCCCCTTCCACATGCTTTGTAGCTTCCCCATATTTATTTTTTTTCAAATATCCTCAAATCCAAGTTTTCTTAGCCTATGTTAATCCATATTCATTAAGATTTATTCAACCTTTTCCCCTTATATTACCTTATTCTTCCATTTCAATGGATGTCTGAAACCCATGTGGATTTATTGGTAAAATATTTAGATTTTAAAGTTGTTTTGTTTATATTTCTAATATTTTAGGTGTTTTAGGTCTTATATTTTTGAAATTGAGTTGTTTTCATCGAAGAAGATGATTATCGAATTATTTTAAAGGTATGTGTCTCTATTTAATGGTTTTGTCCATTTCATTCCTCTAAATTCTTAATAAATGTTTTTTTGAACACAAACTATTCCATTAAAATTATTTTTTTCTGATTTTTATCCATTGTTTTATGTGATTTGTGGTTTAATTTTTCAATTTAATATTTGATGTGGGCTCTCTAAAGGAAATTGGTTCGAGTGAACATTATGTGTTTGAAAACATTGTTCAGCAGAGTTTGATGGATTTAAATGGATTTATAAACAGGTTTTATAATTGGTTTTACCATGATTAACAATTTTTATCAAAATTGGTATTTTGGTTTATTAAATTTTTTTTTAAAATACCTTTGATGTATGGAATTTATGATGTAGTTATATTTGGAATTCAGTAACATGTTGGATACCTAGGGTGTGTGAATTTGTTTTCCAGGGGACTTTGAGATCCTTTAGGTGGAATACTGAGGGATCTTTTTCTTTTTTTTTATGAATTTAGATAGACTTTGGGGAGGTATACTAAGTGTAATTACACTTACTGATCAATAGAGTGAGAGATACCATGGGATTTGGGCCAGTGGAAGACCTAGAGAGCTTCAAATTTGTTTAGCTAGACTAAAAATCTAATGTTTTAGACTAACTTATATTATTCCTTCATGTTCAGATCCCTTAGTGAACATTTTTCATGTAAGGTTGATTTTTTATCTTGTATTATTTATGTTAGTTCCATTTTTTATGTGATATCAAGTGTCATGACAATTTCTATTTATTTGGTTTTATGATGATAATGAGTATGCTTACCCTGTGCATACCTTGTTTGGTTTTATTAAGCAGGTTATGTCATATTGATTTATTTCATTAATCAATCCTTGTTGATTTTTTTGGAAAACATTTTTTTTTAAATAAAATCAATGGGATTTAAAATTCATGATTTAAATATAAATATTTTCAAATTTATATAGTTTTCTAATATTATTTTTCAAACTATTTTGTTGGTTTTTATTATTCAATGCACTTAAATAGATTAATGGTGGTATCCTACTTGGATTTGAGACTCATGACCTATATATTCCTTGGTGTGTATGCAGACATTGATTATAGTAAATATGTTAAGGAAAATACACTATATTATTAGGTGGATCTTCTTGATTACCATCATGTATTCATTTGATGGAGGAGGTGAAATGTCACAGGGTCATCTCTTGAGGAGCTGTCTTGGAGTTGTTTAAATTTTATGTGTATTTATTTTCCTTTTATTCTATTATTTCCATTTTGGGGTTCTATATTTTTACTTCTAATACCATATTTATGTCATGTTATGGCATGTTATGTATATGATGTTTTTATGCTTTTATGGTATCTTTTTTAGTCAATATTGTGTTACATTGGAAGGATGTATATTGTTATATTGAATTTGATTATATTGGTTTGGATTTTCAATTGTATGGATGGTTCATAGTAGAGTACCATTAGAGAAATAGGTTGGAATATTTCATTTTTAATGTGTAGTGCTTGTCACAATCCCATTGAGATTTGGAATCTACAATGGGATGTGTGACTTGATATCTTGGGTGATGGGTCTGGTTAACTCAAGTCAGTTCACTAGGGAATGGAATTCATGATTATTTTTTTTGATTTCAATGATAGAAAAAAGATTGGGTATTATGAACTCAAGAGGCAGTATAATAGGAGTTCCTATCCAACTCTTATTTCTATCAAAACTCAGGATTCCATGGGTTGTCGGGAATTTGTTTTACTGTCAATCCCAATTATGGTTTCTTTTAGTTGGATTTCATCTGTGTTCCTTAATGATTATGAGTAATGGGAAGTGATAATGAGTTATATATTATTTTAGGTATAAATTGGATGGTTTAGAAGAGGTTCACTATTTAGGAACATTTTTTGTAAGAACCATGTGTAGGATGTGACTCCTTTTTTATAAGCTTCTACAGACACCTATCTGGTTGGAACATAGTTTTCTTAACCATGTTTCTAGAACAAGTAATTTTTGTAAATGTTTAAAATTTAGATGTTTTCACCCCTTTTCATTGAAATTTTAATTTAAAATAATGGTTTTTATTAAGACCTATTATTAGGGGTTATTTTGTTCTAATTGATGAATTTTGATATTCAAATGATTATTCATTCTCCTTGTGTTTTTATTTATACAAACTATCTCATAGAAGGATCACTTCAAGGCATAGTGAGGGTACTAAGAAGAATGTCCCACATGTTAATCCTTATGTTAATCTATCTCTAGTATAGTCGGTTATCCGAACGATCCAACCTTTGGGTGAAGTGGGTGGTTAGAATAAACCACATATAGTGTTCTATACATTGGAGTTTACTATAAAAAATCCACCATTTTTCTACATCATTAAAGGAGATAATGATCCTGGGTAATGGTTGGAATGGATTGAGTGGATCATTGAGTTTCTAAATACCCTTGATACCTTATAAATGCATTTGTTCACCTATATGATCAAATTAATGTTTATAAAGTGGTAGGAACCTATAGTGTTATAAGGTAAGCATAAGGATCTCATGTAGTCAAATTCTAATTTATATATCAATAGGATGTTCCAATAAGATAATTTCATGGTGGAAATTTCCCACGAGTTTAAGAATTTGGAGAAAGAGGTCTATTAATTATTAGATTACACATCATGATTCACTGATATGGTTCATGTCTCTCCCTAACTCCTCATGACTAATTATCTCTATAGGTTTTAAACACATTGAAAGCACTTGGATGGGTGTACCCAACTTTAATTTTACAATTAGAAATGATCAATATAAGATCCATTACGATTAGAAAATTCTGTATCTTTTGAATAGGATGATTAATGAAAAGGAAATATAGATTTCTCATAACCATAGCGAGGATCATCATATGTTGGATATAATTAATTTAATTAAAAGACAATAATTATCATTACAAAATTATTTCTCCATTGATACTTCCAGTCATGATCTAATGTGATCTATCATTGCATCATAGAATCTAAATGTATCATTCCTCTAATGATGATCCAAACATCATCCACGTATCACTAGACGTCATGAAATAAATCTCTAGGTGCTAGAATACAAGTGACTTCACTTGTGATGTCTGACATTGATCTCCTTGAGTGCCGATTCCAAAGCACTATCCTTGATCTGGTGGAGGAGGATATCTCCCGTAACATGAGAGAGTTCATGGAGGAAATTAATTCTCTCTTGTCTTGAGGGATGTCTCAAGATCCATTGCTCCCAACCACAATGAATAGATTGTCTTGATTATAATAATGCAATTGGAATTTATATTACTTTGAATAATAAAAGAATGAAATAATTACCCAAAGGAATTTATTCATTTAACTTAATGCATAGTAATACCCTATGTCTAATAATAACATTTGAATTTTATTTTTACTTTACATGTACCAAATAAATTACACATAATGTTAATTAATTAATTAAATAATATTATTTCACAAAAATTCTCAGAAAACTATATGTCATATATATTAATATACATGGATTTTACTTTTTCTTTTCCATCCCTATTTCCTCCAGTATATTTATTAGACCTTGAATAATTCCTATTTATTTCTCAAATAAATATTACTATATTATTTTCCAATAAATATATTATTTCTCTTATAGTATATTCTCTCAAATAACTAGTGTCTAAATAAATGTGATCAGACATCCTGGAATAATTATTAAACCATAGTAATGAATAATCATTATTGAATTTTTTATTTGAATATTTAATTGAGATACTTGGATACACTTAATATGTGACCCTCTAGGCCTCATTCTCAGTGGAATTAGGGGGATCCTTCCTAAAGTCAAAATTTATCAATTAGAGATATGCCAAGGAACCCATAGGGAAAGATATTAATGTTGTAATGGCATGTCACATCCTATGAACACTTACCATGTAATGAAATCCCTATGTCTCAATATCTCAATTAATATGGGTTTCATGCCAGTTTCATCAACCTATGTGCTCAATTACCCTTTATTTGACCTCTGGGAATTGAACATTCCCATTCCTCACAATGATCATGGATTTATTTAGGCTATTTCATTTCCATCAACAGAACTGTGATATCTTCTTCTGTTATGGAATAGAAGGGAAAAATCCTTTCTCACATTATCTATTAATGTATTATTACTTATGATTCTCCCCACATATACTACTATATTGTGAATAGTGTGTCATCACAGTGTTCGTTAATACATCAAAGTGAGAATGTTTTAATACCCATTAATAAGAATTATAATGTCTAAGGACCAATAAACATGTCCGTATATAGGAACATCCTATTACACTATGAAATGTTGATTTCTTACTCATGGATCTCATTCTCATAATATCCCATGGGATATTACCAAGGGAGCACACTATGAGAAGGTGCGTCAATGTTTTTTGAATCCAGACCTCTAATGGTATGTATTATTTGTGTCCCTCAAATAACATCATCTTTCAATATAACATATATTCAAGAATAGTGTTATGGATCTTTCAAGTTCCCATCATAGTAGGGATTCACTATGAATTTTTAGTGAGACAACTATCCTTAGGACATTATAACATAACTTGTCACCTAGACGAATAATCAAGATGTGTTAAGGTATTTATTAATATTAAAAACATGAATAAAATTTTATTATAAAGTACAAACTAGTTGTTTCTAGGCCACCAACTCTAATAGACTCCCACTTCAATGAGAGATAAATGTTAACAACCTTTAACCTGCTACCTCCCACATGATATTCATGCTTCTGCTGAGATAGTAATTTAGTCATGGGGTCTACTACATTCTGTTCCATGGACAATATTTTCACTGAAACATCACCCCTTTGATAGAAATATCTTAAGAAGTTATACATATAGAGAATGTTATTTTTTATTTGATGTGACCTTGGTTCTTCTGAAAGAGTAACCACTCTAGTATTATAACAATACAATGTGATAGGGTCTCTACTACTAGGTACCACATCAATCCCCTGGAAAAATTTCTAACTCTAGGTTGCTTTATTGGAAACATAGGAAGCCTATATATATCCACACTCCATTGTAGAATTGGCAACAAATGAATGTTGTGAACTCTTCCAGTTCATAACTCCTCTATTGAGAAAGAAAAATATCCTGATTGTGACTTCTGATCATTTTGATATGTTTGAAAACCAGCATTAGTATACCCTCTAATGACAAGATCTACATCTCCTCTATACACTAGAAACATATCCTTACTTCTTCTCAGATACTTAAGGATAATCTTAACACTAGTATAATGTTGTTCTTATATATCCTCTTTATATCTACCTACCATGCTATGTTCATAGGCAACATAAATCCATGTACATAACATGGAATACATGATGAAACCTATAACTGAAGCATATGGAATCTTACTCATCCTATCTTTCTCTTGTTGTGTCTAAGGACACATTCTCTTAAAAAGATGTAGTCTGTGTGAAACTAGATCGAATCCCCTCTTGTATTGTTCCATACTAAATCTCTTTAGTATCTGGTCAATGTAGATACCCTAACATAGTCCAAAAATACATTTGGATCTATCACGAATGATCTAGATCCATATAATTTAGGCTTATTCAGCTAAGCCCTACATGGAGAAACACTTATTAAACCTGTGCTTAACTGACTGTAATATTGGTACGTCATTTCCAATAAGTAATATATCATCAACATATACTACTGAGATAATGACCAAATTCCCATTAAACCACTTCAAAACACATGTCTCACATTCGTTCTTAATGAAACAAAATTCCATTAGGGAATCATAAAATTGATTTTTCCCTGTACTCGATGCTTTCTCTGATCCAAAAATGGATTTTTGTAACTTTTAAACCGGTTTGGCCTCACTTGGTGCCACAAACACTACTAGTTATGTCATATAGAAATCTTCTTAAATATTCCCGTAAATAAATGTCATTTTTACATCCATCTTCCAAATATCATAGTCATGGTAAGATGCTAATGCAAGTATGATGCATATGCAATTAAACATAGAAACTGGCAAGAAGGATTACTTGTATTCAATTCCCTATCATTGTCTAATTCCTTTATCCATTATACTTTCTTTATAGGTTCTATCTTGACCTTACATGTCCATCTTTATATTGAAATCCTATTTACATCTAACAGGATATACATCAACTAGCTCATTGACCATAACCCAAACATGGTTTTGATACATGGAATCCATCTCAGAATTCATAGCTTCTAGCCATCTTATATCTTTTGAGCTCTCTACTACTTCCTTGTATGAGAGAGTTTCATCATTTTCCAATAATAATGATTTAATATCCTCAGTGACTAGGAAACCAAATCTCTCTAGTTCCCTTACCTAACTTTATCTCCTATGTTGTACTTGTGTTTTTGTAACCTCTTCCATGGGGACCAGTGGAACTTGTTCTTATACCATATCCTATGTATCTTGAGCATCAACTTCATAGAATTAAATATTTCTCCCACTATCCTTTTTAGGATGTTATCCCTCCCAAGAAAGACAGATTTTCATCTAATAATCACTTTCTTTTTTGATGGGTTATATAGGTAAAATACAATCATTTACTTGGGATATCATATAAGGATACACCTTGTTACCTAAGGTGCTAGTTTTTTTCCTAAGAAGGCCTTAACAAACCCCTTGCATCCCCATACACATGGGTGCGACAAAATGGGTTTCATTTTGTTCCATAACTCAGAGGGAATTCCAATTTACACCTTAGTTGGTATTAAATTTAATTTGTATTCTTTAGTTTGTAATTCGTATCCCCAAAAGGATAATGGAATATCTTCACGACTCATCATTGACCTCACCAAGTACAATAAGGTATGGTTCCTCCTCTCACTAACACTATTCCACTGTGGTGAATAAGTATAAGTGAGTTGAGATAGAATCCCAAACTCCCGTAAAGGTTTGATGAACTCTTGGTTTATATATTCTCCACCTCTATCCTATCAAATATTTTTTATCTTCTTACCAAGCTAATTCTCTACTTCATTCTTGATTTACATAAATTTCTCCATGGACTCTGAATTATACCTTATTAAGTAGATATATCCATATATACTCAAATCATATTAAATGTTATGATTCAATAATAACCACCTCTAGCTTCTTCTAGAAATGGTCCATATACATCCGTGTGTACCAATCCTAGAGGATCTATGGCCCTTCCCCCTATCCACCAAAAGGTGTCTTGGTCATTTTACCTTATAAAAAAGTGTGACATCTATCAAGTCATTTTAGCTTAGTATAGTCTAAATAATAATCCGGGCAGTTCCTTATAAAGTGCTTCACAATTACATGACTGGTATGGTTATTCCACAACTAGGTGTTGTAGGATTCATGTGAGATTTTCTCGTTATCGATTGCCAACACATGGTATTTTCAATTTAATACATACAAACCGTTATTTAAACATGACATATCATAAAGTACGATGTTCTAATAAAAAACAACCCTTATTTCCAAACATTAAAATAAATCCTACATATCAAAACATGATACCTAAATTATGTTCTTCATGACATTGGTTACATACTAACATTTATATATTACCAAAAGTGTCCCAGTTGGCATTGAAATATGGTAATCGTTAATTCCCAATGTACCTAACCTTGAATCATTCAATGCTGGAAGATCCACCTCTCCTCTATAAATATTTCTAAATATACTTGTTTCCTACATTTTAATAAATATGTGATCCCCACATGATGTATCTAATACCCAATGTGTAGAAATGGAAAGATTACACTCGATGACAAATGCACTTTTAGTGTCTCCATGCTTCTAGTTGTAGTTCCTCATCTAGTGGCCTCATTTTACACATTAAAAACATACTACACTCCATTCCACGTTCTACTGCTATATATTGCCCTTCATGGAGGGATAGTGCTTGGGGACTTCAGACGGTTTATAAATTCTTGGCCTCTTTTCCTTGTCCTTTCTCTCAATATTCACCATAAGGACTGCAGGTTTTTCATACCCAATGTCCTTAACTAACTGGAAAATCAAGGTCAGAAGTTCCCATAGATTCTTCTCACTTTTTCTCGTGATGTAGTTGATAATAATTATATATATAGTCTTGGTCAGTGATGATAGGATGACAGTTTTACACAACCCATTCTAGAACTTAATCCCTAATATGTTCAGGCATTCAATATAGCCAATACATCTTGACTATATGAGGCCCAGCTAGTGAAAAATCTCCAAGATTAGTTGTGAATTTTTTTTTGGAGATATAATAAATATCATGTCTCACCTTATCTTGATAGAGATCCTTATTTTGAGATATGATGCTATACTCATTAATGTTTTCATGTTTCATCATGAGCTCATTAGACATGGATGATAGCATGAGACATTGGACATATGTGGAATCATCCAAATTTTTCATATATAGATATATTTCCTCATCACTATCCTCGTTTCCAAGAACAACTAGAATAAGATACTCCAGCACATACAATTTCCTCTCATGGCGAAGGATGATGCGTAAACACCACTGCCATTCTTATAAATTGGTGTTGATTAGAAGGTTTTCCTTCTATAGTATAGTTCAAAGTGATATGGTTAAAGTAATTTTTCATTTCATTTCTAATAATTAAGATGAAAATTAATTTATTAAATTATCATGATAAAATCGAGAAAAAGAAATAAATTAATACTTATTAGTCTCCCACAATATTATCAAAATCAAGTATCCCTCACCATTGAATTCAAAATATTTTGTTTCATGGATATTATAATTATATGGATCCATATTCCCTTTCTCATTACCCCAACTGGGGTTGGTCAAGAAACTTGAAAGGTTTTAGGTAGGCATTCCAACTACCAACTGCATTAATTTTTAGTACCTTGATCTGTGGAGTGGACTCTCCTATCCTGAAACCATTTTATTTTGGATTTACGCAACATTTGGATCTTGGTCACAACAAGTCATGATGTGTTAGTAAACCCTTGATTAAAACCAATTCAAGTCTACCAAAAACCTTGAATTAGAATTCCCCAATAATGTAAAGAATCCCAAATAGGGTTGGTCAAGTGCTTTGAACTACGGTTTGATTCTATCCATGTTAATGGAAGGCTATACCAACTTAATATTTCCTTGATGGATTTTATCCTTATATGAATAATTACATTTTAT
Source organism: Viscum album (assembly GCA_963277665.1). Classification (NCBI taxonomy): domain Eukaryota; kingdom Viridiplantae; phylum Streptophyta; class Magnoliopsida; order Santalales; family Viscaceae; genus Viscum; species Viscum album. The sequence goes on along the minus strand of OY728157.1, from coordinate 459,181,963 downwards.
TATCTTTATTAAATTCTTGTTAATAATAATTGGGATATACATAAGTGATTAACCATTTCTATGATTTTATTTATGCATAATCGGGTCTTACTTTAGTTCCATGTTGTATTCTTGTTTAATTCATTAATTGTGTGATCGTGACAACACACCCACAACAAATAAACCATTAAACTAATAGAAATATAATAAATGGAATAATCATGAGAACATTATATTGGATAGTTTATCTAGTAGTTGATAAACTAACCCAAGAACTAGGGGAGAAACACCTTGAACCTTTTGGTTTTGTAATTACATATTTCAACTTGTCCACCAGTGTATCTCCTTGGATTGGTATTTCCTCAGATACTAACTTGAAATGCCTTAACTAGAATGGGAGCTCCATTAAATACATATTCATTTATCTCACATGCAGTTGAGGGGGAAAATAGGGTTTTACATAAAAGAAACCATGTGCACGTAGGCCATAAATATTATAAAGGAGAAGGCTCGTAGGCCAACAATTTTCACTTAAATATATAAATTAAATAAAACCATCCACATACAATGGTCTTTATCTAGATCATGATCATCCATACGTGAAACTATATTTACACATAAATAAAACTACAATTCAATTCTTTAGTTATTCTTGTTTATGAAAAATCACTGTCAAAACAATTAACTAATATCTTTAACCAATCAGTCCTTTTATCTTAAACCCTTTTCTAAATATCCTTGAGATTATCATCAATAATAATTTTAAACTAATAAATTTATTATAAATTATCTTTTAATGTAACTTTTACCTTGGTGGAAACCTCGTTAATTCCCATTCATAACTACCCAATGAGTATAAATGAACATTATGCAATTGCTAAATTAAACACACATGTATAAAACACATATCACGTGGTTTGTCCCTACATTACACCCTCTCCATGGTACACGTCTCAGGGGTTTATAAAATATAAAAATAAATTTTAATAAATCTATATAATCTAGATGAGTACACGGTGTGTAGTTTCTACTACATGGAATGTACTATTGTTCATCGTCTATCTGAAGTACACGCCTAGGGTGTCGGAATGTAGATGTACTTTGGAATTAATCATATTACATTGTGTGTCCAATGGTCTACACATTGTGTAGTATCTGTGTTACATGATATCCAGTTAGAAAAGATATGTATGGGGTACACGGTCTAACCCTAACCTGAAGGGACCACACACCATGTCCGTTGGGCCACATGGTGTGTAATCCAGGAACTATGTTCCACATGTTCCTAGTCAACGCATGGAGTCATTAAGACATATAAAAACTCCAATCACACAAATAGGAGTTGAAGACCAGTCCCGATTCATTGAACCTTGAAGAAACGATGTGTTAGGTAGAATACACATTGTGAGATTTGGTGTTATATGGAAATGAACCTTTGGAACCTCCATATAAGATCCTCTTTTTTAATTTTAATCAAAACTAAAACAAATGATCATTTATTTAAGGTGAACAAGAAATTAATGAGGAGGAACAGATCTCGATATTTAGATTTATAGAATAATTAACATGAATTGAAACAACTGCATTATTAAATGCATAAAATCATCAATGAAAAACTAAATAATTATAATCAACTATATGACCCCATTGATACCACTTGTATGTTCCAGGCACATCAGAGGTGTTTGGCTGGTTGTACGTAACTTTAATTTTACCATTAACACCGATAAATATGAGTTTCATCATAATGATAAAATTATAGATCTTCAGAATAGAACCAAGAACGAAAAGGACAAAGGGAATTACTGAAACCATAGAGAGGATAATCATGTGTTGGTCATAACTAATTTAATTAAAAGAAAAGAGTTACCTTCATGAAATTATTTCTCCATTTATTCTTCCAGTCATGATATGATGTTATCCATCATCTAATCGAAAAATACATGTGTTGGATTCCTCTAGTAGCGATTCACATATGCTCTACATATCTCTGGATGTCGTTAAATGAATCTCTGGGTGCTAGCGTGGAAGAGAATTTGCTTTTGTTGTCTACATTCGATCGCCTTGATAGCTGCTTCCAAAGCACTCTCCTTGATCTAGTGGAGGTGGATCTCTCTTGTAACTTCATAGTGTTCTTGGATTAAGGGAATTATCTCTTGGTATTAGAGATGTCTTCGGATTCATTATTCACAACCACAATGAATGATTTGGACTAATGTGAATAGTATAATTGGGATTTATATTACATAGAATAATTAAATAATGAAATAATTACCCAAAGACATTTATTCATTTCATTAAATTATTAGTAAGACCCCATGTCTAATAATAACATTTGAATATTGTTATTAATTTTCTTGCACCCTATTAATTACACCTAGTATTAATAAATTAGATAAATATTATTATTTCCCAAAAATTCTCATAAAACTACACAACGTGCATATTAATATACAGTGCATGTACTTTTTTCCATATTTATTTCCTCACCACATTTATTAGAACATGAATAATGTCTATTTATTTCTCAAATAAATATAACTATATTATTCTCTAATAAATATATTATTTGTCCCGCATTATATTCTATTGAATAACTAGTGTAGAAATAAATTCGATCAGCGGTCCTTGAATAATTATTAAACCACAATCAGGAATAATCTTTATTCAACTTTTTAAATGAGTATTTAATGGAGATACATGTATACAACTAGTGTGTGACCCTATAGACCTATTAATTAGTGGAATTAGGTGGATCCTCTATAAAGTTGAAGGTTAGTATCTAGGAACATGCCATGAAACCCATAGAGAAAGATGGTAATGCTGCAATGACGTGTCACCTCCTATGAACGCTTACTGTGTAATGTAATACCATTGTCTTGATATCTCAAATCAATTAGTTTTCATGCTAGTGTCATCAAACTATGTACTTTATTACTATTTCTTTGACCTCCCAAAATTGATCTTGCCCATTTATCACCCTGGCCATGGATTTATTAAGGCTATATCAATTCTATCAAGGATCCTGAGATATCAACTGCCATTATGGAATAGAAGGGATAAATCCTTTATCACATTATCTATTAATGTAGTATTACCCATGACACACCCAACATATCCTACCACACTGAGAACTATGTTTCGTCATAGTTTTCTTCAATTTATCGAATTGCGTGAGTTTAATTCAAATTAATAATAATCTTAATGTATAATGACCAATACACACGTCCTCATATAGGAACATCCAATGACACTATGAAATGTCCTACTGGTGGGCCTCGTTCTCATAATATCCACCTGAATATTACAAATAGTGAACACAATAAAAAGGTGCCTCAAATTTTTATGATTCCTCACCCCTAATGGCATGTATTATTTTTTTCCCTCAAATAACATCATCTGACCATAGAACACATATTCATGAATAGTTTTATGGAACTTCCAGGTTGTCATTATAGAAGAGATCTGCTATGACCCTTTAGTGAAAAAACTATCATTAGGACATTATCACATGAATTTTCCCATAGAAGAACAATCAAGATGTGATAAAGTTTTTATTAATATTAAAATCCATGAATACAAGTTTATCATAATGTAAAGTAGTTGGTTCTCAGCCACCACCTCCAAAAATCTCATGGCCTTTTATTTTGAAGTGGGATTGATGAATGAGATCAAGTCCATAACTATTATTCAATGCATTCTGACCATTTCAGAGGTGGTTCATAAGGTTTTCATTTTAAAGGTATGAATGGCCTAGAAAATAGTTCTTATTTGTGTTCTATAAATAGGTGGTTTCCAAAAATATTTATCTGAAAATAAGGGGAAGTGGGATGAATCTTATTGGGGTAGTGGTAATAGTGATCAGTAGTCATATAATATAATGCATGTTACTTCTATTGGGTGTAATTTGTTCATCATTAATAATTATTGTAAGGTTTGTCATACCAAACATAGTTTCTAGAGACTTAGATAATGTTTCACCGGTGTTGAAATTCGATTCATCTTAATCACTTCTATTAGGATTATTTATAGGGGATAAGTGTATCCTCTATATTCTCAAAGGGTTGTCAGGTTTTCAATGATACACCTAATGGTGGAGGATCTTGCTCTTAGTGTAAGGGAGTTCTTTCCAAGTAAGGAATTATTAGGTTAGTCCTGAGTCAGGACATCTTCTTATGGATAATGTTATGCAAGAGGTCTCAAATTTTGGGTAATCCATAATAAGTCATACAATGTTTATTACATATTCCATGGAATCAATTTTAATTTATATGATTTCAAACCATTAATTTATTTCAATATAGTTTTGTGATATTTTGGTATGTAAGAGGATTTGAAGCCTCTTACTATTGTTTATGACGCTTTCGTTGGGGAGCGCACATCCATCGCGTAGAGGACACGCTGCTGTTACCCCGCATTCCCGCATTCCAAAGGCGGGCGACATCCATTCCTTATTCAGGGATGTCTTCCCCTTGATTGAAACGGGATGATGGGATGTCATTTATTCCCTCTGTGGATTCCTCCTCGGAGCTCGTCACCTAGTCCGGGTCTCCCTCATAGATTTAAAACGTAGTTCGTGAAGCTCTTCCCGACGCCATATCTTCATGGACTCCATTTAATTACGCTGCTTCTGTCTGGACCTTCTAAGAGTCTAGTCAGGGAAAAAACCTTCGTTAAGGAGAGTAGTCACATTGGGGCATCACTGGAGCTTCTTCACACTGGGGATTGGCATTTTTGTCTTATGTCCCTTATCAAAGGGAATCTCGAGGGTGTGGATGCCCGAGTAATCCCACATCGAACGTGGAGAATCCTATTACATAGGCATGTATCTAAAGTTTTCCTCAGCTTCCCATGTTTAACACAGGGTATGCCGCGAGTTTAACATCCAGCGGAGATGGATCGGACTAATCGAAACACTGGTTAGAGTGGATCAGATGGAGGAACCCCCTGTAGAGAACACTGATGTTGGGGGCCAGTACGTGGGTGGCTTTCCGAATGCTGTGGAGGGGAGCGAGGTGGCATGATCTCACCGGGATGTGGCGGCCCGGGTAAGAATCGGGATGGACGATGGCTCTGGGCTTGAGCCTCAAAGAGGCTTCCTACATATCCTCGTGGTAGGGAATCAAAGTCCACATAGTTTGAAGGAATTATGGGACACCTAAGGAGGCGACCCACAAGAATGGTCGCATGGATGGGACCCAGAGGAAGTGGAACCTCTAGGTTGGGGAATGAGCTTCCCGATACACACAGGCTCAAGAGAGATCATGATGAGTCATGGGTGTTGGGATTGAAACTCATGGAGGCTTCCTATATACCATGCCTTATCATGGATCAAAGTCCCTGTAGTTTGAGTGGATTGGGGTTTACACTTTGAGGCATCCCAAGATGGTGGGACTTGAACCTCATGGAGGCTTCGTGCGTACCATGACTTAGCACAGATCAAAGTCCCCGTAATTCGGGTGGATTGGGGCTTACACTCTCAGGCTGCCCAAGATGGTGGGGATTGAACTTCGTGGAGGCTTCTTAAGGACCATGCATTAGAATGGATCAAAGTCCCCGTAGTCCGAGTGGATTGGGGATTACACTCTAAGGTGGCCCAAGATGTTGGGGCTTGAACCTCGTGGAGGCTTCCTACGTACCATGCCATAACATGGATCAAAGTCCCCATAGTTCAGGTAGATTGGGGCTTACACTCTGAGGCGGCCCAAGATGGTGAGCCTTGAACCTCGTGGATGCTTCCTACGTACCATGCCTTACCACGGATCAAATTTCCCATAGTTCGGGTGGATTGGGGCTTACACTCTGAGGCGGCCCAAGATGGTGGGGCTTGAACCTCATGGAGGCTTCTTACGTACCATGACTTAGCAAAGATCAAATCCCCCGTAGTTCGAGTGGATTAGGGCTTACACACTAAGGTGGACCAAGATGGTGGGGCTTGAACCTCATGGAGGCTTCCTACAAACAATGTCTTAGCACAGATCAAAGTCATCGTAGTTCGGGTGGATTGGGGCTTACACTCTGAGGGTCCAAAGATGGTGGGGCTTTAACCTAGTAGAGGCTTCCTATGTACCATGCCTTCGCACGGATCAAAGTCCCCATAGTTCGGGTGGATTGGGACTTATACTATGAGGCAGCCCAAGATGGTGGGGCTTGAACCTCGTGGAGGATTCCTACGTACCATACCTTAGAATGGATCAAAGTCCCCATAGTTCTAGTGGATTGGGGCTTACACTCTAAGGAGGCCCAAGATGTCTCATGGTTGGTTCTCACTCTAAGCTCACGAGAGTCATGCTCAGTGTGAGAAATAAGACCTAGAAGAGACCTGATGATCACGTCGCAAAGGGTGCGTCTATGGAAAATGAATATGGGCTTATGCGTTGAGTGGCCCATGGTTCCAGGACTTACTCCTGGATGGAGGCCCGTGGGTGACAAAGCACAGCGGGAGAGGGATTCGGCACCTAGAAAAAGATGAGGAGCTTCGTTACCTATCATGTTCTCCGCTGGCCTTGGCACCGAGTAAGTGAGGAGGAGCAAGGGTGTTGCCTCCTGTAAGGAAAGCTAGGGTCTTACACCAGGGTGGTTGCCCTTCCCTGCAGACAAAATCCACTCCAATAAATCACCCCTTGTGAGGGATGATCCAATCCCCATGGAGATGAGTGGGAGTGTATAATTTCCAAGGTGGGTTACCCTGCGTGCGAGGCATAGGGTCGGGTCACAGTTTAACATCATGTGTTGAGGACGATGGTGCTTGGCATTTTAACATCCTGCAGCTTGGACGAGGTGGGTTTGCTCCGCACCCCTAGGACATACATGACTGATACCCTCTTCCCCTTGTGGAAGGGAAGGCATCGGCAAGGCCATGGTGAGGGGGTGTCGCAGAGCGAACCATCGAGGGGTCCACGTTAGTGTGGCTATGCGAAGAAGCAATGGCCGTTAGCGTGCCTATGCGAAAAAGCATGAGGCGAAGCAACACAATGGGAAGGATTGTCCAAGGGAATTTGATGTTACTTCGTACAAGAATAAAAGGTCGTACGAGAAAACCACGTATGAAGCGGATGCCCAGGGTGCACAAGACACCTGCGAATGGCACCCAGAAGGGGGGAATCTCTCAGAGAGCATTGAGGTGAAGGGCCCCGGGGAATTGCACACAACCCTTGGGATTTGCGCGAAATAAAGGGTTTCGGCTTGAAAATCCCTGGGCTAGCGCAAAACAGGGGGCTGAGGTCCTGTGCACGACTCGAAGGGATTGCGCACAAGGGAAGGGTTTGCATGCAAATGAAGGGGTGTGCACGAAAAGGAAGGATTACGCGCAACTTGGTTGGCTTGTGTGCCACGGAGGGGATTGCGTGAAAGGGGCAGACCACTGAAGGGGTTTAGAGTTTAGTCTCAAATATGGGGATCTCACGTGAAGGTGGACCCTAGGGCGAATTGGTGTGAAAAAGAACCATACTTTAAGGACATATTCTGTGCGCGGAAGGTGTATTTTTCACATGAGAGGCGGTTCAAGTTTTTCAGCCCAAAAAAAAAGGGTGTCTCCTTCTATTTATAGGCATCTGGCGGCTCGAAATTCATGGGTGTGTGAAATAATTTTGCGACAGAGGTGGAGGCGTGAAATATCAACCGTGAGGGGCGCAGGCGTGAAATTATTTTTCACCTATATCGTGGACTCTTCACGAATCCCGGTACATTCCGCGCAGAACATATTTTTTCACACAATTCACATTTTTTTCCTCATATCACCTCCGGGCCCTCTGGACCGGATTTGCGGGTCGAAATATGACTTCTCTTTGTCATTTCAAAACTTCCTTCAACACTTAAGCACTTTTCGGAGTCAAAAAATTCCCCCCTCATAATTGGATTGGCGAGGGGTCACAATGATTCGATTATGAGGAAAACACCAATGTGTAGAGCTTTTTGGGTCCCCTACGCGCAAAATTATGAGGCTACGCGCAAAACACGACCAGGCGCGGAATCCGATTTGCGCGCGGGCACGGAACCCAAGATTTTCCTATAAAAGCCGACGCAATTCCCATACTCCATACAAGTATTCTCACGTGATAATCATGACCTCTCGTGCATGAAATTTCCTTTTATCCTATGCGAAAAATTGCTTGGAAGCGCGTAATTCCACCAAGAATTGGCGGCCTTTTACGCAAAAACCGGGTTTTTCCCATGCCATTTCCAGATATTTCGTGCCAACCACTAATTTTTCGCACTGGCCTCCAAGATTTCGCTCTAACATTTTAGTTTTCTCGCCAACTCTTGAAACACTTGGTCGGAAGAAGATGGTCGCAATCCAGGTTGATGAGGGGGAAGCCACTACTCGTAGAGCTGAAATAGCTATAAACCCGGAGGTTTATGGTGCACAAAGGGTTGTCTCCAACAACCACACCCTATTCAACATTCTAACCCCAGCCCAGAAATAGAACTCCTTGTTTGAAAACCTGCCACTGTGGAACTTCTGAATTCTAGAAGAGGTTCCCCTTCCGGGTTTTGAGGTTGATACATCACGGTCATGGGTGACCCGTGAAGATGACCTTCCTCGATACAACATCACCAACAGCGGTCATCCCTCTAGAGAAACCGGGAGTATGGACATCTATGTTCTGAATCACATGACTAGGACCATTGCTGGCGGTGATTCTATTGCAGAGAGCTCACCAGCCCTTTATGCGAGCAATTTTCGTCAGAGCATCACTGATGAGACCAAAGGTTGGTTGTAAGACTGGGACCTGTAGTCCAAAGGCAACTTCACTAGCGAGTGGTCTGGGCATACTGGGTTCGCCACACATGCGACCAATTTGGTGCTGAGATGCGACACATTAGTCTGTTCGAGGTGGTGTGGACTTTGCAGTTCCACTTCTACCGGCTAACTGAGCTCGAGTTGGAGCTGTTCACCTGGTGTTCCCTGGATACCAACACATTCCATCTCCACCACAGGGAAGTCGGCATTAGTATCTATGAAATCCACTGCATCGGGGGTATCCCTTTGGAGATCCATCAATATGATGAGTTCCTTCCGCTGATGAATATCTAGGGTGATAGGTCTTGAACACCCATATTGATGTGGCATCTACTGGAGCTGGCCAAGGAGAATCTAGGAGTCAAGGACTTCCTGAAGGATATCTCCTAAAAAGACTGGTTCAGCCTATTCCTGGAGAATAATCTGGAATTCAAGATGCTAGGGCAGGGGAAACGGTGTCCAACCACGGCTCAGAGGAGCAAGAGTAGATCATACTGGAGGAACCTGGAGGCAGGGAAATACCAATCATTGGGCTACATAATGAATGAGGAATGGGAACCAAATGTTTGGTATGCCGTATTCCTTGCCACATTCCTAAGTGGGTGGATCTTTCCGGTGTGGGACACAAGGATGGGTGTCCGTCCAGCGACTCTGGTAATGGAGGGCATCATGGTTACCAATAAGAGGTTCAACCTTGGGGTCCCCATGTTGGATCAGTTGTACGCCATCTTGGGACGTATCTCAAGAGGGGGGTCACCTAGGAGAGTATGCGGCCCCATCCAGATCTTCCATGGGTGGGTGGCATCTCACTGCGGTAGATACACATTCCCAAATGCCATCCGTCCTCCGAGCAATAGCCTGCGAACCTCTCTGTTGAATATTGTCGGGGTCATGCCAATGACACTCAATGAGGAGGGAGTACAGATCAAGATAGGTAACCATGCCAACTTCTCCTTCACTCCATTCCCCACCCCAACTAGTCAGCTGATAGACGATCGACCAGGCTCCCTGGAATAGAAGGAGTACTTCCATAGCATCAGAGGCAGGGTGCTTGTGGCCCAGATTGATGGGAAGATTTTCTACGAGACTTATGTGCCGTCCAGGTTTTCCAGGCAGTCTAGATGCCTCCAGATAATTAAAATGAGATTATTTACATACGTCTGGGAGGATAGGCATCCATGCGTTCTTCGTTAGTTGTGGATGATGTTCATGACTTACGGCTCTAGTGACATCATCACCTTTCCTCCCACTGGTGTCGACGATGGCCACTCGACGGAGTATGTCGAACATTGGACAATAGCATACCCTGAGGGGATTCTGCGGAAGCGAGTTTGGTAGCTCAATGTCTCCAGTGTGGAACCTTAGTGTTGAGAAAGTAGGCAGGGTGATGCTAGAGGAAGAGGATCAGAAGCACCACAGGCGATGGAGTCTGAATAGGCCGGAACCCCAGCAGTGGGGGAGTCGCAAGTCACGGCCACGCCCTCATTTTTTGGAGGACGAGGGCCCCATGGAGTGGACAAAGAACTTCCTAGGAAGAAAATAAGATACCTGCTTCAACCTTCCCATGACACGATCTTTCCTGTGCTATGGCCAGCTTGGAGAACCCTGCATTAGTCAATGAGTACTGAATCCCTCTGGTAGAAGATAGTGCGGAACGGGATGCAGTTGCCAGAAGATGGGCTTTTCTGGGTCACTGACACAGTGAACTTCCACCGACGACATGCATACCTAATGTCCATGGACATGTACACATGCCAACGGAGTCGGCATGTGGAGCCACCTCTATTGGTGAAGGTGTTTCTCGGCTAGGAGCTTGATCCAAAAAGGATGCCACCAGGGGAAGATGAAAGCGATGATTCAGAGGTTGAAAAGGCAAGAGAGGGGCAGGAGAAGAGGTAGAATGAGAAGGGTAAGGTGAAGGAGAGGAGGAGCCTGAAGGTGAAGGGTCTTAGGGGGCGTCCCAGCAAGGAAGTCTCCGGGAAAGCGGCGAGATCATCAGCTCCGATATTGATGTAACTGAGATACTCAAGGTATGCTTCGACCCTTATCTTCTCCTATATTCTGTTTCATTTTCAATACATAACCAAACTTTTTTATCATACTCAATAACACATCGGCTCTGATCAAGCGTCTCCAGTTGAAGGAAGGGAGGAAGTGCCAATGGGGAAAATTGGGGAACCGACACTCGTTATCGAGCTGACGAGTGCTGAGGGATCCCCTTCCATGATAGCTCCTGTAGTGTCTATAGAACCAGAGGTTGATGCCTTGGGTTCCTATAAGTCCCTTTCTTCGATAGCCATACTCATTGTCGGAGGACTCAACTAATCAGGGTGCTCCTTATCTGTACAATGGTAAGGACACTGGAGGCTCATCGGGCTGCTGTGCTCGGACCATCCATGACCATGCAGGTGGTAAACGTACCACCCTATCCTGAACAGGCCTCCCAAATTTAGTTGGCTTCGGCAATTGATGAGAAGGAAGCGGCAGACATCGGTGGTGCTGCAGTTAGGGCAGGGTCGGAAGTTTACGATGGTGTCACCAGGATCGAGGGGTGAGAGGAAGGTCATCTAGATGCTGAGGAGCCTATTCCACTGGGAGGAATATCTAAAGAAGTACCTGCCACTACTCTGTTGGCGGTCTTCAGTGTCTATTGGCCCGCTGATCCTGAAGAAATTGACGATTCAGATTCAGAAGCGGCCGAGGAGAGTCGGATGACGCGACACAAGGGATGGAAGTGCATCCGAATTTTTCTCAATCATCCCCAGGCAGAATGGATGAAGCATATGGGGTCACTCCACACCTGGTTGTGCTTCTTGTGTGCTAGAGGGTCTAATTCTCAAAGCCTTCACCTGACGGTCCGTGATTACATGGCCGAGAAGATGCGTGAGAGCAGCTGACATGCCGACGTCATCTGATGCTAGGAGGAATCGGAGACACCCGAGCATTTATGAGGGCGGATCAGGAGGTACAATGATTTGAGGAGTAGGAGAAATAACAAGAGGTGTTCATTGAAAACTTCTCTGAGCTCATGGAGCAGTTGAGGGCCCAGCTAGCGAACACCCAAGAACAACTAGTGGAAGCGAGTTGCCAGATAACTGGGCTCCAAACTGAATAGGCGCGGCATGGGCCAGGGTCAGCGAATTGCACTCTGTAGCCACCGATAAAGAAAGGGTCCTCAGGGGATGGAAGGCATTCCTGGAGGCCACCCATGAAAAGGTGTCATCATTGGAGAGATCCATCCAAGAAGCCGACCCTTAGGGGCCTTGTTTTGTCAAAACCTACAAAATTATCCTGCCTTATTGTTTCTTGTTATTTTGAACTATATGTATGGAAAAATTTACTTACTTTCCCTTTTCTTAGCATACTTTTCCCTTTGGTTTAACATGCACAACCATAATCCCGATAGCAATCCATCCCTAAGCTCATGTGGTCCATGAGAAGCAAAGGAGGCTCGTACTATCACTTTGTTTGATCGTGGGAGTGTCAACCAAGCTTCGGGAATTCGAAATTTGAACCCGGATTTCTGAGGAGAATAGGGAGGACCATCCAAAGGAAGAGGACCTTGGACCAATTGATGTATCATCTTCTCAATTTTCTCTAGTGCACGAGGGGGGCAATGCAAGGGGCATTGGAATCAGTCCGAACATAGGGGAATGGAAAATGTGAATCACGGTACCCAAATTCGGAACACTATGGTAGGGGTATGGTAATAAAGGATGAATGTTGATAGTGTTAGAAACACAACATACCCATTGCACTAGCCTGAAATGGGGACAACAAATGATGGTCGACCGCTGACCTTGTTCGCAACACGGGGCCTAACTAAAATATCGTCGATCAGTCTTCTAGAACTTTTTCCTAGGACAACAGACGGACCATAGGTCGAGTATCCATACTATTAGGGGGTCCCTTCAAATATGATTAGTCTTCCGGAATGTTGGCCCAGGACAGCAGGCAGACCATAGGGTGAGCATCCATACTGTTAGGGGGTCCCTTCGAACGTGATAGAGGATAAAGATCTGAATAAAGGGGCACTCCAGGTGTGAAAAGTGAAGTAGTGGTTTGTTCAAATAGAATACAACACTCCCAAGATTACACAACCATGGTGGAGGCACATTAGGAGGATGCATTAACTTGATCATCGATCATCCCTACTTCTAGACAGGACCTCTCTGGAGAGGGAACTATTTCTTCCCAATGTCATTATGGGGCATCATGAACTTGTTTAGGGAAAATTCTACAGTTACACAACTCCCTAAGGTGCAGACCAGGCCAAGAAGCCGACGATGGGGAAAATGATGGGATTTGTGATTCCCGTGGATGGACCCAAGATGAAATTTCCAGGAATTCCTACGTATCTCATAAGGATTAGAATCAAGCCATACGTAGTTCTGGAAAGCAGCACGACACGGTAAGGTACCAGTTCAATTGATGAAAGGGGTGTGTGGGTCTAGCCCTCACACAAAAAAGAAGCAGCATTTGATGTATCTTGTTTGTCCTTTAAGGTGAATGATTTTTCTCTTATGGAGCGACTAGACTAGGGTATAAATTCCTGGCATCGCCACAATAAAAAATCTGTATACATGAGTTGACAAATGGTATGGTAAAAGACTAATTCCCAATGTGATGTCCTGTATGATGAGGTCATCACAATGCAGTGTTGTTTTTCGTCATGTAGCCAAGATGATTTTATCACCATTTAAAGTCATGTGGTAGGACCTAGGGGAATTCGCATGACACTAGAAAGCATACCCGACGTGAATGAAGACAAGGTCCAAATCACCACCGTGTGCAACTCCGGGAAAGGAGCCTCAGGCCAAGAGGCCAATAAGGGTCAAAGAATAAGGGGCAGAAGACACCAGCTCCCAGTTGAGTTGGACCCAGAAGCACTATGTCCTAGTGATCCTACATATCCCATGGGGATGAAGATCAAGTAGCACATAACTCTTAGAAAAGATCCCAGTTTAGGGTCTTAGCACTCAGATCGTGGGATCCCCGAGAGACGCTGTATTGCAGCATTGTTCCCCTGACATGGGGATGTGCACTGAGGGATAGTGAAAAAAGTGTCGAGATTCCACCTGGACATGATGGGGTGGAACATAGTGTGAATCATGCAACCAACATTCAAGGCCTGAAGGGGCTGGTGTGATGACGGAGGACTACTACTGACCATGTTTGCAACAGAGTATCCTGTCGCGTTAGCCTGAAATGGGGATAGACAAATGAGAATCGACCAATGACCATGTTCGCAACGGGGGATTTGTTATCAATTTTTTGTCTAAAACCCTCAGGTGCATTGGCAGGTAACAGTAGGAGATCCCTTAGGTGTGGTATCCATGCCGTTTATGGGGGTCCCTTCCGGTGTGAATGACAACGAGGCCAAAATGGAGGGAGACATGAAGCTTGAAAAGTGGAAGGAACTTACCTAAGTTGAATCTGAAACTCCAGGTCCTAGACCAGAGTACTCTTAACACATTGGTGGACCACTACAAAGGGTCTAAGGGCTCATCTTGAGAGTGGCCAAGAGATGTAGGATTCCTAGAAGAAGGGGGGAATGGTGACAAAAACACAATGTGAATGAGGGAATAACCATGTACCACACCTATATATCCTCCTCCTAGAGAGGGACAATCCATGGGGCCTAGGTGACCGGGAGACCGCGAGATCTCTAAGAGGTGGGGCTGGACCCAAAATCAAAATGTTTAGGTGGTCCTGTGTATCCCATAAGGATGGGGATCAAGCCACACATAGTTCTTGAAGATATAGTTTAACATCACGTGGGGCGAAATACAATTTAGCATCATGTGGGATGACATACAGTTTAACGTCATGCGGGACGAAATATAGTTTAACGTCATGCGGGACCGAAATCCAGTTTAAGGTCATGGGGGACCATAATCCAGTTTTAGGTCATAGAGGACCGTGAGGGCCCAAATGTAGGACCAAAGGCAGTTTAAGGTCATATAGGACCAAGTACATAGGAAAAGTATTGCTTGAGGAACTTGGAATTGGTGGGAGGAGTTATACGCTCACCATCCATGGTCCCTGGAGAGTATGGTCAATTGGGATAAACCATATGAACAATGAAAGGTCCTTCCCATTTGGGCTCCAACATGGGTGGTTTCCTGCCAGGGATCATTAGTGCTCAGAGAGCTAATACCAAATCACCTTGTAGGAAAGTGCAGAGGTGAACATTCTTGTAGAAATCTCGAGCCATCCTGCTCTGATGCCTTTCTAAGTTGTGCAGGGCACGAAGCCTATTCTCATCTAGTGCTTCCAATTTAGCTAGAAGGATCTCAGCCACTCTATCCGGTGGTTTTTGGTCATAGACCGCTATATGAAATAAGGGAAATTGAGTCTCGATGGGCATGACGGCCTCAGTTCCATACACATGGAATATGGGGTCACCGGGGTGGAATTACGGGTCGTTGTGCGATAATCCCAGAGGGCGTTGGGGAGCTTATCCGGACAAATCTTATTGTTTTGACCAACCATTTTCTGCAGAATGTTAGAGAGTGTTTTATGGAATGCCTCAATCTATCCATTCACTTGTGTGTGATAGCAGGAGGTATGGTTGGAGCGAATGTTTTACTTAGCGTACAAATTCTTCATCTCGGCTGCTCGGAAGCCAGTGTCGTAATTGGTGAGGATAGTGTGAGGGACCCCAAACCGATGAATGATATTAGAAATCATGAAGTCAACGATAGAATGATCCTTGACTTCCCTAAGCAAAATCACCTCTACCCACTTGGAGAAGAAATCTGTAGCAGTCAGAATGAATCAGCATTGGCGAGTCGTTGCTGGTGGGTATGGTCCTACAACATCTAACCCCTATACTACAAAGGTCCAAGAGTACTTGGTAGTATGGAGAGGCTCTGGTGGCCGATGCACAAAGTTAGCATAAACCTAAAACACATGGCACCTTCTGGTGAACTCGATGCATTTGTGGATCATGGAGGGCCAAAAATACCCTACTCTCGAAATCTGGTGAGACAGTTTGGGCCCGGCCTAATGGGAACCACAGGAACCGGTGTGAACCTCTTGCATGACCTGTGGAACCACAACCCCTTGGATGCAATAGAGGAGAACACCATTAAATCCACATTTATAGAGGTTCTTCTCAAGTCTGGGGCTACCTTAAAGCGTAAACTACAGCACGCGGCGTCGGATTCTCTTGCGATCGGCCCGGTCTGACGATAGATTACCGTGTTGGAGGTAATAAAAAAAAATGGTATCTCCAGTCGTGAATTGTTTCAACAACTACATCTAACAAACCTAGGTATCCCGACGTGGAAGCCCCATCGGTAAGATGGCTTACCCATGGGTCGTCTTCATCCTCTGGGTTGATGGGGGAAGTGACCCTCTGATGCACCATGTGGATAATTACATCATCTGGCTCAGGCTCTGCAAGTGATGCAGCCAGGATGGCCAAAGCATCTGATCAACCATTCTGCAATCGAGGGACACGGATAACCTCTGGCGGAGAAGGGAACTATTCCATCAGCTGGAGAGTGTGTTCTAACAATGGTACGAGCTCTGGCTTTCTAACAACATAGTCTCCATTGACCTACTTGATGACTAACTCGGAATACCCTTTCACATGAAAATGGGGCATATTGATCTCAAGGGCCATCTCGAGACCCGTAATGAGGGCCTGATATTCTTCCTCGTTGATAGTGAAAACTTATGCCAACAGAAATGAGTATGGCAGGACAGCTTACGTCGGGGTGATAAAGACAATATCCAGGCCTACACTGTTGAGCCTAGGATCATTGAGCCTCCTACTGGTGGGGCTCTGGGAGGCACCATCGAAGTGAATCTTCCAACAAGGAATGAACCGATCGACTGAGAGGATTACCTCATCAAGAAAATTCAAGTCCAAGGATTCGTTCATAGAGTTTGGATGGGTAGCTAGGAAGTATGCCAATGCCTTCCCCTTGATGGCCTTCTGGGGCACGAACCTGATGTCAAACTGTTGGAGGATCACCACCCACCATGCTAGTCATCCAATCAACATGGGTCAATTAAGAATATACTTCAGTGGGTCTACTCAGGACACTAGCTATACCTCATAGTGCTGCAGGTATTGTCCCAACATCTGAACAGGAAATACGAGCACAAGGCAGCTCTTCTCGATGGTGGAGTATCTGGTTTCCATATCGAGGAGCATGCAGATGAGGTAGTAGAGACTATTCTCTGCCCCCTAATTATTCTTCTAGGTGAGGAGGGCGCCGAGAGACCACTCCAGGGTGGTGACATAGAGAATCAGTGGCTTCCTAGAGATGGGTGTCATCAAGACCGGAGGCTGGAGAAAATATTCCTTGATTTCCTCAAAGGTGGTCTGACAATCTTCTTCCCACTCATAAGCAGCGCCCTTCATCAAGAGGTGATAAAATGGCTTACACTTGCCGGAAATATTTGTAATGTATTGACGTATGTAGGATAAGTGGCCTTGGAGACCCCGAAGGTACCGAATTTTGCTTGAATGAGGCGTCTAGCTAATGGCCTTTATCTTCTCTGGGTCAATCTCGATTCCTCGGTACCGGACAACAAAGCCAAGAAACTTCCCAGAGGTGACCCCGAAAGCACACTTCAACGGGTTCATCTTCAAATGGTGGGAGCAAAGGAAGTCGAACACTTTTTCAAGGTCCTTGATATGGTCCTGGCGCTGGCGATATTTGACTACCAGATCGTCCACATAGTATTCCACCAACGTCCTAAGTATTTTCTTGAATATACGATGCATGGCCTGCTGATAGGTGGCACAAGAATTCTTTAGGCCAAAGGGCATAACCTGGTAACAGAAAGTAGTTTGGGGCACCCTGAATTTTATGGACTTCTCGTCTTTAGGGTCCATATGGATTTTCTTATATCCAGTGTAACCATCCATGAAGGAGAGGGCTTGGAACCCAACCATAGCATCGATCAACAATTCTGTCACCGGAAGGGTAAAATCATCCTTTAGACAGTAACGGTTGAGATCATGGAGGTCGAGGCAGACTCTGATATGTCCATTCTTCTTCCTGACTAGTATGATGTTGGATAACCACATGGGGTACTGGACCTCCTTGAAGAAGTTGGATTTGATGATCTTGTCAACTTTGGCCTCGACCATGGCACCATGAACAACGTGCATCTTTCTGGGAGGCTGCTTGAACCTGCAATGGTTTGTCGAGAGACCGAGATGGTGGATGGCTACCTGAGGATCTAGTCCTGTAATCTCATCGTACCTCCAGGAGAACACGTCGTTGTTATATTTATGGAAGTCCATGTACCGTTACTTCTCCTCGAGGGTTATGGCGACACTGATCAACGTGGGTCTCGGGTCTGCCTCGCTACCGAGGTTCACCTCTACCAGTTCATCGACCGTGGCTGAGACACCTTACACAAAGTTTGGGGGAGCATCCTATATATCTTCTTCTCCACTTATGGAGGGATCTTATGTGGGGGAAGCTACTTCTGGGCCACCAAAACCTAAGGAGATGCCGATACCTGCTTTTGCGGTAGGGTTTATTGCATCAGCAAACTCTGGTGCTTCGGAGACCATGGCTATGAAGGTCGTCAACCCGATCCCATCAGGTCTCCAACCCAAGGGGACACACATTATAATATCAATGCAGTAGTGGTGCGTTGGCTAGAGCCGACTTATTTCAGCCCAGTGAAATAGACAAGTATGACGTACTGCCATTGTCATGAGTCGGACGTCCCGATACCTGACGGGAGTGGGTTGCTCTGGGATCACTGGAGCCTGGTTTGTATAATAATACGAAGAGATCTTTTGATGCCACCTGGATTTGGGATCATGGTTCTATATTGTCTTGGAAATGATGAAAACTTACCCCATATCAAGGGTTGTGGCCTCCAACTGATGGATTGGGAAGACATAGGCATCATTCAGGCCTCACCAAGGGTCGTTCATAGCGACGATGAGCTCAACTTCACTTGCCTTAACGTTTTTATCCTTGATCTTGTAATATTTAGTATCCAAGTAGAGGGATTTGAAAGAGGAGAAAGGAGATTCATCACCTTGGAGCACTCCTACTCGACCATTAAGGGAGTACTTGAGGCATTGGTGATATGATGAAGGGACCACCGCGTGCGGGTGGAACCATGGCCTACCCATCAATGTATTATATGCGATGTCCTGGGATATGACCATGAACTCAGTGTTGGAAATTAGGCCACTGAACTAGGTCTTCAGACAGATCTTGATGACTGATGTTTGCTATGTCCTGTTATATCCCTAGATTCTTAAGTTAGAGTGAGTCCGGTTGTCTTCAGATAGTTCTAGCTTCCACAATGTCCACATCGGGATAAGGTTGATCTCGGAACCAGTGTGAACGAGACAGCAGTGATCCTATACACTGTTGAATTGGCCGGTGATATATAGCGTGCGGATTTTCCCCTATATGGGAGAGCATTCTTCTTCTCCTGAGAATGAAATGATGGTCTGACATTCAACATCCTCAACTACTTCAGTATGGAAGGCCTCTACAGCTATTATCTCCGTATCAAAATAGAAGGGGCTCCTTAAAGCCTCGGTGAGTGTTTAACGGATACTTGGAGACAGGCGTAGGGCTTCAAGGGTGAAAGGCATCACTGGGATGTTGATGAGATGGTTGAGAACATCATACTTCCTCACCAGGTGTGAACTTCTGCTTGCAAGGAGTCACTCTACGATTGGAGGCATGGCGGGCCCTGCTGACCGGATTGGCGGCTGACTGGTACTGGGCACATCTCGCTACTCACAAGTCGAAGCCCAGAGGGTCAGTGTCGAATGAGGACCGGGTGACTGAGATCGACCTGTAGCAGGATGAAGTTGGTCTCTATACAGCTGAAGTGGCTCTGCTTGATCCAGTAGCACAAACAGTGGTGCAGGCAGACCAGTCACCACTGGATGAAGAAGATGTGCATGATGAGTTCTACATTGGGATTTCTATAAGGTCTCAAAGGCTTGCAAAGCCTAGCTGGAGGTTCCATCTGATGTTCCCCAGTGGCCCATATGACTGCGGCTCTACCGACGTTGGTGTCCGTTGGGGATGTTGGGGAGGTTCGCCTGGTGCTCCCCCTCATCGAGAGTCATATATGGATTTACCAACTCTACGGTGTTAACCAAAGTGTACCCTTGACTATCACTTGATGAATCATCCACCACTGGGCAGATTCTGGGAGGGATTCCCATCTCCGGGGGCATGAAGTCACCGATAGTGTGAGACAACGATAGAATTGGAGGGGTGTGTTGCTTCTTCTTGCACCGTCGATGCTTGATCTTCTATGAGGAGTATGGCTGGGATGATAACGTAGAAGTGGCGGCCACAACTTCTGAGGGATCTGGATAATTAATAAGTGCATGATTGATGCCATGGGCCTGGTTGACCATCTTGCGAGCCATATAGTCGTTATAATTCTGGGACCCGCGGTGAAAAACCTTCTGTCACTCCCCTTCGTCGTCGCTACTACTATCTGATCCCACAAAGACACCACCACTTGTGTCGGGGCAAGGCCCAACCTGAATATATTGTTGTTAATATGGTCATGGATTCATTCCTTTAACACATAGCATTTCCTAATGGTGTGCCCTAGGATCTGGTGATAAGGGCAGTAGTTGGGGTGATCAGTGAGATGCGCCTCTTCTGGCTTCAGGCACTCACGCAGTCATATGATTCTCTGCTCTAAGGCACTGTAGAAGTAACCAGGGACCCGATCCTCGTCTAATGAGTAGGAATGAATCCTTATTTCAGGAAAGGGGGCTCTAGGAGCCTGAACATGATGGGGGGCCAGAGGAGCCTGCTTGGGAGGCAGAACTTGATTATCTCGCCTAAGCAGTGGCAGCGTGTTGCGTGAGGGATCCTGCTTATTCTGAGGATGTTGATAGGCTGGAAGCTATGCCCATGGTGGTGGACCTCTATGGGGTGGCGGAGCTAGCTCCACTGTTAGAAATTATAGCTTCCTGGGGGCCTCTACATGGGCTACTTCGGCGGGCATGGCTCATGCAGCCCTCCTTGCTAGGATTACAGGAGGCAGTAGGGGTGGCTTACTGTCCTGTCACAGGGCTTCTTCGAGGCACTGGGCCTTATCTGAGAAGTCTCAGAACCCTCTAAGATAGTTCTTAGTAATCAGGGAGGAAACGAGTTCAATCTTTACATTTCCAACGCACATTGTTAGTAATTTCTCCAGAGTCAGTGGCATGTCAAGGGAGTATGTAAGCCCCTTCTACTGGGCGATGAAATCTGTGACTCACTCATCAGGCCTTTGCATGCACCTGAAGAGATCTTCAATGTTTGTATTCTGGGTGGTAGAGTTGAACTAGAAAAGGAACTACCTACGAAGGTCTTCCCAGCTAGTTAAGGATCTAATAGGGAGCTGGATGTACCAAACGAATGTCGGCCCCTCTAGTGTCTAAACAAAGAAGTAGAGCTTGGCAGCCTCCTATTGCGCGGGGGTCTCTAACATAGGCCCACACCTTGAGTTGAAGTGGTCCAGGTTCTGTGGCGGGTCCCCCATCCCATTAAAGGTGGAGAAATTGTGATTCCCAAATCTTGGGGGTGCCATCATGTCATCTACCCATGCCGAGTATGGCTTTCCATCAGGCGGGATAGCCACCTGTCACATTTCCAAAGCTTCCAGGCGAGCAATGAGCACCACCAATGGATCTTCTGGATGCGGGTCCCTGTCTTGATGGGGATCCCTAACTATGAGCATGTTTCCAGGCTCTTCGATGCGGTAGCCAAGCTCAGCGGCTCTTGGAGCGGCCGGTGGAGCGACCCTTGGGGAGACCGAAGGACCTCGAGCGGGGTTCCATGGATTGTCGCTCCATTCGAGAGGGTTCAACGAGACATACCGTTCCCTCTTGCCGTGAGATTTGGATTCCTCCATGTTAGCGAATACGGTATGATCAGGGTTTTCTAGGAGAATCTTGTTGAGGGGTAGTTGTTCCTGTCACTACTTCCCTGGCCTAGGATCACAGTAGTTGGGCCGTCGCTCTGCAATGAGTTTAGCCAGAAGTTCATCAACTAACTTCTTCTGCTCAATAAGATGCTCACACAATGTGGCCTTCTCGGGATCTTTCTCTGCCTTCTGCACTGATGCAAACGGGTCGGAGTGCTTGATGACTCCGACGTGATCTTTTCCTTTACTGACATTCCGACTCAGCACTAATGCCTCTGTGGGTGGAGGGAGACCTAGCATGTTCCTCTGTTGGCGAGTAATCCTCCATGATGGGTCTAGTGGCAACACATTCTCAGGGGGGGGGGGGGACGTCCCCATCATGAAGTCTTGGCTCATTCTCCCATCCTAATAGATCGTTCATGTTAACCTCAACTCTTGTCAGGGGAATGTCCTCACTATTGCTAAGTGATTCATGCTGTCGGTGAATTTCACTAAAAAGGAGGGCATCGTACTGCCCCCATCCATGGACTTGTGCGTGGGGAGTATCATACTCGATAACTTTGCGGAGTACTTGGAAACTATGAATGCATTGTCGTTGGAGGGCCCTGTGGTGGCCAGGTGACTTAGGGTGCCAGACCACGGGAATTGTGGCCAGGTTGACCAGACGGCATTGATTTACAATATCTTCGAGGTGCTCTTGGCTCCCGAGATAAGTCACTCGCCGGTGGTGAAGATGGAGGTGAGTCGCCCAGAGGGTCTGGAGACAACATTCAAACTCCTCTGGGGTGAGCGATTCTGGCGTACCATAATACGATCCTGCGACCGGCTAAAACTTCTCAAGGAAGTGGTCTACTGCGATGA
Organism: Viscum album; assembly: GCA_963277665.1. Lineage (NCBI taxonomy): Eukaryota > Viridiplantae > Streptophyta > Magnoliopsida > Santalales > Viscaceae > Viscum > Viscum album. The sequence goes on along the minus strand of OY728157.1, from coordinate 459,159,492 downwards.
TGGTCCAGAAGCTCCTCGGCTCAGATTCAGGGTCTGGACCTTGATTTCCCCACTTTTCAACTGAGGGATCCTGTGGATCTATCATTTGGGGGTTACAATGCTGATGTGCCTCGTTATTTCCCCAACCCTTGACTGGGAGGACTGAGGAGATGGTTCCTGCGACGATTCGTACTCCTCCTTGGAGTCCGAAAAGCGGACTGGTCTTATTTTCGTCCGACCTTCCCCAAAATTCCTCTTGTAGCGGCGACGACCTGCCTTCCTGCCCTTGGGTGGATCCTTAGGACATGGCTGATTTTTGAAACAGGGTCCTCTGGCCGCACTTATGTTGGGGCGGAGAGGGTTTCCACCCAAGAAAGTCGGGGTGCGAGGGTCACCGGGAAAAATGTCGAAATGGACACGGTGAGGACCTCCATGTTGGGTGTTGGTGAAGGGGGGTTGGCTTCCACCCCTCCGATTGCTGGGGCAAGAAGGACCTTCGTCGATTGGTATGGGTACACGGGGAGGACCTACATGTTGGTGAGTGACCAGACATGCAATGTCTCCATACTCGTGGTCTACAGTAGGGAGAGTGTCCCCGTACCCAGTCTGGTGAACACAGAGAAGACCGCCACATGGAGTGTTGCTGTCACGGGAAAGACCCTGACTTGGGCTAATTGTGGCACTAGGCAGACCTCCAGGACGAGGTTGGAAGCATGGAGGCCTCGCACCATCCGTAGTGGTGGTGTGAAGCGAGCCTCCGTGTTGGGAAACACTATTGTGAATTCGTCCGCAGCGGCCATCACCTGTGCCAGCAAATGGGCGAGTCGACCAAACCATCCCATGGGGATGTTAGGGCCTCGATTTGGGTCGGGTGTATAGCTACCCCTACTCAACGTATGCAGGGAGTTGATGATGTGAATCAGCGGTGGATTCGGCCACAGTAATCGCTGACGTTGATGCCCTGTGACGAGCGTCTTCTTCTGCTCGTGCCCGATGCTGGCGTCGGGTAGGATTGACTGGAGCCAGTGGTGAAGGTGCATGGATTACCTACTCCTCGGCTTGGGTAACCGGTTTTTGGCGTTGCCGCTGTCGGGTGGGGGCCCTCACTGGGAGCCCTTGAAGCGAGACTCTAATTGGGTCGGCCCAAATGTCCCTACCTTGTTAAGGTGTTCCTGGGACAAGCTCCTGAAATGATTTAGTTTTGGGGTGGGGAGCAGTGGCTCCCTACACGGACCTTGGCGGAGGCATTGACGGTGAGGCACAGCTACCTCGAGTTCTAGGCAGGCCATATCCCTAGTTGGGATGACCCCCTCCCCCTCGTACCTATGTACCAATTCATTGATTAACCTTCGCTGGATAATTTCTGATGGGGAGAGGGGGCGTGGGCACCCGACAGTCATGGAAGTCAAGGCTATCATGGAAAAGGCAAAACCATGCGGGGTAGCCGTGTCAAGATTACCCCTGCTCTTGCACTGGTGGGCAGGTGAACGAGATCTGGGTGCAACAACTTGATTCCTGAAAGCAGGGATATAAACTCATTAATACTGCTAGGAAAAGAAATCGACAACTATTTCCTCAGTGTAGTTCCATCTTTCGTGGTTAGCAAGAGGGATATACGCTGACGTCGTATGATGGAATGCTCAATGTCCTGACTGTCCCAACTTCGGGTGAGTTTTACGTCAGGCCTACTTAATGGGACCTGGTACCGGATGATGAGGTCTGATGACATGCTTATCTACTAATTCCTTGAACGCAACTAGCCTCCTTGCTGAGGAGTGGAGATTCACGTTGGGTTCAGCATTTTCTATTTCCGACGCTTTTTCTGGGGGCGCGTGCATCTGTCACATAGAGTATGTGATGTTGTTACCCTGCATTCCCACTTTCTAAATGCAGGCGTTATATATTCCATATTCAGGTACTTCTACTCCTTGATCGAAATGGGATGATGGGATGTTGGTTCTTCCATCCGTGGATTCCTCCCCGTAGCTTGTCACCTAGTCCGAGTCTCCCTCATATATTTAAAATGTAGTTCATGAAGCTCTTCCCGACACCATATCTTCATGGACGCCAGTTAATTATGCTGCTTCTGTCAAGACCTTCCAAGGATTCTGGTTATAGAAGCAACCTTTGGTTAGGAGATTAGTCATGTTGGGGAATCACTGGCGCGTCTTGACGATGGGGATTGGCATGTCTGTCTTTTGTCCCTTATCATAGAGCTTCCCGAGGGTGCAGAAGCCTAAGGCATCCCACATCGAATGTAGGGAATCCTATGCCATATGAATGTATCTGATGTTTTCCTCATCTTCCCATGTTTAACATAGGGTATGACACAAGTTTAACGTCCAATAGAGATGGATCAAACTGATCATAACACTGGTTAGAGTGGATTAGATAGATGAACCCCTGGAGGGAACACTGACTTTGGGGCCAGCATGTGGGCGGCTTTTCGAATGATGAGGAGGGGAGCGAGGTGGCATGATCTCACCTGGTTGTGGAGGCCCGGGTATGAATCAGGATGGAAAATGGCTCAGGGATTGAGTCTCGAAGAGGCTTCCTACGTATCCTTGTGGCAGGGAATCAAAGTCTGCGTAGTTCGAAGGAACGATGGGACACCTGAAGAGGCGACCCGTGAGAATGGATGCATGGATGGGACCCAGAGGAAGTGGAACCTCCGGGTTGGGTCATGATCTTCCCGAGACACATAGGATCAATGGAGAGATCAGGATGAGTCATGGGTGTTTGGCTTGAACCTCGTGGAGGCTTCCCATGTACCATGCCTTACCACGGATCAAAAGTCCCCATAGTTTGGGTGGATTGGGGCATACACTCTGAGGCGGCCCAAGATGGTGGGGCTTGAACCTCGTGGAGGCTTCCTACGTACCATGCCTTAGCATGGATCAGAGTCTCTATAGTTCGGGTGGATTGGGGCTTACACTCTGAGGCGGCCCATGATGGTGGGGCTTGAACCTCATGGAGGCTTCCTCTGTACCATGCCTTAGCATGGATCAAAGTCCCCATAGTTCAGGTGGATTGGGGATTACACTCTGAGGCGGCCCATGTAATGCCCCGACCCCAGCTACCCAGAGTCGGTGCATTAATTCGTAACATTGGCATGATCACAAGAAAGATCAAATCTCGAAAGACCGATTGGTTTAGTAGCCTTGGAAACACTAGATATATTCATAAGTTTTACATTACATCATAAAATGAAAAACTACTACAACAACATAATGTCTCCATAAACCACACTCATATCCCCACATAAAATCCATGCAGGTCATTCATAATTTACTTCTTCACTTCCTGGGAAAAATAAAACATAGAAAAGGGGTGAGCTCAAATGCCCAGTAAGGATAACAATATAGCAGAAACTTTCATAAATAAGAATAAACTTTTAAGGCAATGTATAACTAAAACAAAAGCCTTTCAAACATGAACTTTCAACATGGTATGGCATAAATAAAATGAAATAATGTCATTTACTTACTCACATGGATATTCTACTAATCGAATAATCACATGCAAAAATCAATAACCACTTTCATAATGTTGGAATGCATAATGCCAGACTATCATAACCACATAGTCAAGGCCTCGTGCCAAGACTACAAATAATATTTTGTCAAGGCCTTGTGCCAAGACACTAGTTTGCCTCATGAGACCTACCGATGCATCGAGGAGCTATAGCGGGCTCCAACCGTCACTTATTAAGTCCAATGCATTTCCATATGAAAAGGTTTAAACATAACATAAACATTCGTATTAAAACTAGCATACGAAATGTCAATAATTTCACCATAAACTATGAATGGTATAAAAATAGCACATCCATAGTCAAACATATCACAAAACCTTCAATACAATATAGAAGTTTTGTATCATAATAAATCAACTTCAAATAATCTTAAAATCCATCAAAGGATGTTGACGTAGATGAAATCAAAATTCTTTTTAAAGAAATATCTCCTTTTATTTTGAAATCATTTAAGATCCATATAAAATAAAACATTTTCTTTGAAAATATTCTTATAAGCTTGTAAGGAAAGCTTTGAAGATTTTATAACGGCGTAAAATAACCGCACCCGCCGTATAAGTTAAAAAAAACATTCTTACCTCAATTCTGTCGAAAAGGTTAAAAAGGACCTTGTTTTGAAAACGACGGAAAGATTCCTTAATAAACCTCTTATAAAAAGTCAAACAAGGGTATAAATGACTTTAACCCATATTCTTGTAAATAGTAAAAATGTTTTGAAATACATTTTTAAGAAACATGGATGTGGATGATAAAGATATCCCAGTAGATTATTACGTATAAACAACCTCGGATAATGAAGAGATTGTGAAATAACCCTTACCTTGTACTTTTCCTTTGTTGGGGTCGGTTAACCTCCTTTATAATGGTGAAATAATTGTTATTAAATTATACAAGAATCATATACATTAATATGATATCATATATGATCTTTTAATATTGGTATCTTAGTATTATCGTTGTTTCGGGTGTTAACTTACTTGTTTTCTTTCATATGTTTTGTTACGTAAGACATGTTTGTAAAGGATAGGTTGTATATTATTCATATCCAGAATGATATCAAGTCCTTAAACATCATTTTTAAATCATCAAATGATAATTATACTTTAATGGTTACGATGGAGAATGAATATCATCGCGTTCGTGGAGACGGTAGTCCGTACGTACGCACGAGCGAAAATATCATTCTTTTGATATTAAAATAATATATAAATGGATGGTATATCATATATACAGAATCATTAACATGTTATATTTATTATTTACATGAGTTACACATCATTATTATACTCATCCAAATAATAATATATTGAATAACAATTACACCACGACGTGAAGACGGTAAGCCGTACGTACACACGTATGGTGACATGTTATTCAAAGGGTGGATATAATACTGAATATGGTTGTACCATATTTATAATAACATCACAGTATATGTAAGATACTGGAGTTATTATTTTAGAATGTTAAGAACAAAGGAAGAAGAAGTGGAAGAAGAAATGAACTTAGAAAAGGGTGGTGAAATCATTACCTCTTCTTCGGGTTCTTCCTTTTGATTTGATCAAAAGGGCTCCTTAGGTTGGCTTTCTGATCAAACTAAGGCCTCTAGGTTGTAGTGAGGGATGTTGGGAGAGTATTTGGGCAGAGTTTGGCCGAACCAAAAGGCTTTAGAGGTGTGAAGAAATGAGAAGGAGGAGTGCCCTTTTATAAGAGGGGTGAGGGGCACTTTTGGAAAAGCTAGAAATATTAATTTATAATAAATTCATATTCGGTTTCCAAAGGCTCCAAAGTTGACTATTCAAAGGATGAGGTGGGGATAGGTCGAAAACAACTCATCCAATAGAATTTAGACAGGTTTGGGTAATTATATTAACCTTATCTTTAAGTATTAACTCTAAGTTAATTAGTTTCACTTTTACAATGTCTCTTTGTATTTTTATATAATATGGTTAATAAACTTACTATATACATCCAAGAGACCCCCAAGTGGTCCATTAATGATTAACCTATCATAATATAAGTCTCTTGGCCGAACCTTAGATTTTTAGGAATTTAATATCAATTAATAATATAATATTTGTTTTAAGAACTCTTTTATGTCAATTTTGACACTATTCAATAGTTGATTTTTGTGAAACTCATAACAGATTGATTACTTCGAACAAAGTCCATTAAATCAATCCTAATATATCATATTAGCCTAGAAAATTAGTTTAATTCATTAAAAGTTTCATATTATATTTATTTGGGTATTTATAATATCAATTATTTTAATTTTTCACTATTTTAGTAATTACTGCATCATCATTGTGTCATAAATAAAATAAATTATTTAATGTCTAAAAATTATAAATAAAACATCATTATGTAGTAAATCTTTTTAGCTTTCTAATGAATATTTATAATCGAAAATCCAACATGTATAACCCTATGTAAAAATTGTTCTTATAAAAGATGTAAGCTTATGCCATTTTTATTTTTATTTTAACTTTATTAATATAATGTGTCCCTACCACATACAAGTGGCTCCAAGGGGTCCCCAAATTGACCCAAGGATGCCCATGGTCGGGTATGTGTCCACCCATAAGGTTAGGACACGTTTTAGGGTAATTTTGTATTATTATAATATTATTTTTTTAACCCTTATTTACCGGATTTACCCTTTAACCATGGTAAATAAAATATTTACCGCAGTAATTATTCAAAATGTGTAAAAATAAAAGTTACCTATTTACATAATTTGGACATCCTGATTCCAAATATGGAATCCATTTTCCTAAATTCAAAACACATAAGTGGCAGAAATTAATTTAAAATTAATTCCCGCTGTCAAAACAAAAAGCGTGTTTTTAAGAGATAATAACTATCAAAAGATTGACACTTGTTTATGTTTGGTTTAATTGTAAAATTATGTCCAATGACCAACATTATATTAAATGGTAAAAATATATTCTAAATATACTTTAAAACCACTCAAATTCATAATTTATCACTATTAATTATTTTGATTAAAAAAGTTGTTTTTAATTAAAATTTAGTAATTTTCACTATTCATCAAAATATGAAAGTTATCCGAAAAGTACCAAAATTTCACCTTAGGCTAAATTCGATATTCCGAATACAAAAATGAAGTCCATTTTCAAATATAAAATATATATAATTTCAAAATTTAGGTATTACTATTCATAACGGCTAGTTTAATTAGTTGTGGTGTGTGTTAAAACTCGACGTTGCGTACAACACACGCTACTGTTTTATTCAAAGGAAAGCGTACCATGGAATCTTGGGATGTTTAATTTTAAATTTTTTGATGTCTCCATTTAGTCAAAAAGTTTAAAATATTGTATTTAAAAAGGTTTCACTATCAAAAGTTGATAAAAGTGCAATACTGAAAATGAATCTGTTCTTGCATTATGACTAAGAAACTCATAATATGGATTCTAAAATTATAAGGATTATATAAAGTTTAAAATTTAGTTAATACTATTCATGACCTCTTTTAATGGCCTTTTTTTGTAAGTCAAGGTGTTATTGAACTCGGTGTTGCGTGTAGTACAAGTTATGGAATTATTTTGAAGAAATAACATACTATGAAATCTTGGGGTGTTACATTCTCCCCTCCTTCAATAAATTGCGTCCTCGCAATTTGAAATTGTTCTTCGAAAATAAAAGGTTGAAAATAGAAAATATATTTGTGGGAAAACCCACATCGGAAATTGGGTTACTAAAATTTAGTCTTAATATGAGGAAAATAGAAATGAAAGTGTCACCACCAAATTATGATCTCGATTAGGAGAACATTGGTGGTAATTAGAGACATATAATTGGAGGAAAAACGTAAATATTTATAGGTAGTGATTGAGGTAATCAATCCTAAACAAGTATAAAATTGAGGTCCTTAAACTCATCAATCTATGATGATTTGAAATACCATCGGTTCAACAAAACATAGGGTATTGGGATAACACATTTTTGACATTTCAAAATATCTTAGTTGAAATCCCACATCGAAAAATGAATTAATGAGGCCTCTATTTAAAATAAAGAGTGGAAAAGTATGAAGATTACCGAAAATAACACATACTAGGGTTCCATGTAGGAAAATATGGATATGGAGGAGAAATCTAACCATCAATTATCTGATGGAGAGTGGTAGAGAACATGGCTATGAAAAGGCCAACAATCCCAAAGCCATAAATTAGTGATGATTTAAGGTACCATCTAGGAAAACATTTTTGTTCTAATTTGCTTTTCTTAATATTGAGGAACTTTTTTATGAGATTGGCTAAGATCATATAGAGATATAATTACTTTATAATTAGAGTTTTATCCATTAATAAATTTCTACCACATACTCATCTTTCACTCTAAAAGATAATAGAATGTAAAAAAAATTCTATTTACACTATTCGTATAGGGTTCCAAAATAAATGAATTTATAATTCATCTAAAAGATATTTTAATAAAAACTACATTATTTAATCCAGGACATCTCGTGGGCCAGTGGTAGGTGATACACCCTTGTCGCCCTTCGGTTGCAGGTTCAAGTCTCGCAGCCTTTCCGGACGCGACGGGTTGCCGCCCGACCTCCGGGTTTTCCTTTTATGGTAATCCAAAATAATCCAAACTAGAACTATCCAAAATACTTCTGTCCAAACTCACAGTCCAACATTTATAAGGAAGGTAAACATAATGTAGATCCTTTTTACCCCGTAATAGCATATGAATACCTTCATCATGTATTACCATATTCCTTATTGATTACATTAATGCTCCCTTATTCCATATATAATGCTGGATATACTTCATTAATCCAAAAATGTTTTAAACCCCAACAATGATGGAATATACAAATCATTAATCAGTTCCAAGGTAGTCAAGAATATCCAATATAATTTTTCCAAAATAATCATGTATTATTCGAAAATCACTACCTCGGTATCAGAACTATATTATGGTTTATCATTCTCTCAACCATATATTTTCCAAAAATTTATCCTGCTATTGAGTCACTTTTATTTGTTCCACACAATCTCAAGTCCTTAATGAAATAGTACTGCAGTACAATCCTTATATACTCCATAATTATTATAATAAGTACATTGTTGATACAACACTCAATTGACATAATCAACATAAGAACTCTAATCATTCCTCTTCATCTGTGGTAGTATCATAACTTGATTATTATCCAATAGCATCATTTGCGGCATAGTCTGATGACTGGGACATAGGTTCGCGTAGTGTCCAAACTCCTTGCAAATGAAGCATTGTACATTTAAAACCATTTTCTTACCCTTGCAGTCACGTACTTTGTGCCCTTTTCCTCCACACTTATAACAAACTCCCATTCCTTTCAGGCAAGTTCCAGGGTGTTTCTTTCCACAGTTACCACATATGGGAAAATTCTTCTTTTCCCTCTTACTTTTATCCATCTTTCTCTCTTCCATCCTTTTCTTCTCTTGCTTCCCTTCAAAGCCATAGGACTCAGTAAACTCTTTACTTATCTTATCAACACATGATATTATTTCTTCATATGATGATAATACATGGGAGACTATTTCTCTTATAAATTCTAGCATAAGACCATGAAAGATATGATCCTTCCTTCTCTTTGGATCATGTGCATTTCTGGAGTTCTCATTCCTTCTACTGGGCGCCATTTCTAAACAATGGCATACACTAGATCAGTTTATGAATCAAAATACATAATCCCATACTTATAAAACACTTAACATAAATTGAACTATTTATGGATATAATCCATAATCATAAGAATGTTTTCTTTGAGGAAGTATATACTCATAATCTATTCAAAATGATTTGTAAAGAAAATGAGAGTTATCCTAAGCATATCCCCCGGGAGTGTCGTAACCAAGAGTGCAGCAAGGCCCGTTGTCGTGCACCAGTTCCCGTTCGAGTCTAGCTCAAAGCGGTGTTTTCGGGTTTTACCCCTAGGTACATCTGTGCCAGAGCCGCCTCTACCTGCTCGTATCCAGACAGGGATGTATTGCTCGGAAAACTCACAAAATCTCTACAATACCAAAATTCTAGGAAGTTCTTCTATACTAATCCTCAAAGTTAATCTTAGGTCTACGTACTCTAATCAGAGTTTATCTAAATCTAGCTTCCAAGGTTTGTACTAAACTTCCTCTGATACCAACTGTAATGCCCCGACCCCAGCTACCCAGAGTCGGTGCATTAATTCGTAACATTGGCATGATCACAAGAAAGATCAAATCTCGAAAGACCGATTGGTTTAGTAGCCTTGGAAACACTAGATATATTCATAAGTTTTACATTACATCATAAAATGAAAAACTACTACAACAACATAATGTCTCCATAAACCACACTCATATCCCCACATAAAATCCATGCAGGTCATTCATAATTTACTTCTTCACTTCCGGGGAAAAATAAAACATAGAAAAGGGGTGAGCTCAAATGCCCAGTAAGGATAACAATATAGCAGAAACTTTCATAAATAAGAATAAACTTTTAAGGCAATGTATAACTAAAACAAAAGCCTTTCAAACATGAACTTTCAACATGGTATGGCATAAATAAAATGAAATAATGTCATTTACTTACTCACATGGATATTCTACTAATCGAATAATCACATGCAAAAATCAATAACCACTTTCATAATGTTGGAATGCATAATGCCAGACTATCATAACCACATAGTCAAGGCCTCGTGCCAAGACTACAAATAATATTTTGTCAAGGCCTTGTGCCAAGACACTAGTTTGTCTCATGAGACCTACCGATGCATCGAGGAGCTATAGCGGGCTCCAACCGTCACTTATTAAGTCCAATGCATTCCCATATGAAAAGGTTTAAACATAACATAAACATTCGTATTAAAACTATCATACGAAATGTCAATAATTTCACCATAAACTATGAATGGTATAAAAATAGCACATCCATAGTCAAACATATCACAAAACCTTCAATACAATATAGAAGTTTTGTATCATAATAAATCAACTTCAAATAATCTTAAAATCCATCAAAGGATGTTGACGTAGATGAAATCAAAATTCTTTTTAAAGAAATATCTCCTTTTATTTTGAAATCATTTAAGATCCATATAAAATAAAACATTTTCTTTGAAAATATTCTTATAAGCTTGTAAGGAAAGCTTTGAAGATTTTATAACGGCGTAAAATAACCGCACCCGCCGTATAAGTTAAAAAAAACATTCTTACCTCAATTCTGTCGAAAAGGTTAAAAAGGACCTTGTTTTGAAAACGACGGAAAGATTCCTTAATAAACCTCTTATAAAAAGTCAAACAAGGGTATAAATGACTTTAACCCATATTCTTGTAAATAGTAAAAATGTTTTGAAATACATTTTTAAGAAACATGGATGTGGATGATAAAGATATCCCAGTAGATTATTACGTATAAACAACCTCGGATAATGAAGAGATTGTGAAATAACCCTTACCTTGTACTTTTCCTTTGTTGGGGTCGGTTAACCTCCTGTATAATGGTGAAATAATTGTTATTAAATTATACAAGAATCATATACATTAATATGATATCATATATGATCTTTTAATATTGGTATCTTAGTATTATCGTTGTTTCGGGTGTTAACTTACTTGTTTTATTTCATATGTTTTGTTACGTAAGACATGTTTGTAAAGGATAGGTTGTATATTATTCATATCCAGAATGATATCAAGTCCTTAAACATCATTTTTAAATCATCAAATGATAATTATACTTTAATGGTTACGATGGAGAATGAATCTCATCGCGTTCGTGGAGACGGTAGTCCGTACGTACGCACGAGCGAAAATATCATTCTTTTGATATTAAAATAATATATAAATGGATGGTATATCATATATACAGAATCATTAACATGTTATATTTATTATTTACATGAGTTACACATCATTATTATACTCATCCAAATAATAATATATTGAATAACAATTACACCACGACGTGGAGACGGTAAGCCGTACGTACACACGTATGGTGACATGTTATTCAAAGGGTGGATATAATACTGAATATGGTTGTACCATATTTATAATAACATCACAGTATATGTAAGATACTGGAGTTATTATTTTAGAATGGTAAGAACAAAGGAATAAGAAGTGGAAGAAGAAATGAACTTAGAAAAGGGTGGTGAAATCATTACCTCTTCTTCGGGTTCTTCCTTTTGATTTGATCAAAAGGGCTCCTTAGGTTGGCTTTCTGATCAAACTAAGGCCTCTAGGTTGTAGTGAGGGATGTTGGGAGAGTATTTGGGCAGAGTTTGGCCGAACCAAAAGGCTTTAGAGGTGTGAATAAATGAGAAGGAGGAGTGCCCTTTTATAAGAGGGGTGAGGGGCACTTTTGGAAAAGCTAGAAATATTAATTTATAATAAATTCATATTCGGTTTCCAAAGGCTCCAAAGTTGACTATTCAAAGGATGAGGTGGGGATAGGTCGAAAACAACTCATCCAATAGAATTTAGACAGGTTTGGGTACTTATATTAACCTTATCTTTAAGTATTAACTCTAAGTTAATTAGTTTCACTTTTACAATGTCTCTTTGTATTTTTATATAATATGGTTAATAAACTTACTATATACATCCAAGAGACCCCCAAGTGGTCCATTAATGATTAACCTATCATAATATAAGTCTCTTGGCCGAACCTTAGATTTTTAGGAATTTAATATCAATTAATAATATAATATTTGTTTTAAGAACTCTTTTATGTCAATTTTGACAATATTCAATAGTTGATTTTTGTGAAACTCATAACAGATTTATTACTTCAAACAAAGTCCATTAAATCAATCCTAATATATCATATTAGCCTAGAAAATTAGTTTAATTCATTAAAAGTTTCATATTATATTTATTTGGGTATTTATAATATCAATTATTTTAATTTTTCACTATTTTAGTAATTACTGCATCATCATTGTGTCATAAATAAAATAAATTATTTAATGTCTAAAAATTATAAATAAAACATCATTATGTAGTAAATCTTTTTAGCTTTCTAATGAATATTTATAATCGAAAATCCAACATGTATAACCCTATGTAAAAATTGTTCTTATAAAAGATGTAAGCTTATGCCATTTTTATTTTTATTTTAACTTTATTAATATAATGTGTCCCTACCACATACAAGTGGCTCCAAGGGGTCCCCAAATTGACCCAAGGATGCCCATGGTCGGGTATGTGTCCACCCATAAGGTTAGGACACGTTTTAGGGTAATTTTGTATTATTATAATATTATTTTTTTAACCCTTATTTACCGGATTTACCCTTTAACCATGGTAAATAAAATATTTACCGCAGTAATTATTCAAAATGTGTAAAAATAAAAGTTACCTATTTACATAATTTGGACATCCTGATTCCAAATATGGAATCCATTTTCCTAAATTCAAAACACATAAGTGGCAGAAATTAATTTAAAATTAATTCCCGCTGTCAAAACAAAAAGCGTGTTTTTAAGAGATAATAACTATCAAAAGATTGACACTTGTTTATGTTTGGTTTAATTGTAAAATTATGTCCAATGACCAACATTATATTAAATGGTAAAAATATATTCTAAATATACTTTAAAACCACTCAAATTCATAATTTATCACTATTAATTATTTTGATTAAAAAAGTTGTTTTTAATTAAAATTTAGTAATTTTCACTATTCATCAAAATATGAAAGTTATCCGAAAAGTACCAAAATTTCACCTTAGGCTAAATTCGATATTCCGAATACAAAAATGAAGTCCATTTTCAAATATAAAATATATATAATTTCAAAATTTAGGTATTACTATTCATAACGGCTAGTTTAATTAGTTGTGGTGTGTGTTAAAACTCGACGTTGCGTACAACACACGCTACTGTTTTATTCAAAGGAAAGCGTACCATGGAAGCTTGGGATGTTTAATTTTAAATTTTTTGATGTCTCCATTTAGTCAAAAAGTTTAAAATATTGTATTTAAAAAGGTTTCACTATCAAAAGTTGATAAAAGTGCAATACTGAAAATGAATCTGTTCTTGCATTATGACTAAGAAACTCATAATATGGATTCTAAAATTATAAGGATTATATAAAGTTTAAAATTTAGTTAATACTATTCATAACCTCTTTTAATGGCCTTTTTTTGTAAGTCAAGGTGTTATTGAACTCGGTGTTGCGTGTAGTACAAGTTATGGAATTATTTTGAAGAAATAACATACTATGAAATCTTGGGGTGTTACAGCCCAAGATGTTGGGGCTTGAACCTCATGGAGGCTTCGTACGTACCATGCCTTAGCACGGATCAATGTCCCCGTAGTTTGGGTGGATTGGGGCTTACACTCTAAGGCGACCAAAAATCATGGGGCTTGAACCTTGTGGAGGCTTCCTACGTACCATGACATAGCACAGATCAAAGTCTTCATAGTTCTAGTGGATTGGGGCTTACACTCTGAGGTGGACCAAGATGGTGGGGCTTGAACCTCGTGGAGGCTTCGTACGTACCATGCCTTAGCACAGATCAAAGACCTCATAGTTTTTGTGGATTGAGGATTACACTTTGAGGTGTCCCAAGATGGTGGGGCTTGAACATCGTGGAGGCTTCCTACGTACCATGCCTTAGCATGGATAAAGTCCCCGTAGTTCAGGTGGATTGGGGATTACACTCTAAGGTGGCCCAAGATAGTTGGGCTTGAACCTCGTGGATGCTTCCTATGTACCATTCCTTAGCATAGATCAAAGTCCCCGTAGTTTGGGTGGATTGGGGCTTACACTCTGAGGCGGCCCAAGATGGTGGGGCTTGAACCTCATGGAGGCTTCCTACGTACGATGCCTTAGCATGGATCAAAGTCCCTATAGTTCGGGTGGATTGGGGCTTACACTCTGAGGCGGCCCTAAATGTTTCACGTTCGGTGCTCACTCTAAGATCACCTGAGTCATGCTCGGTGTGAGAAACAAGATATAGAAGAGACATGATGATCACATTGTGAAGGGTGTGTCCGTGGGAAATGAAGAGGGGCTTATGCGTTGAGTGGCCCATGGTGTCGGGACTTACTCCATGATGGAGGCCCATAGGAGACTAAGGGCAGCGAGAGAGGGATTAGGCACCCAGGAAGAGAGGAGGATATTCGTTCCCTATCATGTCCTTTACTGGACTTGGCACCATGGAAGTGAGGAGGAGGAGGGGTGCTACCTCTTGTAAGGAAAGATGGGGGCTTACACCAGGGTGGTTTCCCTTCCCCGCGGACAAACACCACTCCAATAAATCACCCCTTATGAAGGATGATCCCTTCCCCATGGAGTTGAGTGGGCATGGAGAATGTCCAAGGTGGGGGGACCCTGCGTCCGAGGCACGGGCCCAGGTCACAGTTTAACATCATGTGTTGAGGACGGTGGTGCTTGGCAGTTTAATTTCTTGCAGCTCGGACGAGGTGGGTTCACTCCGCACCCCTAGGACTTACATGACCGGTACCCTCTTCCCATTGTGGAAGGGAAGGATCGACATGGCCGTGGTGAGGGGGTTTCATGGAGCGAACCATCGAGGGGTCCACGTTAGTGTGGGTATGCAAAGAAGCAATAGTCGTTAGTGTGCCTATGCGAAGAAGCATGAGGCGAAGCAACGCAACGGGAAGGATTGTCCAAGGGATTTTGAAGTTACTTCATACATGCCTAAAAGGTCGTACGGGAAAACCACATATGATGTAGATGCCCGGGGTGCACAAGACACCTACGAATGGAACCCCGAAGGGGGGAATCACCTCGGGAGCACTAAGGTGAAGGGCCCTAGTAAATTGCATGAAACCCTTAGGATTTGCGTGAAATAAAGGGGTTCAGAGAAAAAATCCCCGGGCTGGCATGAAATAGGGTGCGGAGGTCTTACTTGTGACTCGAAGAGATTGCGTGCGATGGAAGGGTTTCCACACAAAGGAAGTGGTGTGTGCGCAAAGGAATGATTTCGTGCAACTTGTCCAGCTTGTGTGCCACGGAAGGGATTGCGCGCAAGGGGCGGACCCCGAAGGGGTTTGGAGTTTAGACTATGCCATGGGGATCTCGCATAAAGGCTGACCCCATGGTGACTTGGCGCAAAAAAGAACCATACATGAAGGCCATATTGCGCTCGTGGAAGGAGAATTTCACGCATGAGTGGAAGTTTGAATTCTTTATCCCTAAAAAGAAAGGGGGTCTCCTTCTATTTATAGGCATCTGGCGACGTGAAATTCAGGGATGCACGAAATAATTGGGTGACAGAGTTGGTGGCGCGAAATATCAACCACGTGGGGTGCGGGCATGAAATTATTTCGCGCCTACACCGGGGACTCTTCGCGAATCCCGGTACTTTCCACACGGAACATATTTTTTCACTCAATTCACCTTTTTTTGAGCATCACCTTCAAGCCCTCCGAACCGGGTCTCCGGGTCTGAATATGACTTCTCATTGTCATTTCGAAACATCCTTAAACACTTAAGAACTTTTTAGCATTTACAACTATAAATTTGATTTCCTAGTTGGGAAGGATGAAGTGAAGAGGTTTTAAGATCCCATTGTTTCATGTATTGGTTTCTAACATGGAATCCATTTTTGATTTATTCATTTTATAATAGGATTATTTTTAAGTTATCATCAATATGAACTAGTTGGTTAGACTCAAATCCAAAATTTATTTAAATCACCATAGGATCTAGTTTTTGAACTCCTAATGGAAGCACTCAAATTATCTAGGGTGATTTGAATCCACAATCAGGGTATGAAGGAAGAATTTATTCAAATATGGGTTTGATTTTGTGATAGTTTTCCAGGAAGTTTTTTGATTTCTCAGAGCGGAGTTCTATTAATATTCTTCCAGTAGTCATGTATAGGTACCCTGATGATTTTTAATAAGATTTTTGTGGGGTTTGACCAAATGAGCGGTCTAGTTTACGATTGATATTCTCCCATGATGAACCATATATCTATACCATCGTAGTGGATGGATTTGGCTGACCTATAAGAGTTGAATTTTTTTCCAGAAGACCTTGATGGTAATGTATTTATTCACCCCATCATGTCATCATGAGATTCTCTAGTTCTATTTGTAAATAAGTCCTATATAAGACTCTAATTCTGCATCAATTATTGTATGATTAATCATGTGACCATAAATAATAAATACCAATTCTCCAGAATTGATGAAAATTCAAATCTGCCTAATAGAGCATGTTTGCTTTTAAAGATCAACTTGAGATCTGAGTACCCCTACTTGAGGTTCTCGATGGAGGATTCACTAAGGACCATTGTTCGAAGACTGTATCAATATTTTGTTTTTTTTTGTTTTTTCCATTTGGTCATACCAATGATCTTTTGGTATTTATGAATTTGAAAAACCCAATCATCAACAATTATTTATACTCCTTCATTCTTATGTTCTTTTATGAAATCATAGTGTATTTCATGATGAAGGTGGGTCATGCTGACTATATGAAGGTTTTTTTGGGAGTCTAGATGGAAAATTCTCCATAGGTCATACTATATCAATATAAACTTTGGATTCTTTAGGTATGGTTATTTTCTCACATGGTTTACAATATAAGAGTTTCAGTGAAGGGTGATAAATTTAGTGAAGTTACTTCTTAGAAGCGGCCCAATAATGTATTCAATATCCAATGTTTTTTGGTTTTTATGAGTATTATATACACTTTATATGGTAATTATCTATGATTGATTATCCCTTGATAGAGTTGACCATAAACAAAGGGATGTTTCAGTTGGATGTTAAGTGTTAGTATTATTTTGAGAAGTCCTAGGACCATTTTACATCCAAACTAGTTCTAATTTTTACCGAGCATAATAAAACATATGAAATGTATTGTGAAACCTCAAATATGAGGATAAGATGTGATTTAATGTATGATGACCATGTGGTGGAATATATCTCATAGAATTTATTCCCACATTGTATAGAATTACCCAACCCATTACATAGTGTTGGAAGTCATTATGCATGCACTAAAGATGTGGTGAAATTACCTATTTGGGGTGTTTTTTTTACAATTTGCTCGAATCTAAAAACCCCAGAGTAAATCATTACTTGGAGGGACATAAACCTTAGACCAATATTCCTGGTAGATTATCTTTATAAATTTTTTTCTACATTACCTATACACCTAGGAAAGGGATTGTAGTCATCAATTCCATTAGTAGGAAGTATCCAGTGAATGTTGTTTCTAAATAATTCTATGACTAGATCATGATCAGTATATTTTAAGATAATAGTCAAGTGTTCTAGGTGGATAAAGATAATGGGTTCTTGAACGGTTTGTAGTCCATGCCCCCTCTTATCTATTGCGTTATGAGTGAGAAGGAATCTAGCCCTGTGTTCATGTAGAGAAGTCATGTTTTCAGTGAGTGGGATACCTCAAGTGACTCATTATGGTATCTCGATGGTTCTATCCTTTTTAGAAATAGGATGGTAGTTCGTTATAGATTGATGTAGGAGGTGATGCATGATGGTAATAATTCCATTTTGTTCATGCACCCTAGGTTGAATAAGATTTTTTATACCTTAATAGGTCAATATTTGTGTCCTAGGATGAGGTCTTTAGTTTTGGACATTGTTTTCTAATATCTGACTATCCAGAAAATGAAAACTGAGCATCATAGAACATATGAGTTGATGGAAACTCTTATTAAGATGAGATCATGATGGATTTTTTGATCAGAATACCTCATACTCTGAGTGGGATATATTGTATATGAGTGAGTGTCCTATGAATGATGAATTAATCCCATTTTATTCCCATGATAGTGTTAACGAAGGTATGTAATCTTGGAAACCTATATGTCTGATAGGTTCTTAGGATTCATGGAGAGCCCTCGAAGATAGTTTCAGACAATGATTCCATCGTTTATTCATCTTTCTATAAGGTACTCCAAGAGTCTTTATAAACCATGTTGAGTTGGAGAACCACATGTTATACACATAAGGATGGATAGTTTGAACGGACCATCCACACTCTCAAGGTTATTCTCTAAGCATGTGTTCTTGACTTTGGGGGTTTGGGGAAAAGGTTCATATCATTGGATAGGTTTTCTTAACATAATAGTTGTCAAACCTTGATCAAGATGGCCCCGTTTGAGGCTCTATATGGGTCTCCATTCAATCCTCGTTATATTTTGATATGGTTGGAGAGAATTATTTATTTGGTCAAGCATGATCCAGAATATGATATATATAGTTTTTTTAATCTAAAGAGGATAGATATATCTTGGAGTATCCATAACTTTTGCACCCATCAACATAATCTCTCATTGAAGTTTGAGTTTAGTGATTTTTTTTGGTATTTGATTAGTTAGGACATTATCATTAGGGAATATAGGTATATCATATATAGGGCTACATAGATTTGTTTTGATATATGGAGTATCTAGGGAAGGTATCCTATTAGATTGATTTTATAACATGGTTATCCTTGCTTCATGACAACATTCACATTTTTCAGTTGAATAGGTATCATCCAGACACATCTTATACAATAGGGTGGAAAATTTTGGAGGTTTTTCCTTATGAAACCATTATGGATAATCTTTACTCAATCATGAATTATTAGAAAAATGAGTTTTGTGGAAATTTAGACCCATTAGTCCATGTTCTTTGGTATTGTGGTGGAGATATCCAGAATACATGGGAGTGGTAATATTTGGTGAGGTAGAAACAAACTCACTAGTTTCCTTCTGAGGATTCATATGTATTTTATAAATGTATATAGTGGCTTGTTTGAAATATTTTTTTACCCCTTTTGGGTCACTGTTATGTCTATTTTGAGTTTTCATTAATATTTTATTTATTTCAAGGTCTTATTAATTTTAAAGAGTGAGAATTTTACTTTTTGAAAAAAAACCTAGAACATGGTTGATGAACTATTTTTCAATCCATAAATATAAACATGTGAGGGTGTTCATTTAGGGGGATGTTCACATTTAAATTGTTCGAACATTGTTTTTGAATCCGTTTGATGATTTAAATTAACTACAAATCATGGATTTTTGGGAGATAGGAGTACCTTTATGGTCGGTGCACGGTTTGCCTAAAAATTTTCCAAACCGTTCAAGTATCTCAACAAATTATAAAATATTGGATTTTACCAAAACTCGCTCGCATTATTTTATTTTCTCCTCTCCCATTTCTCTCCAATTACATGTGCATCCCCTTCCCCAAGCTTGGGAGATTTGTTTATTTATTGTCTGGTTGATTATTTCTAGATCCAAGGTGTATTATCTTGAGGTAAACCTTATTCATCAATATTTATTCATCTGTTACCACATCTCTTCCTTTATTCTTCCATTTTAATGGATGTTTGAATCCCTAGGGGGTAGGTAACCGGAATTTAAGGGTTTTAATGGGGGTTTTTATTTTTTTCATTATTTTAGGAGTGTGAAGACATATTCTTACTAAATTAGGTTGTTTCTTTGAAGGTGATGAGTTTTGAAAAATTTAGGAGGTAATTGTCTATATATAAGGTTTTTTCCATGGATTACCTTTTAATTCGTAATCTCTTTTGGTTTATGATGATAAAATTTCATATTTAATAGTTTTTTATTGATTTTTATTCTATGTTTGATGTGATCAATGGTTTTATTTGGAAATATAATATTTAAACTATAATTTCTAATGGAATTTCGTTTTAATGCACTTAATGTGTTTAATAAAATGGTTTAATATTTTTTTATTATTTTAAATATATTTATAATTATTTTTTAAAAAAATTACAATGAAAAATCGGTTTTTTTAAGTCATTTTTTTAAAACGTCTTTAAGAATATAATTGATGTAAAACACTTGTGAAATTGATATGTTTGGAATTGAGTAGCATGTGGGGTACCTAGGGTGTGATCATGTTTTTTCCAATGGTCCATGAGAGCCTTTTATAGGAATAACGAGAGAGCTTCAACTTGTTTTTATAGGGGTCTAAGGGAACTTTTGGAGAGGAAGATTGGGAAAGCTTCCACTGGTTATCCAAGAGAGCTATTGGGGGTTACTCTCAAGAAAGACCATGATATCATCCACATTTTTTATCCAATAAGAAAGTATTGTGTTTTAGAGTAACTCACATTATACCCTCATGGTTAGAGGCCTCTGTGCACATTTGTCATGTTGGGTTGATTTGTATTCTTGTGTGCATTATGTTAGTTCCTTATTAGATGTGATATCATGTTTTATACATATTTCCATGAATTCAGTTATATGATGATGATGAGTATTATTACCCTTGTTATACCTTTATTGGTTATTTTTAGTATGTTATGGCAAATGGAATTATTTATTCACTCTATCCATTTTAACAAATGTTCTAGAAAAAATGTTTTGTTCAAAATAAAGTCAAAGGGATTTCAAAGGCATGATTTAGAGAGAAATGTTTTCAAAGGTATGTAGTTTTGGGAAATGAGTTTTCAAACTAGTTTATTGGGTTGTATGGTTTAAATAACTTCAATAGATTCATAGAGGTATCTTATTGGGATTTTTACCTTACACAATATATATGTATTGGGTCATATAAATGATTTTTTTAAGAGAAAAAGTATAAAAAAGTTGACTATGAACATTGGAGGATATTCTTGATTTAAACCATTTGTACTTTGGATACAATAGATTTGGTCTCATAGGGTCAGCTCGTGAGGATATTTCCAGTAGTATTTTACGTTTGTGATGTATCTATTGGATCCACCTATTATTGTTCCTAGTTTTAATTTTTTTGATATTTTGACATAAGATTACAGGTTTATTTCTTATTGGGGAATGTTATTCATATTATGTTGTTAATTTTTAATATTATTTACATTAATCCCTTTTTTGTTACTATGGTTTGATTAATATTGTTCTAATGAAATTGAGTATGTTGGTTTTGTCATACCATTTCATGGATGGGTCATATCGGCTTACTATGTGGAAAACCATTTCAAAGAGGTAATTCATTATGCCCATTTCTTGTCATCAACCAATGGGAATTAGGAACATGCTTCACGCTATGTGGAATGATTTCTTGGGTGATGGGTTTAGTACAACCATGTGAGATCACTGTAGTCCCTAATCTTTGGAGTTTTTTTATTTCAAATATCACATTTAATCCTTGTATTGGTAATTGTTTTTTATAATGTCCAGTATTATTAAAATTGAATAATTTAAGTGTGGGGTTTAAATTATTTTAGACCATTATTCCATCAATTTTATTGTCTGACCTCTTTATCACTTGTTGATAATAATGGGCTTGTTTTCCAATCCTTTTGCACTTGAATAATTCTCTTATTCATTTTTAAAAAATGGGATTCTTTGTCCCACATTAAGGGTATGATAGTGAGTGATATTTCTTTCATTAATTTGAATTATAATTTTAGCTTCAATGAAAATAAATTTCCAATTTCTTGTATCCAAACCTTGGGAATAAAGGGATTCTGTAGTTTTCATTTATACATTAAGAACACATAAAATATTTTCATCATAACAACCAATGTCTATAACATAAAATTCATATTACTGACATGGATTTAAGCCATTAAATAAAATATTGATCTATATTTTAAAGTCAATAATAAAATATTATGCAACACCCAGAAATTCTAAAATATTATTACATATAAATAACTCAATGTGTTTTATAGCTTACTCCACATGTGAGACAAAATATAAATGAAACTATGTTACATTTAGATAACATATAAATATAAACATTAAAACATATCCATAATAATAGTTATATTTAATAGTAATAAATAATTTTTTAAATATATGTATATTTAAAATATATACTAATTTTAATATGAATTAAATTCAATTATTTTACATAAAATGACAAATAAGATCATTTATTGCTTGGAAAAGTTTTTTTCCAAATATTTCCTTTAATGCTATATGAATTTTAATTTCATGGAACATATTATTAATAATGATAAATTATTATTGATATTAATAATTTTTTAACACTAATTATGATGGTAAAATGAATAATAACAATTAACATTTAGGACTGCAATTTTCCACTAAAATGGGTTTTCATTACATTATATAATTTTATTCAAAACTGAATTTTTAAATTTTGGAATTTAAAATTAATAAAATTTATTTCATTTTTTATTCCTCATATAAAAATTTACATGGTAATAATTTTTGAAAATTTTATAAAATGGTTGAGTTTTAGTTAAAAAATACGATTTTCAAAAAACTTGTAATTTGTGCGAATTTTACATTATATAAGAATAACTTAGATATTCATAAAAACATTAATTAATTATATATTAATTTTAGGAACAAAATAAATCATTTTTAAATTTCATTAAACTTATAAAATTATTTGTAAATTCTTTTTATAACTAATTAAAATGATACATTAATATAATAATTGTTTTCAACTTTTTCCATAAATCAAGACGTTTCCAAGGGAGATTTAGTTTTTTATTTCCATAGAATCATAATATCCTAAAATTTTATTATAATAATTTAATTTATGATAAAAAATATGTACCCAAAATATTTTAATCTATAATTATAACTATATTGTTTAATAATTTTATTTCACTAAAAACAATTTTTATGTGATTAACTGTATTTATTTAAAAATTAACATTTAAAACCATTAGAAACTATTATCCATTAAATGATTTGAAAATTTAAAATTATAATCTTCAAATTAGGTAATATTTTAATTCTTAATCCCTTTCATAAAAATTATTTTCAAATTCTATAAATTAATTACCAATGTAAATGTAAAAGGGGTAAATTTAGATTAACCTAGTGAAAAAATCCATATTTATTAATCAAAACATGCAACAAATTGAATTTTTAATAATTTTCTCAAACATGAAATATGATAACTTTAGTTTTTTCTGTTTTTTGAGCCATTGATCATACAATAGTGTCATGGAATTATTTAAAATGTAAGGGTTACATCCAAAAATATCATTCCCTTCACTTACAAAATGGTAACATCCGCTCCCATTCAAGGGACACATTTCCATATAATTACTACTTTATACTCTTCTATTTAACCACCCCCCCCCACTCCCATGAAATTAATCGCCTGGTCACTCTCAGTTTCCCTAATCCATTCAAATTCAAGGATACTTGCAAGGGAAATTCAAGTCCTCGACATGAGTATTATCAACTAACTAGTTTCCAAATTATTTATATTTATTTAAAATTTATTCTAAAAAACTATTATGATAATATTATTGTCATTTATATAATTTAATGTCACTGTATTAAGTTTATTATAATTTTTTATTCATATACCCCATCCATTAAAAAACAATTGTCGTGTGTGCATTCTGTAGACTTCCGCCTCAACGATGTAATGTGGTTCATTTTCCTTGACCACCTTAAATTGTTGAATATATGGATGAGATTAATGGGAAAATATGATATTTATGATGTAAGTAGTGTTATTTTAGAAAAAATTATCGATACTATTTTGGAAATGATAAAAAAATATCATTAATTCAATCATTTAAAACAAGTTTACTAAGAGAGAAATGATCACTTTTTTATATGTAATGATTTTATATAAATTATATAATCTCTATAATTATTATAAATTATTATTTATCACACTAATAAATAATAAATATGATAATTATTATCCTATTATAATTATATTAAAAAAACTACCACATAATCATCCATTAAATCAGGGTGTGTTCATGTCTAGGTTGGTTTAACCACTTAACTGAATAATACTACGAATTTATATCATTAAAGACTATGGGAACAAAATTAATGGTGTAATATGATATAAATCTGTAATTAGTGAATTGTTTTTGGTTTTATAGATGTTATATCTATATTTAATTCACAAATTAAAAAAACACACTTTGATTATCAAGAATCACTTAAACATGCCCTAAATATTTTTCATCATCAATGATAAATAATAGAACAATCATGAAAGTAATTTATAAAATTGTAAATAATTTGAAATCATCCATAATAATAAGTTTAATTTTATTTTAATGGTGATATTTTAAATGATATGAAAACTAATACCGATATTTTGAAACTAGTAAAAACGACTGAACTTATAAACACCTCATGTTAAAAATTAGAAGAATTCACATAGAGAATAAAATTTTGTAATGGGAATGAATAAAAAATTTTATGAGTAAGGTTATGTTTTAAATTATCAAGATATATTTATTTATATATGGTTAATTTATTTTTATTAAAGTCATGAAACATATTTAAGGTTTTCTATCTCAATTTTCACTCATTGATAAAATTATTGTATTTAATCAACTATTTTCATATTTGAGGTGTGTATTATGCCAATCTGGGACATTATATCCTGAATAAATTTTATTTTACATTATATAAATACAAATTTAATGTTCTACCTCTCAATGGAATATGATCAAAAATTGTTACTCAATCCATAAGGGTTTTCCTGGTCACAGTTTTGATTCTTTGAGACATAATATGTTTTGTGCACCATGATTCCTTTATATGGATTATTCAATGCCCTTGGATATTTTTTATCTTTTTTTAATGATATTTAATTTACAAATCATGTTTACATATTCATGTTAATAGTGAATTGGTAAATTCTATTATAGTGATTATTTTTAATAACTTATTTTTCATTCAATAACTTATGGTCATTCACTGAACATATTTCATAAATTATTTGTACATTACACCGTTTTATTTTATTATGTGGTATTATCTCATTTTTATGGGTATATTCATTCCTACCACATAAACCCTTTGAAAAATATTTCTCACTTCATGGGATATATTATTTTTAAACCATCCACTTTCTTTATTCTGTTGAATTATGATCTTATTATTTTTATGTTTAATTATCTATATAATCATTATTCTATATAGTGTGAAAATAAAAATTATATAACTTATATTAGAATAATTTAACCTAGATATAATTATATTATATTAATATGGGGAATTTTTTTTCTTTCTATTAGTTGTTATCCTAATATGAATAATTCTTGTCGTGTAAAATAGGTATTGTTTAACAATTTAACTTCTTCCTCTAGATAGGTTAGAATCAGGTTATCCCTTTTATTGAAATGGGTATAATTATTTATATTATTTATATTTTCATTTCAATATAGATGGTTATTGGAAAGATTTATTGTGTATTATTTATTTATTTTATCTTATGGTGATTGTATTAGACATAAACAAGTGACGGATGCATCCCGACATATATAGACCCTTAATGTATCAATAAGAAACATGAGATAAAATTGGCTGGGTTTTATATTATACCTCTTCTAATAACAAGATATTTTCTTTGTCATAAATCTTTGATAGAAGGATTTCTTGACTATAGTCTGACTAAAAGGCAATATATCTTGGAATAAGACATTAAAAGTGTGTTTTTGATGTCTACCATTATGAATTCCATATGTTTGTGATCAGTATTATTGAGATAAATGTATTAATTTATTATCATGGATATAATATGTTCTCTATTTCAATTTGATTATGGAATAATGTTGTTTAACTATTAATTCCATAATTTTTATTCAATGTTTACTCCATGAATTATTTTGTTATATGTTTCCATTACTCAGAATTTCAACTCATCCATTATTATGTTGGTATTTTACCAAGTTATATATGGATGTAGTACACATGAAATTTGTATAAGGATAACTTTAAGGAATTAATTTGTAGGAAATGTTGAATAATTATAATGAAATAATTTTTTTCATATATAATGGTAAAATTTTCCATTGGATACATAGGATATGGTATTAATTAGTTTAATATTATTTATAATATTCTAAATCTCAAAATGTAAAAATATCATTCAGAAAAAAGTGATTGAATAATATATATTTATTTTTAATTATTTATGGTTATGATCATGATTATATAGTAGTAATCAAATAAATGTAATGTATATGTCTAGGGGCATCAAATTTAAGAGTGCGAGTCTAGTGCGTCACGGTTGGTATCAAAGAAAAGGTATAGATAACATTGGAGATTAAGTTGTTTTTTGGGAAATTTTATGGATTGATAATTTATGGTTGACAAAAATATGAATGTTATAGGTATCCCTTTGAAATATTATATGATTTAACATTATTACAATAATTAACATTAATTTGGGGATTTTAATAAGAATACATTACTGATAAACATTGGAATAAGTCTGTAGATTGGATAAAATATTGATGTTTTAGTAATGTATAGATTATATAGTTTTTCCTAGAAATACATTCCAATATAGATACAATAATGTGGATTTAGTTTATTCACAAATTTACCTAGGGGTAATCATTTTGAAATGGGTCGATTGAGCCTTAAATCAATCATCAATATAATGCATAATTAGTGGTCCTAAGATGGCACACCTAGAGAGACACTCTTGAAAGATATGTTTTGATTAATAAAATTTCTTTATGAACCACTATGAGAGAATTAATAATGATATTAATTAATTTTCTTAGAGAACCTAACCAAAAATCACCATAGATAACCAATGATTGATCAAAGGAGTCAAAGGTCGATCCAATACTTTGATACGTTAAAAAATTATTCATAATGGAAGACATATTCATAATGATTTTTTCATATTCACAATTTGGATATAATAATAGCTATACTATTTTTAGTTTTTGGTTGAAATAAGATCCTAAAAATGAGTCTGAGAGTGCTATGTTCCTAGAAACCACTATGTCTTATAACTGAAAAAGGGAACAAACATAAATTGTTTAGAATCGTAGTATTTTTATATTAAAATAAAAAAGTTTAAATTCTTATTATTAAATAAGGAAGTGAGATTGATATTTTAAAAAATATGAAACTCATAGTCATTATATTTATTGAGTGATATTTATTGATGGTATTGTGGAATATTCTGAAATTTATAAGGATTATCTAAATCATCAATGGATTATTCATTAATTGTTTTTCTTTAATGGTATGGAAAAATATATTAAATTGTATTAATAAAATTTAAAAGTAATTTAATGACAATGTTATATTTTGTGGGTTAACTACTGGAAAACATATGATTAAGGTATGGATGAATCTTATGTTAAATATACATATTTCAATGAGATAGTAAAGGGTAGTTTTAATTTAACGAGGTAAGTTATATTTTAATTGGTAACCTTGGGATTGATAATTGATTCATGATTTTTTTATCTATGTAACACCTTGACTTTTTGATTTATTTTATTTTAATATTTCATGGATTTGTTTTCCCGTGCCAAGGTCTGAGTTGGGTCCCAGCTTAAAAGGTTTTGTCATTTAATATTTTTAATTCGTTTTGGACTCATGCAGAGTCACCACACAGTGGCCGGTAGGCGCGTGGTCTACCCAGGTTCCCATGTAATTGTCTAAAGATTAAAATAAATAAAGTTTTATGTTGTAATTAATTCTATTATTATTAATGATGTGTTATTATTATTTTATTATTATAACTTTTATTGTTATTGTTTTATTGTTATTATTATTAATATTATTATTGTTATAAATTTTATTTTTATTGTTATTAATTTTTATTAATATTATCTTTAGTATAGTTGTTTTTATTATTATTATTATTTATGTTGTTATTATTATTTTTATTATTACAAAATGGTAAAAAAGTAAGAAAACCTAATCCCGCATCAGCCCCCTTATCCTCACGCATCACCCTGGCACAACCACCCTCCCTTCTTCTTATCCCATGGCATGTCGCAGTGAGCTCCCCTCCCCCTTCGGTTTTCTGTTCGGCGCACCAGGACCCCATCACCCTCTGCCCCTACAGCAGACCCGACCTCGCTTCGTTACGGATCTCTTCATTCGACCTCGTTCTCCAGCACCGGCCAACACCCTCCCTCGCCTCTCACTCCACCAGTGGCCCGCGCCTCACTCCCGACCCTATGTGCCTGCCAGACCTCTCCCAACCGCTCTCCCCAGCGCCCACTCCATCGCCCTCACCTCATGCTCTGATCCCCCGCCCCCTATGTGTGCAACCCTCACTCCCATTCGGCACCCTTTGACTTCACCGATCCCCCTACCTATCTCTCGGTATACGACCCGCCTTCGCCCTCCGCTCTAGGCACAACCGCACCCCCCCCCCCCCCCGGCCCTCCTTTTCTCTGGCCAGCGACACACCAATCGGCCTTTCTCCTCCGACCAGCCAACCCTACTTGCTCAGGACCTCGTCAGCCTCACCGCACTAGCTTCGCAGCCCCAGCATACCCCCCTCGCTCGATCTTTTGCTCCGGCCAGCAGCTCGTCAAACCTCCTTGCTCTAGTTTGTGATTTTTTATTCCATATTTGGAGTTTTATCTGTTTTATCGAAATCCTAATAATGCGGGTTCTATGTCATGCGGTTTTTCACATTGTTTACGGTGTGTGGTTAGTCTGTGGGGGTATGGTTCGACCTTCCTTGGAGTTTCATTGATTTCTCATGTGTTTTAGGTAGGTGAATTCACGGGTTTTTCCTTTATGAAGCATTGCATAAATAATTCTTTCTTTTAATTAATTTTTCCTTTAATGTGTTTCACAACTTTATTATGATTTTGGCTAGTTTTTGGATAGTGTGTTCTCTTAGTGAAATTTTTTAGAATTGGTTTTTAAATTAGGCTTGTGAGTTGGTACATTTAATGTTGTGGATCAAATTTCAGTTTAGCTTTTAGAAGGGAGAAATTTGGTGATTGGTATGGTACTTTCACTTCGAACCATTTTAGTAAACAGGTTGATCCATTTGATATAATTTCATGAATTGTTTAGGAGTTGGGAAACATATTTTGTTAGGTCCTTGGTGTGGGTTTTCTTTCAAAATAGGATTTCGATTGTGTAATTGGTGGGAATCCTTATTGAGCTACTTAGAAGTGTTTTTAAATTGATTAAATGATTTATTAAAAATGTTTAAGTGATTTCAAATCATGTTTTAAAATATTTTTGTTGTGTGTTTGATGAGGTCATTTTATTTATTAGTAAGGTCATATCTTGGCGTGTGAGCTAAAATGTTTTGGAAAGGTTTTAATAATTTTAGAGTGGCATTCATGTTTTTCTTAAATGATGTGAACATTTGTTTTTGGTTTTAAAGAAGTTTGTGTTTGGTGGAAATGGATCTGAGATATCCCCTTGGTTGTTTATTGTGTCATTGGATGTTGGAACATCCGTGGGTTTACTAGGTGCACACATTGATGTGCCCACAAATGATAATGGCACCTTTGAAATGTTTTTTCATTAAATCCTTGGTTTTCCCAATAATTCATGTTTTTACTAAATGAGGTTTCATCTTTGGTGTGGTTCCCTTAAATGAATTCAATTGTATTTCTCAAGTGTTTGGACCACTTAAAATTGAAAAATACATTGGTGTGAGTCTCGAAAGGACCAGGGCCCATTGGGACAATATAAACATTTGGGTGTGGTTGGTATCCAAGAGCCCAATTGGAACATTGAACTTAAAAGGTGATATTGACAAATATTTTATTAAAGTTTGTGGTTTTGAAAATTGTTTGTGTATGGCCAGAGATTTAATTTTTTTTAGAAAAAATGTTTTGACAAGGATGTGACGTGACAGTCTGTTTGGCACTTTCAACTTCAATGTAATGTTTGTGTTAATTCTTCGAAAGGATGGCATTTTTATCACTGTATGCCCATTTAACAACATTAATATTTTGAAAAATGTAGCAAATGGTTTTAATGATTTTGTGGAATGACAACCCGGTTGGCACCATTGATGATATGATGTATATATATTTTTGAGGAACCTCTATAAGAGAGATAAACCTTATGGGTTATCGTATGGAGTGTCCATGATTGGGGTAGGAAACTGCAGTGAGATGAGTCATGCGTGCGAGAGCCTCCTACATACATAGTATTACTATGAACACCATTGGATCCTGGGTGTATTTTAGGTGATCGAGTGACAGTTTTTTCCCAACCCCAATTTGATGGGTTGGTACCCCTGGATCTTTTGTTAGGCCAGACGGGATTTTCCAATAGATTGGTCAGTTTAAGGCGGCCAGTTGGTTATAGACTTAAGAGATAAACCATTTACTGGTAGGTTGTTCTGAAACTGAGTGCGTCCAGGGGCCTTCTAGGGATGTTTAGGATCACCCATTATTACACATTTATTTACATTTCATGTTTACTTTCTGTCGAAGTAGTTTATTTTCAACATGCCTTGTTTACCTATATTATTTTAGCCCAACTTTGGTGTCTTTTATTTTGGTTTTTGTTTATAAAATGAGAAATGGTTTTATTTAAATAACATGTAGTGTCTACTATATTTTTTCCCAAATGGGAAAAACATGTTGCTTATTTTAAAATGTGAAAATATTACTTTTATATTTGTATTTCAAACTAGTGTTAGTGTATTGTTTCAAGAAAGGAGACGTTGGATTATGTGGTTTATCATGGAAACACTACTAGGAATTTTTAATTCCCCTGCCTATTTTTATTATTTCAATTACAGGTTTACTTTGTTCAGGTTTTCTTGGATGTGTTTTTCATTATTCGACCAAGGTTGGCCTTTGGTTGGGAGGTGGCCTAGAACGTCACATGGAGGTATGTTGAGTTGTTATGTTTATATCATTTCCATTTTTAGTGTTTAGTTTTATTGTTATGTTTATTATTGTTTATATATTTATGTTTTATGGGCCAAAATTTCCCCAATGATTAAATTTTTATGTCCGTCAATTGTTTCCAGCCCGTGGGGATTGGGAACACCCCTCAGGCCTTCCCACGGACCTTCTCAGGTTACCATTTCTGGGTCAACCTGGGCAGGTTCATGAAAAATGGTATCTGAGGGGACCCTTGTTTTTTGGGGTTTCCGGTAGATGGAGATTATGACTTTTGAGACTTGAGGGGTTGGTACGGGAACAACTTCATGAACCATCTCTTGTTTTGAACCTCGAGTTGCCAAGGGTAGTATTGGAATTGAGATTTTGTCTCATTCTTGTTTTTTTAGATTGAGGGATAAAAATAGAGTAAATCTGATGTAATGTCATTATTTCACATGGAGTAGTAACCCATGTAGAGTTTGAGTGCACTGATTAAGTTCTTCCTCGTTACTGATCCTTACTTGGGGCATGGATCACTACCATGTCGTCAGGTTAGGCGTGACTATTAATACCTCAATCTTGTATTTTGTTGCAAGTTGTGTGTCATATGGGTTCTAGTTGGTGTAATTTCACATTTGAAAATGAAAAAGGGGTTTTGAAATAATAATTATTTCTTGTAAATGACTTTAAATTTGTGAAATGTGTTTTGAAACAAAAATCTTTTGGTTTAAAAATCATGTGTTTGCTTGGAAGTGGTAGAGAAATGGTTTGGGTGAAACCTCAGGTACTCTTTATGAACATTTTCACATGTGAGGGAATGCATGGGAAGTGTGTGTCTGTGCATATAGATGGAAGAGGATAAATATATATGGAACTATTCATGTAATTAAATGGAGTGTACTTGGAATTAAAGGCTCGACCATATTTTTATAAAGTGAATATAAAATGGGGAATGTATTTTGGAAATTGAATTCAGTTTGACTACTGGGTTTGGTATTAGGAAATTGGCCTCAATAGAAGGCTGTTTTAAAATCTAAAATGAAAAGGGGATTTTGAAAAGGGGATTTTGTGTTTTTTTCTGTTTTTCAGCTAGTTTTTTTGAAATGAAGGCACTTTAAATGATATATCTTCTACTTAATATAGGTTTTGGATTTGTGATTTATATTTTTTTCATAAAATTCCTCCTAGAAAGGTCTCTATAGTTTTTGATAAATCATGCCCAGTATGTGGTCTTTATAGAAAATTTCGTATCCTTCATGGTGATTGAGTTCCATTAAATGAAACCAAGTGGGTTGAAGATGTCGAGTGTGTCTCTAGAGTATTGGGAACTCCTAAAGTTGTCAGAGTGTGTATGGTTTTAGGTTTGTTCAAAGGTCCAGCTCGGGACAAATGGGAGTTTGTTTCCCTTTATCACTACATGTTGGGATGACATGGCATGTCTTTAAATCTATCTTCATCCGATTGTTTATACCTGAAGAGGGGAAGATGAATAAAAGGGAAGAGATCATGCGTATTCAACAAGGCCAATGAACGATGAAGACAAATGTTGACCATTTCAAGGAACTTATGTCCTTTTCTCCAGAGGTAGCATCGCATGATTTGATGAATAATTCTTTCTGTCTCAAGAGTCTTTATTCATAGATCAAATAGTGAGTCCTCTTTTATAAATACCATCGTTTCGAGAAGCTGGGGGATGAGGCCTTCCTAGCTGAGTTGGTCTCTAGAGCGTAAATGGTTGGAAATTCAGTGTATCTAGTTGCCCGATGCAGGTTTCTGGGTCATCTAGAAAGGTTTCGTAGGAAGTGTAGCCTGATGAAGACACGGTGGCCATTGAAATTCTAGTGCATGACTGTGAGGTAGGAAATTCTTCAGCCATCAGATTCCCAGCAACATGTCTTGTGGTAAAGCTTGCACGCAGTCAGGAGTTGTCAGGGGTCTAAAGCCTCCTTTCTCATTTTGTGTTTTGTTTTGGTAGCGAAACATTTAAAGTCTTTTCAATATTTTTTTTCTACTATTAAAGTTTTTATGTCATTGTAAATTCATTTTTTCATTGGGTAGTTATGACTGATATGCTATATTTTAATCCAAGCATTTTTGTTTGTCTGATCATGGTTTTCTGAATCGTGGATTTTTCCTAAACTTTTTTTTGGCCCCTGAATGGGTTGATCATGGTTTATTGGTGTTCGTTTGGTGATGAAAGTGCCTACAAAGGTGTCAAGGATTTTAGTTATGCTCTGGTTTACTGTTGATATTATGTTCTTCTCATAGGTTTTTCTCTTGTGTTCATGGTTTTTGGTTTGGGTCATGTGTCCCAAGTATCAGTTGAGGTGTTGGTTCTCTCATATTATAGATGTTAGTTTGGATCAGTTGGGAGTTTCCGCGTTAACCACTCCTCCCCCTCGATCTAGGGTGGTGTGTTTGGCTGTTAATTTTCCATTCTAGTTGAGTTCTTGTGGTGGGGAGAACCCTCTTGTGTTATCTTATTCTCTTGCGTTCTGGTCTCTTTTTATTTCAATCGGGCATGTATTCTTGTTTTGTCTATTATTTGGTTAGGTGACTTTCTAGGAGAAGAAAGTGTCTGTGGTGGGGAGAATTGTCACACCGTGAGTTTTTTATTTTTTTCATTTTAATATTTATTAGCTCTTTTTTCCCGTGCTAAGGTCCAGGCTTGGTCCCAGCTTAATATTTTCTGTTATTTATTATTTTTAGTGGGTTTCGGACTCGTGTGTGGTCACCGCACAGTGGACGGTAGCAGCGTGGTCAGCCCAGCTGCCCACACAATTTTCTAACGATTAATATAAAGACTATTTTATGTTACAATTAATAATAATATTATTAATGATGTGTTATTAATGTTACTATTTTTTTTATTTTTGTTATTATAACTTTTATGGTTTTTTTATTATTATAATAATAATTATTAATATAGATATTGTTATAATTTTTATTTCTATTGTTATTATTTTTTATTATTATTACCTTTATTATTTTTATTTTTTATTATTATTTTTGGTTTTATTATTATTATTATTATTATTATAAAATGAAAAACAAATTAAGAAACCCTAATCCCGAATCCCCCCTCGTATCCTGTCACACTTCACCATGGAGCAACCACCCTCCCTTATTTCTTCCCCCATGGCATGGCGCGACGAGCTCCCCTCCCCTTTCTATTTCCTATTCGGTGCACCAGGACCTCTTCACCCTCTTCCCCTATAGCTGACCCAACCTCACCTTGATATGGACCTCCGACTTCAACCTCATCCTCCAGCATCAGACAACACCCTCCCTCACGTCTCACCCCTGTAGTGGCCCTCGGCTCACTCTCGACCCTCTTTGCTCGCCCATACCTTGCCCATACGCTCTCCCCAGCATGAGATCTTCCTTCTCCTGCTCTGCCACAGTCGCCTCACTATCCAACCCCCCTACCCCCTGTGAGCTTGGTCCTCACTTCTGGTCTTCACCCTTCGACATCACTGCTCCTTCTCCCTCTCTCCAAGCGGCCGACCCGCCTTGGCCCTCCACTTTAGAAGCAACCGTACCCCTTCCCTCCTTTTCTTTGGAGAGCATCTAACCATCAGACTTCGCTTCTTCGAACAAACAACCCTCCTTACTCTGGACCACATTGGCCTCACCACACTAGCTTCGCCACACCATCATACCCCCACGCCCTCCCTTTTTCTCCGGCCAGCAGCGCGCCGAACCCCCTTTCTCTGGTTTGTGTTTTCCTTATTCCATATTTTTTGTTTTATTTGTTTTATCAATATCCTAATACTATTGGTTGTGTGTCAGGCATTTTTTCATATTGTTTAGGGTGTGTGGTTAGTCCGAGGGGTATGGTTCTACCTTATTTTATGTTCCATCGCTTTCGCATGTGATTGAGGTTGGTGAGTTCAACTTTTTTCCCTTACGACGAATTCCATAAATACTCACTTTATTTTATTTTATTTTACTTTTAATGTGTTTCACACATTAATTATGATTTCTATAGGATTTTGGATATTTTGTTCATTAGAAAATTTTTTAATAATTAGTTTTTAAATCATGCTTGTTAGTTGGTACTTTTAATTTGTTTGATAAAATTTTAGGTTTTCTTTTAGAAGATAGAAATATTGTGATTGGTATTTTACTTTCACTTAGAATATTTTTAGTGAACCAGTTGAACCATTTGATATCACTTCATGAATTGTGCGGGAGTTTTGAAATATACTTTGGTAGTTCCTTGGTGTGTGTTTGCTTTCAAAAGAGGATTTCAATGGTGTAATTGGTGGGAGTCCTTATTTCTATACATAGAAGTGTTTTTTATTGTTTAAATGATTTATTAAAAATGTGTAAGTGATTTCAAATCATGATTTAAAATATTTTTTTGTGTGTTTGATTGGGTAATTTTATGGATTGGTAAGGTCATATCTTTCCATGTTTGTTAAAAGGTTTTGGAAAGGGTTTAAAAATTTTAGAGGGGCGTTCACGTTTATCTTAAATGATATGAACAATTGTTATTGGTTTTCAAGTAGTTGGTGTTTGGTGGAAATGGATTAGACATATCTCCTTTGTTTTTTATTGTGGCATTGGATGTCGGCAAATCCATGGGTGCTGTAGGTGCACACATGGATGTGCTCACAAATGATAGTGGCACCCTTGAAATGGAGTTTCCTTAAATCCTTGGTTTTCCAAATAATTCTTGATTTCCCTAAATGAGGTTTGGTCTTTGGTGTGGCACCCTTAAATGAATTTAAATGTACTTTTCATGGGTTTGACCTACTTGGCATTGAAAAATGATTTGGTTTGTGTTTGGAAAGGATAAGGGCATGTTTGGAAAATATGAAACATTTGGTTATGGTTGGTATCAAAAGCGCCTGTTTGCCAGTTTGAACTTAAAATGTGATATTGACTAAGATTTTATTAAAGGGTGTGGTTTTAAATATTGCGTGTGTCTGGTCGGATATTTTAATATTTTTATAAAAATGGTTTTGACATAGATGTGATGTGATGGTCTGTTTGGCACTTTCAACATCATTGTAATGTTTGTATTAATTCTTCGAACGGATGGCATTTTGATCACTATATTCCCATTTAACAAATTTAATATTTTGAAAAATGTATCAAATGGTTTTAAATATTTCATGGAAAGACTGACCGGTTGGAACATTTGATTATATTATGTATATATATTTTTGGGGTGCCTCAATAGGGGGATATCTCTTATGGGATATCGTTTGGATTGTCCATGTTTGTGGTAGGAATGTTCAGTGAGATGAGTCACACATGAGAGGGACTCCTACTTACATAGTATTATTATAACCATCATGGGTTAAAGAGTGTATTTTAGATGATCTAGTGATGGTTTTTGACCAACCCTGATTAGAAAGGTTGGTACCCCTAGGATTTGTTGTTAGGGTAGGCAGGCTTGTCCACAATATTGGTTTGTTTTGGGCGGTCAGATGGCTATAGACTTAAGATTTTCACCATACGCTGGCAAGTGGTTCCGAAACTAAGTACATCTTGGGATATCCAAGGGATGTATTAGATCACCCATATTTACTCATTTATTTACATTTATTGTTTACTTTCCATTGTACATGTTTATTTTCATCTTTCCTTGTTTACCTGTATTATTTTATCCCAAATTTGTTGTATTTTGTTTTGGGTTTTCTTTATAAAATAAGAAATGGTTATATTGAAATAACATGTATCATCTGCTATATTTTTTTTCAAATTGGAAAAAATGTTTCTTATTTTAAAATGTGAAAGCCTAAATTTTATTTTTTATTTAAAACTTTTGTTAGTGGATTGTTTTGGGAAAGGAGATGATTAAATTTGTTGTTTATCTTGGAAACCATATTGAAAATTTTTAATTCTCATGACTGTTTTCATCATTTCAATTGCAGGTTTCCTTTTCCCATGTTTTCTCATATGTATTTATCATTATTGGATCAAGGTTGACCTCTGGTTAGAAGGTGGCCTAAAAGGTCACATGGAGGTATGTTGAGTTGTTCTGTTTATTTATTTTCTACTTCTAGAGTTTAGTTTTATTGTTAGGTTTATCCATTTATATTTAATGGTCCAAATCATTCCCAATGATTAAATATGGATTCCTAACAGTGGTTTCCATCTAGTGGGGATCATGAATTCCCCTTGAGCATTGCCCCATACCTACTTAGGTGACCGGTTTACGGTCGACATGTGCTGGTTCGTGACAATCTCTTAGTTGGAATTATGCATGTTTCAATTTCTCTAATTTCATCTACAATGTGACTCTTCCTACTGTAGTGGTTTTTCTATATGATGGTTTGATAATGATTTCTCATGATGGCAATGCTTTAGTTGTTGTAAAGATGTATAATGTGATGTGATGGTTCCTATTTGTGGTTACATTATCGATTCGTCCTTCTACAATTTTCTTGGTTCTCTACTTTGGTGTTAGGATTCCTCTATTCTCTCTACGGTGGAGTAGCGTGGTGGTCTTATTTGTTCTTTGGGATGTGAGATGTAGTGTCTTGTTCCGGGAGATTGGTAATGACTATCAATTCTTATTTTTTAGTGACTTCTTGGATTTGGAATTTGGATAATTCTTAGTGGTAGCTTTAAAAAATTGAAATGGGTGAGATTTTAGGTAGTTTTTGGATTTTGGTGTTTTCTTTTTATTTTTTATTGTGGAGGAAATGAGCACTCTATAACTATAAAATCTATACGACAATACAAAGAAAGAATCATTCTTCTAGCATGGTTCATTTGGATTTAGATGAATGATAGGGTATGGGATTTCCATCGGTAATAGGCATGTGAATCTTTGTGCGAGACAGCCTGATGAGCAGTCATGTGTGGTAGAGGTTGGACATAATGATGTAGTTTTTGGGGTGGGTCCGTGTCTATCAGTATTGATGTGAGTAAACTATTGAATTATTTTTTTAGTTTCCCACTTTTTTCTCAAAAAACCTTTTAAAATAAAAATAATTAATTTTTAGTTAGTCAGTATAATTTGATGACACGTGTAACAGGTTTTAAGGTTGTATCTTTTCTCTATTATTGATTATTATTATTTACTTTTATTGTTAAAGTTTCTTTACTATTTTAAATCCTTTTAGTTAGTAATTTTTTGAAATATAAGGATCCATGTGTGTGAGGTAAAATATGAAGATTACCTCAATGAACAAACCAATGGAATGGGTGATAGAGTGATAAATCATGTGATTATGTCATATTATCTATAAAAAATATGACTAATAAATATGAACATGTTTGAATTCAAAAAAACCTATGGATGATAAAGATAATGTTTCACGAATGATTAACTGATGAAGATAATGAAAAATACATGATTCAATTTTCTATATGTCAAAAAATGTAAGAAGAAACATGTGGGAAATTACTTTAATGGGATGCGTAAATGCTATATGTATGGAGTTGAATGTCATTAAAATCACAATTTTATGTCAAAGAGAGAAATTGCATAAAATTATTTCATTAATTGCAATAGTTTGGGGAATTGTGAGACTCAATGTTACAATCCAAGGGCAAATATGTGAGATAGTCCCCAATATCCATGTGAATAAAAAATAGCCTTTGAAAAAAATACTAATGAATTAGATAGTAATTTTTCACTCAAAATTTTATGGAGTCCTATTTCATGTAATTATTACCAACTACTAGATAACAAGTTATAAATAAAAACACTTTGTGTTTTGATAATCATATTAATCATTTTTAGGGTCTATGGGAATTTATTACTTATGAATCGAGATCTTCATATAATAGTATAATTTTATATAAAATTAGAAATGTGTAAGATCCTTTAAAAAATTTCCTACATTAATTGTTCATATAGAAAAATATCATTCTACATCCTAAATAAACTTTTGATCATCTAGAGATGTATGGTTGATTATCAATTATCTATATAAATTACTTAGATATTTTGAATTAAATTCTGAGGAAAAAATTTACTTAAGGGTGGATAATGTGAGACTCTGAAATTCTAATTTATTATTACCTTTAGATATTTCAATGTGTTTGGAATACTTCTCTATATGGGACACTAAACATAAATGAAATTGTTGTATATTTACATAAATTATAAATATGATAGATAAAAATAGCCATAAATTTAGAGATAATGAATAGGAATATCCTATTTATGAAATATATTTATAAAAAAATTAAATACTACTTTTAATATGAATAAAATTCAATTAGTTTTCCAAAAATGACTGACAATATCATTTACTAGTTAGAACACTATTTTGATAAAAATTAACTTTTATCCGGTATGATTTTTTATTTTGGGAATAATATGATTAATAATGATAAATTAAAAATGATATTAATAATTGGATAACAACAATTTAGTTGGTAAAACCAATAATAAAAGTTAATAGTTTAAAATTCCATTTTCCAATAAAAATGGGTTTTTTTTATATTATAAAATTTTATTCAAAAATTAATTTATAATTTTTATATTTTTAAATTAATAAAATGAAATTTATTTTTGATCTTATCATATCAAAATTGAGTTATAATGATTTTTTTTATCATTTTATAAAAAGGTTTTCCTATAAAAATATGGTTTTCAAAAAACTTATTTTTTCTATGAATTTACTATTATATAATAAAGACATAGAAATTTATAAAAACATTTATGAAATAATAAAAATATGTGTAAAACAATTTTCATTATAATTACTTCTTTACCATAGAAAAACCTATAGAAGTACTTTTTTTATAACTAATTATATGTTACTTTAAAAAATAATACCATTCATTAAATTAGTTAATTTTTAAGGGATTTTTGGTTTTAAATTTACTTGGAATCTTTATATTCATTATTATTTTTAATGAAAATTCAATTTATGGAAATGAAAAGAAATATCCAATATTACATTATATTATATATAAATTTAATTCCTAAAAATGTCATTTCTCTAAAACTATTTTTACACAATTAATTGTATTTATTCAAAACATAAAATTTCACACCTTT
Source organism: Viscum album (assembly GCA_963277665.1). Lineage (NCBI taxonomy): Eukaryota > Viridiplantae > Streptophyta > Magnoliopsida > Santalales > Viscaceae > Viscum > Viscum album. The sequence continues at coordinate 459,119,492 of OY728157.1, read as the reverse complement.
AGAAATTTTGTTTAATAAAATTATTTTTAAATTATATATTAGAATTATAAAATTAGGTAAATATATGAATCTTAATTTTTTTCACAAAAATTATTTATTGAGGTTAGAAATTAATTACTAGGGTAAAATTAAAGTGGAAAATCCAGGTTAACATATAGTTAATATCCAAAAAAATTAAAATGTTCCTATAATTGACTTTATTATATTTTGGTTTTACAATACTTGTACACCCACTACTTTTTTTTATTTTTGATACATTTACCATAGAATTTTGTCACATGATTTTTCAAAATTTAAGGGCCACTCCCAACAATACACTTCCCTTCGCCTATAAAAGGTATCATCTTTACCACCTCAAGACACGCCTTAAATTATAATTAATCCATTGTAATTCATCTAAAGACCTATCCCATGTTCATTATTTCCTGTTCACTCATATTTTTCCAAAGCTTCTAATCTCTTAAAATTCAAGGATACATTTAAGGACAATTTTTTTCCTCGACTTGAGAATTCTAAAATACATAGATTTCATATTAATAATATTCATTAAAATTTATTCTATCCCCGATAAGGTAATTATATTATTATCATTTATATACTTTAATATTACTATATTAATTTTATTTATTTATATTCCTCATCAATTAAGATAAAAAACCATCATTCATGTATTATAAAGACTACCGGCCCCACAATGTATGTAGTTTAGTTTTCCTTCACGTCCTTACATGGTTCGATATAATGATGGTATTAAATGATAGTTATTTTTTTGATATTATTAAGGTTATGTTGTGAAACCTCATAGAACCTATTAATGATATGATCAAAAAATGATTATCATTAATTCAATCATTCAAAATAATCAAACTAAGTGGAAAATAATCATTTTATTTTAGAAAATGATTTTACATAAATTATATTATCATTATAATTACTTTCAATTATTATTTATCATACAAATAAACACTATATAATATCATTATTCTCCTAGTATAGTGATATTACAACAAATCCACCTCAAAATCATTCATTAAATATGGGTATGTTCATCTTTGGGACAATTTAACCTATAAATTTAAAAATTATATAAATTTATATTATTAATTACTATGGGAAAATAATTAATGGAATAATATCATAAAATGTGTAATTTTTTTTTCTGGATATTTTTTATCAATGTTTAATTCTAGAATTAGAAAACACACTTTGGTCCTTAAGAATCCCCGAAATAAGCATAATACCGATTTTATCTCCTAGAAAAAATATTATAACTCTCATGGAATAAATATCAAGTATTATAAATACTTATATATCATAAATAATAGCATATTTAATAATATATTAATGATGAACATTTAAATAAGTATGAATATGAAAAATTTTATTATGAAGTTCATATAAGGAATCAAAAATATAAACGCCCCTTGTGTGAAAAATCAGAGGAATTCATATATTAAATGACTATTTATGAATAGTGTGATAGAAAATTGATATGATTAAGGTTAAAAATTAATTTAATAAGATATATATGTTTATGATATTTGATGTTAATTTTTTTTCATGGTATTTATGAACAAGAGGTATGGGTTTTCATCTCAGTTTCCCTTCATTGTGACATGTGTCGTATATATACAACTATGATCATTTTTGAGGTGTTTATAAGAAAACATTAGATATTGAATCATAAAAACCTTTTATTTTATGGTATATTAATATAAATTTCATTTTTTATCTCTCAATGGAATCTTATATAGAGAAGTTACTCAAGTTTTATGGGTTTTATAGGTCCCAATTTTAAATCATTGAGTCATAATTCATTTTTGGTACCATAATTACTTTATATGCTGTATACAATAACGATGGATATATTTTTAACACAAACCATGTATTTTGTGTGAATTACTATAAAAATAATATTACTTTATTAAAGTGTCTAGTGATTTAGTTATTTCTCTAGTAGTGATGATTTTTTGTAACTCTATTTTCATTCATCGAGTTATGACCATTCATTGACATTATTTCAGATAAGATTGTTATATTCAAGCATTTTATTTTATTATGATTTATTGTCGCTTTTTCATAGGGATATACATTACTACCACATAAACGCTTTGAATAGTATTTCTTACTTATTAGGATATATTCTTTTGAAACCATTTACTCTCTTTCACTAGATGGATTATTATCATGTTATTCTCGTATTGAATTATTTGTATACCCGTTATTCTATATCCTGTAAACATAAAATTTTCAATGAATCATGTTGAATGATGTTCACATTGAATGTTTTATATTCCTTTGGCATGTGGAAAGGTACTGGAATTTTTATATTTTTAGTCCAATATAAATGATTATTCTCAAGGTGACCGTGTATTGTTTAAATATCTAATTTCTTCCCACCTGATGGGTTGTGATTACATTATAAATTTTATTGACATGATGAAAAGATTTTGAATTTTTTATATTTTTATTTCAAAATTTATGACTATTAGAAGGGTTGATTATATATTTTTTATTCATTATATATTTCATTTAATTCATATGATATAAACAAGTGATGGGTGGGGCCTGACATTATATATCCCATCGATGCATCAAAAGGTGTTAGGACCAATATGGGCCTATATACCCTGAGAGGGGGGGTGAATCAGGGTATGGATATTCTTTTTCAAAGTCCTTTCTGCCCCACTGGATCTTGACCTCTTTATTACAAGGGTCACTTTGTTTGCTCTTGTGTGTAAACTATGATCACTTCTTTACCTCTTTATATAATGATAATGCTTTGAATTCAATGCAGGGAAGCAAATAGATAGACACAGATATTTTTACTTGGTTCACCCTCACCGGGCTACGTCCAAGGAGCATACGCCGACAAGTTTCCGGTCATTCCAAATTCCACTAATCTTCACTAGCTGTGGATACAAAGTTCGGGCTAGATCACTTCTATGCCCAGGCTCACTGCCTATACAAAGTTTAGGGTCAGCTCACTGCTTTCCCAAGGGTCACTCCCTGTTTCTCTCTCTCTGGATCACTGCCGGTGGAGAGGATCACCTTCTTCCTCTTCCTAAACTCACTGCTCTTGGAAGGAATCCACTCACAGTTTATAGACCTGTAGGTCTCTTCATTTGCATGAATGAATACATCTTACTCTGTGTGTAGATGCTCTGTTGAAGTACAACTTTCACCCGTAGATGAATATCTCTTTGCACCGAAGGTATCGGCCAATGTACCAACTTCCACGCAGTCCGAAAAGCACTGCTGGAACAAAACCTTACTTGGCGCGCAAGTCAATCTTGGCGTGCAAGTATCGGCGTGCAAGTCACAACTGGCGTGCAAGTCCTCCTCAGACACTTGCGCGACTCAAGCTTCCTCAACTCCAAACTTGCGCGACTCTCTTCCTTTTACGCCCAAACCAATATTGGCGCACAACTTCCAACCGACGCGCAACTTCTAACACCGGCACACAACTTCAACCTCTGGCGCGCAAGTCCCACCTGCGCGACCACACACACCACTTGCGCGACCACCACACCTACGCGAAGGGAGCTCTGATTTCTCAAAGTGTTGAACTCCGTTGAGGAATGAGGAGGGGTGGTGTAGTATTTATAGGCAATCTGACCACCTTGCGCGATGGCGCGCAAGTCACCTGCGCGACCCAGTTTCGGCGCGCAAGTCTTCTTCCCTTTTGGACACTTGCGCGACCAACTCCCAAACTTGCGCGAACCTCTTTTCTTTGCCATATTTTGATCTTCTGATCTTGAAAAACATATGGCGCACAAGTTTCCTATACTCCAAGTCCTCGGCGCGCAAGTCCTTTTTCCAAAAACACTTTTCTTCATTTGCCGATTTTCAGGCCCTAAAATTTGGAAAACACTGGAAAACGGAGCCACCTTGTATCTGTTCTTTTGTACCGCCTCCAGATCATCCATTCCTTTTATCGAAGTTCTTGAATCAAACATGGATCGTTGAACTCAGATCTTGAACTCGACATTCCACCATGAAATCCTCTTTGTCAACAAAGTTGTATGTCATCGTTTTGCTTTGTCAACAATCACTACTCAGATGTCCACTTTGTCAACAAACACAATCACCTCAAAAATGATTCAATGATACCTTTAGGGATTTTTGCCCAACAATCTCCCCCTTTGGGTTTGTTGACAACTCTTCCAAAAAAAAGATGCGTTGATGATTCTTCAGCCTCCATTCGCCTCATTGCGATTCTGATAGCAATCAAGGATTTACTCAACACATACTCTAAGCCCACATGAGGAATGCTCGGCGTGAGAAACAAGAGTAAATGAAAAGTTCATCAACGAATCACTTTATCTCTGACATCCACTGTTGACACCAAACTGATACCAATTTGTACTAAACTAGTACCAATTATTTATGGGCTTGTTGGAAGACCAATGTTTGGTTTGGAAATAGTCTTAACACTTTCCAACACCACTCTTCTACTTTTATCACGATCCTCAGTTGTCGTGATATAAATTCTTTGATCGATCACTTCTAGCATCATCAGATTTAATACGCTCCCCCTTTCTCATTGCTCCCCCTTTCTGGTTGCTCCACCTTTCAGCTTCTCCCCGTATCTGTCATGATTTCTCAAATAGGCACACTGTCTCCCAATCACTATTTTCTCCTCCTTTAACAAACACTTTTCTCCCCCTTTGTCAACGAACCCAAAGGACACCCCTTTGTAGTCTGTAACTTAGTAGAGAACACATATCAGCATATTAGGGAAAGACACATCATACCTCGGGGAGAGGGGGGGCGGTCCCACATCCACACTCTTTCTAGTGCGGGGAGTTGACTGAACTCCCAGAGCCAGTCGATGTCTCTCAAACACTTCCTTGGGTAAGGCCTTTGTTATAATGTCTGCAACTTGTAGTTCTGTAGGCACGTACTCCAACTTCACGATTCCCTGATCAACTTTATCCTGGATAAAATGATACTTTATCTCAATGTGCTTTGTCCGTGAATGATGGACGAGATTATTGATAAGATTTATAGCACTTGAGTTATCACACTGGATTCCAATCAGAGACTTCACTTCAACTCCCATATCTTCAAGCTGGTGCTTTATCGACAATAATTGTGTGCATGCTTGAATGGCCGCAATATACTCAGATTCTGCGGTGCTCAATGAAATGCAATCTTGCTTCTTTCTTAGCCAAGAAATGCACAATCCACCAAGATAGAATGCACCACCTGACGTTGATTTTCTATCATCTGCTGAACCGGCCCAGTCTGCATCAGAAAAGCATTTCAGCTCAACCTGGGATATAAAAGATGTTTTCGGCAGTGATTCCATTCTCCTTGTCTGAGCTAGAGCTAACAAATCACCAATGATATTCTACATGTCAATTTCAGATCATCTCTTTGACTATTGTGAAGATAAGGATTTTTCTTTTCTAAATCAGAATTATTCACTTATGCTCCCCCTTTGTTGCTTTCCTCCTCATCACGTTTATCAGAAAATTTCTCACTGCTTCATTGTTCAGTGGAATCATTCCTTTCAACAGCTTCTTGGTATCCTGAAAATAGTCAGCTGATACCATAATGTTAGATCAAAATAAATAATCATGAAATGCTTGATCATTGCTGCTTCTCCCACAATACATCTTATCTCAATAGACAACACCTGAGCTGGGTCATCCGATTATTTCCTTGACGGATCTGGCATCTGATTTTGCTATTAAATGCCCCCTGTGTTACACAACACTTATATCTGTTAGGCCCAATGGTAGAGACCCATAACCATTCTTCTCCACGTGCACCATTTATACTAATCTGGCACTCAGCATCGAGCCATTAACCAAATCTCTAAGCCTACTGAGTTAGAACTCGGTGTAGGAAACAAGAGACAAAGTTAATAACACAATCACATTCTATTGTGCTCTGTTGATCCCTTTCTTTTTCAACTCTAGTACCTGATTTGAATCAATTTAAACTATAGAGCATATCACTTCTCCACTTCGCATCCTTAGATGCCACTTCCCCTTGGATTGTATCTCCCTAAAATCTGAAACACACGGATCATCAGTTAATAGCATTTATATACATAGGGAGAGGGGGTATTTCTCGAAATCCTCAAGATGAGGATGATGGTTGGTCCTGATGGGTCAACCCTTTGATTTTTTCTTGGAGGGCATCACACTCCTTTCTTGCCTCCTCCAGCTGCCTAGCCAACTTCAACTGCTCTGGCCATATTACTAGACATTCATTGCCTACATTCTGAGCCTTTTTCTGATATGTAGATTCTGCCGGCTTGGCCTTTCTCACCATTTGGGGTTTATACCAACTAGTACACATTTCCTTCTTTGATGTTCCACCAAAAGTCCATTTTCCTTGATTATTTCTCTGAGTAGGAATATATTTTCTTTCCATATTCCCTTGCTTCTTCCACCATTGCAAGGATCTTTCACCTTCCTCCACTTTTCTCTGTGAAACACGACATGTGAATTTTTCAATAAGTTCTTTGTTCATCTTTCTTTTATCAGATGTCTGAGTCATCACACTCTTTTTCATGAGTGGTGAGTCCTCTCTTGAACGTTCATTCTTCTTTATCACAGCTGAAGTAGATCTCCCCTTAATCTTCCAGTTTTGTTCACATTCTCTCCTTGAGAGTTGTTGTGAGTATGAACGAGGCGGTGACTGATACACCTTTCGTTCAACTCCATATGATTTCCCTGAGGCTCTAAGCCGATTCTTCTCCTGACCACGTTGTCTCCCAGTGTAGAATTTCTCATTATGCATTACTGGTTTCAGGAATCTCCTTTCGAGTTCCTTTTCCTTTCCTGTGTTCTTCTTTCTACAATTTCTTGCCAAATTCCCATGATCAGAACATATGAAACATCTTCCATCAAAGACATACCTCATTTCATCATTTCTATGTCGAGATGTTGATGTAGCTTGAGTTCTTCCTTTGAAATTGATCTCCTGAGCTTCCTGACACATACTCATGGTGTGTCCCATTCTTCCACAGTAATGGAATCTAACAAATGATTTTATTTGAGAGACTCTTCTTTCTGATTTCTCATGACGCTTCATCTTATTCTCAGATTTTGTACATTTTCTGTTTTCACAATACGAAATGTATTCATGAGCCTCTGGACAGAAGCTTGATGTGTGGCCGTGAATCCCACAGAAATAGCACATGTCATCACTTCTTTTTGTAACTGACCTCTTAGGCCTATCTCCAGCACCTACAGGTTTTTCTCCACTCCTAGAACTGTTCACTGCTCTCTTCTTATCATGCATGGGAGGTGATTCATCAAATCCAATACCATCTTTTCCAAAACTTACTGGTCTTTGAGCTGAGAAAATATTATGTTGTTTCTCTTCAGAAATAGCATATATGTACTTCATTTTATCATCACTTGTCGAAGGATGATCAAATAGTAAATGCAAGGCATCCTTCATTTTAGGCTTTCCTCTATCATTGGAACTCTCTAATTCCTTCTTAACTGATTCTAGCTCTTCTTCCAACTTTTGAATCTCTGTCTCCCTTGATTCAAGTTGGACATCAAGTTATCTCTTGAGAAGCTTCCCTCTACTCATCTCATCTTCCAATTCACGTGTCAGCTTTTCCACTATTGCACTTTGCTTCTCTACTTTCAATTTTTCCTCAGAAACAGATTTGGAGACAGAATCATTCTCTTGTTGTAGTCTTCGATTCTTCTGAACTTCTTCAGACAACTGTGCTACTAGATCATCATTTCTAGCTTTCAGATTCTGAACTTTATCTGACTTTTGATTCTCTTCATAATCATCAGCCTTTTGTTTTCATTTCATTTTATCCAGCTTTTGTAGTTCCTCACCTTGAGAATCATTCTTCTCCTTTAGGTCTGTTTCCACATCAATAAGCCTTTGATTTAAGCCTCTTAGCTTGTTGACCTCAATCTCTAATACCTTGATCTGGATATCTTTATATTTGGCTTCTTCGGTGTTTCCAATGTAACTTGGAATATCAGGTTTTTCGATGCACTTGAATTGATCTTTCAATTTTCTATTCAAGCCATCGATCTCCATTTTCTTTTCTTCAATCTTAAGCTTATACTCACCAACTTATTCTGAGTTCTTTGGTGCTGATAACTTGAGTTTCTCAATTTTATCCATCAACTCAGACTTCTCTTCTTCCTACTACTGCATATAGAGTTTGGCATCGTGAACCACTTTGTTAGATTTCTTGGTTTTGGCTCTCCAAACATCTATATCTTCAAGAGAATCCTCTAACTCAGCTTGCATATCTATTCTTACTTCAATTCTTTCTTCTTCATCATCACTTTGAAGTTCATGTACTTCACTCATTCCTGCATCCTGCTTGAGTGAATCAATCTTTTCCCTATCAGATTCATCCAGACCTTCCTTCAGTAAGCCGTTTGTTTCTTTTAATTGAATCACACTTCTTCCATACACACTTCCACGCTGAGGAATACTACCTGACTTCTGCTTCTTCTTTGATGTTTTTCCCTTTGCCATGGCACACAGATCGACTACACCAAGGTAGAGCAAACAAATCTGATAACAACAACCTTCCCTCTGATTCCAATTGTTAGAACCAATATGGGCCTATATACCCTGAGAGGGGGGGTGAATCAGGGTATGGATATTCTTTTTCAAAGTCCTTTCTGCCCCACTGGATCATGACCTCTTTATTACAAGGGTCACTTTGTTTGCTCTTGTGTGTAAACTATGATCACTTCTTTACCTCTTTATCTAATGATAATGCTTTGAATGCAATGCAGGGAGGCAAACAGATAGACACATATATTTTTACTTGGTTCACCCTCACTGGGCTATGTCCAAGGAGAATACGCTGACAAGTTTCCGGTCGTACCAAATTCCACTAATCTTCACTAGCTATGGATGAAAGTTCGGGCTAGATCACTTCTATGCCCAGGCTCACTGCCTATACAAAGTTTAGGGTCAGGTCACTGCTTTCCCAAGGGTCACTCCATGTTTCTCTCTCTCTGGCTCACTACCGGTGGAGAGGATCACCTTCTTCCTCTTCCTAAGCTCACTGCTCTTGGAAGGAATCCACTCACAGTTTATAGACCTGTAGGTCTCTTCATTTGCATGAATGAATGCATCTTCCTCTGTGTGTAGATGCTCTGTTGAAGTACAACTTTCACCCGTAGATGAATATCTCTTTGCACCGAAGGTATCGGGCAACGTACCAACTTCCACGCAGTCCGAGAAGCACTGCTGGAACAAAACCTTACATGGCGCGCAAGTCAATCTTGGCACGCAAGTATCGGCGCGCAAGTCACAACTGGCATGCAAGTCCTCCTCAGACACTAGCGCGACTCAAGCTTCCTCAACTCCAAACTTGCGCAACTCTCTTCCTTTTACGCCCAAACCAATATTAGCACGCAACTGCCAACCGGCGCGCAACTTCTAACACCGGCGCACAACTTCAACCTCTGGCACACAAGTCCCACCTGCGCGACCACACACACCACTTGCGCGACCACCACACCTGCACGACGGGAGCTCTGATTTCTCAAAGTGTTGAACTCCGTTGAGGAATGAGGAGTGGTGGTCCAGTATTTACAGGCAATCTGACCACCCTGCGTGACGGCGCGCAAGTCACCTGCGCGACCCAGTTTCGGAGTGCAAGTCTTCTGCCCTTTTGGACACTTGCGCGACCAACTCCCAAACTTGCGCGAACCTCTTTACTTTGCCATATTTTGATCTTCTGATCTTGAAAAACATATGGCTCACAAGTTTCATATACTCCAAGTCCTCAGAACGCAAGTCCTTTTTCCAAAAACACTTTTCTTCATTTACCGATTTTCAGGCCCTAAAATTTGGCAAACACTGGAAAACGGCGCCACCTTGTATCTGTTCTTTTGTACCACCTCCAGATCATCCATTCCTTTTATCGAAGTTCTTGAATCAAACATGGATCGTTGAACTCAGATCCTGAACTCGACATTCCACCATGAAATCCTCTTTGTCAACAAAGTTGTATGTCATCGTTTTGCTTTGTCAACAATCACTACTCAGATGTCCACTTTGTCAACAAACACAATCACCTCAATAATGCTTCAATGATACCTTGATGGATTTTTTCCCAACAAAAGGTGTCATGAGATAAATTAGGATGTGTATTGATGTATGATTATTCATATAATAGGATATTTTATTGTCCTAAATCATTGATATCATCATTTCATGACTGTGGACTTGATGAAATGTAAGGTTCCATTGAATAAGTCCATGATAAAAGGTCTTTAATTTCTGACATTGTTCATTCCATTAGTATGATATTAGTATTATTAATATCTATGTTTAAATTTACATTCATAGATATAGAATGTTATCGGTTTAATTTTTATTATTTATTCATGTTGTTTACATATTCCATCCATTATGTTTAGGCCATGTTTAATCCCTGAATTCCTTAGTTATATGTTTTTCTTAGTGTTTGTTTGATCTCACCCATTATTATGTTTTAATTTCCCTAGGTAATGAAGACATGTTGTACACATTACATGTTTACAAGGATAAAATTAGTTAAATAATTTTTCAGAGATTATTAATACTTATAAATGATTAATTATTTTTATATATAATGGAAATATTTTCCATTATAATCAAATAACATGGGATTTATTAGTTTATGTTTAATTATAATCAACTAAAGCTATACAACTAATAAGATCATTCAGATGTAATGATTCAATAATGGTTATTAATTTTGTAATCATGGATGGTTACATTTAGTGTTATACATCTGGTATAAATAGAAGTATGTAAATTATATGTTTATGATAATTCAATCCAATAGTGCATGTACAAGAATCAAAATAGATTAATACCATATTATTCTCATGATTTTTTCTCATAGGTTTCATTGGCTCCATTATCCTTTTTTATATCTACGAAATATTTCTCCTCTTAATGTGAATATTTTAGAGAAAATAACTATGGAAATATAAATTCTTAAATTCCTTAATTGTATGGATTCAATTTCCTCATATATTTTCATGTTATTAATAAAGGTGAGTATAGTTCAACGTCACCTTCCTATCGACATTTGAATAAAAGAAAATTAACATGGTCCGAGAACTAGAGAATGGAAGATATCCTATCCATCCCATTAATCAATTTCTCAATAACTAGTGGATTAGAAGTCTCACTAATGGATGTTTTATGTTGTTGTATTAAGTACTCTATAGAATGTTTCTATTTCCTTTGTGAACTCTGGTGCTTAAATTGTTTAGTGTTATTATTCGTTGCTTTAGATAGTGGAAAAAAATTCAATGAGTATTTGTACACTATATTCCACTCTATTTCATTTCTCAAGTTCAGAATCACAAATTTTTCTTTTTCCTCATTATTAGCATAGCCTTTATTAGTGTAATGTCCCAACCCAGCATACCCTTGAACCGATAGCCAGAATGGTCGCCACATGATAGAAAGTGTATCTCCCTATACGACATAGGATGCCGACTAGCACTGAGGGTCTATAGATAGTTAGTGGGGAGACTATACCCTCATATACAGATTTCCAAACAGAAATACATAACAAATCAAACAATAAAAGAAGCAGATATAAAGTAATAGTATCCTGAATAAAGAATGTGTCCAATGCTTGTTCATATAATGCATGAATTTTATGGTTATGTATATCTGAAAGTGGTAAACAAAACAACCTGCTTTTCATTTCAGTACTTAAATATGAAAAAAAAACTCAAATCTGTAAGGGATATATCCACTATCATCCCGACCTCATTCTTGGTCCTTTTCTCCTAACATCCAAGTATAAGTAAATAGCCAGAAGCAAGATTTCGCAGTCCTCTAAACAAGAAAGTCTACTCAGAAACCCTAGTGCAATGGTTGCCCGAATAGAGTGTGGGATATAAATATTAGTAGGTTGGGACCACTGCTGTCTAGATAAATCTAGGCAATGCAATAAAATTAAACAATGTTCCAATATATCGATGAAATAATAGAATTTAATAAATAACCAACAACCCATCTCGATTCGTAAGGTACAATTGACCATGATACCTTCTTCATCCCATGGCTGGTATATATGATCATTTCAATTATGTATATATATATTTATTAATAGTGTGTATATGTATAGAAATAAATAGATATTCTTAGTGTCCTCCTATATAAACCAAGTGTTTACCAATTCCAAATAGACATATACCCTGTATACTATTTATGATAGAACAAAAATGTAATGCACAGACATTCATTACCAGGGGAAGAGTTCACAGTCTTACCCCTTGTCTAAATTCTAAGATCTCTCATAGTCTCATTGAAATCAACATGGAATTTCATATGGTCTTCCAACCCCATGCTCTCACAGTACTTTGGGAAATGATGTTCGATGGATCATGACTTAACACACTGACATCGATCACCAAGAGTAGAACACACGATCAATACCCTGGCCCAAATCCAATAGATCTCACCGTCTATGGAGGATCAACACAAATACTAACATATTTCTTCTCCCTAAGGTCTATCACAATCCCTTGTCTCCCCTTCCTATACAAGGAATAACCATTCAAAATATATAATGCATGAAGTATTTAACCTCCCATGCATTTCATTATCCCATTTTAATTACATATAAGAAAGCATATTAATATTTATACTTAAAGAAAACCATCTTAATTATTTCAATTAAAACATTAACATGGGATTCACATTCAACTCCAAAACATGAATCAATGTCCTCTCATTAATCTCATTTTCCATACTCAAATCCATTAGTTAACTCAACAATTAACTTGGTACACAAATCCCATTAATTAATTTATCAACTAATTAATAAAAAAACTTGATATCTCATAATTAATTTTCCAGAAATAATTATCTAATTATAAATCTAAATTCTCCATAATAAATTCCACAATTAAAAATCTAGATCATAATATCAAAGGAATATAATTAATTCAAAATTAATTATCTCAACTTATCCAACTAAATATCTCAAAATTAATCTCCGGTTAATTATCTATATTACAATATAAAATCATATAATTAATTCATAATAAATAATCTCAACATAAACAATTTAATATATATCATAATAAATCCCCCATTTTTCTATCTCAATTAAAAAACTCAATGCAAAAAAAAATTATTTCACAACTAATTATCTTAAGGAAATTGTTTCAACATGAAATTTTAAATTCATAAATTGATTATCTCTAATGAAACCATTTCAATATAAGATAATTAATTCAAAAATTAATTATCTCAATGAAACCATTTCAATATCACATAATCAATTCAAGAAATAATTATCTCAAGGAAACTATTTCAATATCACATAATTAATTTGAAATTAAATTTTCTCAATGCAACCATTTAAATATCAAATTATTAATTGAAAAATTAATTATCTCAATGAAACCATTCCAATATCACATAATTAATTCAAAAATTAATTATCTTAAGGAAACCATTTTAATATCCCATTATTAATTTAGAAATAAATTATCTCAAGGGAACTATTTCAATATCACATAATTAATTCACAAATAAATTATCTCAGGGGAAATATTTCAATATCACATAATTAATTAGAAAAGTTAATATCTTATAGAAACCATGGTAATATCAAATAATTAATTCAACAATTAATATTTCAAGGAAACCATTTCAATATTACATAATTAATTCACAAATTAATTATCTCAAGGCCACTATTTCAATATCACATAATTAATTCAAAAATTAATTATCTCAAGACAACCATTTTAATATCACATAATTAATTCAAAAATTATTTATATCAAGGTAACCATTTCAATATCACATAAGTAATTGACAAATTAATTTTATCAAGGCAACTATTTTAATATCGCATAATTAATACACAAATTAATTATCTCAATGAAAATTTTTCAATATCACATAATTAATTCAAAATTTATTTATCTCAAGGAAATTTCTTTGATATAACATACTTAATTAGAAAATTAATTATCTCATGGTAACCATCCCAATATCACATAACTAATTCAAAAATTAACTATAACTAAAGTAATCGTTTCAAAATCACAATATTAGTTCAAAAATTAATTATCAAATCTTATCCCAATCAATATCTCATAATGGACCCCTAATTAATTATATTTATTATAATCTCAAAACACATAATTAATTAATAATTAACTATATCTACTAAACTAGTTTATATCTCTTAATTAATCCCATGATTAATTAAAATTTCAAAGCACATAATTAATTCATAATTAAATTTATCAACTTAAACAATCTAATATTTTAATAATTAATCCCTTGATTCATTATAATCTCATAGAACATAATTAATTAATAATTAATTATTTCAACTTATCCAAATTAATATCTCATAATTTAATCCTCGATTTATTATCATCTCAAATTATATAATTAATACATAATTAATTATCTCTACTTATCCCGCCCAGAACTCAAAATTACCACTTAACCGAGTTCTGTCAACATGTAAGGGCATAAATATCAAAACACATATCAGCCAACTAAATCAAAATATCAGCCAAATCATTGTGTTTTTAGATTGAAGGCAGAGCACCCCCGTTTGAGGGGTTTCATTACAAAAACCTGATTTTGTAATCTAAAAAAAATGTTATAACAATAAACCATCCATTAACCATTTGTAGTCAAATTTATCAACAATAGAAATTAAACAACTACTGTGTTTTATTAATTATGAAAAGATGAGTACCATATATCAAATAATTTCCAAGACATTCTTCTTAACTCAAATCCATTGCTCACTCGCACACACACACCTCATCAAAAGATCATGAATACTCGAAATTTATTGTCTCACCTAACAACCATGATCTATCACCCATAATTAATGTGGTGGGGATCAAATAACACCTAAAACATTAATCTCGACACTAAACAACCATAAGAATCCTATTCAAAGGGTGAAAAACCAATTATTGGGTATATAGACTTACCCAAAAAATGAAGGCGGTGAAATAAATCGAGCTGAACTACTTCTTCTTAAATGGAGATCATCTAAATATGGACCATCGGGTCCCGAGACATCTTCTGTACCACCAATAATTGAAAGAAACAAGTTATCTGGGTAAATCCTGAACCGAGGGTTTTATACCAATAGAAATCAGGTGAAGGAGAACTGAGACGGACGATGTGAATTATAAAACAAGTGGAGAAGAACATACATTGACAAGATATAAATCTTCTGTGAAGACTCTACAAGGATATTACTACATGAACAGGGAGATAGAGAGGGCGGTGGTGCGCCACCCACAGCTTCTGCAGCATTGGTGTGCTGTTTCCCCTATAGGAGGAGGGAGAGGTGTACATCCCTCTTAATTTCTCCATTAAATAAATTAAAATTCTAATTTATAAAATAATAATTAATATAATAACAATTATAATAATAATAACAATTATATTATTATTATTAACCTTTAATATTCTCCCCCTTTGATAAACTCCAAACTACCATTTACACATTATTTAATTATATTATCCTCTAATGAATTTAATTAAATGAGTTTTCTAACTAATTATATTTAATTAAATTATCTCAATAATAAATTTAATTTAATTATAACACTAATTTCACATCAATAAATTTATTTTCTTAAACTTTAATTTCATTAAATAAAACCCTCATTTTACATCATTTAATTAAATTCCAATTAACTAAATTTAATTAAATAAACCCCTCTATTTCACCCTATTAAATTAAATTCCCCAACATAAATTTATTTAAATAAAACCCCCATAATGATAACCATTATTATTATTATTATCATTTAACAAAATTCTTCTTTGATAAAATCCAAAACTCCAAAGTTACACATCATTTAATTAAATTCTTCTCCAAAAAATTTAATTAAATAAATTATACCACAAAACCTTATTTAATTAAATTATATAAATTAATTTTAATTAAATAAATCCCCTATTTTTCATCAAATAAATAAATTAATCATTAAATTGAATTTAATTAGATAAAATACCATCTTTGAATTTAACACATAATTTAATTAAATTTATATCCAACCAAATTTAATTGAATAAATTCCCTAACTAATTATTATTTAAATTAATTCTCTCAACATAATTTAATTAAAAAACCCCAAAACTAGTTACTCATAATTTAATGAAATTCATTTCAACCGAATTTAATTCAATAATATCCCCAATTTATGTTATTTAAATAAATTTTCTGAACCCAATTTTTTTATATTAAATACTACAACTCATCAACATTATTTAGTTAAATTTTTTAAACCTAAATTAAATTAAATAAAACCCCCAACAACTCATTTAATTAAATTTCCCTCCACAATGAATTTAATTAATTTAATTTAACCTGAAACACAAAACTGGGTAGATGTAATGGTTTGAATTACTTGATCTGACAGACCGTGAATCCACTACTAGACAACTTCTTTATTATGCACGGCTGTCCCACACATTTTTGACTAATCTTGGACAACCCATGCAAACGTCACTCCTTTGTCCTATTCTCTAGAAACTCATCATGACATCTAGGAAACTCCTTGAGCCTTTACCCAAGCCAGTTATCAACACATTAAAATATCCCTACACAAGGAAATTCTATCCAAATTTTGGTTATAAAACAAAACTGTGTAGTAAACAAAAAAGTTCAAAAACATTCATCTTTTACCCCGGTCCAAAAACATGGGAATTTAAACCTAGTTATGGTAATTTACTAAATTAATTTAAAGTTAGGTACAATAATACTTATGAAAGGAAATAGGTTAAATTAGAATAAATAAATCATAATTAATATGTACAACCAAAAAATTATATTCTCTAAAATATATACCATTTCCCCAAAAATAATCAAAGTCAATTCAAAAATCATATATACTTCCAAAATATAACCTAAAATTGATATCTCATATAATTTAAATTTATATGACATAAAAATTATTATAAAAGTCTAAATTTCCAATTTAGAAAAATATATGAACCTTTTATCCAAATTAATAAAATTTACCATAGCATCAAAGAACACATTAATCAAATTGGTTATGTTTATCCTTTAATTTTTTCCAAAATAAAATTCATCATAATATCATTAAAACCGAATAATAATACAAATATAAGGGTTATAGAAACCTAAATCATGTATTATTACTTCACCATAATAAATGACTCCTAACATATCTTTAATCATCTTAATATCACATCATATAAAACCTCAAAAAGGGAATTTTTGCCTTAAATTTTTTGATGAACCTTAAACATATTATCTAATAATGGTATCTAAAAATCATTTATTATACTCATTTTATAGCTTCTAAAACTATAAGGTTTTCTATACCCTTTCTCAAATTCCAACTATAACACCCTAAACCAACACACCTTGATCCGGTGCTAAAATAATTATTCTTTATTTACTATAATTAATACTAACAGAGGTGTACATAAACTTATATAGTTTAAATGTTAATAAAAATTACTACAACACTTATATAACTAATACCATTTTATTTTTTGAGATTCATAGAAGTATAAAACCCATTTTTATAAAAAAATTCATTTTCTTTATTATCAAATGAATATTTTTCATTTATATAAAGAACATATTATTTTATAAGATGTCATCAAAATCTCACAAAAAACTCTCCACACATGGTACCCTTTATAGAAATATCCTACTTAATACTATTTTTCTAAGGGAAATAGAAACTAATGAAAGGGTCAACCTAGATGCTTAGTAAGGGTAAATATGTACATATCACTCTATGATCATAAGTGAGCCTAATATAATCATAAGGGTGTGTGATAATGATCATAAATTATGAAAAATTTCCTAAAATGTCATAGACTATAAATCATGAGTTTTTGAAGAAGTATTTTCACAACAAAAGTCATGATTTATAAGATTTTAGATAACTAATTATCAATATTGATCCATGAGATCATATCATTATAATATGTCATAAAAATTAAGTATAAATAAAAACAAAGATAATTACGTCATTGGGAAGATATCTAACTACCTCCATGTCCACATGGAAGCGTATGAAAATGTCCACCCACTATCATGTTCTCATACTAACTTATGAACATAACTATCTACAATCATGTCCATATAAAAAATATTGAACATAACTATACAAAATCACATCCATGGAGATAATTCAATAGCATGTGAGATATAAAACATTACCAAGTGTGTTTAAGGGATAACACAGACCCACCATCACACATTTATAAAATTTACTTTGATATTCTTCAATATTAAAATATTCATCATCCCTTCATAATTATATTAACTCATGCGAAAAAATGGGTTTCATGAAAACATCCATCAAACATCATCATCATATTACCACCAAATAAAATAAGTGGTTGGTATCATGAGATCATATCCATAGAGAAGTATAAAAATCCTTAAATGAGGATGAAATATATGAAAATTTTCTCGTTCTTAAATTCAGGTGATTTTTTAGGTTTATATATTTATAGAATTATGAAATCCACTTCATAACAATGTGTCCATTCTATAAAAATTTATATTTATTCTAAAAGAATTGGTTTAAAAATTTAAATTATTCTTTCATTCCAGACATATACTTCATTTAAGGCAAACCCTAAGAGCAGAAAGTTTATATTTTTTATAGTTTTAATAAATACATTGATCCTATGAAATTTTTTTGAAATTTTTGAAAGATTAATAATATCATAGTAACTATTATAAAAATAATGAAAACCTTTCACTCTAGTTACAAACATGCAAATAATTATAATTTTTTCATTTTTCACAAATTTTATTTATAGTAAGTAAACATTTACCGCATACGAAACTAATAAATTTATTAAATATTACTTTTAAAACTCATATTAATCATATGAAACCCATCACTGTATAATTAAAAAACATGAAAACCATGTAAATTATTTTCCATCAAAATAAACAATTCCCTTTTAAAATCTTGAATAACTTCTTCCTAAAATCAAAATATTTCAATTAAAACTCATCAAAAGAAGGGATACCATGTTAAATGTGGGACATAAAATTAAATCCCATGTTAATTTAATTCATAGAACCCATTTAATAGGAGTAAACTATTCTTTTATCACTATCATTTTTTCATTGACTATGAAATTAGTAACCAATGAATTGGGGAGCAATATCACATGCTCACCAATCATTATATATAATTTCCAAGTATGATATCATGAAGAAAACACTGTGTACTAGAAAACAATATATAGATAAGTAAATACCCATAATTTTGATTAATTTTATCATAAATTAAATTCATAGAAAATATATTCACCACACAAAGGAAAGTATGTCGTAAATATGGAACATATCTCAGCAAGAGAAAATTGAGATAAGGAAACCCTTACTACATCTGTAACTCTTAAATCAAAATACTAGGAAATATAGAGCATTTTATGGATTTTTAAATCACATTAATTTCATGATATTATGCTAAAAAATAAACATGTTATTATAAACACCCCAGAGTATAAATCATTTCGTGAATATGGTATATGTATCGAAAAAAAGTGAGATGAGAAATCCTTTCATTGTGTCATTACTAATTTTTTAATTTCAACATGATTTATATAATAAAATTATATTAATAATTTAATTTCTTAGGAATCATTTAAATTTATTATTTTTCCTTTTAATTAATTAATTGTCATGTTTTATTTAGTAACTAAATAGGTTATGTTTCAGTCAGAAATTTTGATGTTGTTCTATACTTAACCATTAAATGAACATTAGTACATTGATCGTGGTGAAAAGGGTCATGGTTTCATCATCTCAAAAATATTAAACATGTTCTAATTATAATTATTATAAATTAAAATTTATTTTAAGAACAATTCATTTATTTCAGTAATGGAAAATATGATATGTCTTTCATGGAGTTGGTAGTCTACACATACTCATGAGTGACGTTTTTATATTTAAATGAATAAAAAGTATGTAAAGACTATAAATTTTAAACTTTTCATAAACATAATAATATTATAAATGTAATATTTATTCATTTAATCCATCATTAATACAATTAATGTTATATTTTAATGAAAAAATCACCCCACTTTATTGAAGTGGTAGTCGACATAATTGCACGAGCGACTTTATCATTTTCCAATTGATGGGAGGTTGAGAAGACATATAAAATTATATCATTCCAGAATAATAATTATTTCATAAATATCATATATATTGATTAAATATATATTTATAACCATTTATTTAAGACTGTGATAATAAATAAAACACATAACTTTGGGAATGCGATATTCTACATATATTCACAAGAAAGATTTTCATTTCCCATAAAAATAAAAGAAAGTAAAGAACTTGTAATCCCCCATGATAAGAGTTTAGTATAGTAAAGATACTCATTTAATCATAGTTTTATGGATATATAATATTTGAATGTGGTATTAGAAGAAATAAACCTGAAATACTTCTTTTAAGGCTTATACATCCTCATTTGATATATTTATCTGTCTTATACCATAAGCATTATAATATTTATCTTTCGGTGAGAAAAATTCACTTAAAAATTTATAATATAACTAGGAAGGTATTTTTATTAATATTTTCAACCTAATGGTCTCATGTTTTGTATACATGTTAATATAGGATGTTCCCCATTATATATGAGACGTTTGGCACGCATATAAATATTAAGAACATTAAACTATAATTAATGTATTTCTCGATGAATGTGGATCTAAAGAAATATAATTTATGATATAATAAATTTTAAGGTATAACTAAAATCAAAAAATCATATTTAATTATGTTTTAGAGTTATTTTATGTCTTAACTCTTAGTTTAACACCCTCTTTGATCATTTTAACCATTACCATTGTGATAAACTTTAACAATGGTAACTATCCATAGTGAATAAAAATTCAAATTGAACTCATTAAAAATGTAGAACATGATAATTCAAAATATGGAGTCCATTTTATCTGAATAAATGCTGATATATTGTAAAATTAACTTTTAATATATGTCACGACCCGTCCTCGGGGCCCGTGCCGTGACTACCCCAAGCCCGCCTTCCATAGGCCAGGGGCTGACGACTAGCACCAAGGCATAAATCCCGGTAAAAAGGGAAGGCATTGCCTTTGTAAAGTAAACAAGAACCACAGAGTAAGCAAGCGGAAAAGTAAACACTAAGTAAAAACAGAGTACAACTGTAAGTGTGGAAAATTAAGTGGGCCAGTATACAAACCCAAACTGAAAGTAAAGTACAACTCGAAAGGGAAAACAACAACTGAAAAGTAAAAGCTACTACGCTGAGCTATCCACTAGAAATACCACCTGATGGGTGGGTATAGATAGCTCCACTACTCCTCGGGTCCCGCTGTCTGCTCCGAGCACGTCCCGCCCAGTGGTCCACCTCCAGGTACCGTCCTGCTCTGCAAGCCTCAACCACGATCAACGCTGTCCGTCGTCTGCAACCAACACAACGTAGTGCGAGCATAGCCCTTGCAGGGGTGAGTATAAGCTACTCAGTAGGGACCCCGATACCCCCGAAGGTCTCCCAAAATCCACAAAGGATAAACCACAAATAAAATATACAATCACGAAGTAACAACCGACACTGCTTAGGTATATGCCCATACATATACCTAAGTCATCAATTTCAATACGCTCCAACCTCTGAGCCCAAGTACAACCCAGTCCACACAGGAAGGTATACGTATTCCACACAGGAAAGAAAAACGTAATCCACACAGGATAGCACAACACAATCCACACAGGAAAGCAAAACAGGTTTCAGCTCACACAGGTATACTTCTTCGAAAGACGATAGAGATGATCACTGATCCATCTAAGTCGTCGGACCCACAAAGGATCGATAGGTACTAACCCTCGCAAAGACCCACACAGGATCGGTAAGAAACTAACCCCCACAAAGACCCACACAGGATCTGTAGCACTGATCCACATAGGATCGCTGAGTGTTGTAGTCGTCGTCGTCGAATCTAATGAGGATCTCTGCACAGTCGTCGTCGCATTCATAGTAGCAGTCGCAGCCAGCACTAGGGTTCCCGCACACAGCAAGCTCGTTCGGGAGGGTCCGCTCCACGAGCCGAGAGGCTGATACATCAACTGAAACATAGTCCAGAGTTGATGTATCCAAAAGTTTCGTATCTCCAATAGGAACTCAACGTCGCAGACGGCACGTCAATCGGACGCCCGGTCTGAGAGTTATTGGCTTTTTCGTCCCAGGGGCCCAGTTGGTTTTTAAGGCAAACCCAACCCGACCGTACTCCACCTGTTTCCAAACCTCGGGCGGAGTATGCCAAAAGATCCATCTCACTAAGAGTAAACCAACAAAGTCGACGACACGTCAATAGGACGTCCGTAGCTCAAGATATGAGCGTTTCCGCTCCGAGGGCCCAGTTGGTTTCGTGTACGAACCAACCCGACCGAAGTCAATGTATTCCGAAACCTTGAGTGCGATATGTTGAAACGACCGTATCGTTCTAAGGATCGTGTCACCGCTGACGGAACGTCGATCGGAGGTCCGTAGCCCGAGTTATGGACAATTGAACCCAATCAGACCGAAAATGGGGGTTTCGGGCCTGGACCGACCCGGCCCGAGACCCCCCGGTCGGCCCGAACCGGGTCGACCCGCCCCAGTCCAGGTCAGCCCGGCGTGGTCCGGCCCGGCGCGGCGCGGCGCGGCCTGGCAGACCGGCCAGGCGCCGGTTCGGCTGGGCACAGCGCGCCCAGCGCGCTGCCAGCTCGGCCTTCGGCCGAGCTGTTGGAAAGAGGGGGGGGGGCTGCCCCCCTTGAGTAACCGCGACCCCCCCATTTATGGGGGGCCGTTTGAAGCCGGCCGGGGGAATTTAATTCCCCAGGCTCCTCCCCTTTTCGGCCGGCCCGACCTGGCCGGCCAGCTCCTTCTCAACGGGACTGGCGGTGGTCGTTCCCCTTCCAGTTCCGACACCGGCGGCCCGGTCCGGCCGCCGGTCACCTTGCTCCGCCGCGGCCCGGAACTGGCCGCGACCCTTGTCACCCGGCGCGGTGCGACGACACCACGCCCCTCCTCCGCGGCCCCGCTCCGGCCATGGCGCCTTCGATTTTCTTCGACGCGGAGCGACAGCGTCGTGTTCTTAAACTTCTTTCCACGGCGCGGCGCGATGGCACCACACATTTCCTTCTGCATGAATCCGCGTGGTGCGATGGCACCACGTTCTCCCGTACCAACCACAAGGAACCAACACGGAAAATAAGAAGGAGGGTTGGCCGTGTTTGTGCGGTCCGACCCCCTCACGTTATTCGATAACTAATGGTTTAAATCCACAAAGTTCGTCAAGTTGGTATTCACGAACAAATAAAATAAATAAAACCCCTACCTCGGTTCACGAACGATGTTCGTCAACGAGTCGCGGAAGACGAGCGTCACGAAGGTCGGGCGTCACGGAAAATGAACGTCGACGTCGCGAAGTGAGGATTCGAAGTCGTTGACGGAGATTTCATCGCGGAAAACCGTCGCCGAAGAAACGACGTGGAAGAAGAACGTCGTGTCACGGATACGACGTCGCGGAAGAACCGTGTTCTTCGGCGGAGAAGTTGTTCGTTGAAGAACAGTGTTCTTCGCGTTCTTTGTCGAGGTTGAAGAAGAAGAAGACCGCTTCCCCAATCCTCTCAAGGTTGCAAAACTCTAACAATAATAAAATAAGACTAAGTCTTATTTTATTAACACAACCTAACCATTTGAATTTCAAGAGTTTGAAATTATGTAACTCACTTAATTAATTATAACAAGTTTTCAAAAATTAATGAAAGTGAGTTAATGGGGAGTTAGGAAAGTGAGGGGTTAAGAGGGGTTAGGGAGTTAGGGAAATTGAAAAGGTGGGGGGTTTGTGTGGGCCCCAACCTTTTAATTATCCACACATGGGTAGTTGGGTGGATGTGGGCCCCACCAACAACTTCCCATGGGAGAAATTAACCACCTTGAAAAAGAAATAAAATTGATTCAATAATTTTATTTACTTTTTAATTAAACCCCATTAATTAACTTCTTCTCCCACACAAACGCAACTACGGTAAAGGTTCCATTAAGCGATTACTGGCGTTGCGAGTTCATCGGTGCCATCGTATTTCAATTCCGAGCACCGGTTCAAAAGATAGGAAAACCCGCTCATTCGTTCCCTGAACGTACTCGACCCAAACTTCGGAAATTGATTCCGGGCACTCCGGGCCTCAGAATCAGGTGCCGTCAGAAACCGTGCTCTTGTAAAATTCCAAAGAAAATTAAGAAAAAATTTCCCTTGATTTTTACGGGTCTTCACATTACTCCCACCTCAGGGCTTTACGTCCCCTTAAAGATACATCAAAACTAGGGAAGACGTCCTAGAAGACGTGGAAGACGTCCTGCACCCGGTGCAACTGAGGTGGTAGAGCCAGGCGATAAGCCACCTTGCCAATCCTGCTGAGGACCTGGAATGGTCTGATGAAGTGCAGAGATAACTTTCCACCCCGGCCAAATCTCCGTAATCCACGTCGAGGTGAGACACGCAAGAAGACGTGGTCGCCATCCTCGAACTCTAGTGGCCTCTACCTCCTGTCAGCGTTTGACTTCTGCCGGCTCTGAGCTGTCCTAATCCGCTCCTGGATGACCTGGACCTTCTCTGTCGTGGCCTGAACCATCTCCGGCCCCACAAGTGCTGACTCCCCAGGGTCTGTCTAGCATAAAGGAGATCTGCAAGGTCGGCCGTACAACTCCTCATACGGAGCCATCCCGATGGTGGAGTGGTAGCTGTTGTTGTATGCAAACTCCACCAAGGGTAGGTGGTCCTCCCAGCTGCGACCAAAGTGGAGGACGCATGCACGGAGCATGTCCTCGAGAGTCTGAAGGGTCCTCTCTGTCTGACCATCTGTCTGAGGGTGAAAGGTTGTGCACAGACGTAGCTGCATCCCGAACGCCTCCTGCAAACCCTTCCAAATCCGGGAAGTAAAGCGAGCATCTCGATCGGAGACGATAGATGATGGCACACCATGAAGCCGAACAATCTCCTAAACGTAAAGTCATCCCAAGCTCTCCACTTAGTCCTGCTCTCTGATGGGTAAGAACTGTGCCGACTTGGTGAGTCGGTCGACAATCACCCAAATGGAGTTGTGACCTCTGGAAGTGCGTGGAAGTCCAGTCACGAAGTCCATAGATATCCCGTCCCACTTCCACTTCGGGACCTCCAAGGGCTGTACCAAGCCTGCTGGTACCTGATGCTCTGCCTTCACCTGCAGGCAGGTCTAGCATCGAGAAATGAACTCTGCCACAACCTTCTTCATGCCCGGACACCAGTGCTGTCGTCTGAGGTCCTGGTACATCTTCACCACTCCAAGATGTACCGCTAAAGGAGAAGTGTGAAACTCTCTCAGCACCTCCTCTCATAAAGAAACGGGTACCAAGGTACATCCTCTGAAAAGGATGTCGTGCCCTGCTCTAAAGGAGAAGCCATCAGGTGCCTGTCCTGAGGATATCTATGCGCTCCGCGTCTCACAGTCAGCGTCCCCACGCTATGCCTCTCTGACCCGCTGTAGTATTGGAGGAGTGACTGTGAGAGACTGAAGGAAGGCTTCTCTATATCTATCCACAAAGGATATCTACAAAGCGGCTAGCTGCTCTGTCACCTCCTCAAGTAGCTGAATGCCCGTCCTCCTGGTGAGGGAATCGACTACTATGTTCCCCTTCCTAGAAGTATAGACTATCTCAAAGTCATAGTCCTGGAGGAACTCGAGCCATCGCCGCTGTCTCAGGTTCAGGTCCTTCTGAGAGAAGATGTACCTGAGACTCTGATGGTCAGAAAAGTTTGTAAAGCGCTCGCCCATCAGGTAGTGTCGCCATGTCTTCAGAGCGAAGACCACTGCTGCTAACTCCAGGTCATGGGTAGCGTAGTTCTACTCATGCGGCCTCAACTGTCATGATCCATAGGCGATCAATGCTCGCTCCTGCATCAGAACACATCCGAGTCTGTTCCCTAATGCATCGCAGTAGACTACGTACCCTACTCCCTCCTCAGGCAACCTCAAGATAGGTGCGCTGGTCAATCTCTGTCTCAGCTCCTGGAAGCTCTGTTGACATCTATCTGACCACACGAAGGGTTTCTCCTTCTTCGTCAAAGCTGAGAGTGGTGCCACAACTCTGGAGAAGTCTGGCACAAATCTCCTGTAGTATCCAGCTAGTCCCAAGAAACTCCGCATCTCCGTCACGCTCTTGGGTGGCTCCCAAGCTAACACTGCCTCGATATTCGCAGGATCCACTGCAACTCCCGTCTCAGAGATGACGTTCCCCAAGAGGTGGACCTCACGTATCCAGAACTGGCACTTTGAGAGCTTACCATAAAGCTGGTGCTCTCGGAGTGTCTCTAGTACAACCCGTAAGTGGTAGGTGTGCTCCTCCTCAGTCGTGGAGTAAATCAAAATGTCTTCTATGAAGACCACGACAAATCGATCGAGGTATGGATGAAAGATCCTTTTCATGAGGGCCATGAAAACTACTGGAGCATTGGGTACGCCGAAGGGCATAACCAAGAACTCATAGTGGCCATACCGACACCTGAAGGCCGTCTTCTGCACGTCCTCATATCGAACTCTGTGCTGATGATAGCCTGACCTGAGGTCTATCTTCGAGAACCACCGTGCTCCCTTGAGCTGATCAAAGAGGTCATCAATCCTCGGTAGAGGATACTTGTTCCTCATTGTCACCTAGTTCAGGCGACGATAGTCAACACAAAGTCTCAAGCTCCCGTCCGCCTTCTTGGCGAACAATATCGGGGAAACCCAGGGTGAAACACTCGGTCGGATAAACCCCTTGCCCTGCAAGTCCTCCAACTGTACCTGCATCTCTCGAAGCTCGGCGGGGGCCATCCAATATGCTGGAGTCGATATCGGGGCTGTCCCGGGGTACAGATCGATATAAAAGTCTACCTCTCTGTGAGGAGGTAACCCTGGAATGCCGTCGGGAAAAACGTCCGCAAACAGATCCACCACTGCAGGAAAACCAGGACTCTGCACGTCAACTGCTCCTAGGATGATGCTAGGCAGCTGATGAGTGATGGGTTGTCCTCTCCTCCGCGGAAGTCTATCCTGTGCTGCAAAGGCTCCCTTCTCGCCGGTGAAGGTGAACCTGCTCCCGTCGGTGCGTACACAACGCACCTTGCGCCTAATACAGTCAATCTGTGCATGGACCGTAGACAACCAATCCATGCCCAAGATGACGTCGTAAGGCCTCGACGCCGCTACAAGAAGATCCCAGCCAAAGATCTCGCCTCCTAGAGTAAGCTCACACTGCCGACACTAGTGCGTAATTGTCGAGTTTGCTCCCGTAGGAGTCTCTAGCCGTAAGGATCGAGCCAACGGCTCTGTCAGAATCTCCGAGCTCCGAACAAGGGAAATGACTATGAAAGAGTGACTCACTCCTGTGTCTATAAGTACTACAACAAGGGTGGAATAGACATAGATAGTACCTCGAATCATCTCGGGCGCGTCGTGGTCGTAGGCCTCCACTGCCTGGAGCTGTGCCTGTCTTTGCCCGCTAGCTCCCTGTGGTCAGGGTGGACCACCTGGTGGTGGTGGTGGTAGTGCCTCAAAGCGTCGCCCACCACCTGCTGCTCGGACAGCTCCTCTACCTCGTCCGCCTCCTCCCTGCAGACCGCCACGGTCGACCCTCTGCCTCTGCCTCGGTGGTCCCTCAACCGTCTGCTGCTCCTCAGCACGGCGGGTCGGGCAGTCATGAGCCATGTGGCCCTACCCACCGCACGAGTAGCACTGTCTACCTCTCGAAAGACTGACTCCGCGCTGTGTGCCCCACACTGCTGAGCCAGTGTCCTGAGGTCGTCTTCCTGAGGGTCTGGTCTGCCTGGACCCATGAGTCATCAATCAACTGCCTGCTGCAGAAGACTCTGCTACGTGCCGCCCTGCGGTGGGTCTCGGTGCTGGTGTAGACTCAGCAAGAAAACTCTCGATCAAAAGGGCCCGCTCCAGTACTCCTATATGAGTCGGAATGCTGAGGGAGATCAGCGAAGCCGTGATCTCATGTCTCAATCTCTGCTCAAAGGTCTGGGCCCGGAAGAATGGGTCATATACCATGTCGGTCGAGTAGCGCAAGAGATCGGTAAATCTCGCCGAGTACTGGGCGACCGTCATACTGCCCTGCCGCAGCTGAAGAAGCTCCTGAATGCGCACCGCACAGAGGGTGGCTGGGACAAACTCTGAGCGGAAGAGGCTCTCAAAGTCTGTCCAGAGTAGAGATGCCTCATTGTGCACCTGGAGCATCAAGCTCCACCATCGGCCCGCTGCTGTGTGCAGTAGGCTCGCAGCGAGGATCACCATGAGGTCTGCTGGTGTCCTCACTAGCCTGAAAACTCGTAGGACTACCTCCAGCTAGTCCTCGGCTGCCTGGGGGTCCGTCTCCACGCGGAACCTGGGCGGTCGCTGGCGCTGGAACTCATGCAGTGCACTAAGGTGACGTGCATCGTCAGCAGCTGGTGTTAGAAGCATCGGTGGCTCGGCGGGTAGAGCTACCGCCGGTGCCACTGCTGACAAAGGGCCCTACACCGAGGCCTCGTCGCTCAGTGGGCTGTCATCACACTCGACTCTCGGAACCCTAGCTGGTTGCCGTCGTGGGGCCATCCTGAAAAGGAAACAGGTGCGCCATGGTCAGAACAATATACCTGGTGAGATGATACAAAGTAATCACAAAGAAAACTTGAAACACACATGCAATCAATGTTTTCGTGCATTAAGTCGGAAATCAGAAGTCAGGGTCCTGGTGTACAGATACGTCGGCCGCCGCACCAACACTGGACTCCCAGGACTGATAACCACACTCAATATGCTAAACACTATTGATTCACATAGAGAATATCATAGTTCGCGGTATAACCGAACTCTGCTGATACCAATTTGTCACGACCTGTCCTCGGGGCCCGTGCCGTGACTACGCCAAGCCCGCCTTCCATAGGCCAGGGGCTGACGATTAGCACCAAGGCGTAAATCCTGGTAAAAAGGGAAGGCATTTCCTTTGTAAAGTAAACAAGAACCATAGAGTAAGCAAGTGGAAAAGTAAACACTAAGTAAAAACAGAGTACAACTGTAAGTGCGGAAAAGTAAGTGGGCCAGTATACAAACCCAAACTGAAAGTAAAGTACAACTCGAAAGGGAAAACAACAACTGAAAAGTAAAAGCTACTACGCCGAAATGTCCACTGGAAATCCCACCTGAAGGGTGGGTACAGATAGCTCCACTGCTCCTTGGGTCCCGCCGTCCGCTCCGAGCACGTCCCGCCCAATGGTCCACCTCCAGGTACCGTCCTGCTCTGCAAGCCTCAACCACGATCAACGCTGTCCGTCGTCTGCAACCAACACAACGTAGTGCGAGCATAACCCGTGCAGGGGTGAGTATAAGCTACTCAGTAGGGACCCCAAGACCCCCGAAGGTCTCCCAAAATCCACAAAAGATAAAACACAAAGGAAAGATACAAGCACGAAGTAACAACAGACACTGCTTAGGTATATGCCCATACATATACCTAACTCATCAATTTCAATACACTCCAACCTCCGAGCCCGAGTACAACCCAGTCTACACAGGAAAGTATACGTATTCCACACAGGAAAGCAAAACGTAATCCACACAGGATAGCACAACACAATCCACACAGGAAAGCAAAACAGGTTTCAGCTCACACATGTATACTTCTTTGAAAGACGATAGAGATGATCACTGATCCATCTAAGTCGTCGGACCCACAAAGGATCGATAGGTACTAACCCCCGCAAAGACCCACACAGGATCGGTAGGAAACTAACCCCCACAAAGACCCACACAGGATCAGACCCACACAGGATCTGTAGGTGCTGGCTCACACAGAACCGCTGAGCGCTGACCCACACAAGATCGGACCCACACAGGATCGGTAGCACTGATCCACATAGGATCACTGAGTGCTATAGTCGTCGTTGTCGAATCCACTGAGGATCTTTGCACAGTCGTCATCGCAGTCACAGTAGCAGTCGCAGCCAGCACTAGGGTTCCCGCACACAGCAAGCTCGTTCGGGAGGGTCTGCTCCACGAGCCGAGAGGCTGATAAATCAACTAACACATAGTCCAGAGTTGATGTATCCAAAAGTTCCGTATTGCCAACAGGAACTCAACGTCGCAGACGGCGCGTTAATCAGACGCCCGGTCTGAGAGTTATTAGCCTTTTCGTCCCAGGGGCCCGGTTGGTTTTTAAGGCAAAACCAAACCAACCGTACTCCACCTACGTCCAAACCTCGGGCAGTGTATGCCAAAAGATCCGTCTCACTAAGAGGAAACCAACAAAGTCAACGGCACGTCAATCGGACATCCGTATCTCAAGATATGAGTGTTTCCGCTCCGAGGGGCCAGTTGGTTTCGTGTACGAACCAACCCGGCCGAACTCAAAGTATTCCGAAACCTTGAGTGCGATATGTCGAAACGACCGTCTCGTTCTAAGGATCGTGTCTCCGCTGACGGCATGTCGATCGGAGGTCCGTAGCCCGAGTTATGGGTAATTGAACCCAATCAGTCCGAAAACGGGGGTTTCGGGCCCGGCCCGACCCGGCCCGACCCGGCACGGCCCAGCCCGGCACGGTCCGGCGTGGCCCGGCCGGCTGGGCGCGGCCCGGCCTGGCAGACCGGCCTGGTGCTGGTTCGGCTGGGCACAGCGCGCCCAGCGCGCTGCCAGCTCGGCCTTCGGCCGAGCTGTTTGAAAGAGGGGGGGGGGGGGGGTGCCTGCCCCCCTTGATTAACCGCCCCCCCATTTATGGGGGGCTGTTTGAAGCCGGCCGGGGGAATTTAATTCCCCCGGCTCCTCCCCTTTCCGGCTGGCCCGACCTGGCCGGCCGACTCCTTCTCGACGGGACCGGCGGTGGCCGGTCCCCTTCCAGTTCCGACACCGGTGGCCCGGTCCAGCCGCCGGTCACCTTGCTCCGCCGCGGCCCGGAACCGGCCGCGGCCCTTGTCGTCCGGCGCGGTGCGACGGCACCGCGCCCCTCCGCCGCGGCCCCGCTCCGGCCGCGGTGCCTTCGATTTTCTTCGACGCGGCGCGACGGCGTCGCATTCTTAAACTTCTTTCCACGGCGCGGCGCGACGACGCCGCACATTTCCTTCCGCATGAATCCACATGGTGCGACGACACCACATTCTCCCATACCAACCACAAGGAACCAACACGTAAAATAAGGAGGAGGGTTGGCTATGTTTGTGCGGTTCGACCCCCTCACGTTATTCGATAACAAATGGTTTAAATCCACAAAGTTCGTCAAGTTGGTATTCACGAACAAATAAAATAAATAAAACCCCTACCTCGATTCAGGAATGGTGTTCGTCAACGAGTCGCGGAAGACGAGCGTCGCGGAGGTCGGGCGTCGCGGAAAATGAACGTCGACGTCGCAAAGCGAGGATTCGAAGTCGTTGACGGAGATTTCGTCGCGGAAAACCGTCGCGGAAGAGGCGATGCGGAAGAAGAACGTCACGTCGCGGATACGGCGTCGCGAAAGAACCGTGTTCTTCGGTGGAAAAGTTCTTCGTTGAAGAACGGTGTTCTTCGCGTTCTTCGCCGAGGTTGAAGAATAAGAAGACCGCTTCCCCAATCCTCTCAGGGTTGAAAAACTCTAACAATAATAAAATAAGACTAAGTCTTATTTTATTAACACAACCTAACCATTTGAATTTCAAGAGTTTGAAATTAAGTAACTCACTTAATTAATTATAACAAGTTGTCAAAAATTAATGAAAGTGAGTTATCGGGGAGTTAGGAAAGTGAGGGGTTAAGAGGGGTTAGGGAGTTAGGGAAATTGAAAAGGTGGGGGGGTTTGTGTGGGCCCCACCCTTTTAATTATCCACACATGGGAAGTTGGGTGGATGTGGGCCCCACCACCAACTTCCCATGGGAGAAATTAACCACCTTGAAAAAGAAATAAAATTGATTCAAAAATTTTATTTACTTTTTAATTTAACCCCATTAATTAACTTATTCTCCTGCACAAACGCAACTACGGTAAAGGTTCCCTTAAGCGATTACCGGCGTTGCGAGTTCATCAGTGCCATCAGATTCCAATTTCGAGCACCGGTTCAAAAGATAGGAAAACCCGCTCGTTCGTTCACTGAACGTACCCGAGACAAACTTCGGAAATTGATTTTGGGCACTCCGGGCCTCAGAATCAGGTGCTGTTAGAAACCGCGCTCTTTTAATATTCCAAAGAAAATTAAGAAAAATTTCCCTTGAATTTTACAGGTCTTTACAATATAAGTTCACCAAACGAAATAAAAAACAAATTATAGAAAAAAATATTAAGCCTGAAAATGATTTTACTCCAAAATAAAGTCATTTTTTGATTACCGTGAAATTAATTGGTTTAAATAAATGAAAATTAGAATTAATAAATTTAATATAAAATTGAAACTGAAAGGATCCATCTGAAAAAATTATTAAAAGATAAATACCAAAAATAGTTTTTATTTGAATAAAACCATTAAAGAGATTTCAAAAATTCCAAACATATATTTTGATGTTCCACATTATATTTTTAAATGAGTTATATTACATTTTAAATATATGTTTTTAATGGAAAATGTTTTCATAAAAATCTAATTAATTATTTTCTCTTGATAATATCATAAAACTGATGGTATTTTAAAAATTGTTATTTTCACTATTCAACGGAAAATCAACTATTTTTGAATAATTTAGATAATTTAACATAATCTTAATTTTACATGATTTTGTAAAAAATAAAGTCAATTTTTTAAATTTAAAATTATATAATTTTGAAATTTAAATTTTAAAGAATTTAAAAATAATAAAAATTACCCCCTTTAAAACAAAAATGTCTATTTTTAGCTTCATGTGTTCATTAAATTATATCAAATCAAGTACAAAAAAGTTATAATTTATTTCATTTCACATTTATTATTGATAATGTATTGATGTTTAACTTTAATTTTAATAAATTACTACTCAAAATATTTCTTTATTACGTATATCACATGTTATTTAGTAATATATTTGTTCAATTTAATACATACTAAATTATTAGAGTGTTAAAAATCCCATATATCAATTTTTTTACAAATGAATCATTTTCAAAACTAATTTTTAACCTTTATGATTCACCTAAGTACCTTTTATCAGTTGTCGATTTCCCATGTACCTAAACTCAACTTTATTTTACCCATGTTCATTCACTCATGAATGATTTTCCAATGTCCTTCTATCTTATATAGTTCACCCAAGTCCTTTATAAAACCTTCTTCTCCCAAGTGTGCTCAATTAACTAAACTCCCTTAAATATGGTGAATATTCCTAAATATGTCTCATGAAAATCCTCTCACACTATTATTTTTGTGGAACTATCTCATTGTAACTATGTTTATAATATATATTCATGGAACTATGTCTCACACACCTCCTTATTCAACTACATTCACGAAACTTCCTTATCCTATGTATGTTTTTTTATCTTATCTCACATGGAATATTCTTTGTGGAGCTTACATGGCCCAAATAAGTTTCTTGAGTCCAATTCATGAACTTATGTATTTTGTTGAGGGAGATCCATTAATCATCCCATGAATATTTTTTAGTTCAAAATGATAGGGTGAATACAATACTTATAAGAAAACAACATCCTTTATGAATTTATTCCACAATTCACATTTTCTAAAACATCTAGATTCACAATCTGATTAAAACTACCTATGTTCACTGAGTTCAAGAAAATTACACTTATTTTATGGTCCTGACTTAGTATGACACCTGACCTAACTAGTTCAGACATTATTTGATTATTTAAAAAATGACTTTATTATCATGAAACATATTCCTTGGTATGAGAATCAACCTTAAACATTCTCCAACTAACTCTTTAACTTCCTCCAAAATTTTATTCCTATAAATTTTTTAAATAGTATAAAAAATCATCACTCTTGACACAAAAATATTATTCATGAAATTGACTTTTTGATTATTTCGTAGTTATTCATTCATACATCACTTATCCCTATGAAATGTCCTTGATATAATGATTTATTAATTGAGGTCTTACTTCACCCCTAGATAATCATCCTACAACATTATGGATTATCTTTCAAATATTAAATTTTTTCAATCTCAAAAAAATATTTAAATAATATAAAAAATTAGGACTATTATAAAGAGACATTAAAGACAATTCTTTTAGTTTTCATCTACGAACACTGAAAATATCTTCAATAGTTGACTTTTTACACCTCTATGTAGAGCCTCTATCAATATATATCATTCATGAACAAGATATGAATATTACTCTATGATAAATTCCTAGGTCATAATTTTTATATTATTATATATTCTACCAAAAATAAATTCACAAATAATGAATTAGTGAACCATGTATATAGTAATCCTCTACTCTATCAGTCACCCCTATATCTTCTTAGTCTTTTGTATTTACCTCATCCTCCATTTAAGACCAATATTTTTACTGATACTTTGATAATTCTATTGAATAATATTAAAATAATTAAAAACATTAATCTCATAATTTCAATAAAATATCTAAATATAAATTTTATTTTGAGAGGATAAAAAATGAAAAATATATATAAATTGAAATATTTCATCTATATCTACTAAATAAAAGTTTATAATATTAAATATATTTCTATTTAAAATGATATTTTCATAGTTTTTTACTCTATTTTTATGTAATGGTAATGTTGTCCCCTCACATGGATTTTTACACCAATGGTGTGTGATCATCTATATTTGTTTATTGGAATAGATTATGACAAATAGTGTAGTTTTTGGGCAGTGATTTTAGTCTGTGTGTGTGTTTTTGTGTGTTTGTCTATGAATTCTATATATTAATATTGTAATTATTAATTTGAGGGTGGATTTTATTAGTGATTTATAAAGATTATTTTAACATAAGTGTTTGAATAAGATGTGTCGTGAGGATTCAAACCTTGAATTTAACACAAATTTTCACTAAATTAACATGGTATTTGACTTCAAATATTGCATCACTTGGGATGTACATACAAATTATGTATGATTGCCTCTATATTAACATATGTGTTGTAATGTAGTTATATTTATATATACATTTTTACTAGTTTTATTCGATTAGTACCATGGTATGAATATTACCTTTTCTTTTTGTTTATAGTTTAAGGTGAATAATTGGTTTTTTCATTATTATATGTATTATGTAATTCATTATCTATGAAATAAGTATTCGCGTTGTATTTTCCTGTTGTTAGATGGTCATCATGTTATATTTTATGATTAGTTAAATAGTAATCATTAAATTTTTTATTATTGGTGGATGTAATTTGTATTTCTGGATTAACTTATTATATATTAAATCTATTTTATTTTTTGGCTAAACTTCTCCAACTATGTATGGTTTCCATGTTAGTGTTAGTTACTAGCCTCCAGCTTATTGATATTCTTATAGTGACACTCTTAGTCATGTTATCGAATTGAATATATTCTAAATAGATTTTATTAAATTTGAGTTGTTTTAGAGTGTTAATTTGAGATTGAAATAGATGTACTATTGTGAGTATTGGAATAAAATTAAGAAGTAGTACATTTTAAAACAAGGTGAAACCTATCAGGCTATGGAAATCTATAAAATGAAATTTATGGTCATCATGATTCTATGAAAGGACTATAATCACATATTGTGTTACTTAAAGAGATACAAGGTTCTGATTTATAATATATATTTATTATAGTTAACATCAAGTTTATTTATAATGTATAGTATTTTATAAGATATGTTAACTCATCTTTATAATTGAGAAAGTATATAAAATTTTACAATTCAACCATCTTCAACTCTGAGGATGAGGCCCTGTGAGTTTTTTAATACGGAGATTGGGCCTATGGTACAAAACATGCATGTTTTTTATCCAAATACAAGATTTTAGTGTTCATGGTAGTAATGCTTGTCTTTCAAAGATGTTATAGAGTTATTTCAAAGGGTAGTGACAATTTTAACCCCAAAATTCATAGTATAAACATGATGGGAGATTTATTAATAATATTTGATATATTAGTTATTACACCCTCATTTTATGTTGTTATGTTAATGTAAAATCTTAATTATCTTTAGTGAAATTTTTAAACATTTTGAAGGTTCATCCTTGGTTCTAGTATTTTTTGGTGTTCTCAGAAGCCTAAAAGTTTTTTTTGACTCCTTCTAGATCAAAACAGATAACACCATGCCCTATTTCCATCTATTTTGACTCTGGTGTCATCCAGTCCAAAAGAGAGATGGGAAAACATATTTTAATTTTAATTTAGAGGATTTGGTGAAGGAAAGACACTATGTATGTGGGAAACACACCCTGGTAGAATTTACTTTGGTATGGTCTGTTCAAGAACATCATAGCCTAAACAAGCTATATTGAAATGTTTTGTGATGATCAATATGTATTTGAAATTGATTAAATGGACATATTTTATCTCAATTATGGCTTTGGAAAAGGGGAAAATATTTCTATCTTTAATTTTAATGACCCAAAAAATTCCATGTTATTTTTTTTAAAATTATTTGGGAATATTACGAGTTCTCAAAATTTGATGTTTCATAATTACGAGACTTGGTGTGTCTAGAATGAATTTATGAACTTCTCTTTGGGTACGTTCACGGGCAGAATTTTCTATATTTTGAACCGGTACTCAAATTAAAAATCGGAGGGCACAATTAAATCCGCAACACTGAGATTCTCTTAAGGGAAGATTCACTTAAACTGTAGTAGGTCGGGAGAAAAAGGTAAATTTTAGAATTTTTAAAGAAAAGTAAAATAAAATGAAATCGTAATTTTATTTCGTTTTCTTTTTCCTACAACCCTTTGAGAAGTTGTGGTGGGGACCATGTAGATGGTCAGACCGATAATTATGAGGTGTTAATTGTGCGGTTACACTGTGGTTGCATAACCACCCCTCGTGTAATTAATGAGGCACTTTAATTAAGTCAATTTATGAGGCACTTTAATTACGTCAATTAATGAGGCACTTAAATTACGTGAAATAATAAGGCACATTAATTATGTTAATTAATGAACCTCATTAATTACTCAAGGCATTTCTCACCTATCCCCCTTCTATTTAAATGGAGTTCATGGTATGGTTTTGGCACAACTTGTTCAAGAGAGGAAGCTCTGGCGAAGTCCTACAACGACATCCACCGACAGAGAATGGAGGCTCGGGCAACAACAATCCATGATCAATGAACGCCGGTGACTCCATCCAATGTTGATGCTCCTCCCACTGTAATTGTGACACATCCAGTGAATCTCGAGGAAGGGGGTTTAAGTGATTTGATGTTTCCTCACTTTTTTTTATTGAGAAATATAACGAACATGGACCAACCAACTAACGGGTTGATCCAT
This sequence comes from Viscum album, assembly GCA_963277665.1. NCBI lineage: Eukaryota > Viridiplantae > Streptophyta > Magnoliopsida > Santalales > Viscaceae > Viscum > Viscum album. Next base: position 459,082,069 of record OY728157.1, on the reverse strand, counting down.
GTCCCATCAAATCATGCATGTGGTTGTTGTGGATCTTAAATTTAGGGAATATTCTTCCTTTTTGTATTATTAATTGTCCTCATGTTTAAAACACTAATTCGAAAGGCGTGTGCCAAAACCAACAAGGAAAATACCCTTCGCTAAACTTTTCATTGGGGTGTTCTTCATGGTGGAATAATGAATGTAGTGGTAAGGCATGTTTAAGGGCTGAAAAATGATGCTGGCATCCCGAGAGGACCGTAGCCGCATTCGGAAGGAAGAACAGACAATCGGGGCTCACGAGGTGGCCCACGAAAGAAATTTCGGGGAGGCACCAGTGCGGCGATGCAGACAAAAGATGCTAGAGGATGAGGGCGGCAGTAGAGAACAACCATCTATGGTGAAAGCGCAGCGTCACTCGGTGCCACGGTGGTCAAACGAGCAGTCGACAACGGCCGGCCACAGAGGCGGCGCGCGTTTGTGCTCCGTGTTGAAGGGTCGCGGCTTGATGCCGCAATGGAGGCAAGCTGCAGATGACTTTCCTCCTGTTGTTCCGCGGGTGAAAAGGTGGGGCCACCTGCAACCACCCTTAATGAATACACATGGATTCTTTGAGATGTTTAGGAGATGGCGACCATGTGACCCCAGTGCGGGTCATGCCAGCGAGTGGGCCGAACCGCCCGGCGGGCCGGGACCGTGCATGTCCAGCCCAACCGGGCCAGCCCAGGCTTGTTTAGGCTGGGCTGGGTCAATATCGGATCGGGTTAGGTCATATCGAACCAGGTCTAGTCAGCATAGACCGGGTCAGGCCGGGTCGGTCCGACCGGGGCGAACCGGACCGGGACCCCTCTCGGGCCTAGAAACACATAAAATTCCATAACATGAAAACCAAACATCCGTTTGATGAAATGTCTGCGGAGATGGGATCCTTGGAGAAAGAAAGTCCTTTTGAAACACTCCACGAGAGTTTAAGACAAAGTTGGTGCACATCTGGTTTGGATCAACTCTGAATCCAATCGGGTCCTCTACACTAAAATGCCAATAACTGAAAGACCAGGTGTCCGATCAATGCGCCATCTATGGCATTATGACCTTTGTGACAAGTCAGTCCTTTGGAGATAATATAAGTGATTTTTGATAGAGTTTGTCATGTGACATGGGTTGTATCAGACTTGAATCCTACTAGGCCCTTTTAACAAAAGTGCCCATATCTCACAGACTGGGTGTCTGATCGACGCGCCGTCTATCACGTTTGGACCCCAATGATGAGGCGTCCCATGTGTTATGATTTTAATGGGACTTATTACTAGTTGAAATATGACCGATGGATTGAGGATTATAATATTTTTGAGATTAGGCGTGCTTCGTTCAGGAATCCAGTGGCTGGTTGTGATAAGAAGAAGAAGAGCGACCAATATGGGTCAACATCAGAAACTCTAGAGTGGCAGGATCTATCTAAAAAAATAATCATCCCTACCACTATACTAGAGACCAATACAGTTCATCAACATCGACCAATACAGGTCAACACTAGCAACCAATATGGGTCAGCACCAACGACCAATACGGGTCAGCACCAGCGACCAATACGGGTCAGCACCAACGACCAATACGGGTCAAAATCTAGTGACCAATACGAGTAAGAATATAGTGACCTATACGGGTCATCAATAGAGCTAATATGTATATGATGATGTGGCCCACCTAGCAATGAAGAGTTGGTACAGGGACCACCCATAGTGATGGCACCTTTAGGTGGTGTACTAGAAAGAACACTTCCCGTTGACCATCTGATGCTAGCAATGGATCATGCACACCAAATGAACATGTTGCATGAGTTCCAGAGACATAGGCCTCTAAGGTTTCAAGGCGAGACGGACCCCCAGGCAACAGAGGACAGACTTGAGGTGGTTTATGGGGTCTTTTTCTTAGTAGAGACACCTACCGAGCAGATGACGATCTTGGATGCTATCCTTCTTCAGGGCTCAGTAGGGTGATGGTGGAGCTTGATGATCCAAGTGAATGAGGAGATGACCCTAAAATGGCTGGACATTGAGAGCATTTTTAGGGCAGAGTTGTTTCCAGTTGCACTATGCTCTGTTCGTATTCAGAACCTGGTGCATCTATAGTAGGGTATCCAAACTGTGGCTCTGTACTCAGAATGATTTACTAAACTCTCCTGATACTCCAATAACATGGTACGTGACCCTTACATTAGGGATCGAACCTTTGAGAAGGGGATTTGACAAGGTATTAGGGCTACAACAGTTTCTCTTAGTATCCTGACATAGGATAGGGTGCTAGAGTGAGCCTTGTTGATGAAAAACTTCTTTGCTGAGTAGGCACTGCTAGTTTGAGCCCCAATAACATGACAGGTAGGAGAGTCATCTATACCTGGAAGTAGATAGAAAACATAGAAACCCAAGATGACTCGACCTTTTAGAGGGTGACCCAGTGATGCAGGGTTAGAGGTGTAAGGATCGAGATTTAATACAGGTCAACATCTGGCGAGTAATTCATGTTATCATGTAGTGTCCTATATGGGTTAGTCGTAGAGTTAATATAGATAGGATGATCTGGATTTATGACTAGTCATCCCTATCCTAGGAGCATTGAAATTATACCATTAGAATGAGATGTCTATTTTTCATTGTGCTTTAGAAACTTAGAACATGCTTTTGATATTACCTATGTGGGTTTTCTTGTGATTTTTTCCTTTTTGGATTACCGAGATACCTTCAGGGGTCTCAGGGTCCCCTACCGAGTTGTTATACTCACCAATGCACAAGCTCCACTAGCACGTGTGTGTCTGGTGAAGACTACTAATGCTCTGAGGCAGACATTGAAGGTTCAGGACTTGGTGGATCTTGGTTCGATTGGAGCAGTCAAGATCATGTTCTTTGACTTTAGACTTATGGCTACTACCCTCCAGGTAGAGCTCTAGGTTAGGTGCGACAACCATTTACTTTCTTTTCATTTATAGGGGTTGTATTCTTGCCCACTATTTGCAGTTTTCAATTGTACCTATGGTTGTAATTTAATCTCGTGGTTATACCATACTTTTGTTGGTTTTTTACTTCAGTTTCCCTTTTTGAGTCTGTATATATCTCTAAGGAAATTCCTTCCTTGTTTGGGAAAAGCCTTCAGGTATTAGTCACCAACCCCTGGGCTATGGAAGGCGGGCTTGGGGTAGTCACATCCGGGTCTCATAGGAATGTTCATGACATTAATGAAGGTATTAATGAATTTTAAATAGATTTCATTCCTCTATTAATTTATTTTTTCATACTTATTAATGATTCCTTGTTTTTAATAAATTTCTAGACGCATGGATGGTTTAGACCTTTTGTGGCCTTCATCTAAGATCAAATTTAATCATTCTGTAGAATGATCCTACCTTTCCTATGGTAAATCAAAGGCCCTAATTTTTCTTCTTATAGTACATCTTCTACTATGGTTCATTTAGGTGGGATCCTGTAATTATGTTTTTCCTCATTTTGGATGAATTTTTCTTTCTTATAGAAAAAACATGAATGAGGATATAACAGATTTTACTATAATTAATTGTTTATTAAAGAAAATTATTTTCCTATATTTAACATTAAAACAACCATTTAGGATTATATTTGGTGTTATAGGATGTCTCGGTTGATATTCTCTGGGTGACTCTTATTTGGTGAGTCTGTTGATTTTAATGATTATGTTCTTCTCGTGGAACTTTTTTCTTAATCTCTCATGTTATTTTGTTTATAGTTCATATGGTATTTGGGTGTGAGATTTTTTTAGCTAACGATGATATTGAAAAACCATTACATTGATCTTAACAATCGTCAGGTAGATAATTTCTTACTATACAGATCATTATATTAGATGTTTTCATGATTGAAAATTATGATTGGGAACCATGAGTAACATGTGATCAAATTATTTGTTCATATCCTACTGATAATGTTTCTTGGTATATTATATTAATCCTTACTATGATATGTATTTAATTTATTATTACCTAGCCTTTATAACCTTTCTTTAGGAACAAGGATGATCTGTTTTTCCCTTTTAATTAAACAAACCCTTGGAGGGGGATAATGATGACAATATTATGATCATATTTTTTACATGAAACAATTATTTATATTAAATATTTTATTCCAAAATTATTAATTTAATTACTACTTCATGGGTATTTATATTTAAAAAAACATTTTTATGAAAATAGAAAACAATAATACATTTTAAAAAGAATTTTATTTATCAAATAAAAATACCCTATATAGTTAATTTTGGAATACAGGTTTTTATTTTAATAATTTATGTATTTATTCTTATTTAGTTGTCTTGAGCAACTATCTAGGATATATGCAGCCCATGTTCAAGCCAGATCTTGGGAAAAAAGGAGATGAAGATGCATTTTGTGCATAAATCACATACAGGAGTGATATGGGGTGTCGATGGGCCAGAGTAGGTTATAACTAGTCTATGTGGCATGTTTGTGTGTGTTTGAGAATAGTGGTAGTGTGTCACTACATCAGGGGATCTGATTTAAAATAATTTCATCTTATATGGAAATGAATCGGTAATAATTATTGAATTTATTATTTAGGATGAAAAATGAGCATGGAAATATTGAAACATAAGTGCGATTAATCTATTTGATTTTTCATCATAGTCCCCCACATAGACATATCCTCAATTCTGACTCCACTACTCAATAGCACATGAACTCACCAGAAAACCCCCTTAGCCACCATATTTTTTCATATTCATCATTATAAAAGATCATTCCCACCTCTATTTTATAATACTAAATCCTAGCATCACCATGGATAACAAATAGAATCTTTGATGTTTCTATTTATACGTATTTTGAATAATAGGATACTCCCACATGGGATGAATGATGATATAGCCTTTGAAGTGAAATGTTGAAGGGCCATTTGTCTTAGAGTGTATGTTTGGAGTGGAAATGGCCATGGACATAGCTTTGTAGCTAGTATTTATGTTCATAGTAATTTAGTTATGTACTTACACCATTCAAAAGGAAGTCATGGTCGAGTAATGTATTTTTATAAATGAAAACAATGTGTCTTACATCATGGATGTGCATTCCATGTTCATGAATAGAATGATGATTTCTAAATTTCTACCCAAATAGATTAAAGACCATGTGCAATGTAATTTTTGTGGTTTTACCCTGAAAAAATGAACTTGGAAATGATTATGGGTACACCTGTAGCTATGTACCTCATGGAGGATGAGGGAGTATGTAATAAAAAATTACTTCATCTAGGGAATGTGTGTTATCATAGTTAAATGCATTGTGATGATGAAAGGGAAAAAATTACAAAATGTTTTACTAAAATTTTCTACATCATGGTACATCATTAAAACAAATACAAGGTTTTATAATGTAAATGGAAAATTTTTCGGGCTTACATCTCCCATGAAACTATTAAAAGTGAATTTTAAAATAGATATCATGTGTGGTTATAATGATGTCTAAATAGAATAAGAGGATGAATCAAATTATTGAAGATATGAAGATACAAGTCCCAATCCTATCTCATGGATAAATAATGATATATTTTTAATTGGCAGATGAGATACTATCAGATGGATATTCAATAGTGTTTGTTAATTAAAATCAAACGATAAAGGATATAAAAGATAAAGGATTTTTTTGAAAGATACGTGTAGATATATAATTTGAATTTACCTATAAGTTGAGGGATAATTTACTAAAAAATGATGATATCCCAACTACGATGTGATTTCTTACTTGTTATTATTTTCCACTATAGTTTTTTGATTTTCTTTTTCCTTGTAATTCCATATAAATATTCTTAATAGATTTGTTTCATCATTATTTTTCTCCCCCTATACACCATGATCTCATGTAATCATTATTTATGAGTAACTATAATGAGTAATATCCTGGAAGATAGATCTAGTGTCTGAACATGTTTATGTGTTTTATATATGCATTGGGTCAATCAGAGGATGATTTGTGATTATTGTAATTTTCATTAAGGTTATTTAAGTGTATGATTCTCCTTCTAAAACTTTTCTCCCTCTATTGAGGATATGAATGTGTGTTGTACATTTTGATCATGGAGTGCATTTTATATTCACCAATATAGTAGAATAAATGTAAGAACCCAAATCTTTGTTTCAGGTTTGTTTTTCCTTTTCTGGTCATTTTTGAGAAAAATAGGAAAATCTGTAAATTTTCTAAGTACACGTCATGTATTTTATAAGTACATGCCGTGTACTTTGCTGCAACACCAGGCCGTGTTCTAGCCATGTCCAGGCCACACACATGGTGTGTAGGGGCAAGGTGGAGGCCGCTTAAATCGAAGTATGAAAAAGCCGAGTACATGTCGTGTACTCAAGAAGTACACGTCGTGTATTTTTTTTTCATTAATCGGACTGGGGTCACGCCTGGTGGACAAAACACGCTTCTTCATCTGGTTCTTCATCCAAGAGCGACCCGTACAACCACAATTATTCTCCAAGCCCTCGTGCCACCGTCTATTCTCTGAATCGACCGCCGTTGATTGCGTTGGAACTGTAGCAGTGAGTTCTTCCTTCTCCTATAGCCTTGTTTTCCAATTCCTCATCTTTATCAAGATATCATTGGTTGAGTGTTTTGTTCATTTTCGTAGATCTATGTCGTTCTATGGAGAATCAATCCTCGTGGTTCAAGTATATCGATCTCCTAGGATCGACGTAGGTGGTTTGTGCCTTTCTGTAGGAAGTCTTTGAATATTTTGTGCAATTCCACTAATTCCCTTAAACGGGGTATTGTGTGTGTTTCCTATTTTTTCCCTGTTGTTGCTTGCATTTCTTGATTTCTTGATTAGAGGTAAATTCTTGTGAATAGGGTAATATTTACTATGCTCTGGATGTTTTCCTTTCATGTTTTTCTTGTTAGGCGTTTTTCCAGTTTCCATGCCTAGTTGTAGGATAGTGGAACTGTTGAAATATTATGCTGTTGTGCCTTAGAATGACAACCAAGTAGTTCTTGAGGTTTACTTGGGGATATACACATGCTATTCATGTTCTTTTACATAGGGTTGTGAGAACCTAGTGTAGTGGATCATTGGGAGAATAGACGTAAGGGCTTCTCCAGAGTGTCTTTAATTTACGATGCGAGACCACAGTGGGAATTGACGATGAGTGATTCCTCAGATAGTCTGTAGTTCCTCGACGTGGGCCACATGGGGAATGAAACATTGAGTGCTTCCCCAAAGATCCTTTAGTATGACACGAGTCTATAGGGGGAATTGACGGTGAGTGCTTCCTCAGAGAGTCTATTCTTTAGATGAACCAGAGTGGTGAGACTGTGCGTGCCTCCAGAGGGTTGCTAGTGCTTGTAGGTTGAACCATAAGGGTTAGGCTATGGGAACAACCCAGAGGGTTACCTGTTGTTCTACTTGTTGTTTGGCTGTTACTAAGGTGATTTCTATGCTAGACAATGTGGATTGTATCTGCTGTGTGCTTACCTATTTACTGATTTTTGTACCTTTACTTGCCATGTATTCATTGACTGTTAAGAACAGATCTTTGGGTGGTTTCCTGCTGGGACCTTCTCTCACACCCTATTTGGTCCATGCTTTTATGCCCAAGCAGATTATATTTTTGTAGGTATAGATAAGGGCAAGCACACTTCTACTTCAGGTTCTTGATTGCTGTGGAGTTGGAGAGCATGGGACCAAGCCGAGGCTTGTGATGCTGAGGAGTCACTCATTTGTTTTTCTTTTACACTTTGGTTTAGTATTGTATTCAGCATTGTGACTTTTTTGGATGTTTTCTTAGACATATGTATCATGCATCATTTTATATACGTGTGTGTGTGCTTCAGTTTTCTTCTTTCGGTCTTCTGCTGTTTATTTTTGTATGGACTATTATTACTTCTGCTACTGTGTGTTATTTACTTCCGTTGTGTACTTTTCCAATGAGGGCATAGTTTCTCCACTATCACACCCAAGTCCCTCGCTGCTAGTCGGTATCCTCTGGCTTTTGGGGAAATACGCTTGAGGCCATGTGACCAACCGGGTACAGCACACCTCTGGGTGGATTCCGGAACCGGGATGTTACAAAGTGGTATCAAAGGAGTTCTTTTCTCTTGTTTTACTATTTGGAGCCTTTATCCAGGGATAGGATGGATTCAGTACTTGGTATTAAGCTGTGCTCGAGAGTAGATAACCCGTGTACAGGGAAAGGCTAATCTACCTCACTTATTACAGTTTTATAGTTTTTCTATGTTATAGTTGATCTAATTTCACCTAGAGTGATTCACATGCCTTGTGATGTTATTGTTGTTGATATTGTGGTTCTATTTTTTTCACAACCCAATGAGATGAGGGTATGCCATCTCATTCATCATATAGGCACTTGTTAGAAATCACATGCCATGCATTCTTGCCATGTAATCTAGGGTGGATTTTCAATTGCATGTTGTTGTGATAGACGTTGTGTAGATTATGCATGTTGTTGTGATAGATGCTTTGATAGAATCCCACCAATCAGATAGAGAGGTTGTTTGGATTACACCTTGCTTAAATGAACGCCAAATTCTGGTTCTTGAGGTGTTATGGGCCCTTATGAATCAGAACATGGTGAATCATTAACTTGTTTCCCTTATATATGATATGTAGGAGTTTCCAAGCTTTGATTCACGGGGAGTATGGGCCCTCATGGATCGGAATTTGGCACCTCCATGCTTGTTTTTATGTGTTTTCTGGGCTTCAGGGCAGTTTCAGAGCTACTGCCCGAAAAAACCTAGAATACATGGCATGTACTTTATATATACACGTCATGTAGTTTTTAAACCATGACAATGACTGTGTGAGCAGATACACGGGTTGTAAAAAATCTCTAGGAACACGCCGTGTATCCTTGTTCTCAGTACCCAGCCATGTCATAGACAACATGGGACGATGTTACCTCCTCCTGTACGCGCCGTGTTTGTTTGGAACACACCGTGTAAGGGTCATCCGTGTACCCGGCTGTGTCACTAACAACACGGTTTGGGAAAAATCTTCAAGTACACGCCGTGTTTGTTTGGAACACGCCATGTAGTCTCAGCAATGTAACCGGTCGTTTAACTAACAACACGGGTCGTTGAAACCTTGTCTACTAAACGCTGTGTCCATGGGGAACATTCCGTGTAGTCTCAGTTTATGAAGACCATGTTAGTTAGCTGTGTAAAGATACTCGAGCAGGGGAATAGAGTTCATTACACACCACATAGAGTTTATACACTCCATGTAGTCATGTTTTGTAAAAATTGAGTGTTTCCTTCTCCTGTTCCCACTTTGTACTCTTGTGTTCTCAGTCTTTGATATTCATGATCTAATGTATTCTTTTGATCTTTCAGAGCTATACCTCTGAGACTTCGTCCTATTGTATGTCAGTTTCCTGATGGTGATTAGAAACCAGATATGGTTGATCAGGGACTTCTTGTTGATCCTCCAGTCGTGCCAACCTTGGCACCGACTATCGTACCAGTTGCGGGCGTTGATGCACAGTTTAGGGAAGGCTTTATGAGGATGATATAAACCTTTCTAGGAGCACCACCTCCTGCAAAGACTATGGAAGAATTGACACGGGTTTTCCAGCAGCATTATCCTCTTACTTTTTTGGGGTAAGGAGGACCACATGCCACAGAGTCATGGCTGAAAACCTTGCTGACTATCTTTGAGCATCTAGAAACACCTCCAGAGAGGCGGGTAAAGATCGCTAACTATATGCTATGAGACTCCGCCAAGAGGTGGTGGGACATGATCTCACAGGCGGTTCATCAGCAGGTTATGGCTTCGGAGGAGTTCCATCACATTTTTTACGACTACTTCGACCCGGAGACCCTGAGGGCCGATCGAGCCCAGGAGTTCATGAGTCTAGAGAAGGGTACTCTTTCTGTTAAGGAGTATTCCTCTCGTTTCACTGAGGTGAAGCATTTCACACCCCTACGGGGTGGAGATGGAATTTTCTTAACAAGGAAGTCTGAGGATGGTCTCAGGAAGGAGATCTGATCACAGGTGAATATCTTCTAGTTTACTTCCATCACTTCCATCATCAATCAGGCACTAATTGTAGAGCACAATCTGAGAGACTCCAGAGCTGCGATATAGGGAGATTCTGCTTCTAGAGCTAATGTTACTCCATTTTACATCATGAAGAATCGTAGGGAGTCTATGCGTGGTGATCCAAGGAGGAAAGATACATATTCAGGTAGCCAGGTAGTATGCTACCAGTGTGGAAGGGAAGGGCACACGAGGCCGCAATTCCATAGAGACCTAGTGGAGTGCCGATCTTACGACAAGATGGGTCACCTTCAGAATTTCTGCCAGGTTTTCTCACTAGTAGCTGGTGATGGAGGTTCTTCCATGACTCCTCGTTCAGGAGCAACACCACCAGTTTCTCTCCAGTCGGGGAACTGGAGTTCTTCCGGCCATTCGGGCTGAAAAGGAGGTCGAGGCCATGGCGGTCAGTCACTATCCTTTTAGCGTCATCAGGGAGGATCAGCTCAGAGTGGTCAGGCAGGGTCACATGGCCGCGGGGCAGGCAAGACATTTGTGGTGGAGTAGTCCTATCTGGAGCAGGATCCTGGGCCTTCTACAGATCGAGGTACGATCTTAGTAGCCTTAGTTTTATCTTCACCTCTTTTCGATACTAGTGCTACGTATAACTTTATCTCTGATGCTGTAGTGGAGAGTCTTGAGCTCTGTATCTTTTCTTCTACCAACTTTTTGACACTATACACACATTTGGGGATAAGGACATCTAGTGTACATCAGTGCAGGGAGTGCCCTCTCGAGGTTGTAGGGTATCATTTCTTATGGTATCTATATGTCCTAGAGATTAAAGGTTATGATGACATTATCGGGATGAACTGGTTGGTTCCCTTCCAGGCAGTCATTGATAATTATCGCCGCAGGGTGAGTTTTATTTCACCAGAGGGTGAATCTTTTATTCATAGATGCGAATGGGGCGTTCAGGCGAGTCGAGCAGGACTCGAGCATCATGGGATAGAAAGGGTTAAGACCCATATTACTAGCCTTTATCTGGATGACCAGGGTACTTCTCAATTGGACTTTCCTCCAGTGGTGGATCATTTTAGAGATGTCTTTTTAGAGGAATTTTCAGGTTTTCCTCCAGAGCGTGAGGTAGACTTTTCCACTGAGCACGTGCCAGGAGCAGCGCCAGTGTCGATTCCTCCTTATAGGATGGCTACACCTGAGTTGTAGGAGCTCAAGAAGTAGTTGGAGGAGTTGCAGGAAAAGGGTTTCATCTAACCCAGTACCTCTCCTTGGGGTTCACCTTTCCTGTTTGCGAAGAAGGTGGACGGTACCCTTAGGCTCTGTGTAGATTATCAGAAGATGAACCAGTTGACAGTTAAGAACTGAGATCCCTTTCCAAGGATTGATGATCTTTTCGATCAGCTTCAAGGAGCCCGGTTGTTCTCGAAGATCTATTTGAGGTCCGGTTATCATCAGTTTCACGTTAGACCATCAGATATACCTTTGATAGCCTTCAGGATCAGGTATGGTCTCTATGAGTATACGGTTATGCTGTTCGGTCTCACAAATGCTCCAACGGTTTTCATGGAACTGATTAATAGAGTGTTCCATCCTTACTTGGATTCTTTCATCATGGTCTTCGTGGATGATATATTGGTGTACTCTCACAATCGACACGACTATGCTAACCACCTTGAGATCATTCTGAGTACACTGAGAGAGCATCAAATTTATGTTAAACTCTCGAAGTGCCACTTTTGGATGGATCAGATTCACTTCTTGGGTCACGTCATCTTAGAGGCAGGAGTATCTGTGGACCTAGAGAAAGTGAGAACTGTAGTTTCCTAGGAGCATCCGAAGAAATTTTTTTAGGTACGGAGTTTCCTAAATATAGCTGGATACTATAGACGCTTCATTCAGGAAATTTCACGCCTAGCAGCACCATTGAAAGGTCTGACCAAGAAGGGGGCAAAGTTCTTATAGTCAGAATCTTGTGAGTCAGCCTTTTAGGAGCTTAAGGGGAGGTAGACGTCAGCAACAATACTAGTATTTCTAGAGCTGGGAAAGAGCTATACTATTTATTGTGATGCTTTAGGCATTGGTCAGGGCACTGTGCTTATACAGGGAGATAGACTCGTTTTGTACGGGTCTCAGCAGTTGAGGCCACATGAGAGGAACTACCCGACACACAATCTGGAGTTGGCATATGTTGTTCATGCCTTGCGCTGTTTGAGACATTACCTTATGGGGGATAACATTGTGGTTTTCACCAACCACAAGAGTCTCAAGCATATTTTCACTCAGTGTGATCTGAATCTAAGGCAGCACAGGTGGGTCGAGTATCTTCAGTATTTTGATTTCGAACTTGCCTATACGCCGGGAAAGGGCAATGCAGTGGAAGATGCATTGAGCAGGAGAACTCAGATTTAGGCATTTCAGGAGGCCAGTAGTGAGTGGAAGCTTATGGCTCTATTCTCTGAGATGCATCTTGCGGTGAATGACAGACAGTGACAGACTTACCTATCTTATGTAGCTGTTACCTCTACACTTTTGATCAGGTACAGATGATGCAGCTATCCAACTCAGAAGGCTATGTCCCGCGGGAGAGTGTGTTAGGAGGGGACCCTCTTCCTGGATGGACAGTGGGCGAGGATAAAATCTTGCATTTACAGGGATACGTATGGGTGCTAGCAGACATACATGAGGAGATGATGTGGGATTTTCATTCCTCAGTTTGTTTAGTTCATCCTGGCGTCACCAAGATGTATTATGATCTTCATCGCCAGTACTGGTGGCCAGGTATGAAGAAAGATGTTGCTGGTTTTGTCTTGAGGTGTTCAACTTGTCAGTAGGTGAAGGCAAAGCATCAGCGACCAACAGAACCATTACAACAGTTAACCATTCCGGAGTGGAAGTGGAACGATGTCGCGATGGACTTCGTGATTGGGTTACCAAGGTCGCCTTGAAGGAATGATTCTATTTGGGTTTTCATCGACAGGCTTACAAAGGTTTCTTACTTCTAACTGATAAAGGAGACCTTGAGTGTTGATGATCCGGGATGACTATACATCCGAGAGATTGTATTTTTGCATGGAGTTCCATGCTCCATTTTTTTAGACAGGGATGCATGCTTTACTTCTTGGTTCTGGCAGGGGCTTCAGTGGGATTTGGGTACACAGGTACTTTTGAGTACAAAATACCATCCCCAAACTGATGGCCAGTCTGAGCGTACAATCCAGGTGCTTGAGGATATGCTCCAAGCTTGAATTTTAGACTTTGGTCGTTCTTGGGAGAATCATATTCATCTTGTGGAGTTGTCATACAAAAACAATTTTTAGGAGACTATTCAGATGGCACCTTATGAGGCATTGTACGGTAGGCCACACTGATCACCTTTATGCTGGCTGGAGGCAGGAGAGGCAACTTTTCTAGGAACTCGTCTTGTTCAGGAGACCTCAGAGCAGAATGAATTGATTCGGAAGAGGGTGGATACAACACAGTCTTGACAGAAGTCTTATGCTGATTTGCGGAGACGACCTTTGTAGTTTGAGGTTAGGGATCAAGTTTTCATGTGGTTTGCACTGAGGTTGGGACATAAGAGGATTCATAGACAGTTTAAGCTTTCACCATGGTACGTTGGGCCATTTGAGGTATTATAGAGAGTTGGGCTAGTTTCCTATCAGTTTCAGTTACCTAAGAGGTACCGGGCCATGCACGACGTCTTCCACGTCTCTCAGCTCTGACGTTACTTTTTAGACCTGTCTCATGTCTTTCAGCCTGAGGAGGTTGAGATCAAAGTGGCTGCATCATTTGAGGAGAATCCTATCCGGATTATCGATCGCAGTATGAAGGTTCTCTGTGGGAGGTCTGTTCCTCTAGTACGGGAGCTATGGCAGCATGAGCGAGTACAAGACGAGACCTGGGAGAGGGAGACCGATGTACGATCGTAGTGACCGGAGCTGTTTGGGGTTTCTTCTTCTACACCTCTCTAGGGAACTTTGGGGTCAAATTTTTTTAAGGGGGGAAGTTTATAAGAACCCATATCTTCGTTGTCGGTATTCTTTTAATTTTCTAGTCGTTTTTGAGAAAAAGACGAAAATCTGAAAATTTCCTAAGTACACGCCGTGTACATTGCTGCAGCGCCAGGCCATGTTCTGGCCATATCCGGGCCACACACACGGTGTGTAAGGTCAAGGTGGATCCCACTTAAAGTGGAGTATGGAAATGATGAGTACACGTCGTGTATTTTTTTTTCATTAATCGGACCGGGGTCGCGACTAACGGACAGAACACGCTTCTTTTTCTTGTTATTTGTCCGAGAGCGACCCGTACAGCCGCGATTCTGCTCCGAGACCCCGTGCCCCCGTCTATTCTCCAAATCGACCATCGTCGATTGCGTTGTATCCGCAGTGGTGATTTCTTCTTTCTCCTAGAGCCTTGTTTTCCAATTCCTTCTCTTTCTCAAGATATCGTGGGTTGGGCATTTTGTGTGTTTTCGTAGATCTATGTCGTTCTAAGAAGAATCAAGCCTCAGGGATGAAGTACATCAATCTCCTAAGATCAAGGTAGGTGGTTTGTGACTTTATGTAGGAAGTCTTTGAATATTTTTTGCAATTCCACAAATTCCTTTAAATGGGGTATTGTGTGTGTTTCATATTTTTCCCTGTTGTTTCCTACATTGCTTGATTGCTTGAGTATAGGTAAATGCTTGTGAATAGGGTAATGTTTACTGTGCTCTGGATGTTTTCCTTGAATATTTTTCTTGTTAGGCATTTTTCTAGTTCCCATGCCTAGTTGTAGGATAATGGAACTGTTGTACTATTATGCTGTTGTGCCTTGGAATGATATCCAAGTAGTTCTTGAGGTTTACTTCGGGTGAAACACACGCAATGAATGTTGTTTTACACAGGGCTGCGAGAACCTAGTGTAGTGGACCATACAGAGAATGGATGTAAGGGATTATCCAGAGTGTCTTTAATTTACGATTCGAGACCACAAGGGGAATTGACTATGAGTGCTTCCTCAAAGAGTCTGTAGTTACTCGACGCGGGCACAGGGGGAATGAGACGTTGAGTGCTTCCCCAGAGATCCTTTAGTACGACACGAGACTATAGAGGGAATTGATGGTGAGTGCTTCCTCAGAGAGTCTATTCTTTAGCTGAACTAGAGGGGTGAGACTTTGTGTGCCTCCAGAGGGTTTCTAGTGCTTGTAGGTTAAACCATAAGGGTTAGGCTGTGAGAACTACCCAGGGGGTTACCTATTGTTCTACTTGTTGTTTGGATGTTACTTGTGTGCTTTCTATGATACACATTTTGGATTGTAGCTGTTGTGTTCTTCCCTATTTACTAATTTCTGTACATTTACTTACAATGTATTCACTGACTGTTAGGCACAGATCTTTCGGTGATTGCCTACTGGGACCTTGTCTCACACTCTCTTTGGGCCATGCTTTTGAGCCCAAACAGATTATATTGTTGCAGGTATAGAGAAGGGAAAGTTCCCTTCTACTTCAGGTTCTTGATTGCTGTGGATCTGGAGAGCATGGGACCAAGATGAAGCTTGCGATGCTGAGGATTCACTCATTTGTTTTTCTTTTGCACTTTGTTTTAGTATTGTATTCAGCATTGTGACTTGTTTGGATGTTTTCCTAGACATATGTATCAAGCATCATTTTATATACGTGTGTCTGTGCTCTAGTTTTCTTTTTTCAGTCTTCTACTATTTATTTCTGTATGGACTATTATTACTTCCACTGCTGTGTGTTGTTTACTTTCGTTGTGTACTTTTCCAATGAGGGCATAGTTTCCCCACTATCACACCCAAGGACCTCGCTGCTAGTCGGCAGCCTCTGGTGTTTGGGGAAATTCTCTTGAGGCCATGTGACCAACCAGGTACGAGGCGCCTCTAGGTGGCTTCCAGAACCAATACGTTACAATAATTTATTCACACATATGATTGAATTTTTTGATTATGTAAACATTAAACAAGAAAATTAAGGTTCAATATGGATGAGTCTCTAAGGATAATTTCCTCTCTTCTCTAACATGTATTCACTCATAATGAATTTGTACCTTCATGTATAGTTTTTTGTTTTACATTTCATTCTCAGATCCCCATTTTCATTTTTTTATAAATTGATAAAAACATAGTATTATAATAGGTGACTTAGAAATTATGTGTGTTAGACTACAAATCTCATCAAGGGAGATGACCATTTTCATCCACTATGATTCATTAGGAAATAAATTATTGATTTTTCACCACCCTATGATAGGCATGTAAAAATATTGCATTATTTGTTGGGATATAAGAATTATTTATCTTAGTATTTCTTTTCACCTTTTTTTAATAACCCATATATTTAGTAAAACATAAAAAAATGATGTTTAACTCACACTATTCAAGAGAATATGGTGTTTATTTAGTTCCAAAACATATCAAGGGAGCTCAAAGATAAATTTTCATTGAGGTTTCATTCAATCCATGCATCGAGGACATTATAAAGACCCTTGATTACCCTTGATTTGAAGGATTATCTAGAGAATTAGTTAAATTCTAGTAGTAATTCCCAAAATTTCATTAATAAATTGTGGAGGAACAAATATATCTTTCCTTGTTTTTATCTAATTTTTCTAAAGAAATCCTACTAGTGAAACAAAAATATGACGTTCTTATTATAGATGAATCCATATTGTAAAGGATTATAGATGACATAGAAAACCTAGAGAGAAAAATTTTATGGTTAATAGAATATGTCCTTGCATATCAGGATACACCATTAGAGATAGAATCAAAAATAGTGGTGGGATAAGTATACCAAATCATTTTAAAATTTACAGAACTAAGGGAGGATATATAGAATGTACTTGGTGATCCATCCCACCACTCTCAACCATTTATAGAGGAGATTTCTAAAGAAAATTTTCATTCAAATTTATATATGGGGGATTAATGTGATTTGGATGATTTCTAATGTGAATATTCATGTAATGAAATACAACATGATCTCCCCATATTAAATGAGTAAGACTCAACACCTTTATATCTATTTTTTGCTATAGAATAAGAAACCACCCAATTGAATCATTTTGAAGAAATATTGGAGGAACCCAACTACCTTCATCTGTCTACCACCATTCAACTCCAAGAGGGTTTTATAATGAAGAATGAAATTATATCATAAACAATATAAAGATATGATCTTATCTCAACCTTATTATCATCAAATGTTTATGAAATTTAGTTGAGTATCACCTCTGATTATTCATAATTTATATAATTAGATAAATCATGAAATTACATGGAGGAATATGATGAAAATGAAGTTTCACCCAATGAGGAATTCTTGAAGATCCTTGAACATGATAGAAATTTATTAAAGTGAGTTCATGAAGAGATACAAGTGGCTCTGTTTAAGGAAACCAAGCCAGACGTTTCATAAATTAAAGGGTTTGGTTTTGATTATTATTCATTAGGTTTTTTCCAACATATTTAAGCTTTTAAATTCCCATTTATTTCTCTTTTTATACATCATAACATGAGAAATAATTTTAGAATGATTAATAATTTGATCAATTAACAACCAAAAAAGAGGAATCATATGTTCTACTACCAAAAATAAGAAAATTGTACCTAATTTATAAGGGGATGGAATTTTTGATCTCTATCCATGGAGTGATCAAAAATAAAATGTAAGGAACTTAATTTGGAAGGAAGAAGTGTTTTCATTTTAAATCAAAGAAACATCACAAAAAATCAGACTATGGATAATAGTAGATACTACTTTTCTAAGGGTAGTAAAAACCTAGTTCCAAAATGGGGTTTTAAACAATGATCTATCCTAATTTTATTATGTTTTTATTTTCCATATATGAATTTATTTTTCATTTTATTTCAATGTAATTTGTTTTGGGGATATATTAGAAAGTCTATTCTAATTCCACAATCTTTTTTATACTTAAATAATTGGTCTTTACAATTTCATTTCTAATCAAATTTACTAACTCTGTAATATTGATAAAATAAGGAATTCCATCTTGTAGCTTCCAAAATAGATAAATATCGTCATGTCTAAGGAGGATTTCATTAATAAATTTATTATTTTTCATCCCTTATTTTTCATTAAAAATATATTTTGATCTTTAAAAGTGAATATAAAAGCATTTTGTTTATTGTTTTTATATTTTCCAATATAGGATACATGATTTTCTTTATAATCCCATGATTTCAGGTTTTAGGATTCAATTATAATAATATTTAATGAGTAAAGTGTTTAATTTAATAATTATGGGAAATCATATGGTGTTATTTTGAGGAATATTGATTTTAAGTAATTGGTTGATTCATGTTATTAAAATTTCCCTACCATTTTCATAGTTTTAATTTATTAAATAAATGTGGATTTATTAGTTATTTTTATTCATTACATGATTTTTTCTCAAATTCGATGTTTTCCATTTCTAATAGAACTTCTAGACATAATGTTTTACAATTATATTTTGAAAATATTTTTTGATAGATCTTGGGACATTTTTCCTACCATAAATTGTATTGGAAGTTATCAAGTATATGATTAGACAAAGTAAAATGTAATATTATTGAGTAATTTTTATACATAATACATTATCATTTATACAAATATTTACATTAATCCTTGTTTAGCTAATAAAATCTGTGGATGTATTTTTTTTTTAATGAGATTCATTACAGACCAAAATTTAAATTCCTCCTTCACTTATAGTGTTTTTTAATACATTTTCCTTTCAAATTTTGTGGGTGAGGGAATTAATGGTTTATTGGATGAATTAAATTTAATGTAGTAAGTATGGAGTATCTTTTATATATTGGGAAAGGTTAATTTTCATTCATTCACTTTATTTCATTTTTACTCCTCTTGAAAAAATGTAAAAGTTGTTATAAAAAATAAATTTTTTGGGGCTTGGGAAAATAAAAAATCTTTATTACCAAACTGATTATTTTATCATATAGGGTCAGGTGGTGGATGTGATATTCATTCCCTGAAAAATTTCAAAAAAATTAATAAAATTAAATTGTAAAACAAAAAATTTAAATTTAAAAGTAGAGGAAATTCAAGAGGGTGTATATATTATATTATGCAATAATTATTCAAGAACTTTACAATGATATTGAGAATAATATTTTGTCACAATTAGAAGAAATAATTCCATTTAACTTTTACTTTTGAATATAATCCATTATGATTTAGAAACAATACTTCTATTTGTGGTTTTATGTTTAAAAAATATATACCCACCACCCAGAAGCCTTAATTAATTATAAATATCATTAAAAAGTACTCATTATTTTATGTGATTTTTTTCATTATAAATTATATAATTTATTCCATTTTCAATATTATGGAAATGTTCTTGTATTCAGTGTCTAATAATGACTCCTGATTTAAATTTTTCTTGAGTTATAGGTGAAAATATTAATATATGAGATATATCACAAATTGTAATGTTTAGTAATAATAAATTGCTAAGATTAAATGAAATGAAGAATAAGACCCATCAAATTTACAGTGGTAAAATGTAAAATAATTGTGTTGATAGGTTTATTTGAAATTTTTTAATTTTTATTAACATTTTATGTGAAACTTGAATGTTAATTTCCCCATTTATAATTGTTAAATATTTATTACTTTGAAATTTAAATATTGGTAGCATGGGTTCCATTTGAGATTCTAGTTTGAGATTTAATTCTTGAGGACAATAATGAGTTTGATTTTGAAGGTATTTTATGTTCATAAAAAATATTTGAGAAAATTTATTAATTTTTTTATTTTATGGAAATTTTTTTGATTTATTTAAACTTTTGTGGGTATTTATATTTAAAATTTCTTTTTTGGAATAATGGATAATGTAAACATGAATTATAAATATTTTAATTATCAAATAAAAAATTCTTATATGAAGATTTGTTTAATAAATGTTTTTCTCTTAATTAGTTAATAATTTACCCTTTACTATTTGTATTAAGGATCTAACTAGGAGACTATAAACTTGTGAATGGGTAGGTGCATAATAAATCTATGAGTAGAAGATGCATTACATGCAATGAGAATACACAGGTGTGAGTTGGGGTGTCATTGGGCCTCCGCAAGTATTCTAAAGTATGTGTAGCTTGTGTTTGTGTGAGTGAATAAGAACCCATCCTCAGAGAAGGTAATCCAAGTTAATTGAAACACATCCTATTTCATAAAGAATAAACTAGCATGATCAAATCTGTAATGATGTATGGAATATGCGAATTAAAAATTTTCAACTTAAGAGGGATTAAATTTTTTAATGTCACATCATGAACCCCCAATAAACCATTCGCTTGATGCCTACTATACTACTCTGAATCATCTAAACTAACCGAAATTCCCTCTATGGTCACCAAATTCCACAATTATCAACTTTTTCCATGACAAATTCCACCTTTATTTTCCACTACTAAAGCTCAGGAGCACCATAAATGAAGTAAACAATCCTGAATAATGACATGTCAATGGATTTTAATGAACATTAAGACATTGTATTTGATGATCGATTCTAAGACCTTGGTTATGTTGTGTTTAAGGTCTTCATGGCTCACAATGGATTAATAGATCTGAAATGGTAACGAAAACAACTTCATATTCCTTGTTTTAACACGTTTTGGTGCCCCTAAAGATTCATTTTTGACGCTATGGAATGTTGAAGGATGTTTTTGTTGAGAAATATGTTTTTAAGAAAGGAAGAAATAGAGGCATATATATTGGATTCATATGACATATCCAACAAGTGAATAATTATTTTTAAATTCACACCTTATCATCATGAAGAATATCTGTAATGTCATGTTTGAGGTATCACCATGCATGGAGGAAATTTGATAAAACAATGGATAATCCGGTAGTGGACTACCCTATGGTGGAAAAGATTTTACATAATGAAAAATTACTTTGTCCTGGGATTGTGCCTCACTATGGTCCCATATAGAACAAATAAGTTATAAAGATAATATGAAAAATTTCTGTGTAAAATTTTCGGCGGTTTGGTATGATTTTAATAATGATATGAAGGTTTCTACCGTAAAAAGAGAAAATTTCAGGGAATCCCTCCCCCATGAATATGTTCAATGTTAATTTTTGATGGATATTCCTTGTGGTATTATCATGATATCAAACTAGAAGAGAAATAAAATTTGAATTTTTAATAATATAAACATATAGGGGTCAAGCCTCTTTTATGAAAAACAAAATATATTTTTATGTGAGAGATAAGAGATTATCACATGTATAATGAACTGATGAGGTAAATTTGGATCAATGTAAAAAGTTTATAGAATATAGATGTGCTTTATGAATGATCAATATTGATATATCAATGTAAATTTCCTATAAATTTAGGGAAAGATACTATGAAAAATAAAGGATCTCGACTGGGAGGATATTGTGGATTTAGTTTTATTTTTCACAATTTTTTAACTTTTCATTTTTCCATGTAATTATATATGAATATTTTTATTTAAAATTTTATTTATTCTCTATCTATATACATCATTATAATCTGTGATCTCTTGTACTCATGATTATGAGTACACAACACAATTACTATCCTGAAGGAGTAATTCAGTGTTTAATCCCAAGTCTATGATTTATATATGCTTTGGCTAAATTTGAGGATAATTTTAAAAGAGTGTAATACTTGTTGTAGTTATATAAGAGATGTATTACTCTTCTATAACTATTATCCCTTAATCAATGAGGATGATTAATGTTACACTTTTCAATCCTTGAATGTGTTATATATTCACAAATAAGGTAGAATAAGGTGTTCGCACATATGATGGACGATGTTCATTAATTAAATTTAAAACAAGATAGGTAAGCCTCAATGGGTGAATCTATCTAAAAAGTATCTTTTTTTAACCTTCCATCAGTTTATCTAAATCTATATCTTGATGTTTATTTTTAGTTTTATATTCCATTCTCAAATCAAGATTTTTATTTGTTTCCATAAATCAATAAAAATTGAAAAATCTAATAGCTGAATTTGGAATGTTTTTTGATTGAATGAAAAGTCCCTCATGTACGTTGACCTTGGTCTACCACTGTGATAAACTATGAAATAAATTATATCTTTTTCATCACCTAATTATAGGTGTGTCACATGATTATGGCTACAAACTATGGCTTGTTTGATGGTACGATTCTGATCACTAGAATGTATAATAATTTCTGAGTAATACACTAATGGGAACACAGAATAAATCATCTATATGATGAAATTGGATAATTCCATGTATGGGTGATGTTTTTATCCAAACACATCAAATATTATATGTGGGAGGAACATTATCTGAGGATAACAGTTATCATTAGTGTTGGTCATGCGTTGTTCCTGATAATAACCACCATCAGGGTGGGGCATGTGGTGCTTCATTGAAGGTAGAACCAAGGGTTAAGACTAACATTCATATAGTGGTAATAGATATTGGGACATATGGAAATACATGTGACATAGTGTGGTAGAATACGACATCCTTACCAGCAACATTTCAAAACATGTGGGGTCGGGGTTTGTAGAAGCTTGTTTAGCACATGATGATTCGACACGTGTGTAGTTATATGTGTACTTGATAATTTAATTATTCATGAAATATATTATAATGTATTTATGAACAATTTTATTAAGGTTTGATTGGTTGTTTCCAAATGGGCATATTTTCTCACCCCACATGGGATTTTTGATGTGCATGTAGGCATAATGATTAGGGACCCAAGGAAGGGAAAAGGTATAGTTAATGGGATCTAGATGTAGAGGTTGGTGTTTAAAGGTGGTATAATGATAGAATTTTAATGTAAGTCACAGTATTTAATTTAATTTCTGACCTTTAACATGTTATATTTTGACATACCAATTTGAGGGTCCTTTTTTATTTATTATATATTACTTCAGGTACTTCCATTTTCATTTATTATATAATTACTTATTTACTCAACTGTGTTTATTTTATATATTATTTAGGCTTATATTTTTTTGATACTGAGGGTATAGTCTCCCCACTGAATGCACTCAGGACTTCGCTTCGAGTTATCATCCTATTATGTATGGGAATAACACATAAGCCCATATTTCACTATAGTTCAGACCCGGTGAATTTGGCTAAGTGTTATATTAAATATAGAGTATCATAATAAAAAGATTTGTAAATTTAGGTTCATGATATTACTTGTTGTTGAGTTTTCCATCCTATGAACCCATTTAATCTCAACCCTAACCCATCCCATTTAATTAAATGGTTTATTCCATGCCCTACCATTTATGAAGGGGTTAACCATTTCTTGGCCCCCTAACACATTAATCATTAAATATATAGCATATATTATATCACGAAATATCTAAATAATCAATGTCTCATAAAATCAATTACCTAACTGAATTAAATTATCCCATTTAGACTAAAAATATATATTTGTTATGAATTAGATTTTATCCATGTTACAAATCAACCCTTATAAATATTTTCAAATTTGTAATGCATTATATACACATTTAATTATTTTAGATTTAGTTGATCTAAACTATAAAATATATTTTCAAAATAATTATTATAATATATTTAATATCTCATGTTATCAATATATTTTTAATCAAGTAATATTGGTTTTATGGATCAAAAATTGTTATTCTAAACCCCAACAGAATATTATTCATTCTATATTACTCAACCCAATTAAAACAAAATCCCATATATTCATAGCTTTAACACCTTTTAACACATTTCTTGTCATTCTGAGTTATCATATTGAGTTAAAAATATATGCCTCTAAGATTTATATTGGGTTCTCCTTCGAGTAGTGGATATAGTCTTGCTAATAGTTTTAGTTGCTGGTATAAATTTTCTATATTTTTAACTTTAACAGTATGTTTATCTGTTGAATTAATCTAATATTTTTTCCTTATTCTTAAAATACGAAATACCTTTCTAATATGTATAATAGGGTTCCATAAGGTAAACCACTAGTTATTTTACAACTTTGAGAAGAGTTTTGGGATACAATTTTGAATGTTTGTGAGGTTATAGATCTCTATAACATGGAAATAATAAATGTAATATTATTTTATAAATTATTTAGTTGGTTTTAGTCTATGAATTTTTTAATTATTTCATGTTATTTTCATAGTTTATTATATAAATTTTCACTTAATAATAAAATAATTTTGACTTCTATATTGATCAGTCAAGGAAGGATCACTGTTTAATGAGATCATGTAATGTGTACTATATATTACCATTTATAATTTTTCTAATAGTGATTCTTGATAATATGTTATACATTAATGTATCAAAAGTTTGTATTTATTATCCCTTGGATAAGAAAAAATTATTTTTAGGCTACTTATACATTGATGTAGGAGTTACATTTTATTTAAAAATTGAGAAATAAGTTCCAAAGAAAATTAGACCGAGAGGTTTCTAATGTGTAATAAATTATAATGTTACTCTTAATAATTCACTTCAAAATAATATAAGTAATTTATTTAAATTTTCCTAAACTAAATTTGGATCATCATATATTTATGTGGTGGAAAAAATATAATCATTTCAATAACACCGATTATTAGGTATATCATGATCGTATTATTTATAATGATAAACTAGATTGATTTTTTAATATATGTAGAAAATAATTAACCATCATGGTTATATGTTTATTTAAAGTTATAGACACTTCAAAAAAAATTATCCCTATTATGTAGTGTTTCATTAAAGATTTGTAAAAATGTATTGAGAGATGATGTAATTATTATAGTGGTTGATGATGACAAGAAATATTATTAAGTTCATTTCAAAATGTATGGATTTCTTGCAAGTGAATGTACATAATTTATTCATGGTAGGTATAAGTTAGTCATTGATCACATTCATGGATATGAAATGATATATCTTTGATATTTTATGATTAAATTACCAAGACTTTTGATGTTCATTTGTTGGTTTGGTTAAAGTGAATTGATGAAAAAGTTTAATAACATCATGTCCATATAATGAAAGAAATTGGAAAAAAATAATATTAGATGATTTTAGTCTTTTATAATGAATATTGCTATTAGTTTGATTATATTACAATTTTAATGATTTATACATTTAATTATGTGTTCAAATGTGTAAGTTTCAGATGTTGGTTCTTGGATAGAGAAATATTAATTGATAAAGTTTGTATAAAACATATAAATCAATCCATTATTATTATGCCCCTAAAATGAGGAATTGTATAGTAGTTATTATATGTTAATTTTAGGTAAGGTGGATACTAGTGAATTATTCATGGTCAATCCAATGATGGTGAAACATGTAACTATGATGGTTTGTTTTATTACTGAGTAGATGAAAACACCTTAGGAAGTCTGAAATAAATAAATTGATTATTAATGTTAATCCATATTTCGTGACATGGGAAAACATTTATTAATATTTTTTTCTTTTATTATAAGTATAAGATAATGTTTTAGGATGTAAAGTCTATATAAAATTAATAAATATATTTGATATTATTTCCTGATATAGAATTAAACATTTTTCTTACACTTAAATGTTTGTAATTTAAACAAAACATTAAATTAGTATAGACAACATAGAAATTGATAATGATATGTTATTTATTAAATATCCATATAGAATCCTAGATCATTGAGAGTATAAATTTTATGAAATATTAAAACCACTGATATTCATGATTTCAATCGTTGATGAGATTTAAAAAGTAAAATTGAATTTTGAATCCTAGAAGAATGATAGATGCTTCAGTATTTGGTTCCCCTAAGACCCCTCCTGAGAAAGAAACCAAATCATGCTTCTCCTTGATGCCCGACTCTAATAATATAAGAAGTTGAAACTAGAAAAAATGGTATAAAATCCCATTTATAATAGATATTATCTTTTTTTTTAATTAAAACCCCAAGATGGTACTTTATATTAAAATTAAATTGATATATCTACTTGAATATCTTTAAACAACCTCTAAATTTAGATAACAACATGAAAGATATGTCACTTGTAAAACTATTTAAGTTCACAAATAATGATCCACCAAAAACATTATGAAACCTCAAGTAGTAAAAAAACATTTCAAACTCTTCTTACCCTAATCTAGATCACTATGTACATAACCTAAGGTCACCCAACCCTATATTAAACTCATTATTTTAAGTATAAAAACAATATAAAATAGTGGGTGGGTATCATAACATACAAATATGTTTTCCCTTATAAATATTTTTTAAGTGAACAAAAATAATAGGAACTCTATGAATTATATTTATACACGTTACAATAATTTGTATGCATAATAAATCAACTAAAAAATAAATTGTTAGATGAATAAAAATATCCACCACATAGATTTTATTATCCTCTCCAAAAAAACTACCTTTACATTATGAACATCATCCATTATCCATATCACATCGTAAAAATCATATATACACTGTAATATCACTCATGTCATACAATTGATATCCATAAAACCGAGTGTTCATAACAAAAAAACCATTTATCACTATATCTACAACAACAGTAATAAAACATATACAATAATAGTAGGGATATATGTAAAACAATTGTATAGTGGTATGAATACAATAATAATAACTAAACTGTTCCATTACCCAATTCTACCAAAATCATATCATCTATCTAAGTGAGAATTTAAAATATCATACAATAGAAATAAACACATTAATAACACCTATAATCATATCATTAATTGAATAATTTTATAATTCATGTAAATATTCCATAATTAATATCTTTTCATCACTAAGAAAAGATAATGTCTATTTCTATAATATTCTTAGATAACATTAATAAACTACCATTAACTATAAATTTCATTCATCTTATTACTTTACAATTACCAAATATTCACATTTCCATGTGAAACATACCTAAATAAATCATGTGTAACCATTATCCCACATTAATATTATATTTTAATGTATAAATATTAATAATATTATTCTTTGGAATTAATTATGTAATTATTCAATAATTATCACAATCCATAACATCAGATAAAAAATAGAGAACTTTATTTCATATATCATCACTCTATAATTCATATATAATAAATATATATAAACTAAAATAATTTATTTTTATTCAAAAAAAACATTTCCCAACATTATAAATTATTTCATTACGAATTCTCAAATATATTTAAATTCTAGAACTCACCAAAAACATAAATTTACATAAAAAAAATTAATTTCACTTATCATCATCAGTCTAATCCACCTGAATAAAAAATATGTTAATAGATTAAGGATTCCCCAACTCTATAATTTATCAATACCAATAAATGTGAACTAATTTTTCATAATAATCATTTTTAAAAATCACCATGATTAACATAATTAAATATTACTATAAAATTATACTATCATCGTTTGAAAAAAATACACATTCATATCACATATGAATATAATGTTTAAAATAACCTATCTCATAAATATAATATATCTTACATAGATAAACTTCATATATCTGACACTTCAATCCTATAAATCTTTATCCATCATAAATAAGCATCATAAATATTTCATCTAACCAATTTTTGTTGACAATATATTACATAATAATGGATATTTAGGGGTTACTTATAAAATCATAATCAAATAGATCTAGGTATTTGATAACATTTTATCTTAGGATTGATTCATTCAATTATCATATACTTCAATATAAAAATCATGACTAAATTTCAAGTTCTATGGACTCTTCTTCAAATTGTACATATTTTTCTACCTAAAAATTAATAATTGCGTTGTTATCTTTCATTATTTTAAATATTTATCTTTATACATGATTCAACAATAAAAGTATCGAAACATAAATTTTTATCTGAGATTAAACAAATGTTTTATAGATTAACTCTATAGTAAAAATAAACCATTTAGTGAGATTAAAAATCCATTAATTACCCCATTAACATATAAAAATATTTCCCAAACTTCCATATAAAATTCCCCATAAAAAAATTCATCCTTGAAAATACAACTCGTATAACTTTAGGTGAATAAGTCAAATCCCCAAAGATTAATTTCGCCACACAAAATACTAATATATTCTAATTAATATATATATTTAGGGGAATAAATTGAGATATCACATATTTTTATTCATTTAATTATTCCATATAGTGAAATGTAAACATATCTCCCCTTATATCTACGCTATTAGATTCATAAACATGTAATGTTTTGAAATTTGAGATAATTTTAAAATCCATTCTCCAGTGATATAATAATTTGTTCATTTTTTATTTCTTATACTATATGACTAAATATTATTCTATTTAAATTCATTTTATTTTTTATGGAAATAATATCATGAGGTTGAGTTTTAAAGTAAATGTAAAAGTATGATAATTTTCATAGTTTATATATAAGGGAAAAGGTTCATTAAACTATATAAATTGGTTGTTGAATTGGAATTAGATATTTATTTTTGGATCCAAACAATCAAATTATTTAAAAATTGGTTATGTTGTTTTTATAGAATCAATATGGTCAATAAAAATAGAATGATAAATTAAGGAAATTCATTATGATCATAATTTTGGAAAACAGAACCAATAAATAATTTCTTACAATACAGAGAGATGTAAATTATAAAGTGTATAGTTTAATAGATCAATTTCAGAAATATTAATATTCATATAATTAATTAACGTTCGAAAAGTATCCAAAACATTAAAATTAATTGAAACATAACTATGATTGAATTAGATCAATTATCATAACATTTTGCACAATTTGAACACTGAAGTGATATGTATGACAAACTAAAACTTATTGAGAAAATTATTTAAATTTAATATACTTTTCATCGATTAATGGTTTTAAAAATTATATATTTTAAATGAAATTTTTTTCTGAAAAATTAATTTTTTTCTATTTTATCTTGTAAATTCTCACAATTTTATGGTATTAATGGGATGAAAAGAACTATATATTTAATAAAAAAGTATCTCCCCCTATATTTTTAATTGTTATTGAATGTGATTACTTCTATAGTATCAAAATTGAATAATAGTCTAATATATCACCATATATATATATATATATTATGTGTCACCAATAAAAAATAATAAACTATAACTTGGTGGGTGGTAAATTATCTATCACACATATTGATAAACACTAAAGTATTTAGAAAGCCTAAAGTGTTGTACCCAATTTCATGTCAATGTAAAACAACACATCATTTTCTCAACCCTAATATTTTAAGTTTTTTGTTGTGGGTAATCTAAACACTATTAGGGTTATTTAAATTATTCACTTTACTGAATTTTAATTGTATATTAAAATGTGAATTTTTAAATGAAATCGAATATATTTAATAATTATATTGTACAATGTAAACTTTGGAGTCCCATATAGATGAAGGATTAGATATTTGACATTCCATGCTTTGAGACACTAATTTAAAACATCATAGGTTATTATAGGAAATACAAAATATTATTATGTCATGTTTCATTATGTATATTCATGATTGGTTATCTCAATAATTAGTGGATATATTTTATTTTGTTCAATGAAATCCACATTTGGTTGACCAATATGACATCAAGTACATCCACCACTCATTTATCACTACAGAATATAAGGTACATGTTATATCATTAACCATATACACCTAAAAATATTAAACATAACTACACGTGAACTTAAGTAAACATAAAGGGGTGACTATATCAAAAAAATCGGTAGATTTTCCTGGATGACTCCCCAATATTTCTAGGAAAAAATAAACAAATATGCTATAAAAACACATCAAAATAAAATACTCTTTGAAATAAAATATTTCTATAAGGGTAATTTTTTTTTAAATATTCTTAATAGTAATATATACACATTCCATTACATGAGATAATGAATTTAAGAAACTTCAACAAAAAAATCCTTTTTCATTCAATCTCTATAATATTTTAAAAAAATAGTAAAAAATGTTACACCAACCATAAATTATTTAACCTATAAAAAACCATAATACTAATATAAATAATGAAAATATGAAACACTAACCGGTTATAAGAATAAAAAAAATGGTTAGGAATCTCATGAGGAAACCTTACACATGTCCTGAAATAATCCTTACTCAATAGAACTCAATTCATTTGGCTAGTATAGGAATATTAACCATCATTATGGCCTAGAAAAACTAAATCAAACATTGGGCATGTTTTTTGAATGGAAATACCATCCCCATACCCAACCAATATGATAAAATCACATTATTCCAAAATTAATAACACTTAATTATGATTATTTTTTCAAAATTATAAATCCAAACCCAATTTTTTACTTCAATTAAAAATAAAAATTTATACCATAATAAAATTGGGAAAACACACTCATCATGTATAGACCATGAAATAGGTTCATCAAATGCCAAAAATATGATTCTAAAAAATAACCAAAAAATAATTAACCTTTTTAGCCAAGATATACACAAACTAGGCAAATAGATTCCATAGAGGTTATGAAATACATTTATCAAATCATTTAAATGTAAAATAAAGTATTCCATGTAAAATCTCTAGGTACTTTAAATATTATAAAGAAGTAATTTATATCATTTAAAAAAACTAAAAAAGATAACATAAGAAAAAAATATTTCATTTAATTAATGGGATCATTAAGGATAAAACTACCTTATAATATATTTATAAATCTATCACCATGTATCATTAACTTAAGAGGTATCATTTTACATCAAATATGCCATTCTACACAAATTAAATGATCCCAATATCCACAATTTCATCCAAAAATATATTAAAATAACAAAAAAGTAATTCATCATCGTAATAACATCATATATACCACAAATAGTGTATAAAATATTTATATAACCACCTTATAAAAATAATGATGAAATTTATTATAATTTTTGTGGGTGTCTCCATTATCAAGAAAAATCCACATTGAAAATCCCTAGATTACCAGGTCAAGATGACTATATACTAGAGCGGCTCTCTGACCTAGCGATGCTCTCTCCCTTCTGGTGACGGCGGCGGCCGCGACGTCGGCTCTTCCCCCCCGATGGGGGAGGGGGATTCGCCGTCTCACGAGAGATCTCGGTCATTCCGGCCGTTATCTAACCCAGAATATCTCCCTTCTTTTCCGAAAGCTTTGATTAACACTAAGGTGCCTGACCTAATCGATGGAACACCGAACCTTCCTCTCTCACTTTCTGAGTTCACGGAGTCTTCGTCCTTGCTGAATTTGACCTTGGTGGATCATTTGAAGAACAGAAGGCCTTCGGTGGATGATTTTGATCATTTTGTATTTGGTTCGTGGGATCTGCGCGAACGTGCGGTTGTGGGTTTATTGGATAGCAAGCAAATCATGATTCGATTTGAGTCTGAAGCAGACCTCATCCAGGAGTGGGCTAGGGCACCTCGTAATTTCAAAGGTATCCGTTTTATGCTCCTGTGATGGTCGTTCAATCTACATATGAACCGGGATTCCCCCTCCATTGCGGTTTGGGTTAGTCTTCCTAACTTACCTTTTCCGTTTCAAAATCCATCTGTTATTTGTTTACTGGGAAACATGGTAGGAAGATACCTTTGTTCCGATTACCGCATGGAAGCGATTTGCCATCCGGTAAATCCAAGGGTGTGTGTTGAAATGGATGCTTCACGTGCCCCTTTTGAGTATATTTGGATTACAATCGGGGAGGAGTACAGATGTAAGCAGAGTGTTGTTTATGAAAGCTGGACGGATTTTTGTGGGTGCTGCAAACGGCTAGGACATTCGACTGAAGTTTGTCAGGTGAGAAGGGATGGTCACAATGGGAAAGAGGTGAGGACAAGTTCTGAAGAGGGTAGAGAACACACTGAGCTGGGTAATGATTCGAGGATGGGTCGGGATTTGAAGATGAAGGGGGTTGCTGAAATAGGGATGGGTCCTCGGGAGAATCAATCAGCAGGGGATCACCTCGGCTCTGGTTCTGCTGTTATTGCCATGGAGGTTGATCAACCAATTGGAAATACCAGCATGGAGACGAACCGGGATAAGGCGGGAGCTGTTTGGTCTCCTACCACCGCGGGACCTGATCATGTTGAAAAGGAGTGGGAAGACAGTACTCTAGAGGCGGTTAACATGCCTAGACCGACCAATGTGCGGGATCCTTTGGCCAAGCCATTTATGGCTTTGAATAACAGGTTTGAGATACTGACAGAGGGTAAGGTGGCTGAGGTTCTGGAGGAGGAGTCCATTTCAGAGGGCGAGGGTGATGTTTTGTTGGAGGAGAATAAGCAGGGGTATTGCTTGGGGCTGGAACCGGTGGAATGCCCTGAGAGAACTACTGAGCAGGAAGGGAGACAAAACTTGACAGAAGGTATTCATGCTGAACAGCGGCTGAGCATTTCTGCTGGAGGGCCTGTTGCTGGGCTGAAGGATCAAGCCGGGGAGGGGAAGAAGAAATCCAGGGGATGAAAGGAGAACTGGAGTCCCCCTAACGGGTGCTCTCTTAGAGATATTGTTCAAGACGGGATCGAGAAAGGGTCTATTGGCGATAGACCCACATCAGCAACCTCAACAAGGAGGCCAAGAAGAGACTACTCATATCTCTCAAGTCCAATGAAGACAAGGTCTGATTCTAGAAGAAATATCCAGGTGGTTATTGCAGTCAAAAAGGGATGCGGGGTTAAGAATACAACATCTGTTATGAATAATTTGGATACACTTGGAAATCGGGTTCAATGTGCTAATTTTTGGAGAAACCCGGAATGGGAATCAGCTATAGGAGAAGGCGAATCATGTTTGGGATATGCGGAGGATTGTGGTTACTATGATGATTAACTCTTTGTTGGTTTTGTATGTTTGTTGTTTTGGTTTTTGTTGTACTATTTTGGTGCTGTATGTTTGGCACCGATGACCCATAAAATGGCTTTTATAAAATTAAAAAAAATGATTTCCAGAAAATCCCTAGATTATTCTATAGAAATAAATAATAAGGAAAGAATAGATGAAGAAAATATTTTCAGATTATGTTACCTATAGTATAAGACTTATGAAATAATAAAATGTACAACAAATTCCTTTAGGTATAGAGATAATGTTGTTATAGGTGTTAAAGAACATGTGTAGAATCCTATCCCGGCTTACTTGATAAATGTAGCCAGAGTGGTTTTCCATGTAGACTCAATTGTGCCTCCCCATATACTAGAGACTACTGACTAGAAGTAAGGGTATGAAGGTGGTACAGTGTGGAGACTATACCTTCTAGTGTTGAACAATATACATAATAATAAATAATAAATAAAATGATGTGGAATATATATTTAGAAATAGTAGTATTAATAATAAGAAGATAACAAAGCCAGTGCCAAATCTACCAACCATGGATGAACACACTAATCTATAAATACAGATAAGTTCATTATACAATAGGTAATATATAATATGTGTCAAGAAAAAAAATAACAAATAAAAAAATAATAATATAACTCTATAAGGAATCCAATATACATTCTCATCCCCCTTCTCAATGTAAAACCCTAGTACATAAAGAGAAACAACAAGATGAACAATCCCATATCATATCCCACAACCAAGAGAACATTCCAGGTATGAAATAGTAGTCGAAATAGGTTGTGAGTAAAATATAGAAGGACACCACCAATTGTGTATAATTAAATCCATTCCATGAATATAAAATAAGAAATTTTAGGATATAATAAACATGTAGTGTAATGAAATAAATAAAATCAACTCATGTCATGGTCAGGTCCCTCATGAATTCTTGGATATCAATAACTACTTTGGTCTATCATAGATATCTCTGATAGTGAGAAAACAATTATAAATAGGACCCAAGGATAAAATCACTTGTCTTTAAGTATAACTCTAGTCATGTGGAACCTAAGAATAATGAAAGGAAACTATATATACCAATTATAATATATGGTTAAACAAGATTCATTATATTATGATTTAGAGATTAATGTAAATAAATAAGTACCCAGGAATAAAATTATTTCACTAAACCTCTAAACCCATATAAGTAATCAAATAGTAGGAATGAAAGTATCACACAAGGCTTAACATAATTCATCTTACCTTTGAGACCATCCATGGAATTCCATGAAAAGAATATAGGTATTCTTATTAATATAACATCATTTCATTTAACCTCTGATCCTATAAAATTCATTTCCCATATGGAACCCAGTATCGCTCAAGGGTTATTATAATTTCAGTTAACCTCTAATACCATAAAAGTAATTATGTATCAGGAATCCAAATATCACCCAATGATTAATATAATTCATTTATCCTCTGAGTCCATCCATGGAAATCATTATAAGGAATCTTGGTATCAATCAAAGAACACTACCATAGATAAAGATATTTTCTTTTAATAATTAAATATAGGACAATTTATTGTCCATATAAAATCAAAATTCATCAACAAACCAATTATTGAATCAAATCACCTTACTGAGATAATAAGTTTACATTCAAGTACAGATTCAAACTAAAAATTCCTCATGACTCATTTAAGTTATCAATTTATATCAAGGAGTAAGAAGGGAATGTGAAAAAACATTTCATTTAACAATTCATTATAAATCATTTTACTTAATACCATATTCAATGTAATCATAATTATTAAGGTCCAAGTGTGTGTTTCTATAACAATTACCATTTATTATGTTCATCAAGTAATTATTTCTAAATAAATAATCAAAAAAATCATAGAGGGGTATTTTTGTAATATGGGAATCATTTCCACAATCAAAACATAATTATTTGAGTCTTACATCTCATTCAAAACCCATTTATTATGATTTTTTACTACATAAGTCAACATAGTCCACAAAAGGGAACATCCCTGAGAGGAATTCAATAAATCCATTGACCCTCATTTATGGATTTTTTCTTTAAAAATTGGCCAAATAGACTTAGTAGTGTTCTGTTTAATTACTCTCATTAATACTCAAGAGAATATAAGTGACACACCCATAGGGTAGTATATATTTAGGTATCAACCTCTAAAAATGTAAAAAGGTCCACATAAAGGATCTAAATAATAATATATGCATTTAAATTTAAGAGTTACGAATTTTTGGAGTGACATGGAGAGAAACCAGCATACAGCACAATGAAAAAACCTTTTAAAAATGATTAAATTTTGTGAGAAAATATATAGACCATCTACCTTATGTTTTATAAGATTCATTGGTCTATTATCTTGATTTTATTTTAGTGGGAGTGAGAGAAATTTATGGAAGTGATAAACTCTCTACAAGTAAGGCATGTTATCCCAAAAATAATTAGCATATGATTTGACTAGACAAACTAGAAAAGGGGGAAAGTGGAGTTATATACATAACTCTAGTCTTACAACACTTTTTATCACCCTATATTGGGATCTAGAATAAAGGAAATCTACCCATGTAGGTGGGAGGAATAGGAGTATCACATGGAGGCCCTCTTAGTAAAAATGGGGAAAGAGAGTGGGTAAAAACCTTTTTATGTTCATAGAGGGAAATGGTAAATTTTACCCTTTTAATAGGAACATAGTTAGGCTACACAATTAAGAATACTATGCACCAAACGTGTTATTCCACTGTCCTATGATCCTCCAAGACACCCTATTGGATAATAAGGTTTCCTAATATTTTGGAAACCGTGTCATTCTGTTGCCCAAAAACTATAACATCTTGAAATATTATAAAAACAAAATCTCATTTTTGGTTGAATTAAATGAATTATTGTGTATTATGGTTTTAGAAAAATCATGAACTTATTTGGATCTATTATATCATATTATATTTATGAGTCCATTAATAATCATAATCCTTGATAATATTGATGTTGATAGTGATCATATGATTATTGTTAATTTATGGTTTTGGAAAGTCCAACTCACACACCCAATGGATTTGAAGGCCTCAACTAGTAGAATTGTACCCTACGATGCCCTTTTATCAAATATATTGCGGGCTATAAAATCTCTGTTATTTTCCTTTGACCAACCCCAATGTGAGATCCAACAAATTAAACACAATCAAATCCCTTTATGAGAGAATTTTATGCTCATCGAGGTCATGAATCAAACCATGTACGTTGAACTACCCCATGAAACTCTCAACATCACGCAACATAACATTATGGGATTTTTTGATTTAATAAATTGATATGTATAAAAATTATAAAAATATTAATATTTATATTGTATAGAGTAATTTATATATATATTTTTTATATTATTATAACATTATAAATGATTTTTATTTTGATATAATAAAACATCTATTTCAATTTTGGGTAATATTAAAATTCAATTAAGGAATTTATATTGAGAAATTTATGGTTATTTGAAATAAATAATATCTTAATAAAATATAATTAATAAATAATTTTAATTAAATATGGAGTATCAAATAATTTTTATGAATTCAATTGTAATGTTAAAAGTGTTCAAAAATAGTTTTTATCAAAAAGAAACAAACATTTATCAATAAATTATGATTCATATTTTAAATTTTAAAATTTAAATTTTTTAAAAAATTTGTATAAAATAAATATTATTTCTGTTATGAGAATGTAAAAACTTTCTAAATGTGAATTTTTATTAATTTTTTGAGACAGATGAATTTTCAGGTATAAATTAAATATGGTATAAATATATGGTTCATATTATGACATCATAACGACCCTAAAGTAATTTAATAAATAAAAATAATGTTATCCACGACCAAGTATATGATTCCCCTTTAAAATAATTTATTTTTAAGTCAATTTGATTAATTTTATATATCCTTTAAGAATCCTCCCAAACCTATATTGTATTTAAGTGTTTTAAAATCATTTCATTAAGAACATGACTGACTTCCACATCACCATGGGAAATATTTTAATGATTACAGACCCATAACATATAAAATAATGATAATTACACCACTTTTATAGAAAAAATTATAAAAACCATGTTATGGTTTGTGTTATATAATTTTTTTCTTATATATAGTCTAAAACCTATGTTTGGGAAATTATAAAGAACTCCCAACTCATTTCATATATAAAGACCGCAAATATCACATTCCACTTCACTAAAAATCTTTTATAACATCCTAAATATATCATATTATCTCTAGAGTCCTCCCATGGTTCCCCTAAACTCTCAATAAGTTCCCACAATCATTTGGAATCATCCTCTCAAGGTAAGGGATCCTCTCCTTCTCCTCTTTATTCAAGAATCATCATTATCTTATTCCTTTATTTTAGAATTTATAATGTTGTTATATTCTAATCCATATCACCCATAATTACATAATTATTTATAAATGATGATATTCCCCTTTAAGTCTCTTTAATTCCTCCTGTGAAAATTTAGGTTCCCCTTTTATGCTAGTGAAATCTCACTATGATTTTCCATGACAAACAATTATTTAGTGAATACAAATACCCATTTCCTATCAATGGTATTCAAAATTATTCACATATAATTATAGTATTTGGGGATTAAATTTATGTATTCCGAACTCCTTTAATGTGTAAAAAATGTTATGATACATTATTCCATGATGTATGATCTATGTGGTGCACATATGCATGTAAATGAAATGAAAGTAAAAGGCGATCCAAAAATTATGATGTTATCTAATACATTTGGT
The DNA here is from genome assembly GCA_963277665.1 of Viscum album. Taxonomy (NCBI): domain Eukaryota; kingdom Viridiplantae; phylum Streptophyta; class Magnoliopsida; order Santalales; family Viscaceae; genus Viscum; species Viscum album. Next base: position 459,044,373 of record OY728157.1, on the reverse strand, counting down.
ATTTATTTGGTATCATTATGTATGATTAAATGGATTATGTAGTTAACCTAATATATCTTGGATCTTTTTCCCATCATGATTTTCTAGCGGAAATAATTGACCTCTGTTTATGCTTCATGCTGAAAGTTGTTTCCTCATTATTATGTTTCCCTAATATTATAATGAATTACCATGTCCCAATGTTCATGTTCATTTATGTCACCCTTTTTATTTCCAATTTAATTAGATATATATAAAAAATATTATTTTCTTCTTGTTATTCCATGTTTACTCTGTTCACGGTCTTCATTACTCACCCCTTTCTTATGTATATCCCCAAGTTACTCCATGTAGTTTTAAGAAGGATGAAATATTATGATCATGTTACAGATGTTTCCAATAATATAAATATACCCCTATCTTATATTGTAATTTAATGTCCTGATTACCCAAATACTCTGGACTTCTTGATCTTTTGTTTTTTATTATGTTTACTCATATGTAATATAATATGAATGAGTGTGTATTAAAGGCACTATTTTTCATTATCAGTATGAAAGAAATTTTTAATTTTTATTGGGATTAGGATTATAAAACTATAGATAAAGGAGTAGGGACAATACACATCATAATATGAAATCACCACATTTTATAAATTATAGTGTAATTGGTTTCTTATAAAATACATTCGTATCTAGATAAAACAAGTTGATGTGGCTTTGACATAGATATACCTAAGGGTAAAACATGTAAACACATAATTGGGTTAGACTTGATCAGGAACTGGTTTAGGGAAACGGGTCTTTATACACACATTGTTTGAAATTATTGTGTTATAATCATTAGTAAATTACCATTCTCATTATGATCCATAATTAAGGGAAAAAATTTACATAATATTCTATGATAGAGAATAGAACATGGATAACATGGACTGATGGCTAGAAATTAATAAATTAAATAATAAATGTAATTTATCTGTCATCCCTTTAATAAAATTAGATTCTTTTTTATGAGTCCAATAGTTTTAAAATACTCATATCTTATTTTCCCAATATTCTATGCAATGGTTGGAAATAGAATGAACTAAGTAAACAACAAATGTGAAGGGAAATGTGATGACTACCCAAACAATATGCCCAACTTGATGGGAGCAGGAATTGTGAAGTTGATAGTATCCTAGTTGAATTGGGATCTCAATAGTCCCCTAAATAAAGAGGAATTTCCAAATACCATTAATAGGGAATAAGATGATATTGATTCCCTTATGTGAAAAAGGCCTCTGACTTTTAAAGATTCATCTAATCCCTTAATCACAGAATAATGGATCAAATCCATTGAGAAGATCATTCCATCCTTCAATGTTATGATCAAGAGAAGGTAATAATATATATTTATCATATAGTGGGAGAATATGATCAGATGGGTACATTGATCAACAATATGATGATTAAGTAATTAATCAAAGAGACGGGGTGGATGGTGTCATGAACCAATCTGGTATTTCATCCAACTCGACACCTCACCCAGTCGGTGGAATGGTTTGATGAACATTCTCAATCCCTATAGACTGGAAACTATGGACTGGGTATCAAAAACATAAATTTTGAAACATTTCACACATGATTATAACCATAATCAAATAAAAAATAGAAAAATAAACCATTACTACTGACATAAACCAACAAGGCACCACAAATTTTATAATTAAGGTTTTAAAACATTAACTATAAACTATAATGTTAAAATTGAAAGGAAAGAAAAAAAATAACTCAAAAACTCAATGAAACATGAATGGAATCACACTCAAGCCACCACCACAAACACATGCAACCAGTGGAATGCTAGAAACATAGAACCAACATCACCATCTGGACACATATTACCCTTACCTAGGTCTAACATAATAAAATAAATATACACCCAGTGGTGTATGTAGTGTGTAATCCAACACCCATTAAGATTCCATAAAAAATAAAAGGTTCCATAATATAACATTAAAATAAAAATTAGGATTCATATTTATTCAAAAACACTTTAAAACGTTTTCAAGGAAGCATTTTAATAAAATCCATTCTTAAGGGGAAACTTTCGTGGAAACCCATTTCTCAACGAGCATGAATTAAAATTGAAATATACGCAAGCCTCATTATATGAAAATTCCTAGAAATACATCACATAAGCATTTTTTGCAAGATAAAACCATCGGTAAATCCCTATGGGTAGCTAATATAAGTGAGTCATTTAGAACCTCATATGGTAATGAAACATGGTAAAACAACAATAGACATCAAATTTAAAATGCACGAGCCACTAAGAGGGAACATCCCATGGGCCTAGTGGTCTCTGATAAGTAACATGTTTAGTTAGTGTTGTAATTTTCAATCATTCAAAGTGAATTCGGGTTTCCCCACTTCCATGTAAACTTGGATCAATTCATTAAAATAATCTAATCTTTCCACTTCCAAAACACCAACATACTAGTTCTATCTTTTTGTCACCAAGATACCCAAGATTCACATTGTGCTTAATACTATTTAAAATATTTCCAAAACCACCACTTTATCATATACATGTCAACAATTACAAACACCCAAGTAAATCACCACTATTGAAAATCATTAAACCTTAATCATAATTTTCAATAAACCACCCACTTTTAATTTTATACACACCAAAAAAATTTAGAAGCACATTTTTCAAAACTTTCACAACCAAAGATACCATTTTTGGAAGATCAGAAGAAAATATAACAATTAGTTCCAACAATTTCTTGGGGGAATACCCTATAGATTTCACACATAAACCATGTTCACTTTAAAACATTCTTCACATAATTTACATAATTTAAAATTCTCATTTAAAGATACCGAACAAAATCAAACATTACAAAATAATCCATTTTCCATTGAAAATCCACTTTCAAACACGTTTTCACAATAAGTGACATTGAAAAACCATTGTATACCTTCCACAAAACGATTAAAACACATTCAATAAGAACTAATATAAATATTACATAAAACATTACCATTTTTCTTTAAAAATTCTACTTTCATTCTGCATTCATCAAAAAATCCATCCAAAACATGTTTCGTACCACATAAGCAATTCATAGAACATATTTATGGTTCCAAAAAAGCATATAAAAATCATCATAAAATGTTAGAGAATGTAACAACCTACCTCAAGTGTAGAACCATCTGTAAATTAGTGCAAAATTACAACTGCACCCCCAAGGGATCCGATAATGGAATGATTGGATTGTAAACATCAACATTGAACTCTAAAAATCAATATCCAAAACTAAATAGGTCACCAAATTGGATAGAGAATAGAATCCCTGAGAATGAAGAATATAAACCCCAGAAAAATAGATAAATCAAGAAGGATAACCATTTACTTGAACGTTACTTGAAGAATACCCACCAAAAACACGAAAGGAATGGATTAAAAAAAGCCTAGGGGAGAGGGGGAGGCACCTAGGAAAAGAAATATTGAATGGGGTTTGCATGGTTGGATTTGGGGTTAAATCTTGAGAGGTAATAATAGGAATTTCCTAATTTTTAATGTCCTAAAAATCACTCATGGTTCTTCCACATAGTTTTCCAAATCATGTGGCAACCATTTTCACCTCTCATGAAAAGCAAGAGTAATCCACATGGTTAGACCATGCAGTTCAAAACTCATATGCTTACCATGTGATTATGCACTATCCAAAAACACCACTTGGATGAGAGGTTACTTGGGCAATGGTATACAGTTTCCCAAACAATGTGCCAACCGTAAACCACCAGCTATTAACCCCAAACTCCCATTTTTCATAAAAAATATATGGTAAACCCAAAGGAAAAAATCTATAAAAAAATAAATAAAATAGATGCCTCAAAATCAAAACCAAGAACACTCAGAACTCAAGATAAACCCAAAGATCAAAGTATAAACCAGATCAAAGTACAAAAATTAAAACTCAGGTGTGACAATTCTCCATACCATGAAAACATTACTCCCCTAGAAAGTCAGTCCATGTATTGATCTAAGAACAAAGACTATTACTCCTCCACACCTCTAGGAAATTACTAAAAACCCAAAAATTAGGGGAAATAAAGAAAACCATGAATGAAAATGGATATTCATAGGATTTAACATGGGAGGTCTAGATGGACTCCCTACCATATTCCTTTGGCACCCAGAAATCAACAACAACTCTAATTTACTGATCAAAAGAAAAAGAATAATCACAACTAAATAATCTAATCTCTTAATCCAAACACACCACACATTACTACACATAACATATCAATTCCAAACTACACCAGAATCAAAACTAGATTGTCAAAACAAGAGGCTCAGACTGACTCCCCACCAAAAAAAGACTGACACCATCCAACACTAGGAGAAACCACATTAAGAACGAAGGTGGGTGTCTCCACCATTTTAATATTTTATCTTGTTTCCAAAAAAAATCATGAGGCATAGACCACCCTAATAAACATTCCCACTAACCAACAAGAAAAGTACAATAAACCAATAGCCTTTCCCATAGGCGAATAAAACCACAACACAAGGGGTATAACAAAAGAAAACTTTGAACCAAGTAGAATTAACTTTACAATTTACCATCCTAATGGGATGTGACCATTTCAAGATGAGCACAGACTAAAATCAAAACCTATTTATAATGATTACTTCACATAGATAAAAAATTAAAGATTCACATATAAAAATGAAAATCCACTAAAAATATATATGAATATATGACCACCATAATTTTTTCACCAGGTTGAATTTAAAATAATAAGGAAAACTGCAGCAAGAAACCTAAACCTCCCACACCGAAATGGTGGAGACCAAACAATCATCATGGATCCCCATACCATCAGTGGATTCCTGACTAGTTTTCATATTCACTACATGGACTATGTATCAAGTTCTAATTTTTGAAGAATCTCCTTCCTCACAGTCAAGAGTTGAAGATCCTTGGCTGGAACACCTAGATTTGATATTATGAGTGACCACTCAGCACTATGGGTGGAACCCAAAGATCACAACACCGCATGAGATTCACTTTTTTCAAACATGTTACTTTCACCATGATTAGAACGAAGAAGATAAAAGCACAACATATTATTTCACCCTATATTAGATACAAAAGAAGCAATATTCCCAAGGCATAAAACACCATTCAAAATAGGAAGACACGGTTCTATTAAATTTGTAGTACACTAAAGATTCCAAAACACCCAATTTTGATTATTAATGAAATTACAACACTAAAATACAACATCATATACAACCATACTAACCAAAGAATCTTTATAATGACATGGTCTTTAAACTGAGCCTCGAACCGCACACTACTCCTACAAATGGACATGATATCCTTATATGACTAGACCTTCCACAATAATGGAACATAATTATCCTACACCCAAAAGGATATAATAAAGGATCAAGATTCATTTTTAATCACAACACCAACACCAATAGATTCAAGATGATTTTCCCATATCTTTAACAACACTCCCTTCACCACATTCAAATACCGAAGGAAAATCAGTTTCCTCAATCACTCCTACTTAAAACATCTTCAACATGAACAACATGCCTCACCACATCAGAATAAAGGTCAAGCAAAACTCTATCATATTAAAGCATAAATTTGGAAACTCCACCCTCAACAACTCAAACAACTCAGGGATAATAAATTTCTTTAATTTTTTCCCCATCAAGTTATCCTCCACAATAAGATCTGCTCGAACACAAGAGGTATATGGATTATATATCTAGTACCGAAGGAGAAATTCAATGGGTTGGTAAATTTGAGGTTCTACCAATGGTGAACTACCAATGGATACACTTAAAAATCCATAAAATCCTTATGGGTGCATACAATATCCAACAAGAAACCAAGAACCCAATCAAATGAATCCATCATCCAAAACATACGACAAAAAAACAATGAACAAACAAATGGAACCAACTCAAAGGCTTCTCAAATTAATTACCAATAGAAACCACAAACCATTATATCCAAACTAGCTTATTGAAAATAACTCATACTTGGAACACCATTTCAACAGAAATGAGTTCTTAAACTAAAAACACCTTGTAAGAAACCTTCTGAAATCACTAGAGGGAACACTATGCAACTACTTGTCATCAAAACATTACATTTTTTCTTAAGAATAATTTTTAAAAGAAAAAAAGATTTTTGGGTTGCACACTCACCAATGGTATTCCATGGAGCCTCACACATTCATATTCTCATGCCAAATCAGGCACCACTCACTTTATGTAAATCATGCAACTAATCCACTCATGCCATTAACCATCCACATTTCAACACATATCCACAAATGTGGTCACTCATGGAAATACTAATGTCCAAAACAAAACCATTCCACCTTCCAAAACAAAAAATTAAATCCACACCTTCATCTTCTCAATCTACATTCCATTTCTAAATTCACAAAACATCTTTTCAGAAATTGATATCCACAAAATAAAAACCCATTTTTTATTTCAGAAAACATTTTCAGAAAAACTGTAACCACACAAATAAAACCCATTTTCAAAATTATCACATCAAATCACATTATCCTCTTTAGTACAAGTCCGATGAATTCCATTTTTAAATCCAAATCATTCTATTAATTTTTTTTTTCAAAGCTTAAAAAATATCATTTTTTAACAATTATTTGATTAAAAACTCATATATTTTTATTAAAAACAATTTTCTAAAACATTTTAAAAATAAATTCTATTTTTAAACAAAAAATTTCATTATTTCCCATGGTTTAGTTACAAAAACATTATTCTCAACAAACTCATTCCCACTCTAACCAAAAATTCATTTTACAAAAAAAACAACCTTTTTAAATATTCCTTCAAAATGATTCTAGAAATCCAATTTTCTATCTTCCCATGACCAAAATATTTAAACATTAAAATATAGGTTTCAAAATTTTTAAACAAGAGTTTTGAAGAAAATTTCCAGAATCAAGAAATATCCAAAACAAGTCATGAGGTGAAATTAGTGTCAATGGGTGACTTGGCCATATGGTTGGCGCCACACCCCAGTAGCACCACCATCACAGATAGTTTTATATTACCATGTCCCATGATCTATATAGATTTCATGTCCATGTGAGCTCATAAAGACCACCGTCCCAACTCCATCTTTATTTCCGAAACATCAACCAAAGCAAAAGAACCAAATGACTCAAACAAAACTCAGCTTCCCATGGAGACTCGTGTCCCTTCCTAAATTTCGCTACCTAATCCCCATAATAAAAACTATAAACCCAATCCGTAATAGTTCTATCTCTAGTTTATCATTATTATTCCCCAAATAATGTGACCAAAAAAGAGTTTGGCCTTCTCTGATACCATTTTATCACGAATCGATCCAGGATTCCATCCATCCCAACACCCGACTTTGTACATGACATGCCCCGAAGAGTATTCCTGGACCCCATGGGGTGGAAACTACTGCCTAGGTATCAACAACAAAGTTTTTGAATTATTTCACCAATATTTATAACCATAATCAAATGGAAAAATAGAATAACAAACCATAATAGCTGACATAACCAAAACACGGTACAAACAATTTTTAAATTAAGGTCCTACAAATTTAACTAGAAACTAAAATGATAAAATGTAAGGTAAAGACATAAAATTAATCAAAAAATACATGATTAATGAGGGTTATCACCATATATACACCACCACCAATACGTAAAACAAGTGTAATTCTAAAAACATGGAACCACCATCCCCATCACGACACATCTTTCCTTTACCAAGGCCATATGTAACAAAATATACATACCACCAACTATATATGTAGGGTGTGAGCCAAATCCCAATAAGATGATAGAAAAAAGAAAATGTTTCATGGTATAACATTAAAATAAATATTAACATGAAAATTAACACAAAAATACATTAAAAAAATTTCCTGGAAATATTTTAAGAAAAACAAATCTCAAGGAAACACTTTAAAGGAATTCCATTTCTCAACAAGAATTTCTTAAAAAATAAAATATTCACAAGCTACACTATATATTGACTGATGGAACACATCACATAACCATAATGTTTCAATAGAGCACCATGGGTGACTCCCTATGGGTGGATAGTGTAAGTGAGTCAATAAGAACATTTTACCTCGGTGAAACATGGTATGGAAACCATAAACATCTTCTTATCATGCACGAGCCACTAGGATGGAACATCCTTCTACAAATTTTTTTCTATTTTATTAAAATGACACTTTCAAGAATATTGGAGACCATACAACAACATTCACACGACATAAAGAAAATTTCACCATACAAATTTCAAAATTCAAAAATTTCAAACAGCAATATCATCCCGCCTCCCACGAACCAGATGCAAATTTTTAAAATTTGAATTTAAAACGACCATCATATTGATCCATCCACGTCACCTAGTTTCCATAGATACATTTCCAAACTAACACAACCATCGCCAATGTCGCAACACTGCCATCACCACTGTCATTGCACAACACGTCATCGTCACCCATTGGAACCGGAGATCCATCCTCATCAAGAAAACCAGCAACCTCACCATCGGGAAATCCCATTGTTGTTGAAAATACAGAGTTGGTGTACCACCAAGGTGACCAAAAGCACAAGATGCCTCAGCCCCAAACCAATAAAATGCCGGCGACGTCAACCGTCAGAACCCACCAAACCAGCGTGAAACTCAAAACCAGTAGACTGTCCAAAGAGCCCTCACCACAGATATCCACGTCGCGCCACTAGTACCACTAGGAAGCAATTGACACCAAGACCCCAAAGATATCCACAATGCCGCCCATTGAGCATGAACCTTGGAAACATTACACCCAACGCCTGTACCGGCAGAGCTGCCTGGGACATCCTCCCCATCGCACCACAAGACTCAAAGCACCCGATATCCCAACACACCCGACTGACCTGGAAGGGAGAGGAGGGACTGGAGGCCACATGGGGTACAAGGGAAGAGACCACAAAAGCAGGCCGAAGACGAGCAGGCACCCACAACCACACCGAAACACACCGATGTAGAAACTTCATCAGAGAACAGAGACCAGAGTGACTCAAACAGTAAAAAATGGAGAAAGGAAATTGGAAAGATAAAATCAGGGAGAAAATGAAAGGGTATGGAAATCCCCGCTATTGACGAACCAAGAAGCCCAAAACCATTGAGATTCCGTTGCTCCATGTCCGACTAGGAGAGGAGTGTTGGAACATGAGGTCAGAGCGAGGTTAGGAGGCCAGGGAAGAACTGAAACCCAATCCGAAGAAGGAATAGGGAAGGAACCGAAATGGGGATGGAACCCTAGGAGATAAGAGGATGATCCAGAGAGAAAACCAGAGGAAAATGTGGGTGGAGAGATCCGCCACCGAGAGGGGATGAAACCCAGGAACCAGGGAGAACACTCCAGAGAACACCTTGGAGGAAATCGAACACTGGGAGGTCACCGTGGATGAGAGAATATGTCGGGAGGTCAGGGGAGAGTGCTCTTGAGAGGGGAGCGCTCCCCAATGATGGAACATCCCATGAGACCAGTGGACTCCAATCCTGTCACATTTTTAGTTATTGGTTTAATCATCAATCATGCTATGTGAATCCAAGATTTTCCACATCTGAGTCAACTAGGAACAATTCACTAGAAGAACATGGGCTTTCCACTTCTGAAACACTAGCATAGTAGTTAAAGAATTCCCACCTAGATACTCAGGATTACATTTGTTCTCAATACGAATTTACGTATCAAATAAACAACCACTTTCATAAATATATGTCACGAATTACAAATACATAAGGAAAACACCAATTTTGTAAATTATTACACAAGAACCAATATTTTTCGTAAACAATCCAATTTCCATTTTACACACACTAGAACCATTTGGAAAGACATTTTTAACCAATTACACAACCAAAGAAACACATTTAAAAACATCAAAATAAAATAACACAATTAATTCAAAATATTTAAATGATCCATACCACTTTAAATTTCAAGAATAAGCCAAGTTCACTTTAAAACATTCTTCAATTTATGAACATAATTCACAATTCACGTTTAAAGGTGAACAATAAATTACAACATGCCATAATAATCCATTTTCCCTTGAAAACCAAGAATAAAACATGTTTTGATCATATGTTCCATTGGTAACAGATTTCATACCTTCCACCCAATTTGTAAAACATATTAAAGAAACACTACCCTATTTCTTATGAAGAACATAACCATGTTTCTCTAGATATTCCACATTCATTATATGTTCATTATAAAACTCTCCCAAAACATGCTTCTCCCTACATAAGAAATTTATAAAATAAATTAATTGGGACAATAAAGCATATAAAAATCATGTAGAAATGATTGATTATGGAACCACCTACCTCAAGTGTATAAACTTCTGAAACTCAGTACTAGACCAAAACCAAACAACCAATGAACCCAATAAAGGAATTATTAAACAAAAAAGTCATTATTGTAGCATAAGAATCATGATTCAACTCAAAATAGTTCATTGAAAACTATGCAGATACGAAACCCTAAGAAAGAAGAAGTTAAAACCTAGAAAATAAGTGAAATCAAGAAGGAGAACCACTTACTTTGAGGAATCTTTATGAATCTATATAAAAACAAAAGAAAGAAATTATAATAATTATAAAAGGGAGAGAGGGAGGCACCTAGGGCTAGAGAGGTCAAATGGGGTGAGCATGGCTGGAATTGGAGTTAAATCTTGAGATGATAAAGAGGTAATTTCCAAATTTTTATTGGCATATACATCGTACATGGTTTTTACAAATGGTTTTCCAAACCGTATAGTAATTGTGAACCCTTATATATCCAAGTAGGATAAATCATCACAGTTATCCCACATGATAAATAAGACACGCGCTAATTGTGTATTTATCCACTGTCCAAAAACACCACTTGGTTTCATAGTTACCTAGGTAAGGGCACATAGTTTTCCAAACTATGTTCCAACTGTGAACCAACTATTATTTTCCTAAAAACACCAATATTCACTAAAAACTCAAAGGAAATCAAAATTAAAATTCAATACCAAAAAAAGAGATTGTTGAAAATAATGACTAAGAACACCCAAAACTAGAAAGAAACCCAAGGCCCCAAGAATATACCAGATCAAAGTTCAAAATTAAAAACATAGGTGTGATAGAAGGAATTACCAAAAATGTTTTCCAACAAATGTTTTCCTTACACTATATGACATAAAATTCAAATTATTTCTATTCCCTTAGGAAAAAAGAATATGAATCCATTTGGACAGATGAGGAAAACATCATAAGGCTTGCACGATATGAATTCTAATTGTTTATTACCCCTAAATGAAAAGTTGAATTCTTGTTCAGTGGGCTAAAACCAAGTACACTAAAGACCTAGAAATCCAAAACATTGATTACTATGTGATAATTTTATGATTTTCCCTTAATGTCGAAATACAGATACGTGAATCTCAAGAACATCACAGGGGTAAAAATAAAAAAGCGGAGTTTAATTTTTGTGAGGTGATTTAGAAAACCAAAAGTTCTAAGAAATATCAATATCACAAATTTCAAAACTGCAGAAAGAAGTGCCCCATAATTTTTTTGAGATGGATGACAAAATAATTTATGTGTGGGGTGTGAGGAGACTTAGCTAGTGATTACTGATGGAAGAAAACCAAAAATTTAATGGAATATAGAAATCTTCTAGTCATCCCTCAACATATAATTCATTATTTCAACTATAAGGATTAATGTAAAATTTAAAACAAATGCATTAAGACATTGGTGGTTGAAGAAAATCTTTGTCAACAACCTCCAAGGTAGCAAGTGTGATATTTTTCCCTTACAACCACTGAGGTGGATCCTGAAAATGATGTGGTGAAATGTACTCTAGTTAATCACTAAATAATAGAGAAAATAATTTTTTATTATAGTTCTACACATTCCATTTTATCATATATGTTTAGTAGAACTCTTTAAACACCAACACAAATCATAGAAGTTGATCTGTAGGTGAAAATAGAAAATAGAAAAATTATTGTATCTCAAGTGATAACTCCTCCCCTTTCAACATTTTTTGAAATCCATTCCCAGAGAACATTTTGATATTTTAATTAATGGAATTTGATTAAATTATAATTATGGAATGTATTTATTTTCATTGATCCAACATAAATTTCCATGTGAAGGAAATCACACTTTGTATTGCAAAAAACCCCTTTATTCTCTACAAGTGAGTGGAGTATGATGAATATTATTTAGAATCAACATCTCAATAATGGATATTATTTACCTAAAAGAATTAATATCTATCTAAAAGGATAATTTCTAAGGAAAATATAATCCTCCAACACATTCCCATCATGAGAGAATACGCTGATGTATTTACAAAATATTTTTTTGGTTTTTCTATTAACTGAGAGGTTGAATTTTCAATCGAGCTTATACTTGGGGTGTTTCTATTACTGAAGAAGCCATATATATTTTCTGTTGTGGAACTTGAGGAGAAAAAAAAATTATAGGAGAATCAGAATAATGGGTTAATATTCCCAAGTTCTTCGCACTAGGGTTCACTAGTCCTCATTGACAAGAAGAATGATGGGTCAATGTGCCTTTTCATTTATAATCATGATCCCAACAATAACGTGTTAAAAAAAAGTACAATATTCAATAGATTAATGAATTTCGTGATCAACTACATGGCGCTTGATACAACTCCAAGGTTAGTCATTAGACAAGGTATTATCAAGTAGGGATTAAGAAGGTTGATATCCTCAAGGCCACATTCCGTACAAGGTATAGGCATTATGAGTTCAATGTAATTCCATTTCGACTCACTAATTCTCTATAAATATTCATGGAATTAATAAATAGTGTCTTTAGAGACTACCTAAAAAATTATTGGTAGCCCTTATAGATGACATTAAAATATAATCCAAAAGAAATGAGAAGAATTAAGATCATTTAATAATTGTGCTAAAGACCACTCAAAAGTGCCTGATTTAGGAAAAGTAAATAAAATGTGGGTTTGTTTTAAGGAACTCTCATTATTGTGGAATATTCTCACAATAATTGAGATATCTATATACCCATAAAAAATACAAGAAATTCATGGATGGTGGAGGCCAACCTATTTGACATAAACTTGTAGTTTCCTAGGATTAGTTGGGTACTATCATCAATTTTTCATAAATCTTTCATGATTGTTAATCCATATAACAAGATAACTCAGAATATTCATGATTTTTTTATCACAATTAATTTTAAGAGAGTTTCTAGAAATTGTAAAAAGTGATTTATCACATCACTTCTACTTATGCTACCCACAAGTGGAGAACATTACCTTGTATATGATGATGCTTCAAAGAAGCTCTTGTGTTGTGTGTTAATAATGGATGGTAAAGTTATAGAATATGCCTCAATGTAATTGAAGTTTCATGAATAAAAATTACCAACACATGATCTAGAGTTGTCTTTAGTGATCTTTATATTTGAAATATGGCATACTTATTTCTTTGGGGAGAAGAAGGAAATATATATGAATAATAAGAGACTCAATTATATATTCACCTATAAAGAGTTTTGAATTCTCATATGAAGATGGTTAGATATGATTATAGACTATGAATGATCAATAAAAATTCATCCTAGGGGAAGATAAATAAAGTTGAAGATTCTATAAGAATAAAGGATCTACCAATTTTACCATTTATGATAATATAGAGGGATCTGGTCTTCTTAGATGTGAAAAAGATGGACATGGGAATCCTAAAGCAAGTAAAATCATCATTCCTTTAATAAATTATTTATCAACCACATATTATATATAAGATAATGGATTCTAAAAGTGATGGTTGTGGAATTTAGAAGAAATTATAAGCTATAAGAAAAGGGAAATCCTCAAAGTTAAATATTAATGAAGAAGTAGTTGTTATATTTGAATCAAGAATTTTTTTACCATCAAATTTTGAGTTAATGAATGAGATTTTGGATGATGCACATATATCAGCATTCTCCATCTATCCTAGGAGGGAAAACGAGTATTGATACCTCTAAGATAACTATTAGTGAGAAAATACGATGAAAAATATCACTTAGAATATATCATCGTGTCTTGTATGTTAGTAGGTGATGGTGGAAATGAAAAAAATACAAGGGGATGGTAAAACAATTACCCATACCTGAAATGAAATTGGAAAAAAATTTCACAAAAAATTTCCCTATCCTTATGATGAAATCAAGAGTAAATAATGATATATGTTATGTGGTGGACTCTCTTAAAACTTCAACTCACTTTATTTCAATTTTATAGGACATATCATTCGATCAAAATGTAAGGATATACATTGGATAATTTGTGTAGATGCTTGGAAAACCGGTATATATTATATCTGATTGAGATCCATGATTTACCTCCATGTTTTGGAAAAGTCTATAACATTCTATAAATAGTATGTTGAAATTTAGTATGACTTATCACCTACAAACTAATTGAAAATTTGAGTGTACTATCTAGAAACTCGAGGACTTGTTGAGAGAATGATCAATTGACTTTAAAGGACGTTGGGATCAATATCTTCCTCTAATAAAGTTCTCATACAATTGTAGTTTCCACTCATGAAAATAAATGGCTCCCTATTAATATGTTTATGATATGAGATGAAAAACACCTACTTGTTTGGATGATGTTGGGGAACTCAAACACCATGGTCTTAAAATGGTCAAGGAAATAGTTGATAATTCAATGCCATTCAATCTAAAATCAACGATACTGATCATTGAAAAAAGAGTTATGTTGAAAGCCATCAACAAGACCTAGAGTTCGAGGTTAGATACAAGGTATTCTACTAGATATCTCTATGGATTAATTTCATGATATTTGAGATTAAGGGAAAGGTTTTCCCAAGATACATTAGTAACTTTGAGATTTTCGATTACATAAAAGAGGTCACCTATCAACTATCACTCTCACCTAACCTTTCTCATTTACATTATGTGATCCATGTATCACTCTTGGGGAATTATATACCAAACCCCTCACATGTTCATAATCCAATTGTGGTACTATTAGAGAATGATCATTAGTATGAGGAGCATCTAGTAAAGATCATAGATCATAGAAAATAGGATCTAAGAAATAAAAAAACACATTTGGTTAAAGTACTATGGAGAAACCATATGTTTGAAGAGGTGACTTGGGAATTAGAGGATGTGATGAAACATAATTACCCTCATTTTTTAGTGAATGAAATGAGAATTTTGAGGGTGATATTTTTTAAGGGGGGAATATTTTAACGACCAAAAATTTTATAAATAAAATTCTCTTTCTGGATGAATTAAATTTCTATTATATATTATGGTTATATAAAAAACAAGAACTTATTTGGTTTTATTATATCCTATTAGATTTAATAGAATTTTAATCATCAAAACTTTTGATCAAATAGTCATTGAATAGTGATAATATGATTTGTAAAAATTTAGGGTTTTTAAAAACTCCAATTGACACAAACAAAGGATATGATGGCATCAACAGATAGGTTCATACCATGAGAATCCCATTTGTTGAAGATTATGAGAGGGGTAAAATCACTAGGATTTTCCCTTGACCAAGCCCGATATGAGATCCAACAACTTAAACCATTTATGGGAGAACCTCAAGATCATTGAGAACACAACCCAAACCACGTAAGTCAATCTAGCTCATGAAGGTCTGAAAATCATACACCTTACCATTTGGGTGATTTATGATTAAATAATGGTTTTTATATCAAGATCATAATAATATGAATATTTATATATTATATAATAATGAATATATTTTCATTTTTTTTATTTTTACTTTATAAATGAACTCTATTTTGATAAAACAAAACTAAAATTTTAATATTGGGTAATCTTCAAATTCAATTGAGGAATTTATTTTGATGAATTAATGTATCTTTAAAATAAATTCTATTTTAATAAAATATTATTATTAAATAATTATTATTTAATATAAATTATCATATAACTTTTATAAATTCAAATATAATTTTTATAAGGGTTCAAAATCTATTATTTCCAAAAACCAAACATTTCTAAAAAAATGTATAATATTTTTCATAGATAATTTTTTAACATATTTATAAAATTATTTGTATGAAATTATTATGTGTTTATAATTATAATTTTTAAATTATCTAGCGGTGAATTTTTATTAATTTTCTATGATACCTAATTCTCGGGTAAAAATTAAATACATTATAAATATACATTGGGTATTATTACATCATAATGACCCAAAAGTGATGCAAGAAATACTATAAATCGTATAAATGAATATATATACCTTTAAATAATAAAATAATGTAATTTTAAGTATATTTTACTTATTTTATAAGGACATTATGAATCTTCTAAATCCTATACTATATTTTAGGGTTTTAAAATCATTTATTTATGAACATAACTCACTTGTACATGATTGTGGGTAATATTTTAATAATTTCATCCCTTGGAATTATAAATCAATTAGAACAACCAAAATTTTAATGAAACCATAGGCAAAAACCATGGGAAGGTTTTTTTGTTATTTATTGTATGGAGTCCAAAACCTATGTTTGGGAAATTATAAAGAAATCCTCACTCATTTCATATATAAACCAACTCGAGATATCATTCCACTTCACTAAAAAATATTTAATAACATAATTACTCTATACTCCCCTCTATTGAGTCATCCGTAGGTTTCCCTAAGCTCTAAATAAGCTCTTCCCAAGAATTTGGAATCACCCTCTCAAGGTAAGGTTTATTCTCTATTCCACTTTATTCAAGAATATTTAATATCTAATGCCTTTATTCTCCAATTCATAAAATTGGGATATTTTCTTCCATATCCACATACTTATATTTTTATTTCTAAAGGATTATATAACATAATTTACTCTCATTTATCCCTCCTAAAAAATCTATGTCCCATATTATGGTGTAGAATTTTTTCTGATATTTTCCATGCCAAAAAATTATGTAGTGAATACCTATACCGAAATAATATCAAATTTTATCACCTTTATATAGTTATAATTATTGTATTGGGAACATACATGTATTTATTACTCACCCTTTTATAGTATAATAAAATATGATGAAAAATTAATTCATGTTTTATGATCTATGTGTCACCCTAATGCGTGTGAATGAAATGAAAGTGACAGGTGAACCCATAATTATATAGTGTTCTAATGCATTGGGTAATGTTTTAGTCTCACGAGACATCATGCATTGGATTGGGGAGTGAACCTAATCCATTAGGGGGAATTTTCCATCTTGATTTAATTGAGGATATCCTTGATCTATGTATATGATTCCATGTTTAATGTTTTTTTCCACATTACCATGTTTCTATTATATTATCATGCTTTATCATGCATGAATGTTCGTGTTCATGTTTCTCATGATTTTTATGTCTCATTTATCTTATTATTGTCTAAAATGTAATATTTTCTTAATTTTATTCCATGTTTTCTCCCTTATGGGATTTATATCTCACCCATTTTTTATATATGTCCCCATGTTATCCCATGAAATTTTAAGAATAAAGGAAAATTATGATCATGTTAATGATGTTTTCAATAATGTAAATGTACCCTTGGTTTTTTTTTGTTTTTTAACATGCCTAATTACCAAAAGACATTAGAATTATCAATCTATCGAGTTGTATTATGTGTACTATTATGTAACAAATCATGAATTAATTTATCTTAATGACACAAGGTTTCATAAGAACACCCCTACCTCATACGGTTCATGATCATGGTTAGGAAAATAATGCACCAACTATAGGGTACTACATCCCACACACACCCTAGAGATGCATGATTATGGTTCATGATTGGGAAAAATGTTCACCAACTATGCATGGTCCCTCTCTAAATATGTACCAAGTCATTTGTTTTTCCCTATGGTGTATCATGGTCACAAAAAATCATCTCTCTACATAAACATGGAACCCAATTTGGGCCCATTGTTAGAACTATCGGTGCTCCAACTATATCCCCTATCTATTTTCCCTCAAAGCTATAACTTTTCTTCCTGAATATATTGATACTCATCCTAACACAGAAAAACCATACTAGGATTCAAACCCCATCTAAAAACAAAATATTAAGTGTTCCATATCTCAATATTTAATTATGTGTCTTGATTAAAATTTGGCTCACCGACCAAATAAAAATTAAATGGATTTTTGATATTTCACCTGATCTGAAACCCAAAACATTATATACTCTATTTTTGTATAAATTATCATCCCCAATAATCCCTAGGGAATAATGAAAACATCATTATACCTACATGGGTTGTGAATTTTCACTCAAATGGTTGTGTTGTGTTTATGAATTCAAAACACACCTCCATGTGATACTTTAAGAATACAACACATTAATCACTGCAACTCAATCCAATTATCAGCACCAAATCTAAAACATCATGATGGAACATATGAATGACTATTTATCATAATGAAAAAATCACATTGTTTCCCCTTTCATCAACTAGACTATGTAACTCACACCATAGGTTATTGCCTTGAATGGCCAATTTAGAGTCTTGATACTCCCACTATCATAAATTACTATTAAATCTCATAAATAGAGTTACAATGAAGCTTAGGTATATTTATCAACATGATACACCTAATAATATATGAGGACACTACCTATGGTCCACAAATTCCTTGAAATGGTTGAAATATTAATCATCTTAGAATAGACTCTTCATGCCTACTTTTCCTTGAAAATCCTCAAATGAAATTTACATTGCACCCATATAAACCCACACCACGTGTGATATAGTTCATCACGAAAAAAATCCACTAATCCATAAAATACATCTGGGGTATCCTCGATATCAACTACTAGAGTCCAAGGAGCACATCAATGGTAGTCCAGATACCAAATTTCTAAAGTGAAACGTTAGTTCATAACTAAGACTTCCACATATGAAGAACACTGACTAAACCCAAATGTGATATCTCACTTAGAGGTTGAGTTAAAGAATTAGTCGGTGTCCATGTGTCCATGCATGGAATTAGTACTCAAGAATACCATTTCCACTCTGGATAGTCCTTGCCTATATAGAGGTCCAAGTCTATCTCATGCAAGAAAATAACACTCAAAAGGCTAAGCTTGATCCTAACATTTACCAATAAATCCATTGGTACATGGTCCATTTTTAAAAATTCAATTTGAATGCCAAAATGACCATATAATGACCGATCTCATACTCTCACAACCCATCCCATATAAAGTTCATGATCCATAGCCTATGGTGGCCTCCACACCATATAGAGTTCCTTATATTGTTCCTCAATTTATACACTAAATAATTTACTATATAAATAAAAAAGGATGTTTTAAATAATTTAAAACCCATAGATCTATGTATAAAACACAATCTACCTCCTTAATCGTGATGATTTCATGATATTGGGGACAATTGACAAAGAAACAAAAGTTTGATAAGAATTTACATAAAGGATTCCGTAAATTGAAATGTATAGGTTACATACAGAATGATTCATGTCAAAATAGGCATTACATGACATTAACTATATCCTAACATGACATATTTAGGCAATGAGTGTCCAAGACTCTCCACAGTTCAACCACCTTATGACACCCAACTTATTTCTAGGACCTCCCTGATTTCAGGAACTCCCTTTAATTACTTAAAGACCTAGGCCTCTATCCCCACAAGTGTAAATTTAAAATCCTTAATCCTCAATGTTCATCAATGGTTGGTTACTCATCATACCACATTTCCACCATGCTACCATGAAATTAAATCTGCACTACCATGCAGTTACACATTGTATTATTTATGCATCCCAAGCCGAAATCTAGTGTCCAAACTCAGTTCATCATCTACCTGAGATAAAGTAGAATGTTGTGTATAATACTAAATAGTCTAAAATTAATATATCACATGCTTCTAGAAGATGTTCTGACTATTATCAGTGGATTGTTATGGTCATGTTCTCTCTACATGGAAAGATACTATTATCACAACCATGAAAATTCTCTCTACCTGAGGACTATCCTATTTGTTTCATTATTAAAAATAGAACTTATTCCATAAAAATAACCCCATCACCATAAAATAGGGTACCTAGACCTGGTAAACATGCTAATATGAATTTAAAACATGACGGGATAGATAAACTATTCGCATATATGCGTGCTAATATAGGTTCTCTCTTCAACACACATCTGATGATCACCCTACGTCTTGTTCAGACATGTAATCATCATCTATCATAAAACAAAAAATAATCTAGATTAATAGTTTTATAGTACATATTAATTTTTTAAAAATTATCCCAAATCACTAGGATGACTCATCCTTCTGACCCAGGGATACCATACTCCTGATAAATTCTAAAAACACAAGTTAATTTACATTGGAGATGACCTACGATCATTGTCATCATGTACCCAAGACCAATTTTTCTCAAGAAATCAGATAGAATTGAATTAAATGTGTTTCAAAACCTTATTAATTAAAATATATAGATATTTAAACAACTAAAACTAAACTATATGTGGTTCAATGGTTTCTTTCTTAACTTAATGAGAAACATGAATAACAAATTCTACAATTGTGGTAGCTAAACCGTGAAATAAGAGATACCAACTATTTAAATTTATATATACAATGTAATAGTGAATCCTAGAATGAAATAGTATATTACCATGATACATTTTATCTCTTATAGATGAAAATAGGATGATGAACATATGATTCATCTATCTGAAAAATAATAGATCATACAATCATCAAGGTGGATGACCAATCCTTCGGAATTTCAACCCTAAAAAACTAGAGCATTACATGATGCTGACACCATTAACAAGGATCATTTTACTGAATAACAACCTATCTACCTAGGAAGGTGTCGTCTCAACACTAAGATCCCTACTAGGGATAAATGACACCTGAATGACACCTCACATCTGAAACTATTAATAATCATTTAGAAATGACATAATTTACATGGGCAGTAACTCAACCCAGATAGGGAAGTACTTACACAAGGCATTTACCACAAAAATGGTGATTCTTGAAAGGGTAACTTGGCCTTACCACCAGAAATCTGGGTTCAACTAAACCAATGAATAATTCATCAGAGTTACAAAGTAATTCAAACATTCCCATTAAATAAAAATCTCCAAAAAAACATTTAAACCCAATCCTCAACTAAGGATATTTTATGTAAACACCTATAAAAAGATTAATAATAATTTGTTTAGTCAATTATAATTTATTACAACATTTAAATTATCTTATATATAAGATATTTCAAGTAGTATTATAAATGAAAACTATACTGAAAACTTTATATAGAAAACAACGTGCATAATTTGGAAAATCATCTCACAATTTCCATTTAAACCAACATTTATTTTTCCATATGTTCTCACAATAGGGATCATTTATAGAAAATTTCAATTCCAAGATTTAAAGTAACACACCAATTAGGTTGTAATTTCAATTTTATTTAACTAAATTCATACATAAACATGGTTTTAAAATAACCCAAGGCATTTATTGTTAAATATGGTTTTTTTTGTAATATTCCACCTTACATTTATATGTATCCTTTATAAGTGGCTATTCAAACCTTAAATAACCATCCCATAATTATCACAAGCATTACCTCATGGGGTTAAGTACCATAGAATATAAAGATAAAGGGGTCCTATTAGTGTCGCATCATTCCAACATGGGTCCATTTAAGTTCCATACCTAATAGCAATTCATTTATTAATGATTAATTACACCCTTAGGGGTTTATCAAATACGTATATCATGTTAGGAATAACCTACATGGTTCAAGCCAAGTTTTATCTCATAATCCTAAAACACCATGACTGACCTACTTGGGTTGAGTTGAGTCTAATATTCATAAGCAAGTTATTCATTTTATATGGTATATTTTAAAAACTTATATATTTATTCAGTGGTCCTATTAAAGGAAACTCCATTCCCAAGTTATAAAGGAATACACTTTTTAAGTGACAATTGGAATTCATGTGACCTAACTAGCCCTTACATCTAGTATTAAAATGTAACACCTCGTATACGATGATTTGATTAGATAGATCACCATTCCCAATTAATAGAAGTAAAAGATTTATAAATTAAAAATATAAACCATGTTACCTAAATCAACTAACAATTAAAACAAGATAACTATAGTTTAATGGATTAAACATATTTTATTTTTTTATTTATGGTGACACCATCAACCTATATAAAAAAATATTTTTATTTTAATAAATAAACTTGAAAAATCAATTATTTTTCAAATTTTCTATGCAATTAATGTTATAATTTTTCAATTATATCATTCTAAGAAAATAACCTATTCAATATAAAATACATGAAATCAACTAAACATGGAATGTAATATGCATGACATATAAATACACATGTTATTATAATGATACATGAACAATTCTTCCTTATTAGATCTGACCAAGGGTAAAATACTATAAGTTCCATAAACCAGTAAGCAATAGAAAATTACATCAATCACTCATAGTGAAATAATATTAATCTATAATAACAACAAAAATAGCAATATAATCCCTATAAAATTGATATTTGTTTCATGAATGGGTTCATCAGACCTAAACACAATCTATTTACCAAGGGTCCACACATTACTAGTCACTTATCTACCAACCCTGAATAGTAATTCAATGAAAAGAACAGAGCTTCTCTAAAACTACTTGTATCATCATAACCCATATTACATAATAACACTATCCGGACTGGTTGGCCATGTTATCTCAAGCACACCTCTTCATACATTAGAGGTTACCAACAAGCAATGAGGTTTTAAAGGTGGTATAGTAGAAAGACTATATGCTCTAGTTCAATACTATATATTGTAGAAGCAACAATAAATAAAAGATTTTGGAATAAATATTATTAAAGAGTGGTAATAATCCTAAATAGATAATAAGGATAGTTCCAAATCAACCAACAATATATGAACATGTTAATCCATGAATAAAAAGACGTCAAGCATACAATAGTTAATATATAATACGATTCTAGACTAAAAAAGAATTAATAAATAAAATAATCCAACTTTAAATGGAAGCATAAGTATGTGATCATCCCTCATCACCGTTTCAAATCCTAGTGTATAAATAGAAACAACAAGAATCACAATCCAAGATATTTTCTTGCAACACAAAGATCTATCTGGGTACCAAAAGGTGACCACAACATGGTGGGAGTAAAAATCATTAGGCCACCACCATTGATGTATAATGCAATCTAGTCTATGAATATTAAATACTTAGTTTGTAGGTATAATAATAATGTTTTTTATTTAAATAAATTAAATTAAACCATTCCGGACTCATGTCTCTCATGGATACATGATCGAATTTTCCTACTTTAGCCTATGGAAAATATCTTTGATCATGAGAAGAAAAGTTGAAAAAGGGCCAATGGCTAAAATCCCAAGTGACTGGGTATAATTTTAGTCATGTAGAGCCTAAGAAAAAACCAAGGTATATATATATATAAAGGATCATATTTAGTAATTAAGGTAAATTAATTAGTAAACAAGTATTAGATGGTTTAACTGAACCTCTATACTCGTCCAAGAAATTACATAGAAAGAATAAAACTATTTATAAAGGAATCAAATTATTCATCTTAACTATAATCCCATCCATGAAATTTTATTTAAGGAATATAAGTATCACTATATGTGTAACAAAATTCAATCTAACATATGATCCCATCCAAGTAATTCTGCATAAGGGACCTTGGTACCACTCAAGGTGTATTATAATTCAAACAAACCTTTGGGCCCATCCAAAGAATTATATATCAAGAATCTAAGTATCACTCAAGGATTAATATAATTCATTTAAACATTGATCCCATCCATTGAATTACACATAAGAAGTCTATGTATTACTTAACTCATACTATCATATATAATCTCATTACAGTTTATAGTTAAACATATACAATTGGACGATCCACGCGAGATCAAAATTCATCACTAAACTATTCATTTAATGAAATAACCTCCATGTAATAAAAGGGGTATGTGCAAGCACACATTCCATCTAACAATTTTTCACTTTTCATTTAATTTATTAATTTAATTCGAATAGTATGATGTGCCACATGAATAAACGTGTCATTTAAGAATGTAGTATAACACATTTAACTTACACCCTTAATCACTATAGTCATAATTAATAAGGTCCATGTGTGTGTGTACATAATAGTTACAACATATTAAGTTCTTCCAGTCATTCAATCTAAATAAATATTCAAACACATCTTAGAGGGATATTTAGTTACATTAGAAACATTGCCATAATCAAAACTCATAATGTGATCATTATATCTCATTAAAACCCTTTTCATTCAAAATGAATAAATAATACATCACAATGGTCCATGTAAAGACACATTCCTAAGATAAATTCAATCGATTAATTTACCCAAATTTAATTATTCCAATTTTAAAATTTAGTTCAATCATATTTAGTGATGTTTTGTATAATTATGCTCATTAATCATCAGTGGAATGTATATAAAACACCCATGGGATAGTTCCGATTTAGGTATTTAAAAGTAATAATGTCAATGTGACCTCATAAAAGATCTAAATTGTATGTATATGAAATTAAATTTATGAATTAAAAAAATTTATAGTGTCGCATAGAAATATGGTGCTTGGAACAATGACAACACTTTATAAAAATGATGAAACTTTGTGGTAAATACCTTTAACTCCTACCTCATTCCATGAAATACTCTCTAATCCATTATCAATATTTTATTAGATCATGAGTTATATGTATCTATATAATTGAAAAACTCTCAATAAATATTTCAAATAATATCAAATGGAAATAACATCTGATATGGAAATATAAACTTAAAAAATTCTGATATAGGAGTTATATACTTGCCTATAGGCTTCAAATGCATCCAAAGTTTATTGATTTAAACTAAGAATAAAGAAAATAATCCAATGGAAGAGGGAGTTAGAAAAACTATACACATGTACGTCAAACAAGAAATGGGAAAGGAAAGGGGTAAAAATCTATTTTAGGGGAAAAGGGGGGGAAATGGTAATTTTTCAATTTTTAAAGGCATGGTGAGGTAAACCATGGGAAAAATGACCAGTACCTTTATTATAAGAAACTATAAGCTGTATAGTTTCATCACATGGTTTTAAAACCATGTTTCTACCATGTGGTGCTGTTACCCAAGAATTCCCTTACCCCACACGGTTGTAGTGCATGGTTTTTGGACACAGTGTGCCAACCATTCGGTGCTTCTTACAAAACACACCCCTACCCTACACGGTGGTATTGTATGGTAAGAAAACCCATGATCTAACCATTTATGGTCCCTATTCACACCTACACAACATATCAAAATTTCCGCTAGGGGTAGTATGGTCCAAATAACCATTCCCGTATACAAACAAAACACATTTTTTGGTCTTGACGGTAAAAACTCACCATGAAACTATGTTTTTCTCTCTCGAAATTGAACATTTGAAGCTTGAAGCTCCCCAAGATCATAAAAACACCTAAGAAAATTTTTTTCAGTCAATTTCCATCGAAAAAACATTTTTATGTTTTCCATTTCACAAAATCTCATTCTGAGCCTCGCTTAATGATTTTGGCCATACACCCAATAGAAAATCATATTAATTTAGAAAGTTCACATAAACCAAAAAAAGGGATGCTACGACCTGTGGATTAAACTAAAGGATAAACAGGGGAAATGAATATTTTAGACTAAAAATAAAGGGGTTTCAATGTTAGTATGGTTTATAGAATAATTTATGAACAATTATATAATGTTTTCTTTATTGATAATATTTTTTAAACCCTTGCATGGTTTGTTCACACACTTTCATGCTTTATTAACAAATCCAAATGTCATTAATATACCAAATACCTTGTTTAAACTTTTTTTAGCCACACAACATCACCATATACCTTGATGTCTATAAATAATGCACCCTTAGAGTTATTTTTATAACATATTAAACTTAAAACTCATACAATAGATTATATAACTCTATATTAACCAATCATAAAAATTTTCTATCATTAATTATTTTACAAAATCCATTTATATGAAATAATCATATCTAAAATGTTATAATATGCCAATAATAAAACAGTACTTCCATAGAAATTCAATAATATTCATTAACAAATAACAATAATATGCACTAGTTAATAAAAATTAGTAAACTTTTTCACCTAAAATCAATCCAAATTCACTAATGTCTCACTAATAAGGATCTATTCATTTTAAATGATTATTTATATCCCGTCAAAACCACTGTTAAAAATTACTCATGAAAATATAACATTAATTTACTATCCAATCAAATACATGATATAACCTTTAAAATATGAAATAATAAATTCAACTTAATCCAATGTTCAACCAAAACAAACTTCTTCAGAGGCGGCCTTGTAATATTTTTTAATCTATTCAATATTATAAACTTTTATTTTATAATTTATGGTTTTATTTACATTACTCTCTAGGAATCACGAAAAGAACTCAATTTCATAACCATATTCTCACTTATTTGTAATAAAAATGTCAATATATCACTTTTCTTGTTATGTTAATAAGGGTATGACTCCAAATAAAGGATCTCAGTTCACTAAAAATTTCATTTAGATAAAAATTTTGAGTTTTTTAAAGTTAAAGTCCAATTTTAAAAATTTATTAAGTCCTATTGCATTTTAAAGACTTTAGTTATGATATAAGTGGGTTCCTATGTTCAATAAGATGTAAATAAAATAGGCACTAGGCATTAATTCATAAGTAATATTTTTTGTATGATTTTTTAAATCATTCCAAAAACAATTCAGATACATTATTATGGAAAAAACATGTTTTGAGATAATTTTCATGGAATGCATGAAAAAATTGCATAGATAATGGCTAAGGGGAGATATTTCTGAGGGAATGCAATGGATTATTATAGTTGGTATAAGATAGATATAGTGGTATGGTCTATTTTTAATGTTTTTTATCCACACTAGTCTAACCACAATCACTACAACATATGGATAATCAGGACAGGAGAAATAACATTCTTACACCACAACCGGGATGGCTCTATTATCAATTGTTTAGGATGTCTGGCTATATATATCTTATTCGAATAGGTAAGAAACTATCTGGTGTTTATTAATGTGGTATTGGATAAAAACCAATGAGAAAAAATTGATCTCATTGATTTCAATAGTGAACTAGATAAACATATTTTAACTGAATCTTGTTAAGGATCCTTTTCTATTAAGGATTGTCACATAATGTTGACATCCTTGAGCCAATGTGACTAGTGGGATTATCTCTTGTGGTGTAAGGAGGTTCCCTCAAAATAAAATTTCATTATACAAAAGATAACAAACTGAGCTCTTTGCACTAATGAAAACATTATAATGATATTTATAAACATACCATCCAGATGTAAATTTTACAAGAGATGGTATGATGAGAGCATACAGAACATCTTTATTGAAGAAAAATAGGCTCTTACGGTCTATAATTTCATTGGTTATTTCCAAGGTATCCATGCACTTGAAAGTGCAAGATTACCCTTTCTTAAACATTGGTTTTAGGGGGAGGATCATACTGGCCCCAAGATGAATGAAATAGTTGTAGTTTTTATTGATGGGTGTTGGTGCCTATGGAAAATTAGGAATAACATTATCTTTGATGGAAAATCATGCTCAGATTAGACGTTGGTGATCAAAAAATGATATGATTATGGAGTTGACCCAGACTGTGAAGAAGTGAGAAGAATATCCCAGGATTAGTCCTCTTTAGGAAGGTATTTTCTCTTCTAACTCAGCTTGGGGTTTTATTTAAGGGCATCTGTTTCAGTGGATTCCCCATAGTTCATGGCACAAACTCAACACATATGGATAATGTTCTATGAGTTTCATTCATAGAGGATTAGTGTTCAGTGATCCCAATAGAAATCTCATTTTGGCATGCTCATCAGTTTTGGTCCTGTTCACTCCATCAAAGAAAAGGATTTGGCTATGCTCATGGGCCTTTTCAAATTTAGACAATGGAATTTTAGCTTAATTATAGTGGAATCAAATTATTTAATCCTGTTTAAATCCCTAAATAATAAATGTGAAGCCATATGGTCTATTTCTTATATTTTCAGAAGGTGCATGGGTCTTCTTTTCAACCAAACAGAAATCCTATATACCATGTGTGAAGAAAATAATGTATAGGACTATCTCCCCTCCATTTCCAATTTCATGGATGACATAATATTCTATTTATGTGAAACTTTTCATATTTGAGAGGGTATGAATCTTGTTATAGGTGATTCCTACAAGTTCCATCACTACATACCACCTTAAGGGGCTTTTCATTTTTCTTTGTTTTATTTCTTTTCTCACCACTATTTTATTCTGTAACTTTATTCTAATTTTTATAATTAAATGATAATGATGATGATGAAAATTTAGAAATAAAAATTCATTTCATATTTGATATACCACTTCTAGGACACCCAAATTTAAATAAAGTATCATAATGTTAAAAATATAATATTTCCATAATATTAATATCAATTTTAAATTTTAGGATGAATTAAAATTCTAAATTAATCAATAAATGAAATTAATTACCCTATATTAAATAATAAAATTTGACAAAAAAAACCGTATACCATTCAAAAATATTAATTAAAATTTAAAAACTCATTTTAAAACATTTAAATGCTCAAATATATATCACTATACTTAATAAAATAATACTATACATATTCAAAATATAGAAATAAAAATTTTCTAAAAAATAATACACTAAATAAGCACAAAATTCATAGATTGAATCACAAATCCAATATTAATCAGGTTATAATTTTATCAATCCATTTAAATCTAGTTATACAATTATCTATTGACTTATAAATTAAAATATGAACAATCTCATTTTATGCTGTTCAAATTATAATAACATCAGTAGAATAAAAATAATCATTATAATAAAAAATAATGGGTACAGAAACTCATTTTCATTTAACATAACTAATTCATTGACTAATTTATTCTATTCCATAATTCCAAACTATAAAATTTCATGGAATCAGAAGAATTTATAAGGATTATAATTAATTCTTATAAACAACAACATAAATAATTTGACAATAAATTATTCTTTTTTAAAATCAATCTTCAAAACCCACCAACATATTCTAAATTGAGATAGAATAAAATAAGAAATCATTCAATGATCAACAGACTATTCACACACCCAAGAATCCCTAGTTTATTAATGTATTACTACAAAAAATTTAATTGTAATCTCTCTAATAATATTTCTCTTATGTTTTTACAACCCTAAGTTCACACCTACAACAATATTTCTTAAAACCTATCTCTGAAACAATTTGTAATTATTCAACACATATTACCAGAATCATGGTCTTCACCACCACTAACCACTAATGCATTCCCAAAATTATGAGAGACTTTGAAAAGCTGTGAAATGTTAGTCCATTCTATGGGGGGAAACATCTCCCTGATATTTTATTTTAAAATAACTAAATAAAGTATAAATTATGTGATTGAATTTAATAAATAAAAAATTAAACATTACATAATATCTATCATAATAATATAACATACTTTTATATAATTTATGTATGAAATTTTTTTAAATAAAAAAGGAAAGGGTTAAATAAGAAACATAACACTAAGGAAATCAATCACATATCCATAATTTCATACTATGATGGAGAAATTGCATCTACAAAAATAACTCATGTACCTAAAAAACTATATGTGTATCAAATTAGACAGGAATGATATCAGAACACCCACATACTTATTAAATTTCCATGAATGAGCCCCCATAAATTGGGTGACTACATTGGGTAGCATTAAGGCTAAAATATCATGTTAATAACCTTTAGAGGGAACCCTATACATATCATAGCCCATGTATTCACTTTTTAAAACTCTATTTGGCCTACTAAAATGGAACTTTGAACCCATAACATGAAATTCCTACCCCCATGTAACATGTTTTATAAATTCCAATAAGAGGAAGGTTGTTTTTATTACACAAATAATTCCCTAAAATAACCAAAGAGTATAAAATCAATAAGACATAATTAAACGTTTTTTTAGTCATCAAATCTGAAAACATTTTTTAATTATAAATCATAATTTATTTCAAATAATTTTTGGGAAAATAACTTATCAAATATTACATAAAATTAAATGTTCAGTTAATTACAGTAAAATGATTCACAAATTAATGAGAAATTTTTACTATTTAACCAAGACAAACACGCACAAAATAAACAACTTCTAGGTAAGTTTTGTAAAACATTTATGAAAACAATAATTATCTTATATTAGAAGATA
This sequence comes from Viscum album, assembly GCA_963277665.1. Classification (NCBI taxonomy): domain Eukaryota; kingdom Viridiplantae; phylum Streptophyta; class Magnoliopsida; order Santalales; family Viscaceae; genus Viscum; species Viscum album. The sequence goes on along the minus strand of OY728157.1, from coordinate 459,013,873 downwards.
TGTAAAATAACTAATTACATTAAATAATTTAATGTAGTTATTTAAATTACATAAAACATTTTCATGAAAATAACCCTACTTAAATAATTTTCATTAAAGAATTGGAATGCTACAAAGACACATACCTTATAAAAAATTTATAAGTATGCAATTATATATCAAAACATAAAAATATATATAATATCATATAAACCATAATAATTTAATTATATAACACCAATATGAAATTTCACCCCATAATAGCTCAAAATGGGAAAAACACCATCTATTTAGTGTTATGACACCAAATCAACTATAAATAGCGTGAAAATCCATATCCAGTCCTAATATAGACATTTAATAAAAATATATATAATTAAAATTGGGTTTTAAATTCTTTTTGGAAAAATAATATCATATTCCTAGAGATCCATATAGAAATAATAAAATAGAATGTAAAGCTGAAAAAATAGAGGGAGTGGATTTTTACATAAATATGAACATGTACTGATGATATAGATATTGATAAATCATTCTTAAACCCATGCCTATCCTAAAAACATTTCCCCCTATAGTTGAACATCTAACTTCACCAAATACATTTCTATATCTAAATAATTAATCATTATAAATATTTTGAAAATTTAAATACTCTCATTAAATAAATCAAAAAATTCTCATTTAAATTATCAGATGAAATTATACACATATGTTTTAAAAAAATCCATTTAATTTATATGAAAAAACCCAAAAGATAAAGGTGAAAATTTTCATAGACCTTTAAATTGCGTTCCTTATGTTTTTAAGGTATTTAGAAATCTTATAAGAAGTCAGGTGGAAGATATTTACAATTTTAGTTTATTTTTCATCTACCATTATTGATCACATCAGGACCAAGTGTTTTGATGCTTTTTTACTTCAAAGAGGAGAGGATCTACTGTAGTTAGATGCACTGTCCCATGAAATATTAAGGTTGTGGCATGAATAATGTGTTTTTTCCTAGAGTTCAGTATATGGGTTTTAAGAGTTTCTCTGTTTCTTTGAGTTATTTTTATTATTCAATGGTGAGAATTATTATGTTATTCAATCCCACTAAATAAAAAAAATTTAACCATGGAAATTGAATTTTTTTGTGGGAGTCTTAGTGGTTTAGTGACATGGTTCTTTAGGTTTAGGGTCAATTGAATAGTTGTTTATACCACCATACGGAGGGTTTTAAGATGTTTTAGGTTCAAAGGGGGATATAAAGGCACATTTCATGTTTCTTAGGATTTAAATTTATTCATGTGATTAACTAGGTTATTTCATTACCTTTTTTCTATAACAATTATAAATTTTGTAATCTTCTCAAATTATATTCAAATTCCCAAACAACCTTTGAACCCAATGTAATCATTGGGGAATGTTTGGGGATATTTTCCATACTTTTTTTGGTTTTAACTATTGACTGCAAGAGATCAAATACTTATAAAACATGTTGATATCTTCTCCTAATTTTCCTATTTTATTATTATTTTTTTCTTAAGGAGACTGATGAGGTGGTGTTGATCCAATTTTTGTTTTGTTGGTTCATGGTTTTTATGGTTATTGTGATGCACTTGATTTCTAGAATATACTCACATGTTTAGTGGTGCATGATAAATGTTTTATCCTCATTATTCTGAAATGGTACTTATGGTTTCTTTTAAGGTAGGGGATTTGGGAGACCTCAATTTATAATTATTTGTTAATGATCATAAATCATGCTTTTTTTGTTGGGAGGATTTTAAAAACTAAGCTTACAAATATGATGATTAGGTTTAAAGGGATTCAATGGGATTGATGTTTTAATGTGAATTAGATGACTCCATGTTAATATTTATATATTGATTGTTTTTTTCATGCTAAAATATTAATATAACATGTTCACTATTATTGTTATTATTGAATCAATGTTCATTTAAGATAATTAAAATAAGTTTAGATATTAAATTGAGACATGAGAATCTAGAAATTTTATAGGATTTTTCTATTTATGTGATTATCAATTTAATATGAAAGTATAACTAAAATAGGTGGTATAATGAGTTTTTTATGTTTAACATTTTCTACTACTATATGTTGGCCTTTGTAATTGTGGTTGGAGTGGTATAGGTAGATTGTTGTGTCTTGGTTGTAAAAAGTGGGGTGTTTATTGTTACAATGGTGGATAATGGGTTGATTTGTGGTTTTTATAGTTGTAAGTTGGTTGGTTGTGTAGGGAGGGAACTCATTATAGTGACACTCACTTAACATGAATATAAATTAAATCATTTTTTTGTAAAAAATAATACATTATAGAAATAGAATCTAAAAAGACCATATTAGTTTAGTTCAGTTGAAATCATGGAAATTTAAGCACTGGTACATAAGTGGGAAACATTATCTCTCACTGGTTTCATCATGAATATAACCATTCTTAGACATATAATATATAATAAATATCCTCATTACCTGGGGAAAGAAAAAATAAAAAAATGGGAGATATTTGATTCTTGGTAAGGGTAAACAAGGGATATATAGAAGTATTAATATGATAATAAACATATAAGGATGTGATCATAATGTTTGAAGACCATACCTTGAATAAAAAATATAATAAACATGAATCATGACATAAATACTGGATGTTCATAAGACATGAATCATAAGGGAATGAAGAGTATAAGACATAAGGGAATAAAATTGGAATAAGACATGGAATTTCGGTCGACACATAAGAATATAAAACAATTTCCACAGTAGTCAAGGATTATTTAAAAGGCCATCATAGTAGTGTGGGTTCACTCCCCATACCATCTTGTCAGTCATGTTTCACTCCGAGGACCATCTTACTAGTCAAGGTTCACTCCCAAGACCATCTAAGTGGACAAAGTCCTTTACTAAACTAAGTTCACTACCCATTCCATCCATTTATATCTAATAAGATATAATTACTTACCCAATTATTTGTAGGTATATATATATCCCAACAATATCATAATTAAATAATATATACATGTTCTACTATATCATAAACATTTATCATATAATAACACATGAAATTAAATTGGTTTCATAAACATGTAATCATATCATAACTAGTGGAAAATATATAGGTTTAATAATAAATTCTTTAAATAATGACTCATGAAAAGAAAAATTTTTCATATGTATATATCCTATGAAATATAATTTGTTTTCTTAAACATATAACTCATGATATAGAAACAAGTTTCATAAACATCATGCCATAAAAATGTAAACAATGCATAGAAAAATTTAGAATATAACCCCTATATAATATTCTTATAAAGGAATAATCAACACAAATGGATGTCAGCATATATAGAAAATAAATTTGAAATATTTTTTAAGAACCCTTAATGAAAATATCTTTTTTCAATTGAAAAATTATTTTCAAAACATAAAAAATTTTGAAAATTTTTTTATTTGAAAATAGCACTGAAAATTTATAAATAAAAATTTTAAACCCATTTTAAATACCTTTATAAATAAAAAATATTCTTAAAAATCCTTTTCCTTTAATTTTTTTTTTAAAAAATTAGATTACATGGATTTAGAATAAAACATATTTCTAATCAAAGAGAGAAATGAGGTCAGATTATGTTTAAAAAAAAATATTTATTATCTTAATTTTCGAAGTGTGAAAATGGTACTAATAAAATAATATATTATTACTAACCAAATTAGAATAAAATTAATGAGTTTTATTAAAATATGGATCATAATATTCCATCAATGAATGAATGTTCATAAACAATCCTGACAAACGATGAGATTGTTACAATTAACTCTTACCACATGGTAACATTGAATCATACTACACATTTAATAAAATGAAATTACATTGTGCTTAAAATATAATTAATGTAATAATATTCATAATACAACATGTCATCTTCTAGTACATAAAAACCTCTTGAATGAATATAGGTGCTTAACAAAACTTATGTCTCAAAGAAGTCAAATTGAGACAAAACAATCTTACTAATTTAGTAACTTTTGAACCTGAAGCCCCCATGAGTGGTGATAAAGGATAACAAAAATAAAAAAAGGAGACTATAAATCACTTTATATTATGTTCATTATATATACATCACAAAATAAATGAGTAGTGAATACGGTATATGTCTCATAGAAATGACAATGAGACTATAAATCCCCTTACCTTATGCCTTAAATAACTTCGTACTCATTAAAACCCCATGTATATTCAATATTGGATTATTATAAATCTATCTTATAACTGTATTAATTTATATAATATCATGTAAGATTTTATTATGACCTTTTATTACCCATCTATCAATAGCTCCATATAAATGTTATATTTCGGGTAATAAGGCTCAAATACTTTTTTATTATAAAACACTTTTGAGGAAAAGTGAGAAATCGTAATTTCAAAAAATCCCATATAAAAACATACCAAAAAACTAGAAAAAACTACCGGATCGACTCCAACCCAACAAATACTCCCTAAGAACAAACATCAATAAAGCATGACCTTTCGACGAGCAGTCCCGTGAAGATGTATAGGCAGGAAACCGATGGAAAATCCATACCCTCTAAACATCCAAATACAAAAGGCATGATCCGTTGAGTAATTTTACTATGTCCTCATCTATTTTATATCCTAGTAGAGTGATGAGGTTAAAAAACCCAACTTCCTAGAAGAGACTACACTTAGAGTTGAAAAAATTCCAACAGACACACAAACAACATTCCACTCAAACCAACCAAGTAACCTCTAAATTAAATGAAGTAATAAAAGAGAAACTAAGATAACCAGAATTTGTTACTCTGTATAGATTCCAATATGGAATCGTAACCTAGGTTCTAGATTCCTCTATCATCATCCTTTCCACCATGAAAGTGATTTGGTCCCATGATGGTATATACTCCTCCATCCTTATCTTTCCTTTGTTGAAACCTCCTACTAGTATGAGATCTTGTTTGTAAATCCATCCATATTGATCCTCATTGAGAGAAACTTTTACGGACCTCCCCATAATCTTGGTTGCCTCCTTTTCATATGCGTTAAGCACCAAAACCTGCTCAGTCACATACTCATCCGAACTCAACAATAAATCCATGGATTGTTCATCCAGGATTCCTGGCCTCAGTTGTCTCAAAGTCTCGATGACTATTTTCATAACATTCAGATTTTTGAAGAACAAGTCTCCAAGGCAGGAGGCAATGAGGAGTAGTATTTCCTCCCTTTCCTCCTTCTACATCATCTATTTCTCCTCAGGTCTATAGCTTCGTTTTCCGAGTGCCTGAGTTCACTCTTGTTGGGTTCCTTCACACATGGAACAATGGGGTCCAAATCCAACCCAATATCTGAGATCCCCTCGAACTTGTTGCTCAAATGAACTGGGGTCCGATTCAAAAAACCCGAATCCCTAGCCAAAATAATCCCACCTCTGTCTTGATTAGTCATTTCCATGGAGGACCCCTGCTTCCCCTTACTCATGACCACCCTGCCCGATCCTGATTCCTTAGAAAAAGGGCCAGACAAATCCACCTTCTCACCTTCATCTGTCTTTTCCAGGACCGTAAAGCTTCCATTCCTTTGAACTTCCTCTCAACATTTCTCAAACTAAGGCCTACCCTTATCCTCTCACACATAGTTAGAAGGAACTTCTATATCCTTACTTAGTCTATTGAATACATCCAACACCTTCAGATTGAACGGTTGTACTGTTGCTTTCTTCCCCACACCCGGACAAGAGACATTCTTAGGAATGAATTCCACTGCCTCATCCTCACCCGGTCGTAGCGACAGATTATCTTGACCTCTAATATCTCTACCAGGATCAACCAGTCCCAGTCCTATCTTATCATGAACCTCAACTACTTTACCACAACCGCTGTCCACTAACCTGGTCAGATTTTTTTACTTCTCTTTCCACCAGCGCTACAGACCCCCGACGACATACCTCTATAGCATGCCCCAGTCATCCACATAGAGAAAAAAAGTCTATCCAGTTCTCATAAACCTCTCGATTCTTGTACATATACTCATCTACAATAGTCATCCAAATAAAATAGAATGGATCTTTTGACACATCCAACTCAACACAGACTCGCAGATTCACGGGGTGACAAACCGATTCTGTGCGGTTATCTGAACATAGATACCTAATGATCAAATTACATATCATACTGATAATCGAGGGATTTTGGAAAGTTAACGAAAGATTAGGTAAACTAACCCATATTGCGGCTGATATAAAATCGTACTTTAAGTGGAAATTGAATGACTAATGGTACAGAAAAAACTAGAGACCATTGCAGTATCGAGGAGTCGTTGACCATGCTTTGATGAGGACTTCTTCCGTGGAAAAGAGAATCATGACATGGTGCCTATCATGAAGAACCATTGTCTCTCTATCTTGGATATCCCATGAGTTGAAGATGAACCGGTCAAAGGAATTGATCGATGGACTTTGCTGTTGAAAACGTGCAACCAAGGTGTACTTCAGGAGCATGGAATATTATGAGAACTCCGCTGTCGAGATTTGAAGGTTCGAGTAACCCTCAATAAGTTCTAGAGCATTAGGTCTTAGGGTTGATTTCAGAAAAGGAGGGAGGAGATCAGGATTCGAGAAAGGCCAGAAGTTGGCCTTCGAAGATCCCTCCCCCACTAGGGGAAGGACCAGTGCATCCGCCGCTATCTTCACTGAAGGAAATCTCCTCACCTAGGGTTCTCGGCACCTTGAAGTTTTTGGGTAATAAGCACATTTTTTGCATGTGTTTTGATTTGTTATATTTTTTATCCAAATAATTATATCATGATTTCATAATATCACTAATTAGAAACAAGAAATAAATATCATATATTTTTAGTATATTTTTATTTATAAAAATCAATACAAGATCGAAAATAAAATAAAATACACTATTCATGGAGATGATAGGTTGTACATAAGCATGAACATTGTTTCCATTTATTTTATTCTTAAAACAAAAAATAGTAAATGATATATATATTATAGTCCCAGTATAATTATTAATTAATATATATAATATATTAATATTAAAACATTCATTTATACATTCCATGTAAAACATGAATGAATCACATCGCTTAGGGGAGGCGGTAATCCACACGTCCACAAACGAAGTTATCATATTTACAAAAAATGGAAATCATGAAGGTATGTGTAATATAATAATTAAAGTAGAATAAATACATAATATATATAATATATATATCATATAAAAACATAATTTTCAACATTATCACCAACCTTTAAAGGTTGTAATTGTAGAATAAATGTAATTAGTTCACAAGACAACACTCCACCATAAACATGAACGATGATTGTGATCCCATTTTATGGGAATTTATGTAAGTGTATGTAGAAAACATAACACAACAACATATTATTATATTTATAATACTGATTTAATTTTATAATCATAGAATAATATGAGTTTAGGGAGTAGTGAATGAAAATAAAACAATAGATATTGTGGAAAGATGTTACTTCTTCTTTGGGTAACTCCCCTTTGTTTTCACCAAGGGCCATCTTTGGTTGGATTTATTCCAAAATTATGGATTATAGGATGAAGGTACTGAAGTTTGGAAGATATTTTTTCAGGTTTTGGCTGACCAAATGTTCTCTATGGGTGTGAAAAATTGAGGGTGGGGGTGCACTTTTAAATTGGATGAGGAGTGGAATTTGTGTAAATTTAAAAGGAACCCACTATTGAGAGGTATCCATTGTAGCATGTGCCTCCATATAATTAAATTTTCTATAAAATATGTTAATTGGTAAATATATGTTGATATATTGGATTTTTTTCATGTGCCTTGGTTATTTAGTCCCTTCAATTAACGTGTAACCATAAAGTATTCTTGTTTTTACCTTAACCAATTTAATTAAATTTAATTACAACAACTAATATTTTGGGTCTAAAAGTACACTGAACTTTTTTAAAAATTCTAACTTATTCCTATAAAAATCTGGAAGCCATTTTAACAGATTCTAATAACAAAAGTGTAAGAAATTAATTTAAAATTAATCATGCAGACTTGTCGTGATAGTGGATTTTTTAGCAAAAATGTTTAAAAGATTAAAATATTTCTGTATCAAATTTCAAACTGAAATAGTTTTTAATGAACTAAATTTCTTTAATATATATAAAATTTATCTTATTATACCTTAAAAAATACTAAAATATAATTTATCTATATAAATAAATTATATGAAAAAGTGGGTTTCAATCAGAATTCTTTATTTTTCACTATTCATCAAAAAATGAAATGTTTCATAAAAAACCCAAAAACTCACCCTAAGATAATTTTGGTCATTTTAATTCAAAAAGTAAATTTTTTTATAAAATTAATAATAGAAAAGTTTCTAAAATAAATTTTATTATTGTTCACAGAAAGATGTAAAAAGCAGTTCATTTTGAGAAAATAGTAATTTCTAACACGTAAAGACTTTACCAATACATATATATATGTTTAATTATAAATATTTTTTAATAATATAAATCCTTTATAAATAATATTTAAAAAATACTTATTTCTATTATTATTACTGATTTTAATGTCTACGTTTTAACTATCACATTTAAATAATTATAATAATTAAATGTTGTTTCATTGAAACTCCGTTCATCATGTAAGACAAGCCAAGTCAATTTTGTTTATAGTTAAAGGTTGTCTTAGTGAAGCATATAAACATATATTAAATTTGTGTACTTTTCAACACAAGAAATCATATACAATTATTTATTAACAAAAAGGTTCATAAAATATTATGTTTTTACAATCATTATGGTTATTTTGGTGATGATGATATTGTCGTAGTAATCAGCAGAGTGGTTTTTGTAGAGATTGTAATGGTTGTGGGTTTTGTTATTATGGTATGTTTTATAGTTTCTCAGAATAATTGAATATGGTTGGAGATAATAAAATTGGTAATAGGTAAGGGGTTATTAATCGATAGAAGATGGGATATCTAATGAAATTTTATGGTTAGGATGAAATGATAAAGGCTAAAACAATTTTGTATAAATAAATTCAATGTGATAAGTAATGATAAATATATTATTTATTTATTAATTGAAATTTTGATTATATATTTTTTGGATTTTTAGTGTTGTTGGTTATGGTTGTTTTTTAGGGTGAAATAATTTTTCTTTTTAAGGAAGTTGGGGATTATGTGACAAATTCAATCCATAGTAATTAATGTAATCTAGTTATGAGTTGACCCTTAGGTTAGTCTTATGAAGCTCAATATATAATTTTTATTTTATTATTATTTCATATGCACCGTCACCTTGGTCATGTAACCTTACAGAGGCCCATATATTGATATGGGTTCTTGTTGCAAACCAACCTGGATACCCTAGTAACCTGATATTTTATCTGGTAATGACATTATGATAATGGAGTTTCTAATCCCCATAGGTTGGAAAATATCACCAAAAATTATTCCATATGAAAGGGGTAATGAATTTTATACAAACACAATGGAAGAATGATAAACAAGTCAATCGAAAAAAAATATTATATAAGGAGAACTGTACTGGATGGGAAAGATGCATAAATAGTACAATGTGCTACCAAAATATTCCACAAAACATGATAATAACCCAAATACCAGTGGAAAAAACTCTACATGCCTACGGTTCAACAACTACTACAACCCCCAATTGATGCCTTTACATTATAAGAACATATAAGAAGATAATCTACAATAACACAAAGGAAAATATAGGGTGTGATCTAGAATCCCAGTAGGGTCTCACCATGGATATTTTAATATCCCTAAATTCTAAAGTAATAACATTTTATTCGATATCGTATATGACGTGCAACACCAGGATCGTAAGTGAATATTATATCTGAATACTTTAATATATAATTAGTATTATAAATGAATTCAATCTATTATATAATGGGAAATGAACATAATACTGAGTCATCTTAAATTACACACAATAAACACATTCTTCAATAACATGCATTAAACGCAAGACTGAGTTTTACAAAACAACAATCTATTATTAAAATAATATTATTCGACAAAATATGATATAACATTACCTTTAAATTCTAATTTTGGAATTAGATTATATAATTTATGAAAAAATATGGTTTAAAAAAATATAAAATGTACTCATTGGTAATAAATTAGTTATAAATGAATATAAGAACCAATCGAAAATAAAGAGAAAACTTTTATAGAAACTATATTTTATTTAGACAAAGCAGTTTTCTCCAAATAAATTAAATTACTAAAAATTAGTGAGTGATGCTAATTTAGTATATATATTATATATTCAATTATATATTTTTTAATAAATCCAATATATTTTATTGGTATAATATCAGAAAAACCCAATATTACACATAAAACACTATATTTTTATATTGGCACTTTTACAACCTCTTAAAAGAGAAACTATTTTTTAAAAAATAGAAATTTTATAGTTTTTATTTTTTTTTAAAAAATTCATATTTTAAATAATAAAATAAAAATTAGTTTAGGGTGAATTTAAGATATTTTCTAAAAACATATTTCATTTTTAATGAATAATGAAAATACTGATTTTTAATTAAAAACAACTTTTTCATCTAATTAATTTATAAGGTTAAATTATTATTTTTAATTAGTTTTAAAATTTATTTATTTCAATTAATAATTTTTTTTCCATTGTAATCACTTTCACTTTGAAATTGGATATAAAAACTTAGGAAACGTTTGAATATTTTACTTTAAAAACCTGCATTATTTTGTAGTCTGCTTAATTAATTTTAAATTAATTTATTCCACTTATGTTATTAGAATTTTAGAAAATGGATTCAGTATTTTGAATTATAATAATTTATAATTTCAAATAATTTGAACTTATTTATTTATCAAACATATTATTGAAAGTGTTTAAAATTTATTCCAATTATTAAGAGGAAAATTATTTTAATAAGGGAATAAACATTAATCATAATAGATAAAATGACTTATAAAATTCTAAAAACTAAATTTTATGGACATTTTTATACCCTATACAAAATTTTATGGAATTTTATACAATATTATAGACATTTTAAATTTAAAAAATGTGGGTGGAATTCCCTTTTCCAAACATTACACAAGTTCCACTCCTCCACTATAAAAAGGAACTCAAACCTCCCACTTCCTCACCCCTATCAAGACACTTTGGATCAACCCATTTCTTACAAAATATATCATAATACTTACTCAAATTAATCTAAAAGAAATACCTTGGTCATAAATATATCCATTTAAATAATTTTGTGCAAACCAAAAGTAGTTACCCAATGAAGAGGTAACATCCTTCCACCAGATCTTTAGTGTTATGTCATTATCCACTCTTAAAATTATAATAATTACATTGTTATATTAAAAATATTATCTTAAATATAATTATATTTTTTTATGTTAATGGTTCAACCAGAAATTCCAAAAACATTCATCTCTTGGTAAACGACCATACAATTTATTTATACAGTGAACTACTACCTCATGAAATGAAGTTGTTCATTTTTTTTACTTTAATGCCTATTATAGTTGCAAACTATAAAGGAAACTGTATTTATATATGAAATATAAAATATTTATATTTTTTATACCTATTTAATTATTTTATAACACATAAAATTATGCAATCCATTTTTTTGGAATATGATAACATCATTTTTGGATGTGTGGACTACCGCCTCCTCAAAGCGACGTGATTCGTTCACACTATACATGGAATGTATAAAGTATGGTTTTAATAAAACAACAGAACATATATAAAATATATTTGAAAAATAATTATAATATACATGTATATATTTTTCTCTTAATTATTTTAATATGAAAAGGAAATCAAAGTAGTGTTCATATGTACAGATGACCTACTGTCTCCATAAACAGTGTGTTTGATTTCTTATCTCAAAAATATAATAGATTATTATAAAAACATATATATTGAATATATATGATAATTAAATGATGGTTTTCAACCATTATATTATTAAATCATGATCAACATAATAATAACATCACGTGAGAAGTCCAAACATACTCAAAATCCAAGGAAATTAACACACAAAATAGTGAAGATAATGATTGATTGTTAACAAATAGGTAATAAGATATTAAAATATTAAAATATATGATATTATAAATATGAGTGTGGTTATGTTATTATATAGTGACTTGTTTAAAACCAATATATAGTAATTTACAAGGATGTTCACCCAAAAAGGAAACATAAGGTATGGGATTCTTGTCTCACTTTTTTTCATGAGGGAAAAATCATTTTAAGCACTTAATTATTTTGTGTGGTCTATCTACATGAAATTTTAATAAATTATATATTGAATTATTATAAATTCAGGGTATTTTTAGTTTCAATTTTAATTAATTCTTTTAATTTTACTTGTGTTAGAATTTACCAAGCAGTAAAGAATTTTATAACCTTATTCCATTTCATTAGGTTATATTACTTCATCGTTATCATTAATATTATAATATTATATGTGTAATAACATTATACCAGATATTTTTTATTTAAATTTGTTTCATTAGGATATAAAAATTAAACAGATAATCTCTTTATTGATTTACTCTCACTTAATCTTAATGTATTTTCACTGGTTTACTTCTCAATCTCATTTCGTTCAGGATTTTTAACACTTGATTTTCGATTAGTGGAAATTATTGGACCATTGTATAATAAACCCTTTAATGTTGTACTCATACAGTTATTTATGAAATTTTTCAAGTACTATTACAATTTTCACACTCATTGGTAATATAAATGTTTAAGGAAAGGTTTTTAAGAAATCCACACTTCGTTTCTCTTTAGTTGAAGAACTCGTTTTCTTCTAAAACCATGTTTTCATAAAGGATATAAAAAATGTTTTTATCCTTTTAAAAATTATTTATCAATGTAATTTTCACCCTTAAAATATTTATGTTATTAAATGTAATTTTTAAATAAATTGTTTTTGAAAATGTTTTTCATAATAAAAAGGATATTTTCCTCAAGAATGTTTTTGAAATATCAATTATACTATTTATATTAATCAATAAAAACAAAAATTTATTTCTAATACACCTGGGATATGTTGTATTGATACCATCCTCATTCCTCCTTTGGATGATTTATTATTCATTTGGATAAGGATAATATTTACATTCTATTCCTTGATTATTTTTTTATTCCAATTGAAGTATTCAACATCCAATTTAATTTCCCCCAATTATCCATATTGTAACACCTTGAGATATTATGAATTATATTTTTGAATTAATTTTTCTTTTGGATGTTTTTCATTTCACGTGACACTAGATATATTTCTATAGACACACACCCCCCACCCACATATATATATTAAGACCCTGATTTAACCATTCATTTCACAGGACACCGACATGGCTTGCACTACATGAAATAAGGACTTGGCTTATACTATGCACAATACAGACTTGGCTTTCACTACATGCAACACTGACTTGGAATATTTTGCACGAAACACCAAGTTTCTTCGATGCATAATTTTATTATATATTTTTTAAATGATATAGGTATGACCAAGCCAATAAAAAACTGATATAAATATTAATAACTAATTTTCAAATATTTTTATTATGGTTTCATAAAAATAAAACATATTGATAATGAAGGAGATCATTTTTTTTAAAGTCTTTTTTATGTTTAAAAAAAAGTTTTCTCTAATGAACTAATTTTAAGAAAAAATAATTTTAGAAAATTTCTAATTCCTGTTTGAAAAAATAAAATTCAATTTTGAATTTAGAATATAGAAATTATCATTGTTTAAGTTTTTTGGATTATTCTAAAAATAATAATTTTTGATGAATATAAAAAAATAATACTTTTTATTTAAAAAATTTCGTTGGGTTTTAATAATTATTATGGTTAAATAATAATTAAAATTCTTTATGGTTACATTAGATGAATTTTAAATAAATTAATATAATTTAGTTCATTATAATAAATTTCACTTTGAAATTCAATATAAAAACATGATAAACTTTTGAACTTATTTATACTTTAAAAATACGTAATTTCTTCTAATATGTGGGATTAGAGTTAAAATTATTTTTTCCACTTCTGTGAATTTAATTTTGAAAGACCAATATAAAACATCATAATTAGTATAATTTTTTTATTATAACAATAAAAACTTAATTTTAAAAAAATATTAGTAAATGTGATTACAATTAATCATAGCTACTAATTTCAAATTAAACATAATGAGGGACTAAAAGTTAATATTAGGGGGCCAAATGACCTATCGACTTTTCCAAAACCCTTTTTTGGGCCATATTTATGCCATAAACCTTTCGTTATTTATTTTGTTTGGTTTCGTATGAATTTTTTTTAGGTAAGAACATGTTTCCACCTATCATTTTTTCAAAAAATGTGAGGCATTTCTCATCCCTATAAATGACACAACATCTCCCATTTCTTCACCCCTCTCTGTAACAACCCAATATTTTGAGAACTCTTTTTTTAAAAATTTGTTTATATTGTCAATATTTCTCATTTAACAAGACACTGGAAATAGTTCTCTCTCTATATATATATATTACATCTCTATTGCAATAATTCCTTCCACATGTAATACCATATTGTATTACACACAATGCCAATATGGATTTCACTACAAGCAAGACCGGCTTGGTGTACAATGCACGCAAGACTGAGATTCTATAAAACATATATATATATATATATATATAATTAATTTAGATAATTATATCCTAACTATTAAACATAGTCATAGGAATATTAATAACTAATTTCCAATTATTTTTTATAAATTTTTTATATAAATAAACATATTGATAATGAAAGATGTGATTTTTGGTAAAGTACTGTTTTTAAATATTTTTTTTTCTCAAACGAACCACTTATAATAATTAATTTAAATTTAAAAACATTTATAAATTTAATTTAATAAAATAAACTTCATTTTTGAATTTATAATGTAGAAATTAGCCTAGGGTGATTTTTTTTATTTTTATGAAAAATTTCATTTTTGATGAATAGTTAAAAAAAAATACCTTTTTAGTTAAAATATGCTTTTTTTTTCGTGTAAATTATTAACTCTAAATGATATTATAAATACTTTTTAACATTAAAATAGATAAGTATTACATATATTGATACAATTTAATTCATTATAATCAATTTCACTTTGTAACTGAATATAAAATATTAACAAAATTTTAAACTTTTTCCTACTTTCAAACCCTGTTATTTAATCCCTTCTACGGGATTTGAACTTATATTAATTTTTCTCCTTGAATGATTTGAATTTAAAAATACAAAATACATGATTTTATGCAGTATAATATTTATATTCTAATAATACCATGTTAATTGTTAACCAAAATGATTAGTAAAAGTGATTAAAATTAATCATAGTGGTTATGGAAAAATTAAATTTAATTAGGGATGAAAACTTGAAATTAAGGGCCTAAATGCCCATGAAAATTTTCTAACAGACATTGGATATCCATATTTCTTCCATAAACCATCCATTAATGAGTCTAATTTGTTTTGTATGACTTTTTTTAGGTAATAATATGTGCACACCGAACTTGTTTCTAAAAAATTCGATGTGAGCCTTTTTCCTTCTCTATTAAAGCCAACAAATCTACCCAATCCTCACACCTCTCAAAAATTTTATGATCTTCCAATATATTCCATGTATCCTCCAAAAAATACAACCATTTATTTTTAATCCTCTTTTTTGGAATAAAGCTTCTCAAGGAATCCTTTTGGTATAAACCAAAAGGAGGTACCCGATTAAGAGGTACTATCTTCTCTCAAGTTCCTTTCCTTTATTTTCTTTCTCCACTACTAAACTCTCATTATTCCATTATTTTTTTACAAAAACATTATCCTTCATATACTATGATTTTTTTCAAAGGTTATGGGCTAAAATCTCATACACCTTCATCTAATGGATGGTGAACATAATGTCTCTGTGTACGGTGAACTACTACCTCATGAAATAATGATTGTTTATTTATCCTTTACCACCAATCATGGTGTCCATTATTATGTAAAATATGTTTATATATTTCATATATTATATTTAATATGATATGATTTAATTTATTAATTTTAGAACACAAATATCTTTACTTTCTATTTTTTTAATACGACAATATCATTTTCAGATGTGTGCACTACTACCCCCTCGAAGTGATGTGATTCGTTCTCACAGCACATAGAATGTATTAATTTTTTAATGAACATATATGATATATTTTATATATTAATTCTTATATAATAATTATATATATATATATTAATTCATATATATATATATATATGTTTGTGTGTGTCATTTACATACTTTTTATCAATACAACAACAAAGATGGAAACAACATTCATGTGTACATATGGATTACCGTCTCCATGAATGGTGTATTACATTTAATAATCCTATATTTTAAATATAGTTATAATAAAAATATATTATTTATACCTTATATATATATCATTTTTTACCTTCTGGAATCTTGAAATACTTATATGGACCAAAGAGGTAACAAATTAAGACACATGAAAGGAACAATGTGAATTTTACCTGAAGTGAAACCTTAACATATGATCATTAACAATTGGTAATGTAAAGTTACAATAAAAACTTATATGGTAATATATATAATAATATTATTCTTTAAAATAGTAATAATAAACTTATATTTATTATACAAGAAAGGTTTACAAGTATAAAGAGAATAAAGACACAAGATAAAGCGATTTCATATCACATTTAATTTCCATGAGATACAAGTTATGTTATCCACTCTTTACTATTGGGTGGTGTATTTAATTCCTATTATTTTAGTATATGAATATTTTAAATTTATTTTTTGTTATTCCCATTCTATTTTATGATCATACTTTCATGGTGTTTAACTTTCAAAAGTTACCAAATCAGTAAAACAATTTTCTATCAATTTGCCGTCTTTGAGACCTAGGCCTAGTTGTGCTCCTAAACACCATTTCTAGGTGTATATTTTTACATTTTACATGAAATATAACGAAATTAAATCATTTCATAATGTTATATGATTCATTTAATTTCTATTCCTTATGTGGAGAGAATGATTTCAACATACCATGTTATAAGAGTTTATTAAGACAATTTCCGTTCTTTTTGGGATTGTTTATGTTTGTGCTTCCTTTGATGAAATATTATGATACAAATATCAATAATATTCATGAGTTTTATTATCCTATCTTATTTAATGATATAATCCGGTATTCATACCATTTTCTACTATTGGGAACATAAGATAGTTAAGAAGGTATTTTTTGGAATTCCCCACTTTACCATCTCTTCAGTCGGAAATCTATGCTTTCTAAAAATGATTTCTAAGAATATTATAACATTAGAATATCATATATAAAATAAATTTTTACCTTTTAATTCTTTTATCAATAGCTTTAAAGGAAAATACTTTCCCCTTTCTGAACAAGGAATTTTTCCAACCTTTTTACCGTGCAAAATGGAATGTTCTTTTTACCTTGCACAATGTGTATGAATTTACCCAATATAATTCCATTGAACATTCCTTTCCATTTTTTAAAAGGTTAATAATTAATAAAAAAATTAACTAATTTTTAAGGAAATTGTTTAATAAATGGGTTCAAATTTCTTTTTTATTTTTTAATGGAAAACTACATTCAAAAAATTTTGAAGTCTTATTTATAAGTTTTCAAAGTGTTTTCAATGAAATGGTTTTCAAAATTTTTTCAAGTTTCATTTTTTGGTTTTCAATAAAAATTACAGTAAATTTTTTTGAAGATTCATTTAAAAGTTTTCAAATTATTTTCAGTGAAATGGTTTTCAAAATCTTCTCAATCTTCTTTTATTAGTTTTAAATAAATATTATTTTCAAAATGTTTTCAAGCTTCTTTTATAATTTTTCAAGTACAATGGTTTTCAAAATGTTTTAAATATATTTTTATACCTTTTCAAGGTGTTTTCAATGACTTTTTTAAATAATATTTTATATGTTTTCCAAGAAAATGGTTCTCAAAATTATTTCATAAGTTTTAAGGTATTTTCTAAGATAATGATTTTCAATTTCATTTATGTATTAAAACACCTTTTCTAAACAGGAAAGGATATTTTCCTCAAGAAGTTTTTTAAAAGAAATTTTAAAATTATTTACCATATAATATAACATCCATTTTTGTTAATCAAGCCTTTATGAGTAATTATTAAATGTATATATTCATATTCTTTCTATTAATGGATTAAGTTTTCATGACATGATGTTTTGAAACTCATTTCTCTTTCATAGGTTATATGATTTTGAAACCTGCTTCTTTTCACCGGTTATGTTTATGATGAAATTATTATGAAACCTAAATCTTACTATAGGATATGATATTTTTTATATGTTTATTATACCCATTTCAATTCATGGGTTATGATATGTTCATTTTTGATATTGTAGAACATGTATGTATGATTTCATTATGTGACGGGTGAAACCTATATCTCCCTCAAATGCATTGGGTAATGATTTATATCTCATGAGATAAAACCTGTATGGAACAAGGGTTACTCGGTTCAGAAATATAGGGATGGAATGAGGGTTACTCTGTTCAATAATATAGGGCTAGAATGAGGCTAACTCAGTTCAGAAATATAGGGCTGGAAAAGGGGTTACCCGGTTCAACAAAGGTCTTTGTCCACTAAGATGGTCTTGGTTTTGATTCATTGGCTACTATAAAAATAATTATATTCTTAGGTGTTTAAAAAATTCATTTTTGTATTCCTATGTTATGCATTCATGACTTATTCTATCTATTTTATTATGATTCATGTATTATGAACTTCCAATATTTATTCCATGAACTCTGTCATGATCTTTGATATACAAGGTATGATCTTATATTTCCATGATCACATACTCATACCCTTATGGTCATGTTTATTCTTACATGTCTCCTTTGATTTCCCTTACTAATAATTTTATCTCAACACTTTTATGTTTCCTTTCCCTAGGTTATAATGATGTGTACTATGTTAGATATGTTCAAGAAGGATTTTAGACAAGAATAACCAAGTGAGAAAATATGTAGCTCAAATATATACAAGTGATAATATTTCTATGTTTCCAA
Organism: Viscum album; assembly: GCA_963277665.1. Taxonomy (NCBI): domain Eukaryota; kingdom Viridiplantae; phylum Streptophyta; class Magnoliopsida; order Santalales; family Viscaceae; genus Viscum; species Viscum album. The sequence continues at coordinate 458,994,713 of OY728157.1, read as the reverse complement.
AGGAACTATACCAACTATGTATTTTGGTTTCTGTTTTTATAATGTTTTATTATTCCACAAAAGTTATGTAATGTTAATGTTTTTTAATAGAGGGTAGCTATAGTTGTTATCAAATAAAAGATATAGTTATTCTTTATAAACTAGGATGATAAAACCTTAGTGATATCCCTGGGTATATTTATAGTTATATTTCTATTTATGTCTGTAAGGATAGGTATAATGATGAGTAAACTTTTAGTAAAATAGTATGGAATTTTGGTAAAGGATAGAGTGAGTGGTTTATCAAAAATACATCCTTTTTCTAGATACTACAAGTTGATGTGGATCTAGAATAGATGTACCTAGGTGTAAGAACTCTATCAAGATGTCCTGGTCTTGACTTGAGCTAATTTGATACATGACAATGGCCCTTGTTGCACACCTGGTTCAACACTCCCGAGGGATATTATTTTGGAATTCACAACTCCACACAAACTATCAAGAATTATTTAGATATAATTTATCTATGAATAACCTAGGGTAAAACTAATGTGTCATATATTATAGAAGGTTTCATTATTTATACATCCTATAAGTAATTATTTTCATAAAAATGGTGTTTTCTTCTATGATAAGTAATTATTAGACTATTCTTTTGGTTTTATCTAATGGTGGGAACAAGAAGGAACTAGACTAATATTAAATGTGATTGAAGATTTGATGATGAGTTGTGAAATGTGATGATCTATTGAGAAAAAGATATTGTAATAATGTCGAATCATCTATCATGGTATATTTTTAAATGTATTAGTTGTGGTTATATTCTTAATAGGTAGAATAATATAAAGATATAATATTATGGTAAGGACCATAGAGTAAAGAAGATTTGACTTCCTGCATGTCAAAAAGAAGGGACGAAGAACCTTGAGGAATACCTCAAATGGAGGGTAAGATGTTATTTTTCCTAGAAAAAGGGTAATAGAGCTATGAATTATCATAGTGTTTAATGATTTATCCCTAGAAAACATAGTTTTAAAGACCAAAAAATTTATATGTAATTTTTTTAATTATATGGGAATATTATGAGTTTGCAAAAATTAACAGCATATAATTCTGAGGTCCAGTGTGCCTGGAATGAATTTATGAAAATAATTAGGTATGTTTAGTAAACATGTGAGTGGGTTTTTGTATCTTTTGAACTGGTTCTCAGAATTTAAAGATGAGGGCACCGTTGAACTCGCAGTGCCGATATTCACTTAAGGAGACCTTCACCTCAACCACAGTTGGTCGAGGGTGAAAGTTAGCCCTCAAGTTTTTCATGGAAATAAAAATACAATAAAGAATAACTTTTATTTTATTTTTAATATCCAATTTGAATGATCCTTGGGGGTGTTCACAGGAGCTATTTGGTTTACATGTACTTTTCAGTTATCTTGTAATTTCCAGTTGGACTTGTATTTTGGCCCCTTTTTCTACTGTACACACTCTTTTACTATACATTTTACTTATGTTCGTATCTTGATGTGTGCTTGGTTGTGTGTGTTTACAGGTTATAAAGGCATTGTCTTCCCGGTTTTAGGGAATATGCCTTTCAATGCTAGTCGCAACCCCTGACATATGGAAGGAAGGCATGGGGTAGTCACAACACAGGCCCTAGGGGATGGGTCATGAAATATTGGTATTATAGGACTCGTTTATACCATAGAACATTGGACATTCATCTTTTTTTTTATGGAAATAATGTTATGTGTAGTGAGTGTGGTTATCAGTTTAGGGAATCCAGTGTTGGTGTGGTGGCCGATGTATCCATACACCATGACCATGACATCTGATTTTAGACTCAGTGCATGAAAACACCGATTTCGTGTGGGTTTTGAAAAGTTTTCTTTGTGATATCTTTGAGTCAGCTCACCTGGTATAACTTATTGATAGTATTGCAACTGTTTCTTTTCAGGATGGCTCTATATAGACATCCAGATAGGGTTTTGAGTATAGTATGCGATGATAGCTCACTAAGCAACGAGGCCTCGGTGTAGGGCCCTTTATCAGTAGAGGTACTAGTGGAGGAACCAGCGATACCGTTACCCGTTGCTCCACTGATTCCACCAGCCCCGACAGCAGAGGGTGCACGCTGCTTGAGTGTGTTTCACGAGTTCTAATGCTAGAGGCCACCCCGGTTCAATAGTGAGATGGACCCACAGGTGGCTGAGGATTGGTTGGAGGTCGTAGTGAGAGTCTTCTGACTGGTAGGGACACCATCTGATCTCATTGGGATCCTTGCCTCTAGTCTTTTATAGGCAGTAGCAGGAATATAGTGGAGTTTGATGCTTCATATTCATGACAAGGTAACACTTCTCTGGGAAGATGTTGAAAGCCCATTTCAGGCATAGTTCTTTCGAGTGACCCTTCGTGTAGTGCGCATATAGAAGCTTCTTCATCTGTAGTAGGGCAACATGAATGTGGATGCGTACACAGTGAGGTTCAGCGAACACTCATGATACTCCACTGATATGGTGCGGGACCCATTCTTCCGGGCCCATACCTTTGATCAAGGACCCAGGCAGGAGATTAGGGCTTGATGATTTATCTCAGTATCCCGACGCAGGCGGGGGTGTTAAAGTAAGCACTCTTATTGAAGATTTTTCTTGCTGAGTAGTCACTAGTGGCGAGGCCCACCACCAGGAATCATGTAGCATAGTATTCCGCAGCTGGAAGTAGACAGATGTCATAGAGGTCCAAGAGGACCACACCTACTGGAGGACGACTACATGATTCATGGTTAGTCGTACAGGGCATCAGAGACAGAGCCAGTCATTTGAGGAGCATGCAGTGTTACACATGTGGCGGTCAGGTTCACATCACTCATGACTGCCCGAACCATCATATTGATGATCAGAATATGGTCGGAGGACCAACCATACAGAGACAGAGTTTCAATTGAGGATGTCCACAAGGAAGAAGCGAACGTGGTAGAGGAGCTGGCCATGTAACTGGTGGTGGATGACGATTCGAGATGTTACCTCCACCACCACCAGGTGGTCCACCCTGACCTCAAGGAGCAGGAGCACAGGGGCGAGCTCAGCTCTAGGCAGCTAAGGGCTGTGAAAATGGCGCTCTGGAGATTATAAGTGGTATGATCTATGTCTAGTCCAACTTAGCTACACTAATTATAGACACAGGTGGCAGTCGTTATTTTATTGCCACTACCCTGGTTCGAAGTTCAGAGATTCCAACATAGCTGTTGGATCGATCCTTATGGATAGAGACTCTTACAGGAGAAGAATCAAATATTACACACTGGTTCCTGCAGTGTGAGATTACTCTAGGAGGTGAGAGCTTCATTTGAGTTCTCCTTGCAGCAGTGTCGAGGCCTTACAACATCATCTTGGGTATGGAATTATTATCTACAGTCCATGCCCAGATCGACTGTATTAGGTGTAAAGTGTGACGTGTCCACACAAATGGGACTAGGTTTTCCTTCACCAGTGATACGGGAGCCTCTGCAGTAGAGGATGGACTTACCCAGAGGAGAGTTCAGCCAATGAATCATCAATTGGCCAGCCTTACCCTTGGAGCAGTTGATGTGGAGAGTCAGAGTTATCCTGTAGTGGTGGACCAATACCCAGATGTCTTCTCTGATGATTATTTATGTATACCTCTTCATAGATATATATACTTTTACATTGACTACTACCCCAGGAAGGAACCGATATCTACACCAGTGTATCAGATGGCTCTCGTGGAGCATTGTGAGATGTGGGTATAGCTGGAAGACTTATAAATAAAGGGGTTCATCCTTCCCAGTGTTTCTCCTTGGGTAGCCCTAATTTTGTTTTCCAAGAAGGTGGATGGGAGCTTGAGACTGTGTGTTGACTATCAGAGCTTGAACCAGTTGACCGTGAGCAAAACGTACCCACTCTCAAGGATCGACGACCTCGACTTGATCTGCTTAAGGGAGCACGGTGGTTCTCTAAGATAGACGTCAGATTAGGATATCACAAGCTCAGAGTACGAGACAAGGACATGCAGAAGATAGATTTCATATGTCAGTATGTCCACTGTGAGTTCTTGGTTATGCCATTCGGTGTGACCAATGCTCCAGAAGCATTCATGTGACTCATGAATAGGATCTTTCAGCCATACCTTGATATCTTTGTAGTAGTCTTCATCAAAAACATTCTAATCTACTCGGCTATCGATGTGGAGAATGCCTATCATTTGCAGATAGTTTTGGACACACTCCAAGAGCACCATCATTATGGTAAGCTCTCGAAGTTGTAGTTCTAGATCTGAGAGGTTCACTTTCTGGGATATGTCATCTCAGATGCTGGATTTGCGGTGGAACCAGCAAAGATTGAGGCGGTACATGCTTGGGAGCCACTCAGGTGTGTGATGGAGGTACATAGTTTCCTAGGTTTGGCTGGTTACTACTGAAGGTTTGTGATATATTTCTCCAGAGTTGCATCACCTTTATTAGCATTGAAGAAGAAGGGGCAATACTTCTTGTGGTCGGAGAGATAGCATTTGAGTTTTCAGGTGCTGAGGCAGATGATGACTGGTGCCCCCATATTGAGGCTTCCAGAGGAAGGTGCTGGGTATGTAATCTACTACGACGCATCAGGGACAGGGCTCAGATGTGTCCTGATGCAGGAGTGAACAGTTATCGCATATGGTTCTTGATATCTGAGAAAGCATGAGTATAACTATGCTACATGTGACCTGGAGTTAGTAGCAGTGGTCTTCGACTTAAATATGCGGTGACCATACTTGATTGGAGAATACTTTACAGTCTACTTTAATCACAAGAGTCTCTGGTATATCTTATCTCAGAAAGACCTGGACATGAGAAAACAACATTGGCTTGAGTACCTCTATGACTATGACTTAGAGATAGTCTATACTCCTAGGAAGTGGAATGTTGTTACAGATTCACTTAGCAGGAGATCTGGTATATAGCTTCTAGGTGAAGTGACAGAGCAGTTGGCCACATTACATATATCCTTTGTGGATTGAGATGGAGAAAATATTCTTCAGTCTCTTATAGTCACCCCCCCACTTCTTTAGTGAGTCAGGGAGGTGCAGTGCTGGGACACTAACTGTGAGGCAAAACATGCTCAGATATCTACAGGACAGGCACCTGATGGATTTTCTGAAGGTGGGGAGCACATTATCCGTTTCAGAGGACGTATCATGGTACCCGTGTCACTTTAGGAGGCAGTGTTGAGAGAGTTCTTCACATCCCCTCTAGAGGTTCATCTCGGAGTGGAGAAGATGTACTAGGATATCTGACAACAGCACTGGTGGACGGGAAGAAAGACAGAAGTAGTAGAGTTTGTCTCTCGATGCCTCACTTGTCAGCAAGTAAAGGCGGAGCATCAGTTATTTGCAGGCTTAGTTCAGCCTTTAGAGGTTCCAGAGTGGATGTTAGATGGAATATCGATAGACTTAGTGATAGTCCATCCATGTACATCCAAGGTCCATGATTCTATATGGGAGATCATCGACTGACTCACTAAGTCGGCTCACTTCCTACCGATCAGAGAGTAGGTTTCAGTAGAGAGATTGGGAAACCTCTATGTGTAAAATATTGTGCGGATACTTGGATTAACCTCGATGATTGTCCCCAATTGTGATGCACAATTCACTTCCTGGCTTTGGAAGGGGTTGTAGGAGGCTTTCAAGATGCAAATTCATTTGAGCACCGCATTCCATCCTCAGACGGATTGCCAGACTAAGAAGACCATTCATACCCTCGAGGACATGTTGCGTGCTTGCATCTTCAACTTTGGTCATAGATAGAATGATCACTTGCCTTTGGGATAGTTTTTATACAACAACATCTACCACCCACCATTGGGATGACACCTTTTGAGTCTTTGTACGGCTGACCTTGCAGATCACCTTTGTGCTGGACTGACCTAGGGGAGTCCGCACTCATGGAACCAGATATGGTACTGGCTACCATGGATAAGGTGTTGATTATCCAGGTGTGAATGAAGACTGCACAGAGCAGATCTAAGTCTTATGCCGACAGGAGATGGAGACCTCTGGAGTTCGAGGATGGAGACCACGTCTTTCTATAGGTCTCACCTCAATGAGTTTTGCGGAGATAAGGCTGGGGAAACAAGTTATCTCTGAGGTTCATCAGACTATTTTAGGTCCTCAGTAGAGTTTTCTAGGTGTCTTACCGCATAGCTCTTCCACCTCAGATGAATCGGGTGCACGACGTTTTCCACATATCCCAACTGAAGAGATACATGCATGACCCATCACATGTCATCGACCACAGAGAGATGAACATTGACGATGGGGCAACGTTTAAGGAGATTCCAGTGAAGATTGAGAATCGACAGAAATGGTCCCTTCATGGGTGGTTGATACATTTAGTGAGTCTATGTTGGCAACACGGGAACCTCCAAGAGAGTACATGGGAGTGGGAGGCCCAAATATTTGCTCAGTACCCCCACATGTGTTCCTAGTTTTTGTGACGTGGCCATCAGGGATACAAATCCCTAAGGTGTGGTGAATTTGAAGACCTGGAAATATCCTTGTAATTCTTTTAATTATATGGAAATATTATGAGTGCCCAAAAATTGATGGCGTGTGATTTCGAGGCCCGGTGTGCCCGAAATGAATTTATGAACTATTTTTGGGTATGTTCAGTAAACGTGTGAGTGGGTTTTTATATATTTTGAACCGGTGCTCGGAATTGAAATCTGAGGGAAACATTGAACTCACAGTGCTGATATTCTCTTAAGGAGACATTCATCTCGACCATAGATGGTCTAGGGAGAAAGTCCGTTTTTGTGTTTTTAGTGGAAATAAAAATAAAATAAAATAAAATATTTTATTTTTAGCCTACTATTTGAATGATATTTTGTGGGGACCAACTGAGCTAGAAAACCCCCAATTTAAACCCATGGTGGTGGGAACCACCCAAACCCATCTAAATGGGTAAAACCTTTCAACTTCCCAATTAATTAATTGATCCAATTAATTGTGCCAACGAATTAAATTGATAAAAATATTTTATTTGGTTGGATTCTCATTTTGGGTTGGTGGAAAATCATTGAAAAGGGTTGGAAAAAGGGAATTGGAGGAGGAATTTGGAGGAACTCTTCTTCTCTAACAAACAGTGCCTCTCCAATGAAGAATGAGGAACCGACCCCGAGCACGGATAGAAAGTGCCTTGTGGGAACGACGAATGATGACGTCCTCAATGAAAATGAACTGAAATCCGTCTTTCCCTCCTCACTAACATCAATGAACAACAAGGTAGGGTCTATTGTTTTGAATACCCCTTACCTATTCTTGACGTTCTTCGTGATTCACCAATTATTGAGCCCCTTGCTACCGCCCTAAGGTGGAGGGTGCTGGCCAAACGAACATGGACGACCTCTCCGTAATCCTTTGAGGTTTTTGATGTGTTCTTCATGATGGATGGGGACAATGACTGGTGCTGGAGATTGGTATCGGTGGGACTTGGGAGTAGTGATCGGCACCATAGTCGGCCGTGAAGACGGTCGCGGCGCATCCGCGCCGCCGGAGAAGAGATGCGGCCCGTTGGCCGAGGCTGGCACTCCAGCCATCCACACCAATGGGATGGTGGTGCGCATCTGCGCTGCTCGGTGTGCAAGAACCATGACCTTGTGCCATGGCAGTAAGAGGAGGGTGTCTAGCTCGCTGCCGGCTGTCAGAGTTGGAGCGGCACGCGACCGCACCACGCAGAGGAGGCGGCTGGCCGTTCGGCCAGCCGCGGCGGGCCGCCACACTGCGTTCCACCGCACCATGTGCCGGTCCGCGCTGGCTGGCCGGGCTGAACCCTACAGGACAGGTCCGACCAAGGGCCAGACCCGGGTCGGGTCGGCCGAGGCCGGGTCAGACCGGACCTGGACAAACTTTGACCCTTTTCGTTCTTTCGGCCATATCTTGAGCTACGGGTGTCCGTTTGAAAATCCGTGTGTGGCGTCAGAAACAATGGATCAAGATAATTTTTTGGGATACCCCAATTATGTTTTGGATAATTTTTGGGTATGGCCAGGATGGATCTAACACAAATCTAATCGGTCCCTCGGGACAAAAATGCTAATAACATACAAACCGAGAATCAGATTGACGCACCGTCTGCAACATTGAGACACTTTTTACTTGGCGGTCATTTGGGTTACTTCTTTGTGGGACTTCATGGAAGTTGGAGTATCAAACATTGGATTGAGGAGCATATCCTCTCGGAATCAAGTGAGCTTAGTGCGGGAACCCTATAACTAGCTGTAACATGAGAAATGGATCATATGTGGGTCTGTTCTTTGGGATCCTTTGTTATTCTGTGATCGAAAGTCTCACTTGGATCCACTCTAGGAATCTAGGTGGGACTACTCTAGTATCCTAATTGGGTCTTCTATACTATGATCTTCGTGGGTATGAGGATTTAGGATCCTTCATGGGTCTGTTTTACTAGGATCCTTTGTGGGTCTGATGATTTAGGATCCTATGTGGGTCTGCCTCTTAAATGAGAAAGATGATTCATTAGTTACATCTAATCATCTTTACTACTGTACCTAAGTTATACCTGGTGTGAGATGAGTCTTTACCTTTGTCATAGTCTTCTGCATGGCGTACGATTTTGGTACTTACCTTCGTGGTGATACCTTTTTGGTATTCTTCTGTGTGGCGTACCTTTGTGGTAATTACCTTCATGGTGATACCATTGTGGTATTATTTTGTGTGGCATTACCTTTTTGGTACTTATCTTCATGGAGATATATTTATAGTATTCTTCTGTGTGGTGTTACCTTTGTGGTTTTACCTTCGTGCTATTCCTTCCATTGTGGAATAGTTGATCTTTGGGCTTTTGAGTTGGGCATTGTGTTTCCTCATGAATGAGATGGGTATAAATGATAACTTAGGTATATTTATGAGAATATACCTAAGTAGGGTTGATTTTTGTTTCCATGATTTTTGGTTTATCCTTTGTGGATTTGTTTGATACCTTTGAGGGTGTCAGGTTCCCTTCAGAGTATCATTATACTCACCCCTGCATGGGCTATGCCCGCACCTTGTTGTGTTTGGTGAAGAAGACGGAAAACGATGATTAAGGAAGAGAGTACCAGGACTAGAGGTAGCTTGGAGGTGGACTTTAGATGAGGCATACTATAGAGGTTATCGTTTGAGAGCTGTACCTACCCTTTAGGTAGGATCCTTGGCGGGTGTTCATAGGAGCTATTTAGTTTACATGTACTTTTCATTTTTCTTGTACTTTCCAGTTGGCTTGTATTCTGGCCCCTTTTTCTATTGTACACACTCTTTTACTATACAGTTTACATGTGTTCATATCTTTTTGAGTGCTTGGTTGTGTGTGTTTAAAGGTTATAAAGGAAATTCCTTCCCAGTTTTAGGGAATACGACTTTCGGTGCTAGTCGCAATCCCCCGACCTATGGAAGGCGGGCTTGGGGTAGTCACGACACGGGCCCTGGGGGACGGGTCATGACAATGGTCATTACCCAACACAATGTCCTGAGCTAATGATTTACTGATAAACCACGTAATTACCTCTTCCACAAAAGTTATGTAATGTTAATGTTTTTTAATAGAGGGTAGCTATAGTTGTTATCAAATAAAAGATATAGTTATTCTTTATAAACTAGGATGATAAAACCTTAGTGATATCCCTGGGTATATTTATAGTTATATTTCTATTTATGTCTGTAAGGATAGGTATAATGATGAGTAAACTTTTAGTAAAATAGTATGGAATTTTGGTAAAGGATAGAGTGAGTGGTTTATCAAAAATACATCCTTTTTCTAGATACTACAAGTTGATGTGGATCTAGAATAGATGTACCTAGGTGTAAGAACTCTATCAAGATGTCCTGGTCTTGACTTGAGCTAATTTGATACATGACAATGGCCCTTGTTGCACACCTGGTTCAACACTCCCGAGGGATATTATTTTGGAATTCACAACTCCACACAAACTATCAAGAATTATTTAGATATAATTTATCTATGAATAACCTAGGGTAAAACTAATGTGTCATATATTATAGAAGGTTTCATTATTTATACATCCTATAAGTAATTATTTTCATAAAAATGGTGTTTTCTTCTATGATAAGTAATTATTAGACTATTCTTTTGGTTTTATCTAATGGTGGGAACAAGAAGGAACTAGACTAATATTAAATGTGATTGAAGATTTGATGATGAGTTGTGAAATGTGATGATCTATTGAGAAAAAGATATTGTAATAATGTCGAATCATCTATCATGGTATATTTTTAAATGTATTAGTTGTGGTTATATTCTTAATAGGTAGAATAATATAAAGATATAATATTATGGTAAGGACCATAGAGTAAAGAAGATTTGACTTCCTGCATGTCAAAAAGAAGGGACGAAGAACCTTGAGGAATACCTCAAATGGAGGGTAAGATGTTATTTTTCCTAGAAAAAGGGTAATAGAGCTATGAATTATCATAGTGTTTAATGATTTATCCCTAGAAAACATAGTTTTAAAGACCAAAAAATTTATATGTAATTTTTTTAATTATATGGGAATATTATGAGTTTGCAAAAATTAACAGCATATAATTCTGAGGTCCAGTGTGCCTGGAATGAATTTATGAAAATAATTAGGTATGTTTAGTAAACATGTGAGTGGGTTTTTGTATCTTTTGAACTGGTTCTCAGAATTGAAAGATGAGGGCACCGTTGAACTCGCAGTGCCGATATTCACTTAAGGAGACCTTCACCTCAACCACAGTTGGTCGAGGGTGAAAGTTAGCCCTCAAGTTTTTCATGGAAATAAAAATACAATAAAGAATAACTTTTATTTTATTTTATCGACCTGTGGCTTGAGGATCAGATCCTCCTGGAATCAGGCGAGCTTAGTGCAGGAATCCTGTAGCTGGATGTAACATGAGAAAGTGATCTTATGTGGTTCTGTGCATTGGGATCCTTTGTGGGTGTATGATCGAGAGTATCAAATGGATCCTCTCTAGGAATCATCATGGGACAACTCTAGGATCCTATGTGGGTCTTATATAATAATATCCTATGTGGGTCTAATGATTTATGATCCTATGTGGGTCTTCTATATAAAGATCCTTTGTGGGTCTGATGATTTAGGATCCTGCATGTGTTTTACTCTTAATAGAGTAAGCTGATTCAGTAGTTACATATAATCATTTTTACTACCATACCTATGTTATACCTATTGTGAGATGAGTCTTTATCTATGTGGTAATCTTCTGTGTGGCGTACCTTTGTGGTACTAACCTTCGTGGTGATACCATTGTGGTATTCTTCTATGTGGAATACCTTTGTGGTACTTAACTTCTTGGCGATACCTTTGTGGTATTATTCTATGTGTCATTACCTTTTTGGTACTTATCTTCATGGTGATACCTTTGTGGTATTCTTCTCTGTGGTGTTACCTTTATGGTACTTATCTTTGTGGTGTTACCTTCATGGTATTCATTCCTTTGTGAAACAGTTGATCTTTGAGCTTATGAGTTGGGACTTGTGTTTCCTCATGAATGAGATGGGTATACTTGATAACATATGTATATGTATAGTAATATATAAATGTAGGGTTGATTTTTTTTCCATTATTTGTGGTTTATCCTCTTCGGATTTCTATGAGGCCTTTGAGGGTCTCTGGTCCCTATTGAGTATCGTTATACTCACCCCTGCACGGGCTATGCCGACACCTTGTTTTGTTTGGTGCAGATGATGGATAGTGTTGACTAAGGATGAGGGTACTATGATAAGAGGTAGCTAAAGGGTGGACCTTAGACGAGGCGTACCACAGAGGCGACCGTTTGAGAGATATACCTACCCTTCAGGTAGATCCTTGGGGGTGTTCACAGGAGCTATTTGGTTTACATGTACTTTTCAGTTATCTTGTAATTTCCAGTTGGACTTGTATTTTGGCCCCTTTTTCTACTGTACACACTCTTTTACTATACATTTTACTTATGTTCGTATCTTGATGTGTGCTTGGTTGTGTGTGTTTACAGGTTATAAAGGCATTGTCTTCCCGGTTTTAGGGAATATGCCTTTCAATGCTAGTCGCAACCCCTGACATATGGAAGGAAGGCATGGGGTAGTCACAACACAGGCCCTAGGGGATGGGTCATGAAATATTGGTATTATAGGACTCGTTTATACCATAGAACATTGGACATTCATCTTTTTTTTATGGAAATAATGTTATGTGTAGTGAGTGTGGTTATCAGTTTAGGGAATCCAGTGTTGGTGTGGTGGCCGATGTATCCATACACCATGACCTTGACATCTGATTTTAGACTCAGTGCATGAAAACACCGATTTCGTGTGTGTTTTGAAAAGTTTTCTTTGTGATATCTTTGAGTCAGCTCACCTGGTATAACTTATTGATAGTATTGCACCTGTTTCTTTTCAGGATGGCTCTATATAGACATCCAGATAGGGTTTTGAGTATAGTATGCGATGATAGCTCACTAAGCAACGAGGCCTCGGTGTAGGGCCCTTTATCAGTAGAGGTACTAGTGGAGGAACCAGCGATACCGTTACCCGTTGCTCCACTGATTCCACCAGCCCCGACAGCAGAGGGTGCACGCTGCTTGAGTGTGTTTCACGAGTTCTAATGCTAGAGGCCACCCCGGTTCAATAGTGAGATGGACCCACAGGTGGCTGAGGATTGGTTGGAGGTCGTAGTGAGAGTCTTCTGACTGGTAGGGACACCATCTGATCTCATTGGGATCCTTGCCTCTAGTCTTTTATAGGCAGTAGCAGGAATATAGTGGAGTTTGATGCTTCATATTCATGACAAGGTAACACTTCTCTGGGAAGATGTTGAAAGCCCATTTCAGGCATAGTTCTTTCGAGTGACCCTTCGTGTAGTGCGCATATAGAAGCTTCTTCATCTGTAGTAGGGCAACATGAATGTGGATGCGTACACAGTGAGGTTCAGCGAACACTCATGATACTCCACTGATATGGTGCAGGACCCATTCTTCCGGGCCCATACCTTTGATCAAGGACCCAGGCAGGAGATTAGGGCTTGATGATTTATCTCAGTATCCCGACGCAGGCGGGGGTGTTAAAGTAAGCACTCTTATTGAAGATTTTTCTTGCTGAGTAGTCACTAGTGGCGAGGCCCACCACCAGGAATCATGTAGCATAGTATTCCGCAGCTGGAAGTAGACAGATGTCATAGAGGTCCAAGAGGACCACACCTACTGGAGGACGACTACATGATTCATGGTTAGTCGTACAGGGCATCAGAGACAGAGCCAGTCATTTGAGGAGCATGCAGTGTTACACATGTGGCGGTCAGGTTCACATCACTCATGACTGCCCGAACCATCATATTGATGATCAGAATATGGTCGGAGGACCACCCATACAGAGACAGAGTTTCAATTGAGGATGTCCACAAGGAAGAAGCGAACGTGGTAGAGGAGCTGGCCATGTAACTGGTGGTGGATGACGATTCGAGATGTTACCTCCACCACCACCAGGTGGTCCACCCTGACCTCAAGGAGCAGGAGCACAGGGGCGAGCTCAGCTCTAGGCAGCTAAGGGCTGTGAAAATGGCGCTCTGGAGATTATAAGTGGTATGATCTATGTCTACTCCAACTTAGCTACACTAATTATAGACACAGGTGGCAGTCGTTATTTTATTGCAACTACCCTGGTTCGAAGTTCAGAGATTCCAACATAGCTGTTGGATCGATCCTTATGGATAGAGACTCTTACAGGAGAAGAATCAAATATTACACACTGGTTCCTGCAGTGTGAGATTACTCTAGGAGGTGAGAGCTTCATTTGAGTTCTCCTTGCAGCAGTGTCGAGGCCTTACAACATCATCTTGGGTATGGAATGATTATCTACAGTCCATGCCCAGATCGACTGTATTAGGTGTAAAGTGTGACGTGTCTACACAAATGGGACTAGGTTTTCCTTCACCAGTGATACGGGAGCCTCTGCAGTAGAGGATGGACTTACCCAGAGGAGAGTTCAGCCAATGAATCATCAATTGGCCAGCCTTACCCTTGGAGCAGTTGATGTGGAGAGTCAGAGTTATCCTGTAGTGGTGGACCAATACCCAGATGTCTTCTCTGATGATTATTTATGTATACCTCTTCATAGATATATATACTTTTACATTGACTACTACCCCAGGAAGGAACCGATATCTACACCAGTGTATCAGATGGCTCTCGTGGAGCATTGTGAGATGTGGGTATAGCTGGAAGACTTATAAATAAAGGGGTTCATCCTTCCCAGTGTTTCTCCTTGGGTAGCCCTAATTTTGTTTTCCAAGAAGGTGGATGGGAGCTTGAGACTGTGTGTTGACTATCAGAGCTTGAACCAGTTGACCGTGAGCAAAACGTACCCACTCTCAAGGATCGACGACCTCGACTTGATCTGCTTAAGGGAGCACGGTGGTTCTCTAAGATAGACGTCAGATTAGGATATCACAAGCTCAGAGTACGAGACAAGGACATGCAGAAGATAGATTTCATATGTCAGTATGTCCACTGTGAGTTCTTGGTTATGCCATTCGGTGTGACCAATACTCCAGAAGCATTCATGTGACTCATGAATAGGATCTTTCAGCCATACCTTGATATCTTTGTAGTAGTCTTCATCAAAAACATTCTAATCTACTCGGCTATCGATGTGGAGAATGCCTATCATTTGCAGATAGTTTTGGACACACTCCAAGAGCACCATCATTATGGTAAGCTCTCGAAGTTGTAGTTCTAGATCTGAGAGGTTCACTTTCTGGGATATGTCATCTCAGATGCTGGATTTGCGGTGGAACCAGCAAAGATTGAGGCGGTACATGCTTGGGAGCCACTCAGGTGTGTGATGGAGGTACATAGTTTCCTAGGTTTGGCTGGTTACTACTGAAGGTTTGTGATATATTTCTCCAGAGTTGCATCACCTTTATTAGCATTGAAGAAGAAGGGGCAATACTTCTTGTGGTCGGAGAGATAGCATTTGAGTTTTCAGGTGCTGAGGCAGATGATGACTGGTGCCCCCATATTGAGGCTTCCAGAGGAAGGTGCTGGGTATGTAATCTACTACGACGCATCAGGGACAGGGCTCAGATGTGTCCTGATGCAGGAGTGAACAGTTATCGCATATGGTTCTTGATATCTGAGAAAGCATGAGTATAACTATGCTACATGTGACCTGGAGTTAGTAGCAGTGGTCTTCGACTTAAATATGCGGTGACCATACTTGATTGGAGAATACTTTACAGTCTACTTTAATCACAAGAGTCTCTGGTATATCTTATCTCAGAAAGACCTGGACATGAGAAAACAACATTGGCTTGAGTACCTCTATGACTATGACTTAGAGATAGTCTATACTCCTAGGAAGTGGAATGTTGTTACAGATTCACTTAGCAGGAGATCTGGTATATAGCTTCTAGGTGAAGTGACAGAGCAGTTGGCCACATTACATATATCCTTTGTGGATTGAGATGGAGAAAATATTCTTCAGTCTCTTATAGTCACCCCCCCACTTCTTTAGTGAGTCAGGGAGGTGCAGTGCTGGGACACTAACTGTGAGGCAAAACATGCTCAGATATCTACAGGACAGGCACCTGATGGATTTTCTGAAGGTGGGGAGCACATTATCCGTTTCAGAGGACGTATCATGGTACCCGTGTCACTTTAGGAGGCAGTGTTGAGAGAGTTCTTCACATCCCCTCTAGAGGTTCATCTCGGAGTGGAGAAGATGTACTAGGATATCTGACAACAGCACTGGTGGACGGGAAGAAAGACAGAAGTAGTAGAGTTTGTCTCTCGATGCCTCACTTGTCAGCAAGTAAAGGCGGAGCATCAGTTATTTGCAGGCTTAGTTCAGCCTTTAGAGGTTCCAGAGTGGATGTTAGATGGAATATCGATAGACTTAGTGATAGTCCATCCATGTACATCCAAGGTCCATGATTCTATATGGGAGATCATCGACTGACTCACTAAGTCGGCTCACTTCCTACTGATCAGAGAGTAGGTTTCAGTAGAGAGATTGGGAAACCTCTATGTGTAAAATATTGTGCGGATACTTGGATTAACCTCGATGATTGTCCCCAATTGTGATGCACAATTCACTTCCTGGCTTTGAAAGGGGTTGTAGGAGGCTTTCAAGATGCAAATTCATTTGAGCACCGCATTCCATCCTCAGACGGATTGCCAGACTAAGAAGACCATTCATACCCTCGAGGACATGTTGCGTGCTTGCATCTTCAACTTTGGTCATAGATAGAATGATCACTTGCCTTTGGGATAGTTTTTATACAACAACATCTACCACCCACCATTGGGATGACACCTTTTGAGTCTTTGTACGGCTGACCTTGCAGATCACCTTTGTGCTGGACTGACCTAGGGGAGTCCGCACTCATGGAACCAGATATGGTACTGGCTACCATGGATAAGGTGTTGATTATCCAGGTGTGAATGAAGACTGCACAGAGCAGATCTAAGTCTTATGCCGACAGGAGATGGAGACCTCTGGAGTTCGAGGATGGAGACCACGTCTTTCTATAGGTCTCACCTCAATGAGTTTTGCGGAGATAAGGCTGGGGAAACAAGTTATCTCTGAGGTTCATCAGACTATTTTAGGTCCTCAGTAGAGTTTTCTAGGTGTCTTACCGCATAGCTCTTCCACCTCAGATGAATCGGGTGCACGACGTTTTCCACATATCCCAACTGAAGAGATACATGCATGACCCATCACATGTCATCGACCACAGAGAGATGAACATTGACGATGGGGCAACGTTTAAGGAGATTCCAGTGAAGATTGAGAATCGACAGAAATGGTCCCTTCATGGGTGGTTGATACATTTAGTGAGTCTATGTTGGCAACACGGGAACCTCCAAGAGAGTACATGGGAGTGGGAGGCCCAAATATTTGCTCAGTACCCCCACATGTGTTCCTAGTTTTTGTGACGTGGCCATCAGGGATACAAATCCCTAAGGTGTGGTGAATTTGAAGACCTAGAAATATCCTTGTAATTCTTTTAATTATATGGAAATATTATGAGTGCCCAAAAATTGATGGCGTGTGATTTCGAGGCCCGGTGTGCCCGAAATGAATTTATGAACTATTTTTGGGTATGTTCAGTAAACGTGTGAGTGGGTTTTTATATATTTTGAACTGGTGCTCGGAATTGAAATCTGAGGGAAACATTGAACTCACAGTGCTGATATTCTCTTAAGGAGACATTCATCTCGACCATAGATGGTCTAGGGAGAAAGTCCGTTTTTGTGTTTTTAGTGGAAATAAAAATAAAATATTTTATTTTATTTTATTTTTAGCCTACTATTTGAATGATATTTTGTGGGGACCAACTGAGCTAGAAAACCCCCAATTTAAACCCATGGTGGTGGGAACCACCCAAACCCATCTAAATGGGTAAAACCTTTCAACTTCCCAATTAATTAATTGATCCAATTAATTGTGCCAACGAATTAAATTGATAAAAATATTTTATTTGGTTGGATTCTCATTTTGGGTTGGTGGAAAATCATTGAAAAGGGTTGGAAAAAGGGAATTGGAGGAGGAATTTGGAGGAACTCTTCTTCTCTAACAAACAGTGCCTCTCCAATGAAGAATGAGGAACCGACCCCGAGCACGGATAGAAAGTGCCTTGTGGGAACGACGAACGATGACGTCCTCAATGAAAATGAACTGAAATCCGTCTTTCCCTCCTCACTAACATCAATGAACAACAAGGTAGGGTCTATTGTTTTGAATACCCCTTACCTATTCTTGACGTTCTTCGTGATTCACCAATTATTGAGCCCCTTGCTACCGCCCTAAGGTGGAGGGTGCTGGCCAAACGAACATGGACGACCTCTCCGTAATCCTTTGAGGTTTTTGATGTGTTCTTCATGATGGATGGGGACAGTGACTGGTGCTGGAGATTGGTATCGGTGGGACTTGGGAGTAGTGATCGGCACCATAGTCGGCCGTGAAGACGGTCGCGGCGCATCCGCGCCGCCGGAGAAGAGATGCGGCCCGTTGGCCGAGGCTGGCACTCCAGCCATCCACACCAATGGGATGGTGGTGCGCATCTGCGCTGCTCGGTGTGCAAGAACCATGACCTTGTGCCATGGCAGTAAGAGGAGGGTGTCTAGCTCGCTGCCGGCCGTCAGAGTTGGAGCGGCACGCGACCGCACCACGCAGAGGAGGCGGCTGGCCGTTCGGCCAGCCGCGGCGGGCCGCCACACTGCGTTCCACCGCACCATGTGCCGGTCCGCGCTGGCTGGCCGGGCTGAACCCTACAGGACAGGTCCGACCAAGGGCCAGACCCGGGTCGGGTCGGCCGAGGCCGGGTCAGACCGGACCTGGACAAACTTTGACCCTTTTCGTTCTTTCGGCCATATCTTGAGCTACGGGTGTCCGTTTGAAAATCCGTGTGTGGCGTCAGAAACAATGGATCAAGATAATTTTTTGGGATACCCCAATTATGTTTTGGATAATTTTTGGGTATGGCCAGGATGGATCTAACACAAATCTAATCGGTCCCTCGGGACAAAAATGCTAATAACATACAAACCGAGAATCAGATTGACGCACCGTCTGCAACATTGAGACACTTTTTACTTGGCGGTCATTTGGGTTACTTCTTTGTGGGACTTCATGGAAGTTGGAGTATCAAACATTGGATTGAGGAGCATATCCTCTCGGAATCAAGTGAGCTTAGTGCGGGAACCCTATAACTAGCTGTAACATGAGAAATGGATCATATGTGGGTCTGTGCTTTGGGATCCTTTGTTATTCTGTGATCGAAAGTCTCACTTGGATCCACTCTAGGAATCTAGGTGGGACTACTCTAGTATCCTAATTGGGTCTTCTATACTATGATCTTCGTGGGTATGAGGATTTAGGATCCTTCATGGGTCTGTTTTACTAGGATCCTTTGTGGGTCTGATGATTTAGGATCCTATGTGGGTCTGCCTCTTAAATGAGAAAGATGATTCATTAGTTACATCTAATCATCTTTACTACTGTACCTAAGTTATACCTGGTGTGAGATGAGTCTTTACCTTTGTCATAGTCTTCTGCATGGCGTACGATTTTGGTACTTACCTTCGTGGTGATACCTTTTTGGTATTCTTCTGTGTGGCGTACCTTTGTGGTAATTACCTTCATGGTGATACCATTGTGGTATTATTTTGTGTGGCATTACCTTTGTGGTACTTATCTTCATGGAGATATATTTATAGTATTCTTCTGTGTGGTGTTACCTTTGTGGTTTTACCTTCGTGCTATTCCTTCCATTGTGGAATAGTTGATCTTTGGGCTTTTGAGTTGGGCATTGTGTTTCCTCATGAATGAGATGGGTATAAATGATAACTTAGGTATATTTATGAGAATATACCTAAGTAGGGTTGATTTTTGTTTCCATGATTTTTGGTTTATCCTTTGTGGATTTGTTTGATACCTTTGAGGGTGTCAGGTTCCCTTCAGAGTATCATTATACTCACCCCTGCATGGGCTATGCCCGCACCTTGTTGTGTTTGGTGAAGAAGACGGAAAACGATGATTAAGGAAGAGAGTACCAGGACTAGAGGTAGCTTGGAGGTGGACTTTAGATGAGGCATACTATAGAGGTTATCGTTTGAGAGCTGTACCTACCCTTTAGGTAGGATCCTTGGCGGGTGTTCATAGGAGCTATTTAGTTTACATGTACTTTTCATTTTTCTTGTACTTTCCAGTTGGCTTGTATTCTGGCCCCTTTTTCTATTGTACACACTCTTTTACTATACAGTTTACATGTGTTCATATCTTTTTGAGTGCTTGGTTGTGTGTGTTTAAAGGTTATAAAGGAAATTCCTTCCCAGTTTTAGGGAATACGACTTTCGGTGCTAGTCGCAATCCCCCGACCTATGGAAGGCGGGCTTGGGGTAGTCACGACACGGGCCCTGGGGGACGGGTCATGACAATGGTCATTACCCAACACAATGTCCTGAGCTAATGATTTACTGATAAACCACGTAATTACCTCTTCCATTCCAAACATTAATGTATATTTATTGAAGTATTTATATATTTGGATTCTAGAATTAAGAATGGTGAATTATTTATGGATTGTTCAGTTTATGTTTTTCTAAGTATTTACAAGAATATGAGGAATGGTCATGATGGGATAGAAAGATGATTTCATGAAAGGTGACATTTTTACAAAGGGAGGGTAACCCTTAACATGTTCTTTATTACTAGATAATGTTGTACGGATAAATATACATGGGATGTGAATAAGTAAATTGGATAGTATTTATTACCATAGGAGTATGTAAGGACTTGTTTATTGGTGGTTTATGCTACAACCAATAAAGTTTTCAACATTTATGGATTTAAATTATATATCCAATAAACATTAGAATGAGGAATCATGCATGTTTTACAAATGAATTTAAGGTAATTCAGGTTGTTACCATGTTTCTAGAAAATATATGATGAGGGTATTCACAAGTTTGGAATGTGATAACCATGTGTTACTTATTGTTATATTGGGTAATCAATGTTAATATTATTTCATGACTCTCTTTCTATGGTTTTGGATTATCATATTTCTGATGTTTTAAAAGGTTATCCATTCACAAAAATTTTAAGTTAAACATAGGTTGAATTATTTGGGCACTAGGGTTTTGTTATAAACCTTAGTTAAAAGGATAATCAGTTATTAACTTCATTCCAAGTATTTATACCTTTTATATTATTTTAGTGTGGTTTTAAAAAAGGGCATCATGTATGTAGAGTGACAACCAATCAATTCCGGTAAGGCCATAAGTCTTGCACCCATGATTGAATGACGATAAAGGTTTCACGCCTACCACTACCCTATGTGATATCCTAATTAATACATATTTATTTGTAATGATTAACTATTTATGGTGAACAATTAGTGTTACATTATATATATATATATATTAATGCATACTGATTTTTTTAGAGAAAAATTGTTTGAATTTTTATTCTTTTATGGGATATAAGATCTGTTAAAAGCGTATTTTAGTGCTCTATTCATCAAAGATAATTTCTAGACATTCATTTTATGAGGTAATGGATGTATTGAAAATTTTTCAAAGAACGAACCAATAATGAAAATGTTTTAATAGAATTTTATCATGAATTACTCAACATTATGAAAGTGATAGAAAAGAGGTTTTCCTAATACCTTAAATTCTATTGAACTAATGGATTCCAGAATCATCACAGATTTATTACATTGAGGGCCTAAACATTTATTTTATCAATAAATTGTTTGTGATTGATGTCCTCAATAACTCTTCATATAAATATTTTAGTTTTTCTTCTATGTTCAATCTTCACACCCAACCTATGTTCCCCAATGTGAAAACTTAATTATATATTACTTTGGGTAACCATAATAGTTCCAAATTTCCATTTTTATGGGATGTTTTAATATCCATTTTTATGATATGGATTTCAATGAATGAAACATTTATGTTTTAATCCTTTTATAATTGAGATGAATTTATAGGGAGAAATTAATTTTAATGGGCGTATAATGTAACACCCTGAGATTTTGAGAAATATTTTTTTTGAATTAATTTATCATTCATATATTTTTCATTTCACATGAAACATGAACTATTTATTTATTTTCATAGATATATATATTGAATAACTAATTCAAAATTCTATTCACACAAAATACCAACAATTCTTACATGCAATACCAACATGTCTTGCACTATAAGAAACACAGACTTAGTGTACGATGCATGTAACATTGAGTTTCTATGAACCATCCTTATATACATATATAATTAAGTGAGATGATTATAAACTAATAGTAAAAAATAGGTATATTAATAGTAATAATTAATTTCCAAATATCTACTAAAATTTATTTAAATAAATAAAACATATTGATAATGAAACAGAATATTTTTTGTAAAGTCCTTCTATGTTTAAAAACTTCGTTTTCTAGAATAAAACACTTCTAATAATGAAAGTAATTTTAGAAAAATTTATAAACAAAATATTATAAAATAAACTTCACTTATGATTTAATAATTTTGAAATTATCCTAGGGTGAAGTTTTGGGATTTTTCTGAGGAACATCATTTTTGACGAATAGTGAATAACACATCTTTTTAGTTAAGTATTGAAATTTTATGATTAATTATTAATGATAAATGATTTTGTAAATATGTTTTAAGGTCACATTAGAAATATATTACTTATATTAATACAATTTTATTCAACAAAATCAATTTCATTTTGAAACAAACTATAAAATCTTAACAAACTTTTGAACTTTTTCTTACTTTAAAACCCAGTTATTTTGTCCCATCTCCTGAATTAGCACAAATATAAATTTTTACACTTTTTTATTTAAAATATAAAATTATAAATAAACCATTTTATTTAGTATAATATTTTTATTATAATAAATCAATGTTAATTTTTGACCAAAATTATTAGTAAAATATGATTAAAATTAATCATAATGGCTAAGGCCAAATTAAGCTTCATTAGGGACTAAAAATTAAAATTAAGGGTCCAAATGACCAATACACCTGTCCAAAATCCATTTTATTTCCATATTTTAACCATAAACATTCCATAATTTAGTTTTTTTTGTTTTGTAATACTATTTTTGGGTTAGAATATGTCCCCACCAAACTTGTTTCTAAAATTTCTAGGTGAGCCTTTTCCTTCCCTATAAAAGGCCACTATCTCTACCCATTCCTCACGCATCTCCAACATTTTAAGTTCATCCAAAATCCCCCCAAATATCCTCTCAAATATAATCCCTTAAACCTTGAATGTTTTCTTTTTAACAAAACCTTCTCAATGAATCCTTTTTCAAAAACCAAAAGAAATTACCTGATTAAGAGGAAACGTCTTTTCTCCAACTCCTTTCATTTATTTTGATTCCAACCCATCCACAGTCATTATTAAATTATTGTTCGAAAAATAAATTATAATCCATATACTAGGATATTGTTATGAAATTTTTCTGACCTACACTTACACACCTTCATTTAATGGATATTGAACATATTGTTTCTATGTACGACAAACTTCAGCGTCACAAAATGATGATTGTTCATTTCTCCTTTACAAAAAACTAATGGTGGAAATTATGATGGAAAAACTATTTATATATTCCATATAATATATTAAATATGTTTATATGTTTATTTATTTCATTTACAACACACATCGCTTTACATTCCATTTGGGGTTAATATGATTATCTCGTTTGAGTTATTGTGGACTATCGCCCTGCAAAGCGATGTAATTCATTCCAAACCACATGGAATGTATTAAGGATTATTTTAATGAACATATATTAGATATATGACAAATTAATGCTACTTTAATAATTATATATATATATATATATATTTCATTTATATTCTTTCTTTCAATATGACATATTAATGCTACTTTAATAATTATAAATATTTTTTTAAATATTTATAAAAAAACATATATTTATTATACACGAATCTCGTATGAGTGCCGAGAGTTTCCAGACACACGGTAAAGGGATTTCATGTCACTTTTAATTTCTATGCGATACAAGCTATGTTCGCCACTCTTTTATTTTTTATGTTGTATGTACTTACAATTATTGTACTTTATTTATATTATAAATATATTTTTGTGTATTCACATGCCCATTTATTGATCCTTATTTTATTTTTTTAACATTCAAAAGTTACCAAATCGGTAAAATAGTTTTTTCTCAATTTTCCTTCTTTGAGACTCAAGTTTTGTTATGAAACTAAACATATTTTCAAGGTGTATATACTTACATTTTAAATTAAATATCTTTAATCTCAATATTTCCAGGATATAATATGATTCATTTAATTTAATTACCTTTCATGGAGAGCATGATCCCAAGATATAAAGTTATTATAGTATATTAAGATAATCTCATTTCTTTTCAATACTGCATATGTTTATTCTTCATTTAATGAAATATTATTATACATATCTCAAGAATATTCATGAGTTTCCTTATCCTCTATTATTTAATGATATACTCATGTATTGTTAAAATATTTTACTCTTGGGTATGTAAGATAGTCATGAAAATATTTTTAGTAAAGCCCGACTTTACCCTTTCATCGGTCAAAAATCTATGATTTCTAAAATGGGTTTCCAAGAATATTATACCTTTCTCCAATAATATCAAAAATAAATTTTTATTTTTTTCTTTTACTAATATGTTAAATGCAATGTTGTTGTCTCTTTCCAAATAAGGATTCTTTCAATCCTTTTTACAGTGAAAAAGGAATGATCTTTTTACCTGGTACGACATGTTTGGATTTACCTTCCATCATTCCATTGAAGCTTCCCTTTAATTTTTTAAAATGTTAATATTTAAGATTTTTTTAAATTAATTTTCAAGTAAAATAGTTTTCAAAATGGTTTTATGTATCTTTAAAATTTTCTCATAGAAAAATATTTTAAAAATGTTTTTAATCCTTACTTGCATGTTTTCAAAGTGTTTTCAAAGAAATTATTGCCCAAATATTTAAATAATACTTTATATGTTTTAAAACAAAATTATTTTCAATATGTTTTCAATATTTATTCATATGTTTTATGTAACATCCGGATGTTTTTATGAAAAAACTTCTTTAAAAAAACTTCTTCAGTATCTTGCTTTGCACATAATCATGAGTTTAAACCAACTGAAACATTCTCATAAAATAAAATCACCATTATAGCCTATCTATTTGGTTAGAGGGAATAAATATAACTAATTTATAAAAATACATTATAAATTTATTGGATATTAATTATTTATGAAAAATATAAATCAATTAGATATTTTTATTTTTTGGAGAATTACATTTGGTAATGAAATTAATTTGATGTTTGTGTTCTATACTTAATAAAATATTTTTTATATTAATATAATATAAATTTTAGTCATAATTTACGAATAAAAGACTGTTGGTTGGAGTGGATACTCAAGAGGGGGTGAATTGAGTTCCAATTAAAATTTCTGTTAAAATATTGCCTATTTAAAATCCCTCAATTTATAAAACAAGTTAAACTATAGTGAATTTATACAGATTATAGATGTTCACTTAGCTTCTCAAAGATTGATTAGGTCTCAGTTAATTTAATCAGAAGATTAAACTAACTTTTGAAACTAACCTACTGGTTTACAATAAGTATAAACACTTTCCAATTTGACTATCAAAGTAGATTTAAAATAGTTTTGTATTTCAAAGTAATAGCTGCAGAGTATATAATATATATGTAGTATACATTAAACTTAAACTAAAGATGCATAGAAGATATAACAATAGGTTTAGTCTCAAGCTGAGACTTAGTCCTCTCAAATTTATATAAATTTGATCCACACCCTGGATCGGGGTTAACAACAGTTTACAAAACTATTCAGGCCACGCAGGGACCTCGACCACTGTTCTTCATGGGAAAAAAAACAAAAGACCAAGCCACACAAGAACCTCTTCCACAGTTGACATGGGTAAACAAGAGTTAAGAGTTTTGGAGTGAGGATTTTGATATCCTCCAGTTCAGTGCAGGAGACAATGTATGTGTAAGTTATAAAGAGTACACCACACTGCTCAAAAGTAAATAAATAAATAACTTAAAGAGAATAGATAAGAGCTTAGAAAGATCTAGTGATTATCAATACAGCTCTGGACTCATTGGATTAAGTAGGAATTCTTCTGATTCCTCTGGTTTTTCTGTTGAAAAACAGAGTGTTGTAGTTCATCTTGTGTTCTACAGGAGTGAAAATGATCTCTTGATTCTCAGTGTGTTCTTCAGTGGTGTTGGATTGCACTCGTGAGAGTTCTTTGAAAGTCTTGAAATCTATTTCTTGCTCAGGATTTTTCTTCTTGTTCAGCACAGTGCTTTCAGGTGCATGTAAGTTCTTCTTCTTGTATCATCACACTTGCGCTTTCACTTTTTTTTGTGCACGGCATCTCAAACTTCCTTATATTCCACAAGTTCTGGCAGTAGGAATGATTCCTTTTCATAGGTATGAGATACGGTTTCCTGACATTCCAAAAACTATCATTAAATAAAATTAATTGCATTAAAAACATCAAATATGACCGTTAACATTATTTAAATAATATTGACAAAAACTTAAGAAACCGTGTCAAAGTGATTATGTAAACGGTGTCTTCTTCACAGTATGTGGTCAGGGTATGTGCTTCACGGTATGTGCTTCACGATATCTCTATGTCACGGTGTCTAGGTCACGGTGTCTCGGTCACGGTGTCTCGGTCACGATGTTTGGGTCGCGGTGTCTGGGTCACGGTGTCTGGGTCACGATGTCTGGGTCACGGTGTCTGGGTCATGGTGTCTGGATCACGGTGTCTGGGTCACGGTGTATGGGTCACAGTGTCTCTACACTTAGAAAAATACCTTTATTTTGACTTAGATAGTAATATGGAGAATATGAATTATGTTTAACCAGTAGAGAGTAAGAGAACTTGAATCACAAATATAAAGGCTTGATAATATAAGTGAGATTTGTGGTCATGCATAAGACTTGTAAATAATCAATAAGACTTGCTATCAATAAAACATGATGTGTAGTTATTGTTGAGATTGAAGAGAATTATCAAGATGTGCAATTAAGATTGAGGTTAATTAACAGTAATAGGATTTGTGATAATTAAAACAAGATTTATACATGAGGAGTCCAACAATCACCCCTTTTTGATGATCAAAAATCATATATAGTCAAAATATAAATGAAATGTAACATTAAAGAAAATATGATATTAGAATATAAAAAATTAGAGAATCATATCTCATTATAGTACGGATACTTTTAGTTTTTCTCCCCCTTTTATACTTGTAGTTTTCCCCCTTTTGGGATTATCCAAAAGTAGAGAGAAAATGAAATGAAACACTGCAGTTTTCATTAAAAAGGGTTCAGATGATAACATACAAGAGAAAGACAAACAGTAAACAAAAAATGACATCCCATAAAAAAGAAAACAAAAACAGTCCTTGGACTCTTCATGGATCCACCTTTTCCTTGACTTTATCAGCAGCAGGATCTGGTGCCGATGTAGAAGAAGGCATAGATGTGGTAGACAAAGAGGGTAAGGGTAGACCTGCAAAAACAGATGGAGCCAAGGTAGGAGTAGTAGAAGATCTAGGCTGAGGTTGGTCAAGGATGACTGACCAGATTTGAGAAAGAGCTTGGCTGACTGACATGGCAGTTGAGGCTAAGGCAGGTAGACCAAGTCTAAGGGGTGAAACAGGTGGAGCAACTATAGCAGTACTCTACACATGAAGATATGGCTTCAAAAGTTTTATGAAATCAGTAATGATTTCACCACCATATTGCATAGCCTTTTTATATTCTATTTTATTATCCATAAATTTATCCAGCAATCTAGTGAACTCTGTATGCTTCTGAACATGAGCTTTGAAAGCTTGAGTCACCAGAGGGATTTTCAGGTTTTCCACAAGATATCTAAAGTGATATGTCATATCACTTTTAGAGAAAATCTGGTGGAGATAGGCATCAATATTCTTGGTGATATCTTGTTGAGAATCATTGGCTATCTTAGAATGAATTCTAACCAAATCCAATGCTCAATCACTGTTTTTAACAACTTCTGAAAAAGAAGACAGATCCAAGCCACTGAAGGAATTCTTAAGTTCTTCCTTGATTATGGATCTTAGTAGAGAATCTTCTAAAGAAGGTGTGGAGGTCTGACCAGAGGTAGGAGAATCCTTGACAGCTTCAGTTATAACTTTGAGCTGTTTCAGAACTTTTTGCAGGCATCCAGTGTATTCATCTATGAGCTTATTTAAATTTTCCAGATGCTCCCTCATGCGTTCCAGCATTCTTGTGTGTCTTTTTCTAATATTCTCATCAAAAGGAAGTAGATATGGAAGAACTTGAGACACAATCTCCCTAGAAAGGGTGGAATCAGATGGCTCAGGAGAAGCAGTAACAGGTATAGGGGCAGAAATAGGAGCAGGCTCTGATCTCAAAGACAACTCATTCTACAAGTTTTCTACCATACTATTCAGGTTTGCAACATCAGCACTCAACAGGTAATTTTCTACTATGATTTCTTTAATTTCTCGGATCAACTTTGGTTGAATATGCAATATAATATTTTACAAGAGAATTGATGCATCTTCTTTATTTAACTGAGCTACTGGATGAGGTTGAGTGGATACAATTTTCTCAACTCCAGCTAACAGAGTCTCTCCAAAAACTTTCAGATCATATTTAGTCACAAAGGAGTGTTGCTCGGGTAAGGGTGCAGGTAAAGGTAGTGAAGAAGGTTCTGGTTGCGGTTCAGAGTCATCTTCATAATCAGATTCTAATTCAGATTGAGAATGGGGATCTGGTTCTGGTTCTGGTTCTGGATGAGGTACAAACATTAGTTGAAACACAGAAGAGGAATCTATTCCAGTTGTAGTCACTTTCTCTTAGTCATTCACGTCATTAAAGCTTGGGATAACATAACGGGTGTACACAGAGTATGTGTCAGTAGGTTGAGAAGCTTCAGCAGATCCAGTTTCTATAATCTCAAGGTTTTGAGGTTCCTCCCCCTCAATTTGTGCTTCCATTTCAGAGACTATAGGCTCAACAACATGGCCAATATCCACAGTATCATCTCTAATTTCTTCAGCAAACACTTTCCTTGCCAGCTGAAAGGCAATTTCCATCCTCTCTTCAGCATAGGGAATATACTCAGGAACCGATTGTTCCACTGTTTGTGCTTCCAGATTGACTTCTTTCTCAGTAGGGAGATCCTCTTCAACATGATCTATCTCTATGGTTGCTTTCTATTCTAAAACAGTAAAAACCAATTTTCTTTTAGTTTTAGGATGAGTTTCTTGATTTACATCCTCACTAGAAGCAGAAGCTTACTCTTCTCTCAAACTAACAAAAAATTCTTCTCCTTGAATTATTTTAGGAGGGATAACAGCAGAGACAACGGTCCTTTCCTTTTAAACTGGAGCTGTTTCCATTGGAGGTATTCCAGCTTCTTCTCCAGGTGATACTTCAGCTGCCACTTCCACTTCTTCTTCCACTTCTTCTGAATACTCAGCCACTTCATCTGGTTCTAAACCAGGATCAGCTAGATTCTTAGGCCTTCTTGGATAGTCGACAGGATTAAACTTTTTATAGAGTTGGTCATTATCCTCAACCCACTGCTTTTTCTAGGGATTCCAGCTAATCTTCATCCTTCTGATGATAGGCATGGATAAGAAGAAATCAAAGTCCTTTAAATTTTCTTCATCCTGTCCAACCATTCCTTTTGCAACTAGCATGGCTGAAATCATCCTTGAGTAAAACAAGGAGGTGGATTTGGAAGTGACTTTAATCAGCTCATGGATATGGTTAATAACATACTTGCATAGGTTTATCTTATGGCCATTCTTCAACAGGTGAATCAGGAACACATCCGGATACTTCATTACAGAAAAATCCCCATTTCTTAGATTGATCAAATTCTGAACAAATTTGAATAGAAGTCTAGTGTCTCCATCTAATTCTCTAGATATATCCCTTTGCTTGGTTCCATTACCAATTATAATTTCCAATGAATTTTCCAGATCGAAGATATCATATGATGGAGGAGGGTCTCTCTGGTAGTCTTCACAAACTCCTTCATGAGGAATTATTAGGCATGCAGCCCATAACATTGAAGAGAAAGAACACTTTTGACCATTTATCCAGCTGGTCACCATAATGCTTTCTCCAAACTCAAAGGAAAACTTCACATATTAATAGAATTGAGATACCAGCCTCAGGTAAGTTGGTCTATTTTGTCAAGAGAACCATTCAAGCCATCGTTGTTCTCTTAAAACTTTCAAAACTAACAACTTTCTAGATAGTAGCCATTCAGGGCCAATCTCATTTTCAGGTACAATAGTAAGACTTAACTAGTATGGGTTTAGAGGTCCTTCGGGTGCTATCCTCAGTATCTTCTTCTGTTTCTTAGAGAGGTTCTTCTCATACGAGGGTGAAGACGGACGCTTCATCCTAGGCATCCACTGAAGGTTCGGGCGAGAGGGAAGAGAAGGTTTTCAAGAATGAGAAGGTTCAGGAGAGAGTTTAGGTAAGGAATCAAATGAAACCCTTATGTTTTATCATTTGGGAATGTCAAATGTCATAAAAACAAAACCATGGGAAATCAAATAGCGGTGAAATAAAAATTACCGCGATACGAGTTAAAATAAGAATATAAATAATCTTCATGGTGAGACTGTGAGTAGGCATTACTGTGTGATGAAAAACAGTCATGACGATGAGACAATTGGTGGTCATCACGACGATACAGTGTCCATTCTGTGTAGTCACGGTGAGACAGTGAGTTGACAGACTGTGAGCACAAGGTCTTAACGGTGAGACCGTGAGCATGAAACAGTAACTGTAAAACAGTGAGTATGAAACTGTAAAGTAAAATACAGTAATGTATTAAACATTAATATCCGTAGGATATCTATTTATGATTAACCATGCCAAGATCATGTATTATGTAGTCTAATCTTTCAGAATTTAATGGTTTAGTGAATATATCATCAAGTTGATATTCAGTACCAATGAATTCCAAAGTGATATCACCTTTTTGATAATGATCCCTCAAAAAGTTATGTCTTACATCAATATGTTTTTTCCTAGAATGAGAAACAAGATTCTTTGAAATATTAATAGAACTTGGGTTGTCACAATTTATTGGGACATGTCTGAATTGATATCCATAGTATAGTAATGTGTGTTTCATCCACAAAATTTGTGCACAACAACTTCCATCAGCTATGTATTGAGCTTCTGCAGTAGATAATGCAAAAAAAATTTGTTTATTACTACACCATGATACTAGTGACTTTCCTAAAAGATGACATGTTCCAGAGGTTCTTTTTCTATCTAACTTACATCCATCAAAATCAGCATCGTAATAACTAACTAATTCTAATGATTGTCATTTGGGATAGAACAATCTTAAATTGGGAGTATGCTTGAGGTATTTGAAAATCATTTTTACAACATTTAAATGTGACTCTTTATTGTTTTCATGAAAACGAGAACACATACACACACTAAACATAATATCAAGGGGAATAGAAGTCAGGTAGAGTAGACTTCCAATCATTCCTCTATAAGTGGTTTGATCAACAGATTTACCATCTTCATCAGGATCCAAATTATAAGTGGTACTCATGGGAGTGTCACTACCTTTTGTGCTATCCAATCCAAAACGTTTTAAAATATCTCTAGTATATTTAATTTGAGTTAAAATAATTCCATCATCACTTTGAAAGATTTTAAATCCAAGAAAGAATTTTAGTTCACCCATTAAACTCATTTCAAATTCATTTCGCATCATTTTAGAATAATCAGTACATAATGTAGTTTTTTAAGATCCAAAAATAATATTGTCTACATAAATTTGTAAAACTAAAACATCTTTATAAATACGTTTTATAAAAAGAGTAGGATCAGCTATACCTTTTTTAAAACCATTGGAAATTAGAAAAGTACTCAATTTATCATACCAAGCTCTTGGAGCTTGCTTTAAACCATATAATGCTTTTGATAATTTGAAAATATGATTTGGAAAATGAGGGTTTGAAAATCCAGGTGGTTTTTCAACAAAAACATCCTCAGCAATATATACATTTAAGAATGCACTCTTGACATCCATTTGATATAGTTTGAAATTTAGATGTGCAACATAAGCAAGTAAAATCCTAATAGCTTCTAATCTGGCTATGGGAGCAAAAGTCTCCTCATAGTCAATACCTTCTTCTTGACTATAGCCTTATGAAACTAGCCTAGCTTTGTTTTTAACTATATTTCTAGATTCATCTACTTTATTTCTAAACACCCATTTAGTGCCTATGGTGAAAGTGTTTTTAGGTCTTTCAACAAGATTCCAAACTTTATTTCATTCAAATTGATTCAGTTATTATTGCATAGAAATTACACAAAATTCATCATTAATAGCATCATCAATGTTTTTTGGTTCAGTCTATGACAAGAAGGATTGATGTTCAACCTGATTTCTAAGAGAAGCTCTAGTATGCGTCCCTCTATCAAGATTTCTTACAACAACATCTAAAGGATGATTCTTTAGAACTCTAGTTGATCTAGTAAAGGTAGGGCTAGAAATTTCAGGTTCTTCTCTAGGTTCGGGTTCATTAGAAGAAGATTATGGAATTAGTCCAGAACTGGTTGTCTTTATAGAAGGTTCATTGATTTTATCATTAAAGTCCAGAACAGATAAATA
Source organism: Viscum album (assembly GCA_963277665.1). NCBI lineage: Eukaryota > Viridiplantae > Streptophyta > Magnoliopsida > Santalales > Viscaceae > Viscum > Viscum album. The sequence goes on along the minus strand of OY728157.1, from coordinate 458,962,457 downwards.
TTCTTCATGATTTTCAAGAGAGGTTTTAGGCTCTTGTGGATCAGTTTCATCAAACTTGATGTGAATAGAATCTTCCATACACTTGGTTCTTTTGTTGAAGACATTGTGTGAGTAATAGGATTCAAATTCTCGATTTTCAAATTCATGGTCATGATCACTTCTTAGTGTTTTAATCTTAAGTCCCCTAAGATTTTCTACAACTTGGAGTATTTAACAAAATAAGAACAAGATTCACCTTTGTGAGCTAAGAAGTAAACCCAAGTATATATAAAAAAGTCATCTATTAGAACATAGACATAGTACTTCCCATTTAAGCTAGAAACTCTAGATGGTCCAAACAAATCCATGTCAACCAACTCGAGAGGTTGAGAAGTTGAAACTTCTTTCTTTGATTTAAAAGAAACTTTATGTTGCTTTCCCTTTTGACAGGTATTACAAACTTTGTCATTTGGAAAATCAAGCTTAGGTAGGTCTCTAACTATGTTTTTCCTAGTTAGTTTCCTAAGTGAGTGTATATTGTAGTGTCATAATCTTCTATGAAAAATCCAAGATTATCTATGAAAAGCATTTAAACAATTAACATTTTTCTTAGCTAAAGAGTTTAAATCAGCTGCATAAACATTTTCATTTCTTAAAGCAGAAAATACTAAAGAATTTTGAGAATTAAAAACATTACAGGAATCATTTTCAAATTTCACATTAAAACCATCATCACACAAATGATAAATACTTAATAGATTATATTTCAGTCCATCAACAAATAAAACTTTGGCAATTAAAATTGAATCAGTGTTTCCAATTTGGCCTAGGCCGATGATTTTTTCTTTAGAATTATCACCAAAGGTGACATGACCTCCATCAATAATGATTAGGATTTTAAAGCATGATTAATCTCCAGAAATGTGTCTCAAACATCCACTTTCCAAGTACCATACCTTCTTGTGAGAACTCGTCAAATAGGTTTCCTACAAAACAGATTTAGATGGAATATGATTTTGGTACCCAAATCTTCTTGGGTCCAGAGAGGTTAGCAATAAATGATTTTGGTACCCAAATTTTTCTTATGGGTCTCATATAATTTACATAATCAAAAGAATTTGAGAGATAAACTCTACTTGATTGATAACTATGTGAATAACTAGTTGAAGCATATGAATGTTCAGAACTAGAACTGGCTGTATTCTGTCCAGATTTAGGAATAAATCTATTCTTAGTAATCTGTCTCTGTCTAGGTTTGAAGCCTATTCCAGTAGTGTATTTTGGTGCCACTTTCTTTCCTAGAATTTGAGTTAGTGTATCCTTTCCATTTGTGAACTTCTCTAAGTATTTTCTAAGTTGCTCATTAGAAATTTTCAGTTATGTATTTTCCTTTAATAATTGAGCATTCTTCTATTTTTCATTAGTAAGTTCAGTTTTAAAAGTTGTAGTGAGGGAATTATGTTTCTTCAATGATTTGTATTTATCCTTAAGTTCATTGAATGTCTCTTCCAATATATTACAATATTCAAATAATTCCTTACTTGTCATGTTTTTAGAATCAGAATCAGATTCTGCATCATTTCCTGAATAAAAAGAATTTAAAACAGGTGTATCTAAGGTTACCTCTAATGTGTTTGTCATGAAACACATGTTTGAACGTTTCTTTTCAGAATCAGACATTTCAGATTCACTTGTACTATCTTCAGAAGCACTCCATGTTTCTTTCATTGATTTATTGTATTTACTGTCCTTATAATCGTGTTTCTTTTTGAACTTTATTTTTGGACAGCCTGCTTTTATATATCCTTTTCTTTTTCACTCTTAGAAAACAACTTCATCACTTTTATCTTGCTTTTTCCAGTCCTTCTTCCAATGTCCCTTATTGTCATACTTTCCTTTGTAATTTGATTTTCTAAAAAATTTCTTCTTCCTGTTAAATTTCTTAAACCTTCTGGGTATCTAAACCATTTCAACATCACTATCAGTGTTTGAACTTTCTCTTGTTGAACTCTCAGTTTTTATTTGAGCTCTTTCTTTGTCCTTGTTCTTTAATGCAGTAGTCTTGAAAGCCACTGATTTTATTTTTGGTTCAACCTCTTCCTCTTTATTCACCTTGAGTTCTTCCTCATACATCATAAGCTTACGAATGAGTTATTTGACAAGTAGAGAAGCAATGTCACATGACTCTCTGATTGAAACAGATGTGCCTCTTTATCGGTCTGTTAGACTCCTCAATATTCTCATAATTTGTTCCTTTGCTGGAACAAACATTCTGAGTGAATTCATTTTATTGACTATCTCATTAAACCTGAGATACATATCAGAAATGGGTTCATCAGTCTTCATTTTAAAATTGTCATATTTAATATTATAAGTATTCAATCTCATTTTTTAACATTAGTTGTTCCTTTATGAGAAACACCCAAAATATCCCAAATTTAAAAAGCAGTTTTACAGGTAGAAATTCTGTTAAATTCCTTATCACCTAGAGCATAGTACATGGCATTCATGGCTTTACAATTATTATTGTAATAAGTCTTTGTAGGTTCATCCCAAGTTATTCTTTCAGTTTCTGGAATTTTATATTGAGACTCTATAGTAGTCCAAATATCAAAACCCATACTCTCTAAATGTATTTTCATTTTCATTTTCTATTGAGCATAGTTTGTACCATAGAAGAAAGGTGGCCTGTTAGTAGCATCACCCTCCAGTCTATTATCCATAACTAGATTTTAGAATTTAAATTTAAAGAGATACAAATTTAGAACTAACAGAAATTTAAGATCCTTTAAAGATGCAACTAAAATCATAGTTGAAAAACAGAGTATTTCAAAAATACTAAAAAAAAAACACAACCTCTGATACCAAATGTTGGTCCGAGTGGATACTCAAGAGGGGGGGGGGTGAATTGAGTTCCAATTAAAATTTCTTTTGAAATATTGTCTATTTAAAATCCCCTAATTTATAAAACAAGTTAAACTGTATTGGATTTATACAGATTATATATGTTCACTTAGCTTCTCAAAGATTGATTAGGTCTTTGTTAATTTAACCACAAGATTAAACTAACTTTTGAAATTAACCTACAGGTTTACAATAAGTATAAAAACATGATAATTTAACTATCAAAGTATCTTTAAAATAGTTTTGTATTTCAAAGTAATAACAACATATTATAAAAGATATATGTAGTATACTTTAAACATAAACTAAATATGCCCAACTGATATAACAAGAGGTTCAGTCTCAATCTGAGAATTAGTCCTCTCAAATTTATATAAATTTGATCCACACCCTAGATTAGGGTTAATAATAGTTTAAAAAATTGTCTAGGACATGCAGGGACCTCTATCACTATTCATCATGGGAAACAAAACAAAAGACCAGGCCACACAAGGACCTCTTCCACAGTTCACATGGGTAAACAAGAGTTAAGAGTTTTGGAGTGAGGATTTTGATATCCTCCAGTTCAGTGCAGGAGATAGTGTATGTGTAAAATATATAGATTACACAACACTTCTTGAAAGTAAATAAATAAACTACTTAGAGAAACATATAAGAGTTTAGAAATCTCTAGTGATTATCAATGCAGCTCTGGACTCGTTGGATTTAGCAGGAATGCTTCTGAGTCCTTCTATGGTTTTTCTGTTAAAAAACAGAGTGTCATAGTTCAGACTGTGTTCTACAGGAGTGAAAATGATCTATTGATTCATCGTGTGTTCTTCAGTGGTGTTGGATTGCACTCGTGAGAGTTCTTTGAAAGTCTTGCAATCTATTTCTTAATCATGATTGTTCTTCTTGTTCAACACAATGCTTTCAGGTGTATCTAAGTTCTTCTTATTGTATCGTCACACTTGTGCGTTCGCTTTTTTTTTTGTGTACTGCATCTCAAACATCCTTATATTCCACATGTTCTGGTAGTAGGAATGATTCCTTTTCATTGGTACGAGATACAGTTTCCTGAGATGCCAAAAACTATCATTAAATAACATTAATTGCATTAAAAACATCAAATATAACCGTTAACATTATTTAAATAATATTGGAAAAAAGTTAAGAAACAGTGTCACAATGATTATGTAAACGGTGTCTTCTTTACGGTATGTGGTCACGATATGTGCTTCTCGGTATGTGCTTCACGATATCTCCACGTCACGGTGTCTAGGCCACAGTTTCTCTGTCACGGTGTCTCGGTCACGGTGTCTAGGTCACGGTGTCTGGGTCAAGGTGTCTGGGTCACGGTGTTTGGGTCACGGTGTCTGGGTCATGGTGTCTGGATCACGGTGTCTGGGTCACAGTGTCTCCACACATAGAAAAATATCTGTATTTGGACTTAGATAGTAATATGCAGAATATGAATTAAGTTTAACCAGTAGAGAGTAAGATAACTTGAATCATAAATATAAAGTCTTGATAATATAAGTGAGATTTGTGGTCATGCATAAGACTTGTAAATAATCAATAAGACTTGCTATCATTAAAACATGATGTGTAGTTATTATTGAGATTGAAGATCATTAGCAAGACGTGCAATTAAGATTGTGATTAAATAACATTAATAGGATTTGTGATCACTAAAACTGATTAATACATGAGGAGTCCAACAAAGACAATTGTATGTAGAAGAACCTATTCTTTAAAAGGTTGATTTTACAACTTTGAATGACAAACCCATTTTAAATTTAGATATTGACAAGTTAATAATTTATATATGAAAACATAAAAATTTTATTGTGACGAGGGAAATAAAAATTTACTTTGGATATATTTCTGACAATTTTTTGATAACTTTCATGTCTTGATGAATAGGAAAAATACACCAAATAGTAATTAAAAACAACTTTTTCATCAAAATAATTTATATGGGTAAATTATAATATTGAATGGTTTTAAAGTATAAATATAATATATATTTTCCTTTTAATATACTTTGTGCCATTATAATTAATTTTACTTTGAATTAATAGGTAAAAACATTTTAATCTTTTGCAATGTTTTATGTTTTAAAACAAGTTTTCTCTTTTCAACAATGAGATGAATTTTAAATTAATTACTGCAACTTCTGTGTTTTTAATTTTAAAAAATATATTCCATATTTAGAATCATAATTTTCAAATTATGTGAATAGGAATTTTTTATTTTTGGACATTATGAATAGTAACATCAGTAAATATATTTTTTACTATGGTTAAAATGTAAATATGGTAAATAAGGGAAAATAATAATAATAATTTAGTAATATAAAACTATCCTAAAAGATATCATAATTCTATTGAATGATATATTTCTAACCATGGGCATAATTTGGTCGATTTTAGGACCCCATGGAATCACATGGATGTGAAGAAGCCATTTTATAATAATTAATTTAATGTAATGATATTTATAACTGAAACAAATATCTTTTACTAAATTAATTTTAATACATAGTTATATAACTTATATAAATTTCTATAAATATTCATTAGAAATAAAAAATTATTTCCTACATCATGGTATTTTATTTATTATTTTTAGACATTAGATAAATATATTTCTTTATGACACAATTATGATGTTATGATTACCTCAATAATGAAAGATTAAAATAAATGAATTTATAAATATTAAAAAAATGAAATTATTTTATTCTGATGTCATCCAATAATTTTACGAATTATATTAATATATTATATTTAATTAAATTATTTTGTTTTGAAGGAATCAGGTTGTAATAATTTTTTCCAAAAAGTCATTTATGAATAGTCTCTAAAATTGACACAATTCTTAACAGAAAACATAAAATTGTTTATTAAATTAGATAAATTCCAAAAAATATAATATTATTAAAAATGGTTAATATGTGTCCAAATATATCATAAATAAGTTCTTTATGGTTCTTTTTTCATGATATGTTAATTACATTTACCCACAATGTGTGAATAACTTGATATCACAGTAAGATTAAAAAGAGTAAAATAAGGGTTAAACCAAAACGTTAAGGACAAAAAATTATTATAAACTTGTCTAAAAATTATTGGATGAAGGTTATTCAAACCAAAATCATCTTATATTTAAATTAAATAAGTTTTGGACCATATTTGGTCGAACATGAATTTATAATAAATTAATATTTTGAGAGTTTCCTAAAGTGCCACTCTGCTCTCTTATAAAAGGGCTCCTCTTACCTCTCCTATTTACTCCATTTTTATCCATCAAGATTGTAAAAAACCTAATAATTTATCTTCTCACCTTCCCTAGTTACATTATAGTGGTTCTGGTATTCTCAAAATACCAACTCTAGTTCCCTAAGAAGAAATTTAAAGGAGGTACGCCGAGGAAAAGGTAATCTCTTCTACCGATTCCTTAAAATTTATTTATTTTTCTACTTCCTATTCTTTAGTTGTCTCATTATAAATTATTAACATAAGTATCACTAATATATTTATATGTTATTATTAATACGAAAGAACCCTATTTCACCTTCTATCCATCCTATGAAAACTGAAATCACTGTGTGTGCGTACGTACAAGTTACCCTCTCCACGTCGTGGTGTAATCTGCTTTTCACCACCAGCTTACATGGATGATTATAATGGTGGAAATAATAAAAATATATTATTATTATAACATGATACTAATTCTGAGATACTATACACCATCCGCTTCACTACCATTTAACAATTATGAGAACGATATCATCGCTCGTGCGTACGTACGGCTTAACGTCTCCACAGTGTGAAGTGATTTGTTATACATAATCCTCATCAAACCATTATTATATAAATTAATTGAATGAATAAATATGATAAATATTTTAATAATACCATGTTTTAAATGATATTACTATAATATAAAAATATGAATAATATCTTATTTGACGAAACATACATAAGAACATAAAGAAATTAATACCCGAATAACGAGTAACAATGAAATATTACTAACAAACAGGTGAAAATATGATCATAAATGTTATCATAAAAATAATTATGATTATGTAATAAATATGTAACTCTATTTAAATCATCAAACCTGAGGTTTGAATACATACAAATGATATCATAACTTATGTAATTGATAACTTTTCCACTCTCATTTTTATCCGAGATTGTATATTCATAAATATCTACTGGGGATATATTTATCTTCCATGCCAATGATTCTTTAAAATGTTTTAATAAAATGTTTACTATTACTCTATGTATTTGTGACGTAATTTTTAACCCTTTTCAACTTTTACTATGTGGTATGGAAGGAATATTTCTTTTGTTTACCATATGATGTTCTTTTTGAGTTTTCTGGAAAAAGAATGAGGAGAATGTTTATTTTTAACTTATACGTCATGAATAGATTTTTATGGATTCATGACACATTATTTCCATGAATTGTTCTCTATAGTATACCATTTTTATTTTCGAATAAATTGGTTTATTTCAAAACATCAGGGCATTTTGAAGAAAGTAAATGTTTATTAAGAAGAAATGATATTTTACTCAAGAATTTTGTTCAAGTGTTTTATCAAAATTAATTCCCATCTAAGATGACACTATTTAAAGAGAGTTATGTTTTTATCCCTATTATTATGATGATTTGATTATGTAAATGATGGAATGATATTTTTTATAGTTTATCTTATGATGGAATGATTTTTAAGAAACCCTTTTTATTTCTTGGGTTATGCTATGATGAATTATTTATGCTTGGTGGAACATGTAGGGATGATTTATTTATGAGATAGGTGGGACTAATATCTCCCTCTAATGCATTGGGTAAAGATTTAGTAAAGATTTATATCTCATGAGATAGAAATGGTTGGAACAGAAAGTTCAACTGGTTATGTGATACAGGGCTGGAACGAGGAGATAACACAGTTTAGTATTAGGATTTAATCGCTATGATGGTCTTGTAAATGATCCTTGACTAATATTAAATGATTTTCTATTCTTGTGTGTGTATTCCACATAATTTCATGCCTTATGTTATTACTATTGGGATTAAATTTCACTTTTATGATTTATCCCATGAAATGATATTGTCATTTATTTTATATGTTGGATATGATTATAAAATGTTATATTCTTAATAATATGATATGATTTTTCTTTCATTTTTTTATCCTTACTGAGTATTTGAGCTCACCCTTTTATATGATTCCTTTCCCCAGGACATGAATAAGGTTATTAAGTTTGATATGCCAAAAAAAGTCTAGTTATGATGAAATAAACAAAAGACAATGTAGATGTTTTATGAACCCATTTTTTATGATTCCTAGTTTCTAATGACATTATACCTATAAGGTCCTATCATGGTTTCGTTATATGTTGTAATAAATATACTTCAATTCTAAAGTGATATCAATGTATGTAAAGAATGGGTTTCTATTGTTGGTATCAGAGGAAGGGTATAGTTAACCATTGGAAACTATGATGGTAAATACATAAAGATATGTCTAAGTATAGGATACAATCATACTGATTTAGAAATGACCATGAATAACCTAGGACCAAACCTAAAGGTTCCTAAATTGATTCTTTTCTTTATTATGTTGTTTTCTTATTATGATTAATGTTTATAACACTATGATTCTTGGTTTTAGTCAATGGTTGGAAGTTGAAGGAACCACGTTAATAATGAATACAATGGGAAATGCACTGATTGTCCCCCTGGGAAACCAAATGTTATGGGAGCTGGAATGAAAAATCATATAGACATGCTCACACAACTTTCTCTAGATATGAATCACGACTGACATCCAAACGAAGAAATGAGGGAGAAAATTTCTATTGAATCCTTCATGAGGAAACATCAACTTTCATTCAGTAGGTCTTCTGATCCATTAGTTGCTAAATAATGGATTAGTACCACTTAAAATATGTTTTTAGTTATAAAATGTTTTGAACATGATAATGTCTTCTTAGAAATATATCGTTTGGAAGATAAAGTTGGTAAATGGTGGAATATTATCAAGAATACGAGTTAAAGAGATGAAATTGAGTCTGTGGAATGTGATGACTTCAAGAACTAATTTTTCAATAAATACATTCCTCGTTTTCTTCGAAAAATGATAGAGAAGGAGTTCCTTGATCTTAAGAAAAAGGATGATGAATCTATGGGTACCTATGAATTAATTTTTACAAGAATTTTGAGGTACACTTCTGGAATAATAATCCAACATGGGAGTAGGATTGATCAATTCTTTAGTGGATTAATACCATGTATTCAAAGGTCATTATCTATAAGGTACTTCAATGGCTACAAGGAAATTGTTCAATGTGCTCTCAATGTTGAGATGGAGATTGAAGTAACTGATATATTATATGGGTTTGATACGAAGGGAAAAATTTAATTCAAAGGAAAATATAAAGTCCACACTAAAAAGAAGATATGTTTCCCTTATTCTCAATGTTTGGAATGAAACGTAGAGTGTACTATCTTAAAGGGACTAGTAAATATTTTATGTATGGAAAGGAATGTCATCGGGAAATTGAATGCCTATGTGATGGGAAAAAGATTTCTAATGATGCGAATGAAGAAAAGGCTACAAAGAATACACCTCCAACACATCAATGTTACAAGTGCAAGGAAATGTGCAATGCCTAAACCCTAGTTACCCAAACTCGGTGCATTATTACATAACATTGGCATGATCATAAGGGATAAAGTACCAAAGAACCGATCAGTTTAGTAGCCTTGGATGTACTGGATACAAACATAAGTTTTATATTACAACATGAGATAAAAATGATGATAAAATTATGTACCCTTTGAAAAAAATTATATCCCTTAGCCTATCCTGAAAGGTCAACCATAAAATATTTCTTCACATCTTAGGAAAAATAAAACATAGAAAGGGGTGATCTTAGATTCTCAGTAAGGATCACAATATAGCAGAAACATTCTTATGTAAGAAATTTTTTTTAAGGAAATGTATAAGACTAAAATATAAGACTTTTAAACTTAAAAATCACCATAATATGGAAAATATAAATCAAATTAGGTCATTTACATATTCACATTGATATTATACTAGTTGAATAATCACACGAAATATCAATAGAAAATTTCATAATGATGGAATAATTAATGCCTGACTTCATAACCACATATTCAAGGCCTCGTTCCAAGACTAAAAATAATATTTTGCAAAGGACTTGTGTCAAGACACTATTTTGTCTCAGGAAACCTACTGATGCATCGAGGAGCTATAGTAGGATCCACCCATCACTTACTAAGTCCAATGCATTCATCAAATGAAGAGGTTGAAACATAACATAAACATTCATATTAAAACTATAATATAAAATGTTAATAATTTAACCATAAACCATGAATGGTATAAGAATAACACAATCATAGTCAAACATATCCCGAAACCATCAATAAAATGTGGATGATTGTATCATAATAAATAAACTTCAAATAAGAGTAAAATACATAAAAGGATGTTGACATAGATGAATTCAAAACCATTTGAGATAAATTTATCTTTTTATTTTGAAATCATTGAAAAGTTACATAATTATAAAAGAAATAATTTATTTTGAAAATATTCTAATAAGGTTATAAGGGATGATTTGATGATTTTATAATTGCATAAAATATCCACACTCTACATATAAGTTAAAAAAACATTCTTTCCTTAATTTTGTCGAAAACGTCATAAAAGACCATGTTTGGAAAAAGACAGAAATATTCCTTTTTAAACATTCAATAAAAAGTAAAATAAGGGTATAAATGACTCTAACCAATTTTCAAGTAAATAGAAAAAATGTTTTGAAATACATTTTTATGAAACAAGGATGTGGATGACAAAGAGGTCCCAGAAGATACTCATGTATAAACATCCTCAGATAATAAAGAGATTATAGAATTAACCCTTACCTTGTACACTTCCATGGTAAAGTGTAATTTAACCTACTGTATAATAGTTAAATAGTTGTTACTAAATTATACAATAACCAAATTTATAAATATGATATCATATATGATCTTCTAATACTGCTTTGTTAATAATATTTCGGTAGTATCATTGTTTCAGGTGTTAACTGATTAATTTTCCTTTATATTCTAGGTTACGTAATCCATGTTTGTTATCGATGAAATGTATTTTATTCATATTAATAATTATATTAAGTTCTTAAACATTATTTTTTAATCATAAAATGAAATTTATTCTTTAATGGTTACTATGGGAAATGAATCTCATCGCGTTCTTGGAGACGGTAATCCGTACATACGCATGTGCGAAAATACCATCCTATTGATGGTGAATCATATGTAATTGGATGGTATATCATATATACATAATCCTTAACATGTTATATTTATTATTTACATCAGTTATACTCATTATTATTATAAGTCCCCAGCCTTAAACCTTACTTAATCTTGAGTTATTACATGATTACACATTGAGGATCTTTTCAGGTTTAGAGTTTTAGATAATTAGATCATAAAACATGCATTACATTCCACATTTAAACAAAGTGGTGACATAAAAGATATTATTCATTTTTCCCATCAACGGAAACATATTTAAAATAAAACATGGATTCTTTCTTGACCCTTCCTTGACACTATCATCATATCATGTACCATTCCCTTGACCTGTGAAAAACATTTCAAAAACTTGGGATGAGCATAAAAAGCTCAGTAAGGGTTATAAAAAGTATGGAAAAGAAACATGAGTACATATATACATAATAATGAAATCATACTTTACCCATAAAACATATACACTTTAACATACCTCCTAAAATCATGAATAAATCATAGAAATCATAAGACATAAAGGTAACTTGAGGCATTCATAACATTATTACGTAGGGAGTAACCCTCTTGGTTACGTTTGGAATACCCATCATAGTATATTCCCTAAATCTCTTTGGAGAAACCTTAATGCTTAACTCCTTCACGTTACCCAATTCATTGGAGAGCTATATCGGGCTGACCCGCCCTTAGTTTTTCACGGAACCACCCGTCTTCATAATAATGCCCAAGAACGATAACATAATCGTATCACATAAAACATGCATAAAGGAAACATAACATTTCAACTTTTCAATCAAAAGATATCAATACAACACATTGATATAAAAACATTATGAAAACCATTTTCAATACCAAAATAAAATAAAAGTAAAACATGATATTTATTTTTCTTTAAAAAAAAAGGTATGACTTGAAGAGGAAGCCGAAACTCAAATAATGGTCATGGCAGCAGAGAAGTCATTGTCGCCACATACGTATGACAAAAACATTACCTTTTGTCTTTTAGTAAAACTCTTTGTATAAAAAAAATTCCTTTTTGATAAATGTAAAAGTAAAAGGGGTTTATACACCGTATAAAAGAAGTTTGTGTATAAAACAAAATATGCCTCAATGAATGGAGATTGAGACGAAGTCCCTTACAAAGACGATATCCTTGGAATAAGGATAAATCAATTACATAATTACGTGTGACAAAATAATACACCAAATATAAGTGGATATTAAGTGTAAAACAATCAGATTATATTCACACATATTCATAGAATGACATAATCAAGGAGTACAAGCTTATCCCAAAGAATCAAAATTGGGTTAAGAAGTTCCCTTGCAAAAATTTGACAGCCTAACGGCGTCACTACAAAATTCAGAAAATGAGTTTATGAGAGATAAAAAGGGTATCTCATCACTTGGACATAAAATTTAAATCAATAAGGACATAGAAGAAAATATACCAACATAATATTAAGTGAATTAAAAGACATAACAAAAGAAGTCTTTTAAAAAAGAGTAGGGTGAAAGGTTCCCTTACTGACATGGGTATCTTTCGAAACATACACCCCGTGAAAGAAGGAAAATACAACATTGATTTAAATACTCATAAATGAAACTATATTACACAATTAGTAAAATAATGGTTACTACATACACCACTCAAATGAAATTGTGGAAAATGTAGCATAAATCTCACGAGAATAAAAGTGAGATGAAAAATCCCTTATGAAAACTCGGCAGCCTTACAGTGCCACTTAAAACTTACAAAAATGGATTGATGAGATCAAATAGGGTATCTCATCATATTAACATAAAGTTTAAAGAAAGTGGAATATAAAATAACACCCCCCAACATAACAAAGAGGAGCATAAAATAAGTGACATAAAGGAGAGTACTTAAAAAGAAAGAGAGAGGTTAGATCTCTTACGAAAATTCAGCAGCCTAACGGCACCAGTCAAAAAATCCAAAATGGATTGATGAGAGAGAATAGGGTCTCTCATCATATGAACATAAAAATTACAGTATGATTAATATAAAAGAACATCCCAATCACAAGAAATATTATCTTAAAAGGAATGACATAAAATAGTTTACTTAAAAAGAACGAGAGGAGTAGGATCCCTTACCTCGGGTCCGACGTGACTCGATCGTTCTTTAACATCATGAATAATAAACATGAGTTAATTTATACTTGATTAAGAATATTTTTAAAGTTCATTATTCATTTTATAAAACTTATTTCCATGTTATAAACATTATGTAATCATTTAAGTTAATAATGTTTGTTTTGTGGATATTTGGTTCTTAAGTCGAAAGTGGACTTCTTACAATTACATATTGTTCGTGTGGTCAAAGGTTCATTTTATCTAGAATTATATTCACGATTTGGATATCATATATATCATATATATCCAGAATATACATGTATTTATAATATTACATAATCATTTAGAGGTAAGAAATGAAATGCACCGTTCATGGAGACGGTAAGCCGTACGTACGCATGAACGCTACTTTCATTTCTATGTCATATTAATGGAATTAAAACTAAATGAGAGGTATTTATATTTTAATTACAGAATTATATTAATCATTTATATGTAACATAAATCATATATAATAACTTTAAATCCATCCTTTATACATCCCACATATGGCATTAACGAATCAAATCACTTTGAGGGGGCGGTAGTCCGCACTTCCTAAAATGAAATTATCGTGTTTACCCACAATGGAAACCATAATGGTATGCCAAAAAATAAAAATAAATAAGCTTAAGTAAAACATAAACATATTATATATCATATATAAATATAGTGGCATCTTAATGGCCACCTTTGAAGGTGTTATATGAGTGTTGAACAATCATCGTTTCGTGAGGCAGATATTCTTCATCCACAGAAACAGTATGTTCTTTAACCATTATATGTAGGTGTGTGTAAGTGTAGCTCGAATTATTCTTATAAAAACATCCTAGTATATTTTCGATACTGGAGTTGTTACAAAATAAATGAATAAAAAGAGTTTAGTGGGTTGGAGAAGCAAAATAAAACAAAAGAACACAAGTGATGACATTACCTTAAAATAGGGTAACTCTCTTTGATTTGAGCTCAAAGGCTTCCTTGAGAAGTCTTCTACCCAAAGTGAGGCTTCTAGGAGAAAAAGAGGGATGTGGAGAGGAAAAATGAGCAGGGGTTAGCCAAGACAAAGGCTTGAGAGGTGTGGGTAAGGTGGTAGAGGTGGGGGCCTTTTATAAGAGGAGATGAGGGGCACTCTTGGAAAGTTACAAAATGTTACTTTATTTTCAGATGCGTTTCAGATTTTAAAGGCCCCAAATTGATTTATTTCGGGGATAAGGTGTTTAGGGTTCTAAATATATTCATCCAATAGGTGTTTGAAGAGTGTAAGTTATAGTTTTAACATTATATTTTCATTTTATTTAAATCCTTTATTAATGAGGTAATCGCTGCACCATCATGATGTCATAAATAATTTAATTTATATAATGACTAAAAATTATAAGAAAAATATAATGATTTAGGAAATATTTTTATCTTTATAATGAATATTTATAGTAAAAAATATTACTTGTATAAACCCATTTAAAAATTGTTTTAGTGAAACATCTCATGCTTGTGACATTTTTACTTTAACTTTAAATAAAAAGTTATTTATGTCATTTTCCAACCAAAGTGACGCCATGGGGTCCCCAAGTTGACCCATGGATTGTCATGGTCGGCCGTGACACATAAAATGAGGGTAGGACATGTGTCTAGGTCATTTAATATTATTAAAACATTATTTTTTCCTTAAATTACACTAATACCTCTAATCGCGATTAAGAACATAAAAGTTACTATTCACCAAAAAATTATTTTAATCCCATTGAACCACATTTTACTTCCTAATGACAACCATGTATGCCAGATTTTTGAAATTCAAAACACATAGGTGGCAAACTTTCATTTAAACAAAAAATCAGTTTCTTTAACTACCACTTAGTGGTTTCACTATTAATAAAAAATTGATGTTTTTCAGAAAAATACCAAAAATTCACCCTAAGATATATTTGATATTCTGAACTCAAAAATGATGTCTATTTTAAAAAATTCAGAACATATAAGTTGAATTAATAAATTTAATAATTAATTTCCCCTGTCAAAACAAATAGCGTGTTTTTAAGAAACAATATCTATCAAAATATTGACACTAGTTTAAGTCCAATTTCAAAGTGAAATTAATTACAATGACCACTATTGGATTAAATGGTAAAAATATATTCTAATTTTACTTTAAAAACAATTCAAAAGATAATCTAATCATATAAAAAAATTATATTAAAAAGAGGTTTTGAATTAAAATACAACATTTTTCACTATTCAATAAAAAAATGAACTTTATCGGAAAGATACCAAAAATTTACACAAAGTAAATTTTTATGTCTCGATTATAAAGAAGAATTTTATTTTTTCAAATATAGCACAAAAAATTTTCAAAAAGTGGATTTAAAAGAGGTTCTCCATCAAAAGGCGGTTAATTGACCTTCTAAAGAATATTATAATGTTTACACTTAAAATTGAATTCATTCACATTTTTAATCCTCTAACATTTATTGTAAAAAGTAAACATATTTGACAAACATATATGATAATTTTGTTGTTAGTTATGTTCTTTCCCTCCATTACAACAGCTTGGCGTTAAATATCATTTAAAATAATATTAATTTATTATTATAGTGCAACGTAAGATTTCAAAGGAACTCATTGTTGTGTATTGGGTAAGCCATCAAACATATCATTACCTTTAAATTAATATTAACATTTTATTCAAAAATAGGGATAAGTATAAAAATGTCATATTATTTATTTACCTGGGGTGTTACATCCTTCCACCCTATTGGGAATTGCGTCCTCGCAATTTTAAAATTGGGCTCGGAAACATCCTCGAAAGTCCCACATCAGAACAAGAGTCGGTAAAACAATCACTTTAAAATAAAGAAAGAGAAGTACAGAGGTCACCCGAGTTAACCCATACTAGGATTCAATGTAGGAAAACATAGACATGGAGGAGAAAACATAGGGTCATGTTCTGATGGAGAGTGATAGAAAACATGTTTAGGAGAAAGTTAACCACAAAAAAATCACAAACTTGTGATGGGTTAAACGGTATTCGATTCCCCAGTAGGAAAAGTTAATAGAAAAGATTTGTGTTTTAAGTTACTTTTTATTGAGGAATTTATTCATAAGGAAACATAATTACTTATCATGTTGACTTTCAACTTTTATTATATTTCTTACACAAACTCATATTTTCTCCAAAAGACGAGTATTTAGGAAGACTTGTTCACATTAAGAGTACTATAATCAACTTATAGAGAATCGCCTAATCCACAAAAGAGGACTATATACTTCCCATGTCTTTAGACATTAACCAAAACCAAAACCAAAAAGGTTAGTACAAGATCAGATAATCTAGAAAAGGGTAACCCTTTATAAAAAGAAAATCTATTCTTAATCTCCAAAAATTTTCCAACAAAACCCAAAGTTCAACGAGGACCATTCGACAAAAAATTTGTCCATAAAATTATTCAAAGTAAACCAAACTAAGATTGAAACCCAAATATTTTAAGGATTTAGTCACATATTCTTCCAAAGTACAAATTAACTTTTATCTCCAAATAACATCAGTTGCTCTTAAATTCTCATATTGAAAAGTAATTAACATTATCACATATCCTCGACGATAGGTTAATCATTTCCATAGATAACCCAAAATAAACATACTCTTGATTCCTAAAATCATCAAACTAAAAAGAATTAGTCAAACTAACCAGGGACTTCACGTAGTCCAGTGGTAGGCGATAAATACCAGTCGTACTTTGGTTGTGGGTTCGATTCCCACAGCTTTGTCTGACACGATGGGTTGTCACACGGTCTGCGTGTTGTCCTTTTTCCAAAACTATATTATTCTTAAAAATTCCCCAAAACAAGATAAAATCTTCAAAAATAATCATAACATATTTTAACCTCAATTTTATCTCATGCCTTTCATTTTCCGACATAGTATATAATAACCCATAATTACCTCAAAAGTAAGGATCATATAAACCCTAATGGTTACCTTTATAATTATTACTTGAACTTCCACATCGATTGGTCATCTCGTACATGATGCATTAAAGAACATACCAAGGTTCAAGTGGTTGATCATGACACCTTGATAGTTGGTTTAGAACAACCATAAGTTTCCTCATTGAATCCACCATTTTATCTAGTATCTTAATCAGAGAACCACCACAGTTTCCTTCAAACTTGTTGTCTATTTGGTGCCTACTAGATCCATCAATTCACTAAAAATATAAATGTCAGTGTGAGTATATCAACAAAACCATCATGTACTAATGAGGAAGGTAAACACTAATATATACTTACTCATTCACTTTATCTAAAACTAGGACTCTTTCTGAAATCCTAACCATTATGGTAATGTCACTTATGCTTAGAGAATACCCTAACCTCTAAAGTTATCTAAAACAACCTCTGATACCAACTATAAGGCCCCAACCTTAAACCTTACTTAATCTTGAGTTATTACAAGATTACACATTGAGGATCTTTTCAGGTTTAGAGTTTTAGAGAATTAGATCATAAAACTTTCATTACATTCCACATTTAAACAAAGTGGTCACATAAAAGATAATATTCATTTTTCCCATCAACGAAAACATATTTAAAATAAAACATGGATTCTTTCTTGACCATTCCTTGAAACTATCATCATATCATGTACCATTCCCTTGATCTGTGAAAAACATTTCAAAAACATGGGATGATCTTAAAAATCTTAGTAAGGGTTATAAAAAGTATGGAAAAGAAACATGAGTACATATATACATAAGAATGAAATCATACTTTACCCATAAAACATATGCACTTTAACAAACCTCATAAAATCATGAATAAATCATAGAAATCATAAGACATAAAGGTAACTTGAGGCATTCATAACATTCTTATGTAGGGAGTAACCCTCTTGGTTATGTTTGGAATACCCATCACAGTATATTCCCTAAATATCTTCGGATAAAACTTAATGCTTAACTAATTTGCGTTACCCAATGCATTGGAGAGCTATATCGGGCTCACCCTCCCTTAGTTTTTCACGAAACCACCCGTCTTCATAATAATGCCCAAGAACCATAACATAATCGTATCACATAAAACATGTATAAAGGAAACATAACATTTCCACTTTTCAATCACAAGATTTAAATACAAAACATTGATATAAAAACATTATGAAAACCATTTTCAATACCAAAATAAAATAAAAGTAAAACATGGTATTTATTTTTCTTTGAAAAAAAGGTATGGCTTGTAGAGGAAGCCAAAACTCAAATAATGGTCACGACGGCAGAGAAGTCGTTGTCGCCACATACGTACGACAAAAAAATTCTTTTTTTTCGTTTAGTAAAGCGCTTCATATAAAAAATATTCCTTTTGGATAAATGTAAAAGTCAAAGGGGTTTATACACCGTATAAAGTAAGGTTGTGTATAAAACAAAATATGCCTTAATGAATGGAGATTGAGATGAAGTCCCTTACAAATACGGTATCCTTAGATTAAGGATAAATCAATTACATAATTATGTGTGACAAACTAATACACCAAATATAAGTGGATATTAAGTGTAAAACAATCAGAGGTTATTCACACATATTCATAGAACTACATAATCGAGGAGTACAAGATTATCCCAAAGAATCAAAATTGGGTTAAGAAGTTCCCTTGCAAAAATTTAACAGCCTAACGACGTCACTACAAAATTCAGAAAATGAGTTGATGAGAGATAAAAAGGGTATATCATCACTTGGAAATAAAATTTAAATCAATAAGGATATAGAAGAACATATCCCAACATAATATTATGTTAATTAAAATACATAACAAAATAAGTCTTTTAAAAAAGAGGAGGGTGAAAGGTTCCCTTATCGACATGGGTATCTTTCGAAACATACACCCTGTGAAAGAAGGACAATACAACATTGATGTAAATAATCATAAATAAAATTATATTACACAATGAGTAAAATAATGGGTAGTACATACACCACTCAAAGGAAATTGTGGAAAATGTAGCATAAATCTCACGGGAATAAAAGTGAGATGAAAAATCCCTTACGAAAACTCGGCAGCCTAACGGCGCCACTTAAAACTTACAAAAATGGATTGATGAGATCAAAAAGGGTATCTCATCATATTAAAATAAAGTTTACATCAAGAAGAATATAAAATAACATCCCCCAACATAACAAAGTGGAGCCTAAAAGAAGTGACATAAAGGAAAGTATTTAAAAATAAAGAGAGAGGTTAGATCTCTTACGAAAATTCGGCAGCCTAACGACGCCACTCAAAACATCCAAAATGGATTGATGAGAGAGAATAGAGGCTCTCATCATATGAACATAAAAATTACAGTAAGAGAAATATAAAATAACATCCCAATCACAAGAAATATGAGCTTAAAAGGAATGACATAAAAGAGTGTACTTAAAAAGAACGAGAGGAGTAGGATCCCTTACCTTGGGTCAGACTTGACTCGATCGTTCTTTAACGTCCTGAATAATAAACTTGAGTTAATTTATACTTGCTTAAGAACATTTTTCAAGTTCTTTATTCCTTTTATATCACTTATTTCCATGTTATAAACATTATGTAATCATTTATGTTAATAATGTTTGTTTTGTCGATATTTGGTTCTTAAGTTGAAAGTGGACTTCTTACAATTACATGTTGTTCATGTGGTCAAAGGTTCATTATATGTAGAATGATATTCATGATTTGGATATCATATATATTATATATATCCAGAATATACATGTATTTATAATATTACATAATCATTTAGAGGTAAGAAATGAAATGCACCGTTCATGGAGACGGTAAGCCGTACGTACGCATGAATGCTACTTTTATTTCTATGTCATATTAATGGAATTAAAACTAAATGAGAGGTATGTATATTTTAATTACAGAATTATATTAATCATTTATATGTAACATAAATCATATATAATAACTTTAAATACATCCTTTATACATCCCACATATGGCATTAACGAATCAAATCACTTTGAGGGGGTGGTAGTCCGTACTTCCTAAAATGAAATTATCGTGTTACTCATAATGGAAACCATAAAGGTATGCCACAATAGAAAAATACAGAAGCTTAAGTAAAACATAAACATATTATATATCATATATAAATATAGTGAAATCTTAATGGCCACCTTTTAAGGTGTTATATGAGTGTTGAACAATCATCGTTTCATGAGGCAGAAATTCTCCATCCACAGAAACAGTATGTTCTTTAACCATAAGATGTAGGTGTGTGTAAGTGTAGCTAGAATTATTCTTATAATAACATCATAGTATATTTAAGATACTGTAGTTGTTACAAAAGAAATGAATAAAAAGAGTTTAGGGGGTTGGAGAAGCAAAATAAAACAAAAGAACACAAGTGATTACACTACCTTAAAATCAGGTAACTCTCTTTGATTTGAGCTGAAAGGCTTCCTTGAGAAGACTTCTGCCCAAAGTAAGGCTTCTAGGAGTAATAGAGGGATGTGGAGAGGTAAAATGAGCAGGGGTGGCCGAGCCAAAGGCTTTAGAGGTGTGGGTAAGGTGGTAGAGGTGGGGGCCTTTTATAAGAGGAGAGGAAGGGCACTCTTGGAAACTTAAAAATGTTACTTTATTTTCCAATGAGTTTCGGATTTTAAAGGTCCCACACTGATGTCTTTCGAGGATAAGGTGGTAAGGGTTAGAAATATTCTCATACAATAGGTCTTTGACAAGTTTAAGTTATAGTTTTAAAATTATCTTTTCATTTTATTTAAATTATTTATTAATGAGGTAATCGCTGCATCATCATGATGTCATAAATAATTTAATTTATTTAATTTATAAAAATTATAAAACAAATATCATGATGTATTAAATATTTTTAGATTTCTAATGAATATTTATAGTCAAAAATAGGACTTGTTTAACCCCATTTAAAAAATTTTTTACTGAAAAATCTCATGCTTGTGACATTTTTTACTTTAACTTTAAATAAAAAGTTATTTATGTCATTTTCCAACCAAAGTGGCTCCATGGGGTCCCCAAGTTGACCCAAGGATTTTCTTGGTCGGCCATGACACATACAATGAGGGTAGGACATTTTTATAGGTCATTTCATATTATTAAAACATTATTTTTACTTTAAATTTCACTAATTACCTTTAATCGCGATTAAGAACATAAAAGTTACTATTCACCAAAAAAATTATTTTAATCCCATTGAACCACATTTTACATCCTAATGACAACCATGTATTTCAGATTTTTAAAATTCAAAACACAGAGGTGGAAAAGTTTCACTTAAATGAAAAATCAGTTTCTTTAACTACCACTTAGTGGTTTCACTATTCATCAAAAATTGACGTTTTCCAGAAAAATACCAAAAATTCACCCTAAGCTATATTTGATATTCTGAACTCAAAAATGATGTCTATTTTAAAAAATTCAAAACATATAAGTTGCATTAATTAATTTAATAATTAATTCCCGCTGTCAAAACAAATAGCGTGTTTTTAAGAAACAATATCTATTAAAAGATTGACACTAGTTTAAGTCCAATTTCAAAGTGAAATTAATTCCAATGACCACTATTTGATTAAATGGTAAAAATTTATTATAATTTTACTTTAAAAAAAATTCAAAAGATAATCTAATCATATAAATAAATTAGATTAAAAAGAGGTTTTGAATTAAAATACAACATTTTTCACTATTCATTAAAAAATGAAATTTATCGGAAAGATACCAAAAATTTACACAAAGTAAATTTTGATGTCTTGACTCTAAATAAGAATTTTATTTTTTCAAATATAACACATAAAATTGTCAAAAAGTGGATTTAAAATAGGTTCGCCATCAAAAGGCGGTTAATCGACCTTCTAAAGAATATTTGAATGTTTACGCTTAAAATTGAATTCATTCACATTTTTAATCCTCTAACATTTATTGTAAAAAGTAAAAAAAATTAACAAACATATATAATAATTTTATAGTTATTTCTGTTCATTCCCTCCATTACAACGGCTAGGCGTTAACTACCATTTAAAATAATATTATTTTATTATTATAGTGCAACGTAAGATTTCAAAGGAACTCATTGTTGCGTATTGGGTAAGCCATCAAGCATATCGTTCCCTTTAAATTAATATTAAAATTTTATTCACAAATAGGGATAAATATAAAAATTTCATATTCTTTATTTACCTGGGGTGTTACAATTATACCCATCCAAATAATGATGTGGATGAATTACAAACTACACCATGATGTGGAGACGGTAAGTCTTATGGATGCACGTATGGTGACTTGTCTTTCATAGGATGGATAGAATAATGAATATGGTTGTAACATATTTATATTAACATCACAGTATGTATATGGTACTAGAGTTATTATTTTGGTATGGTAATAACAATGAAAGAGGAAGTGGAAGAAGAAAAGAACATTGAAAGAGGTGGTGAAATTATTACCTCTTCTTCAGGTGTTTCCTTTTTATTTGATCAAAAGGGCTCATTAGATTATCTTTTTGATCAAAGTAAGGCCTCTAGGTCAAAGGGAGGGTAGTTGGGATAATATTTGATTAGGGATTGTTCGAGAAAAATGACTTTGGTGTTGTGATTTTGAGACAAGGTGATGTGGATTTTTATAATAGAGGCGAGGGACACTTTAGGACGAGCAAGAAATATTATTTTATTATACAATCATATTTGGTTCATAATGGCTCAAAAATAATTTATTTCGATTCTAAGGTGGATATGTGTCTAAAATATTTCAACCAAAAGGTCGTACATAGGTTTAGGTCATCATATTAACCTTATCTTTTATATATAACTCTTAGTTAAATAGTTTAACTTTTACCATGTATTGTTGTATTATCATATTATATGGTTAATAATCTTACAATAAAATTCATAAAAAAACCTCAAGTTATTCATTATTGATATATATGACCTCATAAAATTCCTTTTTCGTATCCTCATATTTTTAGTAATATTACATCAATTATTAATATAGTATCTTTTTAAACTCATTTATGTCAATTTTAACTCCATTTTGTATTTGTTTTTTAGTTAAAGTCCTAAAAACTTGATTAATTCAAAAAAAATTATTTAATCAACACTAAAACGTAATATTAACTTAAAAAATTCGTTTAATTCATTAAAATTCTCAATTTAATTTTATTTAGATAGATATAATATCATTTTTTAATCTTTCAATAATAAGGTAATTAATACATCATCATTGTGCAGTAAATAAATTTCATTATTTGACGTCTAAAAATTATAAATAAAATAAAATTTTATAGGAAATATTTTTAGTTTTATAATGAATATTTATAGTCAAATTTATCTTATGCATAACCTATTATTAAAAATGGTTTAGTTATTAAACTTTGAATTTAACACTTTTAACTCTTCTTCAAATAAAATAATAATAAATTTCTAAATCTAATCCAAGTGGAACAAAAAGATCATATTTTATTCCTAAGGTTTTTTTTGGTATAAATACTCTTATCCAATAGAATTAGGATATGTTTTAGGGTAATAATAACATCAATTTTACCTTTAATTACCTTATTTACTTTTAACTGGTGTAAAATAAAATTCAAAAGTTATTATTCACCAAACAATTATTTTCATTTTATTGAACCAGATTTTGCATACTGATATTAACCATGTCTCTCAAATTATGTAAATTCAATTCACATAAGTGGTAAAATTATGTTTTATGAAAATTGGTTAACATGCCTAGAAGTTGGGTAAAAGACGATAAAAAGTTCAATAAAATTATATATATATATATATATATATTAATTATAAAATTACTCCAATAAATTGATTTGAAATAATATAAGTATTATGTATCAATTTTTACATAAAATAAACTTAAATAAAAAAATAATTATTTAAATAAAAATTTGGTTCAATACAATAACACATTGTTTTTTACTATTCATCAAAAATTGAATGTTTTTAGAAAAATACCAAAAAATTCACCCTAAGATAATTTCGATATTCTGAATTCAAACATAAAGTTCATTTTGAAAAATATAATTCATAAAATTTCAAAAAGTTTTTATTACTATTCATAACATCTAGTTTGATTGGCCGTGGTGTGTTAAAACTCCAAGTTGCGTACAACACAAGCTATTTCATTATTCAATGGGAAACATACTTTGGAAGCTTGGGGTGTTACATTCTCCCCATATTCAAATAATTTAGTCCTAGAAATTTCTAGAATATTACTTCATAAAAATATTTAGAGTGTTCTTCATCATATGTTCCACGGGTTCCCATATTGCCTCTTCCATCTTATGGTTTCTCCATAAAACTTTCACCAGATGAGTTGTCTAGTTTCTCAACACTTGTTCTCTGGTACCAAGAATTCTGATAGAAATATTCATAATAAGAACGGTTAGGTTCCAGTTCTATTTCATTATAGGTGAGTACATTCATTGGGTCTTGAATTTATTTTATAAACAGTGATACGTGTAACACATCATGAACTTTGGAGAGACTTGGCGGCATTTAAAAACAATTAGCTACAACTCCAATTTGTTCTTGAATTTTGAAAGGTCTGATATACCTGGGACTTAATTTTCCCTTCTTACCGAATCATATTACACCCTTCCAAAGATATACCTTCAAGAAAACATGATATCATATTTTAAATTATAATTCCTTCCTTCAGTTATCGGCTTAGATCTTTGACCTATATTGAGCTGCTATGATGTGGATTTGAATAATCTTCACCTTTTCCATTGTTTCCTCAACATGTTTTGGTCCTATGAGCTTTCTTTCACTAATATCATCCCAACAAGTTGGTGTGCGACATCTCTTTTCATATAACGCTTCATATGGTTCCATCTGAATACTTGAATGGAAGATATTGTTATAGAAAAATTCTACCATAGGTAAATACTGATCCCACATACACTGAAATTCAAGTGAGAAAGATCTCAACCTGTCTTCTAAGGTTTGAATAGTCTGTTTTGATTGTCCATCAGTTTGAGGTTCGTAGGAAGTGCTCAAATGAAGTTTAGAATCCAAGGCCTTCTGAAGACTTTTCTATAATCTTGATTTAAAAAAGGGATCACGATCTGAAACTATTGATAGGGGTTCTCTACGAAGTCTTACAACTTCATTAATATAATGTCTTTCTAGACATTCAAGTGGTAAATCTTCACTTATAGAATGAAAATTTTATGACTTGGTAAGATGATCAACAATGACCCATATTGCATCATTTAATCTAGGTGTCCTTGGTAGTCCAATGATAATGTCCAAAGTAATATCATCCCATTTCCACTCAGGTATTGGAAGAGGTTGCATATCTCGTCAAGGATGTTGTCATCCATCTTTCACTTGTTCACAAACCATACATCTTGACACAAAATCAGAAATCTCTCTTTTCATGTTGTCCCACCAAAAATGTTCTTTCAAATATTTTTATATCTTAGTCCTACCAGGGTGTATAAAGAAATTAGAGCTACGATCATCATCCAACAATTCTCTTTTTAGATCAGGTATATCATGACCACAAATTCTCTTCAAAAAAATAAAAAATTCCATCTTAATATACAAAGTCAATCAATCATCCATCATTCTAAGAATTGATTTTCTTTTGAAACTCATCATCATCAGTTTTAGAACATTTTAACTTTTCTAGTAAATATGGTTGGGCATCCATTTGAAAAATTATTGATGTTTCACCTTCCGTGATTATTCCCATATCCATATTTACTGGATCCCTGAAAATAGGATCCCTTTCAACTCTCATATTTTTGAAAAAACCATGATCCTTTTTTATCAATGCATCTTCCACATTATTTTCCATACCCAGGTGATAGTTTATAGTGCAATCATAATCCTTGAGTATCTCGAGCCATTTCCTTTGCCTTAGGTTGAGTTCTTTTTGTGCGAAAATATACTTCAAAATATTGTGATCAGTATATATCTCACATTTTTCTACCTAGAGATAGTGTCTCCAAATATTCAAATCAACAATTACAGCTGTTAAATCAAGATCATGTGTGGGATAGTTTTGTTCATTAATTTTTAGCTTCCATGATGCATAGGCAATAACTCTATAATTCTGTATAAGGACACAACCATGTCCTTTCTTTGAATCATCGCTATAAATAAAAAACCCATCATTCCCCGATGGTAGAGTCAATAAACAATCATTGAATAATCTTATCTTCAATTATTCAAAAAAATCTTCACACTCTTTTGTCTAAACAAATTTAACCCCTTTACGTGTGAGCATGGTTAATGGGTTAGGTAATCATGAAAAGTTATGGACGAAGCACCGATAATAACCTACTAAACCAACAGAACTGCATACCTCTGTTATACTTGTTGGGGCTTTCCATTCATGGAATTTCTTGGTCTTTGAAGGATAAAAAATGATACCACCCTTAAAGAAAATATGCCTAAATAATAAATATCCTGAAGCCATAATTCACACTTTCAAAACTTCCCATAAAATTCATTTTTATGAGGATTTTCAGAATAGTGCGTATGTGATTTTATGATCTTCGTAGATTTTTTAATAAATCAACTTATCATCAAAAAATACCACTAAAAATTATACAATATATTATTTGAAAACTCTATTAATTAGATCCATGAAAATAGAGGGTGAATTAGTCAGTCCAAAAGGAATTACTGTAAACTCGTAATGATTATACCTGGTTCGAAATGTTGTTTCCGGAATGTCTTCCTTCTTCAAACACAACTGATGATAACCAGATAGAAGGTAAAAATTTGAAAAACATTGAGCTCCATGAATGTGGTTGAATAAATCATCAATGCGAGGTAGGGGATACTTTTTCATTATTGTCATAGCATTGAGATCCATGTATTCGATGAACAACCTCATAGATCAATCATTATTCATAACAAAAAGAACAGGGGCTCCCCATGGAGAAACACTAGGGTGATTAAATCCATTATTACTCAATTCCTCTAGTTGTTTATTTGGTTCCACTAATTCTATAGTGTTCATTCTATACGAGGTCTTTGATATGGGCCTTGAACCATGAATTAAATCATTGGAAAACTCAATTTCTTGTTCTGGAGGATGTTTATGTAAATCCTCTAGAAACACATCAACATATTCTTGTACAATAGGTACATTATCTATTTGAACATTATTTTCCTCACCCATAGTTATTTCATTATCTGTATTGCTAATAATTGAATTTAGTTGAGATATTAGGGGTGGATCTAGATAAGAATCATGTGGTGACGTTTCTGCTCTAAAGATAAGGTGATCCTTATCATCATCGAAATTGTAACCTTCTCTTTCTTACAATAAATTTGTTAATAATGGTCTGAAAGACAATATATTCCAATGATTATATCAAATTCTATCATGGGTATGATGATGAGATCAGTAGATAAAGAACATTTACATGCCCTATTGGGAACTGATTCAAAAAACATTGTTGCAATGATACTTCCCTTAGGAGTTTTGAATGACAACTCCCTTGTTAAATAAAATTGTAAATATCTAATTTCTTAGAAATATAGGAAGATATGAAACAATGTTATAATCCATAATCCAATAAATCATTAGCTAAACTTGAGGAAACCATTAAATTACACGTCACCACTTCTTTCGGAGCTTCGAACTCAGCAGTAGTGATTGCATAAGCTTGGCCTTTCTCTATTATCCTTTTCTAAGGTATGTTTCCTTGGACTATAGGAAATTAATTTACATAATTATATATCTCTCTACAATTTTTTCATTCAACATTAACATCTTCTTTCTTTCCCTTGAAATCTTGAGCTTGGTGGCCTTTTTCACCACACTTGTAACAGACTCCCATTCCTTTCTGGATAGTACCAAGGTGTTTTTTCCTATATTTACCATAGGATGGATATTCAAATTTTCCATTATTTCCCTTATTTCCATTTCTATAGTGTTCAAAATATCTCTTCTTCTATTTATTTTCTTTAAATTTTTAAGTCTTAGAGAATTCTTTTCTGTCTTGATAGAAAATGTGAAAATGACTTCGTATGATAAGATGGATTGTGAGATTAATTCTCTATGGATAAATGGTTATAACCCATCAAATAATCAATAAATCTCACTCCTTGGGTTATGTATATAATATCCTATATGCCTTACTAACCTTGTAATGTTAGCCTAATACTTTGAGACATTCTCATACTCATTTTGCCGCAGACTCAGAAATTATCTATCCATATCCACTTGATGGTCACCATGAAGGTATTTTTCTAATAAAATCTCTTTAATCTCCCTCTATTTAATATTTAATTCTTATTCATCTTTTTTTTGTGTTTTTATTTAATGATTTCCATTGATCTACATCTCTCGTGAGGACATAAACTACCATGACAACTTTTTCCCTTTCGATACTCCCTAGAGCATGAAATATTTTCTCTAAGGAACTTATCCATTGATTAAATACAAATGGATTTGTTGTCCCATTTAATGTTGGTGGTTGTTTCCTCATGAAGCGGTCTAACATTGATTCTCTGTATTATGGAATAGGGTGCTCCATACAGGTAATGTTATTATTAATAACCTGAGTGATTTGTCCCAGTATGGTGAGAAGATAATCAGCAACAATTACATCACCAACTCCACTATAATTATCTTGAGTAGGATAGAAATCCCAACATGGATTACGTGAATCAATATGGTTTCCATTTTTTGCAAAATGTGTCATTTCTAAAAAAATGCATTACACTATATTAGTTTGTGAATCACAATAAATAATTCCAAATATTTAAAACACTTAACATAAATTGAACACATTATGTAAAAAATCCATAATCATAATAATATTTTCATTGAGGAGGTATATACTCATAAATATTTTATAATGGTTTATAAAAAAATGTGAATTGTTCTAAGAATATACCCTGGGATTTTTGTAACCAAGAGTGCAGTAAGGACCGTTGTCATGTACCAGGATACCCCGGTCAAGCCCGAAACTCCTTATCGGAGTTTTCACTTCTAGGTATATCTGTGCCAGATCTACCTCTACCTGCTCATATCCATACATGAATGTATTTCTTGTAAGATACACAAAATCTCTACCTTACTAAAATTCTAGGATGTTTTTCTATACTAATCCTCAATGTATATCTTAGGGTAATGTTATCTAATCAGTGTTTTTATAAATATAGATTCTAAGGTTTATACTAAACATTCTATGATTCCAACTATAATTCCCCAACCATTGTTACCCAAATTCTTTGTATTATTACTTAACATTGGCATGATAACAAGGGATCAAATCCTTAAAGACTGATAAGTTTAGTAGCCTTGAACATACTAGATACATTCATAAGTTTTACATTACATTATAAAATGAAAAACAACAACAAAATTTTCTCCATTGAGAAAATTTATATCCCTTATACTATCGCGACAATTCAGTCATAATATACTTCTTTGCATCCTAGAAAAAACAAAACATAGAAACGGGTGATCTCAAATTCTTAGTAATGATAACAATATAGTGGAATCTTTCATAAATAAGCATAAAATTTTAAGGTAATGTATTAGAATAAAATACAAGCCTTTTATACCAAAACATCATCATAATATGTAAAAATATAAATCAAATAATTCCATTTACTTATTATCATGTATACTTTACTAGTAGAATAATCACATGCAATATCAATAGGAAATTTCATAAGGATTCAACGCATAATACCAGACTTCATAACCACATAGTCAAGGCCTCATGCCAATACTACAAATAAGATTTTTTCAAGGACTTGTTCCAAGAGACAAGATTGTATCATGAGATATAAATATTCATTGAGGAGTTATAGTGGGATCCACCCATCACATACTAAGTCCAATTCATTCCTCATATGAAAAGTTTGAAACATAACATAAACATTCGTATTAAAACTAGCATACAAAATGTTAATACATTAACCATAAACCTTAAATGGTATAAAATTACCCGTCCACAGTCAAACATATCACAAAACAATTAATACAATATGGAATATTGTATCATAATAAATAAACTTCAAACAAGTGTAAAATCCATCCAAGGATGTTGACATAGATGAAATCAAAACCATTTAAGAGAAATATATCTTTCTATATTGAAATCATTTAAAAGTCACATAATTATAAAAGAAACCATTTATTTTGAAAATATTTCTATAATCAATTAAGGTAAGGAATGAAGATGTTATAACGACAGAAAATAGTCGCACTTGCCGTATAAGTTTGAAAAACATTCCTTCCTTCATTTTATCAAAATGTTTGTAAAGGACATTGTCTGGAAAATGAAAGAAATATTCCTTTATAAAAATTATAGAAAAATTAAGACTAGGGTATAAATGACATGAACCCATAGTCTATGAAATATTAAAAATATTTTGAAATATATTTTTAGGAAAGACAGATGTGGATGATAAAGAGTTCCTAGTAGATACTCACATATAAACAACCTCGGATAATGAAGAGATTGTATTATTAACCCTTACCTTGTACTTTTCCTTGGATGGGGATACGTTAACCTTCTGTATAATAGTTAAATAATTTTTATTAAATTATACAAGAACCACATTCATAAATATGATATCATATATGATCTTAATATATTGCTTTGTTAATAATATTTCAGTAGTATCATTGTTTCAGTTGTTAACTGATTAGTTTTCCTTTATATGATTAGTTATGTAAGACATTTTTGTTATGGATAAAATGAATTTTATTCATATCCATAATGATATTAAGTTCTTAAAAAAAATTAATCATAAAATGAAATTTATTTTTGAATGGTTACGACGGGAAATGAATCTCATTGCGTTTGTGGAGACAGTAATCCGTACGTACACACGTGCGACAATACCATTTTATTGATGGTAAAATAGTATGTAATTTGATGGAATATCATATATACAGAATCCTTAAAATTTTAGATTTATTATTTACATCAGTTATACTCATTATTATACCCATCCAAATAATGTAGAGTCTGAATAACAAACTACACCACGACGTGGAGACGGTAAGTTGTACGTATGCACGTATGTTTACTATTCATTCATAGGATGTATAAAATAATTAATATGTTTTTACCATATTTATAATAAAGTCATAGTATGTATAAGGTACTAGTGTAATTATTTTGGTATGCGAATATCAAATAAAGAGGGAGTGGAAGAAGAAAAGAACTTTGAAAGAGTTGGTGACATTATTACTTCTTTTTCAGGTATTTATTTTCAATTTGATCAAAAGGGATCAATAGGATGAATTTATGATCAATGTAAGGCCTATAGCGAAAAGTTAGGGTAGTTTGGAGGATTTTTGGGTAGGTGTTGGCCGATCCAAATTTCTTTGGAGGTGTGATTTTGAGAGAAGGAGAAGTACATTTTTATAATAGAGGTGAGGGTCACTTTAGGAAGAGCATGAAATATTATTTATTTATAAAATAATATTCAGTTCCTAATGGCTACAAAATTATTTATTTAGAGGCTAAGGTGGGGATGGGTCGAAAATCTCTCAACCAATAGGTTTTTTTATTGGTTTAGGTGACCATATTAACCATATCTTTTACATTTACTTCTCAGTTAAATAGTTTAACTTTTAGCATGTATTCTTGTATTATTATATTATATGGCTAATAATCTTACAATAAAATTCCAATATAACCCAAATTGGTTAACTACGGATATATATAACCTTATAAGTGTCCTTTTTTTTATCCTTATATTTTTATAAATATTATATCAATTAATAATATAGTATTTTTTTTAAAACCCATTTATGTCAATTTTGATACTATTTAGTATTTTATTTGTTTAAAGTTCTAAAAGCTTTATTACTTCAAAAAAAATTTATTTAATAAACCCTAACATCTCATATTTACCTATAAATCTTGTTTCATTCATCTAAAATCTCAATTTAAATTTATTTTTATATTTATAATATCAATCTGTTAATCTTTTATTAATAAGGTGATTACTTCATCATCATTGTGTCATAAATAAATTTAATTATATATTTTCTAAAAATTATAAATAAAATAAAATTATTTTGAAAATATTCTTATCTTCCTAATGAATATTTATAGTTGAATTTATCATATGTGTAACCCTATATTAAAAATGGTTTAGGTATTAAAATTTTAATTTAACACTTTTAACTCTTCTTTAAATAAAATAATAATAAATGTCCTAATCTAATAAAAGTGGAAAAGGGTCATATTTTATTCCTAATGCTATTTTGGGTCTAAATACACTTATCAAATAGAATTATTACATGGATTATTTAAATAATAATATCATTTTACCCTTAATTAACCTATTTACTTTTAATTGTGGTAAATAAAAGTCAAAAGTTACTATTTAACAAAAATAATTTTCATCTTATTGAACCACATTTTACTTAATAATATTAACTGTGTCTATTTTATTTTTAAAATTCAATTCATGGAAGTGGTAAAATATCATATTATGAAAATTTCTTAACGTGCCTAGAATGTGGGTAAAAGACGGTAAATAGTTCCATAAAATTTTTTATATCTAATTTTATTATAAAATGACTCCAATAAATTTAATTGAACTAAAATAGGTATTATGCATATATTCTGAATTCAAATACACTTATATAAAATAGATATTTATTTAAATAAAAATTCGATATTAAACAATAACGTAGTGTTTTTCACTATTCATAAAAAATTGAATGTTTTTAGAAAAATACCAAAAATTCACCCTAAGATAATTTTGATATTCTAAATTCAAAAATGAAGTAAATTTTAAAAAATAAAATTTATAATATTTCAAAAAGTTTGTATTAGAATTCATAATGGTTAGTTTGATTCGCCGTGGTGTGTTAGAACTCCAAGTTGCGTAAAACATGAGCTATTGTATTATTCAAAGGGAAATGTACCATAGAATATTGGGGTGTTAAGAAATGGTTAATTATTCTAATAAATTCCCAAATCCAAGGGTTATTGATGATGATCAACATCAACAAATTCATAAGTCCAAAGAAAAAGGAAAGTCACATGAAATTACTATCAGCGACGTGAAGTACGATAATGAAGTAGTGAAAGGTACACATTCCATCCACTCTATATTAGAAAATGTTTTATTTGATTCTGGATCCACCCAACACATTATTTCTATAGAATATTCTAATGGAATCACCATATTATCTCAACAATTAGATGTTGAGTTTGTTGTGACAACTCCTAATGGAACAATGTTTGCATCAAAAGTTTACAATTCTTTTCCAATTGAAGTTTGGGGGAATGTGGCTCATGAAAATATTATGATCCTTCCTATAGTAGAATTTTATGTGATTCTTGGCATGGACTGTCTTTATTTATATGGATCTCATATCAATTTCCAAATAAGGAATGTCAAATTTCATATTCCATATTAATCTATGATCATATATCGATGCAAGGATGAATATAACCTTCTATTTGATATTTCATCTATAGTATGGGTCTTGATTCCAATAAATTAAGGTTATTTATCAAAAATTGTTGGGTAGAAACTCACAATTAAGAATACACCCATTGTACGGGTGTTTGATGATGTCTTTTCATAGGAATTCATAGGTCTTACACCAAATCGTGTAGTTGAATTTTAAATTGAACTTATATTGGATGTTATGCCTATTTCAAGGACACCTTATAGAATGGCCCTAATTGAGTTTTAGGAATTTAAGAAGCAACTTCAAGAGAATCTTGAAAAGTGATTCGTATACCCTAGTGCATCACCTTGGGGAGAACTTATTTTGTTTGTTAAGAAGAAATATGGATCAATGATACTCTATGTTGATTATTGAGAAATTAACAAGATCACTATCATGAAGGAATATCCTCTCTCACACATTGATGACTTATTTGACCAACTACATGGAGCTCAATACTTTTACATGATTGATCTTCATTCATGAAATCATCAATTAAGGTTCAAAATGAGGATATACCAAAGACAACGTTCCGTACAAGGTATGGACACTTTGAATTTTTTGTTATGCCTTTTGGTCTTAATAATGCCCTTGCTATCTTCATGGATCTAATGAATAGAGTCTTTAGAGACTATATTGATTAGTTTCTGGTAGTCTTTATAGATGATATTCTTATCTATTCAAAGAGAAAGGAAGAACATAAATATCACTTGAGAATTGTACTAAAGACCCTGAGAGAGGATAATATTTATTCCAAATTTACCAAGTGTGAATTTTGGATTCAAAAATTATTATTTTTGGGTCACATAATCTCAAGAGAGGGGATATCTATAGAACTGGAAAAAATAGGGCTTATTTAAAGATGATCGAGACCAACAACAGTAACTAAGATCCAATTATTTCTTGGTTTAGCTAGACATTATCGACGTTATGTGAAAGATTTTTCACAATTTTCTAATCCACCCACCATGTTGACTTGGAAAGGATTAAAGTTTGTTTTTATAGAGGAATGTGAAGAGAATTTCAAAGAGCGAAAAAGAAGGTTAGCGAGTGCACTTGCACTCACACTGCCATATAGTGGAGAATGGTTTGTGATCTATAGTGATGCATCCAATAAATGGATGAGGTTTGTTCCCATGAAAAATTATATGGTGATAACTTATCCCTCACAACAGTTTATAATCCATGAATAAAATTACCTAACTTATGATCAGATGTTTTCTACTGTAATATTTTCATTAAAAATATAGAGGCATGATCTTTATGGTGAAAGGTGTGATATTTATACTGATCATAAAATTTTAATGTATATTATGACACAAAATGAGATTAGTATGGTACAAATAAGATGGTTGGAGTTGATTAAAGATTACAAATTATCCATACACTACCACCCTTGGAAAGAGAATAGGGTAGAAGATTCCTTGAGTCGAAAAGACCATGCTTGCTTATCCATTAAGCATATCACAAAAAATAAAATATTTATGGATTATAAAAGGATGAATCTTGAAATTTTCATTTAAGGGGAGAAATATTATCCTTTTCAAATTAATGTTCAACCATTTATACCAGTGAAGATTAAAGAGGAATAGAAAGAAGATGTAGAGTTACAAAAGAAGGTGAGAAACATTCCTAAATTCAACCTTGATTGTGATGAAATAATAAGGTTCGGGTATTGGGTTTTTGTTCCTCCCATAATAGAAATAAAGAAGGATCTATTGGATTAGGATCATAGTTCTTCATTATATATTCACCATGGAAGCAAAAAGATGTATAGGGACCTAAAAGAGTACTTTTGGTGGGATTGCATGAAAAGGGATGTTTCCGAATAAGTCTCTCAATGCTTGGTTTGTAGCAAGTTAAGGCTGAGAGACAAAAGTATAAGGGGATGTTACAACCATTACCCATACCAGAACTAAAATGGGAAAACATCACTATAGTCTTTTTCATCAGACATCCAAAAACATACAAAGGAAATAATTTTATCTAGGTTATAGTTGGTCTCCTTAATAAGTCATCACCCTTCATTTCTATTTGAGGGGATTTAACTCTTGATCAGATTTCGTGGATATATGTAAAGGAAGTGGTAATATTGCATAGATTACCACTTTAAATTATATCTAATTGGGATCCAAGGATTACCTCAAAGTTCTGGATTAGTCTTCAGTATGCTCTGGATATAAAGTTAAGTTTCAGCACTGCTTATCATCCTCAGACATACGGTTAGTCTGAGAGGACAATTCAAAATTTGAAATATATGTTGAGAGATTTCTATATGGATTTCAAAGGTTTTTGGGATCAACACCTACCATTAGTATAATTTTCGAATAATAATAGGTTAAACTCTAGTATACAGATGGATTTTTTTGAAGTCCTCTACAGAAAGAAGTCCAGAATTTTAACTTGCTAGGATGAAGTTGGGGAATGAAATCTATTAGGACTTGATCTTGTTTATTAAATGGCAGAAAAGGTCAGAACTTTTCAAAAACACATAAGAGCATCTTAGAGTTGAAAAAAACATTATGTTGAAAACTAAATAAAATACCTAGAGTTTGAAGTGGATAACAATATGTTCTTACGAATATCTCTTTGGAATAGAGTAATGAAACTTGGAATGAAGGCTAAGATGAGGCCTAGGTATATTGGTTTTTTTGAAATACTAGATTGTGTTGGGAATATAGCTTACCCATTGGTGCTTCCACTGAATCAATCTCAAGTTCATTATGTGTTCAATGTATCTCTCCTGAGAAAATACATACCTGATCATTTACATTTACTAAGATCAGAAGTCATACCACTAGAGAAAGAACTTTCTTATGAAGAACCACCATTAGAGATTTTGGATCGTATCGAAAAAGTTCTAAAAAACAAGAACACACGCTTGGTTAATGGTTTATAGAAGAACCACCAATTTGGAAAATCTATATGGGAACATGAGGATATGTTGAGGGAGAGGTATCCTCATTTGTTTATTTCTAAGTGAAAAATGTTGAGGGTGAAATTTAGTTTAGGGGGTAAAATGTAACACCCAGATGTTTTAATAAAATATTTTCTGTAACTATTTTTTTCATCACCAGCATAATTTTCATGAAATTGTGACATTATAAAAACCGATAGGTGCACATAATATAAAATTAATATTATATAATATCATTTAGGTTAGCGGGAATAATTATAACTAACTTATGAAAATGCATTATGAATTCATTGGATATTAATTATTTATGAAAAATATAAATCAATTAGATATTTTTATTTTTTAGTGAATTGCATTTTAAAATTAATTTACTGATATATATGTGTTATATACTTTATAAAATATTTTTTATATTCATACGAGTGATAGTTTAGTCATAGGGTATGTATAAAACCCTATTTTATGAATAAGAACCAATTTTTTTAAAAGGTTAATTTTAGACCTTTGAATGCGGAACCCATTTTAAATTAAGATTTTAAAAAACTATTAATTTCTATATGACATCATAAACATTTTATTTTGAAGAGGGATATAAAAATTTACTTTGGGTAAATTTAGGATATTTTTCTAATAACATTCATGTTTTGATGAATAGTAAACATACAGTAAATTTTAATTAAAAAAACATTTTACATTGACATAATTTATATGGTTAAATTATATTATTTAATGTTTTTAAAGTATATATTGAATATATATTTTTACCATTTAATATAACTTATTACAGTATCATTAATTTTACATTGAATCCATAGGTAAAACCATTTCAATCTTTTGCAATGTTTTGACTTTTAAAACTCGTTTTCCTATTTCAGAAAGAAGATGAATTTTAAATTAATTACTGCAAATTATGTATTTTGAATTTTGAAAAATGTATTAAATATTATCAATCAAAATGTACAAATTGTGTTTATATGTAACTTTTATTTTTGGACATTATGAATTGTAATTTCACTAACTATTTTATTTACAATGGTTAAACTGTAAATCTGGTAAATAAGGATAAAAAATAATAATTTAATAATATAAAACTACCCTAAAACATGACCTATTCCTATTATATGATATATTTCCGACCATGGATATACTTGGGTCAATTTTGGGACCGTTTGGGTTCACATGGATGTGAAAATAAAATTTTATCAAAATTAATTTAATGTAAATATAATTATAACCTAAACCAATATCTTTTACTAAATTGATTTCAATATAGGGTTATATAAATAATCTCCATGCCTATAAATATTCATTATAAATATAGAAATATTTTATACATCTTCATTTTTTATTTATAATTTTTTTTCATTAGATAAATATATTTTTTTTATAACGCAATTATGATGTACTGATTACCTTATTAATGTATGATTCAGATAAATGAATTTATATATATTAAAACAAAAGTAATTTGGTTATTTTGAGGTCATACACAAATTTTCAGGATGATATTGACATATTATCTTTGAAAAAATGCCTTAATTTTGATGTAATCAGGTTGTTATTATTTTTTTAAAAAAATAAGTTATGAATAGTGTCTAAAATTGACACAATTCATAACATAAAAAATAAAATAGTTTATTAAATTAAAAAAATATTAACTTTCTAAAAATGGTTAATACAAGTCCAAATATGGCATAAATATCTTTTTTTTGGTTGTTTTACATGACATGGTAATTACATTAACCCACAATGTGTAAATAAAATGATATCACAATAAGATTAAAAAGGTTAAAATAAGGGTTAAACCAAAAAGATAAGGATAAAAAAATATTATAAACTTGTCTAAAAATAATTTTATTATGGGAATTCGAACCAAAATCAGATTATCTTTGAATTAAATATGTTATGGTCCATTTATTGTAAAAATTGAATATATAATAAACTAATATTTTGAGAGTATCCCACAGTTCCCCTCTTCTCTCTTATAAAAGGGAACCTCCTTCCTCTTCTATTCACTCCATTTTAAGCCTTAAATCTCCTTAAAAACTGACTATTTCTCTTCCCAAATTATCAAGTTATATTATAGAGGTTTTTTTCTTCTCAAAAGACCAAATCTATTTCCCTAACAATATTTTTTAAGGAGGCACATCGAGGAAGAGGTAATCTCTTCTACCGATTCATTCAAATTTATTTATTTTTCTACTTACTCTTCTTTAGTTGTTTCATCATAAAGTAATATAATCATTATCACTGACATACTTATATGTTTTTCTAAATATTAAACTACCATATTTCACCTTCTATCCGTCTTACAAAAAAATTAAATCACAACGTGTGCCAA
Source organism: Viscum album (assembly GCA_963277665.1). Taxonomy (NCBI): domain Eukaryota; kingdom Viridiplantae; phylum Streptophyta; class Magnoliopsida; order Santalales; family Viscaceae; genus Viscum; species Viscum album. Next base: position 458,923,412 of record OY728157.1, on the reverse strand, counting down.
AGTACGGCTTACCATCTCCTCACTGCGATGTAATATGTTTTTAACCACCACCTTACATGGATTTGTATAATCATTTAAATAATAACTACATTTTTTATTATATCATGATACTAATTATGATATATAATAAATCATCCACTTTAATACCATTCAAAAATTATGGGAATGATTTTGTCGTCGGTATGTATGTATGGCTTACCATCTCCAAAGTGCGATGTGATTCATTCTATGTAATCTTCATTAAACCATGATTATATAAATTATTATTATTTTTAATAAATATGATATATATTACATTAATTTCATTATTTAATTATATAACTATAAGAAATAAAACTGGAATAAGAACTTACCCGCCAAAACATACATAACAACATTAAGTGGGTAATACCCAAATATCGAGTACCAATGAAATGGTACTAACAAATGGATGAAAATACGATCATACCTGTTATCATAAAAATTATTATTATTAATTAATAAATAAGTAACCTTATTTAAATTCTCATACAAGTGGTTTGGATACATATGAAGGATATTTTACCTAAGGTAAGGGACGACTTTTTCAATATCATTTTTATCCATGATTGTTTATTCGTAAATATTTCCTAGGGATATATTTATGAATCATGACAATGTTTTTTAAAACTGTATTCATAAAATATTTTCTATTCTTCTATGTATTCTTAAATTCATTTTTACCACTTTTTTTACTTTTACTATGTGGTATGAATGTAATCTTTCCTTTCTTTTCCATTCACTATTCTTTTTGACTTTTCCAGAAAAAGTACGAGGAGAATGTTTTTTATTAACTTATACAGCATGAATGGATTTTTATAGCTTCATGAAACTTTATTTACATCAAGTTTCAACAATAATATATCATGTTTTTTTTTCAAAAAAATTGTTTCTCTTAAAATAGATTGGAATTTTGAGAAAAGAAAATGTTTCTGAAGAAGAAAGGATATTTTTATCAAGAATTAAGTTCAAGTGTTTTATCAAAATGAATTTCCATCATAGATGATACACTTTAAATAGAGTTATGTTTATATACCTATTATTATTATGATTTTATTATTTTAATGATTCAATGATATTTTTGTGGATTATGTTATGATGGAATGATGTTTAGAAAACCCATTTTATTTTTTGGGTTACGCTGTGACGAATGATTTATGTTTTGTGGAACAGGAAATGATGATTTAATTATGAGATTGGTGAGACCTATATCTCCCTACAATTAATTGGGTAAAGATTTATATCTCATGAGATATACATGGGTAGAATGAAAAGTTAATCCGGTTCAGTGATATAGGGATGGAATGAAGAGGGAATTTGGTTCAATAATGGATTTTTTCTACTATGATGGTCTTGGAAACGTGCCATGAATAATATGAAATAATTATTGATGATTATGTGTGTATGCTAAAAAATTTCATGCCATATGTTATGAATATTGATATTAAATATCACTTTTATAATTTATCCCATGAAATGATATTGTAATTTATTTTATATGTAGGATAATATTTTCATATGTTATGTTTTTATGAATATGATATGATTGTTATTTCATTTTTTAACCCTTATTGAGAATTTGAGATTATCCTTTAATATGTTTATTTTCCCCTGGACAGAAATAAGGGTACAAAGTTTGATATGCCAAAAAGGATTTTATTTATAATGAAATAATTGGGAGATAATGTAGAGGTTTTATAAACCAGGTTTTTATGTTTCCCAGTTTCTAAAGACAATATACATATATGGTCATGTCATGGTTTTGTTATATGTTCTAATAAATATACATTAATTCTGAAGTGATATCAATGTATGTAAAAATTGGGCCACTATATTTTCAAATTATTTTCAAATAAATGGTTTCCAAAACATTTTCATGATTATTTTATAAGTTTTCAATAAAAATGATTTTCAAAATGTTTTCAATATTCTTTTTTATGTCTTCAAGCATAGTTATTTTCAGAACATTTTCAAGATATTTTTTTAATGTTTTAAAAGTTTTTACACAGAAAAAGGAATTAAAATTTTTTGATGCTTAATTTGTAATCATTAATGTAAAAAATGTTTCCTAAATTATTTCACAATTTTCATGGTATTTTGGAAGAAAATTATTTTCAAATGATTTTAGTTATTAAAAAAATGTTTTCAAAAAAGAAAGGATATTTTACAAAAGAAGTCTTTTTAAAAGATCTTTAAAAATTATTTCTCATCAAATATAACATCCATTAGTGTTAATAATTCCTTTATGGATAATTATTCAATATCTCCATTCATATTATTTCTTTGAATGAATTATGTTTGGATGATATGATGTAATGAAACTCGTTACTCTTTCATGGGTTATATGCTTTTGAAACCCACTTCTTTTCACGGGTTACATTTATGATAAAATGATTTTGAAACTTATATATTTCCACATGTAATGATATGTTTACATATTTATGACACCCATTTCATTTCTTGGGTTATGATATGTTCATTTATGATCTTGTGGAACAAGTATGTATGATTTCATTATGTGATGAGTGGGACCTATATCTCTATCCAATTCATTGGGTAAAGATTTATGTCTCATGAGATAAAATAAGGCTACAATGAGGTTCACTCAATTCAATAATATAGGGAAATAATGAGGGTTACTTATTTAATAATACAGACCTAGAATTAGGGTCACTTGGTTCAACAATACAAGGCTAGAACATGTGTTACTTGATTTAGTAATGGACATTTTCCACTAAGATGGTTTTGGAAGTGATTCCCTAGCTAATATGGAAATCATTATATTCATACGTGTTTCCAAAATTCCATTTCTTATTCCTAATTTCTTATTTCATGGATTATGCCCACTATTTCATTATGATTCATATCTTATGAATTTCCAATATTTATGCCATTATTTTTGTTATGATCTTTGATCTGTAGGGTATGATCTAGAATTTTCATTATCACATACTCATACACTAATATCATGTATATTATAACATGTATACCTTATTTGCCCTTATTTTGAATTTTATATCACCCCTTTTATGTTTCATTCCCCCCAGGTTATGATGGTATCTACTATGATTGATATGTTTAAGAAGGGTTCTAGTCAAGAATATCCTAGTGTGAGATTATGTAGCTCACATATATACCAGTGTTTATATTTCCATGTTTCCAAAGTAACTATACCAACTATGGTGTTTGGGTGTCTATTTTTATAAAGTTTAAGTATTCAAAAAATGTTATGTATTGTTAATGTTTGTAAATAGGGGATTTATATAGATTTTATTAGATAAAAGGTATAGTTGAACTTTAAAAACAAGGATGAGGAAACCTTAGTGAGATCTATAGTTATATTTCCAAGTATATGTCTAAGTATGCCTCAAAGTATATGTATAAGGATGAGTTAACATTTAGAAAAATGTCCGTTAATTTTGGTAAAGGATAATGTGAGTGGTTTCCAAGAAATACATCCATGTTTGGATACTAAATGTAGATGTGGATCTGGCTGAGATGTACCTAGGGGTAATAACTCTGACATAATGTTCCAAGCTTAACTTGAGTTAATCTAGTACACGACAATAGGCCTTGTTGCACACCTGGTTTTACACTCTTAGGGGATTTTCTTTGTTAATTCACTCTCTTCACAAACCATCATGAATTATTTAGATATAAGATATAAATGGTTAACCTAGTATAAAACTAAGGTGTTATATATTATAGATAGTGTCATGATTTAGAAATTTTATAAGTTCTTATTTTCAAGACTATGTGGTTTTATGCTGTGATAAGTAATGCTCACCCTATGAATCTAGTTTTAGTCAATGGATGGAACCCAAATAATCTAGATTAACGTTGAATGTGATGAAATATTTTTTGATGTGCAGTCAGACGGGATGGTCTGTGGAGAAAAGTATACTATGATTATGTCAAATAAATTATTGCAGTATATGATTAAAAATGTTATCTTTGTTGATATTTGTAATAGGTAGAGTAAGGGAAAGATGTACATTTATGGTAAGAAACATAGAGTAAAAAAGATTTGGCTTCCCTCATGTCAAGAAGAAATGATGAAGAACCTTTTAGGAATACCTCAAATAGAGGGGAATATGTTTTATGTGTGGGAAAAAGTGTTACATAGTTGTGAAATTTCTGGAAGTGCAATGTCTTATCTTTGGAAAACACAGAAATTACCCAACACAATGAAAATAGATAAGGACTCACTTCTAAACCAATTTAAGACCTTTTCTATTTAAAATAATAAATATAAAGGATCAATGTATTTATATATTTCGATTCTAGAATTATTAATGGTGAATTATTTATGAATTGTTTAGTTGATATATTTCTAAGGATTTAGAAGAATATGTTGAATGGTCACGATGGACTAGAATAGTGATTTCATGAAAGGTGACATTTTTATTAAGGTAAGGTTACCCATAACATGGGATTTATGTTAAGATAATATTTTATGGATAAGGATACATGGAATTTGAATAAGTAAATTGGACAGTATTGATTACCTTGGAGCTAAGTAAGGACTTATTTAAGGGTGTTTTATGCTACCACTAATTAAGTTTACAACATTTTCAGATTTAACGAATAGATCAAATACACATTGGAATGAGGATGCATGCATGTTTTCCAAAAGGATTAATGGTAATTTTTTTGTTACCATGTTCCAATAGAATATATGATGAGCGTGTTCCCAAGCTTGTAATGTGATAACTAAGAGCCTCATTATGTTATATAGGGGAACCAAGGTTAATCTAATTTCTTTACTCTATTTTTGTGGTTTTGGACTTTTAACTTTTTGATGGGTTATAAGGTTATCCATTCATGAAAAGTTTAATTTAAACGTTGGAGGAAGTATTTATGCATTTAGTTTGTTTTGAAATCCATGGTTAAAAAGAAAAATTAGTTATTAAAATTATCTCAAGGATGTATATTTATATATTATACTGTAATGGTTTTAGAAAATGAAGTCTTGTTTGTTGGGTGACAACCAATAAATTCTGTAAAGGATGTCAAATCCTGGGGCTCAACCCTGGACAAGTGGTGGAAACTACTGAGCTGGAGTACTGTAGGGCAAGAGGGAAATTCTGATGGAGTGGTGAAATTCTTAGATATCAGATAAAAATCTAATGATGAAATCTCTCTTCCAGGTCGACATTAACACTAAGAGATGAAATCTAGGTGAGCGATTGGAATTAGATACCCTAGTAGTCCTAGCCTTAAATGATGGATACTAGGCACTGCGCATATAGACCCATGCAAAGTTATATCTAATGCATTATGTATTTCCCATGGGGGGTACAATTGTAAGAATTTTTCTCAAAGGAATTGAGGGGGGCCCGAACAAGCGGTAGATCATGTAGTTTAATTCGATGCAAAGAAGATCACCTTAGCAGGGCTCAACATGCCACGAATCCTCTTGGGCCTTGATCCCCATACCGAAGGTCGACAAGGGTTTCACACCTACCACTCTCCTATGAGATGTCCTCGATAATGTATATTTATTTTTAATGAATAAAAATTTATGATCATCTATTAGTGTTAGATTTTATTTTTATAAATTAATTCATGTTGAATTTTTAATGAGAAAAATAGTTATTCTTTTTATTCTTTTATGGGCCTTAAGATATGTTTAAAATGAATTTTAGTGATCTATTCATCGATGTTATTTTATTGAAACGAATTCAATGAGGTAATGAATGTTTTATAAATATTTCAAAGAACAAATCCAGAAAAAAAATTCGTTTATAGAAATTTTTCAATAATTACTCAATGTTCTAAAATTGATACAAATAATGTTGCCCTAATTCCAAAAATTTTATTGAAAAAAGTGGAATCTAGAATCATAACAGATTTAAGAATTTTGAGCCATAATATTCACTTTTATCACTCACTTGTTTGTGATTTAGTACCTAAATAAGTCCCTATAAATATTTATGCTTTCCCTACATGACCAATGATCACACCCAACCGATGTTCTCCTATGTGGAAACTATGTAACATTTTTTTTGGTAACTGTTATGGTTGTAAATTTCATTTTTTAAGTGTATTTTTAGTATCAAGTTCTTTTATGTGGGTTCATATAATGGAAAAATTCATGTATTAAACATTTGATAACCTAGATGAATTTAAAGGGAGAAGTTCATTTTAATGGGGGGGGGGGGTAAAATGTAAGACCCCATGATTTTGAGAATTGTTATATTTGAATAAATTCAACATTTCAATGTTTTTAATTTAACGTGACACTAGGAATATATTTGTATATATATATTAAAATATCGAGTCAAACATTCATTTAACATGTAATATGAAATTTAATTACACGTGATACAAATTTGGCGTGTACTGCAAGCAACACCGATGTAACAAACGATGCATGCAACACTGACTTTATGTGAAACATATTTATATTTATATAATTAATTAAATGAAATAATTATAACCTAAACATTAAAAATAGTTATAAGAATAGAAATAACTACTTTATAAATAATGGTTATAATATTTTTATATAAATACAAAATATTGATAATGAAAGGCATGATTTTTGGTAATGTCCTTCTATGTTTAAAAACAACATCTTATCGAATGAACCGATTATAATAATGAAATTAATTTTAGAAAAATTAATAAAAAAATTTGATATAATAAAATTCATTATTTAATTTCTAATGTCGAAATTATCCTAGGTTGAATTTTTGGGGGGTTATTTTTGAGAAACATCATTTTTGATTAATAGTGAAAAATACTTCTTTTCATTTAAAAACTGCCTTTTTGTCTAATTAATTATTAATGGTAAATGATTTTATAAACATTTTTAAGGTCCCATTTAATAAATATTTCATCTATTAATACAATTTATTTAAATAAAACCAATTTCACTGTAAAACTGAATATAAAATCATAATAAACTTTTGAACTTTTTCCTAATTTAAAACCCTCTTATTTCATCCCCACTATGGGATTAGAACTAATCATAATTTTTTTTCTTATGTGATTTGAATTTAAAAAATAAAAAATACACAGTTTTATTAACAATCATGGAATATGAAAATTAGGTGATAATTTATGTTATATAGTGGAATCAATTTTAATCTGATTCCATGAATCTCTTTCTATGGTTTTATAATTTCCTCTTTATCGAGGGTTATATGGTTATCTGTTCATGAAAAGATTAAGTTAAACTTTCAGAGGAAGTATTTGTGAATTTATTTTTTTTTGAAAACCTTGGTAGAAATGAAAAATTAGTGAGTAAACTTATCTTAAGGATTTTCATTTATATTTAATATTAGCATGGTTTTAGAAAAGGACATCATATATGTTAGGTGACAACTAATCAATTTCGGTAAGGTTATGGTTATTGAATCCAAGGCCGAAGGATGATAAGAGTTTCACACCAAATAGTGGCCTAAAAATGTCTTTGTTAATGTATATTTATTTTTATTGAATAAATTTGTATGAATGAACTATTAGTGTTACTTTTTGTATTTATTAATTAATGCATATTAATTTTTTAAGAGAAAAATAGTTATACTTTTTTATTTTATCGGCATTAAGATCAGTTAAAAGTTTATTTTAGTGCTCTAATCATCAAATTTTATTTCTGGACACTCGTTTTATTAGGTAAAGGATGTATTATAAATTTTTCAAAACCCAACACAAGAATGAAATTTTCTTCATATTAATTTATCATGAATTACTCAATGTTCTAAAATTGATACAAAAAAACATTGTCTTAATACCTTAAATTATATTGAACCAATGGGTCCTAGAATCATTTCATATTTATGTCATTGAGTCCCCCAACATTCCATTTATCATTTTTTTATTAAATACCTCAATCACTCACTATAAATATTTATTCTTTTCCTCTATATCCAATCTTCACAGCCAAACTATGTTTTCCTATGTGGAAACCCATTTACATGTGACTTTTCATAACACTTGTGGTTTTAAATTTCTATTTTTAAGGATAGTATAAGTATCAATTTTTATGATATAGGTTTTTATGAATGAAACATTCAAGTATTAAACCTTTGATAACCTAGGTGAATTTTAAGGGAGAAATTAATTTTAATACGGGTACGATGTAATACACCAATATTTTGCGTATTATTTTTTTCAAATTAATTTATCATTTCAATATTTTTAATTAATCATGAAATTATAAAAAGTTATGTATATATATATATATTAAAAAACTAAGTAAAACATTCATTTCACATGAAATACCAACTTTTCTTACACTCAATGCAAACTTGTCTTGCATTACCAGCAACAACGACTTGGCATACAATTCACGCAACACTAAGTTTCTATGAAATGTATACATATAAAATTAATTAAATGAGATAATTATAACCTAATTGTCAAAAATAGTTATAGTAATAGTAATAACAACTTTAAAAGTATTGTTTATAATTTTTTATATAAATAAAACATATTTATATTGAAGGACATAATTTTTTGTAAAGTCCTTCTATGGTTAAAAATATTGTTTTCTCAAATAAACTGTTTGTGATAATAAATTTAATTTTAGAAAAATTTATAAATTTAATTTAATAAAATAAACTTAGTTTTTGAATTCAGAATTTTTTAATTACCCTATGGTGAATTTTTGGTATTTTTTTGAGAAACTTCATTTTTGATAAATAGTAACAAATACTACTTTCTAGTTAAATACTACATTTTGTCTAATTAATTATTAATGATAATGGATATTATAGAAAAATACTTTATAATTTGATAAATATTTCATATATAAATACAATTTAATTTTAAAAAATAAATTTCACATTGGAACTCAATATAAAATCTTAACAAACTTTTGAACTTTTTCCTACATTAAAACATTTATATTTCATCTCATCTGTGGGATTAGAACTAATTTAAAATTTTCCACCTATATGAATTGAATTTAAAAAATACAACATAAACCATTTTATTCATTATATTTATTATAGTCTATTAAGGCAATGTATTTTTTTTACCAAAATGATTAGTAAAAGTCATTAAAATTAATCATAGTAGTTAAGGCCAAATAATGCTTTGTTCGAGAGTAAACCATAAAATTAAGGGCTCAAATGACCAATAAACATTTCCAAAACCCATGTTATGTCCGTATTTCACCAATAAACAATAAATTATTATGTTTGGTTGGTTTGTTATGACTTTTTTTAGGTGTCAACATGTGTACATCTACCTTGTTGAAAAAAAATCCCAAGTAGGTCCTTTTCTTTCCCTATAAAATTCCACCACTTCTACCCATTCCTCACACCTATAAGTCCATTTAATTTCCTACATGATCTGCCCAAGTAGCCTCCCAAAAATCCTCCCTTATTACTTTGAATCCTACCTTTGGGAAGAATGGTTCTCATGGAATACTTTCAGCAATAACCAAAAGGGGTTACCCGATTAAGAGGTAACATCTCCTCTCAATATCATTTTTCTTTATTTTCCATCTCCAAAAACTAATTTTTTTATTCTATTATAATATGAAATAGTATCCTTCATATTATATTATGTTTTTAGGAAACGGTTAGGACCTAGAATTACACACTCCCGCATCTATTGGATGTTGAACATTATGTTTCTCTGTATGGTGAAATACTGCCTCATGAAACAATGATTGTTTATTTGTCCTTTACCAATAATAATGGTTGCCATTGTAATTGAAACAATATATATATATATATATATGTAATATATTATATTTAATATGTATTTATTTTTATTTATTCATTTTACAACACACATCTCTTTACATTCCATTTTGTGTTGATATGATAATATCTTTTGAGGAAGTGTTGACTACCTCCACCTCAAAGTGATGTGATTCATTCACACACCACATAGACTGTATTAAGGAATGTTTTAATGAACTAATATGATATATATGATATAATAATTCTAATTTAATAATTAAATTTATACAAACAATCATATATATGTGTGTTGTTTACTTACTTTCTTTCAAGAGGACAATAAGGACAGAAACAACATTCATGCATACATACGGCCTAACTTCTCCATGAATGGTGTATTCCATTTCATAATCTTATATTTTATATATTATTATAAAAACAATATTTTATAGAGGTTAAATTTATATCATATTTTACCTTGTGGAATATAGATATAAGTATAAGGGCCAAATATGTGACAAATTAAGACACATGCAAAGAACAAAGTGAATTTTACCCGAAGTGAAACCTTAACACAAGATCGTTAACAAGAGGGTAATATAAGGTTATAATAAAACTGTATATGTTAATATATACAATAATATTATTATCAAAATTAATTATAATAAACTTATATTTATTGAAGATTAATCTTGCATGAGTAAGGAGAGAGTCAAGACACAAGGCAAGAGAATTGTATCTCACTTTTAATTTGTATAAGATACATGCTATGTTTTCCACTCATTACTTTTGTGTGGTGTTTGTAATACCCATTATTGTACCCAATGTATATTTTAATTAAATTTTTGGTTATTCACATTCCCATTTTATTATCCTACATTCATGGGATTTAACATTAAAAAGTTACCAAATCTGTAAAATAGTTTGTCTCAATTTTCATTCATTGATATTGATGTTTTGTTATGCACTTAAACACTTTTTCAAAGAGTACATAATTCAATTTAAATTAAATTATCATGAATCTAAAGATTTTCATGACATTATATTATTCATATATTTTCTTTTCCTTACATAGACAACATGATATCAAGACACCAAGTTATAAAATATTGTTAAGACAACCTCAATGATTTTCAAAATTGTTTATATTTATGATTACATTAATGAAATAATATAATCCATCTCTCAAAAATATTAATTATTTTCCTTATAATATTTTATTTAGTCATATACTCATGTATTGGAATAATTTTTTTCTCTTTGGTACATAATATTGTTAAGAATGAATTTTTTGGAATGCCTGACTTTACCGTCTCTTCGGTCAGAAAACTATGTTTTCTAAATAGGGTTTCCGAGAATATTATACCATTATCCTATAATATCTAAAATAATATTTTACCCTTTATGTATTTTACCAATATATTCAAAGGAAACTTCTTGTCCCTTTCTGAATAAGGAATCATTCCAACAATTTTACTGAGAAAAAAGAATGTTCTTTTTACCTTGTACGACATGTACGGATTTACCCGACGTAATTCGAATATAGATTCCTTTGCATTTTTTAATAGGATGATATTTAAGAGAATGTTTTTAAAAGTTATTTTCAATGAAATTTGTTTTCAAAATGGTTTGAGTCTTATTTTATATGTTTTCATGGAATACATTTTCCAATCTCTTTTCGATTCTTATTTACATGTTTTAAAAGTGTTTCCAAAGAAATGGATTTAAATTTTTTTTCATACTTATTTTATATGTTTTCGATAAAAATTATTTTCTGAAAATTTTCCAGAATTTTTTATATTATTTAAAAGTATTTTCAAAGAAATTATTATCAAAATTTTTTCAAGCATCTTTTATAAGTTTTCATGAAAAATGGTTTTAAATTTTTTTTTCAGGTTTATTTTATATGTTTTGATGTAATATTGTTCTCAAAACATTTCCCAAGATATTTTTATAAATCTTTAATTTTTTTAAAGATAAATATTTTCAAAATGCTTTGAGGCTTATTTTTTTTATTTTTATGGGAAATTTTTATCAAAATAACTTCTTAAGATTCATGTTATTTTCTAAAAAAAATGATATTCAAATGGTTTTATGTATTAAACATCATTTTTAAAACAAAAAATTATGTTTTCCTCAATTAGTTCTTTTAAAACATCTTTAAAAAAATTTTCCCATCAAAGATAACAACCAGTTGAGTTAATCATGCCTTTAGGGGAAATTATTCAATTTCCACGTTCATATTATTTCTCTGAATGGATTATTATTTGATGGAATGATGTTATAAAACACTTTTCTTTTTCAGTAGTTATATTCTTTTGAATGAAAATTCTTTTAACGCGTTATTTTTATGATGAAATGATTATGAAATTTATATATTTCAATAGGTTATTATATATTTACATGTTTATGATACCCATTTAATTTTATGGGAAATGATATTTTCATTTATGATCTTATGGAACATGTATATATGATTTCATTATTTAATGGGTGGGACCTATATCTCCCTATAATGAATTGGGTAAAGATATATATCTCATGAGATAAAACAAGGTTGGAATAAGGGCTACTCAGTTTAGTAATACATGGCTGGAATGAGGGTTAGTCATTTCAGTAATACAGGGATGGAATGAGGGTCACTCGGTGCACTAATACCTAGATGGAATGGTGGATACCAAGTTTAGTAAAGGTCATTTTCCACAAACATTATCTTGGACGTTATGACTTGAAAACTATTGAAATCATTATATGCTTATTTTTTCTAAAATTCTATGTCTTATTCTTGTGTTATGATTTCATGTGTTACACTCTCTATTTCATTATGATTCATGTCTTTTGAACTACCAATATTTATTACTTGATATATGATATGATATTTTATATATAGGGTATGATATTTTATTTTCAATATCACAAACTCATACCCTTATGATCATGTTTATTCTTAGATGTCTCCCTTTTTTCCCTTACGGAGAATTTGAGGTCACCCCTTTTATGTTTCATTTCCCCCATGTTATGATGATATTATATTTGTTTGATTTTTCTAAGAAGGGTTGTAATTAATAAGAACCTTTTGTTAAATGGTGTAGCTCACACATGTACGAGTTTTTATTTTTCCATTTTTCCAAAGGCACTATACCAACTACGGTCTTTGGGAGTCTATTTGTATAATGTTAAAGTACTCCTTAAAAGTTTTTTAATGTTAATGTTTCTTAAAAGTGGGTCACTATACTCTCAAAATTCTTAAGATAGGTCATGATCTATCCAATAAACATCCCACAAATCATCCCTTCCTCCATGTATCCTTAAATTAGGTAGAAGGTAATCCAAAGAAACCTTTTGGTAAAAACAAAAAGGAGTTACTCGATTAAGAGGTAACATCTTCTCTCAAGTCCTCTCTTTTATTTTCTTTCTCCACACCATCTACCTTTTTTCTTTTTGATTATTTTATAGAAAATAAAGTATCATAAATGTACTAGGATTTTTTTTATTCTAATCTATCAAGCTACACTTACACAAACCTCCATCTAATAAATGAAAACATATTGTTTATGTGTATGGAAAACTACCACCTCACTAAATAATGATTATTGAATTTTATTTAATGTAATGAATGGTGGAAATTATAATGGAAACCTTATTTATATATGTTATATGTTATATTTATTATTTTTTTATAATTATTTATTCCATTTACAATATATATATTTTTATTTTCCATTTTTTGTTAATGTGATTATTTTGTTTAAGGATGTGTGGACTGTCTTCCCCTCAAAATGATATGATTTGTTCATACACCACATGGATTGTATTTCAGATGGTTTAAATGAATATATGAAAAATATATGATATAATAAATCGACATTAATAAGGATATATATATATATATACATACATTTATATACATATATTTATTTTGCATCCTCTCTTTTAATATGAAAATTAAACCGAAATAACGTTCTTGCATACATAGAACCTACTTTCTCAATGAACATTTTATTATGTTTCATAAGTATATATTCTATAGATTGTTATAATAAACATTTATTATTTATAAATTATATTTATAACATTTTTACATTCTGTAAATCCTGATATAATTTATAAATACAAAAGATATAACAACTTAAGAGACATGTGGAGAATAAAGAGAATATTACCAAAGGTGCAATTGTAACACAGGATTGTTAACAAGTGGGTAATATAAGGTCATAATAAAACTGTATATATATTAATATGTCTCAGTAAAATATTTATAATAAATTTATAATTGTTATATTGGTGGTTCGAACATGTTTGAAGACAGTCAATACACAAGGTAAATGAATTTCATCTCACTTTTTATTTCCTTGAGATACATGCTATGTTCGCCACACTTTCCTTTTGTGTGGAGTATGTAATTCCCATTATTGTATTATATTGATCTTATAAATTAATTTATGTGTATTTAAATATCTATTTTAGGATCATTCTTTCATGGGGATTATGTTTCAAAAGATACCTAATCGGTGTACTAATTTTGTCTCAATTTGCCTTCTTTGAGACTCATGTTTTGTTATGCACCTAAATTATCTTTATAGGTGCATATACTTCAATTTTACATTTTATATCATAAATATACTTATTTTAATCATATTATATGTATCATAAAATTTTCTTTTTCTTAAATTGAGAGTTTGATCCCTTGTTACCAAGTAATAAGTATTTATTGAGATAATATCATCGTTTTTTGAGATTATTTAAATTTATGCATCCTTATATATTATTTTATTATCCATATCTCAATATAATTACAATATTTATTTATAATTTTGTTATTAATGATTTATTAATGCATTTTTACCTATTACTCCACTATTTTTTACAAAATATATTTAATATAGTTTTTTTTATGAATGTCTGACATTAAACCCTCTTCAGTTGAAAATCTATGTTCCTTTAAAACCATTATTTTTAAAAAAAGGGGTTAAAAGAATATTATACTAATTTAATATGATGATTAAATAAAATTTGTATCCTATCTTTATTTTTCCAATTTTTCAATGGGATCATCTTGACTCGTTCTGAATGATGCATTTTTTATCCTTTTTACTATGCAAAAGGAATGTTCTTTTTTCATCATACGACACATACAGATTAATATGCCACTAATAAAATGAACATTTATATTAATTTTTAAATGATAATTTTATAAATAATTTTATTAAAATATATTTTAATGTAAAATGGTTTTTAAAACGTTTCCAATCTCATTTTATATGTTTTTAAGGAAAATGATTTTCAAAATGCTTTCAAGATTATTTTATGATTTTTCAATGAAAGAGGTATTAAAAATGTTTTCAAACTTATTTTATATGTTTTCAATGAAATTGGTTTTAAAAATATTTTAAATCCTTATTTATAATGTTTCAATGTACTTTCATTGATTTTTTTGTCAATACGTTTTCAAGCATTTTTTATAAGTTTTCAAAAAAAAAATGATGAAAAACATTTCCAAATGTTTGGAGACGTATTTTATATGTTTTAAAGGAAAAAGGTTTTCAAAATTATTTCATGTATTTTGTATATGTTTTGAATTTATTTTATAATAAATTTATATTCAAATATGTTTATGTATTAAAAATCGTATTTAAAATAAGAAATGATATTTTTCTCAAGAAACATTTTTTAAAAGATATTTCAAAATTATTTTCAACCAAAGATGACATCTGTTGATGTAAATAATGACCTTCTAGGAAATTATATAAATGTTTAATTCATATTCTATCTATGAATGGGTTGTGCTTAATTTCATGGTATTTATGAATCTCATTTCTCTTTCATGGGTAATATGTTTATGAAATATGTTTCTCTTTCATAGGATATATGTTTATGGAATATATTTCTCATTCAGGGGTTATATATTTATGAAAACTATTTATCTTTCATGGGATATTCTTTTTATTAAATGATTAATGAACCTATCTTTTTTCACGGTTTATAACATGATTACATGTATATGATACCCACTTAATTCCATGAGTTATGATATGATTATTTATTATCTTTTGGCACATGTATATATGATCTAATTATGAGATGGGTGGGACCTATATCTCCCATCAATGCATTGCGTAAAGATTTATATCTCGTGAGAGACTATAATGGTCTTGGGAATGAACCTTGGCTAATAATATGGTCATTGGTATAAACCATGACTACTAATATGGTATGAGTAGTGAACACATGCTACTAATATGGTCAAGAGAGTGAACCATGACTACCAAGATGTTATGGGGAGTTGACCCATACTACCAATATTTTCTTAGAAGTGGTGGCTTGGATACTATGGAAATAATATTATAGGATTATGTGCCTTCCAAAATCTTTTATTTTATTCATACATTATGATTTCATATATGATGTTCATTATTTCCCTATGATTTATATCTTATGATCATCCATTATTTATGAAATTATTAATGTATATGATGTTAGATATACATGGTATGATCTTATATTTTCATGATCGTGTTCTCACGCCCTTATGCTCATAATTATGTTTACATATATATCCCGTATTTACCCTTATTTAGAATTTTAGCTCACCCAATTCTTATATTTCCTTTACTTAGGTTTTGAAGAAAGGTTTTAGGTAGAAGTACTAATGTAGGAGATGTCTATGGGAGATCATGAAGATATTTCACCAAGATAGATTATTTCGTTTCTATTTTTCCAATGACACTAAACTATTATGGTCCTCGGGCATGTATTATTTCTATATACTGAATATTCATCTAAATAGTTATAATATAAATGTATGTGAATACTAAGTCTCTATACATATAATTTTTCATGGATACGATTATTTCCTAAAATATATAACATTTTTCATATGGTGTTTAATTTGAATGTTATTTTACTATTTAGGGAAATGTTGATAAATATTTATCCTTTATTCATTTCAGATATTGATACAGAAAGTTTTTTAAATCAATATGAGGACTTCATGGGACATGAATGACATGGATCAAGGACAGTTTAAAGAAATCCTTATGGGTTGGTGACTATTTAATGAAATTCCCTTGATGTGTCAATATTCTAATGATACAAATTATTTTGAAAAATTACATTTATTTTCATCTGATATGTTAAACTATCTTGTGAAAGGTCTTGATGGTAATGGTTATATTTTCCCTGGAAACATGGAATCAAATAATTAATAACTTCCCTCATTTAGTTTCAGTTATTATTCATCCATGAGATTTTTCATCAGCATATCGAGGTATATATTTCATTTTTCATTCATTGATTAAGTGGCATGTGTTTCAGTTTATTTCCTTTCTATATTTACTTTTTTTACTTATGTTGTTATTTTAATCGAATATGATACCAGTTATTTCCTTACCATATTTTTTATGTACTTTATTCCCAGTTTATCGATTTCTTGGCCTGTCTCTTGTTATTATATTTCTATATAAATTATTGTCATTGATTCATTATTGTTTCTATTGTATTTACCCTTACTTATCATTTGAGCTCACCCTTATTATGTTTTCATTCCCTATGATTTTCTGAAGTGTACTGGGAATGTTATTCCGGTATACGCTAGATATAATAGAGTTATTATCCTCTAATTAAAAATAATTATGTTGAAATTAGTGTATTCATTTGTAATACAAGACTCATATATGTATCTAGTTTTCCAAGACTACTAAAATATTTGACCCTTCTACATTTGATTCCATTAAATAATGGTAATTTAATGGTTGTAGACACTAGCTCTGGTCTATCTAGGTTTGGGATGCTATAGTTGGTATCAAAGTAAGTTTAGTTCCAACCTTGGGAACTATATTTTGGAAAATATATATTAGATAACAAAACCCAGAGAGAGACTTTGATGATAAGTATAGATGGATAACCTTGAATTTTGTTATGGTATAGATTATGTCGAGATTACAAAAATACATCCCTATCTAGATACTAAAAATGAACATTGTTCTATCATTGATGTACCTAGGGGTATCAAATCTGACAAAGTGTGTTGGGCCTAACTCTGTGTAACCTAGTACCTAACAATGGGACTTACTTAACACCTAGTTTGACACTATTGGGGGGATATGTTTAGGATAATTCACCTTTTATTAAAAACCCATTATGATGTATTCTATCAATTAATAACCTCGGTTAAACCATAGGGGTCTTATATTGAAAATAATATATCAATATTTAAACATACTAAAAATGATTAGATGGGTTTTCCAATATAATAGTTGAGTCTCACACTAAGGTTTTTGGGTGATAGGAATTTCCCTCCTCTCTAAGATAAAATGTAGAATATGCAAGGACCTATTGAAAATAAATGGATAAAGTATTTATGTATTAGATTTGTGCTGAAACCCTTTATTAAAATTCTATTTGCTGATTAATCTTATTTAAAAAAATGTCCACAAAATTTATTTTTAAGAATATTTTTTTTGAAAAGGACAATGTGTATTATAGGTGACAACCCATCATGTCCATCGAGGCCATGAAATATTAACCCGTAACCGAAGGATGATTTGGGTTTCATTCCTACCACTTGCTTACATGATGTCATGGATAATTTATCATTGATTTATTTAAACAATTTGAGAAAAACATAAAAATAGTGAACTTTTAGTATTAGTGATAAGGTTTAGATATTATTTTATCAAACATTTTGTCTTCGAAGAATAGATAGATACAAGTATTTTGATCGGTCACTCATTTATGGGCCTTGGGATCAGTTAAAAGATTATTTTTGTGCTTTAGGCATCAATGTTAATTTTCAAATATCCATTTCATGGAGTAAGGGGTGAATTAAAATTTTATCAAAGGAAAACTAAAATATGTAATTGTTTATATGAAATTAAAAAACATCATGTAAGTATATTTCCTCATATTCTTAGTTAGTAAAAAATTTACTCAAAAATAAGAAAATGGTAAAAAACTATCATCTTAATACCTTAATTATGGTTGAACTGATGGTCTTTCGAATCATTATGGATTTATTTCTTCAAGGAGCTAAACATTCCATTGACCGATTAATTTTTTTACTGATGACCTGAATAACTCCCTACAAATATTTACACTTTTTCTTCAAGTGTGTATCTCTATATTCCGCTAATTTTCTTCTAATTAGACACCTAGTTATATGTTATTCTATGTGACCCTTGTACATTTCATTCTATCTTTTGTAGAGGATCTTTTACAAACCCTTATCTCGATATGGGATTTCAATAAAGGAATTATAAAATATCAAACCCTAGATTACCAGTATTGATTTTACATTGTGGGGATGAAATCTAATCAATATGGGGAGAATGTAACACAATGAAATTCGAAAGTAAGAACATTTCATTCAAAATTCTATATGAAATTAAACTCCAACTACGTAAGGGAATATAATATCCAAAAACTCTATAGTGTAATTACTATTGAAAATGAATTTAATCTATTATATATTCTAAAATTCAGACAATACTGAGTGAACATGATTTTGACACAATAGATACATTCTTTTATAAATTGAATTAAATACAAGACTAGTTTTTACCAAACAATAACATATTATCAAAATATTATAATTTCATATAATATGATATAACCTAACCATTAAATTATGATTTGTTTATAAGATTAAATAAAAAATGAAAATATATATTTTTTTTAAAAAATATAAAATTATTTAATTGGATCCAAATTAATTATAAATTAATATAAGAACCAATTGAATATAAATGTATTTTTTTATATAAAACTATTTTTTATGATCCGAAAGTGGTTTTATCCTAGTAAATTAATTTTAAAAAAATTAATGAGTGATAATAATGTTATTTATATTATATATTTAATAAAAAAACATTAATATTTATATAGTGTATTTTATAGGTATATGATAGAAACAAACCCAATATTACACATAAAAAAACAATATTTTTATTAAGGCAATTTTACCGTATTTTCATGAGAACCTATTTTAAATACAATTTTAGAACATTTATAGATTTAATAAGTTAAAATAAACATCAAATTTGAAATATAAGCATGGAAATTATGTTAGGGTGAGTTTTTGATATTTTTCTAAAATATTTCTTATTTTGATGAATAGTGAAAAATACTGAATTTTAATTCAAAACTGCTTTTTCATCTAATTTATTTATAAGGAAAAATTATATTTTTGATTAGTATTAAATTTTAATTATATAAATTTTATATCAATTAATCCAATTTAGTTCATTTTAATAAATTTCACTTTGAAATTGGATATAAAAACATAATAAACTTTTGAATATTTTTTCTTTCAAAACACACATTTTCATCCCATCTATAGGATTAAATTTAAATTAATTTATTCTAATTATAATATTGGAATTTCAATAAATGGATTCTATATTTATAATTAGAATAATTTATAATTTATTATATGTTTAGATTATTTTTTGACCAAAAATATTAGTGGCTGTGATTAAAATTAGTTATAATTATTAAGAGGAAAATTATCTTAATAAGGGATTTAACCTTAAACTTATGGGACAAAAAGACATACACACTTGTAAAAAATCTATCTTTAGGAAATATTTTTTCCCTATAATCCCTTGGATCAAAATTTATACATTATTTGAGCCACTTTCAATGTTAAGAACGTGGGTGGAATTCTATTTTCCAAAATATACAAGACTGCAATTCCTCCCCTACAATAAAAAGGCACTCAGAACACTCACTTCCTAATAAATATCGAGCCACTTTGTATTAACAATGTTATACTGAAATATCTCATCAAAATCCCACCTTTCATCCTAGAAGCATAACCATGGCCAGAAATCCACCCATTGAATCCCATTGTGGCAAACCAAAAAGAGTTACCCAATTAAGAGGTAACATCCTTCCTCAAGCTTTTAGATTTATTTCTTTCTACACTCATTAAATTACACTTTTCCTTTTCTTATATAATGACTCAAATTTATAAAACATAATAATAATTTTTTATATTAAGGTTTATACCTACACTTATAAACACTTCCATTTATAACTAAAGTACATACCGTTTATGTGTACAGTGAACTACCGCCTCACGAAATGAAGTTGCTTGTTTTTTATTTACCACCTCTCATGGTTAGGAATTATTATGGAATAACTATTTATATATTTTATATATGATATATATGATATATATGATTTATTTACACTTATATAATTCTTCTATAAAACATTCATTTATGCACTCTATTTTGGGGGAATACGATAAAATCGTTTGTGGAAGTGTGGACAACAACACCCCCAAAGTGATATAATTAGTTCATACAATACATGGAATTCATAATGGATGGTTTTAGTAAACCGATGTAAAATATATGAAATATATATGATACTATAATTATATTATACATATATATAATTTAATATTCCTTCTTTTAATATGGCCAAAAAATGAAAGTAGCATTCATGCGTACATACTCCCAACCATCTCCATGAATAGTGTATTTCATTCTTTATCTCCAAGTATTATAAATTTTTAGATATTAATATATACTGAATATATATTGATAATTAAATCATGTTTTAAATCCTTTATATGATTAAATCATGATCAACTTAAAAATAACAATAAGTAAAAAGTCAAAACATACTCAAAATACTTGGAAATTATCACCAGAAAGAGTGGAAATAATAAAATGTTGTTAACAACATGGTAATAAGATATAATAAAAAGATAATACATGATATTGATAAAAATACTCTGTTATTTATGTCTGTTATAAAATGTTCAAATACATTATATTTTCTGTTAAAGTATTTTCACTCAAAACAGAAACACAAGGTAAGGGATTCTTGTCTCACTTTTCTTTTTGTGAGGTATACACCATTTTCACCACTTATTTATTTTTTGTGGTGTATTTGCTACCCTCATTGATTTATTATGTCATAAATTATTTTTTTTTTATTTTATATTTATTTTCAATTTAAATTTTTTCTTCTATTTGGATTTTAGATAAAATTTACCATGTGGTATAGAATTTGGTAAACCAATTCATTTTCATTAGTTTATATTACGTCCCTATTGTTGTTAATATTGAAAGATTTTGTGTGTAACCACTTTGTACTATCTATTTTTTATTTAAAAAGGTTTCATTTTCATTTATATTTGATACACATAATCTATGCATTGATTTATTATCACTATAATGTTATGGCCTTTTCAAGGGTTTACTCCAAAATCTCATTTATTTAGGATTTTTTACACATGAATTTCTATAAAATGAAATAAGTGAATCATTTTTTAATAAACCCTTTCATTTTATACTCAAATGGTTATTAATGTAATATTTCAAGTAATATTACCCTTTCTATACTTTTTAAAAATCAAAATTTTTTAGATAATGTTTTTAAGAAAAATCAACTTCATTTCTAAATTTAGTCAGAGAACCTGTTTTCTTTTAAAAACACATTTTTCTAAAAATGTTTTCAAAAATGTTTTTAACCATTCCAAAATTATTTATAAAATTAATTTTAACCCTTGAATTTTTTTTCCTATTTATTAATGTGATTTTCAAAGAAAAATATTTTTAAAATATTTTTCCAAATAAAATAGATATTTTCCTCAATAATGTTTTTAATATTTATTTATAGTATTTATATTAATAAAAGAAAACACCCCTTTATTTCTACTCCAAATAGGACATGTTTTATTTATACCATCATTTTTATTCTTCTATATGGTTTATGATATTTTTGGGCAATGATAATATTTTCATTCACTTCCTTGATTCCTTTGTTAGTCCCCTTGAAATATTAAATTTCCGACTAAATTTACACAAATTATCCATCTCATTTTTTGTGGATATGATTATTCTCTAAACCATTTAAGATTATTCATATGGATTTTTACTTTTATATATATTGAATTTTTTTTGTAAATACTCATAAAGACATATCCTGTATTCAATATGGATATTGATAAGTCATATGGATTATTCAATATGAGGAATTATTCGAACATGAATGACATGGTTTATAGAACATTTGAGGTAAGACCTACAAGTTGGGGAATGGTTAATGAAATCTCATCGATCCATTAGTAGTCACATGAGACGATGTATTTGTGAAAATTAGATGGGTTTTTATCAAATATGATAAACTACCTTGTGAAAGGTCTTTACAGTTATGGTTTTTTGTACCTAGGAAACATAGTGTCCAATAATTAAGAATTTCCCCCTTTTGGTTTTTTTCAAATTCATCCATGATATTTTTAATTGGTAAATCTATAGATATATTTAATTTTCAATTCTTTGATTCAGTGGAAAGTGTTTCTGTTTTTTAGCTTTCTATATGGATTTTTCATTATCTAATTAGTTCAATAACATGTGATTCATGTTATTACCTTTCCATATTTTTTTCTCAGTTGTTTCTCAGTTTATTGATTTCATGGAATGTTTTTTAGTTATTATCTAGTCATATATATTATTCACATTGATTCATTATTTCTACTATTTTATTTACCCTTAATGAGAATTTGATCTCTCGCTTATAATGTTTTCATTCCCTTGGATGTATAATGGTGTATTGGGAATTTTATGTAATGATATTCTAGATGAAATAGACTTATTATCAATGAGAGTAAAAATATTTGTTGAAATTAGTGTATTCATTTGTATTATAAGACTCATGTATGTATCTGTTTTTCTAAGGCTACTAAATTATTTTAACTTATGGTATTTTATTCCTTGTAACAATTCCAATGTAATGGTAGTAGAGATCAACTCCAATCATTCTAGGGTTAGGCCTATATAGATTCTATAATAATACACTACATTTAAGTAACTAAATAAATCTTTTAATTTTAAATAAACTGGAATGGAATTTCAAAAAATATTTTAAAGAACCTTGATTTACATTTCAATGGTGAAAACATTTATAAACAGTATTTTAAATAAACATTTTATATAAAATAGTTTATATAAATTCATAAGTCATGTGTAAAAAAATTAAAAAAAATGGCACATATTTCAAATATATAAAACAAGCAACGTGGTCATCTTACAAAAGGTATTCCATTTCATTGATATGGGATCCTCACACACTCAAATGATTATAAAGACAATTTGTACCCATGACCCTTGAAAATGGTCAAATAAGACTCACAGAAATCCCATTCAAGAATAAAATGATCCAAACATTTTATGAATGACTTAAAAAGCAACAATCATGTACTAATCAAATTCCAACCTAGGATTTTTTTTCAAAATAACTCACTAACTACCTTCGATTTCATTTTTTATAATAAAAACCAATAATTGAAAATTTATTTCAAATCTTTTCAAAATAAAATTCAACCCATCTTCAATTTCAATATGCTGATTTTCCTTTAAAAACCAAAATTTGTTTAAATCAAATCATGCCTCTTCCAATATAAAACCACTATGTTTCAATCAAGACCACATCAACAGTTTTTCATCAAATAATAAATTTAAATAAATTATATAAAATAATATTTTAAAATTTAAATTCAATAATTTCAATTTCACAATTTTCATTCCACATCACAAACACACCCTAATTAATAATATTTGGGGGATATCCCAATTTTGTACCAAATAAAAAAAATTCTATAGAATTTATTTTTTCAACAATCCAATCGAAAAAAATTTAATAGTGATAAATCAGTTGATTTTAAATCGAACATTTCAGGTTAATCAAAATTTCCCACATAAAAGGAATGACCTACCTCGGGATAACGAGATCTTGAAACACAAAGGCCTAATCCAGAAACAACAATGAAGAAATTTGGAAAATTGGATCTAATAATAAAACCAATATTCAAGATCAAAACCAAACGGGATTAGATCATACAAAGACATAGATATCTACAAAAAACTTTTTAGGATAGAAGAGAGAATGAGAGAAGTAGTAAGAGAAGAGGTTTTTTACAAGGAAGTAATCAAACGTCCTTCTCCTAGCTTCAATTATCTTCTATAGAGAGGAGAGTTGCCCAAATCACATCTTGGGGGAATCCAAGGAAGAATAAATCATAATATGTTCATATAGTATCATTGGGGGATTAAACCATGGGTTTTGAGATTATAAAAATACTTTTTTGTTTTTTTCCATACACACGGTTTCTTATATATGACCACATTGTTAGAAAATATATGTGCCCTAATCGTTCTCCCCTTTTCATGGGGTTTCATGGTTTCTCCTAGTTTGGTGCATGGTTTTTCAAACTGTGTGTTAGCCATGAAAACTCCAACTTTTTGGGTTTTCAGATTTTTTAAAGAGAGGGTTCACGATCCAAAAAAGACATGAACCAACTGTTCATAGACCAGAAACATTCAAATATTCAAAAATATCACCTGACGTACCACTAAATCCAAAAAGCCAAAAAGTTTGGGATCACACCATAGAAACATTTTATCCCTATAAATATTTCTAAGAAGATTCCATATAAAAAAGATGATGTCACTTCTCTCTCATTAGTGCCTCCCTAACCAATAATTAATGAGAATCAGAACCATGATTCCATTGAACTCTTACCATTAGTATCATCTTCTTATGAAGTACCTTGGTTTCAGAATTAACAATCATGACTAGATGCTCTGTCATAGACAAATCATGTTCAACCTCAAGATCACATCTTCTCAGAACATGAGATGGATCTGATAGATAATTTAGTATCTGAGATACATGTACCATGTTATAGATTGACACCATATGTGGTGTAATTTTTAAAGTACATGAATCTTTATCCACCCACTCCATAACCTCAAAAGGATCCAAAAAATGAGGAGAATGTTTCCTTACCTCTTTAGCTATCGATGACCTAAATGGGTGAACCTTTCAAGAACACCAGGACACCAACTAAAACTCCCAAAAGGTCTATAATGGATATTAGAATAAGACTTATACTGGTTATTTGTCATCAACATTCATTGATGAATCAATTGAATTTTTGATTTCGTCTCTTCAACAAAGCTTAGTCCAATCAATGAACTTTTATTGACCTCCAACCAACATAAAAGAGATATACAAGGCTAGATATACAAAATATCAAAATAATCCATTTTGATTGTGGACTAGTAACTATTATTTTTAAAAGAATCAACTAGACCCACATGATCCTCCCATGCCCTTGAAAATTCAAGAATGCGGTATCAAAGCATACTCTCAAGAATCTATGTTGCTCTTTCTGTCTAGCCATCCGACTGTGGATGGTATGCTACATTCAAATGGACCTGAGATTCTAGGGCCACCTGAAGGCCTCTCAAAAATTGATAAGTAAATAGAGGATCTCTATGAGAGACTATAGAAAATATAACTCCATGTAAAGAATAATCTATTTCATATAGAGATATCCCAACCCCTCAAATTTTATTGTATCAAGAATGGGTATAAAGTGTGTCGATTTATTGAGTGTATCGATCACAACCCATATCGAATTATTCTTTCTCTGGGTACATGGCAACAAAACCACACCTTCCAAAGAGATATCATCCCATATCAATGTCAGCACTAGTATTGGTTGAGGAAAACCTGAAGGTTTCTGGTGCTCAGCCTTGACCTATTTGTATGTATGACAACGAGACAAAAAATCGGTATTGCCTCATCTCATACCTGGCCACCAGAGTCTACGCCACATTTCATAGATCATATTTATGGTTCATGAGTGCACATTCCACTAAGAGTAATGGAAATCACTCATCATGGATTCCATTATTTTTAATAGTACCAAAAGAAGATTCTGAAAACACAAAATGCCCTCTTGGGATAATGATCAGTCAGGTACAACCTCTCCATCATAAAGAGTGTCTCTAATACCATAGAACTCATTATGATGCATCTATTCAAAAAATAATCATCTTGAGATGAGAATATATCAACTGAACAATGGATAAGGAAAACTCAATCCCTGATTCATAGACTACAATTTGCAATAGTGTAAAAATATCCATCAAGATCCACTATTCAGAATATTCTTTCATGACCTAGGTCAAAATTTTACTTATAAAAGAATATGTGATGAAATTCGATTTCCCTGATATAACAACCCAAGAATGACATATATGAATATTACATTTTTTATATGAATATTTATTACATTTTAAACAATAACACCTAAGGATCATAATAGTTTAGTGCCATTGGAAATATTGAATACATTCTTCTAACTTCTG
Source organism: Viscum album (assembly GCA_963277665.1). Classification (NCBI taxonomy): domain Eukaryota; kingdom Viridiplantae; phylum Streptophyta; class Magnoliopsida; order Santalales; family Viscaceae; genus Viscum; species Viscum album. The sequence goes on along the minus strand of OY728157.1, from coordinate 458,896,579 downwards.
AAATATCTTCAACATCTACCATAAAGATATTTCACTTTAGTACTCCAAATTAAATGATTTTTTTATAACCAGCGGAATGGAAGCATAAGAATGTGTGAGCTTACATGATCAGTAAGGGTTATCAAATAATAGATGAACATATGACTGTTAAAAAATAGGAACATAACATTTGAATATCAAAATCTAGAGTCATGAAATAAATCATAGCAGTTAATAAGGAATATATCATAAAGGATCATTAACCATGATAACATATCATTGGTATAAAACATGAACTTGTGTAAAACACATAAGCATATAAAATCATTTCTATATTATCCAAGACTCATTGACAAGAACATCATAGTAGACAACGTCCATTATTGAACTCAATTTACTTTTCATTCTTGCACTATATTACTGAACTAGATATTATTGTCATTCCTTTCATGTCTATATCATGAGTTATAAATATTTACCCAATGAATTGGAGGGAGATATAGGTCCAACACATCTCGTAATGAAATCATTCTTACATGTTCCACAAAAACATGAACCATTCATCATTGCATAACCTAAGGAAAAAACGGGTTTCTTAAACATCATTCTATCAAAATCCTTATAAAATAAATGGATTTAAAAAATAAAATTCAATAATAAACAACATAAAATCAAATTAATAGTACAGATAGAAACATAACCTTATGTTATGTTATATGGAAAATAATTTTGATAAAATACTTGAAATTAATTCTTTAGAAAAATATCCTTTCTTTATCAAAATTATTTTCTTTTCTCCAAATGACATGCAATTTTAAAAGAAAATAATTTAATTGAAATAAAATTGAAATATTTTAATTTAAGATTCCTAGAAATAATGAGTTATAAAAGCGTAAGAATCCATTAATGGCATATAAGTTAAAAAAACAATCCCCTCGTACTTTTTGTGAAAAATTCAAAAAAGTACCTCATATCGATTAATGAAAAATTTATTCCTCTCATATTGTTTAGTATAAATTCACCAATGGGAAAAATGAATTCAATTTTTTTTAGAATAATAGAAATAGTATTACATATTTAGGAAACATTAATATGGATGGTAAATATACCTCGGTAAATAATTATGTATAAACAACCTCAGATAATAATGAGATTGCAAAATTAACACTAATCTTAGGTCTGATATCCTTCATATGTATAAAAACATCCAGTATAATTATTTAAATAATTTTATTTAAATATTCACTAATCAAAATCATTTTATATGATATCATATATGATTTTATTATCATTAGTTTGATAGTAACATTTCATTGACACTCATTATTCTAATTTTAACAGCATTATGTTCTTATGCAAGTCTTGTTAGATAAGTTCATGTTCCTCATCAAGGGTTATAATTATATTATTTAAAGAATGATATGATTTTAATATATATCAAAAATTTTCATTACATTCATGTATATAATAATGGTTTAATGAGTATCCTGTAGAATGAATCACATCTCATCGTAGATATGGTAGGTCATATGTACGCACGAGGGATGATATCAATCACTTAATGATTAAATGGTATGTAATTTGAAGGTATAATAATTATAGAGAATAATTATCATGTTATATTAAATATTCACATCTATTATACCGATCATTATACCCATCCAAATTTAGTATAGTTGAATAAAAAATTACACCATGGAATGGAAACGATAAGTCATAGGTACACACGTACGGTGATATAATTATTCATAGGATCGATAAAAGAAGGTATATGGTTGTACCATTATTATAATAACATATCATAATATTAAATATAATTTATTTATTGCTTTAATATAGACACAAAATAATAATAGGAAGTATGAGAAGAATGCAATTTTGAAATAGAAGATAAAACAATTACCACTTTTTCGAGTATCTCTTTTGGATTTTCATTAAATGTCTCCTTTGGATGGATTTATGACCAAATTGTGTACGATAAGAAGAAGGAATGTTTTTTGGGATCTTATTAGAGAATAATTTGGATGATTCAAGTGGCTTGAGACTTGAGAGTAAGTGGGTAGCTGTGGTGGCCTTTTATAAGAGGGAGGAGGGGCACTCTAGGAAAGTCTTCAAATATTATTTTTTATAAATTGATTTTCAAATTATAATATCTCCAAAGTGATATATTTTTAGGATAATATGAGGATAGTTTTAAATAATCTCATCCATTAATTTTTAGATATGTATTTATTTTATTTTAATCCTTATATTTTCAGTTTTCCCTTAATTACACTCTATTAATTTTTTTCGAGGTTACAACATTTTAAATATTAAGAGACTATTAATTTTACTTATATGCCGTAAATTTTCCATAATTTATAAATTAATTAACTTTCAAACCATAAAAATTATACTTTTTAAATTTAATTTTTTTTATGATTTTTAAATAATTTAATAAATTATTATTTTATTAAAATATCAATAATGTCAATTTTTACACTATTTATTTCATTAAATTTAAATAAAATCTAGCCATAGATATAATGTCAAAAAAAAAATCATTGAATAGTCTTATAAAATGTAATATTCACCTAGAAATTTCATTTATGACATAAATTATTTCAAATAATATTAATTTTACTATTTATAATACCATTTATTTGATTATTATCTGGGTAAAATAATTATTACATCACTGTTGTATCAATATTTATTGTCATTATTTAACATCTAAACATTCTAAATAAATTTAAATGATGTAGATAATTTCATTATGTTACACGACACTATTTTCTTTTGATGTTTTATCAAGTTTATCACTACATTAAAATTATTATAATTATAAGAGATAAGAAAGTGACATGTTGTCACTTTCTTTTTTTAATTATAATTACATCAAATTCTTGGAAACATTACATTAAATGAATCAATTATGACCCTTAAGTGATATTGTTCGACTTTAAATCATCCAATTAGATTTTTGAAGCTCTTATTGTAATTTTATTATCTTTATTATATTTTTAGGTACCCAAATTTACCTGATTTACCTTTAACTATGTTAAATATAATTTATCATAGTTATTATTCATAATTACAAAAAAAGTCACCTATTAACATAATTGGGACCCACTGATTCCAAATATGGAATCCATTTTTTCTAAATTAATAACACAGAATTTGTAGTAAATAATTTATAATTATTTCTTATTATCAAAGTGAGAAAATGGGTTTCTTTAAGTAAAACTATTAAAAAATTGATGTGTGTTTATATCTAGTTCCAATTTGATATTACATCCAATGACAAAAATTGTAATAAATGAAAAATAATAATCTAATTATAATTTAAATCCAATTAAATGGATAACTTTTCATTATAAATAATTGAGATGAAAAATCAGTTATTATTTAAAATGCTGTATTTTTCACTTTTCATTAAAAATAAATATTATCATAAAAATACCATAAATAAAACAAAATTAAACTTTTATGTCTTTATTCCAAATAAAAAAATTATTTTGTAAAAAATAACTCATAAAATTTTTAAAAACTATATTTCAAATGGGTCTTCCATCAAAAAGTAGTAAAACGGCATATTCAGAAAAATACTCATTTTATCTATAATACTGAATTAGTTTTTATATTATATCTAGGAAACATATAAGATAAATTTTAAACATTTCATTGAATATATTAAATATATATCTCAATAATATTATCGATAAAAAATGATTTTATTATTTTATAGAGCCGCCTATTTTCACATAAATAGTTTTTTTAAAATAAAGTTAATACTATTCAGACCCGTCAATATATGAACTATGTTATAATATTTAGTTATCACATACACTCAGTCTTTTGTGAAATAATTTCTATAAAAATTACTATAAATGTTCAGTAAAAAATCCAAGAATAGTGTTTCATATACTACAATCGAATACGGTATTTTTTATAGCACAAGAAAATCTTAGTTTAGCGTACAACATAAGGAAACAAACAAATTAAAAAGTATATATCTCATAAAACTTAGGGGTTTTATATTCTACCAACCTTAAAATTAATTTCACCCTTGATGTTTGTCGTTGTTATAAAAGGATTACTACTTGAATGTTTCTTTTATAGAAACCCACATTATCAAAAGGAATAATAAAACTTAATTTTATTAAAGGAATGTTAAAAACATAATTGTTAGGAAAAGTAAATAATCACTAGGTTTAAACATAGAAGAACATAGGTAGGATGTAAAAAATAGTATAAGGTAGAAAAATCTAACCATCATGTTCTGATGGATAGTGATTGAGAACAATGATGGCTAAAAGTTAACATCTAGAAACCCATAAATCTGCGGTAATTTGAGGGACCATCTGATTCATCAGATAAAAAGTTTCTAAGATAACATTATTGGTTTTCAAGAACCATTCACTAATATTAAAGAATATTTGAAGAAATAATTCATTTATTTCAGTACATTCTCACTGTTGTTCATGGTTGGATCAATTTCCACTTTATCTTTTATTAAATGAAATAATGTTGAATTTTTCAGTCTGGAAGTGTTAGCAGATCATGAGATCCATAAATAGAATGATATATCATTCCATATGGATCATCCAAAAGTATAACATAGATTATAAAATATGTATAAGTCCACCTTTAGTGAGATTATACATTAATCTAACAAACATCATCCATAGTATAACATATACTATCCATAATAGTATAACCTTATAATACTTCCAAAAATGATAATCTACATCATTAGAAATAGGTTAACTAAATCATTTTAACATTTATATTCCATATCTCCTAAGGTTGTTCTTTGTTTCCACATTCAAAACGTGTGAATACCTTAATCATTTATTCTCCTGAGTCATGTCAACAACCTAAACTATCAGATATCCTTATTGATAACATGTATCTTTTCTTATTCTTAAGTCCAAAATGTTGGAATCTCTATCTGAGATTACATAACCTACATTTCAATAAATCTTTAAATAGTTCCAAAGTAACTAATATAATCTAATTTAGTTATTCATATCAAACATACAATTATCCAAATATAATTATCTAATCATCATGTACATAATAAAGGTCATCCTTCCATAAATCATTTGTGTTCCAAAAACATCACCTTATTACCTCAATAACATTTCATGGTTACCAATACCACTCATCATATACTTTCAAATAAATTTGGAAAACAATAGTGGACCACTATATAGATATTTCATTATTACATAATACCATAGAAATGATTCTACAACATTATTCTGGAATCCCATTACATAAACACAAAATCATTCCACTACACCATTTTCATAATAGAAATTATCAATAGTCATCACATGTGATTTCCCTTTATCAGTGACCTTAATAAATTTTTGACATAGGTCGCAACTGATCACCCTTGTATTAGGTAATTTTTTATCATAATTACCCATTTCCTTGAACTTGTAGAACTGATGTTTCAGTGGTGCATTATCTGTATCCTTTTCTATATTCACATCATTTACTACATTTTTCTCATTACGTCAGAACTCAACTTCCTGACGACCTTGTTTTCTACACATAAAAAATTTTATAGTCCCTTTAAGAAAGTCTCCACCATGCATCTTTCCAAACTTTGAGCATAAAGAAACACTCATATTATTTTCACCATTGTTTTGATATTTCTGTTGAACTCCTTCATTAATTTCATTTCAATACCATGAGATTGATATGTAACACCATAATCAATTTCTACCTTGACCGAACAACTCACAATCTCCTCATATCAACTAAAGTATCTTATATCTAACGCCCTTCGAAGATTTTGTATTAATCCAATAACTAATCGATCAACATTACTTTCATATTGGATGATAAATCCAGATAACTACCTTGAAAGTCTAGTAAAATTTTCCTCATATGTACCAACAGATTCATAATCCATTTTATTAATCTCAAGGATCTCTATTTCATTTTTTATTTGAAGAATAATATGGAATTACTTATTGAAAATTAATTTCTTGAACTCGTCTCATTCTACGGATTCAATTTCATCATGTTACCTCATATTCTTGATTAGAGTCCACCACTGGTCTTCTTTTCATTCTAAAAAAATAAATAGAAAAAATTAAATTTTCATGTTCTGAATAGTGATGGATGAAAAATATCTTTTCAATGGTACTAATATATAGTTCAGTTACAAGTGGAATAGAAGACCCGCTGAAATAAGGTGTACATTGCTTTATAAAGGACTCAATAAAATTCTGCTCTCTTCTCTTCTCATTTAGAAGCCCAGGATGAATAAAAACTTGTGTATGGATAGTGATAAGATTTTTCATTCCATATCCCATAACATTTGTTTATTAAGTAGGAAAAGCATTGCATTTCCCATTTTATTGATCATTAACATGATTTGTTTCGGCACTACTAGAAATATTTGTTATAGCCACTATTTTAAACTGTTTCTATAGGTTATAGCCATGGTTTCAAGAACCGTAGATGTTATTGGTGTGGATATAGGTCACATCCTATAGCCACAGTTTGAACCATGTCTATATGGCTATAGCCAAAACTGCAAGCATAAAAATAGGTCTATAGCCACAATTTCAAACTGTGGCTATAGGGTTGGCCCTATAGCCATACCAATAACGGACACGGTTTATAAAACTGTTACTATAGGGCTTTAACTGTAGTTTAAAATCGTGGCTATAGGCCTTTCCCCTGCATAAAATAACTAGCACAGTTCACCATTCTGGCTATTGGGAGGACACTACCAACTCCCCCTCCCCCCACCCACAACTCCCCACCCTACACCAACACCCCCAACCCATGCCCCTACACACCTCCCCTAACCCACCCCCTACACACTTTCCCCTACACCTTGCTCCCCTAAAACACCCCCTACACCCTTTCCACCTACACCGTGTACCCCCTGCCCCGTTTTCACTACACACCCCCTCCCCTGGACAACCCCCTCCCCCTAGGCAGCCCTCCCCCCATCACCACTCCACCTACACCCCCTCCTCCCCCTAGACCCCCCACCACTCCACCTACACCCCCTCCTTCCCCCTAAAACCTCCCAACCTTTCATTGGACAGCCTCCTACAACTCCCTCCATTTCCCTGGACGCCCCCCCACCACCAATCCACCGGCAACCACCCTCCCTCCCCCCGGAAACCCCCACCCCTCCCACACCACTCCCCCTGCTACCCTCTCCCTTTCCTCTAGATAGCCCCCTCCCCATGCATCCCCCTCCATTTCCCAAGACAGCCCCTACCCCTGGATCCCCCCCACTCCACCTGCAGCCCCCTCAGGCACCCCCTCCCACTCCCTTTCCCTAGACAACACCCCCCCACTCCCCTTGCAACCCCCCTATCTGGACAAACCCCCCATTCATACACACCCCCTTCAGGATAGACCCCCCAGGATAAGCCCCCATCCTACACCCCCAAACTTCCCAACACACCAGTCAATTGAATTGAGAAAACAAAAACCATGCTAATATGGATATTATAAAAATATTTCCAGTCAAATGAACTACACTATTCAAAAACATGATAATATTATTAGAACTAAATCAAACATCACCAAACCAAATTGAGTAGAGTAGAACCAAACCAAATGGTTTTGAAAAAGATAAAACTAAACAAAACTAAAAATAATTTATCCAAACTAACTCAAACCAATCAAGACTGACTTCAATAAAGTGTAATTGAGAAAAAAGAATGAATCTAATGAATCATACCTGGTTGAAGCTAAATTTAATTTAATTGAACTGAATAGCCCCGAATCGAACAAAATGAACCTGTTAAAATTGACATAAACCAAAAAAATGAACCCAATATAAAATAAACTAGAAAACCTAACCTGTCCCAAACTATGCCAAGGAGTTGGGCCGTGTGATGAACTTTTAGAAGGTCTCATGCTCGTAGGTTGAGATGATATCCCAGTCATGTGGTGATTCATTGTCCTGAAGGAGATCCAAAATGCACTGCAAAAATATTGGGAAATCAAAAACAACAAAAACCCTAATTAAAATTGAGCCAAAGAATAAAAATGTAAGAAAACTTACCTGAATCTCATGTTGAACACACTTCCATCTATAGTGTTAGGTATAATTGACCTCATCAAAATTAACCACCTTTAAGTAAATAACAGGAAAAGAAGTGAGATATAATGACTTCATATATATATATATGATTAGTGTTTCAATTGTACAAGATAAATTATACACAACTCCATAACCAAAAATGATCAAAGAATATTCATATTGATATGTAAATCCCATTACATAATAACATGATCGTTAATAAAGTATTTTTTTTCAAATTAAATAAAATTTCATTTAATACATACACCACATAAGCGTTGGAGTAATATTATTCTATATCTGGTGAGTATTCCATAATGGAGTAGGTTTCTCCAATATTGATGGGAAACAAGAAAGATATGTGGGGATAATGATATTGTTTGAAACCACTTAGGTTGTGTTGTATTTCTTGACAAAATGTGTGTGACTTTTCCCAAGCTATTTTGTTTAAAATATGGGTATATTAATGGATACCCTTAAAGTGATTTTGAGTTAGACATGTTGACAAGGTGGTTGAGGATGAAACTTCGAATCTCTTCAATATGAAGATAATTCCTCCATGTTTTCCACTCTCTCTAAGATAGTGTATATATGAAATCTATGGGGAAAAAAAGTAGGAAGATAGCATAGTATCTTGTGTCATGGGGATGTAACCACTATTTTTTTAGGTCATGCCAAAAAAATTTCAATATTTTCCTCTGCATTTCAGAAATGAGAGGATTGCTTGGTGAAATACCATTTACTGGCCTTATTAACTCATTTTCAAAATCATTATCCCCTTGAATTCCCCCTTCCTCTTGCAAACCCCACCCCCACTCTCCCCTAGACAACCCCCACCCAGAAAGACCCCCACACTCATTCCGGGATGGACACCCACCCACCCCCACTATAGACACCCCCCTCCTAGACATACCCCCACCCTTCACTCCTTGGATAGCTCCCCCCCCACTTCTTCCTGGATAGACCCCCCATCTTGGACATACCCCCATCCTGGACATCCCACCCCACCATGCACCTTCCTGGATAGACCCCCCTCCCCCACTACAAACCCCCCATCCTGGACATCCCCCCCACCATGCACCCCCTGGATAGCCCCCCCCCCCCACCCTGGACACAACCCCTCCCACCTGGACATCCCCTCCCCCCTTAATGGGGCATTCCCTCAATCATTAATATTTTTCTTTTCATTTCATAAATGAGAGGATTCCTTGGTGAAATCCCATGAACCGGCCTTATTGCCACATTTTTTGAATCATTATCCCCCTATTGCCCCCCTTCCCTTTTAAAGGCCCCCCATCTAATCCCCCCCTAGACCCCCTTCCAGGACAACCCCTCGCACCCTCCTTCCTAGACACCCCCTGCACATCACCCCCCCCCGCACAACACCCACCTCCCTAGACACACCCCTCCCCCTGGATAGCCCCCACCCTCCTGGACAAACCCCACACCCCCGGATTGGCCCTCCCCCTAGGCATCCCTGCCAAATCCTTCATGGACATACCCCTCCCCAGACACCATGCATAGCACCCCCTTGAACACCCCCTCCCCCTGGACACCCCCCTGCACACACACACACACACACACCATTCACCCTCCCCAGACAACCCCCCCTCCCCTCAGGACACCCCCTTCCTGGAAAGACCCCCTCAACCCTGGATAACCCCCTCCTTCCTAGACAGACCCCCACTATAGACCCTCTACCCCACCTCATCAAATTCTAAACCAACATTTAAGGAATTTTTCTAGTTGATTCAATAATCAATTCCACATGTCACATGGCTGTCAACAACACCAACCTTCCATCAATCCACTTTCCTCTCAGTTTGCACATATTTCTCCCAATGTCGAAATCCATTATCTTGACTCCATCCAGTTCTACATCAGAATCAAGAATTTGAAATTCATCATGGAACCATATATGCATAGGTTTATTTAACATTGGCCTTATGGAGTCTCCAAGATAATTCAAGGGTCATGTTTAGGGAAGACCATCATCGTTCCTACAAGAGAGGTCATTTAACATGAAACCAGGTTGATAATACCCACCATAATTGTATCATTATTGTTACCTCATAGAACTCACATCATTCTACCTAGACCTTGACAAGTCTACACTAAATGAAATGACTAAAAATTATTTTCAATTCACACGTTATTTCTAAGATACTATCATTTATTGTATACACCTAGATTATGCAGAAAAAAACTTACTACATTCAATGATTGACATGAGTTCTGACTTTTAGTCACCTAGGTGTGGGATATGAATTTTAACCAAGATTGTTTTTATCCCCTCATCCATTCTTCTACTTCAAGCCATATTATTTATAATAAATGAAAAACTCTGGTCAATCACACAATTGTCCATAGATCTATCATTGATGTTGTATTACACCACAAAGACATCTCCACACACACTCCTTTGGGATACCAAGTGCTATCATATTCGCATCGACCACATCGGTTTCCAACTATATGGGTGAACCTAAACTAAATTCCCCAGTGACTAATATCACCACCTCCTTTGAGATCATTCACATAAATAGAAACATTATCAACGTTCAGCTCACCACCTCACTCTATCATTTCAATAGAACCCGAATGTAACCACAACATGAAATCTCATGCAGCAATTCAATTACATCAAGCCATGATTACACTACTCATTACTATAACATAGTGATTCCCCTTTGAGTCAATGAACTCCAGGCTTGGACACAGATTCGATGAAATTTTATTCCATTATTGCAGCTTTCAAAAAAAATCAACTATATCAGATTCCTTTATCTAATATTGATCTTTTTTAATATCATATTGATCTTCCTTAACATCATCATAAGAATATTTTCCTTCCTTCTAATTATATTAAATATTTAGATCTGCAATCAGTTTTGGTGCTAACATAATTGGACATACCTCTTCCACAGATTGCTTTGTTTTACCAGAAGATCTCGTAGCTAAGGGAATCGATAAATTTGAATAATACTTATGATGCCTTATTCTTTTCCCATATCTGACTGGAAAATTCAATGACTCACAGATGTCTTCCTTCCAATTCCTTAATACAAACCCAAATGGAACTATCACATGATGATCCTACTCATAGTCTAAAGAAAATTCAGAATCTACATATTTATCACTTGGATCTGGTTCTGCTTAGACATTTGAACCAACCATCTTCCTTTTTCACCTAGTAATGACTATCATACACCATTAAGGATCGTTATCACCCTATAAATTTTCATTCAAATATTTTAAATGGTTGTGAATATGAATTGAGTTAGGGTAATCACATCGCATGAGAAAACCACATTTCAAAATCACTTGTATCTTGACCAGAAAATGTCTGAGGATTCAGTTCTACCACATTCATTTAGAAAAAAGGTATAATAATATAAGAAACAACAATCTAGAATGTTGAAATAAGAAATAAATATAATGTCATCGAATTATAGTCATTCAATATTCCAAAAGTAGTGATCAGTTTAACACAATCATCTGTCTCCATCCCTTTTCACCCATTTATAGAAGTCATGGATTGGGAATAGGTGGGTATAACAGTGGAAGAGCTTGTCCCTACCTCTACCATGACTTGTATATCCCACATAGAACATTCCAAGTATTTCCAAAAACTAACAAAGATATATGCGACCCTTAGTTCTAGTTTTAGTGACCTCACCCCCTTCAATTTATAATCATTTATTATGTTTCCTTTGATTTATTAGTTACCTATTAAGAGGCCTACATGATGTTAAAATTTCTCCCCATGGTGTCAGTTGGATAGATCATGACCCATGTGTCTATATGACGAACAACAGTTATCCCAAGATTCATAGCAGACCTGCTACATTCAACATAGCTCTCCTTTAATATCATTGCAGTTAAAATCCCTCGGTACCTTTGATACATCAAAATCAACACATGTTTTAGGAGAAACAAGGTGGAATAATGTTATGGTGTGATTATTAGTACATAATAAGTGGCCCAACATATTACCAATCAATTTAAGAATCACCAAATTTTGAAATGGTGTATGTAGGATAGGGATGGGAATCCAAATCACTATGGAGGAAAGATCCTATTTTAGGTGGAACATGAAAAACAAATAGAAAATAGAGAAGTTTAAGCTAGTGAAAGCATATGGAGCATTCAATCAGGTAGAGATAAGGGTATCTTCAGTTGAAAAATGAATCCAATATTTCTATAGATCCATAATTCCTATAATCACCCATTCAAGAAAACTACATGAATCAAAAATAAACCTATAAAAGGTTTCCATCAAGGGGAGACTCTTGCCGACGTGAGCCACTAATGTGAGATTCAATAGCGATGAAGAATTTAAAAATTATAGGGGGAAGATATAATCTTAATAATTTTATCATATCATGACATAATTTTAGGGGTAATTTCAATTTTGGGATGTTGGAAAAAGGATATGGTTGATGAAGGGGGATAATGGTGAGAACTATGAATTCGAAGTAGTATGGATGAATCCCCCTAGAGATCGGGGACCAGAAGGGCATCCATGAAGCCTACAACCTTATCGAATGAAGCCACATGATCATAATAGGTCTAGCCTTAGAAGTAGACACACAAAAGAGTTCCGTAAAAATAATTTCATTAAGAATTATATTAGTACATTCTCCCCAATAAGCCTAACATCTCAACCATTCCAAGTCTAATCACACAACCACCCATCAACTAGAATCTTCTCGAACACTGAGTGTATAATTGTACTATATCCATCCAAGATTACACCATTTAGGATCATAATCATCTACCTCATCAAGAATATGTAACATCCCTGGTAAATAAAGAACATGACATTTTACACATTTATTAATATTTGTGAACTACATATTAATTCTACTTTAAAATGGATGCTATGTTTGATGGAGTATCTGATACATAACAATAGGTTTCTTTGAAATCTTATGTTGCACACTAAATAATATAATAATACTATTTTAAATGGTAGTTAACGCCTAACCGTTGTAATGGTAGGAATGAACAGAACTAACTAAAAAATGTTTATACATGTTTTTTAAATGTTTTTATATTTATTCAATAAAATTTAGAGGCTTAAAATGTGAATGAATCTAATTTTAAGCATAATTTACTTTAAAAGTTTGATTTACCACCTTTTAATGGAGAACCCCCTTGAAATATAGTTATATTCACTTTTATATGTTCTATATGAAAAAATAAAATTTTTCTTTAGAATCAGGAAGTCAAAATTTTCTTTGGGTAATATTTTGGTATTTTTCTGATAAAATTCATTTTTTGATGAACAGTGAAAAATATTGTATTTTAATTCAAAATTGCCTTTCAATATAATTTACTTATATGGTTAGATTATATTTTTAAATGGTTTTAAAGTTTAATTAGATTATTTTTTTACCATTTAATCTAATACTAGTCATTGGTAGAAAATTTACTTTTAAATTGGGCTTAACCAAGTGTCAATCTTTTGAAAGATATTATTTCTAAAATACACTCTATTTGTTTTGACAACAAGAATTAATTTTAAATTAAATAATAAAAATTCAATGTTTTGAATTTTTTAAAATAGACATAATTTTTGAATTCATAATATCAAATACATCTGAAGCTGAATTTTTGGTATTTTTCTGAAAAACAATAATTTTTGAAGAATAGTGAAACCACTAAGTAGTAGTTCAAAACTGACTTTTTCGTTTAAATGAAATTATACCACTTCTATGAATTTAATGTTGAAAATCCTATATATATTGTTATTATTACTAATTAAAATTTTGTTCAATGAGATGAAAATATTTTTTTGATGAATAGTAACTTTTGACTTTTATTTACCATGATTAAAGATAAATAGGGTAATTCAAGGTAAAGAGTATATTATAATTATACAGAATTATCTTAAAACTTGTCCTAACTTTATTAGATGAGTCATGAACTACCATGGGAATCCTTTGGTCTATTTTGGGACCCCATGGAGAAACATAAAAGTGATACTGACACTTTATATTAATTAATTTAAAGTAAAGACAAAAATGACATAAAAAAATATCTTTTAGTAAATTAATTATTAGAAGGGGTTATATAAGTTATATATTCGACTATGAATCTTAATTAGAAAGCTAAAAATATTTCCTGCATCATTTTATTTGTTTTATAATTTTTAGATATCAAATAAAAAAAATTATTTATGACACAATAATGATGTAGTATTTACCCCATTAATAAATGATTTAAATAAATAAGATTATAAATATTAAAATAACATCCAAAACCCATCCAATTATTATTGGATGAATTTATTTAGAGCATGAGTCATCCTATATTTTACTTTAATGAGTTTGGGACCTTTAGAAACTTGAAATCATTATATAATAAAATAATATTTTCAAACTTTCGTAAAGAACCCCTCCTCCCCTTATAAAAATCCCACACCTCTAACCCTTTCATCACTCTTCTTAAGCCCCTTGGATCATCTAACACCTACCCAAATAATCTCTCAAGATCCTTACATTCCACCTATAATCCTTAAATTTGGCATAAGGTACTTCAACAAACCCTTTTAGTTCAAACCAATGGGATTTACCTAAATTAAAGGTATTGGTTTCTCTTAACTTATTTTCTTTTATTTTACTTCTCCAACCCATAAACTCTTTTTATTCCTATCTTTTATAACAACAACAGTATCCAAAATATACTAGGATTTCTTTATGATAATGATTAAAACTAAACATACACACACCTTCATCTAATGGGTGAAGAACATACTATATCTATTAAGGGAAAACTAACGCCTCACGAAACGATGATTGTTCGATTATATTCTTCCGCCTCTCATGGTGGCCATTATGATAGAACTATATTTATATATGATATATATATATATATAATTTTTATGTTTTATTTATTCTTCTATATTTTTTCATTTATAACATACCTTTATGGTTTTCATTATGGGTAAACATGATAATTTCATTTGAGGAAATGCGGACTACCGCCCCCTCAAAGTGATATGACTAGTTCATACCATACGTGGGACATATAAAGGATGGAGTTATTGAAATTAAATATGATATTATACTATAATTATAATATAACTATGTATCATTAAGTTTTCATTCAATTATAAAACAAAATATAAATGAATGTTGTGTTCATCCATATGTACGGCATACCGTCTCCATAAACGGTGCATTTCATTTCTTATCTCCAAATGTTATGTACTGTTATAAATATGTGTATATATATACTGTATATATATGATATATATGATATCTAAATCATGAATATAATTCTAGTGATAATGAACTCTTGTCCACAAGGTCAACTTGTAATTATAAGGTGTTCATTTTTTACTCAAGTACCAAATATCAACAAAACGATCATTATTAAATTAAATGATTAAATAATATTTATAACATGTTAATAAGTGATATAAAAGGAATAATAAAATTGAATTTTTTTTATTAATCAATAATAAATTAACTTAATTTTATTATTCAGGAAGAATAAGGAACAAACGAGTCAATTCAGACATGAGGTAAGGGATTTCTTATTTTACTTTTAATTCTGTGAGAATTACATTGTTCGCCACTTATTTCTTGCATGTGGTGTATTGTGTACTGTAATTTGATATATATTATCATGATTATATTTATATTCATCATATTCTATTATTAATTTGGTGATTATTAATTTTTTTTTCATACGATTCGATTGATTACAACGTGGTAATGTGGTTTCATCTCACTTTTTATTCCAGTGAGATTCATGCTATATTTTCACTATTTTTCTTTTGTATGGTTTATGTAATTCCCATGATTGTATTAATTGTGCAATATAATTAAATTAATGGGTATTTAAATCTTCATTTTATGATCCGTCTTTCATGGGGTGTATGTTTCATAACTTACCAAATCATAAGGGAACCTTTCACCCTCCTCTTTTTAAAAAGACTTCTTTTTGTTATGTATTTTAATATACATATTCATAGGTTGGGATATGTTCTTCTATATCTTTATTCATGTAAATTTTATGTCCATATGATAAGATACCCTTTTTTCTCTCAACAATTAATTTTATGAATTTTAAAGTGACGTCGTTAGGCTGTCAAATTTCTATAAGGGAACTTCTTTACTCAATTTCAATTATTTGGGTTGAACTTATACTTCTTGATTATGTAATGATATGAATATGTGAGAATAACCTATGATTGTTTCACACATAATATCCACTTATATTGAGTTTATTATTATTTTTTACACATTATTATGTAATTTATTTATCCTTAAACTATGGATACTATTTTTAAGGGATTTCATCTCAATTTACATTCCATTGAGACTTCATAATTATTAAGCGCCAATTCATTTTCATATGTTGTATATACATTCCTTTAGCATATTATAGCATGAATACATTTATTATCATCATATTATAAAGTTTTTATTAATTTTATTCCTCAATTATTTGTATTCAAGTGTCTCTCATTTTGTTAAAAACTTCTTAACTAAACTATCATTTTAAATGTTTTAATGAATTATTATTCTAAAAATTTCTCATTAATGTCCATGTTTTAAAAACTGTTTTTAAGATTTATTTATATGGGCATTAATGTAATGAAATTTTAATTCCTTTAAAAGCTTCAAAGTGGTATGGGACACTTTGATTCAAAAATCAATTTATTAAATGTTTTAAATGGTTTTGAAAATGGGTTTATAAAGCATTGATTATGTCAATATCTTGAAATTATATATTGTGATTGCAATGTGGAAATTTTATCTTTACTTTATGCTTCTTTTATGTCTTATGGATATGATATGGTTATTGGAAATTGTTTACGTATATGAGTGGTTCCATGATAAACCTAGGGTAGGTGAGCTCGAGATAGCTCTCCAATTCATTGGGTAACATGACAGAGGTAAACGTTAATGTTTCTCCTAAGAGATTTAGGGAATATACTGTGATGGGTATTCCAAATGTGACTCCCTAGGTAGCTGTGATAGCTACAATGTAAGTATGTTATAAATACCATATGTTACCTTTATGATTTATGATTTCTGTATATTATTCATAAATCATAGGATTTCATGAGGAATGTTATCATTGAAAAGTATTGGTTACATTGATTTGTATTTATTGATGGGTTAATGTTTCTTTTCCTTATTTTATAACCCCTATAGAGATTTTTATGCTCATCCCAATTTTTTGAAATTTTTTCCACAGTACATAAAGATGAATTGGGTCAAGGATGGGATCAAGAAAAAGTCATGCTGCCTAAAACATAGAACTAGACATGTTTCCTTTTAAGATTTTATATTTTTTAAAAATGGATACTGAGTAGTAGTGGCTTACATATAATTTTCATGTTGATATGTAATAGTTATGGCCTAATTCTATAAAACTCTAAACCTGAAAAGATCCTCATTGTGAATTATTAATTTAATTCAAGATTATGTAATGATTAAGGCTGACTCCTTATATAATCATACCCAAAAACAGTGAGACCAAGTATCCTACCAATCCCTCCCATTGAAATCCAAACCTCAATAATAAAACACCTAAAGTTATTTTAATCATGGAAGCCTAAAGAATCCCCATTCCGATACCACATACTCCATAGTGCCTATAATGCACCAATATCATAATTTAAATCATCTTCCATGATTTTGTCTCTAAAGGAACTTATAATACTAGGCTAACGCCTCTATTAGGTTACTATCATATACCATATCTCATATCAATAATAGTAATTGAATAACCAATATGTTGACTCATATCTCAAGAGAATTAATACCTCCCACCTATCTTTACAACCACGTCTCACATAGGTCAAATATCATAATGAAACGTCAAATTTTTCCCATTTGAAATATCTTGATGCAACTAATGTGATAAGAACCACACTAAATTTGTCAAATATATGCATTTTATAAATTACATGAAAATCACCATCCTACTAGGAAACTGATCCTAAACTAAGGTTATACTGTCATCCCCAATCCTTACAGCATCAAAATTTTCAATATAATCCAATATATCCTAATTAATCTTGAAAGAATAGGCTTCTTCCCAACATGAACCTAATATTATTGAATAACTCTCAGGTACCCAAGCATCATGGCCACCCAAGAATTGTTTAAGTACATATATGTAAAGAAACACCAATGGGGTACTATGAATAACCAGAAAATATAGTGTATGTGTAGATGATATGATCAGATGAATAAAAAAATAAACTATGGAAGCATAAATAAATACACATTATTGATCCTTGGGATATAACGTGACACTCAATATTGGTTATACCTGCTTTGGTTAGTGTCAGAGTTTTTTTAACATGTCACATGATCATTCCCACTAGGAAATATACCAATATAAATGTATTATAAGGTGAAAGCATCAATTCCTTAGAGGTAATTTAAGTAAATCTAATTGCATCAGGAACGTGCTTAATTATAAGGAGTGTGTTCTAGGAAATCATGTAGTATCGAGTAGATACAAAATTCCTAGGGGGATAGGTCTAGTAAATCCAGTAGTATCATCATTATAATATATTCCTTGGGGGACGACCCTAGGTAATCATATTGACCCAAAGATGGAATCCCAATATCCTAAGAATTCTATATAAACCCGTATATTGAATATATAGGAATTTCCCAAGGCATTCATATTGTGCCAGGATCAACAGCCAGAGCCTAGGAGCACATCCTCGGCATCGTTTTTTGACCAAACAAATGAATCCTAGGTAACCTCTTGGGTATTCCACTTAAAGCCTTGAGTGTAGTGTGTCGCTCCCATACTATCTCATATAACACAGTATATACAGGTTTCCAATCTTCTCAAACTCATTTAAAAAACAATGGTTTCCCTCTCATGATCCTAACCTATCATCATAACTAATTCTATATCAAGCTCACACACAATTGATTTGGGTTTGAATTTGACACCAACAATCATCTATAATAATTACTGCATGCACCCTCACAATGGTCAAAATCACTAAGGCACCCAGATGGGTTCCCTAGGTTAAATTTTGGCATGAACACCCTATGTGGATTCCTTTATCGAATTCACATCTATCTTGTCAACACCCACCACTCTATTGGAATCACGTCCCTCTAAATAGTCTTAAACATCTCACGACCTCACTATACTCGTAGGAAAATCCTCTCTTGCATAGGTCTAATGAGATAGAATCCTTCCTATATCACTTTACAAGTCACATTATGTTGGTCCTCTCAGCAAACCTTTCATAAAGTTAGCTAAATTATACCCACCAAGGTATCTAAACCTCATTAAGTGATAAACACCTTCACACACTCATCTCAACTGACATGAAGTTTTTAAGTCATATTAAAGATATTTCATGCCCTATGAGTATAATAACTATATCTCATTACATCCATCAACTTTAAGGTCACCAATGAACTAGCACTAAGGTCCACTACCCTTATATAATTAACTTTATTTTATATACACCCCATATAGGGTTCATTTTTTGAAAGGAATAGAATTATACTTATACTCTTAGAAATCTATGGTCGAGATATATAGCCAGTGCACAATGGTCAATCATGGACCTTGGCACTTTCCATATTTAATTGAAATGAATTCCATTATAATTAAACTAATTAACTAAACTATAAAAGTTCATCTCTTGAGGTGGTGAAACTTTAAACATCACATTTCACATAAATCATGTATAAACCAAAGAGTTATGCCCAAGAAACCACTGACCTTAATTGAAGTTATTTATTTTAAAGAATATTGATCACCTTCTATGATTGTATAAGATCTAGCATCAACTGATACTCCTACATTGGCCCCAAAATTACAAATAATCAATTATAACATATTATAATTAATTATCTTATCCAACTAAATTAATTATATTGATTATAATTAATTTATTAATTGAAAAAAGGCATAAATTATTAATTAATCACTAGGATTCCTCAATGTACCGAAACCATGAACAAACACAAATGGAGGTTATAGAGAAATACACATGATACTGTCCTAGAAAAATCCAAAAAAAATATGGTATCTATTTAATATGTCATTTCAGTAAATTTAGATGAAAACCATAAATAAAATCATCAGGTGACATACCATTGATGAAATATCATGAAATATCATACAATAGTTATCACATGACATCCTCTATCTACACCTATAAAAATACCCATCATGTGGGACAGTTCCCACCATCCTTTGGTGGAAATTTCCAATAAACCTCAACAAAAATATTCTTAAATTATATATTATGGATGGAAACAAAAAAATGAAATGGATGGAATAAGTCACTCGAAAAAAGAATTGAATAATATTAGAAATCGATCCCCACTCGAGGTGGATCAATGGAAGGACAAAGTGAGGTAGAACCTTTATGAATTGTCCTTCTCTTATTTTCCATAACCCTTTAAACCTAAATCATATTGATTTCAAATAAATAGGACTAACCCCATATAAAAAATAAAATTCGTCTCTATTCATGGCATTAACAGGGGGTTCGTGGAATGATTTCCATTTCACATGAGCAGATGTCATGAAGGAGTAACTGCAGAAATATTATCAGAAAGTGCAGAGGATGGCTCATGCATATCCCACGCATGGAATGTCTCAGTTCGGCCGATTCCCTGATTGGAGGAGGAACACGCGACGAAGGGGGTAGAGGGGGAGAGGAATGTGTGATGAAGGGGATGAGAGGGATTGTACGAGGTAGGGGTGAAACAGGTGGATAATCCAGCGAGGATCGGCTGAGGGGGAATCAACCAGTTGGCTATGATGAAGAATGGTTGCGTAGGAGGGATACGAGTCCCGAAGATGTAGGAGATACGGGTGGGAGAAGAGTCGTGATGTAGTTAAAACCAATTGAGGAGTTGTTGCCACGGGCCACATTTATCCATAGGTTTATCAATTCTAAATCCATGGTTTTAAATAATCATGGCTATATTTTAATCTATATCCACAAACCAATTAATCTTTGGATATAGGTCAACGTCTATATATCATTTTTCTAGTAGTGTGGGTTCTATCCATTGCCTGCAACTCAAAAATAATAGTGTGAGATACAAAAATAATACTAGGAACAGAACATAATCAAGGGGGTTTATTTTCAATCTCTAATATCTTATGTTTAATACTATGTTACTCATGATAGTTACCATAATTCTAGGTCTACAACCTATAGTTATACATATCCTTAAGAAATACCTTAGAAATATCTCTAGTGATCTCACAAAAGTTTTCACATCCTAGTTTCCAAAGGATGATTAAACCATTCCTCTAATACCAACTATAATGGCCCAAGAATCAAATATATTAATATTACATATTTTCAGATTAATATTCATTATATTATAAAAATTTACCCTTAAGGACGATAATAGTTTAGTGCCTTTGTAAAATTAGAATACATTCTTCTAACTTGTAAAAGATCTTCAACATCTCCTATAAATATCTTCCCATATAGTACTACTAGTTCAATGATTTATTTATAGCATGGGGACTGGAAACATAAGAAATTATTATATTAGATGCTTATTAAGGGTAGTAAAACAATATATGAACATATTAATGTAAAAAAACATAAATATAACTTTCGAATATCAAAATTTTTAGTCATCAAATAAATCATAGTAGTTCGTAAGGAATAAATCATAAAAGAACATTAACCATAATAAAATAGAATTCACATAAAACATGAACTTGTGGAAAAAACATATCCATATAAAATAATTTCCATATTAATAATGGCTTTTAACAAATACCATCATAGCAGACAAAGTCCATTTCTGAACTGGGATTAATTTTTTGTTC
The DNA here is from genome assembly GCA_963277665.1 of Viscum album. Lineage (NCBI taxonomy): Eukaryota > Viridiplantae > Streptophyta > Magnoliopsida > Santalales > Viscaceae > Viscum > Viscum album. The sequence goes on along the minus strand of OY728157.1, from coordinate 458,874,729 downwards.
CAGCCATGCATTATTGTACCAAATTTACTTGTTTTTTTCCAGTCATGTCTACCTCATGAGATATAAATCTTTACCCAATTCATTGGAGGGAGATATATGTCCCACCCACCTAATAATGAAATAATTCTTACATATTCCAAAATAACATAAACCATTCATTATAGCATAACCCAAGGAACAAAAATGTGTTTCTTAAACATTATTCCATCATAATCCATATAAAATAAAATGATTTAATAAAAATAATTTCATCATAAATATAATAAAAAATATATAATAATAGGGATATAATAATAAACTTATGTCCTCTTAGATAGAAAATAATTTGGATGAAATAATTGAAATTAATTCTTGAGGAAAGTATCCTTTCTTATACAGAAAAGTTTTATTCTCTCAAAATGCCATGAAATTTAAAAAAATAGAATTTAATTGAAAATACCATTGAAATATTTTAAAGTAAGAATAATGGAAATAATTTTTTATGAAACCATAAGAATCCATTCAATATTTATATGATAAAAAACATTCTCGTCATACTTATTCTAGAAAAGTCAAAGAAGTACCTCGTATCGAATAATAAAAAAAATTCCTTTCATACCGTTTTGTAAAAATTAACCAATGGGTAAAATTGACTTTATAAAAATATAGATGAATATAAATAGTAATATATATTTAGGGAACATGGATTTTAATGATAAATTTACCCAATTAAATAATTATGTATAAACAATATCGGATAATAACGATTTAAAAAAATTAACACTTACCTTAGGTCTGATATCCTTCGAATGTATTTGAACCTTCTATATAATTATTTAAATAATTTTATTGATGTATTTAAAAATCATAATCAATTTTGAGATATCATATATTATTATATTATCATCTGTTTGTTAGTAACATTTCATTGTCACTCATTATTCAGATATTAACTAATTTATGTTCTTATATTATTTGTCACGACCCACCTTCAACAAAAGGAGGGAAGGGTTAGCAGTTTACCTTGCCCTTCCTTCATTAAGCTGAAGGAGAGAAAATGACACCTGAAACCCGCCTTCAATAGGTCATGGAGTGGTGACCAGCGCCAAGGGTATATAATCTCACACAAAATGGATGCCATTACCCATTTTATTTTTTATAGAAACGAGAGATAAGATAGAAACCCCAACAATACCAAAGATGGAAGTAAAGGAAAATCCAATGTAACCCATTCCCATATGCATCTTAAATAGTAAATAATACAAGCATCAAGAACTCCAAGGGTAAAGTACCAAGAAAAAGGAAAATGACAACAGCAACTGCCCCAAGGTCTGTGCTAGTACGGTCCCGTATGATCCCTGAAGTCGTCCTGGAAACCTGAAAACAGTTTTACATACGTAGGGTGAGCAAACAAGTACACTCAGTAGGGAAAACCAAAGACTCTCGTGCACAAGTGAGGAGACATTCTAATGCCCCATGGAAAAAGAGATAACCGAACACCCAACAAGGAAAATCTATCCACCCAAACCTCACCGAGGCACGCTCCCAAAATAATGAAATTCAAGTAATATATAGTAAAAGCACATCGATATTTGGGTACCCTGCATCACTTTACGACTGGTTATTGAAGACATCCTATGCATCAAACCAATCCCACCATTCTCACCACAGTGCCACTTCCACACTCACCCGCACACCCCTGGGCCACAACCACACATCCTGACCACAAACACCTGGGCCACAACCGCTATCCCACCCACAGACTCCTGGGCCACAACAACCTCACTTAACCATGACCACAAACAACTAGGCCAGAACAACCACTTCCATGCCCGAAGACACCAGGGCCAGAAAGCTACCGTCGTGCCCGAAGACACATGGGCCTCATCCCGAAGATACTTGTGAAACAACCAGCCCTTAAACTTCTGGTCCAACCATCACAACTACCCCGCCCGAAGATTCTTGGGATAATAATGGACCTCAGGCTATCACAGCCAGCTCGAAGATACTTGGGCTATCTGGGAAAGGGAGTAGAAAGGAGCTAATAACCAGCCACTAATATAAGTGTTGCGAAAAACACCCTCCCCCATGAAATGGGGGTGTTCGACACTAAGTTCTCAACTGGGGTGGGGTGCGAATAAGAAACATAAGAACTAAAAATATATGTATAGGTAACAAACACTCATCCCAACCTCGGGGTTCCAAAACCTAAGCACAAATACCATTATTACTATTCATTCACAAAAGAAGTCACGACACTTGCGTCCAAGTCACAACTCATTATAAAAATCAATTTCCCAACTCAACCATTCTTGTTTTCATGTTCAAGTGATCCCATTAGGGTGAATTATTCACTACAGGGAAACTAATAGGCATAAACACAAACCAAAAGGAAAGAAACAACCAAACATCAATTTAAGAATTCACACCCAGTTCCCTTTAAAGTCACAACAACAAAGAGATAAGTGAGATCCCTCGAAGTACTGGAACCAATGAAAACCCCATGAAATAGCCCCATGTCTCTAATATCCAGGAGCCAAAGGTCTCTCAACAACAGAGGATTCCACCCCAATTTTTGATGTAAGCAGAGTAACCACACAACCCCAAAGTAGAACAACAGGGGATCCCATCCCCACTCGTATCACCATAGTATAGGGACAGTGAAAGAAACAACCAAACTACTACCACCAACACAAGGCAGTACCTTGCAGGTATTTTTAGATTTAAAATATTTAACACACACCATGGTTTCAATTCAACTGTGCTTTAACTTGAGTTATCATGGAAAAAGGGCTAATCCCGGTGCTTTCGATTTATTTAACCGGGTATACGTAATTAACCAATTCCATTCTACGGTTGTTTAAACATCCAGGAGCACCAAGGTTCATTAGTGCATAGAGAAATACCACCAACGACCATGATTTTCAGTGAGCATAGGACCATACAATTCACAACACATTACAACATAAAGAGTATAATAGAACATCAATCAACCCCCCCTTCATTCATTAAAATTCCGTTCATTATCTTTGTTAAGTTGGGTTTCATCAATTTCCACAGAGGAAAAAGCATTCCCACCCCGCATGATACTCAGAAAAGAGATACGAAGGATAAAATCCCTACATGGTTGATCAAAGATCGACGTTTTTCCCCACCTGCCAAAATAGGGTAACTGCGACTCGTAGGGATCCCGCATAGGTGCACCACTTGCCTCGAGAAAGAAGGGACTTCAAATGCACAAGGGAGGAGACTAGACAAGAGGGATAAGAATAATTTCTAGCATGATAAGTAGATGAGATCCCCAACATTATGGGATAAGGAATTTGAATTCCTTGGAAGTCAGATCATGGTTCTACCATGAGGATGGGTGGTTACACACGACTGAATTAATTGTTATTTAGTAGGGAGGTTTCTCAGGATATTTAGATATTAATTATAGATTAAAAATGGCCTTGAAACGCCTTAAAAGGTCAAAAATTCCTAAAATAGGTGTTATGGGAAAACTGTAGAAGGAAAACCCGACAAGGCTGGATAACACCGATCGGTCGCACCGATCGGTCGCGACAAATGAGGGGTGACCCCTTAGGATCCTAGAATTTGGAAGAGGGATGGTTCATGAGGGTCTGGGCCATTACATCAGATACCTCTCAACTATTCTCTCCCTTGAGAATCCAGAACTAGACCTGAAGGAAAGAGGGGGGGTCCGAACATCCACCACAGAAGATACATATCAGGAGTGAACCTCTCTGATACAGAAATACCTTATCCCCTACACAACCACAGATTCCATGCCACTCCTTTCCCCGTGCAACCACGCAAAACAATAGAGTAAACCGGCCAGCCAGGTGGGAGATGGGTTTCCCTTCCTCTGTGTTAAGATACTATCCACTTTGGGCGGCACTGACTCACCCACACGAGTTTAGGCACATCCACTTTAATGCGTCCTAACTAGGAATCAGGTCCTACCCTCCCCATCCTTTATGAAACTTTACATACATACACAGAAAAAGGAAACTGCACATCCCATAGCCAACAAGGTAATGAATTACATAGCAAACAAGTACTGAAAAATATTATAAAACTCAAAACAACTATGGGTACTGGCCATGCATCTGTGCTTCCCTTTCCCAGTTACTCTCCTCAATCCCACCATGCCTCCATAACACGTGAACCAACGGGATGGTTCGTCCACAAAGCACCTTCTCATCATATCCCTCGATCATCACTGTCTGTTCCATGAAGGTTGCATCGTCTTCGATATCTAGCTCTCCCCAGTCGAGGACGTGCAAATTGTCGTGAAGATACCAATGAAGCTGGGACACATGGAAGACATCGTGCACCCTTTGTAGCTGTGGTGGAAACGCCAGCTGATAACCCACATCGCTGACTCCGTGCAACACCTCGAAGGGTCCAATGAACCTAGGGGAGAGCTTACTTCCCCTGCCAATCCTCCGCTGCCCACACCGAGGGGAGACCTTCAAGAACACGTGGTCTCCGACCTCAAACTCCAAGGGCCTTATCCTATCATCTGCATATGAATTCTGCCAGTCCTAAGCTGCCTTCATCCTCTCTCGTATAAGCTGAACCTTCTCTATCGTGCTCTGAACCACCTACGGGCCAAGAACACCAGCCTCCCCGACTTCTTTCCAGCACACGGGTGAGCGACACGGCCTCCCGTACAAATTTTCAAATGGAGCCATGATAATGGTAGAGTGGTATCTATTTTTGTAGGAAAACTCTACTAGAGGCAAGTGTCACACCCATGATCCTCGGAAGTCCAGGACGCATGCTCGCAGCATATCCTCCAACGTTTGGATGGTGCGCTATGTCTGCCCATCTATTTGGGGATGGAAGGCAGTGCTAAGGCGTAGCTGGGTGCCAAAAGAACCCTGCAAACCCCTCTGAACTCGTGAGGTAAATAATGAATCCCTATTCAAGACTATGGACCTTGGAGCCCCAAGAAACCGCACCACCTCTTTCACATAACTCTGTGCTAGAGCATCCACTACACTCGACTTCTTGATTGCTAGAAAGTGAGCCGATTTCGTCAATCGGTCCACTACTACCCAAATGGCGTCGCACCCTCCTTGAAACTTGGGTAGCCCCATGACGAAATCCATCAAGATGTCGTCCCAATTTCACTCGAGGACATATAAGGGTTATAAAAAACCACCTAGAACACGGTGCTTAGCCTTCACCTGCTGACACACTAGGTACCTGACTACAAACTCTACCACTGCCTGCTTTACCCCAAGCCACCAAAACTATCCCCTCAAACCCTGGTAAATCTTGGAAACTCCTGGATGCACTGCCCGGGGAGAGATATGGAACTCTCCAAGGACCCTCTCATGCATCGACTCTGGAAAAAACATTATCCCTCGGAAAAGCTTCTGGTTCTGACCATCCTCTGTCCACCCTTACAGAGCATCACCTTGGCTAACCCGGTTACACACCACTTGAATCTCTGGGTCTCCCCAATGAGACTCCTCCACATGACGTAAGAGAGAAGATTTTATTGTCATCTGATACAGGAAACCTTTATTTCCATCCATCCTCACATCTAGGTGCAAGGCATCCAACTCCTCCATCATCCTCCAAGCATCCACCGACTCTCAGACCCCATTCCTCTATGACTTCATTCTCAATGCATCAGCCACCAAGTTTCCTTTTCTAGATGTGTAAGAAACCTTGAAATCATAGTCTTGAAGAAACTCCATCAACCGTCGCTGCCGTAAGTTCAGGTCTCGATGGGAGAAGACATACTTCAAGATCTTTAGATCGGTGAAGACCATAAAGCGCTCCCTGACGAGGTAGTGCCGCCTCAACTTTAGTGCGAACACTACCACCACATGCTTCAAATCCTGGGTGGAATAGTTACTCTCATGGGGATGTAACTTCCTAGACCCATAAGAGATCACCCCTTGCTGCTGCATCAACACACATCTGAGTCCCTGCCGTGAAGCAACGCAGAACACCTCATATGCTACCCCTTCTTCTGGCAATCTCAGCACTGGGGAACTAACCAACTTCTCCTTAATATAGCTGAAGGCTGCCACACATTTCTCATCCCACACAAAATATCTATTCTTCTTCATCAAGGCTTTTAGAGGTTCTGCAACTCGAGAGAAGTTGGGTACAAACCTCCGGTAGTAACCTACCAGCCGGAGGAAACTACGAACCTCTGCCACGTTCTTGGGTGCTTCACAAGAAACAAACACTTAAACCTTCGATAAGTCTACCTCTACTCTCTGCGCGGACACTACGTGCCCAAGGAAGTGCACTTATCATGTCCAGAACATGTACTTCGAAAACTTCCCAAAGACATGGTGCTGTCGGAGGACCTCCAAAACCGTCCTCAGGTGCTCAGTGTGATCCTCCTCTGATCTTGAATAGATCAGGATGTTATCGATGAACACTACTATGAATCGATCTAGATATTCCCGGAAGACGGAGTTCAGAATCCCCATGAATACAGCTGGAGCATTTTTAATGCCGAACGGCATGACCACAAAATCAAAGTGCCCATATCTGCACTTGAAGGCTGTCTTCGAGATGTCCCCCTCCTTCAACCTTAACTGGTGATATCTAGAACATAGGTCGATCTTCGGGAACCATCCTGCCCCTTTCCACTGGTCAAAGAGATCGTCTATCCTTGGAAGAGGGTAGCGATTCTTGACCATTACCTGATTTAGTCTCTTGTAGTCTATGCACATCCTAAGACCGCCATCTGCCTTTTTTGGGAACAAGACTGGGGTACCCACAGTGACACACTTGGTCGAACCTAACCCATCTTCATCAAATCATCAATCTGAATCTGTAACTCTCGTAGCTCCGAAGGTTCTATCTAGTAGGGAGCCATCGAAATCGGACGAGCACCAGGATTCAAGTCTATACCAAACTCGACATCACGTCGAGGGGTTAGAGTCGTCACCTCCTAAGGGAAGATGTCCATAAACTCACTGCTGATCCCTGGTACCTCCACCATATCTGTATCCGCTGACTCCCATGATAGCTAAGGTAAAAAGGAGAGGAGGGGTTCCTCTCGCCTGCTGCCCTTCTGGCCACCCTTCTTGCCGGTGAAAGTAATACATCGTCCGCCTAAGTCTGAAAACATGATCTTTCCTTGGAAGCAGTCGATGACGACACATATAGAGAATAGTCAATCAATGCCTTGGATGACATCGTATGGCTGTATCTGCAATAGAAGGAGGTCCCTGACTGACTGATGTGGCCATATCGTCAGTATGCATCTTCGACAAACATAAGATAAGTCAGTCTGGCCTCTGAATGGTGTGCTCAGCACCAGGGGTACTAGAAGTCTCTCGGAATCTAGACCCAAAGCACGAGCCATACTGGTTGTAACAAAGGAGTGCGAAGCTCCTGTATCAAACAAGGCGTAAGCAAGGGTACTGAACAAACTGATCGTACCTCGAATGACCTCCGGTCCTACTAGAACTATTGGCTCCGCGGTGTGCAACTGCCTGTGCCCATATCCTATGCCTCTCAGCTGTCGACCACCTCCCCGACCATGGCTTAGTCGAGGTCCCTGAGGAGCGCCCTGGGGGTGGCCTCCTCCTGCAATGTCTTCCCTCAGAGGAGCAGGAGCTCGCTTCCCCTACTACTGCTACTAAAATGGCATAGCTGGAAGCTGATGCTGCTAAGGTGGGTGTTGGGTCTGCCCACTACTGCCATACCATACTCTATCCAGTCACTGGTTCCGATGGTGCCCGTGGCTCCCGTAGATGAAGCATCTTAGCCCTGGGCCCGAAGGGAAAGGGTGAGGGCCAGGGGATCGGAATTGGAACTGATGAGGCCTTCTCCCAGCTGGTCGGAACCTAGAGGGTCCTGATGGTGGAGTCTTGCTACTGATAGCCTTCCCCTTCGACGATCCCAGCTGAATCCCCTCTTGTGATATACCTCCCAGTGTGTGCATCCTCTCCACCACTTCAGCCTTCTTCTGCACCTTTAAGTATGTCGGTAGGGTGAAGGGGGTAACAGTATATTGGAGGGAAGGTCAGAGCACCTCCTCCAAATGTCTCTCCCTAGACTCCTCATCCAGAAAGAGGTCCGGAGAAAAGCGTAGGAGATCCTTGAACTTGATCCCCAACTCTCTCACTAACATACCCCCATGCTGGAGGGAGAGTAGCTCCTGCCTATTCTCAGATTTCATCATAGAAGAGAGGAATTCCGCTCGGAACTACCTCTAGAAATAAGCCCATGCCACCTCATCCTCTCTCCTCTCCCCCAGATAGAGCATCCACCACTGACGCGCCACTCCCCGCATCTGGCTCACGGCTAGAAGAACCCAGTACTCGGTCGGAGTCCAAATGAAGCTGAAAGTGATCACCAGCTCCTTGAGCCAGCTCTCCATCTCCATGTCCGAGGTGTTGCCCTCATACTTCCTGAGGGTCTGCCGTTGGAAAGAACGATGAATATTCTTCCACTGATCATCCTCCTTCTCTCAGTCAGCCCTCCGTCGGTCAACCAAGTCAACCTCCAGGTCCTCGATCACCCGCACGACTCATGGTAATCTCCCAGGTGTCATAGCTTCAAGGTAAACATGGAATGCCTAAGCCCAGGTAGTGTAGAATATTGTTATTACATTTTATTTGACATCTTTATTAATTTTTGAATACCCAAAACACCCAGAAACATGAGAACACAAGTCATTATGATGCATGTACCTTTCCTAGGGTCTCTACCCTGTAATTAGTGTATCATCACTTGGTCTTTCAGTAGGTCCAGAGTCCTTGCATCAGATCATGGGGTCCCTAAAATCACGTGTCCTAGCCGGTCTTCCCTGACCCATTTCGCGCCCCAAGATCACCCAACACTGTTGCACTACCACCCCATGCAATCCTCACAGTGCCTATCTCCAGACTCCATCCTATCTCTCAACCTCCTGCTCTGATACCATTCTGTCACAAACCGCCTTCACCAAAATGAGAGAAGGATCAGTAGTTTGCCAAGCCCTTTCTTCTTTAAGTTGAAGGAGAGATAATGACCCTCAAAACCCGCCTTCAATAGGTCCTAGAGTGGTGACCAGTACCAAGGGTATAGAATCTCACAAAAAATCAAAGGTATTACCCTTTTTATTTTTTATAGAAATGAGAGATAAGATAGAAACCCCAACAATACCAAAGATGAAAGTAAAGGAAAATCCAAAAGTAACCCATTCCCCAGTGAATGTTCAATAGTAAATAATACAAGCCTCAAGAACACCAATGGTAATGTACCAAGAAAAAGGAAAATGACAACAGCAACTACCCCAAGGTTCGTGCTAGTACGGTCCCGCACGATCCCTTAAGTCCTCCTGGAATCCTGAAAAAAGTTTTACATACGTAAGGTGAGCATACAAGTACACTCGGTAGGGAAAACCAAAGACTCTCATGCACAAGTGAGGAGACATTCTAATGCCCCGTGGAAAAAGAGATAACCAAACACCCAACAAGGAAAATCTATCCACTCAAACCTCACCAACGCACAGTACCAAAATAATGCAAGTCATGTAACATATAGTAATAGCACATTGATATTTGGGTACCCTGTGCAGCTTTACCACTTGTTATTGAAGACATCCTACGCATCGAACCAATCCTGGCATTCTCACCGCATTCCGACTACCACACCCGCCCACAAACACCTGAGCCACAACAACCTCACATAACCATGCCCGCAAACACCTAGAACAGAACAACCACTGCCATGCCCGAAGACACCTTGGCCAGAAAGCTACCGTCACGCCCAAAGACAGTTGGGCCTCATCCCGAAGATACATGGGAAACAACCTGCCCGTAAACACCGGGGCCAACCACCAAAACTACCCCGCCCAAAGATTCTTGGGATAATAATGGACCTCATTCCATCACAACTTGCCTGAAGATACTTGGGCTATCCGAGTAAGGGAGAAGAAAGGAGCTAATAACCAGCCACTAATAGAAGTGTTGGAAAAAACACCCTCACCCATGAAATGGGGGTGTTCGGCACTAAGTGCTCAAATTGGGTGGGTCGCGAATAAAAAACATAAGAACTAAAAATATATGTATCGGTAAAAAAAACTCATCCTAATATAGGGGTTCCAAAACCTTAGCACAAACACCCTTGTTACTATTCATTCACAAAAGAAGTCACGACACTCGCAGCCAGGTCACAACTCATTCCTAGATTCAATTTCCTAACTCAACCATTCATGTTTTTATGTTCAAGTGATCCCATTAGTGTAAATTCTTCACTACCAGGACACTAACAGGAATAACCACAAGCCAAAAGGAAAGAAACATCCAAATAAAAATTTAAGCATTCACACCCAGTTCCCTTGCAAGTCACAACAACAAAGAGATAAGTGAGATCCCTCGAAGTACTAGAACTAATGAAAACCTCAAGGCACAGACCCATGTCCCCAAAATCCAGGGACCAATGGTCTCTCAACAACAAAATATTCCACCCCAATTCGTGATGTAAGTAGAGTATCCACACATCCCCAAATTACAACAACAGGGGATCCCATCCCTACTCGTATCACCACAGCTAACAGCTAGTGAAAAAACAACCAAACCGCTACCACCAATACAAGGCAGGACCATGTAGGTATTTTTAGATTTAAAAGATTTAACACACTCCATGGTTTGAATTCCACCGTGATTTAACTGGGGTTATCATAGAAAAGGGTTGATCCTAGTGCTTTCGATTTATTTAACCGAGTATACGTAATTAACCAATTCCATGCTATAGTTTTTTAAACAGCCAGGAGCACTGAGGTTCATTAGTGCAAAGAGAACAACCAACAACATCCATGATTTTCAGTGAGCATAGGCCTGTAAAATTCACAACACATATCAACATAAAGAGTACAACAAAACATCGATCACACACACCCTTCATTCTTTAAAAGTTTGTTCATTATCTTCGTTAAGTTCGGTTTCATCAATTTCCACAGAGGCAAAATCATGCCCACCCCGCATGATACACAAAAAAGAGAGACGAAGGAGAAAATCTCAACTTAGTTGAACACAGATTGAAGTTTTTCTCCATGCGCCAAAACAGGGGAAGCGCGACTCGTAGGGCTCCTGCACAGGTGAACCACTTGCCTCGGGAATGAAGGGACTTCAATCGCACAAGGGAGGAGACTAGCCAAGAGGGATAAGAATAATTTCTAGCATGATAAGTAGATGAGATCCCCAACGTTATGGGATAAGGAATTTGAACGCCTTGGATGTTGGATCATGGTTATACCACGTGGTTAGGTGATTACACACGACTGAATTAATTGTTATTTAATTGGGAGGTTTATTGGGAGTTTTAGATATTAATTATGGGTTAAAAATTGCCTTAAAATGCCTTAAAAGGTCAAAAAGGCCTAAAAGAGGTGTTACGGGTAAAACTGTAGAAGGAAAACCCAACAAGGCTGGATAACACTGATCGGTCACACCGATCAGTCGGTCGCGCCGATCGGTCGCACCAATCGGTAGGTCGTGCCGATCGGTCGGTCGCACCGATCGGTCATGCCGAACGAGGGGTGACAACTTAGGATCCTAGAATTTGGCAAAGGGATGGATCATGAGGGTCTGGGCCATTACATTAGTTATGTCGGATAAGTTCATGTTCCACATATTAGGTTAAAATTGTATAAATTAAATAATAATATTAGTATAATATATATCATATTTATTCATTTAATTCATGTATATAGTAATGTTTTAATTAATATCAGGTAGAATGAATTGCGTCGCATCGTGGAGATAGTGGGTCGTACATACACACGAGTACTGATATCATTCACATAATGGTTAAATAGTATAGAAATGGATGATATAATAATTATAAATAACAATTATAATGTTATATTTATTATTTAAATCTATTATACTCATCATTATAGACATCCAACTTATGTATTGTTGAATAAAAAATTACACAATGATGTGGAGAGAGTAAGTCATACATACGCATGTAAGGTGATATTGTTATTCATAGGGAGGGTAAAAGGAGGTATAAGGTTGTACCCTAATTATAATAAAATCTAAGAATGTATATGATATTTGATTTATTACTTTAGTATGGTAACAACTTAATAATAGGAAGTAGAAGAAGGAACTAATTTTTAATAAGGTGATAAAACAATTACCTCTTTTTCAAGTATCACATTTTTATTTGCACAAAAGGTCCCCTTAGGATGGATTTATTCCCAAATTGCGGCCTTTATGAGGAAGGGAGGTTTGTGGGCATCTTATTTGAGAAAAAATTGGATGATCCATGGTGCTTTAGAGGTTTTATTATGTGTGTAGATGTGGTGGAATTTTATAATAGGGAGGAGAGGCACTTTAGGAAAGTCTTGAAATATTGTTTTATTTGAAATATATTTTCGAATTATAATTGCTCCAGTGTGATATATTTCAGGGATAATATAAGTGTAGTTAAAAATAATGTCATACAACAATTATTATAAATATTTTTAATTATAGTTTAAAACCTATTAAAAGTATAACCTAATTGTATAAATAATTCAGATGAAAAAACAGTTTTAAATTAAAATAATATTCTTCACTATTCATTTAAAAATGAATATACTCATATAAATTCCAAAAAAATTCCAAAGTAATTTTTTGCCATTATTCCAAAATATAATTTTATTTTTTTCAAAAATAACTTATATAAGTATGAAAAACTAGATTTAAAATCGTTTCACCATCAAAATTTAGTAAATCTGCATTTTTAGGAAAACACTCATTTTATAGGTAAAATATAATTTGTTCTTATATCGTGTATAAAAAACATTTAAGATAAATTAGATACATTAAATAGAAAATATTACATATATATATATATCAATAATAAATTCCATAAAGAGTGATTTTATTATTTTATAGAATCACTTATTTTTATTTAAATAGTTTTTATTTGAAAGATAATATTATTCAAACCCGCCAATATGATGACTGTATCTTAATATATATTTATCAATTATACTTAGACATGTGTGAAATTAACTCTATCAGAATAAACTGAAATTTTTTGTAATACTTACCATGAACAGTGTTGCGTATACTACAATTTAATATGGTGTTGCGTATAGAACCTGAAAATATCGGTGTAGTGTACAAAACAAGACATCATAGAAATTAAGAATAATATATCTCATAAAATATAGAGGTGTTACATCTGGAGTATAGGAGATGTAAAATTTATAATATCTAATGTACTCCACCCAATGCCTCTACCATATATTCAAATATTGTTTAGAGAAGACATAACTCCAACTGTTCTGGTTGGAATACATGGTAAAGATTTTTCCAAACGGTAGTTCCAACCACTCTTATATGAATTCATCATAGCATGATATTCAAGGATGTGGGTTGGATAATTCTTCTCATGTGGCCTAATATAATGAGAGACAAAAGAAATTATATGATCACAGACCATAAAAACACAATACAAATCCATAACCCGATGCATCGCAAAAGAGCACATAACCCTGCTGGACCTCTAAAAGAGTCAACAATAGAGAAGTAATCAAAATAAATTTTATCTCAAAAAATAACTCTATAATTTATCATCCTAAGAAAAAATTTCTCCCTTTTGAGTCAGATTAGTCACCAGAGAGAACAACTTTGAGAAGCCCTTAATAAATCGGCCATAATAATAGTTAAACCAATGACTCTCAAAATATCAAAAACATTCATGGTTGTTCCCATTTTATAACATATTTAACCTTTTTTTGGTCAACTAGGATACTGTTTTCTAACACCACATTCCCTAGGACTTCACTTTCTGAATACATAAATCAATTTTTTAGATACTTCCATAAATTCAGTGACTCTTGAACAATACCATAACTGATCTCAGATGATAAAAATGATTGATAGTCCTATGGGCATCGTTAATTACCATTGGGTTACAGAATTTGAAATTTATAAAAATGAATCGAACGAATCACTAAACTATTGGGTAGTATAGGAAATGAAAGTCTGAGGTCAAAACCACATAGGCAGGGTTGCACAAAATATTAATTAAAGAATATAAACCTAAACTAATTTCGATTTGAATAAACTAAAATCTAATCTATTGTGATTGGATTTGTTTAGAGAGTGGGAGGAGACAATATAAAAAGGGGTTTAGGTAGAAATTATTCTAGTTTCATGAATGATAGGGTATATTATAATTTATTGACAATCATGTAGTTTTCATAATTATGTCCTAGGGAGTCTAATAGTCATGATAAAAGCATTCCATCCAAAAGTCCATTTTTTTCATGGTAATATACTTTGGGTGGTAAAGGATGGACAACTCGAAGAATAGTTAAAACGTAGGGAAAATATATACCCAATGGTCATGGTGAAAGTATAATCCCTATATCACATATTAAAAAAATGTATTCAATCTAGGCGATGGTCGTGCACAAAAAAATTAAGACCATTCCTAGACCCCACACACAATGGTCACGATAGAAGAATTAAGAAAGAGTTAGAATTGATGAATGAACACAAGTTCCCAACATGCATGTTATTAATTATAAAGTACCTCTTACATTCAATTCTCATACATCATGCATGTGTCAGCACAAAGAAATCACTCGCTCATGCTAACCATGAGCGGGTGTAAAAAAATAAAGAAATCAGTATCCTATATAAGGTGGAGATGCAGGTGATGTACCTTTATTCGGTGGGTGTCTAGCTTCGAGTACCGTCTGGAATATCAAAATGGTGCATAGGGGGTATCCTTTTATAGTCATTTCCATCCAAATATTATGGCTTGTGTTGCTTGTATTTTCTCTGTGCATCACCAACATCACACCATGTAACTGGGGTACACCTCGTATACTTCATATCCACATTTTCTTTATGTCTACATGAATCTTACACGTACCGTACTAAAAATTTTGATTTTGAGTACCATCACATCATGTTCTGGGGATACACCATATGTACGCTTTAAAATATTTAGATATATATATATATATCATCAAAATCTTCTTTGAAAACATGTCCAAAAATATTTCACATTTTGTACTAGGGTTACAAGACATATAATTTTCATTAAAAACATGTTTTCATGTCACTAATTGTACTGGATTTCTAATTCCCCTCTGATTAAGTCATGACAAGTACTAAAGGTACACGACCTGTACCAATGTTTCTTCATTTTCCAGCTTCTCTTCACCTTCCAAAATCTGGTGTCATGTTGCATAGATCCATTTTCAATATCTTCTCATTAATTTTTCATTTATTCAACACTTCCTACAAATATTAAACAACTCAAAAATATGTGCACGAAATGTACTGATCAAATCCCCCCACACTTGAATTCATCCTTGTCCTCAAGGATGGAATACAAACATACTACAAATGACGTTAACCTTAACATGCATTAAATTCAATTTTAATAAATGAAATTGACCATATAAAAATTTAAATGTTCAATAATAACAAAGGAGAATTCAAAAACACCTCATTTATCAATGATATAAATCAACCATGTATTTTACTTCCACTCTTTTGAAATAGGCATGTTTCTTCATCCATCCATTTTCAAATTTCAATCCATTAATAATATTCATTACAGTTTCAATATTCCTCACATGAATTTTCTTTCCATCATTAGGGTACAAATGAATAATTTAATTCAACACAGACCTCAAAAACATTAAACATTTCATAGTTTTGCAATGCATCTAACATCTCCACCGGATAAAGACAGAGATCACAACTAATCATGAGGTCTTAACTGTTAAGGATCAAATGTCTCTAAGTATTCATAGTAGATAGGTAAATTATATAAAAAGTAAATCTCAAAAAGGTGGTTTGAATCTAAAGTACATTTCATGATAATAAAAGATAACCTCAATAATTGTCTCCTTTACACATTTCATCTCTTTCCCCCCAAAAAATCTCAATGTGGGCTCATGATACATGTATGTGGAATGATAGAACCAACCTCTATTTCTCTTTTGTTTCTTTTAATTTTTTTAGAAATATTTTCTTAGGAAAAATCTCACATCCATCATGTAACCACATACGATCAAAATTCGTCGGTATGAAAAATAGTGATTTTTATCTTCCCAAAACACAATACATTTTTTTCTTTTTATATTTTTAAATATTTTTTAATGTTTTCTTTATTATGGTAGTTTAAAAATATAATACAGTTAATGATACATGGCCCACCTCCATATCATAATGAGAAACCCCCAATAAAATATCCATAATAAATTATATCCCAGTACACCTAAATGTTCTTCCCCCACACTTACACTTTTAGATATCATGAAAAAAATTTAGAAGAAGGTAGGAATGGATAAACTAGTCTTGTAACATGGCTTAATTCATAAAAAAGATATTATTGGATTCTACAAGAATACAAAAAGGATTAATGTATGGTGGGTCTCATGATATGTGATATCAAAAAATGCCTCAATAATTTAGAGGTAACTATTTGCAGTCATAGTTTTGATAAGATGTAAAGGAAGTTATTTAATAATACATTCCTGAGTTTCTCAAGAAATATACTACAGAAATAACAGAAAATATTATCTCATTGGATGTATCCTTAATGCGATGAATGGGTGGGTAAATTACTCATGCCAATGAATATGAACAACTAAATCAATTAATAAAAACATCAAAAATTCAAAACATGTCCAAATATAAGAAACATTTCATATATAATGATTAACATGATCCCCTAAATCATGGTTTTTTAATATTCATCCACATTATTATCTCTAATAATTCTTTCTCCCATTATTATCATTCAATTTTTTTTATAAGTAAATTTAAAATTCATAGCATGGTAAATGTACTAGGTAGCTTATCTAACCTAGTTCAGTTGAGTAAAGAATGAATAAAATGCAGGGCATGAAATTTCCAATTAAAACACTAAAACATTTAAAAATGTTGAGAAAACAATAGAAAAAATTAATAATTGAAACTCTTACTACCCTTTCAAATTGATGGTTCAAATTTTCCTATACAGGTATTGTCTTCAATAAATTCATGATGTGTAATTTGGACATAAAACATCCCTTAATTCTACTTTCTAGTTGATTCTTCCTGCCACTTAAACATGTGCCTTTTATTGACCTAAAAATCATTATAAAAAATTGAAAGTACATTCCCTTGAAATAAATATGAAAAATTGTAAGGTTAATTGAAATTAAATAATAAGTGAAATTGAATCCAAAGAGAATAATAAATCTATCATAATTTTAGTATAAGTCTAGACCCCGTATAATTCTTCTTCTTCAATGGATAGTTTTATGAGTTGGATTTATTCAATGGTCTCTTCTTGTTATACAGGATCTAGTTCTTCGACATCTTCAGATACTAATTCTTATTAATGTTCTTCTACATAGTAATCATAGGGTGCATCTTGTTCTTATTCTTCCTCTTCATTCAGTGCACTAAGACATTGAATAAAAATTTCAAGAATATAGTGATTTTTATCTGCTCCTACTCTTTTTTTTATCTTTTTTATCCTTTGATTATTGTTATAGTTTTGTTGAGAATCTTTGTATCATCTCAGCAGTCGAGGTTACTTTTTCATTAATTTCATCTTCTTGCTACTTCCTTCTCCAGTGTGCTTCATAACATTCATGTTCTGCTTCAAGGTCTCCCTCTTCATCGTCTTCTGGGCCTACAAAGGATGAAGGCATCATGATTTGGATAAATATCATCATCTGAAGTGGTAGTTACCATTTTTTCATTTTCTATGCTTTATTTGTGATGCAGATTGTAGAGTTTCGGGTCTAGGATATGGGGTGGAGTGTGTTCTAGCACATGTATAGTTGTGGGAACATGAAATGTTGACATCTCATTTCATTGATTTCATCAAGTAGTTTCCCCATATCATCAAGTATAAAGGCAAGCATCTCATTGGTAGTAATGTTAATATGCGGTTCTTCCATCACAACTAAAATTACCCATTGGAGTAAAATAAAATATAAATAAAAATCCTATCCTAAAATTACGAAACATAATAGTATGGAAAATTGTTTTTATAAATTATTCAATAAATAAATTCTCAACTCTTATCCTCGGTAATGGAGCCAAAAAAATTGATAGCCCTATCATGTCATCAATTTATAATGGGTTACCAAATTTAGAAATTAAAAAACATGAAACGACCAAATAACTAAACTACTTGGTTGTATAGGAAATGAATATCCAAGGTAGAACCCATAGAAATAGGATTGGATAAAATCTTAATAAAATAAGATAAACCAAAAGTAATTTTGATTTGAATAAAATATAATCTAACGTATCAAGAATTGATTTGTTTATAAAGTGAGATGAGACAATATAATAAGGCTTTCATTAAGTAGTGATTCTGGGTTCACGAATGAAAAGGTATAATATAATTAATTGAGAATCACATAGTTGTTGGAATCGGGTCCTAGCAAGTCTAATTGTCATGATAAACGCATTCCATAAAAAACTACCCATTTCTCAAGGTGAGGTACTTTGGTTCGTAATGGATAGGGAACCCAAAATCTTGTTTAAACATGGGTAAAAGATAAACCAAATGGCCATGGAAGTAGTATACTCCCCATATCACATATTATAAAAATATATTCAATCTAGTCAATGGTCATGTGAAAATAAAAAAATTAAACCCATTCTTGGACCCCGCTCACAATGGTCATGGAATAATAATTATAAAATAGATAAAATTGGTTAAGGAATATGAGATCCCATCATTTATTGTATAAATTATAAAATACCTCTTACATTCAATTATACTTCACTATGCGCCCGTCAGCACAAAGAAATCATCCACTCTTTCTAACCATGATCAGTTGTAGAAAATAATGAAATAAATATCCAACATATGGTGGTGAGGTAGATACTGCATCTTTAGGGGAGATCAGCTTGGTCTTCACTACTTTAGACCTCCCTAAGCTTGTATCTTTAGCCTTTCCTATAGCTTTTTGTGTGGCTGTTCTTTCAGTTTTTTAATAAAAATTCAATCGTTGATGATGATGTGGATGTCACCATCATCACGACATGTACCAGGGGTACACATCGTGTACATAACATCTACGTTTCCTCTACATCCATGTGAATCTGGTTCATATCACGTTCATAAATTTTGTGTTTAACTAATGTCATGTCATGTATTGGGAATACATGATGTGTGCCCTTAAAAATCATCACATCCACTTATCTCGGAAAAATATTCTCTAAAAAAATGTCCTAAAAGATGACACATCATGTTCAAGGGTTACATGATGTGTACTTTTCATTCCCAACATTTTTTAATGTCCTGAATTTTTCTGGATGTCTTATTCCTCTCTGATGAAGTCATGGCCTCTATTGAAGGTACACGATGTGCACTGATATTTCATCATTTTCCATATTCTATTTGTCTTCAAAAATCCAGTGTTACACCATGTATCTCTATTTTCAGCCTCTTTTAAAAAATTTAACATTTCCCACCAACAAATATGAAACAACTCAAATCACTCAAAAATTAGAAAGAATATTAATTAAATATAGAAATATAAAAATTAAACTACTCAAAAATATGTTCATGAAATAGACTTATCAATGACCCTTCTCAAACATAGAGTAAACAAGAATTTCATCCACAAGTAAAAAACTTATGATATCAATATACTCATGGAAAATCGTGTTTATTAAATCCATAATGACCACAACAGAATTGGTTAAACCAAATGGAATGAAAATGTACTCATAATGTTATTACCTACTCTAAAAGGTGGTTTTCCAAATGTATGATTATTTTATTCTTAACACATGGTATCTTCATCAAAGAAAAATCATCAAGAACAACTTTGACCCTTTCAATTAGTCAAACAGATCATTAATACATATAAATAGATACATTTTCATTACTATAAATCTATTGAGTTTTTGTTTTCCCACATAATGGAGAAGTGAACCATCATCATTCATATCAATGAGAATAGGTTCCACCCAATGGGACACACTCATGAATATAAATCCATTCTCTATAAGATCATACAACCAAGTATTAAAATCTTTAATCTCAACTGGTGTCATTTATTAATATGGAATAGTCACTGGTTGAGATCAATTCACCAAATTGATAGAAAAATATACCTCCCTTACTGATAGAAAACTAATGAAGTATGAAGGAAAAAAATCAGGGAATTGGAAGAAATATTGAGGAAAATCATCACCAAATATTCTATATCTAGATCAAATGAAAAAAATAGATATCATTTTCCCAAAATCTGGATAAGAGGTTTTGACTCTACTTTACCTCATATTCCATTCTCCTTGAATGATTTTTCAAAACCCATCCAGTGTAGTAAAGGATGCCCATCATGTAATGAACCAAAAATTAAATAATAAAAATTAATATTTGTATAATTAAATGTATTATTACGTAAGATGGTTATATAACATAAGAACATCCTTGGTTTTATGTTTTTGGATTTTAAAATACCATTTTGAATTGTGACCATTGCTAATATCTCTATTGAATAGTGATCACATGATTAGTATAAATATAGGTCTTTAACAAATCCAATTTACTCATAAAAAGGGAGTGACGACCTCATCCAGTAGACTTTCCCCATACAAATCCCATTTTTCAGAGCTTAGAAAGGATGTGACATCATTGGGCTTCTCTCTTGAAAAATCCCTAGCCTAACTTCTACATGTTAAGCTTGAACGGAACTGCCTATGGGAGAAGTGGAAGTTGATAGAGATTACCTCCCAAGTGATGTTATCTGAGCCACCCGAGGAGTCTGTCACAATCGAACACCTTTCTCTTCGGTATTATGTGGGTGTTATAAGGGTTTATGTAATAATACCTTAGCACTATGATTATGTGCATTATTTTTGTATATATTAAATAATATACATTTATTTTATTATTGTTATTACTTTGTAAATTATTTTTATAGCACAAATAGTATTTTTAGTTAATATTCAACTAAGAAAAATATTTTGATAAATTAATGTATTTTTGAATAGAATAATATTTTCGTAAAATATTATTATTATTAAATTACATTTATTAAGTATAAATGATCGGATTATTTTATTGAATACAATTGTAATTTTTATTATGTTTTGAATGTTTTTTTATCCAAAACAATTAATTTAAGATAAATGTAGATTTTTATTTTAAAAGTAAAAAATTCACATATTTAAATTTTTTTTTGGATAAAATTAATATTATTTTCGGAATCAAGATTTCAAAATTATCTAACTTTGAATTTTTCATCATTTTCTGAGACAGTCGAATTTTTGGGTAAAAATTAAATACTGTTTAAATATATAGTGTGTTTAATGACATCATAATGACCCAATAGTGATGTAATAATAAACTATAAACATTATTTTCCTACAATATATTTTTTACCATTAAAATAATGTGATTTGTTTTTACTTATTTATTTTACAAATCATTAGTGGACCCTCCAAGACTTATAAAACATTTTAGCTTTTTAAATTGATTTTTTGAGAGTGTGACTCACCTCCACATAATAAACCCTATTAATTTAAGAATGTCATACATTGGAATTTTAAAATATTGTATTTTACTCCACTTCAGAAAAAACCATTGTAAAAAACCATGTGTTGTCTTGTGGTTTACATGTGTTTAATGTGCGGTGTCCCTAACCTAAATGATAAAGATTTTCCTCTCCTCTCGTATATAAACGCACCCAAGATCTCACTTCCACTTCACTCAAAGCCTTTACAATTAGAACAAAAAATGTTCTTATCTCTCTACAATCCTCCCAAGACACCCCAAGCTCTCAAGAAGCCTCTCTCAAGCCCCTCCCAAGCCTTTGGGATCACACTTCCAAGTCAGGGATTTATTCCATTCTTATTTTTTTATAATTTTATTTAAGTTGTTAGGACCTTTTATTTTCAATTAAAAATTTTGGGGTATGATTTCACACCTCTCCCATACTAGACTCTTTAAATTTTAATGATGATACACTCCTTTTCTCTCTCACTAATGCCTCCCATGTACCCCTGTTACCATATCGAAATTCAATAAGGACTTTTCTCTCCTCAATTACATTCAAGGAATGATTTGGTATTATGAATATAACTTCCATTAATTATGTTTCTAAATGTATATTTATGTCCCTATTACTATAAATTTCATGTAAATATGATGAGACACACATTTCTCTCTCATCAACCATTTTTATGAGTTCTTATGTCACGCAGTTGTGCATATGAAATTGCACCGCCATTTTACAAGCCAAAATCATTGTGTAGTGAATAAAATGACCATTTATTTATCATAGGTATTCACCTTTATAAACATTTAGTATTTAATGGATGAGTCTCATGTATGAATTCCACATTACTTTACCGTGGAATAAATTATGATGTTTAATCAATCTATGTTGTATTATCTTGTGGCACACTTGTGCATGAAGTGAAATGTTTAAGAAGGGTGCACCCTGATAGCACTCCAATTCATTGGGTAAAGTTTAGTATCATTATAAATCAAGTTCAATTAAGTTTTACTCATGATAACTCAAGTTAAATGAGTATTTACTCATGATCCATGTGAAATGAGCCTTGTCTCATGGTAATACCATGTTAAGTGTTGTTGCCACATTTCCATGTTATAAAAATTTAGTTATATCATGCCTTTATGTTAATTTTTCCGTTCTGATCCATTGATATGTATATTTTCTAACATGTATTTTTTTCTTATTTTAGGCCTTTTTTACTCCCCTACTGGTCTTTATAGCTCACCGTTTTCTAATTCATGTCCTCAGGTTATCCCATGAAATGATACGTACTAGGGAATGTAGTGGTCATGTAAAGGAAGTTTTCAATAAAGATGTCATGTTTCATGTTCTATGTCATTACGTAATGTTACTAATGTAACATCCCAAGTAAGTAATGAATAATATATATTTTTATCTACGTCTATTAATGATTAAGATAGTGTTATAGAAGCTTAAAATGAAAATAAATCCAATCTTAAGCATGGAATACACTAATATTCTTAAAAGATTGTTTTACTGCCTTATGATGGAAAACCCTTATTAAATATATCTTTTGACAATTTTAAATACTATGATTGTCAAAATAAACTTATTCTTTATGATTGGGACATCAAAATTTACTTTGTGTGAATTTTTGGTATTTTTCTGATAATGTTCGTTTTTTAATGAATAGTGAAAAATACTACATTTTACATCAAAACTGCTTTTTAATCTAATTTATTTATATGATTAGATTATGTTTTGATTTGGTTTTGAAGTGAAATTAGAATATATTTTTACCATTTAATCTAATTGTGGTCATTGGAATCAATTTCACTATGAAATTGGACTTAAATTGGTGTCAATATTTTGATACTTATTGTCACATAAAAACACGCTATTTTCTCTGACAACGGGAATTAATTATTAAATTAATTATTGTGACTTATATGTTTTTAATTTTGTAAAATAGACTTAATTTTTTAATTCTGAATATCAAATATAGCTTAGGGTGGATTTTTGGTAATTTTCTGAAAAACTTCAATTTTTGATGAATAGTGAAACCACTAAGTGGTACTTATAAAAACTGATTTTTCCGTTTAAATGAAATTTTTCCATCATTGTGTTTTGAATTTCGAAAATCTGACATACATGGTCGTCATTAAGAAGTAAAATGTGGTTCAATGAGATTAAAATAATTTTTTGGTGAATAGTAACTTATTAAGTTTTAATCGTGATTAGTGGTAATTAGTGTAGTTTAAGGTAAAAATAATGCTTTAATAAAATAAGATGAGCTTGACACATGTACTACCCTCATTTGTTGTGTCATGGCCGAACATGAAAAGCCATGGGTCAACTTGGGGACCCCATGGATCCACTTTGGTTGGGAAATGACATAAATAACTTTTTATTTAGTGTAAAAGTAAAAATGACACAAACATAATATGTTTTACAAAAACAATTTTTACATAGGGTTATAAAGATCATTTTTTTGATTATAAATAGTCATTGGAAATATAAAACGATTTCCTACATCATAGTATTTTTTTAATAATTTTTAGACTTTAAATAAATTAAACTATTTATGACATCATGATGATGCAGCGATGACCTCATTATTTCATGATTTAAATAAAATGGAAAGATAATGAAAAATCTAAAACCTACACATGGAAAAAACCAATTGGATGAGTGGATTTGGAAGCCTTATCACCTTATCCTATAATTATAGCAATGTGGGACCTTTTTAATCCGAAACTCTTTTTAAAATAAAGTAACTTATCTTTACTTTCCAAAAGTGCCCCTCCTCTCCTCTTATAAAAGGCCCCCACCTCTACCTCATTTCAAACACTCCTCAAGCCTTTGGCTCGGCCAACCCCTGCCCATTTACACTCTCCACATCCCTCTCCTCATCCTAGAGGATTCCCTTTGGGCAGAATCCTTTCAAATGAAGCCTTTAGGCTCAAATCAAAAGGAGTTACACTTTTAAAGGTAATTCATTCTCTCATGTTCATTTGTTTTATTTTGCTTCTCCAACCACCTAAACTATTTTTATTTACTTCTTTTAACAACACCAGTATCTTCAATATACTAGGATGTTGTTATAAGATTTATTTGAGCTAGAATCTCACAAAACTACATCAAATGGTTAAAGAACATAGGGTTTCCGTGGATGGCGAAATTCTGCCTCCCGAAACGATGATTGTTCAATACTCATTTAACTCCTTCAAAGGTGGCCATTATGATGTCACTATTTTTATATATGATATATGATATGTTTATGTCTTCCTTAAGCTTCTGTTTTTTTTCATTTTGGGCATACCATTATGGTTTCCATTATGGGTAAACACGATATCATCATTTTAGGAAGTGCGGACTACCGCCACCAGAAAGTGATTTGATTCGTTAATACCATATGTGGGATGTGTAAAGGATAAAGTTAATGATATTTTATATATTATTATTCTGGAATTATAATATACTCTTATATCATTATGATTCCATTCCAGAAAATACGAAATAGAAATGGAAGTAGTGTTCATGTGTACGTACGGCTTACCGTCTCCATGAACGGTGCATTTCATTTCTTACCTCTAAATGTGATGTAATATTATAAATACATGTATATGATGAATATATATGATATATATTTTATACAAATAATTATTATCATTCTGGATATAATGAACCTTTGACCAAATTAACAACATGTAAGTGTAAGAAGTCTATTTTTGACTTAAGAACCAAATACCGACAAAATGAACATTATTAACTTAAATGATAACATGATGTTCATAACATGGTATAAAAGGAATAATGAACTTGAAAAAGGTTCATAATCAAGTAGAGATTAACTCAAGTTTATTATTCATGAGATTAAAGAACGGTGGAGTCAAGTCGGATACGAGGTATGGGACTTCGTCTCAATCTCCTTTCATTGAGGCATATTTTGTTTTATACACAACCTTCTTTTATACGGTGTATAAAACCCTTTTACTTTTACGTTTATTCAAAAGGAATCTTTTTTATATGAAGCGTTTACTAAACGACAAAAGGGAATGTTTTTGTCGTACGTATGCGGCGACAACGACTTCTCCGCCGTCGTGATCGTTATTTGAGTTTCGGTTTCCTCTACAAGCCATACCTTCTTTTTAAAATAAAAATAAGTACCATGTTTTACTTTTCTTTTATTTTGGTATTGAAAATGGTTTTCATAATTTTTTTATATCAATGTTTTGTATTGATATCTTGTGATTGAATGGTAGAAATGTTATGTTTCCTTTATGCATGTTTTATGTGATACGATTATGTTGAGGTTCTTGGGCATTTTTATGAAGACAGGTGGTTTCGTGATAAACTAAGGGCGGGTGAGCCCGATATAGCTCTCCAATGCATTGGGTAACGCGAAGGAGTGAAACGTTAAGGTTTCTCCGTAGAGATTTAGGGAATATACTGTGATGGGTATTCTAAACGTAACCAAGAGGGTTACTCCCTACGTAAGAATGTTATGAATGCCTCAAGTTACCTTTATGTATTATGATTTCTATGATTTGATCATGATTTTATGAGGTATGTTAAAGTGCCTATGTTTTATGGGTAAAGTAAGATTTCACTCTTATGTATCTATGTACCCATGTTTCCTTTCCATGTTTTTATAACCCATACTGAGCTTTTTATGCTCATCCCATGTTTTTTTTGAAATGTTTTTCACAGGTCAAGGGAAAGGTACATGATATGATGATAGTGTCAAGGAAGTGTCAAGAATGAATCCATGTTTTATTTTAAATATGTTTCCATTGATGGGAATGAAGAAACTATCTTTATGTGAACACTTTGTTTATATGTGGAATGTAATGCAAGTTTTATGATCTAATTCTCTAAAACTCTAAACCCGAAAATATCCTCAATGTGTAATCTTGTAATAACTCAAGATTAAGTAAGGTTTAAGGTTGGGGCCTTATAGTTGGTATCAAAGGTCGGTTTAGATAACTTTAGGAGTTATAATTCTATTAAATGATTATCCAAAAATATTTTTTTATGGTCAAATTGAAGTGATATAGAATTTGAAGATTACCATGTTGCTTCATCTAAGACATGTTTGTTAAGAATGGTTTTCCGCAGAGGAAACAGGGAAGCTGTTCTAGGAAGGCATACAGAAGGAAATAACCTTCTGAATCAGCATCCAAAAATGGTCAAGATTGGATCTGAACAGTTTGTTGCAGTAATGGTGCAGTTGACTCAAGCGATAAATGGTGGTGGTATCCATGCACGAGATCAGCCAGATCAACCGCAGAGGAACATGTCAGTGGTGGAACATTTCATGAGGCAACATCCAGCATCATTCAGAGGATCATCTGACCCTGTGCTAGCTGAAGGGTGGATTAAAGCACTGGAGAAGATTTTTGATGTCATTGGGTGTTCAGACAATCAAAAGGTTAGTCTTGCTATTTACCGTTTCGAGGGTGAAGTAGATCAGTGGTGGTCTATGGTTAAAAATATCAGGGACGCCGATGAGATTGATGCTCTTGATTGGGATGAATTCAAAGGTATGTTTCTTGAGAAGTATTTTCCTAAGGCTGTTCGACTTAGGATGGAAAAACAATTCTTGGAATTGAGGCAAGAGGAAGACTCAGTGGCTGCCTATGAAGAAAGGTTTACTCGTTTGGCAAGGTATGCTCCAAATTTTATTCGAGACCTTGATAGTAAAATCAATCATTTTTACTTGGGATTAAAGCCAAAATATCGAAGGGCATTAGCTTCTCGTGAGTTTAAAAGTTATGAAAAGCTTGTTCGATGTGCTGAGAAGGTGGAAATGGAGTTTGCCGATGACCAAGTGTTCAATAACAACCAGCAGAAGAAGAGACCGAGGTGGCAGGAGAAAGGTAATAATTCTTCAAAAAAGTCTGATGGTAAGAGAACTAAGTTTCCAGTTTGTGATAAATGTGGAAAAAGTCAAGCTGGGGAATGTCTTCGGAATTATGGAAAGTGCTACCGATGTGGTAAGATGGGACATAAGGCTCGTGATTGCACTGAAAAGGATCAAGGTGAAGGTAAGACCAAATTTGATTTACAGTTAGTGAAATGCTATAAGTGCAATGAGATGGGTCACTATGCAAACGAGTGTCCGACAAAGAGCTTGAGTGATGGGAAACAGTTAGACTAAAAGCAGAAAGGGGTGGTTAAATCCTTTGCAACTACTTCAGCAGATGTCAGGCCATCAAATGAAGTTGTATCAGGTACTTTGTTTGTTTTTTCAGATTATGTCAGTGTGTTGTTTGATTTGGGGTCTACACATTCTTTCATCTCTGAAACCTTTTCTAGTAAAATGTGGATACCATCTCAAGAAATGACTCCTGAACTTTTGGTAAAAACACCTGGGGGAAATGTTGAGGCAAAAAGAATTTATAAGAATCTTCCTATCCTTATCTGTGGAAAGAACCTACTTGCAAACCTTATTGTTCTACCTCTAGTAGAGTTTGATGTTATCCTGCGTATGGATTTGCTCTCTATTTACCATGCTAAGATTGACTGTAGAGCTAAAGAAGTTTTTTTTCAGAAAGACTTTCAGTTTGTGTACAAGAATGAACGTTTACTTTTGATAACATATCAAGAGGCCAAGAAACTTGTAAAAGATGGAAATGAATGTTACCTTGCACACGTCGTTGAAAATAAAGGAACTATTCAGATTAATTATGTGCCAGTGGTAAATGAGTATCCTGATGTTTTTCCTGATGAGTTGCCTAGAATAGTACCAGATTGGGAAGTTTAGTTTACTGTTGACTTAGTTCTTGATGCTAAGCCAATTTCAAAACCCCCTTATCGAATGGAACAAATTGAACTTTTAGAGTTGAAGGAGCAATTGCAAGATTTATTAGAGAAAGGTTTCATTAGACCTAGCACATCACCATGGGGTGCTCCTGTTTTATTTGTTAAAAAGAAAGATGGTTCTATGAGACTTTGCATTGATTTTAGAGCCTTGAATAACATCACTATTAAGAACAAATATCCTTTGCCTCATATCGATGATTTGTTTGATCAGCTCCAGGGATCTCAGTTTTTTTCAAAGATTGACCTGAGATCGGGGTACCATCAGCTGAAGGTAAAGGAGGCAGATATTCCGAAGACCACGTTACGTACGAGATATGGCCATTATGAATTTGTAGTAATGCCTTTTGGGATAACCAATGCACCTGCAGTAATCATGGACTTAATGAATAGAATTTTCCATGAGTTCTTGGATAAGTTTGTGGTGGTTTTCATTGATGATATTTTGGTGTTTTCTAAAAGTAAAGAGAAGCATGAAAGACATTTAAGGGTTATCTTTCAAACCTTAAAAGAAAAGAAACTGTATGGGAAATTCAGCAAGTGTGAGTTTTGGTTGCAAAAAATTTCTTTCCTTGGTCACCTTACTTCCAAAGATGGAATAACTTTTGATCCTACAAAAACAAAATTGGTGGAAGAATGTCCAAGACCCACAAATGTAACCGAGATTCGTAGCTTCCTTGGTTTGGCGGACTATTACCAAAGGTTTGTTAGAAATTTTTCACGGTTGTCTAGTCCAATGACTAAGCTAAATCGAAAGGGTGTTAAGTTTATCTGGACAAAAGAATGTGATGATTTTTTTCAGGAATTGAAAAGAAGATTAGTGAATGCTCCAGTTTTGGAACTACCTTCCAGGAATGGTGAGTTTAATATATACAGTGATGCTTCATTGAAAGGACTTGGTTGCGTCCTAATGTAGAATGATCAGGTAATTTCTTATGCTTCACGACAGTTGAAAACTCATGAGGTAAATTACCCTACACATGATTTGGAATTAGCTGTTGTTGTTTTTGCTTTAAAAATTTGGAGGCATCATTTGTATGGAGTAAAGTGTGAAATATATACCGATCACAAAAGTTTAAAGTATATATTCACTCAGAAAGAGTTAAACATGAGATAGAGGATATGGCTAGAATTAATCAAGGATTATGATTGTACAATTCATTACCATCCGGGAAAAGAAAATAAAGTGGCTGATGCTTTGAGTCGAAAAAGTAATGCTTCATTAACAATGTTGCGTTTGGAACGTGATCCTTTGGTTAAGGATTTGATGAACTTTGGCATAGAAGTTGTTGGTGCAGGAAGTCCTTCTGTTTTGTTTCAGGTATCAGTGTGATCTTCTCTATCAGATAGAATCAAGCAAGCACAGAAGCAAGACAGTGAGTTGCAGAAAAAGGTAGAGCTGGTTCAGAAAGGTAAGTTGCCTGAATTCAACATTGATAATGATTGTGTTTTGAGATTTGGGAAGAGATTGTGTGTGCCTTGTGATTCACAGTTGAAGAGAGAGTTGTTATGTGAAGCTCATAGTTCTCCGTTTTCAGTTCATCCGGGAAGTACTAAGATGTATAGAGATCTGCGGGAGTACTACTGGTGTGATGGAATGAAAAGAGATATTGCTGATTTTACTGTGAAGTGTTTGACTTATTAGCAGGTTAAAGCAGAGCGGCAGTTACCGAAAGGGATGCTTCAGCCTTTACCAGTGCCAGAATGGAAATGGGAGAATATATCCATGGACTTTGTTGTTGGATTACCGAAGACATCTCGAGGTAATAATGCAATCTGGGTTATTGTTGACCGCTTGACCAAATCTGCTCATTTCCTTGCTATACGAGATACTTTCCCTCTTGATAAACATTCCCGTTTGTATCTTAAAGAGATATTCAGGTTACATGGAGTTCCTCTCTCCATTGTATCGGATCGTGATCCCATGTTTACTTATAAGTTTTGGAAAGGCCTTCAGAAGTCGTTGGGTACTGAATTAAATTTTAGTACAACTTTTCATCCTCAATTAGATGAGCAGTCAGAACGAACAATTCAGACATTGGAGGATATGCTACGATCTTATTCTATGGATTATCAGGGAAGTTGGGACCAACATCTTTCCTTGGTTGAATTTTCATATAATAACAGTTTTCATTCCAGTATACAGATGGCATCATTTCAGGCATTATATGGGAAGCAGTGTCGAACTCCAGCTTTCTGGGATGAAGTGGATGAAAGGAAGTTGATGGGACCAGAATTGGTAGAAGAGATGGTAGAAAAAGTTCAGACGATTCAGAAACACATGAGATCAGCTCAGAGTAGGTAGAAGAGTTATGCGGATAACCGGAGGAAGGATCTATCTTTCGAGGTAGGTGATCATGTTTTTCTCAAGGTTTCTCCTTGGAAAAGTGTGATGAGATTTGGTAAGAAAGGAAAGTTGAGTCCAAGGTTCATTGGACCATACGAAATTCTGGAGAGAGTTGGATCAGTTGCATACCTAGTGGCTTAACCTCCGAGTTTATCTCAAGTACACAATGTTTTTCACGTTTCGATGTTGAGAAAGTATATGCCAGATCCATCTCATGTTTTGAGTCCAGAGGTAGTTCAGCTGGAAGAGAACCTATCTTATGAGGAACAACCGGTCCAGATTCTTGACCACAGGGAGCAAGTGTTACGGAATAAGGTGATTCACCAGGTAAAGGTTTTGTGGAAAAACCACATGATTGAAGAGGCAACATGGGAATCTGAAAATGCAATGAGGGATAAGTACCCCCATTTATTCGATAAGTAAATAAATTGCGGGGACACAATTTTCTAAAGGGGGGAAGGATGTAACATCTCAAGTAAGTAATGAATAATAGATATTTTTATCTATGTCTATTAATGATTAATATAGTGTTTTAGAGGCTTAAAATGAAAATAAATCCAATCTTAGGCATGGAATACACTAATATTCTTAAAAGATTGTTTTACTGCCTTATGATGGAAAACCCTTTTTAAATCTATATTTTGACAATTTTATAAACTATTTTTGTCAAAATAAACTTATTCTTTATGATTGGGACATCAAAATTTACTTTGTGTGAATTTTTGGTATTTTTCTGACAATGTTCATTTTTTAATGAATAGTGAAAAATACTGCATTTTACATCAAAACTGCTTTTTAATCTAATTTATTTATATGATTAAATTATGTTTTGATTTGGTTTTGAAGTGAAATTAGAATATATTTTTACCATTTAATCCAATGGTGGTCATTGGAATCAATTTAACTTTGAAATTGGACTTAAATTGGTGTTAATCTTTTGATACTTATTGTTACATAAAAACACGCTATTTGCTCTGACAGCGGGAATTAATTATTAAATTAATTAATGTGACTTATATGTTTTGAATTTTGTAAAATAGACTTCATTTTTGAATTTGGAATATCAAATATAGCTTAGGGTGGATTTTTGGTAATTTTCTGAATAACTTCAATTTTTGATGAATAGTGAAACCACTAAGTGGTACTTATAAAAACTGATTTTTCCGTTTAAATGAAATTTTGCCATCATTGTGTTTTGAATTTCAAAAATCCGACATACATGGATTTCATTAAGAAGTAAAATGTCATTCAATGAGATTAAAATAATTTTTTGGTGAATAGTAACTTATTAAGTTTTAATCGTGATTAGTGGTAATTAGTGTAGTTTAAGGTAAAAATAATGCTTTAATAAAAGAAGATGAGCTTGAAACATGTCCTACCCTCATTGGTTGTGTCATGGCCGACCAATACCAGCCATGGGTCAACTTGGGGACCCCATGGATCCACTTTGGTTGGGAAATGACATAAATAACTTTTTATTTAGTGTAAACGTAAAAAGGACACAAACAAAATATGTTTTACGAAAAAAATTTTTACATGGGGTTATAAAGATCAGATTTTTGATTAAAAATAGTAATTGGAAAGATAAAAATATTTCCTACATCATAGTATTTTTTTTATAATTTTTAGACTTTAAATAAATTAAACTATTTATGACATCATGATGATGCAGCGATGACCTCATTATTTAACGATTTAAATAAAATGGAAAGATAATGAAAAATCTAAAACCTACACATGGAAAAAACCAATTGGATGAGTGGATTTCGAAGACTTATCACCTTATCCTCTAATTATAGCAATGTGAGACCTTTTTAATCCGAAACTCTTTTTAAAATAAAATAACTTATCTTTACTTTCCAAAAGTGCCCCTCCTCTCCTCTTATAAAAGGCCCCCACCTCTACCTCATTTCACACACTCCTCAAGCCTTTGGCTCAGCCAACCCCTGCCCATTTACTCTCTCCAAATCCCTCTCCTAATCCTAGAGGATTCCCTTTTGGAATAATCCTTTCAAAAGAATCCTTTAGGCTCAAATCAAAAGGAGTTACACTTTTAAAGGTAATTCATTCTCTCATGTTCATTTGTTTTATTTTTCTTCTCCAACCCCCTAAACTCTTTTTATTTACTTCTTTTAACAACACCAGTATCTTCAATATACTAGTATGTTGTTATAATATTTATTTGAGCT
This sequence comes from Viscum album, assembly GCA_963277665.1. Classification (NCBI taxonomy): domain Eukaryota; kingdom Viridiplantae; phylum Streptophyta; class Magnoliopsida; order Santalales; family Viscaceae; genus Viscum; species Viscum album. The sequence continues at coordinate 458,841,941 of OY728157.1, read as the reverse complement.
ACAATATCACACAAATACATCAAATGGTTAAAGAACATACAGTTTCCGTGGATGGCGAAATTCTGCCTCCCGAAACGATGATTGTTCAATACTCATTTAACAGCTTCAAAGGTGGCCATTATGATGACACTATTTTTATATATGATATATGATATGTTTATGTCTTCCTTAAGCTTCTGTTTTTTTTTCATTTTGGGCATACCTTTATGTTTTCCATTATGGGTAAACACTTTATCTTCATTTTAGGAAGTGCGGACTACCGCCCCCTGAAAGTGATTTGATTCGTTAATACCATATGTGGGATGCATAAAGGATAAAGTTAATGATATTGTATATAATATTATACTGGAATTATAATATACTCTTATATCATTATGATTACATTCCAGAAAATACGAAATAGAAATGGAAGTAGCGTTCATGCGTACGTACGGCTTACCGTCTCCATGAACGGTGCATTTCATTTCTTACCTCTAAATGTGATGTAATATTATAAATACATGTATATGATGAATATATATGACATATATGTTATCCAAATCATTAATATCATTCTGGATATAATGAACCTTTGACCAAATTAACAACATGTAAGTGTAAGAAGTCTATTTTTGACTTAAGAACCAAATACCGACAAAATGAACATTATTAACTTAAATGATTACATGATGTTCATAACATGGTATAAAAGGAATAATGAACTTGAAAAAGGTTCATAATCAAGTAGAGATTAACTCAAGTTTATTATTCAGGAGATTAAAGAACGGTCAGGTTAAGTCGGATACGAGGTATGGGACTTCGTCTCAATCTCCTTTCATTGAGGCATATTTTGTTTTATACACAACCTTCTTTTATACGGTGTATAAAACCCTTTGACTTTTACGTTTATTCAAAAGGAATCTTTTTTATATGAAGCATTTACTAAACGAAAAAAGGGAATGTTTTTGTCGTACGTATGCGGCGACAATGACTTCTCCGCCGTCGTGACCGTTATTTGAGTTCCGGCTTCCTCTACAAGCCATACCTTCTTTTTAAAAGAAAAACAAGTACCATGTTTTACTTTTCTTTTATTTTGGTATTGAAAATGGTTTTCATAATGTTTTTATATCAATGTGTTGTATTGATATCTTGTGATTGAATGGTGGAAATGTTATGTTTCCTTTATGCATTTTTTATGTGATACGATTATGTTGAGGTTCTTGGGAATTATTATGAAGACAGGTGGTTCCATGATAAACTAAGGGCGGGTGAGCCCGATATAGATCTCCAATGCATTGTGTAACTCAAAGGAGTGAAACGTTAAGGTTTCTCCGAAGAGATTTAGGGAATATACTGTGATGGGTATTCCAAACATAACCAAGAGGGTTACTCCCTACGTAAGAATGTTATGAATGCCTCAAGTTACCTTTATATCTTATGATTTCTATGATTTGTTCATGATTTTATGAGGTATGTTAAAGTGCCTATGTTTTATGGGTAAAGTATGATTTCACTCTTATGTATCTATGTACCCATGTTTCCTTTCCATTTTTTTATAACCCATACTGAGATTTTTATGCTCATCCCAAGTTTTTTTTGAAATGTTTTTCACAGGTCAAGGGAAAGGTACATGATATGATGATAGTGTCAAGGAAGTGTCAATAATGAATCCTTGTTTTATTTTAAATATGTTTCCATTGATGGGAATGAATAATACTATCATTATGTGACCACTTTGTTTATATGTGGAATTTAATGCAAGTTTTATGATCTAATTCTCTAAAACTCTAAACCCGAAAAGATCCTCAATGTGTAATCTTGTAATAACTCAAGATTAAGTAAGGTTTAAGGTTGGGGCCTTATAACTAAGCCCCAAATAAAATAGGCCTCTCAATCTTTTATCTTTTATCAGGTGAATATTTTATGTAATCAATCATGTTTAAGTGTGTAATAAAAAGCAGGGTTGTTATAGTTTGTATGAGAGGATATGTTTAGTTATTTTTGGGATTAGGATATGAAATCCCTAGTAAATCCTTAGAGATAAGACTACGTATAATAAGAACATCCCAAAATTTTGGGGAGTATTGAGTATGTTGTTTATCAAGAAAATACATCTCTTCTATGATATGAGCAGTTAGAGGTGGCTCTGGCACATATGTACCTAGGAGTGAATACTCCGACAAGTATTTTCAGGTTTGACCCGAGGTATCCTAATACACAAAAACAGGCCTTGCTGCACTCTTGGTTATGACACTCCTGGGGGATATGCTTTGGTAAATTCACATTCTTTGTATGGACCATTATTAAGGGAATTGAAAAAATGAACCTAATAAGATATGTTAGAAAATAGATCATTGATAACATATATTGAAGCCCATATATTCATATGTTAAGGAAAAAATGTTATTTATACGTTATATGTTTTGGTCCTCGGATTTCCCTTTGTGAGTTACCACTAAATTTCCTTTTATTCCAGATAATGGCTGCTAATAGGAGGACTTAGGCTAACAACCAATGTGAAGATCAATTTGATGACTATTCTAATGATATGCTCAACCAAATGGGAGAAGGAATCACGAACATTGTCACGATACTCTCTCATTTAATTCATTATTTTAATAGAAACATGGTTCAAGAAGAACGTTCAACCCCCCCCCCCCCCGAAGAAATAAGAAGTCATAATAAAGAGCTTCATGAGACAATGACCTATTAATTTTAATAGATTATCTGACCCCTCAATGGTGTACATTCATCAAAAATATGAATCCTGAGGAGGAGATCGAGGCGTTGGAATGGAAGGATTACTAGAATTTGTTTTTGATAAATATTTTCCTTACACCCTCTACCTTTATATGGAAAGGGACTTCCCTTCCCACAACAATAAAGATTGCCAATACATCAGAGTGTGTGAGGGAAACTTCATAGGGCTTGGAGATCCATGAATTTGACTGCTATGAAGAAATTTTCTGATGTTCCCTCAAGGTCGAAATGGAGATTAAATAATATCAGGGTTATCATGGGGATAAGAAGCATAAGGTGGACTTCAATTCTGGAAGTCCGATGGATAAATCCAATGGTGAAATGAAATTATAGCACCCCACTTTCCAAAGGTGTGGAATTAAGTACCCCGGAAATTTCCTGATGGGGATGAGGAAATGATTTAGGTGTGAAAGAGAAGAGAAACTAGCCATTAACTGCCAACAACAGAAACCCACAGCCACAAAAATGGAGATGAATTCTTCATTGTACTCTCAATGCATTTTTCATTTCTTTAACTATAAATAACCAAGGAACCTTGCAAATCAGTTCCCTAAGACGAGGATTTTTAGAGGCAACCAACAACCTCCATAGCAGCAAGGGTGGGCTTTTTCCATCACTATATCCAAAGTGAACCCCGAAAATGAAGTGTCGAATGGTACACTAGTTATTCATTCCAGAATAGAGAACATAATTTTTGATTAGAGTCATAAGAATTATTTTATATTGAAAATGTTCATTAGAACAATCTCAACATCACCACAAATTATGGAATTAAAGATGTTGGTGAGTACAAAAAATGGGGAAATCATTGCCTCCCATGAATATAAGTCCCCCTATCATAACATGTGGATTGAACTTCTCGGAAATCCTCGTCATACTCCCTACGGTGTAATTTGATGAAATTATTGGCATGAATTGGATTTCCCTCTATATAGCCAATATAAATTTTCGTGAGAGGGAAATAACTCTTCATATGGAGAATCGACTGCCGATTCTATAAAAGTATGAGGAAGATGAATCTTCTTTATAAACATAATCTCTAGCATGGATATTACTTCCCTATGAGAACAAGTATCTAACTTGGATGATTGATTTGGAGGAGGAAACCATCTTTGAAGGCATGCCTATTGAGATGGGATTCGCTAAAGTGTTTCCTGAGTAATTGTCTAGTCTTCCTCCTAGAAGAGATGTTGAATTCTCAATTGACATTATACTTTGTGTATTTACAATATCCAAGACTCCGTACAAAATGGTTGTTGTAGAGCTTGAGGATCCGAAGAAACAACTACCAGAGAGTCTAGATAATGGGTTTATATGCCCAGGTGCTTCACTGTGGGGTGCACCAGTACTCTTCGTCAAGAAGAACAATGGGTCAATGCACCTTTTCATTGATTATCGTGAGCTTAAAAAAAATCACGATAAAGAACAACTATCCTCTTCCATGAATTGATGATTTTTCAACCAGCTATGTGGAGACCAATACTTCTCCTAGGTAGATTTGCATTTGAGATATTATCAAGTAAGGGTGAGGAAGAAAGATATCCCGATGACTGCTTTTCATACAAGATACGGGCACTATGAATTCATTGTAATGCCTTTCAGACTCGCTAATCCTCCAAAAATCTTCCTGGACTTTATGAATAGATGTTCTAGATATTACCTAGATAAATTTGTGGTATTATTTTTAAATGATATTATAATATACTTCAAAACCACGAATGATGATAAATAGAATCTAATAATTGTACTAAATTCCTTGCGGAGGGATAAGCTCTATGCAATGTACATGAAGGGTGAGTTTTGGTTAAAGGAGGTCTTATTATTGGGTCCTATCAGCAAACGAAATGGGATATCTGTGGATATTTCCAGGATAACTGCAATTAAGGGATGACTGATACCAACATCAATAACAAATATTCATAGCTTCTTGGGGTAAGTTGGATATTATTGTTGATTTGTGAGAATTTTCTCACGACGGTGCAATCCTCTTACCAAGCTAACTCGGAATGGAGTAAAGTTTTCTTGGAGAGATGAATGAAAATAGATCTTCATGGAGTTAAAAAGAAGGCTTATCATTGTTCTTGTGCTCACTTTACCCACAAGTGGAGAAATATTTTTGGTATTCAGTGATGCTTCGAATAAGGGCCTAGATTGTGTGTTGACGCAAAATGATAAAGTGATACCTTACACCTCAAGGCAACTGAAAATCTATGAGAAAAACTATCCCACAAATGATCTAGAGTTGGTGGCTATGATCTTTTCATTGAAAATATAGAGGAATTATCTCTATGGGGAGAATTGTGAGATATATACTGATCACAAGAGCCCCAAATATATATTCACACAAAAAAAGCTTAATATGCACCAACAAATATGGATAGATATCATAAAGTATTATTACTACTCGATCCACTACCATCTCGGTAAGGCAAATAAGCTAGCGGATGCTCTAAGTAGAAAGGATCATTCATCATTATCAATGATGAGAATTGAAAATGATCCAATCTTCTTATATTTTTAGAGGATGGACATGGTAATAATTAGGGGAGGAACATCATCAATTCTTTCTCAAATGATTTCTCAATAGTCCCTCATGGAGAAAATAAAGGATGTTGAAATTATGAAAAAGGAGGAAGCTATTAAAAATGGTAAATCCTCAATGTTCATGGTGTAAAAGGATGGAATTGTGAAATTTGGGTCACTATTATGTGTACCATTCGATCCAGATATAATGAATGAGATTTTGAATGATTCATATAGCTCAACCTTCCCTATTCACCCAAGGAGCACAAAGATGTATCGATGTCTCCAAGTAAGATTTTGGTGGGACAATATGAAAAGGGAGATTGTTGAATATACAAAAAAGGGCCTGGTATTTTAGAAAGTGAAGGCTAAGAGGAAAATGTATAAAGGGATGATGCAACCACTACCTATACCAACATGGAAGTGAGACAACATTTCCATGGAAATTATCACCGGACTTCCAAGGAAATCAAGAGAAACAATTCTATATGAGTCGTTGTGGATCATCTTATGAAGATATACAAATTTATCTCAATTTGAGAGGACTTACCATTGGATCAACTTATATGGATTTACATCCAAGAAGTGGTAAGGATGCATAGAGTACCACTATCTATTGTATCCGATCATGATCCTAGATTCACCTCAATGTTCGGGAAAATTCACCAAAATTCTATAAGAAATGAACTGAACGTCAGTACGGCCTATCATCCTAAAAATGATGACCAATCTGAGAAAAATATTCAGAAAATGGAAGATATGTTAAGATCATGTTCTATGGACTTCAAAGGAGGATGAGACCAACAACTTCAGTAGTTGAATTCTTCTAAAATAACAGTTTCCACTCAAGCATCAGAATGGCAACATATGATGCCCTTTATGGGAAAACGTGTATAACATTGGTGTGTTGGGATGAATTTAGTGAGTTTAAGCCGGTAAGACCTGAAATGGTCGAAGAAATGGTGGAGAAGGTGAAAACCATTCAACAACATATCAAGGCAGCCCAAAGTCGATAGAAGAGTTATGTAGATAACTTTCAATGAGAACATGAGTTCAAAGTTGGAGACATGGTATTTCTAGGAATATCTCCATGGAATAAGTTCATGATGTTTGGAAAGAAATGAATGTTAAGTACTGGGTACATTGACCCCTTTGAGATTCTTGACCGTGTCGGTGTTGTGGCCTAACGACTAGCACTTCCACCTACAATGGCCAAAGTACATGATGAATTTCATGTATCCCTATTAAGGAATTACATAGCAGACCCTTCACATGTACTCTCATCTGATATAGTACAGTTAGAGGATGATATTTTTTAAGAGGATCAACTAGTGAAGATCTTATATCATAGAAAAAATGTTCTACAAAATAAGAAAATACCCCTCATCAAGGTGTTGTGGCACAACCACAAGTTTGAAGAGGCAACATGGGAATCAGAGGAAGTGATGAAGTAGAGTTTCCCTCATCTATTTTAGTATGGGAAAATGAAATTTGGATGGGGAAATTTCTTAAGGTGGGGGGGAGATTTTAATGACCCAAACTTTTATTAACAAAAATTATTATTGATCTTATTAAAAGTATTATTATGTAAGATGGTTATATAACATGTGTAATTACTTGTTTTTATGTTTTTGGATTTTAAAATAATACTATAAATTGTGAATGTTGCTAATATAGATGTTGAACAATTATAACATGATTAGTATAAATACAGGGCTTTAAAATATCCAATTTACTCAGACAAACGAAAGCGATGGCCTCATCCAGTAGACTTGCCCCGTACGAATCCCATTTCTCAGAGATAGAAAATGAGGTGGTGTCATTGGGATTATCTCTTAACCAAGACCAAGCCGAGCTTCAACATGTTATGCTCTAACGGAACAACCGATAGGAGTAGTGGAAGTTGATAGAGATTACCACCTGAGCGATGTTATCTGAGCCACCCCAGGAGTATGTCACCATCACACACCTTACCCTTTATTATTATGCGAGTATTATAAGGGGTTATGTAAAAATACTGTAGAACTATGATTATGTGCATTATTTTTTATATAATAAAGAATATTCATTCATTTTATTATTGTTATTACATTGTATATAGTTTTTAAAGCACACATATTATTTTTAGGTAATATTCAACTAAGAACTATATTTTGATAAATTAATGGATATTTAAATTAAATAATATTTTAATAAAATATTATTATTATTAAATTTCTTTTGTTATGTATAAATGGTCGAATGATTTTTATGAATACAATTATGATTTTTATTAAGGGTTGAAAGATGTTTTTTTTTTCAAACCCCATGAATATTCGATAAAAGTCAGTTTTTATTTTAAAATTGAAAATTAACATATTAATAAAGTTATTTTGATATAATTAATATATTTTTCTGAATCAGGATGTCAAAACTATTCAATAGATAATTTTTCATAATTTTCAGAGACAGTCGAATTTTTTGGTAAAAATTAAATACTGTTTGAATATATAATGTGCTTTATGACATCATAATAACCCAATAGTTATGTAATAAAATACAATAAGCATTATTTTCTACCAATATATGTTTTCAAAAAAAATAATGTGATTTTAGGTTTGATTTATTTATTTTACAAAGCCTTGATGGACCCTCCAAGACTTATAAAACATTTTATCTTTTTAAATTGATTTCCTTGCGAGTGTGACTTAAATCAACATAAGAAACCCTATTAATTTAATAATTTAGGCCATTTATCTTATAATATATTGTTTTCTTCTCCCCTTTTTCAAAATACATGGGAAAACCCCATGGTTGTGTTTGTTGTTTAGATTAGATAAATGTCTGGTGTCCCAAACCAAAATAATTTAGAATTCCCTATCCTTTATTATATAAAACCACCAAAGATCCCACTTACTCTTCACTAAAAGACTTTTTATTTCGACCAAACCCTACCATAATCTTTCTATAATCCTCCCAAGGCTCCCCAATCTCTCAATATCCATCTATCAAGCCCCTCCCAAGCCTTTGGGATCCCACTTCCACGTATGGGATTTCTTCCATTCTCATTTTTTCCAATTTTCATTAAGTTGATATTCACTTTTATTTTCAATTAAAAATTATGAGGTATGATTTCTCACCTCCCCCATTATGCCCTCATTATTTTTGAATAATGAGATACCCCTTTTCTCTCTTATTAATTCTTCCCATTACACCCGTTACCATGGTGAAACTCCCTAAGGAATTTCTCTCTCCTAATTTTCATTCAATAAATTCATTTATATTATGAATCTAAATACCATTACATATGTTGGAAAATGTATCTATATGACCTCCTTACTTTTTATTTTATTACATATTATGAGACACCAATTTCCCTCTCATAAACAATTTTTATGAAGTCTTATGTCACGTCGTTATGCTGCCGAAATTGCACCGCCATTTTCCAAGCCAAAATTATTGTGTAGTGAATACCATACCCATTTAACTATCACGATTATTCACCTTTATGGAAATTTACTTATTTATGGAAGAGTTTCATATATTAATTTCACATTCCTTTACGGTGGAATAAATTATGATGTTTAACGAATCGATGTTATATGATCTTGTGGCACACTTCTGCATGAAATGAAATGTTTAAGAAGGGTGTGCCTTGATAGTGCTCCAATGCATTGGGTAAAGTTTAGTATCATGATATGTCAAGTGAAATGAGGGTTTACTCATAATAACTCAAGTGAAATGAGGGTTTACTCATACTCCATGTGCAATGTGCCTTGGATCATGCTAATACCATCATAAGTGTTGTTGCCACATTTCCATGTGATGATAATCATGCAATATTATGCCTTTAGGTCCACATTTCCTTTATGATCCATTGATATGTATATTTACTAACATGTATTCTATTATTCGTGTTATTCCTTGTTTACTCCTATAATGAGATTTATTTCTCACCCTTTAATTATTCATGTACTCAGGTTATCTCATGCAATTCTAAGTACAAGGGAATGAAGTGGTAATGTAAAGGAAGTTTTTAATAAAGATGATATGTTTTGTATTCTAAGTTTTTATGTAATGTTATTAATACAAAAAGAAACTAGACCTACTTATCTTATATCTTGTATTAAGTGAAGATTTTATGTAATAAATCATGTTTAAGTGTGTAATAAAAAGCAGGGTTGTTATACATCAAAGATAATTTTTACATGAAAAATAATTGAATACCTTAGTCATATATTCTTCTAATATATGCTAATAACTTTAATTACCATAAGCCCTCAATGAAAACATACCTACTTCAAAAAAATCATTGTTTCCTTATTCTTTAAATAAAATCTCTGATTATATTTTATATTCCACAAATCTAAAAATGATGAAACTTTATCAAAGATAATGTAAATGAATTCATCATAAAATCATTAATGAGTTCCAAGGTCATCAATACTATAAAATTTACATTATCCATATAAATATTCTTTTTCTCTCAAATAAACATAATTATCACAAAATCATGAATATATTAAGGTTTATATTTCCCTTAATCAGGTGTTTTTCATGAAATATCACTTTCCAAATAAGTAAATTTTCTTTTTCATCAGGACCAATAAACAAATGCTTCCAAATTCTTTATAAAATACATATACTAAAAAATATTTATATATTTTATGACTCAGATAACTTAATTCTTTAATTAAAGTACATAGAAACTTCAATCATTCCATTTAATTCATAAACCACTAACTGGGCCTCATTATCTTATTATTTAATACATTTTTCCTTTCATACATAATTGTTTGCATCATCATCAATGGAAAAACCTTTACCCATATAGAATTACTGATCCTTTTATTGAGATTACCATGAGGATATTTATTTTTATAATGCTCATACATTCCACATTTAAAACATTCATCTATTCATAGTACCATATGGAGACCAATATTCTCATCTATTTCATTTACTAAAATTTTCATTTTTCATCAACAATTACTTTCTCTGTGCCCTTACTCTCCAAGAGTGAAACATATTCTCTTCACTTTGGGACATTTCTAGGATTGATTTTTCCACCATTAAATACATATATGAATCTAAATATTATATCTTTTATGGTATCCACTACTCTATCTCTCAATAAACTCTTTCATTCTCCTCTTCGGTGAGTCTTGGAGTCGGTTAAGGTGAAATTTGTTAATCATATATTGGGATAACTTGTTATGAATTATCATAATATCATTCACTCTATTAATCACCCCATTTGATTATTCATAATCGCATTGTCCATAATAATCAATGTTAATCTAGTTCCATATTGTTACCTCTATTTACCAAAACAAAGAAAATAGTGTGAGAAACAATAATAATAGTGAGAAAGCACATAATCATAGAGAATCGTTTTTAGGATGTCTAAATAATGACAACTTATTTTCATTATATGAAACATTTTGCTTAGTATATGTCATTCATGGTCATTATTTAAATATACCATGATGGGTCATAAAGAGTTTATAAATTTTGAAAGAATATCCACCTGGAGTGTAAAAAAATTTTCATAATAAGGCCCATTATCATGTACTAGTAAACTATCGAGTCTAGCTCAATGTTCCATTTTTTGAGTTATTTCCCCTACGTACCTTTATGAAAGAGTAATATCTACCTGTAGTATCCATACACGGATGTAGTTTCTTGGAAACCACTCTCTCAATAATTTAACAAAATTCTAGGAAATTTTCTTATCCAATAACTCATTCTTATAATTATGTTTAGAAATACCCCTAGACATATCCTTATAAGAATCCCTTTGGATCTCACTAAATATTTCACAACCTATTTTCAAAAGGTTAACTAAATGTATCCTCTATTACCAACTTTAAAAAATTTAACTTCTTATATATATATATATTACATATTTTTAGATGAATATTCATTACATTAGACAAACCCATATTGAAATATTGTAGAGGTATAGTTCCCTTGGAAATTAGAGAAAACAAACAACTAGTTCATAAGTGTTCTATATCATTTCCTACTTAGTTCCTCATAACTCGAACCCTTTTTAGGTATATCACAGTAATACCTATCATCATAACAGTGGGAAAATAAATATAATAAAGGGTGATATTTGACTCTCTATAGGGGTAAAAAAGGGAAATATGTAATCATAACATGGGAATAAGGGTATAAGAACATATGCATAACATATGAAAACCATACCTTTCATATCAAATATCAAAATCTTGAGTCATGGAATAAAAATTTATAGTTCATAATATGTGAATAATAATTGAATCAAATAATATTTTCTATGAGAACATAAAATTTTCATAAGAAATATATTTTTGGCATAAAAATAATCTTATAACATTGTAAACATGTATAAATAGAAAAAGGTTCTCTCATTAAGTTATGAAAATGAAATTAGGCCCTCAAATAAACTTATGGAAATGAAACTAGGTCTTCTCATAACCTAATGGACATTGAATATAGGTCCAAGAATAATACTATGAAAATTTAATCTATTTTATTCATAACATTGTGAACATTTCATGAGGTTAATGCAAAACATTTTGAACATGTAGTCAGGCTCACACATATTACAATTACACCTATGTTACAAATCATTACCTAATTATTTGGATTGATATATATGTCCCACCCAATACATAATCTATAGATTTTTGTGTTATTTTATTATAAAACATTAATCATATCATAACCCATGAAAATGTGTTTTTTTCCTAGAAACATTCCATTATAGTGTAACCCATGGAAAGAAATGAGTTTCATAAAAGTCTTTTCACCATAATCATAAATCATCCAGATAAATAATAAATATGACATAATTGGGTTATATACTCATTAAATATTTATTAACATCAAAGTATGTCATCTTAGATGAAAAATTATTTTGAAAAATCACTCGGAACATTTTGAGAGGAAAATTATAACAACCTTGCCCTTTATCACACACTTAACCATGATTTATTACATAAAACCGTCACTTGATACAACATATAAGATCAAGAGGTATAGTGTATTTTTGGATTAGGAACATTACATAACAAATTAAAACATAAAACACAACATCTTTATTGAAAAATTCGTTTACATGACCTCCACATTCCCTCATACTTAGCATTGCATGGAATAACCTGAGGACATGCATAAGAAAAGAGTGAGCTATAAAGCCCAGTAAGGGATTAAAAATGGTATAACATGAAGATTAAAATACATGTTAGGAAATAGGTATATCAATATATTCTAAGAGAAACATGAACATAAAGTCATAATATAACGTGATTAACATAACATGGAAGTGTGGCAACAACACTTAACATGGAATTAACATGAGCCAAGGCTCATTGCACATGGAGAATTAGTAAACTCTCATTGCAGATGAAGAACAAATAAAACCTCATTGAACTTGTATTATCATGAGTCAAAACTCATTTCACATTACATATCATGATACTATACTTTACCCAATGTATTGGAGCGCTATTAGGGCACACCCTTCTTAAACATTTCATTTCATGCATAAGTGTGTCACATGGATCATATAACAAGGATTCAAAAAAATCATCATTTCATATATGATAAAAAAATTTGGAATTAATACATGAAACTCTATAATAAATAAGTAAATGTGTATAAAGTTTAATACCCTTGATAGAGATATTGGAATGGTATTCACTACACAATGACTTTGTCTTGGAAAATCATGGTGCAATATCAGCAGCATAACGGCGTGACAGAAGAACTCATAAATCTGGTTGATGAGAGAGAAAAGGGTGTATCATCATATTCACATGAAATGGACAGTATGGAGTTCATATATATAAATTTACCTAGATAAATAATTGATTATGGATTCATAATACAAAAGAAATGCTTGAATGTAAATGAGGAGAGAGAAATTCCTTACGGAATTTCGGCATGGTAACGAGTGTACATGGGAGGAATTAATGAAAGATAAAGGTGGTTTCTCATCATTAAAACATTAATAGTTCGGATTAGGGAGGTGAGAAATCATACCCCAACAATTTTAATTGAAAATAAAACGGCATAAAAACTTAATGAAAAATGGGAAAAATTAGAAAGGAAGAAATCCCTTACTTGGAAGTGTGATCCCAAAAGCTAGAGAGGATTTAGAGAGAAATATTGAGAGCTTGGGGAACCATGGTAGTATTATAGAGAGAGGAGGGAAGAGTCTGGATGAACTAAAAAGGATTTTAGTGAAGAGGACGTGGGAGCTTGGGTGTGTTTATATAGGAAAGGAGAGAGAGTTATTTATTATTTTGGTTTGGGACACCTCACATTAAACAAATCAAAAACAAAAACCAGACCGTGGTTTTGGACCATGATTTTTGAAAAAGGGGAGTGGAAAAAATATTTTATAAATAAAATGGCTGAACTTCTTAAAATAATATGGGTTTTTATTGTAGGTGAGACACACTCTCAAGGAAAACAATTTAAAAAGTCAAAATGTTTTATAAGCCTTGAAGGGTCCACTAAATCTTTTTAAAATAAATAAAACAAACCCAAAATTACATTATTTTATGGTAAAAAATATATTGGCCTAAAATAATGTATATATTATTTTATTACATCACTATTGGGTCATTATGATGTTATAAAACACAATATATATTTAAACAGTATTTAATTTTTACCCAAAAATTCATCAATCTCAAAATTTTATGAAAATTTCACCATTGGATCATTTCGATGTCCTAATTCCAAAAAGAATATTCATTTTATCTAAATAATTTTTAAAATATTTTAATTTTCAATTTTTAAATAAAAACCAATATTTATTAAAAATTCATGGGTTTTCAAAAAACTGCTTTCAAACTTAATAAAAATTACAATTGCATTCATAACATTGTACGATCATATATATTTAATAAAAATTAATTTAATAATAATATTAATATTTTATTAAAATATTATTTAATTCAAAAAATCCTTTAATTCGTCAAAATCTATTTCTTAGTTGAGTATTAACTAAAAATACTATTTTCACTTTAAAAACTATTTACGAATTAATAATAATAAAATGAAATGAAATTATATATTACATATAAAATAATGTACATAATCATAGTACTAGGGTATTGTTACATAACCCATTAAAACACCCACATGTGACCTTATGTTAAGGTTCACAATAGTGACAGACTCTTGGGGTGGCTTGGATAACATTGCTCAAGTGTTAATCTCTATGGGGAAAGTCTACTAGATGAGGTCATCGCTTCTTTTGTCTGAGTAAATTGGATTTGTTAAAGTTCTATATTTATACTAATCATGTGATCACTATTCTATGGCTATATTAGCAATGGTCACAATTCATAATGGTATTTTAAAATCCAAAAACATAAAACCAAAAAATTTCACATTTTATATATCCATTTTTTCATAATAAGACATTTAATTAGATCAATAATAATTTTCATTAATTAATTTTTGGGTCTTTACAATCTTCCCCCCTTAAGAAATTTTACCCTCAAAATTTGCATTTCCCACACTAAAATAGATGTGGGTAACTCTGCTTCATCACTTCCTCTGATTCCCACATCCATTCTTCAAACATGTGGTTTTTCCACAACATCTTCACGAGAGGCATTGTCTTATTTCATAGGACTTTTCCCTATGATCTAACATCTTCACTGGTTTCTCCTTGTAAGAAATATCATCCTCTAAATATACTACCTCTGAAGAGATTAAATGTGAAGGGACTTGTATGTAATTCCTTAAGAGGGTTACATGAAAGACATCATGTAATTTTTCCATGGTAGGTGGAAGTGCTAGTCTATATGCCATAGCCCAAACACGATCCATAATCTCAAATGGGCTGATGTACCTAGGATTTAAATTCCATTTCTTTCCAAACCTCGTGAAATTCTTCCATAGACATATTCATAGAAATAACATGTCTCTAACATTAAATTCATGGTCTCATCGACTGTTATCTGCATAACTCTTCTATCAACTCTGAAATACCTTGATATGCTGCTGAATGGTTTTCACCTTCTCCACCATTTCATTGACCATTTCTAGTCCTAGTAGCTTATGCTCACTGACTTCACCCCAACATGTCGGTGTTCTACACCTCTTCCCATACAAGGCTTCATATGGTGCAATTCAGAGGCTCAAATGGAAACAATTGTTATAAGAGAACTCAGTAAGAGGAAGATGTTGATCCCATCCTCCTTTGATGTTCATTGAGCAAGCTCTCAACATGTACTCATGTGTTTTGGATAGTCCTCTTGGATTGGACATCACTTTAAGGATGATAATTTGTACTGAAGTTCAGATTAGTATCTAGAACATGATGATGACTCTTCCAAAACATAGAGTTGAATCTTGGATCTCAATCAGATTCAATAGATAGTGGTACTCCATGCAACCTTACCACTTCCCTAATATTTATCTATTCTAGTTATTCCAATGATAAATCGTCCCAAATTTCAATGAAGTGTGCAGAATTTGTAAGACGATCCACAATAACCCAGATTGCATTGTTTCCTTTGGATGTCTTTAGAAGTCTGGTGAAAAAGTCCATGGTGATTTTCTCTCATTCCCATGCTGGTATGGAAAATGGTTGCATCATCCCCTTAAACATATGCCTCTCTTCCTTCACTTGCTGACACACCAGACACATTGATGTATACTCACCGATCTCCATCTTCATATTATCCCACCAATAATTCTCTCGGATATCTCGATACATCTTTCTATTTCGTTGGGGAATATAGAAATTTGAACTATGAACATTATCCAAAAGTTCTTTCTTCAGCTGCAGACTTGAAGTAACACATAGTCTTTTCCCAAATCTCACAATTCCTTCTTCATTAACATTGAACTCCAAGGATTTCCCTTTTCTGATAGCTTCCACTTTCTACTGAATTCCTACATCATCATTTTGAGCATCCTTTAACATTTCCAAAAGAGACGGTTGAAAAATCATTTGTGAAAGGATCGATGATGTTCCCTTATTTATAATTCCAATGTCCATCTTCATTAAATCTATGAAGATCTTATCCCTTTCAATTATCATAAATGATAGAATTGATGGTTCTTTTTTACTTAGAACATCTTCCACCTTGTTTTCTTTCCTAGGGTGGTAATGGATTGATCAGTCATTTTCATTGATCAGCTCTAACCATATTTGTTGGTCCATGTTTAACTCTTTTTTGTGAATATATTCTTGAGGCTTTTGTGGTCCGAATATATTTTACACTTCTCCCCAAATAGGTAATGCTGCCAAATTTTTAAATTGAATATCACCACAACCAACCCCATATCATGTGTTGGATAATTCTTCTCATGAACTCTCAATTTCATTGAAGCATAGGCAATGAATTTTTCATTTTTCATCAACACACAGCCCATACTCTTCTTTGAAGAATCACTAAATACCACAAAAATTTCTCCACTTGTGGGTAAAGTGAGCACAAGTGTAGTGATAAGCCTCATTTTCAACTCCATGAATCTTTCTTCACATTCATCACTCCAAGAAAAATTTAATCTCTTCTGAGTTATCTTGGTTAGATGGTTGGAAAATCGTGAGAAATTTCTCACAAATCGTCGATAATATCTAGTTAACCCCAAGAAGCTACGGATATATGTTACTGATGTTGGCCTCAGCCATCCCTCTATTGTAGCTGTCTTGGAGGGATCCATAGATATCCCATTGCTTGTGATGATGTGGCCCATGAATGAGACCTAATTTAACTAGAACTCACACTTTTTGTACATTTCATAGAGATTCTCCTTACGTAAGGTCTCTAGTATAGGTCTCAGATTCTCCTTTTGATCCACCTTGTTTTTGGAGTATATTATAATATCATCATTAAAGACTACCAATTTTTTTTCAAGGTAATCTATAAAGACTATATTCATCAATTACATGAATATTTAATGAGAATTAGTGAGTCGTAAAGAAAATACTATGAATTCATAATGCATGTATCTTGTATGAAAAGCAGTGTTAGGGATATCATCTTTCTTCAACCTTACTTGATAATATCCCGACCGCAAATCCACCTTGGAAAAGTATTGTGATCCATGCAACAGATTGAAAAAGTCATCAATTCATGGGATAGGATACCTATTCTTTATCGTGATTTTGTTAGGCTCAATATAATAGATGAAAAGATGCATTGACCCATCCTTCTTGACAAAGAGGACTGGTTCACCCCACGGTGAAGCACTTGGGCATATAAACCCTTTATCCAGATTCTTTAATAGTTGTTTCTTTAGCTCCTCAAGCTCCAAAACAGCCATTTAATACTGATTCTTGGATATTGGAAATTCCCCAGGTATATGATCAGTTGAGAATTGAATATCTCTTATAGTAGGAAGACTAGGCAATTCCTTGGGAAACACATCAGTGAATTCCCTCACAATATGCATGTCTTTAAGGATGGTTTCTTCTTAGGACTCAATCATCTTAGCCATATACATGTGCTCATAGGGTAGTAATATCCATGCTTGAGATGATGGAGAAAAACAATATTCATCCTCCTCCTTTCACTTGTACAAAATTGGGGGTCGATTCTCCACATGGAGATTGATTTCCCTCTCACGGCAATTTATGTTGTATCAATATAAGGAAAGCCAATCTATGCTGATAATTGCATCAAATTCTACCAGAGGGAGTATGGAAAGGTTCTCTGGAAAGTTCAATCCACATATTATGATAGGGTATGAGTTATATTCATGGGATTCAATGATTTCCCTATTTTCTATACTCACTAAACACTTTACTTCCATGATTTTTTGTGGTGTTGGGATTATTTTACTAAACTTTTGGGATATAAAAGAATGCATAGAACCTGAATCAAAAATTAAATTCTCTATTCTTGAATGAATAAATAGCATACCTATCACCAATTTGTTTTCGGGGTTCACGTTGGCAGTAGTGATGAAAAAAACTCACCCTTGCTGCCTTGAAGGTTGTTGGTTGCCTTCAAAAACCCTTGGCTTAGGGAACTGATTTTCACGGTGCCCTGGTTCATTGTATTTGAAGAAATGAACAATGATTTGACAGTTGAATAGAGTGTTCCTCTCCTCTTTTGCAACTGTAGGTTTCTCTTATTGGTAGTTAATATCTAGGTCCCCTTCTCTTCCACACCTAAATCATTTCTTCATCCCCTTTAGGAAATTTTCGATGTGCTTCTTTCCACACATTTGGAAAGTGGGGTGTTGGATCTTCTTAGCACAATTGGATTTATCCATCAGACTGCTAGAATTAAATTCCACCTTACGCTTCTTATCCCCATGATACCCATGAGATTCACCAATCTTTATTTCAACCTTGGGGGCACATCAGATAATTTATTCATATCTGTTGAAGTCACGGATTGACAGGGATTTCCACAAGCCAGGTTTCATCCCACCAAAGAAGCGGTCAACCTTGTATTCGAGGGTAATGAAAAAGCTGAAGGTATATCTTTCAAGACTTCTGTTGTTTTCCTTGTATTATCCGATAGATTCATCATCTTTTTTCTTTAGGGTAAGGAAGTCTATTTTCATCATAAGTTAGAGGGTGCGTGGAAAATATTTATCGAAAAAAATCTTCTATAAATCCTTTCATTCCAATGCCTCGATATCCTTCTTAGGCTTTGTATTTTTTATCAATGTATTCCATTGATTAGATTCACCATCCACATGATAAACAGCAAACAGAACCTTCTCCTGTTCTAAGCATTGAAGGATAGAGAAGATATTTTCTATGGAGTTGATCCATTGTTCGGTGATTGAGTTATCAAATGATCCATTAAAAGTATGAGGCCTTTCACTCATTAATATCTCGATAGCAAATTGTTCTTTCTTATGGGGGTTTGAAAATTTCCCTAGACCCATATTTAAATTCAAATCTTGAGTTGATTGAGAGTTTATCATGACACATTTCATGATTCCCACTCCCATCTGGTTGGGGATCTCATTAGAAAAATCTTTGCATTGATCTTCACAATGGTTGTTAACCCGAGTTCTCCTATTACCATCCATTGGATGGAATAAAATTAATGTTAGGGATAACACATAAAGGGTAATCCAAATACAAAAATAGAATACTTATAAATAACTTTTATTTCTTTAACTTATGAATCTATTGGCTTCAGTCTATGTTATTCATTATCTACTTTCTAACATATATTCTTAGGGATTTTTTTAAGTCACTTAATAATGCTTCATACTAAGCTTGTGAATTTAAAAAAGAATATCCCTTGGGAGTGTCATAACCAAGTGTGTAGAAAGGCTCATTATTATGCACTAGTTCCCATTTGATTCTAGCACAAAGCAGTGTTTTCCAGTTTTCCCCTTAGGATATATCTATGCTAGAACCGCCTCTACCTACTAATATCTAGATAGGGATGTATTTTCTTGATAAACCAATTACTCAATAATCACCAAAACTTAGGGATTTTTTTATTATACATATTATTCTCTCTAAGGCTTCAATAGGTTTTTCTAATCCTAATCCCAAAAATAACTAAACCTATCCTCTAATACCAACTATTACAACCTTTCTCTTTATTACACACTTAAACCTTATTTATTATAGAAAACCATCACTTGATACCACATAGAATATCGAGAGGTCTAGTTCCTTTGGGGGTTAGTAACATTACATAAATAATTAAAATATAAAACACAACATCTTTATTTAAAACTTTTTTTACATGACCACTATATTCTCTCATACTTAGAATTGCGTGGGATAACCTGAGGACATGTATAAGAAAAGGGTGAGCTATAAAGCATAGTAAGGGAGTAATCAAGTTATAACATGAATATTACAATAAATGTTAGGAAATAGGCATATTAATAATGTTTAAGAGAAACATGAACATAAAGTCATGATATAACATGATTAACATAACATGGGAATGTGGAAACAACACTTAACATAGAATTAGCATGAGCCAAGGCTCATTGCACATGGAGCATGAGTAAACCCTCCTTGCACATGATGTATTATTAAAACATCATTTCACTTTAATTATAATGAGTAAACACTAACTTAACATGATGTATCATGATAATATACTTTACCCAATGCATTGGAGCGCTATTAGGGTGCACCCTTCTTAAACATTTCATTTCATGCATAAGTGTGCCACATGGATCATATAACATGGATTCAATAAACATCATCATTTATTCCATGATAAATGAATGTGGAATTAATAAATTAAACACTATAATCAATAAGTAAATGTTCATAAAGGTTAATACCCTTGATATAGAGATGGGCATGGTATTCACAACACAATGACTTTGGCTTGGAAAATCACGGTGCAATATCGGCAGCATAATGACGTGACATAAGAACTCATAAAAATGGATGATTATAGAGAAATGGTTGTCTCATCATATTCACATTAAATTTATAGTAAAGGGTCATATAGATAATTTTCCCAAGATAAATAATGGAATTTGGATTCATAATAAAAAATATTTGCTTGAATGTAAATGGGAGTGAGAAATTCCTTACGGAATTTCAGCATGGTAACAGGTGTACATGGGAGGCATTAATGAGAGAAAAAGGGAGTATATCATCATTCAAACATGAATAGTACAATATGACGGAGGAGTGAAACCATACCCCAACATTTGTAATTGAAAATAAAAGGGCATAATAACTTAATGAAAAATTGACAACACGAGAAAGTAAGAAATTACTTACTTGGAAGTGTGATCCCAAAGGATTAAGAGAGGCTTGAGAGAGGCTTATTGGGAGCTTGGGGAACATTGGAAGGATTATACAGAGAGGAGTGAAGAGGTTGGATGAACTAAAAAGGCTTTTAGTGAAGAGGACCTGGGATCTTGGGTGGGTTTATATAGGAAAGGAGGGAGAATTTTTTATTATTTAGGTTTGGGAGACCTCACATTAAACTAATCAGAACCACAAACTAGCTCATGGTTTTTGCCCATGTTTTTTTTACAACTGGTAGTGGAAAATAATATTTTATATGGAAAATGGTATAACTTCTTAAAATAATAGGGTTTCTTATGTTGAGGTGAGTCACACTCTCAAGGAAAGCAATTTAAAAAGACAAAATGTTTTATAAGATTGAAGGGTCCGCTAAAGATTTGTAAAATAAATCAAACAAAGAAAAAATAAAATTATGTTAACGGAAAAAAATATATTGTCCGAACATAATATTTATAGTATTTTATTACATCAATATTGGGTCATTATGATGTCATAATTCACATTATATATTTAAACGACATTTAATTTTTACCCAAAAATTCGACTATCTCATAAAATTATGAAAATTTCACCATTGGATAAATTTTACATCCTGATTCCAAATATAATATTCATTTTATCTAAATATTTTTTTTAAATACGTTAATTTTCTCTTCTAAAATAAAAACAACCATTTATCGAAAATCCAGGGGTTTTGACAAAAACAGCTTTCAAACATTAATAAAAATTACAATTTTATTCATAAAATTATATGAACATTTATATTTAATAAAAAGTAATTTAATAATAATTATATTTTATTAAAATATTATTTAATTCATAAAATCCATTAATTCATCAAAATAGATTTCTTAGATGAATATTAAATAAAAATACAATTTGCTCTTTAAAAACTATTTACAATTCAATAATAATAAAATTATATTCTATAATTTATTATATAAAAAATAATTTACCTAATCATAGTACTATGGTCTTGTTACATAACCCCTTAAAACACCTACATATGACCTCAGGGTAAGGTGTGTGATGGTGACAGACTCTTTGGGTTGCTCGGATAACATTTCTCGAGTGGTAATATCTATCAACGTACATTTCTCCCATGGGTGGTTCTTCTTGAGCTTAATGTATTCAAGATCATCTTGGTCTTGGTAAAGATTGAAGCCCAAAGACGCAACCTCCTTTCCAAGCTCCGATAAACGGGCTTCGTATGGGGAAAGTCTGCTGGATGAGGCCATCGCTTCCTTTGTATGAGTAAATTGGATTTTTTAAAGCCTTATATTTATAATAATTATGTGATGACTATTCAATGACTATATTATCAATGGTCACAATTATTACTGATATTTTAAAATAGAAAGACATAAAAACAAAGAAGTTCACATTTTATATATCCATTTTTTTATAATACAAAATTTAATTAGATCTAGAGGAATTTTTATTAATAAAAGATATGGTCATTAAATAAATAGACTTTAAACCTTGAAAAACACTTTCAAAATCATAAACCATTTTTAAAATAATTTTATTTTAAAATAAACTTGGAAAAATATAATGGAATCTTTAAAAATTGATTCTTCATGCTATAAAAAAAATTACGCGTTAAAACACATATTCTTTTAACATTTTCAGAAAAATAAAAACAGTCCTTGTTTCCAAAATTACAAGAAGATTAATTTTAACACTTTCTAAAAAGCAATGAATAATAAAATATTATTTAATAAATCCTTTTTGGAATTTTAAAACATTTTTAAACACATTTCTTGAAAACTTGGATATATAATAATAAGGGGTTTCGACTCAAGAGATAAATTAATTAAGTTAAAAACATTAGTTTGAAATAATTAGTATATAAATATGGGAAAATGAAGTTAGAACATGTATTCTCATGAAATAACCATTTTATAAAAAAAATTCATGAGTTTCTTTATTGATTTATCATAATATTTCCTCATCATAATAATAAACATAAACAATCTTGATAAATAATGATATTGTAATGTCGAACCATTACTACTTTATTATCTTTTGAATCATAGGTCCCATTAAAGAATAAAATAAAATGAAACAACAAATATCATGAAAATAAATAGAATCATGATATAAAATATCAAAGGGAAAATATATACACCTTATATAATAAGATAGGTTCATAACATAACTTATGTCTTAAAGAAGGCAAATTGAGATAAAAATATCTTACTACTTCGGTATAACTTGAACTACAAACCCCATGAAATAGAGATAATATAATGGGTATATAAATCCCATTAATATTAATTATAATAATCATAAAATAAATTCATGTTATATATACCACATAAAAGAAATATTTGGTGAGTATGGCATGTGTCTCACATAAGTAAAAAAGTGAGATGAAAATCCCTTCCCTTAAGTATTGAATTCCTCCATACACATTCATACATAAAATAAAATAAATATAATTTTATTATAAATATATTATAGAACCATAATTATATATATCATACAATATGTGGTTTAATTATGACCATTTATTACCTGTTTGTTATCAATTACATGTCAATGTCACATTTTGGGTAATTACTCTGTTTTTATAATATGCTTTTATTTTTTTGTTCCTATTACTTTGATCATGTATCCATCATCTCAATAATGTTAAAAATGATATTAATATCATATATATTTATTTATTTATTTATATTAATCCATAAAAGTTATAGATAGAAAATGAAATACATTATTCATGGATACGGTAGTTCGTACATACACATGAACAATGCTTCCATTTTCTCAAAGAATGGAAAAAAAGTAAGGTAAATAATACTTAACCATTAAATAGTCATTATGATTTCATATATATAAAAAATATTCATTAAATTTATCCTTACTACCATTCATTCAAAGTGTTAGTTAAAAATGAATCGTATCACTTCGTGAGGTGGTGGTTAGTTGTGCACATGAAAGACATTATCATATCCCAAAAATAATGGAATATATGAAGTTATATGTGATATAATAATTCCATAAGTATGATTTTTATAGATATATCTTATATATTCATTTCATTACTATCTATGTAAAATAAAAATGAAAAAAACATCATATTTGCAGCACCCCCGGTTTAATGTAAGTAGCCCTTGATTTATTTTTTCTAAGTACGTAGTGTTTTTAAGAAATATTTTTAAGGATTTGGTATAATTTTGAATTATTTTTGTGGTTTTTTTGAGGTTCATGGTTTGATCGTGGTTAGTATAAACTATGCAACACATTTAGAAAACCATGTAAAGATAACCTGTGGGACCTCGGGGTTGAAAACAGTTATGCGCACAGTTTGGCCAAACTATGAGGCCACCTAGGAGTAACCTTGAAAAGTGGAATAGAGGTAAAAGCATGTTTGGTGTATGGTTTTTCTAACTATGTTATCCAACCATGTTAAGGGTGTTTTGGAGGCAATGTTTATCACATAGTTTGCCTAACCGTACAACCCAACTCTTAACGGTTAAAATGTAGCTCTTAAAAATTTTACTTCACTAATTTTTTTCCACAATCCCTTGGTTGTTTTTCTATTTTAGACACTAAATAGTTATATATTTTGCCCAAAATTTGTGCAGACTTTCCTCTTCGATCTAAAATTGATCGGTTGGAAAATCATGGTGCATTGAATGCCGGATGACATGTAAGTATTCGTTCCCAGTAGTTTTCCTTAGATATTTTATATTTCCCACTCTTGGATTCATAGATCATATCCATTGGTGATAGATATATGATATTTTAGGCCAATAATGATGATATAAAAATGAGTTTATGTTAGGTAACAAGAACTAAGATGGTTTTATGGAGATTGAAACCTATTTTTGTTGAATAATTCGTATCGTTATTCAATTTCACCATAATTTCTGAGATAGATGGATTCACTCATGACACATTTTATTAGAATATGAATTATAATTTTTAAATTGATCTAATTACATGAATTTTGTTGTGAAAATGATGTGAAATTCATAATAGAACCTCTATTTAGTGATGGTTTGTGGTTTTTGGGAAATCAGTTGTAGTGTAAAGTGTTTTTTTCATTGTTTGAAAATGATCTATTTAAAAAGAGCTTGGTTTTATTTCATATAATTGGATTAATTGATATTTTTTTTAAAGTGATTTTTTGTTGAAATTGTTTGAAATTGTCGGTTTGAAATGGTTTTTACATACATGGTTTTTGTTGAGTTCATGCTTTTGATGTGACCCTTAATAAGGGGTGTGTACCATTAGGGTATAAGGTATTTAACCATGGATATGTGGTGTGTTCATTTGGATTATCATAATATTATGGAAGAAGTATCCTACATTTTTTCTTATAAGTATGGTTCATCGATCTTACATTTGAAAACAACCGTACGTTCGATTGAAAAGTATGGATCATGAACTTTAGGTTCTGAAGTAGAGAAAAGTATTGATCATATACTGTACGTTTGATAGTCGAAGAGAAAAGTACGGATGATCAACCTTACATTTGAGATCAAACTTATGTTTGAAGACTGAATCATCAAATATTACTTTTCTGATCAACCATACGTTTTGAACCTTACATTTATAGAACATATGTTATGCTATTCAACCCCACGTTTGGCATCAGATATTTAAATTACGACTTTAATAAAGAAATAGTATTTATGTAGATTATTTGGATGATTTCATGCCAGATTAAAATCCAAAATCTAAAGTGCATCTTTGAATAATCCAAATACGTTTATTTATTATTTAGATGATCTTTTTAAGAGGATATTTTCATTCCAAATTTTCAGGGGAGTTACGACTGCTTTGTTATTGAAACTTTTGAATATTGCGATTCAAAAGGTGACTTCTAGGGATCTAAATTTAAAATGAGAACGCTCATATTTATTCTATATATATCTGTATTATTTTGATTTACAGGATGAGGAGAATCATTGAAAATAAAAAATTTATATATCAATCTCTTGATTTTTTTTCATTTCTACAATTTACAGAGACAATTGTGACATAGAGATCTGCTGTTATGAAGAGAAGAAAAGATCTATTTTTTGAGGAAGAATAAACACGATTGAATATTCACAGATTCTATATCAAATATATTTTTTTATTCAACTATTATAAAAGTTTAAATGTATATTTTAGGATCTACTACAACCAGATTGACTCATAACTACTCTTACCAGAAGAACATCGTTTTTAAAAATCAAGGATCCATCGAATCTCAATTGCATGTTGTTGGAATTGTGAAGAACAACTTGAAATTATTTTAAAGAACAAATACTCTTTTACTTTTAGTGACCAACTTCTCCTACAAAGTTGTATGTTAGGTTAATGTGTATAAACTAGAAGGCTCTGTTTAACCTCAAACTTTTAAATGTATGAACTTCTTGCACTCAGTTGTGGAACAGTCTGTTGATAAGAGGATTAGATAGTGAAAATCACCAAGCACATGGAGTAGAGCATTGATGGAGTAGACTAGGGGCCTTCGGTTCCCCAAACTATTATACATCGTGTTTCCTTTTTTAATTATTTTCTAATGCTTAATCATTTAGATAATATTGAAAGGACAGATCAAGATCTCATAAA
Organism: Viscum album; assembly: GCA_963277665.1. Lineage (NCBI taxonomy): Eukaryota > Viridiplantae > Streptophyta > Magnoliopsida > Santalales > Viscaceae > Viscum > Viscum album. Next base: position 458,815,399 of record OY728157.1, on the reverse strand, counting down.
GAAATTGTAAAAGACACAATTCACCCCCTCCTCTTGTGTATATTTGGTATAAATCGATCCAAAAAATGGTATCAAAGGTGGATGTTTTGATAAAGCTGTAACAAGCTAAAATTATTTGGATTATATAGAGCACAATGGCTGATACACAAGATGGTATGTCAATGGTTCGATATCCCTACTTCAATAGTGAAACTTATGGATGTTGGAATCAAGGATGATAATTTATTTAGTGAACCTTGGATATAGATTCTACTCGAAAATATAACTCCCAATGTTATTCCAGAGAATTCTGAAACATGGACTGCTAATAGAGAAGCAGAGTATGACATAAAATCAAAAGATATGAATTATATCATCTGTGGTCTTGGACCAGATGAATTCCATAGAGTATCTCAGTGCCCGAAGACTTATGAAATGTGGCCGACGATTTCAGTTGCTGATGAAGGAACTGACAATGTCAGACAGATGAAGAATACTACTACTAATCTTAAATTCAATACATTCATGATGTTTGAAGGAGAAAGAATCAACCAAATGAATAGAAGGTTACAGAGATTGTAAAAAATATCACTACCTTGGGAGATCTAATCAAAAAAGATGATCATGACAAGAAAGTACTAAGAGTACTACCACCTATATGGAATGGAATTTCTAATACTATTAGAAAATCATCTCCTGTCAAAGATTTAAAAATGAGAGAGTTAACTATAACTCTTATGATGTATGAGGCTGAGATGCAGGATGAAGAAAATTAGCATAAGATTCTGATCAACAAAAAAGACATTATTGTAAAAGTAACATCTCAAAATAAAAGCAGAAAGTTGAAGAAGAAGGAAATAAAAGTTAAACCAGAAAGTTTTGATTCATCCAATTTAGATGTGGAATAAGATCAGCTAGCCAAAAAATTCAGTAAGTTTTATCCAAAGAAGAAATTTTGTAAAAATCCTTTCAAAAAGGACAAAAAAAATTCAGATGCTATGAATGCAAGAAAATGGGTCATATCAGACCTGACTATCTTCAACTAAAGGAGGACAAGAAAATGAAATTTTTCAAGAGAAATGGCTATGAGTAGAAAGACAAGAAGGAAATGAAATCTACTTGGAGTGTATCTGAAGACTCAAGTAGCTCGTCAATGTATGACTCATAAAAAGAGGAATCAAATCTGAAAGAATTTTTTTTATGATTTAGATTGATAATTTACAATCCAATTACTCATATGACTCTAATTCAAGCTACTCAAATAATAAACTTGCAGCTTACTACAATATACTTGAAAAGAAATATGAACCTCTATTTAAGAAACACAAATCTTTAAAGAATATTCATAATTTTGTTTTGCGAGAGAGAGAGAGATACTCTACAAAAGAAACATCAGGAATTACTAGGAAAATATAACTTAATTAACACAAACTATACAAATAATGAAACTGAAATAAAAACACTACAAACAAAAGTTGAAACATACAAAAACGTATCTCTTATTTTTACAAAAGATGAAAAAACACTAAATGAAATACTTGGAACAAATTTAATTAATAAGGAATGATATATAATAGGAAGTAAATGTGAAAATCCTAAAATATATAGAAAACCTTTGTTCTTAGTACTAGAAAAGTAATTTATAATTATTGTGGAACAAAAGGTCACATATCTAAAAACTGTTATTTAAGGAAACCACAAATAATTGGGATTAAGAAAGCCTTTTTTAACTATTTTATATGATTATATTTATTATAGAAAAAAAATCAAGTCTAGATTCTCAGGTCTTTGCTAGATAACACTACTGGACCCAATATAAAATGGGTACATAAAAAATCCTTGTTTAAATACCATTGAAGGAAGCAGGTCACCGAAGACAAACTGAAATATGGTATATGGACAGTGGATGCTCTAGGAATATGAGTGAAAACTCATCAAATTTTAGAACTCTAACTCAAAAGGATGGTGGTATAGTCACATTTGGTGATAATGACAAAGGTAATATTATTGGAATTGGAACATTTGGAGATCCAGAAGCTATCTCAATTAATAAAGTATACTATATATAAGGATTGAAACACAACCTAATAAGAATCTCTCAACTATATGATGATGGTTATATTGTCGATTTCTCTAACTATTGATGTTCTATTTTAAAAGATAAATTGTTTAAATGTAGATCACTGAGAACTGATAATGTTTACACCTTGGACTAAAATTTATTTTGTAAACAAAAAGTAAAATGCTTATATACTAATACAAATGAATCTTGGATCTGGAATAGAAGAATTGAAAATTGTAATATATATACATTACATAAGTTATCTAAGAAAGAATTAGTTTCTGACTTTCCTAGTCTAAAATCTGAAAGTGATAGATTCTGTGATGCATGTCAACTTGGAAAGCAGCACAAATCATCCGTCAAATCTGTTAACAAAAGTGCTACATCTAAACCTCAAGAACTTATCCAAATGGATTTATTTGGACCATCATGAATAGAAATATTGGCTGGTAAATTTTATGTGTATATTTTAGTTGATGACTATTCTATATATACTTGAATTTATATTCCAAAATAAAAAAAATGAATCTTTTACTATATTTGAATGTTTTTGCAAAGCTGTTCAAAATGAAAAAGATTCTAAAATAATTTCATTAACAAGTGATTATGGTGGAGAATTTGAGAATCTGGATTTTAATTCCTTTTTCTCAGATATGGGTATTAAACACACCTTCTCTACACCAAGAACACCTCAACAAAATGGAATTTTTGAATGAAAAAATAGTACTATTTAAGAAATAGATAAGACTATGCTAAATGAATACATTATTCCTACCTATGTATAGGTATAAACTATAAGTAAATCCTGTTATATAATTAATAGAGTTTTAATCAGACCAATTTTAAAAAAGACACCCTATAAACTCTAAAATAAATGAAAACCTAAAGCGAACTACTTTAATGTTTTTGGATACAAGGTTTACACATTAAAAACCAAGGAAAATCTTGGTAAGTTTGATTCAAAATATGATTAAGGTATTTTCTTAGGATATTCTTCTACTTCCAAAGCATGTAGAGTTTTTAATAAAAAGTCAAGGATTGTTGAAGAATCAGTTCATGTGAAATTTGATTAATCTGATCCCTTTGAAAAAAGGAAAGACCAAATTGATGAATCTGAATCTAATGATAACATGAGACTTGAGAACATAAAAGATGAATTTGAAAAAGATTTAAACAAAATTGAGTCCAGTTTAGAAGAACATGACATTGAAGAACCTAATAGTGTACTACCTAGACATTCTATAACCCTAAAGAATCACCCTTTAGAAACTGTTATATGAAACCTAGACACTAGAATAAAAACCAGAAAAAATGTTTGAAATATTGTTAAATTATATGCCTTTCTATCCCAATTAGAACCGAAGACATTAAAAGAAGCCTTAGATGATTAAAGTTGGATGATAGAAATACAAGAAGAACTAAACCAATTCCAGAGAAATGAAGTTTGAAATTTAGTTGAAAGACCTTATAACTCACTAGTTATAGGAACCAAATTGGTCATTAGAAATAAACAAGATGATCAAGGAATAATAACTAGAAATAAACAAGACTAGTAGATAAAGGTTATAATCAGGGAGAAGGTATAGATTATGATGAGACCTTTGCACCTGTAGCTAGATTAGAAGCCATTAGGATCCTTTTAGCATATGTATCTTTTATAAAAATTAAATTATTTTATATGGATGTTAATTATACATTTTTAAATAGTTACTTATTGGAGGAATTTTATTTTGAACAACCTCCTGGTTTTTAAAATTCACAAAAACTAGATTTTATTTTTAAACTTACTAAATATTTTTAATGCCTTAAATAAGAACCTATAGTTTTGTAAGAATGAATAAATTCTTTTCTTTTAAAAAACTATTTTACTATTGGGATGGCAGATCCGACATTGTTTAAGAAAATTGTCAACTCTAATATTTTATTGGTTCAAATTTATGTTGATGATGTAATTTTTGGTTCAACAAACAAAATAAATTTTCATGTGTTTCAAATATAATGAAAAAATAATTTTAAATGAGTATGATGGGAGAATTAATTTTTTTTGGGACTTTAAATTTATCAAAAATATTTTTTAAATGTTTTAAATCAAAGAAAATACATTAATGATTTACTAAAAAAAATTGGACTTGAAAACATCAAGACATGTTCAACTCATATGTGTACTAATATGAAACTTGATTTTGATGAAACTTGAAAATCTGTTGACAATAAGTTATATAGATGTATTATTGGTAGTTTATTATATCTTACTGATAGAAGTCCATATATAATGTACTCAATATGTCTTTGTGCTAGATTTTAATATGATCCTAAAGAATCTCACCTATGTGCTATCAAATTAATCTTTAGATATTTAAAAGTAACTGTTTTTCAATATCATATCTATCCAAAAACATCTGATTTTAATTTAATTTCATATTCAAATGCTAAATTTGGATGCTGTAGATTAGAAAGAAAAATAACCTCAGGGACTTGTCACTTTTTAGGGAAATATTTATTATCATGGTCAAGTATGAAACAACAATCAGTTACCCTGTCAACAGCCGGGGAAGGATACATATCTGCAGGCAGTTTCTGTGCACAAGTTTTGTGGATGAAAAACACTCTTACAGACTTTGGACTAAATTTTAATAATGATCATATTTTATGTGATAATAAAAGTTCAATAAATATTTTAAAAAATTCTGTTAATCATTCTAGAACTAAGCATATTGATACCAGACATCACTTTCTAAGAGATTATGTTCTTAAAAAGGATATAGTCTTAGAATTTGTAAGCACTGAAATTCAATTAGCAGATATTTTTACAAAACTACTTCCCACTGCTAGGTTTGATTTTATTAAGGGGATCTAGGTTAAATTTATTTTTAATTTATATTTTTTATTACTTATTTTAATTCTTATTTTATTTATTACTTTTTTTTAGAATAATTTAGAAACCTCATCAGTTCAGATTTAAAAATTTTTCTACATATGTTTTTACTTTCAAATAATGTAATAATTACTATATGTGTAATGGCACGAGAGTCAAGGATTTAAAAAACTATTTCCAATTCCAAACACGTTCATTTTATCAAAACCCTTTGAAACCCTGAAATCATATATCACTCTTCTCTACCCTCATCTAAACCTTCAAAACCCAATATTTTTGAAACTTTAGAAATCTGTGATAGTAATGGCCAAAACCAAAAGGGATATTGAGCCGGAAACCAGCAATGGTAAGTGGAAATGCTCAGTAGGATGAATGATTTTCCAAGGAAAAGTGATCAATTTGAAATGGTTGTACCAAATAGATCTGATGATGAGGAAATCCCTAGCATTTTATAAAATTGATAAAACTATCAATGGAGACTATATGGAGTTTCTATATGAGGTAGAAAATCATCACTTTTTTAAATTAGTTCATTTCAGTCTAGGAGAAGATAAATATTCAATAATAACTAAGATTGAGGACATAGATTTTTTGATTTCATATGTAGAGATAGATAAAATTCTTATCTTCCCCCATGAAAGAGTTTCCCATTTTGATTTAAAGAATATTAGTAATAATTTCTATAAGTCTGAGGACATTATGTCTTTCCTGTTTGGGTCTACAAATACAAGAATGATGTTAGTGAAAGATCTAGATCCTGAGCAGAAGATTTTAGTTAAATTTGTGCAAACGGGTATTTCACCCAAAATTTCAGAGATGGAGTAAATATTGTACCCTGATATGTACAAAATGTTTCTGTTTATGAGTGATATTATGTTGAATTATCCAAGATTTATGTTTAGATATCTCAACTACTACTACCAACCAGAAGCAAGGATGAATTTCTATCCATTGTGAAGGTTCATTTTAATGATTTTTTAAGACAGATATGATAAGGCTAGTGGATTCCTGAGTGAGATGTCACCATAGAAACATTTTCAATACTAGAACACAGAGGAGGATTGGTCTATTTTGGAGCATAATAAAAGGAAAACTCATTCCTGTTGTAGTAGAAGAGGAACAAGAGAGTGCTCATGAGCTACCTAAAAAATCAAATGAAGTAGTGGCTAAATATAGAATTAGTGGTGTATTAAGGATGATATATTTTTAAGAGGTCGATCCACATACAGATAAGGAAGGTCAATAAGGACTTCATATAAAAAGGCATAGAGTGGCTCAAACTAGAGAGAAGCCTACTCAAACAAAGCCATATGAAACTGAGCCTCTTCTAAGCTTCATATTTATTAGAGAATATATAGTATAGAACATAGCTCAACCAACAGTTTATCGAATTGAGGTGACTACTCAAGTGGAACAGGAAAGTTTGCCTCAAGCATAGATAGAGGTAGAGGTAGAGGTAGAAGTAGGGGCAGAGGCTTCACATAGAACTGACCTTATAAAATCTATTCATAAGGAAGTCGATCAAGAGGAACCAATTTTAGAAGATCTTATATTGGAGTAAATAAATGAAAAATATGATTAGGAGGATAAAAAACAATATCATATGGATCAAGTAGAGAACCCTTCTCAGATTCACACGAAATTACTTAATGAGAATTTTTCTTTGGATGAGTCTATTCATGACTCTGAGGAAAAGTTAGTTGAAAATCCAGTAGAGAGGAATGATGAAGAGAAGTCAGATGTTGAATCCCTACCTCTAGCTTGGAGAAATCCAGTGGATGCTCAGACTGAGAATCAAGAACAAGGTGCCTCTTATTCTGATAGAAATCATGTGGAGGAGTTAATTCGAAAATTTAATAATGTTCAAGCCCATAATTCTTCTTTAAGAATAACATTAGAACATGAGAGACACAAAAATTCAAAGACTCAAAGCAAGTTCTGTTTCTATGTAAGAAGTCAAAAACGTCAAGAAGAAAATTTTGGATGAAGTTGCAAATATCAAATCTGAAATGGTGATGAAGTCATATTTACTAGAGTTTAAATATTTCATGGAGCAACAATTCACAACTATCAAAAATAGTGAAGTCAGTACATCAGGTATTTCACCTGATCTGATCAAAAGATTTCAGGCCATTGTAGCAGAAATCAAAAATATGAATTATAGACTCTAGTACCTTCAATGCAATAGTTCCCTTTCATCTATGTTGTTGGAAAATCAGAAGTTTCTTTTTGAGCAGTTTACATTGAATGAACCTATAATTAGAACTTTACCGAATCAGTTCACTGATAATTTAACTATTTTTATAGAGAAGGAAGAGAGGCTACATGAGTTCTTCAGAGTCAATTTGATTAAAGACATCCAATTGACTTAGGAAGGATGAGATCTCATTATCCTGTTAGGAGGTGGACTAATGAAATGATTACGGACTGAGATGGAAGAAATCGAGGAAGTTATTCAAAGCAGATGAAACATGTCTTATACCTTAACCCAACCATGATTCATATTTTCATTCATGTAATTATACTATATTTTCAATAAAATAATTCAACCTTTTATGTTTCTGTGTTATTGATTTGTTTTACTGAATTATCTATATTAATGTTCCAGTAATCCAACTTCAAATATTGGCAAACAGTTTATAATAGCATTTACTTAAGTTAAGTGCAACATTAAAATGTGTTATATTCTTTATTATATCATTATTTTTTATATCACAAAAAGTGGTAGACATATGGATAAACACAAAATTTTAATTTAAATTCTTTAAATCTTTTTTTGGTAGAGAAATATGGAAAACCCAATTTTTTAAATATAAATATTTTACTCAGAGGAATAAAATAAAAATAATCATTTTGAGGGGAGAAATTTTTTTTAAGAATAAATTTTTGGATAAACACAAAATTCATTATTTATAAAGGACGAGAAATTATTTTACTTTATAAAGGGTTAGAAAATGTAAAAAGTAGGAAATAATTTTTTTTAAAATAGAATATTTTTTTATCTTGGAAAAATTTTAAATTATATGTGATTAATTTTGTAAGATAACTTTATTGGTTATTTCATGGGTTTTCTAATCATCAAAAAGGGGGAGTTTGTTGAGCAACTGTGGTCTTCAAAAACACTCTATTTTATTAAAGGGGAGATTGTTCAGAACAACACTCTATCTCATTATAATGATTTTAATGATCACAAATACCCTTACATATTATTCTAATGATTCTACTTTGATTATGTTTCAAGAAATTAATTTTTACATATTTCTCTATTTTGGATAATATTTTAGTGTTTTAATCTGTGTGGAATATTAGAAAAAGTGTTTGTAAATCACTTTAGCATGTTCTAGAAACATTGTTCATACTCTAACGTGTTCACAAATCACATTATCGTGTTCTTGAAACACTATTCATACCCTGCATTGGGGAGCATAGCGTAAAGATGAAAACTATAACTTACGGGATATCAAAAAAGTATGGTTAATAAACCACATTTTATCAGAAAATTATGGTTAAGCAACCATAAATTATCAAAAACGTATGAAATAAGAACACTAAATTTGAAAGACAAACCCTACGTTTTGAAGGAACCTTACATTTGGATTATCAGAATAGTATGGAAGAAGTATCATAGATTTTTTTCTCGAAATTATTGTTCATCAACCATATATTTCTAAACAACCAAACATTTTATTAAAAAGTGTGGATCATGAATGTTATTTTTTGAAGCAGAGAAAAGTAATGATCACATACTATACATTTGAGACTTGAAGAGAAAAGTATGGATGATCAACCTTACATTTGAGATGAACCTTACATTTGAAGAATTAATCATGAAATATTTTTTTCTAGATCAACCATACTTTGTGATCCTTAAATTCCGAGAATGTATGCTATACAGTTCAACCCAACATTTGGCATCAGATATTTAAATTACATATTTAATAAAGCAGTGGTATTTATGCAGATTATTAGGCTGCTTTCAATCTAGATTAAAATCCCAAATCTAAAGTGCATATTTATCTAATTCAAAGTCATTTATTTATGATTTAGATAGTCTTTTTAAGAGGAGCTTTTCATGTCAAATTTTTAGGGGAGTTATGACTGCTCTGTTATTCAAACTTTTGAATATCGCTATTCTAAAGGTGACATTTTTTTATCTAAATTTAAAAGGAGAAATCTAATCTTTATTATATATATATATCTATATTATATTGTATTACAGGATGTGGAAAATAATCTAAAAGAGGAAAATTATATATCAATCTCTTTTGTTTTTCACTACTACAATTTACAGAGACAATCGAGACATAGAGACCTGTAATAATGAAGAGCGATAAAGCTCTATTTTCTGAATATGAAGAAACATGATTGAAGATTACCTGATTCTACATCAAATATATTTTTTTAATTAACTGTTTTAAAAGTTTCAATGTTTATTTCAAGATCTACTACAACCGGATCAACACATAACTACTCTTACCTGAAGAACATCGTTTCTGAATATCGATGATGGATAAACTGTCAATTGTGTGTTGTTGCAATTGTGACGAATAACTGGAAAGTATTTCAAATAAAAAATACTCTTTTAATTCCAGTGAACGTCTTCTCATACTAATCTGTGTGTTAGGTTCTATTTATGAACCAGAAGGCTCTGTTTAGCCTTAAAGTTGAAAAGGTTTCAATTTCCTGCACTCATTTGTCGAACGGTCTTTTGATAAGAGTATTAGATAGTAAAAATCACCAATCTCATGGAGCAGAGTGTTGGTGGAGTGGAAAAGGGGACATCTATTCCCTGAACCACTATACATCATGTTTCCTTCGATATTTATGTTCTGCTGCATAATCATTATGATAAAGTTGAAAGGACAGATCCTGATCTTGCGAATAAATTGTAAAAGACATAATTCACCCCCATCTTGTGTCTATTTCATATAACCTGATCCAACATGTTTTATTAGGTCATAATGAGATTGTCCACTGAGTTAAAACTTGGTTGATGGATGAAAAACTTATAATGAGCATGGAACTGTCACTAGAGCATGTGTGTGTGTGCTCATGTGAATCATGGTTTGGGTATGCCAATAAAGAATGGGAAAATTATTAAATGGTTTTTTTGTTCTCTTTCTTGGGAAACTATTTTTTATGGTAATTTTATTATATTTAGATATAAAAAATTTTAAATTTTTTTAAATAAATTTTTTTAAATAATTTTATTTTCATGTTCAATCCTAGTGGAATGAGTAGAGAAGTCATTTGGGGAAAACCTACTGAGTTTAATTACTGGCCACATCCTTTGGAACATTGGTGATTTTGTAGATATCATTTATCGGGAAAAGGTAAAGGTAAATTATCACATTTATTTAGTTTTATTTCATGAAACCAGGGAATGGATTATGGATTTGGATCTTGGATCTTGTTGGGAGTTTCTATGTTGGTTTCATTAGATTCATTGAGTTTTATTGACTTTGTCTTCTACTCTGTGTTGTGGTAATGGTCTTGGATTTTTATTTGTACTCTAATATTGTTTTTTTGGTTGGTATACAATGTGTATTATTTTATTTTTATCATGCATCATATTAAAGTTTTGTTTGATGGTGTTGTTGGTTGTGATTGTTTTATTTTCAAAGGGAAAATCATCCCCCAACTATTATAAAGCCCTTCGAGTTTAATTCCATCCTTTGGAATCTTAGGGATGACTCCTAAGTCTTATTATCATTTTTCCTCAACTCAATATAATGAGAAGGGGAAGGGTGTTATATGTGGTGTCATATTTTTTGATAATTGACCCATAAATGATATCAATTTTTTCAATCCTTGGTTATTAGTTGTGTAGGCCTTGGACATGAAAATTTATTATAGATTAGTTATTGAGTTAGGATGGTAAAAAGAAGTAGGATTTTAAGGACATGAAATATAGAGAATAAAAATATGTATCTAACCTATTTATGTAGAACTTCAAGTTACTATGGATTTGGGTAAATAAGTGTTTCAAAGTCGCTTATCAGAGTCTAATATCATTTTCATGGGTTTATCTAGCGAGAAGAGAAATACATGTGCTGATAGAAATGACATCCCACTATGAGTACATATTTAATTTTGAATAATGATTTATGATTTTGTGAAAACATGTTAATTTTTGAAAAACATTTAAATTGTTTTCAAATGATATATTATGAAAACGACATGGTTGTGGTATTCTAAAGATAGATTTATTTTCAAGAGACTGGTGGAATTTTTAAAAAATGTTTGAATGAGGAAACTGTTGAATGTTGGAAAGAAATGTTGGGATATATTATGTTATTTAATTTGAAATTGTTAAGACTTCAGTTTCTAGAAAGCGAGACTTATGGTGTTTGGTTTTGGTTATATAAATGGAACCTGGTAGGCATCACAGTAACCATCCAAAAGTGGCTTCTGGGAATGTGGTTTCACATGAGTCACAGGTGAACCAATAGGTGGTTCAGAGTATAGTACAAGATTTTTTGGTTTTGGATTGAGGGAATAAGAGGGATGAACCAAGGCAAGTGGATCATTCTATTTAGTTCCAGAAGCATAATCCACCCATCTCTTTGGGTGATATGGAACAAGAGAAATCATAGATGTGAATGGATATGAATAATTAAATCTTATATTTCTTTGGAATGTCATAAGAGTTGATAATTAGGTTTTTAATGTATATGTTGGATGATCTTGCAATCCAATAGTGGGATTTAGTTGTATAGGATAAATTAGACCAGGGAATTTCATTTATAGTTTTTTAAGAATTTTTTAGCAAATAATTCTATGTTCATATGTTAAGAATTGTAATAATGACATACTTATTCATCTAGAAGAAATATAACCTCTCAATGTAAAGAGTACATTACTAAATTCATTAATATATTTTGATTTGAACCTAATTTGTTGACTAGTGCATCCTTTAAGGTACTCATTTTTAAATCATGAATGTGGTGAGTGATTTGGTCAAATATTATCATCCTCTGTATAAGAGAGAATAAAGAGATTTTTAATTGAGGGATAGTGGAAGATATATACATTTTAAATAGTATTAATGTAGGAATCATGTTTATACCAATATGAAATATTGGTAACTCAAATGATGGGAATAAAGTGGATGAGGGACATATATTTCCAAGGTAGTGTTATAGATCATAATTTGATGGGTGCATGAGTGAATCTTTCTCCAAAACCAAAGAGCAATCCTGTATGTTTTCAACAGAGTTCATTAGACTACATGAATCAATATTGTATGACGCCACCTAGAGAATTCCACAATTATAATCATATGGGGCATCTTTTGAGCTATTGTTAGAGTGATCCAATACCGGGTGTTCAAAACAATTCACATGTGTCATAGAATTCATATTATTAGATGGTACAAGGGAAACATAATAATAATTTTTAGTAGAGTTGTACTAACCTTGATGATTCTATAAATACCATGACTCCTTAGGTAAGAAAATATCAATAGGTAAATAAAAAAGTGCACTGAGTAAGTAGTTATTTGAAGTTGAGAAGTTTACTGTGGATGATTAATCTGGACCATCATCAATGAGTGGTATGATTATGTATAATTCTACCATTGTTCAAATTTTTATTAATATGGGTTCATCCCATTCATTTATTAATTATATTATTGTTGATCTTATGAGTTTAAATGTTGAGATTATTCATTCTATTTTGAAATATCAAACTCCTATTGGTCAAAAATAATGTCGATTTTTTATCTATTGAAAATGTTTTATAATTTTTTGTCAATTTTAGTTGATATGGAATTTCACTATTATTGAGATGGATATCTTTGAAATAATCCTAGGAATGGATTGGTTTACAATGTTCAAGGCTCACATCGAATATTATACCCAAAAATTTAGTTTTAGGAATGGTGATGGCATCAATCATCTCTTTAGAGGAGACATGAATGTAAAGGAAGGTGAAAATGACTTGTTGGAACCTAAATTTAGAATGATCTCATACCTGTTGGTAGCATTGACTTTGGTATCGATAGAAGAGATCAATAATAGTAGTTTTCCAATAGTTTTTGATCAATTTACAAATGTTCTTATTGATAATTTCTCAAGGTTTCCACCCACAAGAGAAGTGGATTTTTTTATTGATCTCTTTCCAAGGACCATTCCCATTTCCATTCTATCTTATTGGATAGAAAAAACAAAGTTAATGGAACTGAATTTATAGTATCAAGAGAATAAAGAAAAATTTTAATTCATCCTAGCATATCTCTATGGGTAGCAGTGGTCTTGTTTATAAAAAAAAGGTAGATGGAAGTCTTCAGTTGCGTGTGTATTATCATAAGTGTAACCATGTTATGATAAATAATTTGTATCGAATTCCATGCATTAATGATTTGTTCGATCAATTTACGGAGCTCAGTTGTTCTAAAAAATTGACTTATGATCAGTATATCACCAATTACAGGTTTAGAAATATGATATTATAAAGATTTCATTAAGGAGTAGATATGTCCATTACAAGTATGTGGTGATGAATTTCGGTCTTAAAAAGTCACCAGTAGTATTTAGGTAATCGATGAATCTGATATTTGAAAGGTTTCTAGATTCTTTTGGGGTGGTGTTTGTAGATGACATATTGGTGTGTTAAAGAAAAACTAATAAGAATGAGAAACAATTTGAGAAAGTTCTAGGAATTTTTTGGGATATTCATTTGAATTCCAAATTAGAAAAGTGTGAATTTTGGATAAAAGAGGTATGTTTCCTTGGCCATATAGTCTCGGAAAATGGAATTTCTTTGGATCCATAAAAGATAATGTTTTTTATTTCTTGGAAGCCTCTAAAGAATGCATTTGAGATATCTTCTTTCATTGGGTTAGATGGTGATTGTCAATTCATTATTTTTGATTTTTCATTACTAGCTTCACCAATGATAGAATTGAAAAGAAAAAATGTTACATTCCAATGGAATTTTGAAATTCAAATGTTTTTAAGATCTTAAAGTTATTCTTACATCAACACAAGTCTTGATATTACTATACTTATGACAAGGGTATAATGTGTATTGTGATGATTCCATATCTATGATGGGATGTGTTCTCATACTAGTATATCATGTTGTTTCTTATGGATCATCTTAGTTACAGTTACATGAGAATAACAACCCATCACATGATTTGGAGTTAGTTTTTGTAGTCCTTTTTCTTAAGACTTGGTGTCTTCACCTCTTTGGTGAGATATTTACTGTTTTTATAGATCACAAGAGGTTGGAAAATATTTTTTCACAAAAGGGTTTTAAACATGACTCAAATAATATTGACTGAATATTTCCAAATGTTTGACTTTGAATTGAATTTGACGCTGGTTAAAGGCAATTTTCTGGTAAATTCATTAAGAAAAAAACCCATATTCTCATTTGAAAAAACGCATCATAATAGAAGTAGAAATTGATATTAGTGATATCTTAAATGTACTTTCATTTTAAAGATCAAGGTAATGGTTTAGTTTTCTTTCTAGTTTATTTTGTTTTTGATTTGGTTGATACAATTAAATAGGAAGATTCGTATAATTCAAAATGTGGGGTTGTGAGGACAAAACTCAATAGTGGGAAGACCATTGAGGGATATAAGATTTATGGGATTTCAATTTTTTGGTTTTAAAATTTGATTTCCATACATATGGATTTTCAAGAAAAACCTATTCACACTTACCACCATTTTTGAGGGTCTGTTAATCTTAGAATATAGAAGATGTATAAAGCATTCAAAGCACAGTTTTGGTGGCTCAATATAAAAAGGAATATGGATGAGTTTTTCTCTAGATGCCTCACTTTCTAGAAAGTTAAGGTAGAGCATTTTTACCTATATGTATGTTGAATAATTTTCCTATTACTATTTGAAAATATGAGAAAATAGACATGGATTTTGAGATAGGTCTCCCAAGAATGGTTTGGAAACATGATTCCATATGCGCAACAATGGATTGGCTTGTAAGGTCATCCCATTTCATCCATATTCATGAATCTCATACGATGTATGACTTGTATAAAATCTATATCTAAGAATTTATAGAGTCATTTCATAATATTTTTGATATTATTGTATCGAGATCCATGGTTTATGTCTCATTTGAGGACATAATTATATAAATCCCTTGGGACTCAGTTGATTATGTGTCCGATGTATCATCCTCCAATAGATAGACAATCTGAAAGGATGATAAAAACATTGGCAGACATGATACATGCTTGTGTAATGGATTTTTGTGGCTCATGGGATGACCACAAACAATTTATGTAGTTCTTGTATAACAATATTTATCATGCCTTAATACATATGGATTCTTTTAATCATTTTATGGGTGTCCTTGTCATTTTCCTTTTTTTTCAGGAAACTGGTGAAACATTACTAGTTGGTTTGAGAATTTTCCATTAGATGTTAGAGAAGTTTTAGTTGATTAGGAAAAGGATGGAGACAGGTCAAAGTCACTAGAAAAATTATGTGGATCATCGTTGATGGCCATTTTCATTTTAAGTGAGTGATAATGTCTTCTTGATAATCTCTCCAAGGCTTGCGCATCACCATTTTGAGATGTAGGTAATGTTATATCCTCGATACATAGGCCATTTTGGGATACTTGAATGCAATGGTGAGTTGGAATATTGGTAGGATTTTACGCCATAATCCAGTGGGTGTCACAATGTGTTTCATGTTTCCTAGTTGAAAAAGTATCAACAAGATCCTGATCATATAATTAAATGGGATCATGTTGACTCAAAAATAGATGCATCGTTGCTTCATGTGGTGGAGAAGATTTTGGATATGAAAGAAAAAGTCTTGCATTGAAAAAGTATCTATATAGTGTAGGTTTTGTGGAAACATGGTCAAATGCAGAAGGAAACTTGGTAATAGGAAAAATAAATGATCGACCAATGACCTAAAATATTTTAGGATAATAATTGTTTTTTAATTTTTTGGGGCCAAAAGAATAATGATTTGGAGAATATAGCACCCCCAGTTTTTGTTATATAACCCTTCATTTATTTATGTTAAGTATTTAATTTGTTTGAGTGTGGTTTGTAAGACTTTGGAAATTTTTTGGGGTTTTTTTAGAGGTCCACAGTTTGAGCATGGTTAGTAGAAATCGTGGAACACCATCAGAAAACTGTGAAATGGAAGACAGTGGATGCATGGTTTGACCAAATTGGGAGGACACCTAGGATTAACCATGCAAAGTAGAACAGAGGTAAAATCACATTTTGTGAATGAGTTTTCTAACCATGCGATCCAACCATGAGAAAAGTGTTGGGGAGGTAGTGGGTGGTGCACAGTTGGAACATTGTGTCCCTAATCGTATAATCCCACCATGCATGGTTATGTTTTAGATCCTAAAAAAGTGAATCTCATATAGTTTTTCCCATAATCCACTCTTTTTACACTATTTTCGATCCTAACTCATTATTTCTTCCTCCCAATGTCTGTGGAGACTTTCCCCTTCAATTTGGAAGCAATCTGTTGGAAAATCATAGTGTGTTGAATGCTGTATTTATTGGTAAGTTTTCATTATTAGTAGTTTTCCTTAGATATATTCTTTTTCTATCTCTTTGATTCATTGATATAGTCATTTGGGGATATATATATGATTTATTATTCAGATCATGAATATATATAGTTGTGTTGATGTTAAGGAACAAAATATAAGGTGGGGGTTTGTACATTCAAACTCTTTTTTGTTGAATAATTTATGTCGTTCTTCGTTTTCACCATAATTTCTAAAGTAGTTGACTTCACTCTTGACTCCTTTTATTATAACATGAATGATTATATTCAAACTAATTGCATGAAATAATATTTATTGTGAAATTTATCTTCAAAGAATGGTAGAAACCCTATTTAGTGATTGTTTTTTATTTTAAAAAAATTGGTTATTATATAAAAGTGTGTGTTTCATTATTTTAAAATAATGATTTAAAATACAAATTCATTTTGATTCATGTAATTGGATTAATAAAAATGTTTTCAATGAATGTGAGGTTATATAGAAATGGATTGAAATTGTAGGTTCGAAATGGTTTTGGAATACATGGGTTGGTGTGAGTTCATGCTTTCGAAGTGACCCTAAATAAGGGGAATGTACCATTGGGGTACAAGGGACGTGACCCTAGGTAAGGGGCATGTGGCATTGGGGTACAAGGATATTGGACACTTAGTGAGGACATGGTGAATGGATGAGAAATCTTTAATGGGTATGGAATTTTCACTAGAGCATTCATGTTTGGGTGTGTGTGTGTGTGTGTCTGAATCATGGATTGGGTATTTCAAAATGGTAATACAGAATGGTTTAAAGAGTAATTTTATTTCTTTCCAGGGAAATTTTTTTGATTTGGAATTTTATTTATATTCTAGTAAAAATTCTTTTAAATTGTTTTATAAAAAAAGTACATAAATGTGATGGAATGTTATATCATAGTAGTGTGAGTGGGAAATTCATTTGGAGAAATCTACTGAGTTTCATTACCCACCACCTACCTTGGAACTTTTTTGTTTTTTATATTATCAATTTGGATATAGGTAAACGGAATATATGTCATTTTTCTAGTGGTTCTTCATGAAACATGGGCATGGATTGTGGAGTTGGATCTTGGATCTGATTGGGAGTTGATATGTTGGTGTCTATAAAGACTATGATTTTTATTGGCTTTGTAGTACTCTTTTTATTTTGATAATGGTATTGGTTTCTACTGATTACTAAGATATTAGTTGGTTTAGTTTGTATACATTGAGTAGTATTACATTTTTATCATGCATCGTATAGTATTTTTGGCTGATTGTGTTGTTGGTTGTGGTTGTTTTATTTACAAAGGTAAAATTGTCCCCCAAATATTATGAGCCCCTTGGAATTTATTTCAAGAAATTGGAATCATGGGGTTGTCTCCTAAGGTCAATTATAATTTCTGTCTCAACTCAATCCCATGAGAAGTGTCGATGTGTAATAGTATCAGTTCATGAAGTGGTACTCTGCCACACACACAAGAAACATTATAGTTTCCCAATGGGATACGAGATAATAATATTGATGTGTTGTTATAATAAAAAATGTATAATAATATCAAAAATATCATATATAAAAATTAATTATATCATTATATCCATCTGTGAGAAGTAGTGATGGAAAACAAAGAGCGTCGATTTGTGCAATGGTAGTTCACCACATGCACGAATAATGGGTTTTTATCCCATTTGGTGGAAGAGGATACAGATTTGGGTTATTATATTAACATAATAAAATATTAATATATATATTTACTCTTTTTATTATATAATAATATTTGAAGAAGATTTTATGGATGTGGAAGAATAAATAAAATAAAGACACTTGGTTGAGCACAATAACTATTCTGCAGAAAACCACCTTAGGTAAGCAGCAAAAGGATCCTTAGGATGACTTTACAAAAAAAATAATGGATATCGATAAAAGTTAGTTAAGTAATAATGATATTTGGGTAGGTATTGACTAATCCAAAGGGATTTTATGGTGTTAAGAAGAGAATATACCCAGATTCCTTTTATATGTGAGGTGAGTGAAACACATATATTTGTTGAAATGAATAAGGTGAAACAAAAACAATTTCATGCCGCAAGGATCCAAAATGGGACATTCTAAAACCTTATAGGCTATAAGGGATGAATATGGTCATCCAATTATTTTTGTAAAATATTCTAGATCATTTTAACCCTTATCATTTTTGTTTAACCACCTGGTAAACCCGTTTTAACCCTAAGGGCGGTAAATAGTTTTTTCTATTTTTTCTGTTCATTCTGAAAATAAAGTTAAACTTGTTAAATAATATAAACTATTATTATTACAAATATAGAATGTATTTTTCTATATTCCATTCACATAAGTGGAAAAAATCAATATAAAATAATACATCAAACAGAACGAGAATGTAGTTTTCCAAATTGAAAATGATTGAATGTTAAAAACAAATTAGATCAAAATTCAATATTAAATTTATTACATTGAAAAAAATGAATTATTAGATATATAATTGATCTAATTTTAATTTTTAAAAAATCATAAAATAGTTTTTTAATTTATTTAAAATAAATAAAATCTTAAATAAAAACCATCATGTTTATCAATTCATCGAAACAATTAACTTCCCAAAAAATTCTCAAAAATTCACTTTAATATAATTTTTATATTCTGATTTCAAAGATTATTTTCTATTTTAAAAATATATTTTAAGAAATTATAAAAAAAATCAAAATAAGCACATAAAATCTGACACAACCACTTTTTAGAAAAATATTATTTGAAAATGTAAATTGGCATTTATTCTTATATCTTATTGAGAAAAAATCTACGAAAAATGTTAATAATTGTATTGAATATATAGTATATAAATTTCAATAAAATATGAAACCATAAATGATTTGTTAAATTTATTGAGGTAAAATGTTCTTTGATGAAAAAAATAGTTTTTCAAAAAATATTTCCTTTATTTTTAACTGGTAATTATTTTCATTTATAATTAATTGGACATCAAATAATTAATTTTCTATAAATGTTTACAACATATATTTTAATATATTAGTTTATAATATTCATACCCTATATTAAAATGTCTTGGTGATAAATATCATTTTGAATAATAATATTTTAATAGTAGGCCTAATTTTGTTAAAACTCGATGTTGCATGCAACACAAGCTAAACTCGGTGTTGCGAGTAATTAAAGTTATCGAAGAAATTAAATTTATTTGATAAAAATATTTCATAAAAACGTATGGTGTTACAAAAAATCTCATTCTACTTGACTCAAAACTCTAATATAATTACATCAATGTACCATTCCCTCTCTATATTCCTCCCAAGGTTCCCATAATCCCTTATGAAACTCGTCATAATATTTAAGATATTCCCTATCAAGGAAAGAGATCATCACATTCTCTTTAATCAATAATCTACTTTATATTAAATCATTTAATTTTCAATTAATAATGGTGGGATATGTTTCTATACCTCCCTATTACAATTAATATTATATACAGGTGATGAGAGACCCCATTCACTATCATTATTCCCTCCAATGTATCTTTAAGTATCCCCATTATACTAACGAAATTGTACTATGATTTTCTATGATAAACATTTGTGTTGTGAATACCCATCCCCATTTCTACTCAAGGGTATTCACCTAGATGTTCTTATACTACATTGATTTGGGGATTTCATGGATGTATCACACAATCCTTTATTATTAGATCAAATGTGTTGAAATTTGATACTATGTTGAATAATATGTATAAAAAATTATACATGTACATGATATGAATATAATGGGTGGGTCCATAATTATATATCCCCTGATGCATCAAGTTATTTTTTAATCTAATGAGATGACTTGTATGGTTCAAGATAGGTTATCCTAATCACACTATGTTATGTTGTCTTTTTGGTTATCCATTATTTTTCTTTGTGATGTCATGTTTCAAGTTGTTTTCATTTTCCTATGTTGTATTTTTGATATAATGTTATAGAATTACTAATTATTAAAGATTATTATTCTCGCCCATATTATGTTACCATGATATGCCTTATGAATCCCATATAATTGTTTAAGTTTTTGTATAATTTTCAAAATCCCTTTCTAGGATTTATATCTAATCCTTTTTTATGTATTTCCATAGGTTATCACATACAGTTTTAGAAGATCCAAAGAAAATATCAGCATGTTTCATTGTTTTTAATTAATGATGTTGTATCCATTTTTCAAGTGGTTATTTCAGGTACCTTATTTTTAAAATAAATTAGGCCTCATAGTCTTATAGGGTTGTTTTAAGTGTATATTTATGTAATAAATCATGAATGAAGGTCTTTTAAAGATATGGGTTTTCATAGATGGCATGAGAAGAAAGTCTAGTTATTTTGGGATTAGGAATATAAAACTCTAGTGAAATTCATATAGAGATACTAAAAATAGGAAAACACCTATAAATTATGGTAAGTTATAGAGTAAGTTATTACCAAAAAAATAAATCCATGTATGGATAATATAAGTGGATGTGGCTTTGAAACTGAGGTACATAGGGGTAATAACCCTAAAAATGGCACATTAAGCTAGACCTAATCATCACCTGGTGCACAATAATATGCCTTAATACACACCTAATTTGACACAGTAAGGTTATATGATCTGTTAAATTCCCAAGCTCATTATGAACCATTATTAAGGGAAAAAAATACCTAGAATGTTTTATATTAGGAAATAGATCGTGGATAACTTAGATTGAAACCAAGAAATTTCTAGGTTAAGTAATGTATATCATTGATGAGTTATCCCTTTAATATTCATGGATTTCCCTTTAAGTTATTAATAGTTTAAAAAATCATCATTCTTAAGTGTATTTTGGATGAAGTAAATGATTAGAACCAAGATCAAATTGTGAGAGGTTGTTTTATCATCCTTGAATCTACATGTTATTTCATATCCCGTAATTTTAGTATAACTATTCAAACCCTGCCTTAAAACGTGTATATTGAGTTATCGATGAAGATGGAAAATTGGTCAATTGTTTCATCCAATGAATATAAGTCAGCCCATTTACAAATTCATTGATTAAATTTTTAAGGAAACATTATGATACTCCCCTTATAGGAATATGATAATATTAATCTAGGCCTGGATTCAGTTTCCTTGTATAGATCCAATATAAATTTCCAAGATAAGGATGTCACCCTTTGTATTGTAATTCACCCTCTAATTCTATACAAGTGTAAGGAGGAGAAATAATATTATTTGGAACCTATATATAAATCAAGGATATTTTTTCCTTGAGAGTAAGAATATATGGTCCAAATTATTGAAAATACAGAAAATATCATCCTTGATTACATTCTCGTTGTAATAGAAATTATTGATGTGTTTCCCAAAGAATCGCATAGTATTCCTTCTAGCTGTGAGGTTGATTTCTCAATAGATATCACAACCAGATCTTTCCAAATATCCTAGACTACATATAGTATTATCATTTTTGTACATGGGAATATAAAAAAAATTAAAGGGTAATATCGATAAAGGGTTTATATGCCTATGTACTTAACCATGAGGTGCACATGTCCTCTTCTTCAAGAAGATGGATAGGGCAATACACCTATGCATTGATTATCGTAATCTTAATAAAATCACGATAAAAAAGTAACATATTCTATGTATTGATGCTTTATTTGATTTGTTATGTAGATCCTAGTACCTCTCTCAGGTGTATCTTTGGTTAGAATATTATCAAGTAATGGTGAAAAATGATGATATAACATATAATATTTTTCATACAAGGTCCAAGAACATGGTGTTCAAAGTGATTCCATTTGAACTCACTAATTCTATGGATATATTTTATGAACATTATTAAAATAGTTATTATGGATTACCACAAAAAAATTTATATCAGACTTTATAGATGATGTTATTTTAAACTCCAAAAGAAATGAGGAATATGATGAATATTTTAATGTCATACTGAAGACACTGGGAAAGAAAATTTAATTTATGAATAATATTAAGTGAGTGATTTAGATATATTAAGTAACATTACTAGGGAATGTTATAACCATCATATGGATATATGTGGATCCTTCAAAAACTGAGGAAATTGAAGGATGGAAAATAAAAACATCTATAATTGAAAACATGTAATTTTATTGGATTTGAATGGTACTATCATCAATTTTTGAGAAAATTATCATGATTTTCAATCCCACTAACCATGTTTACATATAATGGAGTAAATATTTTCTATAATGAAGAATGTCAGGAAAGATTTAAGGATCTAAATAATAGGATAATAATTGCACATGTTCTCGCATTACCCACTAGTGGGTAAGGATTTGTTATCTACAGTGATGAATCCATGTTGTATTTGTCTTTTTACTCATGAAAGATAAAAAAAATATAGTTTATGCCTCATGTTAATTAAATATCCATGAGAATAACAACCCAAATCAAGATCTCTAATTGGATACAATGATCTTATTATTGAATACATAGTGGCAGTTCCTCCATGGGGAGAATCATAAAATATATATGGATAAAAAATCCTCAAGTATATATTCACAGAAAATCCAGTCAATATGTGATAAATATGGTGGTCAAATTTAATAAAGGATTGTGATTTTTCAATCCAATACCATCCTGTTAAATCAAAAAAGTGGTAGATACTCTATTTATAATGGATCCCATAACTCTTTCCATGATGGGGATTTCAAGGGAACCAATCTTCTTAGAAATTACAAGGATAAACATTGGAATAATAAGAGTTTATTCATCCCACATTTATCAAAAAACTTCCCAACCATCTATTCTTGAGAGGATAAATGAGGCTCAGAATGATGATAAGTTGCTACATAAGATTGTAGTGAATATTATAAAGTTTAAAATTACTAAATATAGAGTTATATGGTTTGAAAAACATATATGTATCCCATAAAAACAATAATATAATAGGGAACTTCTTGCTGATATGCATAGCTAATCTATCACTATTCATCTGAGAAGCACTAAGATTTATATATATTCCAAGTAGATCATCAGGTGGGTTAACTTGAAGAGGTATATTGTGAAGTTTGTATCTCGATTCTTGGTATTACAATAAATGAACGAATAATAACAAATATATAAGTGTATGATGTAACCATTTCCAATACCAGTGTGGAAATGGAAAAACATAACCATGTATTTCATTATCGGACTCCCAAGGAAACCTAAAGGCAATAACACTGTCTAGATATTAGTCGATCACCTTACAAAGTTAGAACATTTCATTTATATCAAGAAATATTTCTATCTAGAATAAATCACCGAGATATAAATATTTGATGTGGTAAGAAAGTAGGTATTCTCACTCTCTATTGTATCTAATCTATATCTAAGGTTTACCTAAAGGTTTTAGAGAATCCTTCAAAAAAATGGATATATAACAAATCATCAACACTAATTATCACCCTTAGAATGAAGGTCATTTTGAACTCTATAGGATATATTGATATTGTGCTCACTGGATTTACAATGATTTTGGGACTCACACCTTCCCTTAGTGGAGTTATCATATAAAAATAGTTTCTATTATTGAAATAAATGGTATCTTATAAGGCACTTTATAGGAAAATTTGTCAGACACTGTCATACTGGGATGAAGTTGGATAGAGGAAAATGATGAGACCTGAAATTATCTATGATATGAAATATTAGGTCCAAACCATTTAGTTATAATGAAATCAACAGAAATTTAATTGAAAATATATATAGACAATCACTTACAAGACCTGGAATTTGAGGTCAGAGAAAAAGTAGTCCTTCGTATATCACTATTAAAGAAATTCATTAGGTTTTGAAAGAAAAGAAAACTTATTCATAGATACATTGACCTCTATGATATGCTTGATCACATTAGATAAGTGTCCTACAGACTAGAACTCCTACATAACCTATCTCAAGTACATAATGTGTTCCGTGTATTGCTCTTGAGGAAGTATATACCAGACCCATCCTATGTACTGAATCCAGAGGTTGTACCATTAGAGAATGATATTTCATATGAGGAGTATCCAGTAAAGATCATAGATCGTAGAGTAAAGGTTATTCAATATAATAAATCTCACCTGGTCAATGTGTTTTAGAGAAACCACAGGTTTGAGGAAGCTACATGGGAATTGAAATAGGAGTTGAAACAAAAGTACCCAGTTTTTTAGTATATGAAATTAAAATTTCGGGGTTGTAATTTCTAATTTGGGTAATAAAATAATGAAATAAATGTTTATAAATTAAATTCTAACTTTTTAAATGAATAAATTAATTATAAAGTAATGAAGTTTTAGAAACACATGAACTACATTGGTTATTTTGGAATGTTATATACTATTAGATTTAAAATAATTTTAATCATCATAATCATTGATTAAATTTTCATTGAATAGTGATGTTTTAGTATTATATATAAAGAATTATGATAAACTATGATTGAAATAAAAAAGGAAGTGATGGACTCAATAAGTAGGATCACACCCTTTGATACTCATTTATTAGAGCTTCCAAGAGAGATAGAATCACTGATATTTTACCCTGATCAATACCAAGTAGAAATTTAATAACTAAATCATGATTGAAGTATTTCATAAGATAATTTAAATCTCATCAAGATCATGAGAAAATACTTGTACGTTGAACCACCCCGAGAAAATTTCAACATCAAATAGATTACACTAAGGGAATCTACTGGTGTAATAAAAAGTTATGTATCTAGACCCTAACAGTATGAGTTTTTATATTTTATTTTAATTGAACAGTGATTATATTTCCCCCTTTTTAATATAACATTATAAGTGAATAAATAATGAGTTTCTTAAAAATTAGATTCTAATACTATGAAACACAGTGTATTTCATGGAAAATATATTGTTTTAATCACGAAACTAATTTTTAGGAATTTAACAGTTATTGAAATAAATGATTTTTTAATATTATATTATTACTTAATATATATGGTAATATAATTTTATTCAGTCAAATGAATTTTTTATAATGGTAAAAAACTGTTATTGTCAAAAAAATCAGTATTTTTCAATGAATGTGTATTTTTAATTTAAATTGTAAATTATCATCTATAGATAATTATTTTGATAAAATAAATTTTATTTTTTAAATAAGAATTTAAAAATTATCCTACTTTTATTTTTTCATTATTTTTTTAGACAAACAAATTTTGGGTGAAAGTTAAATACTGTATGAATATACTATATGTATTAGGACATCATAATTACCTAGAAGTGTTGTAATATATTTCATAAATTGTATTTTTATAATAAATTCTTATAATTATACGTTTAAAATAATTCTAACCACTTAAATTTTGTAAAAAAAAATTATAAAGACCCTGTGAATTCTTTTGGTTTTTATTACTTTATTATATATATTCAAATCCTATGTTTGAAAATTTATAAGAAATTTTTCTATATTCTTTATATAAAACAACAAAAAATCGTATTCCTCAAAACTTAAAACCCATGTATAAAACATAATCTACCCTTATCTCTATAAATTCCTCCCATGGTTTCCCCAAGATAATAAAAAACTTCTCTCAAGCTTTTATAAGTTCCTTCTCGTGATAAGGGATCATCTCATTCTCTTCTTTTTCCCAGCAGCCCCTTTATATTGTCCATTTTTTCGATTACAAATGTGGGGATAAGTTCTCACGCATTCATAAAATTTACTTATTATTTTTATGTGATGATATATCCCTTTCATTCTCATTAATCCCTCCCATGAATCATTATGTATCCCCATTATGTTTTTGAATTTTTCCTATGATTTTCCAAGCCAAACATTTGTGTTGTGAATACTCATCCCCATTTACACTCAAGTGTATTTACCTAGATCTATTTATACTTCATTTATTGGGTAATTCCATGTATGTATCCCATAATCCTTAATTTAGTGATTAAATTGGATTAAACGTGATCCTATTTTTGAGTGATTTATGTCACACACATATACATGTACATGATATGAATGTAACGGGTGGACCTATAATTAAATATACCTCCAATGAATTCGTAATTTTTTTAATCTCGTGATATTTCATGTATATTTTTTGGTAGTTAATCTTAATTACACTATGTTATGTTGACTTAGATGTCATCCTTGAATTTTTTTTATGATTCCATGTTCTAAGCTATTGACACATTCATGTGTTTCCTTTATTCTATAATGTTATATCCAGAATAATTATTCAATATTTTGATTCTATCCACACTTATATTACATTGATATGCCTCATTGATTAGATGTAATAATTTAGCATATTCTATGGTTTTCTTAATCCCTTTTTGGGAATTATTTCACACACCTTTCTTATGTACGTCCTTGGGTACCCATACATTTTTAGAAGATCCAAAGAAAACAAGGGCATGTTTCAGAGTACGTAATTAATGATATTACATCTATTTTTCATGTTGATATGTCATATACCTAATTTTACAAATATACTAGGCCTAATGTTGTTTTGTGGTTGTATAAAGTATACCTTTATGTAATAAATCATTAATTATGGTGTATTAAAGATATGCATTTTTATAGATAATGGAAAGGTACCCCACATTTAAGATATTGAACTACAAATGGATCCCTATGGTGGAATTTATCTACCTCCATTAAAATACACATTGTTTAGTCAAAATTTTTTTCTATATACCCTTTTTTCACATATAAAACATTTTCCTAATAATTTGAGACATTCTACTCGATATCTCTTTCCACATTTCTGACATTAATAAAATTGATATGTTTTTCCACTATGGTATCTACCGCCTGAGCTCTTAGAAAACTGAATTATTCCCTTGTTTAGTGAGTTAAATAATTGTTTATAGTGTATATTATTAATAATATATCATGATTAATTATTAGGAATAATCACAATATCTTTTAGTGATGTCATTATCAAATTTAGTTTCTCATATCACTACAATTCCCATCACATTCAGTGTATACATGATTCCTTTTAGTTCCAACCATTGGAAAATACCAAAAATAAAATTGAGAGAAATAATATTCATAGTGTAAAATAATAAAATATGAAATATAATTTATCATATTACTAAATAATAATCCTTATTTTCAATATATAATGACTTATGTTTGGCCTTGGAAATCCATAAACATAATGTATTCAAATCCTTCATAATTTTTTAAAAAAATATTTGAGTTAACCCAAACCTATACCTTGTGAGTGTCAAACCAGATGTACAACTAGGACACACTCACCATACACCATAATGATCAATGAGATAAGGTTGACTGAATATTTAGGGTGTTATTACAACTATATGTATTTTTTAGAAAACCACATCCACTGGTTGTATTCCGATATTGTTGTTTTTCTAGGAAAACCACATTTCTTTCTTTAATATACCATAAAACATTATTATATACATATTATTATCCTAAGGTTTCTCAATAAAGTTTTATAATCCTAGTTTCCAAAGGTATATAAACCATACTCTAATAAAAAAAATTAGAAATCCATACTTCGTATAAATCATTCTAATATCTTATTAGATGAATGTTCATTACATAAAATTATGATATATTCTGTAACTATAATGTTTTAGTGTATTTGGAGACTTGGATACATAAGAAACTAGTTAATAATATATATACATCTTCTCCAAATATTTTCTTCCTAACTATCACCCTTCTTATATAAATCATACTTAAAAACGTTCTTCATAACTTGGGGAAAGAAAACATAATAAGGGTGATATTAGATTTTCAATAAAGGTGAACTGGGGAGATATAAATGATTATATAAACATAACATGACAATAATGGTATGAGAAATAGATTATAACATTTAAAAACCATACCCATAGTATCATAGATCATAATAAAGGGTCATTACATAAATATTGGTAGTTCATAAGACATGAATCATAATAGAGTCAAAGAACATGATTCATGAGAGCGTAACATTTTCATAAGACATAATCTTTTGTCATATACATAAGAATATAAAATAATTTCATTAGTCAAGGATCTCTAAAAAAACTACCTTAATGGGTGGGTTCCACTCCCAATTCCATCATATCCTTAGTCAAGGTTCACTCCCAAATTTATTAGAGTGGATAGAGTCCCTTACATAATTGGGTATTCTACTTATTCTAGCCCTTATTATCTCATGAGATATCCATAATTACCCAATAAATTGGAGGGATATATAATTTTGAGACCACCCATCACATAATGAAGATAATACATATGTGTCCGAAACGATCATAATCATTCAACATATTATAACCCATGTAAAAGAAGCTTGTTCCATAAAAATTTCATTATATCCTCATGGAACAACCCCTGGAAATGAAATGGGTTTCATAATGATTTCATCATAATTTCATTTAATTGTGGGATATAAATGGTTTTCATAACATCATCCCTAAATCATCATCAATACAATCCATCCAATGAATTAAATTGGATGGTTTCATTGGATATTATTCCCAATAAATCAAAAGTAACATCAAAGTATGTTATCATAGATTAATAATTCCTTTAAAAGATTAGTGGAACATTCCTTGAGAAAAATACCATTTTCACTTGGAAATAACTTATTTAAAATCTAAAAATTTACTAAATTTTAAGGAAAGAATTTTATTTTTAAATAACCTTTAAAAAATGATGAGGAATATTCAAATAATTTAGTGGTTAAAATGATGGTAAATTTAATTCCTGCTATGTATGATAAAATAAATATTCCATTCACATTTTTAATAAAAAGTAAAAATTACCACATTTGGAATAATATAATAAGATTATTTTTCAAATATTGTTGAAATAGTAAAAATAGGTAAAAATGAATTTAAAATGAATTTTATAATATTTAAAACAATGTAGGAAATATTTTATAAAATAATGATATGGAGAAAAAATATTTCTGACCAAAAAACGAAATAAATATTTCTTTCCCTAAAAACATTTTCCAATTGAAGTTAATAACGAAATTGAGTAAAATGGTACCATTAATTTAAAAATACATTAGTATCTATAAGGTAATATAATTATAGGGGTTTGAAACATATGGATCAAATAATTTATTTCAATGGAAATTCAAGAATAAATAGTTCCAATTAAAATGAGATTGAAAGATAAATATATCACCACAATGGTAACATTAGAATGAAAACATCATGAAGAAATAACATTATATGGATATCAAAATAACTATAATTTTCATGATAATCATCATATGTGTTTACTATTTTGTTTTTCGTAACAATTTTCATTCAGTAATTCCAGTACTTGTACATTGATAATGATTTTGTCACCTCAATAATTTTTATAATTATATAAGGATTATATATATATATATATAAAAATTATTCTATAATAGTTATATATAGAAAAATTAATTACATTGTTCATTGAGAATGTAGGTGATGCCTATGCATAAATGTTGTTTTCACTTTTTTTTGACGGATGGAAAAAAATAAAGGTAAATAATAATTCACATTTATATATTCATTATTATATCATATATATTTATTAAATTTTCTTTGTTATCATCCATTTATATTTTAATTGAAAAATAATCTTCATCACTTCATAAAGGTGGTAGTATACACTTATGCACGAGTGATGTTATCATTTACCAACAGATTGGAAAGTAAGAAGGTATATATGATATTATAATTATATAGGAAAAATTATTTCATATATATACTTTATAAAAATTGAACATTTTATAATAATAATCTTTGAAATATGATGATGGAACATGAATTCTATATCTACGTGGAGGCGATAGTCCACAATTGCGTAAAAGCGATACTTTCACTTACCATTTGATATAATAGAGTGTGTATATTAGTGGTTAATAAAAATAATAACAATATTTATGTATATTTAGGGTACCTAATTTATTCTTTAATGGTGAATATAACATATTTATAGGAGTTATAAGAATATATAAATTTAAAGTGGTTGGGTATGAAGATTACCTCTTCTTTAGCAGGCCTCCTTTATATCTTTACTTAAGGACCCATTGAATGGTCTTATATGAATACCATAAACTCTTATTAATGAAAAGATAAGTTTAGAATAAAACGTTTTTTGGTTTTGTTTGGTCAATATGGGTCAATGTAGTGTAATAAAGATAAAGGAGGGGTGCCATTTCTTAAGTGGAAGAGAGGATACATTTGGAATTTCTTAAAAGAATAAAATATAATAAATTTATTATCAAGATAAATACTTCCAAATGGATATAGATTCATTTTTGGGATAGTATGACGTATAAATATTGAAATCAAATGGTATTTATACATGTTTAATTTCGAAACAAAATGTTATCTCTTGGTTTAACCCCCAGTAAACTTGTTTTAACTATAACCGTGGTAAAAACAATTATTATATTTTAAAATTCATTATGAAAAACATTTAAGATGACTTTATTAAATAATATTATTTATTATGATTAAAAATAGATAATAAATTTAATAAAATATTACTCACATAATTGGTGGAATTTAATTTAAAATTTTATTCACAAAAACCGATCAAAAGCTGTTTTGTTTAAACATTTTGTTAAGTATATTAATTTTTTATATCAAAATTCAACATATAATTTATTAAAATAACATGAATTGGATTTTTAATAATATAATTTAACTAATTATAGTTTTCAAACAATTTAAAGTCAAAATTGAACTTTTAAATTTCTTTAATTAAAAAAAGGCGATGTTCAATAAAAATCTATATTTTTAACTATTCATAAAAATAATATTTTTACAAAAATATCAAAATATAACTCTACAATAATTTTTACATGATGATTTTAAAAATGAAGTTAAATTTGTAAAATAAATTGTAAAAAAAGTTGAAAATTTATTTTTATTATCTATTTAAAAAAATCAATAAATACATTTTGAGGAAAAATTTATTTTTTAGGAAAAATTTATTTTTTAGGAAAAATTTATTTTTTAGGAAAAATTTATTTTTGAAGCTTATAAAGACTTTAATAAAAATTGATTACTTATTTATAAGTATATTTGACTTTTCTAAAACCTTTATACATTTTTTAAATATATTTTAATTCCTATTTATTTTTCTAATTTAATAGCTATGTTATAATGGTATACTGTATTTCGATTCCTTTGGACTCAAGGTTGTGTCTATCGTAACATATAGATGAAATTAAATTTAGTTGAAAAGAAATATATCATAAAATATTATGGTGTTGTATTTTATAAAATAAGGAATAAATGTTTATTTAATATGTATTGAACCATTCTGATTAAACATGATAATTATCTATTTTTTGATATAAGGTATTATAGAAATAGTTCACATTTAGACTCATTTCTATATGTCAAACTCTAATATGAATCCGTATGAGATGTATTACAAAGATACCCCAAGTATAAAATACCTAAGTGTGTATTTCCACTACAAAATTATCATATTTAAATGGTTGAAACTTGGTAAGTTTTATCAAATCAGTGTTGATGGAATTTTCCTTATCAAGCCATCTAATGGTAGAGGATACATGTGTTATAATAAGGAAAATTAGAAGATTAATGATTCTATATATGTAAAAGTTCTATAATAATCTAATATAAAATATCACTATCATCTTTAGATATAAGAGAAATTGAAGATCAGGTTGTCACTATTAAATAATATAACAATGATTATCATATAAGTGATGATGTATAAATTGTAGATGATGAAGGCGTTAATTCATCTATTTCAAGTGGTGAGGGATAATCATATTCATCTCATCCTGTGATGATAAAGAATGTAATGGTCTAAAAATATCCTTGGAGATTAAGGATAATATGTTTAAACCATAATAACATCGATGATTGTATCATGTACCTCTTTGTTTTTAGAGGTTGGTCCAAGAGATGTTGAAGAAGCATTGGAGCATAAAAAGATGATTGATGCCATGAAATATGATTAAATCAAATAGAGAAAAATGGGACATGTGATATAGTAATCAAAGATGAACTTAAAAATGCGGTTGAAAAAAATTGGGTGTTCCATAATAAGTTAAATAAAAAAGGTGAAGTGATAATAAATAATGAAATATTGGTTTGTAATGGCTACGCATAGGTTGAAGGAATTAATTTTGATGGGACCTTTTCTCCAGTTGAAATACTTGTAACCATCAGAGTATTTCTTCCTATAACTTCTCAATGAAGATATAATATATTTTAAATGAATTTCAAGTATTATTTTATTAATGTAAAACTAGATAAAGAAGTTTATATTTGGAAACAATATGGCTCCAGGATTAACCAAGATAAAAAGTATGTTTTCAAGTTGAATATGTTTTTATGGGTTGAAACGTGCTCTAAGAGTTCTGTATTATAATATGGATAATTTCATGATGATCTTGAAATTTAGGAAAGTAATAGTTGATTATTACATCTACATAAAAGTAAATTAATATGTTTCTCTCATTGTGACTGTTTATATTAATGATATCATATTTTCATGGAATACTGAAGAAGTTTATGATAAGATTATTAGGGTGATGGTAGGGTTATTTTCGATGTCTATGCTTTGAGAAATGAAGTGCTTTCTTGGATTAAAAAGTGATCCTAATTAAAGTAACATTTCCCTTTTTTCAATATAACTATTATAAGGAAATCTTGAAGAAATTTGGAATGAATGATTCAAAACATGTTATCGAGCCCATTTTAGTGAGTATGAACCCTGTTTTTAGATGAGGTATGGATCTTTAAATTTTCAGTCTAATTTTTTTTTTCAAATATGGATTCATAGTGAGGTTATGGTGGAAATGAGGGTGTTTGGGGCTTGTTCAGAGACCATAACCCTAGTTGGTGGACAGAAGCCCGAGGCCACATAGTTATTAGAAATTGTGTTACTCTACACACACGGGTTCTCCTAAACATGCGAGGAATTTTAGTAAGAATAATAAGGAACATGGTGTTCCTTAACCTTATGCTAAGTGTTATAGGACTATGTAGATATTATGTAGTTTTTATTGGAGGAATAATGCACATTTTTTCATGGTTTTAAAAATTTTCCACATGATCCACAAGACACCCCCTATGGATAGTGGCGCTAGAGAAGTTGGAACATGGTTTGTACAACTGTGTAGCCAAACCATGTGACCTAGTAATTTTGGTGTAAAAATAATTTTTCACACTTGAATTATTTTAACACATAACCCCTATCTTATTTTTCTCCTCAAGTGGATAGGAGGACCCTTTTATCTTCCATTGAAGATCCACCGTCTCTCTTAAGATAGATTCTTGTATTTCTTCTCTATCTAAACTCAAAATCAAGATATGTTCATATCGTTGGATTTATCTTGTTATGTTCTTCACTCATTATGCCCAATTTGTGATTTTTCTTACTCTTGATGATGATATTTTGTTGTAGGATCATATTCCATATTTTATATGTTTTGATCTATTCATTAGTTTTCTTTTGATCTATGCTTAACTAAGGTCCAATACTGGATGATCATATTATTATAGTCATAGGGTATGTGGTCTATGACTTTTCCCTAATAGCATTATTATTTCAAAATTTTAGTTATTGTGTGTGTCAGTTTCATTGGGCATTTCTACTAAAATTCAAATTAATTTATTATAATTATTATACTCGTATTCTGGATAACAAGTTGGACATGTTATTAATTTCATTAGAGGTTGATACCTCAACACCATCCACCCAATTGGGGTGTGTACCATTTCATTCCTTTTTTCCAGTTTTTGAGATTACCTCACACCATTATGGTGTGTTTTAACTAGGCCTTATTAAGGTAACTATTCCACTATAATTAAATGAATCTTTAAATTGTTAAGTGGAAAAATATTTATATATATCACTTGTACTAGTTAATTAAAATTGAATTTATCTATTATTGGTTGCATGTCCTCTATGGAATGAACCTATTAAATTTTTATAAATTAACGTGATTAATTGTTACATATCCTTGATATACCTTTTTTTAATTAATTAAAGCTAATGGAATGAGCCTAATGACTTATTTAATGGATTGAGTATTACATAAACGAAAATGAATAATATTATATGTATAAGGTGCCTATTTTGTATGGACATTTTTATCTTTATAGGAATGGTGAGACATGAGCCAGCCTTAGATTCCCAAGGGAATTCCTTAAGCACTCAGAGGATTCCATTCTATTTCAAGGAACTATTTTCCAAAGGAGATACCCACCTTGGAATATAGGCAGTATCCATTATAGGATTCCTTGAATGAAGCCATTGGATCTCTTCACTATCTATTTAGATATTATAATTTTTTTGATATGCTCCTTAGATTTAGATTGATGTCTTCAGATTTGTGGCACCACGTATTCACCCCATTGGTCCCAGTCATACAAAACCCATGATTACCTTGTATGATATCCTTTTACTCGGTTAAACTTAGTTAAAGTAGAATACCTTGTGAAAGACCCTTTTATTACACTCATAGACCTTATTGCTAGACTAAATTAATTATTACTATTATTTGGCTGACCCCTGAGGTCAAGGATACCTTGGATTCAACATGGATACTCCTTTGTTATTATTATGACATATCCCAGTATTTTGGATACTTTCACATGAATTATCTATATAAACTGAAAAATAATTATTTAAATTCTTACATGTTTAGACACCAGATAAGGATGAAGTAGGTTTGAGTTATTTGTTTTTATTTCATTACTTTATTATAATCCTTCAAACTATATAGTTCATATTCATATACTATATTTTATAGAAGAAAATTATGGTGGCCTACTAAGAGAAATATCACTCTTTATATGGTCCACCATTGGTACCCAAAAATATTATTATATCATGTGTATGGACAAGGGGAAATTCCATACCCTAGAAACATTTCTTTCTTACATTCTTAGGATGGGATATGGGAGACAATGATTGGGACAATTCTTGGTATGTTTGGATTTTGTTTTTGGTATTTTTGATTCTTTATGATATAATTGAATGTACTGATTTTTTACTGATTTGAATACCTATTATACTATTTCGTAAAGACATAGAATTACATCATCATCATCTTTATTATATGATATTGTTCAACTTTTGAGTTTATTATTATTCATAGTTTTTTATGATTCCTTATGCTTCCATATTTACTATACTAATTATTTTGTTTATTCATCTTTTGTATCTATGTTATTCTCCACTCTGACATGAGGGAATGGTCTCCCCATGGAAACACCCTAATCCATCACTACTAGTAATCATTCTCTACCATATGAGAAACGTGCTTGAGGCCATGTGTCCAAATGGGTCTGAGTCACCTTTGAGTGGAACATAGGTTAGGACATTACAAAATCATATAAGAGATATTAATTTTCTTTTTTAGTTGATTGGAAATTTAGATATGAGATTATGAACATGTTGGAACTTGGTCATAGGTCATATCTAACAGTAGCTAACCCAATTTGGGGGTAAATACAATGTTTCTTGGGAATGGAAAATTATTTTCCTATATTTCTCTAATGTAATTGATAAACTTTCTACAATGTGTGATGCACATGAATTGTGGAATTTGATATGATTTTTTTCTATTTTACCTTATCCTGGTACAGTAAGGATAATTATTACATGAATCATTATAGGAACATAAGACAAACATTCTAGAAATATGCCATTCTAAATAGATTCAATTCATTTCTTTCATTTACTATGTTTCTTTTGATTATTGAGTAATCCATTATTTTTATATATTCCAGTTCTACTAACATCTTCTATAAGGGAATTAAATTAGTTATTTAAAAATTCAAAACAAACATAAATAGTGTTTTCTTATATAGATTGATTGTGGAATATTAAATATTCATTTCCAAACCTTATAAGATATGTACCCCTGTTTACATGATATATGATTGGGATATGATCACATAATTACCATTTTCAATAATAAGGTTTATAGGCCTTTATGAATTGAAATCGGTAATTCAATGAGTTGATTCATTGTACTTTTTACCCATTACATTCTGAGACTAATTGTATAAATATAATCGGAATTAAATGGGTATATATTTTAGTTATAAAGTGCATGGTACACTATTTATATTGAATGACGATCTATTTAATCAAACCTTATTATTTTTTATACAATCACATACAAACATAAATATTTTGTTCTGACTAGAAAATGAAATGGATTTCAATAAATGGAGAGGACAACTATAATTTAAAGATTATTTTCCTTCTTAAAAATAAATTAACCCATCCATATACTAGAACCCATATAAATAAATCTTTAACACTTGATAATACACTGGACTTCTAATCGGGAGGTTGGGATTATATCTTCGGGAGTGGATTCTTATTCTTATGATATAATTGTACTATTGATTCAATCTACTCTCAAATATTATGTTTATAAGTCTGATTGTAATTTTTATATATATGACACCACGACATACTCAAGTCATGTTCCAAGAGGGTAGAGATAACCATGCTTCAAAAAATGGTGGTCCCTGAGCTATTGGTCTTACCACCATAACTGACAATTGATACATCACATATTATACCTAGTCTGAGAACTAACTCTCAACTTCAAGAGGGTTTTTTATATCTAATTCAATCTATACAATGTGTTTCATGAACTCACCTACTATATACAATCTCACTCATGAGTTCTAGCCACAACATCCCCCAATATTTTTGGGGGATTGTGGCCCTCTGGAATATGAGACTTGTATAGGTTCTATATTTTACTATCATTGAGCATATTGAGACACCTCCAGAATGTAAGGTCAAGACTTCCACCTACATGCTGTGTGATTCCTCCAAGAGCTTGGGGGATGTAGTTATATAGGTTGGTCTTCATTACTTCATGATCTGGGAAGACATCTAGACTACCTTTTATGATTAATTTTCCCTCCAACACTGAGTGATGACTGAAATAAAAAGTTCATTCCCCTAGAGAAGGGTTCTATGTCTGTTATGGACTATTTAAAGTATTTTACTATGTTGTAATTCTTTGAACCACTTTAGCTAGTGATGATATTTTCTAAATGATATATTTTGAGGATGGGATCAAGTATGTCATCCACTCACTAGAGAATGTATTATTCCTATCTAAATATCATGATATCTTGAATAATTATCTTATCACTAATCAAATCTTGAGGAAAACTGATATTATCGGCCAGAGAGGTTTAGTGTCGATACAAGGTAGCAGTTCCTCCAGTAGAAGGAAGCGTAGCATTGAAGTTTCCTATCATAGATGTTTTAGTTATAATATCTACACTACAATATCTATTATATGACATCAATGTGGAAGGAATGGGAATCTGAAGCCTCACTGTTATAGAGAACCACTGGGGTTCCATTCTTGAGGTCATATGGTCCATCTTCAAAGATTATAGCAATCCTTTTCACCTGCTTCAAGTGGAAGATGTTATGCGCTAGCTACACATTTAGGAGTGGGATCAATTATTCCATGTCATACAGGAATTTGGAGTATCATTGGTAGGACATGGATACGAGGAGGTTATGGTCGTGGTATCCTGAATTCTGATTATACACTCTAGTAAAGTGGACCTATTCTGGGAAGTCTAGATATAACATAGGGTCATGGATCAGGCCAGTTGCATTCCTTACAACTGATACCCAAGGATCAGAGTTTAGGACCATCTACAGTATGTAGTACTACTTTAGTAGATTGTACTATCATATATACTTTATTCAATATATTTGATTCTCACTCCATTATGTCTTTATAGATAGTGGAAAGTATTGAGGTGGAAATATGTAACATATGTGGGAAATAACCCTAGACACGCTATTGGGTGATTGTTCAGTGGGCATACACTAATGTCGGGACTACTACCTTCAGGTTGAAAGTTATCCCTTTTTATGGTACATTTTAATACTTGATATGATATGTTTCAATGTTATTATTAGAATGTATTGATTGGTATCATATCATGCATATGTGTACTACTATAACTGTAGGGTTTCATTTACATAACAAGAGTTTTGAAGTTATCTCCATAATGGGTGAGTGGAATGTATGTGCCGGTAGAGCTAGAACATAGCATTATGGGATAGGTGGACTAACCACCCAGATTTTTATTTTATATATGGAGGATGTGGTTTTATATACGGACGAATTCCCTCTAGTAGTAGTTAGTTTTGGTGTTGTATTTCCTAATGACTTTTTTGGATTACCTCTTGAGATAGAGGTAGATTTTATTATCGGTATTATTCCAATAGAAGCTCTAGTGTCTATTCCTTAATATAAAATGGAACCTATTAATCTTTAGA
The DNA here is from genome assembly GCA_963277665.1 of Viscum album. Lineage (NCBI taxonomy): Eukaryota > Viridiplantae > Streptophyta > Magnoliopsida > Santalales > Viscaceae > Viscum > Viscum album. The sequence goes on along the minus strand of OY728157.1, from coordinate 458,776,674 downwards.
ATACCAATAGAAATTTGGATGATTTATAATTTAAGGTTTTCATCCAACCCAACACTTCATCTTTGGGTTTACCTGTGCTTTTCTTCAAGACGGTGTGTAGGACCCTTAGGCTGTGCATGCATTACCAACTGTTGAACCAGCTTATGATTAAGAACAAGTATCCATTTCCTCGAACAGATTATCTATTTGACTAAATCTAAGGATCTAGGGAGTTCTCAAAGAATGACCTAAGACCAGGCTATCTTCATGTGAATTTCAATCCTTCAGATATACCATGTAAGGCTTCCCAAAAATAGTACAATTTATATGATTATTTTTTGTGTCATTCAGTCTTAAAAAAGAACCTCTATTTTCATGGCCTTTTTGAATAGGGTTTTCCGCCCCTATCTAGATTCTGTTTTAATGGTTTTTGTGGATGACATATTGGTGTGTTATCATACTCGGAGTGACCATAAAAAACATCTTGGGTTCATTTTTTATACACTAAGAGAGAATCATATATATGTTAATATGGATAATTTCGATTTATGGCTCAAAAAAGTTCACTTCTTGGGTCATATTATCTCAAAATCATGAGTATCAGTTGACCCAGATAAAGTGAGTATTTTTCTTTTCGGGGATTATCCAAAGAACATGTTTGATATATGGATTTTATTGGGGTGGTTAGATATTACAGGAATTTCATACTGAACCTCTCCTACCTTTCTCCACCACTCAATTTTCTAAATATGAAAGGGTTATAAGTTCTTATTGTCTAAATCATGTTAGAAGGGCTTTCATTAGTTTAAAGGAAGGATTACATTAGCATTGATGTTGATTTTTTTAGAGCCTGGTAGGGGATACACCGTGTTTTGTGATGCATAAAGAATTTTTCTTGGTGTAGTGATGGTGAAAAAAGATAGATTCATTATGTATAGGTACCACTATTTGAGACCCCATTAACATAATTATCCAATGAATGAACTTGAGTTAGTAGTAGTTGTCCATGCCTTACGTTGTTCGAGACACTTTTTGATGAGAGGTGGTTTGTGGTGTATACAGCCAGAAGAGACTCAAATATATCTTTACACATCAGCAATTTAATCTATGATAGTAGAGATGGGTCAAATAACTTAATTATTTTGACATTGAAGTTACCTATATTCATGGAAAGGGAAATATTGTAGCTGATGCACTGAGCTAGAGAACTCAGGCACAAACCATTCAAACAGACAATTATTAATGGAAGCTGATGGTATTATTTTTTCTATCTACATATGGAGTTTCATGAGAGTCATGAGTATTATTATATTAAATTATTTTTAGATACCACTTCTCTCCTAGATAGTTTTAATAGAACAATGTTCTTAGATTCCAATGGTTTTGTTCTTCGGGAGAGTATTTTGGGTGAGTACCCACCTCTGGATTGGTCCGTTGATGGAGAAAAAATCCTACAAATACAAAAAAACATCTAGTTACCTATATATATAATATATGAGACGATGTCAGAGTACAATTTAACTTAATGGGAAGTTCACCCAGGTGTCTACAAGATGTATCATGATATACAACACCAGTATTGGTGGCTGGGGATGAATTGTCATATTTTATGTTTTATCACTATGTGTTCCACCTGTCAGTAGTTGAAGGTAGAGCACCAGGGCCTTGGGGGATTTTTATAGGATTTACTACTCTCTAAATTTAAATTAGAATATTTTATAAGGGATTTTTTGGTTGTTTTATAGAGGTCTCATCGAGGTAGTAATGTGGTTTGGGTATTCTTGGATCTACTAATGAAATTATCCCATATCATTCTTATACAAGAAACTTTCTTAGTTGATGAGTTCAAAAGACTATATATACATGATATTATATGGATACATAGGGTCCCTTGTATTATAATTTTAGAAAGGGATTCATGTTTGTCATTGAATTTCTAGTGGGGATATCTTCATGTACATAGGTGCTTCTAAGAACAAAATTTCCCCATCAGAATGAGGGCCAGTAAAAATGGATAATATGGGTTTTAGAAGACATGATATGATCATGAATATCTAATTTTCGAGATTATTTGGATAATAATAAATTCTATTCAAGTTTTCCTACAATAATATCAATTAGTATATGATTCAGATGGCTCTGTATCAGTCCATGTATGGTAAGACATGTTGTTCACCCATGTACTGGTTTGAGGGTGAAGAGGCAGTCCAACTAGGACCTCATCTTGTGCAGGAGACATCAGAGTATCTATTCTTGAATAGGAAGTGTATGTAAAATATTAATTCTAGATAGAAATATTTTTTTGATCTCCATCGACAGCCTATGTATTTAGAGGTTGCGGATCTTGTTTTTCTATAGGAATCACCCATACGTGGGCATAGATGGATACATAGGCAAGGAAAGTTTTCACCTCATTTCTTTGAGCCTTTTTATATTATAGATAATGTCAAGATAGTATCCTATCAATTTTTAATACCTCATAGGTACCATGTCATGCGTAACATCTTCCATATTTTAGATATTCACCATTATCATGATGACCCTTCGCAAACTTGTAAGCATGAGGATATGGAGTTAGATACGAATGTCTCTTTTGAGGATTATCCCATACACATAATTGATTAGAACTCAAAGGCTCTCTGAGGTTTATATTTCCCTTTAATGTAAGTTATATGGTGGAATGATTGTGTACATAATAAGGTTTTGTATAAAGAGTCCAACATACATTCTCCGTGGCTAGAGCTTTTCTCAGGGATCACTCTAACAACCTTGGAAGGGAAACTCAGGGATGAGTTCCTTTATGAGATAAGACTATAGGAACTCAGTTTTTCTATGCGGTATGTATACTTTAATTTTTTTTCCTAATCCATTGGTTTTGAACTAGTATGGATTCTTGGTGTGGTTATATAGGAAACAAGGATTTCTATGACTTTTCAAAGCCTAAAACCCCAGCTATTTAAAGGATGTACTAGACCACCAGGTTAATAGAAAATATCTAACCTAAACCACATGGTTTCACCTAACTGTGCATGGAAATTCAGTATGCAGAATAGGGTTCATTGTTTTTTCCTTACCATGTTCCCCGGGTAGCATTCCCATGTGGACCCCCTATAGTTTTTAAAAGGGTAACAATACATGTTTTGTGTGTGTTTTTACAAACCATGCACCTAAATCATGCAATACCCCGTATGGATAGTGGATTATGAATATTTGGTGTATGGTTGATCCAAACATGCATCCAAACCATGTGAACCATTAATTATTGGGTAAAATACCTTTTCATCAATAAATTATTTAAACACCTCACCCATGTCTTATTTTTCTCCTCCAACAGATAGGATTTCTCTTGACTCTCTTGTTGAAGCCACACCTCCCCTCATAAGATAAATACATAGATTTAATTTCAAACTAGACATAAAATTAGGAGTTGTTTGTCTCATTATATCCCTCAAGGTAAGTGATTGAATTATTAGGCTCAGTTTCTCATTTTTATTCCTCTCTATGATTCCATTTTAATGATGGCTCATATGCCCTATTTTCAATTCATTGAACCATTATTCAGTTTTATTTTGATCCTTTCCAAACTAAGGGGAAATATAAGATGGGGATCATGCTATAGGAATAAAGTTGGTGTTCTATGAGGTTTCCCTAAAATTCTAGTTGTTTTTAAATCTTCATTGTAGTGTGCATACCAATTTCACAGGGTGTAACTTTTAAAATTCACATGCATTTTTTATAATCATTGTTACTGTCTTCTAGATGTCTATTTATACATGTTATTCATACCATTAGAGGTTGAGATCTCAACATCATCTACCCAATTATAATGTGTTCTATGTTATACATTGTTTTCCCTTGTTGAGACTACCTCACATCGTTCTGGTGCTTTTTCAATTCTCATTATAATGCTAATTGTTTTACTATAATTAAATTCAAATATTAATTTTTTAGGGGAAATTATATTTATATATATCATTTTTCCTAGTTAATTATAATTGAATTTATTTTTTATTGTCTACATTTCATCTATGGAATGAATCTATTAAATGTTTATAAATTAAATTGATGAATGGTTTCATGTATTTGATATACCTTGTCATGATTATAAAAAGGTAATGCAATGAAATTAATTACTTATTAAATTGAATTAGTATTAAAAGTCATAAAATGAATAATCTTATATGTATATGGTGGACATTTCATAAGTTTCTTTTTATCTATATAGGAATGGTTATACTTGAGCTAGCCCTGTATTTTGGAGGGAATGCCTCCAGTACATTGAAGATGCCATTCTGATTGAAGGAAATGATTGTAAAGGGAGATACCCACCTTATAACATATTCATTCTATGTTAGTGGAAACCTATCCTGATTTCATTGGATCCCTTTATTATCTCCCCAAATATTACAATTACTTGGATACACTTCTTGGATACATATCAATGTTTTCATATACGTTATTCCATAGATTCACCCCATTGGTCCTAGTCATTCTTTTCCCAGGATTACATTGGTTGAGAACCTTGGACCCAATTAGGCTTATTTATAGTGTAATTCCTTGGATGAGCCCCCATTATTACACCCTAACCCCTTATTTCTAGACTGTATGAGTTATTACTATAAGTTGGCTAACCACTGAGGTCAAGGATTCCTTAGTTTAACCTTGAATACTTCTTTATTATTATTATGATATATCCCAGAACTATTGATACATTCATATTACGTATCTATATAAATTGGAACATAATTAATTAAATGGATACATGTTCAGACTCATGCTGAGACTAAATTAGGTATGAGTTATTTGCATTTAATTCTTTTAATTATTATTTAAATTTAGACTGTATAGTTTATATTCATATACATTATTGTATAGATGAAAATGGAGGTTTCTTAATGATATTTATCTTAGATCCTATTTAGGTCACTATTAGTACCTATGAAGATTATATGATTGTAGGTATGGGAAATGGGAATCATCCTACATTGCACACCTAACCTGTTTTCTTTCTTAGGATATGATCTTTGTAGCAGATGACTAGTCCAGTTCTTAGTATGCTGGGATAGTTTTTCTTATTTTTTATTATTTTATAAAGCATGTAATATAGTTATTTATTTCTACATTGTATACATATTTTCTAGTTTTCTAAAGACATGGAATTATATCATCATTTTGTTTATATGATATTGTTTAAATTTTGATGTGATCATTACTGATGGGAATTTATGATTACTTCCACTTCCATATTTATTATACTACTTTTGTTGTTTATTCATCTGTTTTATTTCAATTGTGCTGCACTCTTACATGTGAGCATAGTCTCTCTACAGACACACCCTAGGCCCTCACTGCTAGTCGGTAACCTCTCAAATACGGGGAGGCGTTCTTATGGCCATGTGGCTAATAGGGTCCAGGGAAAGATTAAGTGGAACATGTATTGGGGTGTACCAAAGTTGTAGAAAATGTTTTTAAAATATGGGAAAGGAAAAGATATTGAATCTAAATAATTTATAAATTTGATTGGAATCCAGTTATAGATAACATTTTCAAGACTAGACTTTGTGTATGATGTTACACTTTTTGTCAGGTATCTAAGAGACCAAAGGCCTTTCATCTTATGTCTATAAAATAATTCTCAGATATATTACAGGAATAATTAATTTTGGGTTGAAATATGGCACCATAAGAAATATTGGTCTATTTGTATGTACAAATAAATATTGGTAAGGTTGTTTCAATGAATAAAATCCGCATATAGTGGCGTATTCATTTTGGAAAAATATATGTTAGCTGGTATGAAACGAAATAAAGATCAGTGACTCTTATTACTAAAAAATCTGAGTATATATATGTCACTCAAGATGAAAACAATTAATATAGATGAAGGCCTATTTGGAAGATTTTTTATCGAATGTTATGTCTCTTCTTCTCTTAGGTTATGATGATTAAAGTACTATTAATATCACCATGAAGCTGATCCAATATTCTAGATCTAATATCATTGATATTAAATATCACTTTATCTAATAACATGTAGAGAGTAATGAATTAATTCTGGAATTCATACCCACACATAAGAAATTATGTGATATCTTCACTAAACCATTTCTAAAAGAAACATTTTAGAATATGAGTTCGATTATGGGTGTTCTACCTCACCCTCTTCAAGGATAAGTTATGTGATATTTATCCCCTCCATAACCTTTTCTTTGGATATTGCTACAAAATGGGAATAAATATTATAATATAAATCTATATATTGATATGGTTTTACCTTTCATGGAAGATATTTTATTTAAGAAATTTTTAATAGTTATAGGTTCTGATTTCATCATGTTTGAACAATTTTAACTTATTATAGAAGTAGATGTAGGAATTGTGTGATGATAAAGTTTTTAATTATGGAGATGTTTGAAATTTTTTGTAATCACTTATTATGTAAAACATGGTATATTATTCCATGATTCTTATTGGATACAATAATTTCTCTTAGGTTGGATTAGAATTTTCGGATAGATATTTGATTATTATGTTTCAGAACCTTAGTGATTTCTGTCCCCTGGTTGAAAAAAATACCAAGTAGGGTTGTTGAGACCAAGAGGTGTTTAATTTTTTTAAATAGAATGAATTATTATATTGTATTTTATTTTATTTTTCAACATATAAATCACATGAAAAATTGTAATCTTTATTTAAAATGTTGAACATATAGAGTCAAATGGAATAAGATGATCAGATGGAGTAGGGAACCAAATTTTTATCTGATTATATTAATTGTTCCATTAGACCAATTTTTTTGAATAATGATAAATCCTGAGAGAAATTTTTTATATAAAATAAAAAAAAATTTATATAAAGATATTCAATATTCTTCTTTGATATTGTTAAAGGAAGAAGTATGTAAGTCTTGGTGAAACATTTTTTTCCAAATAGAAGTTTTCTAACCAAGTTTATTGGACAAAGAAAAATTTGTGAGTTCATATGATTAAGAACATTAGTAAATTATTCATAAATTATTTCTGGATGTTATAGATGGAGAAACATGAAAGTAAAAAATGAATTTGTTTCAAATGGAGAGATGTATGATGTATGATAGAAAAACATTAATGGATCTCCATATATATGTTTTTAAGTGAGTTAATTATATAAAGAAAAGGATGTGATTATACCTAATGTACATTGGAAATATTACTAGACAAAGGGTTGTGATAAAATAAATAGATAGAGGTTTCCATTTCATATGACCAATGATTTATAAAAAAATTATCGTACATATATTTATGCATGATCAGATAGAGGTATCCTAGTAAAGTCTTTTAGGTGAAGTTTCTATGATGTTTTTTAGATAAAGGGTTGTGGATCTTTGAGAATATTTGGTAAAGAAATTCACGATGATGATGTTTGTTTGTGCATTCAATGGATGAATAATCATGGTGGATCATGATTTTAGTTGATATTATATGAAGGTTTGAAGAAATATTTGATTTCATCATTTGAGTTAAGATTAAACAAATCATATGGACTATTATCTTTTAAGATGTTTTTAAGGTGATCAAATAAAGAATTTTTTGAGAAGGATATTCAAAATTCAATAGGGAATTTTGAATTTAATGTTTTCAGTCCTCCCATGATTTTCGACGAAATTATACCTTTATAAAGGGAATATGTAACATCGTGTAAGGGCCTCTAATGTTTATATTATTGTTATAATTGTTGAATAATTGGGGTGTAATCTATAAAACATGAGAATTTATTTTCTATTAGGTGAAGTACTAGAAATAGCAACATTAGATGGAGGATACCAAATATATGGTATTAGATAGAAAATTATGAAATAGGGGAGGTAATGGATGGACAGGTTCATAAAAAATATCATATATAAGTTCATTCTCATTGTTGTCCATAAACCCGAATTGGAAGAAGAATATTATACAGGAAAAAAATGTGAAGAAATTTTAAAAAGCATAGTAATAATATATTGAATCCCATTGTCGAAGGTTCCTTTTATTTTTGAAAAAAAATGTTTTATCATATTATCTATCTATGGATAACATGGATTATTTATTGAATATAGTGATATGAAAGTTATGGATTTTACCTACTTGTTGTAATCTTCATTGTATTGTTTTCTAATTAATTTGTGGTATTAGATTATTTACAAACAATGAAAATGACTATATACTCTTATTGAATATTGATCCTTGTAAATTATTATGTTTCTATGGGTGTTCTTGTGAGTGTTTCTCCAGCGGATTCAATTCTCTCTAAAAATTGTATATGTTTTTTTGAAAGAAGAAAACAAAAAATGAAATTGATCACTGATTAACCCCCCCCCCCCCCCCTCAAGGATAGCATGGATCATGGATTCTCCTTTCACTTTTTATCTCTTGGTTGAAAACATCAGCTTTCTGATTAGTCTCATGGTGGTAATTTGTTGATATCTTTTGGTTGATCCTATATTTTTTCATCAATTCCTCTATAAATATTTTGTAAAAATGAGTTCCTTGATCCATGAATATTTCTATTGAGATCCAAAACCAGTAAAATATATTGATCTTGAGAAAATAACATACAACACATGGGATATTAGTTTATATATTCTTAGCCTCTGTCTATTTGTATACATAATCAACCACACACATGATATATATAAATATTCTAAAGATAAGGGAAAGGCTCAAATAAAATTTATTCCTGATATATAAAATATTAAATAAAATTTCAGGATCATTTAAGGTATTTATTTTCTTTTTGATTTATTTATTGTCAACTAGAATTTCTTTCAATTGTTACAAAATTCATCTTCATATTTAAATAATTTGGGTAAAAAAATCCTAATTATTTTAATTTTTAATTTTTATGAGGTATAAAGAGTTATATACATGTTAACATGGGAAACAAATTAGCATGGATACGATTTTACTTTTAATGAAAGAATATAAAAACTGACTAATCACTTATGTTTCTAACAAACAACCAACCAACACTCATTTTAAACTGACACAAGTCTTCTTTCCAATGGTAGAATATTATTAGGGCTTTACCAGTGATGCATCAGGTTTGAATTAGTCAATCTTATGGGATTTCAGGCTCATATCACCCTTTAGGGGGGTTATTTATTTCTCTAGGTTTCCCATGTATATTTATTACATGTTCACGAATCCTTTCAAAATCCTATTTTGGTATTTTTTAAATATCTTCTAGTTATATGATCAAAAGAAACTATTAATTTGAATATTTTTATATATAATTGGTACTCCATTAGTTTTACCATCTATATGTATCATAGGACCTCCATGAGTGGTACATTTTTATATATTATAGAATATATATCTTTCATTTACAAATTAGTGACACTATGATTTAAAGAGATGTAGTTGAAAGCTTTTATGTTTATTAACATTTAGGTTAGTGGTAGGTGTTCATGGTATTGGGATCAAACTCATAATAGGGTGTGTCCTAATAAAGGGAATACAAACTCAAATATTTCAATGCCTCTTAACTAGACATGTCATACCTTTTAAGGTTATGTTACGAAAACCATTATGGTGTATTTTATGGTCACACAACCATGGCCCCTTCAAAACAGTTTAAAGGATTATGGAGTACACTATTAGGCACAAGATTTATCATAATGGATGGTGTGATACTTAAACATGAGCTCCCCTATTGGATTAAATTGTTAAACCCTACGATTTTTCAAATAAATTTAATATTGAATACATGAAACACTATGTCTCTATAAAAATCACATTGTTATAACCTATCCATTAAGAATAATTTTTTCACCTCTCTGATTTAAATTTTAAAAAACTAAAATACATGGTTGCGTTTAGTAAGATAAATAGATTCTAATAAGATCAACTTACAATTTTGGGAAATAGAAAATTGACCGTTATTAATATTAATGTACCCTTATGAATAGTAACCACACCCATTAATGTATAAATAAAATTGTGATTCCTTATAAATAAAATAGAGTATTTAAAAATTCATAAATATGTGTTGGTATTTTTGTGAGTAATAAATTTTTAATTAAAATTTTAAATTAATAAATTAATAACATTATTTTTAATAAAATATATTCCTAAATAAGTATTTTGTTGTCCTATGATTTTAGGATAATTTTATGGGACCTCAATTAAGTTTTTATTGTATTGTAAAATCAATTTTCAATTTAATATCTATATATTTTTAGTAAAAAATGATTTTATATAGAAATTAAATTTCAAATATTAAGAAAATTATTTTGATAAAATAAAATTCATTTTTGTATTCTACATGTCAAAAAATCTTTATGGTTAATTTTTTGGTATTTTTATAAAATACTACAATTTTTTTGTGAACAGTAAAATACAATAATTTACAATAAATACTAAATACTTGATTTACTGAGTCATAGGTGATTTAAGAACACTTGTTATGAACTCAAATGATCATATTAACATTTTTGGTCACAAGAATCAATACTATTTGTTTTATATGGAAAACTAATAAAATAATGAGTAAAATAATGGGAACATCCTCCTCTCCTGTACTATAAAAATTCTCCTTCATTCCCTCTTATCATCACTCCTCTCAATCCTTTTTACTTGTCAAAATTTTGATAAAATATACTCCCAAGATATTCCCTCCTGTCTATCATACCTTCGTCTCATAAAACGTCAAAAACCTCTCCCCTGAAGTGGTTGTCAAGGAATATTACTTCAAGAGGTAAATTCCTCTTTTAATTTTTTTATTTCAAGTTCCTTTATTTTCTTTTTCTTTCCTCACCTCCTTTCATCAAAATGATGTCATGAATCTAGTACTATATATGTACTGGAATTTTTTTATGATAGAGGACTAATTCTTCATCATCTCTCATTTACCCTTCTTTAATACTAGAAATGAAAACACAATCCAAGATGTGTCAATTTATCAAATTCAAGGACAGCTGGTTTTCAATTTCTATTAACTTCTTCAATTCAGGCAATGAAACTATTTTATGGTTGATCCAGACTATAATATATTCTTTATAACTTATTTAAGGTTCTTCAATCCTTTTTTTAACATGATATTACGTTATAAATCAAAATGAGTTTGTTGTGATAAAAAACCCCCATTCAACCCAAACAATTGTCGTTAATGTTTTATATAACGATTCATCATCACTACCAGTAACCAAAATAATTTCATTAAAATTAAATATTCAGTTTATTCATTAATAAAATACAAATTCCTTTCTATAATACCGTTATCATTCTACATGTTTACCCATACATGAATATAAGTAAACTGATCATAAAAACCAAGGAAGAAAACACTCACAAACAATGAAATTGAATATCTTAACCCATCAAAAAGCCATTAATAAACCTAATAAGGTTGTAATAAATCAATTAAAAGTGTAGGAGGTTATTGAATCATTAATATATTAACCTAAATTTGATTATTCATGTCATTAAGATCATGTGAGGAACACCTTCGTACTTAAGGTAAGGGTTTCCACATCTCACTTCCATTTTTGTGAGATATTCTTTATTCAGTGCTATTACTTATGTATGGTTTATGTACACTATCCATTGATATTTCGTATCATAAATATCATTATTTTCATGATATTAAATGTATCATTTTATTATTATTAATTATGGGTCATGCAATTCAATTGAATATAATGTTGTAAGTGTTTTCCACCCGAACCTCCATTTTCAATCAGGTTACTTTTATTATCTACTAACTTCAATTAAATTTTTATTCATTCATATATACTCCTAATAATTTCTATGAGAATTTTCTATATATTTGTACCAATCAGAATCATACCCTAATTTATGGGTATGTATATGTTTTAAAAGTATCATTCAAAAATTCAACCTGAAATACAAGCCTGTCTCAAAGGAATTTCTAGAATTATTACCTCTTTTCTAGGGAACTATATAATCATTTTTAAGAAACCATTATTTTTATAAAAACACTAATTTTATTATGATGAAACAATTTTATTTCACTTATTTTTTTAGATAATTATTTTTCCAAAATAACACTTATTTTCAAATTAAAAGAGTATTTATCTCAAGAATTACTCGATGACTTTTTAAGAGTATTTTAATTTTTTTCAACACTCATATTGATTATTATGTACAAATGGGACTAATATTTTATTATATCATCTAAACATAAAATTGAATGATTTATGATTAGTTTTAGTGTGTGTGTTCTATCTTGAAACCATTCACTATTGTGCTCTAAATGGTTAGTGTTTATGTTTAATGATTGGGGAAAGTTAGTAACATTTCATATGTTAATGTTAATATGATTGTATAGGTTGTTAATGTGAATCACCATTCATATTATGATTTTATTAGACTTATTATGTGATTTTTGGGTCTTGTTATATCCTCACGATGCATCGGTATGTCTCATAAGACAAATATATATGGACTTGTTGAGTCCTGGACCATTTTTATATATGGTTTTGGAAGAGGCCTTAGTCATTTTTAGATGTCTTGTCTCAGGCCTTGATAGTAAACTATAGAATGTATTGAATATTAATTTAACTCATTATAAAGTTATAAATTCATTGTTCGTGAAGATATTGAACTAGTATAATACCCATGATTATGTTTTATTATGGAAATATTTACTCATCTCATATTACCTCCATAATATGTTCATGTTTATTTTTAATGGAATGTGTGTTCAATAATTCATTATTTGTAATGTTTATGTTATCTTCCACTATAATTTTTACCCTTACTGAGCATCTGATCTCACCCCTTCTTATGTTTCAATTTTTTCATGACATGAAGAGGTATATTATGATTGACATGCAAGGATAATATTAGAGTGGTGGATGTTCCCAAAGAAACATATATGCTGTGTTTGATTTCATGTTGTAATTTTAAACTTATGTATGTATATTTTTTTACAAATATACTAAACTATTTGTTCCTTCAGGATATTAATTTCTTATAATCGTTGCAAAGTAATTCAATAAGGCACCGACTCTGGGAAAATGGGGTTGGGTCTTTACAGTTTGTATCATTGGAAGTTTAATAGAAAATGGGGAAACTAGATTTAGAAAACATAGATTAGGGAAAAACCCCCTAAGAACGACTTTGAAGATAAACATACATGAACATCCTGAAATTTTGATAAGGAATAGATTATGTGGATCTTTCTAGAAAAAACATCCATATCTAAATACTACAAGAGGACATTGTTCTGGCACAGATATACCAAGGAGTGAAACTATGACAAGAAGTTTCAGGCTGGACCCTAGTTGTATTGGTACATGACAGTGGGTCTTACTACGCACCTAGTTTGACACTCCAAAGGGATGTTCTTAGGATAGTTCACATTTTTATTACAAGCCATTATGGAGGATTTAAATTTAAATTTATTCTCAAAAAACCCAAGTTTATGATTATGGGATTATCCATGTTTAGGATTCCAATTTATGATATGTATTTTTTCAAGGTTTAGATTATACATTATGGTTCATTACATAATCTATTTAATGCCCTCATTTAAATATAGCACCTAGTGGAAGGAATGGAAACCTCGTGAGCATGTTTATCCCGTGTGGTGATTTCTGTCCTATGCAAGATAATGAAGTTGTCTCTAGAGATACAACCAGTGTTAAGAAAATTATAACTATTTTAGGAGAACTGACACAAGTAAGGAAAAAAACCTTACTCGTATAGAGCATCCTGATCCACAATGAGGATGAGCTATGTTATATCTCTTTATGTGACAACAGCCTCCATCATCTAATGGGACTAAAAACCCATTCGTAGTAGTGTAGTGGATGAGATCCTTAGAAAAGTTATTTCACACCTTGGGATGTAATGAAAGGGATAAGGTTTCCATGTAATTTTATCATCTATTGAGAGATGGTGTTCAATGGTGGTCACTAATTCAAAACACAAAGGAGTAATAAGAGATAAAAAACATGTAATGGAGTGAATTTAATGAAATTTTCTTAGAAAAATCCTTTCCCCATGAGTAGTGAGTTGATATGGAATGGTAGTTTCTGAATTTTATGCAAAATGAAGATGATAATGTTTCAATGTATGAAGCTAAGTCGAAAAGGATAGAAAAGAATGATGTGAAAAATATACATAATAAAAGGAGCAAGATTGATCGATTATTGGATGGCCTAAAGCCATTCCTCCAGCAATCATCGGTCTTCTAAACATTCTCATGATACAAAGATATATTCTCATGTGCTATCAAGATAGAAAAAGAGTTCTCTAATTCTTATGACTTAAAAGAAAATCAAGAGAATAATGGGGTTTCTAAAAACATTGGAAAAAGAAATAAAGAAATGGGGAAAAGGGAAGAGTTTAATTTCCACCCAGTGATAATTGTGGAAGGAAGCACCCTGGTACCTGTTTAAAAGGAATTGGGCTGTACTAAAAGTGTGGATACGAAGGCCATCATGTTTTTGTTTTTAAGGGGAAGAAAAAATATTTTAATGTTCAATGTTATAATTTCAGGGAGATGGGACACTATGCTAATTATTTTCCAAATCGTCAAGGAAACATGCATCATAAAAGGCCAAGGGAGTAGGGAAAAGCTTATGTGATCCCAACTACTGATATATAAGTTCCTAATAATGTGGTGGTAAGAAATTTAATAATTTCCTCAAACATAACCAATGCTTTATCTGATTATATATCATGACATTCTTGCATATCTTCTTAGTTTTCCAATAAAATTAGATATTTGCAAATAGATTTAATAAGGGAGTTGTCAGTCAAAAAGTTTAAGGGATGTTTCATTACAACAAAGTTGTGTTAGGTAGTCCCAATTATGGAATATAAAGATTCATTATCTTTTTATTTAAATAACATACCCATGATTGAATTTTATATAATCCTTTGTATGGATTGTATTTTGAACCATGATGAAATATTTCATTACTTTACCTTCTCTCAGTGACCAGGTACATAAATATGTGCCAATCCTTACAATGGGATCAAAATCAGATCAAGAACATGATTTGATATAATGGTGGTTATTCCAATGATTGGGGATGAATATATCAACACTATACAATGATACCCCTCTTAGTGAACATAGTGGATAACAGTATTACCTCCAAATATATGTTCATTACTCTGGTATTTGGTGGATATTATTGTCACAACATTCATTCCAAAGTGGAGGAGGAGGTTTTAACTCAATATAAAATGACTGTGCTTCAGTCAGAGATTATATATTTGGAAACTTCAAATCATCCATAAAATTTTCTAGATATATAAATTAATTATGATTTTTAGTATACAATTGTGGTGGATAAGCGGTAATAATGATTTATTGATGGGGAATCCTTAGTGCATTGTCTATAACAATATCTTTCCCAACTTAAATAAGAGTTAAAAAATATTTAAATATATATAAATGTTATTTAAAAGGATATATAGAAGCCTAAATGGATGGTATAGTAGGAAACAATGGAAGTGATGGATTATAGATAAAGGTTAGAGGTGTTTCATCGTGATGTTGATGTAGAAGGAAGATGGCTAGAAAAGATTTTTCAATCTTTCAATGACTCATAGTAAGTGATGGTTAAAATTCATGATTCTATTCAACATTAACTATAAAAATAATACAATATTCACTTAAATTTTTATATATTGATATTGGATCGAAACTATGGATGTTTTTATCTTATATTGATCAATGAATAAACCATTTTTTTTGTCACTTTTAATTGTCCAGTCCTTATCATATCTAGATAATCAATTCATGAGGACATATGAAACTCTCTAATTATAACCCAAATATTACATAACCCATCTAAACATTGAATGAAAATTTATTGAGTTAATCATGGATTTTAACAAATTTAATCAAAATTAAATATAGATAAATAAATAACCATTCAAAAATGTTCTTTCAGATGATTATAAGTTGGATATATTTTGCTGAATATTTACTATAACTATACACCAGGGCAAATATCGTGAGATAAAGAATTTAAATTTGGTCTCCTATAAGTGTGTATAGTTAGAAATATATAGGTATACTGGATATGGTGATGTATGTAAAATCACCATAGGCTAAAATTAGATTAATCACATATGAGATGTGTTTTCCTTTTAGAATTATGATCTTGAGTGAGTATATATTGGATGAATATAGAGGAATATATACCATCTCCATACAATAATTTTTTTATTCAGATATAGAATGGTGGAATGAATAATTATAATGATATCCATGAATTGTAATCTTTGAATGAGTATGTTGATGTAAATGAGGGTTTGAGTGCCCTGATATTACACCTTTGTGCATTTTTAACAAGTTTTCTACAACAATATATGATAGGGAATAAAAGGATGCTATAATTTTCGCCTAGTCCAAGGGTTTGAAAGAGAGTGAATTGAATTTTTCTTGGTTTATATAGTAGACTTTATAAAGTTTATGTATTCTTCACCTTTTATCCCAAACCATAATGTGAGCCTTATTTGGGAAAGGATTAATATGAATGAACATGAATTTTTTTATAATTCCCTTTACATGTTTTAAATCTAAATTTTTTATGCCTTTTTCATTTTAAACACTTGATTTTTTATAGGTCACACATGGTACATGACCTGTGGTCATAAATGATATCTTTTCTTGGGATTTCCCTTGATGGTTTTCATCCTAGAGGGTTTTATGTTTGGGCATGGATTGGTTTGCTTCTTTTTTGACTAAAAACCAAAAAAACCTTAATTTTTTAGTTTTGATTTTATAAATAAAACATCAAACCATTTAATTCAAGTTTGATTTAGATTAATTAATTTATAAACCATTAATTTTTGGTTTGGTTCAGCTTATATTAGTGATTATCCAATTTTTATGGAATTTGTTTAATGGAAAATGTAAATATATATTCAAAAAAATTAACAATTAAGTAAAATATAGAGAAAACTAAAATAATGAGATCAATTCAATGGAACTGACCCTAAATTAATTAAGAAAAGGATAATGCCTAAGCCAAACAAAGGTCAGGATCATACATAAAAAACATTAGTATATTAACCAAACACATGATATAAGAAACACACATGACCACACAATATATGACCATAAAATCTACAAGGAATTGATGGAGTTAACTAAAATAAATAAGGGAACATAACCTTTCCAGTATTCCAGAAATATCACAATCTAGTCCCTGAAAAATGACACCATGATGACAATCCATATGTGGAACACCATCTCAAAAATCCGCATCTAGTAAAAGTAAATATATCCCAAATCCATTGAACCCTAAATGCAACAATATTTCCATTAAAAAAAATTTGACCCTCTACAGCCATACTATCTTGAAAACCCACTGATGAAGAATTGACTAGAAACCAAGAAATTCACATACATCACCCATGTGCACCTTCAAGTAGAGGAAACTGAAATCCTCAAACACCAATTGCATATGATACCATGTTCAATAATTCCCCAGAAACATGAACTTGTCCTTGATATGGTTCCATGATATTATATAATGATTGGATGGAAAGTTGAAAGTAAATTATATATAATTATCTAAAGAGTGAAAACATATTTTTATTGAACAATGATCAAACTAAAACTTTTGTTTGTTAATGTTGACTAAAAATAAAATCTCAAAGAGGATTTTGATTAGAAAATCAATGCATTGGATGAGTTGATATAAATTGTCATTTTTCAAAAAGGCGTTGTTTGGTTTGCAACCTAAATAAAACCAAAAACCCAAAGGGTCTCATTAATCCACACCAAAAACCAAACTGTAAGAATAATTAATAATTTAGTTTATTTCTATTAGGCATACGATTTTGGTTTGGTGTTTGTGGTTTTTCTCCTAAAAATAGAAAGATCTATGTCTCTTTCCTTGGGAAGTTCAAGGCCTTAGAATTCAAACCAATGTATCCTGTGTTAAGGTAATATAACTTTCTCTAAAAGGTGATGAAGTCCACATAGTAACATGAAAAAGGAAAGCCTATTGTGAATGAGAGAAAAATACCAGTAGTTTTGATAGCCTCACAGACAGGTGAAAGTAGTTTAGGGTCATAATGCTAAGACTGTTAAGTCCTGTGGTTTAGGGTGAAAATATGAGGACTAATTAAGGTTTAATAATAATATTTCATATTATTTATTCGAAAAAGGTAATTATTATAGAATGAGTAATATCAAGAAAATTCAAATCCTTCATGAATATAGAGGTGATGAAATGTGTAAATCATAAATCCATACATTTGAATTTGGAAATTATTGGATGAAATATTTTTTTTGACAATATATTTTAACAAAATTTAAAAGATGGGTTTTACTAAGATATTATAGTGTTTTATATATATATGAGTACCTCCCCCTTAACATGAAAACATTCCTTTCGTTGGTAGGTCTAAATATTGTATCACTGGTATCATTTCCAAGTGGAGTTGTCCCATGGACTTGAATGTGCTCACTACCAATAACCATTAAATATTTATAATGATTCAAACATCTTAAGTAATGGGTTGGTATTTTAAATGAGAGGAAACTTAAGAAGGGTTCAACGACCCTAAAGGTTATTCCACCATGTATTGAACACATTCTTAGGTAAAATGGTCCTAACATGAAATTTCAAGAATGAATATGTAGAGGAGAGGAAAGAAAATAAAAACTAATTTTTTCCTAGAATGCTGAGTCTAGTGATATTCACTTATCTTTTTCTAGGGTCATGTGGTGGCTCCCAAAATCATTGTGACTTTTTATATTGAGATCTACTTTTTTTCAAGGATTTAAAAGGGAGGACATGGTGACCAGCGACATAACTTTTACTTTAGCCACTATTTATTGTTTTTTGACTTGAAAATACTCAAGTATCTTCTCTTGTTTAATGGTCAAGTTATCTGGATCATTCAGGGAGAGAGTTTAAGTGCATATATATTTGAATAAAAATGGTTGGATTTTATGTTTGTATAACTTTCATTATAAATGAGTTATTCAACCTAGCAATAATAGAATGTTTGGCCCAATGTGAATTGAATCCCAATGCCACTATTGTAGATAAACCTAAGGGATTTGAACATAATTTAAGATCAAAATACATAGACTTGAAAAGGGAGATATCTTATCATGAATGGGTGAGATAAACTTGATATGAAGGTAGATACTAATTCTACTATAAATCTTCTCATAGGGGTGCACAACATTTGCGTTCATGGTGATTAGACCGAAAAAGTGAAATGTACCCTAAAAAATAGTTGTGGCTCAAGAGATATGATAACACAATACCTTTTAAATGGAGGTAATGATTTTGTAAAATAGGAACCATGGTATTTTAATTAGGAAAATAAGACATGAGAGAAGTATTTTGGGGATTTCTATTTACCAAATTTGAATAAAGGGTTACACTATAATGGTGATGGAGATTATAGAAATTACAGGACCTTCTACATGAGGTCTTTATGTAGTATCCTAACCTTTTTTGGAGTTGTCTTAGGCATGTTTACAGGTACTTGTTTTCCCTATGTTGAGTAATTTTTATTTTGGTTTTACCTTGGGGAGTTTAGGGGTGAATTTTGAAAAACAAATGAAGGAAAGAGGGTTGTTCACGGTTTGTGCATTGGTTTGAGAAAACCTTTCACCCCAACCCATCAAATCGTGCAGCCATGGATATTTTGGAGTTTCACAGATAGAATGTTATTTTTTAGACCATGCTCCCTAAAATTTAAATATGTGTACCCCTAAAATAATAGGCTAACTATTAAGTTACACTATTAGGTAAAACTGTGTGGCTCGATATAAGAAACCCAACGTGATTTTTAATGTGGCCTAAAAATTAGTTTTTTATTCCCTTGAACCCCCAAAAATCACCCATTTCATCCTAAACATAGGCCCTTGTAATTTTTTGATGATTTTAGAGATTATTGGAGGGATTATAAGGATTTAAAACCACTTTTCTTCATCATTATAAGCACATATCAAATATCCACACCTCTCTTAGTAAGAGGATCATATCCTACTTGGATTCCCATTCATCTCCCATCATTCTACCTTTATTTAAGTTAATTTGTACTTTGTTTTTGGTTATATCTATATATAATATTTTATATCTACATATATTATTCAATAAATAGATCTAGATTAAAAAGATATTTATTTTTTAATCTTGATTTGTGTTTTAGAACTGGAACCCATTATACATCATTATATCACTGAATTTTTGGGATTTCCATTTGGAGATCATTCGTCAAAAAATATAGGTACGTCCTCTATTATTAAAATACCATAGTCATGATATCATATATGTAAATGTCGTTGAATAATTTATAGGGTTTGGTTTAGAAATTTAAATTCCTAAATTTTATTAATTAATGTTGTCAATTAATGAATTGAGGATCTAGGTATTTGATTGAAATTTGTAATTGTGGAATGGGTATAAGTAAATGATGAATTAATTATCAAGGTAGTGAATTAGGAAATTGGGTATAAATAATTATTGATCAAATTATTAACTTATTGAGTTTTTGAATTGTTAATTGAGAATAATTAATTGGGTAATTAATTATTAGGTGTTAATATTGTGAGAAGATTAATTAATTGTTGATTTAATTAATGAAATTAGTGTGGTTAATTAAGTTTTAATTAATTTTTTAATTAACTATGATTAATTGATTTTTGAATTAATAAATGGGATAGATATCGTTAATTAATTGTCTAATTAATTGATAGACTTGGATTAATTAATTTATGAATTAATTAATGGAATTTTTTGCTAGCTAATTATGATAAGAATATTAATTTTGTTCAATATTAGATGACATGACAATTAGAAAACATGTGATAATGAGATACATGTGATAATTTGACATGTTATGATATATATGTATGATTGATATACTGGGTGTTAGGCATGACATTCTATACCCATGAAGCATATATATGATTGTGAATTTGGGTGATAGATATGGCATTCAATTCATATTATATATACGTATGATTTTGAATTGGGGCGATAAACATGATGTTCTACGCCCATGACACATATGTATGAATGAGAATTAGGGTTCTAGACATGACGTTCTATGCCCACGATATACATGTATAACATATAAACTGGGTGCTAGACATAGCATTCTATGCCCAAAATATTGACATTATATTATGGTTCGAACTGATCATAATAAAGAAATTCAAGTGACATGCATACTATAATCCCATGAGATATAATGAAATTTGAATTGAATATATTACATGGTTTAGACTCATCGTGGGATGAAGCATGTATTATGGTATGGTTTTCCTTTGGAACTAGGTGGTCTATGTTGTTTAATAAATATTAATTGATAATGTTATAACTATTTAATTATGAACTATAGTTATTTATTTATAAAACTTCATACACTTGTTATTGAATAGATTTGATTTAGACACCATTGCTGGTGCCCTACTATGTTGTACTCACACCCTACATGGGATGCATGATTAGTACCTGAATAGATTTCATGGATGTAGGACAGATTGAGGGAGAAGGCCATGTGTTAGATGGATAAGTTGAGATGGAGCATGGTTCAAGGAACCGGATGTGTTTTGGTTCCCGTTGGGGGTTTTCAATGTATTTAATTTAAATTTTCATTTTAGAAACCTGACACGTATATTAGCTGGGAATGTTTTCTTCTTTAGTTGGATATTTTATTTTCCTATATTTATTATCTTGGGAAATTCATATTTTTTATTGTTATATATGCTTCCAATATTGATATATATTTCCACTATAGTATTACTCTGATAAATGAGGGTATAGTCTCTCTATGATCGACGTATCATATGATCACTACTAGTTGGTAGCCTCAGGAAGACAGGGAGTCACTCTTGAGGTCATGATTCAGACCATCATAGGGAACCATTGCAGTGCACCCAGTCTGGGACATTACAATGTGGTATTAGAGCGGGTTTTCTATTTTTTTTAATTTTTCTTACTTTTTGGGGAAATGTAGACAGGATAATAGGAATATTCTAACCTTGGTAATGAGATCATGAATGGAATTTGGAACCCCATGTACGGAGGAAAACCCAAGTACACATTGTGGGATTATTGTTATTGTTGTTTGTTGTTATTGTTGAAAATTATTTCAACATGGGTGATTTACTTGTTGCATGATGTGAAATTTGTTTTTAGTTTTTATAAGGATCGGATAATATTCCTACATGGTTTGGTATTTTAGTTTTAATTACTCATTCTATCCACTCATTATTATGATTTTACATGCATCATTTTAGGCATGCACTGGGAAATGAGTTTTGGGTGAGTTGTGGAATTTAAAATTGTTTCCTTTCTTGTGAAACTAAATTAAAAATGGTGCCTAATATGACATTATAAGTGGTAAAATGAGGAAATAATGTGAATAAATTGTTTTATAAATGAGAAAATTGATATGAAAATGTGATTAACTTTTTCAACCATGACCTAGGTGTAGGATGGTTAAGGGTAGTGATAACACCTCAGTTTTGACAATGTGGTGAGGTTTGGGGGAAATACTTTTTGTGAATTTTTGTGACATTATTCTTATGTAATTGTAATAAGGCCATTTTATGATTAATAAGATGTGTGTTTTTAATTATAGAGATATACCTCCACAATGGCGCATGTTGGGGGAACAACAGGAAGATAGTCTGGAGGTGATCTACCAGTGGTGAAACCTGATGTTCCAATAGTGGCTTTTAAAAAAGTAGGAGAGAAGTTACAAGACAACATCACTCACTTCATGATATTTTTAGAAATAGAACCAGGATGGATTTTTAAGATCATTTTGGACTTGACGTGTGACTTTTAAATGCATCACCCTACTCTTTTTACTAGAGATGGTTGAATTGAAGGAGATGAGTTCTGGATTGAGTCTATCAAGAATATACATGATCACTTGGAGACACTTGCTGAGTAGAGGGTCAAGATGGATACTTATATGGTATGAATATCAGCAAATCACTAGTGGTAAATCTTGGATCTGACATGACATGCTGATGGTATTCTTTGGAAGGACTTCTTAGAGAGGTTATCAGATCACTTCTACCTAGAGATACTAAGGTAGGATAGAGTAACTAAGTTAAAGAGGTTGAATCAGGGGAGTATGTTAGTGATGGACTATTCTGTATGATTTACACATTTGAATCTCTTTGTTACCTCATTTATTGGATATGAGTCTTCTTTTACACAATTATTTTATGACAGACTTAAGTGTGAAATTAAGTCCCATATAAATATCTTCAGTATAAATAAGTTTTTAGAAGTGGTAAATCCATATCTCATCTCATAGGGGAACCATAAGAAGGATTTTAGTGGATGATATGTGGTTTTTTATGGATGATCTAGAGGTATGTCTTTGAGAGAATAAATATTCATTATGAGAACTTTAGCTCGAGGAGTGGGAACCAGAGTGGCCGGGTCAGGGGGATTAGTTACTCAGGATCTTACCCAAGTGATTTTCCACTAGTGTGGTAATCTGGGACACTTTTGTAAACATTTTATTCTACCACCATTAGTGTGTTGAGCCTACAAAAATATGGGACATCTACCTAGGTTCTATAGGACCCTAAGATAGACAGTTAGTGATGGATGAGCTAGATAGAACCAGATAGTGGTAAGAAGGACTTCTTTGCCATAAAAGTCTAGAAATTAGAGTTTTACAGGTCAAGGAGGTAGAGTTAATCAATTTAGCACTTCTGGAGATGAGTTCCCACATCAACAGAGTGGTGAATCTTAAGGGATCAAGATGGAATCACAAGAAATAGGGGTAGGACATTTGAATGTGGTGAATCCTACACTTGTATAGTGAGGATTGGAAATCGATAGTAAGAGGTAATATTCTTGAATATTATATATTAGATAGTGCCATATTAGATACTGGTGTCTCTCATTCCTTTATATATGAAAAATATGTTAATGTTTTGAGCAAGGAATTGGATTTTATGGGAGTAGTAATTACTATAGATACACCGTTTGGAGTATGGTCAAGATACATATATTTCTTTCATGGATGTTCTTTTGAGATCAAGGAGTAAAACATTCTTTAGGATCTCTATATTATTGATATGTCATGATTCAACTTAATTATGGTTATGGACTAGCTAGTTTCATACCAAGACACATTTATTATTACCAAGGGATAGTGACCTTTATGTCTCCAAAAGGTGAGAAATATATTCACTATAGTGAGTGGGATCTCTAGGTAGGTCAAGTTGGAAAAAATAATTAGAAACTATGAGGGATCGCAACATTGGTTACTAGTTTGTTGCTGGATGACTATGGTATGAAGAAATATGTCATTCCACCAGTAGTGGAATTATTTCTGGATATGTTTCCTAAATACTTATTAGGATTTTCACCTAAGAGATATGTAGAATTATTTATTGTTATCATACCATGGGATGATCCAATTTCAATTCCACCATACATAATGGAACATACATAGCTTCAAGATCTCAATAATTAGCTAGAGGAGTTGGAGGATAAGGGATTTATGTGTCCGAGTACATCACCTTGGGGTTCTCCATTTCTATTTTCTAAGAAAGCTGATAGGTCAATACGATTTTTCATTGATTATCAAATGTTTATTATAATTGATGTGAATAATTGGTATCCTCTTCCACCTATCGATAATCTATTTGACCTATCAGACAACATTTTATGTTCTCAAAGATCAACATGAGATCGGGTTATCATCATCAGGGATTTAAGACTTATGATATACCAAGGATATCATTCATAAGTAGGTATGGAATATATGAGTTCATTGTAATGCTGATTGGGTTGAAGAAAAAACTATTTGTGTTCATGGTCTTGATTAATAGAATCATCCATCTATACCAGGATTAGTTTTTGGTGATGTTTTTGGATGACACCTTGGTGTGCTCTAAGACTCATGAAAATCATTCACAACACCTTAACATCATCCTGGGTACATGATGAGAGTATCAGTGATACCCTAAGATATCCAACTGCCAATTTTGGATCAGTCAAGTACATTTCATGGGTCATCTCATCTCAGAGAAAGGTGTGCAAGTGGACCTAGAGATTGTTCTAGAAGTGGATTATTGGGAGCATCCAACAAACATTTTTGATATCCAAATACTTCTAGTGTTAATTGGATATTATCTTATATTCATAAAACACTTTTCCTATTTGGATGAAATTCGTTCAGGCTTGACCAAAAATTGGATAAATTTTCGTTGGTCAGAATCATGTGAGAAGGCCTTTCAGGAGTTGAAGATGCTTTTGAAAATAGCACTGATCATGATCCTACCTGATCCAAGTGAAAATTATACACCGTATTGTGATTCTAATGGGATCATACATGGAGCTGTTTTGATGTAGGGGTATTGATTTGTGGTGTATGAGTCTCAAAAGGTGTGTCCACATGAATGGAACTACCCTATGCATGACCTCAAGATGGGAGCTATTTTTTATGCTTTGATGTGTTGTCAGAATTATCTATCGGGAGAAAATTTTACTATGTGTACAGATAACAAAAGCTTGAGGTATACCTTCTTACAGTAATATTTTAATCTTTATAATCAAATATGGGTTGAGTATATGTAGTCTTTTGATTTTGAGAAAGAATCTAAACCTAGAAAGGGGAACAATGTTTTCAAATATCTAAGAAGGAATAAATAGACTCAAGTAGTTTAGGAGTCTAGTGCTGAGTGGAATATGATTACTCTACTAGTTGAAATACATGTAGTGATTAAAGAGAGTCTAGAGAAAATGACTATTATATTGGTTTCAGTGGAGTCTACACTTTTGAGTCAGATTAAAGATAGGCAGTATGAGCATATGTAGTGCTTGAACTTGAGGGAAATCCTTGAATGTGGGGAGTTATTTTATTATTATAGCATAGATGAGGATGAGATTGTTTATTTCATGAATTAGGTTGTTAATCCTATGATAATTTGTGAGGAGGTCATGTGACAATTTTGTGCCTCAATGTTTGTGGTACATCTAGCTGTGACCAAAATGTACCATGAACTATGATGATAGTTTTGGTTTCTAAGAATGGAAATGGAGGTATTGAGGTTCATGACAGAATGTTAGACCAACAATATGTGAAGGCATAACATCAACGACCTTGGGTTTTTCTACAGCCATTACCCATTTCGGAATGGAAGTGGGACGACATGAATATGAATTCAGTGGTAGGCCTTTTGAATATTACAAGGAAGAATGAAACTATTTGGGTTTTTTAGATTGACTGAAGAAGGTATCATATTTATTTCCTATAAAGAAGATTTTTTAGTGGAGGGGTTGGGAGTTTTTTATTTACATTAGATATTCTGTATGCATGGGGTGCCAGAGACTAATGTTTTAGATCATGAATCACACCTTACTTCACACTTATGGTCAGAATTATTGAAGTATCATGGTATGTAGGTTTTTTAGTATATCTTTCCACCCACATACTGATGGGAAGTTAGAGCCTACTATTTTGGTGCCTGTGGATATGTTTCATGAGTGTATTCTTTACTTCGGTGTGTCTTGGGAGATGCATTTGGATTTAGTGGATTTTTCCTATAAAATTTTTTATTAAGAAACTATATAGATGGAAACATATTAATATCTTTATGTTAGTCTATGAAAAGCATCCCTATGTTGGATGGAAGTAGGTGTGTCATCGTTTTTGGGACTGAGTCTAGTGCACGGGAGGTCGGAGTGGGTTCAGCTGATACAGATGTGTCTTTCTATGACTCATAGTAGATAGAAGTCATATATAGATAGAAATATATGACCCCTAGATTTTATAGAGGGTGATTGTGTATTCCTTCAAGTGTTTCCTAGTTTGGTTCACTATAGGATACAATGATATGGAAAGTTGGCACCCAGGTTTGTTGGACCTTTTGAGGTTGTGGAGAGAATATGTCTGGTTGTGTACTGATTGTCTCTTCCACAGAAGTAAATTGTTTTGAATGATTTTCCCCCAATTTCACAACTATAGAGGTATCACCTTGACCCTTCACAATTGATTGATATGGATTATGTTGAGATAGATATGGATGCATACTTTGAGGATCATCTGATTCATATGTTAGATCACAGTGAGAAAGTGTTTCATGGAAATACCATACTAATAGTTCACATACTGTGGAAAAAAGGTTTTATATTAAAAATCATGGTAAAGGGACGAAGATATATGGGCTCAATGGACTAGTCTTTTTATTCAAAATCATATAGAATCATAGGAGTACAGATCGAGGATGAACTATTATAAGGTGGGGAGATTATAAGATCCCAACCTTTTCTGGGGTTTTCTTAGGCGTGTTTATATGTAATTGATTTCCTTGTGTTGATTACTTTTAATTTTGGTTTTACCATGGGGTCTGTTTGGGAGAATTTAAAAAAAATAAAGCAAAGAGTGATGGGCATGGTTGGTGCACGGTTAGAGAAAACTGTGAAAACATGGATAATGGGGAGTTGCATGGCTAGCACATGGCTTTTAAAACCATGTTCCCTAAAAAGAGAAACCATGTACCCATAATATAATGGGAACATTTTTAAAGTGTACGGTTATGGAAAACCAGGAATCCCTACCCATAAATCTATAGAAATTTTTTAAAGTGGCCCGAAAATTAGTTCTTAATTTCCATGAACCCCTCAAACTCACCCATTTCGACCCAAACTCATACCCTTCAGATTTTTGATGATTTCTTAGCATTGTAGAGGGATTAAAAGTTTGTATGACCACTTTTATTTTCAATTTGAAGCCCATATTGAAGATTCACACCTCTCATGATAAGTGGATCTTATCCTTCTTTCTTTCCCATTCATCTCCCATCATTATCCCTTTCTTTAAAAGAAGTTATCCTCTATTTTCAGTTAGAGGTATACCTAATATTTTATATATAGATCTTGGATTATGTATCTAGATATAGATTAAACAGATCTTTATTTTTTTAATTTCGATTTAGGTTTTAGAACTAGAATGATTCCTTCATTGTTGTGCAGCTCAATTTTGGGGATTTTATCTAGGTGATCATTCATAAATGAATCAAGGTAGGTGGTCTGTTATTCAAATCCAATGGTCTTGATATCAAATAAATGTATGTTATTATATTATTTTTAAGGTTACATTAGTAATTTATATTAAAATATTTGACTAATTAATGTGGTCAATTAATGAATTGGGGAATTGGAGATTTTTTTGAAATATGGAATTATAGAATTGAGATAATTAATTGATGAATTAGTTATCATGGTACTGAATTGGGTAATTGTGGATAATTAATTGTTTAAATTTTTATTATATTATGGAATTGTTGAATTGTGAGTTGATAATAATTAATTGATGAATTAATTATTTGATGTTAAGATTGTGAGAGGAGTAATTAACTGTTTAATTAATTAATGGATTTAGTGTGGTAAATTAATTGTTAATTAGTTATTGAAAAAAATATGATTAATTAATTGGTGTGTTAATTAATGGTATAAATATATATGGTTAATTAATTTTTGAGTTGATTAATAGACTAAGATTTATTAATTAATGGATGTTTTTCGTTATTAATTTTGCTAAGAATATTAATGTTTATTAATCATGGTTGATGTGATAATTTGAAAAATGTGATAATGAGATACATGTGATAATGTGACGTGTTATGATATATATATTAATGATTACTAAATGGGGTGCTATACATGACATTATATGACCATGACATGTATCTATTATTGGAAATTGTGGTGCTAGACATGACATTCTACACCCATGATATATATATATATATATCTGTGTGTGTGTGTGTGATTTGGAATTAGGGTGCTAGACCTAGCGTTCTACACTCATGAAAAATATATATTATTGAGAATTGGGGTGCTGGATATGAAGTTCTATTCCCATGATATACATGCATGACTGATAAATAGGGTCCTAGGCATGGAATTATACACCCAAAACATTGGCGTTGGAATACGTTTCCAAGTGGCCATATTAATGAAATTCAAGTGAAATGGATAATGCAATCCCGTGTTCTATAATTAAATGTGAATTGAATATATAACATGGTTCAGACCTGGAATGAGTTGATGTAGGTATTGAGGTATGGGTGTCTTTGGGAAATCAGTGGTTTATTTCATTTAATAAATATTAATTGATAATTTGATAATGGTTTACTTGTAAATTTTGATAATTTATTTATAAAACTACATACAGTTTTTATTGACTAGATTTATTTTAGACATCATTGGTGGTGGCCTACTGAGTTATACCCACACCCGACATGGGATACCTAATCATTACTAAAATATATTTCATGGAAGTATGATAGGTTAAGAGAAAATTCCATGTGTTAGATGGAGAAGTCAAGATGGGGCATGGTTGAGGGTACCAGACGTGGTGTAGGAAAAATTGGGGGTAATCTCTGTCTTTATTTTTAGTTGTCATTTTAGACACAAGATGCATACATTAGATGGTAAGGTTTTCCACTTTAGTTCGACATTTTATTTTACCACATTGATTATCTTAAGATATTGGTATTTTTAATTATTATATATTCTTCCGCTATTGTTTATTATTTCGTTGGTGTATTACTCTAATAAAAAAGTGTATAGTCTCCTCATGATCAAATTATTTGACCCTCACTACTAGTTAGTTTCCTCTGACATATGGGGAGGTGCGCTTATGGTTATGTGACTGACTGGAATAGGGCACTGGTGTGTGGCACTCGATCCGGGATGTTACAATTTGTGTAGATCTAGATCAAACAAAAAATAAGATGCATTCTTCTCAATGTTAGACCCATTAATGGAAACTATATGTGAGTTAGAGGTTAAAAACATTAATAAAAAGTTGGGATTTTAATTTAACTAACAACTAGGCCTATGATAGATGATCTAGGAATCCCTATATATCATTTTATGCTATGAATCATTTGGCATGCAATTCTGATGATGCCCAAGTATAGGGGTCATTAGAGAAAACATGAAGTGAATAGAGATCTTTGTACTGGGTTGAAAATAAAGTTAGTTTAATATGGATTTGGGAACAATATTAAAATAATTGTAATCAATATGTTTTATTCTAGGATAGGAATCAAGGGGCACACATTTCTAATAAAATACCTCTATATAGAGAATATTATTTCATAGTGGGAGTATTTTTTTCTTATATATCCATATATAAAGGGGAATTAGATCATGAATCCTTTGTAAATTTTTATTATACATAAGGTAAGATAGACTCCATAAAATGGGCCACTTTATATTGTTTAAGTTCATGCAGGATGTTCAATATGTCATGAGATGAGGATGTATATATTCTATTGTTTGGGTAGTCTTATGAGGACCTTCATGTGGGATTTTTAACAAAAAAAATTATTTTTACACAAAATGAAATAACTTTGTCTTACTGATGAGTGAGAATAGAAGACCTAACATGAATGGGAAAAAGTTTAGACCCCAAGATAAAGTGGGTGCTCGATTGGAATTTATGGTTGGGCCCAGGACAGAACATTTTGGAATCAATTTATATCTTATGGTGACAAGACTCAATCTATACATAGTTCTTATAAAAGATAATTTTAATATAGATCTAGCTCATATATGAGGACACATCTATTATCATTTGAGGAATGGGGAAACACCATATGTGAATTTGAAATGTTCTCATCAGCAGAAAAAAACAAAATATGGAAATAATGTTTTTGGTTGGGTCTATAATAGGATAAGAAGAAATCACTATATACCTTATAATATGATTATCAATATATATATAGTTATTATTGAATGGGGATTTTTTTATTCCTAGTGAAAATTAATTAGTGGATAGAAATATAAAAATGACAACTCTAATATGGATCTAGTTCTTATATAATGAAAACATGTTTTATCAATAATCTATGCTGGTTAGTTTAGGATTTATGGTATGGTAGTCTAGATTTTATTTATTTAAAATAATATGACATGTAAAAAAAATTTAGTTTAAATATTTGTAGTTGGTACCTTTTAGAAATGTTTTTTATATTCATATAGATAGGAATTTTGTGACTCACCATAAATCAATAAGATCTTATATACTATGAGTAAGACCAAAGGATTTTTAACTAAGATTGGAATATAATATCAGAGTGTCACTAAATATTTCAAAATAGTAGGAATCAAGTCACATATAGGTATGAATTATAGGGTCCTTATTCTGATGGTAGGTTACCATATATATGGCATATTAAATGAAATAGATATCTAAAAATGTTAAAGATCTTTCATATGGGAACATTCTTTCTCAAAAATGGTGTGTATGTGAAGAAGTCTACACTAGATGTTTTCACATAGATCTGAATTACATGTCGGAGGGGTAAGATGTATTTACTCTAGTTTTGATGGATTAGTCCATTGAATATTTCTATGTGTATATCTGTATTTATACTTCAATTCGGCATAGTGTTTGGGTGTTTTATAACCCCATATTCAATATATTCAAAATTTTAATATATTTTAATGCACATGCATGAATTTCTATTGGTTTAAATGGTTATCACATTTTTAGAGACATCGTATGGGAAATAAAAGACCATGGTTCAATCCATAATGTGTGGTTTACCCTAGGTATGACATAAGGTTTGTCGGTGTCAGACGTTCTGTGGGAGATGACCATTGACGGGTGTGTTTGATTAAATAAATAAATTATTTATTTATATTAATTAAATTACATAATATAATTACTTCTCTATAAATATGATACTATAGAAAATGTATATGGTTAGCTATATAAACTTGGGATATTATAGAGGCTTTGGTATTATTCTTCATTGGTGGACCAAGATCGGAGCACGATGGAGATCAGATAAATGTGAATCAACTGGTAGAGAGAGAATGTAGTAAATCCTCTTTATCACTGGGGAACATGATCTTTACCAATGATTGATCCAAAATAGATGTAGGGTATGTTATTTATGGATTCCCACTATTTTGGATTAATGATCATGGATTTTCGTATCTTCTTTTATTGAACAATGATTTCACATAGTTCACATGAGTTCGTCTAAATAAATGGAATTGTTTAAATCAATTTACATTCATTATGACATGATATCACCCATGGATACCTCGTTCATGATATCATTATTCGAGAACTATTTTCCAATGATGGATTTACTTTGTTTATGTGTATTTATACCCACTTTTCATCATGTTATTTATTGTTCGACCATTGGGTCACGATTCCGCATTGTTGGGGTATGTTCGAGTGTGATCAAACCCCTAGATTTGTGGTAGTTGTGTGAACATAATTCCAGATATACAATTATAGATGAATCAGGATGGATTTGTGGGTAGTGGTCGAAGGATTCATGGATCTATGATCTGGATAAATGATGGGGGAACTATGAAAGGTGTAGAAGTTTGATCCTTGGCGATCCGATTTCGATTTCCAACCACTAAAGGCCAGAAATCAAGTGATGGATGCATTTCCTTCGATTACAGGTAGTGAAATTGTGTATTTTGTGATAGAAATGGTAGATATGGAGACCTTTTGAATATTAACATTTCTTCCTATGAAAAACCCGACTACACACCATATAGTCTATAAGAACACATGTCACATAGCACCCTATCTACGGTAGCTAGGGTTTTGGGAAAGATAAATATCATATGCCATCTAAGTTGATATACATGTTTTGTGACACTATTCTGGAAGCTGGGTGTGTAGTCCATGAGTACATGGTCATGAAAAAATCTAGGAACATGGGTACATACACTATCAAAGTAAAAAATCATGTCCCTGTACTCAGATATGGATAGGATACTCAGACATGGCTATGTACATGGTTATGATCCAATGTACATGTGTTTGTAAGGGAGAGAATGGGAAGGCCCTGATTTTGTGAGACATGTTGTGTAAAACTAGTACACATTGTGTAGTGATATATGGATTTCCAATCTATTTCCATGGGATAACACACCCATGAAACGAGGTGAGGTCCCAAGTTGTGTCACCCGACATACACACCATGTACTTTTTCTAATAACTTTAACCTTATGTTTCTCCATAACTAAGACATAGATCATGGCCTTCGTATATCTTATCCTCGTTTTTTTTCATGTGGAACATGATGGTAGCCTTCAATTTTTCATATGAGTTTTAATATGATGTGTTCCATTCATGATTCTTCTTCAATAAACACTTGATAATGGTAGTATTAAGGGAAGGATCATGAGTGGAATTATGGGGTTATTACTCCCTTATTTAACCATGTTTTGGGTTCCCCATACTATTTATATATGTAGATTCAGTACTCCCCCGTACTATAGAAGGGTGTAGGAACTCTATACATGGAATAGAAGTCCCCTTTCTTTGACCTTTGTTGGGTGTGGTTCCTCCACTAGGGTTGTGGCACCATCAATTGTGGTGATCTGCAGTAAGAAAAGGGCCCCTCTTTAAGGATTCTTGTGAGGTTTTGTTTTATACAGGGAATATGAGATAGAATTTTAGAGGAAAAGGAAAACTCATCATCATTGGTTGGGTTTTGGATATGGATATCCCCTTTATCTCTCATCGGGATTACTTTATGATAATATATATATGAATTGGGTTTTTATTTCCCTTTTTCTATGGGTTTTGATGACTTCTATTGTATTTTTTATTTCTCCCATTGTTGTTTATAGTGTGTACTACTAGGTATGTATATACTCACCCTTATAAGGGGTTTTCCTAAACTTTTCATATCTTATGCAGATGATAGGAATATCAACAATAACATCAGTGGAGATTAGGAATATTTGGGTCCATTGACAACATACCGTGATTGGAATTGACTATTAGGAGTTGGGGTTTCTTCAATTTTTCTTTATTCCATTTATTTCATGTTGGGAATCATTTTTTAGTGAGGAATGTATTTTTACACTTTTTACTTTGGATTTATAATATCCTGATCTTATTTTTTTCTCGAAGATGATTTCATACGTGGTTGTTCTCTATATTTTATTATCTTTTATTATTCATCTGAACGTTTTCATGGATATGATTTGGTGAATTCATACAGGTACATTAGGAAAAGACCTCCGATTTTATTTATTCCTTCTTGGTTCTTATCACCATTCGCTATCCTATTATGGGTAGGCTTGGGGTATTCACACTCATCCTTCCACCAACTAGGAAGGCATCTTTGGGTTAGGTCGTGACATAAGATGACTTGTACTAAGCCATCAAATGAGAAAACTATCATAGATGGGGAAGTTTAATAATAATATATTTTTTATTTTTTAAGGGATTACATATTAAATATATGTTCTTGTATGGATCTTTATATGGATATTCTCTTGTGTAAGTAAATTATTAAATGAAAGGTATGTCGGTATAATTAGTTTATAATCTTGTAGGATGAACCAAACATCAAGCAGTTTTACATCACAAAACATAAATATTGTGAACCATCTATGAAATTATGTAATTATTTCTTGAGAAAACATTCATTAGGTTATTTTTTGAAATTATTTTCATCCATTGTGATAAAGTAGTTGGCTCTATTTGAGTATAACTTATGTATGGCGTAGGTAACTTCCAAAATTTTCTCTAGTTTTAGAAGTTTCTTCTTCGACATAGTATGGGTTATCCGAGGATGTATTGGTTCTCCTTACAACAATGAGTGGATAAATACATATTTATTTAACTATCCTGTGACTTTATTATAATTAACCCCCATGTTTTTCAATTTTTTTTCCTTTAATCATCGAGTCATTTTATATCATCCAGAAAAACTTACGATAACTCATCCTCATAAAATCGATTGATGATAGAAATAAAAAGTGAAGATTATTGGACTTCAATTGGAATGACTACCTATATCCCATATAAAAAATAGTATGGAGTCATGTGTATGGTAGTATGGTATGTGGTGTGATAATCCCTCAAATAATATAAGAGTTTATCATTCCAAGAATTGTTGTCCCTATCCGCCATATTCTAGAGTATATGGAAACCAATTAACTAGTGGAATAGGAGATATTTATTGTCTATGGATCATGAACACTAGTTACTTATCATTGCATCATACTCACTCCAAATGGCTGGTTGGTTCTGGTCAGATTAATTTCGGGAATGATAATTGGGTAGGTTTAACGCTTGGCTTCCTAGTTTTCTTGACTCTAAAGATTTCCATTGCTCAGGATAGAAATTTAAAAACCTTAATTCAGGCCATTATCACTCACAATCAATTGATGTTTTTCAAGGGAATCACCTTGAATGATTAACTTGATAAAATTATTTTCACAGGGTCAGCGTTGAGGTTGATCTCGGCCAAGGGGCATCGTTTGGTGACTCTGGTGCATGGTTTACCAAATATCTAGAATGAAGGAGTTTGTTGTAATGATCTTTTGGTGAATTATAATTTTCTTATATGGATCCTTTGAGACCACCCTCTTCCTATGGATGATCTGGTGAATCACAAGGGGATTTCACTTGCATCTAAATTCTTATGTTGCACATTTCCCATAGAAGTGTTGACTTATCACCTTTTATTTGCCAATGACTGGGCGACCACTGTTTTGGGTTTCCTAGGTGAGGACTTTAGATGAAGAGGTTGTTTGGTCTTAGTTGTGTCATTTTTCAGTCGTGTTTTTTTAGAATTGATAGCAATGTCTCTTAGAAAATGGTGAGGGAAATACTGCTTATTAGGGGATGTTGGAATCTTTGGTTCGCTCGCAACCAGATGCAATAGAGGGGGGGGGGGGTTGGTTATTCTCAACTGGATCTGGTGGTTCATTGCAGGAGTACTAGGATCTATTTTATCCCACTCATTAAGGGCTGTGAGACCATCCCCTTGTTAAGTATTATCATGGTTGGTAATTTCTGTAACCCATTTTTCAAGGTGGTGAATAAAAAGGGATGTTGGGTGCAGTGGAAACATTTGTACAATGGTCTCAATCTCAATGCGGATTGGTCCTATGTGCCTTTTTTTATGATAGGGTGGAGAGAGTGGTTTGTGACCCCTAAGGAGTGGTGATAATTTCTTTTACTGATGGATTTGGAGTGGGATAATCTCTTATGGTAGAGGCGTATGCAATGTTGAAAGGTACCAAGATATTCCATTCCCATAATATTATGCTTGAGTTAGTGGAAAATGACTCATCTATTCTTCACAGGTCAATGTGAGGGACTCTCCACAATACATGGACCATTGACTACGTTATTTTCAAATGAAAGTGTCTTTTGGATTCATAGGTGATACTTATTCACACTTGGTGCGAGGGGAATAAGGTTTTAGATTATCTGGCCTTCGAGATTACCACTATGATTAGAGTCTTTTATTTCCACCTTTGGATCTCTCCCACAGGCATGTCGTAACTTTGTTAGGGAGAATGCATTGTGAATTCATTATTTTATACCTCCTTAGAGTTTTTTATGGGGCATTGTCTACATTAATTTTTTTTATAAAAAATTAATGTTAGTAGTAGTAGTAGTATTAGTGTGATGATTGGTTAGACTGAATATTGAATTCTTGATATAGCCTCTTAAATTTGGAAGAGTAAAAATCAGTATCTTTTTCTGTTAGTATTGTGTGAGGGACACCAAATATGTTATGATATTAGTGTTTAACATTTTTTATAATAGCCATTGTTCTAAATTCCTTTTGAGGCATATCGTAGACCTTCTTGAAGAAGAAGTCAGTAGAAGTAACTATGTACTTGAACTACATACCTATATTTTGGGTAAATATTCCCATGAAATCGATTCCCCATATGAAAAACATCCATGAGTACACAGTGTACAAAAACTTTTGGGTTTGATGAATGAATTTGGATTTTATCTCAAAAAAATAGAATTTTATGGTGATCACTATGAAATATTATGTCATTAATGACCAAAAGTATTCAAGACTCTTGATTTGATGATAGATCTTGGATATGAATTTCCCTTGGAGTGAATTTCAATTGTTTTCAATACATATTTGTGAGATAATGTCCATATGTGTTGAGGTTTTTACTATAATGATGATGTGATTTTATAAAGGCTAAATCATTATTTCAATGAAGAAATATTGTGTAAAACATATAAAATAAATGTTTGATTTTATTTGGGGTAGGTATCAAAGAATTAGCAAACTCTATTTGAGAGATTTTACCAAACAGTTGGCCTCCAACACTATACTGGCAAGGAGGACCTAAGCCACTACATAGGTGGGCAGTCAACCCCCAAGCTAGCTAGCATGGGTTGAAGAGGATATGTACATGTGCATAGGTGTTCCACGACAGGGTGTAAGGAATCATGGGAGATCCATCGTGTGGGGTATCATGGAGGTGAAATAGGGAGCAGACACAGGGCAGTGCCAACAGGTCTTGGGAGTGAACCCTAGTACTCACAACTAGTCATCTATGGAACATGTTGTATTATAAAGGATCATGTGACTGAAAGCCGAATTGATATGGGGCTCACAAAAGTTGGTTGCTATTAATTTTTCATTAAACATCTGTAAAGAATATAGGTTATTCTATATGATCAATTTCTTTCATCTGATCGAGGTATTGTTTGTCTTTTTCCTTGACCTCATTTGATAACATACTTCTCATCAGGTTCTTCATGGCACATCATTTGAAGATCCAGTTGTGAATATGACAATCATTTGATCATCCAGATAATTCAAATATGATCAAATTCACATGCAACTTTGTTTTCACGTTTAAATGAAGGTTTAACTATGTAGATACAATGTTGAAAATATCCATTTACGATGATGGTGTTCATCAATAGTTTTAAAGAATGTGATGAGGTGTTGTGGATGAATGTTTGAGGTTGTGTGAATTAGCCAACTAAATTTTGTTTTTTTATAAATACCCTTGAGGATCTCATTTTTAGGTATGATCCTAATATATATTTGAGAAACAAATTTTGAGTGAAATTGAGAAGAGGAAGAAATCTAAATTTTCCGAGAGTTTCCATGTGCATGTGCTATGATTTTCAAAGCCTACGCATTCACATGATTGTGATTTTTATTTAATGAACTAGTGTAGATATCCACTAATTAAAATTAAGAAACAACTAAATGTTCTATTATTTGTTTTGGGATTTGTGAATAAATGTGAAACCCATTTGATATACGCAAGTAATGAACAGTTACATGAAGGATCACGAGAATCATGCATGAAATAATATCCATACATGAAGGGAGTTTTGCTTGAATGGGTTTAGAAAGATACCTTGTATACTTCTGTTTTGTGAATATATAGTGGGGTAAAAAATATTTAGGGTCATTTTCGCACAAGGATATCACAGTGAATGTTCATACTATGCTCATGAACATATTTAGTTGAGAATGATCCCTCATGTGAAACATCAGTGAGATAGAATTGTATATTTTTTTTTGGAGAATCTTTAATATCAGAATTACCCATTTGGGTTTTATTGAGAAGTATTTTTGAAAATTGGTTTTTTGAGTTCCACATATATCTTGTTTGAAGGTGCATATTGCACACATAAAGTCTGTGATGTGAACTAATTGAGGAAATGTATATGTTCCTGCATTATTCAAAATTTATAGGCACATGATATAACATGCAAAAGGTTTCATAAATTCATATGCAATATACCATCCATATTCAGTCTGCAATTTTTTGAGATTGAATCCAAGAAATACTTTCAATCAGTGTTTAAAAAATAATTCATATTATTGTTTTCAGTATTCAGTGAGGTTGGGTCTTTGGTAGAGGAAAGAATTCTTTCCTTAGTAGTGTTTCACTGAGGTACCTGATTATATACTATGATCAAAAGAAATAAGAAATACTAGAATCTATGAAAAGTTACATAAAGTTTTACATGATCTAGTGTGATCCCACAATATCATGGAGGAGGATATTCGAGAGATCTTTCTATAGTGGATTGATCCATTTGAAGAAGAAGGTTGTATCTAGGTGTCTAACCAGTTGTTGGAAAATTTTAATTAGGAATTCTAACCAATCATTATAAATAAGGTTTAGTAGGGGGTCTAACCAATTTTTTAAGGATCATTATAGTTCTAGGGTATAACTAGCTTATAATTGTGGGCGTCTAACCAGTTATTATTGTAATCACCATATATTATAGTATATAATCTATGTTAGGGGATCTAGCCAACACATAAATGAATAGTTCTTCCTACTAAACCATGTAAATCACTATGTTTTGATATTTATTTATTATTATTGCTTACAAGTTGTGTTTAATGATTAAATCTGAGGGATCAAGTATTTAATGAGTCACATATAATGAATAAAAAGTAAAATAATTTTTAAAATTTTTTTACCATTGATTCAACCACCTATTAGAGGTACATAACTAATCCTTGGACACTAAAATTAGTATCATAGAATGTTCCCTTAAAATATTTGACAAATTTATGACAAATGGAAAAAATTTATTATGTTAATAGTCATGGAATTCCTACTTTTGATGGCCTAAACTACCACGGGTCGATAAATAGGATTCTTCTTTACCTTCTATCTCTTGGCCTAGAAGCGAGAGATGTTGGAACCATGTGCTTACCACTTATTAATGAGGATGTTTCTATGAATAAATATGATATGAAAAATTTATACATTGATGGAAATTCTCATAATGAAATATTTATGTCTTTATCATAAAATGTATACACTAATGTGATGGGTCACTAAACTTCCAAAGATAAATGGGATAAAATAATAAGTAGTTATGATGTAAATATTAAAGTCAAAGAATCCATGTTTAAAATATATAGAATTATGTTTGAATATATCAAAATAGAAGATGATGAAACTGCTGATGAATACCATATTAGATTAAATGAAATTTTAAGTAATATTATAGGTTTTAGTGAGAAGATGGAAGATTGTACTATTTTAAAGAATATTATGAGAAATTTTCCAAATAGATTCTACTCAAATGTTTTATCTCTGGAAGAGTGATCAGATCTTTCATTGTATGTACTTTGTAATATTCACATAACATATTAAATAAGAAAATATACAACATTCATGAAAAAGGCAATAAATGATACAACCTTTGAATCCATGAAAAAATCTAAAATAATAATTAAAGAAGACCCATAATAAAGAGTTTATGGGTATGAGGAAGAGGAAAAAGTCTTCAGTCAAATGATAGCCTTATTAAAAATAATTTTCTAAATTTTAGATGGAAATTAAAGATAAAATAATCACCAATGTATAGGAAATTTCATAATAGTGGTCATTTCATTAGAAACTACCCAAAGGATATTGTCAATTACACAGACTAAGATAAAGAGGATAATAAGTCCCATAAAAGTAAGTGGAAGGAGTACCAGAAGATGTTTACATACAAGAAGAGAAATATTATGAGTAGATAAATGGATGAATTTTCATCATCAAATATTTATTAAAAATATGGAAGATATCCTAATAATAATAGGGTCTTTATGGGAAAATACTATAAATATGGGGACTCATTTAGAGGTGATTAAGGTAATGAGATAACTAAATTAAAAGGATGTTATAAGAAAATATGAAATATACTATTGGGTAAAATATGAAAATCAAGAAGGGAAAGAAAAAACTAAAGAAAAACCATAACAATATATCATTTGAGAATATAGAAGGTGTCAAGAAAGAAGAAATTCATCTTAATGAGATAAGAAAAAATAATTTGAAGACAGATTAGTTAGAAGGAAATATGAAAACAATTGGAAATTAAGATCTTGAAAAGGAAGAAAAATCACTTTTTGAATAAAATAAAGAAAACCAATTGAAATTGTCTAAATTTGAGAAGATGGTGAATGATCATGAAGAAATAATTATTGATAAAGATGAATAATTATCTAAGAACTAATATTTGTTCCATAAAGATAAATAATATTAGATAATATTAAATTTAACTTCACCAAAGATGTTGATCTTAATGGTGAATATTCTAAAGCTACTGAAAAGAAGGGTCAATCGAAAAAGGCTGATTCTAGAAAAATTAACCTCAATGTACATTTTTTATTTTAAATATTTCATGTTTAAAATTAAATATTGGATCCAACTAGGTAAAAATAACAAATGATAAAATATCATCTATAAAGGGAGTGTGGATTCATTCATCCAGAAGAGTTCCTCCTAAGAAGATACATCAACAATATATGAAAAGGAAACTACTACAATATTTAGAATAGAACTATAATATATCTATAAGATCACGGTTTATAGGATATTATTGGTTTTGTGGAGTGTTTTTTCATAAGGCTTATTTATGTTGGTATAACATGTCACTATTAAGAAAAATTAATTAATCAAGGGGAAGCAATGTTGAGTAGATTTGATTGAATTACTATGAACAATAAAATGGGACCAAGACATCATCTAAAATGTAAATGCAGAATAGATATGAATTCTTGAATGAATTTTTTGGATGAAGTGGTCAAGAACATCACAAAGATGAGAAATGAATATTTTGTTTTCCAGGTGATATTTCTCAAAATGAAAATTAGAAGAGAATCAATATGGTGAAGAAAGATATAATCACCATTCAATTGTGTGAGAAGATAAAGGAATTTGAACATGATCATAATCATGTAAAACTAAAATTAAATCAAGTAGTTATAGTTGTATAATTTAAAGTCTATTATGATTAATATGAAAACTATAACTTGAAAATTATAATGTGTGAAAGGTGTGAATAATTTGGGCATGGAGAAAAAAATTTCATGAAAATCCTAATATCCCAATAGATGAAGAAGAACACTTCCAAATCTGAGTTCAAAATAAATAATGGAAAATAATGCTTCAGATGCAACTCTTAGGTTGAGTGATATTTTTGAGGAAAAAATAGGTCCCTCCTTAGTCCTGAATATAAATTCTTTTGTACTAACTTGTAGGGAATTGAAGGAGTTGGATTCATACCGTGAGGGGGATCATAGATGATTTGAAGCTTCCAAATATTCAATATTTGTTGAAATGATGATCACTATAAAATTCATAATCTATATATTTTTGAAAATCACCTAAAAAAGGAGTTATATGTTTTTGAACATGAACTTTTTGATATGTTTTTTGAGATGTGTGCAGAAAATTTATTAATTAGTTTTTCTAGAATATCCCCTGTTATGAAGTTATTGAATCAATTTTGAGAATGGTATCATTTTAATTACTTTGAATAACCTTTATTATTTGGTGAAATATTTATTGTTTTCTATAACATGATTTCTCACATAGACTTAGAGATAATTAAATGAAAGTTAATTTCATTTTTTGAGTGTGTTTTCATTATTTGAGAAGAAACTGAAGTGGATGAGAATTTAGTTGTAGTAAAAACTCTTAAATAAATATTTGTATTCATTTATAATAAGGGGGAGAAATAAAATCAAAAAT
This sequence comes from Viscum album, assembly GCA_963277665.1. NCBI lineage: Eukaryota > Viridiplantae > Streptophyta > Magnoliopsida > Santalales > Viscaceae > Viscum > Viscum album. The sequence goes on along the minus strand of OY728157.1, from coordinate 458,734,442 downwards.
ATTAACATATTATTATCCACAACAAAGACAAAGGGGTATATTGAAGTTCCATTTTAGTGAATTTCATTTGTTGTCAATAAGTATTTGTTAGAAGATATTAATATGTGTTGAGGTAATTATTGTGATGATTAATGTTTTGATATTAATATTAAATATTTTTATTCAAAGAATAAATATTTTTTACAATATATAGAAAATCTGGTTGAGTGTCTTGGTTGTGGGTATCAAAGAATTGGCTACTCTATATGAGAGAGTTGACCAATAAATTGGCCTCTCGCACCAACCAAGCAAGGAGGACCGCAACCCCTACTTCGGTGGGTAGTCTACTCCTATTCTAGCCAGCATTGTCACCATAGGATGTTTACATGTGAATATGAATTCTAGGGGATGGAATAAGGTGGAATGGATGATCCACCATGCGGGGCGACACAACGGAAAAATATGGAGGTGGCATGAGGTGGTGTTAGCAGGCATTGGGAGAGGACCCCTTTACATTCAATTGGTTATCCATGGAACACATTTTATTAGAGATATTGATATAACCCAAGGAAGAATATATGTAAAACATGTGAAAATCAATCATTATTTATCAATCATTAAACATACGTAAAGTACTGAGGCCATCCTCTCTGATCCATTTGTGTTGTTCGATCGAGGTTTTGGTTTTCTTCTACCTGGAGCTCATGAGAGAAGTTACTGCTCATTGGGTTCTTCATACCGCATCGTACAAAGATCCAAACATGTATATGATTGTCATTTTATCATCCTGATAATTATAAGATGACATAATTCATAGTAACCCTCATTTTCATGTTAAAATGATGCTTAAATTGTGTAGATACAATGTAGAGGAAATATGTTTTACCATGACGATGTTCTACTTTAGTTATGAAGTATGAACTAATGTGGTGTAGATGAAAGGTTAAGGCATTATGCATGAGTAAAGTCAGTGGGGGTTTTTCTATAAATACCCCCCTGAGGAGCTCAATTTCCAGTATAAGATAAACATATATTTGGGGAAAACAATTAGATTGAGTCAAATTAGAGTATGTTCTCATAATTCACAGGGAGTTTCCATGTGAACATGTTATGATTTTAAAATCCTATGAATTCCCCTGGTGGTGTTTTTTATTATAAAAATAGTGTATATATCCACTAGGTTATGTGAAGAAACAACCAAGTGTTCCATGAGCTATGTTGGGCTTTACAAAGAACTGTGAACCGTGTTTGATATACATGAGTGAAGAATAGTCACACGAAAGATCATGATAATCATGAATGAAATCATATCCATGCATGAAGGTATTTACACGTGAATTAGTTGAGGAAGATACCACATATACCTATGTTTCACAAAGATATAGTGGGATTGTATAAAGGGAAAAAATCCCATTTGTATATAGTGATTTCACAATGAGTGTGTATACTGTTTACAAGAATTTATTGAGTTAATAAGGATACCTCATGAGAATCAGTAGTGATATAGTGTTGTATATTTATTGTATAGAATCTTAAATAAGAATCACACCCATTCGGGTTTTCATGAGAATGATTTTCATGATGTGGTTGTTTTATTTCCACCTATATCTTGTGTGAAGGTGGAGAGTGCACAAAGACAGTGTGTGTTGAAAAATGATGAAGGAAATGAATATATTTGTTTTATTCAAAATTTACATGTACATAATATAACACCAAGAAATTCTCAAAAATTAACATGCAATATAAAATTCATAGTTTGTGTGTAGTTTTTTGAGACTAAAGTAGTAATAGAATTTCTAGCAGTGTTTCAGAAGGAATTCGTATTTGAGTTTTCAGTATTCATTGAGGTTGGGTTCTTTGAAGAATAAGTAATTCATTCTTGAGAAGGGTTTAGTTGAGGTAGTTGATTATATACTATTATCAACAATTATTTGAGAAATAACATCATTTGTACAATGGTACTTGAAGTTTTATATGAGTCATAGTGATCTGAAAAGCTCATGGAGGAGGAATTTTAATAAATATTTCTTCATTGGATCGATCCATATAAATAATAATACTTCAGATGGTGGTGTAACTAGTTACTAGAAAATTATGATTTGTGTGGTCTAAACAATCACTATACAAAAGTTGTTATTGGGGGATCTAACATAATTTTGAACGTTTGTTGGAACTATAAGGTATAACCAACTTGTAGTTGAGGGGTCTAACTAGTTACTATTTTAATTACCATCTGTTATAGTGGAGAATCTGTGTTGGGGGGTCTAACTAGCACAGAAGGGAGCAGGTATTTGTACCAAACCTTATAAATACGTTTGTGTTGTATCCTTTTTATTATTATTGATTCCAATGTGAGTTTGAGGATTAAATATAATGTATTGGGACTTTAATTGGTCACAAATGTTTAATAAAAAGTAATATAATTTTTAAAAACTATGTACCATTGATTCACCCCCCCCCCCTTAGTGGTACTTTAACAATACTTGGAAACTATAGGATCTTGCCTGATGGGTACTGAAGATACTATCATGGACATTACACATAACAAATATGGTATCTCCTCCTTCATCAAACCAATGGATAAAATCCTCAAAGCCACATTAATAGAAGAATTTCTTATAAATTGGCTTATCATAAAGGGTAAAATTTGTTAACTAAAATCAGATCTATTCCTTCTTGGGTATATTTTTTGAAGTACTATTATAGAGGTAGTTTATTATGGATGATATAAATTTGATTATGGTTCTCTATATTGATGATATCATCTCACCCTACTTTGGGGTGCTATTTATTTCATTGATATATTCTATGTCATTGTTCACAAATGGAGATACCACCCTATGATGTGCAATTCATATAATTTCTTCATTCATGTCTACCATGTTTGTGGCTGCATAATCCAATGCATCAATACATAAATTCAATGAAGACATAATAAGATATAGTGTTGGATCAAAGGGTAATTTCATCATCATACCTCACACATAATAATGAATGATAATTGATTTTTCCTTTTTTATATCATATTCTCCATTAATTTTATTAATTTATGAATTTTAATCACCTTATATATTCAAGAAGGCCACTGGTATCTATAGGTAAAATTATAATTCTTTAATGAGTACTTTATATTCCACTTCATTGTTGGTTAAACATTTTGATAATGGAAAGGAATAGGGAAGAACCACCTTGGATAGAGAGATGAAAATAATCCTCAATATAATTTTTTTAAGCTGCATATTTTCCATCCTACTCATGGTGGAATCATCGAAGTCTATCTGCCTTATATGTGGAGTTTCATGAATTGAGAAACTTTATTAATTCAGAATCATTTTAATTACTATCATACTGTCAAAGTAATTGTGTTCTATGGTAAAATATTCCAAATCCTTCCCTTTTACTGCCTTTTAAGGAAATAACTGACTATAAAACTATTATAAGATAACCTCCCTCCATTATAGAAGTCTATTTAGCATTGTAAAATTGAGGATATATTTAATAGGATCAATGTGAGAGGACAACTGGACCATCCGATGTTGTATAGAATGTCTTAGATTCTATATCCTAAAAATTAATGCAAGTTAATTATTCTCAATATTTGAGTATTTTTTTAGTATCCATCATCAATATACTTTTATAGTAGAGATTTTTCACCATTATTTCATGATTATTTGAGATATTAGCAAACCAAGTGATCATTCCAAGGATTCATTATACAATCGTTGGGAAGTTCCTTCTATCATTTAATCTTATGGTACTACTTGATATCATCAAAAGATTATTTAAAATTATCATCCCACTAATCGGTAAACATTTTTTAATCAAATTTTAATAGGGTAATTAATTTCAATGAAGGATGTCTGTGAAATTATTGATGTGGGTTAGATATATGTAGATTCCACAAAACTCTTTGTTGTTTTGAAGAGGTGGTATATCAGGGACAAGCATATTATTTTCTAGTAATAATTAGACATAGTAGTGGCAAACCATGAAGTCAATAAATTGTTATCTGATCCATTGTATATTTCAATGAATGAAAGGGCTTGAGATCCATCCATTTTTTCAATCAATAGTTATGTCATAGGAAATATGAAATCATCTTTCGGAATGAGATAGTTAACATCCCCAACATTTGTTAAAACCCTAGTATTTATATTCTTTTTATTGATAGGATAATATTGGAGATCCATTTTAGGTATTTAACCTCCTGAATAATGTTTTATTTGATGATATTTTCAACTTCAGCTACTAATTTGGAATCATTTTCCTAGTCTATTCTTTTTGATTAATTCTTATTTCCATAGTGGCTATCTAGAAAACTGAAATTTTGATTATCCACTCTAGGATCCATTGTATGCATCTCAATATAGTGTTAGGAAAATAAATTTTAGTATTGATTTGGGAAAGAGATGTACTCATCCTTGTATTTTTGGGTTATGAAATCACAAATCAAATTAGTTTACAGATCCTTCTTTGTAACCACATTCATCTTTCAAATCTCATAAACAATGGTTATTATGAATTCCTTTAATGATATACAACAATATTTGAGATATTATTCTTCTCATTCTTCTAACCTTCCATTATTTGAAGTGGATTATAGAGGGACATTTAATGTCATGAACCAACCCAGGTCGACCCTAAACCGGACACCTGGGTCACCTGAGCCGGCCCGCGACATGGCCTCAAGCGCGTCTCCCCTTACACCAGAGGTTGCCGACTAGCGGCGAGGGTGTAAGGTAAGTCAGGGGGAGACTATACCCTCTTATCAAAGTGGAGAAAAGGGACCAAAAATACAGCAACATAAGTAGTGTAAATAATAATAATAAGAAAGCAGCGGAAAACATTTTTCATTTATAAGGTTTTGAATAAAATTGGCGAACGACAGTTTATGTAAGAGAGGCATGCATGACATGCTAAGGATTCAATGGAAGAATTAAATCACACGACATAATCACACATTAATGAAGAAGTAAATGAACAATAGTCTCAAGCCCCGAGGGCGATCTCCATGAGAATCCTGAGCCCGAACTCGGTCCTTTGCTCCTAACTCCATGTACAAGAAACAGCAACAACAAAGGTCCTGCAACCAAATGGAATCTACTCGGGTACCCCAGTGCAATGGCGGCCCGAGTAGGGTGTGAGATATATATATCTCAGTAGGCCGGAACCACTGGGGTCTAGCCCACTCTAGACCATGAAATATAATTAAACAAAGTGCTGGTATTTTCGAACAATAACGACACAATGCAAACAATAAACGCCCGTCCAGGTTCCAAAAAGGACGCCTGACGGCAATACCTGCTTCGGCCCATATTCAGGATAAGAACCTATTTAAAACAACACAAGTAAATTTGGTTCAAGCATAAAAACACTTTTTATCATTTTTCTCACTTACTCTATTTATTCACTTATCATTTCAACTCAGACTGGAAATCCATTCATTCTTACCTTTCTTTATTTGATCACAAATCACTCGGGTTTTACCCACATCTCTCATTCTTTTCATAAATCATCATTATCATTCGTTCAATGTATATCGTCAGGTCTAACACCCCGTATCACATTTGGTGTGGATCACCATGCCTAACACCTCGATAATGGTTCGGTGTAGATCGTCATGTCTAACACCCCGTATCACATTTGGTGTAGATCGCCATGTCTAACACCTTATATCACAAGCTTGGATAACCATTGGGATGGAACGCCATGTCCAAACCCAGATTTTAAGTCGATCTAGAATGCCATGTCTAGGACCCAAAATCTCATTCAGTGTAGATCGTCACGTATAACACCCTATATCACAAGCTTGGATAACCATTGGGGAGGAACGCCATGTCCAAACCCAGATTTTAAGTCGATCTAGAATGCCATGTCTAGGACCCAAAATCTCATTCATTTATCACTTAATTAATCAATCAACACAGTTGTCATTTCATAGTTAATTCTTCACATTTAGTTATCCAAATCAGATCTCAACTATTTATAATCAATTCTCATAATCAATTGTCCTTGTTCAATATTTTGGAACTTGCACGAGCAATAGAAGGTAAACAAAAGCGTATGGCATCAACATGTCTCTATGTTAGGTGATTAATGACATTAAATGGTACAAGTACAAGCATTTCATTTATCAAGTATAATGTCAAGCATAAAGAGTCATAAGACTTTTGAGCAAGCAATCACAAAAAAAGGAAATCTACTGCTACACGTTTATTTTGAAGGCAGCTCACCTCCATTGGAGGAGTTTTATTAGAAAACATGTCATTACTTTATCAAACAAATCATTTAGTGATATTTAGCATTTACTTTAAAACTCATTCAGCACTTAACAAAGATAAGAAGCCAAACAATAAGGAAGGCAATCATGAAATTCTATTGCTACATTTTTAGATTGAAGGCAGCGCACCTCGAAAGAGGGGTTTTATTATTAAATCGTTAGTTTAGGGACCAAACAACCTCTTTTATCTTATTCCTGAAATTTACACGATTTGCACAGAAGCATTTAATCGGAACTAAACTTGCATAATTAAAATGCTCAGTGCAATATTAAACTCACTATTACTTTACTTAAATTTAAAAGGGCAAGGAGAGGGACCCTACCTCTAGGTGGATCCATCCGTCCACTCCGGCTCTTGGCGCTTTCTAACTAAAGCTGTCGCAGCTGCTCCCCCATGAGGCATATGTGATTTCACATACGTATAAGGACACCTAGCCCCTATTCACACGCTCCGTATGGCCATGAGCATGCGCAAGAGGATCCTTACACACATGCTTATACACATAAGCAGGTATCCACTCACCTGCACAGGCACTTTTTATATATGTAATGGGGACAACTAGCCCCGTACGTGTGTATATTCACTGCCATGGACAAATATACGCATGCTAGGGGAACCCACGTACATATAAATACGTACCTATGCCTGCGCAGGTGATTTGCCTAAATTCCGGCAACCCGAAATCATACCGAAACCTCCAACGCACTATAAGACAACCAATACAAACCTTAAGACACAATGATAAACCAATTTAGGCATGGAAAAACCAACCATAATTAACAAACTCTTACCTCGGGTACTGGCGACAAACCAAAACGAAGGCGAACAACAACGCAAAGCTCAACGCACTACAAATGACAAACCAGGGACTCATAAACATCAAAAGCCCCAAATTTAACAAGTGAAAAACAAAGAAAGAGGTGAAATCCTTACCACGAAACCATACCGACGGTCCGAAACCACCTGAACCGCTTCTCCTTCGGCAGCGGTTGTCGGAACGCGCATCAAGGAGTCCCAAGGAATCATTCGCATGCCCTAAAACCAAAAGAAGGCCAAAAATTCGGGTTACCAAAAACCCTAAATTGGGCCAAACCAAATGGGCACCGAAAAAAAAGGGACGTATCGTCAAAGTGAGGATGAAGGATGCACCTAAAGACTTTACCGTGGCGAATCGAATCCGGAAGGTGATGAAAACCGGACGAAATCATCCGCGGAAAGGGGTCGCATACTGGGTCGTTGCGTGCTGCAACGGTTCGGTCCGAACCGATTTGCGCAGCTACCTTGAGGTCGGCCGAGGGAGGAGGAGAGGGAGAGGGGGCGGCCACGCTGGTGGTCTGGCTGCTACGAGGTCAGCCGAGGGAGGAGGAGAGGGAGAGGGGGGGGGTCGCGCGCGGCTCACGGGAGAGGAAGGGGTGCGCCGAGGGGGTTCTGCCGAGAGGGGGGGAGAGTTAGATAGGTTTTAATTTTAATTTTATTTTATTTTCTTTGATTTTAATTTTAAACAAAAATTAAAACACACCTAACCCGCACTGTTTTATCTGCACCATCAGAAACACCGTGTGCAGCCCGCGCGCCTGCAACTGGATACCCGGGGTACCCCGCACGGCTGACCCGCACGGTTAAACCTACCGCGCGCGGTCCGATATCGCCACTTAAAACGGCTCCAGACCTCGGGACCTCGTTCTGATGCTCGATTTTAAAACCGACCCGCCGATAAAAGAAAAAAAGTTCAAAAACCTTCGCATTTTATCCGCTCTAAAAAAAATAGTTCGTTACAAACTACCCACCAAAAAAAAACTTCTCGTCCCTGAGAAGCCTTCGGAAAACAACGAAAAAATCACCCGACCAATAAGGGTCTTGAAGTTTCATTCAACCGGTTGTATTGCGTTTCCAATGCCCAATGCACCTTTAAGCATTTTCTAAGAAGACTGCACTTAAGCCTTTACAACTCGAGCCAACGCTCACGTTACAACTGAAACATCAAAGCAGATCTTACATCCGAGGCCATTATAGGGACCTCAACCAAAGAAAACGGTCGAATCACGATCGACCAACTAAAATCGGTCACACATGATTTCCTCGAAAGACATCGCCAACCCGAAAAACACACTCGCCCTTAAACCGACGACATGCTTTTAAAACTGTTCCGTTATCAACCACACGTTCACCGAAGTCCTTACACGACGTTCGGTGATATTCTCATGTCAAGCCATCACAAGACTATTATAAAACTATTTAGCCTCATCACGAAGCGTAACTCCAAGAAACTGTGCATTCCACGCACAACCAGGGAGAGATTACGAAACAAACCAACAACTTTTAAACTTTAGCGTGACGTATAACCGATACTATCTTAGTGTATCCAGGACGACGTCAAGATGGGGGACATGCTCGTCTCATCCAGCAGAGTACACTAGGATTAAACTAAGGTCGCTGAGAAGATCAATCGGACCAAACTCTGATGCCTATTCCACCCAAGGCATTCGTATTCGTCCAAGCTTAACCACTGAAACTCTTCCCGCAATAACGGAGTTTCTAAAGCATTGTGCACACTGCCAACCTTATCAAAGTCGTGCTGCCAAGCAAGCACCAACATGAAAACCGAAACTCATGCGACACTACCCACCTTAGGAGTGTCCATGTCGTCGCGAGAACTAGCCGCTCACTGGCATGCTATTTTGAAACACTTTAACGCACGGGTGACGTTCCTCGAACTACGATCACCACATCATAAGCTCACACCGAAAACAAGGCAACTCAAGCTCTAAGGGTACTACCTGGCACGGGCTAGTCCCTTACGAAGCACACACGTCGACCCTAACTCTTGGTCATGCAAAACAAGGATTACTAGGCTCAAAACCCCTTTTCGTTTTATCCATTTCATTAATTCATTTCAACCCTTAATCATTTGAAAGAAGATTTTAACAAACCCACAAGTACTATTTCACGACAAAGTACTTGGTTTTCAAGCAACGCCCCACGGGCAAAACAGGCAAGTTGTAACAAACTTCCTCTTCAACATTTAGCATTTAATGTTATCCAATCATAAACAGAAAATTTAGCATCTAAATTCCTTTTAACAAAGAGACGACCTCATAAGGTCCCATTCATTCAAACTAGGTTCATCAAAAAGAAACCATATCACAGTTCATTTCAATAAAACATGCCAAAACTGACCCACTCAGTCCAGTTGAGCATGTTTAAAAGTACACCAAAATTTCAATCAAAACTCAACAGTTTTAAATTTATAACCATTTTCCACATGCAATGGTTAAACAAGGTTCAATCACATGGGTGGCCACCTACCAATCGATAAGGTTCCCATACACCTTACCGCTGGAATTTGGTTCCCATTTATCAGATAAAATTTTCCATTTAACATTTAAACTTCAGCAGCCATATTTTAAAAAGTTTGAAAACACGATTTACCCTTTTTCCAATTATAAGGCGCCCATACACCTTATAATGGAAAATTGGTTTCGTCGTAATCGCAACCAACAATTTCAGCCAAAGCAACCAAGTGCTTGCCAACAAGCTAACAAGCCACTACAAATAGCTAACACAAAGCAACAAGCAGAAATCACTAAAACATGCTATAACACAGAGCATGACACACAAGCAAGATAGAAAACATGACATATTATCACCCAAACATGTTAACTATCACCGAAACATTCTTTCTAAAGAGGTGTTCTAAATAAATCCAGACTTGACATATTTCCAAGGCACACAAAAAAAATCAGCAGGCATCCTACTAATGAAACTACATGGCATGGCACATATGCATGACATGTGAATCTATAAGTGTCTAATATGATGCATGCAATGCAATTTCCTGGCCATATCGGGCCAAGGAAAATTTTCAAAACCTCTTCATAAACAAATAAGCAGTGGAAAGTACAACATTCACCCAAGGTGAAATCACATCAACTGTAACATCAAACAACATGAACATCAATTCCCAACCCTGGCCACTTGGTCATTTCCCGTACATGGGGTGATCAGTACCAAGAACGACTATTAAACCAAGCGCCGACACATTCCTAGTATCCTGTCTACCATCCCCGAAATAGTAAGACAAAGGAAAATAATGAAACCTCCTTTGATACCATTTTGTCACGAACCAACCCAGGTCGACCCAAAACCGGACACCTGGGTCACCTGAGCCGGCCCACGACATGGCCTCAAGCGCGTCTCCCCTTACGCCAGAGGTTGACGACTAGCGGCGAGGGTGTAAGGTAAGTCAGGGGGGAGACTATACCCTCTTATCAAAGTGGACCAAAGGGACCAAAAATACAGAAATGTAAGTAGTGTAAATAATAATAATAAGAAAGCAGCGGAAAACGTTTTTCATTTATAAGGTTTGAATAAAATTGGCGAACGGTAGTTTATGTAAGAGATGCATGCATGACATGCTAATGATACAATGGAAGCATTAAATCACGCGACATACTCACACATCAATGCAGAAGTAAATGAACAACAGTCTCAAGCCCCGAGGGAGATCTCCATGAGCATCCCGAGCCCGAGCTCGGTCCTTTGCTCCTAACTCCAAGTACAAGAAACTACAACAACAAGGTCCTGCAACCAAATGGAATCTACTCGGGTACCCCAGTGCAATGGCGGTCCGAGTAGGGTGTGAGATATATATATCTCAGTAGGCCTGAACCACCGGGGTCTAGCCCACTCTAGACCATGAAATATAATTAAACAAAGTGCTGGTATTTTTGAACAATAACGACACAATGCAAACAATAAACACCCGTCCAGGTTCCAAAAAGGACGCCTGATGGCAATACCTGCTTCGGCCCATAGCCGAGATAAGAACCTATTTAAAACAACACAAGTAAATTTGGTTCAAGCATAAAAACACTTTTTTATCATTTTTCTCACTTACTCTATTTATTCACTTATCATTTCAACTAAGACTGGAAATCCATTCATTCTTACCTTCCTTTATTTGATCACAAATCACTCGGGTTTTACCCACATCTCTCATTCTTTTCATAAATCATCATTATCATTTGTTCGGTGTAGATCGTTAGGTCTAACACCCCGTATCACATTTGGTGTGGATCACCATGTCTAACACCTCGATAATCGTTCGGTGTAGATCGTCATGTCTAACACCCCGTATCACATTTGGTGTAGATCGCCATGTCTAACACCTTATATCACAAGCTTGGATAACCATTGGGAAGGAACGCCATGTCCAAACCCAGATTTTAAGTCGATCTAGAACGCCATGTCTAGGACCCAAAATCTCATTCAGTGTAGATCGTCATATCTAACACCCTATATCACAAGCTTGGATAACCATTGGGGAGGAACGCCATGTCCAACCCCAGATTTTAAGTCGATCTAGAACTCCATGTCTAGGACCCAAAATCTCATTCATTTATCACTTAATTAATCAATCGACACAGTTCTCATTACATAGTTAATTCTTCACATTTAGTTATCCAAATCAGATCTCAACTTTTTATAATCAATTCTCATAATTAATTGTCCTTGTTCAACATTTTGGAACTTGCACGAGCAATAGAAGGTAAAAAAAAGTGTATGGCATCAACATGTCTCTATGTTAGGTGATTAATGACATTAAATGGTACAAGTACAAGCATGTCATTTATCAAGTATAATGTCAAGCATAAAGAGTCATAAGACTTTTAAGCAAGAAATCACAAAAAAAGGAAATCTACTACTACACGTTTATTTTGAAGGCAGCTCACCTCCATTGGAGGAGTTTTATTAGAAAAAATGTCATTAATTTATCAAACAATTCATTTAGTGATATTTAGCATTTACATTAAAACTCATTCATCACTTAACAAAGTTAAGAAGCCAAACAATAAGGAAGGCAATCATGAAATTCTATTGCTATATTTTTAGATTGAAGGCAGCGCACCTCGAAAGAGGGGTTTTATTATTAAATCGTTAGTTTAGTGACCAAACAACCTATTTTATCTTATTCCTGCAATTCACACGATTTGAACAGAAGCATTTAATCGGAACTAAACTTGCATAATTAAAATGCTAAGTGCAATATTAAACTCACTATTACTTTACTTAAATTTAAAAGGGCAAGGAGAGGGACCCTACCTCCAGGTGGATCCATCCGTCCACTCCAGCTCTTGGCGCTTTCTAACTAAAGCTGTCGCAGCTGCTCCCCCACGAGGCATATGTGATTTGACATACGTATAAGGACACCTAGCCCCTATGCACACGCTCCGCATGGCCATGAGCGTGCGCAAGAGTATCCTTACACACATGATTATACACATAAGCCTGTCTCCACTCACCTGCACAGGCACTTTTTATATATGTAATGGGGACAACTAGCCCCGTACGTGTGTATATTCGCTGCCATGGACAAATATACGCATGTCGGGGGAACCCACGTACATATAAATACGTACCTATGCCTGCGCAGGTGAGTCGCCTAAACTCCGGCAACCCGAAATCATACCGAAACCTCCAACGCACTATAAGACAACCACTAAGAACCTTAGGACACAAAGATAAACCAATTTAGGCATGGAAAAACAAACCATAATTAACAAACCCTTACCTCGGGTACTGGCGACAGACCAAAACGAAGGCGAACAACACCGCAAAGCTCAACACACTACCAATGACAAACCAGGGACTCATAAACATCAAAAGCCCCAAATATAACAATTGCGAAACAAAGCAAGAGGTGAAATCCTTACCCTGAAACCATACCGACGATCCGAAACCACCCGAACCACTTCGCCTTCGGCAGCGGTTGTCAGAACGCACATCAAGGAGTCCCAAGGAATCATTCGCACGCCCTAAAACCAAAAGAAGGCAAAAAATTCGGGTTACCAAAAACCCTGAATTCAGCCAAACCAAACGGGCACCGAAAAAAAGGGACGAATCGTCAAAGAGAGGATGAAGGACGCACCTAAAGACTTTACCGTGGTGAATCGAATCCGGAAGGTGATGAAAACCGGACGAAATCATCCGCGGAAAGGGGTCGCGTGCTGGGCCGTTGCGTGCTGCAACGGTTCGGTCTGAACCGCTTTGCGCAGCTACCTCGAGGTCGGCCGAGGGAGGAGGAGAGGGAGAGGGGGCGGCCGCGCTGGTGGTCCGGCTGCTACGAGGTCCGCCGAGGGAGGAGGAGAGGGAGAGGGGGGGGGGGGGGGGTCGCGCGCGGCTCACGAGAGAGGAAGGGGTGCGCCGAGGGGGTTCTGTCGAGAGGGGGGGGGGAGAGTTAGATAGGTTTTAATTTTAATTTTATTTTATTTTCTTTGATTTTAATTTTAAACAAAAATTAAAACACACCTAACTCGCACGGTTTTATCCGCACCGTCAGAAACACCGTGTGCAGCCCACGCGCCTGCAACCGGATAACCGGGGTACCCCGCACGGCTGACCCACACGGTTAAACCTACCGCGCGCGGTCCGATTTCGCTGCTTAAAATGGATCCAGACCTCGGGACCTCGTTCCAAAGCTCGGTTTTAAAACCGACCCACCGATAAAAGAAAAAACGTTCAAAAACCTTCGCATTTTATCCACTCTAAAAAAACGGTTCATTACATTTAAAAACCTAGAATATGGTATGGAGGAATCTCTGAATACTGAAGATAACGGTGTAGGGGAATCATTATCAAAGATATCTTTAATATCTTCCCTTTCCTTTAACTTTCATCGGGGGTAAAAAATACGCCCATTATCTTGATATTCATGAGATTATATTGGGATATTATTTTTAGGGTTATTACTATCTACAACAAGGTCATATCCCTCCAATATATGGTATAATTAATTAGATGGTGTAGATATCATGAGGATGGTGTAAAATATACCCAAACCCTTTTCCCACCCCATCTTTGAGATTTTTGGTCTACATGATCAAATATTTTTTTCTATGTGGTCAAAATATTGGTCAGACTGGCCCTGAGGTAGAGGTTCTCCAGAGAGAAATTGATCTACATTGATGCTGCCATAGACTTTTCCTTTCTTGGTGATGGATACTCAAAATGAATATCCACTTATCCCATATATGATAGGAATGTGATTAGATTCTTTAAGCTACAAAATATAATTCTCATGACTTGATGATTACCTAGATATATATTAGTTTCCTCAATATTATTGATGGTAAACATATATTCTTCCTTGAGTTTGGTCCATGGGTTGGTGAGATCCATTTCTAAACTATTATGGGTTATTATCATGATGATGTTATCTTCTAAGAATTTTTTTCCATACCTTTTTTAGAATATTTCATCTATATATTTATATTCACAATATTTGAAGGGATAATTATCACTATATAGTACATTGAATTGTCCATTGATAACGAATTTGAGGAACCGATGGTATGTTGATAGGATTGATATATGATTATGGTTCCATGACCTACCCATCGGAGGATTTAATGATGTATCTTGAAGAGAAACCATAAACATAGAGTAATATATGATCTCTCTAAACTAGGTTTTGATCTTTATTATTTTATGATTTTTCTTTTGAATCTTAATATACCCTTTGATTTTTATGTCAATAACATTTAGACTCAATGTAGAATAAGAATTAGAGGTTCTAGACTAGTGTGAGAATAACATCATAACTACTATCAATTATGTCCTAGAAAACATAAATTTTGTTCATCTTTCCGGTGATGTAAAGGGTCTGATGTGTTCATGTAAAATGGTCCCTTGATCAGATTCTATAATGGAGATAGATGTATGAAACAAAATAGTCCTAGTTTCTATGTTATATTCCTCCATCACAGTGAACTTCATTCTTAAAACCTTGGAGTCCTAAAAGGAACTTAATGGTTTCCTCTATGAGATACATTGAGAGATGAGGTACATCTTTAATTAACAGCTTATTTGGGAAAATGGTGTTCTATTTCAGAATATCGTACTTTTATACTGGGGTAAAACACTTCTTGTCTTGAGATTTCACCCTAATTTGAGGTTTAGAGGAAAAAACTTATTTTCTAGTGGTTATTTTTCCTAAATAATTTTTTTAAACGTTTTCATGGAATTTGGTTTCTGAATTTCTCAATGGAAGTAATCCATTTCCCTGGTATTTGATCTATTCAAAAAGAATAAGCACTATTCTTTCATTCATTGAACATTACATGATTATGTTACTTCTCCCCCTCTTGAAATGGGTGTTTTTATGGTTTTTGTTCAATTGGAGTGGTACCATGTGATATTTCATGACCTTCGGTACCAGATCTTGTTTCATCACCAGTTTGAATGTGATGGTTGGGTTATTATATCTACATGATTTTTTCCTTTGGGATAATAAAGTTTTTTATAATTTTTTCTTGTATGATTGGATATAATCCTCCAACCATTGTTCAACTTATTCAAACTCTTAGAATCACTACGATCCTTCAATGGAATTAGAGGTGTTTGCAACTTGGCATGGATGTTTTCTATGAATATATCCAATAGTTTCTCTTGTGGGGTTTTCATATTCATGAAATAGGTTAGACCTTCCTATATAGAAATAAAATTTGAGACACTATCATTCTTTAACAATGTGAAATTCATTGGGTAGAGTGTCATCGCCTTCCTTGGCATAGAGATGAACTAATTGAGAAACTGTCAATTAATTTCATCCCAAGTTGTAACATACCTAGCTGGTTAATTGATATAATAGACAAACACTAACCCCAACAAGGTCTATAAAAAATAAATAATTATGTTTGATTATTGTTAATCAATAATCATCAACAAGTTTCCACATAAATACACAAATTACATTAAATAATATTATATATGGGTGGCCAATTCCATTTAAGACCAGCAAGGTAAATCTCTCAATGTTAGGTCAAGGATGAGTCTTATCACCCCACTCAGGATTTATCTTGATTTCTTATTTTGATTTTATACATAATAATTCCAAGGATTTTATTAAATTGGATTGGGACATGATGAAGTTGAGATGTTTTTGTGGTACTTTCAACTGGGAAGATAGTCTTGTAGAGGAGGTGAGTAGACTCTTTCATGGTTAGATTTACCATGTCATCTATTGATATCTAGTTCTAGTCATCCTAAGAAAACTTACCTAACATGGATATAATTTCTCCCCTACTGGATGGAATTTCATATAATTCTCAATTTTTGGCTTTAGATACACTATATTTCTGGACCTAGAACATTTCTGATGTTTGGAATCTACCCTTATGTTTTGAGGAATTTTCTTAGGTTGAGGAATATTGGTTTGAGAGGATGTATTGGTCTCTATAAGAAATTTATACTTAGTGGGAATATTGATCATGAGTAATTTATTATTTTTATTAACCAACTCTTCTAATTCATTTTCATATTTAGTGAGCCATTTCCCAATGAAGAGGGGTAAAAATTCCTTGGGTGATGGACGGGATATGAATGTTTCCACACCATTCCCTTACTCTTGGGTTAATGATTATCTAGTGGGTGGAATATAACTATACCAAGGGACTATAAAATTTTGAATCCATCTTTGATACCATGCTCACACATTACCTTCAAAATTTTTATAGACATTATTTCCAAAAACATCCACCTAATCATGTTCTTTTACATCGTCATCATGATTCAAGTTATTTTTGGGGTCGACACTGATGATATTCACTAATGAATAGCGTGTCTCAAGGATCATTTCCTCATCAATGGTAGAGTTTCTTACACCTTTTGAGCATCTTTCCAGGGAAAATATTTAAATCTTCCTCAGTATTTTACTTCTTAGTGGACGGTTTTGGATTATGTTCCCTATAGGATACATCTTCTCCCCTCAATTTCTTCTTAGAAGTGATTTATATAGGGTGATCCAAAGGGAGTCACTAGAAACTCTCACAGAATGCATTCCCAAAGAGAAAGATGTATTCTATACTAAATGAAACAATTAGGGTTTTTCCTATGTAGACCCTCCTAATCCAGAAAAGAATTTCTTTGATGAATAATGATGGGGGTAATAATTCTCATAACCCTTTGGGATGAGGTTAAAATTTCACTGACACTATTAATTATTGGACTCACTGAGTAATTGATTATCTCAATGGTGGTGGTGGTGGTGGTAAAAATTACTCTACCTTATGGACTGAGGATGCTTTTGTAATATTTCAAATGTGGAAACAATCATATATTTCATGTATTTTAATTCTTTATCTCGATAATGTGTAGTATTTAATGCACAATATATGTCTGAAGTTCTCTACATTGAGTATTTTCTTAGAACTATATGCTTTTCCTTCATTAGATGAGAGGTCGGCTCTACTTTATTAGTAGCTTGATTCAGAGGCTATCAATTACTTTATCCTACCAATAATATCATTTATATTCCCTAGGGACATAGGAATTCTACTAGAATTTACAACTAGAACATGTGGAACCTAAGACCAAGGCTTGGGATAAGGTGATAAATTTTTATGTTGTTCTCTTCAGCAGACTTTTCAAGCCACAGTGTAGTGTAAAATGCAATGCTCCTTGTTCACCCTACCCTATGACACACACATTATGCTAGGAATTAGTAAATATATATTATAATACCTTTAATTTACCAATAAATTCATTTTGTAAGTCTCCATGTTGTTTTCTCAACATTGGATGTCATGCAACTAAGAGGGAGGCCAAGTCAATCTAGTAATTGGTCTCACTTATTCTCTGAATGTGGTTATCATACTCCTTATAAGAAAAATATTTCAGCATGAAATGGTTGATATTCATCCATATATTTAAGCATTCATAATTTATGTTCCCCTATTTCAATTATTTCATAATTTTATACTAACGAGAAAGTATGGTCCAAAACATAACTCATATATTTCCCCCATCCAGTTCTTCCCACATAACCATAGAATTATCCTCATCCTCGAAGAGGGATTATTCTATATGATTCAATAAAATTGGTCATTTTCTATCTAACTTATCAAGGTGATAATTATTTTTTGGAATATCATTAGCTACATTGGAGAAAATGTAGTGTGGAGGAGGTATAGATAATGATCATCTCCCCAAATCACCCATTTATTGGGGTGAAACACAGTTGATTAATTATGAAGCTTTGGGTGTATTCAGCTGAAACTTTTAAAGTGATTGTCAATAAAATGGAAGCCTTTATGTAATTTTTACATGGGGAGTTCCTTCATGTTTGGATAAAATACCAATATAAGGAGGACCTATTCAATGATAATAATGGGGAGAACTTCCATGTTTTTATTTATATTGACCATTATGAGGAGGACCTTTATTCTGGATTGATGTATCAGCACATGGAGAACTTCTATAATATATTCCATGGTAAGGACCTCTAGGGTGGACAGATTGTTTTCCATGGGGTGGAACTTCGTGGTTACCAATATCCGATGAATTATAAATTAGAGGACCTTCTTATTGTTTGGTATTAAGGTTGCAAAGAGGGCCTCTAAAATGGGTTTCATGAGGAGGGCCTTCATGACTGAATTGAATATTATTCTGGGTAAGACCTCTATGAAGGGTTCTCTTGGGGAACCTATAGATATTTTAATCATGGATTCATTTAGAAGATCATCATGGTTACTGTTCCTTCTCTTATTAAAAAATAGTAAGTAGATTCTTGAGTAATAGTTGATTGAATCTAGGGTCATTAAAAATATCAAAATTGATAATGTAATAAGTACAATAATGATCTTAATTTTTATATTTACATTGACAATACATTACCGATCATTTTATTTGGATGACTATGGACATAACCTTGATTATTATCAAATATTTATAATGTGTGAAATAACCAGCATCTATATGAACCCTCCAAGGTGACCTCTTAACCATCATCGTAATATGTTGATGAGTTTATTTTGTATATACTATAATATTTCGTCACACTTTGAATGTTGGACAAGGTATGATAATATTATCTTGTTGTTAATATTTGTTCACTACTAGAATATGTCTACATTCCTTTGAGTTAAGGATTGAAATATTCACCTACTCTACAATGGATTCCAATAAGATATATCAATTGAATCATGCACATAGTAAGGAATATAATCCTATAACTTTTTCCGTATCCAATATATATTATTAATATTTTATTGTAAGAGAAATATTATGGGCTTTATTTAGACTGATTTCCAATGTATGTCAATGAACTCTTATGATATTTAGAAAAATATGAGCCTTTTTTAAGTGACTATGAGGTCATGTCATCAATCTATCATTAGAAATAGAATATGGCATTGATCATGTTCATTATTATTTTCAAAATATATCGATGATCCTCTTAAATGGGAATGGGAATATGGTCCCACTTTTGAGTCGGTTCCAATGTATATTCATTTGATTCTTTGATAGATGGAGTAGGAATATGAGCCCCACTATTGGCCATTAGAATATTCCAATGGTGGTCCTCCATTTCTACTTCCAAGATATTATAGTTTCCCTACAACATATGATATGTGATATAAAATTTCCCTTTATGTTTATATATAATATGACAATGGGATTCTTCATTAAGAATGGGAATATAGGTCTGTTATTCAGTGAGAATGGGGGTACAAGCCCATTGTTTTCCTCCATTTTTTTCAGAATATTCCAAAAGGCTTCAAATATTGGATCAGGAATATGGGTCTCCTCCCAAGTTTCTTAAATATATTCTAGAATTCATACTGTAATGCTATTAGGATGAGCTGGAAAACTTATCTAGGTGTCAAGAATTTGTGACTTGTCCTTAGTTCCCAGCATGATGTGTTGACAAGATTTATCAGTGTGAATAGGGATATGATTCCACTCCAAGGTTTTCATCCACTATTAGTGAGACCTCCTCCTAGGAACCCTAGTCTAGGTGACCGGGCTTATTTTCTTTAGAGTGGTGTAATGACTTAGATTTTCCTGATTTTATTTTTAGAAATTATTTTGGAAAATATTGAGACCAGGAATTGAGACGACATTTGATTCTGAGGCTCGGTGTTCCCAGAATAGTTCATTGAAATATGTTATGTTTTTAATAGCTCTGACGTGCAATTTTCTTGAAAAAATAAAATAACTCTTAAATGGTATCTTGGATTATAAATCTGAGGGAACTGTTGTGTTCATAGTAGTGGATTTACCTTAGGCGAGGCCTAACATCAGCCGGTGCGGGCTGGATGTGAAAGATAATTTTTGGGCATAACCGTAAATAAAATAATTAAATAAAAATTATTTTATTTTAAAATCCAGATAACTCATGAATGGAGATATAGACTGAAAATTTGAGACCATCGTTGAGTTTGTAATGGGTTTCTTTCATATCACAACTTAACTTTAGTCATCATTGGTCTTTTATAGAAAAGCCGAAAAAGAATGCAATCATCACTAAATAATTAAAAGATAAATTATATTTTTTACATTGTGATGATTTACTGTAAAAACATCATTATGCATAAATCTCAGTGTTAGACAATAAACCCTAGGAAGATCGTATAATGGTTAGGTAGATCATGTAGAAAGAATCCTCTAGAGCGAACGATGATGGATCGAATATCAAATAATGGATTTTCACGCTAACAGAGTTTGAGGATCTCATCATTGAAGACAACGAAACCATTCCTCATCATTGAATGATCCAAACTTGAGGAAGGAAATTTGATCTATTAGTGATTTCCTTTCTCCTTTTTAGATTAAATGATGAATGCAGACCAACCAATGAATAGGTTGATCTCCAGTTCAGTCTCTCTTGAGGGATGGTTAAATTTTTGGAATTTGATGGGAGATATATTTGTGTGACTGTTTTACTTTTTTTGTTCCTTATAAAAATAATTAATCAAGGCTGACATGAAAAAGTTCCAAGATCATTCTTTTAGGTGTTATTGTGATTCTTCTTTTCCCAGCAATGTTCTTCAAGTTCTTTATGATTTTATGAGTGAACAGTTTTTAGACATTCGATTCATGGCCAACAAACCAAGAATAAAGATATGACATCACAACGTTATCATGTAGGTGCAACATTATGTGTGATTCAATTCGTAATATGCTATGTTGTATAGTGGGACAAGGTAGCTAGAGGTGGCAGCGCATGGCTTCGACTACAGATGGAAGCTCCAGAAAGTTTAAGAAAGGGAAGGAAGTGGCCAATCTAGGAAGAAAGCGAGGCAAAGGGCAGCCATCAGCATAGTGTGAGGTCGTGGTCCAGGTGAGACCGCATGGAAGCCCACAGTGACAGAGGCCACAGGTGGCAACTGGGGATGCGGTGGTGAGGGGATGTGTACATGGTTGGGTTTGTGTGGAGCCCAATGTGGGGGAGGCCGGGGACGTGGTAGCTGTCCGTATTGAACGCGGTGACTTTGCGTTGACCAGAGCACGCGGCTGGGCCAACCACATGCAGGGAAAGGGTGTCGGCCCATTCATGCGTATAGTGACCCAGGACTAACATACATGGATATTAATTCTTTTTAGATAAACGTTTATTAAATTATAAAAACACTTTATAAAGGATCGTAATGGTTATGTATATTTGGAAACATTGAAACAAAATCTTCTATCATGGTGAAAGATTTTAAACATCTCCCATAAAGATCTCCTCATTTAGTACTTATAACTAAAACCATTCTTTATTACCTAGAAAATGAAACATAAGAAAGTGGTAAGCTAATATACTCAGTAAGGGTAATAAAGGGTTACATTTAAGCATAAAAATGAACATATTAGTATGATAACGAAATCCTAACATTGTAAGTTGATAACCTACATATCAAACATCATAAACATGAGTTATGGGATAAATCGTGGAAGACCATAAGACATGAATCATAAGGAAATAAACATCATGATCCATGAAAGCCTAACTAAGGAATAAGACACAGGATTGTTGGAGTACCTTTAATAATAGAAACTTTTATGTCGGGGCTACCAACCAAGACTTTTATAACATGTTAGCCTTGGGCTATGACACATGTACCTACTTCGGGCTTGGGCTAGCAACCCATGTACCCACTTTCTTATAGTCTTGGGATACAACCTATGTAACTTTTTTTGGATTGGGATACAACCTATGGACCCTCATTCCTTTAGGATTAGGCTACAACCCATGTACCATGTTGTTTTCGATCTTGGGCTACTACCCATGTACCCTTTTCCATTTATTCTTGGGCTATAACCCATACACCCTCCTTATTTTCAGTCATGGGATATAACCCATACACCCTATTTCTTTTCGGTCTTGGGCTACAACCTGTGTACCCTTTGATCTCATATGAAACTTATCATTACTCAATTTTTTATAGGAAGATATAGGTCCCTCCTATCTTATAGTAAAATCATTCACATGTGTGCCACAAGATAAAAAAAAGTAATCATATCATGACCCATAAAAATATATATAGGTCTTATAAACATCAAATAATAACCCATAAATTGAAATTGGTATCATTAGCAATTTACCACATTATAACCTATGGAAAATAGATAGGTTTCATAACCATTTAATTAAAGTATAACCCATGAAATAGAAATTTATTTCATTAACATATAACTTGTGAAAGAGAAACAGGTTTCTTAAAGACCATGAAATTAAGATTCACCCATTCATAAAAATGATTTTAATGGAATATTTAGATCATTTTCTAAAATATCATGAGTAACATCCATGGATTTCATCTTAGATGAAAAATATTTTTGAAATATCTTTTAAAATTGTTTCTTGAGAAAAATATCATTTATTCTTTGAAAAAGGCTTGTTAATATATAAAACCATTTTAAAATAATTTTCTCAAAAAATACTTTGAAAACATATAAAAAAGAAATGAAACAATTTTGAAAACCTTTTTCCTTGGAAATTAATTTTTTTAAAAATCTTAAATATTATCCTTTTAAAAAATGAAAAGTAATATTTAAGGTAATGATGGTGATTAAATCTTTACATGTCAATATATGTAACAAAGAACATTCATTTTTCATGGTAAAAAGGTCAGAAGGAATTCCTTTTTCAGAAAGTGAAAATAATATTTTATTGAAGATGTTGGTAAAAGGCAAAAAGGGTAAACATTTATTTAAACCCTTATTGGATAATGGTATAATATTATTGGAAAAAAATTTTAGAAAACATATATTTCTGACCTAAGGGAGGGTAAAGTCGGGATTTTTTAAAAACACTTTTTTAACTATATTTAGGACTGAAGAGTAAAAAATGGTAAAAATACATGATTATATCATGTATAACCAAAATTATGAGAACATTCATGAATATCCTTGAGATATGGATTTTAATATTTCATCAAATGAAACACAAACATAAACAATCTCAAAAAAGTGATGAGATTGTCCCAATAAACTCTTCTAACATAGTAAATTGATATCGTACTCTATTAGTATGAAATAAAATTAAATGAACATAAAATATAATTAAAATATTTATATTCATTATATAACATGTAAAATGGATGTATATTCACATTTAAGATAGATTTTATGTGTATAAAAAACACGAGTCTCCAAAAAGGAAAATTGAGACAAAACTATTTTACCGATTTGGTAACTTTTGAAAAATAAACCCCATGAAATAAGGTTAGTAAAATGGGCATTTTAATACCCACCAATTTATATATAATATAAATATAATGAAATCATGGTCAGTATATACATCTCACAAAAGAAAATAGTGTCCAACATAACATGTATCTCACAGAAATTAAAAGTGATATAAAATCCACTTATCTAGTGTCTTGACTCTCTCCGTACTCGTACGAGCTTCCTATATAATAAATATAAGTTTATTATAAATATTTTAAATAATAATATTATTATATATTTTACCATATATTTTTTTAGTATAACCTTATATTACACTCTTGATAATGATCCTATGTTAATGTTTCACTTAGGGTAAAATTTACTTTGATCATCTTATGTGTCTTAATTGGTTACAACTTTGTTCTATATACTTATATCATGATTACAGAATGTAAATAATGATATAAATATCATTTATATACGTTATATTTTTATTATAAAAATTTATATAATTAATAATTACAAAATATAATATATCGTTTATGGAGATGGTATGTTGTACGTACACGCGAATGATATTTCTGTATTTATTGTTGTATTGAAATAATGTATGTAAATGAAATATGTATATATATGTATGTATGTATCTATATATATATATATAATTATTCAATTAGAATAATTATTTCCTATATATCATATAATCTCATTAAACCCATCCCTAATACATTTCATGTGATGTATGAACGAATCACATCGCCTTGAGGGGGAAGCAGTCCATACTTCTTCAAAAGAGATAGTCATATTAAAACCAAATGGAAAGTAAAGAGATGGGTGGTATAAAAGGAATAAATATACTTAAATACATATTAATTATAATATATGACATATATAAATATATTTATCATCATAATAGACATAATGATTGGTGGTAATGGAGAAATGAACAATCATAGTTTCGTGATGCAATAGTTCGATGTTAAAAAAAATAGTATGTTCGACATCCATTAGATGGTGGTGTGTTCAAATTTAGGTCAGTAACATTGAATAAAAAAAATCCTATTATATATAGGATACTGTTTTTTTCACAAAATAATGGAGTAAATATAATGGAGTTGGTCGAGTAGGAAAATAAATGAAAGGATCTTGAGAGAAGATGTTACCCCTAAATCGGGTAACTCCTTTTGGTTTGTACCAAAAAGATTCCTTGAGAAACTTTCTTACCATGGTGAGACATCATTCTAGAAGTTATGATTTATTTAAGGATGCATGGGAATAACTTGAATGATCTTAAATGGGTTTATAGCTATGAGGAATGGGTAGAGGTGGTGACCTTTTATTGGGAAGGAAAATGACTCCCTTGGAATTTTTAGAAACAAGTTAGGTGTACACATGTTATTAACTAAAAAAGTCATAAAAACCCATTAAAAATCAATAATGGATGTATTATATCCGAACAATGGGAATAAAATTGGTTTTGGAGAATTTTATAAGTCATTTGGGCCCATAATTTTAAGGTTTAGTCGCCAATTATGCTTAATTCGGTCCTAACTATTGTGATTAATTTTAATCAATTTTACTAATAATTTTCATAAAAAATTAACATGTTAATATTATAATCTAAATAATAGATTTAATAAAATATTTTATTTTTGATTTTAGAAATTCAATTCACAGAAGCAACAAAATTAATATTAGTGCAATCATATGGGGCGAAGTAGCGAGGTTTTAAAGTAGAAAAAAGATCAAATGTTTATTAGGATTTTATATTCATTTTAAAAGTAAAATTGATTCTAATGAATTAAATTGTATTAATAGATGTAATATATATTTAACTTTTTTACTTCAAAGAAAATTATTATATCATTTAAAATTAATAATAAAGTAGACAAAAATTCAGTTTTTAACTAAAAGCGGTATTTTTCAATGTTCATCAAAAAATGAATTTTCACAGAGAAATAAAAAATATTTACCCTAGGATAATTTTGAAATTTTTAATTAAAAAATGAATTTTATTTTATAAAATTAAATTTCAAAATGTTTCTAAAATTAAATTTATTATTAAAATTGGTCTATTCGAGGAAACAATATTTTTAACATAAAATGACTTTACCAAAAAAAAATCATCTTTCATTATCAATATGTTTTATTTATATAAGAAAATTATAAAAAATATTTGGAAAGTAGTTATTATTATTCTTACAAATATTTTTAATTTTTAGTTTATAATTATCCTTTTTAATTAATTATATATATATATATATATATATATATATATCTTTGTGTGTGTGTGTGTGTTTCATAAGAACTCTGTGTTGTGTGCATCGTATTCCAAATCAGTGTTTCTTATAGTGAAATCCAAGTTGGTATTGTTTGTGAAAGTAATGTTTGACGTAGTGTTTTAATAAATATATATATATATAACTATTTCTAGTGTCATGTGAAATGAAAAATATTTAAAAGATAAATTAATTTGAAAAAAAAATTCTCAAACTCTCGAGGTGTTACATTCTACACCCCTTAAAATGAATCTCACCCTCAAAATTCATCAGGGTTATCAAAAGTTTAATACTTGAAGGTTTCATTCATAGAAACCCATATCATAAAAATAGATACTAAAACTACCCTTAAAAGGGAAATTTGGAGCCATAAGAGTTACCCAAAGATACATATAACTGAGTTTCCACATAATAGAACATAGGTTGGGAGTGAATATTGGACATGGAAGAAAAGAGTAAATATTCCATGGGATTTATTGAGGTCATCAATCAGAAACAATTGAATGATCAATGGAAATTTCAGGGCATCAATGTCGTAAATATATGATGATTTAAAAGGCCATCATCTCAAAAAAATTAAGGTATTAAGACAATAATTATTTTTATCACTTTTATAACATTGAGTAATTCTTGATTAATTTCTATAAACTAAAAATTTATTCTTGGGTTATGCTTTGAAAAATTTCAAATACATCCATTACCTTATGTAATGAATGTGTAGAAATTAACATTGATGAATAAAGCACTAAAATGTGCTTTTAGTGGATCTTAAAGCCAATAAAGAATAAAAGTCTAACTATTTTTCACATAAAAAACAAAATGAATTAATCTATAAAAATAAATATGCATTAACCAAGACATCACATAGGCCACGAGTAGGCGTGAAACTCTTATCGTCTTTCAGTCATGGGTTTATGACCCACAGCCTTGCCGGACTTGAATGGTTGTCACCCGACATATATGATGTCCTTTTTTTAAACCAAACTAATATAATATATAATATGGGCATCATTTAAATAAGTTTAATCACTAATTCGCCTTTATCCATGGTTTTAAACACAAGATCATTGCAAAAATAATTACTATGAAGCTTAACATAATGTTTTCATGAACAGTTAACCTTATAACCCTCCCCAAAGGTGAAAATCCAAAAGATTAGAAAGAGAGTCGAGAAATTAGATTAACATTGGTTCCCCAGTATAACACAATTTAGCTCTTGGGTGTCACATTCCAAACATGGGAATACCCTCATCATATGTTCTCCTGAAACATGGAAACAACCTAAATTACCATAAATCCTTTTGGAAAACATACATGCTTTCTCATTCCAAAGTATATTGGATTTACTCATTAAATTCAAAAATGATGTAATAGTAATTAGTGGTATCATAAACCACCTATAAACAAGTCCTTACTTAGTACCAAGGTAATAAATAATTTTCAATTTACTTATTCATATCCCACATATCTTTATCCATACAACATTATCATATCATAACTAACATATTAAGGGTTATCTTCTCTTAGTCAAAATCTCATCTTGTCATTAAGTCACTTCACTAGAACATAGGGAACATTCACTATAAACATGAAGATATTGAGAGAAATACATAAGTAGAACAATCCTTGTATATTTCATCATTCATAACTTTTTAATCCAAATACATAAATACCTTGATTACTTTATCCTTGATCCATTAACAATAATATATCATTCCTTTCACATTTCATCTGTAGTCTCGTCATCATCTAGAATGTAACCATTACTCACACCAACTTGTTGATTCTCTTTAGGAACATTCCTCTTGTAACATTGTGTTTCATAATAACCATCTTCTCCACCCATAAAACATGTAACCTTCGATGATGACTTAGTGATGCCAAAATTCCCATCCATTTCGTTAACCAAACTCTTCATTTTTTTTTCCTTATAGTCACTTTCTTTGTATCCATATTTTCCACAGTCAAAATGAATTAGTATTCCTCTAATAAATTCACATAGGTGATTCCTTCCACGTTCTTGAAATAAAAGAAATTGAATCTTCTTTTCTTCATGGTCTCCATTACCCAAACTCTCAGTGAACTCCTTCTTTCTCTTCCATGGTGAGTTTGAGTGTTAGTTAAGGTAAACATTGTTAATCATGTTCCATGAAAACTGATTAGGCATGATCACTACATATTTCACTCTAGTTATCATCCCAACATAATTCTACTCAAAAAATATTCCATCACATTCAACATTAAACCAATTCCTTTTGGTTCCTGCATTGACTAAAACTAGAAGCATAGTGTGTGATTTTATTAATATTGAATAAAACTACATAGTTATGAAATGAATTACTTATAAAATGACTAAATCATAACGCCTTCATAAATATATGACATCTTAGTTTCATTCTAGGTCATTTCTATAAAACATATATATAAATCCTTCATAATGTTTCATGAAGAGTTTGTGAATTCACAATGAATAACCCCTGAGAGTGTCAAACCAGGTGTGTAGAAAGGCCCACTTTCGTGTACTAGATTACCCAGAGTCAATCCCAGAACATATTGTTATAGATTTTACCCTTAGAAACATCTGTTCTAGAGCCACATCCACTTATAGTATTAAGATAGGTATGTATTCCTAAGAAACCACTTACTCTATCCTTTACTAAAATTCCAGGACATTTTCTTAAACATTAACTAATCCTTATACTTATCCTTAGATACATCCCAAGACATATCCTTAAAATTTTACCTAGGGATATCACTAAAGTATTCTCATCCTAGTTTCAAAATGATTAATAAACATTTCCTTTACCAACTATAGTGACTCAGGCTTAACATACGTGGATATTATATCATTT
Source organism: Viscum album (assembly GCA_963277665.1). Taxonomy (NCBI): domain Eukaryota; kingdom Viridiplantae; phylum Streptophyta; class Magnoliopsida; order Santalales; family Viscaceae; genus Viscum; species Viscum album. The sequence continues at coordinate 458,705,615 of OY728157.1, read as the reverse complement.
TAGATTAATATTCAATACATTACCAAAATAAATTTTAGGGAACTATAAAATTTTAGTGTCTTTGGAAACATGGAAACAATATATTCTATCTTGGTGAAAGATCTTCAACATCTCCCATAAATATCTCCACATTTAGTACTTCTACCTAGATACTATCATCATAACCTGGAGAAAAGAAACATAAGAAAGGGGTGAGCTTAGATGGTTAGTAAGGGTAAACAAGGGAGTATTGTAAACATAAACATGAACATGATAGTTTTATAACATGATCATAACATTATGATATCATACCCTTCATATCATAGATCATAAACATGAGTTATGGGATAAAGATTAGTAGTTCATTGAACATAAATCATAAGGAAATAAACATCATGAACTATAAAATCATAACTAAGGAATAAGACATAGGATTTGTGGCATACATATAAGAATATAATCATTAATTTCAGGGATACCTACCAAGATCATTATAACATGTTAGGCTTCGGATATGACTTGTGTACCTACATCGGGCTTGTGCTATCAACTTGTGTACCCACCTTATTTTAAGATTGGGAAGCAACCCATATACCTTATTGTTCTCAGGCTTGGCCTAAAACACATGTACCATATTTATTTTAGGCTTGGGATATAAACCTTATACATTCTTGTTTTGGGGTTTTGGCTATTACACATGTACCCTATTTCATTTAGTCTTGGGATACAACCCATACACCCTATTCATTTCTAGGCTTGAACTATAACCCATACAACCTCTTTCTTTTTGGTCTTGGGAAACAACTTGTATACCATTTGATCTCATATAAAACCTATCATTACCCAATGCATTGGAGGGATATATATGTCCCACCCATTTCATAGTAAAATCATTCACACGTGTGCCAAAAGATAATAAAAAATTCAACATATTATCAACCATAAAAGGGTATTTGCCTTATAAACATCAAATAATAACCCATAAAATAAAATGGGTATCATTAAAATTTAATTACATCATAACCTATGTAAAATAAATAGGTTTCATAACCATTTTTTTGACGCATAACCCATGAAAGATAAATTGATTTCATAAACATATAACTCATGAATGAGAAATAGGTTTCATAAAGACCATTACATTAAGCACAACCCATCCATAGAAGGATATGAATGGAACATTTAGATCATTTCCAAAAATGGAATGAGTAACATTCATGTACATCATATTAGATGGAAAATATTTTTGAAATATCTTTCAAAAACGTTTATTGAGGAAAATATCCTTTCATATTTGAAAAACATTTTTATTACATAATGCCATTTAAAAATCATTTTTCATAAATACCATGAAAACATATAAAAAAGATTTGAAACAAATTGGAAAAAAAAATTATAATAAAATTAATTTTAAAACAATTATTAAATAATAACCTTTTAAAAATTTCAAAATAATCTTTAAATGAATTACAGTGGGTAAATCCGTACATGTCGTACGAAGTAAAAAAAAGAACATTCCTTTTATACAGTAAAAATGATGGAAGAAATACCTTGTACGGAAAGCATCAAGAATATTCCCATTAATAGATTGGTAAATGAAAAAAGGTTAAAAATTTATTTAAAATGTTATAGTATAATGGTATAATATTCTTGGAAAAACATTTTAGAAAACATATATTTCTGACGAAAGTGAGGGTAAAGTCGGGATTTATTAAAAACACAGTATTCACTATATTTTGTACTGAATAGTACAAAAATAGAAACAATACAAGATTGTATCATGGATAACCATAGGAGAATAAAATTAATGAATTTCCATGAGATATGAATCATAATATTTCATAAAATGAAACATATTCATAAACAATCTTGAAAAGCAATGAGATTGTACTAGTAAACTCTTATAATTTGGTAACTTGAGATTGTACTCTCCATTTAATAAATTAAATTAAGTGAATATTAAAATATCAAGAAAAGATTTATATTCATTATATAACATGTAAAGTTTATTTATATACACATTGAATAAAGAGTTTAGGTGCATTACAAAACTTGAGTCTCAAAGAAGGAAAATTGAGACCAAACTATTTTACCGATTTGGTAACTTTTGAAACTTAAACCCCATCAAATAAGGATAATTAAATTAAAATTTGAATAACCATAAATTTAATTATAAGATAAATAGAATTAAATCATGGTCTGTAAATACACCACACAAAACGAAAGATTGGCGAACATAACATGTATCTCACCGAAATTAAAAGTGAGATGAAATCTCCATACCTTGTGTCTTGACTCTATCCGTGCTCATACAAGTTTCCTGTATAATAAATGTAATTTTTTTATACATATTTTAAACAAGAATATTATTATATATATTAACATATAAGGTCTTATTATAACCATATATTACCTTCTTCTTAATGATCCTATGATAAGGTTTTACTTTGGGTAAAATTTACATTGATCTTCACATGTGTCTTAATTGGTTAAATCATTGGTCATTATACATATATCATGATTATGGTATGAAAGTAATGATATAAATAACATATATATATATATATGTTATATTTATATTATAATAATTTTGAGAATAAATAATTATGAAATGGAATACACCGTTCATGGAGACGGTAAGCCATACGTACACATCAACGCTGCTTCGGTTTTTATTATCTTATTGAAAGAAAGTATGTTAATAAAATATGTATATATATAGGAATATATATATATATATATTAAATTATAATTATTATTTCATATATATCATAAAATCTCATTAAACCCATCCTTAAGACATTTCATGTGGTGTGTGAACGAATTACATCGCTTTGAGGTGGCGGTAGTCCACACTTCCTCAAACAAGATTATCATATTAACACCAAATGGAATGTAAAGAGATGTGTGTTTTTAAAGAAATATATAATTTTAAAGACATATTAATTATAATATATGACATATATAAACATCATTTCCATCATAATTTCCACAATTATTGGCGGTAAAAGAGAAATGAGCAACCATCATTTCAGGAGGTAGTAGTTCGTCGTACACCAAAATAGTATGTTCAATATCCATTAGATGGTGGTGTGTGTAAGTGTATGTCAGATACTTTGCATAAAAATATACAGGTATATATATGATACTTTTCTTTCACACAATAATTTAATAACAAGAGTATAGAGGGTAGATAATGAAAATAAATGAAAGGATCTTGAGATAATACATTACTTCAAAATCAGTAACACCTTTTGGTTTGTCCCAAAAAAATCCTTGAGAAGATTTCTGTCCAAAGGGAGGATTCAAGGTTTAACGAAAGATTTTTTTATGCTAATTATTCTGATCATGTATAATCTTAAAAATTATGATTGGTGTGAGGAAATGATATAGGTGTTGGTCTTTTGTTGGGAAGGAAAAGGACTTGCTTTGAATTTTTAGAAACATGTTTGTTGTGCACATGTTTTTACCTAAAAAAGTCATAAAAAAATAAAACTCAATAATAGAAGGTTTATGTACTAAATATGTACATACAATGGGCTTTATACAAGTTTCTAGGTCATTTGGGTCCTTATGTTTAATGTTTATTCCCTAATTAAGATTAATTTGGTCTTAACAACTATGATTAATTTCAACCACTTTTACAAATCATTTTGGTCAAAAATTAACATTGTATTATTAGAATATAAATATTATACTAAATAAAATGGTTCATGAAATATTTTTTAAATTAAATTCATAGAATCATAAAAATTGAGATAAGTGTTAATCTCGCAGACAGGACGAAATAACAGGGTTTTAAAGTAGGAAAACGTTCGAAGGATTGTTAAGATTTTATATTCAGTTTCAATTATAATTTGATTCTAATAAAATAAATTGTATTAATAAATTTATTATTTATCTAATTTTACCTTCAAAAAGATATATAATATCATTTATAATTATAATTAAGTAGAAAAAGCCAGTTTTTAACTAAAAGAAGTCTTTTCACTATGCATCAAAAATGATGTTTCTCAAAAAAATCCAAAAAAATCCCCATAAGATAGTTTTGACATCATGAATTAAAAATTTAATTTAATTTTATCAAAATGAATTTATAAATTTTTCTAAAATTAATTTTATTATTAAAATCGGTCCATTCAAGAAAAGTGTATTTTTAAGATAAAAGAACTTTACCAAAAAAATATAATCATTCTTTATCAATATGTTTTGTTTATATAAAAAAATTATAAAAAATATTTTTAAAGTATTTACTACTATTCCTATAACTATTTTTAATGTTTAGGTTGAAATTATCTTTTTTAATTTTATATATATATAAAGATGTTTCATAGAAACTCATTTTTGTGTGCATCGTATGCCAAGTCAGTGTTGCTTGTAGTGAAATCCAAGTTGGTATTGTGTATAGAACAAGAAAAGTTGGTATTTTTTGTGAAATGAACTTTTGAATTATTATTTTACTATATATATATATATATTTCCAATGTTATGTGAAATGAAAAATATTGAGAAGATAAATTTATTTGAAAAAATTAATTCTCAAAACTCAGGGTGTTAGAGATCGTGTCAGGATGGATGAGTTGGAGAATCCAATAGTCTAGAGGCCCAGTTGGATGGGCCGGCTCGAGCCGTACTATACTAGACCAGGTCGGGTCGGATAGACCGGGACCGGTCAAGCCTGACCCAGGTTGGATGTTTTAATAAAAATAGTTGTAACTTTTAAACTGTCTGTTTGTTTGATGAGATGATTATGGATTTGGGACCCTGATGTTGAGGAAGTAAGTTTTAGATGATCTAATTTTGTTTTTGTGGAAGTTGGAATACGACCTAATGGCTTGAGTAGTACATCCTCCCAGAATAAGCGGGCTACGAGTTGAATCTGGAAGCTGGTGGTAACCTTGAGATTACATGTCTTATCTATATTGGGTTGCATATTTATATTGGGTGTCTTATCATGACTAATTTGATACTCCTCTTTCCTACCAGGGTGCGGGTCCACTAGTCACTGAGTGGTACTCCCCTACTGAGTTGGGGTGAGTGTCCACAAGACTGAGTGTCTTACCAAGAATGGGTGTCTTATTAAGACTGAGTGTCTTAATAAGACTAGGTTTCGTACCTATACTGTGTGTCTTATTATCTGGGAGAAATTCCTCCATTATAGATGGAGCTTCCTCAGTTGTTCGAAACGTTTGTGAGGATCAGACCCATTCACTTTGTGTGAACGATACCTTGATATGAGTTAAAGATCCCCCGACAGACTGATGAGTGGGATACTCCATTTAAGAGTGAGATATGTTTTGTGGGTTAGTAAGAGGTAGTACTCCATATCCTATAGGGTAGTGAAGAGGTGTGAGTCCCTCCTTTCTCTATCTTTCTAGAGAGAATTCATGTGGTTCATAGTTTTCGAGCAGTTCTCCCTCAACTATGTGCAGTGGTGAGGGGTGTACCTTTTCACTTAGGCTACTTATCTTGCATTGGGAACAAGGAGGTGATGACTAGACCCTTGGTGCTGGAAACTTGGGCGAGACCTATTAAAATGTTCCTAATGGAGTGCATTTCTCAGACGGGTTCCATCTGAGATGGATGAACTTGTATAGTTTGTCCACTTAGTTTATTTGTTACGAGTCGATCCTATGATGAGAATACCATTGCTTTTACAAGGTTTCAACTTTTTGATACATAGTTTCTAAGATGAGTATATATGAATATTCTTAATATCTGTGTTGTATAAATAAATTTATGTGAAGCTTACTTTACATTGTGTAGTTCCTTTTTGTTTACTTTATGTATTTATTAGTAGTATTCTTTATTGGGGGTGTTTTATTGAGTACTATTTTACTCACCCGCACATGGGAGTTGCCTATACATGTTGTGTCTTTTATAGAAATTTGATTCTTTGATGGAGTCCTAGGTGGAAAAGGACCAGGTGGTGCTTAGAGGGACCAAAAATTCGAGGTGTGCTCTGGCGGCTTCATACCATTGTCCCTATACCCACCCATCAGGCAGGGTTTTCTATGGATATGTTTCAGGAACGTTTGTGTTCAATTTTATAGGCTCTTACTTTTGGTGGGTTTCTATTCTAGTCCTATTTAATTTATAGTTTTATACTATCGTACTAAGTTGTTGGTATCTTAGTGATGTGCATGCTTTTTTACATAGTGTTTTTATATTTCATCATTTTGGCATGGATTTGTGTGCATCTGTAAAGGTATATAAGAAAATGAATTCTATTTATGAAATATGTCTACTTGGTGCTAGTCACTAGCCCCTGGCCTATTGGGGTAGTCAAGGAATGGGACCCTTTGGAGTGGTCCATGACATAGTTGTATCATAGGATGGTTGTTATACCTAAAGGAACAAGAGTATTTGAGATTGGTTTAGGGAAATAGTGTTCACTATTTCGAATTTGTCTTTCAGGCCAGGGAATCCATTGTTGGTGTGGCAACTGATGTGTCCACACCCCAGGACTCTGAATTCTTCTTTTCAACTTGGTACACGAAAACATTGGTTGTAGGTAAAATAATGGTACATGAATCATATAGGATTTGGGTGTATTCTCGTTTTCTTATTGAGTCATCTCACTAGGTATAATATATTAATAATGGTACATATAATTATATTTTTGGATGCCTCCACATAGATAGTCATCCAAGATTTCACCGCGTGATCAAGAGGATGATTCGTCCAGTGAAGATACAACGGTACAAGGATTTTTACCAAATATAGTACCTCTAGATGGTGCATCAGCTATACCACAACCTATAAAGTTGTACATGGTACCCATAGTACTATTGGATGAGAATCCTATATTGAGAACGCCTCACATGTTTTAGTGGTATATACCCCGGAGGATTTGAGGAGAGCCTAACACACAGGTGGCTGAGGAGTAGCTTGAGGATGTGATTTGAGTTTTTCATCTAGTCAGGACACTAGCATATCAGATGGGGTCCTAACAACGAACATTTAACATGGTTTAGAAGGGCGATGGTGGGGTTTGGATACCTGATCTTGTGAGGAGATGAATTTCTGTGGATAGAGTTTCAGATCCTTTTCATAAAGGAGTTATCACCTAATTAGATATGGTAAATTCATGTTCTAGGGCTTCTACAGCTTTGGAGGGATGACATTTTTGTATCTGAGTATTCATTGAGGCATGAAAACATTTATATGTACTCTGTGAATATGATACATGACCAATTATTTAGGGATTGAACCTTTGAGCAAGGTATAAGTTGGAAGATCCAAGCTACTGTTATCCCTTTTTGCATTGACAGTTATTCTAGGGTGGTAGCACGAACCTTTGTAGTTGAGAGTTCCTTGGCAGGAAAAATAGAGCGAATGGTAGTCTGTAGTGGACAAACAGGAGTAGAGACCTTGGAACCCGAAATCTGATGTTAGTATCAGAGATTTTGACATGTGAAATGTTCCAAGAGGAGGTCCCAGGATCGTGGATTCACATCTCAGGGAACATAGAGCGAGTTCAGTCATCCTAGAGTGAAGAAATTATTTTCATGTGAAGGAAAGGGAAATCTCACCAGGGACTGTCCAACCATTTGTACTGCTGATAGGGAAAGGTGTATGGACCACTAAGGTCGAGATATTTATAGTAACATATATATATATTAGGAAGCGTACATAGTAGATGAGTTGGGAGAGTATCAGGAGGTTGTATACATTTTTGCATGGTACCCCCACCACTACCCAGCTGATCCACACCAGGCATAGAGAGCTGAAGGGCAGGGAAGGGGACAACATCATGAAGTCGAGGTATATAACCAAAGGGATCTAGAAATTATTCTAGGTATGGTATGGGTATATTCTACCATGGATTCTATATTGAAAGACACAGGTGTAAATCATTCTTTTCTTACCACAAATCTTGTTTGAGAATTAGAGATTCTGGTTGCACCATTGAATCAACCCTCACTCTTGGTGGATCCTGTTGGTGGAAACCCAACAATAACACACTATTATCATTAGTGTGATCCAACACTTAGAGGAAAGAGATTTTGTTTGGATCAATTGGAAGCAGCGTCGGGGCATTATGACATCATTCCTTGTATGGACTGGTCACCCATAGTTCATTCTCATATTGACTGTTTTAGGAAAAAAAATGTGGTGTTTCCATAGATGTGGAATGAGGTTTTCCTTGTTGGTGAAAAGGAAACCCAAGAAGCACATAATTGACTCACACAAATGAGGGTGTTTCCGATTTCTCATCAATTGGTTGTCCTAACCCTCAAAACAGTGGGTGTTATGATCCCTTAGTTTCCTCCAGTGGTGGCAGAGTTGCAGTAGATCCATAAAATATTGAGATAGAATCATTGGCTATAGCTTCTCTAGGAATATGACATAAATATTTTCTCTACTCCTAGTAAAGGGAACATGGTGATAGATTATCTTAGCAGCAGATCTAGTTTGCAGTTACTAAAGGAGGTTCTAAAGTATTCGGCCTCAGTGTAGTTATCCTTTATGGATGAAGATGGAAGAGTTTACCTCTAGTCGATGGTTGTCATCCCTCCACTATTATAGTGGGTCAGGGAGGCATTGCTCAGAGATATCGACTGAAAGACTTTACATGATCATATGTCCACAGGGAATGCCTCTTATGGATATTTGAAAGGTGGGGAGCATGTTTTTATTTTATGTGGATGCATTGTAGTACTAGTGATGTTGAGGGAGGAGGTTCTAAGTAAGTTCCACAAATTTCTTTTTTGGTAGTACATCCCATTTTAGTTCTATGAGAACTCATTGTGTAGGAAGGCTAAATTCATTTCCATAGGGCTGAGAGCCCAGTTTGTATATTTTTTCATGATTATTGTGATTTAATGTGAGCCTGTGATGGCTAATCCTTCAAGGCTATTGTGATATGTGGGTATGGTAGGCCCATTTTTCTGGTAGTAGTGGACTCCTAAAGTGGAGATATGCATCTGGATATGCATATAGGTATCGGGGAGGACATCTAGGATGAAGAAAATGGTTGATGTTAGGATTACCTATTGATATGAAATTTGGGTGCTTGTTTGAATCAATTCTTACATTATCAACTTAACATGTCGAAATAATTTTTTTGGGAAAGGGTTTCTAATTTTATTTATTAGCGTTCTTGGAAGGAAGTAAGAACAAAAATCCATAGACTGCGTGATTGGTTTACCATGTATGTACATGGGGCATGATATTATCTTGGTGATCATTGACCGACTCACCGAGTTATCCCAAACCCTAGATAGTCAGGATCAGAGTTCATTAGAGGGATTGGGACACCACTATAAGTTAGACATATTTCAACTCCATGGAGTCACATCAGTGATAGTTTTAGATCATTAGTCTCACTTTACATCCTAGTTTTGGAAGGGATTGTTGGAGGCATATGGGACTCAGTTGCACTTGAGCACAGTGTTTCATCCATAGATGATTGGAGAAACTATGTTTACCATTCAGGTTCTTAAGGGAATTCTACAAGAACGCATGTTAAATTATTTTCTGAATTTGGGAGAATTCATCGTGGGTGATTGATTCATTGAGTGCATGTTTTGTGCTTGCATAAGAATCTCCAAGAGAGTACATGAGAGCAGGAGGCTCATATTCATGCTCAGTACTGTCATTTTCTTGGGTAGTCCTTTGTTCGGCTTTCGGGGTAGTAAATCCCAACGGTGGGGAGAGTGTAATTACTTGTATCTTCCTGAATTTTTTTATGAAATTATTTAGGAAAATTAAGAGACCAAACATTCCAACGTCATGTAATTATGAGTCCCGATGTCCCCATAATTGTTCACTAAAAATTGTTATGTTTTTAATATCACATGCAAGTTATTTTCTTAAAAAAATGTAATAACTCTAAAAAGGCTTCCTGGATCAAAAACCTAAGGGCACCACTGTGTTCACAGCAGCGGCTTTACCTTAGGTGAGGCCTAACATCGGACAGCTCAGGGAATTTGTGAAAGATAGTTTTTGAACATAACTGTAAATAAAATAATTAAATAAAAATTATTTTACTTTAAAATCCTAAAAAATAATTAATAGATACTCATACTGAAAACTAGATACCACAGTTGAGTTCATAATGTGGTGTTTCTACTAGTTACAACTTAACTTTAGTCGGTACAGTTATTCTGTAGAAAAAACTAAAATGGACGTAATTTTCATTAAATAAATTATAGATAACTTATTTTACTGGCACATTGAATATTTCCTTTAAAAACATCCTTATAAATAAATCCTAGAGTTAGTCACATAACCCTAGGAATGCTGGAGAATTTCTATAGAGATCTTGGAGAAATAATCCGCTCAAGTGAATGACAAAAGATTGAAGATTATATTGTGGATCGTCACACCAACAGAGTTGGAGGATCTCATCAATGAAAAAAATGAAAAAAATTCCTCTTCAATGACCAATACAAAATCATGTTATGTCATTTGATCTTATTTTTATTTCCTTTTCCCTTTTTAGAGTCAATGACGAATGTGTACTAACCAACGAACAAGTTGATCTGTGGTTCGGTGACTCTTGTAGGATGATTAAATTATGGGGATTTGATTGGAGATATTTGTGTTATTGTTTTATTCTTCTTTATTCCTTTTAACAATAATGAGCCTATTCCTATAGGAACAAAGTCCAAGATCTCTCCTTTAGGTGTCATTATTCTTCTCCTTTTCCCCTCGATGTTCTTCATGTTCTTCGTGATTTTTTGAGAGGATGGTTGTTGCGCCTTTGATTAGTTGTCAAACAACCAGAGACTGATGACCTAATATCATATTGATATCATAGAGTTGTGATAGAAGTCATGATGAATTTCTACCAACACAGTGGTGTATGGTGGTGGCGCACAACGGCGGCCGGAAGTGGGGCCTCACATCGGCAGTCAAAGGTTGTTACTCTGGCTAGTTTAGGAAAGGGTAGTACATGGGTGATGCAGCCAATCTAGGAGGATAATGAGGTAGATGAAGATCCATTAGCAGAGCATGAGTTCGTGACCCAGGTAGGACCGCATGGGATCCCGTAGTGGAGGAGGCAGCGAGCAGTGACTAGGGATGTAGTGTCGAGGGGATGCATATGTGGATGGGTCCGCGTGGATCCCATGGTGGAAGAGGACATGTGAGAAGTTAGGGATGTTTAAATCATATACATTGAATGTTATGGCACCGTGTTGGCTGGATCATGTGGCCAGGTTGGCCGCATTCAGAGAAAGGGGGTCGGTATGTGCGTGTGGGTAGAGCTAGATGAGTCGGATCGCTCCAACTGCCCAGTAGGACTAGAAGTCTAGGAGGCATAGGGATGAACTAGACCACGAAAGTTTGGGTTAGATGGATTGAGACGGGTTGACCGGTGGTTCAGGTCGAGTCTGGTGGGTCGGGTCAGACATACTGGGACCTTCTTATACAAACATCTGTAACTTTCAAACTATGTATTCATTTGAAAAAACATTTGTGGAATTGGGACCCTTGAAATGAGTAATTCCTTTTGAGATGATATAAGTGAGTTTTTTTAGTTTTCATATGACCTAATGGGAAAAGGATTAGGTCCTCCTGAAATGAGCGTGCTACGAGCAGAATCTGGCGGTTGGTGGTGACCTTGAGACAATGTGTTTTTATCAAGACCGTGTGTCTTAACAAGACAGAGTGTCTTATCAGGACTCAGTTGGTACTCCCCTATACTACCAGGGTGTGAGTCCTCTAGTCACTGATTGGTTCTCCCAACTGAGTGAGGGTGTGTGTCCTCGATACTAAGTTTCTTACCGATACTTGATATCATATCGAGACTGAGTGTCTTAACGATATATGGTGTCTTACTGAGACTATGGGTCTTATCTTGTGGGAGTGGGTCCCTTATTGGAGATGGATCTTCCTCGACTATTATAAATAATTATGAGTATCAGACCCATTCACTTGGTGTGAATGATACCTATATAAGAGTTAGATCACCCTCGATGTACTGAGGAGCAGGATACTTCGTTCAGGAGCGACATAAGTTTAGTTGGTTAGTTTGGGGAAGTACTCCATCAACTGTATGGTAGTGGTGAGGTGTGAGTCCCTTATCTCTCTCTCTCTCTCTCTATTGATATAGAGGATTCACATGATTCATAGTTTGGAGTAGTGGTCCCTCAGCTGTTTCTAGTGGTGAGGGGCGGACCTCTTCACTTATGGTTTCTTAGCTTGCGTTGGGTGCAAGGCAGTGATGACTGGACCCCTGGTGCAGGGAACTAGGTCTAGACCTGGTAAAATGTTTTTGATGGAGCGCATCTCTTATATGGGTTCCAACTGAGATGGATAATAATGTGAAGTGTGTCCTCCTGGTATTTGTGTTGTGATTTGAGCGTATGATGAGAATCATGTTTCTGGATATGAGTATGGAATCTTATCCTACTTAGTGTCTAAGATGAGCATATTTGATTGTTCTTGATATACTTTTCCTAGACATATATCTGTGTGGAGCTGACTGTACCTTGTTTATTTCTATGTGGTGTACTTCATGTATTTATTTTTGGTGTACTTATTGTATTTCTTAAGAGTATTCATTTTTGGTTTCGGGGTGTCCTACTAAATATTTTTTTACTCACCCCTACACAGGATTTTCCATCACGTATCGTGTCTTGTGTAGAAGTTTGATGCTTTGACGGAGTCCTAGGTTGACCATGACCTAGTGGTGCTTATAGATATTATACATTCAAGGTGTGCTTCTACAGATTCAAAATGATTTCCTTGTACTTAACATTTAGTTAGGGTTTTCTACGGATGATTTTAAGGAACTTGTGTGTTCACTTTTATAGACCCTTACTTTTTGTGGGATTTTATTCTGGCCTTGTTAATTTTTTAGTCTTCTACCATCGTACTCTATTGTTGTTATCTTAGTTGTATTCATGCTTATTTACTTTTTTTACATTTTAGCAATTTGGTCTTGGAGTTTGGTTTGTGTGCACATGTGCTTTGGTAAATGCCTCCCATTTGTGAGATATTCCTACTTAGTGCTAGTCACCTACCCTTATCCTATTAGTGGCTGGCTATGGGTGGTCCCATTACGGGCCCCTCTAGGATGAGTCCTGTAAAGTGGCCTCCAAAATAAATTCCAAGGGGTTTGGAGTTCTGTGAAATTGTAGATGGTGATGGATAGTGGCAGGATCCCTCATGGGTGAGTCCTGAACAATGTTGAGGACATGTTTTTCACCTCCACCTCCTTTAGAAAAGGGTGGAATGAGTTTTTTTCTCTTGGGATGGGCTCTCAATGTGATTGGATGTGGCTGCCTATGCGACTATATTTTCAATGATTATGAAATGGTGGGATGGTTTGTGGCACTTCGATACCCTAAGAATCTCATGAACTGCCTCCAAGGTCGGGATAATTTCATTGATTTGGTATTCCTACACTAAATCATTAACCAACTACCATTGAAGGCCCTATTTTATTGATAGTGTCCTTATGTTCCATGGGACCTCTTCCTTTTCTGTGGTGGAAGCATGTATAGGGAATATTAGTTAATAAGATGTGGTTTAGGAAGCTATGTAGTAGAAATTAATCCTTCCAAACAACTTAACATGTGATAATTAATTGTATGTTTCTATTCCTTTGGATTAAAGAATCCTTTTTCAAGGGTTTTGGTAAGTAACCTAGAAATGATCAACAACCAGTCATAATAAAATCATTAATGAAACATAAAAATTAAATAATATCATGTTTTATCAATATCTTTTAGGATTAAGGATTCATGTTTGGTTCACCATTTTAACTTTGATGAAAAATCTACCCACACATTTTTTGATTTGATATAGATCTTCTCTCTGAAGGAAGGTTGTCGTTGGGGTTGTACCAATGACATTTAAGGTGTGTATTGGTTGATAGGATGGAAGTTCAACCTCATATCAAACGTTTGGGGGAATTATTTCTTACTTAGGGTCTCTCGTATACATATATTTAAGGTATTTTTGTGAATCCTTTCAAAATCTCAATCTAGGACCAATTACCTATATGCTAGAGATATTATCAAAACCACATGTTAGTTTGAACATTTATATATTTTAGAATTTCTCCATCAATGATATCATATGTATGTATCAATGGTTATCCATTTATGGTTCCATCTTAATATATTAAAGTTTATCTATATTTTTTACCAATTAGTAATGCTATATTTTAAATCCACACTATCGTTCACTCTATATTTTATCACAATTCATGGTTGTGGTAGGTGTTCATGGGGTTTGGATTAGACCAATAAAAGGATCTTCCAAAGTTTCCCATTGAATGGAATCAGAACCTGCGTAGTTTGAAAATTATTAAGAGGAAATGTCGCATGTTTTATGGTTGTGTGATAGGGTACATTGTGGTTTCTTTTAAGGTTGTGCATCCATAGCCACTTCTATATAGTTTAAAGTCACATATAGTGAATTGTTAGATGAATGATTCCAATAAATAGTGGGTGTGGTACTTACACACTGGAGGACAATTTTAGATTACCTGGTCTATTAATAACCATATAGGAGAAGATGTGATAGGTTCTCAATGGAATATTTTCCCGGTGATAATGAATTATACTATTTATAAGGGAATATGGCCCAATTAAGATAAATGATATATCTAAAAAAGGATATATACTAGTGAAGATATGGTTTTGAGAATTGGATTTGAAAATATAAGAGGAATACTATAATTTCTGATTTATGGTAATAAAATTCCACATAATTTCAGTTCCACAGTTTAGGGTCATGTGATTGGACTGTACCATGTTTTTAACATCATGCCTTAAATACATTATCATAAAATTTTACATAATGCAAAAAATAATCTTTTATCTTGAAAGGGACAATGATAAAGGATATAAATGTGTCTTTCCTTATATCTACCTATCTAACCAATATATATTGGGGATGAGATCATTAATAAGGTCATGATAGGGGATTATACATTTTAGGAGGCAAACATATGTGTCCACTTCCAATTAGTTGATGGTTGTATAGGGAAATGATGATTAGAACCAGGGGGTATTGTCTCACAAGAAATATATTTATGATTATTCATGGATTACACTAGTATGTATTTCTATAGTCCATTGATGAGTCGTAATGATGAAATAATTAATGGGAACATAGACAAGGCTTATACCTATGGAGGAGGCCTACTCTTACATGGTTTATTGAGTGGAATATGGAGGATAACTATAAAGATATGTAGTTTGGATGATTATATTAATCTAGGATATTTTTTATAATTATCCTCATGATGGGATCCCTCATTATCAAGGGAATGATGATAATTTTTACTCTGAGGCTCCTATTAGTATGGAATGAATAACTATGTTATACTTCTTATCAAGAGAATACATAATTAAATATTTTTACATTGATTTCCATTATTTGATCATGTATATTATGTGCTTTTGACGGAGGCTTCACAAGAATAGGCTCTTTAGTGATTTGACTTTACAAAAATTAGGCCGAGAAGGTCATTTGGATGAGTCTAACCCATATAGACCATTTGGGAGAAATAAAGGGTCTTAAGTAATCCCATATGCCCATAGTTTGGTTACTTTAGGAATTAGCCAAATATGGTCCATATGTTTCTTAGATTATGTCCATTAAGATAGGTTTCTCAAATAACCATATAGCCCCTCACTTTTTATAGGATCGATGTTTTATGAGAAGAGAGTCCACCTACATAGGTCTTGGGTTAGAAGAAATTAATGAAGCAATATATTAGTATAATCTTTTATGGAATAGGCCTATGAGAAATATCATTAATAGGGGAATCATGAGGGAGGTCTTGTGAGGGAACCTTGTGAACATAGATGAGACCCCAAAAATAATGTCATGAATAAGACCCCCCCCCAGTGATGGGACTTAGAGAATGATGCATCATAAAGAAATATCACATTATGTTTTTATCTTTTCATTAATTATTTTATCTAAAATTACCTTATGATTCCATTAAATCCTTCTTTTAAAGAATAATAGATTAGAGTCTTTGAGAAATATCTTTTGTGTTTCCGAAAGTGATAAAAACTCTCATATTTCTTTATATTATCTATCTTGTGTTGTCCAAGATTTATTTTCCCTTCCTTCCCCTCTTATAATTCATAACTTTTATTTATAGTTAAAATTTAATAAATATCATCCTGAAATGTGTGTTCGCATTGGGAGTATGTGAATATAAAGTAGAAGTTATTCATAAAAATGGTTGATGATTGTGAATGATTTCTATTATCCATCGTAAAGGATGATTCATCATGAATAAACCATGTGGGCATTTGAAATTTACATGTCACTACCATGTTCGAGGATGTGGGGAGTTCATGAGTACTTCAGGAAGTTTTCTATAAATCTTCACCTTGTTTTCAAGTATGAGTGGACTCTCTAATTCATTTATTCATTGTGGGAGACAACATGAATTGTAGTGTGACACTATAACAACCCAACCTAGGTAAACTAGACCATACACCCAACCTAGTCATCACATGGTGAGGGAAAATGATAACAACTACAAAAAGTCTTTAATATATCCAAAACATGACATAAAACTACAGTATAAAGTAGGAAAAAAGATATATAACTAAAAAACATATAATTAAAACCATAAAGGATAACCAAAAATTTTGAAATGACTTTTTGTGACTAACATTCACCTTCAAACCACCCCACTATGAAGGCCGAGCAAAGGAGAGGTTTACATGATACAAGATTCCCATACCTTTACCTATATCCTATAATACAATATCTACAACCTCCCAAAGTAAAAAAGTAGGGTGTGATCACAAATCCTAGTAGGATTCCACCAATGAGTCTATAAAAGGTATGACATCAAGAATAAAACATTTATATATTTTAAAAAACATTTTTACAAAACATTTTCATAAATACCAAGTCCACTTATAAATCATTTTCCATTTGGTTTTCATAAAACCCAATCATATTATCAAACTATAAATGTGAAAATAAGGTGTGATAAAATAATAAATCATATCCATGCTTGATAAGGTAAGAAATTAAACACATATCCCTGAAATACCTTCAAGAAATGTCATGTGATTACACCACATATAAAAACCTATGGGAAACAATCCATAATAAAGACCACCATGTGATAAAAATCCATAAATGACCAAGAACACTATCATGTTGGGATATAGACTATAGAAAGATATTTACTATACATAAAATATCCTAAACCAAGAAAAACATTGGATCCAACCAATATAGAGTCTTGCCACAATCTATTGATATCCAAAAGGTATCCTCCTAGTGGTTAGACACACACTAAGGCTACCCATGTCTAATTTTCAATGCACCGAAGGTTTCTAATGTTCTGTTATTTTCAAATACATTTTCTAAACCATGATCGCAATATTAAATCCCATTTTCAAATCCATTCTAATCTACTTCAGTGTTTAAAAACCTATTCCCAAATCAAGAAAATCTATTTTTAATGAAAAACTCCATTTAAAATCATTTCCCCTAAAAGTGAATATTTTGAAACCCCATATCACATAGAATTAATGAAAAAAATTAAGGAATTTTCGAAAAAAATATGAAATTCAAAAAACTAACCCATTATATTGAAACACCTGCCTCAAAATGGCATAAACTTATCCACCATTGACAATGGTGGTTAGAAACCTATAGCTCAACCATCTAAAGATAAGTCAAGACATGGAACTGCAAAGGATAAATAAAAAACACTATTTGACAATGAATATAAAAACAAAAATATAAAAAACCACATCCTCACCCATATCTAATGAAAAATCATAAGTAATGATTACCTACATAGGTGTATGCAAAACAACCCTAATGACCAATCACTGAAAGGATGATCTGGAAGAAGTATATATCTCCAAAATCTCATAGGGTGAGATTTAGGTTGAGAGAGGGAGGTTTTAGGTGGAATAAAAAATATAAACGCAGAAATATCTCCCTAAAAACCGAAACTATATGACTTACATTGCCTTTAATCCCATTATACATTGTCTATTCCATGAAGTCTAAATTTAATTAAAAATGTTCTCCTTTTTGAGAAAAAATGTGATTTTTTACATTACATGGAATGAACCCTTTATAAGGTGTGTAAACATTTCATGCCCTAAAATATTTCCCTAGAATATTCCCATCGACCATTAAACATTTTTCAATCCCTAAAATGGCATGAAAACATCATTTAGACATTAAACATGTCAGTTCTCAATAGAAAACCACCAAGGCACCCATGATTTTGTCCAAAATTTGGGAGAACCCCTAAAATCCATTAACACATTTATACATAGACTTTATTAATTTTAAAAAACATAAAACCTATAAATTTAGTAGATATTATTTATAAAAGGATAATTATCCATGATAATCCCACAGACACACCCAAATAAGGATAATAAACAAAGCATCAACAAAGGAGTACCTGAAATCATAATAGGGTGTTACAATCTCTACACCATAACCTCTTTATTACCCATGGAAATCCCTCATATTCCTTGGCTCACAATAAGTTAAATAGACTTTTATCTCATCAAAAATCCCTCTCATATGTTTCTTGGTTATCCCATTTTCACTTCCATTGTACCTTGACAAGAGAATTAGTTTTTCTATGTAGTACCTTCTCCTGTCAATCCATAATATGAACTGGATGCTGAGACAAAGTGTTTTTGGTCTCAAGATCAATATCCTCTCATCTAACCACATGGGAAGGATCTATTATATACCTCCTAATATAGGAAAAATGAAACACATCATGGATAGATAACAAACAAGAAGGAAATTTCAACTGATAGGCCACCATCCCCATTTGTCCAATGATCTCAAAGGGCCCACAACACTTGATGAAAAATTACCATTCTTACCCAAATGATGACATCCCAAGTGAATAGAAACTCAAAGAAAAACATGATAATCAAACCTATTATCTATAATTTGTTGATTATGGTTCATATAAGATTTATAAAAATCATTTTTTATGATCCATATCCTTCATATCAACTACACTATCTCTATCATCGACTGAACAAGACTTGACACAACCAAGGACCTCTCTCACAACTTCTCCCAGCACACAGAATGTATACATGAATTAAAATACAAAGCCTCACTAGTCACCATGTTTATTGAATAACGATAACTATTATTATAGTAAAATTCATCCAAAGTCAAATTATTTTCCCAATATCCCACGATATCGAGAACAAAATACCAAATCATATACTTAAGAACCTATATATACCTCTTTATTTTTTCATCCATCTATGGATAATATGATATGTTCAATCTAATCTATGAACCAATCGCCTCTCCTAAAAAATTTCATAACCTAGATGTGAACCTCAGGTCCTGGTAAAAAACAACCACATAGGGAACCCCATGAAGTCTCATAACCTCTCAAACGTACAAGTCCTAAAGATATTCTACCGTCATCATCTTCTTAATTGGGAGTAAATTTTATAATTTTGTAATTTGATCAATGTTCGACCAAATTTCATCCTTCTCACAATGATTCCATTGAAAACCAGTGAAATAATCTATAGAAATATCATCCCATTTCAACATTATAATGGGAATGGTCTGCAAAAAAACATGTATGTCTCTGGTGGTCCACCTTGACTCTCTAACAAGTAATACACTGTGATAAAAAATGAACAATTTATCACCACATCCCCTATAACCAATACTAAAAAATAAAATCATGATACATCTTAGTATCCCTAGGGTGCATGGACAAACAAGTCCAATTTCCAACATCCATTGACTCCTACCTCAGGGAAAACAGAACAACCAAACAACTAGAAAAGAAAAAATCACCACTAAGATGTAACACCCCAAGCTTCTACGGTACGTTTCCCTTTGAATAATGCGATAGCGTGTGTTGTACGCAACCTCTAGTTCTAACACACACCACAACTAATTAAACTAGCCGTTGTGAATAGTAATACCTAATTTTTGAAATTATATATATTTTATATTTGAAAATGGACTTCATTTTTGGACTCGGAATATCAAATTTAGCCTAAGGTGAAATTTTGGTACTTTTCAGATAACTTTCATATTTTGATGAATAGTGAAAATTACTAGATTTTAATTAAAAACAACTTTTTTAATAAAAATAAGTAATAGTGATAAATTATGAATTTGAGTGGTTTTAAAGTATATTTAGAATATATTTTTACCATTTAATATAATGTTGGTCATTGGACATAATTTTACAATTAAACCGAACATAAACAAGTGTCAATCTTTTGGTAGTTATTATCTCTTAAAAACACGCTTTTTGTTTTGACAGCGGGAATTAATTTTAAATTAATTTCTGCCACTTATGTGTTTTGAATTTAGAAAAATGGATTCCATATTTGGAATCAGGATGTTCAAATTGTGTAAATAGGTAACTTTTATTTTTAGACATTTTGAATAATTACTGCGGTAAATATTTTATTTACCATGGTTAAGGGTAAATCCGGTAAATAAGGGTTAAAAAAATAATATTATAATAATACTAAATTACCCTAAAACGTGTCCTAACCCTATTGGTTGATACATAGTCGACCATGGGCATCTTTGGGTCTATTTTGGGACCCCATGGATCCACTTGTAAGTGATAATGACACTTTATTTTAATTAAGTCAAAATGAATACAAAAATGACACAAGCATACATCTTTTAGAAGAACAATTTTTACATAGGGTTATACATGTTGGATTTTCGATTATAAATATTAATTAGAAAGATAAAAAGATTTCCTACATAATGATGTTTTATTTATAATTTTTAGACATTAAATAATTTATTTTATTTATGACACAATGATGATGCAGTAATTACTATTATAGTGAAAAATTAAAATAATTGATATTATAAATACCCAAATAAATATAATATGAAACTTTTAATGAATTAAACTAATTTTATAGGATAATATGAGATATTAGGATTGATTTAATTGACTTTGTTCTAAGTAATAAATCTGTTATGAGTTTCACAAAAATCAACTATTGAATAGTGTCAAAATTGACATAAAAGAGTTCTTAAAACAAATATTATATTATTAATTGATATTAAATTCCTAAAAATCTAAGGTTCGGCCAAGAGACTTATATTATGATAGGTTAATCATTAATGGACCACTTGGGGGTCGCTTGGATGTATATAGTAAGTTTATTAACCATATTATATAAAAATACAAAGAGACATTGTAAAAGTGAAACTAATTAACTTAGAGTTAATACTTAAAGATAAGGTTAATATAAGTACCCAAACCTGTCTAAATTCTATTGGTTGAGTGTTTTTCTACCTATCCCCACCTTAACCTTTGAATAATCAACTTTGGAGCCATTAGAAACCGAATATGAATTTATTATAAATTAATATTTCTAGCTTTTCTAAAGGTGCCCCTCACCCCTCTTATAAAAGGGCACTCCTCCTTCTCTTTTCTTCACACCTTCAAAGCCTTTTGGTTCGGCCAAACTCTGCCCAAATACTCTCCCAACATCCCTCACTACAACCTAGAGGCCTTAGTTTGATCAGAAAGCCAACCTATGGAGCCCTTTTGATCAAATCAAAAGGAAGAACCCGAAGAAGAGGTAATGATTTCACCACCCTTTTCTAAGTTCATTTCTTCTTCCACTTCTTCTTCCTTTGTTCTTACCATTCTAAAATAATAACTCCAGTATCTCACATATACTGTGATGTTATTATAAGTATGGTACAACCATATTCAGTATTCTATCCACCCTTTGAATAACATGTCACCATACGTGCGTACGTACGGCTTACCGTCTCCACGTCGTGGTGTAATTGTTATTCAATATAATATTATTTGGATGGGTATAATAATGATGTGTAACTCATGTAAATAATAAATATAACATGTTAATGATTCTGTATATATGATATACCATTCATTTATATATTATTTTAATATCAAAAGAATGATATTGTCGCTCGTGCGTACGTACGGACTACCGTCTCCACGAACGCGATGAGATTCATTCTCCATCGTATCCATTCAAGTATAATTATCATTTTATGATTTAAAAATGATGTTTAAGGACTTGATATCATTCTGGATATGAATAAGATACAACAAACATGTCTTATGTAACAAAACACATAAAAGAAAATGAGTAAGTTAACACCCGAAACGATGATAATTCTAAGATATTATTAATAAATCAATGTTAAAAGATCATATATGATATCATATTAATATATATGATTCTTGTATAATTTAATAACAATTATTTCACCATTATACAGGAGGTTAACCTACCCCAACCAAGGAAAAGTACAAGGTAAGGGTTATTTCACAATCTCTTCTTTATCCGAGGTTGTTTATACGTAATAATCTACTGGGATCTCGTTATCATCCACATCCATGTTTCTTCGAAATGTATTTCAAAATTTTTTTACTATTTACAAGAATATGGGTTAAAATCATTTATACCCTTGTTTGACTTTTTATAAGAGGTTTATAAAAGGAATCTTTCCGTCGTTTTCAAAACAAGGTCCTTTTTAACCTTTTCGACGGAATTGAGGTAAGAATGTTTTTTTTAACTTATACGGCGGGTGCGGTTATTTTACGCCGTTATAAAATCTTTAAAGCTTTCCTTACAAGATTATAAGAATATTTTCAAAGAAAATGTGTTATTTTATATGGATCTTAAATGATTTCAAAATAAAAGGAGATATTTCTTTAAAAAGAATTTTGATTTCATCTATGTCAACATCCTTTGATGGATTTTAAGATTATTTGAAGTTGATTTATTATGATACAAAACTTCTATATTGTATTGAAGGTTTTGTGATATGTTTGACTGTGGATGTGCTATTTTTATACCATTCATAGTTTATTGTGAAAGTATTGACATTTCGTATGCTAGTTTTAATACGAATGTTTATGTTATGTTTAAACCTTTTCATATGGGAATGCATTGGACTTAATAAGTGACGGGTGGAGCCCGCTATAGCTCCTCGATGCATCGGTAGGTCTCATGAGACAAACTAGTGTCTTGGCACAAGGCCTTGACAAAATCTTATTTGTAGTCTTGGCACGAGGCCTTGGCTATGTGGTTATGATAGTCTGGCATTATGCATTCCAACATTATGAAAGTGGTTTTTGATATTGCATGTGATTATTCGATTAGTAGAATATCCATGTGAACAAGTAAATGGCATTATTTCATTTTACTTTTGCCATACTATGTTGAAGTTCAATTTTAAAAGGCTTTTGTTTTAGTAATTCATTGCCTTAAATGTTTATGCTTATTTTGAATGTTCCGCTATATTGTTATCCTTACTGGGCATTTGAGCTCACCCATTTTCTATGTTTTATTTTTCCCAGGTAGTGAAGAAGTAATTTATTAATGACTTGCAGGGATATTATGAGGGGTTAATAGTGTGGATTGTGGAAACATTATGTTGTTGTATTAGTTTTTCACTTTGAAATGTAATGTAAAACTTATGAATATATCTAGTGTTTCCAAGGCTACTAAACCAATCGGTCTTTCGGGATTTGATCTTTCTTGTGATCATGCCAATGTTATGTAATTAATGCACCGACTATGGGTAGCTGGGGTCGGGGCGTTACAGTTGGTATCAGAGGAAGTTTAGTACAAACCTTGGAAACTAGATTTAGATAAACTCTGATTAGAGCACGTAGACCTAAGATGAACTTTGAGGATTAGTATAGAAGAACTTCCTAGAATTTTGGTATTGTAGAGATTTTGTGAGTTTTCCGAGCAATACATCCCTGTCTGGATACGAGCAGGTAGAGGCGGCTCTGGCACAGATGTACCTAGGGGTAAAACCCGAAAACACCGCTTTGAGCTAGACTCGAACGGGAACTGGTGCACGACAACGGGCCTTGCTGCACTCTTGGTTACGACACTCCCGGGGGATATGCTTAGGATAACTCTCACTATCTTTACAAATCATTATGAAGGTTTTATGAGTATATACTTCCTCAAAGAAAACCTTTTTATGATTATGGATTATATCCATAAATAGTTCAATTTATGCTAAGTGTTTTATAAGTATGGGATTATGTATTTTGATTCATAAACTGATCTAGTTTATGCCATTGTTTAGAAATGGCGCCTAGTGGAAGAAATGGAAACCGTATCAATGCACGCACTCCATGTAGGGATTGCCCTCCTGCTCAAGATAATTATAGTGGGGCTGGTGATGCAACTGGTGCTGATCAGCTAATCACCACACTGGGACAACTTACTCAGGTTATGAATAATAACCTTACCCGTATGGAGCACCCTGATCCGCAGCGTGGAGGATCAATGTTAGATCGATTCATGAGGCAACAACCACCAACGTTCAACGGGAATACAAATCCCTTAGTAGCTGAGCAATGGATATTTTCCCTAGAGAAAATATTTCAGGCTTTGGGGAGCAGTGAAAGGGAAAAAGTTATCATGGCAGTTTACCGCCTCACTGGAGATGCTGATCAATGGTGGTCATTGATTCAAAATACGAAAGAAGATGATGAAGTGTCAAATATGGAGTGGAGGGAGTTCAAAGATCTGTTTTTAGAAAAATACTTTCCTCGCGACCATCGAGCAGATATGGAAAGACAATTTCTGAGTCTGAGACAAAAGGAGGATGAGAATGTCACAAAGTATGAGGCTAACTTTACAAGGTTAGCGAGGTATGCTGGAGATTATATTCGCAACCCAAGAAGTAAGATTGATCGTTTCTTTGATGGGTTAAAACCATTTCTCCGTCGAGCATTAGTCTCACAATCCTTTTCATTGTACGAAGACATTGTCTCATGTGCTATCAAGACCGAAAAAGAATTCTCTAAGTCTTATGACTTTAAAGCGAAGCAAGAGAAGAAGAGACCTGCTGATCAATCTGGGAATGGAAATAAGGGGAAGAAGGGAAAGGTTGAATATCCATCTTGTGGTAAGTGCGGGAAGAAACACCCCGGTGCTTGCCTGAAGGGAATGGGAGTCTGTTACAAGTGTGGTGAAAAAGGCCACCAAGCTCATGATTGCAAGGGGAAGAAGGAAGCTACCAATGTTCAGTGCTACAATTGCAGGGAGATGGGGCATTATGCAAATGCATGTCCTAAGCGTCAGGAGAACTTACCTCAGAAAAGGCCAAGGGATCAAGGCCAGGCTTATGCTATCACTACTGCTGAGGTAGAAGCTCTGAAAGACGTGGTGGCAGGTAATTTAATGGTTTCCTCAAGTTTAGCAAATGCATTATTTGATTCTGGATCATCGCATTGTTTCATATCTTCCCAGTTTGCTAAGAAAATTAGATATTTCCAATTTGATTTAATAAGGGAGTTGTCAGTTAAAACTCCTAAGGGAAGTATCGTTGCAACAAAGTTTTGTGAATCAGTCCCCATTAGAGCACATAAATTTTCTTTATCTGCTGATTTCATCGTCATACCTATGATTGAGTTTGATATAATCCTCGGTATGGACTGGCTTTCGGACTATGATGCGAAGATTTATTGTAAGAAGAAATAGGTTACGATTCTTGATGATAATGATAAGGAGCACCTTATTTTTAGAGCAGAATCGTCACCACCTAATTCTTATTTAGACCCACCCCCCAGTAGCTCAACTTAATTCAATTATTGGGGAGGAAGAGAATGAAGTAACTATCGGTGAGGAAAGGAATGTTCAAATAGAGGATGTACCTGTTGTGAAAGAATTTGTAGATGTATTTCCGGAAGATTTACCTGGACATCCTCCAGAACGAGAAGTTGAGTTTTCCATTGATTTGATTCCTGGATCAAGGCCTATATCGAAGACCCCTTATAGAATGGCCACTGTAGAGTTAGTCGAACTAAAGAAACAACTAGAGGAATTGAGTAATAAGGGATTTATTCGCCCTAGTGTTTCTCCATGGGGAGCCCCTGTTCTTTTTGTTAAAAAGAAAGATGGATCTATGAGGTTATGTATCGACTACAGGGAGATCAATGCTATAACGATAAAGAACAAGTATCCCCTACCTCGTATTGATGATTTATTTGACCAACTGCATGGAGCTCAATACTTTTCAAAGATTGACCTTCGATCTGGATACCATCAGTTGTGTGTGAAGAAGGAAGACATTCCGAAAACAGCATTTCGAACCATGTACGGGCATTACGAGTTTACTGTAATGCCGTTTGGATTGACTAATGCACCCTCTGTATTCATGGATCTAATGAATAGAGTTTTCAAGGAGTATCTCGATGAATTTGTGGTGGTATTTATTGATGATATCTTGGTATACTCCAAAACCTACAAAGATCATGAAAATCACTTGCGCATTATCTTGAAGACTCTGAGGAGGCATGAATTATATGGAAAGTTTAGCAAGTGTGAATTCTGGCTTCAGGAGATTTCTTTTCTTGGCCATATTGTCTCTAAAGATGGAATCTCTGTTGATCCTTCTAAGACCAAGGCAATCCAAGAATGGCCAGCACCTACGAGTATAACTGAGGTACGTAGTTTTATTGGTTTGGCAGGTTATTATCGACGTTTCGTCCAGAATTTTGCCCGATTGGCAAACCCATTAACGAAGCTCACACGTAAAGGGGTTAAATTTGTTTGGAAAAAAGAGTGTGAAGAATGTTTCGAAGAACTGAAGAGAAGATTAGTCAATGCTCCTATATTGACTCTACCATCGGGGAATGATGGGTTCGTTATTTATAGTGATGCATCAAAGAAAGGACTTGGCTGTGTCCTTATGCAGAATGATAGAGTTATTGCCTATGCATCACGACAGTTGAAAATTCATGAACAAAACTATCCTACTCATGATCTTGAGTTAGCAGCTGTGATCTTTGCTTTGAAGATATGGAGGCACTACCTCTATGGTGAAAAATGTGAGATTTATACTGATCACAAGAGTTTGAAGTATATTTTCTCACAAAAAGAACTCAACATGAGGCAAAGGAGATGGCTTGAATTACTCAAGGATTATTATTGTACGATACACTACCACCCGGGGAAGGCAAACAAGGTGGCAGATGCTTTGAGTAGAAAAGACCATGGAGTTTTGAACAATATGAGAATTGAAAGGGATCCAATTTTCATGGATCTAGTGAAGATGGACATGGGAATAACCAGGGAAGGTGAAACATCAATGCTTTTTCAAATGGTTGCCAAACCATCTTTACTAGAAAGGATTAAGAGTTCTCAGACTGATGATGAAGAATTCCAAAAGAAGATTAAAGTTGTGAATGATGGGAGATTGAGAGACTTTGCGTATGAAGGTGGAATTTTGAAATTCGGGAAGAGACTTTGTGTTCCCAATATACCTGATCTAAAAAGGGAATTGCTGGATGATGCTCATAGTTCCAATTTCTCTATACACCCTGGGAGCACCAAAATGTATAGGGATTTGAAGGAACATTTTTGGTGGGACAACATGAAGAGAGAGATTGCTGATTTTGTGTCAAGATGTATGGTTTGTCAACAAGTGAAAGCTGGAAGGCAACAGCCTGGAGGAGTCATGCAACCTCTTCCCATACCGAAGTGGAAATGGGACAATATTACAATAGACTTTGTCATGGGGCTACCAAAGACTCCTAGAAGGAACGATGCAATATGGGTTATTGTTGATCGTCTTACCAAGTAAGCACATTTTCTTGCTATAAGAGAAGATCTACCCCTGGAACGTCTAGCAAGACTATACATTAATGAAGTTGTGAGACTTCATGGAGTACCCCTATCGATTGTTTCTGATCGTGATCCCCGTTTTACTTCAAGATTTTGGAAAATTCTTCAGAAATCCCTGGATACTGAACTTCATTTGAGCACTGCTTACCACCCTCAGACAGACGGACAATCAGAACGGACTATTCAGACCTTAGAAGACATGTTGAGATCTTGCTCACTTGATTTTCAGGGTATGTGGGATCAATATTTACCACTAGTAGAATTTTCCTATAACAATAGCTTCCATTCGAGTATTCAGATGGCACCATATGAAGCGTTATACGGAAAGAGATGTCGTACACCAACCTGTTGGGATGACGTTGGTGAAAGAAAACTTGTAGGCCCAGAACTGGTGGAGGAAACGGTGGAAAAGGTGAAGGTAATCCAAAATCACATTAAAGCAGCTCAAAGTAGGCAGAAGAGCTATGCCGATAATCGAAGGAAGGATTTGGAATTTCAAGTCGGTGATCATGTTTTCCTGAAGGTATCTCCGTGGAAGGGAGTCATACGTTTTGGTAAGAAAGGTAAATTGAGTCCCAGGTACATCGGACCTTTCGAAATTCTAGAACGAATTGGGGCTGTAGCTTACCGATTGGCAATGCCGCCAAGTCTCTCCAAAGTTCACGATGTATTCCACGTATCTCTGTTGAGGAAATACATGCCTGACCCAACGCATGTACTCACCTATGAAGATTTAGAACTGGAACCCGATCTGTCTTATTGCGAAGAGCCCATCAAGATTCTTGATACGAGAGAACAAGTGCTGAGAAACCGGACGACGCGTCTGGTAAAAGTTTTGTGGAGGAATCATAAGATGGAAGAGGCAACGTGGGAACCCGAGGAACTTATGATGAAGAACCACCCGAGTCTTTTTATGCAGTAATACCCTAGAAATTGCGAGGACGCAATTATTTGAAGGAGGGGAGAATGTAACACCCCAAGCTTCTACGGTACGTTTCCCTTTGAATAATGCGATAGCGTGTGTTGTACGCAACCTCGAGTTCTAACACACACCACAACTAATTAAACTAGCCGTTGTGAATAGTAATACCTAATTTTTGAAATTATATATATTTTATATTTGAAAATGGACTTCATTTTTGGACTCGGAATATCGAATTTAGCCTAAGGTGAAATTTTGGTACTTTTCGGATAACTTTCATATTTTGATGAATAGTGAAAATTACTAGATTTTAATTAAAAACAACTTTTTTAATCAAAATAAGTAATAGTGATAAATTATGAATTTGAGTGGTTTTAAAGTATATTTAGAATATATTTTTACCATTTAATATAATGTTGGTCATTGGACATAATTTTACAATTAAACCGAACATAAACAAGTGTCAATCTTTTGGTAGTTATTATCTCTTAAAAACACGCTTTTTGTTTTGACAGCGGGAATTAATTTTAAATTAATTTCTGCCACTTCTGTGTTTTGAATTTAGAAAAATGGATTCCATATTTGGAATCAAGATGTTCAAATTGTGTAAATAGGTAACTTTTATTTTTAGACATTTTGAATAATTACTGCGGTAAATATTTTATTTACCATGGTTAAGGGTAAATCCGGTAAATAAGGGTTAAAAAAATAATATTATAATAATACTAAATTACCCTAAAACGTGTCTTAACCCTATTGGTTGATACATAGTCGACCATGGGCATCTTTGGGTCTATTTTGGGACCCCATGGATCCACTTGTAAGTGATAATGACACTTTATTTTAATTAAGTCAAAATGAATACAAAAATGACACAAGCATACATCTTTTAGAAGAACAATTTTTACATAGGGTTATACATGTTGGATTTTCGATTATAAATATTAATTAGAAAGATAAAAAGATTTCCTACATAATGATGTTTTATTTATAATTTTTAGACATTAAATAATTTATTTTATTTATGACACAATGATGATGCAGTAATTACTATTATAGTGAAAAATTAAAATAATTGATATTATAAATACCCAAATAAATATAATATGAAACTTTTAATGAATTAAACTAATTTTCTAGGATAATATGAGATATTAGGATTGATTTAATTGACTTTGTTCTAAGTAATCAATCTGTTATGAGTTTCAAAAAAATCAACTATTGAATAGTGTCAAAATTGACATAAAAGAGTTCTTAAAACAAATATTATATTATTAATTGATATTAAATTCCTAAAAATCTAAGGTTCGGCAAAGAGACTTATATTATGATAGGTTAATCATTAATGGACCACTTGGGGGTCGCTTGGATGTATATAGTAAGTTTATTAACCATATTATATAAAAATACAAAGAGACATTGTAAAAGTGAAACTAATTAACTTAGAGTTAATACTTAAAGATAAGGTTAATATAAGTACCCAAACCTGTCTAAATTCTATTGGTTGAGTGTTTTTCGACCTATCCCCACCTTAACCTTTGAATAATCAACTTTGGAGCCATTAGAAACCGAATATGAATTTATTATAAATTAATATTTCTAGCTTTTCCAAAGGTGCCCCTCACCCCTCTTATAAAAGGGCACTCCTCCTTCTCTTTTCTTCACACCTTCAAAGCCTTTTGGTTCGGCCAAACTCTGCCCAAATACTCTCCCAACATCCCTCACTACAACCTAGAGGCCTTAGTTTGATCAGAAAGCCAACCTAAGAAGCCCTTTTGATCAAATCAAAAGGAAGAACCCGAAGAAGAGGTAATGATTTCACCACCCTTTTCTAAGTTCATTTCTTCTTCCACTTCTTATTCCTTTGTTCTTACCATTCTAAAATAATAACTCCAGTATCTCACATATACTGTGATGTTATTATAAGTATGGTACAACCATATTCAGTATTCTATCCACCCTTTGAATAACATGTCACCATACGTGCGTACGTACGGCTTACCGTCTCCACGTCGTGGTGTAATTGTTATTCAATATAATATTATTTGGATGGGTATAATAATGATGTGTAACTCATGTAAATAATAAATATAACATGTTAATGATTCTGTATATATGATATACCATTCATTTATATATTATTTTAATATCAAAAGAATGATATTGTCGCTCGTGCGTACGTACGGACTACCGTCTCCACGAACGCGATGAGATTCATTCTCCATCGTATGCATTCAAGTATAATTATCATTTTATGATTTAAAAATGATGTTTAAGGACTTGATATCATTCTGGATATGAATAAGATACAACAAACATGGCTTATGTAACAAAACACATAAAAGAAAATGAGTAAGTTAACACCCGAAACGATGATAATTCTAAGATATTATTAATAAATCAATGTTAAAAGATCATATATGATATCATATTAATATATATGATTCTTGTATAATTTAATAACAATTATTTCACCATTATACAGGAGGTTAACCTACCCCAACCAAGGAAAAGTACAAGGTAAGGGTTATTTCACAATCTCTTCTTTATCCGAGGTTGTTTATACGTAATAATCTACTGGGATCTCGTTATCATCCACATCCATGTTTCTTCGAAATGTATTTCAAAACATTTTTACTATTTACAAGAATATGGGTTAAAATCATTTATACCCTTGTTTGACTTTTTATAAGAGGTTTATAAAGGAATCTTTCCGTCGTTTTCAAAACAAGGTCCTTTTTAACCTTTTCGACGGAATTGAGGTAAGAATGTTTTTTTTAACTTATACGGCTGGTGCGGTTATTTTACGCCGTTATAAAATCTTTAAAGCATTCCTTACAAGCTTATAAGAATATTTTCAAAGAAAATGTTTTATTTTATATGGATCTTAAATGATTTCAAAATAAAAGGAGATATTTCTTTAAAAAGAATTTTGATTTCATCTATGTCAACATCCTTTGATGGATTTTAAGATTATTTGAAGTTGATTTATTATGATACAAAACTTCTATATTGTATTGAAGGTTTTGTGATATGTTTGACTGTGGATGTGCTATTTTTATACCATTCATAGTTTATTGTGAAAGTATTGACATTTCGTATGCTAGTTTTAATACGAATGTTTATGTTATGTTTAAACCTTTTCATATGGGAATGCATTGGACTTAATAAGTGACGGGTGGAGCCCGCTATAGCTCCTCGATGCATCGGTAGGTCTCATGAGACAAACTAGTGTCTTGGCACAAGGCCTTGACAAAATCTTATTTGTAGTCTTGGCACGAGGCCTTGGCTATGTGGTTATGATAGTCTGGCATTATGCATTCCAACATTATGAAAGTGGTTTTTGATATTGCATGTGATTATTCGATTAGTAGAATATCCATGTGAACAAGTAAATGGCATTATTTCATTTTACTTTTTCCATACTATGTTGAAGTTCAATTTTAAAAGGCTTTTGTTTTAGTAATTCATTGCCTTAAATGTTTATGCTTATTTTGAATGTTCCGCTATATTGTTATCCTTACTGGGCATTTGAGCTCACCCATTTTCTATGTTTTATTTTTCCCAGGTAGTGAAGAAGTAATTTATGAATGACTTGCAGGGATATTATGAGGGGTTAATAGTGTGGATTGTGGAAACATTATGTTGTTGTATTAGTTTTTCACTTTGAAATGTAATGTAAAACTTATGAATATATCTAGTGTTTCCAAGGCTACTAAACCAATCGGTCTTTCGGGATTTGATCTTTCTTGTGATCATGCCAATGTTATGTAATTAATGCACCGACTCTGGGTAGCTGGGGTCGGGGCGTTACATAAGAGACTAATACCACTTAGCCAATTCCCCTCCCCACCCATAAATTATTTTATCCAAGTGTTTTCACATGGTTCCTATTACCTAATCTATTTAGAATTTCATTTCAAAAGGAAAGATATATTTCATTGAAGTACGTAACACCTATCCATCAACCTCTTTTACTCCCAAGATCATATCATCAAAAACCCATCAGAGACCACTCCTCATCTGATTCCTTTATGTCTTGGTTTGGTAATTTTTTCCTCAACACATCAGCAACCACTTTAACCTTCCCAAGGGTGCATTTAATATCAATATCAAATGTCTGAATGTATTCCACCCAGTGTCTCTATTTAAAGTACATATCCATTGAATAATTATATATTTCAGGCTATTATGATCACAATACGCAAAGAAATACTCCCTAAACTGGTAGTGTTTCCACATTTTCCATGCATGCATAACCACTACCATGATAAGATGATGGGTAGGGTAGTTCTCTTCATGAGTTAATAATTGGAATGATCCATATACCACCACATCATTCCCCTACATCAAGACACATCCCAAACCAGTACAAGAAGCATAACGGAAAACATCATAACCAGAACATGATTATGAAAGAATCAAAATTGGTGATAAATTAAATCACATCTTCAGCTCATCAAAATATCTCTAACACTTGTCATTCCACTCAAACCCTACACCATTCTGGGTTAATGTAGTCATCAACGATGTGATGTTAGATAAAAATAAAACAAACCACCTATAGTTAAAATTCAAACCCAAGAAGCTTCATATCTCAAACACATTTCAAGGATTCTCTCAAGATATAACAATTTTCACCTTTTTAGGGTCCACTAATATTACCCTCTCAGAATCACATGCCCTATAAATTTCACTTCCCATATCCAAAAATCATATTTGGAAAGATAACCATAAATACAATGAGCTTTCAAGGTTAAAAGAATAATATCCATAATTTCTATGTGCTCCACCTCTGTCTTGTAGTGAAATAAAATATTATACAAACACAAAAATAAAATTTTCCAGTAACTACTGAAATATTCAATTCATCAAAGAAATAAACACCACAGGAGCGTTAGTCAGACTGAATGTCATAAATAGAAACTCTAAATGCCCATATAGGCTCCTAAAATATTTATTAGGTATAACCACTTCTTCGAATCTCAATTGGTGTTACTCTGATCTAATTTCAATACTTGAAAACCAACATTCCTATCTATGTCGGCCAAAAAGATCATCAATCCTAGGAAAGTGATCATTGTCTCCATATTTAACTTCCAATAGTTAATACAATGTTTGGGGATCCTATATATATTCCTTTTTAGAAAAGAGGATAGGAAAATCTCATGGTGACATACTAGGATGAATAAATACTTTAGCCTTTAGGCACTGAAGAAATACCTTAATTTCAACCAACTCATT
This sequence comes from Viscum album, assembly GCA_963277665.1. NCBI lineage: Eukaryota > Viridiplantae > Streptophyta > Magnoliopsida > Santalales > Viscaceae > Viscum > Viscum album. Next base: position 458,671,877 of record OY728157.1, on the reverse strand, counting down.
GGGAGTCATTATATAAGACATAATTTATATTGGAATCATACTAGGGATCAGGTCATTCATAACTCGACCTCTCCCTAAGGCGGTAAACCAAACAAATAATCCATAAATACCAAAGGGTATTCACATTCCATCGTATGAATTCAAACACCCAAAATAGGGTCAACTATATCTAGAAACATCTCTGACAACAGGCATGATATTACACCCGCAAAATGAATAATAGGCCCTACCCTTCCCGATCAATAGTCCCACTCACCCTAAAAGACATGGTGACCACATCAGTATATAAGAACTATACCCAATAGTGATAATAATATATCTGGTCCTTAACACTGAATATTCAATCCATGTCGACAATCAATTTTAATATATCAATATGAAGAACTAAAAATTCACATACCACCTCGATGTTAGATATCATCACCCAATATACGGGACACTTGGAACCATTTTCGGATCCCTTTCCCAAAGGAGTGGAAATATCCAAAAAGTTGTGAATAAGTATTAAACTCAATCCCAACATAACATTAAACATTAGGATATAAAAAATGAGTATCACTTGTTTCAAAAAAAATCTAGATATGTTTCAGAATAAACAAACATTGTGCCTATAACTATATCTAGCCATGCTTGAGATTACTCCTGTGCATACTTCACTACATAAAGACATACAGTCTCAGATCCTCCAGGAGATTTATTAGCGACATAAACATCTCCCTTAATCGAAGGATAAGACCCACAACCCTTTGATGAATTTTTTTTACCTAAGAACCATTCATGAATGTAGACCCTTATTTACTGCCTTGGGATATACTGTCACAAATGCATTTCAGATGCCCATATATTCCAAAAATATGACAACTCATGGGATTTTCCACACAATTAGTCTTGGTATGAACCCACCCTCCACATTGATAGTATAAAACCTACTGCTGCCCTAACAAACCTCCTAAGACCATTCCTGAAGAAAACTGACCACACTTTCACTTCCACTTCTGGCCAGAGGATACACATAGGCTAAAAACTGAACCAATTGAAGCTCCACAAAATCTTATCTCCCCATTTATGTATTACTCAGCAAAAGATTATTTTTTAACAACCTTTAAAAAGCTTGGAAGGCACATGAGAATCAACATCTATCTAATATCAATCCCCATTATCAACTCAAACCTTCAGGCCTTTAGATACTCATTAGAGGCAACATTTTATTCTAAATGCACTAACTCAGGGTAAAACATATAAATAAATATTTTCGTGAAATAATCCCATGTAATGACCACATGAATCTTATCTTTCAAAATAGAGCCCCACAATCTCTTTCCCAATCCCTTAGGCATGTACCTGGAAAAACCCACCTTATATTCTTCATAAGCCTTTAATAATTTGAAGACCCTCTCAATCTAATCAAACCACTCCTAATATTCTTATGTTCCATTTTCACCATAGAAGATGGGTGGATGTTTCTTATTTGACATAGATCCAAGATCCACCACACATCATAGGTTCCCAACCCATACTTGAACTAGAGTCTGAATAGCGTGGATTAATACTTCAACCAAATAAGGGTCCACTAGAGTATTTAGCTATAGATCCAATCTCATAACTTCCTCTCTCAGATTTGGATGGGCTCTTCTCAGAGGAATTTTCTAAAAAAACAAATTATAATAACTAATTAGATCATGAGAACATTCCAAAATCATTGAACCACTTTAATAATTCAAATAAATTCTTTAAAACAACACATATTCAAAGAAATTGTGAATTATACTAATCAAAATACAACACCTAAAATAAGAACATGTTATTTTAAATAAAATTCCTATATATTTCATTTATATGACCCCAAACACCAAGTCTCGAACCTGATAAAAAAAATTGTAACCACCCATGGTAACACAGGTTCATTCATGGGAGTGAGCTAGCCAGACCCCTTTTCTGGCCTTATTATCCACATTCTGAAGGTATTTTATCCTATATTTCTAAGAAATATAATCAAACTCATTAATTTTTAACACTCTTCAAGATGAGTATCCATTTGATAAAAATTGTAACAGACCAAGCCTGGTTTACCAGACCATACACCCAAGATAGTCATCACATGGTGAGGTGGGATTAAAACAACTATAAAAATTCATTAATATATTCAAAACAAGACATACAACCAAAGTATAAAGTATAAGAAAATAGATTTAACCAAAACCATATAATCCAAGCCAAACAGCAAAAGAAAAAAGTATGAAATGTATATGTGTGACCAATAGTCATGTAACACCCCGAGATTTTATGAGATATATTATTTTTAGATTCTTCCATATCTTTTATCATACGCTACACCAAAATTATATTGCACTATAGGAAATACCGTATTATCTTGTTGAATACGCAACACTATTTTTGGATCGTGTTACACCCAATTTCAAGTTTGTTTGATAGTAGTTATTCTACGCTACATTGAGTGTATATTTATATATATAGATATATATTCAATGTATAAATTAAATATGGTTGGATTTTGTTATAGGCAATAACAAATGAGTCTTGCACTACAGGAAACCCTGACTTTGCTTGCATTACATGCAATCACGACCATCCTTGATAGTGTGTGTTGTACGCAATACCGGGTTTCCCTAAACAACGACATATGGTTATAATATTATTATAAACTTATTGTTATGAATAGTATTATCTAAATTTTTAATTTTATAACATTATTATTCATGTTACACATTTTCTATAACATGGTATGAGAACAAAATAAATTTTTTGGGGTAAAATAAGTATTTTTCAAAAAATGCATTTTCCCCGCCTTTTGATGGCACACCCATTTTAAATATAATTTTTAAAAATTTTATAATTTAAATTTTAAAAAATAATATTCTTCTTTTGAATCATTATATAAAGATTTAAATTGGATAAAGTTTGGATATTTTCTGACAATGCTCTTATTTTGATGAATAGTAATAACATGCTAAATTTTTACTTATATTTTTTTTTCATCGAGATAATTTATATGATTAAATTATAATAGTAAATTGTTTTAAAGTATAAATATAATATATTTTTACCATTTAATATAATTTATGTCATTATCATTGATTTTACATTGAATTCGTAGGTTAAATCAATTAAATCGTTTGTAATGTTTTAAACAAAAACTCATTTTTTCGACAACAGGATTAATTTTAAATTAATTAATACAAATTATGTGTTTTGAATATGGAAAAATGGATTCAATATTTGGTATTAGTAGGTCCAAATTATGTTAATAAGCTAATTTTTATTTTTAAGCATTATGAATAGTAACTACGGTAAATTTTATTTACCATAGTTAAAGGTAAATTAGGTAATTAAGGGTAAAAATAATATTATAAAATTACTTTAACACTTGTATTAATATAATTAGATGATTATATTTTGTCATAAGGCATATTTTGGTCGAAATGGAATCCATTGGAACCCACTTGGATTTGATTAATACCTTTAATTTATTTTATTTTAAAGAAAGTGAAATATGTCTCAATCAAACTTTAATAATTAGATTATTTTTAATATAAGGTTATACAGAATATAATTTCTATTATAAATACTCATTTTAAATCTAAGATTATTTTCTTTATCATTGTGATTTATTTTTAATTTTTAAGAAATTTTTAATTACCTTAATATCTTATACATTAATGATGTAGAAATTATTTATTTAGTGAAAAATTATTAATATAGTTTTATTAAAATAATGACACCTATAAAAAAGACCAGAAACTTGACCAAAACTTATTGGTTGAGAATATATATACACTAATCATCCAAGGGTCTTTTTTTGGACCATTTGGAGCCTTATAAAACAGATTATGACATTTATATTATTTTATTTTAAATGATGTCAAATATGTCACCTTCATAATTTAATAAATATAAAAATTTAAATGTTCTGATTTTATGATGATATGTAATGCCTCGACCCTAGTTACCCAGAGTCGATGCATTATTACATAACATTGTCATGATCACAAAATTTCATGTCTCCAAAGACTGATTATTTTAGTAGCCTTGGAATAACTACATACATTCATAATGTTTACATTACATCACAAAGTGAAAACTACAACAACATCTTGTTTCCACACTCATGTCCCCTTATACTATCCATGAAGGTCACTCATAAAATACTTCTTCACATCCTGGGAAAAATAAAACATAGAAAGTCGTGAGCTCAAATGCCCAGTAAGGATAACAATATAGCAGAAACTTTCGTAAATAGGCATAAACATTTAAGGAAATGTGTGACTAAAACAAAAGCCTTCAAAACTTGAACATCAGAAAAATATGGAAAAGGTAAAATTAAATATTTCAATTTGATTATTCACATGGATATTTTACTAGTAGAATAATCATATGCAATATCAATAACCACTTTCATAATGATGGAATGCAGAATGTATGACTATCATATGCACATACTCAAGTCCTTGTGCCAAGACTGCAAATATGATTTTGTCAAGGCCTTGTTCCAAGACACTAGTTTGTCTCAAGAGACATACTGATGCATCGAGGAGCTATAGCGGGCTCCACTCATCACTTATTAAGTCCAATGTATTCTTCATATGAATAGGTTTAAACATAACATAAACATTCGTATTAATACAAGCATACGAAATGTCAATAATTTCTCCATAAACCATGAATGGTATAAAAATAACACATCCATAGTCAAACATATCACAAAACCTTCAATAAAATATGGAAGTTTTGTATCATAATAAATAAACTTCAAATAAGATTAAAATCCATCAAAGTATGTTGACATAGATGAAATCAAAACTATTTGAGAGAAATATCTATTCTTTTAAATCATTTAAAAGTCACATAATTATAAAAGAAAAAATTTTCTTTGAAAATATTCTTATAAGATTGTATGGGAAGATTCGACGATTTTATAACAGTGGAAAATAGTTGCACCCACCGTAAAAGTTAAAAAAGACTTTCTTACCTTAATTCTGTCGAAAACGTTAAAAGGACCTTGTTTGGAAAACAATAGAAATATTACTTTATAAACATCTTATAAAAAGTAAAAAATGGTATAAATGACTTTAACCCATAGTCAATAAAATAGTGAGAATTATTTGAAATACATTTTTAAGAAATATGGATGTGGATGACCAAGAGGTCCCAGTAGATAATTACGTATAAACAACCTCGGATAATGAAGAGATTGTGAAATAAACCCTTAACTTGTAGTTTTCCTTGGTTAAGGGTTGGTTAACCTCATGTATAGTGGTGAAATAATTTTTATTAAATTATAAAATAATCATATACATTAATCTGATATCATATTTGATCTTTTAACATTGTAGTGTTAATAATATCAAAGTATTATCGTCATTTCAGGTGTTAACTTACTCATTTTCATTTATATGTTTTGTTTCAAAAGTCATGTTTGTTATGGATAGGTTGTATATTATTCATATATAGAATGATATCAAGTCCTTAAAAATTATTTTTAATCATAAAATGATAATTATACTTTAATGGATACGATGGGAAATGAATCTCATCGCGTTCGTGGAGACGGTAGTTCGTATGTACATACGAGTGACAATATCATTCTTTTGATTTTTAAATAACATATAATTGGATGGAATATCATATATAAAGAATAATTATCATTTTATATTTATTATTTACATCAATTACAGATCATTATCATACCCATCAAAAAAAATAATGTTTTGAATAACAATTACACCACGATGTGGAGACAGTAAGTCGTACGTACACAAGTATTGTGACATGTCATTCAAAGGATGGATAGAATACTAAATATGGTTGTATCATATTTATAATAACATAACATTATATAGAATATACTGGATTTATAATTTTAGAATGTAAATAACAAAGAAAGAAGAAGTTGAAGAAGAAAGGAACTTGAAAGAGGGTGGTGAAAACATTACCTCTTCTTCGGGCTCTTCCTTTTGATTTGATCAAAAGGGCTCTTTAGGTTGGATTTATGATAAATATAGGGCATGTGGTGTTAATTGAGAGAAGTTGAGAGAATATTTGGGTAGGTTTTGGCCGATCCAAAAGGCTTTGAAGGTATGAATTTGAGAGAAGGGGGAGTTCCCTTTTATAAGAGGGGTGAGGGGCACCTTTGGAAAAGCCAGAAATATTATTTTATAATAAATTAATATTCGGTTTATAATGGCTCAAAAGTATATTATTTAAAGGTTAATGTGGGGATAGGTCTAAAACAACTCAACCAATATATTTTAGACAGGTTTGGGTCACTATATTAACCTTATCTTTTAGTTTTAACTCTTAATTAAATAGTTTGACATTTACCATGTCTCTTTGTATTTTTTTATTATATAGCTAATAAACTTACAATATACATCCAAGATACCCCCAAGTGGTCCATTAATGATACACATATCATGATATAAGTTATTTGGCCGAAACTTAGATTTTTAGGAATAGAATATAAATTAATAATATAATATTTGTTTTAAAAACTCATTTATGTCAATTTTGACAACATTTAATAATTGATGTTTTTAAATCATTAACAACTTTATTAATTCAAAAAAATCATTTAAGCAATCCTAACATGTCATATTAACATGAAAAATTAGTGTAATTCATAAAAAGCCTCAAATTACACTTATTTGGATATTTATAATAACATTTATTTTAATATTTCATTAATTAGGTAATTACTACATCACCATTGTGTCATTAATAAATTAAATCATTTAATGTGTAAAAATTATAAATAAAATACCATTATGTATGAAATCAGTTTATATTTATAATGAATAATTATAATCTAATTTATCTATTTTAATAACCTATATTAAAAATGTTTTATTTATTAAACATTGATTTTAACTCTTTTAACTCTTCTTTGTATTAAATAATAATAAATGTCCAAATCTAATCTAGGTGGACCAAAGAGGTTAATATTTTATTCCTAAGGTTTTTTTGGGTCAAATTATACTTATCCAATTGAATTAGTACATGTGTTAGGGTGATAATAATATCATTTTTACCCTTAATTACACTATTTACTCTTAACCATGGTAAATAAAAGTAAAAAGTTACTATTCACCAAAAATTATTTTTTTCTTATTGAACCACATTTTTCTCATATATATTAACGGTGTCTCTCGGATTTTTAAAATTCTACTCACAGAAGTGGTAATATTATGTTTTATATGAATTTCTAAATTCTCCTTGGAGATGGGTAAAATACGGTGAAAAGTTCAATAAAATTTTTATATATCTAAAATTATTATAAACTGACTCCAATGGATTAAATTGAACATATATAGGTATTATGTATCTATTTTTCCCTAACATTAATTTAAATAAAATAAATAATTATTTAAATAAAAATTCGGTTTTAAACTATAACTCAGTGTTTTTTCACTATTCATCAAAAATTGAACGTTTTTAGAAAAATACCAAAAGTTCACCCTATGCTAATTTCGATATTCCGAATCCAAAAATGAAGTCCGTTTTGAAAGATAAAATGTATAAAATTTTGAAAAATGGGTATTAATATTCATAACAGCTAATTTGATTGGTTGTGGTGTTTGTTAGAACTCGAAGTTGCGTACAACACACACTACAGTATTATTCAAAGAGAAGCGAACCGTGGAAGCATGGGGTGTTACATTCTCCTCTCCTTAAAATAATTTCTTCCTCAAAATTTATAGTATACTACCGCATGAAAAGACTCGGGTGGTTCTTCATCATAAGTTCCTCGAGTTCCCACATTGCATCTTTCATCTTATGGTTTCTCCATAGAACTATTACCAGACGAGTCGTCCGGTTTCTCATCACTTGTTCTCTCATATCAATAATCTTGACTGTCTCTTCGCAATAAGGCAGATCAGGTTCTAGTTCTAATTCTTCATAGGTGAGTACATGTGTTGGGTCATGCATGTATTTTCTCAACAGTGATACGTTGAACACATCGTGAACTTTGGAGAGACTTGGCGGTATTTCCAAACAGTAAGCTACAACCCCAATTTGTTCTAGAATTTAAAAAGGTCCGATGTACCTGGGACTCAATTTACCTTTCTTACTGAAATGTATAACACCCATCCATGGAGATACCTTCAAGAAAATATGATCTCCTACATGAAATTCCAAATCCTTCCTTCAGTTATCGACATATCTCTTATACATACTTTGACCTGCTTTGATGTGGTTTTGGATTACCTTCACCTTTTTTATTGTTTCCTCCACTAGTTCTGGGCCTACAAGTTTTCTTTCACTAACATCATCCCCACAGGTGTGTGTGCGACATCTCTTTCCATATAACGCTTCATATGGTGCCATCTGAATACTTGAATGGAAGCTATTATTATAGAAAAATTCTACCAGCGGTAAATATTGATCCCACATACCCTGAATGTCAAGTGATCGGGATCTCAACATGTCTTCTAAGGTTTGAATGGTCCATTCTGATTGTCTATCTATTTGAGGGTGGTAGGCATTGCTCAAACAAAGTTCAGAATCCAAGGCCTTATGAAGACTCTTCCAGAATCATGAAGTAAAACATGGATCACCATCAGAATCAATTTCTATGGGTACTCTATGAAGTCTCACAACTTCATTAATATATATTATTGCTAGACGTTCAAGTGGTAAATCTTCCCTTATAGTAAGAAAATGTGCTGACTAGGTAATATGATCCTCCATGACCCATATTGCATCATTCTTTCTATGAGTATTTGGTAGTCCCATGACAAAGTCCATCATCATATTATCTCATTTCCACTCAGGTATGGGAAGAGGTTTCAATACTTCACCAAGCTGTTGCCTTCCAGTTTTCACTTGGTGAAAAACCATACATCTTGACACAAAATTAGAAATCTCCCTCTTCATTTTGTCCAACCAAAAATGATCCTTCAAATCATTGTACATTTTGGTGCTCCTAGGGTGTATAGAGAAATTGGAACTATGAGCATCATCTAACAATTCCCTTTTCAGATTAGGTATATCGAGAACACAAAGTATCTTACCAAATTTCAAAATTCTTTCTTCATACACAAAGTCTCTCAATCTCCTATCATTCACAGCTTTAATCTTCTTCTGAAAATCTTCATCACCGGTTTGAGAACTCTTTATCCTTTCTAGTAATATGGTTTGGCACCCATTTTAAAAAGTATCGATGGTTCACCTTCTATAGTAATTCTCATATCCATCTTCACTAGATCCTTGAAAATTGGATCCCTTTCAATTCTCATCATGTTCAAAACTCCATGATATTTTCTTCTCAAAGAATCTTCCACCTTATTTTCCTTCCCCAGGTGGTAGTGTATCATAGAATAATAATCCTTGAGTAGTTCAAGCCATTTCCTTTACCTCATGTTGAGTTCTTTCTGTCAGAAAATGTACTTAAAACACTTTTGATTACTGTAACTCTCACATTTTTCACCCTAGAGATAATGTCTCTATATCTTAAATGAAAAAAATTATAGTAGCTAACTCAAGATCATGAGTAGGACAGTTTTTCTATGGAATTTTATGTTGTCGTGATGCATAGACAATAACCCTATCATTCTTCATAAGGACACAACGAAGTCCTTTCTTTGAAGCATCACTATAAATAACAAACCCATCATTCTCCGATGGTAGAGTCTATATAAGAGCATTGACTAATCTTCTCTTTAGTTCTTCAAAACATTTTTCACACTCTTTTGTACAAAAAAATTTAACCTCTTTACGTGTGAGCTTTGTTAATGGGTTAGCCAATCAGGCAATGTTCTGGACGAAACACCGATAATAACCTACTAAACCAACAAAACTGCATACCTCCGTTATACTCGTCGGTGCGGGAAATTATTAGATTTCTCTTGTCTTAGAAGGATCAATAGAGATTCCATATTTGGAGACAATATGGCCAAGAAAGGAATCTCTGAAAGCCAGAATTCACACTTTCTAAACTTCCCATATAATTCATGTCTTCTAAGAATCTTCGAGATAATGCGCACGTTATTTTCATGATCCTCATAGATTTTGGAGTATACCAAGATATCATCAATAAATACCACAAAAAATCACTGAGATATTCTTTGAAAACCTTATTCATTAGATCCATGAATATAGAGGGTGCATTAGTCAATCCAAAAGGAATTACTGTAAACTCGTAATGCCCGTACCTAGTTCAAAATGCTGTCTTCGGAATGTCTATCTTCTTCACACACAACTGATGGTATCCAGATCGAAGGTCAATCTTTGAAAAGTATTGAGCTCCATGCAGTTGGTCAAATAAATCATCAATGAGAGGTATGGGATACTTGTTCTTTACTGTTATAGGATGGATTTCCCTATAGTCGATACATAACCTCATAGATCCATCTTTCTTTTTAACAAAAAGGACAGGGGCTCTCCATGGATAAACACTAGGGAGAATAAATCCCTTACTACTCAATTCCTCTAGTTTTTTCTTTAGTTCAACTAATTCCATAGTGGTCATTCTATAAGGGGTCTTCGATATAGGCCTTGAACCAAGAATTAAATCAATGGAAAACTGAATTTCTCATTCTAGAGGTTGTCCAGGTAAATCTTCCGAAAACAAATCTACATATTCTTTTACAATATGTAAATCCTCTATTTGAACATTCCTTTCCTCACCCACAGTTATATCATTCTCTTCCTCCCTGATAAATGAATTTAGTTGAGCTACTAGGGGTGGATCTAGATTAGAATTAGGTGGTGACAATTCTACTCTAAAGATAAGGTGTTCCTTATCATCATCATAAAAACTTGTAACCTCTTGCTTGTTATAATAAATCTTCGCATCATGGTCTGAAATCCGATCCATACCAAGGATTATATCAAATTCATTCATGGGTATGACGATGAGATCAGTAGATAAAGAACATTTATGTGATCTAATAGAGACTGATTCACAAAACATTGTTGTGATGATACGTCCCTTAGGAGTTTTGAATGACAACTCCCTTGTTAAATAAAATTGGAAATATCTAATTTTCATATCAAACTGGGAAGATATAAAATAATGTGGTGATCTAGAATCAAATAAATAATTGGATAAACTTGAGGAAACCATTAAATTACCTTCCACCACGTCTTTCGGAGCTTCTACCTTAGCAGTAGTGATAGAATAATCTTGGCCATGATCCCTTGTCATTTTCTGAGGTATGTTCCCCTGACTCTTAGGAAATTCATTGGAATAATGTCCCATCTCCCTGAAATTGTAGCATTGAACATCAGTAGCTTCCTTCTTCCCCATGAAATAACGATCTTGGTGGCCTTTTTCACCACACTTGTGACAGACTCCCATTCCCTTCAAGAAAGTATCAAGGTGTTTCTTCCCAAATTTACTTCATGATGGATATTCAACTTTTCCCTTCTTCCCCTTACTTCTATATCCAGAATTATCAGTAGATCTTTTCTTCTCTTACTTTGCTTTAAAGTCGTAAGACATAGAGAATTATTTTTATGTATTGATAGCACATGAGAAAATATCTTGGTACTAAGAGAAGGATTGTGATACTAATGCTCGACATAGAAACGGTTTTAACCCATCAAAGAAATGATCAATATTACTCCTTGGTTTATGTATATAATCTACTTCATACCTCTCTATCCATGTAGAGTTAGCCTTATACTTCACGAAATTCTCATCCTCCTTTTGTCTCAGACTCAGAAATTGCCTTTCCATATCTGCTCGATGGTCACAAGGAAAGTATTTTTCTATGAAAAGCTATTTGAACTCCCTCTATTCCATATTTAATACTTCATCATCTTCCTTTGTGTTTTTAATCAATGACCACCATTGGTCGGCATCTCTAGTGAGGCTGTAAACTTCTATTATAACTTTTTCACTTTCGCTACTCCCCAAGGCATGGAATATTTTCTCTATGGAATTTATCCATTGCTCAGATATTAATGGATTTATACTCCCATTCAATGTTGGTGGTTGGTGCCTCATGAATAGATCTAACATTGATCCTCCACACTGTGGATCAGGGTGCTCCATACGGGTAAGGTTATTATTCATAACCTGAGTGAGTTGTCCCGGTGTGGTGATTAGATGATCATCACTAGTTGCATCACTAGCTCCACTATAATTATCTTGACCAGGAGAACAATCCTTATATAGAGTGTGTGAATTGATACGATTTACATTTCTTCCACAAGGCTCCATTTCTAAATAATGTCATACACTAGATTGGTTTTTGAATCGCAAGACATAAATCCAAACTTGTAAAACACTTAACATGAATGGAACAGTTTATGGATATAATCTGTAATCATAAAAATGTTTTATTTGAGGAAGAATATACTCATAAACCCTTCATAATGGTTTGTAATGAAAATGAAAATTATCCTAAGAATATCCCCCGGGAGTGTCATAACCAAGAGTGCAACAAGTCCCATTGTCGTTCACCAGTTCCTGTTCAAGTCTAGCTCAAAGTGGTGTTTTCGGGTTTTACCCCTAGGTACATCTGTGCCAGAGCCACTTCTACCTGCTCGTATCCATATGGGGAAGTATTTCTCTGAAAACTCACAAAATCTCTATAATACTAATATTCTAGGAAGTTCTTCTATATTAATCCTCAAAGTCCATCTTAGGTATATGTGCTCTAATAAGAGTTTATCTAAATCTAGCTTCCGAGGTTTGTACTAAAACTTCTCTGATACCAACTGTAACGCCCTAACCCCAATTACCTAGAGTTGGTTCATTATTAAATAACATTGGCATGATCACAAAAGATCAAGTCGTGAAAGACCGATTAGTTATTAGCCTTGAAATAACTAGATACATTCATAATGTTTACATTACATCATAAAGTGAAAACTACAACAACATCCTGTCTCCACACTCATATCCTCTTATACTATCCCTGTAGGTCATTCATAAAATACTTCTTCACATCCTGGGAAAAATAAAACATAGAAAGGGGTGAGCTCAAATGCCCAGTAAGGATAACAATATAATAGAAACTTTCGTAAATAATCATAAACATTTAATCCAATGTATGACTAAAACAAAAGCCTTATAAACTTGAAATTAAGCATACTATAGAAATGATAAAATAAAATAATTCCATTTACTTATTCTCAAGGATATTCTACTAGTATAATAATCACATGCAATATCAATAACCACTTTCATAATGATGGAATGCATAATGCCAGACTATCATAACCACATAGTAAAGGCCTTGTGCCAAAACTATTATTAAGATTTTTTCAAGGCCTTGTTCCAAGACACTAATTTGTCTCATGAGACCTACCGATGCATAGAAGAGCTATAGCGGGCTCCACCCGTCACTTATTAAGTCCAATGCATTCCTCATATGAACTGGTTTAAACATAACATAAACATTCGTATTAAAACTAGCATACGAAATGTTAATACTTTCTCCATAAAACATGAATGGTATAAAAATAAAAAATCAACAGTCAAACATATCAAAAAACCTTCAATACAATATGGACGTTTTGTATCATAATAAATAAACTTCATATAAGCTTAAAATCCATCAAACGATGTTGACATAGATGAAATCAAAACTATTTGAGAGAAATGTCTCTTTTTTTAAATCATTTAAAAGTCACATAATTATAAAAGAAAAAATTTAATTTGAAAATATTCCTATAAGCTTATAAGTGAAGCTTCGACGATTTTCTAATGGTGGAAAATAGCCGCACCCGCCGTATAAGTTAAAAAAATACATTCTTACCTTAATTCTGCCGAAAATGTTTCAAAGACCTCGTTTGGAAAATGAAAGAAAGATTCCTTTATAAACTTCTTATAAAAAGTCAACAATGGTGTAAATGACTTTAACCCATAGTTTTTAAAATAGTATGAATGATTTGAAATCCATTTTTAAGAAACATGGATGTGGATGATAAAGAGGTCCCACTAGATAATTACATATAAACAACTTCGGATAATAGAGAGATTGTAAAATAAACCCTTACCTTGTACTTTTCCTTGGTTGAGGGTAGGTTAACCTCCTGTATAATGGTGAAATAATTGTTTTTAAATTATAAAAAAATAATATACATTAACATCATATAATATATGATCTTTTAACATTGCATTGTTAACAATATCATTGTATTATCGTCATTTTAGTAGTTAACTTACTCATTTTCTTTTATATGTTTTATTACATAAGTCGTGGTTGTTATAGATAGGTTGTATCTTATTCATATACAGAATGATATCAAGACCTTAAACATTATTTTTAATCATAAAATTAAAAATATACTTGAATGGATACGATGGGAAATGAATCTCATCGCGTTCGTAGAGACGGTAGTCCGTACGTACGCACGAGCGACAATATCATTATTTTGATATTAAAATAACATATAATTGGATGGTTTATCATATATAAATAATCATTATCATGTTATATTTATTATTTACATCAATTAAACATCGTTATCATACACATCCAAATTGTAATGTTTTGAATAACAATTACACCACGACGTGGAGACGGTAAGTTGTACATACGCACCTATGGTGACATGTCATTCAAAGGATGGATAGAATAATGAATATGGTTGTACCATATTTATAATAACATCACATTATATAGAAGATACTGGAGTTATAATTTTTAATGGAAATAACGAATAAATAAGAAGTTGAAGAAGAAAGGAACTTGAAAGAGGGTGGTGAAAACATTACCTCTTCTTCGTGTTCTTATTTTTGATTTGATCAAAATGGCTTTTTAGGTGGGATATCTGATAAAAAAAGGTCTCTAGGTTGATTTTAGGGGATTTGGGAGAATATTTGGGCAGGGTTTGGCCGATCCAAAATGATTTGAAGGTATGAATTTGAGAGAAGGGGGAGTGCCCTTTTATAAGAGGGGTGAGGGGAACCTTTGGAAAAGCTAGAAATATTATTTTATAATAAATTCATATTCGGTTTATAATGGCTCCAAAGTGGATTATTTAAATTTTAAGGTGGGAATAGGTCGAAAAATACTCAAACAATAGATTTTAGACAGGTTTGGGTCACTATATTAACCTTATCTTTTAGTTTTAACTCTTAGTTAAATAGTTTGACATTTACCATGTCTCTTTGTATTTTTATATTATATAGTTAATAATCTTACTATATACATCCAAGAGACCCCCAAGTGGTACATTAATGATACACCTATCATGATATAAGTCCTTTGGCCGAACAATAGATTTTTAGGAATATAATATCAATTAATAATAT
Source organism: Viscum album (assembly GCA_963277665.1). Lineage (NCBI taxonomy): Eukaryota > Viridiplantae > Streptophyta > Magnoliopsida > Santalales > Viscaceae > Viscum > Viscum album. The sequence continues at coordinate 458,656,648 of OY728157.1, read as the reverse complement.
AATATTTGTTTTAAGAACTCATTTATGTTAATTTTGACACTATTTAATAATTGATTTTTTTAAAAGACTTAAAAACATTATTAATTCAAACCAAATTCATTTAAGCAATACTAAAATGGAATATTAACCTATAAAATTAGTATAATTCATAAAAAGTCTCAAATTACATTTATTTGAATATTTATAATATGAATTATTTTAATATTTCATTAATTAGGTAAATACTACATCACCATTGTGTCATAAATAAATTAATTCCTTTAATGTCTAAAAATTATAAATAAAATACCATTTTGTAGTAAATATTTTTATATTTCTAATGAATATTTATAATCAAATTTAACTTATGTATAACCCTATATTAAAAATGATCTAGTTATTAAATATTGATTTTAACTCTTTTACCTCTTCTTTGAATTAAATATTAATAAATGTACTAATCTAATATAAGTGGATCAAAGAGGTTCATATTTTAATCATATGGTTTATTTGGGCGAATTATACTTAGCCAATAGAATTAAGACATTTTTTAGGGTAATAATAATATCATTCTTACCCTTAATTACCCTATTCACTTTTAACAGTGGTAAATAAAAGTAAAAAGTTACTATTCACAAAAAATTATTTTTATCTTATTGAACCACATTTTTCTCCTTGATATTAACTACGTCTCTCGGATTTTTGAAATTATAATCATAGAAATGGTAAATTTAAGATTTTTGTGAATCTGTAAATTCTCCTAGGAGATGGGTAAAAGACTGTGAAAAGTTCAATAAAACTTTTATATATATATATAATTATTATAAACTAACTCCAATGGATTACATTGAACATATATCGGTATTATGTATCTATTTTCCCTAACATATATTTATTTAAAATAAACAACTATTTAAATAAAAATTCAGTTTTAAACTATAACTCAGTGTTTTTTCACTATTCATAAAAAATTGAATGTTTTCATAAAAATACCAAAAATTCACCCTAGGCTAATTTTGATATTCTGAATCCAAAAACGAAGTACATTTTGAAAGATAAAATTTATAAAAATTTTTAAAGTGGTTATTACTTTTCATAACGGGTAGTTTGATTGGTTGTGGTGTGTGTTAGAACTCGAAGTTGTATACAACACATGCTACTGTATTATTCAAAGAGAAGAATACCATGGAAGCTTGGGGTGTTACATGATAAATTCGAGTAAAAATATTATTATGAAAGGTATCATATTTATCTTCATCATAGGATTTAATTTTAATTTTTATGCAACTGATAAATATATTAAATGATTATACAAAAATGATGTAGTAATTGTTTTATTAAGAGAAATATCAAATAAATGGTTTAATAAATATTTAAATAAACATTATGTGAACTATTTAATGTTTTACACAAATTTTCTAGATGAATATGACATGTTCGGAATCTATAAAACATTTTGGTTTGAATATAACCACTGTGTGGATTTTATTTAAATTCAAATAAATAAATAGTGTCAAAATTAACACTATTATTATTTTATAAAAATAACATATTATTATATTGTTTAAAAAACACATAAATATTTAAAAATTATAAGTTTAAATTTTTTTATTCTATAATTTCATAATGTACCCAATTATAGATAATTCACAATACATAAGTAAATATTTATAATAATTTAAAATTTAGAATATTATTTCCACAAATAAGATTAAATAAATTAAATAAGGATAAATGAAATTGATAAGGTTTAAAATAATTTCCCAACATGTCTAAATTTGATTGGTTGATGATATTACAACCCTATCTTGCCTCATATCCAAATTTGATTCACTTTGGAAGATTTTAGGTGGGGTTTGAGTTTTTTATAAATTAACAGTTTTGAGGTTTCCAAAAGTGCCCCTCTCTTCCCTTATAAAAGGGCACCCCCTCCCTCTCCTATTAACAACACATTGAGCCTTCAAGATCGGCCAACCCCTACCCATTTCTATTATCCACTTCCATAGCAACATTCTGAAGGTTCTGGTCTTCTAAAAATACCAACTATAGCCCCTTAAGAGGAAGCTTAAAAGAGGTGCATCGAAGAAGAGGTAATCACTTCTACCGATTCTTTCAAGTTTATTTCTTCTTCAACTTCCTCTTCTTTAGTTGTTTCATTGTAAATTAATACAATTAAGAGAATCTATATGGGAACTTGAGGATATGATGAGGGAGAGGTATCCTCATCTGTTTGTTACAAAGTGACGAATTTCGAGGGTGAAATTATTTTTAAGGGGGGTAGAATGAAACACCCAGGAATTTTATGAGAAATAATTTTTTTATGTCTTATGTTATACAAAACACAAATAGAATCTCTCACTACACACAACACTAGCTTGGCTTGTGTTACACGCAAGAGTAACCTTCCTCGATAGCTTGCGTTGTACGCAATACTAAGTTTCACTAAACAATGATATATTGTTATAATATTATTATTAACTGGCCATTATGAATAGTAGTAAATAAAATTTTAATTTTATGACATTATAATTCATCTTACACATTTTATAGAACATGGTATAAGAAAAAAATAAATATTTCAGGTAAAAAAGTATTTTTCATAAAATGTAGTTTTGCCGCATTTTGAGGGCGCAACCACATTAAATTTAGTTTTTTACATGTTTATAAGTTCAATTTGACAAAATAAATTTTTTATTTTGAATCAATATATTAAAATTTACTTTGGATTAATTTTTGATATTTTTCTAATAAGTTTCTTATTTTGATGAATAGTAAAAATACGCTAAATTTAAATTAAAAACAGCTTTTTTCATCGTGATAATTTATATAGCTAATTTATAATATTGAATGGTTTTAAAGTATCAATAGAATATATTTTTATCATTTAATACAATTTAAGTCATTATCATTAATTTTAAACTAAATTCATAAGTAAAAAAATTTCAATCTTTTGCAACGTTTTAACCTTTAAACTCGTTTTCTCAACAGCGGGAATAATTTTAAATTAAATACTACAAATTTTGAGTTTTTAATTTGGAAAAATTTATCCCATATTTGGAATCAGTCAGTCCAAATTATGTTTATAAGCTGCTTTTTATTTTTAGGAATTATGAATCGTAACGACGGTAAATTTTATTTACCATAGTTAAAGGTAAATCGGGTAATTAAGGGTAAATATAATATTATAAAATTACCCTACCACTTGTCTTAATATAATTGGATGATTATATTTTTCCCTAAATCATATTTGGTTCGAAATGGAATCTAATGGAACCCACTTGTATTTGATTAAGACCTTTTATTTATTTTATTTAGAGGAAAGTGAAATATGTCTCACTCAAACTTTAATAATTAGATTATTTTTAATATAAGGTAATACAGAATAAAATTTTGATTATAAATACTCATTTGGAAGCTAAAATGTTTTTATTTATCATTTTAATATATATTTAAGTTTTATGAAATATTTAATTACCTTTAACATCTTATGCATTAATGATGTAGAAATTATTTATTTAGTGAAAAATCAATAATATAGTTTTTATTAAAATAACAATACCTATAAAAAGGACAATAACCTTAACCAAACATTATTTTTTGAGTATATATATACCCTAAGCATCCAAGGGTATATTTTTGGACCATTTGGGGCCTCATAAAACCGATTAGGACATTTATATTATATTATTTTAAATGATGTCAAAGATGTCACCTTCATAATTTAATAAATATAACAATTTACATGTTGTGATTTTAGGATGATAAATTCAAGTAAAAATTATTATTATGAAAGGTATTATATATATATATTAATTATAGGATTTTAGTTTTAATTTTTATGCAACAAATAAGTATATTAAATAATTATAAAAAATGTTGTAGTAATTATTTTATTAAGAGATATACCAAATAAATGGTTTTAAAAATTTTAAAATAAATAATATATGAACAAATTAATGTGCCCCGTGAATTTTTGTGATGAATATTACATGTTAGGACTCTATTATATATTTTGGTTCAAACATATATTCTGTGTGTTTTTTATTTAAATTTATATAATTAATAGTTTCAAAATTGACACTATTGATATTTTATAAAAATAACATATTATTAAATTATTTAAAAATCACAAAAATATTTAAAAACTACAAATTAAAAATTATATATTCGAAAAGGTTATAATTTATCCAATTATATAAAATTGACATCATTTATATACGTATTTATAAAAATTTAAAGTTTAGATTTTATTACCACAAATAAAATTAAAAAGATTAAATAATAATAAATAAAGTTGATAAGGATTAAAATAAGCATAAAACATGTCTAAATTTTATTTTTTCATGATATTACAACCCTATATCATCTAATATTCTAATATGAGTCATTTTGGAGCTTTTTAAGTGGGTTTTGATTTATTATAAATTAATATTTTTGAGGTTTCCAAACGTGCCCCTCTCCTCCCTTATAAAAGGTAACCTCCTCCCTCTCCTCTTTACACAACTTTGAGAATTCAATCTCGTCCATACCATACCCATTACTCTTATAAACTTCCCTATTAATATTCTGGAGGTTCTGGTCTTCTCAAAAGACTAAATCTAGTCCCTTAAGAGGAAGTTTAAAGGAGGCACGTTGGGGAAGAGGTAATCTATTCTACCGATTCTTTCAAGTTTATTCCTTCTTCTAATTACCCTTATTTAGTTGTTTAATTATAATGTAATAACATAAGTATCACTAAAATACTAATATGTTATAATAAATATGAAACAACTCTATTTCACCTTCTATGCATCCTACGGAAAATGAAATCACCTCGCATGCGTACATACGGAATACCGTCTCCACGCCGTGGTGTAATCTGTTTTCCACAACCACCTTACATGGAATTGTATAATGGTGTAAAGAATAACTATATATGATTATTATAACATTATACTAATTATGAGATATTTTATCATCCACTCCAATACCATTCAATAATTATGGGAACGATATCGTCACTCATGCGTACGTACGACTTACCGACTCCACCATGCGATGTGATTCATTCTACACGATCTTCACTAAACCATTATTATATAGACGAATTGAATGAATAAATATGATATATATTATACTATTACCATTCTATAAATTATGTATCTATAACATAAAAATATTAATAAGAGTTTATTCGACAAAACACACATAAGAACATAAAGCAATGAACACCCGAATAACAAGTAGCAATGAAATATTACTAATAAGAAGCTAAGAATATGACCCTATATGATATCATAACAATGAGTATGATTCTGGAATAAGTCAATGAAATTATGTAAATAATTATATAGTAGGTTCGGACACGTACAAATCATATCATACCTAAGGTAAGGTAAAATCCTGCAATCTCATTTTTATCCGAGATTGTTTATAGTTTAGAATTTACTGGGGAATATTTATCATCCAAATCCATTTTTCCTAAATATGTAATATTATTTTTATCCTCATACAATTTTTTAAATCCAATTTTACCCATTGGTGTGTTTTTTTTAAAATATATGAAAGGATTTTTTTTCGTTTTTAGTACGAGGCAGTTTTTTACTTTTTCGACCAAAGTACGAGAAGATTGTTTTTTTAACTTATATGGAATGAATGGATATTTATGATTTCATAGAAAATTATTTCTATTAATATTCCTTTACAAGTTTTCATGTTTATTTTTAATTAACTTATTTTATTTTAAAATTGTATGACATGTTAAGAAAAGAAATTTTTTTTTTTGAAGTAAATATGATATTTTCCTAAAGAATGGAGTTCAAGTGTTTTATCAAAATTATTTTCCATCTAAGATAATATAGGATTCTGTTTATATCCCTATTTTTACATTGGTTTGATCATGTTATGATGAAAGTATTTTTATGAATTCCTTTTATCTTATATGGATTATGTTATGATGACATGATATTTATGAATCCCATTTTTATTACATGGGTTATGCTATGATGTATGATTTATGATTTTGTGGAACATATAAGAATTGTATCATTATGATATGGGTGGGACTTGTATATCCCTAAAATGAATTGGGTAAAGATTTATATCTCATGATATAGACATGGATATAATGGAAAGTTAAAGAGGTTCAGTGATACAGGACTGGAATGAGGAGTGAACCCGGTTCAGAAATGGACTTTGTTCGCTAAGATAGTCTTGTACATGAGTCTTGAATACTAAGAAATGGTTTTCTATTATTATGTGTGTATGACAAAAAGTTTCATGTTTTATGATATGATTATTGGGATTACATTTCACTACTATGATTTATCCCATGTCCCGATATTATGATCTCTTTTGCAGGTTAAGATTTTCAAAATGATATGTTCTTATAAATATGATATGATTGAAATTTCCTTTGTTTACACTTACTGAGAATTTTAGCTCACCCTTTTGTATGTTTTCTTTTCCCCATGTCAGGAATAAGGGTATTAAGTAAGATATGTCAAAAGGGACTCTAGATATGATGAAATAAGCAGGAGACAATGTAGATGATTTATGAACTAATTGTTTATGTTTCCCAGTTTCTAAAGACACTATATAAATATGGTCCAATCATGGTTTTGTTATATGCTCTAATAATTGTGCTTCAATTCTAAAGTAATAACAATGTATGTTAAGTATGGGTCATTATAGTTGGTATTAGAAGAAGGGTTATAGAGAAACTTTGGATACTAAGATGTAAAAGCCTTAGTAAGAACCCTAAGGATATGTCTAATCATATAACACAATCATAGTGTTTTAGAAATGGCCATGAATAACCTATGATAAGACCTAATGTGTGAAATTTTATTCTTGATTATGTGGTTTTCCTATTATGATTAGTGTTTCTCACACTACACTTATTGGTTTTAGTCAATGGATGGAACCCAAAGGAACCATGTTAATGCTGAATGCGACGGGCAATACAATGGTTGTCCCCTTGAGAAATCAAATGTTATGGGAGCTGGAATGAAAAATCTTATATCCATGCTCACACAACTTTCTCAAGCTATGAATCATGCAGGACTTCCAAACGATCAAAGGAAGGAGCAACATTCTGTTGAATCCTTCATGAGGAAGCGTCCACCTTCATTCAGTGGGTCTTCTGATCCATTAGTGTCTGAACAATGGATTACTACCACTAAAAAGATATTTTCAGTTCTACAATATTCTGAACATGATAATGTCATCTTAGCATTATATCGTTTGGAAGGGGAAGCTGATCAATGGTGTAATCTTATCAAGAATATAAGGCAAAGAGATGAAATTGAGTCCATGGAATGGGATGAGTTCAAGAACATATTTTTCAATAAGTACTTCCCTCGTATTCTTTGAAAAAACACGGAGAAAGAGTTTCTAGATCTAATGTAAAAGGATGATGAATCCTTTGGTACCTATAAAGAAAATTTTACAAGACTTGCAAAGTATGCTTCCAGAATTATTATCCAACGAGAGAGTAAGATCGATCAATTCTTTAGTGGATTAAAACCAAGTATTCGAATGGTGTTAGCCATATGGGACTTCAATAGCTACGAGGAAATTGTTCTATGTGCTCTCAAGGTTGAGATGGAGATTGGAGTAAGCCATCAGTCATATGGGTTTGATAAGAAGAGGAAAATGGAATTCAAAGGGAAATCTAAAGACCACACTGAAAAGAAGATGATTTTTCCCTTATGCTCAAAGTGTGGAAAGAAACATGGAGGGAATTTTCATAAAGGGTTATGTAAATGATTCAAATGTGGAAAATAAGGTCATCTGGCATTTGAATGCCCCAATTATGGGAAAAATATTTCTAGTGATGCGAGCAAGGAAAAGTCTACACAGAATTCACCTCCTACAGTTCAATGTTACAAATTAAAGGAAATGGGGCATTATGCTAATCATTGTCCAAATCCAAGGGTTATTTATGATGATCAACGTCAACAAAATCTTAAGGCCAAAGGCAAAGTAAATTCACATGCAATTTCTATCGGCGATGTGGAGTACGATAACAAAGTGTTGAAAGGTACACTTACCATCCACTCTAAAGTATACAATGTTTTATTTGATTCTATATCCACCCACTCTTTTATTTCTAAATAATTTTCTAAGGGTATCATCATATTACCTCAACAATTAGATGTTGAGTTAGCTGTGACAACTCCTAATGGAACAATAGTCGCATCAAAAGTTTATAATTCTTCTCCGATTGAAGTTTGTGGTATGGTGCTTCCTGAAAATCATGTGATCCTCACAATAGTAGAATTTGATATGATTCTTGGTATGGATTTTATTTCCTTATATGGAGCTCATATCAATTACCAAATAAGGTAAGTCACATTTCATATTCCAGATCAATCTATGATCATCTATTGATGCAAGGGTGAACATAACCTTCCAGTGGAAATTTCTTCCATCTTATGGGTCTTGATTCCACTAAATGAAGGTTATTTATCTCAAATGGTTGGAGAGAAACTCATGATAAAGAATATTCCCATTTTATGGGAGTTTGATGATGTCTTTCCAGAGGAATTTCTAGGTCTTCCACCAAATCGTGAAGTTGTGTTTTCAAAAGAACTCGTACCGGGTGCTACGCCCATTTCAAAGACACCTTATAGAATGGCCCCAATTGTGTTGTAGGAATTAAAGAATCAAATCCAAAAGAATCTTGATAACGGATTAATACTCCCTAGTGAATCACCATAGGGAGAACATGTTCTGTTTGTTAAGAAGAAATATGGATCAATGAGACATTGCGTTGAATATCGAGAACTTAAAAAGATCACTATCGATTAGAGGAAGGAGTAAGCCTGAGGATGAGACCGTAATTGGAATCATACTCTAGGGTTTCCATCTCGTCGCCGCCACCTCCTTCCGTCTCAACCTGGCATGGCGCTCCACCTCGTTCTCGGTGAGTTCGTGTTGGTGGTCCCCTGTCATGGTGGGATTGTTATGGAGTTAGGATTGCATCATTGTTGGCCTTTTCTTGCTCGATTCCCTCTTCTAGGGATAGGGATTCCTCGTTAGAATGGGGACGGTTCATAGCTAGGTTCAAGCTTCCGCGACCTGTGGGACACCACCTCAACTTAGGTGGTTGCGTAGGTCAGTTCTTCAGGGTCTCTTCGAGAGTATCAGTTGGCGGCAACGGGTCTTGGTTGCGTTGGGACTTTTTTCCGATGTGCTGGTGATGTTCTATTTCCTTTTGGTTTCCTCATTTGTGTTTGGATTTGGATTTTGTTTGGGGTCTGTGCATTCATGATGGCGTCGGCGTGGCTCCACCAGTGAGATTTGGTTACGACACCGAGTTGAACCTTTTAAGATATTCTGGCTCCTCTGCGATATCAGTGCGTTGTTTAGGGTTGTTCCATTTTATGAATTTGTGATCTGCGAAGCTCGTGTGTTGTTTGGTTCTTGCTTGATTAGGAATTATTGAATTCTTTGATTTCAGATGGTTGGAGGGTGATAATGTTTATTTGACGCATCATTGTGATGTTTTTCTATTTGTTTTTTACAATGGAATTGAGCCCTTCTCGAGGGCTTCGGTGTTACGCTGGTGATGGAGACGAGGGGTGGACTGTGAATCCAAGAATGTGACTTGAGGAGGATAAGTTGAAATATGATTTTTTGTTTTGATGTTTTGGGTGTGGATTTTGGAGGCTATTTGTGATGTTTGAAAGTTGGACTTTTGGTGTCTGAAATTTGGCTCTTGTATTGTGAGGTTACCACTAACCCTTAAAGTGGATTATTCAGAAAATGAAAAAAAGGACTTGAGGAGTAATAAGATCATTATCAAGAACAAATATCTTCTCCTACTAATTGAGGACTTATTTGACCAACTACACGGAGCTCAATACTTTTCCAAGATTGATCTTCATTCAGGGTATCATTAATTAATGGTCAAAAGGGAGGATATACCAAATATGGATTTCCGTACAAGGTATGGATACTATGAATTTGTAGTGATGAAATTTGGTCTTACTAATGCCCCTTATATCTTCATGGATGTAATGAATAGAGTCTTTAGAGATTATCTTGATCAGTTTGTGGTAGTCTTTATAGACAATATTCTTGTCTATTAAAAGATAAAGGAAGAACATGAAGATCACTTGAGAACTGTATTGAATAACTTGAGAAAGGATAAGCTTTATGCCAAATTTACCAAGTGTGAATTTTGGCTTCAAAAAGTTTCATTTTAGGGTCACATAATCATAAAAGAGGGGATATCTGTGGATCCAGAAAAAATGGAGGTTATTGAAAGATGGTCGAGACCAACAACAATAACTGAGATCCGAAGTTTTCTTGGTTTAGCTGGGTACTATCGAAGTTTTGTGAAATATTTTTCATGATTATCTAACACACTCACGAAATTGACTCAGAAAAGAGATAAGTTTGTTTAGAAGGAGGAATGTGAAGATAATTTCAAAGATCTAAAAAGAAGGTTAGCTAATGCACCTGTGCTCACACTGCCTTGTAGTGGAGAAAGGTTTGTGATCTATAGTGATGCATCCAAGAAGGGGCTGGGGTGTGTTCTCATGAAAAATGATATGGTGATATCTTATGCCTCATGAGAGTTGAAAATCCATGAGAAAAATTACCCAACTCATGATTTGGAGTTAGCTGAGCTAATCTTTGCATTAACCATTTCGAGGCATTATCTTTATGGTGAAAAGTGTGATATTTATACTAATCATAAAAGTTTAAAGTATATTTTCAAACAAAAAGAGTTGAATATGAACCAAAGAAGATGGTTGGAGCTGATTAAGGATTATGACTGCTCAATTCATTAACACCCTGGGAAATCAAACAAGGTGGCAGACGCATTAACTCGACCAGACCATGCTAGCTTATCCATGATGAGGATCACAAAAGATCCAATATTTATGGATTTACAAAGGATGGATCTGGGAATTATAATGTAAGGAGGAAAATCTTATCTTTCTCAAATGAATGTTCAACTATTGATACAAGTGAAGATTAAAGAGGCATAGAAATAAGATGTAGAGTTACAAATGAAGGTGAAAATGTTCTTGAATTCCACATTGATTGTGATGAAATAATATGGTTCTGGAATCAGGTTTTTGTTCATCCCATACCAGAATTAAATATGGAAATATTAGATGAAGCTCATGGTTCCTCATTCTCTATTCACCCTGGAAGAACGAAGATGTATAGGGACCTGAAGGAGTACATATGGTGGGATGGCATGAAAGGAGATGTGGCTGAATATGTCTCTCGATGCTTGGTTTGTCAGCAAGTTAAATCTGAGAGACAGAAGACTAAGGGGATGTTACAACCATTTCCCATACCAGAATGGAAATGGGAAAACATCACTATGGACTTTTTCACTGGAATTCCTAAAACATCCAAAGGAAATAATGCTATCTGGGTTTTTATTGATCGTCTTACAAAGTCGGCACACTTCATTGCTATTAGAGAATATTTCTCTCTCGATCATCTTTCCAGGATATATGTAAAAAAAAGTGGTAATATTGTATAGAGTTACACTTTCCATTATATCCGAACGGGATCTGAGGTTTACCTCAATGTTTTGGCAAAGTCTTCTGCATACTCTAAATATAGAGTTGAGTTTCAGCACTGGTTATCATCCTCAGACAGACGGTCAGTTTGAGAGGACTATTCAAACTTTGGAAGACAAGTAGAGAGCTTGCTCTATTGATTTCAAATGTGGTTGGGATCAACACCTACCTTTGGTGAAATTTTCTTATAATAATAGCTTTCACTCCGGTATTTAGATGGATCCTTATGAATCTCTCTATGGAAAGAAATGCCGAACTCCAACTTACTGGGATGAAGTTGGGGAAAGAAATCTATTAAGAACTGATCTTGTTGATGAGATGGCAGAAAACGTCCGATCTATTCAACAACACATAAGATCATATCATAGTCGACAAAAAAGTTATACTGACAACTGAAGAAAATAACTAGAGTTTGAAGTGGGTGATAAAGTGTTCTTATGAATATCTCCCTGGAAGAGAGTAATGAGATTTGGAAAGAAGGGATAGTTGAGCCCTAGGTATATTGGTCCTTTTGAAATACTGGATCGTTTTGGGACGGTAGCTTACCGATTGGTGCTTCCACTGAATCTCTCTCAAGTTCATGATGTGTTCCATGTATGTCTCCTGAGAAATTACATAACCGATCCTTCAAATGTACTAAGCCCAGAAGTCGTACCGTTGGAGCAAGATCTTTCTTATGTAGAACAACCAATAGAGATTCTGGATCGTAGCGAAAAAGTTCTACAAAAAAGGCCACTCACTTGGTTAATGTTTTATGGAGGAACCACCAATTATAAGAAGCTACATGGGAACTTCAGGATATGATGAGGGAGAGGTATCCTCATCTGTTTGTTACGAAGTGACGAATTTCGAGGGCGAAATTCATTTTAAGGGGGGTAGAATGTAACACCCTGGTATTTTATGAGAAATAATTTTTTTATGTCTTATGTTATACGCAACACCAAGAAAATCATTCACTACACACAACACTGACTTGGCTTGCGTTACATACAGAGCAACCTTCATCGATAGCTTGTGTTGTACGCATTACTGAGTTTCACTAAACAACGATATGTTGTTATAATATTATTATGAACTAGATTTTATGAATAGTAGTAACTACATTTTGAATTTTATGACATTATAATTCATCTTACACATTTTATAGAACATGGTATGAGAACAAAATAAATTTTTCGGGTAAAATAAGTATTTTTCAAAATATGTTGTTTTGCGGCCTTTTGATGGAACAACCACATTAAATTTAGTTTTTGACATGTTTATAAGTTCAATATGACAAAATAAAATTCTTATTTTCAATCAGGATAAAAAAATTTACTTTGGATAAATTTTTGATATTTTTCTGATACGTTTCTTATTTTGATGAATAGTAAAAATACGCTAAATTTTAATTAAAAAAAACTTTTTTCACCGAGATAATTTATATGGTTTAATTATAATATTTAATGGTTTTAAATTATAAATAGAATATATTTTTACCATTTAATATAATTTAAGTCATTAGCATTAATTTTACACTAAATTCATTAAGAAAAACATTTCAATCTTTTGCAATGTTTTAACTTTTAAAACCCGTTTTCTGAACAGCGGGATTAATTTTAAATTAAATACTGCAACTTTTGTTTTTTAAATTTGAAAAAATGGATTCCATATTTGGAATTAGTAGGTCCAAATAATGTTAATGAGCTACATTTTATTTTTAGGCATTATGAATAGTAACTATGGTAAATTTTATTTACCATAGTTAAAGGTAAATTGGGTAATTAAGGGTAAATATAATATTATAAAATTACCCTAACACTTGACTTAATATAACTGGATGATTATATTTATCCCTAAATCATACTTGGGTCGAAACAGAATCTAATGGAACCCGTCTGTATTTTATTAAGACCTTTTATTTATTTTATTTAAAGGAAAGTGAAATATGTCTCACTCAAACTTTAATAATTATATTATTTTTAATATAAGGTTATATAGAATATAAATTTTATTATAAATAGTCATTTTGAATCTAAATTGTTTTTATTTATCATTTTAATTTATTTTTAATTTTTAAGAAATACTTAATTATTTTAATAGCTTATATTTTAATGATGCAGAAATTATTTATTTAGTGAAAAATCAATAATATAGTTTTTATTAAAATAACAATACCTATCAAAAGGACCATAAACTTGACCAAACATTATTGGTGGAGTATATCTATACCCTAAGCATCCAAGGGTAGAGTTTTGGACCATCTGGGTCCTTATAAAACTGATTAGGACATTTATATTATCTTATTTTAAATGATGTCAAAGATGTCACCTTCATAATTTAATAAATATAACAATTTACATGATGTGATTTTAAGATGATAAAATAAATTAAAAATATTATTATGAAAGGTATTATATTTATCTTTATTATATGATTTGTGTTTTAATTTTTATGCAAAAATAAGTATATTAAATAATTATACAATAATGATGTAGTAATTATTTTATTAAGTGTTATAACAAATAAATGGTTCTTAAAATATTACAATAAATTATATATGAACAAATTAAGGTTACACATAAATTTTTTGATGAATATTAAATGTTAGTAATCTATTATATATTTTGGATCGAACATATATTCTGTGTGGTTTTTATTTAAATTCAAATAATGAATAGTGTCAAAATTGACAATATTGATATTTTATTAAAATAACATATTATTAAATTATTTAAAAATCACACATATATTTAAAAACAACAAATTAAAAATTATATGGTCTAAAAGGTTATAAAGTATCCAATTATGGAAGATTTACATCATTTAAGTATGTATTTATACCAATTTAGAATTTAGAATTTTATTACCACAAATAAAAATAAATAGATTAAATAATGATAAATCAAGTTGATATGGTTTAAAATAAACATAAAACATGTCTAAATTTTATTTTTTGATGATATTACAACCCTACCTCATATAATATTTTAATTTAGTCATTTTGGGAGGTTTTTAAGTGGGGTTTCATTTTATTATTAATTAATATTTTTATGGTTTCCAAAAGTGCCCCTCTCCACTCATATTTAAGGGCACCTCCTCCCCTCAACTCTTCACTCAATTTTGAGCATTCAAGCTCGGCCAAACCCTGAATATTTCTCTTATAAACCTCTCTAGTTATAATATAGAGGTTTTTTTCTTCTCAAAAGACCAACTCTAGTGCCTTAAAAGGAAGATTAAAAGAGGTGTGTCGAAGAAGAGGTAATCTCTTCTACCGATTCTTTCAAGTTTCTTTCTTCTTAAACTTATTCTTCTTTAGTTTTTTCCTTATAAAGTAGAATCTTCAGTATCACTAATATACCTATATGTTATTATAAATACAAAAAAATCCCATTTCACCTTCTATTCATCCTACGGAAAATGAAATCACCGCGCGTGCTTACGTACAAAATACTGTCTCTACGCTGTGGTGTAATCTATTTTTACACCACCACATTACTTGGATGGGTATAATGTTGTAAATAATAACTATATATGTTTATTATAACATGATACTGATTCTTGGATATTATATCATCCACTCTAATTCCATTCAATAATTATCAGAATGATATCATCGCTCGTGCATACGTACGGATTACCGTCTCCACGACATGATGAGATTCATTCTCAATGTTAACCATTCAAGAATGATTATAAAGTATATATAATGAATAATAATGGTATATATAACATAATAATTCTATTGGATATATATATATGTGTGTGTGTGTGTGTGTGTGTGTGTCATCTACTTTCTTCGATTCAAGTCAATAAGAAATGAAAAACAACGTTCATGCGTACGTACGGCCTATCGTCTCCATGAACGGTGTGTTTCATTTCATTTATCTATCTATTATATATATATGGAATATATATGATATATAAATCACGTTTTACATTCTGGAAGTATGTAAATCAAGATATAAGTAATAATAATATCAATAACAAAAAGTCCAAATACGTACGATAAATGAAACGATTTTACTTAAAACGCTGCTTTAACATGTAATTGACAAATAAACGGGTAATATAAAGTCATTAGTGAATAATATATGTTATCATAAATATTATTATGGTTTTTTTACAAGTTAATAATATGTTTAAAACCACTATACAGGGGTTTTAGACACATACATAAGAAATTAGACCTAAGGTAAGGGATAATTTTGCGAATCTAATTTTTATCTGAGATTTCTTATACGTAAGTATTTACTGGGGTTATATTTTTCATCCAAGTCCATAAATATGTTTTTCATAAAATTTTTAATATTCTTCCATGTATTTTTAAATTCATGTTTACCCTTCATTGACTTTTACATTGTGTTATGATAGAATCTTTCTTTTGTTTACCATATGAGGAACTTTTTGACTTTTCTGGCAAAAGTACGAAGAGAATGTTTTTTTAACTTATAAGGCATGAAAGGATTTTTACGGTTTCAAAATGCATAATTTTCATGAAGATTACTATACAATATTTCATGATTATTTTCAATAAAATCCTTTTCTTTTTAAATTTCATGGCATTTTGTGAAAAGAAAATGATTTTGAAGAGGAAAGGATATTTTCCTCAAGAATTCATTTCAAGTGTTTTGTCAAAACTATTTTCCATCTAATTTGACATTATTTCGTATAATTATGTTTCAAGTATAATGTCTCTATTATTTACATGGTTTTATTATTCTTATGATGAAATTATATCCATTTGTTTTATATGGATTATGTTATAATGGAATGATGTTTATGAAACCCATTTTATTATTTGTGTTATGATGAATGACTTATGTTTATGTTGTGGCACACATAAAAATTATTTCATAGTTCTTAATTCTCTATTCACCCAGGAAGCAAGAATATGTATAGGGACCTGAAGGAGTACTTCTAGTGGGATGGCATGAAAAGAGATGTTGCTGAATTTGTCTCCTGAAACTTGGTTTGTCAGCAAGTTAAAGCTGAGTCACAGAAGTCTAAGGGGATGTTACAACCATTACCCATACCAGAATGGAAATGGGAAAACATCACTATGAACTTTGTCACAGGACATCCTAAAAAATACAAAGAAAATAATTCTATCTGGCTTTTAGTTTATCATCTTACGAAGTTATCACACTTCATAATATTAGAGAATATTTCTCTCTTTATCATCTTTCCAGGATATATGTAAAAGAAGTGGTAAGATTGCATGGAGTACCACCTTCCATTATATCCAATCGGGATCCGAGGTTTACCTCGATGTTTTGGCAAAGCCTTCAACATACTCAAAATATATATTTGAGTTTCAGCACTGCTTATCATCCTCAGACAGTCAGTTAGAGAGGAAAATTCAAACTTTGGAAGAAATGTTGAGATCTTGGTCTATGAATTTCAAAGGTGGTTGGGATCAATACCTACCTTTGGTGGAATTTTCATATAATAAAAGCTTTTACTCCAGTATTCAGATGGATCTTTATGATTCTCTCTATGAAAATAAATATCGAACTCCAACTTGATGGGATGAAGTTGGGGAAAGAAATATATTAGGACCTCATCTTGTTGATGAGATGACAGAAAAGGTCCGATCTATTCAATAACACATAATAGCAGCTCAGAGTTTACAAAAATGTTACGCTAACAACCAATGAAAAGACCTAGATTTTGAAGTGGGTGATCAAGTTTTCTTACGAATATCTCCCTGGAAGAGAGTAATGAGATTGGGAAAGAAGGGAAAGATGAGCCCTATGTATATTGGTCCTTTTGAAATACTGGATCGTGTAGGGAAGGTAGCTTACTGATTGGCGCTTCCACTGAATCTCTCTCAAGTTAATTATGTGTTCCATGTATCTCTCCTGATAAATTACATACCCAAATCTTCACATTTACTATGCTCAGAAGTCATACCGCTGGAGCAAGATCTTTTTAATTAAGAACAACCGATAGAGATTCTGGATCGTAGCTAAAAAGTTATATGAAACAAGAAAACTCGCTTGGTTAAAGTTTTATGGAGGAACCACCAATTATAAGAATCTACATGGGAACTTGAGGATATGATGAGGGAGAGGTATCCTCATCTGTTTGTTACGAAATAACGAATTTAGAGGGAGAAAATCTTTTTAAGGGGGGTAGAATGTAGCACCCTGGTATTTTATGAGAAATAATTTTTTTTATGTCTTATGTTATACACAACACCAAGATAATCTTTCACTACATAGAACACTGGCTTGGCTTGCGTTACACGCAAGAGCAACCTTCCCCGATAGCTTGCGTTGTGCGCAATACCTAGTTTTATTGAACAATAATATATTGTTATAATATTATTATAAACAAGCCGTTATGAATAGTATTAACCGCATTTTTAATTTTATAAAATTGTAGTTCATCTTACACATTTTCTAGAATGAGTTATGAGAACAAAATCATTTTTTCTAATAAAAGAACTATTTTTCAAAAAAAATGTAGTTTTGCCGCCTTTTGTTGGTGTACCCATTTTAAATATAATTTTTGAAAAGTTTATAAGTTCAATTTTACAAATTAAACATCTTATTTTGAATAAAGATATAAAAATTTACATTGGATAAAGTTTTGATATTTTTCTGACAACGTTCTTATTTTGGTGAATAGTAAAAACACGCTAAAATTTACTTAAAAAAAACTTTTTTTAATCAAGATAATTTATATGGTTAAATTATAATAGTAAATTTTCTTAAAGTATAAATAGAATATATTGTTACCATTGAATATAATGTATGTCATTATCATTGATTTTACATTGAATTCTTAGGATAAATCAATTCAATCTTTTGCAATATTTTAAACCAAAACCAGTTTTTTTACAACGAAATTAATTTTAAATTAATTACTGTAATTTATGTGTTTTGAATTTGGAAAAATGGATTCCATATTTGGAATCATTATGTCCAAATTATATAAATATGATACTTTTTATTTTTCGTCATTATGAATAGCAACTGCGGTAAATTATATTTACCATAGGTAAAGGTAAATCAGGTAATTAAGGGTAAAAATAAGATTATAAAAATACCCTAACACCAGCCAAAATTCTATTGGATGAATAAAAGTCAACCCATATCACCTTAGGGTCGAAATAGATTCATTTCATGGACTTTTAACCATAAAAATGATGTAATTATTATTAAAACCAAAGAAAGTGACAACATGTCACTCTCTTAAATCTTATAAGTGTAATAATTTTAATTTAGTGATAAACTTCATGAAATTATTTTATTGATTGAAATATAAAATAAATGGTTTTAAAAATATTAAAATAAATATTATTTTAACTATTTAATGTTCTCCACTAATTTTCTAGATAAATATGACATGTTATGAATCTATTAAATCTTTTATTTCGAACATATCATCTGTGTGTATTTTATTTAAATTAAAATAAATTAATAGTTTCAAAATTGACACAATTATTATTTTATAAATATAACATAATATAACATTGTTTAGATAACAGAAAAATATTTAAAAATTATAAATTAACATTTATATGGTCCACAATGTCATAAATTATCCAATTATGGATAATTGACAACACATAAGTAATTATTTATAACAATTAAAAATTTAGAATCTTATTAACACAAATAAAATTAAATAAATTAAATAAGGATAAATGAAGCTGATAAGGTTTAAAATAAATTTCCAACATGTATAAATTTTATTGGTTGATGAGATTACAACCCTAGCTCAACTAATCTTCAAATATGAGTCATTTTTGGAGGTTGTTAAGTGGGGTTTGATTTATTATAAATTAATATTTTTGAGGTTTTCAAATGTGTCCCTCTCCTCCTTAAAAAAGGAAACATTCTCTCTATCATATTTACACAACATTGACCCATCAAGCTCGGCAAACCCCTGCCCATTACTATTCTCAACTTCCCTAGTAATATTCTGGAGGTTCTGGTCTTCTCAAAAGACCAACTCTAGTCCCTTAAGAGGAAGTTTAAAGGAGGCACATCGAGGAATATGTAATCACTTCTACCGGTCCTTTCAAGATTCTTCCTTCTTCTACATCCTCTTATTTTTTTGTTTCATTATAAATTAATAACATCATTATCACTCATATACTGATATGTTATTATAAATATGAAACAACCCTATTTCACCTTCTATCCATCCTACAGAATGTGAAATCACTGCGCATGCGTACGTACGGACTATCATCTCTATGTCGTAGTGTAATCTGTTTTCCACCACCACCATACTTGGATGGGTATAATGGTGTAAATAATAACTATATATGATTATTATTACATGATACTAATTCTGAGATATTTTATCATCCACTCCAAGACCATTCAATAATTATGGGAACGATATCATCGCTCGAGCGTACGTATGGTGTACCGTCTCCACGATGCGATGTGATTTGTTATACATGATCTTCACTAAACCATGATTATATAAATTAATTGAATGAATAAATATGATATATATTATACTATTATCATTCTGTTAATGATGTATCTATAACCTAAAAAGATAAATAATAATTTATTCAACAAAATACGCACAAGAACATAAAGCAATGAACCCCCGAATAACAAGTAGTAATGAAATATTACTAATAATAAGCTAATAATATCCCCCTATATGATATAATAACAATGACTATTATTCTGGAATAAGTTAATGACATTATTTAAATCATTATACAGGAGTTTCGGAAACGTACAAATCATATCGGACCTAAGGTAAGAGAAAATCTCACAATCTCATTGTTATCTAAGATTGTTTATTTTTCAGAATTTACTGACGCATATTTATCATCCACATCTATTTTTTCAAATATGTAATATTATTTATATTCTACTAAAATTTTTTAAATCTAATTTTACCTATTGGTTAATTTTTAGTAAAATATATGAAAGGAAACTTTTGTCTTTTTCAGTTCGAGATTATTTTTGACTTTTCCGGCCAAAGTATGAGAAGAATGTTTTTTTAACATATACGACATGAATGGATTTTTATGATTTCATAGAACATTATTTCCATGAAGCTTCCTTTGCATGTTTTTAAGTTTATTTTTAATTAACTTATTTTAGTTTAAAATTGTATGACATGTTAAGAAAGGAAAAAAATGTTTTTCAAATAGAAAGGATATTTTCTTCAAGAACGGAGTTCAAGTTTTTTTATCAAAATTATTTCCCATCTAAGATAATATAGGGTTCTATTTATATCCATATTTTTACATTAATTTGATCGTGTTATGATGGAATTATTTTTATGAATTCCTTTTATCTTATATGGATTATCTTATTGTGACGTGATGTTTAAGAATCTCATTGTTATTACATGGGTTATGCTATGATGTATGATTTATGATTTTGTGGAAAACATAAGAATGGTATCATTATAAGATGTGTGGGACCTACATCTCCCACCAATTCCTTGGGTAAATAGTTATATCTCATGAGATAGACATGGCTAGAATGACAAGTTAAACTTGTTCAGTGATACAAGACTAGAACGAGGAGAGAACTCAGTTCAGAAATTGACTTTGTCCATTAAGATATTATTTTCAAAGTGTCTTGACTACTAAGAAATGATTTTCTATGATTATGTGTGAATTCCACAAAGTTTCATGTTTTACGATATGATTATTGGGATTACATTTCACTACTATGATTTATCCCACGTCGTGATATTATGATCTCTTTTACAGGTCAAGATTTTCAAAATGATATGTTGTTATGAATATAATATGACTGATAGTTCCTTTGTTTACCCTTACTGAGCATTTGAGCTCACCCTTTTATATGTTTTCTTTTCCCCAGTTCAGTAATAAGGATATAAAGTAGGATATTCCAAAAGGGACTCTAGATATGATGAAATAAGTGGGACACAATGTAGATGATTTATGAACCAGTTGTTTATGATTCCCGTTTCTAAGACACTATACCTATACGGTCATATCATGGTTTTGTTATATGTTGTAATAAGTGTGCTTCAATTTTTAAGTGATAACAATGTATGTTATGTATGGGTCGTTATAGTTGGTATCAGAGGAAGGGTATAGTCAACCTATGGAAACTAGGATGTGAATGCCTTAGTAAAAACCCTAATCATATGTCTAAGCATAGAATGAAATCTTAGTGTTTTATAAATGGCCATGAATAACCTATGATAAGACCTATGGGGTGAAATTTTATTCTTGATTATGTGGTTTTCTTATTATGATAAGTGATTCTCAGACTATGCTTATTGGTTTTAGTCAATTGCTGGAACCTGAAGAAACCGTGTTAATGCTAAATACGACGGGCAATGCAATGATTGTCACCCTGAGCAACCAAACATTATGAGAGATGGAATAAAAAATCTTGTATCCATGATCACACAACTTTCTCAAACAATGAATCATGCATGACTTCCAAATGAGCAAATGAAGGAGCAACATTCTGTTGAATTCTTCATGAGGCAGTGTCCACCTTCATTCAGTGGGTCTTCTGATCCATTATTGGTTAAACAATTGATTAGTAGCACTGAAAAGATATTTTTAGTTCTACAATGTTCTGAACATGATAAATTCATCTTAGCAGTATATAGTTTGGAAGGTGAAGGTGAAAAATGTTGGAATATTTTCAAGAATACGAGGCAAAGAGATGAAATTGATTCCATGGAATGAGACGAGTTTAAGAACTTATTTTTCAATAATTACTTCCCTCGTATTCTTTGTACAAAGATGGAGAAGGAGTTTCTTAAACTAAATCAAAATGATGATGAATCTGTTAGTACCTATGAAGCAAATTTTACAAGACTTGCAAGATATGATTCTGGAATTATTATCCAACCAAAGAGTAAGATCGATCAATTCTTTAGTGGCTTTAAACCATGTATGCGAAGGGCGTTAGCGATAAGGGACTTCAATAGCTACGAGAAATTTTTTTGATGTTCTCTCAATGTTGAGATGGAGATTGGAGTAAGCCATCAGTTGTAAGGGTTTGATAAGAAGAGGAAAATGGAATTCAAAGGGAAATATAAAGGCCACACTAAAAAGAATATGAGTTTCCCCTTATGCTCAAAGTGTGGAAAGAAAAATGGAGGGAATTGTATTAAAGGGTCAATTAAATGTTTCAAATGTGGAAAAGAATGTCATCGGGCATTTGAATTCTGCAATGATGGGAAAAATATGTCTAGTGATGCGAGCAAAGAAAAGGATACACAGAATTCACCTCCTACACTTCAATGTTACAAGTGAAATGAAATGTGGTATTATGTTAATAAATTCCCTAATACAATGGTTTTTGATGATGATCGACATCAACATACTCTTAAGGCCAAAGATAAAGGAATGTCACATGAAATTTCTATCGGCGATGTGCAGTATGATAAGGAAGTGGTGAAAGGTACACGTACCATCCACTCTAAAGTAGAAAATGTTTTATTGGATTCTGGATTCACCCACTCTTTTATTTATGAAGAATTTTTAAAGGTTATTGTCGTATTACCTCAACAATTAGATGTTGAACTACCTGTGACAACTCTTAATGGCAGAACAGTCGCATCAAAATATTACAATTCTTCTTCGATTGACGTTTGTGGAAAAGTGCTTCCTGCAAATCTTGTGATCCTTCCTATAGTGGAATTTGATGTGATTATTGGTATGGATTGGATTTCCTTATATGGATCTCATATCGATTTCCAAATAATGGAAGTCACATTTCATATTCTAGATCAATCTATGATAATTTATCGATGCAAGGATGAACATAACCTTCCAGTGGAAATTTCATCCATCTTATGGGTCTTGATTCCACTAAATGAAGGTTATTTATCTCAAATGGTTGGCGAGAAACTCACGATTAAGAATATTCCCATTGTATGGGAGTTTGATAATGTATTTCTTGAGGAATTTCCAGGTCTTCCACCAAATCGTGAAGTTGAGTTTCCAAATGAACTCGTTCTGGATGCTATACCCATTTCAAAGACACCTTATATAATGGCCCCAATTGAGTTGGAGGAATTTAAGAAGAAACTCCATGAGAAACTTGATAAAGGATTCATATGCCCCAGTTCATCACCTTGGGGAGAACCTATTCTGTTTGTTATAAAGAAAGATGGATCAATGAGACTTTGCATTGATTATCGAGAACTTAACTATATCACTATGATGAACAAATATCATCTTCTGTGCATTGATTCCTTATTTAACCAACTACACGAAGCTCAATACTTTTTCAAGATTGATCTTCGTTCAGGGTATCATCAATTAAGGTTCAAAAACGAGGATATACCAAAGATGGATTTTTGTACAAGGTATAGAATCTATGAATTTATAGTGATGTCATTTGGTCTTACTAATGCCCCTACTATCTTCATGGATCTAATGAATAGAGTCTTTAGAGACTATCTTGATCATTTTGTGGTAGTATTTATAAATGATATTCTTGTCTATTCAAAGAGAAAGGAAGAACATTAAGATCACTTGAGAACTGTATTAAAGACCCTGAGAAAGGAGAGGCTTTATGCCAAATTTACTAAGAGTGAATTTTTGCTTTCAAAAAGTTTCATTTTTTGGTCACATAATCTCAAAAGAGTGGATATCTGTGGATTTATAAAAAATGGAGGTTATTGAAAGATTTTTGAGACCAACAACAGTAACTGAGATCTGAAGTTTTCTTGGTTTAGCTGGGTACTATTGATTTTTTGTGAAATATTTTTCAATATTATCTAACCCACTCACTAAATTGACTCAGAAAGGAGTTAAGTTTGTTTGGAAGAAGAAAGGTGAAGAGAATTTCAAAGAGCTAAAAAGAAGGTTAGCCAGTGCACCTGTGCTCACACTTCTTTGTAGTGCATAATGGTTTGTGATCTGTAGTGATGCATCCTTGAAGGGGATGAGGTTTGTTCTCATAAAAAATGATATGGTGATAGCTTATGCCTCATGATAGTTGAAAATCAATGAGAAAAATTACCCAACTCATGATTTGGAGTTAGCTACGGTAATCTTTGCATTAAATATTTGGAGGCATTATCATTATGGTGAAAGGTGTGATATTTATATAGATCCTAAGATTTTAAAGTATATTTTCACACAAAAGTATCTGAATATGAACCAAAGCAGATGGTTGGAGCTGATTAAGGATTACGAATGCTCAATTAATTACCACCCTCGGAAAGCAAACAAGGTGGCAGAGGCATTAATTCGACCAGACCATTCCAGCTTATCCATGATGAGGATCACAAAAGATCCAATATTTATGGATTTACAAAGGATGGATCTTAGAATTATAATGGAAGAGGAAAAATCTTATCTTTATCAAATGAATGTTCAATAATCTATACAATTGAACATTAAAGAGACACAGAAAGAAGATATAGAGTTACAAAAAAAGGTGAGAAATGTTCTTGAATTCCACATTGATTGTGATGAAATAATAAGGTTTTGGAATCGGGTTTGTGTTCCTCCCATCTCGTAATTAAAGAAGGAAATATTGGATGAAGCTCATATTTCTTCATTCTCTATTCACCCTGGACACACGAAGATGTATAGGGACCTAAAGGAGTGCTTCTTGTGGGATGGAATGAAAAGAGATGTTGCTGAATATGTATCTCGAGGCTTGGTTTGTTAGCAATTTGAAGTTGAGAGACATAAGTCTAAGGGGATGTTAAAACCATTACCCATACTATAATGGAAATGGGAAAATATCACTATGGACTTTTCCAATGGACCTCATAAATCATCCAAAGGCAATAATGCTATCTTGTTTATAGTTAATCGTCTAACGAAGTCGATACCATTCATTGCTATTAGAGAAGATTTCTCTCTTGATCAGCATTCCATGATATATGTAAAAGAAGTGGTAAGATTGCATGGAGTAACACTTTCTATTATATCTGATTGGGATTCAAGGTTTACCTCGTCGTTTTGGTGAAGTCTTCAGCACACTCTAAATACAGAGTTGAGTTCCAGCACTGCTTATCATCCTCAGACAGACGGTCAGTCTGAGAGGACAATTCAAACTTTGGAAGTCATGTTGAGAGCTTGCTCTATGGATTTCAAATGTGGTTGGGATCAACACCTATATTTGGTGGAATTTTCTTATAATAATATATTTCACTCTATTATTTAGATGGATCCTTATTATGCTCTCTATGGAACGAAATGCTGAACTCCAACTTGATGGGATTAAGTTGGGGACAAAAATCTATTAGGACATGATCTTGTTGATGAGATGGAAAAAAATGTAACACCCCGAGATTTTAAGAAAAATATTCTTTTAATTTCATCGATATCTTCTATTATACACTACACCAAGTTAAGCTTGTAATATACGCAACACCGTATTAGCTTGTAGTATATGCAACACTATTCTTGGCTCGTGTTACACACAATTTCAAGTTTGTTTTTTGGAAATCATTCTACGCAACATTAAGTATAGTTTTTGTTTAATGCATAAATGAAATAAGTTTTGATTATGTTATACACAGCACCAAACAGAGCTTTCAGTACACGCAACCCTGACTTAGCTTGCATAACAAGCAATCAAGACCTTCTTTGATAGCATGTGTAGTACACAATACCGAGTTACACTAAACGAGATATTATTATAATATTACTATGAACTAGTCGTTATGAATAGTAATAACCAATTTTTAGAATTTTATAAATTTTATCTTTCAAAATGGACTTTATTTTTGGATTCGGTATATCGAAATTAGCTTGGGGTGAATTTTTGGTATTTTTCTGAAAACATTCAATTTTTGATGAATAGTGGAAACACTGGGTTACTATTTAAAAACCGACATTTTATTTAAATAATTATTTGTTTTATTTAAATTTATTTTAGGTCACAATTCATACATAATACCTATAAAAGTTCAATGAAATTTATTGGAGTAATTTTATAATAATTTTAGATATATAAAATTTTATTGAACTTTTCACCGTCTTTTCCCCACCTCCAAGGAAAATTTGGAAATTCACATAAAACTTAATTTTACCGCTTCTGTGAGTGGAATTTAAAAAATATGAGAGACACGGTTAATATCAGTGAATAAATTGTGGTTCAATGAGATGAAAATAATTTTTGATGAATAGTAACTTTTTACTTTTATTAACCACAGTTAAAAGTAAATAGGGTAATTAAGGTTAAAAATGATATTAATATTACCTTAACACATGTCTTAATTCTATTGGATAAGTATAATTAGACCAAAAACAACCTTAAGAATAAAATATGACCATTTAGGTCCACATGGATTAGATTAGGACATTTAATATTATTTTATTTAAAGAATTGTTAAAATAGTTGAAATCAAAGTTCAATAACTAAAACATTTTTAATATATAGTTATACATAAGATAAATTCATCTATAAATATTAATTATAAATATAATAATATTTCCTACATAATAGTATTTTATTTATAATTTTTAGACATTAAATAATTTAATTTATTTATGACACAATGATGATGCAGTAATTACCTTATTAATGAAATATTTACATAATTGATGTTATAAATACCCAAATAAATGTAATTTGATACATTTTATGAATTCCACTAATTTTATACATTAATATTACATTTTATTATTTATTTAAGTAACTTTTTTCGAACTAATCATGCTGTTATGATTTTCACAAAATCAAGTACCAAATAGTGTCAAAATTGACATAAAATAATTTTTAAAACAAATATTATATTATTAATTATTATTTTATTTTTAAAAAACTAATGTTCAGAAAAATGACTTAGATAAGGTTGTATATATTAATAATAAACAACTCGGGGTTCTTTTGGCTTGTTATAGTAAGTTTATTAACCATATAGTGTAAGGAAACAAAAAGACACGATAAAAGTTAAATTATTTAACTTAGAGTTAAATCTAAATGATAAGGTAAAATAGTTACCAAAACGTGTCCAAATTCTATTTTACTAGAGTATTTAGATCCATACCTACCTTATCTTCGAAATAAATCAATTTGGGGCTATTAAAAACTGAATATGACTTTATACTAAAATAATATTTTATGCTTTCCTAATGTACCCCTCTCCAACCCTATAAAAAGGGAACCCCTTTCCTCTTCACTTCACACCATTTTGAGCCTTCAAGCTCAGCCAAACCATACTCATTTATCTTCCCCACTTCCCTAGAAACCTTCTGGAGGTTATGGTCTTCTCAAAAGACCAACACTACTTCCTTAAGAGAAGGCATAAAGGAGGTGCGTCAAAGAAGAGGTAATCTCTTATTCCGATTTTCTTAAGATTCTTTTTTCTTTTACTTATTATTCTTTAGTTGTATCATTATAAAGTAATAACATAAGTATTAATTATATACTGATATGTTATTATAAATTTGAAAAAACCTTATTTCACCTTATATCCATCCTACGGAAAATGAAATCCCTGCACGTGCGTACGTACAGAATTCCTTCTCCACGCCGTGGTGAAATCTGTTTTCGACCACCACCTTACATGGATGGGTATAATGGTGTAAATAAATAACTATATATGATTTATTAAAGTGATATTGATTCTTAAATATTAAACATACACTTCAATACAATTCCACGATCATTGGAATGATATCATCGCTCGTGCGTACGTACAGACTACCGTCTCCACGACGCGATGAGATTCATTCTCCATGTTAACCATTAATGAATGATTATAAAGTATATATAATGAATAATAATGAAATATATTACATAATAATGATACCTCATTTATGAATATATATATATATGTATGTCATCTACTTAATTCCATTCAATTCAATAAGGAAACGAAAACAACGTTCATGCGTACGTACGGCCTACCGTCTCCATGAACGGTGTATTTCATTCCATTTATCGATCTATCATATATATATGTAAATGATGAATATATATTATATATAAATCATGTATTATATTTTTTAATTAATTAAATAAATATATAAGTAATAATATCAAGAACAACAAGTCAATATACGTACAATAAATGAAACGATTTTACCCAAATTGCTGCTTTTACATCAAATTTACAAAAAATGGGTAATATAAAGTCATAAGTGAACCATATATGATATCATAAAAATTAATATGATTATTTAATAAGTAAATGACATTATTTAAATCATTATATAGGAGTTTCGGAAACATACAAAGCATAGCAGACATAAGGTAAGGGATAACTTTTCCAATCTCATTCTTATCCGTGATTGTTTATTCATATGTATTTACTGGGGTTATATTTATCATCAGTGTCCAAGTTTTATAAAAATGATTTCATGAATTTTTAAAGTCCTTTTTACCAATTTTTGACTTTTACTACATGGTTTGTAAGGAATCTTGTTTTTGTTTATCATATGAGGTACTTTTTGACTTTTCCGATAAAAGTAAGAGAAAGTTGTTATTTTTCACTTATACGGCGTGAACGGATTTTTACGGTTTCATAACATCTCATTTTCATGAAGCATACTCTACAATATTTTTTGAATATTTTGAACAAAAACCATTTATTTTAAAAGTGCATGGCATTTTGTGAAAAGAAAATGATTTTCAAGAAGAAAGGATATTTTCCTCAAGAATTCATTTCAAATGTTTTATCAAAACCATTTTCCATCTAAGATGACATTATTTCATATGTGTATGTTTCATGTTTAATGTATTAATGATTTACATGGTTTATCTTTTCTTATGATGAAATGTCCATTTGTTTTATATGGATTATGAGATGATGGGATGATGTTTATGAAACCCATTTTTTTATTTGGGTTATGAATAATGTTTTAAGTTTATTTTGTGGCACAAGTAAAAATGATTTCATTATGAGATGGGTGGGACCTATATATCCTTCAAATGAATTGGGTAAAGATATATATCTCATCCGATAGACATGACTGGAACAGTAAGTTAATCCGGTTCAGTAATACAGGACCGGAATGAGGAGTGAACTCGATTCAGAATGGGACTTTTTCCACTAAGATGGTCTTGGCAGCAATGCCTTGGCTACTATGGAAATTAAATCATGTGCTTAATGTTTTCCCACAATAACAAGTTTTATTTACAAGCTATTTTATGTGGATTGATGTTCTATTTTGATCTATGCCTTACGTACTGCCATGTTTTATGTCATTGATCAGGATTTCGATGTTTAAACATTATGTTCAGGTTTTTATGTTCAAATGTATATGGTTTGTTTTATTTTCTCCATGCTTTCCTTTACTGAGCATTTGAGCTCACCCTTTTTATGTTTTCTTTTCCCCAAGATATAAAGAAAAGTTTTAGGTAATAAAAAAAGGGGAAGATCTTTATGGGAGATGTTGATGATCTTTCACCACAATTAGAAGATTACATTCCATGTTTCCAAAGACACTAAACTATTACGGTCCTTCTGTGTCTGTTTTTGTTATATACTAAGTATTCCTCAAAAGTAATGTAATGTCCATGAACGTCAAGATTTGGGTCTCTATAGAAAAGGTCTGATCTATTCAACAACACATAAGAGAATCTCAGAGTCGACAAAAAAGTTATGCCGACAACCGAATAAAAGACCTAGAGTTTGAAGTGGGTGATAAAGTGTTCTTACGAATATCTCCCAAGAAGAGAGTAATGAGATTTGGAAAGAAGGGAAAGCTAAGCCCTAGGTATATTGGTCCTTTTGAAATACCGGATCGTGTTGGGAAGATAGAATATATATTGGAGCTTCCATAGAATCTCTCTGAAGTTCGTGATGTGTTCCATGTATCTCTCCTAAGAAAGTACATACCCGATCCATCACATGTATTAAGCTCACAAGTCGTACTACTGGAGAATGATATTTCTTATGAAGAATAGATGATAGATATTCCGGATCTTAGAGAAAAAGTTCTACAAAACAAGACCACTCCCTTGGTTAAAGATTTATGGAGGAACCACCAATTAGAAGAATCTACATGGGAATTTGAGGATATTATGAGGGAGAGGTATCCACATTTGTTTATTACGAAGTGATGAATTTCGAGGGAGAAATTATTTTTAAGGGGGGTAGAATGTAAAACCCTGGTATTTTATGAGAAATAATTTTTTTATGTCTTATGATATATGCAACACCAAGAGAATCTTTCACTACACACAACATTGGCTTGGCTTGTGTTACACGCAAGAGCAACCTTCCTCGATAGCTTGTGTTGTACGCAATATCGAGTTTCACTAAACAATGATATATTGTTATAATTGTATATGAACTAGATTTAATGAATAGTATTAACCTATTTTTTAATTTTATAACATTATAGTTCATATTACACATTTTCTAGAATGATGTATGAGAACAAAATCATTTTTCCGAATAAAAGAAATATTTTTCCAAAAATGCAGTTTTGTCGCCTTTGGTTGGTGTACCCATTTTAAATATAATTTTTGAAAAGTTTATAAGTTCAATTTTACAAATTAAAAATCTTATTTTGAATCATGATATAAAAATTTTCATTGTATAAAGTTTTGATATTTTTCTGACAACGTTCTTATTTTGATGAATAGTAAAAACCCGTTAAATTTTACTAAAAACAACTTTTTTTCATCAAGATAATTTATATGGTTTAATAATAATAGTAAATTATTTTAATTTATAAATAGAATATACTTTTACCATTTCATATAATGTATGTCATTACCATTTATTTTAAATTGAATTCTTAGGAAAAATTAATTCAATCTTTTGCAATATTTTAAACAAAAACTCATTTTTTTGACAACGGGATTAATTTAAAATTAATTACTGCAACTTCTGTGTTTTGAATTTTGAAAAATGGATTCCATATTTGGAATCAGTAGGTCCAAATTATTTTAATGGGATATTTTTTATTTTTGGTCATTATTAATAGTAACTACGGAAAATTTTATTTACCACAGTTAAAGGTAAATCGGGTAATTAAGGGTAAAAATAAGTTTATAAAATTACCCTAACACCTGCCAAAATTCTATTCGATGAATAAAAGTCTACCCATATCAACTAAGGGTCTAAATAGATTCATTTCATTGACTTTGCACCATGAAAACGATGTAATTATTATTAAAACCAAAGAAAGTGACAACATGTCACTCTCTTAAATCTTATAAATATAATAATTTTAATTTAGTGATAAAATTAATGAAAATTAAAACATGAATGGTCTCCAAGAATCTAATAAAATTATATAAATCATGTGAATTTATTTATAATTTTTAGGAATTAAATAATTATCATTAAAGGTTAAACAATAGTGATGTTGAATTTATTTTAAAGATTGAAATATCAAATAAATGGTTTTAAAAATATTAAAATAAATATTATATGAACTATTTAATGTTCTCCAAGAATTTTCTAGATAAATAGGACATGTTATAAATATATGAAATCTTTTATTTAGAACATGTCTTCTGTGTGGATTTTATTTAAATTCAAATAAATGAATAGTGTCAAAATTGACACTATTGTTATTTTATAAAAATAACATAATATAAAATTGATTAAAAATCAAAAAAATATTTAAAAATTATAAATTAAAATTTATATGGTCTAAAATGTCATAAATTATTCAATTATGGATAATTTAAAACACCTAAGTAATTATTTATAGCAATTTAAAATTTAGAAGCTTATTACCACAAATAAATTTAAATAAAATAAATAAGGATAAATCAAGTTGATATTGTTTAAAATAAATTCCCAAAATGTCTAAATTTTATTGGTTGATGAGATTAAAACCCTATATCATCTAATATTCTAATATGAGTCATTTTTTGAGGTTTTTAAGTGGGGTTTTGTATATTGTAAATTAATATTTTTGAGGTTTCCAAAGGTGCCCCTCTCCTCCCTTATAAAATTGCACCTCCTGCCTCTCATATTTACACAATTTTGAGCCTTCAAGATCGTATAACCTTTGCCCATTACTCTTCTCAACTTCCCTAGTAATATTCTGGAGGTTTTGGTCTTCTCCAAAGACCAACTCTAGTCCCTTAAGAGGAAGTTTAAATGAGGCATGTCGAGGAAGAGGTAATCTCTTCTACTGATTCATTCAAGTTTCTTCCTTATTCTACATCCTATTATTTAGTTGTTTCATTATAATGTAATAAAATCAGTATCAATAATATAATTTTATGTTATTATAAATATTAAACGACCCAATTTCACCTTCTATCCATCCTACAGAAAATGAAATCATCGTGCGTGCGTACGTACGGAATACCGTCTCCACATCGTGGTGTAATATTTTTTCCACCACCACCTTACATGGATGGGTATAATGGTGTAAAGAATAACTATATATGATTATTATAACATTATAATGGTTCTGAGATATTATATCATCAAATCCAATTCCATTCATATAATTATGGGAACGATATCATTGCTCGTGCGTACGTATGGCCTACCGTCTCCACGATGTGATGCGACTCGTTCTACATGATCTTCATTGAATAATTATTATATAAATGAATTGACTGAATATATACGATTTATATTACAATAATATCATTCTTTTAATGAGGAATCTATAACCTAAAAAGAGGAATAAGAATTTATTCGACAAAACACGCATGAGAACATAAAGCTATGAACACCCGAATAACAAGTAGCAATGAAATATTATTAATAAGGAGATAATAATATGACCATATATGATATCATAATAATTACTATGATTCTGTAATAATACAATGAAATTATTTAAATCATTATACAGAAGATTCAGATATGTTCAAATCTTATCGGACCTATGGTAAGGGATAATTTTGCAAATCTCATTTTTATCCGAGATTGCTTATATGTAAGTATTTACTAGGGTTATATTTTTCATCCATGTCACTAAAAATGTTTTTCATAAAGTGTTTAATATTCTTCCATGTTTTTTAATGTCATGTTTTCCCCTCTTTGACTTTTACATTTTGTTATGGAAAGAATGTTTCTTTTATTTTCCATATGAGGAACTTTTTGACTTTTCCGGCAAAAGTATGAGCAGAATGTTTTTTTAACTTATTCAACATGAATGGATTTTTATGATTTCATAGAACATTATTTCCAAGAAGATTCTTTTACAATTTTTCAATTTTATTTTTAATGAACTTCTTTTAGTTTAAAAGTGTATGACATGTTAAGAAAGGAAAAATGTTTTTGAAGTAGAAAGAATATTTTCCTCAAGAATGGAGTTCAGGTGATTTATCAAAATTATTTTCCATAGAAGATAATATAGGGTTCTATTTCTATCCCTGTTTTTTATATTGACTTGATTATGTTAAGATGGAAATATTTTTATGAAGTCCTTTTATATTATATATGATGGCATGAATTTTAAGAATCCCATTTTTATTATATAGGTTATGCTATGATATAAGATTTATGATTTTGTGGCACACATAAGAATGGTATCATTATGAGATAGGTGGGACCTATATCTCCCTCCAATTAATTGGGTAAAGACTTATATCTCATGATATATAAATGGATGTAACGGAAAGTTAATCCAGTTCAGTGATACCGGAGTGGAATGAGGACTTAATTTGGTTCAGAAATGTGCTTTGTCCACTAGGATAGTCTTGGTAATGAGTCATCACTAATATGAAAGGATTTTATATGATTATGTGTGTATGCCACAAAGTTTCATGTTTTATCTTATTATTATTGGGATTACAATTCACTACTATTATTTATCCAATGTTATGATATTATGATCTCTTTTGCAAGTTAATATTCTCAAAATGTTATGTTCTTATGAATATGATATGATTGATATCTACTTTGTTAACCCTTACTAAGCATTTGATCTCACTCTTTTGTATGTTTTCTTTTCCCTAGGTCAGGAAGATGGGTATTAAGTAGGATATTCCAAAAGGGACTCTAAATATGATGAAATAAGCAGGAGACAATGTAGATGATTTATGAACAAGTTGATTATGTTTCCCAGTTTCTAAAGACACTATACTTATATGGTCCTTTCATTATTTTGTTATATTTTTTTAATAAGTATGTTTCAATTGTGAAGTAACAACAATGTATGTAATTTATAGGTCGTTATAGTTGGTATCAGGGAAAGGGTATAGTCAACCTTTAGAAACTAGGATGTGAAAGCCTTAGTATGAACCCTAAGGATATGTATAAGCATAGAACACAATCTTAGTGTTTTAGAAATGGCCATGAATAACCTATGATAAGACCTATGGTGTGAAATTTTATTCTTGATTTTGTGGTTTTCCTATTATGATTATTGTTTCTCACACTATGCTTATTGGTTTTAGTCAATGGCTGGAACCCGAAGGAACCATGTTAATGATGAATGCGATGAGA
Source organism: Viscum album (assembly GCA_963277665.1). Taxonomy (NCBI): domain Eukaryota; kingdom Viridiplantae; phylum Streptophyta; class Magnoliopsida; order Santalales; family Viscaceae; genus Viscum; species Viscum album. The sequence goes on along the minus strand of OY728157.1, from coordinate 458,621,876 downwards.
AATGCAATGATTTTCCCCCTGAGAAACCAAATGTTATGGGAGTTGGAATGAAAAATCTTATAGTCAAGCTCACAAAACTTTCTCAAGTTATGAATCATACAGTACTTCCAAACGAGCAAAGGAAGGAGAAACATTCTGTTTAATCCTTCATGAGGCAGCTCCACCTTCATTCAACGGGTCTTCTGATCCATTAGTGGATGAACAATGGATTAGTACCCCTGAAAGTATATTTTCAGTTCTACAATGTTCTAAACATCATAAATTCATCTTAGCAGTATATCGTTTGGAAGGTGAAGCTAATCAATGGTGGAATCCTATCAAGAATATGAGGAAAAGAGATGAAATTGAGTCCATGAAATGGGATGAGTTCAAGAACTTATTTATTAATAAGTACTTCCCTCGTATTCTTCGAAAAAATATGGAGAAGGAGTTTCTTGAACTAAATCAAATGGATGATGAATCCATTGGTACCTACAAAGAAAAATTTAAAAGACTTGAAAGGTATGCTTCTGGAATTATTATCCAACCAGAGAGTAAGATAGTTCGATTCTTTAGTGGCTTAAAACCATGTCTTTGAAGGGATTTATCCATAAGGGACTTCAATAGCTAGGAGGAAATTGTTCGATGTGCTGTCAAGGTTGAGATGGAGATTGGAGTAAGCCATTAGTCATATCGGTTTGATAAGAAGAGTATAATGGAATTCAAAGGGAAATCTGAAGACCACACTAAAAAGAAGATGAGTTTTCCCTTATGCTAAATGGGTGGAAAGAAATGTGGAGGGAGTTGTCTTAAAGGGACAAGTGAATGATTCAAATGTGGAAAAAAATGTTATCAGGCATTTGAATGCTGCAATGATGGTAAAAAGATTTCTAGTGATGCGAAAAAAGAAAAGGATACACAGAACGCACCTCCTACACTTCAATGTTACAAGTGAAAGGAAATTGGGCATTATGATAATCAATGCCCTAATCCAAGGTTTTTTTATGATGATTGACATCAACAAACTCTTAAGGCCAACGACAAAGGAATGTCGCATGCAATTTCTATCGGCGACGCGGAGTACGATAACAAACTGGTGAAAGGTACACTTACCATCCACTCTAAAGTAGCAAATGTTTTATTTGATTCTAGATCCACACACTCTTTTTTTTAAAAGAATTTTCTAAGGGTATTGTTGTATTACCTCAACAATTAGATGTTGAGTTAGTTGTGACAACTCCTAATGGAACAACGGTCGCATCAAAAGTTTAAAATTCTTCTCCGATTGAAGTTTGTGGGAAAGTGATTCCTGCAAATCATGTGATCCTTCCTATAGTGGAATTTGATGTGATTATTGGCATGGATTGGATTTATTTATATGGAGTTAATATCAATTTCTAAATAAGGGAAGTCACTTTTCATATTCCAGATCAACCTATGATCGTCTATCAATGCAAGGATGAACATAACCTTCCAGTGGAAATTTCTTCCATCTTATGGGTCTTGATTCCACTAAATGAAGGTTATTTATCTCAAATGGTTGGTGAGAAACTCTGGATTAAGAATATGCCCATTGTACGGGAGTTTGATGATATCATTCTAGAGGAATTTCTTGGTCTTCCACCAAATTGTGAAGTTGATTTTTCAATAGAACTCGTACCGGGGGATTTACCTATTTCATATACACCATTTAGAATGACCCCAATTGAGTTGCAGGAATTAAAGAAGCAACTCCAAGAGAATCTTGATAACGGATTCATACACCATAGTGCGTCGCCGTGGGGAGAACCTATTCTGTTTGTTAAGAAGAAAGATGGATCAATGAGACTTTGCATTGATTATCGAGAACTTAACATGATCACTATCAAGAAAAAATATCCTCTCCCACAAATTGATGAATTATTTTATCAACTACGTGGAGCTCAATACTTTTCCAATATTGATCTTCGTTCAGGGTATCATCAATTAAGGTTCAAAAAGGAGGATATGCTAAAGATGGATTTCTGTACAAGGTATGGACACTATGAATTTATAGTGATTCCATTTTGTCTTACTAATGCCCCTGTTCTCTTCATGGATCTAATGAATAGAGTCTTTAGAGACTATCATGATCAGTTTTTGGTAGTCTTTATAGATGATATTCTTGTCTATTCAAAGAGAAAGGAAGAACATGAAGACCACTTGAAAATTGTATTGAAGACCCTATGAAAGGAGAAGATTTTTTCAAAATTTACCAAGTATGAATTTTGTCTTCAAAAAGTTGCATTTTTGGGTCACATAATCTCAAAAGAGAGGATATCTGTGGATCCAGCAAAAAAAGTGGTTATTGAAAGATGGTCAAGACCAACAACAGTAACTGAGATATGATGTTTTTTTGGTTTAGCTAGGTACTATTGACATTTTGTGAAATATTTTTCAAGATTATCTAATCCACTCACAAGGTTTACTCGAAAAGCAGTTAAGTCCGTTTGGATAGAGGAGTGTGAAGAGAATTTCAAGGAGTAAAAAAAAGGCTATCCAGTGCACCTGTGCTCACACTTCCTTGTAGTGGAGAAATGTTTGTGATCTACAGTGATGCATCCAAGAATTTATTGGGGTGTGTTCTCATGCAAAATGATATGGTGATAGCTTATGCCTCATGACAGTTGAAAATCCATGAGCAAAATTACCCAACTCATGATTTGGAATTAGCTGCGGTAATATTTTCCTTAAAGATTTGGAGGAATTATCTTTATGGTGAAAGGTGTGATATTTATACTTATCATAAAAGTTTAAAGTATATTTTCACACAAAAGGAGATGAATATGTGCCAAAGAAGATGGTTGGAGCTGATTAAGGATTACGACTGCTCAATTCATTACCACCCTGGGAAAGCAAACATGGTGGTAGATGCATTAAGTCGATAGGACCATGCTAGCTTATACATGATAAGGATTACAAAAGATCCAATATTTATGGATTTACAAAGGCTGGATATTGGATTTATATTGTAATGGTAAAATTATTATCTTTCAAAAATGAATGTTCAACCGTCTATACATGTGAAGATTAAATATGCACAGAAAGAAGATGTAGAGTTACAAAATAAGGCGAGAAACGTTCCTGAATTCCAAATTGATTGTGATGAAATAATAAGGTTCAGGAATCGGGTTTGTGTTCCTCCCATCCCAGATTTAGAGAAGTAAATATTGGATGAAGCTCATAGTTCTTCATTCTCAATTCACCCAGGAAGCACAAAGATGTATAGGGATCGAAAAGAGTACTTCTGGTGGGATGGAATGAAAAGAGATGTTGTTGAATATGACTCTCGATGATTGGTTTGTCAACAAGATAAAGATGAGAGACAGAATTCTAAGGGGATGTTAAAACCATTACCCATACCAGAATGGAAATGCGAAAACATCACTATAGAATTTGTCACTGGACTTCCTAAAACATCCCAAGGAAATAATGATATCTGGGTTATAGTTAATCATCTTAGGAAGTCAGCACAGTTCATTGCTATTAGAGGAGATTTCTCTATTGATCAGATTTCCAGGATATATGTAAAAGAATTGGTAAGAATTCATGGAGTACCACTTTCAATAATATCTGATCGAGATCTGAGGCTTACCTCGATGTTTTGGCGAAGTCTTCAGCACACTCCAAATACCGAGTTGAGTTTCAGCACTGCTTATCTTCCACAGATAGATGGTCAGTCTAAGAGGAAAATTCAAAATTTGAATGACATGATGAGAGCTTGCTCTATGGATTTCAAAGGTGGTTGGGATCAGCACCTAGATTTGGTGGAATTTTCTAATAATAATATCTTTCACTCCAGTATTCAGATGGATCCTTATGAATCTATCTATGGAAAGAAATGCCAAACTCCATATTTCTGGGATGAAGTTGGGGAACAAAAGCTATTAGGACCTGATCTTGTTGATGAGATGGCATAAAAGGTCCGATATATTCAACAACACATAAGAGCATCTCAGAGACAACAAAAAAGTTATGTCGGCAACCGAAGAAAATACCTAGAGATTGAAGTGGGTGATGAAGTGTTCTTACGAATATCTCCCTAGAAGAGAGTAATGAGATTTGGAAAGAAGGGAAAGTTGAGCCCTAGGTTTATTGGTCCTTTGGAATTACTGGATCATTTTGGGAAGTTAGATTACTGATTGGAGTTTCCATCGGATCTCTCTCAAGTTAATGATGTGTTCCCTGTATCTCTCTTGATAAAGTACATACCTGATCCTTCACCTGTACTAAACTCAGAAGTCGTACCCCTGGAGCAAGAACTTTCTTATGAAGAACAGCCGATAGAGATTCAGGATCGCTGAGAAAAATTTCAATAAAACAAGACCACTCGCTTGGTTAATGTTTTGTGGAGGAACCACCAGTTAGAAGAAGCTGCATGGGAACTTGAGTGTATGATGAGGGAGAGGTATCCTCATCTGTTTGTTACGAAGTAACAAATTTCAAGGGCAGAATTATTTTTAAGGGGTGTATAATGTAACACCCTAGTATTTTATGAGAAATAATTTTTTTTATGTATTATGTTATACGAAACACTAATAGAATCTTTCACTACACACAACACTGGCTTGGCTTGCGTTACACGCAAGAGCAGCCTTCCTTGACAGCTTGCGTTGTACGCAATATCCAGTTTCACTAAATAATGATATATTGTTATAATATTATTATGAACTAGAGGTTGTGAATTTTATTAACCACATTTTTAATTTTATAACATTATAGTTCATCTTACACATTTTCTAGAATGAGGTTTGAGAACAAAATCATTTTTCAAAATAAAGGAACAATTTTCAAAAAAATGAAGTTTTGCCGCCTTTTGTTGGTGCACCCATTTTAAATATAATTTTTGAAAAGTTTATAAGTTTAATTTTACAAATTAAAAATCTTATTTGGAATCAAGATATAAAAATTCACATTGGATAAAGTTTTGATATTTTTCTGACAACGTTCTTATTTTGATGAACAGTAAAAATACACTAAATTTTACTTAAAAACAACATTTTTCAACAAGATGATTTATATGGATAAATTATAATAGTGAATTGTATTAAAGTATAAATAGAATATATTTTTACCATTGAATATAATTTATGTCATTATCATTGATTTTATAATGAATTCATAGGATAAATCAATTCAATCTTTCGCAATATTTTAAACAAAAAGCCATTTTTTACAACGGGATTAATATTAAATTAATTACTGCAACTTATGTGTTTTGAATTTGGAAAATTGGATTCCATATTTGGAATCATTAGGTCCAAATTCTTTTAATAGGCTAATTTTTATTTTTGGTCATTATGAATAGTAACTACGGTAAATTTTATTTACCACAATTAAAGGTATATCGGATAATTAAGGGGAAAAATAAGAATAAAAATTACCCTAACACCTAAAGAAATTATATTAGATGAATAAAAGTCTACCCATATCACCTAAGGGTCTAAATAGATTCATTTCATGGTCTTTTGACCATGAAAATGATGTAATTATTATTAAAACCAAAGAAAGTGACAATAACTCACTCTCTTAAATATTATAAGTATAATAATTTTAATTTAGTGATAAACATCGTGGAACAGCAAAACTGAATAGTATCCAGAAACCTAATAAAATTATCTACATCATGTGAATTTATTTTGAATTTTTAGGCATTAAATAATTATCATTAAAGGTGACACAATAGTTATGTTGAAATAATTTTATTGATTGAAATATCAAATAAATGGTATTAAAAATATTAAAATAAATATTATATGAACTATTTAATGTTCTCCACGAATTTTCTAGATAAATATGAACTATTATGAATCTATTAAATCTTTTATTTTGAACATAACTTCTGTGTGTATTTTATTTAAATTCAAATAAATGAATAGTGTCAAAATTGACACTATTGTTATTTTATAAAAATAACATAATATAAAATTGATTAAAAATCACAAAAATATTTAAAAATTATAAATTAAAATTTCAATGGTCTAAAATTTTATAAATTATATAATTATTGATTATTTAAAACAAATAAGATATTATTTATAATAATTTAAAATTTATAATCTTATTACCAAAAATAAAATTAAATAAATTAAATAAGGATAAATCAAGTTGATATGGTTTAAAATAAAATTCCAACGTGTCTAAATTTTATTGTTTGATGATATTACAACCCTATCTCATCTAATCTTCTAGTATGAGCCATTTTGGGGGGTTTTTAAGTTGTTTTTGATTTATTATAAATTAATATTTTTGAGTTTTCCAAAGGTGTCCCTCTCCTCCCTTATAAAAGGGAACCTCATCCCTCTCCTATTTACACAAATTTGAGCCTTCATGCTTGGAAAAACCCTTCCCAGTACTCTTCTCAACTTCCCTAGTAATATTCTATAGGTTCTGGTCTTATCAAAAGACCAACTCTAGTCCCTTAAGAAGAAGTTTAAAGGAGGCACGTCGAGGAAGAGGTAATCTTTTCTACCGATTCTTTCAAGATTCTTCCTTATTCTACATATTCTTATTTAGTTGTTTCACTGTAAATTAATAACATTAGTATAAATCATATACTGATATGTTATTATAAATATGAAACAACCCTATTTCACCTTCTATCCATCCTACGGAAAATGAAATCACCTCGTGTGCATACGTATGGAATATCGTCTCCACGCCATGGTGTAATCTGTTTTCCACCACCACCTTACTTGGATGGGTATAATGGTGTAAAGAATAACTATATATGACTATTATAACATTATACTTATTCTGAGATATTATATCATCAACTTAAATTCCATTCATATAATTATGGGAACTATATCATCACTCGTGCGTATGTACGGCCTACCGTCTCCACAATGTGATGCAACTCGTTCTACATGATCTTCATTGACTAATGTTTATATAAATAAATTGAATGAATATGTATGATGTATATTACACTAATACCATTCTTTAAATGAGGTATCTATAACCTAAAAAAGAGCAATAAGAATTTATTTGACAAAACATGCATAAGAACATAAAGCAATGAACACTCGAATAACAAGTAGCAATGAAATATTATTAATAAGCAGATAATAATATGACCATATATGATATCATAATAATTACTATAATTCTAGAATAAGTCAATGACATTATTTAAATCATTATACAGGAGATTCAGATACGTACACAGCTTTTGGACCTAAGGTAAGGGATATTTTTGAAAATCTCTTTTTTATCCGAGATTTCTTATACGTAAGTATTTACTAGGGTTATATTTTTCATCCATGTCCATAATTTTTTTTTCATAAAGTGTTTAATATTCATCCATGTATTTTTAAATTCATGTTTACCCCTCTTTGAATTTTACATTGTGTTATGGAAAAAATATTTCTTTTTTTTAACCATACGAGGAACTTTTTGACTTTTCCGGAAAAAGTACAAGGAGAATGTTTTTTTAACTTATACGACATGAATGGATTTTTATGATTTCAAAGAACATTATTTCCATGAAGCTTCCTTTACAAGTTTTCAAGTTTATTTTTAGTTTACTTCTTTAAGCTTAAAATTTTATGACATGTTAAGAAAGGAAAAAAAAATTGAAGTAGAAAGGATATTTTCCTCAAGAATGGAGTTAATGTGTTCTATCAAAATTATTTTCCATCTAAGATAATATAGGGTTGTGTTTCTATCCCTATTCTTTTCCTTGATTTGATTATGTTATGATGGAATTATTTTTAGGAAGTCATTTTATCTTATATACGATGGAATGATGTTTATGAATCCCATTTTTATTACATGGTTCATGCTATGATATATGATTTAAGATTTTGTGGCAGACATAAGAATGGTATCATTATGAGATGGGTGGGACCTATATCTCCCTTCAATGCATTGGGTAAAGATTTACATCTCACAATACAGACATGGATGGAATGGAATGTTAATCTGGTTCAGTGATATAGGACTAGAACGAGGAGTGAACTCGGTTCAGAAAGGGACTTTGTCCGCTATGATAGTCTTAGAAATGAGTCTTGACTAATATGAAATTATTTTCTATGATTATGTGTGTATGCCATAATGTTTCATGTTTTATGTTATGATTATTGCGACTACATTTCACTACTATGATTTATCCCATGTTATGATATTATGATCTCTTTTTCAGGTTAAGATTCTCAAAATGTTATGTTCTTATGAATATGATATGATTGATATATCTTTCATTTACCCTTACTGAGCATTTGAGCTCACCCTTTTGTATGTTTTCTTTTCCCCAGGTTAGGGAGAAGGGTATAAAAAAGGATATTCCAAAAGGGACACTAAATATGATGAAATAAATAGGAGACAATATAGATGCTTTATGAACCAGTTGTTTATGTTTCCCAGTTTCTAAAGACACTATAACTATACGGTTCTTTCATGGTTTTGTTAAATTTTTTAATAAGTATGCTTCAATTCCGAAGTAATAACAATGCATGTAAAGTATGGGTCAATATAATATTATTATGAACTAGAAGTTATGAATATTATTAACCTCATTTTAAATTTTATAACATTATATTTCATCTTACACATTTCCTAGAATGAGGTATGAGAACAAAATAATTTTTTTGAATAAAAGAACTATTTTTCAAAAAATGTAGTTTTGCCGCCTTTTGTTGCTACACCAATTTTAAATCTAATTTTTGAAAAGTTTATAAGTTAAAATTTACAAATTAAAGATCTTATTTTGAATAAAGATATAAAAATTTACATTGGATAAAGTTTTGAAATTTTTCTGACAACATTCTTATTTTGATGAATAGTAAAAACACGCTAAATTTTACTTAAAAACAACTTTTTTTCATTAGGATAATTTATATGGTTAAATTATAACATTAAATTGTTTTAAATTTTAAATAGAATATATTTTTACCATTGAATATAATTTTTGTCATTAGCATTGATTTTACATTGAATTCGTAGGATAAATCAATTCAATCTTTTACAATATTTTAAACAAAAACCAGTTTTTTTTCAATGGGATTAATTTTAAATTAATTACTGGAACTTCTGTGTTTTGAATTTGGAAAAATTTATTCCATTTTTGAAATCATTAGGTCCAAATTATGTTAACAGTCTGCTTTTTATTTTTGGTCATTATGAATAGTAACTACGGAAAATTTTATTACTAGAGTTAAAGGTATATCGGGTAATTAAGGGTAAAAATAAGATTATAAAATTACCCTAAAACCTACCGAATTTTTATTGGATGAATCAAAGTCGACCCATATAACCTAATGGTTTAAATAGATTCATTTCATGGACTTTATACCGTGAAAATGATGTAATTATTATTAAAAACAATGAAAGTGACAACATGTCACTCTCTTAAATCTTATAAGTATAATACTTTTAATTTAGTGATAAACTTCATGAAACTTCGAACATGAATATTCTATAGAAATATAATAAAATTATCTACATCGTGTGAATTTATTTAGAATTTTTAGGGATTAAATAATTATTATTAAAGGAGACACAATAGTGATGTTGAAATTATTTTATTGATTGAAATATCAAATAAATGGTTTTAAAAATATTAAAATTAATATTATATAAACTATTTAATGTTCTCCACGAATTTTATAGATAAATATGACCTGTTATGAATATATTAAATCTGTTATTTCGAACATATATTCTGTGTGGATTTTATTTGAATTCCAATAAATGAATAGTGTCAAAATTGGCACTATTGTTATTTTATAAAAATAACATAATATAAAATTGTTTAAAAAACACAAAATAATTTAAATATTATAAATTAAAATTCATATGTTCTAGAATTTTATATATTATCTAATTATGGGTAATTTACAACACATAATTAATTATTTTTAACAATTTAAAATTTAGAATCTTATTACCACAAATAAAATTAAATAAATTAAATAAGGATAAATCAAGTTGATAAGGTTCACAATAAATTTCCAACATGTCTAAATTTTATAGTATGATAATATTAAGACCCTATATCGTCTAATATTATAATATTATTCATTTTTGGTTGTTTTTAAGTGGGTTTTGATATATTATAAATTAATATTTTTGAGGTTTCCAAAGGTACCCCTCTCCTCCCTTATAAAAGGGCACCTCCTCCCTCTCATATTTACACAAAGTTTAGCCTTAAAGCTCATACAACCCCTGACCATTACTCTTCTCAACTTCCCTAGTAATATTATGGAGGTTTTTTTCTTCTCAAAAGACCAACTCTAGTCCCTTAATAAGATGTTTAAAGGAGGCACATCAAGGAGGAGGTAATCTCTTCTACCAATTTTTTCAAGTTTCTTCCTTCTAATACTTCCTCTTATTTATTTGTTTCATTATAAAGTCATAAAATACGTATAAATAATATACTGATATGTTATTATAAATATGAGACAACAATATTTCATCTTCTATCCATCCTACGGAAAATGAAATCATCGCGCGTGTGAACGTACGGAATACCGTCTCCACGCCGTGGTGTAATCTGTTTTCCACCACCACCTTACTTGAATGTGTATAATGGTGTAAAGAATAACTATATATTATTATTATAAAATGATACTAATTCTTATAAATTATATCATCCACTCCAAGACCCATCAATAATTATGGTAACGATATCGTCGCTCGTGTGTACATACGGCTTACCGTCTCCACGATGGGATGTGATTCATTATACATGATCTTCACTAAACCATGATTATATAAACGATTTGAATGAACAAATATGATATATATTATAATATTACCATTCTGTAAATGATGTTTCTATAACCTAAAAATATCAATAAGAATTTATTTGACAGAACTTGCATAAGAACATAAAGCAATGAACACCCGAATAACAAGTAGCAATGAAATATTACTAATAAGAACCTAAGAATGGCCCTATATGATATCATAAAATTGCGTATGATTCTCAAATAATTTAATGACATTATTTAAATCATTATACAGGAGTTTAGGACATGTAAAAAGCATATTGTACCTAAGTTAAGGGAAAATCCCGCAATCTCATTTTTATCCGAGATTGTTTAAACTTCAGAATTTACTGGGGAATATTTATCATTCACATCCTGTTTCCTCAATATGTAATATTATTTCTGTAGATACCCAAGCTTTATGTACATGGAAATTAAATTACTTTTTTGGAATACTTAATACATAATAAAAACCAACACACAAGGAACGTAATAGTTTAGTGTCTCTTGAAACTCGAAACATAATCTTCTAATCCTGGTGAAAGATCTTCAACATCTCCCATAAAGATATTCCCCTTTTGTTTTCATACCTAAAACATTTCTTTATAACCTAGGGAAAAGAAAAAACATATAAAGGGTGAGCTCAAATGATCATTAAGGGTAAGCATTGAGAAAATAAAACAAACCATATACATTTGAACTTAAAAACATGAACAAAATATTTAAACATCAAAATCCTGAGCAATGACATAAAACATGGTTGTACGTAAGGAAATGATCATAATGGAACATCAATAATGATAAAATATAATGGTAATAAAACATTTAATTGTTTGAAATTATTAATCACATGATATTATTTCCATAGTAGACAAGGCATTGCCGCCAAGACCGTCTTAGTAGACAAAGTCCCTTTTTGAATCGAGTTCACTCCTCGTTCCAGTCCTGTATCACTGAACCGGATTAACTTACCATTCCATCCATTTATATCTCATGAGATATAAATCCTTACCCAATGCATTTGAGGGAGATATAGGTCCCATCCATCTCATAATTAAATCATTCTTACTTGTTCCACAAAATAAACATAAATCATTCATCATAACCCAAATAATAAAATGGGTTTCATAAACATCATCCCATCATCACATAATCCATATAAAAAATGGATATAATTTCATCATAAGAATAATAAAACCATGGAAATAATAGAGACATTATACTTGAAACATAATCATACTAAATAATGTCATCTTAGATGAAAAATATTTTTGACAAAACATTTGAAATGAATTTTGAGGAATATTTCCTTTATTCATCAAAATCATTTTCTTTTCACAAAATGCCATTCAATTTTAAAAGAAAAGGATTTTGTTGAAAAAAATCATGAAATCTTGTATATTAATCTTCAAGAAAATTAGGCATTATGAAACCATAAAAATCTGTTCATGCTGTATAAGTTAAAAAAACATTCTGGTTGTACTTTTGTAGGAAAAGTCAAAAAGTACCTTGTATGGTAAACAAAAGAAAGATTCCTTACATACCATGTAGTAAAAGTCAAAATGGGTAAAAATGACTTTAAACATACATGAAACAATTTTTAGAAAATAGGTACATTTATGATAAATATAACCCCATTAAATACTTACGAATAAATAATCTTAAATAAATACGAGATTGGAAAAGTTATCCCTTACCTTATGTCCGATATGCTTCGTATGTATCTGAAACTACTGTATAATGATTTAAATAATGTCATTGACTTATTACATAATCATATTAATTGTTATGATATCATATATGGTTCACTTATGACTTTATATTACCCGTTCTTTTGTAAATTCCATGATAAAACATCATTTTGGGTAAAATCATTTTATTTATCGTACGTGTTTGGACATGTTGTTATTGATATTATTATTACTTATATCATGATTTAATTACTTCCACAATTTAAATAATTATTTATATATCATATATATTCATTATAAATATATATATATATAATAGATAGATAAAAGAAATGAAATACGCTATTCATGAAGACGGTAGACCGTACGTACGCATGAAAGCTGTTTTCCATTCCTTATTGACTTGAATGGAAATAAGCAGATGACATATATATGTATAAATAAATCCAGTATCTTTATAATATCATATATTTATTCATTATATATACTTTATAATCATTCTTGAATGGTTAACATGGAGAATGAATCTAATCGCGTCGCGGAGATGGTAATCCATGCGTACGCACAAGCGATGATATCGTTCCCATAATTATGGAATTGAATTGGAGTGGATGATATAATATCTCAGAATCAGTATGATGTTATAATAACTATATATATTTATTCTTTACACCATTATAACTATCATTGTAAGGTGGTGGTGGGAAAACATATTACACCTCGACGTGGTGACTGTATTCCGTACGTACGCACGCGTGGTGATTTCATTTTCCATAGGATGGATAGAAGGTGAAATGGGGTTGTTTCATATTTATAATATCATATTAGTATATTGTTGATACTTATTGTATTACTTTACAATGAAACAACTAAATAAGAATAAGTTGAAGAAGAAAGAAACTTGAAAGAATCGGTAGAAGAGATTACCTCTTCTTTGACGCACCTCTTTTGAGCTTCCTCTTAAGGGACTAGAGTTGGTTTTTTGAGAAGACCAGGACCACCCGAATGTTTCTAGAGAAGTGGAGAAGATAAATGTGAAGGGTTTTTCTGAGCCTGAAGGCTCAAATTTTAGTGAAGAGGAAAGGGGGGAGGTGCCCTTTTATAAGGGAGGAGATGAGCACCTTTGGAAACCTCAAAAATATTAATTTAATCTAAATTCAAACCCCACTTCATTCTTCCAAAATGACTAAAATCCGAAGATTAGATGTGATAGTGTTGTAATCTCATCAACCAATAAAATTTAGACGTGTTGTAAATTTATTTTAAACCTTATCAACATGATTTATCCTTATTTAATCTATTTAATTTTTTTGTGGTAATAATATTCTAAATTTTAACTTTTTATAAATAATTACTTATGTGTTATGAATTATCAATAATTGGATAATTTATGACATTTTAGACCATATAAATTTAAATTTATAAATTTTAAATATTTTGGTAATTTTTAAACAATTTAATAATATGTTATTTTTATAAAATAACAAGAGTGTTATTTTTGACACTATTCATTTATTTGAATTTAAATAAAATCCACACAGGGGATATATTCAAACAAAAATATTTAATAGACTCCTAACACGACATATTCATCTAGAAAATTTTTATAGAACATTAATTAGTTCATAGAATATTTATTTTAATATTTTTAAAACAATTTGTTTGATATTTCTCTTAAAGAAATTATTACTACAATATTTTTTGTATAATTATTTAATATACTTATTTTTTCATAAAAATTAAAAATAAAATGCTATTATGAATATAAATATAATATATTACATAATAATATTTTTAATTAAATTTATTATCTTAAAATAATGACATATAAATTGTTATATTTATTAAATTATGAAAGTGACAACTTTGACATCATTTAAAATAAAATAATATAAATGTTCTGATCTCTTTTATACAGCTCCAAATAGTCCCCAAGTCAACCCTTGGATTATTATAGTATATATATAATCGACCAATAAGTTTTGGTCAAGTGTTTTGGTCTTTTGATGGGTATTATTACTTTAATAAAAACTATATTATTGATTTTTCACTAAGTAAATAATTTCCGCATCATTAATGTATAAGATATTAAGGTAATTAAATATATCTTAAAATTTAAAAATAAATTAACATAACAAATAAAAACATTTTAGATTTCAAATTTGTATTTATAATTGAATTTATATTCTGTGTAACCTTATATTAAAAATACATTACTTATTAAAGTTTAAGTGAGACATATTTCACATTCTTTAAAATAAATAAATTAAAGGTCTTAATCACATCCAAGTGGGTTCCAATGGATTCCAATTCAACCCAAATGTTCCTTATAACGAAATATAATCATCCAATTATATTAATACAAGTGTTATGCTAATTTGATAATATTATATTTGCCCTTAATTACCCGATTTACCTTTAACTGTGGTAAATAAAATATACCGTTGTTACTATTCATAGTGCCCAAAAATAAAGTAGTCGATTAAGATAATTTGGAAATTTTAATTCCAAATATGGAATCCATTTTTCCAAATTCAAATCACATAAGTTTCAAAAATTAATTTAAAATTAATCCTGTTGTTAAGAAAACGATTTTTAAAAGTTAAAACATTGCAAAAGATTTAAATGATTTTACCTATGAATTCAATGTAATATCAATGATAATGATATAAATTATATTGAATGGTAAAAATATATTATATTTATACTTTAAAACCATTCAATATTATAATTTAAACATATAAATTATTACGATAAAAAATGTTGTTTTTAATTAAAATATAGCATGTTTTTACTATTCATTATAACATGAATGTTATCAGAATAATATGAAAAATTTATACAAATTAAATTTTCATATCCTGATTCCATATAAGAATTTTATTTTTTAAAATTTAACTTATAAACATGTCAAAAATTAGATTTAAAGTGGGTTCACCATCGAAAGGCGGTAAGACTATATTTTTGAAAAATACTTAATTTACCTGAAAATTTTATTTTATTCTCATACCAATTTCTATAATATGTGTAAGATGAATTATAATTTCATAAAATTAAAAATGTAGTTATTACTATTCATAATGGCTAGTTTATTATAATATTAAAACAATATATCGTTTTTTAGTAAAACTCAGTATTGCGTACAACACACGCAATGGAGGAAGGTCGCTCTTGCGTGCGACACAATCCAAGAGTAGTGTTTGCGTATACTACAAGATTGTACAGTGTTGCATATAGCGCAAGATAATCTTGTTGTAGCGTATAACACGAGACATCAAAGAAATTAAAATTAATCTTTCTCATAAAATTTTGAGTTGTTACATTCTACCCCCTTAAAATGAATTTCACCCTCAAAATTCGTTGGGGTTATAAATTTTTTACTACTTGAAAGTGTCATTCGTAGAAACCCACATCGTAAAAAATAATTCTAAAACATCATTTTAAAACGTAATGTTAGAGACATAATGGATACCCAAAGTAACTTATCACTGGGTTTCCACAAAGGAGAATATAGGTGAAAATATGGATATGGAAGAGAAATCTAACCATCAAGTTCTTATAGAGAGTGGTAGATAACATGGCTCTGAAAAAAACAACAATCACAAAGCCATAAATTTGTGATGATATAAGGTACCATCTAATTCATTGGATATGAGGGTACTTGGACAACATTTTTGGTTTTCAATATCATTTCCCTAATGTTGATGAATTAAAAGAAATACTCACTTGATTTTGGTACAATCTCACTGTTGTTCATGCCTTGAACAATTTCCACTTCATCTATTAAAGAAATGAAGTTGAATTTGTCATTTGTGAAGTGTTAGCAGATCATGCGATAGAATGATGGGTCATTCCATCTGTCTCAAACAAAAGGTTAGCCAAAATTATCAAATATAAATAAGTCCATCTATGGTGAGGTTAATCGTATATGATTCCAAAAATAGACTTATACTTCATCACCTAATAAAATAAAACTAGTTTCTACTAACTAGGGACTTCTTATAGTCCAGAGGTAGGCAATAAAGGCATGTCTCACTTCGGTTGTGGGTTCGATTCCCGCATACTTGTCCGACGTGATGGGTTGTCGCTCATCCTGCACGTTGTCCTTTTTCTAAAACTACACTATTATAACTTTCCAGAAATAATATCGAAAAAATGTTCTATCCTTAAACAATAATATATGATGTCTAACTTAATCTATTCTAATCTTTAGGCTTACCCAAACTCACAGTATAAGGAAAAATATTGATAGAGAGTTCATCTACCAAGCATGTAAATTCCGTCATTTATGCCCATATATCATAAGATATGCCTTGTTGGTCACATTACAAACATTTCAATGCCTTAATCATGTATTATCATGAAAAATGAATACCCATTGAACCTTAGTGAAACATGAATACAGTTAAAATTTAACTCTTTCCAAATACCGAAATCCCAAAAATTCTATATACTCAAACCATGATATCACTTAGTCCTTATATCAATCATGAGCTCATGAATACTATCAAACATATTATTTTCTCCTTATCCATTAATTATGTGCATAACATCTACTTTCCAAAAATATTTCAATCAATTTTGAAGGATACTAGTACCATATAATTATCGGAAACCACAATAAACCATTACATAGATATTCCAATGTTCCACAATACTATAAATGAGATTCCACAACATTATTTTAGAATCCCTTTACATAAACACATAAACACTCCATCACATCGTTGTCATACTCAAAATTTCTAATAGTGATCGCATGTGACTTCCCTTTGTCATTTTCCTTAATAGGTTGTTGATGTCGTTCATTATTAACCCTTGGATTAGGGCATTGGTTAGCATAATGCTCCATTTCCTTGCAATTGTATCATTGAAGTGTTGGTGGAGCGTTCTCTGTAATCTTTTCTCTATTCAAATCATTAACTACCTTTTTATCATTACTTCGACACTCAACTGCTCAATGACCTTCTTTTCCACACTTAAAACATTTTCTAGTACCTTTTAGACAATCTCCACCATGCTTCATTCCACACTTTGAGCATAAAGAAACATTCATATTCTTTTCACCATTGTTTTGAGATTTCTCCTTCAACTCCATCTTTCGTTTCATGTCAAAACCATGAGATGGATATTTAACACCATCATCAAGTTCCACCTTGATATCACAATGCACAATTTATTCATAGCTACTGAAGTCTCTTATCGCTAATTCCCTTCGAAGACTTGGTTTTAATCCATTGAAGAATCGACCATCTTTACTTTCAGGTTGATGATATATCCAGATGCATACCTTGCAAGCCTTGTAATATTTTCTTCTTATATATCAACATATTCATCATACTTTTGTTTAAGCTCAACGAACTCCTCCATATTTTTTCGAAGAATACGAGTGAAGTACTTGTTGAAAAAAATGTTCTTGAACTCATTCCATTCCACAGATTCAATTTCATATTAGGGCCTTGTATTCTTAATTAGAGTCCACCACTGGTCTGCTTCACCTTCTAAACGGTAAACATCTAAAATGACTTTTTTATGTTCTGAACATCGAAGTGTGGAAAATATATTTTCAATGGTACTGATCCATTGTTCAGCAATAAGTGGATCAGAAGACCCATTGAAAGAAGGTGGATGTTACCTCATGAAGGACTCAATAGAATATTGTTCCCTTCTCTGCTCATTTGGAAGTCCAGAATGATTCATAGCTTGTGTAAGTATAACAATAATATTTTTCACTCCAACTCTCATAACGTTGGTTTGTTCAGGAGAACAATCATTGCATCGTCCATTACATTGATCAACACGGTTCCTTCAGGTTCATCCATTGTCTAAAACCCAAAAAGAATAGTGTTAGAGGCAAACTCATGCTAGGAAAACAACATAATAAAGCCGGAGTACCTTCAATATCTAACATTATAGGTTTAATTATAATATTGTTACCATAATTCTAGGACTATAACCTATACTTATACTTAACCTTAGGGACATCCCTATACATACCTTATAAATATCTCTTGGGATCTCACTAAAGTTTTCACATCCTGGTTTCCAAAGGTTAACTAAACCTTTCCTCTGATAGCAACTATAGAGACCCAAGCTTGATGTACATGGACATTACATTACTTTTGCGGAATACTTAAATACATAACAAAAACCAACACATAAGGACAGTAATAGTTTAGTGTCTTTGGAAACTCGGAACATAATCTTCTAATCATGGTGAAAGATCTTTAACATATCCCATAAAGATCTTCCCCTTTTGTTTTCTTACCTAAAATCTTTCTTTATATCTCGGGGAAAATAAAACATATAAATGGAGATCTCAAATGCTCAGTAAGGGTAAGCATGGAGAAAATAAAACAAACCATATACATTTCAACTTAAAAACATAAATATAATATTTAAACATCAAAATCTGGAGCAATGACATAAAACATGGCAGTACGTAAGGCATTGACCATAATGGAACATAAATCATGATAAAATAGCATGGGAATAAAACATTTTTTATGGAAAACCATTAAGCACATGATATGATTTCCAAAGTATCCAAGGCATTACTGCCAAGACCATCTTAGTGGATAAAGTCCCGTTTTGAATCGAGTTCACTCCTCGTTCTAGTCCCGTATCACTGAACCAGAATAACTTACCATTCCAACCATGTCTATCTCATGAGATATAAATCTTTACCCAATGAATTGGAGGGAGATATAGGTCCCAACCATCTCATAATGAAATCATTCTTACTTGTACCACAAAATAAACATAAATCATTCATCATAACCCAATGAATAAAATGGGTTTCATAAACATCATCCCATCATCACATAATCCATATAAAACAAATGTATATCATTTTTTAATAAGAATAATAAAACCATGGAAATAATAGAGACATTATAATTGAAATATAATCATACTAAATAATGTAATCTTAGATGGAAAATAGTTTTTACAAAATACATGAAATAAATTTTGAGTAAAATGGCCTTTCTTCTTAGAAATCATTTTCATTTCACAAAATCCCATTCAATTTTAAAAGAAAATGATTTTGTTGAAAATAATAATTAAATCTTGTAGAGTAATCTTCATGAAAATTAGGTGTGATGAAACCGTAAAAAAAATTTCATTCCATATAAGTTAAAAAAACATTCTTCTCGTACTTTTGCAGGAAAAGTCAAAAAGTACCTTGTATGGTAAAAAAAGAAAGATTCCTTACATACCACATAGTAAAATTAAAAAATGGGTAAAAAGGGATTTAAACATACATGAAGCCATTTCTAGAAAACATTGTCATGGATGATAAATATAACCCCAGTAAATACATACAAATAAACAATCTCTGATAAAAACGAGATTAGAAAAGTTATCCTTTACCTTATGTATGATATGCTTTTTATGTATCTGAAACTCCTATATAATGATTTAAATAATGTCATTGACTTATTACAGAATCATATTCATTGTTATGATATCATATATGGTTCACTTATGACTTTATATTACCTGTTCCTTTGTAAATTCCATGTTAAAGCAGCGTTTTGGGTAAAATCATTTTATTTATCGTATGTGTTTGGACATGTTGTTCTTGATATTATTATTACTTATATCATGATTTACGTACTTATAGAATGTAAATAATGATTTATATATCATATATATTCAGTATATATATATATATAATAGATAGATAAATGAAATGAAATGCACCGTTCATGGAGACGGTAGGCCGTACGTACGCATGAATGTTGTTTTCCTTTCCTTATTGACTTGAATGGAAGTAAGTAGATGACATATATATATATATATATACATAAATACAATATATTTATCATTTAATATATTTATTCATTATATATACTTTATAATCATTCTTTAATGGTTAACATGGAGAATGAATCTCATCGCGTCGTGCAGACGGTAATCTGTACGTACGCACAAGCGATGATATCGTTCCCATAATTATTGAATTTAATTGGAGTAGATGATATAATATTTCAGAATCATTATGATGTTATAATAACTATATATAGTTATTCTTTACACCACAATACTCATCCATGTAAGGTGGTGGTGGGAAAACAGATTACACCACAGCGTGGAGGCGGTATTCCGTACGTACGCACGCGTGGTGATTTCATTTTCCATACGATGGATATAAGATGAAATAAGGTTGTTTCATATCTATAATATCATATTAGTATATTGGTGATACTGATTGTATTACTTTACAATTATACAACTGAATAAGAGGAAGTTGAAGAAGAAAGAAACTTGACAGAATCGGTAGAAGAGATTACCTCTTCTTCGACGCACCTCTTTTAAGCTTCCTCTTAAGGGACTAGACATGGTATTTTGTGAAGAACTGAACCTCCAGAATGTTTCTAGGAAAGTGGAGAAGTGAAATGGGCAGGGTTTTTCTGAGCTTGAAGGCTCAAATTTTTGTGAAGAGGAGAGGGGGGAGGGGCCCTTGAGGGGCACCTTTGGAAACCTCAAAAATATAAGTTTATATAAATTCAAACCCCACTTAAATCTTCCAAAATGACTCAAATATGAATCATAGATGATATAGGGTTGTAATCTCATCAACCAATAAAATTTATTCATGTTGAAAATTTATTTTAAACCTTAACAACTTGATTTATCCTTATTTAATCTATTTAATTTTATTTGTGGTAATAATATTCTAAATTTTAAATTGTTATAAATAATTACTTATGTGTTCTGAATTATACATAAGTAGGAAATTTATGACATTTTATCCATAAAAATTTCAATTTATAATTTTTAAATATTTTTGTGATTTTTAAACAATTTAATAATATGTTATTTTTATAAAATAACAATACTGTTAATTTTGACACTATTCATTTATTTGAATTTAAATAAAATCCACACAAAGGATATATTCAAACCAAAATATTTAATAGACTCCTAGAAAGTCATAATAATCTAGAAAATTTGTATATAACATTAATTAGTTCACATATTATTTATTTTAGTATTTTTATAACCATTTGTTTTATATTTCCCTTAATGAAGTAATTACTACAACATTTTTGTATAATTATTTAATATACTTATTTTGGCATAAAAATTAAAAATAAAATACTATGATGAAGATAAATATAATATATTTCATAATAATATTTTTACATGAATTTATCATCTTTAAATAACAACATATAAATTTTTATATTCATTAAATTTTGAAAGTGACAACTTTGACATCATTTAAAATAAAATAATATAAATGTCCTAATCTATTTTATACAGCTCCAAATGGTCCCCAAGTAGACCCTTGGATGTTTATAGGATCTATATACTCGGAAAATAAGTTTTGGTCAAGTTTTTGCGTCTTTTGATGTGTATTATTACTTTAATAAAAACTATATTATTGATTTTTCACTAAGTAAATAATTTCCGCATCATTAATGTATAATCTATTAAGGTAATTAAATCTGTATTAAAAATTACAAATAAATTAACATATCAAATAAAAAAAATTTATCTTTCAAATGAGTATTTATAATCTAATTTATATTCTGTATAACCTTATATTAAAAATAGTTTACTTATTAAAGTTTGAGTGATACATATTTCAATTTCTATAAAATAAATAAATTAAAGGTATTAATCACATTCAAGTGGGTTCCAATGGATTCCATTGCGACCAAAATATTACTTATGATTAAATATAATCATCCAATTATATTAATATATGTTTTAGGCTAATTTTATAATATTATATTTACCCTTAATTACCCGATTTACCTTTAACTATGGTAAATAAAATTTACAGGAATTACTATTCATAGTGCCCAAAAATAAAACGTAGTCTATTAACATAATTTGGAACTAATTATTCCAAATATGGAATCCATTTTTCCAAATTCAAATCACAGAATTTGTAGTAATTAATTTAAAATTAATCACGTTGTTTAGAAAATGATTTTTAGAAGATAAAACATTGCCAAAGATTGAAATGTTTTTACCTATGAATTCAATGAAAAATTAATAGTAATGAAATACATGATATTGAATGGTAAAAATATATTATATTTATACTTTATAACCATTAAATATTATAATTTAATCATATAAATTATTAATATGAAAAAAGTTGTTTTTAATTAAAATATAGAGTGTTTTTATTATTCATTATAATATGAAAGTTATCAAAATAATATGAAAAAATTATCCAATGTAAATTTTTATATCCTAATTTGAAAGAAGAATTTTATTTTTTCAAATGTAACTTATAAACACGTTAAAAACTAGATTTAAATTGGGTGCACCATCAAAAGGAAGTAAAACTGTATTTTTTGAAAAATATTTATTTTACTTGAAAAATTTATTTTCTTCTCATAGAAATTTCTAAAATATGTGTAAGATGAATTCTAATTTCATAAAATTCAAAATGTAGTTACTACTATTCATAATTTCTAGTTCATAATAATATTACAACAATATATCGTTGTTTATGGAAACTCAGTATTGCGTACAACACACGCTATCGAGGAAGGTCGTTCTTGCGTGCAACACAACCCAAGAACAGTGTTTCTGTATACTACAAGCTCGTACAGTGTTGTGTATAGTGCAATCTAATCTTGCTGTAGAATATAACACAAGATTTACTTATGTATATAACGTTTTCTAACCTTATGTTTGAGAAAGATGGAATGACCTATCATTCTATCGCATGATCTGCTAACACTTCACGAAAGAAAAATTCAACTTCATTTCTTTAAGAGATGAAGTAGAAACTGTTCAAGGCACAAACAATAGTGTGATTGTACCAAAATCAAGTAATTATTTCTTTTTATTCTTCAACATTAGGGAAATTATCTTGAAAACCAAAAATGTTGTCCTAGTACCCTCATATCCAATGAATTAGATGACACCTTAGATCATCACAAATTTATGGATTTATGATTGTCTACTTTTTCATGGCCATGTTCTCTACCACTCTCTATCATAACTTTATGGTTATATTTCTCTTCCATATCCATATTTTTACCGATATTCTCTTATGAGGAAACCTAGTGATGAGTTACATTGGGTATTCATTATGTTTCTAATGATCCTTTTTAAAATGATTATTTAGTATTCCTTTTTATGATGTGGGTTTCTATGAAAGAAAAGTTCAAGCAGTAATCCATTTATAACCT
This sequence comes from Viscum album, assembly GCA_963277665.1. NCBI lineage: Eukaryota > Viridiplantae > Streptophyta > Magnoliopsida > Santalales > Viscaceae > Viscum > Viscum album. The sequence goes on along the minus strand of OY728157.1, from coordinate 458,598,308 downwards.
TGATGAATTTCGAGGGCGAAATTCATTTTAAGGGGGGTAGAATGTAACACCCCAAGATTTTATGAAAAATATTCATTTAATTTCATTGATGTCATGTGTTGTACGCTTCACCAAAATTATCTTGTGCTATACACAACACCATATTAGCTTATATTATACGCAAACACTATTCTTGGATTGTGTTACACACAAGATAAACCTTCCTCAATAGCGTGTGTTGTACATAATACTGAGTTTCACTAAACAATGATATATTATTATAATATTATTATAAACTAGCAGTTATGAATAGTAATACCCACATTTTGAAAATTTATAAATTTTATCTTTCAAAATGGACTTTATTTTTGGATTCATAATATTGAAGTCAGCTTAGGGTGACTTTTTAATATTTTTCGGAAAACTTTCAATTTTTGATGAATAGTGAAAAACACTGAGTTATAGTTTAAAACCATTTGTTTTAAATAATTATTTATTTTATTTAAATTTATTTTAGGTCAAAATAGATACATAATACCTATATAAGTTCAATGTAATTCATTAAAGTCATTTTACAATAATTTTAGATATATAAAATTTTATTGAACTTTTTACCATCTTTTACCCACCTCCTAGGAGAATTTCCAAATTTATATAAAAAATAATATCACCGCACCCATGAGTGGAATTTCAAAAATCCAAGATACATAGTTAATATCAAGGAGTGAAATTTGGTTCAATAAGATAAAAATAATTTTTTCTGAATAGTAACCTTTTACTTTTAGTTACCACGGTTAAAATTAAATAGGGTAATTAAGGGTGAAAATGATACTATTATTACCCTAACACATGTCCTAATTCTATTGGATACATTTAATTCGACCAAAAACAACCTTAGGAATAAAATATGACCATTTAGGTCCACTTGGATTAGATTACAACATTTATTATTGTTTAATTCAAAGAAGAGTTAAAAGAGTTAAAATCAAAGTTTAATAACTAAAACATTTTTAATATAGGGTTATAAAAAAGATAAATTAAACTATAAATATTCATTAAAAATATAAAAAAAATTAATACATAATTATATTTTATTTATAATTTTTATACATTAAATAAATTATGTTATTTATGACACGATGATGATGAAGTAATTGCCTTATTAATGAAATATTAACATAATTGATGTTATAAATACACAAATAAATGTAATTTGATAATTTTTATGAATTCCACTAATTTTTTATGTTAATAAGACATTTTAGTATTGATTTAATTAACTTTTTTCGATCTAATCATGCTGTTATGATTTTCACAGAAATCAATTACCAAATGGTGTCGAAATTGACATAAAATTGTTTTTAAAACAAATATTATATTATTAATTGATATTCCATTCCTAAAAATATAAGGATCGGAATAATTACTTATATAAGGATATATATATTAATAATGGACCACTTTTGGTTCGTTTTTTAGTTTATAGTAAGTTTATTAACCATATATTTTAAGAAAACAAGAAGACACAATAAAAGTTAAATTATTTAACATAGAGTTAAATCTAAATGATAAGGTTAAAATAGTAACCTAAACTTGTCTAAAACCTATTGGTTGAGATGATTTAGACCCATAACCATTTTATATTTGAAATAAATTAATTTTGATCTATTATAAATCGAATATGACTTTACTATAAAATAATATTATATGTTTTTCCTAAGGTGCCCCTCTCCTCCCTTATAAAAGGGAACCTCCTCCCTCTCCTCTTTACACCATTTTGAGCCATCAATCTCGACCAAACCCTGCCCATTTCCCTTATAAACTTCCATAGAAACATAATAGAGATCCTAGTATTCTTCAATTACATACTTTAGTGCCCTAAGAGGAGGTTTAGAGAAGGCGCGTCAAAGAAGAGGTAATATCCTTTACCGATTCTTTCAAATTCATTTCTTCTTCTACATCTTCTTCTTTTGTTGTTTCATAATAAATTAATAACAATAATATAATAATATGTTATTATAAATATGAAACAACCCTATTTCACCTTCTATCCATCATACAGAAAATGAAATCACTGCATGTGCGTATTTACGGAATATCATCTCCACGCTGTGGTGTAATATGTTTTTCACCACCACCTTACTTGGATGGGTATAATGGTGTAAAGAATAACTATATATGATTATTATTACATTATTCTAATTCTGATATATTATATCATCCACTCCAATTCCATTCAATAATTTTGGGGATGATATCATCGCTCGTACGTATGTACGGATTACCCTCTCCACGACCCGATGAGATTCATTCTCCATGTTAACCATTCAAGAATGATTATAAAGTATATATAATGAATAATAATGAAATATAAGAAATAATAATTATACTGGATTTATGTATATATATATATGTCATCTACTTACTTCCATTAAATTCAATATGGAAATGAAAACAACGTTCATGCGTATGTACGGCCTACCGTCTCCATAAACAGTGTATTTCATTTCATGTATCTATCTATTATATATATATATATATATAATTAATATATATGACATATAAATCATATATTACATTTTTTAAGTAATTAAATGATAATATAAGTATTAATATAAAGAACAACAAGTCCAAACATGTACGATAAATTAAAATATTTTACCCAAAAAGTTTCTTTAACATGGAATTAACAAAAGAACGGGTAATATAAAGTCATAAGTGAATCATATACGATATAAAAAATATTATTATTTTTCTATTACAAGTTAATAATATGTTTAAACCCACTATACATGAGTTTTGGACTCATACAAAAGAAATTGAACCTACGGTAAGGGATAATTATTCCAATATCATTTTTATCTGAGATTGTTTATTCGTAAGTAATTACTGGGGTTATATTTATCATCCATGTACATGTTTTCTAAAAATGGTTTCATTTCATTTTCAAGTATTTTTTACCCTTTTATGACTTTTACCACAATTTATGTAATGAATCTTTCTTTTGTTTACCAAACGAGGTTTATTTTTTTTACTTTTCCGGCAAAACTACGAGAAGAATGTTATTTTTAACTTATACAGAGTGAATGGATTTTTACGGTTTCATAACGCCTAATTTTCATGAAGCTTTATCTATAATATTGAAATATTATTTTCATCAAAATCCTGTTCTTTTAAAATTTCATGGCATTTTGTGAAAAGAAAATTATTTTGAAGAAGAAAGGATATCTTCCTCGGTAGCTTGCGTTGTACGGAATACCGAGTTTCACTAAACAACGATATATTGTTATAATATTATTATGAACTAGAAGTTATGAATTTTATTAACCTAATTTTGAATTTTATAACATTATAGTTCATCTTACACATTTTCTAGAATGAGTTATGAGAACAAAATAATTTTTTTGAATAAAAGAACTATTTTTAAAAAAATGCAATTTTGTTGCCTTTTGTTGGTCCACCCATTTTAAATATAATTTTTGAAAATTTTATAAGTTCAATTTTACTAAGTAAAAAACTTATTTTGAATCAATATATAAAAATTTACATCGGACAATGTTTTGATATTTCTTTGACAACGTTCTTATTTTGATGAATAGTAAAAACATGCTAAATTTTACTTAAAAACAACTTTTTTTCATCAAGATAATTTATATGGTTAAATAAAAATATTAAATTGTTTTAAAGTATAAATAGAATCTATTTTTACCATTTAATATAGTTTATGTCGTTAGAATTTATTTTACATTGAATTCGTAGGATAAATCAATTCAATCTTTTGCAATATTTTAAACAAAAACGCATTTTTTTACAACGAGATTAATTTTAAATCAATTTCTTAAATTTTTGAATTTTCAATTTGAAAAAATGGATTCCATATTTGGAATAACTAGGTCCAAATTATGTTAATAGGCTATTTTTTATTTTTGGTCATTATGAATAGTAACTACGATAAATTTTATTTACCACAGTTAAAGGTAAATCGGGTAATTATGGGTTAAAATAAGATTATGAAATTACCCTAACACCTTAAAAAAATCTATTGGATGAATAAAAGTCTGCCCATATCACTTAAGGGTCTAAATAGATTTATTTTAGGTGCTTTTGACCATGAAGATGATGTAATTATTATTAAAACCAAGGAAAGTGACAACATGTCACTCTCTTAAATATTATAAGTATAATAATTTTAATTTAGTGATAAAATTCATGAAACATAGAACATTAATAGTCTCCAGAAAGAAAATAAAATTATCTACATCATGTGAATTTATTTATAATTTTTAGGGATTAAATAATTATCATTAAAGGTGACACAATAGTGATGTTGAAATTATTTTATTGATTGAAATATCAAATAAATGGTTTTAAAAGTATTAAAATAAATATTATATGAACTATTTATTGTGCTCCACGAATTTTCTAGATAAATATGAAATGTTATTAATCTATTAAATCTTTTATTTCTAATATATATTCTTTGAGGATTTTATTTAAATTAAAATAAATGAATAGTTTCAAAATTGACACTATTGTTATTTTATAAAAATCACATAATATAAATTTGTTTAAAAATCAAAAAATATTTACAAATTACAAATTAAAATTTATATGGTCAAAAATGTCAAGAACTTGTTTTTCAATAATTACTTCCCTTGTATTCTTCTAAAAAAGATGGATACAGAGTTCCTTGAGCTTAAACAAAAGGATGAGGAATTTGTTGGTATATACGAAGCGAATTTTACAAGTCTTGCAAGGTATACATCTGAATTTATCATCAAAACAGAAATTAAAGTTGATCGATTCATCAGTGGCTTAAAACGATTTCTTCAAAGGGCATTAGTGATAAGAGACTTTAGTAGCTATGAAAAAATTGTGCGTTGTGCTATCAAGGTAAAACTGGAAGTTGGTGTTACATATCTATCTCATGGTTTTTACAAGAAACGAAAGATGGAGTTCAAGGAGAAATCTTAGAACAATGGTGAAAAGAAGATGAATGTTTCTTTATGCTCAAATTGTGGAAATAAGCATGGTGTAGATTGTATAAAAGGTACTAGAAAATGTTTTAAGTGTGGAAAAGAAGGTCATCGAGCAGTTGACTGTTGAAGTAATGGGAACAAGGTAGCTAATGATATGAATAGAGAAAAGAATACAGAGAATGCTCCACCAACACTTCAATGATACAATTTCAAGGAAATGGGGAATTATTCTAACCAATGCCCTAATCCAAGGGTTAATGATGATCGACATCAACAACCTATTAAGTAAAAGGACAAAGGGAAGTCACATGCAATCACTATTAGCAATGTTGAGTATGACAACGATGTGGTGGAATGATTATGTGTTTATGTAAAAGGATTCTGAAAAAATATTGTGGAATCTCATATATAGTATTGTGGAACATTGTATTATCTATGTAATGGTTTATTGTACTTTTCGATAATTATATGGTATAGGTAACCATGAAAAGTTATCAAAATATATTTGGAAAGTAGATAATATGCGCATAATGAATGGATAAGGAGAAAATAATATGTTTGATAGTATTCATGATCTCATGATTGATATAAGGAATAAGTGATATCATGGTTTGAGTATATAGAATTTTTGGGATTTTGGTATGTGGAAAGAGTTAAGTTTTAACTACATTCATGTTTTCACTAAGGTTCAATGGGTAATCATTTTTCAATAGAATACATGATTATGGCATTCGAATGTTTGGAATATAACCAACAAGACATGTTTTATGATATGTGGGGACAAATGACAGTATTTACATGCTTGGTAGATAACCTCTCTATCAATCTTTTTCCTCATACTGTTATTTTGGGAAAGCCTACAGATTGGAATAGATTAAGTTAGACATCAGAAAGTATTGTTTAAGGATAGAAACTTTTTTTCGATATTATTTCTGGAATGTTATAATAGTGTAGTTTTAGAAAAAGGACAACATGTAGGATGGGTGACGACCCATCGCGTCGGACAAGGATGCATGAATCGAACCCACAACCGAAGTGTGACAGGCCTTTATCACCTACCTATGGCCTACAAGAAGTCCCTAGTTAGTAGAAACTAGTTTTATTTTATTAATCGATGAAGTATAAGTCCATTTTTGGAATCATATACGATTAACCTCACCATAGATGGACTTATGTATATTTGATAACTTTTGATAACCTTTTGTTTTAGACAGATGGAATGACCCATCATTCTATCGCATGATCTGCTAACACTTCAGGAATGACAAATTCAACTTCATTTCTTTAAAAGATGAAGTGGAAATTTTTCATGGCACGAACAACGGTGAGACTGTACCAAAATCAAGCAAGTATTTCATTTAATTCATCAATATTAGGGAAATTATATTGAAAACCAGAAATGTTGTCCTAGTACCCTCACATACAATGAATCAGATGGTACCTTAGATCACCACAAATTTATGGCTTTGTGATTGTTGGATTTTTCATAGCCATGTTCTCTACCACTCTCTATCAGAACTTGATGGTTAGATTTATCTTTTATATCTATATTTTCACCTATATTATCCTATATGGAAACCCAGTGATAATTTACTTTGGATATCCATTATGTTTCTAACGTTCCTTTTTAAAATGATGTTTTTGTCTTCCTATTTACGTTGTGGGTTTCTACGAATGAAACTTTCAAGTAGTAAAAGATTTATAACCCCGATGAATTTCAAGGGAAAAATTCATTTTAAGGGGGGTAGAATGTAACACCTTGATCTTTTATGAGAAAGATTATTTTTTAATTTCATTGATGTATTATTTTGTACGCTACCCCAAGATTATCTTGCACTATATGAAACACCGTACTAGCTTATAGTATACGCAAAAAACTAATCTTTGCTTGTGTTGCATGTAAGAGAGACCATCCTCGATAGCGTGCGTGGTACACAATACTGAGTTTCACGAAACAATGATATATTGTTATAATATTATTATGAACTAGCCGTTATAAATAGTAGTGTAACGTCCCAGTTCCGGGTACCACTCCACGGGTGACTCGAACCTGGTTCACCACGTGACCTCAAGCACATTTCCCCAAATTCCATAGGATGCCGACTAGCAGCGAGGGCCCTGTTCTGGTAGTGGGGAAACTATGCCCTCATTTGTCAAAGTGTAGCACAGTGGAATACAAGATAAAACATACAACAACAGCGGAAACAATAAACCATACACTTTTAAGATAAACAACTGCATTAAAAACAACCAATAGTCATATATAATGTTGATGCAACGTAACTTAAGTTCTAAGAAGACAACCAGAAGATATTAGACAACAATTCAGTATAGTACAATATAGATTACAATAAAACAAAACAAAACAGCCAGTAGCATCATTAGCCTAAGCCTCGTCCCATGCTCCCCTTCTCCTCAACCGAAATCAAGTACCTGTATAGGGACCCTTTCCCCTATCCACACCTGCAGCTATATAATCCGTTTGGGCTAAAAAGCATGATCCAAAAAGGGTGTGAGAAATAAATCCTAGTAGGCACCCACCAAAGATTTGTGCCCAACTATGTGTAAACATGCAACAACAGTGTCCAGTAGTAAAATGCAGTAAAGTACGCAGGATTTAAAATTATCTAACTTAACCAGTTATATTTCCATTTTAATATCTGTTTAATCATTTAAATTAAAATATCACCACAGTGAATATTTTAAGTAAACAACCAAAGTCCTCAGACACGTAAACCCCTACCATTGAGTAAAGAGAATCCAAACACAATATTCTACCCACAGGAATATGGATATTTCCCACGGGCATAAGAAGTCTTGCCCACAGGAACAGAATCAACTGCCCACTGGCATAGAAGAAGTTGCCCACAGGCTAAATAGTACAGTGCCCACAGGCTAATCACAACACTACCCTCAGGATAAAATAGGTAACCGGGCCATGCCCAAGTTGTAAACAACCAGTACACAAGAAATTACTCTCAAGGAAATTCTACAATCATTTCTTTAAAATGCATACCCTCAGGTATCTTGGCCAAACGGATAAATAGAGGAACGCACCCCCGGGGTGGTCCTTGATCCAAGCAATGATCCCAAACAGCATTTTAATATCACAATTAATTACCTTTTCCAATCTAGGTATATAATATAGCCATGTCCTCAGCTACACTACATACCAACATGGGTTCGTGGCACAACGGTACACAAAAATTCACAACAGTTGGAATATAAACACCAAGCCACCTACCTTTAACACCTCTGATCTGTATACTCGAAGAACATTCCATGAATCTTCTTAGAATGAGGTAGATATGAGGTGAAATAAAATTCATTCAAACCCAAATAACTTTCATTAGAATAATAATTGGTATGAACTATTCCAGGAGATGAGAGGTCTTACCCGCACAGTTCCAACGAGATCAACGGAGGCGGAATTGGATTCCCGGTTCGTGATCAACAGATCCTCAAAGATTCAGTCATCCCCTCCTGAGCTCTCGTCCAGTTCTAAGCCTTCCATGTGAACAGGGGAGGCTATTGCCCATTTTAAGTGACAAAAACAAAGTACACGACATGTACTTCCGAGTACACGGCGTGTACTTCCCATTTTTTTAACTGTTCCTCTAGCGGTTTCCCACAAGTGTGGCACTGTTCACCTGCCGACATGACTACATGGCATGTCTCCTTGAGTACACTACATGTTCTGTCACACAGCTAGCCACCGCCTTACTATTCGCTTGTCGACTAACTACACGGTGTGTGAGGGAACACTACACGGTGTGTAGTCGGTCTTTACACCCTTCATTGCCGACATGGATACACACCCTATGTACTCTTCTCAGACGGCCAAAAGTACATGGTGTGTAGAAAAGTACACAGCGTGTATTTCCAAAATTTGGGATTTTTCTCTATTTTCCTTATTTTATGAAAAACACTTAAGGAAAATTGAAAAGAAGAAAATAGTACCTCAAAACTAAGAACTGGGTTCTTAAAATCTTCCCCCATTAAAGCAATTCATCCCCAAATATCCCTTCCGAGGGTGGTGAAGATATAGCCATAAATAACTCTGGCCACTGAGCACGTACATCGGTCTCCCACTCCCAGGTTTCATCCTGCACTCGTCCATGCTTCCATAGCACCCGTACGAGAGGAACTGACCGGTCTCAGAGAACCTTCGTGCTCCTGTCAACAATACGAATCGAATTCTCTTCAAAGGACGCGTCTAACTCAAGATCAACCTCCTCGGGCTGAAAAACTTGAGACAGGTTTGAACGATAGTGTCACAACTGAGATACATGGAAGATGTCGTGCACGGCCTGGTATATATGTGGTAACTGCAACCAATAGGCAACTGGCCCGACTCTCTCCAGAATCTCAAATGGCCCCACATACCTCGGTGAAAGTTCACCCTATATCCTGATCTGTCTGTGTCCCAACCTCGGATAAACATGTAATAAAACCTGATCCCTGACCATGAACTCCAAAGGTCGTCTACGGAGATCAGCATAAGACTTCTGACGAGACTGTGCGGTAGCCATCCGCTTCTAAATCAACTGGACCTGATCAGAAGTCTCCTATACGAGACATGGTCCCAGTAAAGATACCTCACCTGCCTCTAACCAACACAAGGGTGATCGGCATGGCCTACCATATAAAGCCTCGTATAGTTCCATCTCAATAGTTTCTTGGAAACTATTATTATAGGAAAACTCGACTAGAGGTATATGCTTCTCCCAAGATCCCCCTAAGTCTAGGACGCATGAACACAGCATGTCCTCAAGAACCTGTATCATACACTCTGACTGGCCATCAGTCTGAGGGTGGTAAGCTGTGCTCAGAAGCACAAGTGTACCTAGTGACCTCTGAAAACTCTGCCAGAAATGAGATGTAAAACAGGCGTCCCTATCTGAAATGATAGAACAAGGGACCCCATGAAGACGTATGATCTCTTGGATATACAAATTCTTGAGCTCGTCAACTCCAAAGGTCTCCTTGATCGGAAAAAAGTGAGCTACCTTCGTGAGTGTGTCCACAACAACCCACACAACATCATTTCCTCGAGGCGACCTCGACAACCCGGTCACAAAGTCCATCGCGACATCATCCCATTTCCACTCCGGGATGGGTAACTGTTGTAACAGTATAGCTGGTCTCTGATGATCCACCTTCACCTGCTAATAGGTTGAACAACTTGTAACAAAACTAGATACATCACTCTTCATACCCGGCCATCAGTATTGACATCTCAAGACTCGGTATATTTTGGTAACCCCGAGATGAACTACCCAAGCTGAATCATGAAACTCCCACATCAGATCCTCACGTATATCCCCTGGAACCCACACTCATCCATGGGAACACAAAATTTCATCAACACATATCGTCCAACCAGGAGGAGGGTCTTCACTTTCCACCAACTCCTATAGAACAAGGCCTTCTGAATCAGGTAGTTGTCTTATCCTCACTCTATCCAGGAGGGTAGAGGTCACAACTAAAGATGAAAGATAGGTCTGCCCCTGACTGTTGTGCACCTTCAGATGCATCCTAAAGAACAAATCCATAAGCAACCACTCGCCACAGGCCTCCTGCACAGCCTGTATCTGAGTCTTCCTGCTCAGTGCATCAGCTACCACATTACCTTTATCAGGTGTATAGTCAAGCTCAAAATCGAAGGACTGATGCTATTCAACCCACCTTCGCTGTCTCAGGTTTATGTCATACTGGGTAAAGATATAATTTATACTTTTTTGATCGGTGAAGACCAAAAAATGTTCTCCCAATAGATAATGTCTCCAACAGCGCAACACATGTACAAATGTAGCCAACTTGAGATCATGTGTCGGGTAATTCCTCTCATGTGGCCTCAACTACTGAGACTCGTACGCAACAACTCGATCGCCCTGCATCGACACTACTCATATCCCAACACCTGATTCATCATAGTAAACTGTATAGCTCTTCCCCTTCTCTAGGAGTATCAAGATTGGTGCTGATGTCAACCTTCTGTTCAGGTCCTGAAAGGCTGTCTCGCAAGCTTCTGACCAATCGAATTTCACACCCTTCTTAGTAAAACCCGTCAACGGTGTTTCTAAGTGGGAGAAGTACTATATAAAGCATCATTAGTAACCAGCCTGCCCTAATAAACTCTGTATCTCAAACAAGTTCTTGGGCTGCTCCCAGGAAACTACTGGTCTCACCTTCTCTGGGTCCACAGCAACTCCTGCCTCTGAGATGATATGACCTAGGAATTGAATTTGGTCCATCCAAAAGTGTCACTTTGAGAGCTTAGCATATAGTCGATTCCCTCTCAGTGTACTCAATATGATCTAAATATGGGTGGCATGGTCGTGTCGAGTATGAGAGTACAACAAGATTTCGTCCATTAACACTACCATGAAAGATTCCAAATAAGGATGGAACACATGATTCATTAGAGACATGAAAACTGTTGGTGCGTTCGTGAGTCCGAACGGCATAACCGTATACTCGTATAGACCATACCTGCTCCTGAAAGTTGTGAGAGGTATATCGGATGGTCTAATGTGTAGCTGATGATATACTGATCTCAAGTCAATATTTGAGAACACTCGTGCTCCACGAAGTTGATCAAATGGATCGTCAACCCTAGGTAAGGGATATTAGTTCTTAATCATAAACTAGTTCAGCTTCCAATAATCCATACAGAGTCTGAGGGTACCATCCGCCTTCTTCGCAAAAAGGACAGGAGAACCCCCCAGAGAAGTATTGGGTCGAATGAAAAACCTTTGCTTGTAACTCCTCTAACTGCCTCTTAGACTCTTGCAACTCAGGTGTATCCATCCTATAAGGAGGAATGGACACTGGTGCTACCCCTGGAACAAGATCAAAAGAGAAATCCACCTTACACTCCAAATACATGCCTGAAACCATCAACCACTAGAGGGAAATCCTTCTGGAAAGTCCCATGGTCGTCCAGATATAAACTCGGAATCTGGGATGTGACTCCACCTTGCCCATGATGCTCTGGTCTAGCTCAACATGCCTGAGCATCTCATTCACCCTTTTATAGAAACTCTCTACCCTCTGGTGATGTGAAACTTACTCTATGAAGGTAGTAGTCAACAAAGGCTCAAAAGGGAACCAACCAGTCCATCCTGAGAATGACATCATAATATATCATCTCTAAGACATAGAGGTCCCAAAGGAAGTGACATCCACCAACCTCAAGGGGGAACTCCTTGTACTGACGCACACCAGCCGTTCTAGTCCCCAACGAAGTGTCTAACATCATGCTATCAGAAAAATTAGAAACACCGAGCCCAAGGCTCTCCACAACGGGCACAGATATAAAACTATGTGTAGCACCTGTATCAAAAAGAACTGAAGATAAGACAGAAGATACTAGAATGGTACCTCTGATAGTCGAAGGTCTGAGATCCTCCTCTTTCTGGGTCTGTTGCACTGCATATGCATGCCCAGTGCCGTGGCCCTGCGACACATCCTGGCTACCCTAAGCTATCCCACCCTGCTGCCTCTGAGATCTTGGTGTCTGGATAACACGGCCATGACCACCATCTCTTCCTAAATGCCCTATCGTATTCCAGTTCCCTGACTAGTAATAAGCTACTGGTCCTGCTCCCACATGCGAAGTCTACACAGAACCCCTCTCACTTAGCACTAGTGGAAACGCCCTACAGAAGCGTTGCAGATGACCCATCCTGCTGCAAGCTCGGCATTCCACTGGGTCTCATGGACACTGTGGCCTCTTGTGACCCTCTCTACCACACTGGTAGCACATGACCTGGCCACCTGAATCATTCTTCTGGCTGGTACTTCCACCCTGATATAATTCCATCTATCTCTTCCTCTTACCAATAGAAATAGTACCAGAAACTAGTGTTGAACCACCCTGGCCCACACCACTAGCTTCCCACAGGTTCCTCTCTATGATCATAGACTGGGTCACAATAGCATTTACTGAAGGAAACCTTAAAACATTCACCAGAACCTAGATGTCATACCGAAGACCATCCTTGAAGCTCATGGATCTTAGTATCTCATCGCCCACCAAAACGGGTGCAAAACGCTGAAGCTTGGTGAAACGAGCAGAATAATCCATCACCGACATAGCACCCTACTATAGATTCATTAACTCTTGAGCTCTATATGCCTTCAGCGTCTCTGGGAAGAAGAAGTCATATAAGGCTATCTGGAAATCTTCCCACACCATGTCTCTGTGATGATCTGACTGGGTGGTAACATCCCACATCCTCTTGGCGGAATCATGCAGCATGTACATCGTGAGCATGACCCTCCACCATGGAGGCGTCTCAATATGCTCGAAGATAGTCTACATCATTCTTATCCAAGGCTCCGCAGCCTATGGTTCGCCATCCCCTGAAAATGTAGGTGGATGTTGCTGCTGAAATATACGAGTCAGCTCAGACATAGATGTGCCAGTCGGCGGTGCTCCCTGAAAGGGCTGCATGAAACGCATAAATCCATCACAGAACTGTGCCTCCGTGCCTGTGTCCGGTATTACATCTGGCGTCGCATCTGGCTCTGCTGGAGGATCAACTGGTATCCCATGGCCCACCATCTCTGGAGTATAGTCGTCGCTGCTCTCCTGACGAACAACGCACGGTCGTCTCAGCAGCATGACACTACAAGGTCAAATGCATGCCTTAGAACAAGATTATTAATGACCGAAAACGAAGAAACTGAAAAAGTAAACAGGAGGAATAAGACATTATTAATTTTAAAAACAAGACTACATGGCGTTTATACTGACTACACGGCATGTACATGACTTTCCTTCCCCTTCCGGGGTCCTTCTACACGGCTAAGCCACACGGCTCCCATTGAACAAAAACTACACGGCGTGTATATAACCTACACAGTGTGTATAGTGAAATTTTCCAACTTCCGGTGTCATTTGTGACACGTCCGACTACTCGGCTTCATACTACCCAGTGTGTTACACCCACACACAACATGTACACCACTCCGTCTTCCCAGCCAGACGGTCTGTCCCTGGTCAAGACTACTTGGCATGTCCCATGGGTACACAGTGTGTACAAGATAGGCTTCGGTGACCCATGATGTTATTTACACAGACAGAAACACGGCTCCAACTACACAGTGTGTTCAATATACACACAATGTGTGCACGAAAGGATTACTCTAACCCATGTTGTTAGTTACATGGTTGGGTCCCTAGGTCTGACTAAACGGCGTGTTCCATTGTGGACACGGCGTGTATGTATTAAGGTCTCCTCCATCTGTGTTGTTTGTTACAAGGGCGGACTCCGGGTCAACACTACACTACGTGTACATCCGGTACACGACGTGTTCTCCCCAATCATTTCCCTTCCCCGTTTCCCCGCCCACGTGGTCTGTGACATGGGAAGAGACTACACGACGTATACTCTGGGTACATGGTGTGTACTTGAAAAGTTTATTTGTCTTCTAAGACAAAAGTCCATACACGGCGTGTCTAAATCACTACATAGCGTGTATACTGGGTTTTCTGGATAGTATGCCTCAGAAACTTCCCCAGAACCTAGAAAATACCGCAAAACAACACATAAGTGTCAAATTCTGATCCGTGAGGGCCAATACTCCCCACTAATCAATGTTTGACATATTATCTGTGTTATAACAACATGAAAGTCAATGATCCACCAAATTCTAGTAAATGGGGGCCTATACTCCCTAAAAACCAAAAGTTGGCGTCCATTATTTCCACAGATTTATACAGAAGTACCATATCACATAGCAGGTATTTATCAAGAAGCTATTAGAACATCATGATTTTATAGCACAACAACTATCACAACAACATGCAATTTATAATGCACCTACATGGCATGGAACTATGCATGGAATGTGATTTCTATAATGTGCCTCAATGATGAATGAGATGGCATACCCTCATCTCATCGGGTTGAAACTAAATAGAACCCATAGATAAAATATCAACAGAAAAATCAAAAGTGTGTCACCCATCGGTGAAAATCAATTCAACTGTAAAATTGAAAAATCAGAAAAATTGCAACATGAGGTAATTGGATTTTCCCTGTTCAAGGGTTAGCTACGCCCTAGAACAGCTTATTGCCAACTACCATTCCCGTCCTATCACTGAATAAGTTTCGAAATGGTATGTAAAAGAAAATAACCCCTCTGATACCACTTTTTAACGTCCCAGTTTCGGGTACCACTCCACGGGTGCACCGAACCCAGTTCGCCATGTGACCTCAAGTGATTTTCCCCAAACTCTAGAGGCTACCAACTAGTAGCGAGGGCCTAGGTCTGATAGTGGGGAAACTATGCCCTCATTTTTCAAAGTTTAGTGCAGAGGAATACAAGATAAAACATACAACAACAACGAAAACAATAAACCATACACTTTTATGATAAACAACTGCAGTAAAAATAACCAATAGTCATATATAATGTTGATGCAACATGCCTCATGTTCTAAGAAAACAACCAGAACATGTTACACTACAATACAGTATAGTACAATACAGAGTAAAACAAAACAAAACAAAACAGCAAGTAGCATCGCGAGCCTAAACCCGGTCCCATGCTCCCCTAATCCTCAGAAGAAATCAAGTACCTGTATAGGGACCCTTTCCCCTATCCACACCTGCAGAAATATAATCAGTTTCGGCCGAAAAGCATGACCCAAACAGGGTGTGAGAAATAAATCCCAGTAGGCACCCACCAAAGGCTCATGCCCAACTGTGTGTAAACATTCAAAAATATTGTGAAGTAGAAAAATGCAATAAAGTAAGAAATACTGAAATGTAACTAAATTAACCAGTTATATTGCCATTTTAATATCCGTTTAATCATTTAAATTAAAATATCACCACAGTGAATATTCTAAGTATATAGCTGATGTCCTCAGACACGTAAACCCCTACCCTCGGGTAAAGAGAATCCAAACACAAGAATCTTCCCACAGGCATACAGATATTTCCCACAGGCGTAAGAAGTGTCGCCCATAGGCACAGAATCAACTGCCCACATGAACAGAAGAAGTTTCCCACAGGCTAAATAGTACAGTGACCACAAGCTAATCAGAACACTGCCCTCAGGATAAAACAGGTAAACGGGCAATGCCCAACATGTAAACAACCAGTACCCAAGCAATTCCTCTCAAGTCAATTCTACAATCATTACTTTAAAGGCATACCCTCGAGTATCCTGGCTAAACGGATAAACAAAGGAACGCACCCCTGGGTTGGTCCTGGATCCATGCAATGATCCCAAACAGCAGTTTAATATCACAATTAATTACCTATTCCAAGCTGGGTATATAATATAGCCATGGCCTCATCCAAAAGACACCCCAACATGGGTTCATGGCAGAACGGTACACAAAAACGCACAACAGCTGGAATATAAACACCAATCCACCTCCCTTTAATCCCCCTGATCAGTATACTCGAACGATGTTCCATGAATTGTCCTAGAACAAGGTAGATCTGAGGTGAATGAAAACTCGTTCAAACCCAAATAACTTCCATTAAAGGAAGAATTGGCAAGAACTTTTCCCGGTGATGAGTGGGCTTACCCGTGCGGTTCCAACGAGATCGACAGAGGCAGAATCAGATTCTTGGTTCGCGATCGATGGATCCATGAAGATTCGGTTGTCCCCTCTCAAGATCCCATCTGGTTCTAAGCCTTCCCTATGAACAGGGGAGGCTAATTCCCATTTTAAGCGAAAAAAACAAAGTACACTGCAAGTACTTCTGAGTACACAGTGTGTACATCTCATTTTTTAACTGTTCCTCTGGCGGTTTCCTACCAGCGTGGCACTGTTCACCTGCGGACATGACTAAACGACATGTCTCTTTGAGTACACGGCGTGTTCTGTCGCATAGATGGCCACCGCCTTACTCTTCGCCTGCCGACTGACTACACGGCATGCAAGGGACCACTACACGGTGTGTAGTCGGTCTTTACACCCTTCGTTGCTGACATGGCTACATGCCATGTGTACTCTTCCCACACGACCAAAAGTACATGGCGTGTAGAAAAGTACACGATGTGTATTTCCAAAATTTGGGATTTTTCCCCATTTTCCTTATTTTCTGAAAAACACTTAAGGAAATGAGAAAAGAAGAAACCCATACCTCAAAAATAAGAACCGGGTTCTTATATGTAGTAACTACATTTTTAATTTTATGAAATTATAATTCATCTTACACATATTATAGAAATTTGTATGAGAACAAACAAAATTCTCAAGTAAAATAAGTATTTTTCAAAAAATACAGTTTTATCGCCTTTTGAGGGCACACCAACATTAAATCTAGTTTTTGACTTGTTTATAAGTTAAATTTTTCAAAATAAAATTCTTATTTGGAATCAGAATATAAAAATTTACTATGGATAATTTTTTCATATTATTCTGATAACTTTCATATTTTATTGAATTGTAAAAACACGCTATATTTTAATTAAAAAGAGATTTTTTCATCATAATAATTTATATGGTTAAATTATAATATTTAATGGTTTTAAAGTATAAATATAATATATTTTTATCATTAAATATAGTGTATGTAATTAGCATTAATTTTACATTGAATTCGTAGGTAAAATCATTTCGATCTTTTGCAATGTTTTAACATTTAAAAAGCTTTTTCTTATCAACGGGATTAATATTAAATTAATTTCTTGAACTTCAGTGATTCTAATTTGGAAAAATGGAGTTCATATTTGGAATAAGTAGGTCTTAATTATGTTAATAGGCTACTTTTTATTTTTAGGTACTATGAATAGTAACTACGGTAAATTTTATTTACCACAGTTAAAGGTAAATTAGGCAATTAAGGTTAAATATAATATTATCAAAATTTCCTAAAACTTGTATTAATATAATTAAATGATTATATTTCATCCTAATATATATTTGGGTAGAAATGGAATCCGTTGGAACCCACTTAGATGTGATTAAGACCTTTAATTTATTTATTTTAAAGAAAGTGAAATATATCTCACTCAGACTTTAATAAGTAAATTATTTTTAATATAAGGTTATATAGCATATAAATTAGATTATAAATACTAATTTGAAAGATAAAATGTTTATCTTTGTGATGGTAATTTATTTGTAATTTTTATGATATATTTAATTACCTTAATAGCTTATACATTAACGATTTGGGAATTATTTACATAGTGAAAAATCAATAATATAGTTTTTATTAAAGTAATAATACCCATCAAAAGACCCAAACACTTGACCAAAACATATTAGTCGAGTATATATATACTATAATAATCATAGGGTAAACTTGGGGACCATTTGGAGCCGTATAAAAGAGAGTATGACAATTATATTATTTTATTTTAAATGATGTCAAAGTTGTCACTTTCAGAATTTAATAAATATAACAATTTATATGTTGTTATTTTAATATTAAAAATTCATTTAAAAGAATTATTATGAATTATATTATATTTATATTCATCATAGTATTTTATTTTCAATTTTATGCGACAAATAAGTATATTTAATAATTATACAAAAATGTTGTAGTAATTATTTCATTAAGAGAAATATCAAACAAATGGTATTAAAAATATTAAAATAAATATTATATAAACTAATTAATGTTATCAACAAATTTTATAGATTAATATTACATGGTAGTATTCTATTAAATAATTTTTTAGAATATATCCTCTGTGTGGATTTTATTTAAATTCAAATATATGAATAATGTCAAAATTAACACAATAGTTATTTTATAAAAATAACATATTATTAAATTGTTTATAAATAATAAAAATATTTAAAAATTATAAATTAAAATTTATATGGTCTAAAATGTCATAAAGTACCCAATTATGGATAATTCCCAAAAACATAATTAATTATTTATAACAATTTAAAATTTAGAATATTATTACCACAAATAAAATTAAATAGATTAAATATGGATAAATCATGTTGATAAGGTTTAAAATAAATTTACAACATGTATAAATTCTATTGGTTGATTATATTACAACCCTATGTCATCTAAGATTCGGATTTGAGACATTTTGGATGATTTATGTCGGGTTTGAATTTATATTAAATTAATATTTTTGAGGTTTCCAAAGGTGCCACTCTCCTCCCTTATAAAAGGGAACCTCCCCCATCTCCTCTTCACAAATATTAGAGCCTTAAAACATGGAAAACCCATACCCATTTCTCTTCTCCACTTCCCTAGCATCATTCTGGAGGTTTTGTTCTTCTCAAAAGACCAATTGTAGTCCCTTAAGAGGAAGCTTAAAAGAGGTGCGTCGAAGAAGAGGTAATCTCTTCTACCGATTCTTTCAAGTTTATTTCTTCTTCAACTTCCTCTTCTTTAGTTTTTTAACTGTAAAGTAATACAATAAGTATCAAAAATATACTGCTATGATATTATAAATATGAAACAATTTCATTTCACCTTCTATCTATCCTATGGAAAATGAAATCACCACGTGTGCGTACGAACAAAATACTGTCTCCATGCCGTGGTGTAATCTGTTTTTCCACCACCACCGTACTTGGATGGGTATAATGGTGTAACGAATAAATATATATAGTTATTATAACATCATAATGATTCTGATATATTATATCATACACTCCAATTCAATTCAATAATTATGGGAATGATATCATCGCTCGTGCGAACGTACGAATTACCATCTCCACGACGTGATGAGATTCATTCTCCATGTTAACCATTCAAGAATGATTATAAAGTATATATAATGAATAAATATATTACATGATAAAGCTTCTGGATTTATTTATATATATATATGTCATCTACTTACTTCCATTCAAGTCAATAAGGAAAGGAAAACAGCATTCTTGCGTACGTACAGCCTACCGTCTCCATGAACAGTGTATTTCATTTCATTTATCTATATATTATTTATATATACTGAATATATATGATATATAAATCATTATTTACATTCAGGAAGTAATTAAATCATGATATAATTAATAATAATATCAAGAACAACATGTCCAAACACGTACGATAAATAAAATGATTTTACCCAAAACGCTGCTTTAACATTGAATTTACAAAAGAACGGGTAATATAAAGTCATAAGTGAACCATATATGATATCATAACAGTGAATATGATTCTGTAATAATTCAATGACATTATTTATATCATTATACATGAGGTTATAATACATATGAAGCATATCGGATATAAGTTAAGTGATAACATTTCCAATCACATTTTTTTCTAAGATTGTTTTTTCGTAAGTATTTACTGGGGTTATATTTATCATCCATGTACCTATTTTATAAAAATGGTTTCACATATATTTAAATTCCTTTTTACCCATTTTTTACTTTTACTACATGGTATGTAAGGAATCTTTCTTTTGTTTACCATACAATGTACTTTTTGACTTTTCCTGTAAAAGTACGACAAGAATGTTTTTTTTCACTTATACAACATGAATGGATTTTTACAGTTTCATAAACCATAATTTTAATGAAGATTAATCTTCAAGTTTCATGATTATTTTCAACAAAATCCTTGTCTTTTAAAATTTAATGTCATTTTGTGAAAAGAAAATGATTTTGAAGAAGAAAGGACATTTTGCCCAAAATTCATTTCAAGTGTTTTGTCAAAACTATATTCCATCTAAGATGACATTATTTAGTATGATTATGTTTCAAGTATAATGTCTATATTATTTTCATGGTTTGATTATTCTTATGATGAAATGATATCCATTTTTTTATATAGATTATGTGATAATGGGATTATGTTTATGAAACCCATTTTATTCTTTGGGTTATGATGAATGATTAATGTTTATTTTGTGGCACAAGTAAGAATGATTTCATTATGAGATGGGTGGGACCTATATCTACCTACAATGAATTGGGTAAATATTTATATCTCATGAGATAGAAATGGATGGAATGGTAAGTTAATCTGGTTCCGTGATACAGGACTGGAACGAGGAGTGAACTCAATTCAGAAAGGGACTTTGTCAACTAGGATGGTTTTGGCAGCAATGCCTTGGATACTATGGAAATAATATCATGTTCTTAATTGTATTCCAAAATTTCATGTTTTATTCACATGCTATTTTATCATGGTTGATGTTCCATTATGATCTATTCCTTATGTACTTCCATGTTTTCTGTCATTGCTCATGATTTTGATGGTTAAACATTATGTTCATGTTTTTAAGTTCAAATGTATATTTTTTTATTTGTTTTCTACATACTTATCCTTATTGAGAATTTGAGCTCAAACTTTATATGTTTTCTTTTCCCCAGGATTTAAAAAAAGGTTTTAGGTAGGAAAAAAAGAAGAAGATCATTCTGGGAGATGTTGAAGATCTTTTACCATCATTAGAAGATTATGTTCCGAGTTTCCAAAGACACTAAACTAATACGTATTTGGGCATTTTTTTGTTATGTATTAATTATTCCGAAAAAGTAATGTAATATACATGTACGTCATGCTTTGGGTCTCTAAAGTTGGTATCAGACCCAAGGTTTGGTAATCCTTTGGAAACATGGATGCGAAAACTTTTGTGAAATCCCTAGAGATATTTATAAGGTATGTCAAGGGATGTCTCTATGTTTAGTATAACTATAGGTTACAATCCTATAATTATGTTGACGATCATGAATAACCTAGGGTAAACCTAGGGTGTCATGGATTAAATAATTTGTGATAAGTTAGATATTCCATAAGTGACTTTTTATGATTATGTGGTTCCATGTTATTTCAAATATTTCTTACACCATGGTTTTTGGTTTAAGTCAATGGAGGGAACCAGAAGGAATTGGGTCAACATTGAATCTAATGGAAAAATTGGTGACTATGAGCAAAAAAATTGCATAATGCCTAGAAAGAAAGATTTTGTGATTATGTCGAATCAGTCATTGATATATATGATTAACAAGGTGAACTTTACTGGTATTCCTAATTCATCAAATAAGAGGAAGATAGACTTTTATGCATTGTCGCATGGTGAGGAGTATAGACAAAGGAAGATTGAGATTTCTAAATAAGGGAAGAAAAACCATTATCAATCCATCAAATGGAGGGGGAGATGTTACCTGTGTCAAGAGAATGTTCATAGAGTAACAAACTGTTATGGAGTTCAATGTCTTATCTATAGAGAACATGGGAAATACCAAACTCAATGCCCTGACCTAAGAGGATACTTCTAAATCAAGGAAGGAATTATTCCATGACAATCATTGAATAGGATGGATTGATGTGTTTTTTTAAAGGTGGGGGCCGAAGCCTCAATTTATTATTTAAAGAAAAGAACTCTTTAGTGGGTAGAGGGAGACCCAATACATATCTCGAAGGCCCGAAGGCCAGGTGGCCTAAATACAAGGCTTGAAAGCCCATTTTTTGGCCCAAAGGGCCCACTGTGAACAGTACTTCTACAGTACCCTGCGCAGGTACAGTACCTTCCACAGTACCCACCGCCGCTACAGTATCCTGCAACAGTTCCTCCGCCGATACAGTGCTGCTGCCGCTACAGTTCCACCGCTACTACAGTGTCTGCTACAGTGCCCTTCTATAGTGCCCTGCTACAGTACCCTGCTACAGATACCCGGAACTTCATCCCTACCCGGATTTGAACCTGGGTCTTTTGGAATATCTATGTATTGGTCCATTTTAATTTTCCATAAGATTCGGGTATCAGTAACCATGAAAAGTGATTGAATTTTTTTTGGAAATCAGATGATATGTGCATAATGAAGGGATATAAAGAAAATAATATGTTTGATAGTATTCATGAGGTCATGATTGAGGTAAGGACAAATTTATATCACGGTTTGTGTATATAGAATTTTTGGGATTTTGGTATGTGGAAAGAGTTGACTTTTGATAGCATTCATGTTTTCACTAAGGTTCTATGGTAATACATGTTTCAAAAAGAATACATGATTAAGGTAATCACATGTTTGGAATGTGACCAACAAGATATATCTTGTGATATATGAGGGATAAATGATGGTATTCATGTGCTTGTTATATGACCTTTTTAGTAATTGTTCTCTTTATACTATGAGTTTGGAAAGAAGTATTTTGGAAAAGTCTTAAGGTTGGAATGGATTAAGTTGAACATAAAATAGTATTTTTTTAAGGCTAGAACTTTTTTTATTTTATTTCTGGAATGTTATAATAGTATATTTTAAGATAAGGGGCAACCTATAGAATGGGAGACAACCCATCGCATCGGAAAAGGTAGATGGAATCGAACCCACATCTAAAGTACGTGTAACACCCCGAGCTTCCATGATACGTTTCTCATTCAATAATGCAATAGCTTGCATTGTACGCAACTTCGAGTTCTAACACACCGCAACTAATCAAAGTAGCCGTTATGAATAGTAATAACCACTTTTTAAATTTATAGAAATTTTATATTTCAAAATGGACTTCATTTTTGGATTCGGAATATCGAAATTAGCCTATGTTGAATTTTTGGTATTTTTCTGAGAACTTCAAATTTTTTATGAATAGTGAAAAATACTTAAAAACAACTTTTTTAATCAAAATAATTTATACTGATAAATTATACTATTTAGTGGTTTTAAAGTATAATTAGAATATATTTTTACCATTTTATCCAATGGTGGTCATTAGAATTAATTTAACATTGAAATCGAGCATGAACAATTGTCAATCTTTTGATATAAATTGTTTCTTAAAAACACGCTATTTGTTGTGACAGTGGGAATTAATTATAAATTTAATTAATGCAACTTATATGTTTGGAATTTTTTAAAATAGACATCATTTTTGAATTCGGAATATCAATTATAGCTTAGGGTGAAATTTTGGCATTGTTCTGAAAAACTTCAAATTTTGATGAATAGTGAAACCACTAAGTGGTAGTTAAATAACTGATTTTTCGTTTAAATGAAATATTACCACTTCTGTGATTTGATTTTCAAAAATCCGACATACATGGTTGTCATTAAGAAGTAAAATGTGGTTCAATGATATTAAAATAATTTTTTGGTGAATAGTAACTTTTAAGTTCTTAATCACGATTAGAGGTAATTAGTGTAGTTTAAGGTAAAAATAATGTTTTAATAATATGAGATGAGCTTGAAACTTGTCCTACTCATATTGGATGAGTCATGGACGACCAAGAAAACCCATGGGTCAACTTGGGGACCCCATGGAGCCACTTTGGTTGGAAAATGACATTAATATATATTTATTTAATGTTAAAATTAAATTGACACAAACATGAGTTGTTTTACTAAAATAGTTTTTAAGTGGGGTTACACAAGTCCAAATTTTGACTATAAATATTCATTAGAAATATAAAAAGATTTCATACATCATAGTATTTTTTTATAATTTTTAGACATTAAATAAATTAAATTATTTATGACATCATTATGATGCAGCGGTGACCTCATTATTTAACGATTTTAATAAAATGAAAAGAAAATGTAAAATCCAAGGCTTACACTTGTCCAAAGACTATTGGATGGGTATATTTCGAACCGTTATCACCTTATCCACGAATTATATAATTTTGGGACCTTTAGAATCCGAAAAGCATTGTGTAATAATGTAACATTTCAATCTTTCCAAAAGAGCCACTCCTCTCCACTTATAAAAGGCCCCCACCTCTCCCACCTCATTTACACTTTCAAGCCATTTGGATCGGCCAACCTCTGCCCAAATACTCTCCCAACTTCCCCCTCTTACTCCTAGAAGCCTCACTTTGGGCAGAACGCTTCCCAAGGAAGCCTTTGGATCAAATCAAAAAGAGTTACCCGATTTTGAGGTAATGTCTTCTCTAATGTTGTTTTGTTTTATTTTTCTTCTACAACCCCCTAAACTCTTTTTATTAATTTCTTTTGTAACAACACCAGTATCATCAATATACTAGGATGTAGTTATAAGAAGTATTTGATCTACACTTACACACCCCTACATCTAATGGTTAAAGAACATACAGTTTCTGTGGATGGCGAATTTCTGCCTCACGAAACGATGATTGTTCAACACTCATATAACACCTTCAAAGGTGGCCATTAAGATGTCAATATAATTATATATGATATAAAATATGTTTATGTTTTACTTATGATTATGAATTTCTCATTTATGGCATACTTTATGATTTCCATTATGGGTAAAACGCGATAATTTCATTTTAGGAAGTGCGGACTACCACCCCCTCAAAGTGATTTGAATCGTTAATGCCATATGTGGGATGTATAAAGGATGGATTAAATGGTATTATACACTATATTATACAGTAATTATATTATAAATTTATATCATTATGATTTCATTCCATTAAATACGAAATAGAAATGGAAGTAGCGTTCATGCGTACGTACGGATTACCGTCTCCATGAACGGTGCATTTCATTTCTTACCTCTAAATGTTACGTGACATTATGAATGAATGTATATACTGTATATATGATATATATGATATCTACATCATGAATATAATTCTGGATATAATGGATATTTCACCACATGAACAACTTGTAATTATAAGAAGTTTATTTTTGACTCAAGTACCAAAGATCGACAAAACGACCGTTATTAACTTAAATAATTAAATAATGTTCATAACATGGTAATAAGGGATATAAAAGGAATAATGAACATGAAAAAGGTTCTTAATTAAATATAAATTAACTCTAGTTTATTATTCAGGAGGTTAAAGAACGGTCGAGTCAGGACAAGACGCAAGGTAAGGGAATTTCTTAACCCAACTTCCATTCTTTGGGTTAATCTCCTACTTTCAAATTATGTCATGGTATTATTATGTCCTATCTTTTATTTATACTTTCATTATGTGTACATATAGTGAATACACATAATATATATATTTTATTTAAAAATTATCTTTTAAGGGACTTTGTCTCAATCTCCATTCATTGAGGCATATTTTGTTTTATACACATACTTCTTTTATATGGTGTATAAACCCCTTTGACTTTTACATTTATTCAAAAGGAATCTTTTTATACTAAGAGTTTTACTAAACGACAAAAAGGGAATGTTTTTCTTTCCGTACATATGCGGCGACAATGACTTCTCCGCCGCCATGACCATTATTTGAGTTTCGGATTCCTCTACAAGCCATCATTTTTTAATGAAAAATAAATAAAAAGTTTTAACTTTCTTTTATTTTGTTATTGAAAATGGTTTTGAAAGCATTTTTATTATATCAATGTGTTGTATTGATATCTTGTGATTGAAATGTGGAAATGTTATGTTTCCTTTATGCATGTTTTATGTGATACGATTATGTTATGTTTTATGATATGTTTAAACCTATTAATATGAGGAATGCATTGGACTTAATAAGTGATGGGTGGATCCCGCTATAGCTCCTCGATGCATCGGCAGGTCTCATGAGACAAACTAGTGTCTTGGCATGAGGCCTTGACAAAATCTTATTTGTGGTCTTGGCACGAGGCCTTGGCTACGTGGTTATGATAGTCTGGCATTATGCATTCCATCATTATGAAAGTGGTTATTGTTATTTCATGTGATTATTCGACCAATAGAATATCCATGTGAAGAAGTGAATGGAATTATCTCATTTTACTTTTTCCATATTATGTTGATGTTCAAGTTTAAAAGGCTTTTGTTTTAGTTATACATTGCCTTAAATTTTTATGTATATTTATGAAAGCTTCCGCAATATTGTTATCCTTACTGAGCATCTGAGATCACCCCTTTCAATGTTTTAATATTTTCCAGGATGTGAAGAAGTATTTTATGAATGACCTGCAGGGATAGTCCGAAGAGGATAGAAGTGTGGACTATGGAGACTATGTTGTTGTAGTTTTTCACTTTATGATGTAATGTAACGTTTACGAATGTATCTAGTGTTTCCAAGGCTACTAAACTAATCGGCCTTTCGAGACTTGATCTTTTGTGATCATGCCAATGTTACGAAGTAATGGACCGACTCTAGGTAGATGGGTTCGGGGCGTTACAGTTGGTATCAAAGGTAGTTTAGTACTAACCTTGGAAACTAGATTTAGATAAACTCTGATTAGAGAAAATAGACCAAAGATAGACTTTGAGGATTATTATAGTAGGACTTCCTAGAATTTTGGTATTGTAGAGATGTTTTGAGTTTTCCGAGCAATACATCCCTGTCTGGATACTAGCAGGTAGAGGCGGCTCTGGCACAGATGTACCTAGGGGTAAAACCCGAAAACACCGCTTTGAGCTAGACTCGAATGGGAACTGGTGCACGACAACGGGCCTTGCTGTACTCTTGGTTATGACACTCCTGGGGGATATGCTTAGGATAATTCTCGTTTTCTTTACAAACCACTATGAAGGGTTATGAGTATATAATTCCTCAAAGAAAACTTTTTTTATGATTATGGATTATATCCATAAATAGTTCAATTAGTGTTAAGTGTTTTACAAGTATGGAATTATATATTTTGATTCATAAACTAATCTAGTTTATGCCATTGTTTAGAAATGGCGCCTAGTGGAAGGAATGGAAACCGTATCAATGCACGCACTCCGTGTAGGTATTGCCCTCATACTCAAGATAATTATTGTGGATCTGGAGATACAACTGGTGCTGATCAACTTATTACCATACTGGGACAGCTCACTCAGGTTATGAATAATAACCCTACTCATATGGAGCACCCTGATCCACAATGTGGAGGATCAATGTTAGACCGCTTCATGAGGCAACAACCGCCAACTTTTAATGGGGGTACAAATACATTAGTAGCTGATCAATGGATAAACTCCATAGAGAAAATATTCCATGCCTTGGGGAGTAGCGAAAGGGAGAAGGTTGTCATGGCAGTCTACCGCCTCACTGGAGATGCCGATAAATGGTGGTCATTGATTAAAAATACAAAGGAAGATGAAGAAGTATCAAGTATGGAATGGAGAGATTTCAAAGTTCTTTTCTTATAAAAATACTTTCCTCGTGACCATAGAGCAGATATGGAAAGGCAATTTCTGAGTCTGAGACAAAAGGAGGATGAGAATGTCGCAAAGTATGAGGCCAACTTTACAAGGTTAGCGAGGTATGCTGCAGATTATATACGTAACCCAAAAAGTAAGATTGATCGTTTCTTTGATGGGTTAAAACCATTTCTCTGTAGAGATTTAGTATCAAAATCTTTCTCAACATACGAAGATATTGTCTCATGTGCTATCAAGACATAAAAGGAATTCTCTAAATCTTATGACAATAAAGTAAAGCAAGAGAAGAAGAGAACGGTGGAACAAGAGACAGATAAAGGGAAAAAGGGAAAGAAGGATTTTCCATTATGTGATAATTGTGGGAAGAATCACCCTGGTACTTGCCTAAAAGGAATGAGAGTTTGTTATAAATGTGGAGAAAAAGTTCACCAGGCGCGTGATTGCAAGGGAAAGAAAGAGGCTATCAATGTTGAATGCTACAATTGTAGAGAAATGGGGCATTATGCAAATAAATGTCCTAAGCGTCAGGGAAACATCCCTCAGAAAAGGCCAAGGGATCAAAGACAATCTTATTCTGTTACTACAGTTGAAGCAAAATAATTAATGTATTGGTGCTTTTGGACTAATGGATTATATTCTGGCTATTAGAATAATGTGATATATATATATATATAAGGATTGTACTGCAGTACTTGTTGATTTCAGTAAGGTTTTAATATGATGAAGGTAATCATATTTTTAGTATGTGATAAAAGGGAAACTTTAATTTGTTTGGGGAATCTGATAAATTGATTTTGGAATTAAGAGTCCTTTTAGAGAATGTCTGGACAGAGGTATTTTTGATAACTATAAAGGTTGGAGTGGATTCAGTTGATCTTTGGATAGTATTGTTTAAGGTTAAATAATTTATGAATATTATTTTTGGAATATTATGATACTATAGTTTTAGTAAAAGGAAAACCTGCAGGGTGGGGCATAACCCGTCGCGTCGGACAAAGCTGCAGGAATCGAACCCACAATCATAGTGCGACATGCCTTTATTTCCTACCACTAGCCTACAGGAAGTCTATGGTTATTAAAAAATAATTTTACTAATCTAAATGGTATGTGTTAACATTTGGAACCTTATACAATTAGGATAAGTATAATATTTTTGAGTTCTATTATCTTTTTGAGTGAAAGATGAGTTGAAGGTTGAAACTCTAATTTCCAAGCATAAATATATATATATACCTATCTCTTATTCAATGAATAAATTAATTCTTAAACTTTAGTAAAGGGATATTAAAACAAAAAAATGTGTTTTCCTAATACCTTATGTCTTGTTGAACTGATGATATTTTAAATCAACATAGATTGAAGGATTTGAGGCCCTCAATTTGACAGTTTATTGTGATTGATGACCTCAATCACTCCCTACAAATATTTACGTTTTTCCTCCAATTATATGTCTCTAATTGCCACCAATTTTCTTCTAATCGAGATCATAGTTGGGTGGTGACTTTTTTATTTCCCTTTCCCTCTTATTAAGATAAGTTTTATTAATCTTATTTTCGATGTGGGTTTTCCACAAAGGTATTTTCTATTTTCAACCTTTTATTTTAAATGAAAAAATTTCAAATTGCGAGGACACAATTTACTTAAGGAGGGGAGAATGTAACACCCCGAGCTTCCATGATACATTTCTCATTCAATAATGCAATAGCTTGCATTGTACGCAACTTTGAGTTCTAACACACCGCAACTGATCAAAGTAGCCGTTATGAATAGTAATAACCACTTTTTAAATTAATAGAAATTTTATATTTCAAAATGGACTTCATTTTTGGATTCGGAATATCGAAATTATCCTATGTTGAATTTTTGGTATTTTTCTGAGAACTTCAAATTTTTTATGAATAGTGAAAAATACTTAAAAACAACTTTTTTAATCAAAATAATTTATAGTGATAAATTATACTATTTAGTGGTTTTAAAGTATAATTAGAATATATATTTACCATTTTATCCAATGGTGGTCATTAGAATTACTTTAACATTGAAATCGGGAATGAACAATTTTCAATCTTTTGATATAAATTGTTTCTTAAAAACATGCTATTTGTTGTGACAGTGTGAATTAATTATAAAATTAATTAATGAAACTTATATGTTTGGAATTTTTTTAAAATATACATCATTTTTGAATTCAGAATATCAATTATAGCTTAGGGTGAAATTTTGGCATTGTTCTGAAAAACTTCAATTTTTGATGAATAGTGAAACCACTAAGTGGTAGTTAAATAACTGATTTTTCGTTTAAATGAAATATTACCACTTATGTGATTTGATTTTCAAAAATCCGACATACATGGTTGTCATTAAGAATTAAAATGTGGTTCAATGAGATTAAAATAATTTTTTGTTGAATAGTAACTTTTAAGTTCTTAATCGCGATTAGAGGTAATTAGTGTAGTTTAAGGTAAAAATAATGTTTTAATAATATGAGATGAGATAGAAACTTGTCCTACTCATATTGGATGAGTCATGGCCGACCATGAAAACCCATGGGTCAACTTGGGGACCCCATGGAGCCACTTTGGTTGGAAAATGACATTAATATATATTTATTTAATGTTAAAATTAAATTGACACAAACATGAGTTGTTTTACTAAAACAGTTTTTAAGTGAGGTTACACAAGTCCAAATTTTGACTATAAATATTAGTTAGAAAGATAAAAATATTTCCTACATCATAGTAATTTTTTTATAATTTTTAGACATTAAATAAATTAAATTATTTATGACATCATTATGTTGCAGCGATGACCTCATTATTTAACGATTTTAATAAAATGAAAAGATAATGTAAAATACAAGGCTTAAACTTGTCCAATGACTATTGGATGGGTAGATTTCGAACCCTTATCACCTTAGAAACGAATTATATAAGTGTGGGACCTTTAGAATCCGAAAAGCATTGTGTAATAATGTAACATTTCAATCTTTCCAAAAGAGCCCCTCCTCTCCACTTATAAAAGGCCCCCACCTCTCCCACCTCATTTACACTTTCAAGCCATTTGGC
Organism: Viscum album; assembly: GCA_963277665.1. Lineage (NCBI taxonomy): Eukaryota > Viridiplantae > Streptophyta > Magnoliopsida > Santalales > Viscaceae > Viscum > Viscum album. The sequence continues at coordinate 458,567,333 of OY728157.1, read as the reverse complement.
TCGGACAAACTTTTCCCAAATAATCTCCCAACTTCCCCCTATTACTCTTAGAAGCCTCACTTTGGGCAGAACGTTTCCCAAGGAATCCTTTGGCTCAAATCAAAAAGAGTTACCCGATTTTGAGGTAATGTCTTCTCTAATGTTGTTTTGTTTTATTTTTCTTCTCCAACCCCCTAAACTCTTTTTATTAATTTCTTTTGTAACAACACCAGTATCCTAAATATACTAGGATGTTTTTATAAGAAGGATTCGAGCTACACTTACACACCCCTACATCTAATGGTTAAAGAACATACGGTTTCTGTGGATGGCGAATTTCTGCCTCACGAAACGATGATTGTTCAACACTCATATAACACCTTCAAAGGTGGAAATTAAGATGTCACTATATTTATATATGATATAAAATATGTTTATGTTTTACTTATGCTTCTGTATTTCTCATTTATGGCATACTTTATGATTTCCATTATGGGTAAAACGCGATAATTTCATTTTAGGAAGTGCGGACTACCGCCCCCTCAAAGTGATTTGAATCGTTAATGCCATATGTGGGATGTATAAAGGATGGATTAAATGGTATTATACACTATATTATACTGTAATTATATTATAAATTTATATCATTATGATTTCATTCCATTAAATACGAAATAGAAATGGAAGTAACGTTCATGCGTACGTACGGATTACCGTCTCCATGAACGGTGCATTTCATTTATTACCTCTAAATGTTACGTGACATTATGAATGAATGTATATACAGTATATATGATATATATGATATCTACATCATGAATATAATTCTGGATATAAATGATATTTCACCACATGAACAACTTGTAATTATAAGAAGTTTATTTTTGACTCAAGTACCAAAGTTCGACAAAACGACCGTTATTAACTTAAATAATTAAATAATGTTCATAACATGGTAATAAGGGATATAAAAGGAATAATGAACATGAAAAAGGTTCTTATGTAAATAGAAATTAACTATAGTTTATTATTCAGGAGGTTAAAGAACGGTCGAGTCAGGACAAGACGCAAGGTAAGGGAATTTCTTAACCCAACTTATATTCTTTGGGTTAATCTCCTACTTTCAAATTATGTCATGGTATTATTATGTCCTGTCTTTTATTTATACTTTCATTATGTGTACGTATATTGAATACACATAATATATATATTTTATTTAAAAATGATCTTTTAAGGGACTTTGTCTCAATCTCCATTCATTGAGGCATATTTTGTTTTATACACATACTTCTTTTATACGGTGTATAAATCCCTTTGACTTTTACATTTATTCAAAAGGAATCTTTTTATACGAAACATTTTACTAAACGAGAAAAAGGGAATGTTTTTATTTCCGTACATATGCGGCGACAATGACTTCTCCGCCGCCGTGACCATTATTTGAGTTTCGGCTTCCTCTACAAGCCATCATTTTTTAATGAAAAATAAATACAAAGTTTTAACTTTATTTTATTTTGGTATTGAAAATGGTTTTGAAAGCATTTTTATTATATCAATGTGTTTTATTGATATCTTGTGATTGAAATGTGGAAATTTTATGTTTCCTTTATGCATGTTTTATGTGATACGATTATATTATGGTTTATGATATGTTCAAACCTATTCATATGAGGAATGCATTGGACTTAATAAGTGACGGGTGGAGCCCGCTATAGCTCCTCGATGCATCGGCAGGTCTCATGAGACAAACTAGTGTCTTGGCACGAGGCCTTGACAAAATCTTATTTGTGGTCTTGGCACGAGGCCTTGGCTACGTGGTTATGATAGTCTGGCATTATGCATTCCATCATTATGAAAGTGGTTATTGTTATTTCATGTGATTATTCGACCAGTAGAATATCCATGTGAAGAAGTGAATGGAATTATCTCATTTTAGTTTTTCCATATTATGTTGATGTTCAAGTTTAAAAGGCTTTTATTTTAGTTATACATTGCCTCAAATTTTTATGTTTATTTATGAAAGCTTCCGCAATATTGTTATCCTTACTGAGCATCTGAGCTCACCCCTTTCAATGTTTAATATTTTCCAGGATGTGAAGAAGTATTTTATGAATGACCTGCAGGGATAGTCCGAAGAGGATAGAAGTGTGGACTATGGAGACTATGTTATTGTAGTTTTTCACTTTATGATGTAATGTAACGTTTATGAATGTATCTAGTGTTTCCAAGGCTACTAAACTAATCGGTCTTTCGAGACTTGATCTTTTGTGATCATGCCAATGTTACGAAGTAATGCACCGACTCTGGGTAGCTGGGGTCGGGGCGTTACAGTGCGACATGCCTTTATTTCCACCCATTGGCCTACAGGAAGTCCCTGGTTCGTATAATTAGTTTCAATTTATTATTTTGTATGATATAAGAAGTATAAATCCATTTTAGGAACCATATACGATTAATCTCAGCTTAGGTGGACTTATGTATTTTTATCAACTTTTTCTAACCTTTTATTTGAGATAGAGAGAATGACCAACCATTCTATCACATGATCTGCTAACACTTCACGAATGAAAAATTGAACTTAATTTATTTATGATATGAAGTGGAAACTGTTCAAGGAACGACCAACAGTGAGATTGAACAAAAATCAAGTAAGTATTTATTCTAATTCAAATTCTTCCACTCTCGGGAAATGATCTTGAAAACCAAAAAGGTTGTCCAAGTGTCCTTATATTCGATGAATCAGATGGTAACTTAAATCGTCAAAAATTTATGGCTTTGTGATAATTGGCTTTTTCATATCCATGTCCTCTACCACTCTCTATCAGAACTTGATGGTTAGATTTTTCTTCCATATCTATTTTTCTACCTATGTTCTCGTATGTGGTAACCCAGTGATGAGTTAATCTGGTTAACCATTACATTTCCTACTTTAATTTTTAAAATTATGTTTTAGTATTCCTTTTAAGATGTGGGTTTCTATGAATGAAACTTTCAAGTATTAATCTATTTATAACCCCAACGAATTTCGAGGGCGAAATTCATTTTAAGGGGGTAGAATGTAACACCCCAAGATTTTATGAGAAATATTATTTTTATTTACATTGATTAATTGTGTTGTACGCTACCCCAAGATTATCTTTCACTATACGCAACACCATATTATCATATAGTATACGTAAACACAATTCTAGGATTTTGTTTCATGCGAGATCAACCTTCCTCGACAGCGTGAGTTATACGCAATATTGAGTTTCACTAAACAAGATATTACTATAATATTATTTTGAACTAGCCGTTATGAATAGTAATACCCACTTTTTTAAATTTTATAAATTTTATCTTTCCAAATGGATTTCATTTTTGGATTTTGAATATAGAAATTATCCTAGGGTGAATTTTTGGTATTTTTCTGAAAACATTCAATTTTTGACGAATTGTGAAAACACTGAGTTTCTATTTAAAAACTGACTTTTTATTTAAATAGTTATTTATTTTATTTAAAATTATTTTAGGTCAAAATAGATACATAATACCTATATAATTTCAATGTAATTCATTGGAGTTATTTTATAATAATTTTAGAGATATAAAAATTATATTGAAATTTGTTCCGTCTTTTACCTTCATCCTAGGAGCTTTTTGTAAATTTGCATAAAACATAATTTTACCTCTTCTAGGAATGGAATTTTGAAAATCCGAGTGACACAATTGATATCAGTAAGTAAAATGTGGTTCAATGAGATGAAAATAGTTTTTGGTGAATAGTAACTTTTTACTTTTATTTACCATGGTTAAAAGTTAATAGGGTAGTTAAAGGTAAAAATTATATTATTTTTACTCTAACACATGTCCTAATTCTATTAAATAAGTATAATTCGACAAAAAACAACCTTAGGAATATAATATTATTATTTAGGTCCACTTGGATTAGATTAGGACTTTTATTATTATTTAATTCAATGAAGAGTTAAAAGAGTTAAAATCAAAGTTTAATAACTAAAACATTTTTAATAGAGGGTTATACATACGATAAATTTGAATATAAATATTCATTATAAAGATAATAAGATTTCCAACATAATGGTATTTTATTTTTAATTTTTAGAATTTAGATAATGTAATTTTCTTATGATGATATGATATCTATTTGTTTTATATGGATTATGTGATGATGGGATGATGTTTATGAAACCCATTTTATTCATTGGGTTATGATGATTGTTTTATGTTTATTTTGTGGAAGAAGTAATAATGATTTCATTATGAGATGGGTGGGACCTATATCTCCCTCCAATTCATTGGGTAAAGATTTATATCTCATGATATAGACATGGTTGGAATGGTAAGTTAATCTGGTTTAGTGATACAGGACTAGAATGAGGAGTGATCTTGATTCAGTAAGGGACTTTGTCCAATAAGATGGTCTTGGAAGCAATGAATTGGCTACTATGAAAATCATAACATGTGATTAATGGATGCCACAATTACATGTTTTATTATCATTCCAGTTTATCATGATTAATGTTCCTTTATGATCTATTCTTTATGTACCGCAATGTTTTATGCCATTTCTCAAGATTTTGATGTTTAGATTTTATGCTCATGTTTTTACATTCGAATGCTTATGGATTGGTTTATGTTCTCTATGTTTACCCTTAATGAGCATTTGAGCTCACCCTTTTTATGTTTTCTTTTCCCTAGGATATAAATAAAGGTTTTAGGTAAGAAAAAAAGGGACGATCTTTATAGGAGATGTTGAAGATCTTTCACCATGATTAGAAGATTATATTTTGAGTTTCCAAAGACACTAAACTATTATGGTCCTTGTGTGTCTTTTTTTATGTATTAAGTATTCCAAATAAGTAATGTAATGTCCATTTTTGTCAAGTGTGGGTCTCTACAGTTGGTATCAGAGGAAAGGTTTAGTTAACCTTTGGAAAATAGGATGCGCAAACATTAGTGAGATTCCTAGAGATATTTCTAAGGTATGTCTATGGATGTCCCTATGGTTAAGAATAAGTATAGGTTATAGTCCTATTATTAATATAATGATATTAGAATTAAACCTAAGATGTTAGATATTGAAGGTACTCCCTCTTTATTATTTTGTTTTCCCTTGAAAGGTTTTCCCCCCACACTATTCTTTTTGGGTTTTAGAAGATGGCTAGAACCCGAAGGAACCGTGTTGATCAATGTAATGGACAATGTAATGATTTTACTTCTGAACAAACCAATTTTATTGGAGATGGAGTGCAAAATCATATTACTATACTTACACAAGCTATGAATCATTCTGGACATCCAAATGAACAGAGAAGGGAACAATATTCTATTGAGTCCTTCATGAGGAAACGTCCCCCTTCTTTCAGTGGGTCTTCTAATCAAGTTGTTGCTGAACAATGGATAAATATCATTGAAAAGATATTTTCCATAATTCGCTGTTCAGAACATGAAAAATTCATTTTTTTTGTTTACCGTTTAGAAGGTGAAGCAGACCAGTGGTGGACTCTAATAAAAATACAAGTCCCCAAGATGAAATTGAATCCATCGAATTGGATGATTTCAAGAACTTGTTTTTCAATAAGTACTTCCCCCATATTTTTCGAACAAAGATGGAAAATGATTTCCTTGAGCTTATGAAAAAGGATGATGAATCTGTTGGTATATACGAAGAGAATTTTACAAGGCTTTCAAGGTATACATCTAACTTTATCATCCAACCTGAAAGTAAAGTTGATCGATTCCTTAGTGGATTAAAACCAAGTTTTTGAAGGGAATTAGCTATAAGAGACTTCAGTAGCTATGAAGAAATTGTGCATTGTGCTATCAAGGTAGAATTGGATGTTGGTGTAACATACCCATCTCAGGGTTTTCACAAGAAACGAAAGATAGAGTTCAAGGAGAAATCTCAAAACTATGGTGAAAAGAAGGTGAATGTTTCTTTATGCTCAAAGTGTGGAAAGAATCTTGGTGGATATTGTCTAAAAGGTATTAGAAAATGTTTCAAGTGTGGAAAATAAGGTCATCGAGCAGTTGAGTGCCGAAGTAATGGGAAAAAGGTAGCTAATGATTTGAATAGAGAAAAGACTACATAAAATGCACCACCAACACATCAATGCTTCAAGTGCAAGGGAATAGGGCATTATGCTAATAAATTCCCATAATCCAAGGGTTAATGATGATCAATGTGAGAAAACTCTTAAGGAAAAGGATAAAGGGAAGTCACATGCGATCACTATTTGTGATTTTGAGTATGAAAATGAATTTGTGGAATGATTAAGTGTTTATGTAATGGGATTTCAAAATAGTATCATGGAATCTCATTTATGGTATCATGGAATTTTGGAATATCTATGTATTGGTTTTCAATAATTATATGGTACCAGTAACCATGAAAAGAGATTAAATTTTTTTATAAAGAAGATGATATTCGCATAATGAAGGGATAATGAGAAAATGAAATGAGCTCATAACTGATATAAGGACAAAGTTATATCATGGTTTGAGTATATAGAAATTTAGTGATTTTGGTATGTGGAAATATTTAACTTTTGACCACATTCATGTTTTCACTAAGGTTCAATGGGTATTAATTTTTCAAGAGAATACATTATTAAGGTATTCACATGTTTGGAATGTGACCGAAAAGATATATCGTATGATATATGGGGGATAAATGATAGTATTCACATTCTCGGTAGATGACATTTCTAGTAATTTTTTTCTTTATGCTATGAGCTTAGACCGAAGTATTTTGGATAAGCCTAAAGATTGGAATGAATTATATTGTACACAAGTTAGTATTGTTTAAGGATATAAATTTTTTTTCGATATTATTGATGGTATGTTATAATAATGTAGTTTTAGAAAAAGGATAACCTGCAGGACGGGCGAAAACCCATCGCGTCGGAGAAGGCTATGGGAATTGAACACCCAACCAAAGTGCGACATGCCTTTATTTCCTACCACTGGCCTACAAGATGTCCCTGGTTAGTAGAAACTAGTTTTATTTTATTAATCGGTATGATAGAAGTAGTATAAGTCCATTTTTGGAATCATATATGATTAACCTCACCATAGCCGGACTTATGTATATTTGATAACTTTTGATAACCTTTTATTTGAGACAGATGGAATGACCCATAATTCTATCTCATGATTTGCTAACAATTCAACAATGAAAAATTCAACTTCATTTCTTTAAGATATGAATTGGAAATTGTTCAATCCACGAACAACGTTGAGATTGTACCAAAATAAAGTAAGTATTTCTTCTAGTTCAAATTCTTCAACTTTAGGGAAATGATCTTGAAAACAAAAAAATGTTGACCTAGTGTCCTCATATCTGATTAATTAGATGGTACCTTAGATCATCACAAATTTATGGCTTTGTGATTGTTGGGTTTTTCATAGCCCTGTTCTCTGCCACTCTCCATCAGAACTTAATGGTTAGATTTCTCTTCCATATCCATATTTTGACATATGTTCTCCTATGTGGGAACCCAAGTGATGAGTTACTTTGAGTATTTGTTTTGTTTATAACATTAATTTTTTAAAAATTAGGTTTTTGTATTCCTTTTACGATGTGGGTTTCTATGAAAGAAACTCTCAAGTAATAAACCATCTATAACCCCGACAAATTTTGAGGGAGAAATTTATTTTAAGGGGGGTAGAATGTAACACCCTGAGATTTTATGAGATATATTATTTTTATTTTCTTTCATATCTCTTATTGTACACTACTCCAAGATTATCTTGTGCTATACTCAACACCGTATTAGCTTGCAGTATACACAACACTATTCTTGGATCATGTTACACCCAGTTTCAAGTTCGTTTGATAGTAGTTATTCTACGAAACATTGTGTATATATATATATATATATTAAATGTATAAATTAAATATAGTTCTATTTTGTTATATGAAACAACAAAAGAGTATTTCACTACACGCAACCCTGACTTGGCTTACATTACACGCAATCACGACGTTCCTTGATAGCGTGTGTTGTACGCAATACCGAGTTTTAATAAACTATGATATATAGTTATAATATTATTATAAACTAGCCTTTATGAATAGTATTAAATAAATTTTGAATTTTATAACATTATTATTCATCTTACACATTTTCTAGAACATGATATGAGAACAAAATAAAATTTTCGGGTAAAATAAGTATTTTTCAAAAAATGCAGTTTTGCCACCTTTTGATGGCCCACCCATTTTAAATATAATTTTTTACAAGTTTATAAGTTCAATTTTTAAAATTAAACTTCTTATTTTGAATGAGGATATAAAAATTTACATTGGATAATGTTTTTATATTTTTCTGACAACGTTCTTATTTTGATGAATAGTAAAAACACGCTAAATTTTTTCTTAAAAAAAACTTTTTCTCATCGAGATAATTTATATGGTAAAATTATAATATTAAATTGTTTTAAAGTATAAATAGAATATATTTTTACCATTTAATATAATTTATGACATTATCGTTAATTTTACATTGAATTCGTAGGTTAAATCAATTCAATCTTTTCCAATGTTTTAAAGAAAAACCTGTTTTTTTCGATGACGGGATTAATTTTAAATTAATTAATGAAGCTTATGTGTTTTGAATTATGATAGATGGATTCCATATTTTGAATCAGTAGGTCCAAATTATATTAATAGTATACTTTTTATTTTTGTGCATTATGAATAGTATCTATGGTAAATTTTATTTGCCACAAGTAATAGTAAATTAGGTAATTATGGGAAAAATAATATTATAAAATTACCCTAACACTTGTATTAATATAATTGGATGATTATATTTTTTTTCTAAGGCATATTTGGGTTGAAACAGAATCCATTAGACCCACTTGGATGTGATTAAGACCTTTAATTTAATTTATTTTAATGAAAGTGAAATATGTCTCACTCAAACTTTAATAATTAGATTATTTTTAATATTTATTTATACAGAATATAATTTTTATTATAAATAATAATTTGAGATCTGACATGTTTTTATTTATCATGGTAATTTATTTTTATCTTTTAAGAAATATTTAATTACCTTAATAGCTTATACATTAATGATGTAGAAATTATTTAGTGAAAAATCAATAATATAGTTTTTATTAATATAATAATACCTATCAAAAGGACCATAAACTTGACTAAACCATATTGGTAGACAATATATATACCATAATAATCCAAGGGTCTATTTTGGGACCATTTTGAGCCTTATAAAACATATTAGGACTTTTATATTATATTATTTTAAATGATGTCAAAGATGTCTCCTTCATAATTTAATAAATATAACAGTTTTAATGTTGTGATTTTAAGATGATAAATTAGGGTAAAAATATTATTATGAAATTTTTTATATTTATCTTCATCATAAGATTTTATTTTTAATTGTTATGGAACTAATAAGTATATTAAATGATTATACAAAAATGATGTAGTAATTGTTTTATTAATAGAAATATCAAATAAATGGTTTCATAAATATTAAAATAAACATTATTTGAACTAATTAATGTTCTACACAAATTTTATAGATTAATATGACATGGTAGTAATCTATTAAACATTTTGGTTCAAATATATCCTCTGTGTCTATTTTATTTAAATTCAAATAATTGAATAGTGTCAAAATTAACACTATTGTTATTTTATGAAAATAACATATTATTAAATTGTTTAAAAATCACATAAATATTTAGAAATTATAAATTGAAATTTATAAGGTATATAATGTCATAAAGTACCCAATTATGGATAATTAACAACACATAATTAATTATTTATAACAATTTAAAATTTAGAATATTATTACCACAAATAAGATTAAATAAATTAAATAAGGATAAAATAAATTGATAAGGTTTAAAATAATTTCAAAACACGTATAAATTTGATTGGTTGATGAGATAGAAACCCTATATTACCTCATATCCGAATTTTATTCACTTTGGAAGTTTTCAGGTGGGGTTTGAGTTTATTCTAAGTTAACATATTTGAGGTTTCCAAAAGTGCCCCTCTCTTCCCTTATAAAAGGGCACCTCCTCCCTCTCCACTCCACAACACTTTGAGACTTAAATCTCGGACAACCCTTTCCCCTTTCACTTATAAATTCCCCTATAAACAATCTGGAGGTTCTGGTCTTCTCAAAAGACCGACTCTAGTCCCTTGTGAGGAAGCTTAAAGGAGGTGTGTCGAAGAAGAGGTAATCTCTTCTACCGATTCTTTCCAGTTTCGTTCTTCTTCAACATACTATTCTCGAGTTGTTTTATTGTAAAGTAATAAAATCAGTATAAAAAATATACTGATATGATATTATAAAAACTAAACAAACCCATTTCACCTTCTATCCATCTTACGGAAAACAAAATCACCCCACGTACGTACGTACGGAATACCGTCTCCACGCCGTGGTGTATTCAATTTTTCCACCACCACCTTACTTGGATGGGTATAATGGTGTAAAGAATAAAAATATATGGTTATTATAACATCATAATTATTCTATGATATTATATCATCCACTCAAATTCTATTCAATAATTATGGGAACAATATCATCGCTCGTGCGTACGTACGGACTACCATCTCCACGAACGCGATGAGATTCATTTTCCATGATTAACCATTCAAGTATGATTATAAAGTATATATAATAAATATTAATAAAATATATTACATAATAATGATACTGTATTTATGTACATATATGTTTCATTTACTTAATTTTATTCAATTCAATAAGGAAATGAAAATAGTGTTCATGCGTACGTACGCCCTACCGTCTCTATGAACTGTATATTTCATTCCATTTATCGATCTGTCATATATATTTATATGCTGAATATATATTATATATAAATCATGTTTTACATTCTAGAATTAACTAAATCAGTATAAAATATCTAATATCAAGAACAACAAGTCGAAACACGTACGATAAATGAAAAGATTTTACCCAAAACGCTGCCTTAACATGGAATTTACAAAATAAAGGGTAATATAAAGTCATAATTTAACCATATATCATATCATAACAATGAATATGATTGTATAATAAGTAAATGACAATATTTAAATCACTATACAAGAGGTTTAGATACATACGAAGCATATCAGACATAAGGTAAGGGATAATTTTTCCAATCTCATTTTTATCCGAGATTGTTTATTCGTAAGTACTTACCGGGGTTATATTTTCCATCCATGTCTATAAAAATGTTTTTCATAAAGTGTTTAATATTATTCCATGTATTTTTAAAGTCATGTTTACCCCTATTTTACTTTTACATTGTGTTATGGAATGAATCTTTATTTTGTTTACCATACGAGGAACCTTTTAACTTTTCCGGTAAAAGTACGAGGATAATGTTTTTTTAACTTATACGGCATGAGCGTATTTTTATGGTTTCATAGCACCTAATTTTTATGAAGCTTACTCTATAAGTTTTAATGGTTATTTTAAATAAAATTCATTTCTTTTAAAATTGTGTGGAATTTTGTGAAAATAAAATGATTTTAAAGAAGAAAGGATATTTTCCTCCAGAATTCATTTCAAGTGTTTTATCAAAACTATTTTCCATATAAGTTGACATTATTTAACATGTTTATGATTCAAGTATAATGTCTCTATTATTTACATGGAGTGATTTTTATTATGATGAAATGATATCCATTTGTTTTATATGGATGATGTGATTATGGGTTGATATTTATGAAACCCATTTTATTCTTTGCGTTATGATGAATGTTTTAGGTTTATTTTGTGGCAGAAGTAAGAATGGTTTCATTATGATATAGATGGGACATATATCGATCTCCAATGTATTGGGTGAAGATTTATATCTCATGAGATATACATGGCTGGAATGGTAAGTTAATCTGGTTCAGTGATACAGGACAGGAACGAGGAGTGAACTCGATTCAGTAAGGGACTTTGTCCACTAAGATGGTCTTGGCAGCATTGTCTTGGCTTCTGTGGAAATCATAACATGTGCTTAATGGATGCCACAATTACATATTTTATTCCCAAGATAGTTTATCATGATTAATGTTACTTTATTATCTATGTATTATGTAATGTAATGTTTTATGTAATTTCTCAAGATTTTGATGTTTAGATTTTATGTTCATGTTTTTACATTCGAATGTTTAGGGATTGTTTTATGTTCTGTATGTTTACCCTTACTGAGAATTTTAGTTCACCCTTTTTATGTTTTATTTTCCCCATGATATAAAGAATGGTTTTAGGTAAGAAAAAAGGGGAAGTTCATTATGGGAGATGTTGAATATCTTTCACCATGATTAGAAGATTATATTCCGTGTTTCCAACGACATTATACTATCATAAATATTATTTTCTCTTATCCCTTCATTATTCGAATTTCATCTGGTTTCCAAAAATATTTAAATCTATTTTCATTATTATCAGTACCATAAAATTATTGAAAACCACAATAGACCAATACATAAATACTCCAATATTCCATGATACTATATACAACAATATTTTGGAATCATGTTACATAAACACTTAATCATTCCACCACATCGTTGTCATATTCAACATTTCCGATAGTGGTCGCATGTGACTTCCCTTTTTTCCTTTTCCTTAAGTGGTTGTATATTTTGATCATCATTAACCCTTGTATTATCGTATTGGTTAGCATAATGCCACATTTCCTTGCACTTGAAGCATTGAAGTGTTGGTGGTCCATTCTCTGTAGTCTTTTCTCTATTCACATCATTAGCTACCTTATTCCCATTACATAGGAACTCGGCTACTCGATGACCTTCTTTTACACACATAAAAACATTGTCTAGTCCCTTTAAGACAATCCCCACCATTCTTATTTCCACACTTTGAGCATAAAGAAACATTTGTCTTCTTTTCACCATTTTTTTGAAATTTTTCCTTGAACTCCATCTTTTGTTTCTTTTCAAAACCATGAGATGGATATTTAACACCAACTTCTAGTTATACCATGATAGAAAAATGCACAATTTCTTCGTAGTTACTGAAGTCTCTTATAGCTAATTCCCTTTTAAGACCTGGGTTTAGGCCACTAAAGAATCGATACACTTTACTTTCAGATTGGATGATAAATATATATGCATACCTTCAAAGCCCTATAAAATTACCCTCATATATACCAACAGATTCATGATCACTACTAGAAAACTAACCTATACCAACAGTTTGGAACTGTTGGTATAGGCCTCCAAACCGTTGGTATATCCTATACCAACGGTTTGGAGAACCGTAGGCAAGTAAGCTGTTGGGATAGGTATCTACCAACGGTTTTCCAAAAACCGTTGGTACAGACCTATACCAACGGTTTTGAAAACCGTTGGTATAAGTAATTTGAAAATCTATACCAACAGATCCATAAAACCGTTGGTATAGATATTTCCAAAAAAACATTCACTGGGATTTGATCCCAGAACCTCCAATTTATCATTGAACGACCTAACAACTAACCTAACATGACATTTTTGGACATAATTTCATAAATATATATATGTATTATCATAATTATTTTAAATTTTGATTTATAGAATATTATGGTTAAGAGTATCCAATAAAAAATCAAAGGACCTATACAAACGGTTGTCAAAACCGTTGGTATAGACCTATACCAATGGTTTTGACAATAGTTGGTATAGGTCCCGGGAATCTGGGAAGTGATGTTCATATATAGGGGACCTTTCCCAATAGTTTGGCCAAACCGTTGGGAAATGTGGCCACAAATTGGACCTTTCCCAATGGTTTGGCCAAACCGTTGGGAAAGCCTACCCTTTCCCAATGGTTTGGCCAAACCGTTGGGAAAAGTAGCACAAATTGGACCTTTCCCAACAGTTTGGCCAAACTATTGGGAAATCCTACCCTTACCCAACAGTTTTGGAAAACTGTTGGGAAAAGTGGCCACAATGTGGGCTTTCCCAACAGTTTGGCCAAACAGTTGGGAAAGGGGGTATAGAAGTGTTGAGAAAGGTCACATTTCCAGTAGTGGATCCTTTTTATTAAGCTCAAGGAACTCCTTTTCCATCTTTTTTCAAAGAATATGAGTGAAGTACTTATTGAAAAACAAGTTCTTGAACTCATCCCATTCCATGGATTCAATTTCATCTTGGGGCCTTGTATTCTTGATAAGATTCAACCATTGATCAGCTTCACCTTCCAAACGATATACTAATAAGATGACTTTATCATGTTCAGAACATTGCAGGATTGAATATATCTTTTTATTGGTACTGATCCATTGTTCAGCCACTAATGGATCAGTAGACCTGCTGAATGAAGGTGGACGCTGCCTCGTGAAGGATTCAACAGAATGTTTCTCTTTTCTATGCTCATTTGGAAGTCCATAATGATTTATAGCTTGTGTAAGTATAGAAATATGATTTTTCATTCTATATCCCATAACATTGGTTTGTTCAGGAGGAAAATCATTGCATCGTCCATTTCATTGATCAACACGGTTCCTTTGGGTTCCAGCCATCGTCTAAAACCCAAAAAGAATAGTGTGAGGCAAAAATCTGTCACGTCAGAAAAGATATTGGTCGAGTATATCTATACTATAAGCATCCAAGGGTCATCTTGGGGACCATTTGGAGCCGTATAAAATATATTAGGACATTTATATTATTTTATTTTAAATGATGTAAAAGTTGTCAGTTTTATAATTTAATAAATATAACAATTTATATGTTGTTATTTTAAGATGATAAATTCGAGTAAAAATATTATTATGAAAGATATTATATTTATCTTCACAATAGTATTTTGTTTTTAATTTCTATGCATCAAATAATTATATTAAATAATTATACAAAAATCTTGTATTAATTATTTCATTAAGAGAAATATTAAAAAAATGTTTTTAAAAATATTAAAGTAAATATTATATGAACTAATTAATGTTCTCCGCATATTTTCTAGATGAATATGACGTGTTGGGAGTCTATTAAATATTGTGGTTCAAATATATCCTCTGTGTGGATTTTATTTAAATTCAAATAAATGAATAGTGTCAAAATTAACACTATTATTCTTTTATAAAAATAACATATTATTAAATAGTTTACAAGTCACAAAAATATTTACTAATTAAAAATTGAAATTTATATGGTCTAAAATTTTATAAAGTACGAAACTACAGATAATTCACAACATATAAGTAATTACTTATAACAATTTATAATTTAGAATATTATTACCACAAATAAAGTTAAATAGATTAAATAAGGATAAATCATGTTGATAAGGTTTAAAATAAATTTTCAACGCGTCTAAATTTTATTGGGTGAAGAGATTACAACCCTATCTCATCTAAGATTTGGATTTGATTCATTTTGGAAGATTTAAGTGGGATTTGAATTTATATTAAATTAATATTTTTAAGGTTTCCAAAGGTGCCCCTCTCCTCCTTTATAAAAGCGAACCTCCGCCCTATCTTCTTCACAAACATTTGAGACTTCAAGCTCAGCCAAACCCTGACCATTTCTCTTCTCCGCTTCCCTAGAAACATTCTAGAGGTTCTGTTCTTCTCAAAAGACCAAATCTAGTCCCTTAAGAGGAAGCTTAAAAGAGGTGCATCGAAGAAGTGGTAATCTCTTCTACCGATTCTTTCAAATTTCTTTCTTCTTCAACTTCCTCTTCTTTATTCCATGAAAATCATTGAAGAGGATGGATTGAAGTGTTAATGTATTGATATTCAAGAATAATGTTGTTGAGGTACTTTTATGGTATATTGGAATATCTATGTATTGGTTCATTGTGGTTTCCCATAAGAATATGGTACTGGTAACCATGAAAAGTGTTTGAAATATTTTTGGAAAGAAGATGATATGAGCATAATGAAGGGATAAGAAGAAAATAATATGTTCGATAGTATTCATGAGCTCATGATTGAGATAAGGAAAAATTGATATCCTGGTTTGATTATATAGAATTATGGGGATTTCGGTATGTGGAATGAGTTAACTTTCGATAGAATTCATGTATTCACTAAGGTTCTATGGTAATACATTTTTCAAAATAATACATAATTAAGGTAATCACATGTTTCTAATGTGACCAACAAGATATATCTTGTGATATATGAGGGATAAATGAAGGTATTCACGTTCTTGTTATATGACCTTTTTAGCAATCATTCACTTTATAATATGAGTTTAAAAAGAAGTATTTTGGATAAGTCTTAAGGTTAGAATGGATTAAGTTGAACACCATATATTATTGTTTAAGGCCAAATTTTTATTTTATTTTATTTCTGAAATGTTATAATAGTATATTTTAAGAAAAGGGACAACCTGCAGAACGGGCGACAACCAGTTGTGTCGAATAGGGTTGTAGGAATCCAACCCACAACCGAAGTGTGACTGGCCTTTATTATCTACCACTGGCCTACACGAAGTCCTTGGATAGTATAAACCAGTTTTATTTTATTATGTGGTATGATATATGAATTATAAGTCCATTTCTGGAACCATATATGCTTAATCTCACCATAGATGGACTTATGTATATAAATTTTGCTAACCTTATGTTTGAAACAGATGGAATGACCTATCATTCTATCTCATGATCTGCTAACACTTCACTAATGAAAAATTCAACTTCATTTATTTATGAGATGAAGTGGAAATTGTTCAAGGAATGACCAATGGTGAGATTGTACCAAAATCAAGAAAGTATTTCTTCTAATTCCAATTTTTTCAACTTTAGGGAAATGATCTGGAAAACCAATTTTTTTTTCCTAGTGTCCTCATATCCGATGAATCAGATGGTACCTTAGATCATCACAAATTTAACACTACTGGAAAACTAACCTATACCAACAGTTTGGAACTGTTGTTATAGGCCCCCAAACCGTTGGTATACCCTATACCAAAGGTTTGGAGAATCGTTTCCAAGTAAGCCATTGGGATAGGTCGATACCAACGGTTTTTCCAAAATCGTTGGTGTAGACCTATCCCAACGGTTTTGGAAACCGTTGGTATAATTAATATGAAAATCTATACCAATGGTTATGGAACCAATGGTATATGTATTTCAATAAAAAAACATTCGCTGGGATTTAATCCCAGGACCCCTAGTTTATTATTGAATGACTTAACCACTAACCTAACATGACTTTTGTATATATAATTACATAAATATATGTATGTATTCTCATAATTATTTTAAATTTTGATTTATATAATGATCACAGTAAGAAGAAATGATAAGAAATCAAAGGATCTATACCAATGGTTGTCCAAACCGTTGGTATAGACCTATACGAACAGTTTTGACAACCGTTGGTATAGATTTTGATTCTGGATTTTGACTTTGGGTTGAAGGTTCATTTGTGGTGGACCTTTCCCAATGGTTTGGGAAAACTGTTGGGATAGGTATACCCTTTCCCAACGGTTTGGCCAAACCATTGGAAAAGGTGTCCACAAATTGGGCATTTCCCAACAGATTGGCCAAACCGTTGGGAAAGGGTATACCTATCCCAATAGTTTTCCCAAACCGTTGGGAAATGTGGCTAAAATGTTGGATTTCCCAACTGTTTTTCCAAACCGTTGCGAAAGGGAACCTATACCAACAGTTTTTATGAACTGTTGGTATAGAAGTGTTGGGAAAGGTCAGATTTCCAGTAGTGTATGGATTTGTGATTGTTTCCTTTTTCATAGTCGTGTTCTCTACCACTCTCCATCAGAACTTGATGGTTAGATTTCTCTTCCATTTCCATATTTTCACATATGTTCTCTTATGTGGAAACCCAATAATTAGTAAATTTGGGTAACCATTACATTTCATAATTTAGTTTTTAAAGTTAAGTTTTGGTATTCCTTTTTATGATGTGGGTTTCTATTAAAGAAACTTTCAAGTAGTAAACCATTTATAACCCCGATGAATTTTGAGGGCGAATTTCATTTTAAGGGGGGTAGAATGTAACACCTCGATATTTTATGATATGTATTATCTTTAATTTCTTTGATGTCCTCTATTGTACACTACACAAAAATTACCTTATACTATATGCAACACTGTATTAGATTTCAGTATACACAACACTATTCTTGGTTCTGGTTACACACAATTTCAAGTTCGTTTTGTAGAAATTATTCTACGAAACATTAATTATAGATTTTTTTTAATGTATAAATGAAATAAGTTTTTATTGTGTTATATGAAACAGCAAAGGGATCTTTCACTACACGTAGCCCTGACATGGCTTGCATTACACGCAATCACGACCTTCCTTGATAGCGTGTGTAGCACGCCATACCATGTTTCACGAAACAATGATATATTGTGATAATATTATTATGAACTAGCCCTTATGAATAGTATTAACCACATTTTAAATTTAATAAAAATATCTTCCATATTACACATTATCTAGATCATGGTATGATAACAAAATAATTGTTTTGGGTAAAATAAGTATTTTTCAAAAAATGCAGTTTTCCCACCTTTTGATGGCACACCCACATTAAATCTAGTTTTTGACATGTTTATAAGTTCAATTTGGAAAAATAAAATTCTTCTTTTGAATTAGGATATAAAAATTTACTTTGGATACATTTTTCAAATTATTCTGATAACTTTCATATTTTAATGAATAGTAAAAACACGCTATATTTTAAATAAAAACAAATTTTTCATCAAAATAATTTATATGATTAAATTATTATATTTAATGGTTTTAAAGTATAAATAAAATAAATTTTTACCATTTAATATAATTTATGTCCTTATCATTGATTTTACATTGAATACATAGGTAAAATCATTTCAATCTTTTGCAATGTTTTAACTTTTAAAACTCATTTTCTTAACGGGATTAATTTTAAATTAATTTCTGCAAATTCTAAGATTGGAATTTGGAAAAATGGATTCCATATTTGGATTTAGTAGGTCCAATTTTTGTTAATTTGATACTTTTTATTTTTGGGCACTATAAATAGTAATTACGGTAAATTTTATTTACCGTACTTAGAGGTAAATTAGGTAATTAAGGGTAAAAATAATATTATAAAATTACCCTAACACTTGTCTTAATATAATTGGATGATTATATTTTGTACTAAGGCCTATTTTGGTAAAAATAGAATCCATTAGAACCTACTTGGATGTGATTAAGACCTTTAAATTATTTTATTTTAAAGAAAGTGAAATATGTCTCACTCAAACTTTAATAATTATATTATTTTTAATATAAGGTAATACAGAATATAATTTGAATTATAAATACTCATTTGAAATATAAAATGTTTTTATTTATCATGGTAATTTATTTGTAATTTTTAAGAAATATTTAATTACCTTAATAGCTTATACATTAATGATGCAGAAATTATTTATTTAGTGAAAAATCAATAATACAGTTTTTATTAAATTAATAATACCTATCAAAAGGACCAGAAACTTTACCAAACCGTATTGGTTGAGTATATATATACCCTAAACATCCAAGGGTATATTTTTGGACCATTAGGAGCCTTATAAAACAGATTAGGACATTTATATTATTTTATTTTAAATGATGTCAAAGAGGTCACCTTCATAATTTAATAAATATAAAAATTTAAATGTTATGATTTTTAGATGATAAATTCGAGTAAAAATATTATTATGAAAGTTATTATATTTAAATTCATGATAGGATTTTATTTTTAAATCTTATTCAACTAATAATTATATTAAATGATTATACAAAAATGATGTAGTAATTGTTTTATTAAGAGAAATATCAAATAAATGGTTTTATAAATATTAAAATAAACATTATGGGAACTAATTAATGTTCTAAAAAAATTTATAGATTAATATGAAATGTTAGTAATCTATTAAAAAATTTATTTTAATATATCATCTGTGTGGATTTTATTTAAATTCAAATAAATGAATAGTGTCAAAATTAACACTATTGTTATTTTATAAAAATAAGATATTATTAAATTGTTTAAAAATCACATAAATATTTAAAAATTATAAATTCAAATTTATATGGTGTAGAATTTGATAAAGTACCCAATTATGGATAGTTCACATCACAGAAGTAATTATTTATAACAATTTAAAATTTAAAATATTATTACCCCAAATAAGATCAAATAAATTAAATAAGGATAAATCAAATTGATAAGGGTTAAAATAATTTCCCAACATGTCTAAATTTGATTGGTTGATGAGATTACAACCCTATATTACCTAATATCCTAATTTTATTCACTTTTGAAGTTTTTAGGTGGGTTTTGAGTTTATTATAAATTATCATTTTTGAGGTTTCCAAAAGTGCCCCTCTCTTCCCTTATAAAATGGCACCTCCTCCCTCTCCTCTTAAAAAAACATTGAGCCTTCAAGCTCGGTAAAAACCTGCCCATTTCTCTTTTACACTTCCCTAGAAATATTTTGGAGGTTCTGGTCTTCTCAAAAAGCCAACACTAGTCCCTTAAGAGGAATCTTAAAGGAGTTGCGTCGAAGAAGAGGTAATCTCTTCAACCGATTCATTCATGTTTCTTTCTTCTTCAACTTATTATTATTTAGTTATTACATTATTAAGTAATAAAACCAGTATAAATAATAAACTGATATGTTATTATAAAAATTAAATAACCCCATTTCACCTTCTATCCATCTTACGGAAAACAAAATTACCGTGCATGCGTATGTACGGAATATCGTCTCCACGCCGTGGTGTAATAAGTTTTTACACCACCACCTTACTTGGATGGGTATAATGGTGTAATGAATAACTATATATGGTTATTATGACAACATAATAATTCTGAGATATTATATCATCCACTTCAATTCTATTCAATAATTTTGCGAACGATATCATTGCTCGTGCATACGTACGGACTGCCGTCTCCACGAACGCGATGAGATTCATTTTCCATCATTAACCATTAAAGTATGATTATAAATTATATATAATAAATAATAATGAAATATATTACATAATAATTATACTGGAATTATGTGCATATATGTTTCATTAACTTAATTCCATTCAATTCTATAAGGAAACAAAAACAGCGTTCATGCGTATATACGACCTACCGTCTCCATGAACAGTGTATTTCATTTCATTTATAGATCTATCATATATATTCATATGCTAAATATATATTATATATAAATCATTTTTTACATTCTGGAAATAAGAAAATCAGTGTATAAGTAATAATATCAAGAACAACAAGTCCAAAAACGTACGATAAAGGAAATGATTTTACCCAAAATGCTGCTTTAACATGGAATAGACAAAAGAACGGGTAATATAAAGTCATAAGAGAATCATATATGATATCATAAATATTATTATTGTTCTGTTACAAGTTAATAAAATGTTTAAAACCACTATACAGGAGTTTTGGACACGTATGGAAGAAATTGGACCTAAGGTAAGGGATAATTTTTCAAATCTCATTTTTATCTAAGATTGTTTATATGTAAGTATTTACTATGGTCATATTTTCATCCATGTCCATAAAAATGTTTTTCATAAAGTGTTTAATATTCTTAGATTTATTTTTAAAGTCATGTTTACCCATATTTGACTTTTACATTGTCTTATGTAAGGAATATTTCTTTTGTTTACCATACAAGGAACTTTTTTACTTTTCCAGAAAAAGTATGGGGAGAATGTTATTTTAACTTATACGGCATGAACGGATTTTTACAATTTCATAATGACTTATTTGAATGAAGCATCCTCTAAAAAATTTCATGACTATTTTCAACAAAATACTTTTCTTTTAAAATTGCATGGAATTTTGTGAAAATAAAATTATTTTAAAGAAGAAAGGATATTTTCCTCAAGAATTCATTTCAAGTGTTTTAAGAAAACCATTTTCCATATAAAATGACATTATTTCATATGTTTATGTTTCAAGTATAATGTCTCTATGATTTATATGGTTTCAATTTTCTTATGATGAAATGATATCCATTTGTTTTATACGGATTATGTTATGATGGTATGATGTTTATGAAACCCATTTTATTCTTTGGGTTATGATGAATGATTTATGTTTATGTTGTAGAACATGTAAGAATGATTTAATTATGAGATGGGTGTGACCTGTATCTCCCTCTAATTCATTGGGTAAAGATTTATATCTCATGAGATAGACAAGTCTGGAACGGAATGTTAATCTGGTTCAGTGATACAGGACTGGAACGAGGAGTGAACTCGATTCTGTAAGGGACTTTGTCCACTAAGATGGTCTTGGAAGCAATACCATGGCTACTATGGAAATAATAACATGTGATTAATGGACTCCACAATTACATATTTTATTCCCATGCTAGTTTATCATGATCAATGTTCCTTTATGATCTATGTCTTATGTACTGCAATGTTTTTTGTCATTTCTCAAGATTTTGATGTTCCTCTGATACAAACTATAACAACCCGTACTTAACATACATTGTTATTACTTCATAATGGAATCACACTTATTACAACATATAAAAAAACCATGATATGACCTTATAGGTATAGTGTCTTTAGTAACTGGGAACCATAAACAACTGGTTCATAAATGATCTACATTATCTCCCACTTATTTCATCATATCTAGAGTCCCTTTTGGCATATCCTACTTAATACCCTTATTCCTGACTTGGGGAAAAGAAAACATACAAAAGGGTGATCTCAAATTCTCATTAAGGGTAAAAGAAGGAAATATCAATCATATCATATTCATAAGAACAAATCATTTTTAAAATCTTAACCTGCAAAAGAGATCATAATATCATGACATGGGATAAATCATAGTATTGAAATGTAATCCAAATAATCATATCATAAAAAATGAAACTTTGTGGAATACATACATAATAATAGAAAATCATTTATTAGTAGTAAAGACTCATTTCATAGACTATCTTAGCAGACAAAGTCCATTTCTCAACCGAGTTCACTCCTCGTTCCAGACTTGTATCACTGAACTAGTTTAACTTGTTGTTCCAGTAATGACTATCTCATGAGATATAAATATTTACCCAATGAATTAGAGGTAGATATAGGTCCCACCCATCTCATAATGATACCATTATTATGTGTTCCACAAAATCATAAATCATACATCATTTCATAACCCATTTAATAAAAATGGGATTCTTAAACATCATGTCATCATAACATAATCCATATAAGATAAAAGGAATTCATAAAAATAATTCCATCAAAACATGATCAAATCTATGTAAAAATAGGTATAGAAACATAACCCTATATTATCTTTGATGAAAAATAATTTTGATAAAACACCTGAACTCCATTCTTGAGGAAAATATCCTTTCTACTTCAAAAACATTTTTTCCTTTCTTAACATGTCATTAAATTTTAAACTAAAAGAAGTTAATTAAAAATAAACTTGAAAACATGTAAAGGAAGCTTCATGGATATAATGTTCTATGAAATCATAAAAATCCATTAATTCCGTATAAGTTAATAAAACATTCTTCTCGTACTTTGGTCAGAAAAGTCAAAAAGTACCTTGTACTAAAAATGACAAAACATTCCTTTAATATCTTTTACTAAAAACTAACCAATGGGTAAAACTAGATTTAAAAAATTGTAGGAGGATCGAAATAATATTACGTATTGAGGAAACATAAATTTGGATGATAAATTTTCCCCAGTAAATTCTGAAGTATAGACAATATCAGATAAAAATGAGATTGCGGGATTTTCCCTTACCATAGGTCTGATATGCTTTGTACGTATCTGAACCTCCTGTATAATGATTCAAATAATTTCAGTGACTTATTCTAGAATCATACTTATTGTTATGATATCATATAGGGTCATATTCTTAGCTTCTTATTAGTAATATTTCATTTCTACTTGTTATTCGGGTGTTCATTACTTTATGTTCTTATGCGTGTTTGGTCGAATTAATTCTTATTCCTTTTTTAGGTTATAGATACATCATTTATAGAATGGTATTAGTTTAGTGTCTTTGGAAACTAGGAACATAATCTTCTAATCATGTTGAAATATCTTCAACATCTCCCATAATGATCTTCTTCTTTTTTCCTCCCTACAACCTTTCATTAAATCCTGAGGGAAAAAACATATAAAGGGTGAGTTCAAATTCTCAGTAAGGGTACGAATGGAGAAAATAAAACAAACCATATACATTTGAATTTAAAAACATGAACATAATGTTTAAACATCAAAATATTGAGCAATGACATAAAACGTGGTAGTACATAAAGCATAGAACATAATGGAAAATCAATCATGATAAAATAACATGGT
Organism: Viscum album; assembly: GCA_963277665.1. Taxonomy (NCBI): domain Eukaryota; kingdom Viridiplantae; phylum Streptophyta; class Magnoliopsida; order Santalales; family Viscaceae; genus Viscum; species Viscum album. Next base: position 458,543,051 of record OY728157.1, on the reverse strand, counting down.
AATAAAACATGTAATTGTGGAAAACCATTAAGAACATGATATAATTTCCATAGTAGCCTAGGAATTTCTACCAAGACCATCCTAGTGGACAAAGTCTCTTACTAAATCAAGTTCACTCCTCGTTCCAGTCCTGTATCACTGAACCAGATTAAGTTACTGTTCCAACCTTTTCTATCTCATGAGATATAAATCTTATCCAATGCATTGGAGGGAGATATAGGTCCCACCCATCTCATAATGAAATCATTATTTCGTGTTCCACAAAATCATAAATCATTCATCATAGCATAACCCATGTAATAGAATGGGATTCTTAAACATCATGTCATCATAAAATAATCCATATAAAAAAATGGATATAATTTCATCATAATAGAAATCAAACCATGTAAATAATAAAGACATTATACTTGAAATATAAACATATTAAATAATTTCATTTTAGAGGGAAAATAGGTTCAAGAAAACACTTGAAATGAATTCTTGAAAAAAATATCCATTCTTCTTAAAAATCATTTTCTTTTCACAAAACTTCATGAAATTTTTAAAGAATAGTATTTTTGTATAAAATAATCATGAAATATTGTAGAGGAAGATTTGTGAAAATAAGAATTTATGAAATCGTAAAAATACATTCATTCAGTATAAGTTAAAAACATTATCCTCGTACTTTTAACGGAAAAGTCAAAAAGTACCACATATGGTAAATAAAAGAAAGATTCCTTCCATAACACAAAGTAAAAGTCAAATAGGGGTGTAAAAATGACTATAAAAATACATGGAATAATATTAAAAACTTTATGAAAAACATTTTTTATGGACATGGATGAAAATTATAACCCTAGTAAATACTTACGTATAAGCAATCTCGGATAAAAATGAGATTAAAAAATTATCCCTTACCTTAGGTCTGATATGCTTTGTACGTATCCGAAACTCCAGTATAATGATTTAAATAATGTCACTGACTTATTATAGATTCATAGTCATTATTATGATATCATATATGATTCAATTAGGTCTTTATATTACCTGTTCATTTGTCAATTCCATATTAAAGCAATGTTTTGGGTAATATTCGTTTCATTTATCGTACGTGTTTGGACTTGATGTTATTGATATTATTATTAATTATATCATTATTTACTTACTTCCAGAATATAAAACATGATTTATATATCATATATATTCAGTATATATATATATTTATATAATAGATTGATAAATGGAATGAAACACATCGTTCATGGAGACGGTAGGTCGTACGTACGCATGAACGTTGTTTTCCTTTCCTTATTGAATTGAATGGAAGTAAGTAGATGATATATATATATATATATAAATAAATTAGTATTATTACGACATATATATCCTTATTATTCATTATATATACTTTATAATCATTCGTGAATGTTTAAAATGGAGAATGAATCTCATCGCGTCGTGGAGATGGTAATCCGTACGTACGCACAAGCGATGATATCGTTCCCATAATTATTGAATGAGATTGGAGTGGATTATATAATATCTTAGAATCTGTATGATATTATTATAACCATATATAGTTATTCTTTACCCCATTATACCCATCCAGGTAAGGTGGTAGTGGAAAAACAGATTACACCACGACGTGGAGACGGTATTCCGTACGTACACACGCGCGGTGATTTCATTTTCCGTAGGATGGATAGATAGTGAAATAGGGTTATTTTTTATTTATAATATCATATCAGTATATTAGTGATACATATGTTATTACATTATAATGAAACAACTAAATAAGAAGAAGTTGAAGAAGAAAGAAACTTGAGAGAATCGGTAGAAGAGATTGCCTCTTCTTCGACACACCTTTTTTAAGATTCCTCTTAAGGCACTAGAGTTGGTCTTTTGAGGAAACCAGAACCTCTATAATATAACTATATATGTCTAGAATATAAATTGGTTAGGTTTGTCCAAGATTGAAGGCTCAAAATTGTGTAAATAGGAGAGAGAGAGGAGGTGCCCTTTTATAAGGGAGGAGAGGGGCACTTTAGGAAAAACGGAAAATATTATTTTAGAATAAAGTCATATGCAGTTTATAATAAATCCAAATTGATTTATTTAGAAGATAAAGTGGGGATTGGTAGAAATACTCCCAACCAATAGGTTTTACAAAAGTTTAGGTTACTATTTTAACCTTATCATTTAGATTTAACTCTAAGTTAAATAATGTTACCTTTACCTTGTCTTCTTGTTTTCTTACACTATATGGTTAATAACCTTAAAATAACAAGAAAAACGAACCCCAAGTGGTTCATTATTAATATTTATAACCTTATCTAATTCATTTTTCTGAACCTTATATTTTTAGGAATATAATATCAATTAATAATATAATATTTGTTTTAAAATCTATTTTATGTCAATTTTGACACTATTAGTAATTGATTTATGTGAAAATCATAACAGAATGATTAGTTCAAAAAAATTTAATTAAATCAATAATAATATGTCATATTAACCTATAAAATTATTTAATTCATAAAAGGTCTCAAATTACATTTATTTGGGTATTTATAACATCAATTATGTTAATATTTCATTAATAAGGTAATTACTACATCATCATTCTGTCACAAATAAATTACATTATTTAATGTCTAAAAATTATAAATAAAATACCATTATGTATGAAATATTATTATATTTCTAATTAATTTTTATAGTCAAATTTATTTTATGTATAACCCTATATTAAAAATGTTTTAGTAATTAAACTTTGATATTAACTCTTTTAACTCTTTTTTGAATTAAATAATAATAAATGTCCTAATCTTATCCAAGTGGAACAAAATTATAATATTATACTCCTAAAGTTTTTTTTTTTGAATTATACTTATCCGATAGAATTAGTACATGTGTTAGGGTAAAAATAATATCATTTTTACCTTTAATTACCGTATTTACTTTTAACCACGGTAAATAAAAGTAAAAAGTGTTTTATTCACCAAAAATTATTTTCATCTCATTGAACTACATTTTACATACTGATACCAACCATGTCTCTCGGATTTTATAAATTCCATTCACATAAGTGGTAAAATTATGTTTATGCAAATTTTCAAAAAGCTCCTAGGAGGTAGGTAAAAGACGGTAAAAATTTCAATATAATTTTTATATCTCTAAAATTATTATAAACTGAATCCAATGAATTACATTGAACTTATATAGTTATTATGTATCTATTTTGACGTAGTATAATTTTAAATAAAATAAATGACTATTTAAATAAAAAGTTGGTTTTTAAATAGTAACTCGGTGTTTTCACTATTCATTAAAAATTGTATGTTTTTAGAAAAATACCAAAAAATCACCCTAGGCTAATTTGGATATTCCGAATCAAAAAATGAACTACATTTTGGAATATAAAATTTATCAAATTTCAAAAAGTGGGTATTACTATTTATAATGGCTATTTCATAATAATATTATAGTAATATCTTGTTTAGTGAAACTCGGTATTGCATATAACACGCGCTATCGAGGAAGGTTTCTCGGGTGTGCAACACAAGCCTAGAATAGTGTTTGCGTATACTGTAAGCTAATAAAGTCTTGCGTATAACACAAGATAATATTGGTGTAGCGTACAACATAAGAAATCAAACTAATTAAAAATAATATTTCTCATAAAATCTCGGGGTGTTACATTTTACCCCCCTTAAAATGAATTTCGCCCTCGAAATTCATCGGGGTTATAAATCATTTACTACTTGAAAGTTTCATTCGTAGAAACCCACATCATAAAATGAATACTAAAACTTAATTTTAAAAATTAAAGTAAGAAATGTAACGGTTACCCAGATTAACTCATCACTGGGTTTCCACATAGAAGAACATAGGAGGAAATATGGATATGCCAGAAAAATCTAACCATGAAGTTCTGATAGAGAGTGGTATAGGACATGGATATGAAAATTCCAACAATCACAAATCCATAAATTTGTGATGATTTATGGTACCATCCGATTAATCGAATATAAGAAAACTATGACAACATTTTTGGTTTTCAAGATCATTTCCCAAAAGTTGAAGAATATGAATTAGAATAAATACTTACTTGATTTTTGTACAATATCACCGTTGGTCATTCCTTGAACAATTCCAACTTCATATCTTAAATAAATGAAGTTGAATTTTTCATTTGTGAAGTGTTAGTATATCATGTGATAGAATGGTGGTTAATTCTATCTATCTCAAATAAAAGGTTAGAAAAAGTTATTAAATATACATAAGTTCATCTATGGTAAGATTTATCGTATATGGTTCCAAAAATGGATTTATTCTTTGTATATCATAACAAATAATAAATTGAAACTAATTTATACTAACCAGGGACTTCCTGTAGGCCAGTGGTAGGTGATAAAGGCATGTCGCACTTTGGATGTTGGTTTGATTCCCGCAACCTTGTCTGACGCGACGGGTTGTCGTCCGTTCTACAAGTTGTCCCTTTTCTTAAACAATACTATTATAACATTCCAGAAATAAAATTGAATACAATTTCTAGACATAAACAATACTATCTGATGTTCATCTTAATCCATTCTATCCTTAAGACTTATCCAAAATATTGTTTTCCAAACTCATAGTATAAAGAGAACGATTACTAAAAAGTTCATATAACAAGCACATTAATACCATAATTTATCCCTCATATATCACAAGATATATCTTTTTGGTCACATTCCAAACATGTGATTACCTTAAGTCCCTTATTTGTATAAGTTAGTTTTAATTTATGAAGTATAAGTCCATTTTAGCAACCATATACGATTAATCTCAGCATAGATGGAATTATGTATATTTAATAAAACGTGCAATTCTTTTTTGTGATAGAGACAGATGGAATGTCCTATCATTCTATTGCTTGATCTTCTAACACTTCACAAATGACAAATTCAACTTTATTTCTATAAGATATGAAGTGGAAATTGTTCAAGGCACAGACAACGGTGATATTTTACCAAAATCAAGTAAGTATTTCTTTTAATTCAACAATTCATCAACATTAGGGAAATGATCTTCAAAACTAAGAATGTTGTCCTAGTACCTTCATACCTGATAAATCAGATGGTACCTTAGATCATAACAAATTTAGGGCATTGTGATTGATATATTTATATAGCCATGTTCTCTACCACTCTCCATCATAACTTTATGGTTAGATTTCTCTTCCATATCCATATTTTCACATATGTTCTCCTATGTGGAAACCGAGTGATGAGTTAATTTGGGTAACCATTACGTTTCGTACTTTAGTTTTTTTAAAATTAAGTTTTGATATTCCATTTTATGATGTGGGTTTCTATGAAATAAACTTACAAGTAGTAAACTATTTATAACCCCGACGAATTTCGAGGGCGAAATTCATTTTAAGGGGAGTAGAATGTAACACCCCACGATTTTATGACAAAATATTTTTTTTAATTTAATTGATATCTTGTGTTTTACGCTACACCAAGATTAGCTTGAGCTATATGCAACACCATATTAGCATTCAGTATATTCAAACACTGTTCTAGGCTTGTGTTGCACGCCAGAGTAACCCTCCTCGATAGCGTGTGTTGTATGCAATACCGAGTTTCACTAAATGGGATATTATTATAATATTATTATGAACTAGCCGTTATGAATAGTAATAACCACTTTTTGAAATTTTATAAATTTTATCATTCAAAATGGAATTCATTTTTGGATTCGGAATATCAAAGTTAGCTAAGGGTGAATTTTTGGTATTTTTCTGAAAACTTTCAATTTTTGATGAATAGTTAAAAACACTGAATTATAGTTTAAAATTGAATTTTTATTTAAATAATTATTTATTTATTTAAATTTATTTTAGGTCAAAATAGATACATAATACCTATATATGTTCAATGTATTTCATTGGAGTCATTTGAAAATAATTTTAGATATATTAAATTTTATTGAACTTTTTACCGTCTTTTACCCACCTCCTAAGAGAATTTGCAAATTTTCATAAAACATAATTTTACCTATTCTACGAGTGGAATTTAAAAAATCTTAGAGACACGGTTAATATCAAGGAGTAACATGTGGTTCAATAATATAAAAATATTTTTTTGTGAATAGTAACTGTTTACTTTTATTTACCACGGTTAAAAGTAAATAGATTAATTAAGGGTAAAAATGATATTATTATTACCCTAATACATGACCTAATTATATTGGATAAGTTTAATTCGACCAAAAAGAACCTTAGTAATAAAATATGACCATTTAGGTCCACATGGATTAGATTAGGACATTTATTATTATTTAATTCCAAAAAGAGTTAAAAGAGTTAAAATCAAAGTTTAATAACTAAAACACTTTTAATATAGGGTTACAGAAAAGATAAATTAAACTATAAATATTAATTAAAAATATAAAAATATTTCCTACATGATTATATTTTATTTATAATTTTTAGACATTAAATAATTTATGTTATTTATGACACAATGATGATGCAGTAGTTACCTTATTAATGAAATATTAACATAATTGATGTTATAAATACACAAATAAATGTAATTTGAGACTGTTTATGAATTACACTAATTTTATTGGTTAATATGACATTTTATTATTTATTTAATTAACTTTTTGCGAACTAATTATGCTGTTATGATTTTCACAAAAATCAATTACCAAATAGTGTCAAAATTGACATAAAATAGTTTTTAAAACAAATATTATATTATTAATTGATATTCTATTCCTAAAAATATAAAGTTCCGCATAATTACTTATATAAGGTTATATATATTAATAATGAACCACTTGGGGTTCGTTTGGTAGTTTATAGTAAGTTTATTAACCATATATTCTAAGAAAACAAGAAGACACGGTAAAAGTTAAATTATTTAACATAGAGTTAAATCTAAATGATAAGGTTAAAATAGTAACCTAAACTTGTCTAAAACCTATTGGTTGAGAGTATTTCGACCCATCCCCACTTTATCTTCGAAATAAATTAATTTGGAGATATTATAAATTGAATATGACTTTAGTATAAAATAATATTTTATATTTTTCTTATGGTGTCCCTCTCCTCCCTTATAAAAGAGCACCTCCTCCCTCTCCTCTTTACACAATTTTGGGCCTTCAAACTCTGAAACCTCTGCCCATTTCCCTTATAAACTTCCCTAGAAACATAATATATGTCATGGTATTCTTCAAAGACCATCTTTAGTGCCCCTAGAGGAGGTTTAGAAGAGGCGCGTCAAAGAAGATGTAATATCCTTTACCGATTCATTCAAATTCATTTATTCTTATACTTATTCTTATTTTGTTGTTTCATAATAAATTAAAAACAATCATATAATAATATGTTATTATAAATATGAAACAACCCTATTTCACCTTCTATACATCCTATGGAAAACAAAATCACCACGCGTACGTACGTACGGAATACCGTCTCCACGCCGTGGTGTAATCTATTTTTCACCACCACTATACTTGGATGGGTACAATGGTATAAAGAATAACTATATATGATTATTATTACATGATTCTAATTCTGATATATTATATCATGCACTCCAATTACATTCAATAATTATGGGGATGATATCATCGCTCGTGTGTACGTACGGATCACCGTCTCCACAACGCGATGAGATTCATTCTCCATGTTAACCATTCAAGAATGATTACAAAGTATATATGCTGAATAATAATGAAATATATGAAATAATAATGCTAATGTATTTATGTATATATATATATATGTGTGTGTGTGTTTGTGTGTGTCATCTTCTTACTTCCATTAAATTCAATATGGAAATGAAAACAGCGTTCATGCGTACGTACGACCTACCGTCTCCATGAACGGTGTATTTCATTTCAGGAATCTATCTATTATATATATATTATTAATATATATGATAGATAAATCATGTATTAAATTCTTGAAGTAAGTAAATCATAATATAAGTAACAATATAAATAACAACAAGTCCAAACACGTACGATAGATGAAACGATTTTACCCAAAACACTGCTTTAACGTGGAATTGTCAAAAGAACCGGAAATATAATGTCATAAGTGAATCATATATGATATCATAAATATTATTATGGTTCTTTTATAAGTTAATAATATGTCTAAACCCACTATACATGAGTTTCAGATACATATAGAAGAAATTGGACCTACGGTAAGGGATAATTATTCCAATCTCATTTTTACCTGAGAATGTTTATTCGTAAGTATTTACTGGGGTCATATTTATCATCCATGTCCATGTTTTATAAAAATTGTTTCATTTATTTTTAAAGTCCTTTTTACCCTTTTATGACTTTTAACACATGTTGTGTAAGGAATATTTTTTTTATTACCATACGAGGTATTTTTTTACGTTTCCGATAAAAGTACGAGGATAATGTTTTTTCAATCTTATATAGCATGAACAGATTTTTATGGTTTCATAATGCGTTATTTTAATTAAGATTCCTCTACAAGACTTCATGATTATTTTCAACAAAAATCCTATTCTTTTAAAATTGGATGAAATTTTGTTAAAAGAAAATGACTTTTAAGAATAATGGATGTTTTCCTCAAGAATTAATTTCAAGTGTTTTATCAAAACTATTTTCCATCTAAAAGGACATTATTTAATATGTTTATATTTCAAGTATAATGTCTCTATTATTTACATAGTTTTATTTTTATTATTATGAAATGATATCCATTTTTTTATATGGATTATGTTATGATTGCATGATGTTTAAGAATCCCATTCTATTACATGGGTTATGCTATGATGTATGATTTATGATTTTGTGGAACATGAATGAATGATTTCAATATGAGTTAGGTGGGACCTATATCTCCCTCCAATACATTGGATAATGATTTATATCTCATTAGATAGACATGGATGGAACGGTAAGTTAATTCGGTTCAGAGATACAGGATTTGAACGAGGAGTCGAATCAATTCATTAAGGGACTTTGTCCACTAAGATGGTCTTGGCAGAAATGCCTTGGCTACTATGGAAATCATATCATGTTCTTAATGGTTTGCCACAAATTACATGTTTAATTCCCATTTTATTTTATCATGATTGATGTTCATTTATGATCTATGCCCTATGTACCGCTAAGATTTATTTCATGTTCATGTTTTTGCGTTCAAATGTTTATGGTTGTTTTATGTTCTCCATGGTTATCCTTACTGAGCACTTGAGCTCACCCTTTTATGTTTTCTTGTCCCCATGATATAAGGAAAGGTTTTAGGTAAGAAAATAAAAGGGGAGAATCTTTATGGGAGATGTTGGAGATCTTTCACCACAATTAGATGATTATGATCTGAGTTTCCAAAGACACTAAACTATTACGGTCCTTGGGTGTTCGTTTTTGTTATTTATTAAGTATTCTACAAAATTAATGTAATTTCCATGTAAAAACATTAACATGAAAAAACCATGATAGGACTGTATAGGTATAGTGTCTTTCGAAACTGGGAAACATAAAAAACTGGTTCATAAATCATCTACATTGTCTCCCGCTAATTTTATCATATCTATAGTCCCTTTTGGAATATCCTACTTAATACCATTATTCCTGACCTGGGGAAAATATAACATAAAAAAGGGTGAGCTCAAATGATCAGTAAGGGTAAACAAAGGAAATATCAATCATATCATTTTCATAAGAACATATCATTTTGAAAATCTTAACCTGCAAAAGATATCAAATTAACATGACATGGGATAAATCATAGTAGTGAGATGTAATCCCAATACTCATATCACAAAACATTAAACTTTGTGGCATAAACATGTAATCATAGAAATTCATATCTTAGTAGTCAAAACTCATTTCCAAGACTATCCTAGCGGACAAAGTCCATTTTAGAACCGAGTTCACTCCTTGTTTTAGTTTTATATCACTAAACTGTTTTAACTTGTCGTTCTAGCCATGTATATATCATGAGATATAAATCTTTACCAAATAAATTTTAGGGAGATATAGGTCCCAACCATCTCATAATGAAACCATTCTTATGTGTGCCAAAAAATCATAAAGCATATATCATAACATAACCCATGTAATAAAAATGGGATTCTTAAACTTCATGCCATCATAATATAATCCATGTAAGATAAAATGACTTCATCAAAATTATTCCATCATAACATAATCAAATCAATGTAAAAATAGGGATAGAAACAGAACCCTATATTATCTTAGATTGAAAATAATTTTGAAAAAACACTTGAACTCCATTCTTGAGGAAAATATCCTTTCTACTTCAAAAACATTTTTACTTCTTAACATGTGATACAATTTTAAACTAAAATAATTTAATTAAAAATAAACTTTAAAAATTTTAAAGTAAGATTAATTGAATGAATTTTCTATGAAATCATAAAAATCCATTCATACTGTAATAGTAAAAAAACATTCTTCTCGTACTTTGGCCTGAAAAGTCAAAAAGTATCTCGATCTGAAAACGACAAAAGATTCTTTTTATATCTTTAACTAAAAATTCTCCAATATGTAAAATTGGATTTAAAAAATTTTAGTAGGAGAGAAATAGTATTACATATTTAGGAAACATTTATGTGGATGATAAATATTCCCTAGTAAATTCTGAAATATAAACAATCTCGGATAAAATTGAGATTGTGAGATTTTCCCTTACCTTAGGTCTGATATGCTTTGTACGTGTCCGAACCTCCTGTATAATGATTTAAATAATGTCATTGACTTATTCCAGAATCATAATCATTGTTTTGATATCATATAGGGTAATATTCTTATGTATTTATTAGTAATATTTCATTGCTACTTGTTATTCAGGTGTTCATTGCTTTATGTTCTTATGCGTATTTTGTTGAATAAATTCTTATTCCTCTTTTTAGGTTTTAGATACATAATTTACAGAATGGTAATAGTATAATATATATCATATTTATTCATTCAATTCATTCAATTCATTTATGTAATCATGGTTTAGTGAATACCATGGAGAATGAATCTCATCGCGTCGTGGAGACAGTAGTCTGTACGTACGCACGAGCGATGATATCGTTCCCATAATTATCGAATGGAATTGGAGTGGATGATATAATATCTCAGAATCATTATGATTTTTTAATAACCATATATATTTATTCTTTACACCATTATACCCATCCAAGTAAGGTGGTGGTGGAAAAACAGATTACACCACGACCTAGAGACGGTATTCCATACGTACGCACGCACGGTGATTTCGTTTTCTGTAGGATGGATAGAAGGTGAAATGGGGTTGTTTCATATTTATAATAACATATAATTATATTAGAGATACTGATTTTATTACTTTATAATGAAAAAAATAAGTAATAGTAAGTAGAAGAAGGAAGAAACTTGAAAGAATCGGTAGAAGAGATTACCTCTTCCTCGACGTGCCTCTTTTAAACTTCTTCTTAGGGCACTAGAGTTGGAATTTTGTGAAGACCAGAAAATCTATGATATAACTATAGATTTTGAGAAGAGAAATGATCATGGTTTGTCTGATCTTGAAGGCTCAAAATTGTTTGAAGAGAAGAGGGAGGAGGTACCCTTTTATAAGGGAGGAGAGGGGCACCTTTGGAAACATAAGAAATATTAAATTATAATAAATCAAACCCCACTTAAAAACTTCAAAAAATGACTCAATTATATTATGAGATGATATAGGGTTGTAATCTCATCAACAAATAAAATTTATACATGTTGTGAATTTATTTTAAAACTTATCAACTTTATTTATCCTTATTTAATTTATTTAATTTTATTTGTGGTAATAAGATTCTAAATTTTAAATTATTATAAATAATTACTTATGTGTTGTAAATTATCCATAATTGGATAATCTATGACATTTTAGACCATATAAATTTTAATTTATAAATTTTAAAAAAAATTGGGATTTTTAAACAATTTTATATTATGTTATTTTTATAAAATAACAATAGTGTCAATTTTGACACTATTCATTTATTGGAATTTAAATAAAATCCACACAGAAGATATGTTCGAAATAAAAGATTTAATAGATTCATAACATGTCCTATTTATCTAGAAAATTCGTGGAGAACATTAAATAGTTCATATAATATTTATTTTAATATTTTTAAAACCATTTATTTGATGTTTCAATAAATAAAATAATTTCAACATCACTATTGTGTCACCTTTAATGATAGTTATTTAATCCCTAAAAATTATAAAAAAATTCACATTATGTATATAATTTTATTATATTTGTGGATACTATTCATTTTTGAAGTTTCATGATGTCTATCACTAAATTAAAATTATTATAATTATAATATTTAAGAGAGTGACATGTTGTCACTTTCTTTGGTTTTAATAATGATTAATTTATTTTCACAGTCAAAAGTTCATAAAATGAATCTTTTCTGACCCTTATGTGATATGGGTCTACTTTTAGTCATCCAATAGAATTTTTTCAGGTTTTAGGGTAATTTTATAATCTTATTTTTACCCTTAATTACCCGATTTACCTTTAACTACAGTAAAGAAAAATTACCATAGTTACTATTCATAATATCAAAAAAAATAAAAGTAACCTATTAACATAATTTGGACCCACTGAATTCAAAACACATAAGTTTCAGTAATTAATTTAAAATTAATCTTGTTGTTTAGAAAACAGGTTTTAAAAGTTAAAACATTTCCAAAGATTGAAATGTTTTTACTTATGAATTCAATGTAAGATTAATGGTAATAACATAAATTATATTAAATGGTAAAAATATATTCTATATATATTTTAAAACCATTCAATATTATAATTTAACCATATAAATTATTGTGATGAAAAAAATTGTTTTGAATTAAAATTTAGGGTGTTTTTACTATTCATCAAAATAAGAACGTTGTCATAAAAATATCAAAACATTATCCAATGTAAATTTTTATATCCTGGTTCAGAAGAAAAAGTTTATTTTGTAAAATTTAACTTATAAAATTGTCAAAAATTATATTTAAAATGGGTGCGCCATCAAAAGGCGGTAAAACATCATTTTTTGAAAAATACTTATATTACCTGAAATATTTATCATGATCTCATACCACGTTATAGAAAATGTGTAACAAGAATAATAATATTATAAAATTTAAAATGTAGTTAATACTATTCATAACGTCTAGTTCATAAAAATATTGTAACCATATATCGTTGTTTAGTGAAACCTGGTATTGCGTACAACACACGCTATCGAGGAAGGTCACGATTTATTGTAATGCAAGCCAAGTCAAGGTTGTGTGTAGTGAAAGACTCATTCATTGTTGCATATAACAGAATCCAACCATATTTCATTTATAAACTGAATATATATATACAGTCAATGTTGCGTAGATTAACTACAATCAAACGAACAAGAAATTGTGTGTAACATGATCGAAGAATAGTGTTTTGTATACTGAAAGCTAATATGGTGTTGTGTACATCACAATGTAATCTTGGTGTAGCGTACAATAAAAAAAATATATATATATATCATAAAATCTCAGGGTGTTACATTCTACCCCCCTTAAAATGATTTTCTCCCTCGAATTCGTTGGGGTTATAAATGGTTTATTACTTGAGAGTTTCTTTCATAGAAACCCACATCATAAAAAGGAATAAAAAAACTTAATTTCAAAAATGAAAATTAGAAGAAAAACTGATACCCAATGTAACTCATCACTTGGGTTCCCACATAGGAGATCATAGGTGAAAATATGGATATGGAAGAGAAATATAATCATCATGTTCTGATGGAGAGTGGTAGAGAACAGGGCTATAAAAAATCCAACAGTCACAAAGACATAAATTTGTGATGATCTGAGGTACCATCTGATTCATCAGATATGAGATCACTAGGGCAACGTTTATGGTTTTCAATATCTTGTCCCTAAAGTTTAAATTTTTTAATTAGAAGAAATACTTACTTGATTTTGGTACAATCTATCCATTGGTCATTCCATGAACAATTTCCACTTCATATCTTAAAGAAATGAAGTTGAATTTGTCATTCGTGAAGTGTTAGCAAATCATGTGATAGAATGATGGGTCATTCCGTCTGTCTCAAACATAAAGTTAGAAAACGTTATATACATAAGTCCATCTATGGTGTATATGGTTCCATAAATGGACTTATACTCCATCTATCATCCGGCTTATTAAAATTAAACTAGTTTCTACTAACCAGGGACTTCCAGTAGGCCAGTGATAGGCGATAAAGGCCTGTCTCACTTAGATTGTGGGTTCGATTCCCACAACCTTGTCCAACACGACGTGTTTTCACCCATCTTGCAGGTTTCCCTTTTTCTATAACTACACTATTATAACATTCCAGAAATAGTATCGAAAAAAATTTCTAGCCTTAACAATTCTATCTGATGTCCAACTTAATTCATTCCAATCTTTAGACTTATCCAAAATACATTTGTCCAATCTCATAGTATAAATAAAATGATTACTGGAAAGGTCACATATCAAGAACATTAATACCATCATATATCCCCCATATATCATAAGATATATCTTGCAGATTTAATTCCAAACATGTGAATAACTTAATCATGTATTATCTTGATACATAAATTACCATAGAAACTTAGTGAAAACATGAATGTTGTCAGAAGGTTACTCTTTCCACATACCAAAATCCCAAAATTTCTATACACTCAAACTATGATATCACTTTATCCTTTTTTCAGTCATGAGCTCATTAATACTATCAAACATATTATTTTCTTTTTATCCCTTCATTATTCGCATATCATCTACTTTCCAAAAAAAAATTCAATCAATTTTCATGGTTATGGGTACCATTAATCATATGCTTTCAAATACTCAAGGAAAGACAACAGGGTAACAATCCTTATATTTTTCTTTATTCCGTAGTACCATACATTATGCTTGATAAACATGCAATCATTCCACTAGATTCTCAAACCATTGACCGAGATTCATCATTTTATTCCTCAACACTTATTTCATCTCATATATCATTTGTAGTGTCTTCATCATCATCAACATAAATACTACCCATGCGACCATGCTGATTATCTTCATTAGATATTCCCTTAGGGAATTGGTTTTCATAATTCCCATAGATTCCACATTTAAAACATTTAGCCATTGATGATGTATTAGCAATACCATTATCCTTGTCCATTGTGTTAACTGAACCTTTTTTTTTTGCAATTACTAGCTTTGTGTTCTTCTTTTCCACACCCAAAGCATCTTCCAGTTCCTTTGAAACATTCTCCTTGATTCCACTTCCCACATGATTTACATGAGGGAAATTGAACATTCTTTCCTCTATGATCATTATGAAACTCCATCTTTCTCTTATTAGCTGAGTCAGGAAACTTACCAAAGTTGATATTATTGATCATATTATGAATTAGATGGTACCTTAAATCATCAAAAATTTATGGCTTTGTAATTGATGTCTTTTCATAAACATTTTCTCTACCACTCTCTATCAGAACATAATGGTTAGATTTGTATTCCATATCGATATTTTCACCTATATTCTTCTATGAGGAAACCCAGTGATAAGTTACTTGGGAATCCGTTATGTTTCTGAAGTTCCTTTTTAAAATGTTGTTTTAGTATTCTTTTTTACAATGTGGGTTTCTACAAAGGATACTTTCAAGTAGTAAACGATTTATAACCCTGATTAATTTTGAGGAAGAAATTCATTTTAAGGGGGGTAGAATGTAACACCCTGGAATTTTAGGAGAAAGATTATTTCTAATTTATTTGATGTATTGTGTTGTACGCTACACCAAGATTAGATTGCGCTATACGCAGCACCGTACTAGATTTTAGTATATGCAAACACTATTCTTGGCTTTTGTTGCACGCAAGAGCGACCTTCCTCGATAGCGTGTGTTGTACGCAATACTGAGTTTCACTAAACAACGATATATTGTTATAATATTATTATGAACTATCTATTATGAATAGTAGTAACTAAATTTTTAATTTTATTAAATTATAAATCATCTTAAACATATTATCGAAATTGTTATGAGAACAAAATAAAAGTTTCAGGTAAAATAAGTATTTTTCAAAAAATACAGTTTTACCGACTTTCGATGGTGCACCCACATAAAATATAGTTTTTGACATGTTTATAAGTTCAATTTAGCAATTTAAAATTCTTATATGGAATCATGATATAAAAAAAATTCGATATATTTTTCATATTATTCTGATAACTTTCATATTTTAATGAATAGTAAAAACATGCTATATTTTAATTAAAAACAACATTTTTCATCGTAATAATTTATATGGTTAAATTATAATATTGAATGGTTTTAAAGTATAAATATAATATATTTTTACCATTAAATATTATGTATGTCATTAGCATTGATTTTACATTGAATTCATAGGTAAAATCATTTCAATCTTTTCCAATGTTTAAACTTTAAAAAAAAATCTTAACTACGGGATTAATTTTAAAATAATTTCACAAACTTCTGTGATTTTATTTTGAAAAAATTTATTCCAAATTTGGAATCAGTAGGTCCAAATTATGTTGATAGGCTACGTTTTATTTTTTGGAACTATGAATAGTAACTGTGGTAAATTTTATTTACCAGAGTTAAAGGTAAATCAGGAAATTATAGGTAAATATAATATTATCAAATTAGCCTAAAACTTTTATTAATATAATTGGATGATTATATTTCCTCCTAAGGCATATTTGGGTCTAAATGGAATCCATTGGAACCCACTTGGATGTGATTAAGACCTTTAATTTATTTATTTTAAAGAAAGTGAAATAAGTCTCACTCAAACTTTAATAAGTAATTTATTTTTAATATAAGGTTATAGAGAATATAAATTCGATTATAAAAACACATTTGAAACATCAAATGTTTTTATTTTTTATGTTAATTTATTTGTAATTTTTAAGATATATTTAATTTCTGAAATATATTATAGATTAATGATGCGGAAATTATTTACTAAGTGAAAAATCAATAATATAGTTTTTATTAAAGTAATAATACCCATCAGAAGACCCAAACATTTGAACAAAGCTTAATAGTCGAGTATATATATACTATACGCATCCAAGGGTCGACTTGGGACCATTTGGAGCCATATAAAAGAGATTAATACATTTATATTATTTTATTTTAAATGATGTCAAAGTTGTCACTTTCATAATTTAATTAATTTAACAATTTATATGTTGTTATTTTAAGATGATAAATTCGAGTAAAAATATTATTATGAAATGTATTGTATTTATCTTCATCATCGTATTTTATTTTTAATTTTTATACAACAAATAACTATATTAAATTATAATACAAAAATTTTGTAATAATAATTTCATTAAGAGAAATATCAAACAACTGGTTTTAAAAATATTAAAATAAATATTATATAAACTAATTAATGTTATCCAAAAAATTTCAAGATGAATATGAAGTTTTATAAGTCTGTTAAATATTTTGGTTCAAATATATCATCTGTTTGGATTTTATTTAAATTTAAATAAATGAATAGTGTCAAAATTAACACTATTGTTATTTTAGAACAATAACATATTATTAAATTGTTTAAAAATCACAAAAATATTTAAAAATTATAAATTGAAATATATATACTCTAAAATTCCATAAATTACCCAATTATAGATAATTTACAACACATAAGTAATTATTTATGACAATTTAAAAGTTTGAATATGAATACCACGTATAAAATTAAATAGATTAAATAAGTATAAATTATGTTGATAAAGTTTAAAATAAATTTCCAACATGTCTAAATTTTTTTTGTTGATGAGATTACAACCCTATCTCATCTAATCTACGGATTTGAGTCATTTTGGAAGATTTAAGTGGGGTTTGAATTTATATTAAATTAATATTTTTGAGGTTTTCAAAGGTGCCCCTCTCCTCCCTTATAAAAGGGAACCTCCACCCTCTCCTATTCACAAAAATTTGAGCCTTAAAGATTGGCCAAAACCTACCCATTTCTCTTATCCACTTCCCTAGAAACATTCTAGAGGTTCTGGTTTTCTCAAAAGACCAACTCTAGTCCCTAAAGTGAAATCTTAAAAGAGGTGCGTCGAAGAAGAGGTAATCTCTTCTACCGATTTATTCAAGTTTCTTTCTTCTTCAACATCCTATTATTTCATTGTTTCATTGTAAAGTAATACAATCCGTATGAACAATATACTAATATGATATTATCAATTATAAACAACCCCATTTCATCTTCTATCCATCCTATGGAAAATTAAATCACCACGCGTGCGTACGTACGAAATATTGTTTCGACGCCGTGGTGTAATCTGTTTTTCCACCACCAACTTAAATGGATGGGTATAATGGTGTAAATAATAACTATATATATTTATTATAAAATCATACTGATTCTGAAATATTATATCATCCACTCTAATTCAATTCAATAATTATGGGAATGATATCATCGCTCGTGCGTACGTACGGATTACCGTCTCCATGAGGCGATGAGATTCATTATCCATGTTAACCATTCATGAATGATTAAAAATTATATATAATTAATTAATATATGACATGATAAAGCTACTGGATTTATATATATATATATAAATATATATATTGCATCTACTTACTTCCATTCAAGTCAATAAGGAAAGAAAAACAGCGTTCAAGCGTACGTACGGCCTACCATCTCCATGAATGGTGTATTTCATTTCATTTATCTATATTATATATATATACTAAATATATATGATATATAAATCATGATTTATATTATGGAAATAAGTAAATCATGATATAAGTAATAATAATATCAAGAACAACATGTCCAAACACGTACGATAAATAAAACGATTTTAACTAAAACGCTGCTTTAACATGGAGTTTACAAAAGAATGGGTAATATAAAGTAATAAGTGAACCATATATGATATCATAACAATGAATATGATTATGTAATAAGTCAATGATATTATATAAATCATTATACAGGAGGTTCGGATACATACGAAGCATATCAAACATAAGGTAAGGGATAACTTTTCCAATCTCGTTTTTATCCGAGATTGTTTATTTGAAAGTATTTACTGGGCTTATATTTATCATCCATGTACCTATTTTCTAAAAATGGTTTCATGTATGTTTAAAGTCCTTTTTACCCATTTTTTACTTTTACTACATGGTATGTAAGGAAGCTTTCTTTTGATTACCATACAAGGAACTTTTTTACTTTTCCTGCAAAAGTAAGAGAAAAATGTTTTTTTAACTTATATGGCCTAAACAGATTTTTACGGTTTCATAATGCCTAATTTAAATGAAGCTTACTCTACAATATTTCATGATTTTTTTGAAAAAAAATCATTTTATTTTAAAATTTAATGGAATTTTGTGAAAATAAAATGATTTTGAAGAAGAAAGGACATTTTCCTCAAAATTCATATCAATTGTTTTGTCAAAACTATTTTCCATAGAAGATGACATTATTTAGTATGATTTTGTTTCAAGTATAACACCTCAATTATTTCCATGGTTTGATTCTTCTTATGACAAAATGATATCCATTTGTTTTATATGGATTATGTGATGATGAGATGATGTTTATGAAACCCATTTTATTCTTTGGGTTATGAGGAATGATTTATGTTTATTTTGTGGCACAAGTAAGAATTATTTCATTATGATATGGGTGGGACTTATATCTCCCTCCAATTAATTGGGTAATGATTTATATCTCATGAGATATACATGGCTAGAATGGTAAGTTAATCTGGTTTACTGATACAGGATAGGAACGAGGAGTGAACTCGATTCAGAAAGGAACTTTGTCCACTAATATGGTCTTGGCAGCAATGCCTTGGAAACTATGGAAATCATATCATGTGCTTCATGGTTTTCCATAATTAAATGTTTTATTACCATGATATTATATATTTATTGATGTTCTATTATGATCTATGCCTTACGTATTTCCATGTTTTATGTCATTGCTCATGATTTTTATGTTTACATATTATGTTCATGTTTTTAAGTTCAAATGTATATGGTTCGTTTTATTTTTCCTCCATGCTTACCCTTACTGAGAATTTGAGCTCACCCTTTATATGTTTTCTTTTCCCTAGGATATAAGGAAAGGTTTTAGGTAAGAAAAAAAGGGGATGATCTTTGTGGGAGATGTTGAAGATCATTCACCATGATTAGAAGATTATGTTCTGAGTTTCCAAAGACACTAAACTATTACGGTCCTTGTGTGTTGGTTTTTGTTATGTATTAAGTATTCTGAAAAAGTAATGTAATGTCCATGTACGTCAAGCTTGTAATGGCCATAAATTTGTTCTTGATAGTGATCTTGTTAAGTTCTCGATAATCAATGCAATGTCTCATTGATACGTCTTTCATCTTAACAAAAATAACAGGTGCTCTCCAAGGTGACACACTAGGGCGTATGAATCCTTTATCAAGATTCTCTTGGAGTTGCTTTTTCAATTTCTACAACTCAATTGGGGCCATTCTATAAGGTGTCTTTGAAATGGGCATAGCACCTGGTATGAGTTCTATTAAAAACTCAACTTCAATATTTGGTGGAAGACCTAGCAATTCCTCCAGAAAGACATCATCAAACTCCCGTACAATGGGCATATTCAATTTTTTATGAATAGTAAAAACACCGAGTTACTATTTAAAACTGACTTTTTATTTAAATAATTATTTATTTTATATGAAATTATTTTAGGTCAAAATAGATACATAATACCTATATAAGTTCAATGTAATTAATTGGTGTCAGTTTATAATAATTTTAGAGATATAAAAATTATATTGAAATTTTTTCCATCTTTTACCTACCTCTTAGGAGCTTTCTGCAAATTTTCATAATACATAATTTTACCATTTCTGTGAATGGAATTTTAAAAATCTGAGAGACATGGATGATATCAGTAAGTAAAATTTGGTTCAATGAGATGAAAATAATTTTTGGTAAATATGAACTTTTTACTTTTATTTACCACTGTTAAAAGTAAATAGGGTAATTAAAGGTAAAATTATATTATTTTTACCCTAACGCATGTCCTAATTCTATTGGATATGTATAATTCGACCAAAAACAACATTAGGAATATAATATTATCATTTAGGTCCACCTGGATTAGATTAGGACATTTATTATTATTTAATTCAAAGAATAGTTAAAAGAGTTAAAATAAATATTTAATAACTAAAACATGTTTAATATAGGGTTATACATCAGATAAATTCGACTATAAATATTCATTAGAAATCTAAACAGATTTCATACATAATGGTATTTTATTTATAATTTTTAGACATTAAATAATGTAATTTAATTATGAAAAATTGATGATGGAGTAATTACCTTATTAATGAAATATTAACATAATTGATGTTATAAATACCCAAATAAATGTAATTTGAGACTTTTTATGAATTCCACTACTTTTATAGGTTAATATGACATATTATTATTGATTTAATTAACTTTTTTGAACTAATAATGCTGTTAGGATTTTCATAACAATCAATTACGAAATAGTGTCAAAATTAAAATAAAATAGTTTTTTAAAAAAATATGATATTATTAATTGATATTATATTCCTAAAAATCTAAGGTTAGATCAAATGACTTATATAAGGTTACATATATTAATAATTAACCACTAGGGGTTCGTTTGGCTTGATATAGTAAGGTTATTAACCATATAGTGTAAGATAACAAGAAGACATGGTAAAGGTAATTTTATTTAACATAGAGTTAAATCTAAATGATAGGGTTAAAATAGTAACATAAAATTGTCTAAAACCTATTGGTTGGGAGGATTTCGACCCATCCCCACTTTAGCTTTTAAATAAATCAATTTCGAGCTATTATAAACTGAATATGACTTTATTATAAAATAATATTTTAAGTTTTTCTTAATGTGCCCCTCTCCTCCCTTATAAAAGGGCACTTCCTCCCTCTCCTCTTTACACAATATTGAGCCTTCAAGCTCAGCCAACCCCTACCAATTTCTCTTCTCAACCTCTCTATTTATATTATAGAGGTTCTGGTCTCTTCAAAAGAACAACTATAGTTCCTTAAGAGGAAACTTAAAAGAGGTGTGTCGAAGAAGAGGAGGTTCGGATACGTACCAAGCATATCGGACCTAAGGTAAGGGATAATTTTGAAAATCACATTTTTATCCAAGATTTATTATACGTAAGTATTTACTAGGGTTATATTTTCATCCATTTCCATAAAAATATTTTTCATAAAGTGTTTAATATTCTTCCATGTATTTTTAAAGTCATGTTTACCCATCTTTGACTTTTACATTGTGTTATGGAAGGAATCTTTCTTGGGTTTACCATAGGAGAAACTTTTTGACTTTTATGGAAAATGTACGAGGAGAATTGTTTTTTAACTTATACGGAATGAATAGATTTTTACGATTTCATAATCACTTATTTCAATGAAGATTCCTCTAAAACATTTCATGACTATTTTCAACGAAATCCTTTTCTTTTAAAATTGCATGCAATTTTGTGAAAAGAAAATGATTTTAAAGAAGAAAGGAAACGAATACAGCGTTCATGCATACGAATGGCCTGCCATCTCCATGAACGATGTATTTCATTCCATTTATCGATCTATAATATATATTTATATGGTGAATATATTATATATATATATATATATCATGTTTTACATTTTTTTAATTAAGTAAATCAGGTTATAAATAATAATATCAACAATAACAAGTCTAAACATGTACGATAAATGAAACGATTTTACCCAAAATGTTGCTTTAACATGGAATTGACAAAAGAACGGGTAATATAATGTCATAATTGAATCATATATGATATCATAAATATTATTATGGTTCTGTTACAAGTTAATAATATGTTCAAACCCACTATACAGGAGTCTCGGACACATACGGAGGAAATTATACATAAGGTAAGGGAAAATTTTCAATCTCATTTTTTATCTGAGATTTCTTATACATAAGTATTTACTGGGGTTATAGTTTTCATCCATGTCCATAAAAATGTTTTTCATAAAGTGTTTAATATTATTCCATGTATATTTAAAGTCATGTTTACCCCTCTTTGACTTTTACATTGTGTTATAGAAGGAATATTTCTTTTGTTTACCATACGAGAACTTTTTGACTTCTTTGGAAAAAGTATGTGGAGAATGTTTTTTTAACGTATACGGCATGAATGGATTTTTAAGGTTTCATAACACCTTATTTTCATGAATCTTTATCTACAAAATTTCATGATTATTTTCAACAAAATAATTTTCTTTTAAAATATCATGGAATTTTGAGAAAAGAAAATGATTTTGAAGAAGAATGGATATTTTCCTCAATAATTCCTTTCAAGTGTTTTATCAAAACTATTTTCCATATAAGATGAAATTATTTAGTATGATTATGTTTCAAGTATAATATCTCTATTATTTCCATTATTTGATTCTTCTTATGATGAAATGATATCCATTTGATTTATATGGATTACGTTATGATGGGATGATGTTTTTGAAACCCATTTTATTATTTAGGTTATGATGAATGATTTATATTTATTTTGTGGCAAAAGTAATAATTATTTCATTATGAGATTGGTGGGACCTATATCTCCCTCCTATGCATTGGGTAAAGATTTATATCTCATGAGATAGACATGGCAGGAATGACAAGTTAATCTGGTTCAGTGATATAGGACTAGAACAAGGAGTGAACTTGATTCATTAAGGGACTTTGTCCACTATGATGGTGTTGACAGCAATGTCTTGGATACTATGGAAATCATATTAAGTGCTTAATGGTTTCATAAAATTACATGTTTTATTCCCCATACTATTTTATCATGATTGATGTTCCATTATGATCTATGCCTTACATACTGAAATATTTTATGTCATTGCTCAAGATTTTCATGTTTAAACATTATGTTCATATTTTTTAATTTAAATGTATATGGTTTGTTTTATTTTATCCATGCTCACCCTTACTGAGAATTTGATCTCACCCTTTAAATGTTTTCTTTTCCGTAGGATTTAAATAATGGTTTTAGGTAAGAAAACAAAAATGGGGAGATCATTATGGGAGATAACTCGCCTTCTCTTAACCTCCCCTTAGGGAACTAAAGTTTTTCTTAGAAGAAGACCAAGACCTCTAGTAGTTTTCTATGGAATTGGAGAAGTGAAATGGGAAGGTTTTGGCCGAGCTTGAAGGCTCAAATATTTGTGTAGAGGAGAGGGGGGAGGTGCCCTTTTAGAAGGGAGGAGAGGGGCACCTTTGGAAACCTCAAAAATATTAATTTAATATAAATTCAAAACCCACATAAAAAATTCCAAAATGACTCAAATATAAATATTAGATGAGATAGGGTTGTGATTGATGGGACATGATTTTTTTTGGCCTCTGAGCGGTGGCTCTTGTAACACCCCAAGCTTCTATGGTACGCTTCTCTTTGAATAATGTGATAGCGTGTGTTGTACGCAACACCGAGTTCTAACACACCATAACTAATCAAACTAGCCGTTATGAATAGTAATACCTACTTTTTGAAATTATATATATTTTATATTTGAAAATGGACTTCATTTTTGGATTCGGAATATCGAATTTAGCCTAGGGTGAAATTTTGGTACATTTCAGATAACTTTCATATTTTGATGAATAGTGAAAATTACTAAATTTTAATTAAAAACAACTTTTTTAATCAAATTAATTACTAGTGATAAATTATGAATTTGAGTGGTTTTAAAGTATATTTAGAATATATTTTTACCATTTAATATAATTTTGGTCATTGGACATAATTTTACAATTAAACCGAACATAAACAAGTGTCAATCTTTTGATAGTTATTATCTCTTAAAAACACGCTTTTTGTTTTAACAGCGGGAATTAATTTTAAATTAATTTCTGCCACTTCTGTGTTTTGAATTTAGGAAAATGGATTCCATATTTGGAATCAGGATGTTCAAATTGTGTAAATAGGTAACTTTTATTTTTAGACATTTTGAATAGTTACTGTGGAAAATATTTTATTTACCATGGTTAAAGGGTAAATCCTGTAAATAAGGGTTAAAAAAATAATATTATAATAATACAAAATTACCCTAAAACGTGTCCTAACCTTATTGGTGGACACATACCCGACCATGGGCATCCTTGGGTCAATTTGGGGACCCCTTGGAGCCACTTGTATGTGGTAGGGACACTTTATATTAATAAAGGTAAAATAAAAATAAAAATGGCATAAGCTTACATCTTTTAGAAGAACAATTTTTACATAAGGTTATACATGTTGGATTTTCGATTATAAATATTCATTAGAAAGATAAAAAGATTTCCTACATAATGATATTTTACTTATAATTTTTAGACATTAAATAATTTATTTTATTTATGACACAATGATGATGTAGTAATTACTATAATAGTGAAAAATTAAAATAAGTGATATTATAAATACCCAAATAAATATAATATGAAACTTTTAATGAATTAAACTAATTTTCTAGGATAATATGACATATTAGGATTGATTTAATTGACTTTGTTCGAAGTAATAAATCTGTTATGAGTTTCAAAAAAATCAACTAATGAATAGTGTCAAAATTGACATAAAAGAATTCTTAAAACAAATATTATATTATTAATTGATATTAAATTCCTAAAAATCTAAGGTTCGGCCAAGAGACTTATATCATGATAGGTTAATCATTAATGGACCACTTGGGGGTCTCTTGGATGTATATAGTAAGTTTATTAACCATAATATATAAAATACAAAGAGACATTGTAAAAGTGAAACTAATTAACTTAGAGTTAATACTTACAGATAAGGTTAATATAAGTACCCAAACCTGTCTAAATTCTATTGGATGAGTTGCTTTCGACCTATCCCCACCTCATCATTTGAATAGTCAACTTTGGAGCCTTTATAAACCGAATATGAATTTATTATAAATTAATATTTCTAGCTTTTCCAAAGGTGCCCCTCACCCCTCTTATAAAAGGGCACTCCTCCTTCTCATTTCTTCACACCTTCAAAGCCTTTTGGTTCGGCCAAACTCTGCCCAAATACTCTCCCAACATCCCTCAATACAACCTAGAGGCCTTAGTTTGATCAGAAAGCCAACCTAAGGAGCCCTTTTGATCAAATCAAAAGGAAGAATCCGAAGAAGAGGTAATGATTTCACCACCCTTTTCTAAGTTCATTTCTTCTTCCACTTCTTCTTCCTTTGTTCTTACCATTCTGAAATAATAACTCCAGTATCTCACATATACTGTGATGTTATTATAAATATGGTACAATCATATTCAGTATTCTATCCACCCTTTGAATAACATGTCACCATACGTGCGTACGTACGGCTTACCGTCTCCACGTCGTGGTGTAATTGTTATTCAATATAATATTATTTGGATGGGTATAATAATGATGTGTAACTCATGTAAATAATAAATATAACATGTTAATGATTCTGTATATATGATATACCATCCATTTATATATTATTTTAATATCAAAAGAATGATATTGTCGCTCGTGCGTACGTACGGACTACCGTCTCCACGAACGCGATGAGATTCATTCTCCATCGTATCCATTAAAGTATAATTATCATTTGATGATTTAAAAATGATGTTTAAGGACTGTATATCATTCTGGATATGAATAAGATACAACAACCATGGCTTATTTAACAAAACATATAAAAGAAAATGAGTAAGTTAACTCCCGAAACGACGATAATTCTAAGATATTATTAACAAATCAATGTTAAAAGATCATATATGATATCATATTAATATATATGATTCTTGTATAATTTAATAACAACTATTTCACCATTATACAGGAGGTTATCCTACCACAACCAAGGAAAAGTACAAGGTAAGGGTTATTTCACAATCTCTTCATTATCCGAGGTTGTATTATACGTAATAATCTACTGGGATCTCTTTATCATCCACATCCATGTTTCTTCGAAATGTATTTCAAAACATTTTTACTATTTACAAGAATATGGGTTAAAGTCATTTATACCCTTGTTTGACTTTTTATAAGAGGTTTATAAAGGAATCTTTCCGTCGTTTTCAAAACAAGGTCCTTTTAACCTTTTCGACAGAATTGAGGTAAGAATGTTTTTTTTAACTTATACGGCGGGTGCGGTTATTTTCCGCCGTTATAAAATCGTCGAAGCTTCCCATACAAGCTTATAAGAATATTTTCAAAGAAAATGTTTTATTTTATATGGATCTTAAATGATTTCAAAATAAAAGGAGATATTTCTTTAAAAAGAATTTTGATTTCATCTATGTCAACATCCTTTGATGGATTTTAAGATTATTTGAAGTTGATTTATTATGATACAAAACTTCTATATTGTATTGAAGGTTTTGTGATATGTTTGACTGTGGATGTGCTATTTTTATACCATTCATAGTTTATTGTGAAAGTATTGACATTTAGTATGCTAGTTTTAATACGAATGTTTATGTTATGTTTAAACCTTTTCATATGGGAATGCATTGGACTTAATAAGTGACGGGTGGAGCCCGCTATAGATCCTCGATGCATCGGTAGGTCTCATGAGACAAACTAGTGTCTTGGCACAAGGCCTTGACAAAATCTTATTTGTAGTCTTGGCACGAGGCCTTGGCTATGTGGTTATGATAGTCTGGCATTATGCATTCCAACATTATGAAAGTGGTTATTGATTTTTGCATGTTATTATTCGATTAGTAGAATATCCATGTGAATAAGTAAATGGCATTATTTCATTTTACTTTTGCCATACCATGTTGAAGTTCAATTTTAAAAGGCTTTTGTTTTAGTAATGCATTGCCTTAAATGTTTATTCTTATTTATGAAAGTTTCCGCTATATTGTTATCCTTACTGGGCATTTGAGCTCACCCCTTTTCTATGTTTTATTTTTCCCCAGGATGTGAAGAAGTAAATTATGAATGACCTGCAGGGATATTATGAGGGGATAGTAGTGTGGATTATGGAGACATTATGTTGTTGTTGTAGTTTTTCATTTTATGATGTAATGTAAAACTTATGAATATATCTAGTGTTTCCAAGGCTACTAAACCAATCGGTCTTTCGAGATTTGATCTTTCTTGTGATCATGCCAATGTTATGTAATTAATGCACCGACTCTGGGTAACTGGGGTCGGGGCGTTACAGTTGGTATCAGAGGAAGTTTAGTACAAACCTTGGAAACTAGATTTAGATAAACTCTGATTAGAGCACGTAGACCTAAGATGAACTTTGAGGATTAGTATAGAAGAACTTCCTAGAATTTTGGTATTGTAGAGACTTTGTGAGTTTTCCGAGCAATACATCCCTGTCTGGATACGAGCAGGTAGAGGCGGCTCTGGCACAGATGTACCTAGGGGTAAAACCTGAAAACACCGCTTTGAGCTAGACTCGAACGGGAACTGGTGCACGACAACGGGCTTTGCTGCACTCTTGGTTACGACACTCCCGGGGGATATGCTTAGGATAACTCTCACTTTCTTTACAAATCATTATGAAGGGTTTATGAGTATATACTTCCTCAAATAAAACATATTTATGATTATGGATTATATCCATAAATAGTTCAATTTATGTTTAGTGTTTTATAAGTATGGGATTATGTATTTTGATTCATAAACTGATCTAGTTTATGACATTGTTTAGAAATGGCGCCTAGTGGAAGAAATGGAAACCGTATCAATGCACGCACTCCATGTAGGGATTGCCCTCCTGCTCAAGATAATTATAGTGGGGCTGGTGATGCAACTGGTGCTGATCAGCTAATCACCGTACTGGGACAACTTACTCAGGTTATGAATAATAACCTTACCCGTATGGAGCACCCTGATCCGCAGCGTGGAGGATCAATGATAGATCGATTCATGAGACAACAACCACCAACGTTCAATGGGAGTACAAATCCCTTAGTAGCTGAGCAATGGATATTTTCCCTAGAGAAAATATTTCAGGCTTTGGGGAGTAGTGAAAGGGAAAAAGTTACCATGGCAGTTTACCGCCTCACTGGAGATGCTGATCAATGGTGGTCATTGATTCAAAACATGAAGGAAGATGATGAAGTATCAAACATGGAATGGAGGGAGTTCAAAGATCTGTTTTTAGAAAAATACTTTCCTCGCGACCATCGAGCAGATATTGAAAGGCAATTTCTGAGTCTGAGACAAAAGGAGGATGATAATGTCACAAAGTATGAGGCTAACTTTACAAGGTTAGCGAGGTACGCTGGTGATTATATTCGCAACCCAAGAAGTAAGATTGATCGTTTCTTTGATGGGTTAAAACCATTTCTCCGTCGAGCATTAGTCTCACAATCCTTTTCATCGTACGAAGACATTGTCTCATGTGCTATCAAGACCGAAAAGGAATTCTCTAAGTCTTATGACTTTAAAGCAAAGCAAGAGAAGAAGAGACCTGCTGATCAATCTGGGAATGGAAATAAGGGGAAGAAGGGAAAGGTTGAATATCCATCTTGTGGTAAGTGCGGGAAGAAACACCCCGGTGCTTGCCTGAAGGGAATGGGAGTCTGTTACAAGTGTGGTGAAAAAGGCCACCAAGCTCATGATTGCAAGGGGAAGAAGGAAGCTACCAATGTTCAGTGCTACAATTGCAGGGAGATGGGGCATTATGCAAATGCATGTCCTAAGCGTCAGGAGAACTTACCTCAGAAAAGGCCAAGGGATCAAGGCCAGGCTTATGCTATCACTACTGCTGAGGTAGAAGCTCCGAAAGACGTGGTGGCAGGTAATTTAATGGTTTCCTCAAGTTTAGCAAATGCATTATTTGATTCTGGATCATCGCATTGTTTCATATCTTCCCAGTTTGCTAAGAAAATTAGATATTTCCAATTTGATTTAATAAGGGATTTGTCAGTTAAAACTCCTAAGGGAAGTATCGTTGCAACAAAGTTTTGTGAATCAGTCCCCATTAGAGCACATAAATTTTCTTTATCTGCTGATTTCATCGTCATACCTATGATTGAGTTTGATATAATCCTCGGTATGGACTGGCTTTCGGACTATGATGCTAAGATTTATTGTAAGAAGAAAAAGGTTACGATTCTTGATGATAATGATAAGGAGCACCTTATTTTTAGAGCAGAATCGTCACCACCTAATTCTTATTTAGATCCACCCTCAGTAGCTCAACTTAATTCAATTATCGAGGAGGAAGAGAATGAAATAACTGTCGGTGAGGAAAGGAATGTTCAAATAGAGGATGTACCTATTGTGAAAGAGTTTGTAGATGTATTTCCGGAAGATTTACCTGGACATCCTCCAGAACGAGAAGTAGAGTTTTCCATTGATTTAATTCCTGGATCAAGGCCTATATCGAAGACCCCTTATAGAATGGCCACTGTAGATCTAGTCAAACTAAAGAAACAACTAGAGGAATTGAGTAATAAGGGATTTATTCGCCCTAGTGTTTCTCCATGGGGAGCCCCTGTTCTTTTTGTTAAAAAGAAAGATGGATCTATGAGGTTATGTATCGATTACAGGGAGATCAATGCTATAACGATAAAGAACAAGTATCCCCTACCTCGTATTGATGATTTATTTGACCAACTGCATGGAGCTCAATACTTTTCAAAGATTGACCTTCGATCTGGATACCATCAGTTGTGTGTAAAGAAGGAAGACATTCCGAAAACAGCATTTCGAACCAGGTACGGGCATTACGAGTTTACTGTAATGCCATTTGGATTGACCAATGCACCCTCTGTATTCATGGATCTGATGAATAGAGTTTTCAAGGAGTATCTCGATGAATTTTTGGTAGTATTTATTGATGATATATTGGTATACTCCAAAACCTATGAAGATCATGAAAATCACTTGCGCATTATCTTGAAGACTCTGAGGAGGCATGAATTATATGGAAAGTTTAGCAAGTGTGAATTCTGGCTTCAGGAGATTTCTTTTCTTGGCCATATTGTCTCTAAAGATGGAATCTCTGTTGATCCTTCTAAGACGAAGGCAATCCAAGAATGGCCAGCACCTACGAGTATAACTGAGGTACGTAGTTTTATTGGTTTTGCAGGTTATTATCGACGTTTCGTCCAGAATTTTGCCCGATTGGCAAACCCATTAACGAAGCTCACACGTAAAGGGGTTAAATTTGTTTGGACAAAAGAGTGTGAAGAATGTTTCGAAGAACTGAAGAGAAGATTAGTCAATGCTCCTATATTGACTCTACCATCGGGGAATGATGGGTTCGTTATTTATAGTGATGCATCAAAGAAAGGACTTGGCTGTGCCCTTATGCAGAATGATAGAGTTATTGCCTATGCATCACGAAAGTTGAAAATTCATGAACAAAACTATCCTACTCATGATCTCGAGTTAGCAGCAGTGATCTTTGCTTTGAAGATATGGAGGCACTACCTCTATGGTGAAAAATGTGAGATTTATACTGATCACAAGAGTTTGAAGTATATTTTCTCACAAAAAGAACTCAACATGAGGCAAAGGAGATGGCTTGAATTACTCAAGGATTATGATTGTACGATACACTACCACCCGGGGAAGGCAAACAAGGTGGCAGATGCTTTGAGTAGAAAAGACCATGGAGTTTTGAACAATATGAGAATTGAAAGGGATCCAATTTTCATGGATCTAGAGAAGATGGACAGGGGAATAACCAGGGAAGGTGAAACATCAATGCTTTTTCAAATGGTTGCCAAACCATCTTTACTAGAAAGGATTAAGAGTTCTCAGACCAATGATGAAGAATTCCAAAAGAAGATTAAAGCTGTGAATGATGGGAGATTGAGAGACTTTGTGTATGAAGATGGAATTTTGAAATTCGGGAAGAGACTTTGTGTTCCCGATTTACCTGATCTGAAAAGGGAATTGTTGGATGATGCTCATAGTTCCAATTTCTCTATACACCCTGGGAGCACCAAAATGTATAGAGATTTGAAGGAACATTTTTGGTGGGACAACATGAAGAGGGAGATTGCTGATTTTGTGTCAAGATGTATGGTTTGTCAATAAGTGAAAGCTGGAAGGCAACAGCCTGGAGGAGTCATGCAACCTCTTCCCATACCGGAGTGGAAATGGGACAATATTACGATGGACTTTGTCATGGGGCTACCAAAGACTCCTAGAAGGAACGATGCAATATGGGTTATTGTTGATCGTCTTACCAAGTCAGCACATTTTCTTGCTATAAGAGAAGATCTACCCCTGGAACGTCTAGCAAGACTATACATTAATGAAGTTGTGAGACTTCATGGTGTACCCCTATCGATTGTTTCTGATCGTGATCCCCGTTTTACTTCAAGATTCTGGAAAAGTCTTCAGAAATCCCTGGATACTGAACTTCATTTGAGCACTGCTTACCACCCTCAGACAGACGGACAATCAGAACGGACTATTCAAACCTTAGAAGACATGTTGAGATCTTGCTCACTTGATTTTCAGGGTATGTGGGATCAATATTTACCTCTGGTAGAATTTTCCTATAACAATAGCTTCCATTCGAGTATTCAGATGGCACCATATGAAGCGTTATACGGAAAGAGATGTCGTACACCAACCTGTTGGGATGACGTTGGTGAAAGAAAACTTGTAGGCCCAGAACTGGTGGAGGAAACGGTGGAAAAGGTGAATGTAATCCAAAATCACATCAAAGCAGCTCAAAGTAGGCAGAAGAGCTATGCCGATAATCGAAGGAAGGATTTGGAATTTCAAGTCGGTGATCATGTTTTCCTGAAGGTATCTCCGTGGAAGGGAGTCATACGTTTTGGTAAGAAAGGTAAATTGAGTCCCAGGTACATCGGACCTTTCGAAATTCTAGAACGAATTGGGGCTGTAGCTTACCGATTGGCAATGCCGCCAAGTCTCTCCAAAGTTCACGATGTGTTCCACGTATCTCTGTTGAGAAAATACATGCCTGACCCAACGCATGTACTCACCTATGAGGAATTAGAACTGGAACCGGATCTGTCTTATTGTGAAGAGCCCGTCAGGATTCTTGATACAAGAGAACAAGTACTGAGAAACCGAACGACGCGTCTGGTAAAAGTTTTGTGGAGGAATCATAAGATGGAAGAGGCAACGTGGGAACCCGAGGAACTTATGATGAAGAACCACCCGAGTCTTTTTATGCAGTAATACCCTAGAAATTGCGAGGACGCAATTATTTGAAGGAGGGGAGAATGTAACACCCCAAGCTTCTATGGTACGCTTCTCTTTGAATAATGTGATAGCGTGTGTTGTACGCAACACCGAGTTCTAACACACCATAACTAATCAAACTAGCCGTTATGAATAGTAATACCTACTTTTTGAAATTATATATATTTTATATTTGAAAATGGACTTCATTTTTGGATTCGGAATATCGAATTTAGCCTAGGGTGAAATTTTGGTACATTTCAGATAACTTTCATATTTTGATGAATAGTGAAAATTACTAAATTTTAATTAAAAACAACTTTTTTAATCAAATTAATTACTAGTGATAAATTATGAATTTGAGTGGTTTTAAAGTATATTTAGAATATATTTTTACCATTTAATATAATTTTGGTCATTGGACATAATTTTACAATTAAACCGAACATAAACAAGTGTCAATCTTTTGATAGTTATTATCTCTTAAAAACACGCTTTTTGTTTTAACAGCGGGAATTAATTTTAAATTAATTTCTGCCACTTCTGTGTTTTGAATTTAGGAAAATGGATTCCATATTTGGAATCAGGATGTTCAAATTGTGTAAATAGGTAACTTTTATTTTTAGACATTTTGAATAGTTACTGTGGTAAATATTTTATTTACCATGGTTAAAGGGTAAATCCTGTAAATAAGGGTTAAAAAAATAATATTATAATAATACAAAATTACCCTAAAACGTGTCCTAACCTTATTGGTGGACACATACCCGACCATGGGCATCCTTGGGTCAATTTGGGGACCCCTTGGAGCCACTTGTATGTGGTAGGGACACTTTATATTAATAAAGTTAAAATAAAAATAAAAATGGCATAAGCTTACATCTTTTAGAAGAACAATTTTTACATAGGGTTATACATGTTGGATATTCGATTATAAATATTCATTAGAAAGATAAAAAGATTTCCTACATAATTATATTTTACTTATAATTTTTAGACATTAAATAATTTATTTTATTTATGACACAATGATGATGCAGTAATTTCTATAATAGTGAAAAATTAAAATAAGTGATATTATAAATACCCAAATAAATATAATATGAAACTTTTAATGAATTAAACTAATTTTATAGGATAATATGATATATTAGGATTGATTTAATTGACTTTGTTCGAAGTAATAAATCTGTTATGAGTTTCACAAAAATCAACTAATGAATAGTGTCAAAATTGACATAAAAGAATTCTTAAAACAAATATTATATTATTAATTGATATTAAATTCCTAAAAATCTAAGGTTCGGCCAAGAGACTTATATCATGATAGGTTAATCATTAATGGACCACTTGGGGGTCTCTTGGATGTATATAGTAAGTTTATTAACCATAATATATAAAATACAAAGAGACATTGTAAAAGTGAAACTAATTAACTTAGAGTTAATACTTAAAGATAAGGTTAATATAAGTACCCAAACCTGTCTAAATTCTATTGGATGAGTTGCTTTCGACCTATCCCCACCTCATCATTTGAATAGTCAACTTTGGAGCCTTTAGAAACCGAATATGAATTTATTATAAATTAATATTTCTAGCATTTCCAAAGGTTCCCCTCACCCCTCTTATAAAAGGGCACTCCTCCTTCTCATTTCTTCACACCTTCAAAGCCTTTTGGTTCGGCCAAACTCTGCCCAAATACTCTCCCAACATCCCTCAATACAACCTAGAGGCCTTATTTTGATCAGAAAGCCAACCTAAGGAGCCCTTTTGATCAAATCAAAAGGAAGAATCCGAAGAAGAGGTAATGATTTCACCACCCTTTTCTAAGTTCATTTCTTCTTCCACTTCTTCTTCCTTTGTTCTTACCATTCTGAAATAATAACTCCAGTATCTCACATATACTGTGATGTTATTATAAATATGGTACAATCATATTCAGTATTCTATCCACCCTTTGAATAACATGTCACCATACGTGCGTACGTACGGCTTACCGTCTCCACGTCGTGGTGTAATTGTTATTCAATATAATATTATTTGGATGGGTATAATAATGATGTGTAACTCATGTAAATAATAAATATAACATGTTAATGATTCTGTATATATGATATACCATCCATTTATATATTATTTTAATATCAAAAGAATGATATTGTCGCTCGTGCGTACGTACGGACTACCGTCTCCACGAACGCGATGAGATTCATTCTCCATCGTATCCATTCAAGTATAATTATCATTTGATGATTTAAAAATGATGTTTAAGGACTGTATATCATTCTGGATATGAATAAGATACAACAACCATGGCTTATTTAACAAAACATATAAAAGAAAATGAGTAAGTTAACTCCCGAAACGACGATAATTCTAAGATATTATTAACAAATCAATGTTAAAAGATCATATATGATATCATATTAATATATATGATTCTTGTATAATTTAATAACAACTATTTCACCATTATACAGGAGGTTATCCTACCACAACCAAGGAAAAGTACAAGGTAAGGGTTATTTCACAATCTCTTCATTATCCGAGGTTGTATTATACGTAATAATCTACTGGGATCTCTTTATCATCCACATCCATGTTTCTTCGAAATGTATTTCAAAACATTTTTACTATTTACAAGAATATGGGTTAAAGTCATTTATACCCTT
The DNA here is from genome assembly GCA_963277665.1 of Viscum album. NCBI lineage: Eukaryota > Viridiplantae > Streptophyta > Magnoliopsida > Santalales > Viscaceae > Viscum > Viscum album. Next base: position 458,507,145 of record OY728157.1, on the reverse strand, counting down.
GTTTGACTTTTTATAAGAGGTTTATAAAGGAATCTTTCCTTCGTTTTCAAAACAAGGTCCTTTTAACCTTTTCGACAGAATTGAGGTAAGAATGTTTTTTTTAACTTATACGGCGGGTGCGGTTATTTTCCGCCGTTATAAAATCGTCGAAGCTTACCATACAAGCTTATAAGAATATTTTCAAAGAAAATGTTTTATTTTATATGGATCTTAAATTATTTCAAAATAAAAGGAGATATTTCTTTAAAAAGAATTTTGATTTCATCTTTGACAACATCCTTTGATGGATTTTAAGATTATTTGAAGTTGATTTATTATGATATAAAACTTCTATATTGTATTGAAGGTTTTGTGATATGTTTGACTGTGGATGTGCTATTTTTATACCATTCATAGTTTATTGTGAAAGTATTGACATTTTGTATGCTAGTTTTAATACGAATGTTTATGTTATGTTTAAACCTTTTCATATGGGAATGCATTGGACTTAATAAGTGACGGGTGGAGCCCGCTATAGCTCCTCGATGCATCGGTAGGTCTAATGAGACAAACTAGTGTCTTGGCACAAGGCCTTGACAAAATCTTATTTGTAGTCTTGGCACGAGGCCTTGGCTATGTGGTTATGATAGTCTGGCATTATGCATTCCAACATTATGAAAGTGGTTATTGATTTTTGCATGTTATTATTCGATTAGTAGAATATCCATGTGAATAAGTAAATGGCATTATTTCATTTTACTTTTGCCATACCATGTTGAAGTTCAATTTTAAAAGGCTTTTGTTTTAGTAATGCATTGCTTTAAATGTTTATTCTTATTTATGAAAGTTTCCGCTATATTGTTATCCTTACTGGGCATTTGAGCTCACCCCTTTTCTATGTTTTATTTTTCCCCAGGATGTGAAGAAGTAAATTATGAATGACCTGCAGGGATATTATGAGGGGATAGTAGTGTGGATTATGGAGACATTATGTTGTTGTAGTAGTTTTTCATTTTATGATGTAATGTAAAACTTATGAATATATCTAGTGTTTCCAAGGATACTAAACCAATCGGTCTTTCGAGATTTGATCTTTCTTGTGATCATGCCAATGTTATGTAATTAATGCACCGACTCTGGGTAACTGGGGTCGGGGCGTTACAGCTCTCCTCCACCCTCACATCGCTTGGGTTTCTCCACCTCTTTTTCCTCCTTCCCCCTCCGGCATGTCCCGCCTCGGTCCCTGATGTCCCACCTCGGATCGGCATTGGCTGGTGATGGACCTGCATGGTCTGGATTTTTTTGGGGATGGAATTGTTCTGCCTCTCCTCTTCGGGTCTTTCCAGATCTGGCGTGTTCGTGGTTGGATCTGCTTTGATCGGTGATTGGTTTGGAGTGCCTAGCATCAGTACTGGGTGTATTCGAGCTACTTCGTTAGGTGACGGTAGGTGGTAGCTTATTTTCACCTCCCGGTTTTAGGTTGTTCTAGATCTATTGTTCGTGGGAAGATCTGGTGCACTCGGCGGCTGATTTGGAGTGCTTGTCTTCGGGGCCATGGCTCGGTGCAGGCGAGTGTCGTGGGTGGTCTTGCTTTGGAATTCTCGGATTCGGGTTCCCTGTGCCTTCTAGCGCTGGCCTCTTCATTTTCGGTGTTCTGGAGTTCAGCTTCGGATTCCTGCGATAGCCTAGTGTCGGTTCTGGTATGTGTGGATGCTTCCTTTGCGTGCTTCTGGATTCTTTGCGGTTCTTCATCCCGGTTCGGCGTCTACTTTAGGTGTGATCTGTGTGCTATGGGTTGTGTACATTGGCTTGGAGGGGGAGGCCTCGGGTCCTTGTGAAGTTTATTCTTGGATTCATTTGTTGTTTGGATGTGACAGTCTTTTACGGCTCTGGTTTGAGGGTTGCAGCATGGTGGTTCTACCTTGATTGAATGCTTTGGTATTTGAAGTTTGAGTGATGCTGGAAAAGGGTTTGTGGAGTGGCGTTTGGTCCGAGGTTGCCCTGCGGTTGACTGCAGAGTAGGATGCAGTGTCAGGATGACCTGGTCTTCCTGGCTCTTGTCTTTTCTTCGCCCTTTGTGGATGTTCTCTTTTTAGGGCCCATCTCACTACGCTGGAGGGTTGGGCGGAATCCGACTGGAGTCCACCGGTGGGTTTGTGGATTTGGGCTGGTGTCGACAGTCGCATCGGTGGGCTTTTGAGAAGACTAGGGTTGAGGTTTGTCCAGCTCTCCTGAAGTTTGTTTCCCCTAGTTCGTGGTACCCCGACCATTTCTTAGCGACTTTGGCTCCAACTGTGATGGTTTTTAAGTTTTAAGGCTTGAAGGATTTTAGCCATTGTGCTTGTATGTTTTTAAGTGGTGAATTGGTGATGTGGTGATGTCATGTAAGGTTTATCACTTTCTCCTTAAAATTGTTTTCATAATAAAAAAAAATCAGTCAGATGAGACAGGGTTGTAATCTCATCGACCAATAAAATCTATACATGTTGGAAATTTATTTTAAACCTTATCAACATGATTTATCCATATATAATCTATTTAATTTTATTTGTGGTAATAATATTCTAAATTCTAAATTGTAATAAATAATCACTTATGTGTTTTGAATTATACATAATTGGGTACTTTTTGACATTTTAGACCATATAAATTTCAATTTATAATTTTTAAATATTTTTATGATTTTTAAACAATTTAATAATATGTTATTTTTATAAAATAACAATAGTGTTAAATTTGACACTATTAATTTATTTGAATTTAAATAAAATCCACACAGAGGATATATTTAAACAAAAATATTTAATAGACGCCTAACATGTCATGTTCATCTATAGAATTTTTTTATAACATTAATTAGTTCATATAATATTTTTTTTAATATTTTTAAAACAATTTGTTTGATATTTCTCTTAATGAAATAATTACTACAACATTTTTTTATAATTGTTAAATATACTTATTTGTTGCATAAAAATTAAAAATAAAATAATATTATGAATATAAATATAATATAATTCATAATAATTCTTTTACATGAATTTAAAATCTTAAAATAACAACATATAAATTGTTATATTTATTAAATAATGAAAGTGACAACTTTGACATCATTTAAAATAAATTAATATAAATGTACTAATCTCTTTTATACGGATAAAAATGGTCTCCAAGTCTACCCTTATATTCTTATGATATATATATACTCTACCAATAAGTTTTTGTCAAGCGGTTGGGCCTTTTTATGGGTACTATTACTTTAATAAAAACTATATTATTGATTTTTCACTAAGTAAATAATTTCTGCTTCATTAATTTATAAGCTATTAAGGTAATTATATATTTTATAAAAATTTCAAATAAATTACCATAACAAATAAAAACATTTTAACTTTAAAATGAGTATTTATAATCTAATTTATATTCTATATAACCTTATATTAAAAATACATTAATTATTAAAGTTTGAGTGAGGCATATTTCACATTCCTTAAAATAAAATAAATTAAATGTCTTAATCAAATCCATGTGGGTTCCAATGGATTCCATTTCAACCCAAATATTCCTTAGGACAAAATATAGTCATCCAATTATATTAATACAAGTGTTAGGGTAATTTTATAATATTATATTTACCCTTAATTACCCGATTTACCTTTAACTATGGTATATAAAAATTTACTGTAGTTACTATTCATAGTGCCCAAAAATAAAAAGTGGTCTATTAACATAAATTGGACCTACTAATTCCAAATATGGAATCCATTTTTCCAAATTCAAATCACATAAGTTGCAAAAATTAATTTGAAATTAATCTCATTGTTAAGAAAACGAGTTTTAAAAGATAAAACATTACAAAAGATTGAAATGATTTTACATATGAATTCAATGTAAAATCAATGAAAATTACATAAATTATATTAAATGGTAAAAATATATTCTCTTTATACTTAAAAACCATTAAATATTATAATTAACCATATAAATTATTGTGATGAGAAATTTTTTTTAAATTAAAATATAGCGTGTTTTTACTATTCATTAAAATATGAAAGTATCGGAATAATATGAAAAATTTATCCAAAGTAAATTTTTATATCCTGAATCCAAATAATAATTTTATTTTGTCAAATTGAACTTATAAACATGTCAAAAAATATATTTAAAGTAGGTGTGCCATCAAAAGGCGGCAAAACTGCATTTTTCGAAAAATAATTATTTTACTCGGAAAATTTATTTTGTTCTCATACCAGGTTCTAAAAAATGATTAAGATGAATAATAATGTTATAAAATTTAAAATTTAGTTAATAATATTCATTAACGGCTAGTTCATAATAATATTATAACAATATATCGTTGTTTAGTGAAACCCGTTATTGCGTACTACACACGCTATCAAGGAATGTCATGATTGCGTGTAATGCAAGTCAAGTCAGGGTTGCGTGTAGTGAAAGCTTCCTTTGGTGTTGCGTATAACATAATAAAAACTTATTTCATTTATACATTAAACAAAATCTATACTTAATGTTGCGTAGAATAATTTCTACAAAACGAACATGAAATTGTGTGTAACACGAGCCAAGAATAATGTTGCATATACACAAGCTAATACAGTGTTTCATATAGTACAAGATAATTTTGGTGTAGTCTACAATAGAAGATATCAAAGAAATTAAAAATAATATATCTCATAAAATTTTATATTTTAAAATGGAGGAACCAAGATTAGATTTCGCTAATCATGGTGAAAGATCTTCAACATCTCCTATAAAGATATTCCCCTTTTGTATTCTTACCTAAAACCATTCTTTATATCATGGGGAAAATAAAAAATAAAAAGGGTGAGCTCAAATGCTCAGTAAGGGTAAACATAGAGAACATAAAACAATCCATAAACATTCGAATGTAAAAACACGAGCATAAAATCTAAACATCAAAATCTTGAGAAATGTCATAAAACATTGCAGTACATAAGGCATAGATCATAAAGGAACATTAATCATTAAAAACTAGCATAGGAATAAAACATCTAATTTTGGAATCCATTAAGAACATGTTAGGATTTCCATAGTAGCCAAGGTATTGCTGATAAGACCATCTTAGTGGACAAAGTCTCTTACTAAATCGAGTTCACTCTTTGTTCCAGTCCTATATCACTGAACCAGATTAACTTGTCATTCTAGCCTTGTCTATATCATGAGATATAAATATTTACCCAATGCATTGGAGGGAGGGATAGGTACCACCCATCTCATAATGAAATCATTCTTACATGTGCTACAACATAAACATAAATCATTCATCCTAACTCAAAGAATAAAATGGGTTTCATAAACATCATCCCATCATAAAATAATCCATATAAAACAAATGGATATCATTTCATCATAATAAAATTGAAACCATTTAAATCATAGACACAATATACTTTAAACATACACATATGAAATAATGTCATCTTAGATGGAAAATAATCTTGACAAAACAATTGAAATAAATTCTTGAGGAAAATATCCTTTCTTCTTTAAAATCATTTTCTTTTCAAAAAATTCCATGAAAATTTAAAAGAAAAGGAATTTTTTGAAAATAATAATGAAATCTTGTGGATGAAGCTTCATGAAAATAAGTCTTTATGAAACCGTAAAAATCTGTTCATGCCGTATAAGTTTAAAAAAACATTCATCTCATACTTTTGCCAGAAAAGTCAAAAGTACCTTGTATGGTAAAAAAAGAAATATTTCTTTCATACCATATAGTAAAAGTCAAAAATGGGTAAAAGGGACATTAAACATATATGAAATGATTTTTAGGAAATAGGGACGTGGATGATAAATATAACCCCAGTAAATAATTACGAATAAACAATCTCGGATAAAAATGAGATTGGAAAAGTTATCCATTACCTTATGTTCGATATGATTTGTATGTATCTGAACCTCCTGTATAATGATTTAAATAAGATCATTGACTTATTATAGAATCATATTCATTGTTATGATATCATATATGGTTCACTTATGACTTTATATAACCCTTTATTTTGTAAATTCCACGTTAAAGCAGCATTTTGGGTAAAATTGTATCATTTATCGTACATGTTTCGACTTATTGTTCTTGATATTATTACTTATATACTAATTTACTTAATTAACGAATGTAAAAAATTATTTATATATAATATATATTCATCATATAAATATATATGATAGATCGATAAATGGAATGAAATACACCGTTCATGGAGACGGTAGGTCGTACGTACACGTGAACGCTGTTTTCGTTTCCATATTGAATTGAATGGAATTAAGTAAATGAAACATATATGTAAATTAATCCAGTATAATTATAATGTAATATCTTTCATGATTATTTATTATATATACTTTATAATCATACTTGAATGGTTAATCATGGAAAATGAATCTTATCGCGTTCGTGGAGACGGTAGTCCGTACGTACGCACGAGCGATGATATCATTCCCATAATTATTGAATAGAACTAGAGTGGATGATATAATATCTCAGAATTGGTATGATGTTAATATATATAGTTATTCTTTACACAATTATACCCATCCAAGTAAGGCAGTGGTGTAAAAACTGATTACACCACATCTTGGAGATGGTATTCCGTACGTACGCACGTGCGGTGATTTTGTTTTCCGTAGGATGGATAGAAGGTAAAATGGGGTTGTTTAATATATATAATATCATATCAGTTTATTGGTGATACATATTTTATTATTTTACAATGAAAAAACTAATTAAGATGAAGTTGAATAAGAAAGGTACTTGAAAGAATCGGTAGAAGAGATTACCTCTTCTTCGATGCACCTCTATTACACTACTAGAAAATTGGGATTTGGATCCCCCTTACCTATAGAAACCGCCAATGGCGGTCTCTAGGTTTTCCCAAAAAAGGGAGGGCTTCGATGCCCTCGAGAACCCTCCTCTCGCCTCCGAGCTTTGGCACCCCCCCCCCCCCCCCCCGAACCCTCCTCCCTCGCCTCGCCGCGAGCCACCCCATCACCACGCGCCTCCCCCATCTCCGCACTCCCTACCTCACCGCCCACCTCCGTCGTCGTGTGCCCTACCCCATTGTCATGCGCCCTCCCTCGCCGCCATCCCCTATCGCCCTGTTGTCCTCCGCCCTCCGTCTTCTGCCCTCTGGCTGCCCTCTGCCCTGCCCTCCACTCCTCTAGCCTTCCTCCGCCTCCGGCCGCCCTATGCCTTTCGAACGCCCTTTGATCTTTCTCTACCCTCGGGCCTCTCGCCACCCGCCTCCGGCAGCCCTCTGGTATCCCTTTAGTAGCCCTTCGGCCGCTCTCCGGCCTCCCTCTTCACTCTGGCCTACCGCCACATGCCTCCGGCCTCCGACCCCTTTGCCCTCCGGCCTCCGCCCTCAGCCCTCCGCCCCCTCGGCCTTCCCCCCCCCCCCAAACCCCAGACCCCCCCTGCACCCCACCAAACCCTGTACCCTCCGTCTTCATCCCCTCACTCACCTCACCACCGCCACCCATCACCTCCATCACCGTCCTATCCCTTTCCGCATCACCGTCGCCCGGTCCCCTCCCTCCCCACACGGCCACTACTCGTCACCTCACCGCTGTCGCCCGTCCACTCCGGCTTCCCCTGTCCTTAGTCCCCTCCCTCATCTTCCCACACTCGATGTATCTTCCCATTGTGGTATTCTTCCTTTGGTTCATGTGCTTCTTAAATTTTTATTAATTCCATTTGAAATTTGGCTTTGCATTTTTTGGTTTTGTACATAATTTGTATATCTCTTTTGTTAACTTTATGATTTTTTAAAATTCAATCACAACTAATTATTCAATCCCTTTTTGTTTGATTAACAACTGTAAAAGTTTGATTTTTCTTAAAAAATCCAATTTATCATTTGGACACTTTGGATAGTCCCCTTACTAATGTTTTCCATGACTGCAGGCATGTCAGGGGAAGAGGCAGCAGATCCACATCATCCATCTGAGGCATCTACGTCTCAGGGTCGAGGTATGTTTGAATGTCATTGTCTCTATTTTTTATGTAATTGATAAACATATATATATATTTATAACATCTGTCAATTTATATATAAAATTGTTTTCAACATGATCAGACTCGACCGCTTCTTCCTCTCGCAAGAGAGGCCCTGGTCGTGGCATATTATCATGGAATTCTGACACGACATTTGATGTTTCATTTGATGAGGTATTTCATCATGTGGGATGGAATGCCCCTTCATTTATTCACCAGTTGGGTCATATCATACGTGACCCACATCAATTTTCATTGACCACCTGTGACTGGGCTTCTATCCCTCAAGACACATTAGATCATCTTTGGAGGGAGGTTCATGTAAGAAGACCATTTTACTTTATTCCCTATGTATAAAAAATAATATCATATGTGATTTTTTTCTTTAATAGAAAAATTTGAATGTATGTCCCAATGAGTTCCAGCCAGTGTGTATGAGAAAATGTCGTAAGATATGGAAAGACTATAAAGGCAATGTCAAGAGGGACCACTGGGTACCAAATGTGGGTTCCCCAGACGGTCGTATTCGGAGTGAACGTTCCACGAATGACCTGAAACAACATGAAAACAATAGTAATATTATTCTTTACGTGTATGAGGAGACGATATGCCCATCAGATGTGCGGTGCGTGCGGTACGACCGATTGTGTCGTTTTCAGCAGCTCGACGCGCGCTAAAAGGGCGCATTGGGGGGTAAAAACCACCCAAACAACATCGGAATTCCATGAAACAGTACGAAAACATCCCTTGTGTGAATTTTGAAATGTTCGGGCAAACGGAATGTCAATAAGCGGTGTGGTTTGACTGCGGTGACCAGAAACGCGTTTCCAGAGTCATAAAACGCCAAAACAGCGTGAGGTGGTCTTATTCGCAGTGAACGTTCTCCGAATGACCTGAAACCACATGAAAACAATAGGAATATTATTCTTGACATGTAGGAGGAGACGAAACACCCATCGGATGTGCGGTGCGCGTGGTACGCCCGATTGTTTCGTTTTAAGTAGCTCGGCGCGTGCTAAAAGGGCGCATTAGGGGGTCAAAACCACCCGAACGACCTCAGAATGCTATGAAATCGTAGGAAAACAACCGTTGTGTGAATTTTGAAATGTTCGGGAAGACGTTATGTCAATTGGAGGTATCGTTTGACCGTGGTGACTGTAAAAACATTTCCAGAGTCCTAAAACGCCAAAACGGAGTGAGACGGTCATATTCAGAGCGTATGTGCTCCAAATGACCTGAAACCACACAAAAACAACGAGAATATTATTTGTGACGTGTAGGAGGAGTCAGCATACCCATCAGACATGCGGTGCACATGGAGAAAATTCCTTTTTAGACAACAAAATAATTTCACAAACTAAACCAAATAAGAAAAAACATCCTGAAATGATAGCACTTCTTAAAAAATTTATAAATGTGCTAGAATTTATATTTAAAATAGGATCTCCATTAAGAGGTAGTAAAATTAACTTTTTAGAGAAATACAAATTTTAAGCATAAAATTTGATTTATTATTACCATATGCTTAACAAACCTATTGGATGAATAAGAAAAATATTTTATTTAAAATTATATATAGATATATATTTCTTTCACAAATAACTTTAAATAAATGTATTTTATTTATTTTCTATTATAATAAAACACATTTGTAATCTTAAATATATTTCATTTATATGCACTGTGAATTTTTTAAAAAAATAAAATTCCCGGAACAGGGACCGCCTACGGCGGTCGCTCTAGGCTGGAATTTCGGCCACAATAGAGAGCGCCAATGGCGGTCGCTATTGGCCTATTGAAACAAGGAAAAAGTGACTTCCATTTGCAGTCGCTATAGTCCGAATATTTAGTAGTGTTAATATTCCTTTTAAGGGACTAGAGTTGGTCTTTTGAGAAGACTAGAACCTCCATAATGTTTCTAGTGAAGTGGAGAAGAGAAATGTTCAGGGGTTGGCCGATCTTGAAGGCTCAAAGTGTTGTGAAGAGGAGAGGGAGGGGGTGCCCTTTTATAAGGGACGATAAGGGAACCTTTGGAAACCTCAAATATATTAATTTATAATAAACTGAAACCCCACCTAAAAACTTCCAAAGTGAATAAAATTTGGATATGAGGTAAGATAGGGTTGTAATATCATCAACCAATAAAATTTAGGCATGTGGAAAAATTATTTTATACCTTATCAATTTGATTTATCCTTATTTAATTTATTTAATCTTATTTGTGGTAATAATATTATAAATTTTAAATTGTTATAAGTAATTACTTATGTATTGTGAATTATCCATAATTGGGTACTTTATGACATTCTATACCATAGAAATTTCAATTTATAATTTTTAAATATTAATGTGATTTTTAAACAATTTAATAATGTGTTATTTTAATAAAATAACAATAGTGTTAATTTTGACACTATTAATTTATTTGAATTTAAATAAGATCGGCACAATGGATATATCCAAACCAAATTTTTTAATAGAATCCTAACATGTCATATTCATCTATAAAATTTGTGTATAAATTTAATGAGTTTACATAATGTTGATTGTAATATTTATAAAACAATTTATTTGATATTTCTCTTAATAAAAAAATTACTACATCATTTTTTTATAATCATTATGTGTAGTGAAAGACTCTTTTGTTGTTTCCCATAACAAAATCTAACCATATTTCATTTATACATTGAATATATATATATACACTCAATTTTGTGTAGAATAACTAAAATCAAACAAACATGAAATTGTGTGTAACACGATATAAGAATAGTTTTTTGTATATAGAAAGCTAATACGGTGATGTGTATAGCACAAAATAATCTTGGTGTAGTGTACAACAGAAGATATTAAAGAAACTAAAAATAATATATCTCATAAAATCTAATGGTGTTACATTCTACCCCCCTTAAAAAGAATTTCGCCCTCGAAATTTGTTGGGGTTATAAATAGTTTATTACTTGAGAGTTTCTTTCATAGAAACTCACATCATAAAAGGAATAATAAAATTTAATTTTAAAAAAAATTAATGTTAGAAACAAAATGAATACCCAAAGTAACTCATCTCTAGGGTTCCCACATAGGAGAACATAGGTGAAAATATGGATATGGAAGTGAAATCTAACTGTCATGTTCTGAGGAAGAGTGGAAGAGAATAGGGCTATGAAAAATCCAACAATCCCAAAGCCATTAATTTGTGATGATCTAAGGTACCATCTGATTCCTCGAATATGAGGACACTAGGACAACATTTTTTTGTTTCCAAGATCATTTCCCTAAAGTTGAAGAATTTGAACTAGAAGAAATACTTACTTTATTTTGGTACAATCGCACCGTTGTTCGTGCCTTGAACAATTTCCAATTCTTCTCTTAAAGAAATGAAGTTGAATTTGTCATTCTCGAAGTGTTAGTAGATCATGTGATAGAATGATGCATCATTCCATCTGTCTCAAATAAAAGGTTAGAAAAAGTTATCAAATATAAATATGTCCTTATATGATGATGTTAATCGTATGTGATTCCGAAAGTGGACTTATACTTCATCTATCATTCTGCTTAATAAAATAAAACTAGTATCTACTAACAATGGACTTCTTGTAGGCAAGTGGTATGGAATAAAGGCCTATCACACTTCGGTTGGGGGTTCGATTCCCACAGCCTTGTCCGACACGATGGGTTTTGGCCCATCCTGATGGTTTTCATTTTTCTAAAACTATATTATTATAACATCCCATCAATAATATAGAAAAAAAAGTTCCATCCTTAAAGAATACAAACATATGTCCAACATAATCCATTCCAATCTTAAGGCCTATCCAAAATACGTCTGTCCAAGCACACAACATAAAGAAAAAAATTACTAGAAATGTTATCTACTGAGCATGTGAATACCTTCATCTATCATAGGATATATCTTTTTGGTCACATTCCAAACATGTGAATACCTTATTCATGTATTTTCTTGAAAAATGAATACCCATTGAACCTTAGTGAAAACATGAATGATGTCAAAAGATAACTCTTTCCACATACAAAAATCCCAAAATTTCAATATACTCAAACCTTGATATCACTTTGTCCTTATATGATTCATGATCTCATTAATACTATCAAACATATTATTTTCTCTTTATCCATTCATTATGCGCATATCATCTGATTTCCAAAAATATTTCAATCACTTTCCATGGTTATTGGTACCATATATTTATTAAAAACCAATACATAGATATTCCAAAATTCCACAATACCATAAATTTGATTCCATGATACTATTTTGAAATCCCATTACATAAGAACTTAATCGTACTATAGAGACCCACACTTGACGTACATGGACATTACATTACTTTTACGGAATACTTAATACATAACAAAAACAGACACACAAGGACATTATATGTTTAAATCATAATATTTAATGGTTTTGAAGTATAAATAGAATATATTTTTACCATCTAATATAATTTATGTCATTACCATTAATCTAACATTGAATTCATAGGTAAAAACATTTCAATCTTTGGCAGTGTTTTACCTTTTAAAACCCGTTTTCTAAACATCGGGATTAATTTTAAATTAATTACTCAAAACATTGTGTTTTGAATTTTCAAAAATGGATTCTATATTTGAATTAGGTTGGTCCAAATTATGTTAATAGGTTACTTTTATTTATTTTTTAAATTATGAATAGTAACTACAGTAAATTTTCTTTACTGTAGTTAAAGGTAAATCGGGTAATTAAGGGTAATAATAAGATTATAAAATTACCCTAACACCTTCCAAAATTCTATTGGATGACTAAAAGTCGACTCATATCACATACGTGTCAGACTAGATTCCTTTTATGAACTTTTGACCATGAAAATAATTTAATTATTATTAAAACCAATGAAAGTGACAACATGTCACTCTCTTAAATCTTATAAGTATAATAATTTTAATTTAGTGACAAACTTCATGAAACTTCAAATATGAATAGTCTCCTAAAATATAATAAAATTATATACATCATGTGAATTTATTTTGAATTTTTAGGGATTAAATAATTATCATTAAAGATGACACAATAGTGATGTTGAAATTATTTTACTAATTAAAATATAAAATAAATGGCTTTAAAAATATTAAAATAAATATTATATGAACTATTTAATGTTCTCCATGAATTTTCTAGATAAATATAAAATTTTATGAATCTATTAAATCTTCTATTTCAAACATATCTTCTGTATGGATTTTATTTAAATTTAAATAAATTAATAGTGTCAAAATTGACACTATTGTTATTTTATAAAAATAACACAATATAAAATTGTTTAAAAATCACAAAAATATTTAAAAATTATATATTTAATTTTATATGGTCGAAAATTTAATAATTTTTCAATTATGGATAATTTACAACACATAAGTAATTATTTATAACAATTTTAAATTTAGAATCTTATTACCACAAATAAAATTAAAAAAATTAAATATGGATAAGTCAAGATTATGAGGTTTAAAATAAATTTCCAACATGTCTAAATTTTATTGGTTGATTATATTATAACCATATATCATATAATATTCGAATATGAGTCATTTTTTGAGGTTTTTAAGTGGGGTTTGATTTATTATAAATTAATATTTTTGAGGTTTCCCAAGGTACCCCTCTCCTCCCTTATAAAAGGGAACCTCCTCCCTCTACTCTTTACACAACATTGAGCCTTCAAGATCATCCAAACCCTGCCCATTTCTCTTCTCAACATCTATAGTTATATCATTGAGGTTCTGGTATTCTCAAAAGACCAACTCTAGTGCCCTAAGAGGATCTTTAAAAGAGGCACGTCGAGGAAGAGGTAATCTCTTCTACTGATTCTTTCAAGTTTCTTTCTTCGTAAAATTATTTTTCAATAGTTTTTTCATTATAAAGTAATAATATCAGTATCACTAATATACTTATATGTTATTATAAGTATGAAACAACCCCATTTCACTTTATATCCGTCCTACAGAAAAAGATATCACTGCGCGTGCGTACGTAATGAATATCGTCTCCATGCCGTGGTGTAATCTGTTTTTCCACCACCACCTTACATGGATGGGTATAATGGTGTAAAGAATAACTATATATGGTTATTATAATATCAAAATTATTATGAGATATTATCCACTCCAATTCCATTTAGTAATTATGGGAACGATATCATCGCTCATGCGTACGTACGGATTACCATCTCCACGATGCGATGAGATTCATTCTCCATGTTAACCATTCCAGAATGATTATAAAGTATATATAATTAATAATAATGGTATATATAACATAATAATGATAATGGATTTATGTATATATATATATATGTCAATTACTTACTTCGATTCAAGTCTACAAGGAAAGGAAAATAGTGTCCATGCGTATGTATGACCTACTATCTCCATGAACGGCGTATTTCATTCCGTTTATTGATCTATCGTATATATTTATATGCTAAATATATATTCTATATAAATCATGTTTTCAATTCTGGAATTAAGTAAATCAGGATATAAGTAAGAACAACAAGTCGAAACACGTACGATAAATGAAACGATTTTACCCAAAACGCTGCTTTAACATGGAATTTAAAAAAGAACAAGTAATATAAGGTCATAAGTGAACCATATATGATATCATAACAATGAATATAATTCTATTAAAAGTCAATGGAATTATTTAAATTATTATACAAGAGGTTCAGATACGTACGAAGCATATCAGACCTAAGGCAAGGGATAATATTTCAATCTCATTTTTATCTGAGATTGCTTATACATAAGTATTTACTGGGGTCATATATTTCATCCATGTCCATAATTTTTTTTCATAAAGTGTTTAATATTCCTCCATGTATTTTTAAAGTCATGTTTACCCCTATTTGACATTTACTTTGTGTTATGGATGGAATATTTATTTTGTTCGCCATATGTGGTACTTTTTGACTTTTCCATTAAAAGTAAAAGGAGAATGTTTTTACTTTATTATGAAACAACAAAAGAATAATAAGTATAAGAAGAAATGAACTTGAAAGAATCGATAAAAGATATTACTTCTTCTTTGACGAGCCTCTTCTAAACCTCCTCTTAGGGCACTAAAGTTGGTCTTTGAAGAATACCAGGACCTCTGTTATGTTTCTAGGGATGTTCAGAAGGGAAATGGGAAGGGTTTGTTTGATCTTGAAGGCTCAAAATTGTGTAAATAGGAGAGGGAGGAGGTTCTCTTTTATAATGGAGGAGAAGGGCACCTTAGGAAATACATAAAATATTATTTTATAATAAAGTTGTATTCAGTTTATAATAGCTCCAAATTAATTTTTTTTGAAGCTAAAGTGGGTATGGGTAAAAATCATCTCAACCAATAGGTTTTAGACAAGTTTAGGATACTATTTTAACCTTATCATTTAGATTTAATTCTATGTTAATTAATTTAACTTTTATCGTGTCTTCTTGTTTTCTTACAGTATATAGTTAATAAACTAACAATAAACTGTCAAACGAACCCCAAGTGGTTCATTATTAATATATATAACCTTATCTAAGTAGTTTGGCCGATCTTTAGATTTGTATCAATTGAATATCAATTAAAAATATAATATTTGTTTTAAAACTATTTTATGTCAATTTTGACACTATTTGGTAATTGATTTTTTGTGAATATTATAACAGCATGATTAGTTCAAAAAAGGTTAATTAAATCAATAATAAAATGTCATATTAACCTATAAAATTAGTTTAATTCAAAAAAAGTCTCAAAATACATTTATTTTGGTATTTCTAACATCAATTATGTTAATATTTCATTAATAAGGTAATTGTTGCATCATCATTGTGTCATAAATAACATAAATTATTTGATTTCAAAAAATTATAAATAAAATACCATTATGTAGGAAATCTTTTTATGTTTTTAATAAATATTTATAGTTTAATTTATATTTTGTATAACCCTATATTAATAATGTTTTAGTTATTAAACATTGATTTTAACACTTTTAACTCTTCTTTGAATTAAATAATAATAAATGTCCTAATCTAATCCAAGTTGACCTAAATGGTCATATTTTATTTCTAAGGTTGTTTTTGGTCTAATTAAACTTATCCAATAATATTAGGACATGTGTTAGGGTAATAATAATGTCATTTTTACCCTTAATCTCCCTATTAACTTTTAATCGTGGTAAATAAAAGTAAAAAGTTACTATTAACCAAAAAATTATTTTTATCTTATTGAACCAAATTTTACTCATTGATGTTGACTATGTCTCTAGGATTTTTGAAATTCCACAAACATAAGTGGTAAAATTAAGTTTTATGTAAATTTACAAATTCTCTTCCAAGGTTGGTAAAAGACGGTAAAAAGTTTAATAAAATTTTATATAACTAAAATTATTATAAAATGACTCCAATGAATAACATTTAACATATATAGGTATTATATATCTATTTTGACCTAAAATAAATTAAAATAAAATAAATAATTTTTTAAATGAAAATTCGGTTTTAAATTATAACTCAGTTTTTTTCCCTATTCATCAAAAATTGAAATTTTCAGAAAAATACGAAAAATTAACCCTAATATAACATCAATATTCTGAATCCAAAAATGATGTCCAATTTTAAGGATAAAATTTATAAAATTTCAAAAAGTGGGTATTACTATTCATAACGGCTAGTTCATAATAATATTATCATAATATATCATTTAGTGAAACTCAGTATTGCGTACAACACACACTATCGAGGAAGGTTTCTCTGGCATGAAACACAAGACTAGAATAGTTTTTTTGCATATACTGTATGCTAATACAGTGTTGCATATAGCACACACTAATCTTGGTGTAGCGTACAACACAAGATATTAATTAGATTCAAAAAATATTTCTTATAAAATCTCGGGGTGTTACGTTCTACCCCCCTTAAAAGAAATTTCTCCCTCGAAATTCATCAAGGTTATAAATTGTTTACTACTTGTAAGTTTCTTTCATAGAAACCCACATCTCAAAAAGGAATACCAAAACATAATTTAAAAAAAACCTAATGTATGAAACGTAACGGTTACCCAAATTAACTCATCACTGGGTTTCCACATAGGAGAACATATGTGAAAATATGTATATGGAAGAGAAATCTAACCATAAAGTTCTGATGGAGAGTGGTAGAGAAAATGGCTATGAAAAATCCATCAATCAAAAAGGATGTGGGAAAATGAGATTCTTTCGTGTGCCACAAAATCGTAAATCATATATCCTATCATCACCCATGTAATAGAATGGGATTCTTAAACATCATGCCATCATAACATAATCCATATAAAAAATGGATATCATTTCATCATAAAAAAATCAAACCATGTAAATAATAGAGACATTATACTTGAAATATAAACATATTAAATAATGTCATTTTAGATGGAAAATAGTTTTGATAAAGCACTTGAAATGAATTCTTGAGGAAAATATCCATTCTTCTTGAAAATAATTTTTTTTTCACAAAATTTTATACTATTTTAAAATAATAGGATTTTTATTGAAAATAATCATAAATTCTTGTAGAGGAAGGTTCGTGAAAATAAGGCGTTATGAAATCGTAAAAATCCGTTCATGCCATATAAGTTAAAAAAACATTCCCCTCAGACTTTTAATGGAAAAGTCAAAAAGTACCACATATGGTAAACAAAAGAAAGATTCCTTCTATAAAACAAATTAAAAGTCAAAGAGGGGTAAAAATGACTTCAAAAATACATGGAATAATATTAAAAACTTTATGTAAAACATTTTTTATGGGCATGGATGAAAAATATAACCCCAGTAAATAATTACGTATAAGCAATCTCGGATAAAAATGAGATTGAAAAATTATACCTAACCTTAGGTATGATATGCTTCATACGTATTTGAACCTCAGGTATAATGATTTAAATAATTTCATTGACTTATTAAAAAATCATATTCATTTTAATGATATCATATATGGTTCACTATGACCTTATATTACCCATTCTTTTGTAAATTCCATGTTAAAGAAGCGTTTTGGGTAAAATCGTTTCATTTATAATACGTGTTTCGACTTTTTGTTCTTACATATACCCTGATTTACTTAATTACATAATGAAAAACATTATTTATATAAAATATATATTCATCATATAAATATATATGATATATCGATAAACGGAAGGAAATACACCGTTCATGGAGACGGTAGGTCGTACGTACGAATGAACGTTGTTTTCCTTTCCTTATTGACTTGAATCAAAGTATGTTAATGACATATATATATATATATATATATCAAGTAGCATTATTATGTTTTATATACCATTATTATTTATTATATATACTTTCTAATCATTCTTGAATGGTTAACATGGAGAATGAATCTCATCGCGTCATGGAGACGGTAATCTGTACGTACGCACGAGTGATGACATCTTTCCCATAATTATTGAATGGAATTGAAGTGGATAATATCTAATAATCAGTATGATTTTATAATAACCATATATATTTATTCTTTACACCATTATACCCATCCATGTAAGGTCGTGGTGGAAAAACAGATTACACCACGGCTTGGAGACGGTATTTCGTACGTACGCACGCGCGGTTATTTCGTTTTCCATAGGATGGATAGAAGGTGTAATGGGGTTTTTTCATACTTATAATAAAATATCAGAATATTAGTGATACTTATGTTATTACTTTATAATGAAAAAACTAATGAATTATAATTTTAAGAAGAAAGAAGCTTCAAATAATCGGTAGAAGAGATTACATCTTCCTCGACGTGCCTCTTTTAAACCTCCTCTTAAGGCACTATAGTTGGTCTTTTGAGAAGAACATAACCTCTATGATATAACTACAGACGTTTAGAAGAGAAATGGGAAGGGTTTGTCCGATATTTAAGGCTCAAAGTTTTGTAAAGAGGAGAGGGAGGTGGTGCCCTATTATAAGGGAGGAGAGGGGCACCTTTGGAAACCTCAAAAATATTAATTTATAATAAATCAAAACCTACTTAAAAACCTAAAAAAATGAGTCATATTCGAAGATTAGATGTTTTAAGGTTTTAATATCATCAACTAATAAAATTTATACATGTTTTAAATTCATTTTAAACCTTATCATCTTGATTTATCCTCATTTGATTTATTTAATTTTATTTGTTGTAATAAGATTCGAAATTTTAAATTGTTATAAATAATTACTTGTGAATTTTAAATTATCAATAATTGGATAATTTATGACATTTTAGACCATAAAAATTTTAATTTATAGTTTTTAAATATTTTTTTGGTTTTTAAACAATTTTATATTATGTTATTTTTATAAAATAACAGTAGTGTCAATTTTGACACTATTCGTTTATTTGAATTTAAAAAAAATCCAAACGGAAGATATGTTCTAAATAAAAGATTTAATAGATTCATAACATGTCATATTTATCTGGAAAATTCGTGGATCACATTAAATATTTCATATAATACTAATTTTTATATTTTTAAAACCATTTTTTTGATATTTCAATCAATAAAATAATTTCAATAGCAATATTGTGTCACCTTTAATGATAATTATTTAATCCCTAAAAATTATAAATAAATTTAAATGATATATATAATTTTATTAGATTCATGGAGACTATTCATGTTTGATGTTTCATGAAGTTTATCACTAAATTAAAATTATTATACTTATAATATTTAAGAGAGTGACATGTCGTCACTTTCTTTGGTTTTAATAATAATTAAATTATTTTCGTGGTCAAAAGGTCATAAAATAAATCTATTACAACCATTAGGTGATATGGATCTACATTTACTAATCCAATATAATTTTGGAAGGTGTTAGGGTAATTTTTAAATCTTATTTTTACCCTTAATTACCAGATTTATCTTTAACCGCAGTAAAGAAAAATTACCATAGTTACTATTCATAATATCAAAAAAAATAAAAGTAACCTATTAACATAATTTGGACCCAGTGAATTCAAATATGGAGTCCATTTTTCAAAATTCCAAACTTTCAAGTAGTAAACGATTTATAACCCTGATGAATTTCGAGGGCGAAATTCATTTTAAGGGAGGTAGAATGTAACACCCCGGAATTTTATGAGAAAGATTATTTTTAATTTCTTTGATGTCTGGTGTTGTACTCTACAACAAGATTAGATTGTGTTATACACAACATTGTACTAGCTTTTAGTATATGAAAACACTATTCTTGGCTTGTGTTGCACGCAAGAGCGACCTTCCTCGATAGCGTGTGTTGTACGCAATACTGAGTTTCACTAAACAAAAATATATTGCTATAATATTATTATGAACTAGATGTTATAAATATTAGTAACTAAATTTTTAATTTTATGAAATTATAATTCATCTTACACATATTATAGAAATTGGTATGAGAACAACATAAATTTTTTAGGTAAAATAATTATTTTTCAAAAAATACAGTTCTACAGCCTTTTGATGGACCACCCACATTAAATCTATTTTTGGATATGTTTATAAGTTAAATTTGAAAAAATAAAATTCTTGTTTGGAATCAGTATATAAAAATTTACTTTGGATAATTTTTTCATATTATTCTGATAACTTTCATATTTTAATGAATTGTAAAAACATGCTATATTTTAATTAAAAACAACTTTTTTCATCGTAATAATTTATATGGTTAAATTATAATATTTAATGGTTTTAAAGTATAAATATAATATATTTTTACAATTCAATATAATTTATGTCATTATCATTGATTTTACATTGAATTCATAGGTAAAATCATTTCAATCTTTTGCAATGTTTTAACTTTTAAAAATTGTTTTCTTAACAACGGGATTAATTTTATTTTAATTTCTGAAAATTGTGTGATTTGAATTTAGAAAAATGTATTCCATATTTGGAATCAGTAGGTCCAAATTATTTTTATAGGATACGTTTTATTTTTTGGCACTATGAATAGTAACTACGGTAAATTTTATTTACCAGAGTTAAAGGTAAATCGGGTAATTAAGGGTACATATAATATTATAAAATTAGAATAACACTTGTATTAATATAATTGGATGATTATATTTCGTCCTAATGAATATTTGGGTCAAAAAGGAATCCATTGGAACCCACTTGGATGTGATTAAGACCTTTAATTTATTTATTTTAAAGAAAGTGAAATATGTCTCACTCAAACTTTAATAAGTAATGTATTGTTAATATAAGGTTATACAGAATATAAAATCAATTATAAATACTCATTTGAAAGATAAAATGTTTTTCTTTTTTATGTTAGTTTATTTGAAATTTTTATGATATATTTAATTACCTTGATATCTTATACATTAATGATGCGGAAATTATTTACTTAGTGAAAAATCAATAATATAGTTTTTATTAAAGTTATAATACCCATCAAAAGACCCAAAAAATTGACCAAAACTTATTGGTTGAGTATATATGTACTATAATCATCCAAGGGTCTACTTAGGACCATTTTTATCCATATAGAATAGAATAGAACATTTATATTATTTTATTTTAAATGATGTCAAATTTTCCAATTTCATAATTTCATAAATATAACAATTTATATGTTGTTATTTTAAGATGATAAATTCGAGTAAAAATATTAATATTAAATATATTATATTTATATTCATCATCATATTTTATTTTTATTTTTATGCAACAAATAAGTATATTGAATAATTACACAAAAATGATGTAGTAATTATTTCATTAATAGAAATATCAAAAAAATGAATTAAAAATATTAAAATAAATATTATATGAACTAATTAATGTTATCCACAAATTTTCTAGATTAATATGACGTGTTAGGAGTATATTTAATATTTTGGTTCGAATATATCCTCTGTGTAGATTTTATTTAAATTAAAATAAATGAATAGTGTCAAAATTAACACTATTGTTATTTTATAAAAAAAACATATTATTAAATTGTTTAAAAATCACAAAAATATTTAAAAATTATAAATTTAAATTTATATGGTCTAAAATTCAGTAAATTACCCAATTATGGATAATTAACAACACATAAGTAATTATTTATAACAATATAAAATTTAGAATATTATCACCACATATAAATTTAAATAGATTAAATAAGGATAAATCATATTGATAAGGTTTAAAATAAATATACAACATGTATAAATTTTATTGGTTGATGAGATTAAAACCCTCTCTCATCTAATATTTGTATTTGAGCTATTCTGGAAGATTTAAGTGGGGTTTTAATTTATATTAAATTAATATTTTTTAGGTTTCCAAAGGTGCCCCTCTCCTCTCTTATAAAAGGGTACCTCCCCCCTCTCCTCTTCACAAAACTTTTAGCCTTAATGCCTGGAGAACACCTGCCCATTTCTCTTATAAACTTCCCTAGAAATATTCTTGAGGTTTTGGTCTTCTCAAAAGTCCCAATCTAGTCCCTTAAGAGGAAGCTTAAAAGAGGTGCGTCAAAGAAGTGGTAATCTCTTCTACTGATTCATTCAAGTTTATTTCTTCTTCAACATCCTATTCTTTAGTTTTTTAATTTTAAAGTAATACAATAAGTATCACCAATATACTGATATGATATTATAAATATGAAACAACCCCATTTCACCATCTATCCATCCTATGGAAAATGAAATCACCACGCGTGCGTACGTACGGAATACCGTCTCCACGCCGTGATGTAATCTATTTTTCCACAACCACTGTACATGGATGGGTATAATGGTGTAAATAATAAATATATATAGTTATTATAACATCATACTGATTCTAAGATATTATATCATCCACTTCAATTCGATTCAATAATTATGGGAATGATATCATCGCTCGCGTGTATGTACGGATTACCGTCTCCACGACGCGATGAGATTAATTATCCATGTTAACCATTCAAGAATGATTATAAAGTATATATAATGAATAAATGTTTGACATGATAAATCTACTGGAGTTATGTATATATAAATATATGTCATCTACTTACTTCCATTCAAGTCAATAAGGAAAGGAAAATAGTGTTCATTCGTACGTACGACCTACCGTCTCTATGAACGGTGTATTTCATTTCATTTATCTATATTATATATATATACTTAATATATATGATATATAAATCATTATATAAATTATAGATCTAAATAAATCATGATATAAGTAATAATAATATCAATAACAACATGTCCAAACACGTACGATAAATAAAGCGATTTTACCCAAAATGTAGCTTTAACATGGAATTTACAAAAGAACGGGTAATATGAATTCATAAGTGAACCATATATGATATCATAACAATGAATATGATTCTGTAATAAGTCAATGAAATTATTTAAATCATTATACAGGAGGTATGCATACATACAAATCATATCAGACATAAGGTAACAGATAACTTTTCCAATCTCATTTTTATCTGAGATTGTTTATTCGTAAGTATTTACTGGGGTTATATTTATCATCCATGTCCCTATTTTAAAAAAAATCATCTAAATTTAAAGTCCTTTTTTCCAATTTTTGACTTCTACAACGTGGTATGTAAGGAATATTACTTTTGTTTACCATATGAGTTACTTTTTAAATTTTCCTGCAAAAGTACGAGAAAAATGTTTTTTAACTTATACGACCGGAACATATTTTTACGGTTTCATAATTCCTAATTTTCATGATGCTTACTCTAGAATATTTCATGATTATTTTCAAAAAATTCCTTTTGTTTTAAAATTTAATGGCATTTTGTGAAAATAAAATTATTTTGAAGAAGAAATGACATTTTTCTCAAAATTGATTTCTAGTGTTTTGTCAAAACTATTTTCCATCTAAGATGACATTATTTAGTATGATTATGATTCAAGTACAATGTCCCTATTATTTCCATGGTTTCAATATTCTTCTGATGAAATGATATCCATTTGTTTTATATGGATTATTTTATGATGGGATGATGTTTATGAAACCCATTTTATTCTTTGGGTTATGATGAATGATTTATGTTTATTTTGTGGCACAAGTAAGAACGATTTCATTATGAGATGGGTGGGACCTATATCTCCCTCCAATGCCTTGGGTATGGATTTATATCTCATGAGATAGACATGGATATAATGGTAAGTTAATCTAGTTCCATGATACAGGACTGGAACGAGGAGTGAACTCGATTCAGAAAGGGACTTTGTCCACTAAGATGGTCTTGGCAGCAATGCCTTGGCTACTATGGAAATCATATCATGTGCATAATGGTTTGTCACAATTAAATGTTTTATTCCCATGCTATTTTATCATGATTGATGTTCCATTATGATCTATTCCTTACGTACTACCATGTTTTATGTCATTGCTCAAGATTTTGATGTTTAAATATTATGTTCATGTTTTTATGTTTAAATGTATATGTTTAGTTTTATTTTCTCCATGCTTACCCTTACTGAGTATTTGAGCTCTCCCTTTATATGTTTTCATTTCCCATGTATAGAAAGAAAGGTTTTAGTTAAGAAAACACAAGTGGAAGATCTTTAAGAGAGATGTTGAAGATCATTCACCATGATTAGAAGATTATGTTCCAAGTTTTTAAAGACACTAAACTATTAAGGTCCTTGTGGGTTGGTTTTTGTTATGTATTAAGTATTCCGCAAAAGTAATTTAATTTCATTGTACATCAAGCGTGTAATGTCCATAATTTTGTTTTTGATAGTGATCTTGTTAAGTTATCGATAATCAATGCAAAGTCTCATTGATCCATCTTTCTTCTTAACAAACAGAATAGGTGCTCCCAAAGTTGATGCACTAGGGCTTATAAATCCTTTATCAAGATTCTCTTGGAGTTTCTTCTTCAATTCCTGCAACTCAATTGGTGACATTTTATAAGTTGTCTTTGAAATTTTCATAGCACCCAGTACGAGTTCTAATAAAAACTCAACTTCACGATTTGGTGGAATACCTGGAAATTCCTTTGGAAAGACATCGTCAAACTCCCGTACAATGGGCATATTCAATTTTTTATGAATAGTTAAAACACTGAGTTTCTATTTAAAAACTATCTTTTTATTTAAATAATTATTTATTTTATTTAAAATTATATTAGGTCAAAATAGATACATAATACCTATATAAGTTTAATGCAATTCATTGGAATCAGTTTATAATAATTTTAGAGATATACAAATTATATTGAAATTTTTAACGTCTTTTACCTACCTCCTATGAGATTTTTGCAAATTTGCATAAAACATAATTTTACCACTTCTGTGAATGGAATTTAGAAAATCCAAGAGACACGGTTGATATCAGTAATTAAAATGTTGTTCAATGAGATGAAAATAATTTTTTGTGAATAGTAACTTTTTACTTTTATTTACCATAGTTAAAAGTAAATAGGGTAATTAAAGGTAAAAATGATATTATTTTTACCCTAACACATGTCCAAATTCTATTGGATATGTATAATTCGACCCAAAACAACCTTAGTAATATAATATTATAATTTATTTCCACTTGGATTAGATTAGGACATTTATTATTATTTAATTAAAAGAAGTGTTAAAAGAGTTAAAATCAAAGTTTAATAAGTAAAACATTTTTAATATACAGTTATACATAAGATAAATTCGACTATAAATATTCATTAGAAAGATAAAAATATTTCCTACATAATTATATTTTATTTATAATTTTTAGACATTATATAATGTAATTTATTTATGACACAATGATGATGTAGTAATTACCTTATTAATGAAATATTAACATATTTGATGTTATAAATACCCAAATAAATGTAATTTGAGACTTTTTATTAATTACACTAATTTTATAGGTTAATATGACATATTAGTATTGATTTAATTAATGTATTTTGAACTAATCATGCTGTTATGATTTTCACAAAAAATCAATTACCAAATAGTGTCAAATTGGAATAAAATAGTTTTCAAAAAGATATTATATTATTAATTGATATTCTATTCCTTAAAATATAATGTTTGGCCGAATTACTTAGATAAGGTTATATATATTAATAATGAACCACTTGGGTTTCGTTTGTCTTGTTATGTAATGGTTATTAACCATATAGTGTAAGAAAACAAGAAGACAATGTAAAGGTAAAATTATTTAACTTAGAGTTAAATCTAAATCATAAGGTTAAAATAGTAGCCTTAAATTGTCTAAAACCTATTGGTGGGGAGGATTTCGACCCATCACCACTTTAGCTTTGAAATAAATAAATTTATAGCTATTATAAACTGAATATGACATTATTATAAAATAATATTTTAATTTTTTGGTAAAGTGCCCCTCCCCTCTCTTATAAAAGGGCACCTCCTCCCTCTCCGATTTACACAATTTTGAGCGTTCAAGATAAGCCAACCCCTACCAATTTCTGTTCTCAACCTCTCTAGTTATATTATATAGGTTTTGGTCTCCTCAAAAGATAAACTCTAGTGCCTTCAGAGGAATCTTAAAAGAGGTGGGTTGTAGAAGAGGAGGTTTGGATACATACAAAGCATATCAGACCTAAGGTAAGGGATAATTTTGCAAATCTCATTTTTATCTGAAATTGCTTATACATAAGTATTTACTGGGGTTAAATTTTCATCCATGTTCATAAAAATGTTTTTCATAAAGTGCTTAATATGCATCCATGTATGTTTAAAGTCATGTTTACCCATCTTTGACTTTTACATTGCAATATGTAAGGAATCATTCTTTTTTTACCATACGAGGAACTTTTTTACCCTTCTGAAAAATGTACGAGGATAATTTTTTTAACTTATATGGAATGAATGGATTTTTACGATTTCATAATGACTTATTTAAATGAATCTTCCTCTAAAAATTTCATGACTATTTTCAACGAAATCCTTTTATTTTAAAATTATAATGCATTTTGTGAGAATAAAATTATTTTAAAGAAGAAAGGAAACGAATACAGCGTTCATGCATACGAACGGCCTACCGTCTCCATGAACAATGTATTTAATTCCATTTATTGATCTATAATATATATTTATATGATGAATATATATATAATATATATATATATTGTTTTAAATTTTTTAATTAAGTAAATCAAGTTATAAGTAATAATATCAACAACAACAAGTCCAAACATGTAAGATAAATGAAACGATTTTACCCAAAATGTTGATTTAACATGGAATTGATAAAAGAACAAGTAATATAAAGTCATAACTGAATCATATATGATATCATAAATATTATATTGGTTTTGTTACAAGTTAATAATATGTTCAAACCCACTATACAGGAGTCTCGAACACATACAGAGGAAATTGGACAAAAGATAAGGGATAATTTTGCATTCCCATTTTTTATCCGAGATTTCTTATATGTAAGTATTTACTGGGGTTATATTTTTCATCCATGTCGATAAAAATGTTTATCATAAAGTGTTTAATATACTTCCATGTATTTTTAAAGTCATGTTTACCCCTCTTTGACTTTTACATTGTGTTATGGAAGGAATCATTCTTTTTATTACCATATGAAAAACTTTTTGACTTTTCCAGCAAAAGTACGAGGAGAATGTTTTTAACATGTACGGCGTGAAAAGATTTTTAAGGATTCATAACACCTTATTTTCATAAATCTTTCTATACATATTTTCATGATTATTTTTAACAAAATCCTTCTCTTTTAAAATTTCATGGCATTTTGGGAAAAGAAAATGATTTTGAAGAAGAATGGATATTTTCCTCAAGAATTCCTTTCAAGTGTTTTATCAAAACTATTTTCCATCTAGGATGACATTATTTAGTATGATTATTTTTCAAGTATAATTTCCTTATTATTTTCATAGTTTTATTATTATTATTATGAGATGATATCCATATGTTTTATATGTATTATGTTATGATGAGATGATGTTTATGAAACCCATTTTATTCTTTAGGTTATGATGAATGATTTATATTTATTTTGTGGTGAAAGTAAGAATTATTTCATTATGATATGGGTGGGGCCTATATTTCCCTCAAATGAATTGGGTAAATATTTATATCTCATGAGATAGACATGGCTGGAATGGCAAGTTAATCTGATTCAGTGATACAGGACTGGAACGACGAGTGAACTCGATTCAATAAGAGAATTTGTCTACTATGATGGTCTTGGCAGCAATGTCTTGGATACTATGGAAATCATATCATGTGATTAATGGTTTTCTATAATTACATTTTTTATTCCCCATACTATTTTAGCATGATTGATGTTCCATTATGATCTATGCCTTACATACTGCCATATTTTATGTCATTGCCCAAGATTTTGATGTTTAAACATTATGTTCATATTTTTAAATTCAAATGTATATGGTTTGTTTTATTTTATCCATGATTTCCCTTACTGATCATTTGAGATCACCCTTTAAGTGTGTTCTTTCTCCATGATTTAAAGAAAGGTTTTAGGTAAGAAAACAAAAGGGGGGAGATATTTATGGGAGATGGTGTGCCTTCTCTTAACCTCCTCTTAGGGAACTAAAGTTGGTCTTTGAAGAAGACCAAGACCTTTAGTAGGTTTCTTTGGAAGTTTATAAGTGAAATGGGAAGGTTTTTGCCGAGCTAGAAGGATCAAATATATGTGTAGAGAAGAGGGGGGAGGTGCAGTTTTATAAGGGAGGAGAGGGGCACCTTTGGAATCCTCAAAAATATTAATTTAATATAAATTCAAAACCCACTTAAAAACTTCCAAAATGAATCAAATACAAAGATTAGATGATATAGGGTTGTAATCTCATCAACCAATAAAATTTAGACTTGTTGAAAATTTATTTTAAGCCTTATCACTGTGATTTATCCTTTCTTAATCTATTTAATTTTATTTGTGGTAATAATGTTCTAAATTTTAAATTTTTATAAATAATTACTTATGTGTTGTGAATTATCCCAAATTGAGTACTTTATGATATTTTAGAACATATAAATTTAAATTTATAATTTTTAAATATATTTGTGATTTTTAAACAATTTAATAAAATGTTATTTTTATAAAAGAACAATAGTGTTAATTTTGGCACTATTAATTTATTTGAATTTAAATAAAATAAACACAGAGGATATATTCAAAAAAATATTTAATAGACTAATAAAATTTAATATTCATCTATAAATTTTTTGTATAACATTAATTAGTTCATATAATATTTATTTTAATATTTTTAAAACCATTTATATGATATTTCTCTTAATGAAATATTTACTACACCATTTTTGTATAATTATTAAATATACATGTTTTTTGCATAAAAATTAAAAATAAAATACTATGATGAAGATAAATATAATATCATTCATAATAATTCTTTTACATAAATTTATAATGTTAAAATAACAACATATAAATTGTTATATTTATTAAATTATGAAAGTGACAACTTTGACATCATTTAAAATAAAATATTATAAATGTCCTAATCTCTTTTATACGGATCCAAATAGTCCCCAAGTCGACCCTTAGATGATTATGGTATATCTATACTTGAATAATAAGTTTTTTTCAAGTGTTTGGACCTTTAGATGGGTATTATTACTTCAATAAAAACAATATTATTGATTTTTCACTAAGTAAATAATTTCTCTATCATTAATTTATAAGCTATTAAGGTAATTAAATATTTCATAAAAATTACAAATAAATTACCATAATAATTAAAAACATTTTAGCTTTAAAATGAGTATTTATAATTTAATTTATATTCAGTATAACCTTATATTAAAAATACTTTACTTATTAAAGTTTGAGTGAGACATATTTCACATTCTTAAAAATAAAATAAATTAATGGTCTTAATCACATCAAAGTGGGTTTCAATGGATTCCATTTAGACCCAAATATGCCCTAGGATGAAATATAATCATCCAATTATATTAATACAAGTGTTATGGTAATTTTATAATATTATATTTACCCGTAATTACCCGATTTACCTTTAACTATAGTAAATAAAATTTACCGTAGTTACTATTCATAGTGCCCACAAATAAAAGGTATCCTATTAACATAATTTGTACCTACTGATTCAAAATATGGAATACATTTTTATAAATTCAAATCATAGAAGTTTCAGAAATTAATTTAAAATTAATCTTGTTGTTAAGAAAACGAGTTTTAAAAGTTAAAACATTACAAAAGATTGAAATGATTTTACCTATGAATTCAATGTAAAATAAAAGATAATCACATAAATTAGATTTAATGGTAAAAATATATTCTATTCATACTGAAAAACCATTCAAAATAATAATTTATTCATATAAATTATTATGATGAAAAAAGTTGTTTTTAATAAAAATATATCTTATTTTTATTATTCATTAAAATATGAATGTTATCAGAATAATATGAAAAATTTATCCAAAGTAAATTTTTATAACCTGATTCTAAATAATAATTTTATTTTGTCAAATTGAACTGATAAACATGTCAAAAACTAGATTTAAATTAGGTGTGCCATCAAAAGGCGGCAAAACTGCATTTTTCAAAAAATACATATTTTACTCAGGAAATTTATTTTGTTCTCATACCATGATCTAAAAAATGTGTAAGATTAATAATAATGTTATAAAATTTAAAATTAAGTTAATACTATTCATTAACAGCTAGTTCATAATCATATTATAACAATATATAGTTGTTTAGTGAAACCCGGAATTGTGTACTACACACGCTATCGAAGAATATCGTGATTGCGTGTAATGAAAGCCAATTCCAGGCTGCGTGTAGTGAATGATTCCTTTGGAGTTTCATATAACATAATAAAAAATTATTTCATTAATACATTAAAAAAACTATACTTAATTTTGTGTAGAATAATTTCTAAAAAAACAAACGTGAAATTGTGTGTAACACGAGCCAAAAATAGTGTTGTATATACTGCAAGATAATATGGTGTTGCATATAGTACAAGATAATCTTGGTGTAGTGTACAACAGAAGACATCAAAGAAATTACAAAGAATATATCTCAAAAAAAATTATCTTTCAAAATGGAGGAACCAAGATTAGCTTGTTCTAATCATGGTGAAAGATCTTCAACATCTCCAATAAAGATCTTCCCCTTTTGTGTTCTTACCTAAAACCTTTCATTATATCCTAGGGAAAAGAAAACATAAAAAGGGTGAGCTCAAATTCTCAGTAAGGGTAAACATAGAGAACATAAAACAATCCATAAACATTCGAATGTAAAAACATGAGCATAAAATCTAAACATAAAAATCTTGAGAAATGACATAAAACATTGCAGTACATAAGGCATAGATCATAAAGGAACATTAATCATGATAAAATATCATCGGAATAAAACATGTAATTGTGGAATCCATTAAGCACATGTTATGATTTCCATAGTAGCCAAGGCATTGCTTCCAAGACCATCTTAGTGGAAAAAGTCTCTTACTAAATCGAGTTCACTCTTCGTTCTAGTCCTGTATCATTGAACCAGATTAACTTGTCATTCCAGCCATGTCTATCTCATGAGATATAAATCTTTACCCAATTCATTAGAGGTAGATATAGGTCCCACCAATCTCATAATGAAATCATTCTTACTTGTTCCGCAACATAAACATAAATCATTCATCATATCCCAAAGAATAAAATGGGTTTCATAAACATCATCCCTTCATAACATAATCCACATAAAAAAATGGACATCATTTCATCATAAAAAAATTTAAACCATGTAAATCATAGAGACATTATACTGGAAAAATAATCATTCTAAATAATTTCATCTTAGATGGAAAATAATCTTGACAAAACACTTGAAATGAATTCTTGAGGAAAATATCCTTTCTTCTTCAAAATCATTTTATTTTCACAAAATGCCATGAAATTTTAAAAGAAAAGTATTTTGTTGAAATTAATAATGAAATATTATGGAGGAAGCTTTATGAAAAGAAGTCTTTATGAAAACATAAAAATCTATTCATGCCGTATAAGTTAAAAAAACATTATTCTCGTACTTTTGTCGGAAAAGACAAAAGTACATTGTATGGTAAACAAAAGAAAGATTCCTTGAATACCATGTAGTAAAAGTCCACAATGGGTAAAAGGGACGTTAAACATAAATGAAACCATTTTTATAAAATAGGTACATGGATGATAAATATAACACCAGTAAATAATTATGAATAAACAATCTCGGATAAAAATGAGATTGGAAAAGTTATCCCTTACCTTATGTCTGATATGATTCGAATGTATACGAACCTACTTTATAATGATTTAAATAAGTTCATTGACTTATTACAGAATCATATTCAATTTTTTTATATTATATATGGTTAACTTATGATTTATATTATCATTTATTTTTTAAATTCCATGTTAAAGCAGCGTTTTGGGTAAAATCGTTTCATTTATCGTACGTGTTTCGACTTGCTGTTCTTGATATTATTACTTACATCCTGATTTACATAATTACAGAATTTAAAACATGATTTATATATAATATATATTCATCATATAAATATATATGATAGATCGATAAATGTAATGAAATACACCATTCATGGAGACGGTAGGTCGTACGTATGCATGAACGCTGTTTTCGCTTCCTTATTGAATTGAATGGAATTAAGTAAATGAAACAAATATGTACATAAATACAGTATCATTATAACGTAATATACTTCATTATTATTTATTATATGTACTTTGTAATCATACTTGATGGTTAATCAGGGAAAATGAATCTCATCGCATTCGTGGAGATGGTAGTCCGTACGTACGCACGAGCGATTATATCGTTCCCATAATTATTAAATAGAATTGGAGTGGATGATATAATATATCAGAATCATTATTATGATAATATATATTGTTATTCTTTACACCATTATACCCATCCAAGTAAGGTGGTGGTGGAAAAACTGATTACACCACGGCGTGGAGACGGTATTCCGTACGTATGAACACATGGTGATTTCATTTTCCGTAGGATGGATAGAAGGTAAAATGGGGTTGTTTCATATTTATAATATCATATCAGTATATTGGTGATACTTATTGTATTAATTTACAATGAATCAACTAAATAAGAGGAATTTGAAGAAGAAAGAAACTTCAAAGAATCGGTGGAAGAGATTACCTCTTCTTCAACGCACCTCCTTGAAACTTCTTCTTAAGGAACTGCAGTTGCTCTTTTGAGAAGACCAGAACCTCGAGAATGTTTATATGGAAGTGTAGAAGATAAATGGGTTGGTTTTCGCTGATCTTGAAGGCTCAAAGTGTTGTGAATAGGAGAGGAAGGGGGTTCCCTTTTATAAGGGAGGAGAGGGGCACCTTTGGAATCCTCAAACAAATTAATTTATATTAAACCCAAACCCCACCTAAAACCTTCAAATGTGAATAAAATTCAGATACAAGGTAATATAGGGTTGTAATATCATCAAAAAATAAAATTTAGTCATGTTGGAAAATTATTTTAAACCTTATCAATTTGATTTATCTTTATTTAATTTATTTAATCTTATTTGTGGTAACAATATTCTAAATTTTAAATTGTTATAAATAATTACTTATGTGTTGTTAATTTTCCATAATTGCATAATTTATGACATTATATACCATAGAAATTTCAATTTATAATTTTTAAATATTTAGGTTATTTTTAAACAATTTAATAATATGTTATTTTTATAAAATAACAATAGTGTTATTTTTGACACTATTCATTTCATTGAATTTAAATAAAATCCACACAGTGGATATATTCGAACCGAAATGTTTAATATATTCCTAACATGTCATATTAATCGGTAAAATTTGTGTAAAATATTAATTAGTTCACATAATGTTTATTTTAATATTTATAAAACCATTTATTTGATATTTCTCTTAATAAAACAATTACTACATAATTGTTGTATAATCATTTAATATAATTAATATACGCATAAAAATTAAAAATAAAATCCTATGATGAATATAAATATAATACCTTTCATAATAATATTTTTACTCGAATTTATCATCTTAAAATCAGAACATTTAAATTTTTATATTTATTATATTATGAAGGTGACATCAGTGAAATCATTTAAAATAAAATAGTATTAGAGTCCTAATATGTTTTATAATGCTCCAAATGGTCCACAAATCTACCCTGGGATGATTAGGGTATATATATTCTCGACCAATAAGTTTTGGTAAAGTTTCTGGTCCTTTTGATAGGTATTAATATTATAATAAAAACTATATTATTGATTTTTCACTAAATAAATAATTTCTACATCATTGATGTAAAAGCTATTAGGGTAAATAAAAATTTATTAAAAATTACAAATAAATTAACATGATAAAAAAACATTTTATATTTCAAATTTTTATTTATAATCGAAATTATATTCTGTATAACCTTATATTAAAAATAATCAAATTATTAATGTTTGAGTGAGACATATTTCACTTTCTTTAAAATAAAATAAATTAAAGGTCTTAATGAAATCCAAGTGGGTTCTAATGGATTCCATTTCGACCCAAATATGCCTCAGGACAAAATATAATCATCCAATTATATTAATAAAAATGATAGGGTAATTTTATAATATTATTTTTACCCTTAATTTCCTAATTTACCTTTAACTATGGTAAATAAAATTCACCGTAGTTACTATTCATAATGCCCAAAAATAAAAAGTATCCTATTATCATAATTTGGACCTACTTATTCCAAATATGGAATCCATTTTTCCAAATTCAATACACAAAAGTTGCAGTAATTAATTTAAAATTAATCCAGTTGTTGAAAAAAAAAGGGTTTTTGTTTAAACCATTACAAAAGATTGAATTGATTTAACCTACGAATTCAATGTAAAATCAATGATAATGACATAAATTATATTAAATGGTAAAAATATATTATATTTATACTTTATAACAATTTACTATTATAATTTAACTGTATAAATTATCTCAATGAAAAAAAGTTGTTTTTAAGTAAAAATTTAGCGTGTTTTTACTATTCATCAAAATAAGAATGTTGTCAAAAAAATATCAAAACTTTATCCAATTTAAATTTTTATATCCTAATTCAAATGAAGAATTTTATGTTGAAAATTTGAACCTATAAACTTGTCAAAAATTATATATAAAATGGGTGTGCCATCAAAAGGCGGCAAAACTGCATTTTTTTTAAAATACTTTTTTTACCCGAAAAAATTATTTTGTTCTCATACCATATTCTATAAAATGTATAAGATGAATAATAATGTCATAAAATTCAAAATTTAGTTAATAATATTCATAACATCTAGTTTATATTAATATTATACCATATACCATTGTTTAGTGAAACCTGGTATTGCGTACAACACACGCTATCCAGGAAGGTCGTGATTGCATGTAATGCAAGCGAAGTTAGGGTTGCATGTAGTGAAAGACTCCTTTGTTGTTTCCCATAACAAAATCCAACCATATTTCATTTATACAATGAATATATATATATATATATACACTCAAATTTGCATAGAATAACTACTATCAAACAAACGTGAAATCGTGTGTAACGCGATCTAAGAATAGTGTTGCGTATACAACAAGCTAATACGGTGTTGAGTATAGCGCAAGATAATCTTGGTGTAGCGTACAACAAAAGATATTAAAGAAACAAAAAATAATATATCTCATAAAATATCGGGGTGTTACATTCTACCCCCCTTAACATGAATTTCTCCCTCAAAATTCATCGGGATTATAAATGGTTTATTACTTGAGAGTTTCTTTCATAGAAACCCATATCGTAAAAGGAATACTAACACTTAATTTTGATAAAAGTGAACGTTTGAAACAAAACAGATACCCAAGGTAACTCATCACTTGGGTTCCCAAATATGAGAACATAGTTGAAAATATAGATATGGAAGAGAAATCTAACCATCAAGTTCTGATGGAGAGTGGCAGAGAATAGGGCTATGAAAAAGCCAACAATCACAAAGCCATAAATTTGTGATGATATAAGGTACCATATGATTTAGCAGATATGAGGACACTAGGACAACAATTTTTTGTTTCAAAGATCATTTCCCTAAAGTTGAATAATTTTAATTAAAAGAAATACTTACATTATTTTCATAAAATCACACCGTTGTTAGTGCCCTGAACAATTTCCACATCATCTCTTAAAGAAATGAAGTTGAATTTGTCATTCTTGATGTGTTAGAAGATCATGTGATAGAATGATGGGTCATTCCATCTATCTCAAAATAAAAGGTTAGAAAAAGTTATCAAATATACATAAGTCCATATATGATGAGTTCAATCATATATGATTCCAAAAAATGGACTTATACTTCATCTATCATACCGCTTAAAAAAATAAATCTAGTTTCTACTAACCAGGGACTTCATGTAGGCCAGTGTTAGGCAATAAAGGCCTATCGCACTTCGGTTGGGGGTTCGATTCCCATATCCTTGTCTGACGCGATGTGTTGTCGTCTGTCCTGCAGGTTTTCATTTTTCTAAAACTACATTATTATAACATCCCATCAATAATATCGAAAAAAATTTCTATCCTTAAACAATAAAAACTTATGTCCAACATAATCCATTCCAATCTTTAGGCTTATCCAAAATACTTATGCCCAAGCTCATAGAATAAAAAAATATTTACTTGAAATGTCATCTATCGAGCATGTGAATACCATCATCAATCATAGGATATATCTTGTTGGTCACATTCCAAACAGGTGAATACCTTAATCATGTATTATCTTGAAAAATGAATTCCCATTGAACATTAGTGAAAATATGAATGCTGTCAAAAGTTAACTCTTTCCACATACAAAAATCCCAAAATTTAGATATACTCAAACCATGATATCACTTTGTCCTTATATCAGTCATGAGCTCATTAATACTATCAAACATATTATTTTATCCTTATCCCTTCATTATGCGCATATCATCTTCCTTCTAAAAATATTTCAATCACCTTCCATGGTTACCGGTACCATATAATTATTGAAAAAAATACATAGATATTCCAAAATTCCATGATACCATAAATGAGATTCCATGATTCTATTTTAAAATCCCATTACATAAACACTTAATCCTACTATAGAGACCCACACTTGACGTACATGGACATTACATTACTTTTGCGGAATACTTAATACATAACAAAAAAAGACACACAAGGATATTATACGGTTAAATTATAATATTGAATGGTTTTAAATAATAAATAGAATATATTTTTACCATTTAATATAATTTACATCATTACCATTAATCTTACATTGAATTCATAGGTAAAAACATTTCAATCTTTGGTAATATTTTAACTTTTAAAACACATTTTTTAAACAATGGGATTAATTTTAAATTAATTACTACAACCTTTGTGTTTTGAATTTTGAAAAATGGATTAAATATTTGAATTTAGTGGGTCCAAAATATTTTAATAGTTTACTCATATTTTTATTGATATTATGAATAGTAGATACGGTAATTTTTCTTTGCTGCAGTTAAAGGTAAATCGGGTAATTAAGGGTAAAAATAAGATTATTAAATTACCCTAACACCTAAAAAAATTCAATTGGATGACTAAAGGTCGACCCATATCACCTAAGAGTTGGAATAGATTAATTTTGTGAACTTTTGACCATGAAAATAATTTAATTATGATTACAACCATAGAAAGTGACAACATGTCTCTCTCTTAAATCTTATAAGAATAAAAATTTTGATTTAGTGATAAAATTCATGAATCTTGGAACATGAATAGTCTCGAAAAATATAATAAACATATCTATATCATGTG
Source organism: Viscum album (assembly GCA_963277665.1). Taxonomy (NCBI): domain Eukaryota; kingdom Viridiplantae; phylum Streptophyta; class Magnoliopsida; order Santalales; family Viscaceae; genus Viscum; species Viscum album. The sequence continues at coordinate 458,469,313 of OY728157.1, read as the reverse complement.
AATTTATTTAGAATTTTTAGGTATTAAATAATTATCATTAAAGGTGACACAATAGTGATGTTGAAATTATTTTATTGATTTAAATATCAAATAAATTGTTTTAAAAATATTAAAATAAATATTATATGAACTATTTAATGTTCTCCACGAATTTTCAAGATAAATATGACATGTTATAAATCTATTAAATTTTTTATTTCGAACATATCTTCTGTGTGGATTTTATATAAATTCAAATAAATGAATAGTTTCAAAATTGACACTATTGTTATTTTATAAAAATAACATAATATAAACTAGTTTAAAAATCACAAAGATATTTAAAAATTATAAATTAAAATTTATATGGTCTAAAATGTCATAAATTATCCAATTATGGATAATTGACCACACATTATTAATTATTTATAACAATTTAAAATTTAGAATCTTATTACCACAAATAAAATTTAATAAATTAAATAAGGATAAATCAAGTTGATAAGGTTTAAAATAAATTTCCAACATGTCTAAATTTTAATTTTTGATGAGATTACAACCCTATATCATCTAATATTAGAATATGAGTCATTTTGGAATGTTTTTAAGTGGGGTTTGATTTATTATAAATTAGTATTTTTGAGGTTTCCAAAGGTGCTCCTCTCCTCCCTTATAAAAGGGAACCTCCTCCCTCTCCTCTTTACACAACCTTGAGCCTTGAATCTCGGCCAAACCCTACCAAATTCTCTTTTAAACATCTCAAGGTATATCATAGAGGTTTTGGTCTTCTCAAAATACCAACTCTACTTCCCTAAGAGGATGTTTAAAAGAGGCACGTCGAGGAAGAGGTAATCTTTTCTACTGATTCTTTCAAGTTTCTTTCTTCTTAAACATCTTCTTCTTTAGTTGTTTCATTATAAATTAATAACATTCGTAAAGATAATATAATTATATGTTATTATAAGTATGAAACAACCCCATTTCACCTTATATCCGTCCAACGGAAAATGAAATCACCGCGCGTGCGTATGTACGGAATACCGTCTCTACGTCGTGGTATAATATGTTTTTCCACCACCATCATACATGGATGGGTATAATGGTTTAAAGAATAACTATGTATGGTTATTATAATATCATACTAATTCTGAGATATTATCCACTCCAATTCCATTCAATAATTATGAGAACGATATCATCGGTCGTGCGTACATACGGATTACCGTGTCCACGATGCGGTGAGATTTATTCTCCATGTTAAGCATTCAAAAAATGATTATAAAGTATATATAATGAATAATAATTGTATATATTACATTATAATGATACTAGATTTCTGTATATATATATATATATGTCATTTACTTACTTCGATTCAAGTCAATAAGGAAAGGAAAATAGTGAATATGCGTACGTATGACCTACCGTCTCCATAAATGGTGTATTTCATTCCATTTATTGATCTATAATATATATTTATATGATGAATAAATATTCTATATAAATCATTTCTTCCATTCTGGAATTAATTAAAACATGATATAAGTGAAAAAACAAGTCGAAACACGTACGATAAATGAAAATATTTTACCCAAAATTCTGCTTTAACATGGAATTTACAAAAGAACTAGTAATATAAGGTCATAAGTGAACCATATATGATATCATAAAAATTTATATGATTCTGTAATAGGTAAATGACATTATTTAAATCATTATACATGAGTTTCGGATATGTACGAAGCATATCAGACCTAAGTTAAGGGATAATTTTTCAATCTCATTTTTTTCTGATATTTCTTATACGTAAGTATTTACTGGGGTTATATTTTTCATTCATGTCAATAAAAAATGTTTTTCTTAAAGTTTTTAATATTCTTCCATGTATTTTTAAAGTCATGTTTACCCCTCTTTGACTTTTACTTTTTGTTATGGAAGGAATCTTTATTTTGTTTACCATATGTGGTACTTTTTGACTTTTCTATTAAAAGTATAGGGAGAATGTTTTTACTTAATTATGAAACCACAAAATAAGAATAAGTAGAAGAAGAAATCAATTTGAAAGAATCGGTAAAGGATATCCTCTTCTTTGACGCGCATCTTCTAAACCTCCTCTCAGGGCACTAAAGTTAGTCTTTGATGAATACCAGGACCCCTATTATGTTTCTAGGGATGTTGAGAAGGGAAATGGGCAGGGGTTGGCCGAGCATGAAGGAACAAAATGGTGTAAAGAGGAGAGGGATGAGGTGCCCTTTTATAAGATAGGAGAGGGGCACCTTAGGAAAAACATAAAATATTATTTAATAATAAAGTCATATTCGGTTTATAATAGCTCCAAATTAATTTATTTCGAATCTAAAGTAGGTATGGGTCAAAATACTCTCAACCAATAGGTTTTAGACATGTTTAGGTTACTATTTTAACCTTATAATTTATATTTTACTCTAAGTTCAGTAATTTAACTTTTACTGTGTCTTCTTGTTTTCTTAAAATATATGGTTAATAAACATAATATAAACTACCAAAACAACCCCAATTGGATTATTATTAATATATATTACCATATCTAAGATATTTGACCAAACCTTATATTTTTAGGAATATAATATCAATTAATAATATAATATTTGTTTTAAAAACTATTTTATGTAAATTTTGACACTATTTGGTAATTGATTTATGTAAAAATTATAATAGCATGATTAATTCGAAAGAAGTTAATTAAATCAATAATAAAATGTCATATTAACCTATAAAATTATTGTAATTCATAAAAAGTCTCAAATTACATTTATTTGGGTATTTATAACATCAATTGTGTTAATATTTCATTAATAAGATAATTATTGCATCATTATTGTGTCATAAATAACATAAATTATTTAATGTCTAAAAATTATAAATAAAGATTCATTATGTAGGAAATACTTTTATCTTTATAACGAATATTTATATTTTAATTTATCTTTTTAATAACCCTATATTAAAAATGTTTTAGTTATTAAACATTGATTTTAACTCTTTTAACTCTTCTTTGAATTAAATAATAAAAAATGTCCTAATCTAATCCAAGTGGACCTAAATGGTCATATTTTATTCCTATGGTTTTTTTGGTCTAATTAAACTTATCCAATTTAATTAGGACATGTGTTAGGGTAATAATAATATCATTTTTACCCTTAATTACCCTATTTACTTTTAATCGTGGTCAATAAAAGTGAAAAGTTACTATTCACAAAAAATTATTTTTATCTTATTGAACCAAATTTTACTCCTCGATATTAACCGTGTATCTCTAATTTTTGAAATTCCACTCACATATGCGGTAAAATTATGTTTTATGTAAATTTTCAAATTCTCCTATGAGGTGGGTAAAAGACAGTAAAAAGTTTAATACAATTTTATATATCTGAAATTATTATAAAATGACTCCAATGAATTACATTGAACTTATATAGGTATTATGTATCTATTTTTACCTAAAAAAATTAAATAAAATAAATAATTATTTAAATAAAAATTCGGTTTTAAACTATAACTCAGTGTTTTTCACTTTTCATCAAAAATTGAATGTTTTCAGAAAAATACCAAAAATTCACTCTAAGAAAACGTTGATATTCCAAATCCAAAAAAGAAGTCCATTCTGAAAGATAAAATTTATAAAATTTCAAAAAGTGAGTATTACTATTCATAACGGCTAGTTCATAATAATATTATAATAATATATCATTGTTTAGTGAAACTCAGTATTGTGTACAACACACGCTATTGAGGAAGGTTGATCTTGCATGTAACAAAAGCCAAGAATAGTGTTTGTGTATAATATAAGCTAATACGGTGTTGCGTATAGCACAATACAATTTTGGTGTGGCGTACAACACAAGACATCAATTAAATTAAAAAAAATCTCATAAAATATCGATGTGTTACATTCTACCCCCCTTAAAATGAATTTCACCTCCAAAATTCTTCGCGGTTATAAATCGTTTACTACATATAAGTTTTTTTCACAGAAACCCAAAACATAAAAAGGAATACCAAAAATTAATTTTAAAAAAACTAAATTATGAAACGTATCGGTTACCCAAATTAAATCATCACTGGGTTTCCATATAGGAGATCATAAGTGAAAACATGGATATGGAATAGAACTATAACCATCAAGTTCTGATGGAGAGTGGTAGAGAACATGGATATGAAAAAGTCATCAATTACAAAGGAAATGGGAAAATTATATTCTATCGTGTGCCACAAATTCATAAATCATACATCCTAGCATAACCCATGTAATAGAATGGGATTCTTAAACATCATGCCATCATAACATAATCCATATAAAAAATGGCTATCATTTCATCATAAGAAAAATCAAACCATGTAAATAACAGAGACATTATACTTGAAATATAAACATATTAAATAATGTAATTTTAGATAGAAAATAGTTTTGATAAAACACTTGAAATGAATTCTTGAGGAAAATACAAATTCTTCTTAAAACTCATTTTCTTTTCAAAAAAATTCATGAAATTTTAAAATAATGTGATTTTTTTTGAATATAATCATGAATTCTTTTAGAGGAATCTTCGTGAAAATAAGGTGTTATGAAACCGTAAAAGCTGTTCATGCCATATAAGTTAAAAAAACATTCTCCTCGTACTTTTAACGGAAAAGTCAAAAAGTACCACATATAGTAAACAAAAGAAAGATTCCTTCCATAACACAAAGTAAAAGTCAAAGAGGGGTAAAAATGACTTTAAAAATATATGGAATAATATTAAACATTTTATGAAAAACATTTTTTATGTGCATGGATGAAAAATATTATCCTAGTAAATACTTACGTATAAGAAATCTCGGATAAAAATGAGATTGAAAAATTACCCCTTACCTTAGGTCTGATATGCTTCGTACATATCCAAATCTCCTGGATAATGATTTAAATAATGCCATAAAATTATTACAGAATCATATTCATTGTTATTATATCATATATGGTTCACTTGTAACCTTATATGACCCTTTCTTTTGTAAATTCCATGTTAAAGAAGCGTTTTGGGTAAAATCGTTTCATTTATCATACGTGTTTCGACTTGTTGTTCTGACTTATATCCTGATTTAATTAATTCCAGAATGGAAAAAATTATTTTTATAGAATATATATTCATAATATAAATATATATTATATATCAATAAATAGAATTAAATACACCGTTCATGGAGATGGTAGGTCGGACGTACGCAAGGACGTTGTTTTCCTTTCCTTATTGACTTGTATCAAAGTAAGTAAATGAAATATATATATATATACATAAATACAGTAGAATTATTATGTTATATATACCATTATTATTTTTTATATATAATTTATCGTCATTATTTAATGGTTAACATGGAGAATAAATCTCATCGCGTCGTGGAGATGGTAACCTGTACGTATGCATTAGCGATGATATCGTTCCCATAATTATTGAATAGAATTGGAGTGGATGATATATCATAATTAGCATGATGTTATAATAAACATATATAGTTATTATTTACACCATTATACCCATCCATGTAAGGTGGTGGTGGAAAAACAGATCACACCATGGCGTGGAGACGGAGGATGTGCCCTTTTATAAGGGAAGAGAGGGGCACCTTTGGAAACCTCAAAAATATTAATTTATAATAAATCAAAACCTACTTAAAAAACCTCCAAAAATGATTCATATTCGAATATTATATGAGATAGGGTTGTAATCTAATCATCTAATTAAATTTAGACATGTTGAAAATTTATTTTAAACCTTATCAACTTGATTTATCCTTATTTAATATATTTAATTTTATTTGTGTTAATAAGATTCTAAATTTTAAATTGTTATAAATAATTACATATGGGTTGTAAATTATCCATAATTAAATAATTTATGACATTTTTGACCGTATAAATTTTAATTTATAATTTTTATATATTTTTGTGATTTTTAAACAATTTTATATTATGTTATTTTTATAAAATAACAATAGTGTCAATTTTGACACTGTTCATTTATTTGAATTTAAATAAAATACAAACAAAAGATATGTTCGAAATAAAAGGTTTAATAGATTCATAACATGTCATATTTATCTATAAAATTCGTGGAGTACATTAAATAGTTAATATAATATTTATTTTAATATTTTGAAAACCATTTATTTGATATTTCAATCAATAAAATACTTTTAACGTCAATATTGTGTCACCATTAATGATAATTATTTAATCCCTAAAAATTCTAAATAAATTCACATGATGTAGTTAATTTTATTAGATTTTTTGAGACTATTCATGTTTTAATTTTCATGAATTTTATCACTAAATTAAAATTATTATACTTATATGATTTAAGAGAGTGACATGTTGTCACTTTCTTTGGTTTTAATAATAATTAAATTATTTTCATTTTAAAAAGTTCATAAAATGAATCTATTCCGAACCATACGTGATATGGGTCGAACTTTAGTTATCCAATAGAATTTTTCACGTTTTAGGGTAATTTTATAATCTTATTTTTACCCTTAATTACCTGATTTACCTTTAACTGCAGTAAAGAAAAATTACCGTAGTTACTATTCAGAAAATGAAAAAAATAAAAGTAACCTATTAACATATTTTGGACCCACTGAATTCAAATATGGAATCATTTTTTCAAAATTCAAAACACAAAAGTTGTAGTAATTAATTTAAAATTAATCCCGTTGTTTAGAAAATGAGTTTTAAATGTTAAAACATTGCCAAATATTGAAATGTTTTTTCCTTTGAATTCAATGTAAAATTATTGGTAATGAAATAAATTATATTAAATGGTAAAAATAAATTCTATTTATACTTTAAAACCATTCAATATTATAATTTAACCATATAAATTATTGCGTTGAAAAGAAATTGTTTTTAATTTAAATTTCGCTTGTTTTTACTATTCATCAGAATAAGAATGTTGTCAGAAAAATATAAAAACTTTATCCAATGTAAATTTTTATATCTTGGTTCAAAAGAAGAAGTTTATTTTTTAAAATTGAAAAAATACTATATCTCATAAAATCTCTGGGTGTTACATTATACCCCCCTTAAAATGAATTTCCCCCTAAAAATTCGTCAGGGTTATAAATGGTTTATTACTTCAGAGTTTCTTTCATAGAAACCCACATCGTAAAAAAAATACTAAAACTTACTTTTAAAAATTAACATTAGAAACAAAATGGATACCCAAAGTAACTCATCACATGGGTTCCCACATAGGAGATCATAGGTGAAAATATGGATATGGAAGAGAAATATAATCCTAATGTTCTGATGGAGAGTTATAGAGAATAGGGCTATGAAAAATCCAAGATTCACAAAGACATAAATTTATGATGATATAAGGTACCATATGATTCATCAGATTTGAGAGCACTAGGAAAATGTTTTTGGTTTTCAATATCATTTTCCTAAATTTCAAAATTTTGAATTAGAAAAAATACTCACTTGATTTTGGTACAATCTCACCGTTGGTCATTCCATTAACAATTTCCACTTCATATCTTAAAGAAATGAAGTTGAATTTTTCATTCGTGAAGTGTTAGCAGATCATGTGATAGAATGATGGGTAATTCCATCTGTCCCAAACATAAGGTTAGAAAAATTTATATACATAAGTCCATCTATGGTGTATATGGTTCCAAAAATGGACTTATACATCATCTATCATCCTGCTTAATAAATTAAAACTACTTTCTACTAACCAGGGACTTCCTGTAGGCTATTTGTAGTCGATAAAGGCATGTCACACTTCGTTTGTGTGTTCGATTCCCACATCCTTGTCTAATGCGACAGGTTGTCACATGTCCCGCAGGTTGTCCTTTTTCTAGAACTACACTATTATAACATTCCAGAAATAGTATCGAAAAAAAAATCTAGCCTTAAAAATTATATCTGATGTCCAACTTAATCCATTCCAACTTTTAGGTTTATCCAAAATACTTCAATCCAATCTCATATTATAAAGTAAACGATTACAAGAAATGTCATCTACCGAGCATGTGAATACCATCATTTATTATACTGTATATATTGTTAGTGGAATTCCAAACATGTGAATACCATAATCATGTATTCTATTGAAAAATGAATACCCATTGAACCTTAGTGAAAACATGAATGTTGTCAAAAGGTAACTCTTTCTACATACCAAAATCCCAAAAAAAATCTATTTACTCAAATCATGATATCACTTTTCCCTTTTATCAATCATGAGCTCATGAATATTATCAAACATATTATTTTCTCCTTATCCCTTCATTAGGTGCATATCATCTTATTTCCGAAAATATTTCAATCACTTTTCATGGTTACTGGTACCATAATATTATTGAAAACCATAATAAACCAATACATAGATATTCCAATATTCCATGATACTATAAATGAGATACCCAACATTATTTTGGAATCCAATTACATAAACACTTAATCATTCCACCACATAATTGTCATACTCATCATTTACAACAGTGATCGCATGTGACTTCCCTTTTTTCCTTTTCCTTATGTTTTTTTTGATGTCGATCATCATTAACCCTTGGATTAGGGAATTGGTTAGAATAATGCCCCATTTCCTTGCACTTGAAGAATTAAAGTTTTGGTGGAGCATTCTCTATAGTCTTTTCTCTATTCACATCATTAGCTACCTTTTCCCATTTCTTTGACACTCAACTGCTCTATGACCTTATTTTCCACACTTAACCATTTTCTAGTACCTTTTAGACAATCTCCACCATGCTTCTTTCCAAACTTTGAGCATAAATAAACATTAATCTTGTATTTACCATTGTTCTGATATTTCTCCTTGAACTCCATCTTTCTTTTTTGTCAGAACCATGAGGTGGATGTGTAACACCAACTTCTAGTTCTTTCTTGATAGCACAACGCACAATTTCATCATAGCTACTGAAGTCTCTAATAGCTAATGCCCTTTGAAGACTTGGTTTTAAGACACTAAAGAATTGATCAAATTGACTTTCAGGTTGGATGATAAAGCGATATGCATACGTTTCAAGCCTTGTAAAATTCACCTTGTATATACCAACAGATTGATCATCATTTTTCTTAAGCTTAGGTAACTCCTTTTCCATCTTTGTTCGAAGAATACGAGGGAATTAATTATTGAAAAATATGTTCTTGAACTTGTGCCATTAAATGGATTCAATTTCACATTGGGGCCTTGATTTATTAATTAGAGTCCACCACTGGTCTGCTTCAACTTCTAAACGGTAAAAAACCAGAATGCATTTTTAATGTTCCAAACATTGAAGTATGGAAAATATCTTTTCAATGGTACTGATCCATTTTTCAGTAACAAGTGGGTCAACAGACCCACTAAAAGAATGTGGACGTTGCCTCATGAAGGACTCAATAAAATATTGTTCTTTTCTCTGCTCAGTTGGAAGTCCAGAATGATTCATAGCTTGTGTAAGTATAACATTAATATTGTTCACTCAATCTCCCATATCATTTGTTTGTTCAGGAGGACAATCATTGCATTTCCCATTACATTGATCAACATAGTTCCTTCAGGTTCCAGCCATCATCTAAAACCCAAAAAGAATAGTGTGAGAGGAAAAAATCATGCTAGGAAAACAACATAATAAAGCTTGAGTACCTTCAATATATAACATCATAGGTTTAATTATATGATCATTACCAAAATTCTATGACTATAAACTATGCATATACTTAACCTTAGAGACATCCCTAGACATACCTTAGAAATATCTCTAGGGATTTCAAAAAAGATTTAACATCCTAGTTTCCAAAGATTAACTAAACCATTGCTCTGATACTAACTGTAGGGACCCAAGCTTGACATACATGGAAATTACATTAATTTTGCAGAATAACAAGAACCAACACTCTAGAACCGTAATAGTTTAGTGTCTTTGGAAACTCGGATCATAATATGTTAATCATGGTGAATGATCTTCAACATCTCCCATAAAGATCTTCCCCTTTGGTTTTCTTACCTAAAACCTTTCTTAAAGTCCTAGGGAAAAGAAAACATATAAAGGTTTAGATAAAATGATCAGTAAGGGTAAGCATGGAGAAAATAAAACAAATCATATACATTTTAACTTAAAAAAACATGGACAAAAAGTTTAAACATCAAAATCTTGAGAAATAAATCTTGGCGGTTCATAAGGCATAGATCATAAAGGAACATTAATCATGATAAAATTGCATGGTCATAAAACATATAATTGTGTAAAACCATTAATCACATGATATGATTTCCATAGTAGCTAAGGCATTGCTTCCAAGACCATCTTAGTGGACAAAGTCTCTTACTGAATCGATTTCACTCCTCGTTCCAGTCCTATATCACTGAACTTGATTAACTTACCGTTCCATCTATGTCTATATCATGAGATATATATATTTACCCAATTAATTGTAGGAAGATATAGGTCCCACCATTCTCATAATTCAATCATTCTTTCGTGTGCCACAAAATCATAAATCATACATCATTTCATAACCCATGTAATAGAATGAGATTCTTAAACATCATGCCATCATAATATAATCCATATATAAAAATGGATATCATTTAATCATAAGAAAAATAAAACCATGTAAATAATAGAGACATTATACTTGAAATATAAACATATTAAATAATGTCATTTTAGATGGAAAATAGTTTTGATAAAACACTTGAAATGAATTCTTGAGGAAAATATCCATTATTCTTAAAAATAATTTTCTTTTCACAAAATTTCATTCATTTTTAAAAGAATAGGATTTTTGTTGAAACTAATCCTGATTTCTTGTAGAGGAAGCATTGTGAAAATAATGTTTTATGAAACCTTAAAAATCTGTTCATGCCGTATAAGTTAAAAAAACATTCTCTTCAGTTTTTTAATGGAAATGTCAAAAAGTAACACATATGGTAAAAAAAATATTCCTTCCATAACACAAAGTAAAATTCATAGAGTGGTAAAAATGAATTTAAAAATACATGGAAGAATATTAAACACTTTATGAAAAACATTTTTTATTTACATTGATGAAAAATCTAACCCCAGCAAATACTTACGTATAAGCAATCTTGGATAAAAATGAGATTGAAAAATTATCCCTTACCTTAGGTCCGATATGCTTCGTATGTATCTGAACATCCATTATAATTATTTAAATAATGTCATTGACTTATTACAGAATCATATTTATTGTTATGATATCATATATGGTTCACTTATGACCCTATATTACCTGTTCTTTTGTAAATTCCATGATAAAGCAGCGTTTTGGGTAAAATTGTTTCATTTATCGTACGTGTTTCGACTTTTTGTTCTTACTTATATCCTGATTTACTTAATCCCCGAATGGAAAACATGATTTATATAGAATATATATTCATCATATAAATATATAGGATATATCGATAAATGGAATGAAATACACTGTTCATGGAGACGGTAGGCCGTACGTACGCATAAACGCTGTTTTTTTCCTTATAGACTTGAATCGAAGTAATTAAATGAAATATATATATACATAAATAATGTAGAATTATTATGTTATATATACCATTATTATTCATTATATATACTTTATAATCATTCTTGAATGGTTAACATATAGAATGAATCTCATCGCGTCGTGGAGACGGTAATCCGTACGTACGCACGAGCGATGATATCGTTCCCATAATTATTGAATGGAATTGGAGTGGATAATATCTCAGAATCGGTATGATGTTATAATAATCATATATAGTTATTCTTTATACCATTATACCCATCCATGTAAGTTGGTGGTGGAAAAATAGATTACACCACGGCGTGGAGACGGTATTTCGTATGTACGCACGTGCGGTGATTTCGTTTTCTGTAGGATGGATAGAAAGTGAAATGAGGTTGTTTCATACTTATAATAACATATCATTATATTAGTTATACTGATGTTATTACTTTATAATTAAACAACTAAATAAGAATAAGTTTAAGAAGAAAGAAACATGAAAGAATTGGTAGAATAGATTACCTCTTCCTCGACGCGCCTCTTTTAAACTTCCTCTTAGGGAACTAGAGTTGGTCTTTTGAGAAGACCAGAAACTCTATGATATGACTATATATGTTGATAAGAGAAATTGGCAGGGTTTTTCTGAGCTCTAAGACTCAAAGTTGTGTAAATAGGAGAGGGAGGAGGTGCCCTTTTATAAGGGAGGAGAGGGGAACCTTTAGAAACCTCAAAAATATTAATTTATAATAAATCAAAACCAACTTAAAAACCTCCTAAAATGACTCATATTCAAAGATTACATGAGATAGGGTTGTAATATAATCAACCAATAATGTTTAGATAAGTTTGAAAAATATTTTAAACCTTATCAACTTGATTTTTCCTTATTTAATCTATTTAATTTTATTTATGGTAATAAGATTCTAAATTTTAAATTGTTATAAATAATTACTTATGTGTTGTAAATTGTCCATAATTGGATACTTTATGACATTTTCGAGCACATAAATTTTAATTTATAATTTTTAAATATTTTTGTGATTTTTAAACAATTTTATATTATGTTATTTTTATAAAATAACAATAGTGTAAATTTTGGAACTATTCATTTATTTGATTTTAAATAAAATCCACACAGAAGATATGTTCAAACCAAAATATTTAATAGATTAATAAAATTTCATATTTATCTAGAAAATTTGTGGAACACATTAATTAGTTCATATAATATTTATTTTAATATTTTTAAAACCATTTATTTGATATTTTAATCAATGAAATAATTTCTACATCACTATTGAGTCCTCCTTGATGATAATAATTTTATCCCTAAAAATTATAAATAATTTATCATGATGTATATAATTTTATTATATTTCATGAGACTACTCATTTTCTAAGTTTCATGAAGTTTATCACTAAATTAAAATTATTATACTTATAAGATTTAAGAGAGTGACATGTTGTCACTTTCTTTGGTTTTAATAATAATTAAGTTATTTCTGTGGTCCAAAGTTCATAAAATGAATCTATTCTGACCCTTAGGTGATATGGGTCGTCTTTTAGTCATCCAATATTATTTTTGCAGGCGTAAGGGTAATTTTATAATCTTTTTTGTACTCTTAATTACATGATTTATCTTTAACTGCAGTAAAGAAAAATTACTGTAGTTACAATTCATAATATCAAAAAAAATAAAAGTAACCTATTAATATAATTTGGACCCACTGAATTCAAATAAGGAATCCATTTTTCAAAATTCAAAACACAGATGTTTCTGAAATTAATTTAAAATTAATCCCATTTTTTTAAAAATGGGTTTTAAAAGTTAAAACATTTCCAAAGATTGAAATGTTTTTACCTATGAATTCAATGTAAGATTAATGGTCATGGAATAAAATATATCAAATTGTAAAAATAGATTCTATTTATACTTTAAAGCCATTAAATATTATAATTTAACCATATAGATTATTGTGATGAAAAAATTTGTTTTTAATTAAAATATAGCGTGTTTTTACTATTCATTAAAATATGAAAGTTGTCAGAATAATATGAAAAATTTATCCAAATTAAATTTTTATATCCTGATTAAAAATAAGAAGTATATTCTGTAAATTTAAACTTATAAACTTGTGAAAAAATTTATATTTTAAATTGGTGCGCCGTCAAAAGGCGGCAAACCTGCATTTTTAGAAAAATACTTATTTTACCCGAAAAATTTATTTTTTTCTAATACCATGTTCTAGAAAATGTGTAAGATGAATAATAATGTTATGAAATTAAAGATGTATTTAATACTATTTGTAACAGCTAGTCCATAATAATATTATAACAATATATTGTTGTTTAGTGAAACTCGGTATTGCGTACAACACACGCTATCGAGGAAGGTTGCGATTGCGTGTAACGCAAGCCAAGCCAGTGTTTTGTGTAGTGAAAGATTCTTTTGGTGTTGCGTATAACATAAGATATAAAAAAATAATTCTCATAAAATCTCATGGTGTTACATTCTACCCCCCTTAAAATAAATTTCGCCCTCAAAATTCATCATTTCGTAACAACAAATGAGGATACCTCTCCCTCATCACATCCTCAAGTTCCCATGTAGCTTCTTCTAATTGGTGGTTCCTCCATATAACTTTAACCAAGAAAGTGGTCTTGTTTCGTAGAAATTTTTCGCTATGATCCAGAATCACTATCAGTTGTTCTTCATAAGAAAGATCTCCCCCCAGTGGAACAACTTATGAGATTAGTACATGTGAAGGATCAGGTATGTACTTTCTTAAAAGAGATACATGGAACACATCATGAACTTGAGAGAGCTTTGGTGGAAGTTCCAATCGGTAATCTACCTTCCCAACACGATCCAATATTTCAAAAGGACCAATATACCTTGGGCTCAACTTTCCCTTCTTTCCAAATCTCATTACTCTCTTCCAAGGAGATATTCGTAAGAACAATTTATCACCCACTTCAAACTCTAGGTCTTTTCTTCGGTTATCGGAATAACATTTTTGTCGACTCTGAGCTTCTCTTATGTGTTGTTGAATAGATCAGACCTTTTCTACCATCTCATCACCAAGATTGGGTCCTAATATCTTTCATTCCCCTACTTTATCCCAGCAAGTTGGATTTCGACATTTCTTTCCATAGAGAGCTTCATAAGGATCCATCTGAATACTAGTGTAAAAGCTATTATTATAAGAAAATTCCCCAAAGGTAAGTGTTGATCCAAAACACATTTGAAATCCATAAAGCAAGATCTCAACATGTCTTCCAGAGTTTGAATTTTCCTCTCAGACTGACCGTTTGTATGAGTATGATAAGTAGTATTGAAACTCAACTTTGTATCCAAATTATGCTGAAGACATCTCCAAAACTTCGAGGTAAACCTCGGATCCCGATCTGATATAATGAAAAGTGGCACTCCATGCAATCTTACAACTTCTTTTACATATATCCTGGAAAGCTGATCAAGAGAGAGATCTTTTATAATAGCAATGAAGTGTGACAACTTTGTAAGACGATCAACTATAACTCAGATAACATTATTGCCTTTGGATGTTTTAGTAAGTCTAGTGACAAAGTCCATAGTGATGTTTTCACATTTCCATTCTAGTATGGTTAATGGTTTAACATCTCCTTATACTTATGTCTCTCAACTTTAACTTGCTGACAAACCAAGCATCGAGAGACATATTCAGCAATATCTCTTTTCATGCCATCCCACCAGAATTACTCCTTCAGGTCCCTATACATCTTTATGCTTCCAGGGTGAATAGATAATGATGAACTATGAGCTTCATCCAATATTTCCTTCTTTAATTCTGGGATGGGAGGAAGACAAACCCTATTCCAGAACCATATTATTTCATCACAATCAATTTGGAATTCAGGAAAATTTCTCACCTTCTTTTGTAATTGTACATCTTCTTTCTATGTGTCTTTAATCTTCACTTGTATTGATTGTTGAACATTTATTTGATAAAGAAAATATTTTTCCCCTTCCATTATAATTCCAAGATCCATCCTTTGTAAATCCATAAATATTATATCTTTTTTGATCCTCATCAAGGATAAGCTAGCATGGTCTTGTCGACTTAATGAGTCTTCCACCTTGTTTTCTTTCCTTGGGTGGTAATGAATTGAGTAGTCGTAATCCTTAATTAGCTCTAACCATCTTCTTTGGCACATATTCATCTTCTTTTGTGTGAAAATATACTTTAAACTTTTATGATCAGTATAAATATCACACCTTTCACCATAAAGATAATGCCTCCAAATAATTAATGCAAAGATTACCGCAGCTAACTCAAAATATTGAGTTGGGTAATTTTGCTCATGGATTTTCAACTGTCGTGAGGAATAATCTATCACCATATCATTTTTCATGAGAACACACCCCAGCCCCTTCTTGGATGAATCACTATAGATCACAAACCATTCTACACTACAAGGAAGTGTGAGCATACGTGCATTGGATAACCTTCTTTTTAGCTCTTTGAAATTCTCTTCACATTCCTCCATCCAAACAAACTTAACTCCTTTTGGAGTCAATTTGGTAAGTGAGTTAGATAATCTTGAAAAATCTTTCACAAAACGTTGATAGTACCCAGCTAAACCAAGAAAACTTTGGATCTCAGTTACTATTGTTGGTCTCAACCATCTTTCAAAAACCATCGTTTTTGCTGGATCCGCAGATATCCCCTCTTTTTAGATTATGTGACCCAAAAATGCAACTTTTTGAATCCAAAATTCACACTTGGTAAATTTGGCATAAAGCTTCTCCTTTCTCAGGGTCTTCAATACAGTTCTCAAGCGATCTTCATGTTCATCCTTTCTCTTTGAATAGACAAGAATATCGTCTATAAAGACTACCACAAACTGATCAAGATAGTCTCTAAAGACTCTTTTCATTAGATCCATGAAGACAACAGGGGCATTAGTAAGACCAAATGGCATCACTATAAATTCATAGTGTCGATACATTGTATGGAAATCCATATTTGGTATATCCTCTTTTTTTCCCTTAATTTATGTTACCCTGAACGAAGATCAATCTTGGAAAAGTATTGATCTCTATGTAGTTGGTCAAATAAGTCATCAATGCGCAGGAGAGGATATTTGTTCCTGATAGTGATCTTGTTATGTTCTCAATAATCAATGAAAAGTCTCATTGATCCCTCTTTCTTCTTAACAAATATAATAGGTTCTTCTTAAGGTGATGCACTATGGCGTATGAATCCTTTATCAATATTCCCTTGGAATTTCTTCTTTAGTTCCCACAGCTCAATTGGGGCCATTCTATAAGGTGTCTTTGAAATGGGCATAGCACCCGGTATGAGTTCTATTGAAAACTCAACTTCACGATTTAGTGGAATACCTAGAAATTCCTCTGTAAAGACACCATCAAACTCCCATACAATGGGCATATTTTTAATCATGAGTTTCTCGCCATCTATTTCAGCTAAATAACCTTCATTTAGTGGAATCAAGACCCATATGATGGATGAAGTTTCCACAGGAAGGTTATGTTCATCCTTACATCGATATATGATCATAGATTGATCTGGAATATGAAATGTTACTTCCCTTATTTGGAAATCGATATTAGCTCCATATAAGGAAAGCCAATCCATACCAAGAATCACATAAAATTCCACTATAGGAAGGATCGCAAGATTTGCAGGAAGCACTTTCCCACAAACCTCAATCGAAGAAGAATTGTAATGTTTTGATGTGACCGTTGTGCCATTAGAAGTTGTCACAGCTAACTCAACATCTAATTGTTGAGGTAATATGGTGATACCATTAGAAAATTCTTTAAAAATAAAATATTTGGTGGGTCCAGAATCAAATAATACATTTTGTAGTTTAGAGTGGATGGTAAGTGTACCTTTCCCCACTTCGTTATCATACTCCACATCGTCGATAGAAATTTCATGTGACTTTCCTTTGTCTTTGGCCTTAAGATTTTGTTCAAGTAGATCATCATCATAAACCCTTGGATTAGTGAATTGATTAGCATAATGCCCCATTTCCTTGAACTTGTAATATTGAAGTGTAGGAGATTCATTCTGTGTAGATTTTTCTTTGCTCGCATCACTAGACATATTTTTTCCCATCATTGCAGCATTAAAATGCATGATGACCTTATTTTACACATTTGAATCATTTACTTGACCCTTTAAGACAATTCCCTCCATGTTTATTTCCCCACTTTGAGCATAAGGGAATACTCATCTTCTTTTCAGTGTGGTCTTTAGATTTCCCTTTGAATTCCATTTTCCTCTTCTTATCAAACCCATATGACTGATGTCTTACTCCAATCTCCATCTCAAACTTGATATCACATCGAAAATTTTTGTCCTAGCTATTGAATTCCCTTATGTCTAACGCCCTTTGAAGACTTGGTTTTAAGCCACTAAAGAATCGACCGATCTTACTCTCTGGTTGGATAATAATTCTGGAAGCATACCTTGCATGTCTTGTAAAATTTTCTTCGTAGGTACCAACATATTCATCATCATTTTTCTTCAGATCATGAAACTCCTTCTCTATCTTTGTTTGAAGAATATGAGGGAAGTACTTATTGAAAAATAAGTTCTTGAACTCGTCCCATTCCATGGTCTCAATTTCATCTATTTGCCTCGTATTCTTGATATGATTCCACAAGTGATCAGCTTCACCTTCCAAATGATATATGGATAAGATGACTTTATCATAATTCTAGGACTATAACATATAATTTTACTTATCCTTAGGGACATCCCCAGACATACCTTAGAAATATCTCTAGGAATCTCCCTAAAGTTTTCAGATCCTAGTTTCCAAACTTTAACTAAACCTTTCCTCTAATACCAACTGTAGAGACCCAAGAATGACGTACATGGACATTAAATTAATTTTTCAGAATACTTAATACATAACAAAAACCAACACACAAAGACCATAATAGTTTAGTGTCTTTGGAAACTCAGAACATAATCTTCTAATCATGGTGAAAGATATTCAACATCTCCCATAAAGATCTTCCCCTTTTGTTTTATTAACTAAAACCATTCTTTATATCCCGGAGAAAAGAAAACATATAAAGGGTGAGATAAAATTCTCAATAAGGGTAAGCATGGAGATAATAAAACAAACCATATACATTTGAACTTAAAAACATGAAAACAATATTTAAACGTGAAAAACGTGAGCAATGACATAAAACATGGAAGTACGTAAGGCATAGATCATAATGGAACATCAATCATCATAAAATAGCATGGGAATAAAACATTTAATTGTGTAAAACCATTAAGCACATGATATTATTTCTATAGTAGCCAAGGCATTGCTGCCAAGACCATCTTAGTGGACAAAGTCCCTTTCTGAATCGAGTTCACTCCTCATTCCAGTCCTGTATCACTGAACCGGATTAACTTACTGTTCCATTCATGTCTATCTCATGAGATATAAATATTTACCCAATTCATTGGAGGGAGATATAGGTCCCACCCATCTCATAATGAAATCATTATTACTTGTTCCACAAAATAAATATAAATCATTCATCATAACCCAAAGAATAAAATGGGTTTCATAAACATCATCCCATCATTACATAATCCATATAAAACAAATGGATAGTATTTCATCATAAGAAGAATAAATCAATGGAAATAATATATACATTATACTTGAAATATAATCATACTAAATAATGTCCTCTTATATGGGAAATAGTTTTGACAAAACACTTGAAATGAATTTTGAGGAAAATGTCATTTCTTCTTCAAAATCATTTTCTTTTCAAAAAATGGCATTCAATTTTAAAAGAAAAGGATTTTGTTAAAAATAATCATGAAATCTTGTAGAGTAATATTCATGAAAATTAGGCTTTATGAAACCATAAAAATCTGTTCATGCCGAATAAGTTAAAAAAAGATTATTCTCGTACTTTTGCAGGAAAACTCAAAAAGAACCTTGTATGGTAAACAATAGAAAGATTCCTTAAATACCGTGTAGTAAAAGTAGAAAATGGGTAAAAAGGGACTTTAAAAATACATGAAAACATTTTTAGAAAACAGGTACATGGATGATAAATATAACCCCAGTAAATAGTTACGAATAAACAATCTCGTATAAAAATGAGATTGGAAAAGTTATCCCTTACCTTATGTCTGATATGCTTTGTATGTATCTGAACCTCCGGTATAATGATTTAAATAATGTCATTTAATTATTTCAGAATCTTATTCATTGTTATGATATCATATATGGTTCACTTATGACTTTATATTACCCATTCTTTTGTAAATTCCATGTTAAAGTAGCGTTTTGGGTAAAATCGTTTTATTTATCGTACTTGTTTGGACATGTTGTTCTTGATATTATTATTACTTATATCATGATTTAATTAATTACAGAATGTAAATCATGATTTATATAACATATATATTCAATATATATATAATAGACAGATAAATGAAATGAAATACACCGTTCATGGAGAGAGGGTAGGTCGTACGTACACATGAACGTCATTTTCATTTACTTATTGACTTGATTAGAAGTAAGTAATATATATATATATATACATAAATCCAGTAGCTTTATAATTTCATATATTTATTCATTATATATACTTTATAATCATTCTTGAATGGTTAACATGGAGAATGAATCTCATCACTTCGTGGAGACGGTAATCCGTACATACGCACGAGCGATGATATCATTCCCATAATTATTGAATTGAATTGGAGTGGATGATATACTATCTCATAATTAGTATGATGTTATAATAACTATATATAGTTATTATTTACACCATTATACCAATCCAAGTAAGGTGGTGGTGGAAAAACAGATTACACCACGGCGTGGAGACGGTATTCCTTACGTATGCACGAGTGGTGATTTCGTTTTTCGTAGGATGGATAAAAGATGAAATGAGGTTGTTTAATATTTATAATATCATATAAGTATATTGGATATACTTATTGTATTACTTTACAATGAAAAAACTAAATAAGAGAAAGTTTAAAAAGAAAGAAACTTAAATGAATCGGTAGAAGAGATTACCTCTTCTTTGACGCACCTCCTTTAAGATTCTTCTTAAGGGACTAGAGTTGGTCTTTTGAGAAGACCAGAATATCCAGAATGTTTCCAGGGAAGCGGAGAAGATAAATGGGCAGGGGTTGGCCGATCTTGAAGGCTCATAGTGTTGTGAAGAGGAGAGGGAGGGGTTCCCTTTTATAAGGGAAGAGAGGGGCACTTTTGGAAACCTCAAAAATGTTAATTTATAATAAACTCAAAACCCACCAAAAAACATCCAAAGTGAATAAAATTAGGATATGAGATAATATAGGGTTGTAATATCATCAACAAATAAAATTTATACATGTTGGAAAATTATTTTAAGCCTTATCTATTTTATTTATCCTTATTTAATTTATTTAATCTCATTTGTGGTAATAATATTCTAAATTTTAAATTGTTATAAATATTTAATTATGTGTTGTGAATTATCTATAATTGGGTACTTTAGGACATTATAGAACATATAAAATTCAATTTATAATTTTTAATTATTTATGTGATTTTTAAACATTATAATAATATGTTATTTTTATAAAATAACAGTAGTCTTAATTTTCATACTATTCATTTATTTGAATTTAAATAAAATCCAAACAGTGGATATATTCAAACCTAAATGTTTAATAGATTACTAACATGTCATATTCATCTATAAAAGTTTTGTCGAACATTAATTAGTTCACGTAATGTTTATTTTAATATTTATAAAACCATTTATTTGATATTTATCTTAATAAAATAATTACTACATCATTTTTGTATAATCATTTAATATAATTATTAGTGGAATAAAAATTAATAAAAAAATCATATGATAAAGATAAATATAATAAATTGCATAATAATATTTTTACTTTAATTTATCATCTTAAAATTAGAACATTGAAATTGTTATATTTATTAAATTATGAAGGTGACATCTTTGACATCATTTAAAATGAAATAATATAAATGTCATAATCTGTTTCATAAGGCTCCAAATGGTCCAAAAATATAACCTTGGATGATTAGGGTATATATATGCTCTACCAATAAGGTTTGGTCAAGTTTATGGTTCTTTTGAGAGGTATTAATATTTTAATAAAAACTATATTATTGATTTTTTACTAAATAAATAATTTCTACATCATTAATGTATAAGCTATTAAGGTAATTAAAAATTTCTTAAAAATTACAAATAAATTACAATGATAAATAAAAACATTTTATCTTTCAAAATTTTATTTATAATATAAATTATATTCTTTATATCCTTATATTAATAATAATCTAATTATTAAAGTTTGAGTGAGACATATTTCACTTTCTTTAAAGTAAAATAAATTAAAGGTCTTAATCAAATCCATATGGGTTCCAATGGATTCCATTTCGACACAAATATGCCTTATAACGAAATATAAGCATCCAATTATAATAATACAAGTGTTAGGGTAATTTTATAATATTATTTTTACCCTTAATTATCTAATTTACCTTTAACTGTTGTAAATAAAATTTACCGTAGTTACTATTCAAAATGCCCAAAAATAAAAATTAGCCTATTAACATAATTTGGACCTACTGATTCCAAATATGGAATCCATTTTTTCAAATTCAAAACACAAAATTTGTAGTAATTAATTTAAAATTAATCCCGTTGTCAAAAAAACAGGTTTTTGTTTAAAACATTGCAAAAGATTGAATTGATTTAATCTATGAATTAAATGTAAAATAAATGCTAATGACATACAGTATATTAAATGGTAAAAATATATTATATTTATACTTTAAAACAATTTATTATTATAATTTAACTGTATAAATTATCTCGATGAAAAAAGTTGTTTTTACGTAAAAATTTAGCGTGTTATCACAATTCATCAAAATAAGAACGTTGTCAGAAATATATCAAAACATTATACAATGTAAATTTTTATATACTTATTCAAAAGAAGGAGTTTATTTTGTAAAATTGAACTTATAAACTTTTCAAAAGTTATATTAAAAATAGGTGCGCCATCAAAAGGCGGCAAAACTATATTTTTTGAAAAATACTTATTTTACTAGAAAAATTTATTTTGTTCTCATACCATGTTCTAGAAAATGTGTAAGATGAATAATAATGTTATAAAATTAAAAATTTAGTTAATAATATTCATAACGGCTAGTTTATAATAATATTATAACCATATATCGTTGTTTAGTGAAACCCGGTATTACGTACAACACACGCTATCAAGGAAGGTCATGATTGCATGTAATGCAAGCGAAGTCAGTGTTATGTGTAATGCAAGACTCCTTTGTTGTTTCCTATAAAAAAAATCCAACCATATTTCATTTATACATTGAATATATATATATATATACACTCAATGTTGCGTAGAATAACTACTATCAAACGAACTAGAAATTGTGTGTAACACGATCCAAGAATAGTGTTGCGTATACCGCAAGCAAATACGGTGTTGCGTATAGCGCAAGATAATAGGGTAAGTAAAGGTAAAAATGATATTATTTTTACCCTAACACATGTCCTAATTATATTGTATAAGTATAATTCGACCAAAAAAGAACCTTAGGAATATAATATTATCATTTAGGTCCACTTGGATTAGATTAGGACATTTATTATTATTTAATTCAAAGAATAGTTAAAAGAGTTAAAATCAAAGTTTAATAACTAAAACATTTTTAATATATGGTTATAAATAAGATAAATTCGACTATAAATATTCATTATAAACTAAGAATATTTTCTACATAATGGTATTTTATTTATAATTTTTAGACATTAAATAATTTAATTTATTTATGACAGAATGATGATGTAGTAATTACCTTATTAAAGAAATATTAACATAATGGATGTTATAAATACCCAAATAAATGTAATTTGATAATTTTTATGAATTACACTAATTTTATAAGTTAATATGACATATTCTTATTGATTTAATTAACTTTATTCGAACTAATCATGTTGTTCTAATTTTCACAAAAATCAATTATCAAATAGTGTCAAAATTGACATAAAATATTTTTTAAAACAAATATTATATTATTTCTAAAAATCTAAGGATCGGTAAAATGACTTAGATAATGTCATATATATTAATAATTAACCACTTGGGGTTTTTTCGGCTTGTTATAGTAAGGTTATTAACCATATAGTGTAAGAAAACAAGAAGACACGGTAAAGGTAAAATTATTTAACTTAGAGTTAAATCTAAATGATAAGGTTAAAATAGTAACCTAAACTTGTATAAAACCTATTGGTTTGGAGTGTTTCGACCCATCCCCACTTTATCTTCTAAATAAATCAATTTGGAGCTATTATAAACCAAATATGACTTTATTATAATATAATATTTTAAGATTTTCTTAAGGTACAACTCTCACCCCGTATAAAAGGGCGCCTCCTCCCTCTCCTCTTTACACAATTTTGAGCCTTCAAGATCGGACAAAACGTGAAAATTTCTCTTCTAAACCTCTCAATTTATATTATAGATGTTATTTTCACCTCAAAATACCAACTCTAGTGCCTTAAGAGGAAGCTTAAAAGAGGTGCATCGAAGAAGAGGTAATCTCTTCAACCGATTCTCTCAAGTTTCTTTCTTCTTCAACTTATTCTTATTTAGTTGTTTAATTATAAAGTAACAACATCTTTATCACTAATATATTGATATGTTATTATAAATATGAAAAAACCAAACTTCACCTTATCTCCATCCTATGGAAAACAAAATCACAGTGCATGCGTACGTACGGAATACCGTCTCTACGCCGTGGTGTAATCTGTTTTTCCACCACAACCATACTTGGATGCGTATAATGGTCTATTGAATAACTACATATATTTATCATAACATCATAAGGATTCTGAGATATTATATCATCCACTCCAATTTTATTCAATAATTATGGGAACGATATCATCGCTCGTGCGTACGTACAGATTTCTGTCTCCACGACGCAATGAGATTCAATCTCCATGTTAACCATTCAAGAAAGATTATAAAGTATATATAATGAATAATAATGATATATATGCCATAATAATACTAATTGATATATATATATATATATTTCATCTACTTACATCAATTCAATTCAATAAGGAAAGGAAAATAGTGTTCATCTGTACGTATGACCTACCGTCTCCATGAATGGTGTGTTTCATTTAATTTATCTATCTATTATATATATATATATATACTGAATATATATGATATATAAATCATGTTTTAAGTTTTGGAAGTAAGTAAATCATGATATACGAAATAATAATATCAAGAACAACAAGTCCAAACACGTACGATAAATGAAATGAATATTACCCAAAACATTGCTTTAACATGGAATTGAAAAATGAATAGGTAATATAAAGTCCTAAGTGAATCATATATGATATCATAAGAATGAATATGATTCTGTAATAAGTCAATGACATTATTTAAATCATTATATAGGAGGATTAGATACGTACAAAGCATATCAGACCTAAGGTAAGAGATAACTTTTCCAATCTCATTTTTATCTGAGATTGCTTATACGTAAGTATTTAATGGGGTTATATTTTCATCCATGTCCGTAAAAATGTTTTTCATAAAGTGTTTAATATTATTCCATGTATTTTTAAAGTCATTTTTACCCATCTTTGAATTTTACATTGTGTTATCGAAGGAATCATTCTTTTGTTTACCATACGAAGAACTATTTGACTTTTCTGAAAAAAGTACGAGGAGAATGTTTTTTTAACTTATACGACATGAAATTATTTTTACGATTTCATAATGAATTATTTCAATGAAGATTACTATAAACAATTTCATGAATATTTTCAATGAAATCCTTTTCTTTTAAAATTTCATGGAATTTTGTGAAAAGAAAATGATTTTTAAAGAAGAAAGGATATTTTCCTCAAGAATTCATTTCAAG
This sequence comes from Viscum album, assembly GCA_963277665.1. Taxonomy (NCBI): domain Eukaryota; kingdom Viridiplantae; phylum Streptophyta; class Magnoliopsida; order Santalales; family Viscaceae; genus Viscum; species Viscum album. The sequence continues at coordinate 458,443,791 of OY728157.1, read as the reverse complement.
TGTTTTATCAAAATTATTTTCCATATAAGATAATATAGGGTTCTATTTCTATAACTATTTTTTACATTGATATGATCATGTTATGATGGAATTATTTTTATGAAGTCCTTTTATCTTATATGGATTATGTTATGATGACATGATGTTTAAGAATCCCATTTTTATTACATGGGTTATGCTATGATGTATGATTTATGATTTTGTGGAACACATAAGAATGGTATCATTATGAGATGCGTGGTACCTATATCTCCCTCCAATGCATTGGGTAAATATTTATATCTCATGATATAGACAAGGCTAGAATAGTAAGTTAATCTGGTTCAGTGATACAGGACTGGAATGAGGGGTGACTCGATTCAGTAAGGGACTTTGTCCAATAGGATGGTCTTGGAAGCAATGCCTTGGCTACTATGGAAATCATATCATGTGATTAATGGTTTTACACAATTACATGTTTTATTCCCATGTTATTTTATCATTATTTATGTTCCATTATGATCTATGCCTTATGTACTGCCATGTTTTCTGTCATTGCTCAAGATTTTGATGTTTAAACATTATGTTCATGTTTTTAAATTAAAATGTATATGGTTTGTTTTATTTACTCCATTCTTACCCTTATTGAGCATTTGAGATCACCCTTTATATGTTTTTTTCCTTAGGATTTAATGAAAGGTTTTAGGTAGGAAAAAAAGAAGAAGATCATTATGGGAGATGTTGAAGAACTTTCACCATGATTAGAAGATTATGTTCCGAGTTTCCAAAGACATTAAACTATTATTGTCCTTGGGTGCTTGTTTTTTGTTATGTATTAACTATTCCGAAAAAGTAATGTAATTTTCATGTACGTCAAGCTTTTGGTATCATTCTAATAATGTTACCGTAATTCTAGGACTATAACCTATACTTATACTTAACCTTAGGGACATCCCTAGACAAACCATAGAAATATCTCTAGGGATCTCACTAATGATTTCGTATCCAAGTTTTAAATGGTTAACTAAACCTTCCCTCTGATACCAATTGTAGAGACCCAAAGATTGATGTACATGGACATTACATTACTTTTGCAGAATAGATAATACATAACAAAAACAAATACCCAAGGACCGTAATAGTTTAGTGTCTTTGGAAAATCGAAACATAATCTTCTAATCATGGTGAAAGATCTCCAACATCTCCCATAAAGATCCTTTCCTTTTTTTTCTTACCTAAAACCTTTCTTTATATCCTGGGAAAAAGAAAACATAAAAAGGGTGAGATCAAATGCTTAGTAAGGGTAACCATGGAGAACATAAAACAACCCATAAACATTTGATCGTAAAAACATGAACATGACATAAATCTTAACAGTACATTGGGAATAGATCATAAAGTAACATCAATCATGATAAAATAGTATGGGGAAAAACATTTAATTTGTGGAAAAACATTAAGCACATGATATTATTTACATAGTAGCCCAGGAATTGCTTCTAAGACCACCTTAGTAGACAAAGTCCCTTACTGAATCGAGTTCACTCCTCGTTCCAGTCCTGTATCACTTAACTGGTTTAACTTATTGTTCCAGCCATGTCGATCTAATGAGATATAAATCTTTACCCAATGCATTTGAGGGAGATATATGTCCCATACATCTCATAATGAAATCATTCCTTCATGTGCCACAACATCATAAATCATGCATCATAGCATAACCCATGTAATAGAATGAGATTCTTAAACATCATGCCATCATAACATAATCCATATAAATAATGGATATAATTTCATCATAAAAAAATAAAACCATGTAAATAATGGAGACATTATACTTGAAACACAAAAATATTAAATAATGTCATTTTAGATGGAAAATAGTTTTGATAAAAGACTTGAAATGAATTCCTGAGGAAAATATCCTTTTTTCTTCAAAATAATTTTCTTTTCACAAAATGCCATGCAATTTTAAAAAGAAAAGGATTTTTTTGAAAATAATCTTTCATTATTATAGATAAAGCATCATGAAAATGATCCATTATGAAACCATAAAAATCCGTTCACTCTGTATAAGTTAAAAATAACATTCTTCTCGTACTTTTGCCGGAAAAGTCAAAAAAAATACCACGTATGGTAAACAAAAGAAATATTCCTTACATACCTTGTGGTAAAAGTCATAAAACGGTAAAAATAACTTTAAACATAAATTAAACCATTTTTAGAAAACATGGACATGGATGATAAATATAACCACAGTAAATACTTACGAATGAACAATCTCGGATAAAAACGAGATTGGAATAATTATCCCTTACCGTGGGTCCAATTTCATCCGTATGAGTCCGAAACTCCTGTATAATGATTTAAATAATGTCATTGACTTATTCCAGAATCGTAATCATTGTTATGATATCATATAGGGTCATATTCTTAGCTTCTTATTATTAATATATCATTGCTACTTGTTATTCGGGTGTTCAATGCTTTATGTTCTTATGCGTGTTCTGTCGAATAAATTCTTATTCCTCTTTTTAGGATATAGCTACATCATTTACAAAATGGTAATAGTATAATATATATCATATTTATTTATTCAATTAGTTTATATAATCATGGTTTAGTGACGATCATGTATAACGAATCACATCGCATCGTGGAGACGGTATGCCTTATGTATGCACGAGCGGTGATATCATTCCCATAATTATTGAATGGTCTTGGAGTGGATTATATAATATATCAGAATTAGTATCATGTTATAATAATAATATATTTTTACTCTTTACACCATTATACCAATCCAATTAAGGTGGTGGTGGAAAACAAATTACACCACGGCATGTAGACATTATTCCGTATGTACGCACGCGCGGTGATTTCATTTTTCGTAGGATGGATAGATGGTGAAATAGGGTTATTTAATATTTATAATAACATATTAGTATATTAGTGATACTGATGTTATTAATTTATAATGAAACAACTAAATAAGAGGAAATATAAGAAGGAATAAACTTAAAAGAATCAGTAGAAGAGATTACCTCTTCCTCGACGTGCCTCCTTTAAACTTCCTCTTAAGGGACTAGAGTTGGTCTTTTGAGAAGACAAGAACCTCCAGAATATTACTAGGGATGTTGAGAAGAGTAATTGGAAGGTTTTTTCCGAGCTTTAAGGCACAAAGTTGTGTAAAGAGGAGATGGAGGAGGTGCCCTTTTATAAGGGAGGAGAGGGGCACCTTTAGAAACCTCAAAAATATTAATTTATAATAAATAGAACCCCACATAAAAACCTCCACAAATGACTCATATTAGAATATTAGATGAGATAGGGTTGTAATATCATCAACCAATAAAATTTAGACATGTTTGAAATTTATTTTAAACCTTATCAACTTGATTTAACCTTATTTAATTTATTTAATTTTATTTGTGGTAATAAGATTCACAATTTAAAATTTTTATAAATAATTATTATGTGTTGTAAATTATCCATAATTGGATATTTTATGACATTATAGACCATATAAATTTTAATTTATAATTGTTAAATATCTTTTTGATTTTTAAACAATTTTATATTATGTTATTTTTATAAAATAACAATAGTGTCGATTTTGAAACTATTCATTTATTTGAACTTAAAAAAACCCACACAGAAGATATGTTCTAAATAAAAGCTTTAATAGATTTATAAAATTTCATATTTATCTAGAAAATTCGAGGAGCACATTAAATAGTTCATATAATATTTATTTTAATATTTTTAAAACCATTTATTTTATATTTCAATCAATAAAATAATTTCAACATCACTATTGTGTCACATTTAATGATAATTATTTAATCCCTAAAAATTATAAATAAATTTACATCATGTAGATAATTTTATTATATTTCTTGAGACTATTTATGTTAAAAGTTTCATAAAGTTTATCACTAAATTAAAATTATTATACTTATAAGATTTAAGAGAGTGACATGTAGTCACTTTCTTTGGTTTTAATAATAATTACATCATTCTCATGGTCCAAAGTCTGTGAAATGAATCTATTTAGACCCTTAGGTGATATGGGTCTACCTTTATTCATCCAATATAATTTTGGTATGATTTAGGTTAATTTTATAATCTTATTTTTACCCTTAATTACCCGATTTACTTTTAACTGTGGTAAATAAAATTTACCATAGTTACTATTCACAATGACCAAAAATAAAAAATATCATATTAACATAATTTTGACATACTGATTCAAAATATGGAATCCATTTTTACAAATTCAAAACACAAACATTTCAGTAATTAATTTAAAATTAATCCCGTTGTAAAAAAAACAGGTTTTTGTTTAAAATATTGCAGAAGATTGAATTAATTTATCCTACGAATTCAATGTAAAATCAATGATAATGACATAAATTCAATTAAATGTTAAAAATATATTCTATTTATACTTTAAAACAATTTACTATTATAATTTGACTATATAAATTATCATGATGAAAAAAGTTGTTTTTAAGTAAAATTTAGCGTGGTTTTACTGTTCGTCAAAATAAGAACGTTGTCAGAAAAATATCAAAACATTATCCAATGTAAATTTATATATCTTGATTCAAAATAAGATGTATACTTTGTAAAATTTAACTTATAAAATTTTAAAAAATTATATTTAAAATGGATGCACCAACAAAAGGCGGCAAAACTGTATTTTTTGAAAAATAGTTCTTTTATTCAAAAAAATGATTTTGTTCTCATACCTCATTCTAGAAAATGTGTAAGATGAACTATAATGTTATAAAATTAAAAATGTGTTTAATAATATTCATAAAGTCTAGTTTATAATATTATTATAACAATATATCGTTGCTTAGTGAAACTCGGTATTGCATACAACGCAAGCTATCGAGGAAGGTTGCTCTTGCGTGTAACGCAAGCCAAGCCAGTGTTGTGTGTAGTGAAAGATTCTCTTGGTGTTACATATAACATAAGAAATAAAAAATTATTTCTAATAAAATACCAGGGTGGTAGATTCTAACCCCTTCAAAATAATTTCGCCCTCAAAATTCGTCACTTCGTAACAAACAGATGAGGATAATCCGTACCTATGCACGAGCGATGATATCATTCCCAAAATTATTGAATGGAATTGGAGTGGATTATATAATATCTCAGAATATGTATGATGTTATAATAACCATATATAGTTATTCTTTAAACCATTATACCTATCCAAGTAAGGTGGTGGTGGAAAAACAGATTACACCACGACGTGGAGAGGGTATTCCGTACGTACGCACGCGTGGTGATTTCATTTTTCGTAGGATGGATAGAAGGTGAAATGTGATTGTTTCATATTTATAATAACATATCAGTATATTAGTGATAGTGATTTTATTACTTTATAATGAAACAACTAAAGAAGAAGAAGTTGAAGAAGAAAGAAACATGAGAGAATCGGTAGAAGAGATTACCTCTTCTTCGACGCACCTCTTTTAAGCTTCCTCTTAAGGCACTAGAGTTGGTCTTCTCATGAGACCAGAACCTCTATAATATAACTATATAGGTTTAGAAGATAAATTTTCAGGGGTTTGGCGTGCTTGAAGGCTCAAATTATGTAAAGAGGAGAGGGAGGAGGTGCGCTTTTATAAGGGAGGAGAAGGGCACTTTATGAAAAACTTAAAATATTATTCTATAATAAAATCATATTTGGTATATAGTAGATACAAATTGATTTATTTCAAAGATAAAGTGGGTATTAGTATAAATTCTCCCAAAAAATAGTTTTTAGACAAGTTTAGGTTACTATGTTAACCTTATCATTTAGATTTAACTGTAAGTTAAATAATTTTACCTTTACCGTGTCTTCTTGTTTTCTTACACTATATGGTTAATAAACTTACTATAACCAGAAAAACGAACCCCAAGTGGTTAATTATTAATATATATAACCTTATCTACATAATTTGGCTGAACCTAACATTTTTTGGAATATAATATCAATTAATAAAAAAATATTTGTTTTAAAATCTATTTTATGTCAATTTTGAAACTATTTGGTAATTGATTTTTTTGAAAATCATAACAACATGATTAGTTAGAAAAAAGTTAATTAAATCAATAAAAATACGTCATATTAACCTATAAAGTTATTTTAATTCATAATAAGTCTCCAATTACATTTATTTGGGTATTTATAACATCAAATATGTTAATATTTCATTAATAAGGTAATTACTGCATCATCATTGTGTCATAAATAAATTACATTATTTAATGTCTAAAAATTATAAATAAAATACCATTATGTTGGAAATATTTTTATCTTCTAACAAATATTTATAGTCGAATTTAACTTATGTATAACCCTATATTAAATTTTTTTAAGTTATTATACTTTGATTTTAACTCTTTTAACTCTTCTTTGAATTAAATAATAATAAATGTCCTAATATAATCAAAGTGGACCTAAATGATAATATTATATTCCTAAGGTTTTTGTGGTCGAATTATACTTTTCCAATATAATTAGTACATGTGTTAGGGTAAAAATATTATCATTTTTACCTTTAATTACTCTATTTACTTTTAACCGTGGTAAATAAAAGTAAAAAATTTATTATTCACCAGAAATTATTTTCATCTCTTTGAACCACATTTTAATTACTGATATCAACTGTGTCTCTCAGATTTTCAAAATTCCATTCACATAAGCGGTTAAATTAAGTTTTATGCAAATTTGCAAAAAGCTCCTAGGAGGTAGATAAAAGATGGTAAAAATTTCAATATAATTTTTATATCTCAAAAATTATTATAAACTAACTCCAATGAATTACATTGAACTTATATAGATATTATGTATCTATTTTGACCAAAAATAATTTTAAATAAAATAAATAATTATTTAAATAAAAATTCGGTTTTTAAATAGTAACTCAGTGTTTTCACTATTCATCAAAAATTGAATGTTTTCAGAAAAATACCAAAAATTCACCCTAGGCTAATTTTGATATTCCGAATCCAAACATAAAATCCATTTTGAAAGAAAAAATTTATATAATTTCAAAAAGTGTGAATTACTATTCATAACGGTAAGTTCATAATAATATTATAGTAATATCTTGTTTAGTAAAACTCGGTATTGCGTATAAGACACGCTATCGAGGAAGGTTGCTCTGGCGTGCAACACAAGCCTAAAATATTGGTTGCGTATACTATAAGCTAATACAATGCTGCATATAGTGCAAGCTAATATTGGTGTATCGTACAACACAAGACATCAAAGTAATTAAAAATAATATTTCTCAAAAAATCTCAGGGTGTTACATTCTACCCCCCATTAAAATGAATTTCTCCCTCAAAATTCTTTGGGGTTATCAATTGTTTGCTACTTGAAAGTTTTGTTTATAGAAACCCACATCGTAAAAGGAATACTAAAATATAATTTTAAAAAGTAAAGTAAGAAATGTAATGGTTACTCAGATTAACTCATCACTGGGTTTCCACATAGGAGAACATAGGTGGAAATATGGATATAGAAGAAAAAATCTAACCATCTAGTTCTGATGGAGAGTGGTAGATGACATGGATATGAAAAGGCCAATAATCACAAAGCCATAAATTTGTGATGATTTATGGTACCATCTGATTCATCAGATATAAGGACACTAGGATAACATTTTTGGTTTTCTAGATCATTTCCCTAAAGTTTCAGAATTTGAATTAGAAGAAATACTTACTTGATTTTTGTACAATCTCACAGTTGGTTATTCCTTGAACAATTTCCACTTCATATCTTTTAGAAATGAAGTTGAATTTTTCATTCATGAAGTTCTAGAAGATCATGTGATAGAATGGTGGGTCATTCTATCTATCTCAAATAAAATGTTAAAAAAAGTTATTAATTATACATATGTCCATCTATGGTGAGATTAATTGTATATGGTTCTTAATGGATGTATACTTTTTATATCATACCTCATAATAAATTGAAACTAATTTATGCTAACCAGGGACTTCATATAGGCCAGTGGTAGGCAATAAATGCCTATTTCGCTTTGGATGTAGGTTCGATTCCCGCAACCTTGTCTGACGCGATGGGTTGTCGCCCATTCTATAGGTTTTCCCTTTTCTTAAACTATACTATTATAACATTCCATAAATGAAATCTAAAAAAAGTTATATCCTTAAACAATACTATCTGATGTTAAACATAATCCATTCCAACCTTAAGACTTATCCGAAATACTTCTTTCCAAACTCATTGAAAAAAGAGAACGATTACTAAAAAGGTCATATAACAAGCACGTGAATACCATAATTTATCCCTCATATATCACAACATATATCTTGTTGTTCACATTCCAAACATGTGATTACCTTAATCATGTATTCTTTTTCAAACATGTATTACCATAGAACCTTAGTGAAAACATGAATGCTATCAAAAGTTAACTCTTTTGGCATACTAAAATCCCAAAAATTCAATATACTCACACCATGATATCAATTTGTTCTTATCTCAATCATGAGATCATGAATACTACCAAACATATTATTTTCTTCTTATCCCTTCGTTATGGGAATATCATCTGCTTTCCAAAAATATTTCAATCACATTTCATGGTTACCGGTACCATATTCTTATGGAAAATCACAATTGACCAATACATAGATATTCCAATATACCATAAAATTACCTCAACAAAATTATTTTTGAATACCAATACATAAACACTTAAATCCATCCTCTTCAATTAATGTCATGGAATAAGTCCTTCCTTGATTTAGAAGTAACCTCTTAGGTCAGGGCACTGAGTTTGGTAATGCCCATGTTCTCCATAGATAAGACACTGAACTCCATAACAGTTTGTCACTCAATGAACCTCCTCTCCACACAGATAACATGTCCCCATCCATTTGATGTATTCGTAAAGGTTCTTCTTCCCTTCTTTAGAAATCTCAATCTTCCTTTCTCTATGCTCCTAACCATGCGATAATTAATAAAAATCCATCTTCCTCTTATTTGATGAATTAGGAATACCACTAATGTTCTCCATGTTCATTATATATCGCGACGATTGATTCGGCATAATCACAAAATCATTATTTCTAGGAATTACACAATTTTTTTTCTCATAGTCACCAATTTTTTTATTGGATTCAATGTTGACCCAATTCCTTCTGGTTCCCTCCATAGACTAAAACCAAAAACCATAGTGTAAGAAATAGTTGAAATAACATAGAACCACATAATCATAAAAATTCACTTATGAGATGTCTAACTTATCACACATTATGTAATCCATGACACCCTAGTTTCACCCTAGGTTATTCATGATCATCAACATAATTCTAGGACCGTATCCAATAGTTATACTAAACCTTAGGGACATCACTAGACATACCTTAGAAATATCTCTAGGGATTTTACTAAAGTTTTCACATCCTAGTTTCCAAAGGTTAAATAAACCTTCGTTGTGATACCAACTATAGAGACCCGAAGCTTGATGTATGTGGATAGTATATTACTTTTTCGGAATACTTAATACATAACAAAAAAACTCCCAAAGACTGTATTAGTTTAGTGTATTTGGAAACTTAGAACATAATCTTCTAATAATGGTGAAAGATCTTCAACATCTCCCATAATGATCTTCTTCTTTTTTTCCTACCTAAAACCATTCTTTAAATATTGGGGAAAGGAAAACATATAAATGGTGATCTCAAATTCTCATTAAGGGTAAGAAGGGAGAAAATAAAACAAACCATATACATTTGAATTTAAAAACTTGAACATAATGTTTAAACATCAAAATCTTGGGTAATGACATAAAACATGCAGTATATAAGGAATAGATCATAATGGAACATCAATCATGATAAAAAAACATGGGAATAAAACATGTAATAGTGTAAAAACATTAATCACATGATATGATTTCCATAGTATCCAAGGCATTGCTGCCAAGACCATCCTAGTGGACGAAGTCCCATACTGAATCGAGTTCACTCCTAGTTCCAGTCCTGTATCATTGAACCATATTAACTTACCATTACAACCTTGTCCGTCTCATGAGATATAAATATTTACCTAATGCATTGGAGAGAGATATTGGTCCCACCCATATCATAATTAAATCATTATTAAGTGTGCCCAACAGAAACATAAATCATTCATCATAACCCAAAAAATAAAATGGGTTTCATAAACATCATCACATCATAACATGATTCGTATAAAACAAATGAATATAATCTCATCATAATAAAATTGAGAACATGTAAATAATAGAGAAATTATACTTGAAAAATTCAAATTGGAAATAATTTCATCTTAGATGGATAATGGTTTTGATAAAACACTTGAAATGAATTCTTGAGGAAAATATCCTTTCTTCTTTTAAATCATTTTCTTTTCACAAAATGCCATGCAATTTTAAAAGAAAAGGATTTCATTGAAAATATTCATGAAATTTTTTATAGTAAGATTTATTTAAATAAGTCATTATGAAATCATAAAAATCCGTTCAGGCCGTATAAGTTAAAGAAAACATTCTCCTCAAACTTTTGCAGGAAAAGTCAATAAGTTTCTCTTGTGGTAAACAAAAGAAAGATTCCTTCCATAAAACAATGTTAAAGTAAAATATTGGTAAACATGACTTTAAACATACATGGGAGAATATTAAAAACTATATGAAAAAACATTTTTATGGACATGGATGAAAATATAACCCCAGTAAATACTTACGTATATACAATCTCAGATAAAAATGAGATTTGCAAAATTATCCATTAACTTAGGTCTGATATTATTTGTACGTATATGAACCTCATGTATATTGATTTAAATAATTTAATTGAATTTTTACATAATCATAGTCATTATTATGATATCATATATGATTCACTTAGGTCCTTATATTACCCGTTCATTTGTCAATTCCATGTTAAAGCAATGTTTTGGGTAATATTCGTTTCATTTATTGTACGTGTTTGGACATGTTGTTCTTGATATTATTATTACATATATCATGATTTACTTACTTCAATAATGTAAAACATGATTTATATATCATATATATTCAGTATATATATATAATAGATTGATAAATGATATGAAACACACCGTTCATGGAGACGGTAGGCCGTACGTACACATGAACGCTGTTTTCCTTTCCTTATTGAATTGAATGGAAGTAAGTGGATGACATATATATATATATAAATACATCTAGTCGTATTATTATGACATATATATCATTATTATTCATTATATATACTTTATAATCATTCATGAATGGTTAACATGGAGAATGAATCTCATCACGTCGTGGAGACGGTAATCCACATGTACGCGCGAGCGATGATATCATTCCTATAATTATTGAATGGAATTGTATAGGATTATATAATATCTAAGAATACGTATGATGTTATAATAACCACATATGGTTATTATTTACACCATTATATCCATCAATGTAAGGTGGTGGTGGAAAAACAGATCACACCACGGCGTGGAGACGGTATTCCGTACGTACGCACGCGTTGTGATTTCATTTTCCGTAGGATGGATTGAAGGTGAAATATGTTTGCTTCATATTTATAAAAAAAAATCAGTATATTATTGATACTGATGTTATTATATTATAATAAAACAACTAAAGAAGAATAAGTTGAAGAAGAAAGAAACTTGAGAGAATCGGTAGAAGAGATTACCTCCTCTTCGACGCACCTCTTTTATGCTTCCTCTTAAGGCGCTAGAGTTGGTCTTTTGAGGAGACTATAACCTCTATAATAAAACTATAGTGGTTGATAAGAGAAATTTTCAGGGGTTTTCCGAGCTTGAAGGCTCAAAATTGTGTAAAGAGGAGAGGGATGAGGTTCCCTTTTATAAGAGAGGAGAGGGGCACTTTAAGAAAAACTTAAAATATTATTTTATAATAAAGTCATTTTCTGTTTATAATAGCTCCAAATTAATTTATTTCAAAAATAAAGTGTGTATGGGTATAAATAATCCCAACCAATAGGTTTTAGATAAGTTTAAGATACTATTTTAACCTTATCATTTATATTTAACTCTAAGTTAAATAATTTTACCTTTACCGTGTCTTCTTGTTTTCTTACACTATATGGTTAATAAACTTACTATAACAAGACAAAAGAACCCCAAGTGGTTCATTATTAATATATAAAACCTTATCTAAGTCATGTTCCAGATCCTTAGATTTTTAGGAACAGAATATCAATTAATAATATAATATTTTTTTAAAAAAACTATTTTATGCCAATTTTGACACTATTTGGTAATTGATTTTTGATAAACTAATAACAGCATTATTAGTTCAAAAAAAGTCGATTAAATCAATAATAATATGTCATATTAACCTATAAAATTAGTATTATTAATAAAAAGTCTCAAATTATATTTATTTTGGTATTTATAACATCAATTATGTTAATATTTCATTAATAAGGTAATTACTACATCATCATTTTCTCATAAATAAATAACATTATTTAATGTCTAAAAATTATAAATAAAATACCATTATGTAGGAAATAATTTTTTCATTCTAATTAATATTTATAGTCGATTTTATCTTATGTATAACCCTATATTAAAAATCTTTTAGTCATTAAACTTTGATTTTAACTCTTTTAACTCTTCTTTGAATTAAATAATAATAAATTTCCTAATCTAATCCAAGTGGACCTAAATGATGATATTATATTCCTAATTTTGTTTTTGGTAGAATTATATACGTATCCAATAGAATTAGGACATGTGTTAGGGTAAAAATAATATCATTTTTACCTTTAATTTCCCTATTTACTTTTAACCGTGGTAAATAAAAGGAAAAAGTTATTATTCCCCAAAAATTATTTTCATCTCATTGAACCAAATTTTACATACTGAAATCAACCGCGTCTCTCATATTTTCTAAATTACAATCACAAAAGTGGTAAAATTATGTTTTATGCAAATTTGCAAAAATCTCTTAGGAGGTAGGTAAAAAACGGTAAAAATTTCAATATAATTTTTATATCTCTAAAATTATTATAAACTGACTCCAATGAATTACGTTGAACTTATATAGGTATTATGTATCTATTTTTACCTAAAATAATTTTAAATAAAATAAATAATTTTTTAAATAAAAATTCGGTTTTTAAATAGTAACTCGGAGTTTTCACTATTCATCAAAAATTGAATGTTTTCAGAAAAATACAAACAATTCACCCAAGGAAAATTTCGATATTCCGAATCCAAAAATGAAATCCATTTTGAAAGATAAAATTTATAAAATTTCAAAAATTGGGTATTACTATTCATAATGGCTAGTTCATAATAATATTATAGTAATATCCTGTTTAGTGAAACTCGGTATTGCTTATAACTCACGCTATCAAGAAAGGTTACTCTAGCATGCAAAAAAAGCATAGAATAGTGTTTGTGTATACTGTAAACTAATACAGTGTTGTGTATAGCGCAAGAAAATCTTGGTGTAGCGTACAACATAAGACATCAAATTAATTAAAAATAATATTTCTCCTAAAATCTCTGGGTGTTACATTCTACCCCCCATAAATTGAATTTCGCCCTCAAAATTATTCAGGGTTATAAATCGTTTACAAATTGAAAGTTTCATTTGTAGAAACCCACATCATAAAAGAAATACAACAACTTAATTTTAAAAAGTAATGTATGAAATGTAACAGTTACCCAGATTAACTCATCACTGGGTTTCCACATAAGAGAACATAGGTGAAAGTATGGATATAAAAGAAAAATATAACCATCATGTTATGATAGAGAGTGGTAGATGAAATAGATATAAAAAATCCAACAATCACAAAGCCATAAATTTGTGATGATTTAAGGTACCATCTGATTCATCGGATATAAAGACACTAGGAAAACATTTTTGGTTTTCATGATCATTTCCCTAAAGTAGAAGAATTTGAATTAGAAGAAATACTTACTTGATTATTGTACAATCACACCGTTGGTCATTCCTTGAACAATCTCCACTTCATATCTTAATGAAATGAAGTTTAATATGTCATTTGTGAAGTGTTAACAGATAATGTGATAGAATGGTGGGTCATTCTATCTATCTCTAAAAAAAGGTTAGAAAAAGTTATTAAATATACATAAGTCCATCTATAGTGAGATTAATCATATATGGTTCCTAAAATGGATGTAAACTTCGTATATCATACCACACAATAAATATAAACTAATTTATACTAACCAAGGACTTATTGTAGGCCAGTGGTAGGAGATAATGGCCTGTCGCACAATGGCTGTAGGTTCGATTCCCGCAACCTTGTCTGACGCGACGGGTTGTCGCTCGTTCTACAGGTTGTCCCTTTTCTTAAACTATACTATTATAACATTCCAAAAATAAAATAAAATAAAAATTCTAGCCTTAAACAATATTATCTGATGTTCAACTTAATCCATTCCAACCTTAAGACTTATCCAAAATACTTCTTTCCAAACACATAGTATAAAGAGAACAATTACTAAAAAGGTCATATAACAAGCACATGAATACCATAATTTATCCCTCATATATCACAAGATATATCTTTTTGGTCACATTCCAAACATGTGATTACCTTAATCATGTATTCTTTTTGAAAAATTTATTACCATAGAACCTTATTGAAAACATGAATGCTATCAAAAGTTAACTCTTTCCAAATACCAAAATCCCAAAAATTATATATACTCAAACTGTGATATCAATTTTTCCTTATCTCAATCATGAGCTCATGAACACTATCAAACATATTATTTTCTTCTTATCCCTTCATTATGTGCATATCATATTATTTCCAAAAAATATTTCAATCACTTTACATGGTTACTGATACCATATTTTTATGGAAAATCACAATGGACCAATACATAGATATTCCAATATTCCATAAAAGTACCTCGACAGCATTATTCGTGAATACCAATACATAAACACTTCAATCCATCCTCTTCAATTATTTTCATTGAATAAGGTTTTCCTTGATTTATAATTAACCTCTTAGGTCAGGGCATTGAGTTGGTTAATGCCCAAGTTCTCCACAGATAAGACATTGAACTCCATAATAGTTTGTCACTCCATGAACCTTCTCTCCACACAGATAACATCTCCCCCTCCATTTGATGCATTCATCAAGGTTATTCTTCCCTTCATTAGAAATCTCAATCTTCCTTTCTCTATGCTCCTCACCACGCGACAATGCATAAAATTCCATCTTCCTCTTATTTGATAAATTCAGAATACAACTAAAGTTCACCTTGTTAATCATATATCACGATGACTGATTCATCATAATCACAAAATCATTATTTCTAGGCATTACGTAATTTCGTTGATCATAGTCACCAATTTTTCCATTGGATTCAATGTTGACCCAATTCCTTCTTGTTCCCTCCATTGACTAAAACCAAAAACCATGGTGTAAGAAATACTTGAAATAACATAGAACCAAATAATCATAAAAAGTCACTTATGGGATGTCTAACTTATCACACATTCTTTAATCCATGACACCCTAGGTTCACCCTAGGTTATTCATGATCGTCAACATAATTATAGGCCTGTAACCTATTGTTATACTAACCCTTAGGGACATCCCTAGACATACCTTTGAAATATCTGTAGGGATTTCACTAAATTTTTTGCATCCTAGTTTCCAAACGTTAACTAAACCATCGCTCTGATAACAACTGTAGAGACCTGAATCTTGACGTACATGGATATTAATTTACTTTTGGGGAATACTTAATACATAACAAGAAAAATGCCCAAATACCATATTATTTTAGTGTCTTTGGAAACTTAGAACATAATTTTCTAGTCATGGTGAAAGATCTTCAACATCTCCCATAATGATCTTATTCTTTTTTTCATACCTAAAACCATTCTTTAAATCCTGGGGAAAAGAAAACATATAAAGGGTGAGATCAAATACTTAGTATGGGTAAGAATGGAGAAAATAAAACAAACCATATACATTTGAATTTAAAAACATGAACATATTGTTTAAACATCAAAATATTGATCAATGACATAAAACATGGCAGTAACTAAGGAATAGATCATAATGGAACATCAATCATGATAAAATAACATGGGAATAAAACATGTAATTTGGGAAAACCATTAATCACATGATATGATTTCCATAGTATCCAAGGTATTTGTTGGGAAAAAATCCCTCAAGGTATCATTGAAGCATTTTTTCGGTGATTGTGTTTGTTGACCAAGTGGACATATGTGTTGTGATTATTAACAAAGTAAACCATGACATACAAATTTGATGACAAAGGGGATTTCATGGTGGCATGTTGAGTCAAGAGCTATGGTTAATGATCACTGTCTGATTCAAGAACGTCGACAAAGTAATGGATGATCTAGAGGTGGTACAAAAAGTGCAGATAGAAGGTGGCACCATTTTTCAGTGTTTTCCAAATTATTGGGCCTGAAAATTGACAAATGAAGAAAAGTGGTTTTTGGCAAAGGGACTTTTGTGTCTTATACCTGAAGGATAGGAAACCTGTGCACCACATGTTTTTCAAGATCAGGACATCAAAATATGGAAATGTTATAAGGGTTGCGCAAGTTTTATGTTTGGTCGCGCAAGTGATTTTCGCGGTAGAGACTTGCGTGTCGAAACTTTCATGCTGAGGGGAGACTTGAACATCATCGCGTAGGGTGTCCAAATGCATATAAATATAGGTCTACCCCTCCTCATTCGGTGTAGAGTTCAACACTTAGAAAAATTAGAGCTCCCATTGTGCAGGTGTGGTGGTCGTGCATGTGGTGGGTGGTCACGTAAATAGTGGTTGTGTGCCAAGTGATAGTTTCTCATCCAAGGTGTTCTAGATGAGGAAGGAAGAGAGTCTCACAAGTTATAAGTTGAAGAGGGAAGTGTCGTGCAAGTGTTTTGGTGACACTAGCGTGCCAGATTTTGAAGAAGTTCGAAAATTGTTGTTTGCATGCCAATATTGGTTTGGGCATAAAAGTTTGTGCATCGTGCAAGTTTAGAGTTGGAGAAGCTTGTGTCGCGCAAGTGGTTGAGGTGGACTTGCATGCCGAGACTTGCGTGCCATCTTAGAAAAGAGAACCAAGTAAGGTTTCTTTCTAGAAATGATTCAGGGCAGCGTGGAAGCTGGAAGATTACCTGATATCTTTGGTGCAAAGTTAGATTCATCTATGGGTGAAAGTTGGACGTCAACAGAGCATCTACATACAACAGAGGATTCATTCATTAGTGATAATGAAGAGGCCTACAGGTCTTTAAACTGTGAGTGGATCCTTTCAAGAGCAGTGAGAAATGGAAGAGGAAGAAGGTGATCCTCTCCACCGACAGTGATCCAGAGAGAGAGAAATAGGGAGTGACCCTTGGGAAAGTAGTGAGCTAACCCTAAACATTGTAAAGGCAGTGATCCTGGTAATAGAAGTGATCTATCCCAAACTTTGTAAACACCAGTGAACTTTAGTGGATTTGGTACAGCGGCACATTGACATTGTATGCTCCTTGGACATAGCCCAGTGAGTGTGAACCATGTAAAAATATCAGTGTCTGCCTGGTTGCTTCCCTTCATTGCATACAAGGCATAATCATCAGATAAGGATGAAAAGAAGTGGTCATAATTAACACACAAGAGAAAACAATGTGACCCTTGTAATAAAAAGTTCAAGATCTAGTGGGTCAAGAAGAATTTAGAAAATGAATATCCATACCCTGATTCACCCCCCCCCCCCTCAGGGTATATAGGCCCCTTTTGGTCCTCAAAATTGGTATCAGAGAGAGGTTTATTTTATTAGATTTGTTTTCTCTAACTTGTTCTGCTCTTATCTCGGTATGCCATGGAAAAGGGAAAAACATCAAATAAGAATCATAAGTCAAGTGATATCCCTCAATGTGGAAGTGTTTATGGGAAAAGTGTGATTCAACTAAAAGAATCAAACAGCTTACTAAAGGAAGTACTGGATGAATCCGATAGGGAAAATATTTATTCACTCAATCATGAAATAGGAACGAGTGATGTATATGAAATTCAATGTGATATAGAAACAACTGATGATGATGAAGTTTCAAGAACAATGTCATGAGTGGAAGTTGTCCATAAAACAAAGGAATTGGATCAGAAGTTGAGTGAAGAGATTAAATCTAATGATATTCAGATCCAACCAGTGGAAACTGAGATCAATAAGCTATGAGATTTGAATCAAAGGCTTATTGATGTAGCTATTGTTCTAAGGGAGAAGAATGATTCTCAAGATGAAGAACTGTGAAAGAGATCAAAAAAGGTAGAAAAATCAAAAGCTGATGTCAAGGGAAAGAATCCGGACTCAGATGAGATTCAAAATTTGAAATCCTGAAATGATGATCTAACTACACATCTATCAGAACTACTTTAGAAGAATAAAAGTCTACAGCAAGATAATACATGTTGTTATGATTCTATTCCTAAAGAAAAATTGAATGTAAAGGATAAAAGTGAAATGGTGGATAAGATGACACGTGAATTGGAAGTTGAGATGAGGAGAGGAAAGGTTCTCAAGAAATAACTTGATTCTCAAATTGAATCAAGAGATAAAGAGACTCAAAATCTATAGGAGGAAATAGAATCATTCAAGAAAGAAATGGAGAAATCTAAATCCAAAGACAAGCCCAAGTTAAAGGATGCACTACACTTACTATTTGATTATCCTTCAACAAGTAATGATAAAATGAAGAACAAATATGCTATTTCTGAAGAGAAAAAATAGAATATTATGTCATCTCAGAGACCATATAGTTTTGGAAAAACTGGCATTGGATTTGATGAACTCTCTCTCATACATGACAGAAAGAGAGTCGTGAATAGTTCTAGAAGTAGAGAAAATCTTGTAGGTACTGGGGAAAGGCCTAAGAGGACAGTTATAAGAACTAGTAATGACATGTTCTATTTTTTCATGATTCATGGACACACATGAAGCTTCTGTTTAGAGGATCAAGAATACATTTTAGGATGAGAAGACAAAAACTATAATAAATCTAAGAATAAAAATAATCATCAAGTGAAATTAGAGAGAATAGTCTCTCCAAGGAAAACATTCATCAGAAGCAATTACTGTGGAAGAATGGGAAACACTACGAGTATGTGTCAGGAAGCTCAGGAGCTCAGTATCATAGGAAGAACTCAAGCTTCATCAGTATCTCAGCTGAGAGATAACGAAATGAGGTATGCCTTTAATGAAAGATGTTTCATATGTTCTAATCATGGGCATTTGGAAAGATATTGCAGTAAGAAGAACTCAAGGAAGGAAAAGGAACTCGAAAGGAGATTCGTGACTCCAGTAATGCATAATGAGAAATTATACACTAGGAGACAAAGTTTCAAGTTTAAGAATAGGCCTATAGCCTCAGGGGAATCATGTGGAGCCGAATGAAAGGTTTATCAGTCATCTCCTCTATCATACTCGCAAACGCCCTCTAAAAAAGAACATGAAAAAATCTGGAATAAAAGGGAGAAAATACTTCTGTTGTGAGTAATAAGGATGTATAATTAGTGGAGGACTCACCACCAGTGAAAAAGAGTGTGGTGACTCAGATATCTGATAAAAGAAAGATGAACAAAGAATGCATTGACAAATTCGCATGTTGTGATTCGTAGCGAGAAGTGGAAGAAAGAGAAAGACCCCTGCAATGGTGGAAGAAGAAAGGGAAGATGCCAAACAGAGAGATTCCTACCCATATATGGAATCAAGGGAAGTTGAATATTGGTGGTACATCAAAGAATGAAATGTATAATAGTGGGTTTAAATCCCAAATGATGATAAAGGCCAATCCTGCAGAATCTACATATCAGAGAAAGACTCAGCATGTGGGTAATGAATCCTTAGTCATGAGGACAGAGTAGTTAAAGCTTTCTAGGAAGCTAGAAGAAGCATGGAAAGAGTGTGATTCTCTACAAGAAAGAATCAAAGGGTTGACCCATCAGGATCAACCACTATCATCATCTTGAGGATTCCAAAAACTACCCCTCTCCCTATGTATATAAATGTTGTTAACTAATGATTCAAGTGTTTCAGGTTTTAGGGAGATACGATCCAAGGGGAAGTGGAATCTAAATATGAAAAGTGGAGAAGTAATATGCTTTTGGGTTTTGATTGACTCAAATCATGTACCAATGTTGATGAAGAAAGGGGAAAACAGAGCATAATAGGAATTGATTTTGTTATTAACTTTTTCTCTTGTTTCCTACACAGAGTGCCAACTCAGTAGGCTTAGAGATTTTGTTAGTGGCTCAATGCTGAGTGAAAGATGAGAATAAATGATGCAGTAGAAGAAGAATTTTTATGGGTCTAAATAGTGGGCCTAACCCCAGGAATTGTTGCATAACAATGGGGGATCATTCATTAACAAAATCGGATGCAAGATCCATCAAGGCATTGGATGTCTCAACATAGGTGTTTTCTATCGAGAGAAGGCATATTGCCGAAGAAGCAGCAAAAATAATGCATCTCATAATTATCTATTTTGTTCTAACAATGTGGTATCAACTAACTGTTTTTAGGATACCAAGAAGCTGTGAGAAAGTATCAAAAATGTTTCAACAAGAAGATCAGAAAATTAGTTGAAAGGAATGATGTCATTGAAAAATGACATAGTGACAAGTTTTCGGTTGAAATTGAGGATGTGGTAAGAGACTCAGGGAGAAGTAGAAAAAGACAATTCAGAATCATATACAGATAATGAACCTGAGGAATTCAATTCTATATCATTATTAATGTTGAAGAGTCATGCTACAACTGAACATGAAAATCATAATTGGTAATTAGACATGGGAGATTGTTTCGAGGACATCAGATAAGAATGTCATCAGGAGTAAATGGGTCTATCGAAACAATATGAATGAAGATGGCACAATGATTTGAAATAAAGCATGACTAGTGTGCAAGGGGTACTCCCAGATATAGGGAATTGATGTTGGTGAGACATTTGCACCAGTTTCAAGGCAGCAGACAATCAGATTATTCCTAGCCATTGCAGTGCAAGGCAGTTCAAAGTTTTCTAGATGGATATCAAATCTTAATTCTTGAATGGGATTCTAGAGGAAAAGTTTATATTGAGAATCCATATGGTTTTCTCATTCTTAAGGATGAGAACAAGGTTTGTCGGCTGAAGAAGGCGTTATATGGTTTTAATTATGTACCGAGAGCATGAAATATTCATTTCTTAATACAAATATTCCATGGAGGTTCTGAGAAGATTTGGAATGGAAAATTCGTAGGAGATGAAAACACCGGTTGAGACCCGGATGAAATTATCAAATGATGAGGATGGAGAGGCTGTTAATATCATAGAATATAGTCAAATCATTGGAAGTCTATTGTACTTAACTGCAACAAGGCCTGGAACTATTTTCACCACATGCCCAGCAGCAAGATATCTGAGTAATACCAAGTAAAGACACATGCTTGCAGTGAAAATAATACTTTGTTATATCAAGGTCACGGTGGATTTCGGCTTGACATATACTGACAAATCTCATACAGAGTTATTGGGATATACTGAAGCAGACTAGGTCGATTCAGCGGATGATAGAAAATCAATGTCAGGTGGTGAATTCTATCTTGGTGGATTGTGTATTTCTTGGCTAATAAAGAAGAAAGATTTCATTTCATTGAGCACTGTGGAAGCTGAGTATATTGCAGCCACTCAATCAGGCACACAGTTATTGTGGATGAAGCAGCAGCTTGAAGATATGGGAGTTTAAGTGAAGTCTTCGATTGGAATCCAATGTGATAACTCAAGTGATATAAATCTCAGCAAAAATCTCGTCCATCACTCATGGACAAGTCACATTGAGATAAATTATCATTTTATCAAGGAGAAAGTTGATAAAGGAATCATGAAGTTGGAGTATGTGCCTATAGATCTACAGGTTGCAGAAATTTTGACAAAGGCCTTACCCAAAGAAGCTTTTGAGAGGCATCGAATAGAGATGGGAGTTCAGTCGACTCTCAGCACTTAAAAGAGTGTGGATGTGGGACCCTAACCCCTCTCCTCGAGGTATGATGTGTTTTTCCCTAATGTACTGATATGTGTTCTATACTCTGTTACAGACTGTATAGGAGTGACCTTTGGGTTCATTTATAAAGGGGGAGAAAATAGTGATTGATCAAGGGAGGGATAGTGTGCCTATTTGACAAATCATGGATGATATGGGGAGAAGTAGACAGGTGGAGCAACGAGATAGGGGGAGAAATGTGAAAGGGGGAGAGTATTAAATTTGATGATGCTAGAAGTGATCGATCAAAGAATAGATATCACGAAAGCTGAGGATCGTGATAAAGGTAGAAGAGTGGTGTTGGAATGCAGCAATAATATTTCCAAAAATTGGTATCATTTTGGTGTCAATAGTGGGTGTTAGAGTTGAAGTGATTCATTGATGAACATTTCATTTACTCTTTTTTCTCATGTCGAGCATTGCTCATATGGGCTTACAGTATGTGTTGAGTAAATCCTTGATCTCTATCGAAATCGCAATAGAAGAATGGTGGATAAATAATTAACGATGTATATTTTTATGGAAGAATTTTCAACAAACCCAAAGGGGGAGATTGTTGGGGAAAATCCCTCAAGGTATCATTGAAGCATTTTTGAGGTGATTGTGTTTTTTTACAAAATGGACATCTGTGCTGTGATTTTTGATAAAGCAACCCATTACATAAAAATTTGTTGACAAAGGGGATTTTATGTTGGCATATTTAGTTCAAGAGCTATGATTAGTGATCAGTGTCTAATTAAATAACAACGACAAAGGAATGGATGATCTGGAGGCAGTACAAAAAGATCAGATACAAGGTGGCACTGTTTTTCAGTGTTCTCCAACTTATTGGGCCTAAAAATCGACAAATGAAGAAAAGTGGTTTTTGGAAAAGGGACTTGCGCATAGTGTACTTTAAAGAGAGGAAAATTGCTAGCCACATGTTTTTCTAGATTAGTACATCAAAATATGAAAAAGGGATAAGGTTCTCTCAAGTTTTCTATTTGGTCGCGCAAGTGATTTGTGCGGCAGAGACTTGCATGCCGAAACTTGCGCGTCGAAGGGAGACTTGTGCACGATCACGTAGGGTGTTCAAATGCCTATAAATACAATTTAACCCCTCCTCATTTGGTGTATAGTTCAACACTTAGAAAAATCAGTGCACCCATCACATAGGAGTGGTGGTCGCGCAAGTGGTGTATGGTCGCGCAAGTAGTGGTTGTGCGCTAGGTGATAGTTGCACATCCAAGGTGGTTTGGGTGAGGAAGGAAGAGAGTCGCGCAGGTTTTGAGTTGAAGAAGGCAGTGTCGCACAAGTGGTTTGGTGACACTTGCATACTAGATTTTGAATAAGCACAAAAATTGTTGGTTGTGCGCCAATATTGGTTTGGGCCTAAAAGGTTATGCATCGTGCATGTTTGGAGTTGGAGAAGCTTGTGTCACGCAAGTGGTTGAGGTAGACTTGCACACCAGTTTTGACTTGCACACCAAGAATTGCATGCCGGCTTAGAGAAGGGCTCCAAGTAAGGTTGATTTATGGAAGTGTTTCAGGGCTGTGTGGAAGCTAGAAGATTTCCCGATATCTTCAGTGCAAAGTGAGATTCATCTACGGGTGAAAGTTGGACTTCAACAGAGCATCAACATAAAACATAGGATGCATTCATTAGTTATAATGAAGAGACCTATATGTCTATAAACTATGAGTGGATCCTTTCCAGAGCAGTGAGAAAAGGAAGAGTAATAAGGTGAACCTATCCACTAGCAGTGAGCCAGAGAGAGAGAAACAGGGAGTGATCCTTGGGAAAGCAGTGAGCTGTCCCTAAACATTGTAAAGGCAGTGAGCCTGGAAATAGAATTTATCTATCCTAAATTTTTAAACAGCAGTGAGCTTTAGGGGATTTGGTACAGTGGCACATCTCTATTGTATGCTCCTTGGAAATAGCCCAGTGAGGGTGAACCATGTAAAACTTCTATGTTTGTTTGGTCGCATCCCTACCTTGCATACAAGGCAAAATCATCAGATAAGGAAGAAAAGAAGTGGTCATAATTAACACAAAAGAGAAAAAAAAATCAACCTTGTAATAAAGAGGTCATGATCTTGTGGGGAAGGAAGAATTTAGAAAATGAATATGCATACCCTGATTCACCCCCCCCCCCCCCCCCCTCTCAGGGTATATAGGCCCCTATTAGTCCTAACAGCATTGCTTCCAAGACCATCCTAGTGGAAAAATTCCCTTACTGAATCGAGTTCAGTCCTCGTTCTAGTCCTATATCACTGAACTGAATTAACTTACCATTCTTTCCTTGTCTATCTCATGAGATATAAATCTTTACCCAATCCATTTGAGGGAGATATAGGTCCCACCCATCTCAAAATGAAATCATTCTTACATGGGCCACAACATAAACATAAATCATTCATCATAACCTAATGAATAAAATGGGTTTCATAAACATCATCCCATCATAACATAATACATATAAAACAAATGCATATAATTTCATCATAAGAAAATTGAAACCATGTAAATCATTGATTCATTATACTTGAAACATACACATAGGAAATTATGTCATCTTATATGGAAAATGGTTTTGATAAAACACTTGAAATGAATTCTTGAGGAAAATATCCTTTCTTTTTTAAAATCATTTTCTTTTCATAAAATTCCATGCAATTTTAAAAGAAAATGATTTCGTTGAAAATAGTAATGAAATTTTTTATATGAAGCTTTATTGAAATAATTCATTATGAAATCGTAAAAATCCGTTCATGCCATATAAGTTAAAAAAACATTTTCCCCGTACTTTTGCTGGAAAAGTCAAAAAGTTCCTCGTTTGGTAAACAAAAGAAATATTCCTTCCATAACACAATGTAAAAGTAAAAGATGGGTAAACATGACTTTAAAAATACATGTAAGAATATTAAACACTTTATGGGAAACATTTTTATGGACATGGATTAAAATATAACCCCAGTAAATACTTACGTATAAGCAATCTCAGATAAAAATGAGATTTTCCAAATTATCCCATACCTTAGGTCTGATATGCTTTGTACATATCCGAACCTCATGTATAATGATTTAAATAATGTAATTGACTTATTACAGAATCATAGTCATTATTATGATATCATATATGATTCACTTAGGTCTTTATATTACCCGTTCATTTGTCAATTCCATGATAAAGCAATGTTTTGGGTAATATTCGTTTCATTTATAGTACGTGTTTGGACTTGTTGTTCATGATATTATTATTAATTATATCATGATTTACTTACTTCCAGATTTTAAAACATGATTTATATGTCATATATATTCATTATATATAAATATATAATAGATTGATGAATGAAATGAAACACAACGTTCATGGAGACGGTAGGCCGTACGTACGCATGAACGCTGTTTTCCTTTCCTTATTGAATTGAATGGAAGTAAGTATGTGACATATTTATATAAATAAATAAATATAGTAGTATTATTATAACATATATATAATTATTATTCATTATATATACTTTATAATCATTCTTGAATGGTTAACATGGAAATGAATCTCATCGCGTCGTGGAGACGGTAATCTGTACGTACGCACGAGCGATGATATCATTCCCATAATTATTGAATGGAATTGGAGTGGATGATATAATATCTCAGAATCTGTATGATGTTATAATAACCATATATAGTTATTATTTACACCATTATACCCATCCAAGTAAGGTGGTGGTGGAAAAACATATTACACCACGGCGTGGAGACGACATTCCGTACGTATGCACGCGCAGTGATTTCATTTTCCGTAGGATGGATAGAAGGTGGAATGGAGTTGTTTAATATTTATAATAATATATCAGTATATTAGTGATACTGATTTTATTTATTTATAATGATACAACTAATGAAGAAGAAGTTGAAGAAGAAAGAAACTTGAGAGAATCGGTAGAAGATATTACCTCTTCTTCGACGCACTTCTTTTAATCTTCCTCTTAAGGCACTAGAGTTGGAATTTTAAAGAGACCAGAACCTCTATAATATTACTAGAGAGGTTTTGAAGAGAAATTGTTAGGGGTTTTCTGAGCATGAAGGCTCAAAATTGTGTGAATAGGAGAGGGAGGAGGTGCCCTTTTATAAGGGAGGAGAGGGGTGATTTAAGAAAAACATAAAATATTTTTTATAATAAAGTCATATTTAGTTTATAATAGCTCCAAATTGATTTATTTATAAGATAAAGTGGGTATGGGTAAAAATCCTTCCAAACAATAGGTTTTAGAAAAGTTTAGGTTACTATTTTTACCTTATAATTTAGATTTAACTCTAAGTTAAATAATTTTACCTTTACCGTGTCTTCTTGTTTTCTTACACTATATGGTTAATAACCATAATATAAAAGCCAAACGAACCCCAAGTGGTTAATTATTAATATATATAACCTTATATAAGTCATTTGGACGAACCTTAGATTTTTAGGAATAGAATATCAATTAATAATATAATATTTGCTTTAAAAACTATTTTATGTCAATTTTGACAATATTTGGTAATTGATTTTTGTGAAAATCATAACAGCATGATTAGTTCGAAAAAAGTTAATTAAATAAATAATAATATGTCATATTAACCTATAAAATTAGATTAATTCCTAAAAAGTCTCAAATTATATTTATTTTGTACATACGAAACATATTTTACAAGACTTTCAAGGTATGCTTCCGGAATTATTATCCAACCTGAGAGTAAGATCAATCGATTCTTTAGTGGCTTAAAACCAAGTCTTTGAAGGGAGTTAGACATAAGGGACTTCAATATCTATGAGAATGTTTTTCGATGTGCTCTCAAGGTTGAGATAGATATTGGAGTAATCTATCAGTCATATGGGTTTGATAAGAAGAGGAAAATGGAATTCAAAGGGAAATCTATAGACCACATTAAAAAGAAGATGAGTTTTCCCTTATGCTCAAAGTGTGGAATGAAACATGGAAGTAATTGTATTAAGGGGTCAAGTTAATGTTTCAAATTTCGAAAAGAAGTTCATCGGGCATTTGAATGCCACAATGATGGGAAAAAGATGCCTAGTGATGCGAGAAAAGAAAAGGCTACACAGAATGCACCTCCTACACTTAAATGTTACAAGTGCAAGGAAATGGGGCATTATGCTAATCAATTCCATAATCCAAGGGTTGTTGATGATGATCGATGTCAACAAACTCTTAAGGAAAATGAAAAAAGAAAGTCACATGCGATCACTGTTGGAGATGTTGAGTATGAAAACAATGTAGTGGAATGATTATGTGATTATGTAACGAGATTCCGAAATAATGTTGTGAAATATCATTTATAGTATTGTAGAATATTGGAAAATCTATGTATTGGTCTATTGTGTTTTTCCATAATAATATGGTACCGGTAGCCATGAAAAGTGATTAAAATATTTTTGGAAAGTAGATGATATGAACATAATGAAGGTATAAGAAGAAAATAATATATTTGATAGTATTCATGAGCTCATGACTGATATAAGGACAAAGTGATATCATGGTCTGATTATATAGAAATTTTGGGATTTTGGTATGTGGGAAGAGTTAGCTTTTGACAGCATTCATGTTTCCACTATGTTTCAATGGGTATTCATTTTTCAAGAGAATACATGATTAAGGTATTCACATGTTTGGAATGCGACCAACAAGATATACCGTATGATAAATGATTGTATTCACATGCTTGTTATGTGACCTTTCAAGTAATCATTTTCTTTATACTATGATATTGGACATATGTATTTTGGATAATCTTGAAGATTGGAATGGATTATGTTGGACATCATATAGTATTATTTACGGATACAACTTGTTTTTCGATATTATTTCTGGAATGTTATAATAGTATAGTTTTAGAAAAAGGATAACCCATCGGAAGAGCGAAAACCCGTCACGTCAGACAAGGCTGTGGGAATCGAACCCACAACCGGAGTGGAATAGGCCTTTATCACCTACCATTTTCCTACATGAAGTCCCTAGATTGTATAAATTAGTTTTATTTTATTAAGAGGTATGATAGATGAAGTATAAGTCCATTTTTGGAGCCATATACGATTAATCTCACCATAAGATGGACTTATGTATATAACTATTGCTAACCTTATGTTTGGGAAAGATGGAATGAACTATCATTATATCGTATGATCTTCTAAAACTTCACGGAATACAAATTCAATATCATTTCTTTAAAAGATGAAGTGTAAATTGTTAAAGGCACAAACAACATTGAGATTGTACCAAAATCAAGTAATTATTTCTTTTAATTCTTCAACCTTAGGGAAATGGTCTTGAAAACCAAAAATGTTGTCCTAATACCCTCATATCTGATGAGTAAAGTGGCACCTAAGATCATCAAAAATTTATGGCTTTGTGATTGTTGGATTTTTCATAGCCGTGTTCTCTACCACTCTCTATCTGAACTTTATGGTTATATTTCTCTTCCATATCCATATTTTCCCCTATATTATCCTATGAGGAAACCCACTGATGAGTTACTTTAGGAATTCATTATATTTCTAAAATTTCTTTTTAAAATGATGATTTAGTATTCCTTTTTACGATGTGGGTTTCTATGAAAGAAATGTTCAAGTAGTAAACCATTTATATCCCCAACGAATTTCGAGGGTGAAATTCATTTTAAGGGGGGTAGAATGTTACACCCCAAGATTTTATGAAAAATATTCTTTTAATTTCATTGATGACATTTTTTTATGCTACACCAAAATTATCTTGGGCTGTACGCAACACCATATTATCTTATATTATTCACAAACACTATTCTTGACTTGTGTTACACGCAAGAGCAACCTTTCTCAATAGCGTGTGTTGTACGCAATACTGAGTTTCACTAAAAATTGATATATTGTTATAATATTATTATGAACTAGCTTTTATGAATAGTAGTAACTAAATTTTGAATTTTATGACATTATAATTCATCTTACACAATATATAGAACATGGTATGAGAACGAAATAAATTTTTCGGGTAAAATAAGTATTTTTCAAAAAATGCAGTTTTGTCGCCTTTTAATGGCGCACCAAATTAAATTTAGTTTTTGACATGTTTATAAGTACAATTTGAAAAAAATAAAATTCTTATTTTGAATCAGGATATAAAAATTTACATTGGATAATTTTTTGATATTTTTCTGATAAGTTTCTTATTTTGATGAATAGTAAAAATACGCTAAATTTTAATTAAAAACTACTTTTTTCATAGAGATAATTTATATAGTTAAATTATAATATTGAATGGTTTTAAAGTATAAATAGAATATATTTTTACCATTTATATAATTTAATTCATTAGAATTAATTTTACACTGAATTCATAAGTAAAAACATTTCAGTCTTTTGCAACGTTTTAACTTTTTAAACCCATTTTCTCAACAGCGGGATCAATTTTATATTAAATACTGAAAGTTTTGTGTTTTAAATTTGGAAAAATGGATTCCATATTTGGAATCAGTATGTACAAATTATGTTAATAAGATACTTTTTATTTTTGGGCAATATGAATTATAACTACGATAAATTTTATTTACCGTAGTTAAAGGTAAATCAGGTAATTAACGGTAAATATAATATTATAAAATTACCCTAACACTTGTATTAATATAATTGGATGATTATTTTTTCCCTAAATCATACTTGGGTCGAAATTTAATCTAATGTAACCCACTTGTATTTGATTAAGACCTTTTATTTATTTTATTTAAAGGAAATTGAAATATGTCTCACTCAAACTTTAATAATTAGATTATTTTTAATATAATGTTATACAGAATATAAATTGAATTATAAATACTCATTTTAAAGATTAAATTTTTTTATTTATCATGGTAATTTAGTAGTCGTTTTTAAGAAAGATTTAATTACCTTAATAGCTTATACATTAATGATATAGAAATTATTTATTTAGTGAAAAATCATTAATATAGTGTTATTAAAATAACAATATCTATAAAAAGGACCATAAACTTGACCAAACATTGATGGTCGAGTATATCAATACCCTAATCATCCAAGGGTCGATTTTTGGACCCTTTGGAGACTTATAAAACGGATTAGGACATTTATATTATTTTATTTTAAATGACGTCAAAGAGGTCACCTTCATAATTTAATAAATATAAGAATTTAAATGTTGTGATTTTAAGATGATAAATTTGAGTTAAAATATTATAATGAAAGTTATTATATTTATATTCAACATAGAATTTTATTTTTAATTTTTATGCAACAAATAAGTATATTAAATAATTATAGAAAAATGATGTGGTAATTATTTTATTAAGAGATATACCAAATAAATGGTTTTAAAAATACTAAACTAAATAATATATGAACAAATTCATGTTCCCCATGAATTTTTTTGATTAATATAAAATTTTATGAATCTATTATATATTTTTGTTTGAACATATATTTTTCATTGTTTTTATTTAATTTCAAATAATGAATAGTGCGAAAATTGATACTATTGATATTTTATAAAAATAACGTATTATTAAATTATTTAAAAATCACAAAATATTAAAAAACTACAAATTCAAAATTATATGGTTGAAAAGGTTATAAAGTTTCCAATTATGTTAAATTAACAACATTTAAGTATGTATTTATAACAATTTAAAATTTAGAATTTTATTACCACAAATAAAATTAAATATATTAAATAATGATAAATAAAGTTGATAAGGTTAAAAATAAACATAAAACAATTCTAAATTTTATTGGTTGATTATATTACAACCCTATATCATCTTATATTCGAATTCAATCAATTTTGGAGGTTTCTAAGTGAGGTTTCATTTTATTATTAATTAATATTTTTAAGGTTTCCAAAAGTGCCCCTCTCCTCTTCTATATAAGGGCACTTCCTTCCCTCTCCTCTTCACTCCATTTTGAGCCTTCAAGCTCGTCCAAACCTTGAAAATTTCTCTTCTCATCCTCTCTAGTTATATTATATAGGTTCTAATCTTCTCAAAAGACCAACTCTAGTGCCTCAAGTGGAAGCTTAAAAGAGGTGCGTCGAAGAAGAGGTAATCTGTTCTACCCATTCTTTCAAGTTTCTTTCTTCTTCAACTTATTCTTCTTTAGTTTTTTCATTATAAAGTAATAACATAAGTATCACTAATATACTAATATTTTATTATAAATATTAAACAAACCTATTTCACCTTCTATTCATCCTACGGAGAATGAAATCACCGTGCGTGCGTACGTACGAAATACCATCTCCATGCCGTGGTGTAATCTGTTTTCCACCACCACCTTACATTGATGTGTATGATGGTGTAAAGAATAACTATATATGGTTATTATAACATCATAATTATTCTGAGATATTATACCATCCACTATAATTCTATTCAATAATTATGGTAATGATATCATCGCTCGTGCGTACATACAGACTACCGTCTCCACAAACGCAATGAGATTCATTTTCCTTGATTAACCATTCAAGTATGATTATAAAGTATATATAATAAATATTCATGAAATATATTACATAATAATGCTACTGTATTTATGTACATATAGGTTACATTTACTTAATTCCATTCAATTCAATAAGGAAATGAAAACAGCGTTAATGCGTACGTACGACCTACCGTCTCCATGAATGGTGTATTTCATTCCATTTATCGATATATCATATATATTTATATAATGAATATAAATTATATATAAACCATGTTTTACATTTTTTAATTACGTAAATCAGGATATTAGTAATAATACTAAGAACAACAAATCAAAATACGTACGATAAATGAAATGATTTTACCCAAAACACTGCTTTAACATGGAATTTACAAAAGAACAGGTAATATAAACTCATAAATGAACCATATATAATATTGTAACAATGAATATAATTCTATAATAAGTCAATGAAATTATTTAAATAATTATACAGGAGGTTCAGATACATACTAAGCATATCAGACATAAGGTAAGGGATAATTTTTCAAATCTCATTTTTATCCGAGATTGCTTATACCTAAGTATTTACTAGGGTTATGTTTATCATCCATGTCCATGTTTTCTAAAAATGTTTTTATAAAATGTTTAATATTATTCCATGTATGTATAATGTAATTTTTACCCTTTTTTACTTTTTACAACATTGTTTGGAAGGAATATTTCCTTTGGTTACCATATAAGGTACTTTTTGACTTTTCCGGCAAAGGTACGAGAAGAATGTTTTTTTAACTTATACAGCATGAATGGATGTTTATGGTCTCATAATGACTTATTTAAATGAATATTCCTCTATAAAATTTCATGATTATTTTCAAAAAAATCCTTTTCTTTTAAAATTTCATGGAATTTTACAGGGCTTGCAGGTAGGGATCTGGATTTATCATCCAACCTGAAAGTAAAGTTAATCGATTCTTCAGTGGCTTAAAACCAATTCTTCTAAGGGCATTAGTGATAAGAGACTTCAGTAGCTATAAAGAAATTGTGCGTTGTGATATCAAGGTAGAACTGGAAGTTGGTGTTACATATCCATCTCATGGTTTTGACACGAAATGAAAGATGGAGTTCAAGGAGAAATCTCATAACAATGGTGAAAAGTAGATGAATCTTTCTTTATGCTCAAAGTGAGGAAAGAAGTATGGTGTAGATTTTCTAAAAGGTGATAGAAAATGTTTTAAGTGTGTAAAAGAAGGTCATCGAGCAGTTGAGTGTCAAAGTAATGGGAAAAAGGTAGCTAATGATTTGAATAGAGAAAATATTACAAAGAACGCTCCACCAACACTTC
This sequence comes from Viscum album, assembly GCA_963277665.1. NCBI lineage: Eukaryota > Viridiplantae > Streptophyta > Magnoliopsida > Santalales > Viscaceae > Viscum > Viscum album. The sequence goes on along the minus strand of OY728157.1, from coordinate 458,410,934 downwards.
AATGCTACAATTTTAAGGAAATGGTGCATTATGCTAACCAATGCCCTAATCCAAGGGTTAATAATGATCGACATCAACATCATCATAAGGAAAAGGAAAACGGGAAGTCACATGCAATCACTATTAGAAATGTTGAGTATGACAATGATGTGGTGGAATGATTATGTGTTTATGTAAAGGGGATTCCAAAATAATGTTGTGGAATCGCATTTATATTATTGTGGAACATTGGAATATCTATGTAATGTTTTATTGTGGTTTTCGATAATTATATGGTACATGAAACCATGAAAAGTGATTGAAATATTTTTGTAAAGTATATGATATGCGCATAATTAATGGATAAAGATAGAATTATATGTTTGATAGTATTCATGAGCTCATGATTGATATATGGACTAAGTGATATCATGGTTTGAGTATGTAAATTTTTTGGGATTTTTATATGTGGAAATAGTTAACTTTTAACTTCATTCTTGTTTTCACTAAGGTTCAATGGGTATTCATTTTTCAAGAGAATATATTATTAAGGAATTCTAATGTTTGGAATGTGATCAACAAGACATATCTTATGATATATGGGGATAAATGACTTTATTTTCATGCTTTGTAGACGACCTCTCTATCAATATTTTTCCTTATACTGTGAGTTTGGGTAAGCCTAAAGATTGGAATAGATTATGTTAGACATTAGATACTATTATTTAAGGATAGAACCTTTTTTCGATATTATTTCTGGAATGTTATAATAGTGTAGTTTAAAAAAACGACAATCAGCAGGATGGTTGACAACCCATCGAGTCAGACAAGTATGCATGAATCGAACCCACAACTGAAGTGTGACATGCCTTTATCGCCTACGTATGGCCTATAGGAAATCCCTAGTTGGTAGAAACTACTTTTATTTTATTAAGAGATGAATTATAAGTTCATTTTTTGAATCATATACGATTAACCTCACTATAGATGGACTTATGTGTATTTGATAACTTTTGCTAACCTTTTGAATGAGACAGATGGAATGACCCATCATTCTATCATATGACCTGCTAACACATTACAAATGAAAAATTAAACTTCATTTCATTAAGAGATGAAGTGGAAATTGTTCAAGGCACAAACAACAGTGAGATTGTACCAAAATCAAGTAAGTATTTCTTTTAATTCGTCAACATTAGGGAAATGATATTGAAAACCAAAAACGTTTTCCTAGTACCCTCATATCCAATGAATGAAATGGTACCTTATATCATCACAAATTTATGGATTTTTGATTGTTGGCTTTTTCATATCCATGTTCTCTACCACTCTCTATCAGAACTTGATGGTTAGATTTCTCTTCAATATCCATTTTTTCACCTATATTCTCCTATGTGGAAACCTATTGATAAGTTACTTTGGGTATTCGTTATGTTTATAACGTTCCTTTTTAAAATGATTTTTTAGTATTCCTTTTTATGATGTGGGTTTCTACGAATGAAACTTTCAAGTAGTAAACGATTTATAACCCCGACGAATTTCAAGGGCGAAATTCATTTTAAGGGGGGTAGAATGTCACACCCCGAAATTTTATGAGAAGGATTATTTTTAATTTCTTTCATGTCTTGTGTTGTACACTACACCAATATTATCTTGTTCTATACACAACACCGTACTATCTTGTAGTATACGCGAACACTATTCTTGTCTTGTATTGCACACAAGAGCGACCTTCCTCGATAGCGTGTGTTGTACGCAATACTGAGTTTCTATAAACAACCATATATTGTTATAATATTATTATGAACTAGCCATTATGAATAGTAGTAACTACATTTTCAATTTTATGAAATTATAATTTGTCTTACACATATTATTAAAATTGGTATGAGAAAAAAATAAAATTTTCAGGTAAAATAAGTATTTTTCAAAAAATACAGTTTTACTGCCTTTTGATGGCACACCAACTTTAAATATAGTTTTTGACATGTTCATAAGTTCAATTTGACAAAATAAAATTCTTCTTTAGAATCAGGATATAAAAATTTACTTTGGATAAATTTTTCATATTATTCTGATAACATTAATATTTTGATGAATAGTAAAAACAAACTATATTTTAATTAAAAACAACTTTTTTCATCGTAATAATTTATATGGTTAAATTATAACATTGATTTTTTTAAAGTATAAATATAATATATTTTTACCATTAAATATAATTTATGTCATTAGCATTGATTTTATATTGAATTTATAGGTAAAATCATTTCAATCTTTTGCAATGTTTTAACTTTTAAAAATCATTTTCTTAACAATGTGATTAATTTTAAATTAATTTCTACAACTTCTGTAATTTGAATTTGGAAACATTGATTTCATATTTGTAATCAGTAGGTCCAGATTATGTTAATAGGATACTTTTTATTTTTGGGCACTATGAATAGTAACCACGGTAAATTTTATTTACCACAGCTAAAGGTAAATTAGGTAATTAAGGGTAAATATAATATTATCAAATTAGCCTAACACTTGTATTAATATAATTGGATGATTATATTTCGTAATAAGGCATATTTGGGTCTAAATTTAATCCATTTTAACCCACTTGAATGTGATTAAGACCTTTAATTTATTTATTTTAAAGAAAGTGAAATATGTCTCACTCAAACATTAATAAGTAAAGTATTTTTAATATAAGGTTATATAGAATATAAATTTGATTATAAAAACACATTTGAAATCTGAAATTTTTTTCTTTGTTATGGTAATTTATTTTTAATTTATAAGATATATTTAATTACATTAATATCTTATACGTTAATGATACGAAAATTATTTACTTAGTGAAAAATCAATAATATAGTTTTTATTAAAGTAATAATACCCATCAAAAGAACCGAACACTTGACTAAAACTTATTGGTCTAGTATATATATACTATAATCATCCAGGGGTTGACTTGGGGACAATTTGGAGCTGTATAAAAGAGATTAAGACATTTATATTATTTTATTTTAAATGATGTCAAATTTGTCACTTTCATAATTTAATAAATATAACAATTTATATGTTGATATTTTGAGGTGATAAAATCAAGTAAAAATATTATTATGAAATATATTATATTTATATTCATCATAGTATTTTATTTTTAATTTTTATGCAACAAATAAGTATATTAAATAATTATACATAAATGATGTAGTAATTACCTCATTAATTGAAATATCAAACAAATGGTTTTAAAAATGTTAAAATAAATATTATATTAACTAATTATTGTTATGCACAAATTTTCTAGATTCATATGACGTTTTAGGAGTCTATTAAATATTTTGGTTTGAATATATCTTCTGTGTGTATTTTATTTAAATTAAAATAATTGAATAGTGTCAAAATTATCACTATTGTTATTTAATAAAAATAACATATTATTAAATTGTTTAAAATTCAAAAAAATATTTACAAATTATAAAGTAAAATTTATATGGTCTAAAATATCATAAAGTACGCAATTATGGATAATTCATATCACATAAGTAAATATTGTTAACAATTTAAAATTTAGAATATTATTACCACAAATAAAATTATATAGATTAAATAAGGATAAATCATGTTGATAAGGTTTTAAATAAATTCCCAACTTGTCTCTTTATTATTGGATGATGATATTAAAAACCTATCTCATCTAAGATTCATATTTTAGTCATTTTGGAAGATTTAAGTGGGGTTTGAATTTAAATTAAATTAATATTTTTGAAGATTCCGAAGGTGCCCCTCTCCTCAATTATAAAAGGGCACCTTCCCCCTCTCCTCTTAAAAAACTTTTGAGCCTTAAAACTCAGCCAAACACTACCCATTTCTCTTCTCCACTTCCCTAGAAACATTTTGGACATTCTGGTCTTCTCAAAAGACAAACTCTAGTCCCTTAAGAGGAAGCTTAAAAGACGTTCGTCGAAGAAGAGGTAATGTCTTCTACCGATTCGTTCTAATTTCTTTCTTCTTAAACATACTATTATTTAGTTGTTTAATTGTAATGTAATTAAATCAGTATCCCCAATATACTGATATGATATTATAAATATGAAACAACCCCATTTCACCTTCTATCCATCCTACGAAAAATGAAATCACCACAGGTGCGTACGTACGGAATACCGTCTCCACGCCGTGGTGTAGTTTGTTTTTCCACCACCACCTCACTTGGATGAGTATAATGGTGTAAATAATAACTATATATAGTAATTATAACATCATAATTATTCTGAGATATTATATCATCCACTCCAATTCAATTCAATTATTATGGGAATGATATCACAGCTCGTGCGTACGTACGGATTACCGTCTCCACGACGCGATGAGATTCATTCTACATGTTAACCATTCAAGAATGATTATAATGTATATATAATGAATAATTATATGACATGATAATGATATCATATTTATGTATATATATATATATATATATGTCATCTAATTACTTCCATTCAATTCAATTAGGAAAGGAAAACTGTGTTCATGTGTACATACGGTCTACCGTCTCCATGAATGTTGTATTTCATTTCATTTATCTATCTATTATATATGTGTATATATATATACTGAATATATATGAAATATAAATCATTATTTACATTCTGAAAGTAATTAAATCATGATATAAGTAATAATAATATCAAGAAAAACATGTCTAAACACATATGATAAATAAAATTATTTTACCCAAAACGCTGCTTTAACATGGAATTTACAAAAGAACGGGTAATATAAAGTCATAATTGAACCATATATGATATCATAACAATGAATATGATTCTTTAATAATTCAATGACATTATTTAAATCATTATACAGGAGGTTCAAATACATACAAAGCATATCAGACATAAGGTAAGTGATAACTTTTCCAATCTCGTTTTTATCCGAGATTGTTTATTCGTAAGTATTTACTGGGGTTATATTTATAATCCATGTCCCTATTTTGTAAAAAATGGTTTCATATATGTTTAAAGTCCTTTTTACCCATTTTTTGACTTTTACTACATGGTATGTAAGGAATCTTTCTTTTGTTTACCATACACGGTACTTTTTGACTTTTCCTGTAAAAGTAAGAGAAGAATGGTTTTTTTAACTAGTACGGCATGAACGGATTTTTACAGTTTCATAACGCCTTATATTCATGAATATTCCTCTATAATATTTCATTATTATTTTCAAAAAAATCCTTTTATTTTAAAATTGAATGTCATTTTGTGAAAAGAATGTGATTTTGAAGATGAAAGGACATTTTCCTCAAAATTCATTTCAAGTGTTTTGTCAAAACTATTTTCCATATATGATGACATTATTTAGTATGATTATGTTTCAAGTATAATGTGTCTATTATTTCCATGGTTTTATTATTATTATGATGAAATTATATCCATTTTTTCTATATGGTTTATGTGATGATTAGATTATGTTTATGAAACCCATTTTATTCTTTGGGTTATGATGAATGATTAATTTTATTTTGTGGTACAAGTAAGAATTATTTCATTATGAGATAGTTGGGACCTATATCTCCCTCCAATGCATTGGGTAAAGATTTATATGTCATGAGATATACATGGATGGAATGGTAATTTAATCTGGTTCAGTGATACAGGACTGGAATGAGGAGTGAACTCGATTCAGAAAGGGACGTTGTCCACTGAGATGGTCTGGGTAGCAATGTCTTGGATACTATGGAAATCATATCATGTGATTAATGGTTTTCCACAATTAAATATTTTATTCCCATGCTATTTTATCATGATTGATGTTCCATTATGATCTATGCCTTACGTACTGCAATGTTTTATGTCATTGCTCAAGATTTTGATGTTTAAATATTATGGTCATGTTTTTAAGTTTCAATGTATATGGTTTGTTTTATATTCTCCATGCTTACCCTTACTGAGCATTTGAGCTCACCCTTTATATTTTTTCTTTTCCCCGGGATATAAAGAATGGTTTTAGCTAAGAAAAAAAGGGGAAGATCTTTATGGGATATGTTGAAGATCATTCACCATGATTAGAAGATTATTGTGATGAAAAAATTTGTTTTTAATTAAAATATAGCGTGTTTTTACTATTCATTAAAATATGAAAGTTATCAGAATAATATGAAAAATTTATCCAATGTAAATTTTTATATCCTGATTCCAAAGATGAAATTTTACTCTGTCTAATTGAACTTATAAACATGTCAAAAAGTAGATTTAAAGTGGGTGCGCCATCAAAAGGCGGCAAAACTGATTTTTTTTTTTTAAATACTTATTTTACCTGAAAATTTTATTTTGTTCTAATACCATGTTCTAGAAAATGTTTAAGATGAATAATAATGTTATAAAATTCAAAATGTCATTAGTACTATTCATAACAGCTTTTCCATAATAATATCATAACAATATATTGTTGTTTAGTGAAACACGGTATTGCGTACTACACATGCTCTCGAGGAAGGTCGTGATTGCATGTAACGCAAGCCAATCCAGTGTTGCGTGTAGTGAAATATTTTTTTGATGTTTTGTAGAAATAGATTTCATAGGTAAAAACATTTCAATATTTGGCAATGTTTTAACTTTTAAAACTTGTTTTCTTAACAATGGGATTAATTTGAAATTAATTACTGCAACTTCTATGTTTTGAATATTGAAAAATGGATTCCATATTTTTATTCATAGAGTCCAAATTATTTTAATAGGTTACTTTTATTTTTTTGATATTATGATTAGTAACTACGCTAATATTTATTTACTATAGTTAAAGTTAAATTTGGTAATTAAGGGTAAAAATAAGATTATAAAATTACCCTAACACATGCCAAAATTCTATTGGATGAATGAAAGTCCACCCATATCACCTAAGGGTCAGAATAGATTCAGTTTATGGACTTTTTAACATGAAAATAATTTAATTATTATTAAAACCAAAGAAAGTGACAACATGTCACTCTCTTAAATCTTATAAGTATAATAATTTTAATTTAATGGTAAACTTCATTAAAACTAAGAACATGAATAGTCTACAGAAAGATAATAAAATTATCTACATCATGCTAATTTGTTTAGAAATTTTAGGGATTAAATAATTATCATTAAAGGTGACACAATAGTGATGTTGAAATTATTTTATCTATTGAAATATCAAATAAAGGGTTTGAAGAATATTAAAATAAATATTATATGAACTATTTAATGTGATCCACGAATTTTATAGATAAATATGAAATGTTATAAATATATTAAATCTTTTATTTTGAACATATCTTCTATGTGGATTTTATTAAATTTCAAATAAATGAATAGTGTCAAAATTGATACTATTGTTATTTTATAAAAATAACATAATATAAAATTGTTTAAAAATCACAAAATATTTAAAGATTATTCATTAAAATTTATGTGGTTGAAAATGTCATAATGTTTCCAATTATGGACAATTTACAAAACATATGTAATTATTTATAACAATTTAAAATTTATAATCTTATTAACTAAGTGAGTGGTCTTGTTTCATAGAACTTTTTCGCTACGATCCAGAATATCTATCACCTGTTCTTCATAAGAAATATCTTTATCCAGCGGTATAACTTTTGAGCTTATTACATGTGAAGGATTGGGTATGTACTTTCTCAGGAGAGATACATGGAACACATCATGAACATGAGAGAGATTTGGTGGATGTGCCAATCGGTAAGCTACCTTCCCAACACGATCCGATATTTCAAAAGGACCAATATACCTAGGGCTCAGCTTTCCCTTATTTCCAAATCTCATTACTCTCTTCCAAGGAGATATTCTTAAGAATACATTATCACCCACTTCAAACTCTAGGTCTCTTCTTCGGTTGTCAGCATAACCTTTTTGTCGATTCTGAGCTGCTCTTATGTGTTTTTGAATAGATCTGACCTTTTCTGCCATCTCATTAATAAGATCCGGTCCTAATAGCTTTCTTTCCCCAACTTCATCCCAGCAAGTTGGACTTTTGCATTTTTTTCTATAGAGATCTTCATAAGGATCCATCTGAATACTGGAGTGAAAGCTATTATTATAAGAAAATTCCACCAAAGGTAGGTGTTGATCCCAAACACCTTTTAAATCCATAGATAATGCTCTCAACATGTCTTCTAGAGTTTGAATTGTCCTCTCAGACTGACCGTCTGTCTGAGGATGATAAGTAGTACTGAAGCTGAACTCTTTATCCATATTATACTGAAGACTTTAGCAAAACATCAAGGTAAACCTCGGGTCCTAATCAGATATAATGGAAAGTGGTACTCCATGAAATCTTACCGCTTCCATCACATATATTCGGGCAAGATGATCAAGAGAGAAATATTATTTAATAGAAATTAAGTGTTCCGATTTCGTAAGATGATCAACTATAACCCAGATAACATTATTGACTTTGGATGTTTTAGGAAGTCTAGTGACAAAGTCCATAGTGATGTTTTCCCATTTCTATTCTGGTATGGGTAATGTTTGTAACATCCCCTTAGACTTCTGTCTCTCAGCTTTAACTTGCCGACAAACCAAGCATCGAGAGACATATTCAACAACATCTCTTTTCATGCCATCCTACCAGAAGTACTCTTTCATATCCCTAAACATCTTCAAGATTTCAGGGTGAATAGAAAATGAATAATTAGGATCTTCATCCAATATTTCCTTCATTAATTCTGGGATGGGAGGAACAAAAACACGATTGTTGAACCATATTATTTCATCACAGTCAATGTGGAATTCAGGACCATTTCTCACCTTCTTTTGTAACTCTGCATCTTCTTTCTATGCCTCTTTAATCTTCACATGTATAGATGGTTGAACATTCATTTGAGAAAGATAATAATTTTACCCTTCCACTATAATTCCAAGATCCATGATTTGTAAATCCATAAATACTGGATCTTTTGTGATCCTCATCATGGATAAGCTAGCATGGTCCTATCGACTTAATGAATCTGCCACCTTGTTTGCTTTCCTAGGGTGGTAATGAATTGAGCAGTCGTAATCCTTAATCAGCTCCAACCATCTTCTTCGGCGCATATTTATCTCCTTTTGTGTGAAAATATACTTTAAACTTTTTTCATCAATATAAATATCACACCTTTCACCATAAAGATAATGCCTCCAAATATTTAATTCAAAGATTACCGTAGCTAACTCCAAATCATGAGATGGGTAATTTTGCTCATGGATTTTCATCTGTCATGAAGTATAAGCTATCACCATATCATTTTTCATGAGAACACACCCAAATCCCTTCTTGGATGCATCACTGTAGATCACAACCCTTTCTCCACTACAAGGCAGTGTGAGCACAGGTGCACTGGATAACCTTGTTTTTAACTCCTTGAAATTCTCTTCACACTCCACTGTCCAAATGAACTTAACTCCCTTTTTAGTCAACCTGGTGAGTGGATTAGATAATCTTGAAAAAATTTCACAAAACGTCCATAGTACCCAGCTAAACCAAAATAAAATCGGATCTCAATTGTAGTTGTTTGTCTCGACCATCTTTCAATAACCACTGTTTTTGCTGGATCCACAAATATCCCATCTTTTGGGATTATGTGACCCAAAAATGAAACTTTTTTAATCCAAAATTCACACTTGGTAAATTTGGCATAAACCTTCTCCTTTCTCAGGGTCTTCAATACAATTCTCAAGTGATCTTCATGTTCTTACTTTCTATTTTAATAGACAAGAATATCATCTATAAAGACTACCAAAAACTGATCAGGATAGTCTCTGAAGACTATATTCATTAGATCTATGAAGATAGTAAGGTCATTAGTAAGACCAAATGGCATCACTATAAATTCATAGTGTCCATACCTTGTATGAAAAGTCGTCTTTGGTATATCCTCCCTTTTGACCCTTAATTGATGATACCCTGAATGAAGATAAATCATGGAAAAGTATTGAGCTCCACTTAGTTGGTCAAATAAGTCATCACTGCATGGGAGAGGATATTTGTTCTTGATAGTGATCTTGTTTAGTTCTCGATAATCAATGTAGAGTCTCATTGATCTATCTTTTTGCTTAACAAACAGAACAGGTGCTCCCCAAGGTGACCCACTAGGGAGTATGAATATCTAATCAAGATTCTCTGGGTGTTTCTTCTTCAATTCCTGCAACTCAATTGGGGCCATTCTATAAGGTGTCTTTGAAATAGGTAAAGCACCTGGTATGAGTTCTATTAAAAACTAAACTTCACGATTTGGTGGAAGACCTGGAAATTCCTCCTGAAAGACATCATCAAACTCCCCGTACAATGGGCATATTCTTAATCGCGAGTTTCTCACCAACCATTTGAGGTAAATAACCTTCATTAAGTGGAATCAAGACCCATAAGATGGAACAAATTTCCACTAGAAGGTTATGTTCATCCTTGCATCGATAGATGATCATAGATTGATCTAGAATATGAAATGTGACTTTCCTTCATTGGAAATTGATATGAGATCCATATAAAGAAAGACAATCCATGCCAATAATCACATCAAATTCCACTATAGGAAGGATCACAAGATTTTCAGGAAGCACATTCCCACAAACTTCAATTGGAGAAGAATTGTAAACTTTTGATGTGACCGTTGTGCCACTAGGAGTTGTCATAGCTAACTCAACATCTAATTGATGAGGTAATATGGCGATACCCTTATAAAATTATTTATAAATAAAATATTGGGTGGATCCAGAATCAAATAAAACATTTTATACTTTAGAGTGGATGGTAAGTGTACCTTTCCCCGCTTAGTTATCATACTCCACATCACCGATAGAAATTGCATGTGACTTTACTTTGTATTTGGCCTTAAGAGTTTGTTTACTTCGATCCTAATCAACAACCCTTGGATTAGGGCATTGATTAGCATAATTCCCCATTTCCTTGCACTTGTAACATTGAATAGTAGGAGGTGCGTTCTGTGTAGCCTTTTCTTTGTTCACATCACTAGACATATTTTTCCCATCATTGTGGCATTCAAATTCCCGATGACTTTCTTTTCCACATTTGAAACATTTAATTGTCCCTTTATGACAATTCCCTCCATGATTCATTCCACACTTTGAGGATATGTGAAAACTCATCTTCTTTTCAGTGTGGCCTTTATATTTCCCTTTGAATTCCATTTTCCTCTTCTTATCAAACCCATATGACTGATGGGTTACTCCAATATCCATCTCAACCTTGAGAGCACATCAAATAATTTCCTCATAGCTATTGAAGTCCCTTACGGATAACACCCTTCAAAGACTTAGTTTTAAGCCACTAAATAATCGATCGATCTTACTCTTAGGTTGGATAATAATCCCAGAAGCATACCTTGCAAACCTTGTAGAATTTTCTTCATAGGTACCAACAGATTCATCATCCTTTTCCTTTAGTTCAAGAAACTCTTTCTCCATATTTGTTCGAAGAATATGAGGGAATTACTTATTGAAAAATATGTTCTTGAACTCTTCCCATTCCATGGACTCAATTTCATATCTTTGCCTCGTATTCTTGATTATATTTCACCATTGATCAGCTTCACCCTCCAAATGATATACTACTAAGATGACTTTATCATGTTCAGACCTTTGTAGAACTGAAAATATATTTTCAGTGGTACTGATCCATTGTTCATCCACTAATGGATAAGTAGACCCGCTGAATGAGGGTGGACGTTGCCTCATGAAGGATTCAACAGAATGTTGCTCTTTCCTTTTCTCGTTAGGAAGTCCTGCATGATTCAAAGCTTGAGAAAGTTTTGTGATCATGGCTATAAGATTTTTCATTCCATCTCCCATAACGTTTGGTTACTCAGGAGTTCAATCATTGCATTTCCCATCACATTCAGCATTAACACGGTTCCTTTGGGTTCTACCCATTGACTAAAACCAATAAGCATAGTGTGAGAAACACTAATCATAAAAGGAAAACCACATAATAAAGAATAATATGTCACACTTTTGGTCTTATCATAGATTATTAATGGCCATTTCTAAAATTCTAATATTGTGTTCTATTCTTATACATATCCTTAGGGTTCTTACTAAGTCTTTCACATCCTAGTTTCCAATGTTTGACTATACCTTTCCTCTGATACCAACTATAAAGACCCAAAGCTAAACGTACATGGGCATTACATTAATTTTGCAGAATACTTAATACATAATAAAAACTAACACCCAAATATGGTTTATATATCATATATATTCATTATATATATATAATAAATAGATACATGAAATTAAATACACCATTCATTGAGACGGTAGGTCGTACGTACACATGAACATTGTTTTCATTTCCATATTGAATTTAATAGAAGTAAGTAGATGACATATATATATATATACACAAATCTAGTAGAATTATTATTTCATACATTTCATTATTATTCATTATATATACTTCATAATCATTCTTTAATGGTTAACATGGAGAATGAATCTCATCGCGTCGTGGAGACGGTAATCCGTATGTACGCACGAGCGGTGATATCATCCCCATAATTATTGAATGGAATTGGAGTGGATTATATAATATATCAAAATTATAATCATATAATAATAATCATATATAGTTATTATTTACACCATTATACCCATCCAAGTAAGGTGGTTGTGAAAAATAGTTTACACCATGGCGTGGAGACGGTATTCCGTATGTACGCACGCGCGGTGATTTCATTTTCCGTAGGATGGATAGAAGGTGAAATCGGGTTGTTTCATATTTTTAATAAAATATTAGTATGTGAGTGTTTTTACTTTATTCTGAAACAATAAAATAAGAATAAGTAGAAGAATAAATGAATTTGTATGAATCGGTAAAGGATATTACCTCTTCTTTGACACGCCCCTTCTAAACCTCCTCTTAGGGCACTAAAGTTGGTCTTTGAAGAATACCAGGACCTCTATTATGTTTCTAGGGAAGTTGATAAGGGAAATGGGAAATGTTTCTCTGAGCATGAAGACTCAAAATGGTTTAAATAGGAGAGGGAGGAGGTGCCCTTTTATAAGGGAGGAGAGGGGCACCTTAGGAGAAACATAAAATATTATTTTATAATAAAGTCATATTCTATTTATAAAAGCTCTAAATTAATTTATTTCTAGGCTATAGTGGGGATGCGTAGATGTAATCTCAACCTATAGGTTTTAGAAAAGTTTAGTTTACTATTTTAACCTTATCATTTAGATTTAACTCTAAGTTAAATAATTTAACTTTTACCGTGTCTTCTTGTTTTCTTATAATATATGGTTAATAAACATACTATATACTTCCAAACGAACCCCAAGTGGTTCATTATTAATATATATAACCTTATCTAAGTCATTTGGCTTAACCGTAGATTTTTAGGAATATAATATCAATTAATAATATAATATTTGTTTTAAAAACTATTTTATGTCAATTTTGACACTATTTGGTAATCGATTTTTTTAAAATCATAACAGCATGATTAGTTCTAAAACAGTTAATTAAATCAATAATAAAATGTCATATTAACCTAGATAATTAGTGTAATTCATAAAAAGTCTCAAATTATATTTATTTGGGTATTTATAACATCAATTATGTTAATATTTCATTAATAAGGCAATTACTGCATCATCATTGTGTCATAAATAACATAGATTATTTAATGTCTAAAAATTATAAATAAAATATAATTATGTAGGAAATCTCTTTATTTTTATAATTAATATTTATAGTTTAAATTATCTTTTTTATTATCCTATATTAAAAATGTTTTAGTTATTAAACTTTGATTTTAACTCTTTTAACTCTTCTTTGAATTAAATAATAATAAATGTCCTAATCTAATCCAAGTGGACCTAAATGGTCATATTTTATTCCTAAGGTTGTTTTTGGTTGAATCAAATTTATCCAATAGAATTAGTACATGTGTTAGGGTAATAATAATAAAATCATTTTTACCCTTAATTACCCTATTTACTTTTAACCGTGGTAAATAAAAGTAAAAAGTTAGTATTCACCAAAAATTATTTTTTTCTAATTGAACCACAATTTACTTCTTCATATTTACCATGTCTCTCAGATTTTTGAAATTCCACTCACAAAAGCACTAAAATTAAGTTTTATGTAAATTTGCAAATTCTCTTAGGAGGTGGGTAAAACACGGTAAAGAGTTCAACAAAATTTTATATTTCTCAAATTATTATAAAATGACTCCAATGAATTACATTGAACTTATATAGGTATTATTTATCTATTTTGACCTAAAATAAATTTAAATAAAATAAATAATTATTTAAATAAAAATTTGGTTTTAAACTATAACTCAGTGTTTTTCACTATTCATCAAAAATTTAAAGTTTTCAGAAAAATACCAAAAATTCACCCAAAGATAACTTTGATATTCTGAATCCAAAAGTAAATCCCATTTTGAAAGATAAAATTTATAAAATTTCAAAAAGTGGGTATTACTATTCATAACGGCTAGTTCATAATAATATTATAGTAATATCTCGTTTAGTGAAACTCGGTATTGTGTACAACACATGCTATTGAGGAAGGTTGATTTGGCATGAAACACAAGCCTAGAATAGTGTTTGCGTATATTTCAAGCTAATACGGTGTTGCATAAAGCGCAAGCTAATCTTGGTGTAGCTTACAACACAAGACATCAATTAAATTAAAAAAATATTTCTCATAAAATCACTGGGTGTTTCATTCTACCCCCCTTAAAATGAATTTTGCCCTCAAAATTATTCAGGGTTATAAATTTTTTACTACTTGTAAGTTTATTTCATCGAAACCCACATCGTAAAAAGGAATACCAAAACATAATTTTAAAAAAACTAAAGTACGAAACGTAATGGTTACCCAAATTAAATCATCACTGGGTTTCAACATAAGAGAACATAGGTGAAAATATAGATATGGAAGAGAAATCTAACCATCAAGTTCTGATGGAGAGTGGTAGAGAACATGGCTATGAAAAAGCCATCAATCGCAAATCCATAAATTTGTGATGATCTAAGGTACCATCTAATTTATCGGGTATGAGGGTACTAGGACAACATTTTTAGTTTTCAATATCATTTCCCTCATGTTGAAGAATTTTTGAATTAAAAGAAATACTTACTTGATTTTGGTAAAATTTCAACGTTGTTCATTCCTTGAAAAATTTTCACTTCATCTCTTAAAGAAATGAAGTTGAATTTGTCATTCATGAATGTGTAGTAGATCATACGATAGAATGATAGGTCATTCTATCTGTCTCTATCACAAAAAGATTAGAAGACTTTATTAAATATACATAAGTCCATCTATTTTGAGATTAATCATATATGGTTGCTAAAAGGGACTTATACTTCCTAAATTAAATCTAATTTATAAAAATAAGGTACTTCTTCTAGGACAGTGGTAGGAGATAAAGGTATGTCACACTTCGGTTGTGGGAACATGCTAGAAATAATATCGCAAAACAAGTTCTATCCTTAAACAATACTATATGATGTCTAACATAATCCATTACAATCTTTAGGCTTATCCAAAATACTTCTGTCCAATCTCTTAGTATAAATAAAATGATTACTAGAAAGGTCTTCTACCAAGCATTGAATACAATCATTTATTGATCGTATATCTTAAGATATATCTTGTTGGTCACATTCCAAACATGTGAATTCCTTAACCATGTATTCCCTTGAAAAAATGAATACACATTGAACTTCAGTGATAACATGAATTTTTTTAAAAGTTAACTCTTTCCACATACCAAAATTCTAAAAATTATATATACTCAAACCATGATATCACTTTGTCATTATATTAATCATGAGCTCATGAATACCATCAAACATATTATTTTCTCCTTATCCCTTCATTATGCGCACATAATCTTCATTCAAAAAATATTTCAATCACTTTTCATGGTTATCGGTACCATATAATTATTGAAAACAACATTAAATCAATAGATAGATATTCAAAAATTCCACGATACTATAAATGAGATTCCACAACACTATTTTGAAATCCCATTACATAAACACTTAATCATTCCACCACATAATTGGCATACTCAAAATCACAAATAGTGATCACATGTGACTTCCCTTTGTCCTTTTCCTTAAGAGATTGTTGATGTCGATCATCATTAACCCTTGGATTAGGGCATTGGTTAGCATAATTCCCCATTTTCTTGAAATTGTATCATTGAAGTGTTGGTGGTGCGTTCTCTGTAGTCTTTTCTCTATTCACATCATTAGATACCATTTTCCCATTATTTAGACACTCCACTGCTCGATGACCCCTCTTTTCCACACTGGAAACATTTTCTAGTACCTTTAAAAAATATCCACTATGCTTTTTTCCACACTTTAAGCATAAAGAAACATTCATCTTCTTTTCACCATTATTCTGAGATTTCTCCTTGAACTTTATCTTTCATTTCTTGTCAAAACCATGAGATGGATATGTGACACCAACTTCTAGTTCTACCCTGATATCACAACGCACAATTTCTTCATAGCTACTGAAGTATCTTATAGATAATACCCTTTGAAGAATTGTTTTTAAGCCACTGAAGAATCGATCAACTTTACTTTCAGGTTTAATGATAAATCCATATGCATACCTTGCAAGCCTGGTAAAATTCGCCTCTTATTTACCAACAGATTCATCATCCTTTTGCTTAAGCTCAAGGAACTCCTTTTCTATCTTAGTTCAAAGAATATGAGGGAAGTAATTATTGAAAAACATGTTATTGAACTCATCCCATTACATAGATTCAATTTCATCTTGGGGCCTTGTATTCTTGATTAGATTTCACCATTGTTCAGCTTCACCTTACAAATGATATAATGAAAAGATGAATTTATTATATTCAGAACATTGCAAGACTAAAAATATCTTTTCAGTGGTAATGATCCATTTTTCAGCCACTATTGGATCAGTAGACCTGCTGAATGAAGGAGGATGCTGCCTCAGGAAGGATTCAATAGAATTTTGCTCCGTTATCTGCTCATTTGGAAGTCCAGAATGATTCATAGCTTGTGTAAGTATAGAAATAAGATTTTTCACTCCATCTCCCATAACATTGGTTTGTTCAGGAGGACAATAATTTCATCGTCCACTACATTAATCAACACGGTTCCTTCGGGTTCCAGCCATCGTCTAAAACCCAAAAATAATAGTGTGAGGAAAAAATCATGATAGGGACAACAATATAATAAAGGGGGAGTACCTTCAATATCTAACATTGAAGAGTTTATTCTAATATCATTACCTTAATTCTAGGACTATAAACTATACTTATACTTAACCTTAGGGATATCCCTAGACATGCCTTAGAAATATCTCTAGGGATTTCACTAAAGTTTCCAAATCCTAGTTTCCAAAGGTTAACTAAACCTTTCCTCTAATACCAACTATAGATACCTAAAGCTCGACGTACATGGAAATTACATTAATTTTGCGGAATACTTAATACATAACAAAAACAAACACCCAAGGACCATAATAGTTTAGTGTCTTTGGAAACTTGAAACATAATCATCTAATCGTGGTGAAAGATCTCCAACATATCCCATAAAGATCTTCCCCTTTTGTTTTCTGACCTAAAACCTTTCTTTATATCTTGGGGAAAATAAAACATAAAAATGGTGAGCTCAAATGCTCAGTAAGGGTAAACATGGAGAACATAAAACAACCCATAAACATTTGAACGTAAAAAAATGAACATGACATAAATCTTAGCAGTACAGTGGGCATAGATCATAAATGTACATCAATCATGATAAAATAGCATGGATAAAACATGTAATTTGTGGGAAACCATTAAGTACATGATATGATTTCCATAGTATCCAAGGCATTGCTTCCAAGACCATCTTAGTGGACAAAGTCTCTTACTGAACCGAGTTCACTCCTTGTTCTAGTCCTGTATCACTGAAGCAGATTAACTTACCGTTCCATCAATTTCTATCTCAGGAGATTTAAATATTTACCCAATGCATTGGAGGGAGATATAGGTCCCACCCATCTCATAATTAAATCATTTCTTTGTGTGCCACAAAATCATAAATCATACATCATAGCATAACCCATTTAATAGAACGGGATTCTTAAACATCATTCCATTATAACATAATCCATATAAAAAATGGATATGATTTCATCATAAGAAAAAAAAATAAAACCATGTAAATATTGGATAACTTATACTTGAAACATAAACATATTAAATAATGTCATTTTAGATGGAAAATAGTTTTGATAAAACAATTGAAATGAATTCATGAGGAAAATATCCTTTCTTCTTCAAAATCGTTTTCTTTTCAAAAAATTCCATTAAATTTTAAAAGAAAAGGATTTTGTTGAAAATAATAATGAAATATTGTAGATAAAGCTTCATGAAAATGAGGCGTTATGAACACATAAAAACCCATTCTCTTCGTATAAGTTTAAAATAACATTCTTCTCGTACTTTTGCCAGAAAACTCAAAAAAAATACCTCGTATGGTAAACAAAAGAAATATTACTTACATACCTTTTGGTAAAAGTCATAAAAGGGAAAAAAGGACTTTAAACATAAATGAAACTATTTTTAGAAAACATGTACATGGATTATAAAAATAACCCCAGTAAATACTTACGAATAAACAATCTCGGATAAAAATGATATTGGAATAATTATCTCTTACCGTAGGTCCAATTTCTTCTATATGTGTTTGAAACTCCTGTATAGTGGGTTTAAACATATTATTAACTTCTAACATAACCATAATAAAGTTTATGATATCATATAAGCTTAACTTATGACTTTATATTACCCATTATTTTGACAATTCCTTGTTAAAGCAGTATTTTGGGTAAAATCGTTTCATTTATCGTACGTGTTTGGACTTGTTGTTCTTTATATTATTACTTATATTATGATTTACTTAATTCCATAATTTAATACATGATTTATATATCATATATATTCATTATATATATAATAGATAGAGACATGAAATGAAATACACCGTTCATGGAGACGGTAGGCCGTACGTACGCATGAACGCTGTTTTCATTTCCATATTGAATTTAATGTAAGTAAGTAGATGACATATATATACATACATAAATCTAGTAGCATTATTATTTCATATATTTCATTATTATTCATTATATATACTTTATAATCATTCTTGAATGGTTGACATGGAGAATGAATCTAATCGCGTCATGGAGACGGTAATTCGTACGTACGCACGAGCGATGATATCATCTCCACAATTATTGAATGGAATTTGAGTGGATGATATAATATATCATAATTATAATCATTTAATAATAATCATATATAGTTATTATTTACACCATTATACCCATCCAAGTAAGGTGGTGGTGAAAAACAGATTACACCACGACGTGGAGACGGTATTCCGTACGTATGCACGCGTGGTGATTTCATTTTCTGTAGGATGGATAGAAGGTGAAATAGGGTCATTTCATATTTATAATAACATATTAGTATATTAGTGTTATTACTTTATTATGACAAAACAAAATAAGAAGTATTATAAGAAGAAATTAATTTGAAAGAATCGGTAAAGGATATTACCTCTTCTTTGACGCGCCTCTTCTAAACCACCTCTAAGGGCACTAAAGATGGTATTTTAAGAATACCAGGACCTCTATTATATTTCTAGGGAAGTTTAAAATGGAAATTTTCAGGGTTGTTTCAAGCTTGAAGGCTCAAAATTGTGTAAAGAGGAGAGGGAGTAGGTGCCCTTTTATAAGGGAGGAGAGGGGCACCTTAGGAAAAACAAAAAATATTACTTTATAATAAAATCATATTAAGTTTATAATAGCATAAAATTAATTTATTTAGAAGCTAAAGTGGTTATGGGTATAAATACTCTCAACCAATTGGTTTTAGACAAGATTAGGATACTATATTAAAATTATCGTATATATTTAACTCTAAGTTAAATAATTTAAGTTTATCGTGTCTTCTTGTTTTCTTACAATATATGGTTAATAAACATACTATTAACTACCAAAATAACCCCAAGTGGTTCATTATTAATATATATAACCTTATCTAAGTCATTTTTCTCAACCTTATATATTTAGGAATAGAATATCAATTAATAATATAATATTTAAAAAACTATTTTATGTCAATTTTGACACTATTTGGAAATTGATTTTTGTGAAAATATTGATAGCCTGATTAGTTCGAAAAAATTTAATTAAATCAATAATAAAATGTCATATTAACCTATTAAATTATTTTAATTTATAAAAAGTCTCAAATTACATTTATTTGGGTATTTATAACATAAATTATGTTAATATTTCATTAATAAGGCAATTATTGCATCATCATTGTGTCATAAATTACTTTACTTAATTAATTTCTAAAAATTATAAATAAAATATAATTATGTATGAAATATTTTTATCTTTCTAATTAATATTTATAGTTTAATTTATCATTTTTTCAACCTTATTTTAAAAATGTTTTAGTTATTAAACTTTGATTTTAACTCTTTTAACTCTTCTTCGAATTAGATAATAATAAATGTCCTAATCTAATCCAAGTGGACCTAAATGGCCATATTTTATTCCTAAGGTTGTTTTTTATCGAATTAAACTTATCCAATAGAATTAGGAAATGTGTTAGGGTAATAATAATATCATTTTTAACCTTAATTACCCTATTTACTTTTAACCGTGGTCAATAAAAGTAAAAAGTTACTATTCAACAAAGATTATTTTTATCTTATTAAACCACATTTTACTCCTTGATATTAACCATTTCTATATAATTTTTGAAATTCCACTCACAGAAGCGGTAAAATTAAGTTGTATTTAAATTTGCAAATTCTCCTAAGAGGTGGGTAAAAGACGGTAAAAAGTTCAATAAAAAAATTTATATCTAAAATTATTATAAAATGACTCCAATGAATTTCATTGAAGTTATATAAATATTATGTATCTATTTTGACCTAAAATAAATTTAAATAAAATAAATAATTATTTAAATAAAAATTCGGTTTTAAACAATAACTCAGTTTTTTTCACTATTCCTCAAAAATTGAAAGTTTTCATAAAAATAGAAAAAATTCACCCTAAGCTAACATTGATATTCTGAATCCAAAAATGAAGTCCACTTTGAAAGATAAAATTTATAAAATTTAAAAAAGTGGGTATCACTATTCATAACGGGTAGTTCATAATAATATTATAATAATATATCATTTTTTAGTAAAACTCAGTATTGCGTACAACACATGCTATTGAGGAAGGTTGCTCTTGTGTGAATCACAAGCCAAGAATAGTGTTTGCCTATAATATAAGATAATACGGTGTTGCGTATAGCACAAGCTAATTTTGGTGTATCGTACAACACAAGATATCAATGAAATTAAAAGAATATGTTTCATAAAATCTCGGGGTGTTACATTCTACCTCCCTTAAAATGTGTTTTGCCCTCAAAATTCGTCGGGGTTATAAATGGTTTACTACTTGAACTTTTCTTTCATAGAAACCCACATCGTAAAAAGGAATAATAAATCATCATTTTAAAAAGGAACTTTAGAAACATAATGAATACCCAAAGTAACTCATCACTGGGTTTCCTCATAGGATAATATAGGTGAAAATACAGATATGGAAGAAAAATATAACCATCAAGTTCTGATAGAGAGTGGTAGAGAACATGTCTATGAAAAAACCAACAATCACAAAGCCATAAATTTGTGATGATCTAAGGTGTCATCTGATTCCTCGGATATGAGGGTACTAGGAATTTTTTTTTGGTTTTCATGATCATTTCCCTAATGTTGAAGAATTAAAAAAATACTTACTTGATTTTGGTACAATCTCACTATTGTTTTTGCCTTGAATAATTTCTACATCATCTCTTAAAGAAATGAAGTTGAATTTGTCTTTGGTGAAGTGTTAGCAGATCATGCGATAGAATGATAGGTCATTCCATCTTTCTCAAACATAAGGTTAGAAAAAGTTACATACATAATTCCATCTTGTGTTTTATGCTACACCAAGATTATATTGTTCTATATGCAACACTGTACTATATGGAAAATAGTTTTGATAAAACACTAGAAATGAATTCTTGAGGAAAATATCCATTTATCTTAAAAACCTTTTTCTTTTCACAAATTTTCATGAAATTTTAAAAGAATAGTATTTATGTTGAAAATAATCATGAAGTCATGTAGAGGAAGCTTCGTGAAAATAAGGCATTATGAAACTGTAAAAATCTGTTCATGCCGTATAAGTTAAAAAAACATTCTCCTCGTACTTTTAACGGAAAATTCAAAAATTACCACATATGGTTAACAAAAGAAAGATTCATTCCATAACACAAAGTAAAAGTCAAATAGGGGTAAACATGACTTTAAAAATACATGTAATAATATTAAACACTTTATGAAAAACATTTTTTATGGACATGGATGAAAAATATAACCCCAGTAAATACTTAAGTATAAGTAATCTCGGATAAAAATGAGATTGAAAAATTATCCCTTACCTTAGGTCTGATATGCTTCATACGTATCCAGACCTCCTTTATAATGATTTAAATAATTTCCTTCACTTGTTACAGAATCATATTCATTGTTATGATATCATATATGGTTCACTTATGACCTTATATTTCCCGTTCTTTAGTAAATTCCATGTTAGAGCAGCGTTTTGGGTAAAATCGTTTCATTTATCGTACGTGTTTCGACTTGTTTTTCTTACTTATATCCTGATATACTTAATTCCAGAATGGAAAACATGATTTATATAGAATATATATTCAGCATATAAATATATATGATATATCGATAAATGTAATGAAATACACCGTTCATGGAGATGGTAGGTCGTACGTACGCATGCACATTGTTTTCATTTCCTTATTGACTTGAATCAAAGTAAGTAAATGACATATATATATATATACATAAATATAGTATAATTATTATGTTATAAATACCATTATTATTCATTATATATACTTTATAATTATTCTTGAACGGTTAACATGGAGAATGAATCTCATCGCGTCGTGGAGACGGTAATTCATATGTACGCACGAGCGATGATATTGTTCCCATAATTATTGAATGGAATTGGAGTGGGTAATATATCAGAATTAGTATAATGTTATAATAACCATATATAGTTATTATTTACACCATTATACCCATCCATGTATGGTGGTGGTGGAAAAATAGATTACACCACGGTGGGGAGACGGTATTCTGTACGTACGCACGCACGGTGATTTCAGTTTCCGTAGGATGGATAGAAGGTGAAATGGGGTTATTTAATACTTATAATAAAATATCACTATATTATTTATAATGATGTTATTACTTTATAATAAAACAACTAAAGAAGAATAAGTTGACGAAGAAAGAAACTTGAAAGAATCGGTAGAAGAGATTACCACTTCCCCGACGTGCCTCTTTTAAACTTCCTCTTAGGGCACTAGAGTTTATCTTTTGAGAAGAACAGAACCTCTATGATATAACTAGAGATTTTGAGAAGTTAAATGGGATGGTTCTAGCCGATCTTGAAGGCTCAAAGTTGTGTAAAGAGGAAAGGGAGGAGGTGCCCTTTTATAAGGGAAGAGAGGTGCACCTTTGGAAACCTCAAAAATATTAATTTATAATAAATCCAAACCCACTCAAAACCCCCCCAAAAATGACTCATATTAAAATATTAGATGATATAGGGTTGTATTATCATCAAAAAATAAAATTTAGATATGTTGTAAATTTATTCTAAACCTTATCAACTTGATTTATCTATATTTAATTTATTTAATTTTATTTGTGGAAATAAGATTCTATATTTTAGATTGTTATAAATAATTACTTATGTGTTATAAATTATCCATAATGGGATTATTTATGAAATTTTCGGCCGTATTAATATTAATTTATAATTTTTAAATATTTTTGTCATTTTTAAAAAAATTTAAATTATGTTATTGTTATAAAATGAAAATAGTGTCAATATTGACACTATTAATTTATTTGAATTTAAATAAAATCCATACAGAATATATGTTCGAAATAAAAGATTTAATAGATTAATAACATTTCATATTTATCTTTAAAATTTTTGGAGAATATTAAATAGTTCATATAATATTTATTTTAAAATTTAAAAAACCATTTATTTGATATTTCAATCAATAAAATAATTTCAACATCACTATTGTGTAACCATTAATGATAATTATTATATCCCTAAAAATTATAAATAAATTCACATGATGTAGATAATTTTATTATATTTATAGAGACTATTCATATTCAAAGTTTGATGAAGTTTATCACTAATTTAAAATTATTATACTTATAAGATTTAAGAGAGTGACATGTTGTCATTTTCTTTTGTTTTAATAATAATTAAATAATTTTCATGGTAAAAAGTTCATAAAATGAATCTATTCTGACCCTTAGGTGATATGGGTGAACTTTTAGTCATCCAATAAAATTTTTGATGGTGTAAGGATAATTTTATAATCTTATTTTTACCCTTATTTACCCGATTTACCTTTAACTATGGTAAAGAAAAATTATCGTAGTTACTATTCATAATATCAAAAAAAATAAAAGTAACCTATTAACATAATTAGGACTCACTGAATTTAAATATATAATCATGTTTTAAAAATTAATAACATAGAAGTTTCATTAATTAATTTAAAATTAATTCTGTTTTTTAGAAAACGGTTTTTAAACTTTAAAACATTGCCAAAGATTGAAATGTTTTTACCTTTGAATTCAATGTAAGATTAATGGTAATGAAATACATTATATTTAATGGTAAACATATATTAAATTTATACATTAAATCCATTCAATATTATAATTTAACCATAAAAATTATTGTGATGAAAAATAATTGTTTTTAATTAAAATTTAGCATGTTTTTACTATTCATAAAAATAAGAATGTTGTCAGAAAAATATCAAAACATTATCCAATGTAAATTTTTATATCCTGATTCAAAGGAAGAAGTTTATTTTGTAAAATTTAACTTATAAACTTGTCAAAATTTCAATTTAAAATAGGTGTTCCATCAAAAGCCGGTAAAACTGCAGTTTTTGAAAAATACTAATTTTACCCAAAAAAATTATTTTGTTCTCATACCATGTTCTAGAAAATGTGTAAGATTAATAATAATGTTATAAAATTAAAATTTTAATTAATACTATTCATAACTTCTAGTTCATAATAATATTATAACCATATATCGTTGTTTAGTGAAACCTGGTATTGCGTACAACACACACTATCAGGGAAGGTTGAGATTGCATGTAATGTAAGCCAAGTCAGGGTTGTGTGTAGTGAAGCACTCCTTAGTTGTTTCGTATAAAAGAATCCAACCATATTTAATTTATACATTGAATATATATATATATATATACCATCAATGTTTTGTAGAATAACTATTATCAAACGAACTTGAAATTGTGTGTAACATGATCCAAGAATAGTGTTGTGTATTCTGCAAGCTAAAACGGTGTTGCATATATCGCAAGGTAATCTTGGTGTAGCGTACAACTGAAAATATGAAAACAATAATATATCTCATAAAATCTAATTGTGTTACATTCTACCCCACTTAAAATTAATTTCTCCCTCGAAATTCGTCGGGGTTTTAAATGGATTATTACTTCAGAGTTTCTTTCATAGAAACCCACATTGTAAAAAAGAATACTAAAACTTAATTTTAAAAATGAATATTAGAAACAAAATGGATACCCAAAGTATCTCATCACTTGGGTTCCCACATATGAGATCATAGGTGAAAATACGGATATGGAATATAAATCTAACCATCATGTTCTGATGGAGAGTGGTAGAGAACTGGGCTATGAAAAAGTCAATAGTCACAAAGCCATAAATTTATGATGATCTAAGGTACCATCTGATTCATCAGATATGATAGCACTAGGAAAACATTTTTGGTTTTCAATATCATTTCCCTAAAGTTGAAAACTTTGAATTAGAAGATATAATTACTTGATTTAGGTACAATCTCACCGTTGGTCATTCTATGAACAATTTCCACTTTATATCTTTAAGAAATGAAGTTGAATTTGTCATTCGTGAAATATTATCAGATCATGTGATAGAATGATGGGTCATTCCATCTGTCTCAAACATAATGTTAGCAAAAGTTTTATACATATGTCCATCTATGGTGTATATGGTTCCAAAAATGGACTTATACTTCATCTATCATCCTTATTAATAAAATAAAACTAATTTCTACTAACCAGGGACTTCATGTTGGCCAGTAGTAGGTGATAAAGGTCTGTCGCACTTCAGTTGTGGGTTCGATTCCCACAGCCTTGTTCGATGCGATGGGTTGTCACCCGTCCAACAAGTTGTCCTTTTTCTAGAACTACACTATTATAACATTCTAGAAATAGTATTGAAAAAAATTTCTACCCTTAAACAATTCTATCTGAGGTCCAACTTAATCAATTCCAACCATTAGGCTTATCCAAAAAACTTCTATCCAATATCATATTATAAAGTAAATGATTACAAGAAATGTCATATACTAATCATGTGAATACCATCATTTATCATTCGGTATATCTTGTTGTTCGCGTTCCAAATATGTGAATACCTTAATCATGTATTCTCTTGAAAAATGAATACCCATTGAACCTTAGTGAAAACATGAAAGTAGTCAAAAGTCAACTCTTTCCACATACCAAAATCCCAAAACAAATCTATTTACTCAAATCATGATATCACTTTGTCCTTTTATCATTCATGAGCTCATGAATACTATCAAACATATTATTTTCTCCTTATCCCTTCATTATGTGCATATCATATTCTTTCCAAAAATATTTAAATAACTTTTCATGGTTTCCGGTAACATAATATTATTGAAAACCACAATAAACAAATACATAGATATTCCAATATTACACGATACTATAAATGAGAGACCATAACATTAATTTGGAATCCAATTACATAAACACTTAATCATTCCACCACATCGTTGTTATAATCAACATCGCCAATAGTGATCGCATGTGACTTCACTTTTTTCCTTTGCCTTAGTGGTTGTTGATGTCGATCATCATTAACCCTTGTATTAGGACATTGGTTAGAATAATTCCCCATTTCCTTGCACTTGAAGCATTGAAGTGTTGGTGGACCATTCTCTGTTGTCTTTTCTCTATTCACACCATTAGGTACCTTTTTCTCATTACTTCGACACTCAACTGCTCAATGACCTTCTTTTCCATACTTAAAAAATTTTCTATTACCTTTTAGATAATATCCTCCATTCTTCTTTCCACACATTGAGCATAAAGAAACATTCATCTTCTTTTCACCATTGTTCTGAAATTTCTCCTTGAACTCCATCTTTTGTTTTTTGTCAAAACCATGTGATGGATTTGTAACACCAACTTTCAGTTCTACCTTGATAGCACAACGCACAATTTCTTCATAGCTACTGAAGTCTCTTATAGTTAATTCCCTTCGAATACTTGGTTTTAAGACACTGAAGAATCGATCAACTTTACTTTCAGTTTGGATCATAAAGCCAAGTTCATACCTTGCAAGCCTTGTAAAATTCACCTCATATATACCAACAGATTCATCATCCTTTTGCTTATTCTCAAGGAACTCTTTTTTCATCTTTGTTATAAGAATATGAGGGAAGTACTTATTGAAAAATAAGTTCTTGAACTCGTCCCATTCCATGGATTCAATTTCACCTTGGGGCCTTGTATTCTTAATTAGAGTCCACCACTGGTCAGCTTCACCTTCTAAACGGTAAACTTCCAGAATGACTTTTTCATGTTCCAAACATCGAAGTATGGAAAATATCTTTTCAATTTTAATGATCCATTGTTCAATAATAAGTGGATTAGAAGACCCACTGAAAGATAGTGGATGTTGCCTCAAGAAGGACTCAATGGAATATTGTTCCTTTTTCTGCCCATTTGGAAGTCCATAATGATTCATAGCTTGTGTAAATATAGCAATAATATTTTTCACTCCATCTCCCATAACATTGGTTTGTTCAGGAGGGAAATCATTGCATTTCCCATTACATTGATCAACACAGTTCCTTCGGGTTCCATCCATCGTCTAAAACCCAAAAAGAATAGTGTGAGAGGCAAAAATCATGCTAGTAAAATAGTATAATTAAGGGGGAGTACCTTTAATTTATAACATATTAGGTTTAATTATAATATCTTTACCGTAATTAGAAGACTATAACCTATACGTATACTTAACCTTAGAGACATCCCTAGATATACCTTAGAAATATCTCTATGGATTTCACTAAAGTTTTCGCATACTAGTTTCCAAAGGTTAACTAAACCTTCGCTCTAATACCAACTGTAGAGACCCAAGCTTGACATACATGGACATTACATTACTTTTTATGAATAAAAATAACCAACACTCAAGGACCTTAATGGTTTAGTGTCCTTGGAAACTCAGAACATAATCTTATAATCATGGTGAAAGATCTTCAACATCTCCCATAAAGATATTCCCCTACTTTTTTCTTACCTAAAACATTTCTTTAAATCTTGGGGAAAAGAAAAAATATAAAAGGTGATCTAAAATTCTTATTAATGGTAAGCATGGAGAAAATAAAACAAATCATATACATTTTAACTTAAAAAAACATGAACATAAAGTTTAAACATAAAAATCTTGAGAAATAAATCTTGGTAGTACATAAGGCATAGATCACAAAGAAATGTTAATCATGATAAAATATCATTGGAATAAAACATGTAATTGTGGAAAACCATTAATCACATGATATGATTTCCATAGTAGCCAAGGCATTGCTTCCAAGACCATCTTAGTGGACAAAGTCCCTTACTGAATCGTGTTCACTCCCCATTCCAGTCCTGTATCACTGAACCATATTAACTTATTGTTCTAGCCATGTCTATCTCATGAGATATAAATCTTTACCCAATGCATTGGAGGGAGATATAGGTCCCACACATCTCATAATGAAATCATTCTTTCGTGTGCCACAAAATCATAAATCATACATCATAGCATAACCCATGTAATAGAATAGGATTCTTAAACAGCATGCCATCATAACATAATCCATATTAAAAATGGATATCATTTCATCATAATAAAAATCAAAACATGTAAATTATAGAGACATTATACTTTAAATATAAACATATTAAATAATGTCATTTTATATGGAAAATAGTTTTGATAAAACACATGAAATGAATTCTTGAGGAAAATATCCATTCTTAAAAATCATTTTCTTTTCACAAAATTTCATGAAATTTTAAGAGAATATGATTTTTGTTGAAAATAATCATGATGTCTTGTAGAAGTAGCTTCGTTAAAACAAGGAATTATGAAACTGTAAAAATCTGTTCATGTCGTATAAGTTAAAAAAACATTCTCCTCGTACTTTTAACGGAAGGTCAAAAAGTACCACATATGGTAAACAAAAGAAAGATTCCTTCCATAACACAAATTAAAAGTCAAAGAGGGGTAAAAATTAATTTAAAAATACATGGAATAATATTAAACACTTTATGAAAAACATTTTTTATGTACATTGATGAAAAATATAACCCTAGTAAATACTTACGTATAAGCAATCTCGGATAAAAATGAGATTGAAAAACTATCCCTTACCTTAGGTCTGATATGCTTCATAAGTATCTGATCCTCATGTATAATGATTTAAATAATGTCATTGACTTATTACATAATCATATTCATTGTTATGATATCATATATGGTTCACTTATGACCTTATATTACCCATTCTTTTGTAAAATTTATGTTAAAGCAACGTTTTGGGTAAAATCATTTCATTTATCGTACGTGATTCAACTTGTTGTTATTACTTATATACTGATTTACTTAATTCCAGAATTGAAAACATGATTTATATAGAATATATATTCATCATATAAATATATATTATAGATCAATAAATGAAATGAAATACACCGTTCATTGAGATGGTAGGTCGTTCGTACGCATGAATGATGTTTTCCTTTCCTTATGGACTTGAATCGAAGTAAGTAAATGACATATATATATACATAAATCCAATAGAATAATTATTTTATATATACCATTATTATTCATTATATATACTTTATAATCATTCTTGAATGGTTAACATGGAGAATGTATCTCATCGCGTCGTGGAGACGGTAATCCGTACGTACGCACGAGCGATGATATCGTTCCCATAATTATTGAATGGAATTGGAGTGGATAGTATCTCAGAATCAGTATGATGTTATAATAACCATATATAGTTATTCTTTACACCATTATACCCATCCATTTAAGGTGGTGGTTGAAAAACAGATTACACCACGGTGTGGAGACGGTATTCTGTATGTACACACGTGCGGTGATTTTGTTTTTGGTAGGATGGATAGAAGGTGAAATGGGGTTGTTTCATACTTATAATAATATATCATTATATTATTTATACTGATTTTATAACTTTATAATTAAACAACTAATGAATAAGAAGTTGAAGAAGAAAGAAACTTGAAAGAATCGGTAGAAGAGATTTCCTCTTCCTCGACGTGCCTCCTTTAAACTTCCTCTTAGGGAACTAGAGTATGTTTTTTGAGAAGAACGGAACCTCCAAAATATAACTAGAGTTGTTGAGAAGGGAAATGGGCAGGGTTTGGCCGAGATTTAAGGCTCAAGGTTGTGTAAAGAGGAGAGGGAGGAGGTGCCCTTTTATAATGGAGGAGAGGGGCACCTTTGGAAACCATAAAAATATTAATTTATAATAAATCAAACCCCACTTAAAAACTTTAAAAAATGACTCATATTAAAATATTAGATTATATAGGGTTGTAATTTCATCAACCAATAAAATTTATACATGTTGGAAATTTATTTTAAACCTTATCAACTTGATTTATCCTTATATAATTTATTTAATTTTATTTTTGGTAATAAGATTCTAAATTTTAAATTGTTATAAATAATTACTTATGTGTTTTTAATTATCCATAATTGGATAATTTCTGAAATTTTCGACCATATAAATTTTAATTTTTAATTTTTAAATATTTTTGTGATTTTTAAGCAATTTTATATTATGTTATTTTTATAAAATATCAATAGTGTCAATTTTGACACTGTTCATTTATTTGAATTTAAATAAAATACACAGAGAAGATATGTTCGGAAAAAAAAATTTAATAGATTCATGACATGTCATATTTATCTAGAAAATTCTTGGAGAACATTAAATAGTTCATATAATATTTATTTTAATATTTTTAAAACCATTTATTTGATATTTCAATCAATAAAATAATTTCAACATCACTATTGTGTCACCTTTAAGGATAATTATTTAATCCCTATAAATTATAAATAAATTCACATGATGTTGATAATTTTATTATATTTTTGTAGACTATTCATTTTTGAAGTTTCCTGAAGTTTATCACTAAATTAAAATTATTATACTTATAAGATTTAAGAGAGTGACATGTTTTCACTTTCTTTAGTTTTAATAATAATTACATCATTTTCATGGTAAAAATTCCATGAAATGAATCTATTTTTACCCTTAGGTGATATGGGCCGACTTTTATTCATCCAATAGAATTTTGGTAGGTTTTAGGGTAATTTTATAATCTTATTTTTACCCTTAATTACCTGATTTACCTTTAACTATGGTAAATAAAATTTACCTTAGTTACTATTCACAATGACCAAAAATAAAAAGTAGCCTATTAACATAATTTGGACCTAATGATTCCAAATATGGAATCCATTTTTCCAAATTCAAAACACAGAAGTTTCAGAAATTAATTTAAAATTAATCTCGTTGTCAAAAAAATTTGGGTTTTTGTTTAAAATATTGCAAAAGATTGAATTGATTTATCCTACAAATTCAATGTAAAATCAATGATAATTACATATTATATTAATTTGTAAAAAAAATTCTATTTATACTTTAAAAAATTTTACTATTATAATTTATCCATATAAATTATCTTGATGAAAAAATTTGGTTTTACGTAAAATTTAGCGTGTTTTTACTATTCATCAAAATATGAACGTTGTCAGAAAAATATCAAAACTTTATCCAATGTAAACTTTTATATTTTTATTCTAAATAAGATGTTTACTTTTTAAAATTGATCTTATAAACTTTTCAAAAATTAGATTTAAAATGTGTTCACAAACAAAAGGCGACAAAACAGCAATTTTTGAAAAATAGTTCTTTTATTCAAAAAAATGATTTTGTTCTCATACCTTATTCTAGAAAATGTGTAAGATGAAATATAATGTTATAAAATTAAAAAGGTGGTTAATACTATTCATAACGGCTAGTTCTTAATAATATTATAACAATATATCGTTGTTTAGCGAAACTCGGTATTACGTACAACACAAGCTATCGAGGAAGGTTGCCCTTGTGTGTAATGCATGCCAAGCCAGTGTTGTGTGTAGTAAAAGATTCTCTTGGTTTTGCATATAACATAAGTCATAAAAAATATTTCTCATAAATTATTATGGTGTTACATTCTACCCCCCTTAAAATGAATTTCTCCCTCGAAATTCATCAGTTCGTAACAAACAGATGAGGATACCTTCCCTCATCATATTCTCAAGTTCCCATGTAGCTTCTTATAATTGGTGGTTCCTCTATAAAACTTTAACCAAGAGAGAGGTCATGATTCGTAGAACTTTTTCACTACAATCAGGAATCTCTATCGGCTATTCTTCATAAGAAAGATCTTTCGGCAGTGGTACAATTTCTAAGGTTAGTATATGTGAAGGATCAGGTTTGTACTTTCTCATGAGAGATACATAGAACACATAATAAACTTGAGAGAGATTCGGTCGAAGCGTCAATCGGTAATCTACCTTCCCAACATGATCCAATATTTCAAAAGGACCAATATACTTAGGGCTCAGCTTTCCCTTCTTTCCAAATCTCATTACTCTCTTCCAAGGAGATATTCGTAAGAACATTTTATCACCAACTTCAAACTCTAAGTCTTTTCTTCGGTTATCGGAATAACTTTTTTGTTGACTCTGAAATGCTTTTATGTGTTGTTGAATATATCGGACCTTTTCTTCCATGTCATCAACAAGTTCAATTCCTAATAGCTTTCTTTCCCCAACTTCATCCCAGTAAGTTATAGTTCAGTATTTCTTTCCATTGAGAGGTTCATAAGGAGCCATCTAAATACTGGAGTTAAAGATATTATTATGAGAAAATTCCGCCAAAGGTAGGTGTTGATTCCAACCACCTTTAAAATCCATAGAGTAAGCTCTCAATGTGTCTTCTAGAGTTTGAATTGTCCTCTCAGACTGATCGTCTATCTGAGGATGATAAGCAGTACTGAAACTCAACTCTGTATCCAATGTATGCTGATGACTTTTCAAAAACATCGAGGTAAACCTCAGATCCTGATCAGATATAACGAAAGTGGTACTCCATTCAATCTTACCATTTCTTTTATATATATCCTGGAAATCTAATCAAGAGATAAATATTCTCTAATATCAATGAAGTTTACTGACTTCGTAAGATGATCAACTATAACCCAGATAGCATTATTGCCTTTTGATGTTTTAGGATGTCCAGTGAAAGAGTCCATAGTGATGTTTTCCTATTTCCATTCTAGTATGGGTAATGGTTGTGACACCCCCTTAGACTTCTATCTCTCAGATTTAACTTTCTAACAAACCAAGCATCAAGAGACATATTCAGCAACATCTCTTTTCATGCCATCCCCCCAGAAGTACTCCTTCAGGCCCCTATACATATTCGTGCTTCTAGGGTGAATAGAGAATGAAGAACTTTGAGCTTCATCCAATATTTCCTTCTTTAATTCTGTGATTGGAGGAACACAAACCCGATTTTGGAACCTTGTTATTTCATCAAAATCAATGTGGAATTCAAGAACATTTTTCACCTTCTTTTGTAACTCTACATCTTCTTTCTGTGTCTCTATAATCTTCACTTGTATAGATGGTTGACCATTCATTTGAGAAAGATAAGATTTGTCCCCTTCCATTATAATTCCATGATCCATCCTTTGTAAATCCATAAATGTGGGATCTTTTGTGATACTCATCATGGATAAGCTAGCATGGTCTTGTCGACTTAATACCTCTGCCACGTTGTTTTCGTTCCCAGGGTGGTAATGAATGGAGTAATCGTAATCCTTAATCAGCTTCAACAATATTCTTTAACGCATATTCATCTCTTTTTGTGTGAAAATATAAATTAAACTTTTATGATCAGTATAAATATCACACCTTTCACCATAAAGATAATACCTCCAAATCTTTAATGCAAAGATTACCGAAGCTAACTCCAAATCATGAGTTGGGTAATTTTGCTCATGAATTTTCAACTGTCGTGAGTCATAATCTATCACCATATCATTTTTAATGAGAACACACCATAGCCCCTTCTTGTATGCATCACTGTAGATCACAAACCTTTCTCCACGACAAGGCAGTGTGATGACAGGTGCACTGGCTAACCTTCTTTTTAGATCTTTGAAATTCTCTTCACATTCCTTCATCCAAACAATCTTAACTCATTTCCGAGTAAATTTGGTGAGTGGGTTAGATGATATTGAAAAATATTTCACAAAACGTAAATAGTACCCAGCTAAACCAAGAAAACTTCAGATCTCAGTTACTGTTGTTTCTCTTGACCATCTTTCAATAACCTCCGTTTTTTGCTGGATCCATAGATATCCCATATTTTGAGATTAGGTGACCCAAAATGCAACTTTTTAAATCCAAAATTCACACTTGGTAAATTTTTCATAAAGCTTCTCCTTTCTCAGGGTATTCAATATAGTTCTCAAGTGATCTTCAGGTTCTTCCTTCCTCTTTGAATAGACAAGAATATAGTCTATAAAGACTACCACAAACTGATCAAGATAGTCTTTAAAGACTCTATTCATTAGATCCATCAAGATAGTAGGGGAATTAGTAGGACCAAATGGCATCAATATAAATTCATAGTGTCCATACCTTGTACGGAAAGCAGTCTTTGGTATATCCTCCTTTTTTACCCTTAATTGATGATTCCCTAAATGAAGATCAATCTTGGAAAAGTATTGAGCTCTGCGTAGTTGGTCAAATAAGTCATCAATGCACGGGAGAGGATATTTTTTCTTGATAGTGATCTTGTTAAGTTCTTGATAATAAATGCAAAGTCTCATTGATCTATCTTTCTTCATAACAAACAGAATATGTGCTCCCCAAGGTGATTCACTGGGGAATATGAATCATTTAGCAGGATTCTCTTGGATTTGCTTCTTCCATTCCTGTAACTCAATTGGGTCCATTCTGTAAGGTGTATTTGAAATGGGCATAGCACCCGGTATGAGTTATATTGAAAACTAAACTTCACTATTTGGTGGAAGACATGGAAATTCCTCTGGAAAGACATCATCAAACTCATGTACAATGGGTATATTATTAATCGTGAGTTACTCGCCAACCATTTGAGATAAATAACCTTCATTTTGTAGAATCAAGACCCATAAGATGGAATAAATTTACAATGGAAGGTTATATTCATCCTTGCATCGATATATGATCATAGATTGATCAGGAATATAAAATGTGACTTTTCTTCTTTGGAAATTTATATGAGATCCATTTAAAAAAATCCAATCCATGCCAAGAATCACATCAAATTACACTATAAGAAGGATCACAATATTTTCATGAAGCACTTTCCCACAAACTACAATAGGAGAAGAATTGTAAACTTTTGAGGCTGTTGTTGTGCCATTATGGGTTGTCACATCTAACTCAACATCTAATTTTTGAGGTAATACCGTGATACCCTAAGAAAATAATTCCGAAATTAAAGAGTCGGTGGATCCAGAATCAAATAAAACATTTGCTAATTTAGAGTGGATGGTAAGTGTAACTTTCACCACATTGTTATTGTACTCCACATCGCCGATAGAAATTGAATGTGACATTGCTTTGTCTTTGGACTTAATATTTTTTTGATTTCGATCATCATCAACAACCCTTGGATTAGGGCACTGATTAGCATAATTCCGCATATACTTGCACTTGTAACATTGAAGTGTTGGAGGTGCCTTCTATGTAGCCTTTTCTTTGTTTTCATCACAAGACATCTTTTTCCCATCATTGTGACATTCAAATGCCCGATGACCTTCTTTTCCACATTTGAAACATTTACATGACCCTTTAAGAAAATTCCCTCCATGTTTCTTTCCACACTTTTAGAATAAGGGAAAACTCATATTCTTTTCAGTGTGGTCTTTAGATTTCCCTTTTAATTCCATTTTCCTCTTCTTATCAAACCCATATGACTGATGGATTACTCCAATCTTCATCTCAACCTTGAGATCACATCAAACAATTTCCTCATAGTTATTGAAGTCCCTTATGGATAACGCCCTTTGAATACTTGGTTTTAAGACACTAAAGAATCGATCGATCTTACTCTCCAGTTGGATAATAATTCTGGAAGAATACCTTGCAAGTCTTGTAAAATTTGGTTCGTAGGTACCAATGGATTCATCATTATTTTTTTTAGTTCAAGAAAATCCTTCTCCAACTTTGTTCTAAGAATATGAGGGAAGTACTTATTGAAAAATAAGTTCATGAACTCCTCACGTTCCATGGACTCAATTTCATCTCCTTGCCTCGTATTCGTGATAAGATTCAACCATTGATCAGCTTCACCTTCCAAACGATATACTGCTAAGATGACTTTATCATGTTCAGAATATTCTAGAACTAAAAATATCTTTTCAGTGGTACTAGTCCATTGTTCATCCACTAATGGATCAGAAGACCCGCTGAATGAAGGTGGACGCTGCCTCATGAAGGATTCAACATAATGTTGCTCTTTCCTTTGCTCGTTTGGAAGTCCTACATGATTCATAGCTGGAGAAAGTTGTGTGAGCATGGATACAAGATTTATCATTCTAGCTCCCATAATGTTTGGTTGATCAGGGGGACAATAATTTCATTTCATGTCGCATTCAGCATTAACATGGTTCCTTTGGGTTCTAGCCATTGACTAAAACCAATAAGCATAGTGTGAGAAACACTAATCATAATAGGAAAACCACATAATCAAGAATAAAATTTCACACCTTAGGTCTTATAATAGGTTATTCATGGCCATTTATATAACACTAGGATTGTGTTATATGCTTATACATATTGTTAGGGTTCTTACTAAGGCTTTCACATCCTAGTTTCCAATGGTTGACTATACCCTTCCTCTGATACCAACTATAACGACCCATACTTAACATACTTTGTTATTACTTCATAATTGAAGCACACTTATTACAACATATAAAAAAACCTTGATAGGACCGTATAGTTATAGTGTCTTTAGAAACTGGGAAACATAAACAACTGGTTCATAAATCATCTACATTGTCTTCCGCTTATTTCATCATATGTAGAGTCCCTTTTGAAATATCCTACTTAATACCCTTCTTCCTGACCTAGGTAAAATAAAATATACAAAAGGGTGAGCTCAAGATCTCATTAAGGGTAAATAAAGGAAATATCAATCATATAAAATTCATAAGAACATATCATTTTGAAAATATTAACCTGCAAAAGAGATCATAATATCATGACATGGGATAAATCATAGCAGTGAAATGTAATACCAATAATCATATCATAAAACATGAAACTTTGTGGAATACACACATAATCATAGAAAATAATTTCTTATTAGTCAAGACTAATTTCCAAGACTATCAGAGTGGACAATGTCCATTTTTGAAACGATTTCACTCCTCGTTTCAGTCCTGTATCACGAAACCAGATTAACTTGTCATTCCAGCCATGTCTATCTCATGTGATATAAATCTTTACCCAATGCATTGGAGAGAGATATAGGTCTGACCCATATCATAATTATACCATTATTATGTGTTCCACAAAATCATATACCATATATCATAGCATAACCCCTGTAATAAAAATGGGATTCTTAAACATCATGCTATCATAACATAATACATATAAGATAAAAGTACTTCATAAAAATGATATTATTATTACACTAAAACATGTCCTAATTCTATTGGATAAGTCTAATTCGACAAAAAACAACCTTAAGAATAAAATATTACCATTTAGGCCCACTTGGATTAGATTAGGACATTTATTATTATTTAATTCAAAGAAGAGTTAAAAGAGTTAAAATCATTGTTTAATAACAAAAACATTTTTAATATAGGGTTATACAAAATATAAATTAAACTATAAATATTAATTTAGAAATCTAAAATTATTCAATACATATTTATATTTTATTTATAATTTTTAGACATTAAATAATTTATGTAATGTATGACACAATGATGATGCATTAATTACCTTATCAATGAAATATTAACATAATTTATGTTATAAATACCCAAATAAATGTAATTTGAGACTTTTTATGAATTAAACTAATTTTATAGGTTAATATGACACATTAGTATTTATTTAATTAACTTTTTTGAACTAATCATTCTGTTATGATTTTTATAAAAACCAATTACCAAACAGTGTCAAAATTGACATAAAATAGTTTTTAAAACAAATATTATATTATTAATTGATATTATATTTTTAAAAATATATGTTTCGTCCAAATGACTTAGATAAGGATATATGTATTAATAATGAACCACTTGGGGTTCGTTTGGCAGTTTATATTAAGTTTATTAACCATATATTATCTGAAAACAAGAAGATATGGTAAAAGTTAAATTATTTAACATAGAGTGAAATATAAATTATAAGGTTAAAATTGTATCCTAAACTTATCTAAAACCTATTTTCTGATATGATTTAGACCCATACCCGCTTTAGCTATGAAATAAATTAATTTGGATCTATTATAAACCGAATATTACTTTATTGTAAAATAATATTTTATGTTTTTCTTAAGGTGCCCCTCTCCTCCCTTATAAAAGGACACCTCCTCCCTCTCCTCTTCACAACACTTTGAGCCTTCAAGATCGGACAAACCCTAACCATTTCTCTTATCCACTTCCCTAGAAACATTCTTAAGGTTCTTCTCATCTCAAAAGACCAACTCTAGTCCCTTAAGAGGAAGCTTAAAGGAGGTGCGTCGAAGAAGAGGTAATCTCTTCTACAGATTCTTTCAAGTTTATTTCTTCTTCAACTTCTTCTTATTTAGTTGTTTCATTATTAAGTAATAACATAAGTATCAATAATATAATTATATGTTATTATAAATATTAAATAACCCATTTAATTTTATTTCCATCCTATGGAAAATAAAATCACCGTGCGTGCGTACGTACGCAATACCGTCTCCATGCCATGGTGTAATCAGTTTTTCCACCACCACCTTACTTGGATGGGTATAATGGTGTAAAGAATAACTATATATTGTTATTATAACATCATACTGATTATGAGATATTATATCACCCACTCCAATTCTATTCAATAATTATGGGAATGATATCATCGCTCGTGCATACGTACGGACTACCGTCTCCACGAACGTGATGATATTCATTTTACAAGATTAAACATTCAAGTATGATTATAAAGTATATATAATAAATAATCATTAAATATATTAAATTATAATGATACTGTATTTATGTTCATATATGTTTCATTTACTTAATTTCATTCAAATCTATAAGGAAATGAAACCAGCGTTCATGCGTACGTATGGCCTACCGTCTCCATGAACGGTGTATTTCATTCCATTTATCAATCTATCATATATATTTATATGCTGAATGTATATTATATATAAATCATGTTTTATATTCTGAAATTAAGTAAATCAGGATATAAGTAATAATATCAAGAACAACAAGTCGAAACACGTAAGATAAATGAAACGATTTTTCCCAAAACGCTGCTTTAACTTGGAATTTACAAAATAAATGGTAATATAAAGTCATAAGTGAACCATATATGATATCATAACAATGAATATGATTCTTTAATAAGTCAGTGACCATATTTAAATCATTTTACTGGAGTTTCAGATACATACGAAGCATATCATTCATAAGGTAAGGGATAATTTTGCAAATCTCATTTTATCCGAGATTGCTTACACGTAAGTATTTACTGGGGCTATATTTTTCATCCATGTCCATAAAAATGTTTTTCATAAAGTGTTTAATATTCTTACATGTATTTTTAAAGTCATGTTTACCCCTCCATGACTTTTACTTTGTGTTATTGAAGGAATATTTCTTTTGTTTACCATTTGTGGTACTTTTTGACTTTTCCATTAAAAGTACGAGGAGAATGTTTTTTTTAACTTATACGGAATGAATAGATTTTTACGCTTTTATAACTCTTTGTTTTCATGAAGCTTACTCTACATGATTTCATGAATATTTTCAAAAAAATACTTTTCTTTTAAAACTTCATGGAATTTTGAGAAATGAAAATGATTTTGAAGAAGAGAGGATATTTTCCTCAAGAATTCATTCCAGGTGTTTTATCAAAACCATTATCCATATAAGATGACATTATTTCATATGTGTATGTTTCAAGTATAATGTCTCTATTAAATACATGGTTTTATTCTTCTTGTGATGAAATTATATCCATTTTTTTATATGTATTAGGTTATGATGGGATGATGTTTACGAAACCCATTTTATTCTTTGGGTTATGATGAATGATTTATGTTTATGTTGTGGCACATGTAAGAATGATTTAATTATGAGATGGGTGGGACCTATATCTCCCTCCAATGCATTGGGTAAAGATTTATATCTCATGAGATATACATGGCTAGAATGTCAAGTTAATCTGGTTCAGTGATACAGGACGGGAACGAAGAGTGAACTCGATTCAGTAAGGGACTTTTTCCACTAAGATGGTATTGACAACAATTCCTTGGATAATATGGAAATAATAACAAGCGCTTAATGGATTCCACAATTACATGTTTTATTCCCATGCTAGTTAATCATTATTAATGTTACTTTAGGATCTATGCCTTATGTACTGTAATGTTTTATGTCATTTTTCAAGATTTTGATGTTTAGCCTTTATGCTCATGTATTTACATTCGAATGTTTATGGATTGTTTTATGTTCTCTATGTTTACCCTTACTGAGTATTTGAGCTCAAAATTTTTATGTTTTCTTTTCCACAGGATATATAGAAAGGTTTTAGGTAAGAAAACAAAAGGGGAAGATCTTTATGGGAGATGTTGAAGATCTTTCACCATGATTAGAAGATTACATTCCGAGTTTCCAAAGACACTAAACTATTACGGTCATTGTGTGTCTATTTCTGTTATGTATTAAGTATTCCACAAAAGTAATGTAATTTCTATGTATGTCAAGTGTGGGTCTCTACAGTTGGTGTCAGAGGAAATTTTTAGGTAACCTTTGGAAACTAGGATGTGAAACCTTTAGTGAGTTACCTAGAGATATTTCTAAGGTATGTCTAGGGATGTATGTAAGGTTATGTATAAGTATAGGTTATAGTCGTAGAATTATGGTAACAATATTATAATTAAACTTAAGATGTTAGATATTGAAGGTACTTCCCATTTATTATGTTGTTTTCACTAACATGATTTTTTCCTCTCACACTATTATTTTTGGGTTTTAGAATTTGGAAGGAACACGAAATAACCATGTTGATCAATGTAATGGACAATGCAATGATTTTACTTTTGAACAAACCAATGTTATGGGAGATGGAGTGAACAATATTATTTCTATACTTACACAATCTATAAATCATTCTGGACTTCCAAATGTGCAGAGAAGGGAACAATATTTTATTGAGTCCTTTATGAGGCAACGTCCACCTTCTTTCAGTGGGTCTTCTAATCCACTTTTTGCTGAACAATGGATCAGTACCATTGAAAATATATTTTTCATACTTCGCTATTCAGAACATGAAAAAGTAATTTTGGTTTTTTACCACATAGACGGTGAAGAAGACTAGTGGTGGACTCTAATTAAGAATACAAGGCCTCAAGATGAAATTGAATCCATGAAATGGGATGAGTTCAAGAACTTGTTTTTCAATAAGTACTTCCCTCGTATTCTTTGATCAAATATGGAAAAGGTTATCTTGAGCTTAAGAAAAAGGATAATGAATCCACTGGTATAAATGATGCGAATTTTACAAGGCTTGCAAGGTAAACATATGGCTTGATCACCAAACCTGAAAGTAAAGTTGATCGATTCTTCAGTGTCTTAAAACCAATTCTTCGAAGGGAATTATCTATAAGAGACTTCAGTAGCTATGAATAAATTATGTGTTGTGCTATCAATGTAGAAATTGAAGTTGGTGTTGCATATCCATCTCATGGTTTGGACAAGAAATGAAAGGTGGAGTTCAAGGAAAAATCTCCGAACAATGGTGAAAAGAAGATGAATGTTTCTTTATGCTCAAAGTGTGGAAAGAAGCATGTTGAAGATTGTCTAAAAGGAACTATAACATGTTTTAAGTGTGGAAAAGAAGGTCATAGAGCAGTTGAGTGTCGAAGTAATGGGAAAAAGGTAGATAATGATGTGAATAGAGAAAAGACTATAGAGAACGCTCCACCAACACTTCAATGCTTCAAGTGTAAGGAAATGATGCATTATGATAATCAATTCATTAATCCAAGGGTTAATGATGATCAATGTGAGCAACCTCTTAAGGAAAAGGATAAAGGGAAGT
Source organism: Viscum album (assembly GCA_963277665.1). Lineage (NCBI taxonomy): Eukaryota > Viridiplantae > Streptophyta > Magnoliopsida > Santalales > Viscaceae > Viscum > Viscum album. The sequence goes on along the minus strand of OY728157.1, from coordinate 458,368,200 downwards.
CACATGCGATCACTATTTGTGATGTTGAGTTTGACCATGAATTTGTGGAATGATTAAGTGTTTATGTAATGGGATTCCAAAATAGTATCACAGAATCTCATTTATGGTGTTATGGAATTTTGGAATATCTATGTATTGGTTTTCAATAATTATATGGTACCGATAACCATGGAAAGTGATTAAAATGTTTTTGGAAAGCAGATGGTATGAACATAAAGAAGGGATAAGGAGAAAATAATATTTTTGATAGTATTAATGAGCTCATGACAGATATAAGGACAAAGAGATATCATGGTTTGATTATATAGAAATTTTGGGAATTTGGTATGTGGAAAGAGTTAACTTTTGAAATCATTCATGTTTTCACTAAGGTTCAATGGGTATTCATTTTTCCAGATAATACATGATTAAGGTATTCACATGTTTGGAATGTGACCAACAATATATATCCTATGATAGATGATTGTATTCACAAGCTCAGTATATGACATTTCTATTAATTTTTTTTTATGCTATGATCTTGGACAGAAGTATTTTAAATAAGCCTAAAGATTGGAAAAAATTATGTTGGACATAAGTTTGTATTATTTAAGGATATAACTTTTTTTCGATATTATTGATGGGATGTTATAATAATGTAGTTTTAGAAAAAGGACAACCTACAGGACGAGAGACAACCTGTCGCATCGGACAAGGCTGTGGGAATCGAACCCCCAACCGAAGTGTGATAGGCCTTTATTTCCTACCACTGGCCTACAAGAAGTCCCTGTTTAGTAGAAACTAGTTTTATTTTATTAAGTTGTATGATAGATGAAGTATAAGTACATTTTTGGAATCATATACAATTAACCTCACCATATATGGACTTATGTATATTTGATAACTTTTTCTAACCTTTTATTTCAGACAGATGGAATGATCCATCATTCTATCAAATGATCTGCTAACACTTCAATAAAAAAAATTCAACAAAATTTCTTTAATATATGAAGTGTAAATTGTTCAAGGCATGAACAATGGTGAGATTGTACCAAAATAAAGTAAGTATTTCTTCTAGTTCAAATTCTTCAACTTTAGGGAAATGATCTTGGAAACAATAAAACGTTGTCCTAGTGTCCCTATATCTGATGAATCAGATGGTACCTTAGAACATCACAAATTTGTGGCTTTGTGATTGTTGGATTTTTTATATCCATGTTCTCTGCCACTCTCCATCAGAACCTAACGGTTAGATTTCTATTCCATATCCATATTTTCACCTATGTTATCCTATGTGGGAACCCAAGTGATGAGTTAATTTGGGTATCCATTTTGTTTCTAATGTTCATTTTTTTAAAATTAAGTTTTTTTTATTCCTTTTACGATGTAGGTTTCTATGAAAGATACTCTCAAGTAATAAACAAATTATAACCCTGACGAATTTCAAGGTCGAATTTCATTTTAAGGGGGATAGAATGCAACACCTAGAGATTTTATGAGATATATTCTTTTTAGTTTCCTTAATATCTTCTGTTGTACGCTACACCATGATTATCTTGGACTATATTTAACACCGTATTAGCTTGTTGTATACACAACACTATTCTTGGGTCGTGTTACACACAATTTCAAGTTTGTTTGATAGTAGTTATTCTACACAACATTGAGTGTATATATATATATATATATATTCAATGTATAAATGAAATATGGTAAGATTTTGTTATAAGCAACAACAAAGGAGTCTTTCACTACACGCAACACTGACTTTGCTTGCATTACATGCAATCATGACCTTCCTTGATAGCGTGTGTTGTATGCAATACCGAGTTTCACTAAACAATGATATATGGTTATAATATTATTATAAACTAGCCGTTATGAATAGTATTAACTACATTTTGAATTTTATAAAATTATTATTCAACTTACTCATTTTCTAGAACATGGTATGAGAACAAAATAAATTTTTCGAGTAAAATAAGTATTTTTCAAAAAATGCAGTTTTGCCGCCTTTTGATGGCGCACCCATTTTATATATAAATTTTGACAAGTTTATAAGTTCCATTTTACAAAATAAACTTATTCTTTTGAATCAGGATATAAAAATTTACATTGGATAAAGTTTGGTATTTTTCTGACAACGTTCTTATTTTGATGAATAGTAAAAACACACTAAATTTTTACTTAAACAAAATTCATCACGATAATTTATATAGTTAAATTAGAATATTAAATTGTTTTAAAGTGTAAATAGAATATATTTTTACCATTTAATATAATTTATTTCATTAGAATTGTTTTTACATGGAATTCATAGGTTAGATCAATTCAATCTTCTACAATGTTTTAAACAAAAACCCATTCTTTTTCGACAACAGGATTAATTTTAAATTAATTACTGAAACTTATGTGTTTTGAATTTATAAAAATTGATTCCATATTTGTAATAAATAGGTACAAATTATGTTAATAGGATACTTTTTATTATTGGATATTATGAATAGTAACTACGGTAAATTTTATTTACCACTTTTAAAGGTAAATTAGGTAATTAAGGGTAAAAATAATATTATAAAATTACCCTAACACTTGTATTGATATAATTGGATTATTATATTTCATCCTAATTTATATTAGGGTCGAAATGGAATCCATTGGAACCCACTTGGATTTGATTAAGACCTTTAATTTATTTTATTTTAAAGAAAGTGATATATGTCCACTCAAACTTTAATAATTAGATTATTTTTAATATAAGGTTATACAGAATATATTTTCAATTATAAATACTCATTGGAAATCTAATTTATTATATATTTATCAGGGTAATTTATTTTTAATTTTTAAGAAATTTTTAATTACCTTAATAGCTTATACATTAATAATGTAGATATTATTTATTTAGTGAAAAATGAATAATATAGTTTTTATTAAAATATTAATACCTATTAAAAGGAACAGAAACTTGACCAAACCTTACTGGCCGATAATATATATACCCTAATCATCCAGGTGTCAATTTTTGGTCCATTTGGAGCCTTATAAAACATATTAGGACATTTATATAATTTTATTTTAAATGATGTCAAAGATGTCACCTTCATAATTTAATAAATCTAACAATTTAAATGTTCTGATTTTAAGATGATAAATTCGAGTAAAAATATGATTATGAAATTTATTATATTTATCTTCATCATAGGAGTTTTTTTTAATTTTTATGCAATTAATAATTATAATAAATGATTATACAAAAATGATTTAGTAATTGTTTTATTAAGAGAAATATCAAATAAATGGTTTTATAAATATTAAAATAAAAATTATGTGAACTAATTAATGTACTACACAAATTTAATAGATGCATATTATATGTTATAAATCTATTAAACATTTTTTTTTGAATATATCCACTGTGTGGATTTTATTTAAATTCAAATAAATGAATAGTGTCAAAATTAACACTATTGTTATTTTATAAAAATAACATATTATTAAATTGTATAAAAATCAAAATAATATTTAAAAATTATAAATTGAAATTTATATTGAATATAATGTCATAAATTACCCAATTTTTGATAATTCACAACACATAAGTAATTATTTATAACAATTTAAAATTTAGAATATTATTACAACAAATAAAATTAAATAAATTAAATAAGGATAAATCAAATTGATAAGGTTTACAATAATTTCCAAGCATGTCTAAATTTTATTGTTTTATGAGATTGAAACCCTATCATACCTCATATCCGAATTTTATTCACTTTTGATGTTTTTAGGTGGTGTTTGAGTTTATTATAAATTAACATTTATGAGGTTTCCAAAAGTGCCACTCTCTTCCCTTATAAAAGGGAACCCACTCCCTATCCTCTTCACAACACTTTTAGCCTTCAAGGTCTTCCAAACCCTGCCCATTTCTATTATACACTTCCATAGAAATATTCTTGAGGTTCTTGTCTTCTCAAGAGACCAACTCTAGTCCCTTAAGAGGAATCTTAAATGAGGTGCGGTGAAGAAGAGGTAATCTCTTCTACCGATTCTTTCAAGTTTCTTTATTCTTCAACTTCTTCTTCTTTAGTTGTTTCATTCTTAAGTATTAAAATAATTATCACTAATATACTGATATGTTATTTTAAATATGAAACAACCCCATTTCACCTTCTATCCATCAAACAGAAAATGAAATCACCGCGCGTGCATACGTACGGAATACCGTCTCCACACCTTGGTGTAATCAGTTTTTCCACCACCACCTTACTTGGATGAGTATAATGGTGTAAAGAATAACTATATATATTAAAATCATACTAATTCTGAGATATTATATCATCCACTCCAATTATATTCAATAATTATGGGAAGGATATCATCGCTTGTGCGTACGGACGGACTACTGTCTCCACAAACGTGATGAGATTCATTTTCAATGATTAACCATTAAAGTATGATTATAAAGTATATATAATAAATAATCATGAATGATATTAAATTATAATGATACTGTATTTATGTACATATTTTTTTCATTTACATAATTCCATTCAATTCAATAAGGAAACGAAAACAGCGTTCATGTGTACGTACGACCTACCGTCATCAAGAACGGTGTATTTCATTCCATTTATCGATCTATCATATATATTTATATGAAGAATATATATTATATTTAAATCATGTTTTAAATTCTAGAATTAAGTAAATTCGGATATAAGTAATAATATCAATAACAACAAGTCGAAACACGTACGATAAATGAAACGATTTTACCCAAAACGCTACTTTAACATGGAATTTACAAAATAAAGGGTAATATAAATGAAATAAGTTTTGATTATGTTAGATGGAACAGAAATGGTATATTTCACTACACGCTGCCCTAACTTAGCTTGCATTACACGCAATAACGACCTTCCTCCATAGCGTGTGTAGTACGTAATACTGGGCTTCACTAAACAATGATATATTGTTATAATATTATTATGAACTAGCCATTATGAATAGTATTAAAAAAATCTAAATTTAATAACATTATCAGTCATCTTACACATTTTCTAGATCATGGTATGAGAACAAAATAATTTTTTTGGGTAAAATAAGTATTTTTCAAAAAATGCAGTTTTGCCACCTTTTGATGGCACACCCACTTTAAATCTAGTTTTTGACATGTTTATAAGTTGAATTTGAAAAAATAAAATTCTTCTTTGGAATAAAGATATAAAAACTTACAACGGATAAATTTTTCATATTATTCTGACAACTTTCATATTTTAATGAATAGTAAAAACACGCAATATTTTAATTAAAAACAACTTTTTCATCCTAATAATTTATATGGTTAATTTATAATATTGCATGGTTTTAAATTATAAATAGAATATATTTTTACCATTTAATATAATTTATGTCATTATCATTGATTTTAGATTGAATTCATAGTTAAAATCATTTCAATCTTTTGCAATGTTTTAACTTTTAAAACTTGTTTTCTTAACAAAGGGATTAATTTATTAAATTTCTGAAAATTCTGTGATTTGAATTTTAAAAAATGGATTCCATATTTTGAATCATTAGGTCCAAATTATGTTAATAGTCTACTTTTTATTTTTTGGCACTATGAATAGTAACTATGGTAAATTTTATTTACCATAGTTAAAGGTAAATTAGGTAATTAAGGGTAAAAATAATATTATAAAATTACCCTAACACTTGTATTAATATAATTAGATGATTATATTTCGTCCTAAGGAATATTTGGGTCGAAATTTAATCCATTGGAACACACTTGTATGCGATTAAGACCTTTAATTTATTTTATTTTAATGAAGGTGAAGTATGTCTCACTCAAACTTTAATAAGTAAAGTATTTTTCATATAAGGTTATACATAATATAAATTATATTTTAAATACTCATTTGAAAGCTAAAGTTTTTTTTATGGTAATTTATTTGTAATTTTTAAAAAATATTAAACTACCTTAATATCTTAAACATTAATGATGCAGAAATTATTTACTTAGTGAAAAATCAATAATATAGTTTTTATTAAATTAATAATACCTATCAAAAAACCCAAACACATGACCAAAACTTTTGGTCGAGTATATATATACCATAAGCATCCAAGGGTCTACTTGGGGACCATTTGGAGCCATATAAAAGAGATTAGGATATTTATATTATTTTATTTTAAATGATGTCAAAGTTGTCACTTTCATAATTTAATAAATATAACAATTTATATGTTGTTATTTTAAGATGATAAATTCGAGTAAAAGTATTTTTATGAAAGATATTTTATTTATATTTATCATAGTTTTTTAGTTTTTATTTTTATGCAACAAATATGTATATTAAATAATTATATTAAAATGTTGTAGTAATTATTTCATTAAGAGAAATATCAAACAAATGGTTTTAAAAATTCGAAAATAAATATTATATGAACTAATTGATGTTCTCCACAAAATTTCAAGATTAATATGACAAGTTAGGGGTCTATTAAATATTTTGGTTCGAATATATCCTTTCTGTGGATTTTATTTAAATTCAAATAAATGAATAGTTTCAAAATTAACTATATTGTTATTTTATAAAAATAACTAATTATTAAATTGTTTAAAAATCAAAAAAAAAATTATAAATTGAAATTTATATGGTCTAAAATGTCTTAAAGTACCCAATTATGGATAATTCACAACAAATAAGTAATTATTTATAAGAATTTGAAATTTATAATATTATTACCATAAATTAAATTAAATAGATTGAATAAAGATAAATCATTTCGACAAGGTTTAAAATAAATTTCCAACATGTCTAAATTTTATTGGTTGTTGATATTACAACCCTATATCATCTAATATTAGTATTTGAGTAATTTTGGATGTTTTTAAATGGGGTTTGAATTTATATTAAATTAATATATTTGAGGTTTCCAAAGGTGTCCCTCTCCTCCCTTATAAAAGGGCACCTCCTCCCTCTCCTCTTAACAAAACTTTGTGCCTTCAAGATCAGAAAACCCCTACCCATTACACTTATACACTTCCATATAAAACTACTATAGGTCCTGGTCTTCTTCAAAGACAAACTTTAGTGGCCTAAGAGGAGGTTAAGCGGAGGCGCGTCGAAGAAGAGGTAATCTCTTCTACCCATTCATTCATGTTTCTTTATTTTTTTACTTCCTCTTCTTTAGTTGTTTCATTATAAAGTAATAACATAAGTATAAATAATATACTGAAATGTTATTATAAATACAAAATAACCCCATTTCACCTTCTATCCATCCTACGGATAACGAAATCATTGCGCATGCATACGTACGGAATACCATCTCCACGCTGTGGTGTAATCTGTTTTTCCACCACCACCTTAATTGGATGCGTATAATGGTGTAAATAATAACTATATATGGTTATTATAACATCATAGTGATTCTGAGATATTCTATCATCCACTCCAATTCCATTCAATAATTATTGGAACGATATCCCCGCTCGTGCGTACGTACGGATTGTCGTCTCCACAACGCGATGAGATTCATTCTCCATGTTCACCATTCAAGAATGATTATAAAGTATATATAATAAGTAATCATGAAATATATTATATAATAATGATAATGGATTTATTTAAATATATGTTTCATTTACTTGATTCCATTCAATTCAATAAGGAAATGAATACAGCGTTCATGCGTATGAACCGCCTACCCTCTCCCTGAACGGTGTATTTCATTCTATTTATCCATATATAATTTATATTTATATTCTGAATATATATTATATATATATATATTGTTTTGAATTTTTTAATTAATTAAATCAGGTTAAATGTCATAATATCAAGAACAACAAGTCTAAACACGTATGATAAATGAAACGATTTTACCCAAAATGTTGCTTTAACATGGAATTGACAAAAGAACGGGTAATATAAAGTCATAAGTGAATCATATATGATATCATAAATATTATTATGGTTATTTTACAAGTTAATAATATGTTTAAACCCACTATACAAGAGTCTTAGAAACATACGGCGGAAATCGGACATAAGGTAAGGGATAATTTTGCAATCTCATTTTTTTCTTAGATTGCTTGTACGTAAGTATTTAATGGGGTATATTTTTCATCCATTTCCATAAAATGTTTTTAATAAAGTGTTTAATATTCTTACATGTATGTTTAAAGTAATTTATACCCCTGTTTTACTTTTACTTTGTGTTATGGATGGAATCTTTCTTTTGTTTACCTTACGTGGCACTTTTTGACTTTTCTGTCAGAAGTATGAGGAGAATATTTTTTTAACTTATACAGCGTGAATAGATTTTTACAGTTTCATAACACCTTATTTTCATGAAGCTTCATCTACAATATTTCATGATTATTTTCAACAAAATCATTTTCTTTTAAAATTTCATGACATTTTGTGAGAAGAAAATGATTTTTTAGAAGAAAGGATATTTTCCTCAAGAATTCATTTCAAGTGTTTTGTCAAAACTATTTTCCATCTAAGATGAAATTATTAAATATGATTATGTTTCAAATATAATTTCTCTATTATTTACATGGTTGGATTTCTCTTATGATGAAATGATATCCATTTCCACTATATGGATTATGTAAGGATGGGATGATGTTTATGAAACCCATTTTATTCTTTCTGTTATGATGAATAATTTATGTTGTGCCACATGTAAGAATGATTTCATTATGAGATGGGTGGGACCTATATCTCCCTCCAATGCATTGGGTAATTATTTGTACCTCATGAGATAAACATGGCTAGAATGGAAAGTTAATCTCGTTCAGTGATACAGGAATGGAATGAGGAGTGCACTCGATTCAGTAAGGGACTTTGTCCACTATGATGGTCTTGGGAGCAATTCCTTGGCTATTATGGAAATCATATCATGTGATTAATGGTTTTTTGCAATTAAATATTTTATTCCCCGTGCTATTTTATCATTATTGATGTTCTATTATGCTCTATGCCTTATGTACTTCCAAGTTTTATGTCATTGCTCAATATTATGATGTTTAAACATTATGATCATGATTTTAAATTCAAATGTATATGGTTTGATTTATTTTCTCCATGCTTACCCTTACTGAGCATTTGAGCTCAACCTTTATATATTTTCTTTTCCCCAAGATATAAAGAATGGTTTTGGGTAAGAAAACAAAAGGGGTGATCTTTATGGGAGATGTTGAAGATCTTTCCCCACGATTAGAAGATTATGTTCCCTATTTACAAAGACAATAAACTATTATGGTCCTTGGGTGTCTGTTTTTGTTATGTATTAAGTATTTTGCAAAAGTAATGTAATGTCCATGTACGTCAATATTTAGGTCTCTACAGTTGGTATTAGAGTAAAGGTTCAGTTAACCTTTGGAAACTAGGATGCGAAAACTTTAGTGAGATCTCTAGAGATATTTCTAAGGTATGCCTAGGTATGTACCTAAGAATAAGTATAAGTATAGGTTATAGTCCTAGAATTACGGTAATGATATTAGAGTTACACCTAAGATGTTAGATATTGAAGGTACTTCCCCTTTATTATATTTTTTTCCCAATCATGATTTTTGCCTCACACTATTCTTTTTGGGCTTTAGACGATGGAAGGAACCTGAAGGAACCGTGTTGATCAATGTAATGGAAGATGCACTGATTGTCCTTCTCAACAAACCAATGTTATGGGATATGAAGTGAAAAATATTATTTATATACTTACACAAGCTATAAATCATTCTGGACTTCCAAATGAGGAGAGAAAGGATCAACATTCTGTTGAATCCTTCATGAGGAAACATCCACCTTCTTTCAGTGGGTCTTCTAATCTACTTTTTGATGAAAGATGGATCACTACCATTGAAAAGATATTTTCCATACTTGGCTGTTCAGAACATGAAAAATTCATTCTGGCTGTTTACCACTTAGAAGGTGAAGCAGACCAGTAGTGGACTCTAATTAAGAATACAAGGCCCCAAGATGAAATTGAATCCATGGAATGGGATGAGTTCAAGAACTTGTTTTTCAATAAGTACTTCCCTTGTATTATTCAATCAAAGATGGAAAATTATTTCCTCAATCTTAAGCAAAATCATGATGAATTTGTTGATATATACTAAGCGAATTTTACAAGGCTTGCAAGGTTTGCACCTGGAATTATCATCGGACCTAAAATTAATGTTAATAGATTCTTCAGTGGCTTAAAACCAATTCTTCAAAGGGCATTAGCTATAAGAGACTTTAGTAGCTATGAATTAATTGTGCATTGTGCTATCAAGGTAGAAATGGAAGTTGGTGTTACATATCCATCTCATGGTCTTGACAAGAAACGAAAGATGGAGTTCTAGGAAAAATCTCAGAACAATGGTGAAAAGAAGATGAATGATTCTTTATGCTCAAAGTGTGCAATTTGGTATTATCTTGTGCTATACGCAACACCGTATTAGCTTGTTGTATACACAACACTATTCTTGGATCATGTCACACACAATTTCAAGTTCGTTTGATAGTAGTTATTCTACGCAACATTGAGTGTATATATATATATATTCAATGTTTAAATGAAATATGGTTGGATTTTTTTATAGGAAACAACAAAGGATTCTTTCACTACACACAACCCTAACTTCTCTTTCATTACATGCAATCGTGACCTTCCTTGATAGAGTGTGTTGTATGCAATATCGGGTTTCGCTAAACAAAGATATATGGTTATAATATTATTATAACTGAGTCGTTATGAATAGTATTAATGATATTTTTAATTTTATAACATTATTATTCATCTTACACATTTTATAAAACATGTTATTGGAACAAAATAAATTTTTTGGGTAAAATAAGTATTTTTAAAAAAATGCAGTTTTGCTGCCTTTTGATGGCGCACCCATTTTAAATATTAATTTTGGAAATTTAACAAGTTCAATTTTACAAAACAAACTTCCTATTTTGAATCAGGATATAAAAATTTACATTGGATAAAGTTTTGATATTTTCCTGACAACGTTCTTATTTTGATGAATAGTAAAAACACGCTAAATTTTTACATAAAAAAACTTTTTTCATCGAGATAATTTATATGGTTAAGTTATAATAGTAAATTTTTTTAAAGTATAAATAGAATATATTTTTACCATTTAATATAATTTATGTCATTAGCATTGATTTTACATTGAATTCGTAGGTTAAATCAATTCAAATTTTTGCAATGTTTTAAACAAAACCCCATTTTTTAAACAATGAGATTAATTTTAAATTAATTACTTCAAATTATGTGTTTTTAATTTGGAAAAATGGATTCCATATTTGGATTCAGTAGGTTCAAATTATGTTAATAGGATACTTTTTATTTTTGGGCATTATAAATAGTAACGACGGTAAATTTTATTTACCACAGTTAAAGGTAAATTAGGTAATTAAGGGTAAAAATAATATTATAAAATTACCCTAACACTTGTCTCAATATAATTTGATGATTATATTTAATCCGAAGGAATAATTGGGTCAAAATATAATCCATTATAACCCACTTGGATTTGATTAAGTTCTTTAATTTATTTTATTTTAAAAAAGTGAAATATGTCTCACTCAAACATTAATAATTAGATTATTTTTAATATAAGGTTATACAGAATATAATATCAATTAAAGATACTCATTTTAAATCTAAATTTTTTTATTTATCATGGAAATTTATTTTTAATTTTTAAGAAATTTTTAATTATCTTAATAGCTTATACATTAATGATGTAGAAATTATTTATTTAGTGAAAAACCAATAATATAGTTTTTATTAAAATATTAATACCTATCAAAAGGACCAGAAACTTGACCAAACATTATTGGTTGAGAATATATATACCCTAATCATCCAAGGGTCGATTTGTGGACCATTTGGAGCCTTATAAAATAGATTAGGACTTTTTTTTATTTTAAATGATGTCAAAGATGTAACCTACATAATTTAATAAATATAACAATTTAAATGTTCTGATTTTAAGATGATAAATTCGAGTAAAAATATTATTATGAATGGTATTATATTTATAATTATCATAGGATTTTATTTTTAATTTTTATGCAACTAATAATTATATTAAATGATTATACAAAAAATGATGTCGTAATTGTTTTATTATGAGATATATCAAATAAATGGTTTTATAAATATTAAAATAAACATTATGTGAACTAAGTAATGTTATAAAAAAAATTTATAGATTAACAGGACATGTTATGAATCTATTAAACATTTTTTTTCGAATATATCCACTGTGTGGATTTTATTTAAATTCAAATTAATGAATAGTGTCAAAATTAACACTATTGTTATTTTATAAAAATAACATATTATTAAATTGTTTAGAAATCACATAAATATTTAAAAATTATAAATTGAAATTTCTATGGTCTATAATGTCATAAATTACCCAATTATAGATAATTCACAACACATAAGTAATTATTTATAACAATTTAAAATTTAGAATATTATTATCACAAATAAGATTAAATAAATTAAATAAGGATAATTTAAATTGATAAGGTTTAAAATAATTTTACAACATGTATAAATTTTATTATTTGATTATATTACAACCATATATTAACTTTTATCCGATTTTGATTCACTTTGGAAGTTTTTATGTGGGGTTTGAGTTTATTATAAATTATCATTTTTGATGTTTCCAAAAGTGCCCCTCTCTTCCCTTAAAAAAGGGCACCGCCTCCCTATCCTATTCTCAACACTTCGAGCCTTAAAGCTCATCCAAAATCTGCCCATTCCTCTTATCTACTTCCCTAGAAACATTATGGAGGTTCTGGTCTTCTCAAAATACCAACTCTAGTCCCTTAAGAGGAAGCTTAAAGGAGCTGCGTCGAAGAAGAGGTAATCTCTTCTACCGATTCTTTCAAGTTTTCTTCTTCTTAAACTTCCTATTATTTAGTTATTTCACTGTAATGTAATACAATAAGTATCACCAATATACCGATATGATATTATAAATATGAAATAACCCCAGTTTTCCTTCTATCCATCCTACGGAAAACGAAATCACCGCGTGTGCGTATGTACGGAATACCGTCTCCACGCCGTGGTGTAAATAGTTTTTCCACCACCACCTTACTTGGATGGGTATAATGGTGAAAATAATAACTATATATATTAAAATCATACTGATTCTAAGATATTATATCACCCACTCCAATTCTATTCAATAATTATGGGAACGATATCATCGCTCATGCGTACGTATGGACTACCGTCTCCACGAATGCGATGAGATTCATTTTCCATGATTAACCATTAAAGTATGATAATAAAGTATATATAATAAAAAATCATGAAATATATTACATTATAATGATACTGTATTTATGTACATATATTTTTCAATTACTTATTTCTATTCAATTCAATATGGAAACGAAAACAGCGTTCATGCGTACATACGACCTACTATCTCCATGAACGGTGTATTTCATTCCATTTATCGATCTATCATATATATTTATATGTTGAATATATATTATATATAAATCATTTTATACATTCTGGAATTAAGTAAATCAGTATATAAGTAATAATATCAAGAACAACAAGTTGAAACACATATGATAAATGAAACGATTTTACCCAAAACGCTGCTTTTACATGGTATTTACAAAATAAAGGGTAATATAAATGAAATAAGTTTTGGTTATGTTATACAAAACACCAAATGGAGTTTTCACTACACAAATCTTTGACTTGGCTTTCATTACATGCAATCACGACCTTCCTCAATAGCGTGTGTAATACGCAATACCGGGCTTCCCTAAACAATGATATATTATTATAATATTAATATGAACTATCTGTTGTGAATAGTATTAAGCAAATTTTAAATTTAATAACATTATCATTCATCTTACACATTTTATAGATCATGATATGAGAACAAAATAATTTTTTTGGGAAAAATAAGTATTTTTCAAGAAATGCAGTTTTCCCGCTTTTTGATGGCGCATCCACTTTAAATCTAGTTTTGACATGTTTATAAGTTCAATATGAAAAAATAAAATTCTTCTTTGGAATCAGGATATAAAATTTTTTTTGGAGAAATTTTTCATATTATTCTGATAACTTTCATATTTTAATGAATAGTAAAAACACGCTATAATTTAATTAAAAACAACTTTTTTCATCGTAATAATTTATATGGTAAAATTATAATATTTAATGGTTTTAAAGCATAAATAGAATATATTTTTACCATTTAATATAATTATGTAATTATCATTGATTTTACATTGAATTCATAGGTAAAATCATTTCAATCGTTTTCAATGTTTTAACTTTTAAAACTTCTGTTCTTAACAACGGGATTAATTTTAAATTAATTTCAGAAACTTATGTGATTTGAATTTTGAAAAATGGATTCCCTATTTGTAATAATTAGGTCCAAATTATGTTAATAGGATACTTTTTATCTTTGGGCACAACAAATAGTAACTATGGTAAATTTTATTTACCATAGTTAAAGGTAAATTAGGTAATTAAGGGTAAACTAATATTATAAAATTACCCTAAAACTTGTCTTAATATAATTGGATGATTATATTTCGTCCAAAGTCATATTTGGGTCGAAATGTAATTCATTGGAACCCACTTGGATGTCATTAAGACCTTTAATTTATTTTACTTTAAAAAAAGTGAAATATGTCTCACTCAAACTTTAATGAGTAAAGTATTTTTAATATAAGGTTATACAGAATATAAATAAGATTATAAATACTAATTTTAAAGCTAAAATATTTTTATTTTTTATGGTAATTTATTTTTAATTTTTAAGAAATATTTAATTACCTTAATATCTTCTACATTAATGATGTAGAAATTATTTACTAAGTGAAAAATCAATAATATAGTTTTTATTAAAGTAATAATACCCATCAAAATCCCAAAAACTTGACCAAAACTTATTTTTTGAGTATATATATACCATAATAATTCAAGAGTATACTTGGGGACCATTTGGAGCCATTTAAAAGAGATTAGGACAATTATATTATTTTATTTTAAATGATGTCAACGTTGTCACTTTCATAATTTAATAAATATAAAAATTTATGTGTTGTAATTTTAAGATGATAAATTCGAGTAAAAGTATTATTATGAATGATATTATATTTATATTAATCATAGTATTTTATTTTTAATTATTATGAAAAAAAATAAGTATATTAAATAATTATGAAAAAATGTTGTACTAATTATTTCATTAAGAGAAATATCAAAACAATAGTTTCAAAAATATTAAAATAAATATTATATGAACTAATTAATGTTCTCCACAAATTTTCTAGATGAATATTACATGTTAGGAGTATATTAAAAAAAATTCAAATATATCCTCTGTGTGGATTTTATTTAAATTCAAAATAAATGAATAGTGTCAAAATTAAAAATATTGTTATTTTATAAAAATAACATATTATTAAATTGTTTAAAAGTCACAAAAAATTTAAAAAATTATAAATGGAAATTTATATGGTCTAAAATGTCTTAAAGTAACCAATTTTAGATAATTTACAACACATAAGTAATTATTTATAACAATTAAAAATTTAGAATATTATTACCACAAATAATATTAAATAGATTAAATAAGGATAAATCATGTTGATAAGGTTTAAAATAAATTCCCAACATGTCTAAATTTTTTTTTTTTTTTTTGATGATATTACAACCCTATATCATATAAGATTCTTATTTGAGTCATTTTGGATGTTTTTAAGTGGGGTTTGAATTTATATTAAATTAATATTTTTGAGGTTTCAAAAGTTGCCCCTCTCCTCCATATTAAAATGGAACCTCCTCCCTATCCTCTTCACAAAAACTTGAGCCTTAAAGCTCAGCCAACCCCAGCCCATTTCACTTCTCCACTTCCATAGAAACCTACTAAAGGTCTTGGTCTTCTTCAAAGTCCAACTTTAGTGCCCTAAGAGGAGGTTAATAGGAGGCGCGTCGAAGAAGAGGTAATCTATTCTACTGATTCATTCATGTTTCTTTATTCTTATACTTCCTATTCTTTATTTGTTTCATTACAAATAAATAACATCATTATAACTAATATAATGATATGTTATTATAAATGTTAAACAACCCCATTTCACCTTCTGTCCATCCTACGAAAAACAAAATCACCGCACGTGCGTACGTATGGAATATCATCTCCACGCCGTGGTGTAATCTATTTTTCCACCACCACATTACTTGGATGGGTATAATGGTGTAAAGAATAACTATATGTGGTTATTATAACATCATAATGATTCTTATATATTCTATCATCCACTATAATTCCATTCAATAATTATGGGGACGATTTCACCGCTCATGCGTACGTACGGATTCCCGTCTCCATGACGCGATGAGATTTATTCTCCATGTTCACCATTAAAGAATGATAATAAAGTATATATAGTAAGTAATAATGAAATATATGACATAATAATGATACTTTATTTATGTAAATATATGTTTCATTTACTTAATTCCATTCAATTCAATAAGTAAATGAATACAGCGTTCATGCATACGAACGGCCTACAGTCTCCATGAATGGTGTATTTCATTCCATTTATCAATCTATAATATATATTTATATGATGAATATTATATATATATATATATATATCATGTTTTACATTTTGAAAGTAAGTAAATCAGGTTATAAGTAATAATATCATGAACAACAAGTCTAAACATGTACGATAAATGAAACGATTTTACCCAAAATGTTGCTTTAACATGGAATTGACAAAATAACGGGTAATATAAAGTCATAAGTGAATCATATATGATATCATAAATATTATTATGGTTATGTTACAATTTAATAATATGTTTAAACCCACTATATAGGATTCTCAAACACATATGGTGGAAATTGGACATAAGGTAAGGGATAATTTTGCAATCTCATTTTTATCTAAGATTGCTTATATGTAGGTATTTACTGGGGTATATTTTTCATCCATCTCAATAAAATTCTTTTAATAATGTATTTAAAATTCTTCCATGTATTTTTAAAGTTATTTTTACCCCTCTTTTACTTTTACATTGGGTTATGGATGGAATCTTTCTTTTGTTTACCATACATGGTACCTTTTGACTTTTTCGTCAAAAGTACGAGGAGAATTTTTTTAAAACTTATATGTCATGAAAGGATTTTTACGGTTTCATAATGCCTTATTTTCATGAAGATTCCTCTACAATATTTCATGATTATTTTCAACAAAATCATTTTATTTAAAAATTTCATGACATTTTGTGAAAAGTAAATGATTTTTTAGAAGAAGGGATATTTTCCCCAAAAATTCATTTCAAGTGTTTTTTCAAAACTATTTTCCATATAAGATTACATTATTTAATATTTTTATGTTTCAAGTATAATGTCTCTATTATTTACATGGTTTTATTTTTCTTATGATGAAATGATATCCATTTTCTTTATATGGATTATGTTATGATGGGATGATGTTTATGAAACCCATTTTATTCTTTGGGTTATGATAAATGATTTATGTTGTGTAACACATAAGAATGATTTTATTATGATCTAGGTGGAACCTATATCTCCCTCCAATGCATTGGGTAAAGATTTATATCTCATGATATAGACCTGGCTGGAACGGAAAGTTAATTCGGATCAGTGATACAGGACTGGAATGAGGAGTGAACTCGATTCAGTAAGGGACTTTGTCCACTATGATGGTCTTGGCAGCAATTCCTTGGATAATATGGAAATAATATCATGTGATTAATGGTTTTACACAATTACATGTTTTATTCTCCATGCTATTTTATCATGATTGATGTTCCATTATGATCTATGCGTTATGTACTTCCATGTTTTATGTCATTGCTCAAGATTTTGATGTTCAAACATTATGCTCGTGTTTTTAAATTCAAATGTATATGGTTTGTTTTATTTTCTCCATGCTTACCTTACTGAGCATTTCAGATCACCATTTATATGTTTTCTTTTCCCCAGTATATAAAGAAAGTTTTTAGGTATGAAAACGAAAGGGGGAGATCTTTATGGGAGATGTTGAAGATCTTTCACCACGATTAGAAGATTATGTTCCAAGTTTCCAAAGATAGTAAACTATTATGGTCCTTGGGTGTCTGTTTTTGTTATGTATTAAGTATTCCAAAAAATTAATGTAATGTCCATGTACGTCAAGATTTGGGTCTCTACAGTTGGTATTAGAGGAAAGGTTTAGTTAACCTTTGGAAACTAGGATCCGAAAACATTAGTGAGATCCCTAGAGATATTTCTAGAGTTTTTCTAGGGATGTCCCTAAGGATAAGTATAAGTATAGGTTATAGTCATAGAATTAAGATAAAAATATTATAATTAAACCTAAGATGTTAGATATTGAAGGTACTCCCCCTTTATTATGTTTTTTTTCTAGCATGATTTTTCCTCTCACACTATTTTTGGGTTTTAGAAGATGGATGTAACCCGAAGGAACCGTGTTGATCAATGTAATGGGAAATGAAATGATAATTCTTCTAAACAAACCAGTTTTATAGGAGATTGAGTGAAAAATCTTATTGCTCTACTTACACAATCTATGAATCATTCTAGACTTCCAAATGAGCAAATAAGGGAACAATATTTTGTTGAGTCCATCATTAGGCAACGTGCACCTTCTTTTAGTGGGTCTTCTAATACACTTTTTGCTGAACAATGGATCAGTACCATTGAAAATATATTTTCCAAACTTTGCTGTTTAGAACATGAAAAAGTCATTCTGCTTGTTTACCACTTAGAAGGTGAATCAGACTAGTGGTGGACTCTTATTAAGAATACAAGGCCCCAAGTTGAAATTGAATCCATGGAATGGGATGAGATCAAGAACTTGTTTTTCAATAAGTACATCCCTTGTATTCTTCGATCAAATATGGAAAAGTATTTTCTTGAGCTAAAGCAAAAGGATGACGAATTTGTTGGTATATACGAAGAGAATTTTACAAGGCCTGCAAGGTATGCATATGGATTTATCATCCAACCGGAAAGTAAAGTTGATCGATTCATCAGTGGATTAAAACCAAGACTTCAAAGGGCATTAGATATAAGAGACTTTAGTAGCTATGAAGAAATTGTGCGTTGTGCTATTAAGGTAGAAATGGAAGCTAGTGTTACATATCCATCTCATGGTTTTGACAAGAAATGAAAGATGGAGTTCATAGAAAAATCTCAGAATAATGGTGAAAAGAAGATGAATGTTTCTTTATGCTCAAAGTGTGAAAAGAAGCATGTTGGAGATTGTCTAAAAGGTACTAGAAAATGTTTTAAGTCTGGAAAAGAAGGTCATCGAGCAGTTGAGTGTCTATGTAATGGGAAAAAAGGTAGATAATGATGTGAATAGTGAAAAAGATTACAGAGAACACTCCACCAACACTTCAATGCTTCAAGTGCAAGGAAATAGGGAATTATTATAATCAATGCCCTAATCCAAGGGTTAATGATGATCAATGTGAGAAACGATTTAAGGAAAAGGATAATGGGAAGTCACATGCGATCACTATTTGTGATGTTGAGTATGACAATAAAGTTGTGGAATGATTAAGTGTTTATGTAATGGGATTTCAAATTAATATCATGGAATCTCATTTATAGTATCGGGGAATTTTTAAATATCTATGTATTGGTTTTCAATAATTATATGGTACCAGTTACCATAGAAAGTGATTGAAATATTTTTGGAAAGCAGATGATATGCGCATAATGAAGGGATAAGGATAAAATAATATGTTTGATAGTATTAATGAGCTCCTGACTGATATAAGGACAAAGGGATATCATGGATTGAGTATATAGAAATTTTGGGATTTTGGTATGTGAAAAGAGTTAACTTTTTACAGCATCCATGTTTTCACTAAGGTTCAATGGGTATTCATTTTTCAAGATAATACATGATTAAGGTATTCACATTTTTGGAATGTGACAAACAAGATATATCCTATGATATATGATGGTATTCACATGCTCGGTAGATGACATTTATAGTAATTGTTTTCTTTATGTTATGAGATTGGACAGAAGTATTTTGGATAAGCCTAAAGATTGGAATGGATTATGTTGGACATAATTTTTTATTGTTTAAGGGTAGAACTTTTTTTCGATATTATTGATGGGATGTTATAATAATGTTGTTTTAGAAAAAGGAAAACCTACAGGAAGGCTGAAAACTCGTCACATCAGACAAGGCTGTGGGAATAGAACCCCCAACCGAGGTGCAATAGGCCTTTATTTCCTACCACTTGCCTACAGGAAGTCCCTGGTTAGTAGAAACTAGTTTTATTTTATTAAGTTGTATGATAGATGAAGTATAAGTCCATTTTTGGAATCATATACGATTAAACTCACCATATATGAACTTATGTATATTGGATAACATTTGATAACATTTTATTTGAGACAGATGGAATGACCCATCATTCTATCACATGATCTGATAATACTTCATGAATGGAAAATTCAACTTCGTTTCATTAAGAGATTAAGTGTAAATTGTTCAAGGAATGAACAACGGTGACATTGTACCAAAATAAAGTAAGTATTTATTCTAGTTCAAATTATTTAACTTTAGGGAAATGATCTTGGAAAAAAATGTTTTCCTAGTGGCCTCATATCCGATAAATCAGATGGTACCTTAGATCATCACAAATTTATGGCTTTGTGATTGTTGGATTTTTGATAGTCCTTTTCTCTTCCACTCTCCATCAAAACTTGACGGTTAGATTTCTCTTCAATAACCATATTTTCAACTATGTTCTCTTATGTGGGAACCCAAGTGATGAGTTACATTGGGTATCCATTTTGTTTCTAACATTCATTTTTAAAAACATTATGTTTTATATTCCTGTTACGATGTGGTTTTCTATAAAAGAAACTCTCAAGCAATAAACCATTTATAACCCCAATGAATTTCAAGGTATAAATTCATTTTAAGGGGGGTGGAATGTAACACCCAGAAATTTTATGAGATATCTTCTTTTTAGTTTCTTTCATATCTTCTTTTTTGCACTACAGTGAGATTATTTTGTGCTATACGCAACACCGTATTAGCTTACTGTATACGCAACACTATTCTTGGATCGTGTTTCACACAATTTCAAGTTCGTTTGATAGTAGTTATTCTACACAACATTGAGTGTATATATATATATATATTCAATGTATAAATGAAATATGGTTTTATTTTGTTATAGGCAACAACAAAGGAGTCTTGCACTACACACAACCCTGACTTTGCTTACATTATATGCAATCATGACCTTCCTTGATAGTGAGTGTTGTATGCAATACTATGTTTCACTAAACAACGATATATGGTTATAATATTATTATAAAATCACTGTTATTAATAGTATTAACTAAATTCTGAAGTTCATAACATTATTATTCATCTTACACATTTTCTAGAACATGGTATGAGAAGAAAATAAATATTTCGGGTAAAATAAGTATTTTTCAAAAAATGCAGTTTTGCTGCCTTTTAATGGAGAACCCATTTTAAATATAATTTTTGACAAGTTTATAAGTTCAATTTTTCAAAATAAACTTCATCTTTTGAATCAGGATGTAAAATTTAAATGGGATAATGTTTTGATATTTTTCTGACAACGTTCTAATTTTGATGAATAGTAAAAACACGCTAAATTTTTACTTAAAAAAACTTTTTCATCGAGATAATTTATACGGTTAAATTATAATAGTAAATTGTTTTAAAGTATATATAGAATATATTTTTACCATTTAATATAATTTATGTCATTATGATTGATTTTACATTGAATTCGTAGGTTCAATCAATTCAATCTTTTGCGATGTTTTAAACTAAAATCCGTTTTTTCGACAACGGGATTAAGTTTAAATTAATTACTGAAACTTATGTGATTTTAATTTAAAAAATGGATTCGATATTTCGAATCAGTAGGTCCAAATTATGTTAATTGGATACTTTTTATTTTTGGGCATTATGAATAATAACGACGGTAAATTTTATTTACTACAGTTAAAGGTAAATTTGGTAATTAAGGGTAAAAATAATATTATAAAATTACCCTAACACTTTTATTAATATAATTGTATGATTATATTTCTTCCTAAGTCATATTTGGGTAGAAATGGAATCCATTGTAACCCAATTGGATTTGATTAAGACCTTTAATTTATTTTATTTTAAAAAAAGTGAAATATGTCTCACTCAAACATTAATAATTAGATTATCTTTAATATAAGGTTATACAGAATATAATTTTGATTATAAATACTAATTTTAAATCTAAAATGTTTTTCTTTATCATTGTAATTTATTTGTACTTTTTAAGAAATTTTTAATTACCTTAATAGCTTATACATTAATGATGTAGAAATTATTTATTTAGTGAAAAATTAATAATATAATTTTTATTAAAATATTAATACCTATCAAAATGACTATAAACATGACCAAAACATATTGAAGGAGAATATATATACCCTAGGAATCTATGTGTATATTTTTGGACCATTTGGAGCCTTATAAAACAGATTAGGACATTTATATTTTTTTATTTTAAATGATATCAAAGACGTCACCTTCATAATTTAATAAATATAACAATTTAAATGATCTGGTTTTAAGATGATAAATTCGATTAAAAATATTAATATTAAAGTTATTATATTTATATTCATCATAGGATTTTATTTTTAATTTTTATGCAACTAATAATTATATTAAATGATTATACAATAATGATGTAGTAATTGTTTTATTAAGATAAATATCAAATAAATGGTTTTATATATATTAAAATAAACATTATGTGAACTAATCAATGTTCTAAACAAAATTTCTAGATGAATATGACATGTTAGTAATCTATTGAACATTTTGTTTAGAATATATCCACTGTTTGGATATAATTTAAATTCAAATAAATGAATAGTGTCAAAATTAACACTATTGTTATTTTATAAAAATAACATATCACTAAATTGTTTAAAAATCAAAATAATATAATGTCACCATGCATTCGTATTTACGGAATATTGTATCCACGTCGTGGTGTAATCAGTTTTTCCACTACCACCTTACTTGGATGGGTATAATGGTGTAAATAATAACTATATATATTAACATCATACTGATTCTGATATATTATATCATCCACTCCAATTATATTCAATAATTATGGGAACGATATCAATGCTTGTGCGTATGTACGGACTACCATCTCCATGAATGCGATGAGATTCATTTTCCATGATTAACCATTCAAGTATTATTATAAAGTATATATAATAAATAATCATGAAAGATATTAAATTATAATGATAATGTATTTATGTATATATATGTTTCATTTACTTAATTCCATTCAATTCAATAAGAAATCAAAAATAGCGTTCATGCGTATGTACGGCCTACCATCTCCATAAACGGTGTATTTCATTCCATTTATCGATCTATCATATATATTTATATTTTGAATATATATTATATATAAATCATGTTTTACCTTCTGTAATTATGTAAATTGGGATATAAGTAATAATATCAAGAACAACAAGTCGAAACACGTACGATAAATGAAACGATTTTACCCAAAACACTGCTTTAACATGGAATTTACAAAATAAAGGGTAATATAAAGTCATAAGTGAACCATATATGATATCCTGACAATGAATATGATTCTGTAATAATTCAATTACCTTATTTAAATCATTATATAGGAGGTTCGGATACATATGAAGCATATCAGACATAAGGTAAGGGATAATTATTCCAATCTCGTTTTTATCCGAGATTGTTTATTCGTAAGTATTTGTTGGGGTTATATTTATCATCCAGGTAAATGTTTTCTAAAAATGGTTTCATTTATGTTTAAATTCATTTTTACCCTTTTATGACTTTTACCACAAGGTTTGTAAGGAATCTTTCTTTTTTTACTATACGAGGTATTATTTTTTGACTTTTCTTGCAAAACTATGAGAAGAATATTATTTTTAACGTATACGGAGTGAATGGATTTTTACGATTTCATAATGCCTCATTTTCATCAAGATTTCCCTAAAATATTACAAGATTTTTGTCAAAAAAATCCTTTTCTTTTAAAATTGCATGGAATTTTGTGAAAAGAAAATGATTTTGAAGAAGAAAGGATATTTTCCTCAGGAATTCATTTCACGTGTTTTATCAAAACTATTTTTCATTTAAAATGAAATTATTTAATACGTTTATGTTTCGAGTATAATGTCTCCATTATTTAAATGGTTTTATTTTTTTCCCTTATAATGAAATGATATCCATTTTTTATATGGATTATGTTATGATGACATGATGTTTAAGAATCCCATTCTATTACATGGGTTATGCTATAATGTATGATTTATTATTTTGTGGCACAGGAAGGAATGGTTTCATTATGAGATGTGTGGGACCTATATATCCCTCCATTGCATTGGGTAATGATTTATATCTCATGAGATAGACATGGCTGGAATGATAATTTAATTAGGTTCAGTGATACAGGACTAAAATGAGGAGTGAACTCGATTCAGTAAGGGACTTTGTCCACTAAGATGGTCTTGGAAGCAATGCCTTGGATACTATGGAAATCATATCATGTGCTTAATGGTTTGCCACAAATTACATGTTTTATTCCCATGCTATTTTATCATGATTGATGTTCCTTTATGATCTATGCCTTTTATACTCCAATGTTTTATTTAATTTCTCAAGATTTGGATGTTTATATTTTATGATCATGTTTTTACATTCGAATGTTTATGGATTGTTTTATGTTCTCTATGTTTACCCTTACTGAGCATTTGAGCTCACCCTTTTTATGTTTTCTTTTCCCCAGGATATAAAGAAAGGTTTTTGGTAAGAAATGAAAAGGGAAAGATCTTTATGGGAGTTGTTGAAGATCTTTCACCATGATTAGAAGATTATATTCCGAGTTTCCAAAGACACTAAACTATTGCGGTCCTTGTGTGTATGTTTTTGTTATGTATTAAGTATCCAACAAAAGTAATGTAATGTCCATGTACTTCAAGTGTGGGTCTCTAAGAGTTTCCTCCAAACCACCCCGCTACAAAGGAAAAGACCAAAGGAAAAGATAGAATCCTATAATATTCCCTTCACCTTATGTATCCTACAATATAGAATATAAAAATGCCCAAAGGAAAAATTAGGGTGTGATAACAACACCTAGTAGGATACCACCACAGATTCTACACAAGGTATAATATCAATAATGAAATCGTTTTAGCTTTAAAAAAATTTTTAAAACACATTTTTATAAATCCCAAATCCATTTATAAATAATTTTATATTTGGTTATCATTAAATACTTTAATTTTCTAAAATTATAAATTTGATAATAATGAGTGATAAAATAGGAATGCGTATACATGCATCATAAGGTAATATAAGTCAATACATATCCATGAAATACCATCATGCGATGTCATGTGACAAAACCACATATAAAAACCTAGGACAAACAATCCATGACAAATACCACCAATTGATAAGAATCTATAAATGACCACGAACACTATCATTTTAGGCTATATCCTATGGGAAAATATGTACTAGATATAAAAATTACTAAACCAAGAAATTTTTTGGATCCAACCATTATTAATTCCTACCATTGTACAATGATATCCAAAAGGTTACCTCCTAGTGTTAAAACACACACTAAGGCTACCCATGTCTATTTCCAGATACAACCAAGGTTTCAAAAATTCCAATCTAGTCAAATATATTTAAAAAATAATGATCACAATTTCAAAAAACATTTTCAAATCCAATAAAATTTGTTACATTGTTTTAAAACCCATTCACAAATCAAGAAAGAAAAATTTCAAATCAAAACCCCATTCGAAAACCTTTTCCTTTCAAAGAAATTTTTTGAATCCTCATATCACATAGAATCAATGAAAACCCAAAATTATTTTATCATGAACAACATAGAATTCATCAAATTAACCCATTTTATAGACAAACAAACTTCAAAATGGTATAAACCTAGTTTCCTTCAACAATGGTGGTTGGAAACCAAGAGATCAGCCTTCAAAAGACAAATCGTGATATGGAACTACAATGGATCAATATAAAACACAATCCAATCACAAATGTAAACACAACTTTATCCAAAATAATAGCTTCAACCAAAACCAAAGAAAATACCAAAGGAATACTTGCCCGGAGAGGCACACCACAATATCCCTAATGACCGATCACAAAACATACTATCTAGAAGTAGTGGATATCTCAAAAATCACCTAGGTATTGATCATGGTAGAGAGATGGAAGCTGTAGGTAGAATTAAATAGTTAAAAAAACTACACAGCACCCCAAAAACCCAAGCTAGGTGACTTACATGGAATGTAATACCATTAAAAAAAGCATATTCCATGATGGATATTGTCATTGAAAATGCATAACAATTTTAATAAAAACCTGATTTTTTCATTACACAATATGAAAAATTTACACAACAAGTAAAAATTTCACACCCTAAACCAGATTCACAGAATATTCCAAATGACCATTACATGGCATGTAATCATGTTACATGGAATGCAATCACCCTATAGATAGCAAATAGGCTATTTATTGGTAGAAAAAAACCAAGGCACCAGAGATGTTCTCAAAACATGGGAAGGAACATTCAAATTCATTAACACAATTATACATAGATTCCATTAATTTAAAAAAACATATATCCCTAAACGTTGGGTCATCATCCCTAGAAAAGACTCTCCATCATTGAGAAGCCTGCAAACGCACCCAAACAAGGAAGATAAACAAATCATGAACAAAGAAGTGCATGAAAATTATATTTGGTTGTTACAAAAACTTTTATTTAGGAACAATAGAGTAACCTTGTGAATGGTGTTTGGATATTATATCAACTAATAAATTGATTCATAAGAACATTTTTTGTAATTTTTTTTACTTTGATCATCCTTTAGGTGATATTTAATACTTTGTGGGGTTCAAAAACATTTAATTCTATATAGATATAGATTTTCACACACACAATATTTATATTAAGGTTTAATCCTCAAAAATTAAAGTTTATTAAGATGTAAAGTAACTTCAATAATTATAATGTAATTTACCATGTCTTCATAAAATGATATTTCTCTTTTAATAAGGTAAAGTCGTTCCCCAAGTATTGAGTCATTTATTGAATCCTTGTATGAAATTTATACATTAGTTTTGTGAGTTAATCAACTCATGTGGTTTGATACTATAATATTTATTCACTTCTTATCCTTGATTTCCATTTCAAACTCTTATAGGAGAAACACACACCTCACTAATCTTGGGTTTTCATTTTCCTTCATCATATGATAACTAATTATTTTAAAAATAAATAAATCAATAACTTTAGTTCCAAGTAAGTAGGATATGTATTTAAATAAAGTTTAAAAAAATCCCAAAAACCCTTTCTCAATATTGGTGTAATTTATCTAAGAAAAATCAATGATTATAGAAGAATATTCTATGAAATGACTTTAAATATCAATTTTTAGTGAAATAAATTACCCAAAAATGTATTTATACACATAACATAATAGCTCACATAGATGGTTTTAGCTTAGTGGTTGAATCATATATGGTTTAGTCAGCTTTTTTCATCTCATAAAATGATATTCTAAAAGAGTCATAAAAGAAAATTTTGGATTCATTTTTAATAAAATTAGAAAATTGGTGCAAAAATCATTATAAAGTTCTTGATAAACCACCTATAGAATCCTAAATGTCCTATAAATTATCTTAAATATGATGGGTATTGAGTGATCATACAATTATCTTAGTAGTGGAAGCAAACTAATAATATGTATGTTCTACAATAAATAGAATCAATTTGATAAATTAATATAGGAAGAATAGAAAAACCATTACTATAGAAAGATCAATATTTTACTCTTTAATAGAGTTTACTTGATACGAATCACTAAGAAATATTTGAAATACTCCTTCCTCCAAACAATTACACCACCCTTGGATCATTTATCATAATTAAAGTATTCATACTCTTCAAAGGTATGATAGAACTTTATTTGATGAAGATAAATAAAGATCCTAAAACTAAAGTGATATTTGGATTAATAACATAGTAAATAACATGACCCTAGTATCCCAAATCCAATGGTTACTTTATTACATTGGTACAAGATACAAGTGATTACATCTCAAAAGACCTAATTGTTTAGTAGTCTTGGAAAACTAGATACATACATGAATTTCACATTACAATTGAAAACATAGAATATAAAATAATATTTTATTTAAGAACACCATTATTCCCTTAAAAATATCCCTATAAATAAATGATTATAAAAAATTTAAATCCTATGGAAAAAACCTATAAGAAAGTCATGAGGTCATACACTCAATAAGCGTATGCATACAGTTGAAGCTAATAAGGAATGAATAATATGTAAGTAAATAATAATGATCAAATAATCCAATATAAAAAATCACATGAGCTATAAACATATCCATGGATATAATAACTATTCAAACAATCTCAGGGAAATTAAAAACTAATTTCATAATTATGAAAATCATTATAATGGACATATAAAACTTACCATCGAGGCATCATACCATGAAATTTAAATAATTGGGTAAGTCATTAGAAAAATACCCAGTATATTTTTTATCATATGACATACCAATGTATCTAGGGAATAATTAATTTCAGGCCCTATACATCACTTAATAAGTCTAATCCATTCATCATATTAATAAACAACACAATATAATAAACATGCCTTAAAAATCAATAATTGCCCGTATTGGATGAACTAGTATACAAAATATCAATAATTTCATAAATAATAATGATAATAAACCATACATATAAATATGGTGGATGGTATCATAAGACTGTCACCTTATTAAATCATAATATTCAACAAATAATGTTTATATAGATGAAAATACTTTCAAAATATGACTAAAATATTTCTTAACAAAAATACTCTTTTACACTTTAAAATAACTTATTTAAAATCTAAAAAAATCACAAATATTATGGAAAAAAATTAATTTGAAAATAATATTTTAATCATGTAAAGTAACAATCAATGTAATGAGCATTCAGGTATACTGTAAATTTACTCCATGTTGTATAAGTTAAAAACCATCCTTTTTCATTTGTAAAAAGTTCAAAAGGTATATTATTCCTAAAATGATATGAATATTTATTTTAATAATTTTTTTTAAATATTAAAACATGTGTAAAAATATCTTTAATAAATATTTTTATAATTTTAAAAACATAATTTTATACATTTTAAGTAAAATATGGATATGGAAGAGAAATCTTCCCAACGGAGTAGAGAAACAAGTTTGGTTTTACTTAGAAACATTATTTTGGTATCTTTTTTACATAAAGAGAGGAAAATGAAAATAAAATTTTTAATTTATAGAAATAACCATATGATACAAAAATAAATTTAATTTAAGATATAATCATCAAATATTTCCCCTAGTGGAGACTTAAACATAAACAATCCTGAATAATAATGATATTGTAAAAAAAACCCTTACCTCAAGTCCAAATTCAATCACAAGTGTATGAAAATACATTACAATAAAAAATATATTTATTTTAAATATATTGAAAAAACATACTCATATATATAATACCATAAATTATTTTCTTATAATATTTTATCACCTTTTTATTAACCATTCCTTATCAAAATCTCTACTCTGGTTAATAACTGCTTCATTTTTCATGTATGGTTTTGTTATATTGTTTCTTTCATTATATATTTACCTTAGTTCCATAATATCTATAATTTTAATTATGATATAAATATATGTATTTATATCAAACCATAAAAGTTATAGATAGGAAAATTAATTACATTGTTCTTGGAGATGGTAGGTTGTACGCATGCATGAACATATTTTTCACTTTCTGACGGATGGAATGAAGGAAAGGTTAATAATAATTAGCTTTTATATAATAATTATTATATAATATATATAATATATATTTATTAAATATAACCTTATTATCATCTATTTAAAGAATAACTGAAAAATGAATCACATCGTTTTGGGAAGGTGGTAGTCAACGCGTACGCACAAATGATGTTATCATTCTTCATTTGATGAAAAAATGGTCTATAAAGGTGATTTAATAATCATAATAACATTTAATTATATTTTTCATAAATAATTTACTATTTTATTATAAATACCATATATTTATAGTAGGTAAAAGAAAAAGAAAAAGAAAAAGAAATTAATCAATTAAGGTGGTTACCTATTCTTTGAAATAATTCCTTTAGGTCTCCTCTTAAGGACCCTGGGGTTAGTATATTAGGAATAAAATAAAATATAGAACATGGATAAAGATTTATAAAATCTAAATATTCAATTATTGTTCAAGATATGTTTCTAAAAGTGCTATAAGGAAGAGAGGGAAGGGGTATCCTTTTATAAGTGATGGAAAGGACACACTTGGAATTACAAAACAAATTACTGAGTCATTCTCAAGAAAAATGCTTCAAAATGGTCATGGATTAAAATATAAGGTATTATATAGTCTAAATATAATAAAAAATAAAATATTTATGGATATAAGTGGTATTTTAAACCATATACTTTGGTTTAACCCCATTGTTAACCTACTTTAACCTTAACCATGGAAATGACATTTTCAATCATGAAGGGTTATTATTTAAATTAT
Organism: Viscum album; assembly: GCA_963277665.1. NCBI lineage: Eukaryota > Viridiplantae > Streptophyta > Magnoliopsida > Santalales > Viscaceae > Viscum > Viscum album. The sequence goes on along the minus strand of OY728157.1, from coordinate 458,337,411 downwards.
AAGGTAAAAAATGGATCATAAAATTCTAAGGTATAACCTTTTAGAAAATATAATATCCCATTTTTCATATTTCTTGATTTTTATGTTTTTTATTTAATTTAATAAAATGTGTTTTTCATAAAATATCATTATTGTCATTTTTGACACTATTCGTTTAATTTGACTTTAAAGACATCAATAGGAAGATTAAATTAAAATATAATCCATTAAAATATAAATAATATTTTATATTCATATAAAAGTTTCTTGTAAAAATATAAATTAATCACATTATATTTCTTTTAAAATTATTAACATCATTTAATTTATTTTTCTATCAATTGAAGAAATATTATGTCGGTGATGTGTAAGAATTTACACTAGTTATTCAATTACTAAATACTATATACATTAATATAATGGGAAAAATTTTATTATTATCAAAATATCTATTAATATTCATTTGAATCTTGATTTTATCTCTATGTGAATTAATAATATATATTTAGAAGAAAGAGAGTGATATTTTGAATTTTCATTATGTTAAATATTATATAGGTCATTTTAATGGACAAGGGTATATTAAATAACTAAATATAGATCCTAAGGTGAATGTTATAATTAAATTCATCTAATAAGTATTAATATGAAAATTTTGTGACCTAAACACTTTTTTTTAATAGTGGTTAACATGATTTATCCATTACTATGTTGCTAAATTTTACCATGTTTAGTATTCATAATAACAAAAAAATAAAAGGTGACTATTTACCAAATTTAAATATCCTGATTCTAAAAATATGGAATCAATTTTTCAATATTAAATTTCTATATGTAGAATAAATTAATTCTAAAATTCGTGTGAAAAATGTAATGACACCCGCTTTTTAGAAAAGTTATATTTTTAAGTATTCATATCTCATGCCTAGAAAAAATATTAGATGAATGAAAAAAGAAATTTATTTATTATAATACATATATATCATTGAATGAATTCAAAAATAGTGACCATTTTAATTTATTAATATAAACACATATTACATGCATAAAATAGTGTTGGGAAAAAATCCCTCAAGGTAACATTGCAGTATTTTTGGGTTGATTGTGTTTGTTTACAAAGCAGGTTTCCATGAAGAAATTTTCAAGTTCCAAAGAAGTTTTTGACAATCCATGTTGACAAAAGAACTATGACAAAGGAAAGGACGATCTGGAGGTGGTACAAAAGAGCAATACAAGTTGGCTCCGTTTCCCAGTGTTTGCCAAATTTTTGGGTCCAAAATTTGGAGTTTGGTGAGCATCGCGAAAATAGGATTTCCATTAAGATCATAATTAAATATGGAAATGGCATGAATTTCGTGAAGATAGGATGCATGGTTTGGAAATCGCGAAGACCAGAAGAATGGAGGTGGTGAGTCTTCACGATTACGTCAAGCTTCGCGAACGGCATAGGCTGAAGCGCATCACGGTGGTGAAGGGATTTGCGAGGGAGCTTCGCGGTGATGAAGGGCATTACGAGGGAGCTTCGCGGCGAAGGCGCAAAATAATGTTTACGGTGATGCACCGCGATTACGATGAGCTCCACGAACGGAATATTGTCGTAGTGCTTCGCGATTTGGAAATAATTCCAGCGGAAAATTCGGAGCTTCGCGATTTGAGGTGACGTGGCGTTGACTTCACGCAGAAAGTTCGAGGGTCGGTGGAATCGCCTATAAATAGAGGCCGACCCCCTCAAGAGAAAGAGAGAGAATTTTCATAGAAAATATTTTTCTCTCGTATTGCGAAGGTGGTTCACGGAGCCAGTGTGCATCGTGAAAGAAGAGCTTCACAGTAGCTATTGTAGCTCTGCGAAAGTTGTGAGCTCCGCGTTGGCTCAGTGAGCTTCGCGAGGGAAGTTGCTCTGCAATGGCTTGAGCTTCGCGGGAGTGCTTCGCGAGAGTGCTTCGCGAGAGAGCTTCGCGAAAAGTCATGAGTTTCGTGAAGGCTTGATTGAGATTCGCGAAATTAGAAGCCTCGCGAAGTAGGGTACTTTTCGAAGGTACTTTCCAAAGGTAGTTGCCCAGTGATCAGAAGCAAAGTAGTATTAATCAGTGGATGAATGTTGGACTTTGGCAGGGAATCTATCAACAGTTGAAGATGCATTATTTCATGCAAATGAAGATACCTACAGGTCTATAAACTGTGAGTGGATCCCCTCCAAGTGTAGTGAGCATAGGAAGAGGAAGAAGGTGATCCTCTCCACCGGCAGTGATCCAGAGAGAGAGAAATAGGGAGTGACCCTTGGGAAAGTAGTGAGCTGACCCTAAACCCTACAAAGGCAGTGAGCCAGGGAAAGAGTGACTGTACCCGAACCTTATAATCCACAGCTAGTGAAGTATAGTGGAATTTGGTACGACCGGAAACCTGTCGGTGTATGATCCTTGGACGTAGCCCTTAGTGGTGAACCAAGTAAAATTGTTGTGTCATGTGCTTTCTTTACATTCTGTTTATATTGTGCAATAGGAAAGAGAAAGAAGAGTGTTTTTCTTAACAGCGAAACAAGATCAGAACGAGCATTAATTTCAAATTATTCATACCTTGATTCACCCCCCTCTCAGGGTATTCAGCCTTGTGGACCTAACAATTGGTATCAGAGGGAGAGGTTGATATTAGTTCTTCTCTAAATGGAGGCCACTAATCATAGAGGGATTCCGATCTTCGATGGATGTAATTTTCAGATATGGAAGAATCGAATGAAACACTATTTCCGATCTTTGGGAATGGATGTGTTTTCAGCAGCTATGCATGGTATCACAGCTGATATTACTAGTGGTACATTATCAGAAGCTAAGCATAAAGAGTTGTATGCTAATTCCAAAGCAATCAATGCCTTAGGGGGAGCCCTTTCCAATCCCATATATAAAAAGGTGATGTCATGCAAAACGTCACATGCCATGTGGGGAAAGCTTTTGATTATTTATGAAGGGGATACAAAAGTTAGAGAGGAAAAGCTACAAGTGTTGTGGAACAACTATAAAGATCTGATAATGAACCCGAATGAGTCTGTTGATGCAGTCTTTGATAGGGTAAATGCTGCGGTAGAAGACATGCGGGGTCTTGGATAAATTATCGAAGATATAAAAATTGTGAAGCGCATATTGAGAAAACTTCCACCTCGGTTCAATCCGAAAGTTTCTGTTTTGGAAGATAAAGACCCAAAAGAACTGACATTGGATAACCTGCACATCACTCTTGTTGCATATGAAATGAGAAATGATGATAACGAGACTGTGGAAAAGGGGAAATCCAAAGAGGTGGCATTCAAGGCCATGAAGAAACTCAAAATTGAAGATTCTAATGAAGAAGAAGAGATAGATGAGATGATGTCATTCGTTTCTTCAAATCTGCAAAGAGGAAGAGGAAAGTTTAAAGGTAAACTTCCACTAGCATGCTTTCTATGTTGAAAGGTTGGTCATATTGCGGCAATATTCCCCAAGAAATTTCAAGATAATGATGATGATGATGATGAAGTTGAAATTCCCAAGAAAAAGACTTCAGTGTTTGTGAAAGGGAAGAATCAATTCAAGAGAAATTTCTTCAAGAAAAAGAATCTTCTTTCACAGGAATTTGAATGTTCAAAGGAGTCTGAGGATAAGGAGGTCGAAGAGTTTGAAAATTGTAAAGATCATAGGCAAAATGATATGGTAGCGGTCGTCCGTAGTTCTTAGAAAAATGAAGAAGTTGACGCTGAAGAAGATGATGAAATTGAAGGGAGAGTTGATATGGAAGCCAAATTGGAAGCATCTCTTGAGGAGATAGATGTTTGGAGAGCCAATGTGAAGAAATCCAATAAAGTGGTTCGTGATGCCAAACTCTATAGGCAACAACAGGATGAAGAAAAGTCAGAACTGTTAGAAGAAATTGAAAGACTAAAATCCTCAACACCAGAGAGCTCAGAAAATATTATTGAGAATAAGCTTAAAATTGAGGAAAAAAATAAGGAAATTGATTGTTTGACTAACACAGGAAAGGATCAGGTCAGACGTATCAAACAGATTGAAGAAGAAGTGGTCAGTCTGCGATTAAAAATGAAGGATCAAGAAAAACTCTTGACCCCCAATGTGATATCAGAAAAGCAGGCCATTCAGAAGATAGATAAGATGAAAGAGGAGGCTCGTAGTTCAGCAGGAGTGGAGCAGCAATAAATCTCAAATGCTAAGGTTGATTCAGGGCTTGATAAGAAACAAAAATTGGTGGTAGTTAATGTCAGACCGCAAGCACCCGCCCCAAAATTAAAGGTTGATTTGGGGACAAAACAGAATCAGAATATTCAGAGATCCCAAAGGAAAAATCGTAGTGCTGAAGTATTACGAAGGAATGTATCCTATATCAGGTGTTTTTTCTGTGGACAAATGGGACATTCACAGTATGTGTGTTCCATAGCCAAGAGATATAGAAGGAAACAGGAACAGAGATGGCAGCCAAACATAGAACGGTTTTCCAGAACATATTTTGAAGGACACTGTTTTTGGTGCGGAGGATTTGGGCACATGGCTAGGTACTGTACTTCGACCATTCAGAGAAATGTGCCAAAGCAGAATCAAAATGTTTGCAAGCAGTAGGTCAATAAACCGACAGGTGATTTAAAAATGCAGAATAGATTTGCGGCTTTGCAAGATGAGGCTGGTTCATCATACTCTGAGAAAGAACAGAAGTCTCGATCCATGACGAGTGTGAAAGAAATATTATGGACCAAGAAGAAGAAAAATGAGAAGGCCTTGCTGGCGAAGATTTCCCTTAAAGCATCAGATCGATCTGGTGTTTGGATCTTTGACAGTGGTTGCACATCCCACATACCGGGTAATAAGGATCTTGTTACAGGCATCCAATATGAAAAATAAGGAGTTGTCAAATTTGAAAATGATGAAGGCCTGAAGATTGTTGGCTCAGGGAAATCCAAGTTTGGGGGAAAAGAGATGAGAGGTGCTGATGTCTTGGTAGTAGAGGGTCTTAGTCATAAATTACTCAGTTTCAATCAACTATGTGACTCTGGGCACTCTATCCTATTTACCAAGAAGATGTGTGTTGTGAAAGGAAAAGATGGAGTAGTCGTTCTGCAGGGAAAAAGGTCAAAGGGAAATCTCTACCTTGTAGGTGGGGAAGAACATACATGTCTTTTATCCATAGAGGAAGAAAACCAGCTGTGGCATAAGCGACTTGGTCATCTACGCCAACCATCAATGGAGGATCTCGTAAAGTGTGATGCTCCTAGAGACCTTCCAAAACTATCACATGATCACACTCATACGTGTGATGCTTTCCAACAAAGGTAATATAATTAGAAAGACAAACAGGACAAAGGAACAGAAATTAACTAGAGTGGTCGAACTGGTTCATGCTGATGTATGTGGACCTATCTCACCATGAGATATAAATGTGCAAAGGTACTATGTTCTTTTCATTGATGATTACAGCAGAATGGCCTAGGTATTTGTCATTAACCATAATACAGAGTTGTTTAGTAGGACAAAACAGTACAGGAGGGAATCAGAAAGGATGCTTTGGAAGAAAATTTTGAAGTTCCGTACAGATAACAGTATAGAATTCACAAACAGTCAAGTAGAAGAGTATCTCGAGAAACACAGGATAAGGCATCAAGTTTCATCAGTAAGAACTCCCCAGCAGAATGGTGTGGTTGAAAGAAGAAATCGGATCATCAACAACATGACCAAAACGATGCTTATTGACAAAGACCTACCAGAGAAATTTTGGAAGGAAACATTGTTGACATCGGTCTATGTTTCAAACAGGTCTTTATTGTGTCCGAAGCAAGGGAAGACTCTGTATGAACTGTAGTACAGAAATAAGTCAATGTTGAAATACTTTCAAATCTTTGGAAGTAATTGTTTCATTCTCAACAAAGAAAATCATAGGAAGTTTGAAGCCCGAGGAGATGAGGGAATATTCCTTGGCTACTCAGGGAAAATCAAAGCATATAAATGCTTCAACAAAAGGCTAGGAAAATTTGTTGAGAGCAATGATGTCACTATAGTTGAAAATGAACAGAATACTCAACGACCCAGTGAATAGTTCTTGGACGAAAGTGATGATGAAGTAAGAAACACAGGGGGAGCATAAGTGGAAGAGGCTGACTCAGAAGAAGATATTGATGATGAACAAGAAAGTGTCAAGTCTGTGTCTGCAAGGAAGCCAAAGAGTCAAACTAAAATTGATAGGAAGAATATCATTGGTGATCAGACAGCTCCAGTTCAGACTCGAAGAATGAAGTCATTACAGCAAACATCGTTTTTATCTCAGGTGGAGAAAAAATGTTTTTCCGATGCAGCTGAAGATGAAAACTGGATTCAGGCTATGAATAAAGAGCTTGATCAAATCGAGAAGAACCAGACATGGGAGATTGTTTCGAGGCTATCAGATAAGAATGTCGTCAGGACTAAATGGCTCTATCGCAACAAGATGAATGAAGATGGAACTGTGATTCGAAACAAAGCACGACTTGTGTGCAAGGGATACTCCCAGATAGAGGGAATAAATGTAGATGAGACATTTGCACCAGTTGCAAGGCTAGAGACAATCAGATTATTTTTTCCCATAGTGGTGCAAAGAAAGTTCAAAGTGTTCCAGATGGATGTGAAATCCGCATTCTTGAATGGTGTTTTGGAATAGGAAGTGTATATTGAGCATCCAGATGGTTTTCTCATTCATGAGGATGAGAACAAAGTTTGTAGGCTGAAGAAGGCATTGTATGGGCTGAAACAAGCACCAAGGGCATGGTACTCATGGCTTGATCAGTACTTGAAGAAGCTTGGTTTCCAGAATGGGGTAGTTGATTACAATCTTTATTTCAACAATAATAGTACTCAAAGGATGATGGTGCTGGTCTATGTCGATGACATAATATTTGGTGGATCAGATGAAGCTCAGTGCAGACAGTTTTCATAATTCATGCAAAATGAGTTTGAAATGTTAATGATTGGAGAGCTAAAAATTTTCCTTGGTCTACAGGTGACACAAGGAAGGAATGGAACATTAATTTCTCAATCCAAATATTCCAAGGAGGTGTTAAGAAGGTTTGGAATGGAAAATTCAAGGACATGAAAACTCTGGTTGCTACCCAGATGAAATTATCAAAAGATGAGGATGGAAAGTTAGTTAATATCACAGAATACTGGAAAATTATTGGAAGTTTGTTGTACTTGACCGTGACAAGGCCTGATATTGTTTTCGCCACATGCCAAGCAGCGATATATCAGAGTAATCCCAAGGAAAGCCACATGATTTCAGTGGAAATAATACTTCGGTATATCTAGGGCACAGTGGATTTTGGCTTGACATATACTGATAAATATCAGATAGAGTTATTGGGATATACTGATACAGACTGGGCTGGTTCAGCGGATGATAAGAAATCAACGTCAGGTGGTGCTTTCTATCTTGGTGGATTGTGTATTTATTGGCTAAGCAAGAAGCAAGATTGCATTTCATTGAGCACCGGGGAAGCTGAGTATATTGCGGCCACTCAAGCATGCACCCAACTATTATGGATGAAGCAGCAGCTTGAAGATATCGGAGTTGAAGTGAAGTCTCCGATCAGAATCCAGTGCGATAACTCAAGTTCTATAAATCTCAGCAAAAATCTCATCCATCACTCAAGGACAAAGCACATTGAGATCAGATATCATTTTATCAAGGAGAAAGTGGAGCAAGGGATTGTGAAGTTGAAGTATGTGCCTACAGAGTTACAGGTTGTAGATATTCTGACAAAGGCCTTACCCAAGGAAGCATTCGAAAGGCATCGACTGGCTCTGGGAGTTCAGTCGATTCCCCGCACTTAAAAGTGTGTGGATGTGAAACCCCCCCTCTCCCTGAGGTATGATGTATTTTTCCCTAATGTGCTGATATGTGTTCTCTACTATGTCGCAGGCTACAAATGCGTGACCTTTGGGTTCATTGACAAAGGGGGAGAAAATAGTGATTGTGCAAGGGGGAGACAATGTGGAGATTTGACAAATCATGAATCATATGGGGAGAAGCTGACAGGTGGAGCAGCCAGAGAGGGGGAGTGTAAGCAGAACAGGGGATATTTTTAACTCTGACGATGCTAGAAGTGATCGATCAAAACATAGAAATCACGACAGCTGAGGATCGCGATAAAAGCAGAACAGTGGTGTTGGAATGGTGAGAGATGGTTTCTAGCTATCAGCAATTGGTATCAGTGTGGTTCAACAATTGGTATAAATTTAAGAATTGGAATCATGTTGGAATCGACAATTGGTGTTTTAAATGAAGTGATTCATTGATGAACTTTTCATACTACTCTTGTTTCTCACACCGAGCATTGCTCATGTGGTCTTAGAGTACGTGTTAATTGAATCCTTAAACGCTATCAGAATAGAAAAAGGCGAATGGTGGTAGTGGCTGGAAGAAGACTCAGTGAGGTATCAAAGTGCAGAAAATCATTCTGAGCAGAGTTGTGAAGAATTGTCAACAAACCCAAAGGGGGAGATTGTTGGGAAAAAATCCCTCAAGGTAACATTGCAGTATTTTTGGGTTGATTGTGTTTGTTGACAAAGAAGGTTTCCATGAAGAAATTGTCGAGTTCCAAAGAATTTGTTGACAATCCATGTTGACAAAAGAACAATGACAAAGGAAAGGATGATCTGGAGGCGGTACAAAAGAGCATAACAAGGTGGCGCTGTTTCCCAGTGTTTGCCAAATTTTTGGGTCCAAAATTTGGAGTTTGGTGAGCATCGCAAAAATAGGATTTCCATGAAGATCATAATTAAATATGGCAATGGCATGAATTTCGTGAAGATAGGATGCATGGTTTGGAAATCACGAAGACCAGAAGAATGGAGGCGGTGAGTCTTTGCGATTACGTCAAGCTTCGCGAACGGCAGAGGCTGAAGTGCATCGCGGTGGTGAAAGGCATTGCGAGGGAGCTTCGCGGCTATGAAGGGCATTGTGAGGGAGCTTCGCGGATAAGGCGCGAAATAATGTTGACGGTGATGCTCCGCGATTACGAAGAGCTCCACGAACGGAGAATTGCCGTGGTGCTTCGCGATTTGGAAAGAATTCCGGCGGAAACTTCGAAGCTTCATGATTTGAGGTGACGTGGTTTTGACATCGTGCAGAAATTTCGAGGGTCGGTGGAATCACCTATAAATAGAGGTCGGCCCCCTTGAGAGAAAGAGAGAGAATTTTCAGAGAAAATATTTTTCTCTCATATTGCGAAGGTGGTTCGCGGAGCCAGTGTGCTTCGCGAAAGAGGAGCTTCACGAAGGTTATTGTAGCTCCACAAAATTTGTGAGCTCTGTGTTGGCTCAGTGAGCTTTGTGAGGGAAGTTTCTCTACAACGGTTTGAGCTTCACGGGAGTGCTTCGTGAGAGTGCATCGTGAGAGGGCTTCGCGAAAAGGTAGGAGCTTCGTGAAGGCTTGTTTGAGCTTCGCGAAATTGGAAGCCTCGCGAAGTAGGGTACTTTGCGAAGGTACATTCCAAAGGTAGTTGCCCAGTGATCAGAGGCAAAGTGGTATTCATCAGTGGATGAAAGTTGGACTTCAACAGGGCATCTATCAACAGTTGAAGATGCATTATTTCATGCAAATGAAGAGACCTAGAGGTCTATAAACTATAAGTGGATCCCTTCCAAGTGTTGTGAGCATATGAAGAGGAATAAGGTGATCCTCTCCACCGGCAGTGATCCAGTATAAGGCCCCGGCCTTAAACCTTACTTAATATTGAATTAATTGAATAATTCACATTGAGGATCTTTTCAAGTTTAGAGTTTTAGAGAATTAGAACATAACTATTACATCTCAAAAGATTACAAAGTAGTCACTTCTACTAAGTTTCCATAATAAAAAAAACTCTTAAAAAGAAACGTGTCTAGTTCCATGTTTTATATAGGATGACATTCCCTTGATCCCATCCTTGACATTATTCCACATTACGTCCTGTGAAAATATTTCAAAAAAAACTTAGGGTGAGCATAAAAATCTCAGTAAGGGATACAGAAAGAATGAAAACTGTTAGTTTTTCAAACATCAAGTAACCATATATACTCTATCAAATTAATACCTTCACCTTCATGAAGTAGTAAAAACTCTTCATTGAATAAAGTATCATTACATACCTTTTTGTAACCAAAGGATTACCATAAAACCCATAAAAAGAACACATAACATATATAAAGTTAACTTGGGACATAAACATACTTAAGTGGAATAACCATACGGTCTACTTCCACACATATCACTTAATGGAATAGCCATACGGCCAATTTCCATACATACTTAATGGAATAGCCATACGGCCGACTTCCATACCCAATGCATTGGAGGTTATAACGTAACCACCCGTCCTGGTATTCACGGCACCACCCATCATATGGTATATAACTTAACCACCCGTTAAAATGTCCAAGTACCAATATAAAATCATAAAACATAAAACCAATATAAATGAATGATAACATTTCCACATTTCAATCACAATATATCATAAATATATTGACATAATAGAATCATTTTCCAAAACCATTTTCAAAACCAAAATACATAAAAGAGTATATGGTATTTATTTTATTCTAAAAACATTACGTCTTGTTGAGAAAGCCAAAGACCAAATAATACTCGCGGCGGCGGAAAAGGTCGTTGACACCGCGTACGTTAAAAAAACATTACTTTTTTTCATTTAGTAAAACGCTTCATAGAAAAAGATTCCTTTTGTATAAAAGTAAAATTCAAAGGCTTTTATACACCGTATAAAATAAAGTTGTGTATAAAATGAAATATGCCTCAATGAAAGGAGATTGAGACGAAGTCCCTTACCTCGGGTCCGACTTGACTCGATTGTTCTTTAACGTCCTGAATAATAAACTTGAGTTAATTTATACTTTATTAAGAACCTTTTTAAAGTTCATTATTCCTTTTATATCACTTATTTCCATGTTATAAACATTATGTAACCATTTAAGTTAATAATGTTTGTTTTCTCAATATTTGGTTCTTAAGTCGAAAGTGGACTTCTTACAATTACATGTTGTTCGTGTGGTCAAAGGTTCTTTATATCCAGAATGAAATTCCTGATTTGGATATAATATGTATCATATATATCTAGCATATACATGTATTTATAATATTACATAATCATTTAGAGGTAATAAATGAAATGCACCGTTCATGGAGACGGTTAGCCGTACGTACGCATGAACGCTACTTTCATTTCTTTGTCATATTAATGGAATTAAAACTAAATGAGAGGTATGTATATTTTAATTCCAGAATTATATTCATCATTTAGATATATCATTAATTATATATATCCATTATATACATGTACTTTTAATAGTACATTACATTTGGGGATAAGAAATGAAATGCACCATTCATGGAGACGGTAAGTCGTATGTACGCATGAACACTAATTTCATTTCTATCTCATAATTTAATGGAAAGAAATAATAATGATATAGAGGTATATTATAATTCCAGTATAAAATCATATATAATAACTTTAAATCCATCCTTTACACGTCCCGCATATGGCATTAACGAATCACATCACTTTGAGGGGGCGGTAGTCCGCACTTCCTTAAATGATGATATCGTGTTTACCCATAATGGACCCATAAAGGTATGCCCAAAATGAAAAATACATAAGTTTAAAGAAAAAATAAACATATTATATATCATATATAAAAATAGTGACATCATAATGGCCACCTTTGAAGGTGATAAATGAGTATTGAACAATCATCGTTTCGGGAGGCAGAATTTCCCCATCCACGGAAACCGTATGTTCTTTAACCATTTGATGTAGTTGTGTGAGAGTGTAGCTCGAATAAATCTTATAACAACATCCTAGTATATTTAAGATACTGGTTTTGTTACAAAACAAGTAAATAAAAATAGTTTAGAGGGTTAGAGAAGCAAAATAAAACAAATGAACAAGAGAGAATGAATTACCTTTAAAAGTGTAACTCCTTTTGATTTGAGCCTAAAGGCTTCCTTTGAAAGGATTCTGCCCAAAGGGAATCCTCTAGGATGAGGAGAGGGATGTGGAGAGTGTAAATGGACTGGGTTTGGCCGAGCCAAAGGCTTGAGGAGTGTGTGAAATGAGGTAGAGGTGGGGGCCTTTTATAAGAGGAGAGGAGGGGCACTTTTGGAAAGTAAAGAAATATTACTTTATTTGAAAATGTGTTTCGGTTTTAAAAGGTCCCACCTTGATATAATTCGTGGATAAGGTGATAAGGGTTTGAAATACACTCATCCAATTGGTTTTTGACATGTGTAGTTCATACATTTTACATTATCTTTCCATTTTATTTAAATCGTTAAATAATGAGGTCATCGCTGCATCATCATGATGTCATAAATAAATTAATTTATTTAAAGTCTAAAAATTATAAAAAAAATAATATGATGTAGGAAATCTTTTTATATTTCCAATGACTATTTATAATAAAAAATCTGATCTTTATAACCCCATGTAAAAATTGTTTTTGTAAAACATATTATGTTTGTGTCATTTTTTCTTTTACATTAAATAAAAAGTTATTTATGTCATTTCCCAACCAATGTGTCTCCATGGGGTCCCCAAGATGACCCATGGATTTTCTTGGTCGTCCATGACACAACCAATGAGGGTAGGACATGTGTAAAGTTCATTTCATATTATTAAAACATTATTTTTACCTCAAACTACACTAATTACCACTAATCGCGATTAAGAACTTAATAAGTTACTATTCACCAAAAAATTATTAAAATCTCATTGAACCAAATTTTACTTCTTAATGAAAACCATGTATGTCAGATTTTTGAAATTCAAAACACAATGATGGAAACATTTCATTTAAACGGAAAATCAGTCTTTATAAGTACCACTTAGTGGTTTCACTATTCATCAAAAATTGAAGTTTTTCCGAAAATTACCAAAAATTCACCCTAAGATATATTTGATATTCCGAATTCAAAAATGAAGTCCATTTTACAAAATTCAAAACATATAAGTCAAATTAATTAATTTAATAATTAATTCCCGTTGTCATGACAAATAGCGTGTTTTTGTGAAACAATAAGTATCAAAAGATTGACACTAGTTTAAGTCCGATTTCAAAGTGAAATTAAATCCAACGACCACTATTGGATTTAATGGTAAAAATATTTTCTAATTTCACTTTAAAACTAATTCAAAAGATAATCTAATCATATAAATAAATTAGATTAAAAAGAGGTTTTGAATTAAAATACAACATTTTACACTATTCATTAAAAAATGAACTTTATCGGAAAGATACCAAAAATTCACCCAAAGTAAATTTTGATGTCCCGATTATAAAGAAGAGTTTTATTTGGTCCAAAAGAATTTATAAGAGTGATCAAAACTATATTTAATGACAGTTCGCCTTCAAAAGGCGATAAGTGAACCTTTAGTGAAAATTAGGGTATATAAGCCTAAAATTGAACTCTTTTCGTATTTTAAGCCTTTATCTTTTATTGGATAAATGTAAAAACATTTTAAAACATATATAATCATATTTTAGTTATTTCTATCAATTCCCGCCAGTACAACGACTACTCATTAACTAACATTTAAAATAATATTATTTTATTATTTGTGTGCAACGTAAGTTTTCAAAGAAATTCATCGTTGCGTACCGAGTACGCTATCGAATGTAGAAACCCCTTTTAATTAAAATTAATATTTAATTCGTAAATATTAATAAATATGAAAATTCTTTATTCTTTATTTACCTGGGATGTTACATCCTTCCCCCCTTTTGGGAATTGCGTCCTCGCAATTTTATTCACTTATCAAAATAAGTGGGGGTATTTATCCCTCATAGCATTTTCAGATTCCCACGTTGCCTCTTCAATCACATGGTTTTTCCACAAAACCTTTACCTGATGAATCACCTTATTCCGTAACACCTGCTCCCTATGGTCAAGAATCTGGACCGGTTGTTCCTCATAAGATAGGTTCTCTTCCAGCTGAACTACCTCTGGACTCAAAACATGAGATGGATCTGGCATATACTTCCTCAACATTGAAACATGAAAAACATCGTGAACCTGAGATAAACTCAGAGGTAAAGCCACTCGGTAAGCAACTGATCCAACTTTCTCCAGAATTTCATATGGTCCAATGAACCTTGGACTCATCTTTCCTTTCTTACCAAATCTCATCACACTTTTACAAGGAGAAACCTTGAGAAAAACATGATCACCTACCTCGAAAGATAGATCCTTCCTCCAGTTATCCGCATAACTCTTCTGCCTTCTCTGAGCTGTTCTCATGTGCTTCTGAATCAACTGAACTTTATTTGCCATCTCTTCTACCAATTCTGCACCCATCAGCTTCCTTTCACCCACTTCATCCCAAATTTCTGGAGTTCGACACTGCTTCCCATATAATGCCTCAAATGGTGCCATCTGTATACTGGAATGAAAACTGTTATTATAAGAAAACACAACCAAAGAAAGATGTTTGTCCCAACTTCCCTGATAATCCAACGAACAAGCTCGTAGCATATCCTCAAAGGTCTGAATTGTTCATTCTGACTGCCCATCTGATTGAGGATGAAAAGTTGTACTAAAATTTCATTCAGTACCCAACGACTTCTGAAGGCCTTTCCAAAAGTTAGATGTGAACCTGGGATCACGATCAGATACAATGGAGAGAGGAACTCCATGTAACCTGACTGTCTCTTTAAGATACAAACGGGAAAGTTGATCTAGAGAGAAAGTATCTCGTATAGAAAGGAAATGAGCAGATTTGGTCAAGCGATCAACAATAACCCAGATTGCATTATTACCTCGAGATGTCCTCGGTAATCCCACAACAAAGTCCATGGATATGTTTTCCCATTTCCACTCTGGCACTGGTAAAGGCTGAATCATCCCTTTCGGTAACTTCCGCTCTGCTTTAACCTGTTGACATGTCAAACACTTCACAGTAAAAACAGCAATATCTCTTTTCATTCCATCCCACTAGTAATACTCCCGCAGATCTCTATACATCTTAGTACTGCCAGGATGAACTGAAAACGGAGAACTATGAGCTTCACATAACAACTCATTCTTCAATTGTGAATCACAAGGTACACACAATCTCTTCCCAAATCTCAAAACACAATCATTATCAACATTGAATTCAGGCAACATACCTTTCTGAACCAGCTCTTCCTTTTTCTGCAACTCACTGTCTTGCTTCTGTGCTTTCTTGATTCTGTCTGATAGAGAAGATTTCACTGATACCTGAAACAAAACAGAAGAACTTCCTGCACCAACAACTTCTATTCCAAAGTTCATCAAATCCTTAACCAAAGTTTCACATTCCAAATGCAACATGCTAATGAAGCATTACTTTTTCGACTTAAAGCATCAGCCACTTTATTTGCTTTTCCCTGATGGTAATGAATTATACAATCATAATCCTTGATTAATTCCAGCCATCTCCTCTGTCTCATTTTCAATTCTTTCTGAGTGAATATATACTTTAATCTTTTGTGATCAGTATATATTTCACACTTTACTCCATACAATTGATGCCTCCAATTTTTTAAAGCGACAACAACATCAGCTAATTCCAAATCATGTGTAGGGTAGTTTACCTCATGAGTTTTCAACTGTCGTGAAGCATAAGCAATTACCTGATCATTCTGCATTTGGACGCAACCAAGTCCTTTCAATGAAGCATCACTATATATATAACAAACTCACCATTCCTGGAAGGTAGTGCCAAAACTGGAGCATTCACCAATCTTCTTTTCAATTCCTGAAAATAATCATCAAATTCTTTTGTCCAGATAAACTTAACACCCTTCCGAGTTAGCTTAGTCATTGGACTAGATAACCATGAAAAATTTCTAACAAACCTTCTGTAATAGCCTTCCAAACCAAGGAAGCTACGAATCTCAGTTACATTTGTGGGTCTTGTCCAGTCTTCCATAACTTTAGTTTTTGCAGGATCAACAGTTATCCCATCTTTAGAAACAATGTGACCAAGGAAAGAAATTTTTGCAACCAAAACTCACACTTTCTGAATTTTCCATATAGTTTCTTTTCTTTTATGGTTTGCAAGATAACCCTTAAATGTCTTTAATGCTCCTCTTTACTTTTACAAAATACCAAAATATAATCAATAAAACCAACCAACATTTTTCACCTGAGTCAACTGAGCCATCACTGCAACAACCTGTTTAGTTCTGATTCTGACCATCTTAGGATACTTATTTGAAAGGTCATTTCCCTCTATATTCCTTACCAGAAAAGCTACTTTGTTTCCTCTATGGAAAACCATTATGAACATAGAAATATCTTAGGCGAAGCAACATGGTAATCCTTAAATGCTATATCATTTCAATCATATTATAATTTAACACTTTTCTAACTCCTAAAGTTATCTATACCGACCTCTGATACCAACTATAAGGCCCCGGCCTTAAACCTTACTTAATATTGAATTAAATGAATAATTCACGTTGAGGATCCTTTCAGGTTTAGAGTTTTAGAGAATTAGAACATAACTATTACATCTCAAAAGATTACAAAGTATTCACTTCTACTGAGTTTCCATAATAAAAAAGAAATCTTAAAAAGAAACGTGTCTAGTTCCATGTTTTATATAGGATGACATTCCCTTGATCCCATCCTTGACCTTATTCCACATTAATTCCTGTGAAAACATTTCAAAAAAAACTTGGGGTGAGCATAAAAATCTCAGTAAGGGATACAGAAATAATGAAAACTGTTAGTTTTTCAAACATCAAGTAAACCATATATACTCTATCAAAGTAATACCTTCACCTTCATGAAGTAGTAAAAACTCTTCACTGAATAAAGTATCATTACTTACCTTTTTGTAACCAAAGGATTACCATAAAACCCATAAAAAGAACACATAACATATATAAAGGTAACTTGGGACATAAACATACTTAAGTGGAATAACCATACGGTCTACTTCCACACATATCACTTAATGGAATAGCTATACGGCCAATTTCCATACATACTTAATGGAATAGCCATACGGCCGACTTCCATACCCAATGCATTGGAGGTTATAACGTAACCACCCGTCCTGGTATTCACGGCACCACCCGTCATATGGTTTATAATGTAACCACCCGTTAAAATGTCCAAGTACCAATATAAAATCATAAAACATAAAACCAATATAAAGGAATGATAACATTTCCGCATTTCAATCACAATATATCATAAATATATTAACATAATAGAATCCTTTTTCAATACCATTTTCAATACCAAAATACATAAAAGAGTATATGGTATTTATTTTATTCTAAAAACATTACGGCTTGTTGAGAAAGCCAAAGACCAAATAATACTCGCGGCGGCGGAAAAGGTCGTTGACACCGCATACGTTTAAAAAACATTACTTTTTGTCATTTAGTAAAACGCTTCGTAGAAAAAAATTCCTTTTGTATAAAAGTAAAAGTCAAAGGGTTTTATACACCATATAAAATAAAGTTGTGTATAAAACGAAATATGTCTCAATGAAAGGAGATTGAGACGAAGTCCCTTACCTCGGGTCCGACTTGACTCGATCGTTCTTTAATGTCCTGAATAATAAACTTGAGTTAATTTATACTTGATTAAGAACCTTTTTAAAGTTCATTATTCCTTTTATATCACTTATTGCCATGTTATAAACATTATGTAACCATTTAAGTTAATAATGTTTGTTTTCTCAATATTTGGTTCTTAAGTCGAAAGTGGACTTCTTACAATTACATGTTGTTTGTGTGGTCAAAGGTTCTTTATATCCAGAATGAAATTCCCAATTTGGATATAATATGTATCATATATATCCAGCATATACATGTATTTATAATATTACATAATCATTTAGAGGTAAGAAATTAAATGCACTGTTCATGGAGACGGTAAGTCGTACGTACGCATGAACGCTACTTTCATTTATTTGTCATATTAATGGAATTAAAACTAAATGAGAGGTATGTATATTTTAATTCCAGAGTTATATTCATCATTTAGATATATCATTAATTATATATATCCATTATATACATGTACTTTTAATAGTACATTACATTTGGGGATACGAAATGAAATGCACCGTTCATGGAGACGGTAAGTCGTACGTACGCATGAACGCTAATTTCATTTCTATCTCATACTTTAATGGAAAGAAATAATAATGATATAGAGGTATATTATAATTCCAGTATAACATCATATATAATAACTTTAAATCCATCCTTTACACATCCCACATATGGCATTAACGAATCACATCACTTTGAGGGGGCGGTAGTCCGCACTTCCTTAAATGAAGATATCGTGTTTACCCATAATGGAAACCATAAAGGTATGCCCAAAATGAAAAATACAGAAGCTTAAAGAAAAAATAAACATATTATATATCATATATAAAAATAGTGACATCATAATGGCCACCATTGAAGGTGTTAAATGAGTATTGAACAATCATCGTTTCGGGAGGCAGAATTTCGCCATCCACGGAAACCGTATGTTCTTTAACCATTTGATGTAGTTGTGTGAGAGTGTAGCTCGAATAAATCTTATAACAACATACTAGTATATTTAAGATAATGGTGTTCTTACAAAAGAAGTAAATAAAAAGAGTTTAGAGGGTTGGAGAAGCAAAATAAAACAAATGAACATGAGAGAATGAATTACCTTTAAAAGTGTAACTCCTTTTGATTTGAGCCTAAAGGCTTCCTTTGAAAGTATTCTGCCCAAAGGTAATCCTCTAGGATGAGGATAGGTATGTGGAAAGAGTAAATGGTCAGGGGTTGGCCGAGCCAAAGGCTTGAGGAGTGTGTGAAATGAGGTAGAGGTGGGGGACTTTTATAAGAGGAGAGGAGAGGCACTTTTGGAAAGTAAAGAAATATTACTTTATTTGAAAATGTGTTTCGGTTTTAAAAGGTCTCACATTGATATAATTCATGGATAAGGTGATAAGGGTTCGAAATCAACTCATCCAATTGGTTTTGGACCTGTGTAGTTTATATATTTTACATTATCTTTCCATTTTATTTAAATCGTTAAATAATGAGGTCATCGCTGCATCATCATGATGTCATAAATAAATTAATTTATTTAAAGTCTAAAAATTATAAAAAAATACTATGATATAGGAAATATTTTTAGCTTTCCAATTACTATTTATAATCAAAAATCTGATCTTTATAACCCCATGTAAAAATTGTTTTTGTAAAACATATTATGTTTGTGTCATTTTTACTTTTACATTAAATAAAAAGTTATTTATGTCATTTCCCAACCAAAGTGTCTCCATGGGGTCCCCAAGTTGACCCATGTCTTGTCTTGGTCGGCCATGACACAACCAATGAGGGTAGGACATGTGTCAAGTTCATTTCATATTATTAAAACATTATTTTTACCTTAAACTACACTAATTACCACTAATCGCGATTAAGAACTTAATAAGTTACTATTCACCAAAAAATTATTATAATCTCATTGAACCACATTTTACTTTTTAATGACAACCATGTATGTCGGATTTTTGAAATTTAAAACACAATGATGGCAAAATTTCATTTAAACGGAAAATCAGTCTTTATAAGTACCACTTAGTGGTTTCATTATTCATCAAAAATTGAAGTTTTTCAGAAAATTACCAAAAATTCACCCTAAGCTATATTTGATATTCCGAATTCAAAAATTAAGTCCATTTTACAAAATTCAAAACATATAAGTAAAATTAATTAATTTAATAATTAATTCCCGCTGTCATGACAAATAGCGTGTTTTTGTGAAACAATAAGTATCAAAAGATTGACACTAGTTTAAGTCCGATTTCAAAGTGAAATTAATTCCAACGACCACTATTGGATTTAATGGTAAAAATATTTTCTAATTGCACTTTAAAACCAATTAAAAAGATAATCTAATCATATAAATAAATTAGATTAAAAAGAGGGTTTGAATTAAAATACAACATTTTACACTATTCATTAAAAAATGAACTTTATCGGAAAGATACCAAAAATTCACCCAAAGTAAATTTTGATGTCCCGATTCTAAAGAAGAGTTTTATTTGGTCCAAAAGAATTTATAAGAGTGATCAAAACTATATTTAATGACAGTTCGCCATCAAAAGGCGATAAGTGAACCTTTAGTGAAAATTAGGGTATAAAAGCCTAAAATTGAACTCTTTTCGTATTTTAAGACTTTATCTTTTATTGGATAAATGTAAAAACATTTAAAAACTTATATAATCATATTTTAGTTATTTCTATCCATTCCCGCCAGTACAACGACTACTCTTTAACTAACATTTAAAATAATATTATTTTATTACTTGTGTGCAACGTAAGTTTTCAAAGAAACTCATCGTTGCGTACCGAGTACGCTATCGAACGTAGAAACCCCTTTTAATTAAAATTAATATTTAATTCGTAAATATTAATAAATATGAAAATTCTTTATTCTTTATTTACCTGGGATGTTACAGCCAGAGAGAGAGAAATAGGGAGTGACCCTTGGGAAAGCAGTGAACTGACCCTAAACCTTGCAAAGGAAGTGAGCCTGGGACAGAGTGACTATACCTGAACATTGTAATCCACATCTAGTGAAGTATAGTAGAATTTGGTACGACCGGAAACCTGTCGGCGTATGGTCCTTGGATGTAGCCCTTAGTGGTGAACCAAGTAAAATTGTTGTGTCCTGTGCTTGCTTTACATTCGGATTATATTGTGCAACAGGAAAGAGAGAGAAGATTGTTTTGCTTAACAGCGAAACAAGATCAGAACGGGCATTAATTTCAAATTAGTCATACCATGATTCAGCCTCCCTCTCCGGGTATTCAGCCTTATGGACCTAACAAATAGTTTTTTCAGAAAAAACATCACTTTTATCTTAAAATGATATTAATTTTAATTTATAATCAATTGATAACAAATGAATTAATTTTATACATCTGTAAAAAATAAATGTTTCATAATTGAGTTTGTAATATTTATACCCAAAAAATTTAATGGATAGGTTATAATTTTTACATTTAAATAATATTTTAGTATTGGATTGTTGTTTTCTTAAACTTGGTTCCATGTGAGATACAAGCTAAGAAAGAAATTAAATTTATTTAGAAAGAGATACATCAAAAATTCATGGGGTGTTACAAACACATCATGAAGGGAATGTTTAATTCCAAAAGGGTATTAAATTTATAAATTTATAAAACAATTCAACTAAATTTATACAGACTAAATAAATATAGCATGTGGTAAGTTCTAGGTCAAACCCTGAAATACATTTTTTAAAAACATTACAAAAATTAAGTGTGAAAGAGAAAAAATAGAATAATTGAGTTTCAAATGACAGTTGAGAAAACAAGCCATTTTTATTAAATATGAGTTTATGTTCTAGTGTAGTGACAAGTTTAAAGTTGTTTTCATGTTTATTTATAAAGTTGAGTATAAAAGAATCCTTGTTCTTGGAATCCCCTCTCTAACTCAAAAAAACCTATTTTTATATGGACAACTACTTAGGTTTACTAATTAATTAGGCAACTAAAACCATATATAAAATTAAGTATTATAAGTAATCAATGGTAATTAATAATTCATAATAATTTGTTAATGAATGAAATTTTACTTTTAGATTCACATAAACAATGGTCATATGGTGAGAATAAGAGATATATAAGAGTATAGTATGGATGATGAATCGACCAAAAACATTGAATAGAAATGTAAAAACTATCTAATAACACTGTCTCTGTTTAATTGAATCAATTGGAAGAAGATAAGACTATCCACTCATGTTTTACATAATGGAGTGTTAAAAATAAAATTACCTAGATTCAGTAGTATGAAAATATTGCTACACGCCTATCATGGAGACATCCTTCTATTTGGGTGTGAGCCCTAGATCTATGTTTTGATCCCCCCAAGTAGTCATAAAATCCAATATATTTATAAGAAAAGATACACCTGAGTTTTTAACCTATTGTTCTGAAAATATCCCTACATCCTCACTAAATGAATCACATTCAACATTCATGAATTTTCTCTTTAAATCTCACAATGTCATATTTTAATCCTCTATTGCCCACAAAATTCATTTAATAAATTTGATTTCATTACATGAACTCATACCCTTAATTTTGAGTTAATTTCCTTATTCACAGTTTATAGTATGAGATATTTATCTCATAGAATCAATTATTCCTTAAACCTATTAAAAAAATTAATCATTTTTATAAAACATCCATTATTTTCATGGAATGGCCAGAAACTCATCCAAACTACAATGCCTCTATGTGTTCCTCCATAGAACAAACAAATACATTAAGAGTCTATGTTGTTCACCCTTATGGATTTCCCAAATCATATCATTACATATCTAAAAATTTATCATTTGCACATCAACTTTTCCCAAACACATAGCTCGACACTGACACTTACATATATCTCATTCATGTAATGAGCTCCTAAAACTTTATGTGAATCTCAACTTCACCAACAATTAATCATCATCTTCTCTTAAAATATGATTTGGTAGTGGGTTTATAGTGACTAGAATAAGATCAAGTAGTATTTTTATGGTAGTTTACAGCCTTCTCAGTGGTGATTTTTGAGCTTCAGTATGGTATTAATGGAGGATATCAAGTGGTTTGGTAGTAGATATAGGTGGTCGGACAAGGATGGGTGGTGGAGCGGTCTGTCTGAGTGGGGTGCATGAGCATGGGGTCAAAAAACATTTATTTTTTATGATGAATTGTATATCACCTTTACATGGCCTATATTTGTGGTTTTCTCAGACTATAACTTACTTATCATATTGGATTTTGTATCAGGGTTAAAATGATTAGCCCTAGTGGTTGCTTCACTCTCTTTCCTCTAACCCAATTCTAACACATTTGGGAACTACTCTCTTCACATGTGTATACCTTCACATGCTCTTATTCCAACCAGTGTAAGGATCTATAGTTCCATGAAGACCTTTCCATTATTCTTATCCAGCTTTCCTCATATGGCTATATAGCTTTCTACTTTGTTCAAGGGTTGAAGTTTTGTTAGCCATATTTTTTTATCTTAATAAATTACTTTTCCAAAAAATATAATTTTTTCCATCAACTCTCCTAAAACATAAAAAAATTCCCCTTTGAAAAATTTATTCAAAATTATTAAAAATATATTTATTTTTCTAGAATCACATATAAAATTTTAATCACACTTAAATATAAACTATCAAAGAATAATTGGGTAAAAATAATTATTTAAATTAAAAAATTAGTAAAATTAATGTTATAAATTAATTAAATGAAATATGGTCATCAAATACCCCCAAAATTAAACTTATGATTGTCCTCAATAATTAAATATCAATATATTCACTAAGTAACCCCTCCCTAATAATATTAAAACATCAATGTCAAAAAAATAAATCAATTTTCAATGGTAATAAATTTTAATTAAGCACATTGAAAAAAATATTATGCTCATTTATTTTTCTATAAATAAAGTTAAAAATATATCTTACATTATCTTTATTAAAGTTACATAGAATATCCCAACCATTAATCATGTTTTTTATTCAATTTGTTATTAATTAATATGAAAGTTGTAATCTGCCTTAATTATATGTTTTCCCTTATCACTCAAGGTAAAAAAAACTAAAATGGAGATATTCTCATACCTCAAATAATGGTCTGTACCATAGGTTTTAAATGGATCTCTAATATAAACCCTCTAAAGACAAATATCATAAATAATCTTGAGGTATTCACAATTATGTTCATATTTTATTAAGGCTATCAGTTGGTAATTATTGATGTGAAAACAAGTAAATATCAAAAAGAGTTTATACTATAAGGATGCTGCATGACATTCAATACATAATCATAATAAAAGTCTCTCTATTATGATATGAATACACTCCCTGAAACTCAACGTAACAACCATGAATCAATTAAATCATAATGAAATATATACACACACTTTTTATTTTTATTTTATTCTTTGTGAAAGTTTTTCTTGGGAAAATATCACATCCATCACTCAACAATTCAGTATTAACATGAAACACTAATTTAAATCAAAATAACAACTTCATTGGTTAAGTAATAGTGATATTTGACTATTACAAGATGTAACATATTTTTAAAGAGGGGTTAACAATAGAATGTAATGAAAATACTCCTGAAACATCTTCCAAACCAATGAAAACCCACATTAATTCATATTCCTCTAGTTAATTGCATCCCATTTCTACTATAGACAACCCATACACCATTTCATCCATTGAATATCTTAAAAAATACATAGTGTATGATATTAAAGGATATAAATATGCTTTAAATGTAGATATTTTCTTAAAAAATTAATTTATAGATTCTTAAAGATTATGTTGGATACAATGAAAAGGTAGGTCTCAACGATAAAGAGAGTATCAATAAAATTCCTCAGTCATTTTCAAAGTGATATTCTATAACCATAGCTTTAACAAGATGAAAATAAAGTTCTAGAAGAAAATATGGCCATGTTTATCTCAAGAAATATGAATAAAATGTTTAAATATCAGAGATTATAATAAATATTTTACATTAAATAAATACTAAATTTAATATATTTATCTACATGGAAGACTGAACCAAGTAAAATTGTGATATTTTTTATTAAGATAAAATTAGAAATATTAAATGTGATAGATATAATGTAGTTTTTGAATTAGTGGCTATAAATTTATGTAACCCCATTTTAAAATCCATGTGTGATGAAAAATGAAATTTTATTTTTAATACTAATTCATTGGAAAAATTAAATTAGTTTTAAAAAATAATTAAGAATAATATTTTATGCTTAAAATTTAATTTTATAAAAATTTCTGTTTTAGATATTATGCATTTTTTAAATAAAATAAAAATATTATAGTTAATTAAAGGTAAAATTTATTGTTGATATTAATAATGCAGTAAAATCAATTTAATTTTTAATTGATATGAAGTAATAATAATAATGGTTAATGTTTGAAATGGTCATTTTACTATAAAAATAGTTTTTAATTATATTTTATGTTTCAAATTAAAAGAGAAATTAAAAAATATTATGATTTTAATTCGAAAAAATTAACATCATTTTTGAATAATTCATATAAAAATTATCTTATTGTGAATTTTTAGTGTTTTTTCTAAACATGTTTATTTTTGGGTGAGTAGTAAAAGACTACTAATTTTACAAATACTATCACTTTTATGACATTATCATAACATTAAATTGAATAAAAAATTATGAAACCTTTTTTCTAGAAAACATATATATATTTATTTAATAGTTTATATAATTCATTTCAAAATATTACTTTGATCTTAAAAATCTATGTTTAACTATTTTATAAATATAATTAATGTTTTTTATAATAAAAGAATTATTTTATAATCTTTTATTTAACTAAGTAACTACAAGGTTAATTTAAGTTTTGTATTAATTTAAAATTTAAAAAAATCTAATTTATTTATTTAAAATCCATTTAATTCCTCTATAATCAATTTAATCCACGTTTTTTGTATAAATTTATTTTAATCCTTACGAAGACATTTTTCTAAAAACTATTTTTTATTGTTTTTTGTGTATTTATATTAAAATTAACATTTATCTCCTCTAGGAATTAAATAATTTAAAATATATTACATATTTTGAGTCATAATATTCACATTATGTAATAAGGCCCATTTTATTTTTAGTCATAATGAATGGTTGTCATAGTAAAAATTTGGTCACCATAGTAATAGTTTAAAGGGTTATCAATGGGGTTAAACTAATATGTAAGGATTCAAATATCACTAAAACATGTCTAAATATGATTGGTTTAGTGTATTTAGACCTTAAGTTATCCTATATTTGGAACTTTTTCCATTTGGTGCATCTTTCCCTTGAAAACGACTTTATGTATTTTTAATGTTAATGGTATTTAGAAGAGTGTTACTTCCCTCAATTATAAAATAGAAACTCATGTTATCACTTATCCACATAAATTTTTTCATATCCATAAATTTTAAAAATAATAATTATGTTCAATAGTATACAAAATATGCAACATTGAGTATAAATGAATTGCGAAATATTATTATTTAAATATAACTATTATAATCGGGTCATTAAAATTTGAGGGTATGAATAGAATTAAATATTATTTGAAATATATATGAAATTTATAATTAATAAAAATTTATTTATTAATTCTTAGGAAATGAGCATTCAATTTTTTAGTAAATTCATTTTATTCTTCAATTATGTGTTCTCTTCAAAAATGGTTTTTATTGATTTTTATGAGAAAATGATTATAATTAATGAAAAAAAACTTTTAGGAATTTTATTTTCTAAAAATTATATCATTTTTTAAATCACAATATAAAACTTATATTTTGATGAAATTTTTTTATTTTTCTAGAAATATTTATTTTTTAGGGAATAGTGAAAAATAGTAATTTTTATGTCATAATGTATTTTATTTTAAAGTATTTACAAAGTCAAATTATATTTTTTTATTAGTTTTAAAATTTAACTTGTTCTTTTTTATTTATAATAATTAAATCATGGTTTTGTAAATTAATTTTATACTTGATTTTAGCTTTAAAATATTTTGTATTTAAAAAGTCATTTTTCGGAAGAAAATAACATTTTTCGGTGAGTTTTTTTAGTTTAAATTAAGAATATACCCTTATAATTTTATTATTTGAATGGATTACATATTATGAATCATGAGTTATAAATTTTTTAAATATTTTCCTTTTATTTTGGGTTAATAATAATAATAACCTTATTAATTTCTATTACCAAAATAAAGGATAAATCATGTAATTAAAGTTAAAAATAATATAGAAAGAACTATAAATTGACCCTTAGATTAAATTAATTTTTTATGAGTCCACATAATCCATAATAATCCAATATTTGTTTATGTGAACTTTTTTTCTTTTTTATATGATTATGTATTTAAAAATATTTTAAGAAAAGAAAAGTAAAAAAATGTCAGACTCTTGTTTTTAATAGCTATAGTATTTTTAACATGGGAATAAACATAGGATTTGTTCAGTTATAAATATTAATTTTGAAGATAAATTATTTTTATTTATAATATTAATTTATTTTTAGTTTTCAGTAAAGAAATAATTATATTAAATGCTTCTGAAATACAGATGCGGTAATTATTAAATTAATGGAAAAAATTAAATAAATTATTTTATAAATATTAAAAGTAATAAAATTTGAAATAATTAATGTGAAATATAAATTTTAGGTATAAATATAATATGTTACATATTTTTTAAATATTTTATTCGAATTTAATATATTTTCTTGATGTTATTAATGTCAAATAAATAAATATTTCACAAATTGATATTATTGATATTTTATGGAAATAATATTTATTAAATGATATAAGATTCCTAAAAATCATATTAGTATATAATTTATTATTATATGCTTTAATAGATTTTCTAAGTTCCATTTATGTTTCTTTTTTTATTTATAGTGACAATCATGACCCTAAAAATGTAACAAGCCTTGTTGTCATGAAAAGTGTGAAATGGTTAATTTGGCGTTAAAACAAAATGATAAGGGTGAGAAAATAGTAAAAAACTTGAAAAAAATATAATTTTATAAGATTATCTAAAATAATAATAAATATTTCTCTTAATAATATCAATTTCATCTATTTGGACAACAAAATTAATTTATATTATTTTAATATTTTAACAAATTTCAAGAGGGCCTCTCCCATCTCTTATAAAAGGGAACATCTTCTTCTCATTTCATCACACTTAAATTACCATTTTATTCTTCCAATACCTAAAACATTAAATTCCTAACATACTTATGTACATCCTATAGGTCTTAGTTTTGTAATGATACCAACCTTGTAGAAATTAATGTGCAAACCAACAGTGGTTATCCAAAGAAGAGGTATGGTTCTTAACTGAGCGTTTTCATTTTATTTCTCCTCCCAACTCCTTAAAATATTCTCCAAACATTATGATATAATAAAATAAGTATACAAAACATAATTATATGTTATTATGTTAATTTAATTACCTATATTCATCTCTGATATGCATTAAATGGGAAATAAATTCATCGTTTGTCTGTACGACAGACTACCGCCTCCCTGGCCGATTAAATTTAGTTTCCATCACCACCTCTCATGGATAGTTATAATGATGGAATTAATATTTACATTTATATTAATGAAATGTATATCATTATAAAAATATTATATACCATTTACTTTCTTACTATTCCTTTCACGGAGAAATGATAACATCATTTGTGCATACATGTGGACTCCCACCTCCACGAAGTGATGTAATTCATTTTTCATCACCCCATCACATTGATGATATATATAAGTATCATTAATGAATTAATATGGAATTTATGATATAATTATTATTATTTAAATTTAATATAATACTTACCTAATTTACATAATTATCTTTAAAAAATGGAAGCATTACTCGCGCGTATGTACGACTTACGGTCTCCATTATTGTAACATAGTTCATTTTTCATAACCATATTTCATGACTGGTTTTAAAAATATAATATATATATATATATACATTATAATTATTTCATTATCATTATTTTTTGTATAATGGAACAATTACCCCTTTTGAACATGATCAACACACCAAATATGTTTCAAAATTATGGATCGAATGTTCTCAATATAACAGATGTAGATTTAAGTGATTTAATAATTAGATTTGTCATTGAGATAAATTAACTAAATGGTTTAAAGATAATGGATTTAAGCTATAAAATTTTCTTAAGAAACAAAATAATGTAAATGAGTTAATTATAAATGATTTAAAGGACATACATGGATAGTTTAGACTCATGGTAATGGATTTCACATAAATTTTCCTTCATTAAGGCATGATTTATTGTTATGCACTCAATATATTTTATATGGTGTATATAAATCAAATTTTAAATTTTATATCATGATTAATTCATCCATCCTGGTATTTTATGTTGAAAATTGAATTTTTTTCTGTCACGACCCGTCCCCTAGGGCCCGTGCCGTGACTACCCCAAGCCCACCTTCCATAGGCTAGAGGCTGGAAACTAGAACCAAAGGCATAATTCTCTAAAACTAGGAAGGAATTTCCTTTATAACCTATAAACACACACACAATCAAGCACGCAGCTGGAAGAAACACTAAAGAAACTGTATAAAAAACAGTGTTGAAAGTAAAAGGGGCCAGAATACAAGCCCAATAGTAAAGGTACAGGTACAACATAAATGAAATACAACTGAAGAAAGAGAAAAGATAGCTACTTGATCGTCCTTTGAGGTTCCTACCTGAAGGGTAGGTACAAATCACCTCCTTATCACTCCACGTCCGTCCGTCTCCTCCGGGTACCGACACGCCGTATGGTCTGCCTCTGGGTGTCGTCCAGTCCTGGTACTCTCATCCTCCATCAGCATTGTCCGTAGTCTACATCCAACACAAAGAAGTGCAGGCATAGCCCATGCTGGGGTGAGTATAACGATACTCAGTAGGGACCCCGAGACCCTCAAGGTCTCACAAAATAAAACAAGGATAAACCAAAAATTATGAAATCAACAGATAACCCTGTATAAGTATATTTTCATATATATACCTAAGTTATTAAGTAATCCATCTCAATCATGATGAAAAAACAGAAAAACTGACTCAGCTCAACCAGGATTTTATTCACATTATTGAAACCTGGGCTGCTAGAGAACTCCTACTCAATCGAGTACAATGGGTCTGTCATGACCCATGCATGCTTCCCACTAACCTTGTACTGCTGAGGTACTCCTCCTGTCGAGTACCGTGGGTTTGTCGTGTCACACAGAGGTGCTCCCCATCATTGCTCTTCCATGTCACCAAGCACGTTCCCCCTCATATCCTACAAAGGTACTCTTCATGTCAAGTACCATGGGTCTAATGTGTCACCAATAACTCTCCTCCATCGTGGGTATGCTGCAACACCAAGTCACTCCCCGCTTGGCTAGTAGAGTCACTCTGAGTCAAACGGTCAGTAGTCGTCAAGTCTCAGCCAGCTACTAGGTCTCTACACTATGCTCGATCGTCTCTAGAAGGATCTGCTCCACGAGTAACTCTTCAATACTCCATCTGTCATGAATTATCATGAAGAAGTATCTCAATGGTCCGCCACATCAAAGGGGTCACAATGCAACCAACAGCGCGTCAATCGGACGCCCGGTCTGTGAGTTATTAGTCTTTTAGTCTTGGGAGGCCGGTTGGATTCGTGCATGATCCAACCTGACCGTATCTCAAATATACCTTAAATTCAAGTGGGGTATACTCAAAGGGACCGTCAAGTTCCAAGATTACCAGCACCGCTGACGGTTCGTCAAACGGACGTCCGGTGCCAAAGATATGGCCAAAAGAAAGTAAGGGGTCGTAGTGGGCCCAGTTCCGGTCTGACCTAGTTAGATCGACCTGGCCCGACCCAGTCTGGGCCAACCCATTGAGTCTGGCCCAGCCCGTTGGGCAAGCCATCCCGTTGTGTTTGGCCCAGCCCATTGGGCCTAGCCCAGCAGGCCGTGAGGGGTCGTGGAAGGCCGTGAGGGCACGAACCGGCCACAAGGGCATAGACCGGTCGTGGGTCAGCGTGAGGGCGGTTCAGCCCAGAGGGTGCCACATGGTTGGCTCGACCTAAAGGGAGCCACAATGGTGGCTTGTCCCGGAGGACGCCACGAGGGTGGCTCAGCCTGGGGCACGGGGCCGGTTCAGCTTGGAGGGTCGCGGGGGTGCGGCTCAGGGTAGGTCGGAAGGCCGGTGGCTCAAGCTGCGGTGTGGCCGAGGCATGGTACGACGCGGGATGGTTCGGCCAGAGGCGGTGCAGGGCTGGCAGGATGTGCGGTTTAGGGAGGCTCGGGAGTTCGGCGGGCTGGGGAGAGACGTGGCCAGGGCTGGTTCGGTCGGCGGTGGTGTAGGGTGGCTCGGGAGGCTGGCTGGCCGGGGTGTGGCACGTTTGGGGCCTGTCATGGCTGGGGCATAGCATGGCTCGGGCCAGTTCGGTCAGCGGTGGCGTGGGGTCGGCGAGCTGTGCGGTTTAACCCGGGGTGCCAGAGTGTCGCGGGGGCGGTGCGGGTCGTGTTTTCCGCAGGTGGCGGTGTCGTTGCCGTCATCGTCTTCATCACCTTTCTCTATTCTAGAGAACACTACTAATCAAAGAAGAATGGAAAAGGGGTCGGGCCTTGTTGGTTTGGCCCGCACCCTCTGCGTTTACGGTGGTAGCAAGCAGTTCAATTCCTTCATGAATTTCAAATAATTATCTAGAATATAAGAGTAAAAAATCAATCAATCACCCCACGTCTTCCCGCAAATAAAAATCCCCAACCGGCAAGGAAAACATCAGCAGTTCAACTTGATAATAAGTTGATATGTGTTATTTGTTTTATAAGGAAAGAAACATGGGGAAAATAAATTCATACATCAATAAAATCCCTACCTTGTTCGTTTTTTTTCAATGTTGGTGAGAAAAAGAGGAAGTCGATTCATTTTAGATGAACACGTCCTGCATCGGAGGAATCTCCAAGAAAGAAAGTCAAAGTCGAGGTCATTCTTTATAGGGCGAACACATTCTTCATTCGAATGAGGGGTTCTTTCGTTGGAGAGAGATTTTCTCTCAACATCTCATTCCTCCTTTGAAAAAAAAGAATAGGTAGCTCAAGATAATAGATTATAAAATATATTAAGTCATTGTAATAATATTCAAAATGGTTTAAAATGATTAAGGAAACATTGGACAATTAATGGCAACTGCATTGGCACAATAAAGGTGGATGACGTCAAGAGGCTCTACCCCATTTATGAGGGAGTTGAGAGGTTTTCTTCAATTAAATAGGGGGTTTAGTCCCGGGTGGTCCCCACCTCCATAACCTCTCATGGGAGGATAGGTTAGCATGGGCCCCACCACCATAACCTCTCATAGAAGGTTAAGGTCGGGTGGTCCCAACACTTTAACTCCCACATGGAGGTTTAGTTCTGGTGGACCCCACCTCCAACTTCCACATGGGTGGTTACAACAGATAAAATAAAATAAAACATGTGTTTATTTTATTTTATTTTATTATTTCCATGAAAAATTCAAAAATTAACAATCTCCCTCAACCAACTGCCATCGAGTTGAGATTCTCCTTAAGCGAATATCGGAACTACGAGTTCAACAGTGCCCTCAGATTTCAATTCTGAGCACCAGTTCATGATTTATAAAAACCTGCTTGAACTTTCACTAAACGTACCTGATAAAAAGTTCATAAATTCATTCCAGGCACTCCGGGCCTCGGAATCACGTGCCGTTAATTTTCGAAGACTCATAAAATTTTCATTTAACTAAAAAAAATTACATTGAAATTCCGGGTCTTTACATTCTCCCTACCTCAGGATTTACATCCACTTAATCCACAACGCAAACTAAGGGAACAAGTGTGGGTACTGAACATGCATCTGAACCTCCCGCTCTCATGTGCTCTCTTGGAGGTTCTCGTGTTTCTAGTGAACGCGCAGGAAAGGTATCAACCATCTATGAAGGACCCACTCCTATCAATACTCAATCTCTAATGGAACCTTCATAATAGTTTCCCCATCATTGACGTCCATCTCGCCATGGTTGATGATGTGAGAAGGGTTGTGCATGTATCTCCTCAGCTGGGATACGTGGAAGACTCCATGCACCTGGTGCAACTAAGGTGGAAGAGCTAAGCGGTATGCCACCTTTACAACTTTGTTGAGGACCTGAAAAGGTCTGATGAACCTTGGAGATAACTTTCCACCTTAGCCAAATCTCTGTAAACCACGAAGAGGTGAGACCCGTATAAAGACGTGGTCTCCATCATCGAACTCCAGAGGTCTCTGTCTCCTATTGGCATATGACTTCTGCCTAATCTGTGCAGTCTTCATCTGCTCAGGGTTGATATGCACCTTCTCCATGGTAGCCCGAACCATCTCTGGTCCCATGAGTGCTGACTCCACTGGGTCTGTCTAGCACAAAGGTGATCTGCATGGTCGCCCATACAACGCCTCAAAAGGTGTCATCCCAATGGTGGAGTGATAGCTATTGTTGTACGCAAACTCCACCAAAGTCAAGTGATCCTCCAAGCTGTGACCGAATTTGTGGACACAAGCGCAAAGCATTTCCTCGAGGGTCTGAATTGTCTGCTCAGTCTGACCATCCATCTAAGGATGGAAGGCAGTGCTCAAACGAAGATGCAACCCAAAAGCCTCCTGCAACCCCTTCCATAGCCCGGAAGTAAATCATGCATCATGATCGGAGATAATCATCAAAGGTACTCCATGTATCCGCACAATCATCTGCACATAGAGGCATCCCGAGATCTCTACTGAACTCTGCTCTCTGGTTGGTAAAAATTGGGCCGAATTGGTGAGTTGGTCGATGATCACCCAAATAGAGTCATGTCCTCTGAATGTATGTGGAATTCCTATCATGATGTCCATGGATATCCCATGTAACTTCAACTCTATGACCACTAAAGGTTGAACCAATCCTAATAGTACCTGATGTTCTGCCTTCACTTGCTGATAAGTGAGGCATCAAGATACAAACTCTGCAACTGCTTTCTTCATTCCCGGCCACCAGTCTGGTTGTCGGAGGTCCTAGTTCATCTTCGCCACTTCTGGATGTACCGCTAGAGGGGATGTGTGGAACTCCCTCAACATTTCCCCCTGAAGTGACACTGGTACCATGGTACGTCCGCTGAAGATGATGATGTGCTCCCCTTCTTTAGAAATTCCATCCTGTGTCTACCCTATGGATATCTGATCATATCGTGTCTCCCAGTCAGCATCCCCATGCTGCGCCTCCCTAACTCGCTGAAGAAGTGGGGAAGTGACTGTAAGAGACTGAAGAAAATCTTCTCCATCCCGATCCACAAAGGATATCTGCAAAGAGGCCATCTTCTCTGTCTTCTCACCTTTTAGGTGTATACCAGATCTTCTACTAAGTGCATATGAAACAACATTCCCTTTTCCAGGAGTGTAGAGCATCTTGAAGTCATAGTCCTGGATGAACTCAACCCAACGTCATTTCCTCAGGTTCAGGTCCTTTTCAGAGAAGATATACCTGAGACTCTTCTGATCAGAGTACATGGTAAAACACTCTCCCATCAGATAGTGTCGCCATATCTCCAAGGTGAATACCACTACTGCTAACTCCAGTTCATGGGTAGCGTTTTTCAGCTCGGATTGTCTCAACGGTCGAGAACCATAAGTGAACACTGATCGCTCCTACATCAGGACACATCTGAGTCTAGTCCCTTATGTGTCACAGTAGACTACATATCCAATGCCTTCCTATGAAATATACAACATGGGGGGCACAATTTAGCCTCTACCTCAGCTTTTGAAAGCTCTACTCGCATCTCTATGACCACACAAAGGGTTTCCCCTTCTTCATCAAGGCTGATAGTGGTGCTGCAACTTGGGAGAAATCTGGAAAAAATATCTGGTAGTATCCAGCCAAACCCAGGAAACTCAATACCCCCATCACACTCCTAGGTGGCTCCCAATAATGTACCACCTCAATATTTTCTAGATCCACTGAAACTCCAGCCTCTGAGATCACATGTCCCAGAAAGTGAACCTCTCAAATCTTGAACTGGCACATCGAGAGCTTACCATAAAGTTGGTTCTCTCGGAGTGTGTCCAATACTACTTTAAAATGATATACATGCTCTTCTTCAGTATTCGAGTAGATCAGAATGTCGTCGATGAAGACTATGACAAACTGGTCAAGGTATGGCTGAAAGATCCTATTCATGATCCCCATAAACACTGATGGAGCATTGGTTATGCCGAATGGCATAACCAAGAACTTGTAGTGGCCATACCGACACCTGAAGTCTATCTTCTGCACATCCTCATCTCAAACTCTGAGCTGCTGATAGCCTAATCTGAGGTTTATCTTCAAGAACCAATGTGATCCCTTCAGCTGATAAAAGACGTCGTCAATCCTCGGGAGTGGGTACTTGTTCTTCACGGTCACCTGGTTCAGGCACCGATAGTCAATACAAAGCCTCAAGCTCCCATCCACCTTCTTGGAAAACAGAATCGGGGCTACCCAGGGTGAAAAATTGTTCCAGATGAACCCCTTCCCCTGTAAGTTCTCTAGTTGTACACGCAGGTCATGAAGCTCTATGGGAGCCATATGATATGCTGGTGTAGATATCAGTATCATCCCAGGGTACAAGTCAATGTAAAAGTCTAACTCTCTATGATGAGGTAAAACTGGGACATCATCAGGGAAAACATCCGTGTATTGGTCCCCCACTAAAGGATAACTCAGACTCTCCACATCAACAGATATGAGGGTAAGGGTAGCCAACTAATGAGTGATCTACTGCACTCTCGTCCGAGAAAGTCCATCCTGTGCTGCAAAGGTTCCCTTCTCGCCGGTGAAGGTAAACCTGGTCCCATCCATGCGAACACACCACACTTTGTGCCTAATATAGTCAATTTGAGCATGGACTGTAGATAACCAGTCCATACCCAAGATGATGTCGTAAGGTCTCGACGCTGCTACTAGGAGATCCCAGCTGAAGCTCTCACCTCATAGAGTAAGCTCACACTACCGGTACAAGTTCGTAATCATCAAATATGCTCTTGTAGGAGTCTCTAGCCATAAGGATCGAGCCAATGGATCCTTCGGAATCTCCGAGATTCATACAAGGGTAGTGGAAATAAAATAATGACTGTCACCTGTGTCTATAAGTACTGCAACTATAGTGAACTAGACAAAGATCATACCTAGTATCATCTCCAGAGCACCATGATCATAAGCCTCAGCTGTCTGGAACTGAGCTCTCCCATGTCCACCTACTCCATGCGGTCGAGGTGGACCTCCTAGTGGTGGTGGAGGTAACATCTTGAATCGTCTCCCACCACCAGTGACACAACTAACTCCTCTTCCATGTCCTCCTGCTCCCTGTGGACCACCTCAATTGAATCTCTGTCTATACCTGGGTGGTCCTTCAACTATTTGCTGATCATCCTTATGGAGGGTCAGACATTCATGAGCCATGTGACTTTTCCCTCCGCATGAGTAACATTGCCCGCTCTTGGCATGTCTCTCTCTACCCCAGCTGCCCCACACAACCGACTCTGAATCATGCGATTTTCCACCTATAGGTCTAGTCCTCTTAGACCTCTGTGTCATCTGTCTACTTACAGCTTCAGAAATCTATGCTACATGTCGATTGGTGGTGGATCTTGCTACTATAGACTTCTCAGCAGGGTATCTCTCAACTAGGAGGGCCCTCTCTAACACCCCCTCTTACATTGGGATGCTGAGTGAGATCACCAATGCTTTGATCTCCCGCCTGAGTCCCTAATCAAAGGTCCATGCCCTGAAGAATGGGTCCCACACCATATTGGTGGAGTAGCATGAGAGGTCTCTGAACCTTGCCGATTACTGAGCTACAGTCATGATGCCCTACTGCAAATGATGTATCTCCGGTATGCACAATGCGTGAAGAGTTTCTGGGACAAACTCTTCTTGAAACATGCTCTTGAAGTATACCTAGAGATGTGTCACCTCATCATGGACCTGGAGCATCAAGCTCCACCAACTGCCCGCTGCTACCTATATAAGGCTAGCTGCAAGTATCACCATGAGGTCTGCTGGTGTCATTACGAGTCAGAAGAATCGCACCACAGCCTCCAACCAATCCTCAGCTGACTGCGGGTCCGTCTGTCCCCTAAACCTGGGTGGCCTCTGGCGCTGGAACTCGTGCAATGCGCTCAAGCAGCGTATACCATCTGATTTTGGGGATGGTGGCATTGGTGGCCCAATGGGGAAAGGTACTGTTGCTGTCTTAGCTGGTGCCTCTACTAGAAGAGGGCCCTGCACCGAAGCCTCATTGCTCGGTTGGATTTCAGTGTGTACAACTCCCGAAACTCTAGTCAGTTGTCTGCATGGGGGAATCCTGAAAATAATCAGATGCGAAACAGTCAAAAGATATACCTGGTGAGATAAATTAAAGAAAACTTTTGAAAACGAACACATAATCAGTGTTTTCGTGCACTGAGTTGGAAATCAATAGTCAGGGTCCTGGTGTATGGATACGTAGGCCGCTGTACCAACACTGGACTCCCTGAACTGAAAACCACACTCACTATACATAACACTATTTCGGTATAGAAAAGATCAGAGTCCTATGTTCGGCGGTAGAATTGACTCCTCTGATACCAATTTGTCATGACCCCATCCCCTAGGGCCCGTTTCGTGAATACCCTAAGCCCGCCTTCCATAGGCTAGGGGCTGACAACTAGAAACAAAGGCATATTTACCTAAAACTGGGAATGCATTGCCTTTATAACCTGTAAAAACACACACAAGAAAGAACAAAACTGAAAGAAACACCAGATAAACTATATAAAAAAGAGTTTTGAAAGTAAAAGGGGCCAGAATACAAGCCCAACAGTAAAGGTACAAGTACAACTGAAATGAAATACAACTGAAGAAAATGAAATGATAGCTACTAGATCATCCGCTGAGGTTCCTACCTGAAGGGTAGGTATAGATCACCTCCTCATCACTCCATGTTCGTCTGTCTCCTCTGGGTACAGACATGCCGTATGTTCCACCTCCGAGTACTGTATAGTCCTATTAATAAAAGCCTCCATCAGCACTATATGTCATCTGCATCCAACACAACAAAGTGTGGGCATATCCCATGGAGGGGTGAGTATAACAATACTTAGTAGGGACCCCGAGACCCTCAAGGTATCACAAATTCCAACAAGGATAAACCAGAAAGTATGAAATCAATAGATAACCCTACATAGGTATATGCCCATACATATTCCTAAGTTGTTAAGTAATCCATCTCAATCATGAGAAAAACACAGAAAAACTAACTCAGCTCAACCAGGATTTTATTCACATTATCAAAACTTCGGCTATTAGAGAACTCCTACTCAATTGAGTACAGGGGGTCATCCATGACACCAAGAGTGCTTCCCACTAACATTGGACTGCTGAGTTACTCCTCCTATCGAGTATATTGGGTCTTCCACATAACATAGAGGCGCTCCCCCCCCCCCCCTTCGTGGGTTTGTCATGTCACCAAGCGTGCTCCCCCTCGTAGCCCATAGAGGTACTTCCCCTGTCGAGTACCATGGGATGCCGCATCACCAAGCGCGCTCCTCCACCATGGGTCTTCCACAACACCAAGGCACTCCCCACTGGGCTAATAGAGTCACTCTGAGTCAAATGGTTAGTAGTCATCAGGTCTCAACCAAATACTAGGTCTTCGTACTACGCTCGCTCGTCTCCAATAGGATCCGCTCTAAGAGCTATTGGTTGATACTCCGTCTATCAAGAATTCCCACAAAGAAGTATCTCAAAGGTCTTCCACGTCATAGGGGTCTCAATGCAATAGACGGTGGGTCAATCGGATGCCCAGTCTGTGAGTTATTAGTATTTTAATCCTGGGGCCTGGTTGGATTCATGCATGATCCAACCTGACCATATCTCAACTCTACTCAAAATTCCAATGGGGTATACTCAAAGAAACCATCATGCACCAAGATTACCAGCACCACTGACGGTTCGTCAAATAGACGTCTCGTGCAAATGATATGGCCAAAAGAAAGTAAAGGGTCGTAGTGGGCCCAGGTTTGGTCTGACCTGGTCAGACCGACCCATACCGACCCGGTCTGAGCCAACCAGTTGAGTCTGGGCCGGCTCATTGGGTTTGGCCCGAACCACTGGGCCCAGCCTAGTAGGCCATGAGGGGCTGCGGAGGGTCAAGAGGATGTGGACCGGCCATGATGGCGCTGACCAGCTGCGGGTCAGCACGAGGGCAGTTTGGCCTAGTGGGAACCACGTGGGGCGGTTCAGCCCGGTGGGGTCCATGAGGGCGGATCGGCCTAGAGGGAGCCATGAGGGTGACTCGGCCGGGAGGGCTCCACGTGGGCGGCTTGGCCCGGAGGGCGCCGCGAGGGCGGCTCGGCCCAGGGCGGCGGGGGGGGGGGGGGGGGGGTCGGTTCTGCTCGGAGGGCCTGGGGGTACGGCTCTGGGCGGCTTAGAAGGCCGGTGGTCCGAGGTGTGGCGCAGCCGGAGCATGGTGCGGTGTGGGCCGGTTTGGCCGGTGGTTGCGCGGGGCTAGTGGTATGCGCGGTTCAGGGCGGTTAAGGAGACCAGGGGGCCGGGGTCGGCGCGGTCGGGGCCGGTTTGGCCGGTGGCAGCATGGGGCGGCTCGGGAGGCTGGTGGGCTGGGGTGCGACACAGCCGGGCCGCGACGCGGTGCAGGCCAGTTCAGCCAGCGGTAGCGTGAGGACGGAAGGTTGCGCGGTTCGGCCCGGGGTGGAGGAGCTGGTTCGGCCAGGGCGTCGGAGCATCGCGGGCCGCGGCACGGGTCGTGGTGGTCGCTTGCGGTGGTGTCGTTGCCTTCGTTGTCTTCCTTCATTCCGAAGAACACCACTAATCAAAGAATAATGATGAAGGGGTCGAACCATATTTGTTTGGCCCACGCCCTATGCGTTTAGGGTGGTAGCAATCAATTTAATTCGTTCTTGAATTTCAAATAATTTTCAAGAATAGAAGAGAGTAGAAAATCAATCAATCACCCCACATATTCCCACAAATAAAAATTCACAACCCACAAGGAAGACATCTACGGATCAACTTGATAATTATTTGATCCGGATTCTTTGTTTTAGAAGGAAAGAAACAAGGAAAAATGAAATCATACTTAAATAAAATCCCTACCTTGTTCGTTGTTCATCGATGTTGGTGCAAAAAAAAGAGGATGTCGATTCGTTGTAGATGAACAAATCCTACGTCAGAGGAAGCTCCAAGAAATAAAGTCAAAGTCAAGGACATTCTTCATAGGAGGAACAAGTTCTTCGTTCTAAGCAGTGGTTCTTTCATTGGAGAGAGATTTTCTCTCAAAAGCTCCTTCCCCCTTGACAACAAAAGAATAGGTAGCCCAAGATAATAGATTATAAAATCTATTAAGAGGTTGTCATAATATTCAAAATGGTTTAAAATGATTAAGGAAATGTTGGCACAATTAATGGCATGTGCGTTGGCACAATAAAGGTGGAGGAGGTCAAGAGGCTATCCCCCATTTATGTGGGAGTTGAGGAGATTTCCTTAATTAAATATGGGGTTTAGTCCCGAGTGGTCCTCACCACCATAACCTCTCGTGGGAGGTTAGGTTCGGGTGGGCCCCACCACCATAACCTCTCATGGGAGGTTAAGGTCCGGTGGTACCCACACTTCAACTCCCACATGGAGGTTTAGTTCTGGTGGACCCCACCTCCAACTTCCACATGGGTGGTTACAACAAATAAAATAAAATAAAACATGTGTTTATTTTATTTTATTATTTCCACGAAAAACCCAAAAACTAACTTTCACCCTCAACCAACTGTCGTCGAGGTGAGAGTCTCCTTAGGCGAATACCGACGCTGCAAGTTCAATGGTGCCCCAAGATTTCAATTCCAAGCATCGGTTCAAAAGTTATAAAAACCCACTCGAACTTTCACTGAACGTACCAGATAAGAAGTTCAGAAATTCATTCCGGGCACTTTGGGCCTCTTAATCATGCGCCGTCAATTTTCACAGACTCGTAAAATTTACATTTAATTAAAAAAAATGGAAATTTTGGGTCTTTAAATTTTCATCCAAATGTATTTGAATTGATAGTTACCAAGTGTTAAAGAGTTTCTTATCTCAAATTCCTTTTTTTGGGTTATAACTCTTCTTCGTTTAATTTTTTATGCCATTATTATGTATGAATTGATCTATAAATTTATGTATTTTATACTTACACTCATTTTTTGTGCATTTAAATTTCTTATACATTATCTCTCTAGTGAATAAATTTCAATTCAGTGATATGATCTTTATAAGGGTTATTCATCTTAGATTCCCTTTCATTGGGACATATGTTTATGATATGCACCTATATTAATTTATATGGTGTATATACTTATCCTTTGAAATGATATATCAAGAATATCCTTATTTTTAATATATTTGATGTTTTAATTAATTTTATTATTTCATGGGGCGTATGATTGAAGATATACCAAAGTGGAAAATGCATTTTTTTATAATATCCTTTATTTTTGGGATTATTTATGTTCAAGGTTCCACGGGGGAAAGAATATAATCTTATTTTCTTTAACCAAATTTATTTTATTCTCAATTGATTATAAAATTTTTTTACATGTTTAATTTCCATTTCCTTCCTTATTGATTTTAGAACCATCAAGAAAGTGATTTGTAAGCGATGTAGATCTTATATGTCCATTTAGATTGAGAATCCTTCTCTTCCATATCCATGTTTTCTAATAAAATTTTAAAAATTTTATTTTACAAAAAAAATTATTTATTAAATCTATTTTAAATGATCTTTTACATTCTTTTAAAAAAATAAAATTAAATTTCTTAACTTTTTCTGCATGGGTCGCTTTTGATTCCCTTTTACAAAATGTTTGAAAAGAATATTTATTTTCAACATCCATGGCATGAACAATTTTTCCATCTATCATGATCATTATTTTCTTTGAAAATTACTTTATATGTTTTCATAGTTATTTTAAAATAATATTTTTTTATAAATATTTTTTATTTTTTTTAAATATTACTTAAATAAAAAGTTGTTTTCCCATGTTTTCAAAGAAATGTTTTAAATATTATTTTAAATGTATTTTCATATAAGATAACATCCTGTAATGATTATACAATTTCACGAAGATTGTGATATTATGATACCATCATTCTTAATTCTATGGATGACTTATGATGTTTTTTTGAAGATATTTTCATGAAACTCATTTTCTTTTTCATACGTTAAGAAAGCTATGATAGTTGTTTTTCAAGGGTGTTATGTAGAAAAGTGTATGATTATAAATTTTTTATTCAATTTATGGTTCTTTTACATTTTTTATGACGGTTTGATTCAAATTATAGCTCAAGGTTGATCTTGACACAACTTATATGAAGGATTAAGCCCCATAATAGCTCACGGGTGAGCACAATATAGATTACCCAATGGGTTCATCTATATAGAGATCCAATTCATTAGAAAATGATTGTGTTCTTCATAGTATTATATTGGATGTTTATGGTATAGTTATTCTAATTGAAAGTGTTCTTATAAGTGTTCTATAAGGGTTTTATGATGATAATATTCTAAGATACCAATACATTTTTTTATACTTTCTATTAGTTTTTAATGATTCATTTGATCAAGATTTACCCTATATGGCTCATGATTATTTATTATAATAACTCTTTCCATTAGTAAAGATTTATGCCATTATTTATGATCCTTGTATTTCTAGTTATTAATTCCATTATGTTATTCTCATGTGTTATGATTATATTATCATGCCAATATTCTCATCTTACTCTCACCAATTAAATTCAATTATTAATGTTTTTATTTACCCTTACTAAGCATTTGAGCACACTCTTATTATATTTTCTTGTACCTAGTTTATGAATAATGATAATAAATGATTGTTTTAACATAGAATTCATATGTGAATAATTTTATGAGATATTTTTAAGACTTAATATGGAATTTGAAAAGATGGGTAAAATGGGGGGTGATGTTGATCATTATGGACCAGTTTTTTATGTACCCAAGTGGTTAAGGGTTTATATTAATTATCTAAAACTCTAAACCTAAGAGGTAATTGTGTATGTATGTGATCCAATGTTTCCTTTTTATTTTTTATGTTTTTGGTGGAAATATTTAGTCCAATTTATCTATATCAAACCTCTAAATGTAAAGTTAATGTTTTTAGTACTAGATTTGGGAGTGTGAGTTCATAGATATCATATTTAGTATCATAGAAGGGTTTAGAAAACTTTTCATGTTAGGGTGATTTCATGATAAGTTATATTAAGAGATATAGATACCAACACGGGTTTATAAGTTTAAGTTTGATCATAATTTAAATGTTTTACACACCCCTTTTGACGTTTTACGTGACATAATTTTATGGTTACTATTGATATTTTGGGAGAAAGTTTATTGGTTGTATGTATTTGTAAATGTTAGGTTTAACATTAATTATTATTTGAGGTAGTATGCATTTAACATATATACATATACATTTTAAAGTAAGTTATAACCTTCAGTGTTTATATTGTATTTTTTATTTATATAAAAATGGGTTATTATAATTTGAGAATATAAGTTTTTTTAGGTATATAACCATGGGATTGAATTTTATTTTTGTGATTAAATTATTAATTTTATTTTGAAATAAGATTAATGTAATTCTGGGAAATAATTATGTAATATTATGTTTTCATTCAAGGTTGATTTATCTTTTGAAAGAATATATTATATTAATGTGGATTTATGTTGCTTTATGTTATTTTTGGAAATAATTATCATATCTTAGAGATTATATGATTAAGGCATATATACTGTGGTATGATAATTTCATAGTGACTAATATATTTTGGACAAAATGATAAAATATATCAAGGACGATTGAGTAATCAAAATTTAGGGTTTCAATATTAGTTTGAAATATTTTGATGAATTTCAAGGATAGTTATTTATTGAATTACTTAGTTTAAATT
Organism: Viscum album; assembly: GCA_963277665.1. Taxonomy (NCBI): domain Eukaryota; kingdom Viridiplantae; phylum Streptophyta; class Magnoliopsida; order Santalales; family Viscaceae; genus Viscum; species Viscum album. Next base: position 458,293,801 of record OY728157.1, on the reverse strand, counting down.
GTGGGTATAAATGTTGAATTATGGAGTTTAATGTATTTCTTCTTTTTATGAAGGTCGATTTTATTTTGGGAATTATCATACCTTTTTCTAACCATTTTTATTTGTGTTAATTTATAATGAAAATATGAATATATTATTATCCTTTTTTGGATTATGTGATTAACTATATGTTGATTTGAGTGCTTCTGGAAAAAACATCCATATAGAATACTCATCATTTGTAGTGAAAGATGATTTTATGGTGAATGTTGATTAAAGGATGACATTCTTCTATTGAAGTAAATACATTTCCTTACAATATGAGTATATAGAATTATTTAATTCCTAAACATTAGAAAAATGATCTGGAAACAAAAAATTTACTGTATTACATTCTTTTCCAATGAATGGATGGTCTTTCTCACACCTCATTGGGTTATGGTTTTGTGGTCATTAACGTTTTGAAGATCATTTACATTATTATGATCAATGTTCTATATAACCCTATATCATTATTTGGAAACTATTATTTTATTCCATGTTTGTATTTCACTTCCAACTAGTTTTTTACTATTTGGAAAGCTTATCCCAAATAACCTTCACACATTCATTTCTCTCATCTCAAGAAGAAGTTTTATTAATGATTTCTACAATGTAGGGTTTAAACAAAGGTATTATAAAATATAAAAATTTTATTACTTAAACAACAGTAAAATTTTCACGGGAAAAAAATCTTAAAGTGAACAGAATTTAATATCCCAATATTTTAAAAAGAATTTATTATGTCTCATAGTATAAAAAATATGTAACATTGACTGTAAAAAAAACATAAAATATTATTATATAAATTTTAATGTTATTACCTAGATGTTAAATTAAAAAGTATAAATAGGTTTTAACAAATAATTGAAATATATATTAATTTTATAATAAATTCATATTTATTACTTAATTCTCAAAAAATGAGAACTCAATTTTATAATAAATCCATTTTTGTTTTTTAAAGATATATATTTGGTTCAAAAAATTATTTTTTTATGAGAAAATGATTATAATTAATTTTCTATAATTTTAAAAAATTTATTTTATAAAAGTAATATCACTTTTTAAATAAAAATATCAAAATTATCTTTAGGTTAAATTTTGGTATTTTCGTTAAAAGATTGATTTTTCAGTGACTAGTAAAAAATTTCTTTTTTTAAGCTGTATTTTATTTTAAATTATTTAAAAATTTAAATTATCTTTTGTATTAGTTTTAAAATTTAATTAGTTAGTTTTTATTTAAAATAATCCAATTATCATTTTTAAATAAATTTTATACTTGAATTTACTATAAAAAATTATATTTAAAAAATATTTTTTTCTAAATAATCACTTTTCGTTGATTTTTACCTATTTGATTTTCAATTAAATTCTTCCAATTTTTTATTTTGAATTTTAAAAAATATAATACATATTTAGAATCATGAGGTCGAAATTTTATGAATATTTCCTTTTTATTTTTGGTCAACATGAATAATAACCTTAGTAATTTTTATTACCACGATAAAGGCTAAATTAGTTAATTAAAGTTAAAAATAATATGATATAAAATATAAAATATACCTAACACATACCTTAATATTATATTATAATTAAATAATTTCTATAATCATAAAAGATTCTGTAATACAATCTTTTCTTCTATTTGGTTTTGATTATGACCTTAATAATATTCTATATAAATAAAAGTGAAAAATGTCACACGCTTATTTATAATAACTATAGTATTTATAACAAGAGGATAAATAGATGATATTTTTTGTTATAAATTTTAATTTTAAATATAAATTATTTATCATAAACATGTTAATTTATTTTTTAGTTTTAACTCATAAATAATTACATTAAATGATTATGAAATGTGGATGTAGTAATTATTCAATTAATAGATAAATAAAATAAATAAAATTAAAAATATTAAAAGAAATATAATTTCATATAGTTAATGTGAACCATGAATTTTACATATAAATATAAAATTTCAGGGATGTATTGAAATCTTTTATTCTAATTTCAATTAGTTTCATGATGTTATTAAAGTCAAAGTAAATCAATAGTTCTAAAATTAACATTATTGATATTTTATAAAAATAATATTTTATTAAATTATATAAAATTGCTAAAAATTATATAGTTTTTCAAGTTATTATGATATAAATATAAATATTTATCATGGTATATTTATGTTCTTTTTCTCATGTATAATAATTATCATAACCCATAAAGAGAAAAAAAACCATGTTGTCACTATAACATTGAAAAGGGTTAATGAGGAGTTAAAACCAAATTATATGGGTAAAAACATAGTAAAAAACTTTTACAAAATTAATTTTATGATATTATTTTGAATGATCCTGTTTGGTTTCATGTGGACCTCAAAATAAATTTATATTAATTTAATATTTTAAGAAAATCCAAGAGTGCCCCCCATCTCTTATAAAATAGAACCTCTTCTTCTCATTTCAACACACATCAATAACCATTTGGTTCAGAAAATACCTACTCAATTACCTTAATAACATCCATACCCAAATTATAGAGATATTATTTTGGCCATTATATAAACCTTAGATGGATTAATATGTAAAGATAAGAAGGATGTCTGAAGAAGTTGTATGGTTCTTAACCGAGCATTTTCATTTTATTTCTCCATCCACATCCTTAAAATCGTATCCAACCATGATGATATAATATAAGTATCTAACATATATTTAAATATTAATATTTTAATTTAATAACTTATATTATTCTCTAATATACATAAAATGTGAAAGTAATTCATCGTCCATGCGTATTGCGGACTACCACCTCGTGGACCGATGTAATTTGTTTTCCATAGCCACCTCTAAAAGATAGTTATAATGATGGAATTAATGTTTATATATGATATATATGACATGTTTTTAACTCTTAAAATTTTACATATCATTTAATTTCATACCTTTCAATTCATTGAAAAATGATAACGTCATTCGTGTGTGCGCGTAGACTACCACCTCCACAAAGCGATGTGATTCGTTCTTCATCACCTTATCACATAGATGATATACATAAGTGTGTTTACTGAAATAATATAGTATTTATGATATAATTATCATTATTTATATATAATATAATGCTTAACTTCTTTACATAATTATTTGTGAAAAATTGAAACGTTACTCATGTGTATGTATAGTTTACGGTCTCTATGATTGTAATGTAGTTCATTTCTCATAACCATAACTAATGATTTTTTTAAAAGTATAATTTATGTATAATATAATTATTTATTATTTATTATTTTTGATATGATGTAAAAATTATCCCTTCTGACCATGGTCAACCCACCAAATCTGTTTTGAGATTATAGATCGAACGTTCTCAGAGTACCTAACATAGATTAAATGATTATGTAATTAACTATTCCATTAAGATAAATGAAATAAATGGTTTCATGATAATATATTAAACCTATAAAATTTTATTATGATGTAAAATTTCAAATATGAGTTCATTATATTATATTTGAAGGGCATATATGGAAATTCTTGACTTAAGGTATGAGATTTCATCTCAATTTTCCTTCATTGAGGCATATTTTATTATTATACACCTAATATATTTTATATAGTGTATGTAATTCCAAAATTAAATGTTATATCATGATTCCATTATATTTCATGGTGTTTTATGTTAAATATTGAATTATTTCATCAAAATGGATTTTACTTGAAAATTACCTTGTTCTAATGGGTTTCCTAAATCAATTTTCATTCATTGGGTTATAAATCTTCTTCATTGAATTTTCTTCATCCATGATTATGTGTGAATTGATCTCTAAATTTATTTATTGTGTATTTACAGAAGTTTTCTTACCTATATTTTTTAAATATAGTCTCTCCATTGATTAATTCTCAATTCAATAATATGATCATTTTCAAGGTTATTCGTCTCAAATTCCCTTTCCTTGGTACATATGTATATGATAAAAACCTATCTTCTTTTATGAGGTGTGTATAATTAACCGTTTACATGATATATCAGGAATTTATTTATGTTCTTGATATTTAATGTTTCATTTTATGTTATTATTTCATGTGTCTTAAGATCAAAAAGTGACCAAAGTGGAAAAGGCTTTATGTTACAATCGCCTTTCTTTTCGGGATTTTTTACATTCAAGGTTACATTTGGGAAAATAAAATGATATTATTTTATTGAATTACATAAATAATATTCTAATCTATTTTTGAATTTTTTTACACGTTTAATTTTAATTTACTTTTATATTGATTATATAAACATCAAAAAATTCGTTTGTAAGTGATACTGATATTGTAATTTATTTTAGATCATGAATCTTTCTCTTCCACATCCATATTTTTTAAAATATTTTCAAAAATGATCTTTTAAAAATATAAATTATTTAATAAATTTATTTTACATTATCTTTGACCTTATTTTAAATGTTTTTAAAATGATATTTCATAATGTTTTCTAAATGGGTTGCTTTTGATTCCCTTTCCCAAAATGCTTGAAAAGTATAATTATTTTTAACATCTACTACATGAATGGATTTCTCTGTCATCATGACCATTATTTTTTTAATATTACATTATATTTCTCTTAGTTTATTTATAAATAAAATATTATCCCTAATAGTTTTTTTTATTTTTTAAATATTACTCAATGAAAAGTAAATTTTATCTTATTTTCAATGAAATGTTTTAAAAATTATTTTAAAGGTATTTTCATATTTTTAAAAAGCCTCTAATGGTTCCTATATTTCACTATGATTGTGATATTACTATATCATTTATCTTATTTTTATAGATGGATTACTATGATTATTTTAATATATTATCATGAAATCCATTTATTTTCAAGGGTTAAGAAATGTATGATGGTTGTTTTTCAATGGTATAATGTTGAAAAGTGAAAGATTCAAATTGTTTTATTCAATTTGTGGTTATTCAAAACAAAATTGAAGGGTTGATCCCCATTATAGATCACAAGTAATCCTGATACAACTTATTATTAGCGTGGATCCTCATTATAGCTCACATGTGAGCCTGATATAGGTTATACAATGATTATTCCCAAATAGTACTCTATTTCATTAGGTAATGATTATATTCCCTAAATTTTTAAATTGGAAGTTATCCATGTGTTTATTATATTTTTAAGGTTTACTGTAATTTTTATGTTAGGGTTTTATGAAGATAATTCTCCAAGATACTAACACATTTTATTTATTCTTGCTATGGGTTTTTAATGATACATTTGATCAAGATTAATATCATGTGTCTCATGATTATTGATTAGAATGACTCATTCCTTTATTAAAGCCTTATTACATGATTGGTGATTTATTTATTGATGGGTATGAATTCTATTATGTTATAATCAAGCACGATGAATATATCACCATACCCTTATGTTCATATTACTCTCAATGCAAGCATCCGATTGTCAATGTTTATGTTTACCCTTACTAAGAATTTAAGATCACCCTTCTTATTTTTTCTTTTACCCAAGTTATGAATAATGATTCTAAGTGACTTTTTGTTTAAATTTTTTTCATATGTTAAAAATATTATGGGATATATGGAATACTTAATATGAAATTTTAAAAGTTGGGTATAATGGGATATAATGTTGATTTTATTAAAAAGTTGTTTGTGTACCCTTGTTGTTAATATTATTTTCCTAATTATCTATAACTATAAACATAAAAGGTACTTTGGAATGTAATTGATAAAATATTTCATTTTTATTTTGTATGTTTTGGATAGAAAAAATTGAGTCACATTTATTGGTATCAAAGCTAGAAATGTAAAGTTTATATTTTCAACATCGGATCTGGGAGCACAATTTTATAAATGATGCAAATTGTTTATATTATATAAATCCAAATAGGACCAAATAACTTTCCAAATCTCATACCCACATCCTATTGGTTTTCTTAACACAATAATACCATCCTAGGAAGGCTTAATGTGTAATCTAATAGTGGATACCCAAAAAAGTGGTAATTGTCCTAATTAGGTTCTTTCAAGATTAACTATTATTAAATATTCTATAAATAGTTTATATATGTCCTAAAATTATGAAATTAATATACAAAAAAATACTTATATCTTATTATTCTTAGGTAATAATAATTATCTACCTCCTTTCAATTTAATGTAAATTGAAAACGCCGCTCATGCGTTTGTGTGGACTACCACCTCCATGAAGCGTTGTATTTAATTTTTCATCACTAACTCTCATGGAATGTTATATAGATAAATTTAATTAATATATATGATATTTATAAAGTAATTATGATAATAAAAATATATATTATTATTTACCTTCCTTTTTTATTTTCATTGAAAAATTAAAACATCGTATATGTGTACATGTAGACTACAACCTCCGTGAAATGATGTTATTAATTTTTCATCCCCACATTCCATGAATGGGTATAAAAATTTATTTTATTAACAAATATGATATGAAGTTAATATATTTAATGAAAATATTTATTTAATGATCACGTAATAATTAATGATCATTATAAAAGTAACCTGTTGATATCAGTAAATTATCCGAAAAAAGCTCACCACAGATTTCATCTTGAAGAATCATATCTAAATATTTCACAGAATGAAGTTAGAGAATTATTAATTAATATAGAACATATATTCTAGTAATATATGGATCAACAAAATTATATCAACAAATAGAGTTTGATATCTCAATTACAAAACATGCTTGAAACAATCAAAATTGCTAACATTCAATTATGAAAATAAACATTAACTAACAAATATATATGTATTAAATTATTATAATAGAAGAATATAAAAGTTAATAGATACTAATAAGATTATTAATTAGTTAATTAAGATAATTATCATTATTATATAAGATATTAATTTTCTTTTATGAAAGATGAGAGTTTTGGTATAGGTTTCTAGTCTCACTTTTATTTCTTTGAGACATATTACATATTCACCATGCATTTTATATTGTGTGGTGTATATACTTACCTATAGATGATTCTATAATATATTCTTGAATGTAAATTTATTTAAAAATACATCTCAATTTATATATTTCATGTTAATTTTATTCAATAAATACCAATTTTGTAAGGGTTTCCTCATCTCATTTTTTCTACATTGAGATATTCACCGCCTTCTTTCTTTTGTGTGGTATATATGCTTCCCATTAATTTATTTTATGAATCTTTTCATGAATATTATCGGTTTTTACTAATATATATGAGGTTTTATCTTTTATTATATTTTAATTCAAAGGTTTGCCAAAGTTTTAAAGTTATATGTTAAAATCTCACATTTTATCAGGACTATTTATATTTTAATTTAAATTATAATAAATTATATATTATTTACCTCTTAAAACCAAAATATTTTATTCTAATATGTTTAGTTATTTTTCTTTTAGGTATTATTTCTATTTCCACCCCATTTGGTACTCAAAAATCAATGTCAAACTTATTTCTTTTATTAGGTCAAAAAAAAATTTCTTACATATCCTTGTTTTTTAAAAAACATTAGGGAAATTGTTTTTACACTAAACTATTTTATAAAAGTGATTTATACTACCTTTTAATTTCTTTAAAAATTATTAAAATGAATATTTTTAAACATATTTCATATGAATCACTTTTCAATTTATGTAAAAAGGCATAAAAATAATGTTTTTCAATGTATATGTCATGAAGATATTTTCCCATAATTATATCATTTTTATCTTGGTTTTACTCCAGTAATAATTTTTCATTGTTTTTAAAATAAAATTATAATCCCATTACTCTTGAAATATTGATTTTTAAAATTTTATACAGGGAAAATGATATTACTTCTTAATTTTTAAGGCAAATTTATAATTATTTTATAAAGTTATTATATATATATTAACATAATTTAATGATTTTTATGATTAATAAGGGATATGATCTTATGATACCATACACTTAATTTCTCTTTTTGAATTTTTATGTTGTTGTATTATGTATGTTTTTATAAAACTTGTTTCTCTCCCATGGGTTAATTAAGATATGATGAAATGGTTAATTTCATTATGATCTTAGGGAATACATACATATGGTTTTCATTATGTGATGGGTGGAAATGGAATTATATATCCCTCTAATGAATTATGTAATGTTTTATATCTCATGAGATCAAAAGGGTTCATTGGTGATTACCCCAATCCCAAGAGGCTACACAGGAGAATGGTCCAATACTATGAAGGTACATTGGTGGTTAGCCAAGACGTCTATATAATGAATGTAAAGTTGTTGAAATTATATTTATATGATCATTTTTATACCACACTTTTATTCGACAAGAATATATAATATTATTATGGTATGATCTCATGTATCATGATTTATTATTGATGATTCCACACTCTTATGACTCATTTATTATGTTATAATGAATATTTATTCCAAAATAGTGGTTTTGGTTATATATATATTTCTTTATAAAACTATTATGTTACTATCATAAACTTTTATTATGTTCCATTACTATATGATTATCTTATTCTCACTTATGGTCCTCAATTTATAATGCTTATGTTTACCGTTAATGATAATTTGAGCGCACCCTTCTTATATTTCAATTTCCATGGGTTATGAAGAATTATTTTATGTAAAATATGTATATAATCATGTGATGTGTGGAGAATATTTGTTAGAGAAGTTAAAGTATTATTATGAAATAAGAAATTTGGGTATAATAGAAAAAAAATCAATTTGATAAGAAACACATGTGTTTTTTTAAGTCAATTTTTTCCTAATTCAATGAGACTCTAAAAATAAAAAGGTAATGTGTATTATGTGAATATATGTTGTTTATTTATATTTTATTTATGGAAGGTTAAATTTTGGTCTCTTATGTTGGTATCATTTCTAATATGTAAAGAATTAATTTTTAGCACTAGATTTATGTTTGCTAGTCTTGGGATACTATAGATAGTATCAGAGTAGGGTTTAGATAACATTAAAGGTCATGATGTTATTATATTAAGATAATATAAGAATTTTGGATACCATAATATATTAATAAGATTATTATTTATCATAATATTAATGTCACTAATACTCTTTTTAGGTATTATGTGTCTATATCTTAAAGTGATTAATGAGATTAAGGGAGATTGAAAAGGTATATATAACCCTATGGTTTGTTATGTATTTAATGATGAGTTAATATTAATTGATAAAGGATTTTATTTTATTTAAGTATTATTTATAGAAATCATTTTTGAAAACCATAGGGATAGGTCTAAGTATTGGAAAACATCCAAAAAATCTGGTAAAGTAATGAGTGTACGGTTTCCTAGAAATAACATCCATATCCAGATATATCAGGATATAAACAAGTAGATGTAAGCCCTGTAACATATGAACCTAGGTGTAATAACCCTAAAAACAATTCTTGGGTATTTACTCAATATTCAATCTGTTCATGAAAAATATGCCAACTTACACACCCGGTTGGACACTCCTGTGGGATATAATTTGGTTAATTCACTTTCACTTTATCAACCATTATGAAGGATTTGAAAATGATATTATAAATTTGATGTGGAAGTTATGTTTAATAGGGAAAATGAATTAATTTATTTTCATAATATAAGTTGATAAGTATATATAACCTCAATTATTTAAGAGTAATTTTATGTCAATGTCATTTGTGTTATTTTTGACTGGATTTATATATTTTGTTAGGATCATACATTTCAATAATTTTTAAAATAGTATTAATGATTATTTATTTTAAATAATTTATTATTTAAATATTAATTTATTTTTTAGAATAATGTAAAATTAATTTTTTTCAGTTAAAAATTTGATTGACCATATTTTGAATATTTTTGAATTAATTATTTATAAAATTATTTATGTTTAACTTTGGGTGTTATTATTGAGGGTTTGGAGATTAATATATTATTTATTCATATTAAAGTTTATTAATATTATATCAGGTATTATATTTACATTTTCTGGCCTTTTTTATTTTCATAAATGGATTGAGACACTAGGAATAACTTTTCACCCATTTTTGGATCTTATGATATATTAAAAGTTAATATTAATGCTTTAGGAAAGAAAAAAACATGGTTATTTATCATTTAGAATATGGGAATAATTAGAGGTGTAAAAATACTCAAAACAAAACCAATTGAAGAAATTTTTCTTATGTAATGGAAAGAAATCAAGTAAGTATATTTTATAATATTTTATATCTTGATGGTAAAAGAGTCCATCAACTCCAGAAAGAGGATGATAAATTTATAGAGCCATATATGGGAAGTATAAATAAGCTATAAAGGTATATTTTGGAGACTCATTTGACTACATGAGTCTTATAATTATACATATATGGTTTTAAAAAAAATAATTAATAAAATCTAACTTTCTTAGTAGTGACTTATAAATTATTTATAATGATAAAATCTACACCATATTTTATTACTATGTCATGATATATTGATTTTGGTAAAAAAATTAAATTTCAATGATAAAATTTATTTAAGGGGTTAGAATGTAACTCACTAATATTTTATTATATATTATTCTTCTAATAAATTCATTATTTAATAGTGTTCTCTATACACAACAATAAACTAAAACAAACCACAATACATTTATTAATATAAAATTATATGTATTAAATGTGATTGTTATAATTTATCCATATAATTGGTGGGTATAAATTTGAGTAACCTCATTTCTAAATCCATGTTAAGAAAGAAAAGTAATTTTTTTTACCAATCCAATAATAAAATTAAATTAGTGTAGCTACATAACTGATAAGTTTTTTTTCTTAAAAATGAATTTTATTAAAAATTTATTTTTAGGCATATAAGTTTTTATTTTAATAAAGTAAAAGTATTATGGTTATATAATGATAAAATATATTATTGATATGAAAACTAGATTTAAACTACTTAATTATTAACTGGAAGGAAGTAATAATATGAAAAGTTAACATTTGAAAGTGGTCATTTTCCTATAAAAACACCTTTTGAATATATTTTAGGCTTCCATTTATAAGTTAAATTACAAAATTTTGATATTTTAATTTTATTAAATTATATTAATTTATGAATTCCCCACATCAAAATTAGATTAAGATGGGTTCTTTAGATTTTATGTAAAAAGGTTAATTTATGGGTGAATAGTGAAAATGCCAATTTTATAAATATTGTCACTTTTAGACATTATCATGATGTAAAAACGACTTATAAGTTTGTTAAAAAAAATTCTAGAAAAAATATGTATTTAATAATTAATATAATGAATCATTAAATTTAATTTTTAACTTAGAAATATATGTTTGACATTTTGGAAATCTAGGTAATGATTTATTATAATAAAAGAATTGCTTTTTGATTCTCTTCATTAATTGAATAATTATAGGGTTACATTCATTTTAAGATTTATTTTAATATCACTTAAATGTATATTATTTATTCATAATATAATTAATGTCATTGTAATCAATTATATACATGATTTTGGTATAAATTCATTTTTATGCTTAAAAAGGCATTTTTCTAAAAACAATAATTCATTGTGTTTTGCATACATATTTTAAAATTAATTACTACCACCTATAGGAATTAATATTTTAAAATTAAATACATATTTAGAATCAATTAATTCAAATTATTTAATAATTCTTGTTTTATTTTTAGCCATACTGAATAGTTACCATTGTAAAACAAATTCACCGTGATAAGGAATAAAAGGATTAATAAGGGGTTAAACTATAATATAAGGCTTCAAATATAACTAAAAAATATTTAAATATATCATTATTGAGTGATGTTTGACCTTATATTATCTGATATTATAATATTTTTTTCATTTTTTGTCACTCTAAATTGAAAATTAATATATTATTTTATTGTTAAGGGTATTTACAAATGTGTTACTCCCCTCACTTATAAAAGAGAACCTCCTATTCTCACATATCCACACCACTTGATCATATTATCTAGACCAATATCTAACCAAATACATCCCTAAATATCCTCCCCACTTACCAATGGTTTTATTCTCTATAAAATACAAACCTAATTATGCTTAAGAAGTAATCCAAAGGATGATACCCAAAGAAGATGTAATTATCCTAAATGAGTTCTCTTGAGTTTATTTTTTTTTCAACTCCTTCACATATATTATATCCATCATTAAACTATGACATATGTATCATAAAAATACTGATATTTTATTTTATTTATTTAATAATCACTATCTACCTCTTTTCTATCTAATGGAAAATGAATACGTTGTTCATTTGTATGTGTGAAATATCACCTCCATGAGGTGATTTATTTTATTTTTAATCCCCACATCTCAATTAATGTTAAATATATGTATTTAATGAATATATATGCTATTTTTATAATAATAATTATTATTTAAATATAATTTATCATTTACCTATCTTTATTTCCTTCCAATTAAATATGAAAACATCACCTGTGTATATTTGCAAACTATCACCTCCATGAAGTGATCTAATTAATTTTTCATTATATAATTACATGGATGGTTATAAAAACTTATTTTATAAATATATATGATATTAAGGAGTAATATATGTCAAGAATATGATTTTTTTATGGGTAAAAATATAATTAATTATCACTATCAAGCAACTTGTTGATATTGGTAAATTACTTGAAAACAAGTTCCAACCCAATTTTAACTTCAATAATCGTAATAAAAACATTAATAGAATTAAATTATGAAATTATAAATAATCCTGAAAAAACTATTCCAGTATATTAAATAACTTGGAAATGATATAATTTCTCTCAAATAAAGGGTTCTGAAATCACCTCTACAAAATATATGTTAAACAATCAAAATTACTAAAAACTAATAATGAAAATAAAAATTAAAGAACTAATAAATATGTAGTAAGTGTTTATAATTGAATAATATAAATGGTATGGTAAATTATGGTCTTATCATATCACTTTAATTTATTTAATACATATATAATATTCACCTTTTTTTATTTTTGGAGGGGTATATAATACCCGTTGATGTTTATATAATACTTTGATGAAATTAAATGTAATTAAAATTTTATCTTAAGTTATATATTTCATGGGATTTTTAATCAATAGGTACTAATGTTGTAAGGGTTTCCTCATCTCAATTTTCCTTCATTGATATATGTTTTATATTCACCACCTTCTTTGCATTTTATGCCAAATATACTTCCCATTAAAGAATTTTTTGATGATTTTTATAAAAATTATGGAGTTTTAATAATCAATATATCGTTTATCTTTCATGATATTTTAATTAAGTGTTTACCAAAGTTGTAATAGTTTAAATTAAAATCTCACTTTTTATTAGGATTGTTATGTTTTAATTTCTATTATAAAAATTTTTGTGTTATTTATATCATAAAACTCATATATTTTCTACTACTCTGGTTATTTCAGAGGTTTTCAAGTATTATTTTTATTTTTTCCATATTTGGTACTAATAAATACTGAAATAATTGTTTTAAGAAAAAATGACTTTATTACTTCTATTAGGTAAAAAGTATCTTTCCCCCATATCCATGTTCTTCATAAAAAATTATACTAGTTTTAATCTAAACCTAAGTGCTTGATAAATAAATTTTATATTACCTTTTTATTTGTTTAAAAATGATTAAAATAAACCTTTTAAAATGTTTTCCATATGAAATTATTTTGACCTTCTTTACAAAATCAAAAAAATAATATATTTTTAATGTTTAAATAATGAAAATATTTCCCAATTTTCATTTCTTTTATTAATTATTTTACTTCATTTAAATGTTTCTATGGTTTAAAAAAATCTTATTCTAATTATTCTGGGAAATTTAGTTTTTAAAAGTTACTAAGTGAAAAGGATATTTCTTCTTATTTTTTGAGGAATATATCTTGTGTTTTTATAAAATTATTTTCATCTATGTAAATAAAAATTATGGATTTTTATGATTTACTAGGGATATTATCATATGATAACATAAAATTTATTTATTTTTATGGATTTTTATGATGACGTTTTAAAGATATTTTTATAAAACCTATTTATTTCCCATGAGTTAATTAATCTATGATAAAATAGAGATTATTTTTATGATCTTTTGGAACACATATGTATTTTTTTCATTTTGTGATGGGCGGGACTATAATTAAATAGTAATAAAATACATTCGGTTGTATTTTTTATCTCATGTTCTCAAAAGGGTGAACATGTGATTATCCCAAGCCCAAGGGAGTACACAGGTAGTTAACCAAAGCACAAGAAGTTACATCGGTGGTTAGTCTAAGCCTACTATTTTATGAATTTCATGGTGAAAATCCTTGAAAACTTATTTCTATCAGTATGTTTATTCCACAAACTTATGTCTTGTTCTTATGATATTAACAAATTTTTCATGATTTTTCATTGATAATACGAAACACTTATTACTGATGTCTTTTGTTACGCTAAAATTTTATTCCATGACTCATTGTTTGTGATCTATGTTTTTTGGGGTATGAATCTCTTAAGTTATGTCCATGTACATTTATTTTTTTCTAATAATAAAATTATCATCTTATGTTAACTTATAATTCACAATTTATAATGCATATGTTTATCCTTACTGATCATTTGAGTTAACCCTTATTATGATTCCATTTTTCCATGTTGTGAAGAATAATATTACGTAATATATGTCTAAAATGGTATCATGTGTGGGGTGTTTTTGTGGGATAATTAAATGAAATATTATAGAATAATAAAGTCTAAGTATAATGAAAATAAGTATCCATTGAATGGGAAATACATGGGTTTTTCTAAGTAAATATTTTTAAAAATACTATAAATCTCTAACTCTAAAAAGTAATGGGTATGAAAGTGACTTAATATTGGTTATTTAAATTGTACTTATATATAGTTAAGTTTGGTTTTCTTCAATTGGTATCAAAACCAATATGTAAAGAATATATTATTAGTATTATATCATGGTGTATAGGAGTTGGCTTATTATAGTTGGTATCATATAAGAGTTTAGATAACTTTATATATTATGATGTTATCAGATTATGATGATTTAGTGAATATGGATACAATCATGGGATAATAATTTTTTGGTTTATCATAATATAAAAGGTATTGATACATTTTTTAGGTTTGATGTGATGATATTTTTAGGTGGTTGATGATATTATAAGAGATTATTGAGTTATAAATAACCCTTTAGGTTTTAATGAGATTTAATGTTGTGTTAATATTAATTAATAAGGAATTTAATGTTTTTTAAGGACTAGGGTGAAGATAAACTAATAAAAACCCAAAGGATAAGTCTATTTATAGGAAAACATTCTAAAATTTTGTAAAATATATTTTGTTTTCCAAGAAAAAATGTCTGTATCTTGATATAAATTGGTGGATACCGTCTCTTTCAAAAATTTACCTATGGGTGATAACCCTAAAAATGGTTGGTGGGTATTAACTCTGTCTTCACTTGGTTCATGATAGATATGATTAACTATACACCAAGTTTGACACTCCCTAGGTATTTTATTTAGTTAATTAACAATCACATTATGAAATATCATGAAGTATTTAATTTGTTTTACAAATTTGATTTTGGATTAATGGTAAATGAGTATAATGGATTAATTGATGATGGTAATATAAGTTGATCAGTATGGATATCTATGAGGATTGAATATTAATTTTATGTCAAGGTGATTTAAGTTATTTTTTGATAGATTCATATATATCTAAAAGAATATATTTTAATAATTTTAGGAATATTTTAATGATTATTAATGTATAATAATTTATAACATTAAGGTTAAGTTAATTTTTTGAATAAATTTTCATTAAATCAGTCTAATTTTTAGGTTTTACATTTGTTAATGCATATTTTAAAGAGACTTTGTATTAATTATTTATGTAATTATATAAGTTGAACATTGGGTATTATAACTAATTCTTTATTGATTAATATATTATTTCTTAATATGAAGGTTTATACATATTTCATCAGGTGTTATCATTACATATACTAGCCATTTTTTGTTTTAATGAATGGAAATAGAAAATAGGAATAACTTTTCAACCATTTTTTGGATCTTATGATCCATTGAAATTCAATTTTAGTGATTCGAGCATAAAAAATCCATCATGGTTATTTATCATTGGAAATATGATATGAAATAAAGGTGAAAAATTGCTCAAAACTCAACTAAAGGATAAAATTTTTCTTACGGAATGGAAATAATGAAAGTTAGTATATTTTATTATATTCTATATCTTGATGTGAAAATAATTTCTCAACTCAAGCAAGAAGAATATAAATCTATCGAGCCTTATGTGGAAAATATCTAATCAGCTATCAAGGTATGATTTGGAAACCCATTCAAAAGAATAAGTCTTGGAATGATACATACATTTTTTTTAAAAAAAATATTTAGAAACACTATGTTCCCTAGTAGTGATTTATCTATTAATTATCATGACAAAATCTCCATCAAATTTATTACAATGTCATGATACACTAATTTTGGAAAGAAAATAAAATAAAATTGTGAGGATACAATTTATTTAACGGGGTATAATGCAACTCCTTGATATTTTAGTATATATATTTCTTTAAATAAATACTCTCTTTAATATATTTCTACACACTCAACATCAATGAAAAAAATGTGACATAATTTATTAATATAAAATTAAAATTATTGAATTTTATTGTTATAATGTAGTCATCAAATTGGAGGGTATAAATTGATGTTACTAGATTTTAAAATCAATGTATAAAGAAAAAATAAATGTAATTTTTAATAATAATTAGTTTATAAAATTAAATTAGTGTATATAAATAACTAATAAGATCATTTAATATTAATTTCCATTTTTATTTTTATTCATAATGATTAGCTTCCATGGTGAACATTTTTTAACTGCGGTAAGGGTTAAAAGTAGTAAAGAGAGGGTTAAACTAAGATATAATCCTTTAAATATCACTAAAACTTGTCTAAATAATATTTTTTGAGTATATTTAGAAATTTAGTTATCATATTTTCAAATATTTTTTAAAAGTTTACATTTTCCTATGAAATTGACTTTATATTATTTTAAAGTTAAGGGTATTTACAATAGTGATACTTCCCTCACTTATAAAATGGTACCTCCTATTATCACTTATCCATAAAACTTTAACACCTTATATATACCAATATATATACAAATACCTTATCAAAGATCTTCCCCATATCCTACAGTTTATGTTATCACCAAAAGACTGACATAAAAATTCATTTGGTGTAAGGCAAAAGAGGATACCTAAGAAGAGGTAATTGTCCTAATCGGGTTCTTTCTATTTTATTTATTATTCAAAATCGTCATAATATATTATACCTATACTAAAATTACAAAATATATGTCATAAATATAAGTAAATCTTATTATTTATCTAATATTCATTATCTAATTTCTTTCCATATAATGGAAAAATAAAAACACTGCTCACGGTTGTATACGAACTACTGCCTCCATGAAGCGATGTATTTACTTTTTCATTACATCCTTTAATGTTAGGTTATATGTATAGAGATAACGGATAAATAGGATATTTAATAATTTATTATTATTCTAAAAATATAAATAATTATTTTAATTCCTTTTTTTCTATTGAAAATTGAAAACATCACTCATGTGTGTGTGTGGACTACTACCTCTATGAAGTGATGTAATTAATTTTTAAAAACCTCCTTTCATGGATAGATCTAAAAATGTATTTTATAAATATATAATATATTAATTATTCATAAATTTCAGGAATATTATTCTTTATAGATAAAAAAAATGATTATTATAATGTCACCCGTTGATATCAGTAAATTACCCGAAAACAAGCTCGCCGTTAATTTTATCTTCAAGAATCATAATTAAAACATTAATAGAATTAAATTAAAACATTATTAATCATAATGGAACATATATTCCATTACATTAAATAATATATTAAAAATAAAATTTGTACCTATGAATGGACTTCAACATCACCATTACAAAACATGTGTGAAACAATAAAAATTACGAACATCTGATGATGAAAATAAACATTAACTTACTAATACATGTTTAATAATTAATTATAATGGAATAATAAAAAATTAATTTATATATATGAATAATTATCTAAAATAAGTCATTAAGATAATGATTTTTATTATACAGGATTTTAAATCTCTTTCATGTAATATGAAAGTTAAGGTAAGGTATTCTCGACTCGCTTTTATTTATTTGAGACATGTGTAATTTTAACCACTTATTTTTAAGTGTGTGGTGTATATAATACACTATATTTATTTCTATTATACTTTAATTAAATTAAATTGATTAAAAATCCATCTCATGTCTTATATTACATTATATTCCTATTCAATATACACCAATAAGGTAAGGTTTTCCTCATCACAATTTTCTTGTATTGAGATATGCTCTATATTCACAACGTTTCATATATTTCTTATAATTTATATATTGTTCATGAATGAATTTTGTGAAAATTTTCATGAAAAATATGTGGATTTACTAATACATATAAGTTTATCTCTTCTATGGGATTTTAATTTAAAGGTTACTAAAACTGTAAGGCTTTATGTTACAATATCACTTTTTTAGGAAAATTTATGATTTATTTTACATTATATAAACTTGTATGATATTTATATCCTAAACCCCAAATACATTCTTATCCTTTAGTTAATTATAGGGTTTAAAATTATTATTTCCATTTCCCCATCTTTGGTACTAAAAAAGGATGAAGTAATGTTTTTTGTCATGATAAACCTTATCTCCTCTGTTAGTTCTAAAACATTTTTTCTTTCAAATCCATGTTCTTAAAAATTTCTTGATGGATATTTTTATCAAAACATAAATTTCTTATAAATTTTTTTTATGACATTTTAATTTAAAAATTATTAAAAGGAATCTTTTCAGAAAAATTTGGTACAACTCTTTTTTGACCTTATTAAAAATAAAATGTCTTTTAACATAAGTGGAATGAATAGATTTTCCAAAAATTCATGTCTTTATTTATTATTCAACATCCTTTAAAATTTTATATGGTTATTAAAAGAAAATATTATTCCCACTATTCTGGAGATTTATGGATTTTAAATTTTATAAATTGAAATGTATATTTATTATTATTTTTCAAAGAATATTTTTATTGCTTTTATAAAATTATTTTTTATCTATGTAGTCAACCTTTAAAGATTGTTATGACTCACGGGGGATATGTAGTTATGATACTATCTAGTTTATTTCATTGGATGGATTTTGATGATGCTTTTTTAAGGATGTTTTTATGAAAATAATTTCTTTCCCAGGGTATAATTAATATATGATGAAATTATTAATGTTTTTATGATATTGTGCAATGAATATTTATTCTTTAATTATGTGATGTGTATACAAGGAATTATATAACTCTCCAATTCATTGTTTAATTTTTTATATATCATGATTCCAAAAGGGTGCATGGGTGATTATCTTAGGCCTAATAGAGTACATGGGTAGTTAGTCAAATCATAAGAAGGTATGTGGGAGATTACCCCAAGCCTAATATGTGATGAATTCCATAGTGGGAATCCTTGACATCTGATTTCTATTCTTATGTATATGTTGTATTTTTATTGAAAAAACTTATTTTTTATTCTTATGAAATTAAATTATGGATTATTATTTATTATTAATGATTCCAAACTATTATAACTAATGTATTATGTTATTAAAAATATTTATTCCATGAATCATGGTTTTTTATCTATGTTTTATCAGGTATTGTAACACCCCATAGATTTTTGGGTCATTATGTTTTAGAAGAAGTTTGAATTTTTTTCTAGTGGATAGTTTGTTTTGAGTTATGGGAATTATAACTAGGTTTTGAGAATTTAAAATCCATAAAGGGTGTTATTGGATGATGTTATATTTTTTATTTCTTCATTGGGGGTTCAAGAGAGCATTGGAGGAATGAAGGGATGATAGACTGCTAGAAGGCAGCAGCTGCAGGTCATTCACACTATGAAGTAGGTATTCACAACATGAAAATTCAAGATAGTGGGAGATTCCAACTGCTCGGAATGATTCATATCATAAAATAGAGGTTAAATCTGGGAAAGTTTCCACTGTCTTTTTTAAAAATTGGATCATCCCCTTTTGTTTCATGTCATACATATGCATGGAAGGGGTCGAACGGCTGACCCTCTCATTCCATTAGTTCCCCATTGAGAGGGGATGGTTTTTAGTGAATTTTGTCAATACTTTTAGGTATTTTTCCCCTCCCATTCCATTTAATTTTGTTTTTGTTGGCTATCCATATTGATGCACTTATTTTTGTTAGGTTTTGATGATGATTCCACTAGAGCACGGTTAAATCAACTGAAATCAAAGGGGTTCCCATGTAGGGTGGATAGAAGAGGACCCTAGGTAATTTCTACATGTCGTTTGTTGATATTTCAGTGGAGGTTAGATACTACCATGTGTTATTTAGGTTTATTTGGTAAATTCATAAGAAATATGTTTGACCATGTTGGTAATGATAGGGATTTTGGTCAGGATGGTGTCGCAGGTATTCCATAGATCTTCTATGAGTGGTTTTGGAGTGACGGTGGATCTTGGTAAGTTATTCGACCATTATACCTCTTTATTTTAATTTAAATAATTTTTTAAAATTTTTTATAATTAATTATTTATATCATATGACATGAAATAAGATATCGGGTGGAAGTACAAGCTTGGATGAGGTAGGGATAGGCTTGGATGAGGTATTGTGGAGCTCAGTGAGGATGGTAACTCCATTTTCCTAGTAATTGGTCCCTTTAATTCAAGATCATATGCATATATAATCATGATTTCATATTACATGGATTTTACATGGGTTTAGTTAGAACTCATAGGGGTGAAAAATTGATGATAGAAAGAGATAGGATGATGTTGGGTATCCAATGCTTGAGTTAAGTGCCCCTTAGCACTTTAGTAAGTTGAAACCACCATGAGACTATTTTTCCAAGGGGAGATAGAAATTTTTGGGATAACAAGAGACCTTGAGTGGTCTTGGGATATGATATGATATGTGGTTATACTATTATGTGTTTCTAGGACTAGTTGATCATGCATGATATATCGTAGGCCCTAGGATGATGAATGAGATAGTCGTACATCTCATTTTTGATACAAAACACCCTCATGAGGGTGGAGTGGGATCTTGATGAATGTTAGGAGGAGGATTAATCCTCTAGGACTAGATGAGGTGTGTTGGAGTTGGGTTTCCAATAAGTGATGGGTTGAGAGTTCCCCCTTAAGATATTTGAAATGAAACCCATGTGTTGGTTGTAGTAATTGTTCACGACTTGAAACTATGGTTTATAAAGGGGATTAGAGTAGTATACCTTGGAACATTCCCAAAGTAGTGGGAATATGAGTGATGTGAGTCCCCGAAAATGTTCTACCAAACCGTGGGGTTTGAATCAGAGGATACTTTAGTTGGTGACATCATCATTGGGTAATGAGTGGGAGATGCTATCAATGAACATAGACTTTATTGGGCCTAAAGAGCTTATTAAATGTTATAACAGGTAAGGTGGGATGTGTTTTGTGAGGGGTTATGTCATGAGTGACTAGAACCCTAGGATCATATGGAGATCTTTGTAATGGGTTGCAGGACTTGTGTGCTTGTATGCTCTTGATGGACCTCCTTGGAGTCTATAGTGATGGGTAGGTCGGATTGTTACCTCCCCATAGTCTATAGGGATGGGTTGGTGTTATTTTGGCCTCCCTAGAGTTTTTGGGGATGGATCGATGTTCTTGTAAAGTCTTTGTAGTCTGTGAGGATGGGTAAATTTTCAGGGACATCCCCAAAGCCTATGGAGATAGGTCAATGTGATGTGAACTTCAAAAAACTTTTCATCTCATCCAAGGAGTTCACTGCTACCTCATCTCTACTAAATTTGATACCAATTTCATGGTTTAAACACCATAATATGTTATTGGATTTGTTTGAAAAAATTATTTTAGGATCTTGGGTTTTACAAGATCAAGCGACAGGGGGTATTCTAGACAATAGGCACATCATGGTATGGTTCGTATCAGAGATAAATTTGGTTCTTTTTTAGTCCCACAATCCAGTAAACAAAAATATATCCTAGTTAAACCTTTTTATTTGAACTTTAAATTTTCACATGAAATGTGATGCATCGACCACAACTATTTGGGTGAGATTTATAGAACTGTCACTTCCATATAAAAATCCCTCAATTTTTTATATAATCTCATAGGTCGTTATCTTTTCTCTTATAATAGAGATAGATAAGTTTTTCACCCTATTTCTCTAAAAATATGTGATGAAGTACATGTTTGAATATTTCCAGTTGAGTTTTTATGGGTTGTTGTTCAAGAAGAATTCTGTTACAAGTAGTAAGTTATTCTTGATTCACAGTTTATTTTTTGTTCTTAATTTAATAAAATGGGGTCCTCATTTGTAGTGTTTAGGTTTAGGAGTATTAATCTTTATCAAAATATGGTTCCAGGATTTGTAATCAGTGATAATGAATCGGTTCATGGTTCTGGTAAATCTCATAAGTAATAGGTTCTAGTATGTTTTTCAATGGATCAAAGTAGTTACTTAGAGGTTGTATGATCTAGAACTCATGAGGGAGGGGAGATTATGGGGTAAAACATTATATTCATGATATCTATCACCTGGTTTCATTCAAGATAGAAAAGGATGTCACCATCTAGAAGAAGGCATAGTTTTTTCCTACGGATCTGAACATTTTTGACATTTATAGAATATTGAACTACATCCTAGAGGGGTGTTTATAATAGTGAATAAGGATATTAAATCGATTTTATCATGGTAGGATTTAAAGGAGGAATAATTTGAAATAGAAGATGGATTTAAAGTTAATAAGGTGCAATAGGAGAATGGTAAGAAAAATTCATTGGCCTTCTTAACTTTTGTTGGAAATGAGGAATACGTGCTTGCAACTAGGATAGGTAGAAAAGGACTAGTACAATGATTTATATCCAAAATATATTTTAAAATATGGAGTTTAAAGTATCGGTATTGTAATAAGGGAATGAGATGCAGTCTTAGAAGGGAATCTGAACCTCTGTAAAAAAGAGGAACCTATCTATTGATAAAAGACATTATGGGACATATTTGACGGATGACATATCTATCCATGTTTTGGGGGACATTATTGATAGAGAGAATGAAAGAGTTAAACATAACCATGGGAGGAAGAAGGGGTGGAAAGGAAAAATGGATCTCAAGAGTTTCATTGTGTTAAATGTAAAGAAATATAACTGTCACAAGGACTACTCTCAACTACCTAAGCCTGTGGAATCAAGGTCTTCCCAAAAGAATAAGGAGATGGATATCGAAGTCATGTCTCATAATAAGGAAGGAAATTTAATTCACTTGAGCGAAAATTAGATGATAGATTATTGTGTGGATAAGGGAAAAAAAGGGTGTCATAAAGATGGCTAATTTGATTAAAAAGTAGGTGGTTCCTAATGGTAAGGTGAGGGAAACTGATAAAGATGATATAAAAAAAAGGGTAGCATGGGAGCTCATCTCACATTCCATTGATGAAATGTTAGAGAAGAAATTAAAAATCAATGCTACGTAAGATGAGTTAAATAGTATGGTTTATAGAATGATTTTAGTGGACCTCAATGAATAATGGTGTGTATGGTTCAATAAGAAAAATCAGATTTGGATATGTGGATTTAATGGAACTGAGATTGGTGTGAAAGAGTTTGTATAAACTTGGGACAAGATGAACTACCACTTTTAAGACATCATCATGTAAGATCTAGAAACAAATTACAATTCACTTAAATGGAGTATTTGTGTAGGTAAGGTTTTTAATAGTCTTAAACTTGATTTCAATAAATCAGTTATTTCTTATGGCATCGGTTGATATCATATCCTTAACTTGAACGAGTTACCACTTTTTACATAAATGAAATTTTCATAATAAAAAATTTAATTTTTATCCAGTCAAGAATTATTTAAAAGAAATAACTTTTTTGTAATATAGTGATCAAAGGATTTAATTATTTATTAATTATTTTATTATTAATTGGAAAAAATATGCACTTAAATGTGAATTTGAATGAAATAAAATTTGGAAATATATAAATATTTTAAGGTGGCTTATTGTTCAACAAAGTGACTCCAAGTTATGCCAAGTTATAGTATTTTGATTTTCATGTTTTCCTATAGAAATTACTCAAAATTAACTTTATCCTCAAGGTCAATACACTAACCACACCATCACAGTCCCTTCCCAATGTGACTGAACATTCCCTGCAAGTTACCGCATCAATAGAAATTAAACCTTATGTGCCTTATAAATTCAAGTGACCATGATTATGAATCCAAGAAACACTATATGTAAGTAAAATTTATGGTTTTAGAACCTAATTTTTTGATGTTTATCCCTTCATTACTATAATAAATTACACGTATCCAAATCTATGACATAAGAAAATTTAAGATGTATACATTTTTTAATGGGTCAACATAGATAGTTTATTACATAGTCTATTTTCCATATAACGAAATTTCTAGGGAATATTCATGTAGTTTAATCCATGGGTAAATCCACATAGCTAAATCATTTAGAATAATATTCTACATATGTTTTTTTTGGAAAAAATCACATTGAATATTTCTACATAGCTGATTTCTATGTAGTTGGATGTATGAAGTGTCGAAGGAAGGGTGTAACCGCAGATCTACATACATATAAAGATGATTCAGATCCCTGTAGTGTTCATCCAATGTATGAAATGGTTACTTAAATTTCATTAAAGAACCCCAAAGCTACATAGGGGTACAATGGTCATTTCTAAAGAAAATATCAAGCTCAAATAGGTACCACGTTTACATTTCAATGGTTCATCCAAATCAAAAAATAATATAATAAAATTTCCATGTAGTTATCATCTATTTGAAGTTGGTGATTCAGAACATGGGGAAAGAATTTTTTAACATAAAATATTCAACTACATTTATTTAAATAAATATCAATATTTGAACTATGAACATGGTGGAGATATTAAGAGAGAGATTTTGGCTCAGAATATGAGGAGTATTTCAAACATTCTAGATTCATTGGAATAGAATATCATGCTACCATAAGGACAGAGATGGAATATTGAATAACTCATAATATTCTTCAATGAATAATAAACTATTCACTATAAAAGTGACCCATATGATCATCAACCATGGTTTCTATTTTATATTCATTTTTTCTTTTCTTTTTTTATATAACTCCAATGATTGAATATTAATCCATTAATGGATGATTGAAAGAGATTCTCGATATCCTTTATTAATGAATTATATATTTTAATTATTTAATCTCTTTTTTAGTCTCTGGATCTATTTAAACTATATAAACATATGGAGATTTCATCATTTCTTGAAATTTGAATTTATCCGCCCTCCTTCACTAGATCACGCCCAAAGGCCAATTGGGTCACATACATTTTTTATGATCATAAGAAATGGTTTGTATTAAGATCTATATGAGATCTTCTATTACATGTCTAGAGTTGATTGGAAATTTTAGTGATCCTTTCATACCTTAAATTAAATTTAAGATCACACATAAGGATAATCCAGAAAGACATCACTTGATTAGAGAGAAAATAAGAGAGTATAAAAAAATATTGAGTTAACATGAAAGAAAAGGGGATGATATGAGGGTAGGCCACTACTATTAATATTGAATTTAATCCCAATTCAATTTAATTCCAATGATTTTTTCATAAATATTACGAAAAAATAAAATAAAACTCTCAATAAATGTTCCTCTCTAGAGAGAAATCCTAGTCTACTATTACATTATTTTCTTGGGTTCAAAAAAAATTTATTGATCGCCACATGATAGTATACCCATCATACTTGGTTCCATTTCTTGAGTGGCTAGAATTTATATTTTTTTACTTATTTTTTAATTTTATTTCAACAAATAACCATATCCATTTTATCTCACCTCATTGGTTGTGATTTGGAGATTTGAAAAACTATTATTGAAATATTAAGAACCTTAAAAATCACAAAATAATAGGTGGGGGAGTTTATCATAATTTCATTGAAAATATATCCATCCTAATATTATTATTCCAGGATATTTACTTTAAGAAGTGAGAATACGAAAAAATAGTCGGAATAGTTGAATTTCAATTTAAGATAACATTATGCACCCAATTTAAACAATGATAATCAACATCAAGTACATTATAATCAAGAAAGATTTAAAATGAGAATTAGTATGATCCAACTCCATCCAAAATTTTATGACATGGAATGATAGGATCCTGATTGAAATCTATGTAAATTTTCTAATGATTATAGTAATTTTAATCCTGAAAATATTTAATAAGATAAAGTGAGCTAGAATATTAAAGTAATTATCTTTATCTCATAAAAGATAATCGAAGGAGCGGCTCTATAACCTCAAGAATGGATAAGTTACCACATTTTATGGGTTATGGAATTCATTACTCTATAATTTCTTCTATTCCTTAAGGAACACTCATATAAAGAAATATATCTAAAGGATCAAAGAAGAAAGTGAAGAAACTCTATATGAGTTCTATGAGAGATTAAAGTGATTGAAAAACACCTACCCACATCAAACATTTTAATATCACCATTTCCATGTATTCTTTTACCAATGTCTGATGTAAAATGACTATAACTTTTGGGATTCCTCCTCTAGAGTGACATTAATTGACAGGTCCCTCACTAAATTCTAAGATCTGATTGAGAGGATCTCCCCAAATTGTCATCAATTTAGAACAATATCCATAGCAAGAGAAGTATATAAGGTAAAAATTTATAACTCCCCTATACTTGAAAATAAAATTGAATAATTATACTCTCTTAGGATATAGTTATTAATGAAAAGGTTGATATAATCATCATCTCCCACACCTCCATGGTTATTGCAGTTTTTCTAATCTCAAAAACCATCATCAATGGATTACCTCAAGTCTAAGGAACACAAAGCATTGACTCCATGTAACAAAGATAGTTCCAAAAGAAACCAACAAATAACGATAGATTTATAGAATTTTAAAACACTCTTTTTAGAGTTGGGAACTAACATCAGCAAAAAACATATTACCAATAAATATTTCAACCATCCTTCCAACCTCAACCATTTTGATGAGGAAGTTATAATCTATATACAATATAAAAATAGTAGTATTATAAAAATCCTTCCATGATGGAGTTTCTAAAATAAATTTTTTCATATCACACCACTCAACACACTACTCTCAACACCCATGGATTGGTACTAAATGAGCTACAAGGATAGTACAACCAGATTATGAATATCATCACTGAATTAAAATATCAAGGATCTTGTAATATTCCTTATCAATCCATTCCTAAACCGAAGGGAAATTTTAGTTATATTACTCTAAGGAGTGGGAAGGATTTTGGGAGTAGTTAAGAATCAACATCTCAAGAAGGAGTTATAAATAGATAGCACACAATACCTAAAGAATTCTACCAGGAAAATGAAGATGAAGCACTAGTAGAAACACCCCCATCTAAAATGGAAAAATGAAACCGCAAAATAAAGGATTCAAACCAACCCCAACCACACTTCCATATAAGTATAAAACCACCCAATAAACCCAATTAAGACATAAAACAATAAGAGATATTGGAAATATTCAAGAAAGTGGAGATCAATATCCCTATGTTAGAAGTCAGTTGCCAAATTCCAAGGAATGAAAAAGTCATCAAAGATATGGGCATTGGGAGTAGGATATTATGAGGAAATGAATATGTTATAATAGGTAAAAATATTTTTTCCCCTATCACCCCACAAATTTCTAAGAAATTATAAGATCCAGGTACTTTCATTATCCCTTTCACTATAAGAGAGATTCCTCATTCCACTTCACTTTTTCGTTTAGTAATATCAATAAATATACTATCTTATTATATTAATTATTCTTTACATATAGGAGAACTATAACCCTCTTAAGTGGTTATGTAGCTCACCAATAGAGCCACTACCTACCAAGTAGGTGTTCTTAAAGATGTCTTGGTAAGTGTAAAATTATTTTAATTCCATGTTAATTTATACATTATAAAAATGGATGAATGAAAAAGGTAAATATCACTCTCCCATTATTCAAGGAAGGAATTTTTTTCAAGACTTCTAAAATAATAATAGATTTCAATGAATGATCATTTTCTAATAATTTTGATGAGTAAACAGTTTATACTAACATTCTTAACTCAATAAAATATACACATGAGGAGAAACCTATTTTTTACATTAAAATATTTTTAGTTACCTTATTCTTATTAGGAGGAAATTGAATTTATTGATAACATAATATGATTAGAAGAAGATTTGGAGACACATTATTTTACTGATTAATATTTTTTTTGAAAATTATCTTAATCTTCAAATAGTTTTGAGGGGAGAGTAATTTGAATAAATTAATGAAACTTATCTTTTATTTGTTACCCAAATGTTATAATAATACTTATTCTTTACATGTTCAGTTTTCTATCATGGAGGACACTAAGATTAATACATCTCTAGAAAAAAAATATTAACTTAAATTGAAACTACTTTTATCAAATTTGAAATATTATTTTTAAAAGGAATATAAAAAATGGTAATCCTATCAAATAATTTTAAACCCGAGATAGATAATTAAATTATATCAATTTATAAACAAAATGATAAATATATATGGTTACAATTAGGGTATATTCAAGGTATTAATCCTACAACCTATATGTATATATTTTTTTTGGAAAATGAGTCCAACCTAATGAGATAACCCCAAATAAGGCTCCTAGCAACCCTTATATAAGTAGTTAAAAAGATGTATAAATAAATAATTTACCCCGTATAAGACTCCCAGTTGATGAGATCCAAACAAATAGTCCCAAATAAATCTAAATATAAAATTTTCCAGAATGAAGATAATAAATTAGTTTCCAAAAGAGTTAATAATAGCTGGTTAGTCTACATGGAATATAGGATACTGAGCCATGTGACCCTAAAAGACCACTTTACCATACCCTTTGTAGAAAAAATATTAGATATTCTAGCAGGTAAAGGACAAAAAATCCCTTGAAATATTTTAGGGTTATTTTTAGGTTCTAATCACTCTGAAAGAATAAGACAATACCAACCTTACATGTCCCTTCATTAAGGTATCCTATCAAAGGATTCTGTTAGTTATTTTTAATTCCCCAAGTAGCTTTAATAATTTCATGTTAAGTATTTTCCCCGACATGATTGATTGATTATTGAAGGTATTACTTGCCAAATTTACTATTTATGGAACTTGCTTTTAAAATTTTATGGAGATTTTGGAAAAACAATTAAGGAAATTAATTGAAAAAAATGATTTTAAAATTTGAAAAGTGTCATTTTATGGTAGGAAAAAGAAATAATTTTTTTCATATAATTTATAATTATGGAATTGTAGTGTACAATGATAAAATTGATATCATTTCTACACTACCTTATCCCACTACTATAATACACAGAAGGCCATTTTTAGGGCATTTTTTATTTCCACTCTTCTCACTATAGAAATGTCTAGAGAGGGGGCGATGAGGATTTCTAGTGCCTGTTTGGAAATTTGATTCTTTTTTACTTGTTGGAATTTTTTTTAATTTTGTCTTTAAGGCATATTTTCTTTCCTGTAATGGGTTCCCACTTTCCCAAATAGAAAAGATGAACTATATTTTTAATTCAATTAAGGGGGCTTTGCCCTCAATTTTTTTTAAAAAAAACTAACCAACTCAAAAAAGATACTATGTTTGTTTTTTATTATTCATGCAGGATAGATTTTTATAATCTAAAAGTGATATTAACCACTTTCCCTATAATATACCCAAAAAACTAGGAACAACCCTTTAGGATGATGTGTGATGTTTCCAATATATTTATAGGATTTTTACTTTCCTAGAAGATTGATAGACACTCACAAGTGATAACCTATACATTTCTTACCTAGGAAAAAGATCAGACCAATTATACAACAACTAAGAAAGATTTCTTGTCTTTTTTTATTTCCTTGTAAAAAAATTAACTTATTTGTTAGGAAGAAAATTAACTATCTATTTTGATAATGTAAAAATTAAGTACTTAATCAATAAGAATGATGTGAAGCCAATGATAGTGACATGTATGTTTTTATTGTAATAATTTAACTTAGAAAATAAGGAAAATAAAGGTTGTGAGAATCTATTTAAAGACAAAATTATTATACCACCCCACACTACTAAGGTAAAACCACCATTTGAAACAACTTGTATGACTTGTTTTCTGGTGAGCAGTTTTTTGAGGTCATTCAAGAGTATTAGTATAGTGATTTAACTAATTTTATAGTAATGTCAAAGGTATCTCATTTCTCATCTAAATAACAAGATCTTAAATTAAAATATAATCCAAATTATATGTTTTAGAAGATTAATATATATGGAAAATCTATATTAATAAAGTTATAAGGAGGTGTATTCCTGAAGAAGAGGTAAAGTCTATGATTAACTTTTTCCAAAAACATGCTGGTGTAGAAAATTTTAGATAACAAATAGTATCTAAAAAAGTTTTAGAAGATGGTTAATTTTGGACCTCGATTTTTAATGATTCAAATGATTTTTGAAAAAATTTCCAAACTGTCAATTTACTGGGGGGATTTCCAAAAGACATTAAATTCTTCAAAAAACCTTTGACTTTATAGAAAATATTTTATCTATAAGTATTGGATTTCATGGTCCAATTACATATCTCATTAATTTTTTAATATATTTTTTTATTAATAGGTTATGTTTACATGTGTATTGAATAAAAATTCACATGAACAGATGATTCAAAAAAAATTATTAAATTATCAAAATCAAACATTTTTTTTTTGTTTTTATTTCCTTGGGAAAACACATAAACCACCAAAGAAAACACATATAGAATAAGAACATGGAATCCATGAGGATGAAAGTTGGAGTGCATCATAAAATATTCTACTTCCAACCACCCATAAACCATTGGGATAGTGTAGGTTTCTAGTAGAGAGTTAAAAATGATTCTAGAGAATATTGTGCAACCCAAATAAAAGGAATGAAGTAGAAATATTGAAGATGTATTGTGAGAATACAGTAATTCCTATAAAAACCATATAGGTATGTCTCCTTGTAGAATATATTTTTGGAAAATATTATCACCTTAATGTTGTGTTGTAGCACAAAGTGTACTGCGCGGTTAATAGAGTAAACATAGAGTTAAGAAAATATAGAGATTAGAGGAAGATAAAGATGATGGATATTAAGGATATTAGAAGATAATCATATGATAATTCCATTATGTACAAGGATAAAGATAGATCTATCTATTAAAGACTATTCTAAATAATATATTTTAAAATTAGAGAAAAAAGTGATGTTGTTCTCTTCAAAGATAAAACTAAATCTAGGTAAAATCTATTCCAAATGTACCTGAACATTTATGGTGATTAACACTTTTCCATTTTATATGGTTGATATCAAAGTAGTAGATTCATAAAACCCCTTAAAATTTATTCATAAAACCCTTTAAGATTGAATATCCATCAAGTGAATCATTACCATGAATATTTTTGGAAATGGCCAATTGAGAGGTCTAAACTCCTCCCTGCTAACACTGAGAAAAGAAACCCAGGTTATCTCTTTTATTCACATGAGTTTAAATGAATTTCTTTTAAAATTTTAATATTTGAATAAAATTCATGATAGATATTCAATGAATCTGTGTCAAAATTAAGTTTGGGGGATAGAATAAAAAGTTGTTACAATGTAAATACCTCTTTTTTCTGTTTCAAATTAAGACTGTCCCAAAAAGTTGATCTAACTATAAATGTTGTAAATAGGTATTTTGTGTAGTTTTTTTTTGGAAATTTCAATAAGTTGAATAATTACATTCATATATTAAAATTCATACTAGAGTTAATATTTTTATTTTTTTTAAATTGAAATAATTAGATAAATTGTAAGTGAATTCATAACTAATATCATGGAACTATGGTATCACAACTAGGGAAGGGGGTGTTAGTTATAATACTTATCTAGGAACAAAATTATAAAATTCGGTCACTATAATTTGTTAACATAATCTAAGTAATCTTGAACATCATAAAAAATAACTCTTTTGGGATACAACTGAAAGTAAATCATTTAATTCCTCTAAACTTGGAGTAAAATGGTCAATTGGGATCCCATGGTAGATCTATGAGGCATTTTTTACTTGGTTTGTGAGTAAGGCCTCTATACATACCAAATAAGTTATTTTTTATAGTGCTTCACACATAAAAGGCTAGGAAAATTAAAAAAAAATCAATAAGTTCAAAATAGTAAAAAATCCTTCAATTGAGGGGAATATTGAACCCAAATGAGAAGTGGAATAATATAATTATAAAAAAATCATTTGAGATGTATCAATAAATTTGAAATTCGTAATCTGGATTAAGAATCTTAGGAGAGAGAAAAAAATTATGTTATTTTTATTAAAAAATTGATTCCACTTAAATATAATTCGATCCACTTATGGACTTAGAACTTTTCCTGGCTTGAATTTTGGAGTGAATTGAATTATAGAGGATGGATGATAATTTAAATAATATAGGAACAAATGAATTTATTCTTCAAGTTTTTATATTTAGATCTAGGTAGTAATATCATTTTTATTTTTAATAAATGAAATTCATTGATAAATTTTCCCGGGAGTACAATAGTTTAAGTGTGGGAAAGTGATGTGATTTTAAACTTCCAAATTTATATATGTTTTTCATTAATAATTAACCCCCTAATTGATTTAATAAAGGGTGAATTAGTGTTTTGTAATATTTTTAAAAATATATATCTTTATTTTTAATTATATTATATCAATTTTTACATGTTTTATTCATTTCATAAATTATTGAGAATTCATAAATTTTTTGGAATATATTTTTAAAGGATTTAATTATGATTTAATTATTCTTTTAATAATTAGGAAAAAAACTAAACTAAAATGTGATTTGTTTTTTAAATTCAGGATATAAATTTAGAAAATTCTCTATGTGAGCACAAGTTCTACTAAGTGACTGCAAGTTGTTCCAGGTAATTTCACATTGATTTTCAAGTGGTCATGTGGAACTACCTCATAATTCCCTATATCCACATGGTCACTATATTGAATGCATCATCATGGTCACTTCCCAAACTAACCACACCTTCACAGTCACTTCCCAAAGTTACCACATGTTTCATGTAAGCTACTACATCAATAGAATATCAAGCTATCATGACGTAGAAATTCAAGTGATTATGGATGTTAATCTAAGGAGCCCTATATTTAAGTCAAATGTTGGTTTCAGAAACCTAATGTTTTAAATTTTATCACTGTGTTCCACAGATGAACCCTACATAGCCAAATGTACAATGTTTCCTGACTGAAAATTGTTTTTTTATTAAGAAAGTCACTTTTGAGGAAAAAGTGAGAAACCATAAGTCCAACAAGCACCAAACAGCAACAAGCATAAGATCAGAAACAACCTCACCCAAGAAAAAGCAGAAACTGCAGACTCCAAAGAAGGACCACTCGGCGATCCCATGCAAGCATGGTCCCTCCCGATGGCAAGCCATCCCTCTATATCAACCACATCCCAAATGGCCTGCAGAGGAACAAGCTGCATGCTCTAGCCCATCTGAGGTTGACATAACTAACTATTCGCATATTTGATTATCTATTTTTCTAAATTTACTAGGAAAAGTCATGTATCTGAATATGAGTGTAGATCCATGTATCCAAATCAAATAAGTGAATATGTTTCATAGGTTCTTTTAGAAAAAATCACATAGGTGATTTATACATAGCCAATTGTTACATCATAAATTTCATAAAGTGTCAAAGGTAGGGTGAAGATGCAGGTATGCATCCATGTAAGGATGATTCACCTCTATATAGGGTTGCTTAATTGTTTTAATGGGTTTTTTCAAGGTTATAAAAGAACCTCAAGATATATAAAGGTACATTACAAATTTATAAATAAAATTTAGGGCTCGATTGGGTATCATATTCAAATTTCATTAGTTCATC
This sequence comes from Viscum album, assembly GCA_963277665.1. NCBI lineage: Eukaryota > Viridiplantae > Streptophyta > Magnoliopsida > Santalales > Viscaceae > Viscum > Viscum album. The sequence continues at coordinate 458,259,583 of OY728157.1, read as the reverse complement.
CAAATTAGGAAATTCTATAAAAATCATTCCACATAGATATTATCCATTAGAAGAGGAATCTCTGAATCATGGGGTGATAATATTTTAATAGAAAATATTTGAGAATTATAATGTGAAGAAATCATTACTGTCAAACTGTGCACATGGTAGTGATATGATAAGATGAGGTTTGGATTAGAATTTGAGGAATATTTCAGACTTGTTGGGTTCATAATAATATAATATTTTTCTAACCACATAGATAGTGTGTGAATATTTAAGTACTTGTAATATTTATCTATAAATAATGGGTTTTCACTAGAATAGAGACCCCCATGAACATTAACCCTAGTTTTTAATGCATATCCATTTCTTTATTTTCTTTCATTTGTTTTGTTGTATAGCTCTTGTGATGGTACACTAATCCATAAGTGGTTGAGCAAGAAGATTGTCCCAATACTCTATAAATTAATTCCTCATTTTAATAGTTCAATATTTTATGTTAATCTCTATATTTTTTTAAACTATATAGACATTAGGGGATTTAATCATTTATTTTATTTTGAATATATCTTCCCATTGTAATTGGATCACACACATAATTTACCTAGGTTCTATCCATTAATTTTGATCATGAAATTGGATTTACTTAAGAGAAATTAGATATCTATAATTACTAGGTTAGGGAGATTAGATATTTTAGTTATTTTTTTAGCCCTCCAGTTAAATTTAAGATTCCATGTGATGGTAATCAAGAAATATCTAACTTGATTAGAAAGAAAAGTTGAGTGTATAAATATGAATAATGATTTAATAGATAATATAAGGGGATGATACAAGGTTATTTGAAAACCTTAAAAGTTGAATTTAGAAACAATACTTTTTAATTACATTAATATATACATCGATCAAACCCACAAAACAGAGAAACACTCCTATAGCATTTTCCTCTCTTGAGAGAAATCCGAGTCCACTATTAATACATTTTCTTAGGTTCAACATTTTTTTGTTGAGAACCCTATGATAGGTTTTCCATCACTTTTCATCGGTATGATGGAATAATATGAGTATGCAATATGTTGGATTTCAATATGTTGCTAAATCAGATATGATCGATTGCCATGGTGGATTAGTTAGCACATGGTGATATGAAGTGCGGGGAGTCACGGTGGCCATTTTAATGCATGATGTCTAAGGTGCTTGTGTGTCGTGTTTATTTTATTACTCATTCATACATATATATGGTAGAATATACTAGGGGAACTTAGTGGGACCCTACTAAGATGTATTTCCAACAACCTATATAGCCACCTTGGTTCATATGCTAACGTTATTTCTATATTTTAGGTCAAATCATGGGACTTTCATGGGATCAGGTTTGTATATCAAAATGGGTTTGATTGAAATGTTGTGTGGGGACCAGGGAAAGAAATATGTCTAGTGTGAATACACTATATTTTTGTTTTATTTTGTATATGAGGTCAACCCATTGGGAGACCAGTTGGGATGTTTGATTTCATGATAGAATTTACATTTTGATATAACATTATATTGGTTTTATTATTCATAATCAAATGATTATATGATTGAATTTTATTTATTTTTAAATTGTTGTATGAACCTTGTTTGAGGGAATTATCTCTCCTTTTTATGGATTAGTCCCTCATTTCTATTGGGCATCCTCTGGTGTATATGGAAGCATGATTGAGGCCATCTGGAGACCTCATCCTAAGCAATGATAAGTGTCCCAGGGTGGGTTTTTAAAAAGTGGTATAAGATCTTACATTGAATAACTTTTTTAGGATATGGTATAAAGGTGGTCTAATAATGTGTCAAACTTTATTACAAACCTCATATTGGTGATTTTTGAACACCTTTTAGATAGTAAGTCCTGGTTATCGGGTGTATGAGATTTTTGTTATTTGTTTTTACTGTTATGGAAGAGGTGTTTTTTTGAATATAATGGGTTTCTTGGAGATGTTATCAATGATTTTGTGTATTTTCCCATTATAAAGATTCATGTATCCATGTATCATGGTTAGAAACATATGAATCACATTATATATGAAATATTGTGTCTGATTGGTTTTTTTAAAGATAAAGTTCATTTTTTTTAAAGTTTCAAAAATAACTTATATAGTTCTTTCTTGTATAAATTAATGGTGTAATTATACTCAAGTAAACCATATACAGTTTCTTATGATGGTAGTTCATGTCGACCCTAATACAGGATTTTCTCAAGTGATCAAATTTTATTCCCTTTATAAAAGGATTTAAAGAGACCCTTGGTGGTTCGGTATAGTTATTTGATGATTTATGAATTTTTTGAGGGAGGATGTGAGTTTCCTTAGTGATATAGAGCCCTAGTGGGTTGAAAAGGGGTTAGGTTTCTTATAAGTCTCAATAAAAACTTATTTGGTTTTTCCGTATAGTTTCTCAGCGAAATTCTACTAAACTGAATCAAGTAGTTGAGAAAAGGAATGTAAAATACCTAGGGTTTAGAAGTAAATAACTTGGATCATTTTTGGTATAAAGGATAGTTTTTATAGGGTGGGATTGGTTGGAATAATAAAACTATAGTTATTGGGATGCACTTTTGAGTATTTTAGTGGGAGCATGGGTAGATTCTTATGGATTCAAAATTACACATATGTAGTGGGTGTTAATATGATTATCCTTGGAATGAGTAAGATGAATTGGGATATTGGAAGTGACTGACATGTGTATGGGTTATGGATAGTGGGTTATATATGTGAGCCTAATTTAGAAGGGATGTTACTCATGGGATCATGAGTCAAAATGTTTAATTGGGTTTCACAATAAGCATGAATCTATTGGTTTTAGTTGAGATCAAGTTGGGTAGTGGGTAAGAACCTATGAGTGGGTTATTAGTTGATAACTCTTCCTTTAGGAGGAGTGTGAGAATTGGTGAGACTTTTTGATATAAATATCAGTGTGAGTGAACATTCAAATTAGGTACACATAGTGCTGGTTTATTTTGATATTTTAGAATAGCCTATGAGTGGGTCTATTAGAAATTTTGTTGGGTTGTGTATTAACCCAATACATGTTTTAGTGATAATAAGGTTGTGGATTCATTTTAGGTTCAATATTAAGGTGAGGTATCCAGAGTTGTTTTGAGATGACTATGGGTATGATAGCCTGGAGTTTTGTTCCTTGATAGGGGTATTGTTAATGGTTTTTTGGGACCCATTAGGTTTTGACATTCAAAGAGAAGTGTAATGGAAGCCATGTGGTGGAGATCACACCATTGGTTATTAGATGATGTGATCCACATTGAAAGTGGATTTTCGATTATTGGGGATGATGTTCCTGGTGGGTTGAGAATGGGAAGCTTGGTGTTCATATTGGTGATTGGGTGAGGGAAATATGGTCACATTAAATCATTATTTATGGTAACATACATAGAAAGTACAGCAGAGTTTGGTGTTTGGGTTCAGTGGGAGATGCTAATGATACTCTTATAATGGGGAGAGCCATATCAGTCATGGGTGAATGACCCACACATTGGAAGGGCCATGGGTGTAAGAATATTGTTCAGTGGATAGTAAATATGACATCATGATACTAGTGTGTGGTTATATTCACTGATATATGGTTCCTTGGGTAATAACACAATTTAATATTAGACTGAGTTTCAGATGGATTCATTACATTATCATCGATCTTGGGGTACTTTCAATGTGATTTTAGGGTGATTCATGGGGTGATCCATGATTCATGACATGTTTAAGGAGTGAATTTCAATTTTTAATGTGATTAAGGGGATGAATCAGGATTTTTTACATGGTTAATGAAGTTAATTATGGTTTGTGAGATGATATAAGGGATGAATCATGGTCCATCGATTGGTTCAAGGGTTGAAATTCATCCATCGCATGATTCGTGGATGAATCACATAACAAAACGAAATGATGATGCATTATGGGACAAATAAAAACTTATGAAGTCTAGGGAATTGGTTTTGTGGATCATGGGTATGAGAAGGACCCAGTGTGTGGGGTCCATTGGTAAAAATACCAAGTTTGGGGTGGGTGGTTCTTTAGGGACTTATTGGCGGGTGTGGCTGAGCATTTTTTGGAAAATTCATCTAGAGGAGATCTGACAGGTGATTTCTCATGGAGTTGGATATGGTGAGATAGGTACCACACCATATATATCATTAAAGATATGTTTGAGGTGGTCCATGAATTGGACTGTGACTTTTTTAATTAAATCTAGTGGATTTAGGCCTACTGTTTGGATTTTCATAGTAGAAACACATTTGGAATTAATATAGTGAACATGAATAGTTATCTATGTTTTGATAAATGATATAGGTTAGGATAAAAGGTTTGAGTAATACCACTATATCATGAGGGTGATAAGTGTTTTAGTGTGGAGTCTATAACACCCAATGGATTTTCAGATCATTATGTTTTTTAGGAATTTGAAATTTTCATCTTGTGGATGGTTTATTTTGAGAATTGATACTTTGACCAAGGTTATAAGGATTTAAGCTTCCATATAATGTGCTAATAAGTGAGGTTTAAAATTCATTGTATGACCAAATAGTTTGAGAGAACCCTATAGGAATGATGGAAGGTCGGGCTACTTTAATAAAGTAGGTGTAGTACATTTATTTCCTGAAGAATGGATTTAAAACATGAAAATTAGGGAAAGAGGGAGTGTCTATCTATCTCTAATAGTTCACAATGTGAACCAACAGTTCATAACATGAAAGGGGAATGGTTTTTTAAAACAAATATGGGCTTAATATTTTTTGTTTCTTGGAAGATGTGTGCACAAGAGGGTTCAAATGGCTAGACCTCTCCTTCCAGATATTTCCCATTTAAGGTGATGGTTTTTAAAATATTTTGGTATATATTTTAAAAATGTTCATCACTCTAATTTCCATTGGTTTTATTTCTATTATCTATCCCAAACATCATTCTTATTTGGGTTCAGTTTTGGTGCTGATTCCACTAGATCATGGTGAAATCGGTCAAAATCAAAGGGGATTCTTGGTGTGATGGCTAAAGAAGGACCCAAGGTAATTTTTGTGATTTTTTAATCATCATTTATGTTAGTGTAATCCACAGCCCTATGTTTTAGGGTTTTTGAAAAAATCAAACAAAATTGATGGTTAATTGGGTGTTAGATGATAGGGAGTTTGGTTGTGGTGTTGTTGTGGGTGTGCCATGGACCTTCTGTAGAAGGTTGGTAATGGTTTCAGTGTTACATAGGTGCTTGATGAGTTTTTTGGTCATTATTTTTCTTTGTATTAATTTAAATAATTAATTATAATATATTATAATTATTTATTATTTTCATATGATGTGAGATATGAGATCAGATAGTCATATGATCTAGGTTGAAGTAGGGATGGGCTTAGATGAGGCATTGTGAAGCTCGAAGAGTATGATGTCTCCTTTTTCTAGGTAATTTCTCCCTTTATTATATTCGCATACCTATTTTTTCATTATTTCCTATTTCATGTGTGTTTCTTGGGAATGGATAGAATGAATAGCAATCGGGGATGGTTGAGGGAAAGATATAGGATGTAGTTTGTTCTACTATGCTCGAGTTAAATTCTCTTTAGTAATTAGGTAAGTTAAAATCACCCAAAAGTTGTGTTTTTAAGGGGAAAGAGTGAATATGTTTTCAGATAAGATACCTTATATGGTATCAGTATGTGATATGGGATGTGGGTAGCCTAGGATGGTTTACTAGGTATAGATGACCATGTGTGAAAGGACTTAGGACTTTGGATGATGGATTGGATGGTCATGCATCTTGTGCATGATTGGGAAAACCCTCTTGAGTTTAAAGAAGAATCTTGGTGAAAAATTGTTAGTAGGATGAGTCCTATGGGGCTATATGAGCTGCAATGGAGATGGGTTTCATCTTGGATATGTGTTGAGAGATATCCCTTATGAGATACAATACGGGACCCATGTGTTGGTCATAGGAATTGTTCGGGACTTAGAACTGAGTTATACAAGGGGTTAGAGTAGTATGACATGGGATGGTCCCAGTGCAATTGGACCCAGAGTGATAAGAGACACTGAAAATTTTGTACTTGACCTTAGGATCTGCTTGAAAATTCTTGATGGACCTCCCCATTGTCTACGGGGTTGGGTCAGTGTCCTTGTGAATTTGGGAAAAAATCCATCAAGGTTCTATATGAGTTTTTTTTAGGTTATTGTGTTTGTTCACAAATCCAGATGATCATGAATCAGTATGGTTGGTGTTGTCGAAGTAAATATTTAAGGTGGAACAATTCCCTAGTGTTTTCTAAATTTTTGGAATTTAAAATCAAGAGTTTTTTTTGGAAAAGGAAGTTTTTCTATAAAGTAATCTATGAAGTAAAATACACAAAATTAGAAACACAGGTCGTGGATCACTAAAGAGGTACATGGAATGGCCAAGGAAAATTGCAATGAAAGATTTTTTCATAGTAGTGCTATGCGGACTCCAAAGCGCGCTATATAGACCGCGTAGGGAAAAATAGTTTCTGGAAGGCTCGTAGTTTGTGGTAGGACTACATTTTGTGGGATGATTTTTGTTTGTAGATTGAGGTAGTGATTTGGACTACCGCAAATGGAATATTCATTCACAAAAGACATCAGTCGTTGCAAGGGATTAAGGTGTTATGCAGACCACAAAGCACAATATGCAGTAAGGGTTTTACCACATCAAAATTTTGGGTAATTTGGATTTGCATGTTTTTAAGATATATTTGCCTATAGAAATATCCCTAATCATATCATTAGGAAGAGAGAATTTCATTGCATAAGATCATCATTGTGGGAAGGATTTTGGTATTTCTGAAGTAGTTCTTGAAGGGGGATTCAGTGATAGAGAATAGGTTAGTAAGGGAGGATTCCACAAAGGATATGAATTTTTTGAATCCAATTTGCATAAAGGGTTTTGAGGATCACTATTGATTGCAAAGGAAAAAAGTATTTTTCATTTAATCATGCGTCTATGAAGTGAAGGAATTCCACAAAGAATGATTATTTCATAGAAGTTGTTTGAGAGACACTATAGTCTACAAAGGAGAACCTATCCATGAAGTAGGGGTGATCTGTGAAGCAAGAGTTTTATATAGACAACTCACATCACAAGATTCAATACATTTCATGGATAATTCAATTCAGATCATATAGTACATATTAAAGTTATACAAGGGACTAAAAATAGTGCGCAAAATAAATTTCTGCAAACTAACAGTTCGTATAAATGTGTATTTCATCTATAAGGTGAGAATAGGAATTTATGGAACACTTACATGTGAAAATATTTTGAGGATCTCACACAAGGTTAAAAATTCTAGGATTACTCATTTAATAGTATCATTTTCATATTTTAATTCTTAAGAAGAATAAAAAGAAGATAGATAATATGCACTATCAGACTATATTTTCAGAAGGATTTTATTCACAACTACATTCAGAGCATTGAAAGTAAGACTTGGAATATCTTGAAGATATTTCCAAAGTAGTGATTATTTTTGTATCTATAGTAAAAATAATTCCATTCTAGTTGATTGGAAATTGGAAGTGTTTTATCTAGGTGTTCTCATAAAAAGTGAGGGGAATCCTAGAAATAACATAAATATAGAATCTAACTACAGTTGATGATGCATTCATGAGTGATAATTAAGGGACCTACAAGTCCATAAATGTTGTGTGGATTCATTTCATACTAGAGATAAAGGGAAGAGGAATAAGGTGATCTTTTTAATGAGTAGTGATCTAGAGAATGAGACTTAGGGAGTGACTATTGAAAAAGTAGTGTGTTCGACCTAAACATTTAAAAGGTAGTGATCCTTGGAATAGAAGTGATCTAGAATAAATCATGTATTGGTAACAAGCCTTATTTTATTTGGTATATCCACACATTTCTATTGTATTCTCCTTGTATGTAGCCTAGTGAGGGTGAACTAAGTAAAAATCTATGTTTTTGTGGTCTTTCATTCCTACTTTACATTTTATGAATCATCATTAGATAAAGTTATAAAGGATAAGATAAATATAAGAACTAAATAGAAAAATGTTACCCTTATAATAGAGAGGTAAATATCCATTGGGTTAGGAAGAATTTTCAAAAAAAACCAAACCCTGATCCACCCCCCCCCCCCCTCTTAGGGTATCTTTTCCCATTTTGGACCAAACAATTTGTATCAGATCATTGGTTTATTTTATCATGTTTATTATTATGAATTGGTTCAGTAGATTGTTGAAACTAAAAGAGTTATCTTATATCATTGTTCCATAAAGAACATAGAACCTCAAAGAAGAATCAAAATATTGGTGGTATTCCTCAATATGGAAGTTTCTATGGAAAGAGTGTGATTCACTTAAAGGAAGTCAATAGTATACTGGATAATGGTTTGGATAAATCATAAAATTAAAATATTTACTCATTTAATAATGTTTAGGGAATGATAAAATAACCTAATATTCAAACGATGCTAGTACTATTGATGATGAAGAAATTTCAACAAGACCAAAAGTATAATTTTTCCATGAAATTTTTTTTTCAGAAATTGGATGATGAAATTAAATCTAAATATACCTGTATCCAAGTGAAATAAGTTTATTTCAATAAGCTAAGAGGATTAAATAATATTTTTGTTATATTTGTCACATATCTAAGAGTGAATAATGAATTCCAATCTTAATAACAACAAAAACTGAAACATGATGAAATGGGAAAGAATATAGACTCAGATAAAATTTAGAATTTGAAATCTTGAAATGATGATCTTTCTACACAGCTATTTGAACTAGTTCAAGAGAAGAAAATGCTACAATAGGAGAATGCTTGCTGTAATTATTTTTTTTCTCAGATGAATTATAAAATAATGGAGAAATCTGACTTGATAGTTAATCACTCCCATGAATTGTAAGATGAGAAGACTTGATGGAATAATCATAAGAGAGAAATTAATAATCAACATGAATTAAGGGGTAAAAAGATTCAAAAATTATAATAAAAGATATAATCAGTCAATAAAAAAGTGGATCAATATAATGCCAAAGGAAATCCTAAATTGAAGTATTATTTGCACTTAATATTTGATTATCCTTTGGTAGGTGATAATTAAATGGAATGAAAATATTCTACTTTAGAGGAGAAACATGAATGGATTGTCTCATCAAAAAGGACATTAGGTTTGGGAAAAATTTTATTAGATATGATGAACCCTCTCCCATGAAAGATAGGAAGAGATATGTGAATAGTTCTAGAAATAGGAAAAATCATTTAGGCACTAAATATAGACCTAAAAAGTATTTTATAGGAATATATGACAACATGTGATACTTATGTGGGATGCATGGTTATACATCAAGTTTTTTATTAAGGATTTGGAATATATTTCATGTTATGAAGATATAAATAATTATAAATGTTAGAATAAAACGAAAAGTCTTCAAAAATCTGAAATAAGTGCCTCTCAGAAGAAGTTAGACATAAAATGATACTACTATAGAAGACTGGAACACACCACGAGTATGTGTCAATAATCCCATGAGATCAATGTCAGAAGAAGAATTGTATTTGTATCAATGTCTCAACTGATAAATAATGACACAAGGTATGTATTTAATGGAATATGTTTTATATGTACTAAACATGGTCATTTATCAAGACATTGTAGTTTTAAGAAAAAAGAGAAGTAAAAGGAACCCAGAAGGAGATCCTTAAATCTGGCAGTGTATAAAAAATATTATATTAGAAGACAACATGATAAGTTTAAAAATAGGTTTAAACCCTTAGGGAAATCAGAAGGATATAAAATTTTGTATCAATCACCTCATCTATTAATATCATATAATATCTCTGATAAATAATGTGATCACACCTAGAAGAAAAAGGGAGGAGATGCTCTATTGTGAGCACGAAGAATGTACATTTAGTGGAGGAATCACCACCATCAAGAAATTGTGTGGTGACTTAGATAACTCATAAAATAAAATAAAATAAATAATTCCTTGAAAATACCACATTCCATGCCACATGGAGAGAAGTGAAGGAAAAATAAATATCCCTTCAATGGAAAAATAATAAAGAATAGGCAACCAGTGGAAAGATTGCTGCTCAAAGAAAGAGTCATGAAAATTGGAATATTTTGGGAGCATCAAAGAATTGAATTTCTAATAATGGGTATAAGAACTAAATTGGGAAAAAGACCAAGCCTATAAAACATAAATATCATAATAAGACTAAGCATGTGGGTAAATAATGTTTAGTCATCTTTCTAGAATAGTTGATGTTGGCTGGACTGTTTTAATAAGAACAAAAATAGTATAGTTCTTTTCAAGAAATTATCAAAGTCTTGATCCATTAGGATCAACCAAAATACTCTTCTTGAGGATTCTAGAGGTTTCCCTCTCCCTTTGTGTTTAAATAATTTTAAATAATTTTAATGTGATTCAAGTTGTGGGGGAGATAAAATACAAGTAGAATATGTATCAAATATGCAAAGTGGTGATGTGATGTGGTCCATAATTTCAACTAATTCAAATCAGTTACTATAGCTAAAGAAGAAATTTATAAAATTTACTTGAAATTATTTAAAAATCTATGACTGGTTGATATGTATCTATGTAGTTGACTGCAATGGATATTGATGGTGTTATTAACCTTATCTCTTATTTCCTACATCTAGTTTTGACTCAATGGGCTTAGTAGTTTTTTTATGACTCGTTACTAAGGGCAAAGATCACCCACAGAAAATATTATTGAAGGATGATACAACTAGAAGATGATATTAATATGGTGATGTTTCTCAAACCTGAAATGCATTTAAAGAATTAATGGTAGAAAATAATAATTTTTAGGGTCAACAGTGTAACGCCCCGTCCCTAGTTACCCAGTTTCGGTGCATTATTTTAATACATTGGCCTGATTACAAGGAATAATGTCCTGAAAGACCGATCAATTTAGTAGTCTTGGAAAATATATTACATACATGAAGTTCAAAATTACAACTTGAAAAGAAAAAACAGTAATTTTTTCCATTAGAAATGTCCAAACCTCCTAGATTATGCATGCAAGTCACTCATAACTAACTTCTTTATATCCTGTGAAAATAAAACATAATAAAGGGGTGAGCTCAGATTCTCAGTAAGGGTAAATAATTTAGCAGAAGCTATAAACTTTTAAGGAAAGATGTGTAACAAAAACAAAATCCTTTCAAACATAAACTTGAAAATAATATGGAAAAAATAAATCAAAAATTACCTTATAAACATGCACATGGATATTCTACTAGTTGAATAATCACAAGAAATAAATAATTTCATAATGATGGAATTCATAATGCCAAAAATTATGAAACATCTTGTCAAGGCCTCGTCCAAGAATTCTAAAAATGATTTAGGCATTGGCCCAAACCATATATCAAATTTGGAAAGGCCTCAGCCAATTCCACATCTAATTGTCTAATGAGACCTACTGATGCATCGAGGATCTATAGCGGGCTCCACCCGTCACTTAATAAGTCCAATGCATTCTTCATATGAAAATGTTTAAACATAACATAAACATTAGTATTAAAACTAGCATATGAAATGTCAATACTTTATCCATAAACCATGAATGGTATAAAAATAACACATCCACAATCAAACATATCACAAAACCTTCAATACGGTATGGAATATTTGTATCATAATAAATCAACTTCAAACATGTTTAAAATCCATCAATGTATGTTGACATAGATGAAAATGATTTGTAAAACTCTTTGAGATAAATATCACTTTTTCATCAAAACATTTAAAGGTCACGCAATTTAAAAAGGAAAACATTTAAATACATTTTTGAATCAAATATTCCCATACCACTTTGAAACTTTTTGAAGGAATTAACATTAAAAACAATCATTTCCATATAGATAAATCATTAAAACCCATTTTGAAAACATGGACATTAATGAGAATGATTTAGAAGAATTAATATTTAAAACATTTAAAATGATGTTTTAGTAAAAATATTCCCTTAAAATAATCCATTTGAAAACTATTTCATGAAACATGTACATGGATAATAAATATTTCACAGTATATACTTATGTAAAAACAACCTCGGATAATAAAGAGATTGTGAAATTAACCATTACCTTGCACTTTCCTTTGGTCAGGGGTACGTTTAACCTCATGTATAATGACCATTGTATGTTATTAGATTATTCCAAAACCATATTAATATATATTATATCTTACATGATTAATTTATGTCTTTATAATACCCATTTAATAATTATATTCATGTTAAATTAACATTTTGGGTAATAATCGCTTTTTTTATCGTATGTATTTTAACTTGTTATTCTTGATCATATCATTTAGATCAAGATTTAAATACTTCCAGAATATAAACCTTGATTTATATATCATATATATTTAGAATATAAATATTTATAATAGATATATATATGAAAAGGAAAACATCATTTATGGAGATGGTAGTCTGTACGTACGCATAAACGATGTTTATGTTTTCATATCCTATTGAACGGAAGTAAGTGAATAAGATATATGTAAGTAAATAAATACATAAATACATACATATATATATATATCTAGTATCATTATTATTTCATATATTACATACTTATTAGTAATATATATTTTTATAATCGTCGATGAATGGTGAATCTGTAAATGAATTTCATCGCGTCATGGAGACGGTAATCTGTACGTATGCACGAGTGAGAATATAATTTCCTTAAAGAGTGGAATTGAATGGTATATAAATTTTACAGAGACATTATCATGTTATTTTAAATATTTATATATATATTACTCATCATTATATCCATCCAAATAACATAGTGTTGAATAACAAATTACACCACTGCGTAGAGACGGTAAGTCGTACGTACACACGCATGGTGACAATATCAATCCTAGGATGGATAGAATAATGAATATGGTTGTGTCATATTTATAATAAAATTACAATATATATAAGGTACTGGAGTTATTATTTTGGTATGGTAATAACAAAGAAAGAGTAAGTGGAAGAAGAAAAGAACTTGAAAGAGGGTGGTGAAATCATTACCTCTTCTTCGGGTTCTTCCTTTTGATTTGATCAAAAGGGATCCTTAGGTTGGATTTATGACCAAATTAAGGCCTTTAAGATGATGTTAGGATAGTTGGTAGGATATTTGGGCTGGGATTGGTCGAGCCAAATGGCTTTGGAGGTGTGAATTAGAGGGAATGAGAAGTGCCCTTTTATAAGAGGGGTGAGGGGCACCTTAGGAAAAGATTGAAATATTATTTTATAATAAAATAATATTTGGTTTCTAATGGATCCAAAAGGAGAAGGTGGTGGTGGGTCTAAAACCACTAAAACAATAGGTTTTAGACAGGTTCGGGTCACTATATTAACCTTATCTTTTAGATTTAACTCTTAGTTAAATAGTTTGACATTTACCACGTCTCTTCATATTTTTATATTATATGGTTAATAAACATACTATAAACTTCCAATAAAACCCCAAGTGGTTCATTAATGAAATATATAATAGTATTTAAGCCCTTTTTTCGAACCTTAGAGTTTTAGTAATATTATATAATTTAATAATAAAATATTTGTTTTAAAAACTCATTTATGTCAATTTTGACACTATTAGGTATTTTGTTTTTGTGAAAGTCATAACAACCTTATAACTTTGAAAACAATTTATCTAATCAACCCTAACATGTCATTTTAACCAATAAAATTTGTTTAATTCATCAGAAGTATGAATTTATATTTATTTTTATATTTATAATATCAATTATTTTAATCTTTCATTAATAAGGAAATTACTACATCATCATTGTGTCAAAAATAAATTTAAATATTTAATGTCTAACAATAATAAATAAAATACCATTATGTAAGAAATAATTTTATATTTCAAATTAATATTTATATTCTAATTTATCTTATGTATAACCCCATATTAAAAATGTTTTAGTTAATAAACATTGAATTTTAACACTTTAAACTTTTCTTTAAATAAAATATAATAAATGCCCTAATCAAATCCAAGTGGACCTAAAGGATAATATTTTTGTTCTAAGGTTGATTTTTTTCGAAATATACTTATCCAATAGAATTAGGACATGTGTTAGGGTAATTATAATATCGATTTTTACCCTTGATTACCCTATTTACTTTTAACTGTGGTAAATAAAAGTCAATAGTTACTATTAACCAAAAATTATTTTCATCTTATTGAACCACATTTTACCTACTGAGGTTAACCGTGTCTCTCAAATTTTTGAAATTCAACTCACAGAAGTGGTAAAATTAAGTTTTATGAAAATTTTCAAATTCTCCTAAAAGGTGGGTAAAAGACGGTAAAATGTCAATAAACTTTTTATATATCTAAACTTATTATAAAATGACTCCAATGAATTACATTGAAATTATACAGGTATTATCTATCTATTCTGACCTAAAAAAATTTAAATAAAATAAATAATTATTTAAATGAAAAGTCGGTTTTAACCATTAACGCAGTGGTTTTCACTATTCATCAAAAATTGAAAGTCTTCAGAAACATACAAAAAAATCACCCTAAGAAAATTTTTATATTCACAATTTAAAAATGATGTCTATTTTACAAAATTAAAAACATGTAAATTTAATTTATTAATTCAAAATTAATTCCCATTGTCAAAACCAAAAAGCATATTTTAAAGAAATAATATCTACCAAAAGATTGACACTTATTTATGTCCTATTTCAATGTGAAATTACATCCAATGACCAAAATTGGATTAAATGGTAAAAATATAATCTAATTATACTTCCAAATCATTCAATTTTATAGTTTAACACTATAAATTTTTTTGATTAAAAATGTATTTTTCAGTTAAAATTTAGTATTTTTCATTATTCACACGAATATGAAAGTTATCAGAAAAACACCAAAAAATAATAAAAACTAAATTTTATGTCCCGATTATAAAGAAGATGTTTATTTTGTAAAATTTAATATTTAAAAGTTTCAAAGATTGGATTTAAAAAGGTTTCTCCATTAAAAGGTGGTAAAATTTCATTTTAAAAAATATACTTCGTTTATCTGAAAAAATGAATTTGTTCTTATATTATGTCTAAGAAACTCATAAAATGGATTCTAAAACTATAAGTATTATATAAAATTTAAAATTAAGTTAATATTATTCATAACCACTTTTTAACGGCTAGTTTGGAAAGTCGTGGTGCGCTTGAACTCAGTGTTGCATGTAGTGCAAGTTATTGAATTACATTAAAGAAAAAACGTACTACGAAATCTTAGGGTGTTAAATTCTCCCCTCCTTTAATAAATTTCATCCTTGCAATTTGAGATTTTTCTTCAAAAATAAAAGGTTAAGAATAAAAAAATACCTTTGTGGAGAACCCACATCAGAAATTGGGTTAATATAATTTAGTCTTAATAATAGGGAAAAGGAAATGAAAAAGCCACAACCAAATTATGATCTCGATTAGAAGAACATTGGTGGAAATTATAGACACATAATTGTAGTGAAAATGTAAATATTTATTGGGATTTATTGAGGCCATCAATCATAAACAAGTGTAAAATTGAGGGCCTCAATGTCATCAATCTATGATGTTTTAAAATATCATCAGTTCAACAAAACATAAGGTATTAGGATAACACATTTTTGGTTTTAAGATACCTTAACTAATGTTTAAGAATTAATTTCCTCATAGAATAATGGAAAAAAATATAATTTACAAGTATAGTTCCATCCATTAACTAATTTCTACCACAAACTCATCTTTCACTATAAAAGATACTATAACATAAAAATAATCTATTTATCCTAATCGTATATGGTTCCAAAAAATGAATTTATAATTCATCTATCAGACCTTTTAAAAAAACTACATGATACAATCCAGGACATCACGTAGTCCATTGGTAGGTGATGCACCCTTGTCGCCCTTTGGATGTGAGTTCAAGTCTCGAGGCCTGGCTGGACACGACTGGTTGTCACCTGACCTCCGGGTTGTCCTTTTATAAAAAATCCCAAAAAATAATCTTAAGAAATGCTTTTACCTTAACAATAGAATCCAATGTCAAACTTAATCCATTCCAACCTTTAGACTTATCCAAAATACTTCATTCCAAACTCAAATTCCAAAATTTATAAAGATCTAAAACACAATGAATATCCTTTTTTCCACATAATAACATGTGAATACCAGCATCATGTATTCTTTTAAAAGATGGTAACACACTGAATTTCCATAAAACCTTATTGATTATATTCATTCTCTCTTATTACTTATATAATACTAGATATATTCTTTATATCCAAAAATTTTGAATACTCAAACAATGATAAAATAAACAAACCATTAATTTGTTCCAAGATAGTCAAGAATATCCAATATAATTTATCCAAATATACCATCTCTTATTCCAAAATTACTACCTCGGTATCAGGACCATATTAAGGTTTACCTTTCCTTCAACCATGTATTTTCCAAAAAATTTAACTTTTTGTTGAGTTTCTTTTTGTAAAACCATATAATTTCAAATCTTCAATGAAATAGTATTGTAGTAAAATCCTTATTTATTTCCATAATTTATATAACTGGTATATTGATTAGGAAAAATGCATCTGTAAGGGGCTCTCAACCTAGGGTTTCCTCTCTCTCGATGCGGCCAGCTCCTCTGCTGCGGAAGGCGCGATGACTCCTTCTCATGCTCGGTGGGTTGGTGGTGGACCTCCGATGCGAGGCGCTGCGTGGTTATCTCCGGTGGTGGAGATGCTCTCGGGCTTCGGTGGTTGTTGGTTTTGGTCTGCGGGTGTAAGACCTTTCATGTTGATGACACACTCTCCGGAGCACTCTTGGATGAGATCTCGACAGTTTTCTGGTGACCGGTGGTGTTTTTACTCGCGTTCAAGGGTCGCGCTCTTGCGTCGGTGGTTTGGGCTCTATCCCTTCTCAGGTGAGTTCGATGGGGTTTTCATTGTCCCTATTGCAGTTGGTTTGTCTGGTGGTGGTGGGATCTTCATATCCATGGATGTTTTTCTTTTCATCGTTGATGGTTCCAACGTTTGGTTGTTGTTGGTTGCTTTAAGGGATGTAATCTTTGAGTTTTTGGTTTCTTTCACCAGATTTTCATGGAAATATTTTGATGCTTTTTGCGATGCGCCGAGGGTTTCTACGTCATTGAAATCAGTGACGAGGGTTTCTACCTAGTTGAATTCGGTGAAGGGGTCTTGGTTCACTGGTGAAGGGATGGCGACGGTGGTTGTCGGTGAGTGGTCTCGTCGGCGTGGCCGTGGCGGCGCGTTTGGCGATGTCCGATGAGGTGTGTGGACTGAGGTGATCACGTGATTTGACAAAGCCCTAGGCGGTGCGTGGCTCGAGGTGTTGAAGGTGGTGTTTTTTAAGAATTTTGAAGTATTTCGTTTGAATTTTGAATTTCCTGATGTGGTGATGTGTATTTGAAGTGTTTTGGGTACCGGCAACCCCTAAACCGGTTTCAGGGGAACCTGCTACCCTCAAACCGTCCATTAGAAAATCAAAATATGATTTGCAGGCATATAACTGGTATATCATTGATACAACACTGAAATGAAATAATATTTTAACAACAACATAAGAAAACTATTCATTCCTCTTCATTTTTGGTAGTATCATAACTTCATTATTATCCAATAGCATCATTTAGGGTATACTCTGATGATTTGGGCATTGATTCGCGCAGTGACCCAACTCCTTATAGATGAATCATTGTACACATGAAACCTTTTTCTTATCTTTGTAATCACGTACTTGGATTCCTTTTTCTCTAAACTCATAAAAAACTCTCATTCCTTTCAAGCATTTACCAAGGTGATTCTTTCAACAATTATCAAATATGGGAAAATTCTTCTTCTCCTTCTTCCCTTTATCTGTCTTTCTCTCTACCATCCTTTTCTTCTCCGGCTCCCCTTCAAATCCATAGAAGTCAAAGAATTATTTACTTATCTTATTAACACATGATACTATTTCTTAATATGTTGAGAATACGTGGGATATTATTTCCCTTCTAAATTTTGTCATAATACTATGAAAGATATGATCCTTCTTACTCTTTGGATCATACGTATTGTTGGAGTTCTTATTCCTTCTACCGGGCACCATTTCTAAACAATGGCATACACTAGGTCAGTTTATGAATCAAAATTCCTAATTCCAAACTTGTAAAATACCTAATGTAAATTGAACAGTTTATGTATATAATCCATAATCATAAAAATGTTTTCTTTGAGGAAGTATTTAATCTTAAATCCTTCATAATGGTTTGTAAAGAAATTTTGAATTATCCTAAGCATATCCCCTGGGAGTGTCATAACCAAGAGTGAAACAAAACCTATTGTCATGTACCAGGATACCATAGGTTAAACCCGAAACTCCTTGTTGAAGTTTTCACTCCTAGGTACATCTATTCCAGATCCGCCTCTACCTGTTCGTATCCAAACAGGGATGTATTGTTGGAAAATACACAAAATCTCTACATTACCAAAATTTTAGTATTTTTTTCTATGCTAATACCCAAAGTCTATCTTAGGGTAATGTTCTCTAATCAGAGTTTATCTAAATATAGTTTCCAAGGTTTTTACTAAACTTCCTTTGATACCAACTGTAACACCCCGACCCCAGTTACCCAGATTTGGTGTATTATTTTAATACATTTGAATGATTACATGAATCAAGTCCCGAACGACCGATCAGTTTAGTAATCTTGGGAAATAGATTACATACATGAAGTTCAACATTACAACTTGAAAAGAAAAACAATATAAATATATTCCATTAGAAATGTACAAGCCTCCTAGACTATTCCTACAAGTCACTCATAACTAACTTCTTCATATCCTGGGAAAATAAAACATAAGAAAGAGGTGAGCTAAGATGCTCAGTAAGTGTAAATTATTTAGCAGAAGCTGTAAACTTTTAAGGCAAGATGTGTAATAAAAACAATAGCCTTTCAAACATAAACTTGAACATAATATGGAAAAAATAAATCAAACATTAACATATAAACATGAACATGGATATTCTTTTAGTCGAATAATCACATGTAATAACTAATTTCATAATGAGATAATGATTGATGTCGGACATTCGTAAATATCTTTTCAAGGTCTCAGCCAAGATGTCTAAAAATGATTTAGGCCTCAGCCAAAACCATATATCAAATTGGGAAATGTATCGGCCAATTCCACATCTAATTGTCTCATGAGACCTACCGATGCATCGAGGAGCTATAGCAGACTCCACCCGTCACTTACTAAGTTCAATGCATTATTCATATGAAAAGGTTTAATCATAACATACACATTCGTATTAAAACTAGCATACTAAATGTCAATACTTTATCCATAAACTATGAATGGTATAAAAATAACACATCCATAGTCAAACATATCACAAAACATTCAATAAAATATGGAAGATTTGTATTATAATAAATCAACTCCAAACAAGTTTAAAATCCATCAAAGGATGTTGAAAAAGATGAAAATGATTTGTAAAACTCTTTGAGAGAAATATCCCTTTTTTCATGAAAACATTTAAACGTCACACAATTTTGAAAGGAATATATTTGAAGACATTTTTTAATCAAAGTGTCCCATACCACTTTGAAACTTTTGAAAGGAATTAACATTTTAAAAACATTCATGTCTATATAGATAAATCCTTAAAAACCATTTTAAAAACATGGACATTAATGAGAATGATTTAGAAGAATAAATATTTAAAACATATAAAATGATGTTTTAGTAAAAAAATTCCCTTAAAAGAATCACTTTGAAAACTATTTCATGAAACATGGACATGTATCATAAATATGTCCTAGTAGACACTTATGTAAAAACAACCTCGAATAATAAAGAGATTGTGAAATTAACCCTTGCATTGCACTTTCCTTGAGTAAAGGGTACGTTTAACCTCATTTATAATGAAAATTATATGATATTAGATTATAACAGTACCATATTCATATTTATTATATCATACATGATTCATTTATGACTTTATACAACCCATTTAATAATTATTTTCATGTTAAATTAAAATTTCGGGTAATAATCGCTTTCTTTATCGTTTGTATTTTAACTTGTTATTCTTGATCATATCATTTAGATCATGATTTAAATAATTCAATAATATATAAATTTATTTATATATCATATATATTTAGAATATAAATATTTATAATAGATAGATATTTTAAATGAAAAACACTGTTTATAGAGACGGTAGGTCGTGCGTATGCATAAACGGTGTTTCTATTTTCATATTGTATTGAACAAAAGTAAGTGAATAAGATATATGTAAGTATATAAATACATATATATATATATATATATATATATCTCCAGTATCATTATTATTTCATATATTACATACTTATTATTAATATATATTTTTATAATCGTCGATGAATGATGAACATGGAAATGAATCTCATCACGTCGTGGAGACGGTAATCTGTACGTATGCACGAGCGAAAATATAATTTCCTTAAATTTGTGGAAATGGATGGTATATTAATTTTACAGAGACATTATCATGTTATTTTAATTATTTATATACATATTACTCATCATTATATCCATCCAAATAACATAGTGTTGAATAACAAATTGCACCACGGCGTGGAGACGGTAATCCATACATACGCACGCATGGTGACATTATCACTCATAGGATGGATAGAATAATGAATATGGTTGTTCCATATTTATAATAACATAATAGTATATATAAGTTATTGGATTTATTATTTTGTTATGGTAATTACAAAGAAAGAGTAAGTGGAAGAAGAAAAGAACATGAAAGAGGGTGGTGAAATCATTACCTCTTCTTCGGGTTCTTCTTTACGATTTGATCAAAAGGGATCCTTAAGTTGGATTTATGACCACATTAAGGCCTCTAGGATTAATTTAGGATAGTTGGGAGAATATTTGGGCAGGTTTTGGCTGATCCAAATGGCTTTGGAGGTGTGAATTTGAGAGAAGGGGAAGCGTCCTTTTATAAGAGGGGTGCGGGGCACCTTAGGAAAATATTGAAATATTATTTTGTAATAAAATAATTTTCGGTTTCTAATGGCTCCAAAAAAAATTATTTAAATTATAAGGTGAGAATGGGTCGGAAACCACTCAACCAATAGGTTTTATATAGGTTTGTGTCACTATATTAACCTTATATTTTAGATTTAACTCTTAGTTAAATAGTTTGACATTTACCATGTCTCTTTGTATTTTTATATTATATGGTTAATAAAAATTCTATAAACTTCCAATAAAACCCCAAGTGGTTAATTAATGACATATAAAATATTATTTAATCAATTTTCCTGAACCTTAGATTTTTAGGAATATTATATAATTTAATAATATAATATTTTTTAAAAAAACTAATTAATGTCAATTTTGACACTATTGGGTATTTTGTTTTTGTGAAAGTCGTACTAACCTTATCACTTCAAAAAAAATTATCTAATCAACCCTAACTTGTAATATTAACCATGCAAATTAGTTTAATTCATAAAAATTTTGAATTTATATTTATTTTTATATTTATAATATCAATTATTTTAATCATTCATTAATAAGGAAATTACTGCATCATCATTGTGTCATAAATAAATTCAATTATATAATGTCTAAAAATTATAAATAAAATACCATTATGTATTAAATATTTTTATATTTCTAATGAATTTTTATATTCAAATTTATATTATGTATACCTCCATATTAAAAATTGTTTAGTTAATAAACTTTGAATTTTAACACTTTTAACTTTTCTTTAAATAAAATATAATAAATGACCTAATATAATCCAACTGGACCAAAAGGATCATAGTTTTGTTCTAAGGTTGATTTTGGTCTAAATATACTTATCCAATAAAATTAGGACATGTGTTAGGATAATTATAATATCATTTTTACCCTTAATTTCTCTATTTACTTTTAACCGTGGTAAATAAAAGTCAAAAGTTACTATTCACCAAAAATTATTTTCATCTTATTGAACCAAATTTTACTTACTGATGTTAACCATGTCTATTTTATTTTTTAAATTCAACTCACAGAAGTAGTAAAATTAAGTTTTATGCAAATTTTCAAATGCTCCTAGAAGGTGGGTAAAAGACGGTAAAATTTCAATAAAATTTTTATATATCTAAACTTATTATAAAATGACTCTAATGTATTACATTGAACTTATATAGGTATTATGTATCTATTTTTACCTAAAATAAATTTAAATAAAATAAATAATAATTTAAATGAAAAGTTGGTTTTAACCAATAACGCATTGTGTTTCACTATTCATCAAAAATTGAAAGTTTTCATAAACATACCAAAAATTCACCCTAAGATAATTTTGATATTCTGAATTCAAAAATGAAGTATCTTTTACCAAATTCAAAACATAAAAATTGAATTTATTAATTTAAAATTAAATCCCTTTTGTCAAAACCAAAAAGCGTATTTTTAAGAAATAATAACTACCAAAAGATTGACACTTGTTTATGCCCAATTTCAAAGTAAAATTATTTACAATGACCAAAATTTGATTAAATGGTAAAAATATAATCTAATTATAATTCTAAACCATTCAATTGAATATTTGAACACTATAAATCATTTTTACTAAAAAATTTGGTTTCAGTTAAAATTTAGTATTTTCACTATTCACCTAAATATGAAAGTTATCAGAAAAACACTAAAAATATATCAGAACTAAACTTTTATGTCCTTATCCTAAAGAAGAAGTTTATTTTTTCAGATTTTATATATAAAAGTTTCAAATATTGTATTTAAAAAAGGTTCTCCATTAAAAGGCGGTAAAATTGCATTTAAAAAAATACTTCTTTTATTTGAAAAAATGAATTTTTTCTTATATTATGTCTAAAAAACTCATAATATGGATTATAAAATTATAAGGATTATATAAAATTCAAAATTCAATTAATACTATTGATAACTGCTTTTGAATGGCTAGTTTGGTAAGTCGTGGTGCACTTGTACTCAGTGTTGCGTGTAGTGAAAGTTATTGAATTATATTGAAGAAATAATGTACTATGAAATCTTGGGGTGTTACAAACAGTGGTCCAAATAATAGGAAGAATTACATATCATGGGGGTAATTCTATATCCTAACCTCATTAAAGGTTTAAATGGTATATAAAGGATGAAATTTTATATTTTCTTACATCAATAAGAATTATTGGGGGAGAATTAGAAACATTAATTTATTTCATGATTATATATTTTTTTTTCTAATAATATGGCATTAGTTTACTATTTTTAGGATACCAATATGCTACGAGAGAAGATTTATAGTGTTTTTAATAAGTGGTCTTTCAACTTCCAATAGTATTTACACATATAAAATCATATAATAAATAGTATTAATGATTTGAATCATTTGAACATTTTAGTTTTTCATGGAAATATGGTGACAAGCATGTTATGTGATTTAGCCTCATCTAACAAGAGATTACTTTGAAGAATTGAAAATATTAATGCTATTAGAATTCAAAGTAAGTGAGTGGCCTGGATAAAATTGATGTTTATTGGCTTAAACTCTTTTTTCCTGTAAAGAGTTATTAATATGTAGGCTTATAGAATCTTTCAATGACTTGGTTCCAAGTGGTAATTTCACTTTATAAAAATATTATAATAGCATGAATATATTAAGAATAATATGAATCAGATCATGAAAAATCACTAAAAGAATCAACGTTTCAATATGATGTTGATAAATTAAATAAATAATGAACTTTCATATTTTTGAGATAGACTAGTATTATTTGGATGTCAACCTATGGGGTCTCATGGACTATGAAGAAGTATATAACCAAAGGGGATAATAATTTCCCTTTTTCTGGATTTTAGGAGATAAAATAATAATGCATTCCCCTTATGATTTTGTAGATTTTCAAAAGTCATAGGAAAAGAGATAATTGACTTAGGGGAGTAAATTTTTAAATGAAAGTATCCCCTATTGAATTTGATGATAAAGGGTGAGACTGAAGTGAAGTATATGATTAGTATTCATTATGATAATTCATGTTCTATAAATCTTAGCAAAACTTCAATCCATCACTCCAAGATAAAGCACATGGAAATAAAATTTCACTTCATCATCATGAATGTGGATAATGGGATTGAGAATTAGGAGTATGTTCCTACATAACTTCAATTTGTAGACATTCTAACAAAGGACTTTCCCAAAGAAGCATTTGAGCATCATCGACTAGCTCTTGGATTATAGTAGACTCCCCACACTTGAAAAAGTGTGGATGTGGGACCCCTATCCCCAAATTATGATGTGTTTTTTTCTAAAGCATTAATTTGTGTTATTTACCCTCTTTTAGAACAAAATAAAGTGACCTTTAGGTTCATTGACAAAGGGTAGAAATTGTGGTTGTAAAAGTGGAGAAAATTTATTAATTAAGATAGGGGAGAAGAAGATAAGGGAAGTAGTGAGGTAGGGGGAGTATTAAATTTGATGATGCTAAAGGTGATCAATCAAAGGTTATATATCAAAATAGATGAGGTTTGTAATTAAACCAATTGAGTGTTTTTGGAATGAAGTGATTCATTGATTCAATATTCATGATACTCTTATTTCTCTCACCGAGCATGGATCATGTGGGATTAGAGTGTATGTTGAGAAAATATTTGATCTATGTTTGAATTGCATGAAGCGAGTGGTTGTATAAGATGGCAGAAGCTTTAACATGGTGTTAAAATATAAAAAGATTTCAAAAAACCCAAAGGGGGTGTTATTTTGAAAACATACCTCAAGGATCCTTTTTAGTGTTTTGGGGGTGATTTTGTTTGTTGACAAAGCCATACAGCCATGAATCAGTATGGTTGGTGTTGTCAAAGAAAACATTTAAGGTGAAGTAATTTCCCAATGTTTTCCATATTTTAGGGCCTTAAAATTGGGAGTTTGTTATTTTATAAAATGAAGGTTTTATACAAAGGAGCTCATGAAGCGCAATTCGCAGACCTCAAAGTATATTTCACGGATTTTGATGAAGGTAAGAAGAACAACCAAGGAAAATTGGAAAATTAATATTTCCACGTAACAATTCAATGGAGACTGTGAAGTGTGCTACGTGGACCATGTAGAGAAAAATAGTTCATGGGAGGATCACAGTTTAATGGAGGATAAGGTTTTGTGGGAGTCTTGTTGTTTGCAGATTGATGTGGTGATTTGGGATATTTCAAAGAGATGATTCATTCATGGAAGACATCGATAGCCACAAAGTATTAAAGGATTATACGGACCTCATAGAATAGTACACAGTGAAAGATATACAGTATCGATGTTTTGGGTAATTTGGATTAGTAGGTTTTTCAGATCTATTTTTCTATATAAATACCCCTAATCGTGTCATTAGTAAGAGTGAATTTCATTAGATAATATCATCGCTTTGGGAAGAATTTTGGTAAGTCCAATGTAGTTCATGAAGGGAGGATTATATGATAGACAAGAGGATCACGATGGAGGCTTCCAAAACGGAGAAGTGTTCTGAGAAGTTAGTTCATGGAAGGGGTTTTGTGGAGCACTATAGCTCGAAAATAAAAAAGGAATTTGCAGAGTGTCCTACACCTAGGAAGTGATGGTAGTTCACAAATCAAGCTTAGTTGGCATAAGTTTTTTTCTGGACATTATTGTCTAAAAAGGAGAATATTTCCATGAAGTAGTGGAGATCTGGGAAGAAATTTTTTTCCATGGAGCACTCATTCCATGGGATGCAAGATAGTTCATAGAGGATTCAAGGAAACTCATGAAGGGCATCGAGAAGTTTTTGAATTGAGTAAAAACAGTTCATGAAAGAAATTTTTTAAAACTAATAGTTCACAGAAAAGTGTATCTTATCTATAAGGTGAAAATATGAATTCATGGAACACTTACATGTGAAAATATTTTAGGATATCATACAAGGAGATATATGCCAGGATTACCTGATGGTAAGTATCATTGTTATACCTAAATTCTAAAGAAGAAGATGAAGAAGATAGAGAATTTTCACCATTAGAATATAGTTGCAGAAGGAGTTTATTCACTGCTATATCTAGAGCAGTGAAGGAATACATGGAATATCTTGAAGATATTGACAAATTAGTCGTTATTGTTGTGTATAAAGTAAAAATAATTCCATTCTAGTTTACTATAAATTGGACGTGTTGCATCTAGTTTTTTTCACATAAGTGATGGTGCATCCAAAAATAACTGACATAGTTCTCTACCTATAGTTTAGGAATCATTATTAGTGATAATGAAGTGAATTAAAATTCCATAAAATATGTGTGGATCCTTTCCAAAGTAGTTTAGAAAAGGAAGAGGAAAAATGTGGTCCTTTACACTAATAGTGATCCAGATAATGAGACTCAGGTAGTGACCCTTGTGAAAGTAGTGATCTTACCCTAAACATTGTAAAGTAAGTGATCATGGTCATACAAGTGATCTATCCTAAACAATTATGAGTAGTAATACTTATTGTTTTTTTTCATTGGAACATTTCAATTGTAAGCTCTTTTGATGTATCCTAGTGAGGGTGAATCAAGTAAAAATATGTGTTGTGTGTGCTTGGTTTCCTACTTTACTTTCTATACATCACCATCAGATATAGTTAGACTGGATAAGATAAGTATGAGAACAAAAGAGGAAATGATGTTACACTAATAATAAATATGTCAAGATCTAGTGGCGTAGGAAAAATTTTGAAAACATCATCCATAACCTTACTCACCCCTCCCCCCTAAGGAATATAGGCCACTTTTGGACCTATCATGTAACCTCTCAAGATTCTTCATGAATTTTTTGGTGTTATTTTGATATCCTCAAAGCCTTAATGGGTGGTTCAATGTGGTTTTAACCTCTTAAATGTTTTTTAGGATGGTTCAGTGTGCTTGGACCTCACAGGATCCTATGTGGATGGGTCAGTGTAATGTAACCTCCCTAGAGTCTATGGGAATGGGTCGATGTGAATATTATGCCCTATTACTTTGAGTATTAGGTACCATGTGTGTCTTGGGATGGTGTTCATGAATATTCTCACTACTTGATTAGGATTGGGTTGAGGACCTCCCTAGGGTCTTAGTTGTGGGGTGATGTGTGGTTTGGCCGATAGACCCTATATACCTTGAGAGTTTAGGAGATGGTTTAAGATATAGACATGTGACTTTTCCTAGTGTCTACATGTATTATGTTGAGGTTTAGAATCCTCCCTACCATGATCCTTCAAGTATAGTTTATGAACAAGTATGGTGGAATAAGATAATGAGTTGATGAGTTTTATTCTCACATGGTGTTGAAGAATGTATGATTAAGTCTTGTTTTGTCCTAGTTTATACATGGTGACTTTATGTGTGGGGAGTCATTGGGGGAAAGTTAGTACATGATTTCCAAGGAACTTGTTTCTTGTTTATTTTATTACTCATTCATACACTTATATGATGTAGTATACTAGGGACACTTTATGGGACCCTACTAATATTTATTTCTCACATCCTTCATGAGAACCCTGATTCACGTGTATACCTAATGTGTATATTTCAGATTAGATGACAATACTTGTAGTTGTTTAGGTTATTTAATCATGATGGGTTTTGGAGATAGGTTTTTTGAGGCCTAGGGATGGAAGTAAATCTAGTGTAATTACAGTGTATGTTTTATTTTATTATGTATATGAGGTCAGCCTAGTGAGAGGCCAGTTGGTATGTTTGAATATATGACAACATTAAAATTTTGAAATAACATTGTGTTGTTTTGATAATGAATAATTTAATTATTTTATGATTGATGTTTTGGTTTTTTTGTGACTATGATTTGAGGGCATAGTATCCTCATTTTATGTATTAATCTTTCACCACTAGTTAGCAGTCTCTAGTATATGGGGACGCATGCTTGATGCCATGTTGATACCTCATCCCAATCACTGATGATTGTATTGGGGTGGTGTTTCATAGGTATTAATATCTTAAGTTATTCTCATTCTCTTTGATTATATTACCATACCCATATGATCATTTTATTCTCACTTATGATCCTCAATTGATAATACCTATGTTTACAGTCACCTGAAATTTTAGCTAACTCTTCTTATATTTCCATTTCTCTATAATGATATTATTTATGATATGTCTAGAATGGTATCATGTGGTGAGAATTTTTCTTGGACAAGATTAAGTCTTATTATGAAATAATAAAATTTTGGTATAATGAAAAAAAATGTCCACTGGATGGAAAATGTGGGTCTTGAGAAGTAAATGTTTTTCTTAATTATCTAAAGACATAAAACTATAAGTTATTGGTTATGAAGTGAATCAATTTTTGTTATTTATATTGTATTTCTAGATGGTTAAATTTGGTTCGCTTCATTTGATATCAAAACCTATTTTATAAGAATCTTTTTTAGCACCAGATTCGGGTGTAAGGGTCCCGGGCTATTAAAAAACAATGCAAAAAATAAGCTTAGAAACCTCTAGGGAATATGAACATATGAAGTTGGGAAATCAATCATGTAAATTCATAGTGATAACAAATCAAAAAATTTAATTTTTTTCAAATCTAATAGAAATCTCATTTAAAAAAAAGTCCCCAAAATCATGATTTGTTAAATTAATTCCCCCATATTTAACTCTAATCATTAAAACTCACCATTTTACTCTTCCAATATTATTTATATAGAAATATAATTCATATAATCATGGTTAGTCTCCTTGATCAAAATTATAAAAATTCTAATAGAGGGAAATAATTTTTCAATGAAAAGATCAAAAATAGAAATATATGATAGTATAAAAGAAATATTGAAATTAAAGTGTGTCTCCCATCCTTTGAATCTATTTCCTTGATTATTTTTCATCTTCTTCTTGGGCCTTATTCTCATCATGTAATTATATAATTGAAACAAAAGAGTCAAATCACAAGGTCCATGATCAATTAAATTTTAATGTTGATAAGGGAGAGGACTGTCTACATCCTAAAATTTTCAATTCTATGAAAACATAAAATAAAAAAAAATCCAATATTCACTTTATTTAAAGGTATTTAAGATATATCTTACCTATTATTTTATCATGTAATGTAATGTTAAAAATATTTTACCTATCCTAGATCAACAAATGGACACAGCTGGATAAATCTATATTGGTGGTTCCTTTTCATTTTTTAGAAATCAACCTCACTATATCTATGGGTAGACCTAAATACACCTACATCAGGTTAATATAACATTTTTTGGTTAGTACTAAAAGAATAGAAGTTGGACCATTTATATACTAAACATGTTTTACCTCTTCAAACTTTTCTAATATAACAATTCCTCCATCGATTGTGATCTTATCCCATAGATTTCATTTTTTATATTTATCAGATTCTTGTTTTTATTTTTCCTAGACTGCATATACCTCAGGTATTTCTTCAATGGAAGAAATATCCTTAAATTTTGGTTTTCCATCATTTTCTATATCATCCTCTTTAACATCAAACTTTTTTATAGCCTCATGTATATTGAAACTAACGTACTCATTACCAACTCTCAATAACAACTCTCTATTTTAAAAATAATTTTATTACATTCAATATATAAAATGGAATTCTTATGAAGAATGGTTTCCTTTATTCATCCATTTTCAATACTAAAAAATACACATGGAATAAAAAAATCGCCTACTTTCACCAATATGTATTCAATTATTCCTCATAGTATTTCACTATGTAATCTTATATTTGGACTAAAACTCTCACGGTATTCATTTATTTTAATCCAAATATTTTTAATGTGGTGTATGGTATAATATTTAAACATTCTAAAAAATCAGAAAAATATTTCACAAATTCATTAGACCCAATTTTTATTGGAATTTAAAAACTATATGGTTCTTGTTTGTTTTTCAATAACACCCTTGATACAATTGTTGATCACTCCCTTATGAGATTAATTGTTCTTATTTACTCTATTTTAAATTTTTTAACACCATTACTTTCATTAATTTTCAAATGTTTTCATGTTTGATAGAGCGTCTATAAGGTGGATATTAATATGTAACTTTTACAAATCTTCAAGATACATATCATTTTGTGCTTAAATTTTCCCTTTATTTATAATTTTTTGAAAGGATAATGATGAATTATAGGGTGGTGTGGGATATTTTCATACTTCTTCATTATCTAATTTTTATTTTACATTCTCCCTTTCATTATTCCTTTTCATATATTTTTATATTTTTTTAGGTTTCTATATTTTGTTTACTTTATACTTGTACATTATTTTTATCCAATTCTCAGGGTTATAGCCTTTAAGTTTCATAATGGGTGAACCTATGTCTCACTTCCCAATACCGTTATAGACCTTTATTTTAGATGGATCGAAACTTGTACAACCTATGCTACATCTGCAACCCTAAATCAGCTAATTGGTTCTCTGATCTGGGTCACCACATGACCTCAAGCGCACCTCCTTATATGCCAAAGGTTTCTGAATAGCAACGAGGGTATGATAAATCATGTGGGGAGAATATACCCTCTTTACAAGAGTAATCCACAATAGATAAAATATAAAATAAGGAACGATAATCAATAAACTATAAACATGCATTACTAACCATTTCCAAAAATAGTGAACAAACCTTATCAAACAAAAATATTCCAGGTCAATGCTAACAGTGTCAAAAGTGAGGAAACCCAAAAATAAAGACAAACATATAAATTCAGAAATATGGGTCTGGACTCCATGTTAGGATCCTCATACATGAACATCACAATCCCAACTTAACTTCCTAGAATAGGTCTTTTACCTTGTCCTGACCTAAAATAATGATGTTTTCTCACATACCCAATGGAGGCCTGAACATGGTGTGAGTAAAACATAGTAGGACACCACCAATGGTGTCTAAAAAATATCCAGTCTAAACAAATATTTCATGCAAGTAAAAAATAAATTTCAAGGTAAACCCAAAGGAATGTCGAGTTCCATTGGTTAATTATATTCAATTTAACAATTTCCTTCATTATTTTCATTTTTTATCACATAAACTACCTTCATTAGTAAATTAATTTTCATCACATGTTCTATGGGTTAGGAATTTACATCATTTACACAATGGCCTAATCTGGTAAATTATCATGCATAAGGGAATAAATCAAGTTCCATATCTCACTAGGGATAAAAATTTCATAAAAAATACATTCCACTTACCTTGGAGCCTCAGTCCAAGATGTTTCATAAAAATCAATCGTTAGGGGAATACTGCATCAGTCCCCTTCTATAACTTGTGCATTATGGGGTGGGGTTTAGAGCCTTAGTCTAACCCGAACTATGGGCACAAATCCTCATCTCCAATACCCCACAACTACCAATCCAGGTTAATATTCTTATTTATCTAATTACCAAACATATTTAAAATCACAATCAACACACATAATAATAAAAATTCATATTCTTCTTAACAAATAATTTATCTTTATACCTTAACCCATTAACACATTTACCATTTACAAAGATTAGCCCATTTAACCTATATCCCATTTTAATAGTTAAACCGTTTTATTATAATAAAAAATCCCCATAAATTATACCATTTAACATATTCATGAATACACTTTACTCAGTCCATTTACACATTAATAATTCCATATTTCTTAAGCCACTTAATAATTCCCATTCCAATTTCATAAGCCATTGACACATTCACATTAATCCATTTAACCAATTTTTCAAATTATTCAAAACAATTCCTTATGAAATTACCGACCACTATACACAACCACTATTAGGGTCATTTTATAATTCAAAATAACATATAAACACATTTATCATGGGCTTTATTTCAACATAAGTCTACTTTATTCTAAAATATAAATTTTCCAAGTTTGAGAACATTAGAGAACCACATGGGTGGCCCAATGTCAGTCAAATCAACCTCGATGTATCCAATAGAAATATTGAGGGGTTTAATTCATCATTTAGAAACAATTTAACCAAATTTTACTAAAGGAACCAAATTCACAATAATAGGTAAGCAAGATCACAACAATACAGGAACAAATCAACATCCAGACTATATGTTATAACTTTTAGACCACCTGCCTCGAATCCAAAAATGAACTCACCCTTAACCTTACCCTTAGATATGGATTCAAGAACACCTTGAATCCCTAACCTAAGATCCACTAGAAAAGATGTTTTAGGGATTTTTAAGATGAAGAAAAAATCTAAACTCCCTAATCTAGAAAAGATAAGTAACATGTCCATTAGACTTACCCGAAACATCTATCTGAAACAAAAGACGCTATAAATGGACTATAATTGAAGAAGAACCACCCTTGGGAAGCTTAGGTAGAAATAGTTAATCATCGGGGTTATAAGGGGGATAATAGGGGTGAAAATTGGGTTAGGATCATAAAATCCTAAGGGGCCATTTTTCTAAACTATCACTTTTTAATGCGGTGCATAGTTTGTCTGCATGGTTTGAAAAACTATGTGAAAATCAAGTTCCAGGCACTATCCAAGAGGATTTATGTTGCACGGTTACCTGGGGAGGCTCGCATGGTTTGAAAAAAATATGCACCGACAATGCAGAATGCCTCTTTCTAGGAAAGCATGGTTTTTCCATCCCCCTTCCATATTTTTACTTAACCATGAGCCCCTCCTCCTGGCTAGCACACTTTGAGAACATGGTTATCTATATCCATGAGCCAACCGTACAGCATGCACTTGAAGGCCAAATTCCTTTTTCTTTCATGTCTTGAACCACCAGAAGACCCTCAAACCACCTTATACACTCGGTAAACATTCTATTAACAAAAATTATTATATTTGAACAAAAATTTAAACAATAACATACCTCCATGATGTTGAAGATCTTACAACCTCCCCACCTTATAATGGATCATCAACTAGATTCTCTTCCTAAGCATCATTGGGATTCCAAGGTAAAAATATTGGGCCATTGAGCCTGTATATCCAACTCTATATCCCATGTTTGTTCCGGACCCTTACCATGATACCAAAAAACATGAACCAAGGGAACATTATTTTCATTCAAGACTTCCTCTCCATGATCCATAATACGAACCAGATGCTATTCAAAGTATGCATCAGCTTTGAGCTCAATATTTCCGATATTGATCACATGAGATGGGCCAGGGTGATACTGTGGAAGCTGTGACAAATGAAAAACATATTTCATACCACTATACCACTATGGAAGAGCCAATCAATATTCTACTAGTCCAATCCACTCCACAATCTTAAACAACCCCATATATATGGGTTCCCACTTGCCCTGCTTCTGAATTTGATGGTGACCCAAACTTGATGACACTCAAAGAAACATAGGACTACCCACCAAAAACTCAATAGGTCTACGATTCCAATCCATATATGAATTCTTCCTACTCAATTCCATTTCCATAGATCTGCTAAATTTTGTCCGATATTTCATGTAAATAATTTAGACCCAACAACTTTTATTCCACATTCTCTAATCAACAGAAAATATCTACACAATATACCATATAGTGCCTCAAACGGTTCCATATGAGTCATATCCTGATAACTATTGTTGAAATAAAACTCAAAAATTTACAAATTCTTTTCCACGATCCACCAAAATTTAGGACACAATCCCTCTACATGTCCTCTAGCACTTGAATAGTATGATCTGATTTCACATCCTTATGCGGGTGGAAATCCGTACTCAAAAACACCTGGGTGCCAAGTGCCATTTTTAATCCATCTAAGAAGAATGATGTAAAACATGGATCACAATCTAATTTTATCACTCATGGTACTCTATGAAACCATACTACCTCTTGATCATACAACTCACCCAACTTATCCATGGTGAAAGTCTCTTGAATTATAAAGAAATGATCCACATTAGTCAATCAATCTACAACCATCTAGATCACATCATTCTTATAAGGTGTCCTTGAGAGATATACCACAAAATCTATCATCATGTTGTCCCATTTCTATTCTGGAATGAGAAATGGATGTAAATATCCACTCATGAATTGATGCCTAGCCTTCACTTGTTCGTAGGTAAGGCATAGCACCATGAAAACTGCCTCCACTTTCTTCATCCATGGCTGCCAATATAGCCTACAAAGATCAAGATACATTTTTGTTCAAACAAACATTCACTTCCCACTTTGATGAATGAAAATAACGCATTAACTATTCTCTCATACACCTTGGCACAAAAACATGACCACAAACATAAATGATCCAATAATCTCCAATGATCCAACCCAAAGGTGACTCCCCTCCTTTATAGTTTTACCTCACATCCAAACATACGGAATCCTCTTGTTTTGCCTCCTTAATCTAGATCAGAAGCACAGAATCAACTTCTAAGGATGTAAGGATTATCTTTCCTTGGCCATTCTACACTTCAAGATGAATCTCACAAAACAACACTATCCTCTGCCACTCTGAACTTGATTTTTGAACTTCTTGATTTTGACTCTTCCAACTGAATGAATCTACCACATTGTTTCACTTTACCAATGTTTATACGATCTCAAAATCAAAGGACTGCATGTATTCAAACCATCTTAACAGATGAATATTTAAATAATGGGGAGGGAAGATTTACTTTTGGATTAGGTGATCCTTATAAACTATAAACCATTCTCCCAACAAGTAATTCCACCAACATTTTACAGAATGAACCATTACGGCCACTTCAATATTGGGTATAGGGTAATTTATTTTATGAGGCCTCAACTGTTGTAATCCATGTGCTATAACATGATCATATTGCACTAAAATCAGCCCAATACCAACACCATATGCATCAAAAAACAAGGTATACCCCTTCCTTGGCATGGGTAAGATCAAAATTTGTTCGGTTTTCAACTACTTATTTAACTCTTCAAAAGAGTTATCAGATGCTTCAGAACACTCAAACTTGATACCCTTCTTGGTTAATCCTAAAAGTGGTTCATCGAGATGGGATAAGTATTTGATGAACCTTAAGGAATAACATACTTATCCCAGAAATCATTGAATATTATAAACATTATTGGGTGATTCCCAAGATACAACTACTTTCACTTTCTCCAGGTCTATTAAAACGCATTCCTTAAAGATAATTTGACCTAAGAAATGCATCATGTCAATCTATAAATGAAATTCGTTTATCTTCTAATATATCTTATACTCTCTTAGTGTACTCAGGATGATGCCAAGAG
The DNA here is from genome assembly GCA_963277665.1 of Viscum album. Lineage (NCBI taxonomy): Eukaryota > Viridiplantae > Streptophyta > Magnoliopsida > Santalales > Viscaceae > Viscum > Viscum album. The sequence continues at coordinate 458,224,336 of OY728157.1, read as the reverse complement.
TATTTGAATGATTTTCATGTGTCTTATTTTACACTAATATTTCATTAATGAAGAAAACAATAAACTAGTCTAGGTATGGGTGAAATATTTAGTTCATTATAGCCATAAACATTGTCGGCACATTGTTCAAACAAATTGCATCATTAAAAAATCATACAACCCATACTCATGAAGGCAGTTTAGGGTACATAGGGAGGCCTCACCCTAAGCGGATGATACCCTGATCTCAGTTAAATTTTAGAAAACACTAAATCACCCCCATCTAGTCAAAAAGATCATAGTTTTTATGAAGAGGGTATCTATTCTTAATAGTCATCTGATTTAGTTTCCAATAATCAACACAAAACTACAATGATCTGTCAGCCTTATTGACAAACATCTCCATAGATCCCCATGGTGACATACTAGGATGAATAAATACTTTATTATCCAACTTCTCCAATTGAGTTTTAAGTTCTTCGAGTTATATCAATTCCATTTGATACGATGTAATGGAAACTGGTTCTGCTCCCAAAAGAATCTCTTTCCTGAAATCAACATCCCTCTTGGGTGGAATCCCTGAGAAGTCATCAAGAAACACATCTTAAAACCAATCCACCATATGAGGGAATACAACCTTCTCTGCTCCCTCGTCATCAAGCATGATACAAGCCACTTGGGATATGAGTTCACCCAACTACTAACAAACTAGCCATGTATGGCATGCCCAAACATCCCATTCACCGTGATGGACATATGTGTCTCCCTTAGGAGACATGAATGTTAAAATATGGTGGTAATAGTAAATATTATCTCCATAAAACACTATCTAATACAGTCCCAAGATCAAATCAAAACCTGACATTTCAAGCACAAACAATCCCCATAGTAAGCGGTATCCACCAACCATGAGTTCACACCGCTTAAATCGTTTGATATTTTCTACTCTCACACCTAATGGTATCGGAATAGATATAATATAACTCATACACTCCACCAATAGTCCCAAAAAACTTAAAAATGAGTATAAATAAAACGATTTTAAGCACATGTATCAAAAAAAGCACTAGCTAGTGTGGAAGCAATAAGGATAATGCCTCAAACAGTCGATGTCCCAACCTTGCCACCTCTTGGTGAAGGTTTAATTATGTGAATTTGAACTTCTCCTCTACCCTGTTCCCCAATTTTAATTCTTGGAGCCACACTACCCTACATATATGAATGATCTTTCCCAAAAGTACCCTATATACCACCTCAATCGATATGTCCAGTAGTTCTCCAACAGCCTGCTAATATGGGATAACCCACCCCATTCCTATACGTTGTACTAGCATCGGGACTCCCTCGTCACCTGCCTTCCTCGAGTTCCTATAGAACCTCTGCACATATCCCATTCTACTGCATGCTTGGAACTCGATTAGTGGTCTGGGGCACTAGCCACCCATGTGTCTTAGTCTTTCAAACTGAAAACAAAACACCTAGTCACCACCCTAGGAGTCTGATCCTCACTTATGACTACTCTTCACACATCCACCCTATTGAATATTTTTAAAATGATGCTTCCATCCCTCAGAAGTGGCACTATTAGTCTGTCCAAGTGAATCAACCAATCTGCCACCTAAATCTTTCTTTAAGTTCCCTTCTGAAATAAGGTCCCAATCCACTACTTCTGAAAACCTATTTAAATGAAATATGTTCATATAATACTTAATACCATGTCTAATACCATATTATAAATTTATTATTATAGAAGTCTCATCCCCTGTCAAATATGGAACAAATCATTGAATGTCTTTGAAATAGCTCGCATAATCCATTACTGACATAATCCCTTATGTAAAACTCATAAAATTCGTCTCCCACTCATGTATCAAGGTATCCAGATATAAATTATCTAGAAATTTTTCCTGAAAATACATCCATAACATACCATCACCCTACTGAGTCTGTAACAAAATATTACACCCGTGATTTTTCAGACCCCATAACATGTATGTCGCCAACATGACTCTCTTTTCTGTATGAGTGTTTAAGTGATTCAAGATCTTTCGAATGGACTATATATAGAACTCTAAAGCCTATGGTTCACCCTCTCTAGAAAACATTGCAGGGTGTTTCAATTGAAACACTCTAGTTAGATCAAACATAGTCAGCATAACCTTCTCGGGGTCTCGTTCTATCATTTGTATAAAATGAGAAAAGTTCTCATAGAATTTATCATCTTATATGTTCCCATAAACCACTATAACTTCTCACTATATCTATAGAGTTAAATACTTGATGATATCCTCTTGTCACCCAACCAGCACACCTCATAATGGTAAAATATTCCTACAATTCCAAGCATGATCCTTAGAATACATAACATAAATCTTCCAAAAATTTTATGAAAAAAGGCTCTCTACTAGTCATAAACAACCCATTTTTCATACACTATCCTAATGGATATTGTCACACTTAGAACACTACCCTATACCATTCCCACCATGGTTCATGTATAATATAGGGTAAACCAACTTACATAATCATATATCTTTTCATTATACACCATTCTCAAACCATTTTCACACTCACAGTAGAAATATTTCCTTTTAAGAACTTTTATTCAAATTTGCAACTTATTACAACTCACATTTTAACTCATTTACAACCAAAATTAAGAAATATTATTTAACATTCATTCTATTTACCCATTTTCATCAACTTTATCAGACACCATTTTATTTAAATTTTTCAAGAGGGTAAAATGCATTCTACTTTGTATGTCCCACACACACATCCTATGTGTTCCTATCATGATGGGTTCCACCTATATTCGTAGGTGTCTATAATGATGAATGAATGTACAATCTAGTTCTATTTTATACATGAGAAAAATATCATCAAACCTTCACATAACACAACATGTTCATCTCTCAATGGTTAGATATCTTTAAACTATAACAACACCCACCAAGAACAATAATTCCACCCAAGTGCACATTCTTATTTATCCATTTACTAAACATATACCAAATCAAAATCATACACAATGAACACACATAACAATCACAATAAATATTATGTTTAACACAGAATTTATCTTTATGACTTAACCCATTACAAGATTTACCATTTACATAGAATATCCCATTTAACCCATATCCCATTTTAATACTTAAACCCATTTAGCGTAATCAACAATTCCCATACATTATACCATTTAAAATATTCATGATTACCCTTGAATTAACCCATTTACATGTTAATCATTTTATATGCCTTAATCCACTTAAGAATTCCCATTCCAATTTTGTTATCCATTGACACATTCACATTAATCCATTTATCACCCTTTTTATATTATTCTAAACAATCCTTTATTCCATTACCAACCACTGTTAGTGCCCTTTTATAAATCAAAATAACATATAAACACATTTGTAATAGGATTTATTTAAACATAAGGAAACTCTATCCTAAACATTATAATTTTCCATGTACGAGAATGTTGGAGAACCCCATTGGTGGCCTAAGTTGGTATAATAAACCTTAATTCATCCCACGGTAATAATGAGCAGTTAAATTCATCATTTAGCAACCAATTTTCCCAAATATTGCTAAATGAATCAAATTCACAATAAGAGGGAAGAATGTGCACCACCATTGAAGAAAAAATAAACATCAAAACTTTCGGATATAACTTGTAGGTTAACTACCTTGAATCCAAAGATGAACACACCCTTAACCTATGCCTTAGATTCAGATTCAAGCACCCCTTGAATCCCCAACCTAATATATATCAAAAAAAGAGGGTTTATGGATTTGAAAGAAGAAAAAAATAAAATCTTGAATCTGGAAAAGAGAAGTAAGAGAAGCGTTAGACATACCCAAAGCTTCTATCTGCAACCAACAGCACTCCAAATGGCCTATAATCGAAGGAGAACCACCCTTGGGAATCATGGTTCAAAATAGTTCGTCACTAGGGTTTTAGGGGTGAGAATGGGGAATAAAATTGGGTGATGATCTTAAATTCCCAAGGGGTATTTTGGTAAAACCACACTTTTTAATGGGGCGCAAGGTTTTTCTACATAGTTTGAAATATTGTGTGCAAATCGTGCGTCTGCCACTCACTACCATAGTTACGTACAAGTTATTCACTGGTTTTTATCAGCGCTAAGTAGAAAGCACTGATAAAAGGGGGGGCTTTATCATCGCTAACTAAAAGTGCTACTAAATCTAACATTTATCAGCGCTATTGTTAGCAGTGATCAAAGTTTTTAATAAAAATTATTATAATTTTATATATAATTATAATATTTATATTCAAAAATAATGTTTATTTTTATACATTAAATAAAAGAAACATGTTTATAATCAATATATATTTTTTAATAATTAAAAAATATATATATATAATGTTTACAATAATTATTTATTATATTATAATTAAATAAATTTATATTTAAATAATTATAAGATTATTATAAATTGTTAAATAATAAATATATTTATTATAATTATTTTATTTATTATATTTATTATATTTTTATATTTTTATATTTATAAATATATAAAAATATTTATTAAATATATATATCTTTAAAATTATAATTATAAAGAAATAAATATATGCTTTTAATGAATTTGGTCAATAAATATATAGATGTGTGAGTATAATTAACCTATATATATATGTTATGTATTCATCATGAATGTTCATTTATACATTACACCCTTATAATTATTCATGTTGTCCATATGTGATGACTCGTTTTTTATTGTCTATACTTTACTAGGTATATTATTCATTCATTATATACCCATGAATCAATCATGTTATCAAAAGTACTTATAAAATTCAATAAATATTATATTTATAATTATAAAACATTAATTATATATAAATAATTATTAAATATATTTATTTGTAATTATAATTATATCTAATAATTATAATATTACAATATATATATTTATTTATAGTTATAATTATAAATAAATATATGTGTGTGTGTAGATAATTATAAAATTCAAATAATTTTTTTATTTTTTATTTTTTTTTATAAAAGTTGAGGCTTACAAGCCTCTTTATTAAATAAAATAAAATTAGTTGAAGAACATACAATTTCATATCAATCCAAGAAAGGATCACAAGCAAAAGGCAAGTAGATATCAGGTAGCATGTGATCTGGTAGTCATACCCTAGTGAGGGATATGTCCACCCTGACTGCGAGGATGTCGCCCCATCCGCCATGTTTTTACCTACACCCACGGTCCACCTTCATCATCCAAGAGTTCATCATCATTGATAGTTGCCATTTATTTTTCAATAGGTGAGCATTCACTATTTTGAACTTCTTCCTCACTGCTTACGAAATCAAGCAGATCAAAAGTGTTATGTGTACTCACTTGTGAGTCCATTTTGTACACAGTTTAAATATCCACAACATCACTATCCATCTCGACCTCAAGATAGAAGAAACAAGGACTCTTATACCTTGGGTGGGTTTAGAAAAAGTTCCATGTTGAGATGAATACAGGGCAAGGGGCTTCCAGGGTTTACAGAGGGAATCACCCTACATTGATCGGGATAAGAAACCAAAGCAACATCCTGATGGGGCAGTGATACAGATCTAGTGCCACTGCCCAGTGTAGAAAAAGATGGAAGCCTGTTATTTGAGGTAGCTACACCAAACACATCAACAACATGTAAAGCTTTCTTGCCTATAGAAGTTTTAATAGGCAGGCCAGAGCTAGTTTTAGGAACACAAGGACCAGTAGGAGGGAGATCTTGCTACCTTTCAATATCGGATCCACAAACTATAGTAATAACATTTGAAGACTTTGAATTGAAGGCATATGTAGTCATGCATTCCATATTTTGAACCTCCACAGAAGACGATTTCATGTGAATAGATTTCACCAAGTTGTCCATGACTGTTTTTGAATTCCCATTTTGAGCTTTTTCATCCACCATTTTGCACTCCTACCACATGTTATAATCCACATATTCTTGAATCAAAACCTCTTTAATAGCCTGACTATCAGAAGAATCAACTTCTTGATGTTCATTTACTAGCCCATTATACAAAGCATCTTTAAATGTTCTAACTGTAACTGGTTAAAGGATCTCATCATCTAAATCATCCCATGACCCTTTGGGTAAGGGGGGTTCAACCTAACTTTTCTTTACTTGTGAGGGTAAAGCATTCCCAGATTTAGAAATATCAGAAGAATTTATATTCTAATATAGGTTTTCTAAATTAGTTTTTGTCTCTAAATTAGAATGATTTTCAATATTTTTGTGAGTTAATTCCAAAGAGGGAGTAGTAACAGCTTTATTGGGTGAAGCTCCAGAAGGTAGGTCAGTCCAATTCATTATTATTCTTTGATAGTGAGATATAGCATGCCCTTTAGTGTTATATTTGGAACAGACAAGGCTAGCCATGAAATCCTTTAATGAGTGACCAACAATGACACATGAATCAAAGAAAGGTGGGACTTTCTCGTACTCAATTTTCAAACAATACTCGTCCTGAGGTGTGGATAAGACCAGTCTATCAATAAAAGAGGAACTACGGTCAATTTTAACCATAATGAGAGCATAGTTCCTAAAACTAACCATCTTGGTTACCATATCCATCCTAATTGGAAATCCAATTGTAGAGTTAATATCAAAAAGTATATCATGGTGGCAAAAAACCCAATTCAAGCCATTTATTTTTACCCAAATTTGGGAACAAGTTTCCTTAATGTCATTCAAATTAAAGTTCAAGATCTCATTGTGAATTCTCAAAATTATTGATTTTATATTTACTCAACCTATGATCCATGATCTTCCCTTCAAATCCACATAGGGGAAAAGGACATGGAAAATTTCTCTACCAAGTAAAACACACTTGAAATCCAAGAATCCCCACACTAATGCAAGATGCGAAACAATATCATTATGTTTCCAAGGTTCCATGCCTTTTGAATGTGAAATATGAGCAATGAAGGAAAAATTGAACAGTTCCATCCTCTTAGATATTATGCCTTCTGAGGCTAAGATGTGCGGTTTGGGAAAATTTTCAAGATGTTAGTGGAGATTGATCTGTATAAATCCATTGCTGAGAAGGAAAATATATATACCCCTATAGATGAAATTTTTATTGATGTGGAATATGAGAATAAACCTATATTTTGTGACATCTGTTTGGGCATTGGTAACATCTCAGATTCAGGTCGGAAGAAACTCCCTTGTGAGAAGTGCAGTTTGAAGGGACATCATGTTGGTGGTTTCCATAAGAAGTTTGGTTTGAAGGGTGATGTCACAAAAAATACCTATGAAAAGTTTATGGCACGCAGAACTCTGGCACGTGCCTCGAAGATTTACAACTCTCTATTGTGTAAATGTAAGAGAGTGGTGATAAATGAGCAGATGATGGGCAGTGAACCATATAATTGGAAAGACGTAGAAAAGGGTGAAATGGTGGTACACAAGCTAGCTACTCTATAATTTGGGGACATTCATAAGTACCTATATATTAGAGATGTTTTGATAAAACAAATTGGGTATTTTTAAGGAAGGACTTTTGATGGATCATGTAGGGTCTATTGGGAACAATGAAAATTGATAGGTTTTACTGACTGGCGTATTCCTTCATCGGGTGTCTGGAGGTCTTGATTCATATTATGAGGTCTTTGTAAAAGAATAGGTTGGTTCTCAACTCATGTGGGGAAGGACTTTTCTTACAGCAGGGGATAGAAAAGGGAAAAATCGAATGAATGAATCTTTCTCATATTAAAATAAAGTTATTGATAAAGAGGTATCTCCTAGTCAGATGGTTAATTCTATACCTTTTAAAGAGCAAAGCATCTTGTATTTTTCTGATTTGAAATGGAAAGAGTAGGTAGGGGATTGGAAACATATTACGACTTGGTAGTGGGGTTGACATCCAACGATTTTTTGACGTAGACATGGTCATGATGATTTAGATGGTGGATGAGGATGTGACAGAAATGCGTCTATCGGGTCTTCCCCCAAAGGGCTCACTATAGGCAAAAGGTCAGGGAGAAATATTCTGTTCTTTTTAATCAAAAGAAATCATAGTTAGAGTGGGAGTTTGTTGATTACAATGGAGACTTTGATCATGATTATGGACCAGCTCTAGAATTGTAGGCTTCTGTTTTTATATGTGGGCATGTCTTTGTTTACCCCATCCATTTTCATTTCTATGTTGTTTTTACTTTTTTAATAAATTTCTTTAGGAGTGGGCACGTCTGCCTCATAAACCTTTTGAATTATCAATAAATATTTATTTATTATAATTTTTAATTATAAATTAATATATATTAATTTATAGTTATAATTTTAAATTAATATATATATATTCAAATAATTATAAAATTATAACCAAAATATATTTCTTATTCTTATAATTTTATTACTATATAAAAGTATGTAAATATATTTATAAATATATATAAATATTAATAAATAAATACTATTATTTATAATTATAATTATAATTAAATAGATATATATTTAAATAATTATAAAATTATAAAAAATATATTAATTATATATATTTATAAAATTATTAGTATAGTAAATATATTTGTAATAATTTTATAATTATATATATATATATATCAGGAAAGTTCAGGAACTGAGCATGCTCGGTCCTAAAAATTTATTAAATAAAATAATGCGCACACAAACACATAATACAAGTGGAACATTAAACACCACCGAACACAAACAAGGCTCATAAACACCACCCAAAAAAATAGAGCAAAAATCCTAATCAGAAGTTGATCTATAAGCCCCCAAAAAACATAGAAAGGCCATCAAAAGTAGGCCATAACCCAATACCATAGACATATGACCATGATTATTAGGCTGGGCTGCCAATGAAACTTCGGTCAAGCATCATCCTCTCACGCAGCGCACAGGTTTCCTTTGGAAATCCGCATTTCACAGATTTTGAATCTACCCTAGGTCAATCCATAGATGTTGGCTACAGTGCATCAAACCGTCATCTCTATCTAGAAATAGAAGCCCATGCATTGTGACCCTAACACCTCCCAAGTGATGCTCTATCACCAACTAATCATCCATCCCGCAACACTGGCCTCTGACCTCCTGCTCGTTGTTCAGAAGCGCTCCTTCATCTTACCACTTGAATCCAGTGGTTGTCACTCGTGCTGACACCCAATGAAGAAGATCCACTGGGATCCCACACAAACACGCCACTTCCAAGGTCATCCCACTCTCAGATGAAACCCTCAACCTACGTCATACTCCATCTCCTGCACCGACCACAAGTAACCACCCTAGTCCACCAGTCATACACCGTCACGGTCCATGCTGTCGGCCTAACTCTAGTCACGTAGAACCCCATCGATCCGACCCCATCTAAAGTAATGAGTTGAGACTAGACCGAATTTGGATTAGCATTGGCTGAATCCCTGTTGATGGGTGAGCTCCCTACAAAAATGTGATCTCCATACCAATTTATTCGTCATCGAACCCCCTAAGAGGGAACTAATCTGAACCAGGTCTCACCACCACCAGAATCCCCCTCCAAAGAAGTCATTACCCTATATCATGAAGCATCCATACGTACCTCAGCCAAATTGGATGGACAACAAAGACCAAAAAGATCATTCTGCCCAACAACATCACAAAGAGTTCAAGCATCCCCATGGATACTGAAATTGAAATGAGATCTAAATTGATCTCCATATATTGATAGAGAGAGAAGCTCCCCTCTTGAGAGAGAATCCATCCACAACTAATATTCCTTATATATATTTAAATTTATATTTTCAGTTATAATTATAAATAAATATATATTAATTTAAATAATTATAAAATTATAAAAAAATATTTATTATATCTATAACCTTATAAATATAAATAATTAATATATTAATTCTATATATTTATAAAATTATAAATATAATAAATATATTTCATATAATTTTATAATTATTTAAATAAATAAATATTTATTTATTTATTTATAGTTTTAATGATAAATAAATTGTGTTTGTGTTAAATGTCATTATACCTCAAAGAACCTAATATAATAAAATTATAATTATATATTTATTTATTTATTTATTTAAATAATTATAAAAAAATATATTTATTATATGTATAATATATTTAAAAGATTATACATATAATAAATATATTTGTTATAATTTTTTTAATTATTTAAATTAATATATATTTATTTATAATTATAACTATAAAAAATTTATTTATTTATTTATATAAATAATTATAAAATAATAATAAATATATTTATTATATTGATAATTTTATAAATATATCTAATTAATATATGAATTATGTATATTTATAAGATTATATATATATAATATATTTTTTATAATTATATAATTATTTAAATTAATATATATATTCTAATAATTATAATTATGAATAATTTTTATTTATTATTTATTTATAATTATACTTACAAATAAATTTATTTATTTATTTATTTAAATAATTATAAAATTATAAAAAATATATTTAATATATTGATAATTTTATAAATATATATAATTAATAAATATAATTAATATGTTAATTATATATATTAATTATATTATACATATAATAAATATATTTTATATAATTTTATAATTATTTAAATTAATATATATTCTTTATAATTACAACTATGAATAAATATATTTATTGATTTATTTAAATAATTATAAAATTATAACAAATATATTTTTTATATTTACAATTTTATAAATATATATAATTAATATACTGATAATATATATTTATAAGATTATACATATAATAAATATATTTGTTATAATTTTATAAATATTTAAATAAATAAATATCTATTTATAGTTATAACTATAAAAAATATATTTATTTGTTTATTTAAATAATTATAAAATTATAACAAATATATTTATTATATTAATAATTATATAAATATATATATATATATAATATATTTATTTTAATTTTATAATTATAAATAAATAAATATTTATTAATATATTTTTAAATATAGATAATTATATAATTGTATTTATTATGTTTATTAATATATATATATATATATATATATATTTAATTATATAAATATATTATATATATATAAATAACTATATATTTATTTATAGTTACAGTTATATATATATATATATATATATTCTATATGTATAATTTCATAAATATCTATAATAATATAAAAAAATCATTAACATTATATCTTTATCAATGCTAAAAAATTACTAATAAAGACAAGTTTTATCAACGTTTTCTATTTTAGCACTAAGAAAACATACATTTATCAGCACTTTTTAACTAACACTAATAAAAGCATCATCTAATTTTATAAATGAACCATAACAGTCCCCTCCTTCCTTTGCACACCTCAAACTCTCACGGAAGTTGATCCCTACACCGTCGAACCCTCCTCTTCCATGACCTCATCTTTGTCATTGTCGACCCCTCCTCCACTGTGAACCCTCCTCCACCGCAAACACTCCTCTGCAAGGAACCCTCCTCCGCCGCAAACCCTCCTCCGCTGGGAACCTTCCTTTGCCACGAGCCTACTTCTACCACTACCCCTCCTCTACCATAAACGCTCCTCCCCTGCGAACCCTCCTCCACCATGAACCTCCCCCGCCACAGACCCACCTTCGTCATGGACCCTCTACTATCATGAACCCACCTTTACTGTGTTCCAAACCCCGCCTCCATTTCCAAACCTCCTCCATTGTGAACTCACCTCCACTGTGAATCCCTCTACGGCCTTCCCTACAACTACCACCACCACCTACCCCAACTCTGCCGCTTCTGGACCCTATTGTTGTCGTGGGTATGCCATTTTTTCAGATTATTTTGAATTCCTAATATACAGATAGATTTTGGTTCAACAGATTTCATGGAATCAATGAATTAGAATTTGATAGATAGATCCCCATCCCTAATATATATATATATATATATATATATAGATTTTGGAATTTATTGGGTCTTTGAATATGGTGGGAGGATATTTTTTAGTGAGGCAATGAAGATAAAATTCATATTGTGGGGAGTTGCATGTTGGTTCCAAGGGTGAGACCCTTATGTTAAAAGGGTTTCATGTGTTTGGAACTATTCAGTGAGGTTCATGTCTAAATTATATAGTTAATTGCAATAGGAAATCATTTATGGTGGATGATCAATCCAAGTGTTAACTTTGGTCTTTTAGTGATTGTGTCGGAGGTGTTTCAGTGGTTTGGTAGGGTATGACTATAGTTTTGAGTCATTGGAGGATTTGATTATGGAATCTTGTCGAGGTTCGGGTATGAACTCTAGTGGTAATGTTTTAGTTTTTTTGGAATGCCTCTAGGTGTGAGGAGATTTTTATCAGGTGCGATGGTGAGGGACTAGCAATTAGAGCCGAGATTATTTGGTATGAGTTATCCAAGTATAGTATAACTAAGGTTAGCACATAATGTTGTTATGGAATGTAGAAATCTATGCCTAGTGTGTCATTTTTGGAATAAAAGGTTTGTTTTGGGTTTGAGCGGGATTTCAAGGAAAATATGGTATGTTCTTTGTTCATGGAAGGATGGTGGGTATGCATCCACTTCGGTGGATTTTTGATGATGAGGATGGAATATAATGGGGATTGAATTTATCAGGAATGTTATGTAATGGTAAGTTGGAAACCAAGCTAGGTGAATTTTAGGAGCGTGAGTTTAAGGTTATTTTTACTTTTTAACTAGCAGATATTCTAATAATGGGAAGTTATTAAGGATAGATTGAGTCTTGTTGTGGGGAGACACATAACTATGATAGGTGATTAGGTAATGAAAAAATTCAATGTTTTGTTTAGATGGACCCAGGAAGGTACCATCATGGTATTTCAATTTTAATAATTTTAATTGTCTTGGGTTTTCGTTGGTTGAGTTCCTTGATTTCCATGTTATTCCTTGGGTGTTTCAGACATTTAGAAATGGAAAAAGGCCATTTTCAATAACTAGTGACCATAGTAGGTCAGTGATATGTATGTCTAACCACCAAGAATTTATGGGGATAAGAAGTATTATGTTGGGGAATTTTAAAACCCGATTATCAAAGGAACTAAATATTTCTGAAGGATGTTGAATTTTTATTTACTGGATGTGTCACGACCCGCCCTCGGGGTCCGTGCTGTGACTACCCCAAGCCCGCCTTCCATAGGCCAGGGGCTGGCGACTAGCACCAAGGCGTATATCCCAGTAAAAAGGGAAGGCATTGCCTTTGAAAAGTAACCAACTCCACAGAGTAAGCAAGCGGAAATTAAACACTAAACAAGCAGAGTACGACTGAAAGTGCGGAAAAGTAAATGGGCCAGAATACAAACCCAAACTGAAAGTAAAGTACAACTCGAAAAGGGAAAAACAGCAACTGTAAAGTAAAAGCCGCTACTCCGAGCTGTCCACCGGAAATCCCACCTGAAGGGTGGGTACAGATAGCTCCTCTGCTCCACGGGTCCCGCCGTCCGCTCCGTGCACGTTCCGCCCAGTGGTCCACCTCCGGGTACCGTCCCGCTCTACAAGCCTCAGCTAAATCAACGTTGTCCGTCGTCTGCAACCAACACAACGTAGTGCGGGCGAAGCCCGTGCAGGGGTGAGTATAAGCTACTCAGTAGGGACCCCGAGACCCCTGAAGGTCTCTCAAATCCACAAAGGATAAACCACAAAGAAAAGTACAATCACGAAGTAACAACCGACACTGCTTAGGTATATGCCCATACATATACCTAAGTCATCAATTCAGATACGCTCCAACCTCCGAGCCCAAGTACAACTCAGTCCACGCAGGAAAGTATACGTAATCCACAAAGGAAAGCAAAATATAATCCACACAGGATTGCACAACACAATCCACACAGGAAAACAACAGGATTCAGCTCACACAGGTATACTTCATCAAGGACGATAAAGATGATCACTGATCCATCTAAGTCGTCGGACCCACGAAGGATCGATAGGTAACTAACCCCCGCAGAAGACCCACACAGGATCGGGCTCACACAGAACCTGTAGGCGCTGGCTCACACAGAACCGCTGAGCGCAAGGACCCACACAGGATCGGGCTCACACAGAACCTGTAGCACTGATCCACGTAGGATCGCTGAGTGCTGTAGTCGTCGTCGTCGAATCCACACAGGATCTCTGTACTATCGTCGTCAAATCCACACAGGATCTCTGTACTGTCGTCGGCGCAGTCACAGTAGCAGTCGTAGCAGTAGAACAGTCGCAGCCAGCACTAGGGTTCCCGCACACAGCAAGCTCGTACGGAGGGTCCGCTCCACGAGCCGAGAGGCTGATACATCAACTGTCACGAAGACCGAAGTTGATGTATCCAAATGTTCCGTATCGTCAACAGGAACTCAACGCATCAGACGGCGCGTCGATCGGACGCCCGGTCTGAGAGTTATAGGCATTTTCGTCTCCGGGGCCCGGTTGGTTTTTAAGGCAAAACCAACCCGACCGTACTCCACCTGCGTCCAAACCTCGGGCGGAGTATGCCAAAAGATCCGTCTCACTAAGAGGAACACTACGCGACTGACGGCACGTCAATCGGACGTCCGTAGCTCAAGATATGAGTGTTTCCGCTCCGAAGGCCCGGTTGGTTTCGTGAACGAACCAACCCGGCCGAACTCAAAGTAACCCGAAACCTTGAGTGCGATATACCGAAACGACCGTCTCGATCCAAGGATCGCGTTGCCGCAGACGGTTCGTCATTCGGAGGTCCGAGGCTCAAGTTATGAGCCAAAAACCGAATCTGGTCCGAAACGGGGGGTCCGGGTCCGGGCCGACCCGGCCCGACCCCCCACCTCTGGACGGCGCGGCGGCCGGCGGCGGCGGACGGCGGCGGCGGACGGCGGCAGACGGCGGCAGCGGCTGGCCGCGTGGCGGCGGCGGCGGGCCGCGTGGCGGCGGCGGCGGCTGGCCGCGTGGCGGCGGCGGGCCGCGTGGCGGCGCTGGGCGCCGCACGTGATTGGCACGCGGGGCTATGCCCCGCGTTTCTCTTCAAGCGGCACGGCTCAAGGCCGTGCCTTTGCCAAAAACGGCCCCCGCAAATGGGGGCCGGCTTGATAAAACCGGGGGGCTGTTGCCCCCCCTCTTTAATTGATCCGCCCCCCCTCATTAAGAGGGGGGTTTATTGAACCGGCCGGGGGTTTTATTCCCCCGGTTTTTAAGACATCCGGCCGGCCCGCTGGCCGGCCGGTTTTTACCAACGGGACCGGAATTTCCGGTCCCGCCCTCGACTTCCGACGCCGGCGGCCCGGCCGCCGGTCTTTCCTTCCGCCGCGGCCCGGAACCGGCCGCGGTCTCCTAGTCTCACCGCGGCCCGGAACCGGCCGCGGTGTTCGTCGTCCGGCGCGGTGCGACGGCACCGCGCCCCTTTCGCCGTGCCATGAATCCTCCCAACGCGGCGCGACGGCGTCGCGTTCTTGAAGTCTCTCCTCGGCGAAGCGCGACGGTGTTGCGGAAAAATTATAAGCATGTTCATCCGCGTGGTGCGACGGCACCACGCCTCTTGCTTCCACCCGCATGAATAAAACGAGAACTAAGGAGGGGGGGTTCGGCCGTGTTCATGCGGTCCGACCCCCCTCACGTTAAATAATAACATAACTAAAGAATATCCAAAAGCCTCACATTTAGTCATGCTAAAATCCACGATTCAAGAATGGAATAAAAATAATCAATAAATAACATCCCCTACCTCGGGTTTGAGATTCAAAGAAACTTCTACGTTCCGCGGAAGACGGCGTCGCGGAAGTCGGGCGTCGCGGTCGTCGTTCGTCAAATCCGTTGACGAAGAAAAACGTCCGATGCGACACGTTGTTGGCGGATCTTCGTTTGCCGACGAAGAAGGTCCGAAGAGGAAGCAGAGGTCCGAAGATACTAGGTCTCCGAGTCGATGATCCTTGACGAAGTGTTGTCGTTCTTCGTTGAGGATGAAGACGTTCTTCGCCGGAGAAGATGAAGTTCTTCAAGAGACTTAGAGCTCTCTCCTCCAATCCTCAACACAACCAAACTAACCCCCAAAAATAAAATAAGCTAACCTTATTTTATTAAGTCATTCTATGAGTTTCAAATTCAAAAACTTAAATCCATTAAATGGTTTAGTGTGTTGGCATGATTTAAAAGAGGAGAGGGAAAGTCACCCAATTAATGGAAAGTTTAAAGGTTAAGATGTGTTACACATCTTAAGTGGGGGGTTTAGAGGAGTTAGGGAAGGTGAGGGGTTGGGCTCGTGTGGGCCCCACCCCACCTTTATTCTCTCAAGGGTAGTTAACATCAAGTAGGTCCCACCCAACTTCCACACATAGGTTTTAACAAGTAAAAATAAAATTGTTCATCACAATTTTATTTAACTCAAACTAAAAACCCCAAAACGTAACTTTCAACCCGCAACAAACGCAACTCCCGAAAAGGTCTCAAAAAGAGAATATCGGCGCTGCGAGTTCATCGGTGCCCTCAGATTTCAATTCCGAGCACCGGATCAAAAGTTAGGAATTCCCGCTCGTTCGTTCACTGAACGTACCCGAGCCAAACTTCGGAAATTAATTCCGGGCACTCCGGGCCTCGGAATCAGGTGCCGTCTGAAACCGCGCTCTTGTAAAATTCTAAAGAAAATTAAGAAAAAATTTTCCTTGAATTTTACGGGTCTTTACATTACTCCCACCTCAGGGCTTTACGTCCCCGTAAAGCTACATCAAAAACTAGGGAAACCAAAAGAGAGTACTTAGCACGCATCTGAGCCTCCCGCTCCCATGTGCTCTCCTGGAGATTCCCGTGCCGCCATATGTTGCGCACAAGAGGAATCGATCGCCCATGTAGGACCCGCTCCTGGATGACATGGACCTCCTCTGACGTGGCCCGGACCATCTCCGGTCCCACCAGAGCTGCAAGATTTCTCTTTTGCCGAAAAGAGAAATCTGGTCTCATCCCCTGGATGAACCGCATTCTTTGCCTAAAACAGTCAATCCTAACATGGATGATACTAATCCATACTAAGGATGACTTCGTAAGGCCTCGACGCTACTACTAAGAGATTCAACCGTTACTCTCGCCTCCAAGGGTTGAGTCACACTGTCGGCATCAGTGTGTGGTAACTGGGTCTCCTCCAGTAGATGTCTCACAAGTGAGGGTCAAGTCAACAGCCAAAACTGGAACCTCTTAGTAACATTACGATAGAGGACAGGAACGAAAACATCACAAGGTATGCGTCTTTTATTAATGCAGCTCGTAATACAAGACGCTACACAAAAGCAACAAGGAACCAGAAGTACAAAGGATGTATCCACTAGTTCTGCTCCTGTCCATCGGCTCCCAGGGCTCCATGATCGAAGGCCTCGGCTGCCTGAAACTGAGCTCTCCCCTGCGGTCGGGGTGGACCTCCTGGTGGTGGTGGTGGTAGAGCCTCAAAGCGTCGGCCACCACAAGCTGCTCGTCCAGCTCCCCTGCCTCGTCCGCCTCCTTCCTGCGGACCGCCACGGTCGAACCTCTGCCTCTGCCTAGGTGGTTCCTCAACCGTCTGCTGCTCCTCCGCATGGCGGGTCGGGCAGTCACGAGCCATGTGGCCTCGCCCGCCGCATGCATAGCACTGTCTTCCACTCGAAAGACTGGCCCCGCGTTGTGTGCCCTGCACTGCTGAGCCAGTGCCCTGAGGTCTGGTCTGTCTGGACCCCTGAGACATTCGCCGACTACCTGCTGCAGATGACTCAGCCACGTGCCGCCCTGCGGTGGGTCTCTGTGCTGGTGTAGACTCAGTAAGGAAGCTCTCGATCAGAAGGGCCCGCTCCAGTACTCCTGTCTGAGTCGGTATGCTGAGGGAGATCAGCGATGCCCTGATCTCGTGTCTCAAACCCTGCTCGAAGGTCCGGGCCCTGAAGAATGGGTCCCGTACCATGTCGGTCGAGTAGCGCGAGAGATCGGTAAATCTCGCCGAGTACTGAGCGACCGTCATGCTGCCCTGCCGCAGCTGTAGAAGCTCCTGGATACGCACCGCACGAAGGGTGGCTGGGACGAACTCCGAGCGGAAGATGCTCTCAAAGTCCGTCCAAAGAAGAGATGCCTTATCGTGCACCTGGAGCATCAAGCTCCACCATCGTCCTGCTGCTGCGTGTAGTAGGCTCGCAGCGAGGATCACCATGAGGTCTGCTGGTGTCCTCACTAGCCTAAACACTCGAACCACTGCCTCCAGCCAGTCCTCTGCTGCCTGGGGATCCGTCTCCCCGCGAAACCTGGGCGGTCGCTGGCGCTGAAACTCATGCAGTGCGCTGAGGCGACGTGCATCGTCAGCGGCTGCTGCTGGAAGCATCGGGGAATCGGCGGGTAAAGCTACTGCCGGTGCCACTGCTGACAAAGGGCCCTGCACCGAAGCCTCGTCGCTCGGTGGGCTGTCGTCTCGCTCGACTCTCGGAACCCTAGCTGGCTGCCGTCGTGGGGCCATCCTGAATAGGAAACAGGTGCGCCATGGTTAGAACAGTATACCAGGTGAGCTGATATAAGTAATCACAAAGAAAACTTGAGACTTTCATTAAGCAGATCAGTATACCCGGTGAGCTGGCACAAGTAATCACAAAGAAAACTTTGAAACACACACGCAATCAATGTTTTCGTGCATTAAGTCGGAAATCAGAAGTCAGGGTCCTGGTGTACGGATACGTCGGCCGCCGCACCAACACTGGACTCCCTGGACTGATAACCACACTCAATACGCTAAACATTATTGCTTCACATAGAAAAGATCAGAGTTCGCGGTAGAACCGAACTCCTCTGATACCAATTTGTCACGACCCGCCCTCGGGGTCCGTGCTGTGACTACCCCAAGCCCGCCTTCCATAGGCCAGGGGCTGGCGACTAGCACCAAGGCGTATATCCCAGTAAAAAGGGAAGGCATTGCCTTTGAAAAGTAACCAACTCCACAGAGTAAGCAAGCGGAAATTAAACACTAAACAAGCAGAGTACGACTGAAAGTGCGGAAAAGTAAATGGGCCAGAATACAAACCCAAACTGAAAGTAAAGTACAACTCGAAAAGGGAAAAACAGCAACTGTAAAGTAAAAGCCGCTACTCCGAGCTGTCCACCGGAAATCCCACCTGAAGGGTGGGTACAGATAGCTCCTCTGCTCCACGGGTCCCGCCGTCCGCTCCGTGCACGTTCCGCCCAGTGGTCCACCTCCGGGTACCGTCCCGCTCTACAAGCCTCAGCTAAATCAACGTTGTCCGTCGTCTGCAACCAACACAACGTAGTGCGGGCGAAGCCCGTGCAGGGGTGAGTATAAGCTACTCAGTAGGGACCCCGAGACCCCTGAAGGTCTCTCAAATCCACAAAGGATAAACCACAAAGAAAAGTACAATCACGAAGTAACAACCGACACTGCTTAGGTATATGCCCATACATATACCTAAGTCATCAATTCAGATACGCTCCAACCTCCGAGCCCAAGTACAACTCAGTCCACGCAGGAAAGTATACGTAATCCACAAAGGAAAGCAAAATATAATCCACACAGGATTGCACAACACAATCCACACAGGAAAACAACAGGATTCAGCTCACACAGGTATACTTCATCAAGGACGATAAAGATGATCACTGATCCATCTAAGTCGTCGGACCCACGAAGGATCGATAGGTAACTAACCCCCGCAGAAGACCCACACAGGATCGGGCTCACACAGAACCTGTAGGCGCTGGCTCACACAGAACCGCTGAGCGCAAGGACCCACACAGGATCGGGCTCACACAGAACCTGTAGCACTGATCCACGTAGGATCGCTGAGTGCTGTAGTCGTCGTCGTCGAATCCACACAGGATCTCTGTACTATCGTCGTCAAATCCACACAGGATCTCTGTACTGTCGTCGGCGCAGTCACAGTAGCAGTCGTAGCAGTAGAACAGTCGCAGCCAGCACTAGGGTTCCCGCACACAGCAAGCTCGTACGGAGGGTCCGCTCCACGAGCCGAGAGGCTGATACATCAACTGTCACGAAGACCGAAGTTGATGTATCCAAATGTTCCGTATCGTCAACAGGAACTCAACGCATCAGACGGCGCGTCGATCGGACGCCCGGTCTGAGAGTTATAGGCATTTTCGTCTCCGGGGCCCGGTTGGTTTTTAAGGCAAAACCAACCCGACCGTACTCCACCTGCGTCCAAACCTCGGGCGGAGTATGCCAAAAGATCCGTCTCACTAAGAGGAACACTACGCGACTGACGGCACGTCAATCGGACGTCCGTAGCTCAAGATATGAGTGTTTCCGCTCCGAAGGCCCGGTTGGTTTCGTGAACGAACCAACCCGGCCGAACTCAAAGTAACCCGAAACCTTGAGTGCGATATACCGAAACGACCGTCTCGATCCAAGGATCGCGTTGCCGCAGACGGTTCGTCATTCGGAGGTCCGAGGCTCAAGTTATGAGCCAAAAACCGAATCTGGTCCGAAACGGGGGGTCCGGGTCCGGGCCGACCCGGCCCGACCCCCCACCTCTGGACGGCGCGGCGGCCGGCGGCGGCGGACGGCGGCGGCGGACGGCGGCAGACGGCGGCAGCGGCTGGCCGCGTGGCGGCGGCGGCGGGCCGCGTGGCGGCGGCGGCGGCTGGCCGCGTGGCGGCGGCGGGCCGCGTGGCGGCGCTGGGCGCCGCACGTGATTGGCACGCGGGGCTATGCCCCGCGTTTCTCTTCAAGCGGCACGGCTCAAGGCCGTGCCTTTGCCAAAAACGGCCCCCGCAAATGGGGGCCGGCTTGATAAAACCGGGGGGCTGTTGCCCCCCCTCTTTAATTGATCCGCCCCCCCTCATTAAGAGGGGGGTTTATTGAACCGGCCGGGGGTTTTATTCCCCCGGTTTTTAAGACATCCGGCCGGCCCGCTGGCCGGCCGGTTTTTACCAACGGGACCGGAATTTCCGGTCCCGCCCTCGACTTCCGACGCCGGCGGCCCGGCCGCCGGTCTTTCCTTCCGCCGCGGCCCGGAACCGGCCGCGGTCTCCTAGTCTCACCGCGGCCCGGAACCGGCCGCGGTGTTCGTCGTCCGGCGCGGTGCGACGGCACCGCGCCCCTTTCGCCGTGCCATGAATCCTCCCAACGCGGCGCGACGGCGTCGCGTTCTTGAAGTCTCTCCTCGGCGAAGCGCGACGGTGTTGCGGAAAAATTATAAGCATGTTCATCCGCGTGGTGCGACGGCACCACGCCTCTTGCTTCCACCCGCATGAATAAAACGAGAACTAAGGAGGGGGGGTTCGGCCGTGTTCATGCGGTCCGACCCCCCTCACGTTAAATAATAACATAACTAAAGAATATCCAAAAGCCTCACATTTAGTCATGCTAAAATCCACGATTCAAGAATGGAATAAAAATAATCAATAAATAACATCCCCTACCTCGGGTTTGAGATTCAAAGAAACTTCTACGTTCCGCGGAAGACGGCGTCGCGGAAGTCGGGCGTCGCGGTCGTCGTTCGTCAAATCCGTTGACGAAGAAAAACGTCCGATGCGACACGTTGTTGGCGGATCTTCGTTTGCCGACGAAGAAGGTCCGAAGAGGAAGCAGAGGTCCGAAGATACTAGGTCTCCGAGTCGATGATCCTTGACGAAGTGTTGTCGTTCTTCGTTGAGGATGAAGACGTTCTTCGCCGGAGAAGATGAAGTTCTTCAAGAGACTTAGAGCTCTCTCCTCCAATCCTCAACACAACCAAACTAACCCCCAAAAATAAAATAAGCTAACCTTATTTTATTAAGTCATTCTATGAGTTTCAAATTCAAAAACTTAAATCCATTAAATGGTTTAGTGTGTTGGCATGATTTAAAAGAGGAGAGGGAAAGTCACCCAATTAATGGAAAGTTTAAAGGTTAAGATGTGTTACACATCTTAAGTGGGGGGTTTAGAGGAGTTAGGGAAGGTGAGGGGTTGGGCTCGTGTGGGCCCCACCCCACCTTTATTCTCTCAAGGGTAGTTAACATCAAGTAGGTCCCACCCAACTTCCACACATAGGTTTTAACAAGTAAAAATAAAATTGTTCATCACAATTTTATTTAACTCAAACTAAAAACCCCAAAACGTAACTTTCAACCCGCAACAAACGCAACTCCCGAAAAGGTCTCAAAAAGAGAATATCGGCGCTGCGAGTTCATCGGTGCCCTCAGATTTCAATTCCGAGCACCGGATCAAAAGTTAGGAATTCCCGCTCGTTCGTTCACTGAACGTACCCGAGCCAAACTTCGGAAATTAATTCCGGGCACTCCGGGCCTCGGAATCAGGTGCCGTCTGAAACCGCGCTCTTGTAAAATTCTAAAGAAAATTAAGAAAAAATTTTCCTTGAATTTTACGGGTCTTTACAGGATGGTTCAAATTTTTAATTGATTATCAGAATGAAAATATGAGATTTTTAATTCTTCAAAGTGTTGTTTTGAGGTGAGGAATGAGGATAAATAGGTATATTGGGTGTTCAGTTAAGGATTGGAGGCTACATGTTAAGTTTCAATAATTTTGATTTTTTCTAGAATGGTTTCATGGTTTAGGAGGAACAATGTGAATCCTTTATTCTCAAGAGTTTTGAAATTAATTTTGAATTAATAATGTTTGTGTTTCAATGTTACCACATTGATGAGAAAATACTTGGTGGGGTTCAAGGGAAAATAACATGGGGATCATCAGGTTCGGGACCAAGCGCATAACCTGTGAACTGTTTTGAAAAAATTGTGTAGTTAGTCGAATCACCCAACACATTGGCCTTCATGAATCTGTTGTACAAACTCACCCTTAACTTCTTAATAAATTAAATAAGAATAATAAAACTAAATAATTTTCCCACTATCCATGATTTATTATCACTCAATCAATTCATAATTATAAAATAAATTTTGATACCAAACATAATTGTGTTTCAAGAACCCAGAACTCCACTATGTCATCTTGATGACCTCTACATTGATATAGAATTCCAAAATATGTATATATATTTATATCACATAGTGGTTATTATTCTATTTAATAATAATTTTTTAATGTACTTGTAATATAATTCACATTAATAGGTTATAATAGTTTCTCGCTATAATGAGAACA
Organism: Viscum album; assembly: GCA_963277665.1. Classification (NCBI taxonomy): domain Eukaryota; kingdom Viridiplantae; phylum Streptophyta; class Magnoliopsida; order Santalales; family Viscaceae; genus Viscum; species Viscum album. Next base: position 458,201,283 of record OY728157.1, on the reverse strand, counting down.
TAGATATTCCATAAAGATATTCTTAAATTAATAGATCATATAGACTAGATACATCTATCTTACATGATGTAGATGTTGGTTGACTATCAAGTGATGGAATCTCAAATTAAATTGATACATCTTCTCATGAAGTTCACACTTGGTTATATCTAAGAAGAATTATCCGAATGAAAGACCCACTAATAGGAGGTCCATGTGTTTTATGTGTCCTTTGATATTACTAAATGAAAAAAACTTATTTTCCCTAAAACTATTTTTTTTTGTCTTATAGCTTTATATTTTATAAAATGTTGGTTATTTTTAATTCATGTATCTTTTATAAAGTGAATCTCCTGGTATTTATGTTTTTTAAAATTCCAAAGTTCCTCTTTTAAAATGATTCAAGTTTTTTGAAATGTTTCTTAACAAATTAAATGTGTAAAACTTATGATTTTTTGGTTTTAAATGTCTTTAAAATGATATAAACACATGTCATAGACTTTGGTTTCTTTCCAACTATGTGTCAACTCACCTGATTGACTTTTATAATGGGATGTGAATTTTTCAAAGAGTATTTATTGATAGTTTCATTTTAACAAGGGATGTGTGATGTTTTAATTGAAAATTTGAAAAATATAGAGGGTTTTCATTCATTTTAAAAGATTAAGACCATTGGTTCATGAAGTGTAATGCCCCAAATTTAATTATTAATGTCATGATAATAATTTTAGTTATTATCATTATTATTATTACTTTAATGAGAACTTTTTTTTATTTCAAATACACTAAAGAGAAAGAGAAACATTTTATTCAAACCCTAAAATATTACATTGATACAAGGGATTATAACTAATTAAGGAAACTCATTGAAAGACCCAATATAATTAAAGGAAGAGCACCTGACATCATAATTATACCGATTATGTATCCTTCATCCCTTGAATCCACCAAAAAAATAGTGATAATAATATAAAAAATACACATATTCAAAGTAATATTGAGCACCATCATCTTAAAACATGAAATGTTCTTGATCCTTTTAATACCATGAATGGGTATTTATATAGTTTATGAAGACCATTATAAATATTTGTTGGGGTTTTTAAGTAAATGTTGGGTTTTATATCCATTGGGTGAATTTAAATGTTTTAAAATAATATTTTAGGTTAAATAAAATTATCGTTTTAAATTAATTTTCAATAACATGGGTAACAAACTTTATTATTTTATGTGTATTAGTGAGTTAAATATTTTGAAATAATATTATAGTTATGTGTTTTTAGTGTTTAATATTATGATGAATACAGTTTTTATTTAAAGGAATTTTTTTTAAGTAAAGAAGTTCATAGAAATAGTTAAGGGTAATAAACAGTGTTAATGAGGGAATTAAATAAATTAATTTTGGAAAAAACTAAATATTGTTCTATCTAATATTTTTATTTTAAGAACTAATAATTAAAAATTTGGAACCAACACTAGGAAAAGGGGACACCTCAACTATACTAGGGGACCCAGTCAACCCCAGTAAGGAGGCATCTTCCCCCTCCCAAGGAGGCTCGAGTAGGTGGGTAAACCCAGGTGAGCATAGTGGAGGGAATCTGTGCATGAACCCATGTATTGGGCTTGGTCAGGCATGAGCAGAGGGTGAGATAAGTGGCCACAGGTGGAGTCCCATGTGTAAGGACTCTGGTGTGTGTGATTGTGTCATCAAGGTATGGAACCACACACAAAGCCTTAGATGGTGATCCTGAGACTGGTGAAGTTTCGATGTGGTATGTGGGATTTTCAATGATATGTGATCTAAGACTTCCAATCTTTCCAAGTGATATCTCAACCATCTACATCAGTTCACCATTCAAACCCCCATCATTGTGATTTCATCGCCTCATTTTTCTCAAACATCCAATCAAGATGGGATTTGAAATCGGTCTTCTATTTCGATAAAAATTGCTTGATCGAGACCAACCATCCAATCAAATCGATATTTAATATCAACTGCACTTTTCTTTTAAAACACGCCTCGTAATCTTGGCCATCTGATCAAGCCCATAGCTAAATCCTAGTCATCTATTTATTTATCTTCATAACCCCTCTATTACATTTTTTAGGGTTAATCTTGAGCCTTGGATCATACCATAATTAATCTGAGCCGTTCATTTCTTCTCTCTTCTTCTAATTCATTAGAGCCAAACCAGTACCCATCACACCTTGTAGCTGCTCGACCCTCTTCATCTCCTCTTTCCCATGATACAATATTACCTTTCACATTGTGATCCTTCTAGTCTCGACCCTTTAATTGATTTCCAAAAGTGGTGTTATTTTAAACCAAACATTAGAGTCCATGATGCGGATCTTTCTCATCATTTCATTTTTATAATTTTATGGAGTCAATTAACCCTACTGCATGTTGAATTTTCACTAATTAACAATTTTACTTGGTTACATTTTGTCTTTTCAAATCAAAAAATGGAAAAAAAAAATTAACCTCACTTTGCACGTCCAACGACCATTCGAATTTCTCTCTACCAAGTATCTCACTCTCTCTCTCTCAGTTCTAGGAACCCACATCCCACTTCTAAGCTGAAACAAGTAAGGGAATTTTATTATTTTCGTTTGAAATCATAATTATGTATATGTATATACATAGTTATATATATACATATAAAACAATTTTTTTTCATCTAATCCAAATTGTATATATGATATGCACTCTCCATTCTTAAAGGATCTATTCTTAAGGAATTAAAGTTTTTAATTCTACTACCATGTTGTGATCTTTTAAAAAAAATGTATATATATATGTGTGTATATACATGCTTATATACACATATAAAACTTAATATTATCATTATTTATATATATATATATTAAGGGTTTCTTTTCCAATAATATTTTATCTAAAAACATCTGTATTAACCTACATTTCAAAATTTATAAAATTGATATACATATATATGAGTATATGTGTGATCCTACATACAAGAAAACACATTTACTTTTATTGTTCAACTTTTCTTGGTGTGTATTCATATGGGAGGGTTCTTTTTTAAAAAAATCAAAATATTTTTATGTATAAAATCCACACATACTTATAGAGGTATATATATAGTTATATATATATAAATATACTACCATAGGTGTTTAAGAATAAAAAAAGTATAGAATTTTTTCTCTTTTATTTAGTAATGGTATTTATCAACCTCCAAACTAACATCCAGTGAATTTAAACTCTTATAAACACTTTTTTTGCTCAACTAATGAGATAAATATTATCCTTTTCTGTGAAATTATGAAAAAGGTACGATTTCATGTATGAACCCTTTTTATATATTGTATCATTTTTCTTCTTGACTACATGAGAGAAAACTTATCATTTTATGTGAAATTATGAAACAAGTTATCATTTGATGTACCAAATATATTTATTTATTATATAAGACTATTTTGGGAAGACAAAAAATATATTCATTTTTTATTAAATGTGAATTTATTATATTATTCATTTTTTATTACTTATATATAAATAAAATTAATTTATGTATTATATGAATATTTTTATAAAAATATATTGATTAAGAACTAAAGCTTTCTAGGTGGTATGTGACACTTTTCATTGTTTAATGAATTTATTTCACCTATGATTAAGATTAAAATAAATCAAAGTGTTATGGGACACATTGATTTAAAGATAAACTTTTATTAGACATATAAGGAATGCATAGGACTTAAATGTGATGGGTGAGGCCCGTTATAGACCCTCGATGGATCAGTAGTTCTCAAGAGAAAAACAAGGTCTTGGCACGAAGACTTGAAAAAATGGTTATGTATGGTCTTGGCACGAGGCCTTGATAGAATTTTTATGATGTACTATATTATGTATTTCCTCATAATTATTCTAGTAAGTTAAATTACATGTGAGTATTCTACTAGTATAATATTCATGGCTAATGATAATTATCTTATGAACCAGTATTAATCATTTTTATATTTTCAAGTGCACACAGTTCATGGTTTTATATTTAAATATATACATAAATAGTGATTCATTTATAAATAAGGATTAAAATTTAGTTTCCAAAAAATAAAACAGGTTTAAAATTTATCTATCATTACATGATTTACATCTGTGTGTTTAACTATAAATGTAATCATTTTATGTGAAATTCTGAATAAATATTATTTCATGTGTAAATTTTTATCTACACCCCTGGCATGTCATAGAACGATTAACAATGGACATTATCTAACCTATAGGTGGAATTTAACATATTTGTGTTCTAGTGCATGTATATTTTTAAAATTATTTTTTTTGTAACTCTTAAATAAGTTTAGAAATTTTGGGCATATGGTTATCCTAAATTTTTAGCATATGGTTATCTTAAATTTTGAGAATATGTATTTTAAATAAATTTTTTTAAAGAAGCATTATTTCTTAATGGTATTATTTTAAAACCCCTTACTGGGCATTTTTTTTCTCACCCCATGTATTTCAAACTATTATTACATGGTTAGTATAAGTACTATAAATAATTTATAATGTGGAAGAATTTCTCTGATGTTACTTTGATTAATGTTTATTAGAATTTGTACATTTATATTTGGCTGTAATATTGGATTGTAATTCTCCAAAACATGGGCTAGTAAAAGATCCTCTATTATATTTAATATTTTGTATTTATTCAATTATATTTTCAAAAAAATTGCACAGCATTTGTAGGGGGGAGTCTGTTTGCTCAGGATCATGGTCTTTACAGTTGGTATTAGAAGAACGACCAAGTAAAATTTTTAAAAAGTAGAATAAAACTTATAATTTTTGTATTTTTTCTTAAATGAAATTCATTTCAAACATTTTTAGATGGAAGGTGATGGTTCACCAACAAACCTCTTGTCACTTCCTACTGAGCTTCATGAGAACAAAATTCTCAAAACATGTTCAAAAGAATATCATCCTTTTAAAAACCTGTGTATTTCATTCAAACACCTCTACCAGGTGTTAAACAACCCAAATATCCATCATTTCTGCCCAGGAGATAGTTATTCCTATCACCGTATGGAAAATTCAAAACGTACATAATATATGAATAGATGAAAGTACCACGAAGGTCTCTTCCTATGTTTCACTCTGTCTGAGAATTACCTAGTCTTAGGAAAATTCTAGAAAGCTACAATAGAGGGTGACCTTCATACAGCCTATCTATTCTAAGTTATGAGTTTTAGTATGTATGGGATACTCTATGATATCATAACATTTAGGCACGATATAGTTCGAAAAAAATTTAACGAATGAGTCCATTAACAAATCTTTGATCTCCACACCTCTCATGCCTCCCTATTTAAACCTGTGTGTTTTATGTATAGGTTTAATCCTAACTGAAAGAGGTGTATATGGGCCAAAGAAATTCAGGAACAGAAAACTAACATGGGAATCCACCAGAGGTCATCAGTGTATTATCCACAGTGGTGGACCTGGTGAAGTTATAAATTAAATATTTTTCATTTAAATTTTCTTAATTAATTAACAATAATAATAAATATTTTTAGGTACATAGAGGATTATGTCATAAGGTTGGTGTTGGTGGGAGTTTATGAGTACAATAGAATTATGTGGGTGAAATTATTTTAATGGTGAGATATTTTAATTCTGCAAACATAATTATAAATTTAATAATAATAATTTTACTTAGTATAAAAATTATTTTTTCTTTAATGTGAATTGGCGTGTTCTATTTCAAATACACTAAATAGAAAGTGAAAAATTTTATTCAAACATTGAAATATTACATTGATACACGGGATTACAACTACTCAAGGAAAATCATTGCAAGACCACCCAACGACACAATAAGACTGATTAGGTATCCTTTATCACTTAAATCCACCAAAATAATAAAATAAATAATGAAAAGAAAAGAAAAAATGTACAGAGTAAAAATAATTTAGAGCACCATCCTCTAAAAATAAGAAATTTTCTTGATCCTTTGAATACCATGAATGGGTATTTATATGATTTAAGAATACCTTTATAATTATTTGATGGGGTTTTTAAGTGACTGTTGGGTTTTATAGCCATTGGGTGTGTTTAAATGTTTTAAAATAATATTTTTGGTTAAATTATGTTATGGTTTTATATTAAATTTCAATAATATGGGTATTAAACATTAGTATTTTATGTGTATTAGTGAGTTAAATATTTTAAAATTACATTATGGTTATGTGTTTTTAGTGTTTAAAATTACGATGACAATGATTTTTATTTAAAGGAAGTTTTTTTAAGTAAATAAGTGCATAGGAATAGTTAAGGGTAATAAAGGGTCTTAATAAGGGAATTAAATAAATCAATTTTGGAAAAATATAAATTTTGTTCTATCTAAACTTTTTATATTAAAGTCTAAGCATTAAAAATTTGGAACCAACCCTAGGATAAGGGGACACATCAACTATGTTGGGGGACTCGGTCAACCCCAGTAAAGAGGAATCTACTTGTCCCCAAGGAGGCTCCAGTGGGCAGGAAAACCCAAGAGAGCATAGTGGAGGCAAGCCATGCACAAGACCCTATATAGGGCCTGGTCAGACATGAGAAGATGATAGGCTAAGCGCCTTTGGGTGGAGTCTCATTTTTTAGGACTCTGGTATGTGTTCTTGTGTCAACAAAGTATGGCACCGCACACTGAGCCTTATATGGTGGTCCCAAAACCAGTGGCATTTCAATGTGAGATGTAGGATTTTACATGGTACGTGATCTAAGATGTCTTATCTTGTCACGCAAGATCCTAACCATCCACACCAGTTCACCATCTGAACCACCATCAGCGTGATTTCATCACCGAGTTCTTCTCAACTATCTAATCAAACTAGGATTTGATCTTGGTCATCCATTTATTTTAAAATCTTGTGATCATGGTAGTCATCCAATAAAATTGAGATCTAATCTCATCCACTCATTTCTTTTAAAACACGCCACAAAATCTCAGTCGTCCGATCAAACCCACGGCTAAATCCTAGTTGTCTATTTCTTTAGCCACACAACCCCTTCATTTATTTTTTAGGGTTAACATTGACCCTTGGATCGGATGATAATTAATCTGATCCATCTGTTTCTTCTATATTCTTCTTCCTCATTGAGTCCAAAATAGTCCCCATCGCACCTTATAGTTGCCCAACCCTCTTTATCCCCTCTTTCCCATGATACAATCTTTCCATTCTCATCATGATCCTTTTAGTCTCGACCATTTGATTGATTTCCAAAAGTAGTGTTATTTTGAACTTAACATCATAGTCCATGACTCGGATCTTCCACTCTGTTTCATTTTTATAAATTTTGGGTGTCAATTAACCCTGTTGCACATTGAATTTTCACTAATTAAAACTTATGTTTGATTATCTATTGTCTATTTGAATAAACAATTGGAAACATTATTTTTTAACCTCACTTTGCACTTCCAAGGGATACTCGAATTTCCCTCTGCCAAGTCTCTCACTCTCTCTCTCTCAGTTCTAGGAACCCAAATCCCACTTCTAAGCTGAATCAAGTAAGTGAATTTTATTGTTTTTTTTTGAAATAATAATAATTTATATATATATACCTAGTTATGTATATAACCATTATTTTTCTTCTAATATGAATTGGATATATGATATGAACTCTCCATTTTTAAGGTATTTATTCGTAAAGAAGTAAATTTTTTAATTTTACAACAATGTTGTGATCTTTTACCAAAAATAAAATGTATATATATGTGTGTGTATAAATGAGTATATACACATATACAACATAATATTTTCAGTATATATATATATATTAATGGTTTATTTTCCATGAATATTCTATATAAATTTTTTATTGACATACTTTTCAAAATTTATAGAAGTGATATACATATATATGAGTATATGTATAATCCTACATAAAATTAAACACATTTACTTTTATTTGTCAACTTTTCTGGGTGTGTTTTCATATGGGAGGGTTCTTGTTTAAAATTTTAAAAAGGTTTTTATATATACAAACCACATATACTTATATAGATATATATATATTTATATATATACATATACTTACATAGGTGTTTACGAATAAACCAAGTATAGATTTTATATCTCTTTTATTTTGTAATGGTATTTATCAACCTCCAAACTAATATCTAGTGAATTTAAACTCTTATAAACTCTTTGTTTTCCAAACTGCATGAGATAAACATTATCATTTTATGTGAAATTATGAACCAAGATACAATTTTATGTGTGAAACCTATTTATTTATTGTATCATTTGTTTGATCAACTACATAAGATAAACCTTATCATTTTATGTGAAATTATGAAACAAGTTATCATTTCATGTGAAAAATATATTTAATTATTATAAAAGATTATTTTGGGAAGAAAAAACAATATATCCATTTTTTATTAAATGTGAATTTATTATGTTATTCATTTTATTGATTACTTACATATAAAGAAAATTAATTTAAGAATGATATGAATTTTTCATGATAATATATGGATTAATAACTAAACTTTTCAAGGTGGTATGGGAAACATTGGATTGTTTAATGAATTTATTTCATCTATGATTAAGATTTAAAAAAATAAAAGTGTTATGGGACACTTTGATTTAAATACATACTTTTATTTGACATATGAGGAATGCGTAAGACTAATTATGTGATGGGTGAGTCCCATTATAGCCTCTTGATGCATCGATAAGTCTCTGGAGACAAACAAGGTCTTGGCATGAGGCCTTGACAAAGTGGTTATGTATGGTCTTGGAATAAGGCCTTGATAGAATTTTTAATATGTCCTTAATTATACATTCCCTCATAATGATTCTAGTAAGTGAAATTTTATGTGAGTATTCAACTAGTAGAATATCCATGGATCATTATCATTCTATTATGAACCAGTATTAAGCAATTTTATATTTTTAAGTGCACACAGTTTAATGTTTTATATTAAAATATATACTTTCATTGAAATTCATTTATAATGAAGGATTAATATTTATTTTAAAAAACATAAAATAAAGGATAAAAATTTATCTTTCATTAGATTATTTTCATCTATGTGTTGAATGATAAATGAAATCATTTTATATGAAATTATGAATAAATATTAATTCATGTGTAAATTTTTATCTGAACCCCTTTCATGTCATATAATTATTAAGTATGGTCATTATCTAACCTATAGGTGGAATTTCATGAATTTTATGTTTTAGTGCGTGCATATTTTTATAATGCTTTTTATTTTTAACTCTTAAATAAGTTTAGCAATGTTGATCATAAGTTTATCCTAAAAGTTGTTTCAGAATCTCTCAATAAAATGATGATGACTTATTATGAGAAATGTTAATTTCATGATTTAAATTATCTATTTTAAAGTAATGTTTTTAATGAAATTTATTTCTTAATGTTCTTTTTTTAAAACCCCTTACTGGTCATTGTTTTTCTCACCATGTGTATTTTAAACTATTCTTACAGGTTTAGTGGGAGTTTTAAGAAGAATTCCTAATGTGGTAGTGTTGCTTTGATGTTACATTGGTTAATGTTTATTAGAATTTGTACATTTATATTTGGATGTAATATTGGATTCTAATTCTATGGAACCTCGACCGGTAAAAGATCTTATTTTGTATTTAATGATGTGTATTTATTCAAGTATCTTTTCAAAAAAAAAGTACACAACATATGTAAGGGGCTGAGTTTGGTTGCTCAAGCCTGGGGTCTTTACAAGAAGTTTCCTTGAATGATTTTAAAAAATTAATTGTGGTTTTTTGAAAGAGTGATTGTAATTGATTATTTTATTTCAAAAATGATGTGTTATTTTAAAGAGTAATTTGTTTAAATGGTTTGTTTTTTAATGGGTTTTCAAATGTGATTTTACAAATAGTTTTCAAATTACATCTAAAATTTCATTTCGTCAAAATATTTTAAGTTTATATTTTTATAGAATTAGGAAAAACAACAAATTATATAGGTAAGACTAGTATATTGATAACAACACCATGGAAAGGAAATGTTGCTAACTCTATCCAACCCATATGATATCCATCATGACCACAATCCTACAAAAAAATTGAATTAATGTTTAACCACATTGCAACTCCAATGTTAAATTGCATCCAAAATCACCTAAATGGCTTAAATTAGGGGTCTCTTGTTTGCTATGTCTCTTTAGTAATTTTCTATCAGAGGTATGCGATTGATTATTAATATGAAATTCTTGATTCTTATTCATAGATGTGAAAATGGTCTCTTTCTTGTTAGGGTGTTTGAGTTGAAATGTGATTTACTAATTATATTATATTTATTCATGGGGTGATCATTGATTTTTTGTATCTCACTTCCACTTATTTAGATGTATGGGAACCCTATGAGTTAAGAAATTGGTTCAGATGTATAATACAATAGTTATCTAATGCACTAGCTAGTTTCCCCTAGTTGTATGGTTTGATTATTCTATATGACTATCCCAAATAAGGAATGTGTTGGTAAGTCAGTTAGATTTTTTATTTTTTTTAGGATTCAACATGGGCCTACTATTTTCCTCATTATAGTGTCATTACAAAATGAAGGAATAATTTAATTCACTTTATGATTTTTATACATTTTAGATAATAGAATTATAAATAGGAAAGATGGATCTATAGAAAAATTAGATTTATCATCTAAATGAGAAACTGCATGATTGAAAATAGTGAAATGTGTATATAGTTGTGAAAGTATTTCAATAATCAGAATGATTATATTTCAATTATATTTTATCTCTCGTTGTAAAGATTATAATAATTTAGATGGTTCTAGGCTTGACTTTAATTGAATGTTTATTTCTAAAACGAATTTATTTCATGACTATATTTCTTCATGGAGATTTGGATTAAGAGATCTACATAGATCAACTGGAAGGTTTCAAGCTAAATGGAATTGAAGGTTCCGTTATAGTCTCAAATGGATATTTGGGGGCTTAAGTAGGCACCAAGGTAGTGTAATTTGAATTTCAATGCTTTCATGGTATAATTAATGTTCATGCAATGTAAAGTAAATAATTATTACTATATGAAGGTGTATTATGATCGGAGTTATTTCATTTTACTTCTTTATATGGAGGAATTTCTCTTAGTTGGACCAATGAAGGAACAGATGGAATAGCTAAAGATTGATTTATCTAGAAGATCCCAAATCAAGGACCTTGGTTCTTGAAAGTGTATATTGGGGATAAATACTGGAAGGGACATAAATTATATAAATTTTTTCATCCTTGGTTAATTTTTATATCAATGTTTTGTGTATTTATTTTGTTAAATACTAATATTAATGACTCAAATAGGATGGATATTAATAAATAATAGATGGATTCAAATCATCTGATAAAAGAGTATGAAGATGGAGTGAAAGAGTTCATCAAGTTTGAAATGTATCATGTATATAACTCTTCTCAAATCTTTTGTCTGTGTTTATGTTGTTTTTATTCGAGATAAATTATCCTATATGAGTTGGAAGAACACTAGATATTTCATAGAATATATCAGAGTTATAAATGTTGGAATAAACACGGGGGGAAATCCAATGTAACTAGTGGCTGGGATAGCACTTCATTTTATGGATCATCAGATATTATTACAAGTGTGGGAACTGAAGAAGACTGTATTGAGTATGTGATTATAGATGTGAATGATGATGAATATGGTATTGAGGAAATGAAAAGGATAGTTGAAGATCAACTTTATGATTGTCCAAAATTGTTTGAGAAGTTAAAGAGTTGTGAAAAGACACCATTGTATGCTAGTTACACTAAATATATACCATTGTTATCCATACTGAAGCAATATAATTTTAAAGTAGGAAATGGATGGAATGACGCTAGTTTTACATAACTACATTCTCTAGGGAATGACATGCTCCTAGAAGATAATGAGCTCTCTAATTGAACATACGATGCCAAATGAATGATATTCTCAATGGGTATGATATCTGAAAGAATACATTCCTTCCCTAATGATAGTATACTATTTCATAATGAATAAAAATCACATAAATAATTCCTAAAGTGTGGCACCTATCAATACAAGATATATGAATCTAGTTGTATGAATGATCTATGGTAATTTCTCTTCACTCCAAGGTTTAGGCACCTATATGAAATTAAGGATACTTTAGGGAAATTGACTTTCAAAGAAGATAAAATAATTAAATATGGGAAAATATATCACCTTGTAGACTCTCATTAGTGGAAGACAATTTATCATGGGTATCCTTAATTTGGAAATGAGCTGAGAGACCTCTGTCTTGCATTATCTACAAATGGAGTGAATCTTTTTGGTTTTCAAATTATTAATCACAGTACATGGCCAGTTATGTTGGTAAATTATAACTTTTCACCATGTTTATGCATGAAATAGAAATACACAATGTTATCTATGCTTATATTAGGATCAAAACAATTGGGTAATGATATTGATGTCTATTTGGCTCCATTGATCGAGTATTAAAAATTATTTTGGGATTTAGGTATTACATTGTGTGATGTTTATAGAAAGGAAGATCTCATGTTGACATCCATGTTGTATAGGATGATAAATGACTTTCCTTCATATAGAAATTTGTTAGGATGAAGCATTAAAGGAACTCAAGTGTGTCCCATTTCCGAACAAGGTACATAGTCAATTAGGTTGAAACATTCATCAAAAAACGTGTTTCTAGGAAATCGTAGATTTTTACCTCGACGTCATGAGCACCGATCATAGACAACATCATTCGATGGAAGTTAAAAAGAACACACATCACCGTATTCAATAATAGGTGACCAACATTTTGAGAAATTAGAATATGTGGACACTTCCTTAAGTAAACCATTTTCGAAAAACCTTCTGAAAACCAATTGGAGGACACCAGTTTTTTTATAACCATACCGGAATTGTATATATGTCAGACACTTTCTTGATTTTATGCATGTTGAGAAAACATTATGTGATAGTGTCATCAAGATGTTGTTAAATGCACCAGAAAAAATAAAAAATGGAATTAAAGCTAGGTAGGACATGATTGAAATGGGAATACGAGAAGAGTTGGCACTAGTGAAGGGGGATAAATGAACTTTTCTTCCTCCAGCTACATAAAATCTTTCTAGGTAGGAGAGATATCATTTTTGAAACTTCTTGAATAATGTGAAGGTTCTAGAGGGGTAATCCTAAAATATTAATAACATCATGTCAATGAACGATTTAAAGTTAAAGGGTATAAAATCACATGACTACCATGTTTTTATATAAGATCTACTACATATAGATTTACATTTCATTTTCCCTAAGAATTTTTATCATACATTAACCAAGATCTGTTTCTTCTTAAAATCTATATTCAGAAAAGTTATAGACCCGATAGAATTTCCAACTATGGAAAGAGAATTTTTTTCATATTATGAGAATTGGAAGTGTTATTAATGCCAACATTCTATTATATGATGGTTCATTGTATGGTTCACTTAGTGATAGAGATTTGACTATGTGGTCCGGTACAATAAAGATGGATGTACCCCCATTGAATGGTATATGAATATTTTGAAAGCATATTTCAAAAATCAAAGTCACCCAAAGAGATGTATTGTAGAGCGATATATTTTTGAGGAATCCATTGAATTATGTATTGAATACCTATTCAGTGGGGAAAGCAATGTTTTACTAAAATCTCATCACACTGGTTGTCTTGTGGGTGAAGTAATTATTGGAAGATATGTTTTCACAATCAATATTACAGATCAGGAGTAGGACCACCTTTACATTTTTTATAATATTTTAGAGGTTTTATCACATGATGAAACCCACAAAATGAATTCTTAGGCATTTAAATACATCAAGGGCTAGAAGATGGATATTAAATACATATAATAAATAGTTTATAGGATGGTTTTGTAACCATATTTTTAAGGATTTGGATGAAAATACATATTCAATTTCAGAATGACTTTGATGGCTAGACGGAGGAACAAGTGTGTATGTATTATCTTACAATGGATATGTAATTAATAGTTATGTGTTCTATACAAATGATCATGATGAAGACAGTACCATAAAAATAGTGGAGTTGCACTTATGGATAAAGTGATGCATGTTGTTCGTACTAAGGACAAAAATCCAATTTTTGTGGATATTTCATACTTAGGTATCATCAAACAAATATGAGAGTTAGATTATACACCATTCAGAGTGATGATTTTTTAATGAAAGTGGGTTGATAATAAGAGTGTTGTTAAAATAAATGAATTGGGATTCATGAAAGTTGATTTCAATAAGGGTACAAATATAAACCATTTATAATAGAATCATAGCCAGTACAAGTATTTTTTGTTTCAGATCCTGCAAACCAAAAGTGGTCAATTGTTCTATTATCAACCAAAACCACTGAAGGGTCAAATACAAATTCTACTGAGGATGACCCTTTCATTGGGACGTTGCAATAATTTTTTAATGTTCTCAATGTATATGGAATTTTGTATGTCAGAGGAGATAACAATTAAGGGATTTAGATAGTCTATAGAGGGGTTAAATCTCTTCAGCCTTTAAAAAAAGAATTCAAAAATCAGGTTATATTTTTTTTGTAATATAAATCATCTTATTATCTATTTGATGATGCATTTATATAATATAAATTAAATGTTAAACCACTTCTGTAGATAATGAATTCTACACATGTTGGTGCTCCCAATCTTGTGGAACAACTAGTCTCTCAACATTCTACTAGTTACAGTGTAGAGGAACAATGACCATTTGAACATGTTGGTGCTCCCAATCCATAAGATTAATATGTCTCTCAACCTGTTGTTACATAGAATATAAATGAATGTTCATCTATACATGTCGGTGCTCTCATTATTGAGTAAAAATAGGTTTCTCAGCCAACTACTTCTCCCAGTGCTGAGGTACAATGACCATGTGTGCATGTCTATGCTACCGCTCTATAGAAACATATCAACAATGTTGATTCTGTGGAAATGGTCGGTGACGATGAACTGATGACACAGAAAAAAAAATCTCCGTATTTTGATGGTGTTAGCAAAAATTATTAAGGCAAAAGTCAAAGGCATAAAATACGATGTTAGATGGAATGCATGGGGCTAGCATGTTAACCCCAACAAGTCCATGTTTAGTTGTTAAATTGGAATTATCACTCAGTAATGCATGCCAATTGATGTAGATTTGGGGAACTATGTTGTTCCAAAGATTAATACATTGATGTGGTAAGATATTATGATAACATTATGATATCATTTCTTTATTTTACTAAAAAATAAAATAATTAAACATTGACATACTCTTCATCCTCCATTACAGAGTGAATTTATAATAGATGACTCCCCCAAGAAATATGTATTAATTATTATTGGATATATTCTCATAGGATATAGAAAAATTGTAATAAAAAATCATCTTAAATAAGATAAAGATAAAATAAACCATCTCCCACCACTTATCTATGCACACCTGATAAACCAATAAGTGTGGGATGTGTTTACTGGTCATCGTGAAGATGTGTCTTTTCAGGTACATTATGGATAGTAATATTTTTTTGATGATACGTGTATTCTTCACTTTGATTGAATTTTTTTTATTTATGAAACAAAAACAGGGTGTTGGAAATAATAAACATGTAGCAAAACTAGTGTACCCCTACCATAAAGCAAGAATGGGGTACGCTTCACTTGAAAAAAAATTGGTACGTGTTTTAAATCTATTGTAATACTTTTAATGTACATGAAACAATGCAACAATTATGTTCATATTTTTATATTTAGATTGATGAATCCAAATCCAAAGAAATTTACATCCCATTTCATGTGATATGGAAGGAGGAACATGTAAGTAAAGATGGGATACTGATAGATAAAAACACAAAAAGTGTGGGAAACATGTATAAGTATTTACTTTATTTTTTTCTTTAAATCACTTTTACTTGACAATGATAACTTATTTTTTTATATTTTATATCTGAAATAGTCATAGGAATAAGTAACCTTTATACTAGATGAACACATAATATATGTGTCCTTAACACGGCCAGAACAGTATGGTCACGTTAGAGATGTGGGTTTTGGGGTGACACCCCGAACATATTATGAGAGAAAAACAAGAGGAGGATCAAAGTGAATTAATAAAAAAATTGAGAGAAAGAATAACTACCCTTGAAGAAGAATTCCAATGGCATATAGAGATAATGGAAACTTTTATGGGGGGAGTCAAGGAGAATAAGAAACTCAAGAACATCCACCGTGTGGAGATCCCACCCCACCCCTAATAGCAATGAGGCAATACATTCCCATAAAATAGATGTCTTGGATGAGGTAATAAATGTTATAATAAATGTTTCTATGAAATTTGAATTATATAGAAACTGATACCTTTCATGTGCTGATATTATATAGGGTGATAGTCACTATTATTTATATCTATCAACACCCACCCATCACCCTGTAGTGAGTGATATGATGTTCAATATTCAAAAAGGCATGCTACATATCATACCACTTCCAACAGGTCATGTTCGAGTATCAATTATCATAGCCCATGAACTGGGCATTGAGATACATGTTCTAATTCATGAGGAATATATTCATATGGTCTAAAAAGCTATTGGAACATTCATCACATGGCTGCTACATATTGTAAAAAAACATATCTACAAGGAGGTATTCATTTAGAATTTATTTATCAAGCTAAGCCATTAACAGTTAATGGAAAAAGGACATAACTGATGAATGTTTTTATAGATAGAAAAAGGGAAGGGGCTGAGATGAAATATTGACTCAAAACCATCTAAAGGATAAACCAATCGATCTAAAAAAATCTGTCAAAATCACCATTACCCAACCCATTCTATATCCACATTTACTATCATTGAAGGTTCATACAGATGAAAATTTAAAATACGATCATAATCACATAGTTGATTTTGAAGAAAATATGTATAGATATAAATATAAATAATTCATTGGTTTTGAGAGTTCAAGTGAAATCCTTGACTATGATTGGTTAGGCATCTTAGTTGTAAATGTATACATGAGGTATGTTTTCATGATTTGATTTTCAAAAGGGTGATATATTTTGTTATTTATGACTAATTACATTTCATATTTTTGGTAGGTGTATATATGAAAAACAATTGACGAGATTTTTCCATGAATTTTTTTTAGACTCATTATTCCTCACATCATCTCTAAAGAACAACCAAAAATAGATACCAAAAAAGGATGAAATAGTGACAAGTATGATCAAATCATTTGGAAGAAAAATTTCAGATGACATACTCTATTTAATACCAATGATTTCAGGATAAAACTCTATAATTTAATCATATAAAGTATATTTTCATTTCTTTCATTACTTATTCCTTTTTGTGTTTTTAGGCAGTATTGGATGCTCATTGTGGTCAATCTGGATACTATAAATAATTATTTCCTAGATTCATGCATGGATATCCAACAAACCATCCACACATGATGGTGTTTGTCAATTTTTAATACACTACATATAACTTTTTAGAACCAGACATTTATTTATATAATTTATATTATCTTTTAATGATGAATTTGTTATGAAAGGGCAGTGCGTCAATATTGTGAAAAACAAGGAAAGAGGCTAGAGGATAAGGAAAATAAAGAAGAAAAGTTCTACAACTGAAAAAATATGGGTGTATATCTAATAATATTTCACTATCCAAACACATATCAAAAAAAATTAATTATTCTCCTCAATTTTTATGAAATGTCTAAAACAAGCCAATGGAAAATATTGTGGATATTATGATTATAAATTAATGAGATACATCATCTTCTATGAAAATCTATCATCCTTGAAGTGGTATTTTCAAAAATAATTACTATTTAATTTAAAATATTTTTTACTCCTTTGTGTATTTATATTTGTTCATTACTACTATGATTTTATATAAGAATAATATTCACAAGATGATTTAGATGTTCTAAAAAATGAATTGGAATCATACTTGATAGAAGAATGTACACAAATAGAATGAAGATGTGACTTCCATAGAAGTAGTTGATTATTTCATATTTATGTTTAATTTACATCTTTTTCGTATTACTCACATAAGAATTGTTTTCTTATATAGGTGGATTCCTTTATTTGAGTTAGGGTGGTTTATTGGGAAATGATCATGCTCATGAGAGATTATACATTGAGGATGATACTCATAATTCAATGAGAAGGTAAAAAAATTTAATATACTATGGTTTCATCATAATATTATATGTTTTATACTGCATTAAAATAATCTAAATTAAATTTTTTACTACTCATGCAAACAATGTCTTCCATAGAATTATTTTCTCTCAAAACCTTGTCACCCCTGAGTTGTTAGAATTTTCACTTTCCTTCAAATGCAGTGGAGGGAACTTGAAGGAAAGTGATAAATTTTAATAATTCAGTGTTTTTATTTTGACAAGTAAAGAAAATGGAAATCATGGTAACACATGATGTGACCGGTATGACTCAAAGTGTGTCTTTTTATGTAATTAATTAATTTTTTCTTAATTTTATCCACTATTTCTAATTTAATTTCTTTATCATTTTTATCTAATACTTATTTATCTTTTCGTACATATATTTTGGGAAGTCATATTTTCCTTTCAACTATATACAATAAGCTAGAAAAGAGATAACATGTTCTTTTCAGGTGGAAGAGGAAACCCCATGTTGCATGAAATGCGAAGTGAATTGTAAGGATACATTTACCAAGGTATTTCTTAGTAATCGAAGGAAAATTATGAATTCCAAAAATATATGTCATGAACATTTTCTTGAATAGTATAGTAATTAGCCACATATCAATCAACTGCAAATCAATCAATTGTACCTCAATCTGATACAGAATGTGCTCAGTATGACTTGAAGTTTTTATTTTTAGTTTATAATATTATTTGATTCTTTAAGATTCATGTCATATGTACTACCATGCATATATCCATCAATCATGATTATGATCTACGATATCCATGGTATTAATTTTTAATGTTAATATCACCTTCTAACATCTTTATGCTCATGTTTTCCTTATATGTTCATTGATATCTCCCTTACTTTCACTTATTGAGAATAAATGATCACCCTTTATTATATTTTCTATCCTTAGGTTATTAAGAATGGTTTGAGAAATGATATGTCTAAAAAGGTTTCTAATATAGAATAACTTAATGAGAGACTCTTATGAACTAGTTCTTTATGTTTCCACATTTCCAAAAGCACTAGACCAAAACTATTATGGAATGAATCATTATGTTATGTAAGGAATATTAATCTACTAAGATGTGATATCTATGTATGAAATTTCTGGGTCAATATTTTTGGCATTAGATCAACTGTTCTACTCAAAACTGAGAAAAAAGAACAAGTGACCAGTATCACTCAAAGTGTATCTATTTATTTAAAATTGACATTAATTTTAGTAAAAAGAAAAAACGACATAATAAAAACTGAGAAAAAGACTGGGGATTGTTTTGATACTTTTTTAAATGGTCCATAAGTCATTTTTTATATGTAGGAATCAACCTCACTTCAATTCGATGCATGGTGTGGCCGATATGAATTTAAGTGTGTATTTCTATTGTAAATTGGCACTAAATTCAGCAAAAAGAACAAGTGAAATACTAAAAATAAATAAATAACAATAATATTGTTTTGATACTTTAGTAAAACTATCCATGAGTCATTTTTTTGTGTAAGAATCAACCACACCTCAATCCAATGTACTGTGTGACCGGTATGACTAGAAATCCGTGTTTTCAGTTTGAAATGACATTTTAGAAAAAAACACAACTCCCATACTAAAAACTGATAAAACATATTTTGATTGTTTTTATACTTTATTAAAAATATTTATAAGTCATTTTTGGTGTGTATGAATAAACTGCACCTCAATATGATTCACGGTGAGGCTAGTATAACTCAAAGTGTCTCTTTTTATTTAAAATTGTCATTAATTTATGTAAAAAACAACAAGTGGCATACTAAAAACCAATCAAACGCATTTTTATTACTTTAATATTTTATTAAAAAAATCTATGAGTCATTTATCACTTGTAGGAGTTAACTGCACCTGAATTTGATGCATAGTATAACTGATATGACTCCAAGTGCACCATTTTATTTAAAATTAGCATTAATTTAAGTAAAAAAGAAAAAGTTACATACTGAAAACAAAGAAAACACATTCGTATTGTTTTGATATTATAGGATAATGATATATGAGTCATTTTCGATGTGTAAGAGTCATCTAAACCTCAATATGATGCATAGTGTGACCAGTATGACTCCAAGTGTGTCTTTTTATTTAAAATTGACATTAATTTAAGTAAAACAACAAGTGACATACTAAAAACCAATTAAAAACAATAATATTGTTTTTATAATTTATAAAAATGATCCCAAATTCATTTTTTGAATGTATGAATTTACCACACCTCAATCTGATTCACGATGTGACCGGTATGACTAAAAGTGTTCGTTATCAGTTTAAAATTGACATTTTAGTTCAAAACCTGTCACTCATTGAAAACCAAGAAAACGTGCTATGGTTGTCTTGATAATTTAGTAAAACAACTCATAAGTATTGTTTGACATTTATGAAGTATCCTCACATCAAACTGATGCACAAAGTGACTAGTATGACTCATAATGCATGTTTCCATCTTGAAATGATATTTTCATAAAAAAACAAAACTAGCATACTGAAAACCAAGAAAAAATATTTGGATTGTTTTGATAATTTAGTAAAATGATATATAAGTCATATTATAAGTGTATGAATCATATTAACCTTAATATGATTTATTTTTTGGCCAGTATAACTCAAAGTGTCTCTTTTTATTTAAAATTGACATCCATTTAAGTAAAAAAACAACAAGTGTCCTACAGAAAACTGAGAAAATGCATTCAGGTTATTTTGATAATTTATTAATATTATATATAGGACATTTTTACATGTAGAAATTATCATAACCTAAATATGATGCATGGTGTGTCCAATATCACTTAAAGAGTTTTTTATTCAAAATTGACATCAATTTAAGTAAAAATAACAAGTGACATACTCAAAACTGAGAAAATTTATTTAGAATGTTTTTATATTCTAGTAACACAATACATGAGTCAATTTTGACGCGTTAGACTCATCCCCACCTCAATAAGATGCACGGTGTGACCGATATAACCCCAAGTGTGTCTTTTTATTTGAAATTGACATTAATTCAAGTAAAAAAGAAAACGTAACATACTAAAAAGTGAGAAAACGCCTTAGAATTGTTTTAATACTTTATGAAAATAATCAATGAGTCATTTTTAACATGTATCAATCAACTAAACCTCAATCTAAAGCATGGTGTGACCGGTGTGAATAAAATTCTTTTTTATCAGTTTAAAATTGACATTATAGTTCAAAACATGTCACTCAATAAAAACCAATAAAACACTCTCTAATTGTATTGATAATTTTTAAAAGTGATTAATAAGTCATTTTTGACATGTATTATGTATTCTAACATAAAAACAATGCACAATGTGACTGGTATGACTCATAATGTTTGTTTTTTGTTTGAAATGACATATTTGTAAAAAAACACAAATAGCATACTGAAAACCATCCAAACACATTCGGATTGTTTTGATAAATTATTAACATTATATACAAGTAATTGTAATGTTTAGTAATCTATCACACCTCAATATGATTCATGGTGTGGCCTTTATAACTCAAGGTGTCTATTTTTATTTAAAATTGACATTAATTTAAGTGAAAACAAATAGTGACATACTGAAACAAAGAAAATTCATTCAGATTGTTTTGATATTTTTTTAAAATGATCCATAAGTACATTTTGAGGTATATAAATCATATTCTCCTCAATAAAATGCACGGTGTTTCCAGTATTACTCAAAGTGTCTCTTTTTATTTAAAATTGACATAAATTTAAGTAAAAACAAAAAGTGACATAATAAAAACTGAGTAAACACATTCAGATCGTTTTGATACTTCAGTAAAATGATCCATGGGTCATTTTTGACATGTAATAATCAACCCCACCACAATATTATGCAAGGTGTGTCCAGTGTAACTAAAATTGTCTGTTATCAGTTTAAAATTGACATTTTAGTTCAAAACATGTCACTCACTAAAAACTAAGAAAATACATTCAGATTTCCTTGATAATTTAGGAAAGTTATTAATAATTAATTTTTGATCTGTATGAAGTAGTCTCACATCAAACTGATGCACTAT
Organism: Viscum album; assembly: GCA_963277665.1. Classification (NCBI taxonomy): domain Eukaryota; kingdom Viridiplantae; phylum Streptophyta; class Magnoliopsida; order Santalales; family Viscaceae; genus Viscum; species Viscum album. The sequence continues at coordinate 458,179,025 of OY728157.1, read as the reverse complement.
GCGACCAATTTGGGTTAGAGGAGGACTTGATAGCTTCTTGGTCCAGGGCCTCTCGAAGATCCAATGGTTCCACCTTTTACCAGTTTAGATGGAGCATCGAGTTTCATATGTATCAAGATCCTTAGATAGTTGTGACATCAGTAAGCCTTCTTGGTTTACCTATTTCCTTTCAAAATCTCTCCATTATATGTGCTCTTGGAAATATGATAGGGTGCTACTATGTTCTGATCACTGAACAGTGGTTGTGTGTCACCCATTTTGTCCAGGAATTTGCATCGAGGTTGATATTGTAATACCCCCGGTGAACTGGATCTGGATCACGGATAGGAAGTAATTCTGTTGGATTTAAGAGGTAATTTTTTATTCATGGATGTGTTTCTGTGTTACTTGTAGTCATTTTAGTCATTTATGATCGGTTTTTCACAGTGGAAGGGTGAATGGTGCTTTAGCAGTGGTGGAGAAGATGAGAAACAATGGTTATGATGACACTAGAGTAGCTCAGGTGATGTTGAAGGATAATAATGAGGATACTCTGATCAGGAGAGGGAGTGAGAGTGGGGGAAAGAATGATCTCACATAAGAGAGGAGTGGGGATTCTATTCTATTAAGGCATGTTCTGATCTGAGCATCTCTTCTAACCAAGGAGTTCAAGTGAGGGTTGCTCCCATAGGGTATACAGTGGTTGAGGTAAGGAAGACAGATCCCATAGAGTCCTCTATTACTCCGGTTGTAATTAAAGAGGTTAGGTTGTCACTAAATCTGCCAATAAAGAAGGGTTTTGATCAGCTAAATTGTTATCTTCTTGTTGGGAACCCTTCCTCATTGGAAGATGCTACGAGTCATTGTCTTCTACAGTTGGAAGCCAATCCTATGGATCCCTCAAGAAATATGGTTTGTGAAGATGGTGTAGTAGGCATGGGTATTTGTACCTCAGGTGAATAGGTGCAAGTGAATGTTCTTACGTGCAATCGATTTGAAGGATTGGAGCATGAGGAGGTACCCCTTGTTATGGAAGGTCCACAAGAGCTTGGAGATATTAGAATGAAGACTATTTCTAATAACTATAAGGTAGTTATTGAAGATGATTCAATGGGAAAGGAATCCCATGATGGTCATGAAAATGTGGTGCGATCTCAAAGTTTAGCTTCGATTGATATTAACAGGCACCCCCAGCTGATGGGAGGTGTAATTTTGTATGATTCAGAGGGTGATTTTTTGGGGGAAATGATGGATAAAAGAGTTATGGCTTTATACATATCACTGAAAAGTGGGGATATGTTTCTGTTAGTGATAAAGAAAATGATAAGGGCATTTACAGACCTTCCTACAGTTACATTTTTCATCGTGAAAAAACTAAGATATCTAGGAGTGAAGGAGTTATGAATTCTCCACCAAGGAGTAGGCCGAGGAAAGATTACTCTTACCTACTGAAGCTGGTGAATACCCAGTCTTCTTCTAAGAGTGAAATAGAGGACTCCCATGCTCCAAAAAAATATTGTGCTATGAGGAAATGTTGTACGAAGTAGCTCTTGTTGGAACAATTGAAGCATCAAAAGCAGTACGTCAAGCTCTTAAAGCATTATGAACCGAATTCTGAGTGGGAATTGGCTATTACAGAGGAAGAACCTTATGATGGATGTGGTGAGTGGTATGATTATTATGATATATAGTTGTCTCTTCTTGGTGTAATTTTCATTTGGATGTGGGAAATATGCACACACTCATCCTTCTTCTTGTCTACTATACTTTTTCTCTCTCTTTAATAAATTGTTAGAGTTTTTTCCTCTAACTAGACTTTCTTAGTCTTTCATATTAATCTTTTATTTACATCTTTGTAGTATTACTAACATAATATTTTTTCTTATATAGGTGTAATATTTTTCTTGGGTTGAGATGATTTTTTCGAAAACTGATACCATGGGTAGGCATTTTTTTGAGGGCATCATGAGCGTCAAAAGATGAACCATTTCTGTTTTAATTTTTTTTTGGATAATTGTATATGTAATTATATAAAACATTGGTTGAAATGTATATAGTTGTTTTTTTGTATATACCATGGGTGGAAATTTTTTTATTCCTGGTGTCACATTAAATGTATATAGAATTTCTTGAAATTGCATGGTGTTTCAGGTTTTTGTTGGGTGTGTTGTTATATTAACAACAAATTTCATCCAGCAAGGCCTTTATCTGTGCTATTTCGAGTAGTGATAAAGGGAATCCTTTATTAGTTCCATTTAAAGTGCTGGTAAAGGGTTACTTTATTAGTGATTTTTTAGTGCAGATAAAGGACCCCTTTATAGTATTTTTTATCACTGATAAAGGGGACACATATCATCACTATGTTTAACAATGCTTTCTAGAACTATTAATATCCATTTTGCACACCGTTAAAGGGAATATGTGTTGTAGGGATTCTCCAAGAGGATTTATGTCACATGATTAAATGTGGGGGGGGGATTCACGGTTTGAAAAAATATGTTCCAAATATGTGAAATACCTCTTTCTAGACCCAAAAGGTTTGTTCTTACCCCTTGCATGGTTATAGTTCACCGTGAACCCCTCCTCCAAGCTAACACAGTTTGGGCGCATTGTTATCTCTAAAAGTGAACCAATAAAGCATCATGCACTAGATGATCAAATTATTTTTCCTTTAATGTATCGAACCCCCAGAACACCCCCTAACATCATCATACACCCTATAAACATTCCATTAAAAAATTAACATAATTAAACCAAACTTTAAACAAGGACATACCTCCATGGTGTCTGGGATCTTAAAACATAGAATTCTAGATTCCAGATATCATACTTTTGATCTTTAGAGTGATTTTATAGCACTTTTATGGAATCCATTAATTTTATCATGATTGTGGACAAGTAATACTATAATGTACTAATTTGGGTTAGAATATAGAGATCTTTTGTGGTTGAAATGCTAGTTTCCTTTATAGATATCCTTAAACTTCTTACTGTATCCACCAACATTGAAATTTATTTTGGAAATTATAATAATAATAATTCACTTATTCAATGTATGCACCATGTGGTTAGTGTTGGTCTATCATGGTGTTCATATTATTGGTCAAGGATTCCATTTAATCTAGAATCCATTCATTGTTATCAAACATGTGCACTTCCCTCCTTGGTCTTTCTTTAGACTACGCATAGTGCATAACTCTCTTTCATAAACTTATTTATGAGTGATCTATTAGTTTCAATATCAGTAGTAGACCTATTTCCATATTATATACCTTCATAAAAAGTTTTAATTAAATCCATATCTCAATTTTATGATGTGGTGATTTTTTTATTAAATATTTAAAACTCTTTCATTCATTATGGAAAGATTGGAAATTAAATTAATTAAAGCTATGTCAACAAGAATATTAATTGATTTTGAGGGAGAGATTAATATGGTTAATATTGTTTTACTAATTCATCCCATTTTGTGATGGAATGAGTTGGTAAGATTTTTATATACACTCTTACCATGTATCTTAAAGAAATATTGAATATTAAAATCCTCACTACATCACTCAACATTTTTGGAAACTAAAAAGTGTCACATTATCTGATAAAAAATTATAGATGTGAATTTGGATCTTTATGAGGTAGTCTGAATAATTTTATAGTGGTTGTGATCATTTGGATTATGGATGGATTGACCTCAAATTGGTTGGATACCATCAGTGGCACTATATGCTTGATTTTAGCCCCATTAATATTCTTTTATTGTCTATGAGATTCTGAATCTTTGGATATGTTTGTGTTACATCACTGGTAGCTCCTTATTCTCATTGGTTTTCTTAATTTGTGGTTTCTTATTTGTTCTTATTTATTAAAATTCTTTCTAATTCAAGGTTGTGGTCTAGGATATATATTTACCTTTACTTCAAGTAAATTGACATGCATTAAGGATTACACTTGGAATTCACAATATGAACACACCTAGTGTAAAATAAAAAATAAAACTGAAAATGGAAAATAAAAAAAATTAAAACCCCAAAACATTACATGGAAACCAACCCCAAAAATGGATTTGGGTGTCTTTTATTCTAATAAAGTATCAAATTTAGAAACTTATAAAAGACTCAAATATAAATAACTCTAACTAAATGAATGTATCATGTAGTAACATTGAGGTCCAACTCACAAGTATGGATTTAGTAAAATTTAAGAAAATTCATTATGAGAGAAATAAAATAGGGATATTGAGTTTTAATTCACCACTAAGAAAACATTAATATATCAATAAGTATGGTTTCATATCCTAGTGAAGTGAATATTTTTAAGTTATTATCTATGTTTTTTTAAAGTTGATTCTAATATAATCCTTGGATATTGTATCCCCTTTATAACTAAAAATTTACCCTTTTATATGGTCAAATACTTTTATATATTAATGAAATAGGTGACTCAATACCAAATTTAAACATAATTACAATAAGTTGTGAAATTATCATGCATAATTCCTGATAATTACTCAATATATGAAGTTATTATATCCGATTCACATAAATAATTTCCATGAAATGGGAAAGAGAAATATATGAGAATAAAGTATGGATACATCAACCCAAATAAAATAACCTAAACATAGTTTTATAGTATTATAGAAATAGGACTCTCGATAAGACATATTCCAATTTAGGTGTAGGATATAGATTGAGGTTTTGATCCCCCTAATAAGTTTTTGAACCCCTATATTTATATGAAAAGATATACCCAAGTTTTTTGCCTCTTATTCTCAAAATATACTTTCACATTCACTTAAATAATCATAGTTAACATGAATGATGTTTCTCTATAAATATCACTAGACCATATTTTAAATATATATTTACCAAATCATTCACAACACAAATATTAATTTCATGTAATGAACTCAAACCCTTCATATTCAAATTTTTTTCTCATAATTGGTTCATGATGCGAGCGATTTATCTTGTGATATAAAATATTCATTAAACCTTCAAAATTTCCATTTAATTTTCATCGAAATAGATTTATTATCTTCATAGAACTATCAAAAACTCGTCAAAACTAAAAAATCATTGTTTTTCCTTCATGGAATGAAAAAAACCCTTTACGGTATAAGGCATGGACCCTTACACAGTTCATTTACCAAGCCTTTACAAAGCTAAAAATTTCACTTGTATGCAACTAATCATTCACACATACATATATCACCACTAACACTTATGTAAATATCCTTCACTATATAAACTCCCAAAACGTAGTGTGGAAATCAACTCCAGCAATAATTCATTATCACCATTGCTTGGTTTAGGATTTGGATGTGGCTTAACAATGACTTACTGAGAACCAATGGTCTTCTCATGGTGGTCCCCAACCTCCGTAGTGAAAATATTTAGAATCATTGTAGTGGTAATTTAGGATCTCTAATGGTCTGGTGGTGGAGACAAGTGGTCAATAAAGGATGGTCATTAGATAGATCTATTTAAATGGGTGGTGCATGAGAGTGGGATAAAATGGCATAACTTTTTTTATGATTTATAGTAACCTTCCATTTCTTTTCCTATATCAATGTTTTTCTTGGACCCACTCTTTTCATATTGGATGTGACATCAATTCTTAGATGAGAATACCTAAATAAAACCCTTCCCAAGTTCATATTTACCATCACCAACCCAAAAGATTCTCTCCTCTCTTGATATGTTCACACCTTCCCACAGCCCTACACTAAACCATACATGGCTCTACTATGCCAAGTAGGACTCCACATTGTGCTCGGATAGCTTCCCTTGGGTGGGTGGGTGGATTGTTACTCTGGTTTAGGGTTAGTTGGGTGTTAGATATATTTTTTTATCAAATATTCTTAAATTACTTTACTAAAAATAGAAGTATTCCTATCACCTCTCCTGTAACATCAATTCATATTCCCATTCATAAAAGTTACTCAAAATTCGTAAAAATATATTTATTTTTCTTTAATCACATTAAAAATTCTAGTTACATAAAAATATAAAAGATCAATGAATAATTGGTTAAAGTTAAAAATTAAATTCAAAGAGTAATAAAATTAAATTTAAAATAAATATATATAAATATGAAATATGGTCATCACTAAGTCTAGAATTCATCACAGTACAAATATAAAGTTGATCTCATCACTTTATATAGACTCTCTTCATTATATGAAGAGATTCAAGTGTCGACTACCATCTCATAGTATCTAAAATTCATTATAGTAATTTTAATCTCATTGGAGTTTTATAACTATTTAAGACTTCAATGATTATACTATGAATTTATATCCAAAAATTAATCAACCTCATTGATTCAAAACTAAATTCAGATGATTTAGAAGACATGGTAGAATTAATTTATGTGATATCACATGTCTATTATATGATATGATGGAAACCTATCATAGTATATTATTGAGACATCCATATACCCATATCATTGCCTATGAATCAGGGATATCCGAAAATATAATATCCATATTTTTAGTGAATTTCTAAAAAACTCCCAGTTACACTAAAATCTTTTAAGGAATTTATGAAAAACTTCATAACTATTTATAAATCATTCCACACCATTTTTAGATTTTTTTATAAAAATATATTAATTTTAAAATAAACACTTTGTCCAAAACTTAATCCTTATCCTAGCTCTTAACTATTTTTCCCTTCAGGACATTATAGTATTGAAAATAAATAATAAATCTTAATGTTTTAAATAAAATCAATGAAAAACCTCTAGAAAAGCACCTCTTCTACTCAAGTTACAAAGGGTTATAATGTGATCTCGATCAAACATATATATATATATATATGAATATTTTCATCCCAAGATGTTTCTTATACATCATAAATATGCCTATATAATCTCATATCTCATGACATTGAGTGACCGACATGGAATAGGTTAATCTAGTATAGGTTATCTTATAAAATCATGATTCTATCAAAAATATTAAAGAAGCTAATGCATACATAACAATTCATTCATCTAAAAGATTCTCAAATGACATGTATCTCATATAAATAGATGGTAACATCATATGTCACTCAATTAAGAAAGGCCATTCATTTCCTTGGTCTAATTAAATCAAATGAGATATGTATTCTCTCATTATATTAATGGAAAAAATCCAATCTTTATTAGTCTCTAATTGATGACATGATAAGTAACATACCCAACCACCCCTTTATTTTCTAATCCCAAAGGATTACATAATAAAAATATCAAAATATGAAGGTTATCATGATAGGTATCTAACAAACAGTAGTTAAAATGATTCATAGTAATCATACACCCCTAATTATATGAATTATTGTATAAAATTTCATGAGATATACTCTGTAGGTTCAGCCCAAAAGAAGTCTCCACTTATTACATGAGGATTCCACTATTAATGAAAATCCTAACATTGCTCACAAACCATAATAATTACCAATTATCATTGATTATGGATTACTCAATGTTTTACATGAGTGATATAATACCATTCCACTTTTTTATGTAATATAAATTACAAAGCATATGAATGAATGAAAAATGTAGATTTCCATTATTATAAAATCCTAATACATTTTATAACTATTACATACAACCACTCATGTATCTTATGTGATTATATTCAATAGGACCCCCAATATTTTTTTTGGTAATGGTTTTGTTAATGGATCTCTTATATTCTTTTCTATAGCCACCCAACAGATCATTACATCTCCCCTCTCAATGATATCTCAAACGAGATGGTATTTGTGAAGGATTTGTTTGGTTTTTTGGTGAGATTGGGCTTCCTTTTCCTGGTAAATAGATCTAATTGTGTTACAGTAAAACTAAATTGATCCTTTTGTGTTATTAATTTCCCCAAGATAAAAAATGACATTCTTAATCTGAATATCTTCATTCATATTATCTGATTTAGTGATGTACTCTACCTCTATTATCGAGATCACTATGGTGGATTTTTTGGAACTCTTGAAATTGATATCTCCTCCATTTAGGAAAAACATGAAACCAATTTGAGATCTTATATTAAATTTATCATATAAGAAACTAGAATAGGTATAACCCTTTACTCTAAAATCCTCCTCACCTATAAATACTAATAACATAACATTAGAACTTCTCATGTTATAAAGTTCATTTTTAAGATAAATTGTGTCACTCTCACCGAAACTAGATTGGTATCTAAGTGTTATTATCAAATCACAAGTGACGTTGAGTCAAGTACACAACATGTAATAAATGATAGATCCTATAGTTGATTTATAAGTAATTTTATCCATAATTTTCAACTCCTTGGAAGGATATTTGATATTCATAATATTCATGTCATGAAAAACTAGTTAAGACCATTGTTTGGACTTCTCTGTACTAAAATGATCTATCACCTTACCAATATATGTGTTCTGACTCAATCCGTGAGACCTCGTATATATATATATATCTATATACCCAGTATGTAGTAAGTTTCCCCATATATTTCATTGAGAATCATTTTTTCATCCATAAATATATAATGTAAATTCAATAAATCATATTAGATAAAATTCTTTCTTCCACAGACAATATCAAAAATACTACCACACAATCACTAATTCACTTATGTAAATAAGAATCATCTATATTCTTAATGAAACTGAACTCTTTGATTGTATCATCAAACCGATTATTATAACATTGAGAAGATTTATTTAATCCATAAATGTACTGTTACAACATGAAAACTTTAGGAAATTCATTTGGAACATAAAAACCATTGGGTTTTATCATATACATTTCCTTGAATAATCTCCCATTAATGGAATTATTTTTTAAAACCATTTTATATATCTTATAATCAAAAGGATATAATATTAAAATAAATGTCTAAATGGACTTTATCATCACAATATGTAAAAAGAACTCTTCATAGTGAATACCATGAATTTTTTGTAATCCTTTTCCACCATAAGATATTTATAGGTAAACACTCTACCATCCCTATCATATTTCTTATAGAAACCCCAATTTCAACCTATCTATATAACACCATCAACTATAACCAACAAGTCCCAAACATGGTTAGTGTGTATGGATCCTATTTTACATTATATTGATTTTAGTCAGCTCTCAGAATCAGATCTCTTAATCGCCTCTCAATAGGTTGTAGGTTCATCACTTATTAACCTAACCTCATTATAATTTTCTATAAGAAATATATATCTCTTGGGAACCTAATTAATCCTAATATACCTTCAAGGTTCTTGTGTAACCTAAGTAAATTATTCTTCCACAACTATTTATGGAACCAACTCAACATCCATCTTCAAAACACTACATGTTTATGGTATTAAATTATGCTAAGTTAAAATTTCTTCTGGCTAACACATATAATAATGTGATATTTATCAAGGAAAACATGATTTTGATCTATAAACAATTTGCTTTTAGTATAATTATAGAAACGATATCTCATTTTTTCTTTGGGATAAACTATAAATAAGAATTTTTAAAGTTTAAATATTTTTTTTTTAGAATCTAAATATTGTATATATACTTCATAAACCCAAATTATCATAACATACATATTGGGATGTCTCTCATCCCATATCTTATTTAGTGTATTTGTGACAACTTTAGATGTAAATTGGTTAAGTAAGAATGAAATAGTTTCCAGAGCATATCATCAAAATTAAATAAGAATTCCACATTAACTCATCATTAACTGAACCATGTCTAAGAGGGTATGATTACTTCTAGTAGAGACACAATTCCACTATGATGATATAGGTTGAGTGAGTAGTGTAATAATTCCATAATCTTGTATATTATTAATGAATTCATGGATTAATAAATCTTCACCTTGATCTGATTAAATATTTTAAATACTTTTTCCCAATTTATTTTTGTATTTTGTTCTAAATCCCTTTGAAATTTTCAATAGTTTCATACTTTTGTCTCATCAGAAACACATTACCATTCTAACTCAATTCACTGGTAAAAGTAACAAATTACCAAAACTCATCAATATATGGAGTAATCATTGGTCTACATCCATCACTATATATGAGATCCAATTTTCCTCTGTCCCCCTTTTTAACTAAAAGGTTTTACGATTATCAAATGATTCATAATCAAGTGACACCAAAAAATCATCTTTATGTAGTTTTTGGATGTGTTTCTCAATTATATGTATAAGGAGACCATTCCAAAGGTAGTTTGGGTTAGAATAAACCTTTAAATTATTTTTATTAATTGTATATATAATATTATATATTTATATAATGTATAAAACATTAAACATATTTATGATTCTAAAAAATATCTCATTTTTATATAAAAAATAATAGTTTTTCATAATAATGAATGAAAATAAATTATTTTCCAAAAAAATAAAATAAAAATCAATTTTTGAAAGGAACATAATAAAAGTTCTTAAATTATAAAACTTATCCACTGTGTAGATTTAGATCATAATTCCTTACCTCCAATTAAACAACTCTTGATCAGTTGATAAAACATTGGTCTATATCAATTTTTTTATTTTTATTCAGTCTTTAACCCTATGTTTATCTACATAAATTTGTGATACACACCTAGTATCTAAAACCCATTAGTTATAGTTTGAGAAATTTATTTCTATAACATTCAAATTTAGGTGCTCAAGATACTTATTTTTTATAACACTTCTCAATCATGGATTCTAAGTAGAACTATATTATAGTTCATACTGATAACAGATCTCAAAATGATATAAATGATGCATTTCATAATATAATATATATATATATATATATATGTGTGTGTGTGTGTGTGTGTGTGTGTGTGTGTGTGGGTGACTATCATGTTTTATATCCTTTATCAAGTAGTTTTAATAAAGTTTCTCCTACTAAAAATAATGACCTCAATATCATATCCAATTTGTAAGCTAAGATCCATATTTCACTAAGAAATAAAACCTATTTTTTATGATCCTTTTCAATTTATTTATTTACCTATTCTAACTTTCCAATCATAATATATAGGAATCTTGGAAGTTTGAGTAGAAATATCAATGCCTAAATCCATTATATACATATCAACTCAACTCTATTCCTTTGGTATCATAACTCTTAGGGTTTCCCAACTAAATGTCACATAAAGTTCAAAATGTGATGTGGTTACCTAACTCTAAGGAATATCAAAATCCACCATTCCTTACACAAGATAATCCATAGTAACCCCACTTTGGTGTGAACCTAACAGGATAAACGATTGAGTTCTTAACATGTTTTTTCTTTATAATGAATATCAAACATAGTATTTTAGTAATTTTCTTTTAAAGTATTACCAACTTAATATAAATGATATTCATATAAAATTAATAATTATTTAATCTCATGAAATATTTATTATCTACTGCTTTATTTCTATATGTATTAATTCTTATAATGATTTAGTTTTTTAATCCTTATTCAAACCACTAAATTAATATGTTCAAACCATATTAGTGTAAAAATCTTTACCCAACCCACATTCTACATTACTCACCCAAAAATAGAATAAAAAATTATTTACACATATCCAAATTCATCTCATTTAAAATATGCATGATCTTTTCATGAAAAGGATTACAATTACATGAAATTAAAAATCTTTACATGAGTACTCCCAATGCCACAAAAATCAATCGCCAACCTTTATATAATAATTCATAAACCTACAAGATAGTGGGAACTCTAACCTATATTCCCTATACCTAGGGATACTTTAATAAATAGAAACATTCAATTCATCATAAGACTAAAACAAAATATGTCTAAAATATATTCAATAACTAAATTCAAGCTAATAACTTTAATTACAAACAGTGATCAATGTAGATGAAAACTAAATCTTAAGTTGTCATACCAAGCATGTAATTCATAGAAAGAAAATTTTATAAGAATCAATTTATCACATAAATTAAATAATATGAAATATCCATGTTTCTTAGAAAATTATAGACACGAATATTATAAAGGAATAAACAATTAAATAAACTCTTTATTTATTTTCCAAACATGAGACGAAAATATGAATAATTAATATTTAATTTAGGCATGAAAACTCTCATTTTACAATTCAGAACTCTTATAATTAATAAAAAATTTACAAAATATATTAAACTTAAGAAAAATATTAAATTTTATTATTTTAAGGCTATATTATATTTTATAATTAATTTAGTGGAATTATAAATCATAATTTTTTATTGATATTTCCACTTATGATTAGCGATGTCTTAATGTTGCGTTCATATTTTATGATATCCCCTATATCATTTACATGATATGATGGTCTATATTATTACACCCTATGATTTAATCATAGCTTATAATATCCCATATAATAGATATAACATAATATAAAACCACTAAATTCTAATATATCATATCTTACAATAAACTATAGTAATATCATACACAGTGATATGACCTCAACCACCTGATGATCTACATGTTATTTAAAAATAAGTAGAAAAAAACAATAATTTTATTTTGAATGTTCCTCGAATACCACTAGTGAGTTTTTGGTGATCATTAAATGATCTTCATAGAAGGAGTAAAACAAAAAATTATTTTTTATTTTTCATCAATAGAATCAAAATGATAACGAATAACATGAAAAATAGGTGTATTATTACTTCTAAAACTGTATATTTGACTAAATGATGGGGTATTTTTAATAAGGATCCTAAATAATTTTCTAAAATAATCTCACCTCCAAGGGAATTAAAACATAATTGAATCCTCATTCAAAATTAATTTATTTCTATTCATAAATGGAGTGATATAACCTTTCTAGTGTAAGATAAATGAATAATCAATAACTGATGAGAGCTTTGACATAGGGTAGCATGAATCATAGTAAAAAATAAATATGGGATCCCATCACTTTATATAGACTCTCTTTACTAAATAATGAGAGTGGAGAATTAGACACCATCTCATGGAAACTAACATACATTATAGTAATCCATGTCCCATGGGAGTTATATAACTTTAAAAACATCAATGATTATACTGTGAATTAATTTCCATAAATGAATCAATCTCATTTATTTATAATTGAAGGGATCTAATCAAGATGACATAGAAAAATTCATGCATGTTATATCATATATCGCATTCCCATTATACAGTATGATAGACACCTATCATAGTATATTATGTTGGAATACGTATGTTAATATTGTTTCCTAGGAATTAGGGATATCGTAAAATATAATTTCCTTATTTTTAGTACATTTCCAACAATATTTTCCATATAAGGGGGATGTGATAATGTAGTGGTGATTTCAAATTTTGAATTATCCACATCATTTTCATGTTGTGATATCACATGATCATGAATGATTTCTTTTTAAATCAAGAAGTGTCATTTTTTAAAATTCCAATCATGATCTGTTTCAATGAAAGTGTTCAAAACTTTCTCCAAGTTTTTTAGTAAATTGTTAAAGGATGTCCCAAAAATAGTGATGTCAATAAAAAATAATTCTAATAAATCTATAATAAAATAATATAAAATAATAAATATGACTATATTATATGTTTTATGAGAACTAAATAATTTAAATGGTGTGTTATTATAAGAAAAAATTACATAATGACAAGTAAAGTTTGAATTCCCTTGATCATCGAGTGATTTGGTCACATAGACGTATCATAAAACCCTATAAAGAAATAAATTGTGTATCTTTTCTGATAATATTTCTAAAAATTAGTCAATGAAGGGTATAAAGAAGTTAAATTTAATTTTTAACTGATTTATTTTTGTGTAATCACTATAAACACTCCGACTAATTTGAGCACTCATAGGGATCAATTTATTTTTTTAATTTCCAATAATTGTGAGACCTAGATTTTTAGGCACTATGTGTTTTGAAATAAACCATTATAACTCTAAAATTGGGTAAATTATTAATACCTATAGAAAATTTTCTATTTCTATTTTAGTTTCATATATAATGGTTGGATGGAGTCTACTTTATGACTATCTTATACATTTTTTTATTTTCAAGTAAGATCATATGAATGCTTAAGATCGAACTAAGTCTAGGAATATCTTCTTAACACCATCCAATGGATTTAACATTTTATCTAAAAAATGATAAGTTTTATTTATTAAAAAATTGATAAATTTCTATAAATAATTAACAGATGAATGTCTTTATCTATTAAATATACATATTTATGGTTTAATGGAAATTTTTTAATTCTAGTTTTGGTGGGTGAAACAAAGAGGGTAACAGTTTTATTTTACTTACCAAAACCACTTAGAGTTCCTATAAATAATTAAAACTATTAGTTTCATCATCATTGGAAAAAAATGAAATTCATAAAATAATATATGGTTTACCTCTTCATATAATTTTTTTATAGTATTTAGAGAACTCTTGATTTTCTATAGAATTTTCAAATCTCAATTTACTATCTATATTCAAGATTCATTTTAATAAAAAAATACCTTATGGATTACATTATTTAATGTGTAGATGTGTAAAAATTGAGTGTTCATCCTAGGGGTGTTTCATTAAATCAAACATATTTAAATGAATTGTATTATCTTTAATTTCCATGTACAAATAAACTTTATATACATTTATGATTATACTTATTGTCATTAATAAGGGTTTTCTTAGGATTATTAGTGATTGAGTTGATGTAATTTCCTATTATATATTTATAACATATAATTCAGTAAGAAATATTAAATTTTTCACTCTTACCAATACATATTTATACACTCCAACTACAAAAGTAGTGTATCTCTTTTCTAGCTAAACAATCACTCTTTCAAAGCTCAATTATCTAATATATAAAGATGAAATCATGGAGTTGGAAGTGAAATTTATTGAATATCCCTGATCATATAAGGTATCAATAAAATTAAATAATACTTTATTTTATAGAACTAAAAATTTATCTAGATCTTGGAGTGGTTGGAATTTGAGGTGTTATAAAAGCTGAGATATTTCTCTCTTTACTCTCTCTCTCTCTCTCTCTCTCATTCGCTTGGAGTCTCCTCTTTATTGTGCATAATTCCATAAGTAATTTATCATACCTTGGTATCTATTTGAGAGTTACTGGAAGAGTTAAATTTTTTAACCTTTATAAATGTGCTAATATAACACCCCAATATTTTATGACATATTTATATTTAAATAATTTTTATTTCTTTGATACTTTATTTTCTTGAAACACTGAGTTAAAACAAACCAGAATATATTATCGAAATATTATTAATAAATATGAAATTTATATCCTAGAAGTTCTATTGAAAGGTGTTAATAAGAAAAACTAAATTATGCAAAGGTATTATTTATACATGTATAAAACTAATTCATTTTCTATTAATGGGTTATAAATGAAAATAAAATCATTTAAAATTAAAAAATATATGTTTTTCTGAAAAATTGTTTTTTTCTTGTGCACAATGTGTTTCTATCATAATAAATTAAATTAATCACTATTGATGAATAATTTTAATAAAATATGTATATAATATATTTAATAAAATATTTTAACATTAATCTAATATTTTATTCTAAAAAATTCCTTTTTTCTAAAAATTATTTTCATTTCATTTTGCACACTTAATTTAAAATAAATTTTTTAAAATTGTAGAAATTGAACCTGATAAAATAGTTTCTATATTTTTAATAATCATGTAAATTTTTTTAAGGATTTTAATTTCACTTTTTTCATTATTAATAGAAATCGAGGTAAAAATCATTATTATGGTAAAGGTTAAAAGGCTTAATGAGGGGTTAAAGTAAAGAGATAAGGGTTAAAATAACCTAAAAACTTGTCTAAATAATTTTTTTAGGTTTATTTAACCCCAAAATTATCTTATATTATAATTTTGGTTACTCTGGATCCACTTTCACTTGAATATGACTTCATTATATTTTAATTTTTTATGTATTTACAATAGTGCCACTCCCCTCACTTATAAAATGGAACCTCCTATTATATCTTCTTCATGCCACTAAAACCCCATATCAACAAATATTTACGCAAATAATCTCTAAAAATAATTATAATTACCTTAAGGTACTAAATTTCCAAAAAAAATCGTCCAAGAGGCCTTAATATTATTTTTTAAGGATGAAACATGAAGAAGAGGTGTATGTTCTTACTGATATTTCCCATGTTTATTTATTATTAAACCTATTAAAAATGTTATATAACTATACTAAATTGATTCAATTAGTATATTTTATGTACTTAAATTTTTCATGTCCATTTTATATCTATTTTATATCTCTTTCTCATCCTTTGTAAAAAGATAACGTCACTCGTGCACAAATGTGGACTTCCACCTTCCACCTACACAAAACGATGTGAATAATTTTTCATTTACTATTTACTAAGATGTTCATAATGATATTTTCAATTAATATATATAATATTTATGATATAATTGTTATTCAATAAAATTTAATTGTTATTTTACTTTTTTTTCTCATATCCATTGAAAATGTGAAGCATCCCTTGTGCGTAGGAATGGATTATTTTCAACACTAAGTGATGTAATTAATTTTTCATCACTATTTCATATTAATGGTAATAAAATTGAATATAATTAAAAAAATTATTCTTATTTAATGATTAAAAAATAATAAGATTAAACCATGACCGAGGGACAAGGACCAAAATGATCGAACTGAAACATGCATGGAAAATGGACTTGATTTCACATGATTTCTCATTTTAATAAATAATTGTAAATAAAAATATAATTAAAAATTATAGTGTAATGATACATATTAATTTTTTAATGAATATTATAAATGATTTTTGAATGCATACAAATTAATATGAAACTTTAGGTAAGAGTTTATGTTACAATCTCATTTCTTTTCGATATTTTCAATGTTAAACTTCCATTGAATTAAATTATGTGGTTCCTATATTTTAAACCCCATATATTATATTCTTATATTTTTATTATTGTAATTTTTATGTATTAGTAAAATTTTACTCTCTTTTTTATTTAAGAATTTTGAGATTTCTTTTAATGAAAAACAAACCTTATTTCTTATTTGGTTGGTGAACTTTTTCTCCCATGTTCATGTTCTTTAAAATATTTTCAAGAATGTTCTATTATATGATCAAATGATTATTTAAAGTTTAAAATAATATTTTACTTTCTTGTAAAAAATTTAAAATTAATCTTCTTATCATTTTCGAAATTAGATAATTTTTATTTTTTACCAAAAGTGTGAAAATAAATCTTTTTATAACTTTTACCAAATTAATTACTTTTTACACCATCATAACTATTAAATTATTTAAAATTCCTTTAAAATTTTATATGGTCATTTTAAAAGAAAACATTTTTCTCAATATTATTTTAATTTTTAGTTTTTAAATATTTATAAATAAAATGATATTTTACCTATTTCCAAAGAAATGTTCAAATGTTATTTTAATGGTATTTTTATTCTATTTCAACATTATTCACAAATTTTTATGTTTAATTTATGATATAATATTATGATACCATACACTTCATTTATCTATATTTCTTATAATTATGGTGGTTTAACTATGGTTCTATGAAACTCATTTCGTTTTCATTGGTTAGTTAAGTTGTGATGAAATTTTTATGTAATGATTTTCTTTTACATGGGTTGTATAATGATGAAATGATATAATTTTTATAAAACCAATTTATTTTTTAATGTTTATTATATGATGATATGATGAATTTTTGTATGATTTGTTGGTGTACATATGTATGGTTTCAATTATTTTATGGTTGGACCCTTAGTTATATATCACTCCAATGCATTAGGTAATGATTTATACCTTATGAGATAATATAGACTAGAATGGGGAGTGAACCCACTAAATTAAGGGACTCTATCCATTAAGATAGTATTAAGAGTTAATTTCACTCAGAAAATAATGGAATGGGGATTGAACCTAATCTACTATGATAGTATTGGAAAAAATACTTAATTGAGGAAATGATTTTCTATACTTATGTGTATGACACAAAGATGTGTCTTGGACTTATGATATGTTCTCATGTCTCATGATTGATTACTGATGAATCCTAACTCTTATGAATTATTTATTTTATTATTAAAAGTACTTATAATGTGATTCATTATTAAATATATTTAACTAATTGTGTATGACTTTCATAAGTTATGACCATGTTATCATACCATTATGTTAGTCTTATGATAACTTATGATCATTGATTGACATCTCTTATGTTTACCATTAATGAGTATCTGATATCACCCTTTCTTATGTTTCCTTTCCTCGAGTTATGAAGGAATTTTTTAATTAAGGTATGTCTACGAAGTGGACTATATAAGAAGAACTTTGTGTTGTATATTGAAGATCTTTCATGACATAAGATTATTATGTATATAGTATCTAAAGACACTAAACCATTACGATTTTAGGGAATTTATTATTATGATATGTATTGAATATATATCTAAAATGATGTAATATTTATATATGTGATGATTTTTTCACCTAAGTTGGTATCAAAGAATGGTTTAGTTATTTCTTTAGATTAGTTTTAGATAAATTCAGTGAAAACATTGAGGATAATTCTATGTATATGATGAATTCCTTACATTTTGGTAAATTAGATATTATGTGGTTTATTAGTAATGAAATCCTTTTCTAGATACTAGAAAGTGGATCTAGTTGTGGAATAAATGCACCTATGGGTAAACAACATAAAAAGTATAGTTGAGTATCAACTTTATCTTCACTCGGTGCATGATGAGTGGGGCTAGGATTTTAAAACATGGATA
Source organism: Viscum album (assembly GCA_963277665.1). Lineage (NCBI taxonomy): Eukaryota > Viridiplantae > Streptophyta > Magnoliopsida > Santalales > Viscaceae > Viscum > Viscum album. The sequence continues at coordinate 458,160,250 of OY728157.1, read as the reverse complement.
GACACACTTGGGGGACATAATTTGGTTAGTTCTTATTATATTTATGAACCATTATAATGAATTAGAAGATATAATCTATGAAAATATATCATAAACCATAGTGATATGATATGAACATAAAGTTTAATGGTTTGAAATAAGGTTTCATGCTTTATAACATTATAAGAATAATTTTTGTAATCATATGATTACTTGTTCATATTTTTTATGTCTGATACTAACAATAATTTTTCCATTTTAGTTAATGGTTTTAACTAGGAAAAATAATTTGAGAGATAAATGTGATAAAAAATGAAATTACCATCCCCAAGAGAAACTAAATGAATTGGGAGCTGGGATAGAAAATATTTTAGTTATGCTCCCTGAAAGCTCTCAATCTATGAACAGTTACATGAATAATATTGAACTTTCTAACATCCAAAGTAAGGTACAACTTATTATTATGGAAACATCCACCTTCATTTAGTGGTTTCTTTGATTCACTTATTACGGAAAATTGATCAATGTTATAGAAAATATATTCTTTATTATATAATGATTAGACCAAGATATGGTTATTTTGTTTGTGTGTCATTTATAATTTGAATTTCATCAATGGTGGACTCTTATAAAGAATATGAGGCATGAGGAGGAAATTGACATCATGACATTGAAATAGTATAAGAATGTATTTTTCAGTAATTATTTTCCTTGAAATATTCATATGAAAATATAAATGGTATTTATTGAACTAATGTATAAAGATGAAGAATCCATTAGTACCTATGAGGAACATTTTACCATACATATAAGGTAGTATAATGGTATTATCATCAACCCTAAAAGAGAATTTGATCTATTGTTTAGTGTTTTAAGACCAAGTATCTGAATGGAATTGGGTATAAGAAACATTGATAGCTATGAATAAACAATTCGATGTGTTATCCAATTAGAAATATGGATTGGAGACTCTCATTATTCGCATGGTTTTGGATATAATAAGAGAAATATGGAATTTTGAGGAAATTCTAATAATAAAACCCGTAGATAATAGAAATGTTTTAACATATAAACATTTTACATTAGGTATTTTCTTTGGTTCAGGTTGTTTTATTCTAGTTATGGAAAATTTGGAGGTGCTTGGAAACTTAAATGGAGTTTTGGTATTTTTGGTTTAAAATGGACAGAAACATGACAAGGGTGGTCATGGTCTATCCTCACTGTGAAATGGTTGAGATAAAATGTAATGGAAATCTTCACTAGGGTGTGGTCTAAGGAATGTCCTACTAGTAGCCTCTTTATCCACCATAGACAACTAGGCTTCACCAAGTAATGGAGGAGGTTGTGGCTAGAACAAAATGCCCAGGACATTGTCATTAGGGTGTGGCTGAGGGAATAGTGGTGAGGGTTTTAATTTTTTAAATGGATAAGCATCAATTTGATCTTATGGGGATATCACTATAGTCATTTTTTATTAATGGATGGTTTTAATGAGTCTCTTAACTAATTTTCCTTCTTTTAATCTTGTTTTTCTCTATACTTTCACTCAAATTTCAGATTTGGTTCATTCTTGAAGTGGGTTTTGTAATTCCAACTTATAAATTGAGGTTTCATTTCTTCATGACCCAAAAGTAGATCTTTCTTACTGGAGGTTACTGGAAGGGAATTCAATATTGGTTTCCCTTTGATTATTATGAAGGAATCATTTTTATCACTCTTATTTTTGTGGTTTCTTCTTCCTCATTGGTTGTGGAACCCTAGATGGGTGTTTGACATTTCCATTATTGAGGTAGGTGATTTTATAAGGAAATAGATTTAAAATTGAAACCATTGATGATTTATTATTTTTAATTGGTTTTATAATTGATTTAAACGTTATATTTTATTATTTTTATTAAAGTTTCCTAAATGGAATGTTATGTGTTTGTTGGACCTCTTGGGTGTGTCCTTTCAAAAAAAGAATTGATTTTAGGTGAATGGATTTAAAGTAAAATAATTATTTGACGAAATTATTTAATTAAGATCCAAGAGAATTGATGTCATGAAATGACTTATGAAATTAAAATAAAATGAGTTATTTTAAAAATCCATGAGTCTTGATGAAAAACTATTTGATGTTGGTTTTTGAAATGACATGTCATGCTTTGAAACTTGAATTTGGTTTTGATGAAATGATTGATTATTTTAAATAATTTTAGATTGATTGAAATAATTTAATTCCCCTTAAATGAACTTTTTCCTTGATGAACATTGGATCCTAGGTAGTTAGGTGGGAAGAATACATGTTGGTCATGTTTTAGCTCAACATGGCACTATATTGACATTAGAAATGATACTAAAACTAATTAAGGGAATGGATTCTATAAATTGTTATCTTTCTTCAATTCCCCCTAGGCCTGAGACCTAGTAATATGTACATAGTGGGGTCATACATCCCTGATATGTGTGTGAATATGTTTACAAAAATAATCTTTGTGCCTCTTAACTATGGTGTTATGATTGATAATGGATTCTTGATAATGATTTAGCTATGTCGATGTTATGAAATGTTTTCCTCATGTCTAATTTTATAGAAATTATTACTCATGTCTATCTTAATTAAAATGTACTTTTGAACCTGTTTTTCTCTCTCTATTGAATTATTTGAAATGTATGATTGAGATGAATTGTGAAAATACTACCACACCATGTTTTATTTAAAATTTATCATATTTTGTTTATTGATATGGATTTACTAAACCCAAGAGGGATGATGGTATAGATTTTTATCAAGAGTTTCTTCATTAAACCCCACCATATTTCTTGGGTTACAATGATCTTTAGGAGGTAGAGGATTAGTTTCAAAGGTTTAATAAAAAATCCCAGTTTTTGGAGACACCAGATTTAGTTTAGGTGAAATTTTTAACCTTGAAACGTGAAGGGGATAGTAGGAGGTTATGGGATTTGATAGTTTAGGATGGGAATAATTTGGGATTTGATTGGAAATACTTCTGGGATATTTTCAATGACTAATTATATCTATAATTGATGGTATCATTAAATTTAATTCAGATCTTTAAAATTTAGCAAGATAACCAGATAGTGACTCAATATTCAGAAAAAATTCAAAATTGTTTATTTCTCACCTGTGGTAGTATCAAATGAGAATTTGAAATATTATAAGTTTGATATGGTTCTTAAAAAATATTATATCTCTGGTTTCCATGCTGAATCTCACCTCATATGTTGATTCCATGAATATAGCTTTGATGGAAGAACATGACATAGTTGGTAAGTCAGGGTTGATGGGAGTTCCTCCTACTCCTAGTGGTAGCTTTATTGGTCCATTTAAATAGAAGGGGAATAAAGATGACTCTCAAGTTGGAAAGTGTAGTAGTAGATCTCGTTAATAAAATTATTCTAAATCATCTTCAGTAATTGTTAAAGGACTCCTAACTTATTCAAATTTGGAAGAGTTAGGAACTAAAAGCATGATTTCATAGAGGCACCAATGATATATTTCTCTTATGGATTCATAGGTAACTTACAGAGGATTTTCTTTAATTTTACCACTATACATAGTGGTATGGGGTCGACAGTACCATGAGGATCTATGGCGTATTCAGATGATTCAAGAACAAAGGTGTTCTTGCTAAATACATCAATAATGAAGCTTCTTCACACAATGGATGAGTCTCCTATAGAAGTTGATTCAGGCCCTCTAACTTTTATAGGATCCATTACCATTGTATTATCATTATTGATTACATAGATTGATTTTCGTACCTCCTGTTCTTTCATATCTACCCATATTGATGGACTTGTTGAATCTTTCTATGAATCTCATACCTTATGTAATGGATATTTATATGCCTCTTATGAGTAAGAGAGAGTTGGGTCTCTAATTCCATACTTTTACTTTCTCTTTATTATAAATTGAGTTCATATGGGATATTTTTATTCTAGATATGAAACCTTTAGATGTCTTTATTGATATGTATTTTCTTACTGATCAAAAATCTCATATCAATTGGTATCTACAATGGTTCTCCTTTACTATCCCTGATGGAGTGTGATATGTCTTTTATGGAGAATGGGACACAAGTACAATTTCATCTATACTACCTCTTTTAAAATTGGGTACAATGATATCCATGTTTTCCTTTGAACTAGATTCGGAATCTTATTGTGGTTATCTTCCTCTGAAAGCTGTTGAGTTTCTTGATGTGTTTCTATATGAATATTTTGGTTTTCCATTAGTGAGTTAGGTAGAGTTTCCTATAAACTTCATACCAGGTACCCAACATGTTTATATTCTAAATTAATGTGTGGAACTATCTGGATTAAAGAACTTAAGACTTAGTTGGATGGCTTGACTTCCAGAGGCTTCATTCAACCTAGTGTTTCACCTTGGGAAGTGCCATTACTTTTTTTAAAGAAGGTTGATGAAACTGTTCTAATTTTTTTTATTATTGGAATCTCAATTAGGTCACAGTCAAGAAAAGATTCATGTTTCCCCATATTAATTTTTTTTTTGACCAGATTAAAGGGGAAACATGGTGCTCAAAACTAAATCTTTGATATGGTTATCACCAGCTTTGGATCAAGAAGACTAATATACCTAAAATCTTATGTTGTAGAAATTATGATCATTATGTGTACCTTGTTATGTAATTGGGTTTGAAAAATTCTCCGACAATGTTTATGGAATTTATGAACAAGATTTTCCATAATTACCTCAATTCATTGGTAGCGGTATTTGTGGATGACATCATGGTTTAATCCAAGACTAAGTAGGATCATGTGCATCACCTGAGAGTACTTCTGAGCATATTTATGAATCACAGACATTATACCTATATTTATAAATGAAACTTTTGGATTTTGGAGGTAAAGTTATTTAGAAACATTGTTTATGAACATCCAATTAAGGTGAGAGTAGTTAAAACTATAGAGGAACTATGGAATGTCTTTGAGATTCATAGATTCTTAGGATTGGTAGGGTATTAATAATATTTTTTCAAGTATTTCACAAAGTTTAATTATTATTTTACCAATCTCACTTAGAAGGGAGTTATGTTCTTATAGGATCCGGAATTTTAATATTATTTCAATGAGTTGAAGCATCATTTTTTTCAACTCATTTTTTTACTCTTCTATAAGATGTGTAGGGCTATGTGGTATTTTATGATTCATTAGGTTCAGGTTTAGTTTGAGTTTGTATTCAAAGTGAATAAACTTTTTCTTATAGTTCTCATCAGCCTCGGTCTCATGATAATAACTGTCCCACACATGATTTTTAACTCATATTTATGATGTGTGCTCTAAAGAGTTAACGAAATTACCTTTTATGTGAAATTTTTACCATCTACTCTAGTCATAAAATCTTAAGTTTTATCTTCTTCCAAAAATAGTTGAATATTCGGTAGAGGCAATGAGTGGAGTAACTATATTATTTTAACTTTAACTTTTACCACACTCTTAGTAAGGTGAATATTGTTGGTAATGATTTAAGAAGGAAACTTACATACCATACCATGAAATAATATTCAAACAACCAAATATGTGGCTCTCTTTGATCATATACACTTAGGTGTCTGGTAGGATGCGATCAAGGATTTTTTTTTTTTCAATTAACATCCTCACTTATTGATATAATTATTTTGGAACAATATACTAATAATGAGTTCTAAGGAAATAGGGATTCTATATATGTAGGAGAGACCATTTGTGAATGGTCACTATATTTTGAAGGTATCCCATGCTTTAGGATCTAGTATGTCATCCATTTTCTTAAGAGTAAGTATTTGATGTGATATTTCCATAATTCACAATGGTTATTACACCAAGGAACAACAAATATATTTTATGACATGTAGTGATGATTCTGATGTCCATGTTTGTAACAATACATTACTAATTTTGTTTCTTGTTTTTATACTTTTTATCCAATTAAGGTCGAGAATCAAAATCCTTCTAGACTACTTCAACCACTTCCTATTCTAAATTGGAAGTGGGATGACATATTAGTAGACATTTTGGTTGGGTTTCCACATATACCTTGAAGAAATAATGTGACATGGGTGTTGATTGACCGATTGACCAAATTGGATCACTTTATTCACATTCATGGTATAAACAAAGTTTAGGACTTGGGGGTTTGTAATTTTTAGAGATCACCGGATTATGTAGAGTTTAAAATGCTATCAGTTCTGATAGGGATTCCTAGTTTACATAATTGTTTTTAGAGGACTCCACAAGGTAATGAGATCCCAAGTAAAGTTAACCACAGTATACTATCCTCAGATATATGGTCAAGTGGAATAGGAGAAAAATATTTTGTATGATATGCTTTGGGTTTATATCCTCGAATTTGGAGAATCTTGGGATTTTCACTTGGGGATGGTTGATTTTTCCTATAATAATATCTATCAATCATCTGTTAAAATAGAACCCTTTGATTCCTTGTATGGTTGGCCTTGTAGATCCTCACTTTATTGGTTGTAGATCGGTTAATATTATTTAGTTATACCTAGCCCAATATAAGAGATGATGGAAAATATTTGATTTAATCATCAGAGAATGATAATGGAAAAAATACATTATAAATCCTCTATTGATTATTTTCAATTCTATTTTTAGTTTTTGATTAGTTACAAGATTTTTTTTGAGATTTTCACCTCCTTTGGGTCATCGATGGCTTGAAAAATAAGTAAGGTTAACACCGTGATACATGAGACCATTTGAGGTTGTTGAGCAGTTTGGAAGGCTATTCTACTATTTGGACTTACCACATTATATGACATTGATCTATAAAGTGTTCAATTTTTTATAGCTTAAAAGTATATTTCTGACCTGTCTCATGTCTTGATCTATGAGGACATTTTTGTGGAACCTAATTTATTTTTGACGGAGAAGTTATTTTAGATTTTCAATTATCAGAAAAAGTTCAATGAAATTTTATTCCCTTATTATGGGTTATATGGTAGCATAGTTCTTATTCACATGAGATGTGGGAGCATGAAAATTTGGTGAGAGAGAAAAGTCATCATGGCTTTGTTATGGAGTCTTCTAGATTGTCTTTCTGGGGGTAGAAATCTTTTATGGTGGGGATAATTATATCATAATAGACATTGGGTCCAAGTGTGTTCTTGGTTTTTGGTTGTTTTCTTTTATTTATGGAATATTTTTAGGTTTTTGGAAACTTAAAATGGGTTTTTAGTCTTTTATAGTGAAAAATAGCCAAGACCATTTCCTAGGGGTGGTCGTGGTCTATCCTCGGTGTCAAAAAACTGGGATAAAACATTATAGAATTCGGAACTAGGACATGAACTAGGGTATGAAATCCTAGTATCCACCTCATATAATCAGGATCCACTAGGGTATGGTGGAATTCATGGCTATTCCAGAACTCCCTGGACTTTTGTGTCAGAGTAATGGTTGAGGGCATGGTGGAAAGGGTTTCAATTTTTGAAATGTCCAAGAATCTATATGATCTTCAAATACTATTACTAAATTCATTTGATTTCTTAATAGATGGTTTTAATGAGTTTCCTAAATGTTTTTTCTACATTTAATCTAGTATTTCTCCATGATTTTACCTGAGTTTGAGATTTGGTTTGTTCTTGAAGAGGTTTTAGACTTTCCCACTTCAGAGCTTGGTGTTTCATTTCCTCATGAACTTGTTTTTTTCTTTCTTATAGTAGGTCACTAGATATGGAATTGGAGGTTGATTTTTCTTTTTTTTGTGTGAAAGAATCATTGTGGATCCCAACTATTTCTATTGTTGTTTATTCTTCCTTGTTGGTTCTAGAACCCAAGTTGGGTTTTTTAAATTTCCATTCATGTGGTAGATTGTTTTTTAAAGAAATTCATTTCAAATTTAAACCTTTGATGTTTTTTTATTATTAATTATATTTATAATTTATTTCCAAATTATGATTTGAGTCTTTTGATTAAAGTCTCATAAATGTAATGGTGTGTGTGTGTGTGATGAACCTCTTGAATGTGTCTTTTCGAACAAAAATAATAATTTTTGGAAAATTTATTTGAAGGAAAATAAAGTTTTTTTAAACAAAATTGACCATGATTATTGAGAAATGATGTAATTAAATGATTTATAAGATTAAAATTAATTTATTTTTAAAAAAGAGATGAGTTTTTATGAAAAAATAATTTGATATCATTTTTTGAAATGAGGTGGTGTGTCTTTGAAACTTGAACTTGGGGGTGTTGAAATGATTGATTATTTAAAATAATTTGGTATTGATTCAAATTATTAAAATCATATTGTATGTTTTTTTCCTTGAATCACATGGGATCCTAGGTAGATATGTGGGAAGAAAATTTTCTACACATGTATGAGCACTAACTGGAAATGGATTGACATTAATAATGATACTAAAACTACTTGAGGGCTAGGAGTCTATTGTTAGGGATTTTTCTCATATTTACCCAATACGTAAGTGCTATGAATATTTATATAGTGGGAGTAGTAAAACACTTATATGTGTGATAATCCCTATAAAACAAAATATTTGGGTCTCTTAACCATGGTTCTATGATTGATAATGGATTCTTGAAAATTATATAAACATGTTAATATTATGAAATGTTTTACTCATGCCTAATTTTATAGAAATTATTATTCATGCATGTATTGAGGAAAATGTATTTTTGAATCTTTTTATGTTATTCATTGAATTATTTGAAAATAATGATTGAGATGACTTGGTAAAATATTAACATTCCATTTTTTTATTAAAATTGAACATATTTGATCTATTTGATATGGATTACTTATGTAATTATTTGGTGTAATTTTATTGGGATATTATTTCTCACACCTTGCCTTTATCCTTGGGAATTTTTAGATTTTATTTTGACATGTCAAAAAAGGTAAAAATCCAATCATAGGTGGTAAGTTTTCCTGATTAATGATACCTTGTGAGTTTTAAATGACAGTGGAGCATGTGATCCACTTGTTACATAGGGTTCTTGTGTTTATGTCTAGATGGTTTTATCTAATGACTTCGATGAACATATCATTTATAAGAATTTTATATGTCTACATGTAGTACCCAACTATTGAGTAGCATTTTTCATACAAACTATTTATTATTTTATATCTTCTATTTTTTCTTGATGAGTTATTATTATTTATAAATCACCCCCTATTATTTATGTTCATTCCTTGATGTTGGTCACCAACCCATGGGGATCGATAATTCTCTTTGAGTCATGTCAAAATTTATTTGGTCACTACTTAGGTGGGTTATTCAGGTCAGTTCATGATAAAATTAATCTTCCTTCATGTTAGAAGTGTGGAAGTAACCATGGATGGAATTTCCGTATGAAATCTGATAAATGTTTTAATTGTGGAAAACAAGGTCCTTGAGCAAGACAAAGTTGATGTCATATGAATAGGAGAGTCAATTAAATGAATGGATATAAATATACACTGAATATTCCACCCACACTCTAATTATATAATTATAAGGAGTTTATAAATTTTGTTAATTAGTGCATGAATATAATGGTTAAAGATGACAATTGACATTAGTAGCCTCTCAATCATGGAGACAAAGTAAAATCTTATGTGATCACAAATACCAATGTGGGTAATGAGAATGAAGTGATGAAAGGTACACTTAACATCCACTCTATAACTCTAAATAATTTATTTGATTCAAGATCTAGCCACTCTTTTATAACTGATGAATTTTCTAAGTTTATCATGTTACCACCTCAAAAACTATATTTTGATTTAGCATTAAAAAATATTAATGGTGTGATGATTACATCCCAATTATATAGTTCCTACATAATAGAAGTTTGTGGGAATGTGATTCCTATAAATTGTTTGATTCAACCTCTCATTTAATTTTATGTTATTTTTTGAATTCATTGGATTTATTTATATAGATCCTATATCAATTTTCATGGAAGAAAATTCATTTTTTATATTCTTGAATCAACTTATGACAATCTTTCAGTGTGAGGATTAATATGAAATTATAATAAAAATTAATTTTTTTGTATGGGTATTACTACCTATTCTTGAGATATATTTATCTCAAATTTTTGGGGAGAAACAGAACATTGAATATATGCCTATGCTTTTGGAATATACTGATGTATTTCTTGAAGTAATTCCAAGTATTTATTAGAATAGGGATGTTGATTTTTCAATAGAATGAATACATGTTATTACACCTATTTAAAATACTACATATAGAATGACCACAGATGAGTTATAAGAATTCAAGATTCCACTCCTAGAAATTATAGAAAATAGATTTATGTGCCCAAGTGTGTCACCATGGGGTTCACCTATTCTTTTTATTAAAAAGAAATATGGGTCAATGTGTCTTTGAATTTATTATCAAAAACTTAATAAGAACATTATCAATAAAAATTATCCTTTATTCAATATTGATGAACTTTCACACCCCAAATTTAAATTATTAATCATTTTTAATTATTTAATTATATTTATCCTTGATCTTGAATTTCAGACCGAAGTAGGTTAGATTTTTTTTAAATGTATTTTTAGCTTAAGTTCATTATTTTCATGCGGTTATTATAAACCATGTGAAAACCATGTGAGTGAACCTATAGTTTTTATATTTCTTACTAAACAACCAACACATGGTATTTCTAACTGATTCCCCTGATCATGTTCTATTCTTAAAGTGTTCCAATAGAGGCACATAATTGCACACTGTTTGGCCAACCATTTATCCCAAATCATGGGTAGTGTACAAATATTTTAAAAAAAGTGAAATAACAATTACAATACTAATAATAATAATAAAACTCCTAAAATATCCCCCTCATCACTCCCTTTTCGCGTGACACCCCTTTCCCATGGTCAGCCACCACTCACGCATGACCCCCCTCAGTCCATCCTCCATCCATAGAATATTCCTCTATTTTAGTGTATGATCATATTAGGTAATCATTTATTATCTCATGCCACCTCTTTATTCCTTTTTCTCTTTAGCTTTCTATGGTGTGAGGTCAACCAAACCCTGCAGTGTTCGTATGGTCCAATTTTGTGATTTTCATTATTACTAGGTTTTCTTTACATATTGTGGTGTTCCTTGTACTTTATTGATATGAATTTGGGCCTCAAACATCAAATTAGGTGAGTTATTTTTTAATTCAAGGTAGGTTGACCCTTATTTTAGGTCTTTAAATTTGGGAACCTTATTTTTCTTTTGCTTTAATTTCTAATTTTGGTATAAATTGATATTATTAATTATATCTAAAGTTTTTTATGATAACATAATTAAGCCTAAAATGATTTATATACCAAATTAATGTTTTTCCCTCTAATTTCTCTTGGCTAATTTTAAAGAAATACCGAATGGAGCTGACGAATGCCTTATCTTATTTTATTAAAATTGTCTTGGAACATCAAAGTAAGGTTTAAATTAATCCTTTTACTATAATTAGAATTTAATTCGGGAAATTAAAAGTACCAGTACGCCATTTTAAGGTAGGTTTTAAATTATGTGTGGGGATTGATAATACCTTCTTACCTAAAATATGGTTAATCACATATACACGGGTATGTATACATATACATGTGTATATACAAATTTATTTTTGAATACATGAATATTTGAAATCTTTAGAATATATATATATATATATAAGTGTATATGATTCTAATGGTGAAATTTTTACTTTGGATGTTTAAATGGGAAAGTAAAGTTTGGTTTAAAATTGGTATTAAAGTGGATTTTATTTTTAAAATAAAATTCTAAGGCTTGGTTGACACCTTAAAAATATGGTTTGATATTTTCCTTGGTTTTAAAATTATTTTTTAAAAAGAAATATGTTTCCTTGGAAATTATTTAGAATTATAAAAATTTTAAGGCTTGTTTAGTAATTATTAAATGTTTATCATGGAATTGAACACCTCTTTATAAGTAAACAAGTTAGGTAGGTTCTTCATATAGATGGTGTTATGAGGTGGGATTAGCATGTATGATGGTTTGTGATGACTTTTGATTGATATGTTGTATTTGTTCTTGCTTCCTTGCCTCCCTTGTTTACTATTATCAAGGGATCCTAGGTTTCTTAGTGGGAGTTGAGAGATAAATGATATTTAGCCACTATTATACAAACAAGATACCCATGGTAGGAAAATTACATATAGTTTCTTTTGCTGATGATGCGAGTTGATAGTATCTAGGTTGGTTATAGAATATGGATCACATCAACAGGCTGGTAGATAGTGCTCAACAAAATACATCTAGGGTACCCTCACTTGATTTTTAGGATTTTTTTCGTGATTATTTACTCTGTATTTTCTTATACTTAATGGTTTGTATTTTTATTGATTATAACTTCATTTTTAAACTGTTTCTTCCATCTTATAAAATGTTTACATTGAATTTTATTGAAAATAAGTTTTTAAAAGAATGTTTAAAGAGATATTTTTTAATTATTTATTCTAATAAAGGTGGCATTGGCCCAAAAACATTTTCTTAGTGATGGTTTTCATTTAAAGAAAAGAAAAGTAATGGTTTATAAAAGATTAATAATATGTGATTTGAATTGACTAATTTAAAACCTATTAAGATTATTTTATTTAGAACTAGAATAATATGCATCATCTATCTAAATTGTTTTACTTGGAGAGTGGTTACATAGTTCTAGTACTAATCTTATTGATCGTGCATATCTTTATCATTTTCAGTTATAGGTTTTAACTTATCTATTCTTGACCATGGGGTTGTGGGGTTATATTAGTTTGATAGTGACTTTTATATTCACAAGGAGGTATGTTTTTAGTTTAGTTTTATTTAATTTTTTATCACATTTTCCGCTTAGCCCATTTTTTGATTTCTATGGTTGGAGGGTAATTATAGATGTTAGTGGTCAAAGAAAAGGTAATAGGTGGGTATCTTTTTCTTACGGGGGAGGGAGATCAGGGGAGAGGGAGGTTTTTTATCATTATATTTATTTATATTATATTTTTGTTTAATATTTTGTTTTTTCTATCATTCAGACAATTCTTGCTGATTTTTTTTATAATTTCTACTTCTCGTTTTCTTAATAATTTATTGAGTGAAATCATTCCCAAGTGGTAATTCCTTAATACCTAGGAACTTGTACCATCCTATAGGGATTGGGAACACTATTCAAGTCCTATTATGGGTTGGATCAGGTGTCTGATAGAGATATATATTATCTTGGTTTGTGAAATGACTTATTTGATCAACTTCACAAAGCTCAATATTTTCCAAGATTGACCTTCATTAACAATCTCATCAATTTAGGGTCAATAGGGAAGATATACCCCATACATCCTTCTATATTAGGTATGGTCTTTATGAATTTTTTGTGATTTTATTTGGAATTACTAATTCTTCATCTATCTTCATGGATTTAATGAATAATGTCTTTAGATATAACCTTAATTAGTTTGTGTTAGTTTTTAAAGATGATATTATTATATATTCCAAGAGAAGGGAAGTGTATGAAGGTAATTTTAGGATTTTATTTAAGACCCTAATAAAAGATAATTTGTATACTAAATTTAGAAAATGTGAATTTTATCTACATAAAGTTTCATTCTTGGGTCATATAATATGAATCGATGGTATATTGGTGGATCCTTCAAAGATGAAAGTTAATGAGAAATGGCCTAGAACGAACATGGTGACTAATATCCACAGTTTTATTGTTTTTAAAGGATAAAATAAAATATTTTTGAGGAATTTATAATGGATATCTAATCCCATAACAAAGTTTAAATGGAAAGGATCCAAGTTCCCTTGAAAAAATGAATGTGAAGAAAATTTCAATGATCTAAAAAGAAGTTTGATCGATGAACTTATACATTCACTACTCTATAATAGAGAAGTATTTTTAATTTATAGTGACTCAATGAAAAATGGAATGGGATATTACCACTTGAGTAATGATATAGTGATAGATTATTCTTCATTCCCATTGAAATTTCCTAAGAAAAATTACCCAACTGATGATTTAAAGTTGGCATCAATAATTTTTTTCATTGAAAATATGTAGGTATTATCATTATAGAAAAAGTTAATGTATATATTAACAATAAAATATTTAAGTATATATTCACAAAAAATTAGTTAAATATTTACAAAAGTAGATGGTTGTATAATATTAAAGGTAATGAGTTCTCAATACATTACCACTATGGGAAAGAAAAAAAGGTGGATGATTCCCTAAGTTGGAAGGACCATGCTAGTATATCCAAGATGAGGATTAAAAGATATCCAATAATTATGGATTTGAAGAATATAAATATTTAAATCATGATTAAAGAGGAAATATCATATCTTTCTCATAAAAATGTTCAACCATCCATCCATGTGAGGATTTAAGAGGCATGAAATAAAGATGTGGAACTGCAAAAGAAGGTGATGAATGTTTTAAAATTCACTCATGATTATGATGGAATGATAAGTTTTAGGAACCAAGTACGTGTCTCATCAATACTATATTTGAATAAGGGGATATTGTATGAATCACATAGCTCTTTATTCTCAATTCATCATAAAAGTATGAAGATATACAAAGATCTGAAAGAGTATTTCTGGTGGAACAATATGAAAAGTGATATTGTAGAGTATATATCTGGATGCCTGTTATATCATAAAATTATGGCTAAGATAACGAAATATAGGAGTATGTTACTATCATTACCCATTCCAAAAGGTAAATGGGAAAACATCACCATAGATTTCATCATCTGACTCCCCAAAACGTTTAAAGTTTATAATGTCATTTGTGTTGTAGTCTATTTCCTTTAGAAGTCAACACATTTCATTAAAATAAAATAAAATATCTCTATTATTAGGATTTATAGGATATATATTAAGTAAGTTATAAGGTTTCATAGAGTACCATATTCTATTGTATATGATTGGGATTTGAGGTTTACCTCAAAATTTCAATAGAAGTGTACAACAAGATTTGAATATAAGATTTAACTTTAGCATTGTATATCATCCTCATATAAATGGTCTATCTAAAAATACCATTAAACCCCTAGAATATATTTTGAAATAATGTTATATGGATTTCAAAGGAGGTTTGGACCAATACCTTTCTCTGGTCGATTTCTCTTACAATAATGGTTTTTACTCAATCATTCATATAGATCCTTATAAAGTCCTATATTTCCAGAAGTTCGGAACTCCAATGAGAGGATAAGAAGTTGGAAAATTAAAGTTATAATGATGTTAACTAGATAAGGAAATAAGAGATAAGGGGGCCATTAAATAGTACATTGGGGTATCTCAAAGTTGACAGAAAATTTATGTTGACAATTATTAGTAGGATATAGAGTTTGAAGATGGTAATAGGGTATTCCACAAAATATATCCTTGGAATAAGTTACGAGGTTTTTGAAAATATGAAATGTTTAATCCAATATATATCGGTCTATTTTAAATTATTTAATGTTTCATTATTTTTTCTTATTAATAAATGATTCCAACAAATCTCACTCGAGTACTTGATGTGATCCATGTATCTCTCTTGAGGAAGTATATACTTGAAACATTAAATGAACTTAACACAAAAATCATCCCACTAGAGAGTGATATCTCTTTTGAGGAATAGTTAGTGGATAATTTTTATCAAAGATATAAATTATTTTGGAATAATACCACTCACATGGTCAAACTTTCGGGGAAAACAATAAATTTAACAAAGATATATGGGGACCCAATGATGTGATGAGGCATAAGTATCCCAAGTTGTTTACATCAGAGTGATGGAATATTGAGATAAAAAATATTATAAGGGGGTAGATTGTAACACCCTAGGATTTTATGATATATTTATCATTAAATAATTTTTTTGTCTTGTATGGAATTCTTTACATAAAATGCTGAGTTTAAACAAACAATGATAAACTATTGAAATATTATTACAAAATGTGATAGTTATAACCTAAACGTTAGATTTTATGGTATGAATAAGACCAAATAAATTAAGAAAAATTATTTTTTATGCATCGATAAATTTAATTAATTGGTTATCAATTGGTTCTAAATGAAAATAAAAGCATTTTAAAGTCAAAAATATTTTTTTTGATACAACTATTATTATATGTGAATGTATTTTTATCTTAATTAATAAAATTAATCACTATTTTTTTATAATTTTAATTATATTTACAGAAAATTTATACAATAAAATATTTCATCATTAATCTAATAAATTTTACTAGGAAAAGAATAAGAATAAATTCATTTTCATTCCTAAAAATGAAATTTATTGGAAATTATTTTAGTTGCATTTTCACATTAATTTAAAAATGAATTTATTCCACTTAATGAAATTTAATCTGATAAAATGACTTCTATAGATAGACTAATCACTTTAAAATTTTTCAATGAGATAAATTTATTTTTTGGTTATTGTGAATAGTAATTGAGGTAAAAATTCATTACTATGGTAATGGTTAAAAGCGTTAATAAGAGGTTAAACTAAATAGATAAGGGTTAAAATAAACTAAAAACTGGTATAAATATTATTTATTTAGTATATTTCTACCCACCATTGTCTTAACATGATGTTTTTATTACTTTGGTTCCACTTTCTCTTGAATATGGCTTTGTTATATTTTAATATTTTAAGTATTTAGAAGAGTGTTGCTTCCCTCACTTATAAAAGGAAACATTTTTTCCTCTATTCTACACACCACTCTAGAACATTATCTTGACCAATATATACCAAAATACTCTAAAAATACTTATAAATGAACATGAGGTCCTTTTATTTCCAAAATACTCATCTAAGAAGCTTCAAGATTATTTTCAAAGGAGGATGCCTGAAGAAGATATATATATATATTCTTACCTATTTTTTTAATGTTTATTTATTCTTAAAACTTCTAAAAAAGTTTTATAAACATATTAAAATGATTTAATAAGTATATTTATTATACTATTATTTTTTATGTTAATGTTATATCCATTTTTTATCTCCCTCTCATCCATTGAAAAGTGGTAACCTTGCTCATGTGTACATGTAGACTACCACCTCTGTAGAGACCCGTATCTTGACGTACATCGACATTACATTACATTTGTGGAATACTTAGTACATAACAAAAACACACACGCAAGGATCGTAATAGTTTAGTGTCTTTGGAAACTCGGAACGTAATCTTCTAATCAATGTGAAAGATCTTCAACATCTCCCATAAATATCTTATTTTTTTATACCTAAAACCTTTCTTTATATCCTGGGGAAAAGAAAACATAAAAGGGTGAGCTCAAATGATCAGTAAGGGTAAACAAAAGAAATATCAATCTCATCATATACATAAGCACATAACTTTTGGAAATCTTAACCTGCAAAAGAGATCATAATTTCATAACATGGGGTAAATCATGGCAGTGAAATGTAATCACAATAATCATAACTTAAAACATGAAACTTTGTGGCATTCACACATAATCATAGAGAATCATTTCTTGTTAGTCAAGACTCATTGCCAAGACTATCTTAGTGGAAAAAGTCCCTTTCTGAACCGAGTCACCCTCGTTTCAGTCCAGTTTCACTGAACCGGTATAACCTACCGTTCCATCCATGTCTATCTCATGAGATATAAAATCTTTACCCAATGCATTGGAGGGAGATATAGTTCCCACCCATCTCATAATGATACCATTCTTATGTGTGCCACAAAATCACAAATCATGCATCATTGCATAACCCATGTAATAAAAATGGGAATCTTAAACATTGTGACATCATAAAACAATTCATATAAGATAAAGGAATTCCTAAAAATAATTCCATCACAACATAATCAAATCAATAGGTATAAAAACAGAACCCTTTATTATCTTAGATGGAAAATAATTTTGATAAGACACTTGAACTCCATTCTTGAGGAAAATATCCTTTCTGCTTCAAAAACACTTTTCCTTTCTTAACATGTCATACAATTATAGACTAAAAGAAGTTGATTAAAAATAAACTTTAAAACTTGTAAAGGAAGCTTCTTGGAAATAATGTTTTAAAAATTCATTTATGCCGTATAAGTTTATAAAAATATTCTTCGTACTTTTGTCGGAAAAGTCAAAAAGTACCTCGTACGAAAAACGACAAAAGATTCATTTCATATCTTTTACTAAAAACTCACCAAAGGGTAAAATTGGATTTAAACAATTGTATTTGGATGGAAATAATATTACATATTGATGAAACATGGATGTGGATGATAAAATACACCCTAGTAAATACTTACGAATAAACAATCTCGGATAAAAATGAGATTGTGATATTTCCCTTACTTTAGGTCTGATTTGCTTCGTAAGTGTCCGAACCTCCTGTATAATGATTTAAATAATGTCATTTACTTATTAAATAATCATATCCATTGTTATGATATCATATATGGTTCACTTATGACTTTATATTACCTGTTGTTTTGTAAATTCCATGTTAAAGAGAGTTTTGGGTAAAATTGTTTCATTTGTCGTCCGTGTTTTGTCTTGTAATTATTCATATGATTACTTAGATCATGATTACTTAATTCCAGAATATAAAAAATGATTTATATATATATATATATTCAGAATATACATATATATAATAAATCAGTAAATGGAAAGAAATACACCGTTCATGGAGACGGTAGGCCGTACGTACGCATGAACGCTGTTTTCATTTCCTTATTGAGTTGAATGGAATTAAGTAGATGAAATTCATATATATACACATAAATACAGTATCATTATTATGTCATATATTTCATGATTACTTATTATTTATACTTTATAATCTTTCATGAATGGTTTAAAGTGTAGAATGAATCTCATCGCGTCGTGGAGACGGTAGTCCGTACGTACGCACGAGCGATGATATCGTTCTCATGATCGTGGGACTGTATTGAAGTTTATGTATACTATTCCAGAATCAATATCACTTTAAAATAATAATATATAGTTATTATTTACACCATTATACCCATCCAAGTAAGGTGGTGGTGGAAAATAGATTTCACCACGGCGTGGAGACGGTATTCCGTACGTACGCACGTGTGGTGTTTTCATTTTCCGTAGGATGGATAGATGGTGAAATAGGATTGTTTCATACTTATAATAACATATCAGTATTTTAGTGATACTTATGTTATTAATTCATAATGAAACAACCTAAGAAGAAGAAGTGGAAGAAGAAATAAAGGTGAAAGAATCGGTAACGGAAATTACCTCTTCTTTGAAGCGCCTCTTTGAGACCTCCTCTTAGGGCACTAAAATTGGTCTTTGAGGAAGACCAGAATCTATAGTATGTTTCTAGGGAATTAGAGAAGAGAATTTTGCAGGGGTTTTCCGATCTTGAATGCTCAAATTGGTGTGAGGAGGAGAGGGAGGAGGTGCCCTTTTATAAGGGAGGAGAGGGGTACCTTTGGAATAACTAAAAATATTATTTTATTATAAAGTCAAGTTCGGTTTCAAATAGCTCAAAATTGATATATTTATTAGCTAAGGTGGGTATGGGTCGAAATTCTTTCATCCAATAGAATTTAGACAAGTTTAAGTTCCTATTTTAACCTTATCATTTAGATTTAACATTAAGTTAAATAATTGTACTTTTACCATGTCTTCTTGTGTTCTTACACTATAAGGTTAATAAACTTACTATAGGAAGCCAAACGAACCCCAAGTTGTTTATTATTAATATATATATAACCTTATCTAAGTAATTTGGCCGAACCTTAGATTTTTAGGAATAAAATAACAATTAATAATATAATATTTGTTTTAAAAACTATTTTATGTCAATTTTGACACTATTTAGTAATTGATTTTTGTGAAAATCATAACAGAATGATAAGTTAGAACAAAGTTAATTAAATATATACTAACATGTCATATTAACCTAGAAAATTAGTGGAATTCATAAAAAGTCTCATATTATATTTATTTGGGTATTTATAACATCAATTATGTCAATATTTCATTAATAAGATAATTATTGCATCATCGTTGTGTCATAAATAAATTAAATTATTTAATGTCTAAAAAATAAAACTAAAATCCCATTATGTAGGAAATCGTTTTATCTTTCTAATGAATATTTATAGTAGAATGTATCTTATGTATAACCCCATATTAAAAAAGTTTTAGTAAATAAACATTGATTTTAACTCTTTTAACCCTTCTTTAAATAAATTAATAATAAATGTCCTAATCTAATCCAAGTGGGCCTAAATGGTCATATTTTATTCCTATGTTTGTTTTTGGTCGAATTACACTTGTCCAATAGAATTAGGACATGTGTTAGGGTAATAATAATATCATTTCTACCCTTAATTACCATATTTACTTTTTACAGTGGTACAAAAAAGTAAAAAGTTACAATTCACCAAAAATTATTTTCATCTCATTGAACCACATTTTAGTCCTTGATATTAACCGTGTCTCTCTGATTTTCAAAATTCCACTCACAGAAGCGGTAAAATTAAGTTTTATGAAAAATTCAGTTTTTTAACTACCACTTAGTGGTTTCACTATTCATCAAAAATTGAATACCAAAATTTCACCCTAGGCTAATTTTGATATTCCGAATCCAAAAATGAATTCCATTTTGAAAAATAAAATTTACAAAATTTCAAAAAGTGGTTATTACTATTCATAACGGCTGGTTTTAATAATATTTTAATAGCATATTTTTTTTTAGTGAAACTCGTTATTGTGTACTACACACGCTATCGAGGAAGGTCGCGATTGCGTGTAATGCAAGGCAAGTCAAGGATGCGTGTTGTGCAAGCTCCTTTTGGTGTAGTGTACAACACAAGACATTAGTGAAATTAAAAAGAATATTTTTCATAAAATCTTGGGCTGTTACATTCTACCCCCCTTAAAATGAATTTCGCCCTCGAAATTCATCGGGGTTATAAATGGTTTACTATTTGAAAGTTTCTTTAATAGAAACCCACATCGTAAAAAGGAATACCAAAACCAATCTTTAAAAACGAAAGTATGAAACGTAACGGTTACCCAAATAAACTAATCACTGGGTTTCCACATAGGTGAAAATATGGATATGGAAGAAAAATCTAACCATCATGTTCTGATGGAGAGTGGTAGAGAACATGGCTATGGAAAAGCCAACAATCAAAAATCCATAAATTTGTGATGATCTAAGGTACCATCTGATTAATCAGATATAAGAGCACTAGGACAACATTTTTGGTTTTCAAGATCGTTTCCCTAAAGTTGAAGAATTTGAATTAGAATAAATACTTACTTTATTTTGGTACAATCTCACTGTTGTCCGTGCCTTAAACAATTTCCACTTCATCTCTAAAATAAATGAAGTTGAATTTGTTATTCGTGAAGTGTTAGCAGATCATGTGATAGAATGATGGGTCATTCCATCTCTTTCAAACAAAAGGTTAGAAAAAGTTATAAGTCTATCTTATGGTTAATCGTATATGGTTCCAAAAATGATTTATACTTCATATATCATACTGCTTAATAAAATAAAACTAGTTTCTACTAACCAGGGACTTCCTGTAGGCCAGTGGTAGGCGATAAAGGCCAGTCGCACTTCGGTTGTGGGTTCGATTCCCACAGCCTTGTCCGACGCGATGGGCTGTCGCCCGTCCTGTAGGTTGTCCTTTTTCTAAAGCTATATTACTATAACATCCCATAAATAATATCGAAAAACATTTTATCCTAACTTATGTCCAATATAATCCATTCTAATATTTAGGCTTATCTAAAATACTTCGGTCCAAGCTCATAGTATAAAGAAAATGATTACTTGAAATGTCACAGAACAATCACGTGAATGCCATCATTTATCCCCCATATATCATAAGATATATCTTGTTGGTCAAATTACAAACATTTGAATACCTTAATCATGTATTCTCTTGAAGAATGAATACCCATTGAACCTTAGTGAAAACATAAATGCTGTTAAAAGTTAACACTTTCTACATACCAAAATCCTCAAAATTCTATATACTCAAACCATGATATCACTTAGTCCTTATATCAATCATGAGCTCATGAATACTGTTAAATATCTCAATCACTTTGAATACCACATTAGACCAACACATAAATATTCCAATACTTTATGATACAACATTATTTTGGAATCCCATTACATAAACACTTAATCATTCCACCACATCGTTGTCACATTCAACATCGCCAATAGTGATCGCATGTGACTTCCCTTTGTTCTTTGCCTTAAGTGGTTGCTCATGTTGATCATCACTAACCCTTGGATTATGGCATTTATTAGCATAATGCCCCATTTCCTTGCACTTGAAGCATTGAAGTGTTGGTGGTGCGTTCTCTACAGTGTTTTCTTTATCCACATCATTAGAAACCCTTTCTCCATTACTTCGACACTCAGCTGCTCGATGACCTTCTTTTCCACACTTAAAAAATTTTCTAGTCCCTTTAAGACAATCTCCACCATGCTTCTTTCCACACTTTGTGCATAAGGAAACATTCATCTTCTTTTCACCATTATTTTGAGATTTCTCCTTGAACTCCATCTTTCGTTTCTTGTCAAAACTATGAGATGGATAAGTAACACTAACTTCCATTTCTACCTTGATAGCACAGCGCACAATTTCTTCATAGCTACTGAAGTCTCTAATAGCTAATTCCCTTCGAAGGCTTGGTTTTAAGCCACTGAAAAATCGATCAACTTTACTTTCAGGTTGGATGATAATGCCAGATGCATACCTTGAAAGTCTTGTAAAATTCGCTTTGTATATACCAATAGATTCATCATCCTTCTACTTCAGCTCAAGAAACTCCTTTTACATCTTTGTTCGAAGAATACGAGATAAGTACTTACTAAAAAACAAGTTCTTGAACTCGTCCCATTCCATGGACTCAATTTCATCTCTTGGCCTCGTATTCTTGATATGATTCCACCATTGATCAGCTTCACCTTCCAAACGATATACTGCTAAGATGAGTTTATCATGCTCAGAACATTGAATAACTGAAAATATCTTTTCAATGGTACTGATCCATTGTTCAGCAACAAGTGGATCAGAAGACCCACTGAATGAAGGTGGATGTTGCCTCATGAAGGACTCAATATAATATTGTTCCCTTCTCTTCTCATTTGGAAGTCCAGAATGATTCATAGCTTGTGTAAGTATAGCAATAAGATTTTTCACTCCATATCCCATAACATTTGTTTGTTCATAAGGACAATCATTTCATTGTCCATTGCATTGATCAACACGGTTCCTTCGGGTTCCATCCATCGTCTAAAACCCAAAAAGAATAGTGTGAGAGGCAAAAATCATGCTAGGGAAAACAACATAATAAAGAGGGAGTACCCTCAATATTTAACATCTTAGGTTAAATTCTAAGATCATTAGCGCAATTCTAGGACTATAACCTATATGTATACTTAACCTTAGAGACATCCCTAGACATACCTTAGAAATATCTCTAGGGATCTCACTAAAGTTTTTGCATCCTAGTTTCCAAAGGTTGACTAAACCTTTCCTCTGATACCAACTGTAGATACTCATATCTTGACGTACATTGACATTACATTACATTTGCGGAATACATAGTACATAACAAAAACACACACGCAAGGATCGTAATAGTTTAGTGTCTTTGGAAACTCGGAACGTAATCTTCTAATCGTGGTGAAAGATCTTCAACATATCCCATAAAGATTTTATTTTTTTATACCTAAAACCTTTCTTTATATCCTGGGGAAAATAAAACATAAAAGGGTGAGCTCAAATGCTCAGTAAGGGTAAACAAAAGAAATATCAATCACATCATATACATAAGCACATAACTTTTGGAAATCTTAACCTGCAAAATAGATCATAATTTCATAACATGGGGTAAATCATGGCAGTGAAATGTAATCACAATAATCATAACATAAAACATGAAACTTTGTGTCATTCACACATAATCATAGAGAATCATTTCTTGTTATTCGAGACTCATTTCCAAAACTATCTTAGTGGAAAAAGTCCCTTTCTGAACCGAGTCACCCTCGTTCCAGTCCTATTTCACTGAACTGGTATAACCTACCGTTCCAGCCATGTCTATCTCATGAGATATAAAATCTTTACCCAATGCATTGGAGGGAGATATAGGTCCCACCCATCTCATAATGATACCATTCTTATGTGTGCCACAAAATCACAAATCATACATCATTGCATAACCCATGTAATAAAAATGGGAATCTTAAACATTGTGACATCATAAAACAATTCATATAAGATAAAGGAATTCATAAAAATAATTCCATCACAACATAATCAAATCAATAGGGATAAAAACATAACCCTTTATTATCTTAGATGGAAAACAATTTTGATAAAACACTTGAACTCCATTCTTGAGGAAAATATCCTTTCTGCTTTAAAAACACTTTTCTTTTCTTAACATGTCGTACAATTATAAACTAAAAGAAGTTGATTAAAAATAAAATTTAAAACTTGTAAAGGAATATTCTTGGAAATAATGTTTTAAAAATTAATTTATGCCGTATAAGTTAAAAAAACATTCTTCGTACTTTTGTCAGAAAAGTCAAAAAGTACCTCGTACGAAAAACGACAAAAGATTCCTTTCATATCTTTTACTAAAAACTCACCAAAGGGTAAAATTAGATTTAAAAAATTGTAGGTGGATGGAAATAATATTACATATTGATGAAATATGGATGTGGATGATAAAATACACCCCAGTAAATACTTACGAATAAACAATCTCGGATAAAAATGAGATTGTGATATTTCCCTTACCTTAGGTCCGATTTGCTTCGTAAGTGTCCGAACCTCCTGTATAATGATTTAAATAATGTCATTGACTTATTACAGAATCATATTCATTGTTATGATATCATATATGGTTCACTTATGACTTTATATTACCTGTTCTTTTGTAAATTCCATGTTAAAGAGAGTTTTGGGTAAAATTGTTTCATTTGTCGTCCATGTTTTGTCTTGTAATTATTCATATGATTCCTTAGATCATGATTACTTAATTCCAGAATATAAAACATGATTTATATATATATATATTCAGAATATACATATATATAATAAATCATTAAATGGAAAGAAATACATTGTTCATGGAGACGGTAGGCCGTACGTACGCATGAACGCTGTTTTCGTTTCCTTATTGAGTTGAACGGAATTAAGTAGATAAAATTCATATATATACACATAAATCCAGTATCATTATTATGTCATATATTTCATTATTACTTATTATTTATACTTTATAATCATTCATGAATGGTTTAAAGTGGGGAATGAATCTCATCGCGTCGTGGAGACGGTAGTCCGTACGTACGCACGAGCGATGATATCGTTCTCATGATCGTGGGACTGTATTGGAGTGTATGTATACTATTTAAGAATCAATATCACTTTAAAATAATAATATATAGTTATTATTTACACCATTATACCCATCCAAGTAAGGTGGTGGTGGAAAATAGATTTCACCACGGCGTGGAGACGGTATTCCGTACGTACGCACGCGTGGTGATTTCGTTTTCCGTAGGATGGATAGATGGTGAAATAGGATTGTTTCATACTTATAATAACATATCCGTATATGAGTGATACTGATGTTATTAATTCATAATGAAACAACCTAAGAAGAAGAAGTGGAAGAAGAAATAAAGGTGAAAGAATCGGTAACGGAAATTACCTCTTCTTTGAAGCGCCTCTTTGAGACCTCCGCTTAGGGCACTAAATTTGGTCTTTGAGGAAGACCAGAATCTCTAGGATGTTTCTAGGGAATTGTAGAAGATAATTTGTCAGGGTTTGGCCGAGCTTGAATGCTCAAATTGGTGTGAGGAGGAGAGGGAGGAGGTGCCCTTTTATAAGGGAGGAGAGGGGTACCTTTGGAATAACTAAAAATATTATTTTATTATAAAGTCATGTTCGGTTTAAAATAGCTCCAAATTAATATATTTAGAAGATAAGGTGGGGATGGGTCGAAATTCTCTCATCCAATATAATTTAGACAAGTTTAAGTTCCTATTTTAACCTTATCATTTAGATTTAACATTAAGTTAAATAATTGTACTTTTACCGTGTCTTCTTGTGTTCATACACTATAAGGTTAATAAACATACTATAAGAAGCCAAAAGAACCCCAAGTTGTTTATTATTAATATATATATAACCTTATCTAATTTATTTGGCTGAACCTTAGATTTTTAGGAATAAAATAACAATTAATAATATAATATTTGTTTTAAAAACTATTTTATGTCAATTTTGACACTATTTAGTAATTAATTTTTGTGAAAATCATAACAGAATGATAAGTTCGAAAAAATTTAATTAAATCAATAATAAAATGTCATATTAACCTAGAAAATTAGTGTAATTCATAAAAAGTCTCAAATTATATTTATTTGGGTATTTATAACATCAATTGTGTCAATATTTCATTAATAAGATAATTATTGCATCATCGTTGTGTCATAAATAAATTAAATTATTTAATGTCTAAAAATTAAAAATAAAATACAATTATGTAGGAAATCTTTTTAGATTTCTAATGAATATTTATAGTCGAATTTATCTTATGTATAACCCCATATTAAAAAAGTTTTAGTAAATAAACTTTGATTTTACCTCTTTTAACCCTTCTTTAAATAAATTAATAATAAATGTCCTAATCTAATCCAAGTGGGCCTAAATGGTCATATTTTATTTATATGTTTGTTTTTGGTCGAATTACACTTTTCCAATAGAATTAGGACATGTGTTAGGGTAATAATAATATCATTTCTACCCTTAATTGCCCTATTTAATTTTTACCGTGGTACAAAAAAGTAAAAAGTTACTATTCACCAAAAATTATTTTCATCTCATTGAACCACATTTTAGTCCTTGAAATTAACTGTGTCTCTCTGATTTTTGAAATTCCACTCACAGAAGCGGTAAAATTAAGTTTTATGAAAAATTCAGTTTTTTAACTACCACTTAGTGGTTTCACTATTCATCAAAAATTGAATACCAAAATTTTACCCTATGATAATTTCGATATTCTGAATCCAAAAATGAATTCCATTTTGAAAAATAAAATTTACAAAATTTCAAAAAGTGGTTATTACTATTCATAATGGCTAGTTTTAATAATATTTTAATAGCATATTTTTGTTTAGTGAAACTCGTTATTGCGTACTACACACGCTATCGAGGAAGGTCGCGATTGCGTGTAATGCAAGGCAAGTCAAGGATGTGTGTTGTGAAAGCTCCTTTTGGTGTAGCGTACAACACAAGACATTAGTGAAATTAAAAAGAATATTTTTCATAAAATCTTGGGCTATTACAACCTCCACGAAGTGATGTCCTTCATTTTTTATTTAATCTTCACATGGCTGGTCATAAAGATACATTTATTGAATATATATAATATTTATGATAAAATAATAATCCTATAAAATTGAATTATTATTTAACTTTTTTTTATTCTGTCCATCTAAAAGTGGAAACATCCCTTGGGCATATGTATCGACTATCATCTCCACAAAGTGATGTAATTAATTTTTTCTCATCACTTTATATAAATGGTTATAAAAGTTTAAATAATGAATAAATATGATACTTATGAAATGATTAATATTTTATATATTATTAAACCGTAACCTAGGTGTATGTACTAAAACCATCAAATTGAAACCTTCATGTAAAACTGGTAATTTTCACCGTGAATGTTCATTTTAATTAATAATTGTTAATAAAAGGACAATGAGAAGTTATAATAGAATAGTAAATATTAATTTATGTATGTATATGGTTATATAATATATTTATAATAAATATATATTATATAGGAGGTTTCAATGTGTATGAATAAATACTAGACTTTAGGTATGGGTTTATGTTATAATCACATTTCCCTTTAGAATTGTCTTTTCTAGATTTCCATTAAGGGAAATTATATAGTTATTATCCATTAATCTCCATATATTTTATTCTCATATGGTTATTTCAATAATTTTTAATTTTTAATATCATTTTCCACTCTTTGTTACTTAATAAGATTGAAAATATTTTCCAAGAAAACCCAACCTTATTTCCACTTTGGTCAGAGTACTTTTTCTTCCAAATCCATGTGATTTAAAAAAATTTAGGAATATTTTTTTCTATAATAAATTTATTGTTTACGTTCATTTAAAACCATGTTTTAATTTTTTTTAAATTTTTTAAGTGAATTTTATTTTCATTTTTAGAATGAGGTAATTTTAATTTTTTACTAAAAGTGTGAAAGGGATCTTTATTTTAACATTTACCAAATGAATTTATTTTCCCACTACCATAAAAATTAATTTCGTTGAAGATTCATTTACAATAATCTATGATCATTTTAAATGAAAAATATTTTTCTAAATTTTCTAGGAATTTTTATGTTTAAAATACACCGAATAAAAATTATATTTTTCAAGTTTTTAAAAGAAAGTTCAACTTATCTTTTAAAGGTAATTTTCATCTATTTAATAATCCTTCAAGGATTTTTATGCTTCCCTAGGGATATGATCTTATAATACCATCTAATTTATTTTACTATATGGATTTTGATGATTATTATTTAATGATGATTTTATGAAACCTTTTTCTTTATCAAGGGTTAATTAAGTTATGATGAAATCATTATGAAACCCTTTTTTTAATGAGTTATGATATGTTGAAATAATTAAATGTTTACAAATATATTTATTTCCCACGGGCTATGTTATGATGATATGATTTATTTTTTATGATCTTTTGGTACATATATGTACTTTTTACACTATGTTATGGGTGGTCCCATAATTATATTTACCTCCAATTCATAGGGTGGATATTAAAATCTCATGTTATGATATATACTATAATGGGGAGTAAACTCAGTTTAGTAAGGGAATATGTCCATTATGATAGTCTTGCGAGTGAACCTTGATAAAGGAAATAATGTAATGGGGAGTGAAACCAATCCACTATGATAGTCATTGAAATTATCCTTAACTAAGGAAATTATTTTATATGTTTATGTGTATACTGAAAAACTATGTATTATGCTTATGATATGTTCTCATTGATCATGATTTATTATTGATGATTATGAGATCTTATAAATTATGTCTTTTTATGACAAATCCTTATACCATGATTCATGATTAATGATCTATGGCTAGTTGGGTATGACCTTTATAACTTATGTTATTACTATCATACCCTTATGATTATCTTATTCTCACTTGTGATCATTGAAATATGTCTCCTATGTTTACCTTTATTCAGCATTAGATCTCACCCTTTCTAATGTTTCCTTTCCCATGATTATGAAGAAACATTTTAAATAGGGTATTTTTAAAATGTGTATTATGTGAGAATAACTTTATGGGTGATCTTGAATATATTTATTTAAATAATATGATTATGTATATAGTCTCTAAATACACTAAACCTTTATGGTTCAAGGCTAGGTATTATTATGAGATATATTGAATATTCATCAAAAATGATAAAATATTTATTCTGTGATTATTCAATCATCTCAATCATGTAATTTTTCTAGACATCATCTTTATATATTTTATGTTATTGTGTAATCCTGGATAGAACTGGTAGTGGAATGTTTTTCGCTCCCTTTAAATATTTTTTATGTGTATATTTTGGTTATATCTCATTATTTTCAAAATCTCCCACCCTAATTTCATTGGTTATCTTGGATTGATAAAAATAAGGTTTTGAATTATTATTAACATATTTTACACTCCTTGTTGTTACCATAATAACATTTATTTTGGTATTTGGATGTTTTTGATCTTGTAGTTCTCCATTTTTTTATTTATCATCTCTAAATCTAAAAAAAATACTCCTTATTTGGTTACTCATTTATTTAAATTTATAATTTATCTCTTTGATTTTGGAATCTAGTTATGTTTGAATTTTATATTTTTAACTTTTTTTAAGAATGGTCTAGGAATTTCCTTTGTTGAAATGGTGGTGGTTAGAAAGTTTCTTAAATTCATTACTTGAAACCTTATAGAAAGGGTGGTGGTTATTGAAAATGATAGTCAATCTTGATTATGATAATTCGAAAATCCATATTGGAATTTAGAAATTTTCTTTCATCCATGTATATTCAATGGTTTTTTAAATTTTATATTTTAATAAGCATTATCACATCTCTTAGTGTCATAAACCTGAACACATTAGTTATAGAGAAATGTTCTAGATAAGAAAAAAAATCCACATACCCTCACATGGGTTAAATGACCAGTTGATTTCTAAAGTGACATTTGTTAAACAAAAGTGGTTATTTATTTAAGTTTTGAATTAATAAAGAGGATTTAGTAGACTTTACCTAATGTAATCCTCTTATGTTGGTACCTTAGGTTCTAAATTATTTATAGCTGCAGCCTATATTTTCAATGATCCCCTTGGATTCCCCTGGTGATTTCTTAATCAAGGACCCTCTAGATGATGCATATAATATATTTTTTTCATTTCTTACAAATTCTTGATGTAAAAAGATAAGAATGTGATGTTCCTCAATTTCTTGATGTGGGAAGCTCAAGAAAAAATTATATAATCTCACTTAGTATTGATATAGTGTATCCCCTGAGACTTGTATAATTAAATAAATCTTTTTTCTAAAATAATTACTTCATAAAGTTAGTAAGAAAAACTGGAGTAATTTTCTAAATTATTCATCCCATCTTGTAACTTATCCAAGTTATAAGTCGTACAACCACTCATTGGATAATCCTTCAAGAGAAAATGAAAATCCCATCATATTAACAAATTATTCACTTAATACTATTGGTTTCAAGGTTACACACACCATTGTGAATTCCTTGAAATATTTTCTTATATCATTACTTGTAAGACCACGAAACTTGGGAAAATTGAATAATCCTTGTTTTTAGTTCAAATTCAGTATACAATATAATATAAAAAGTATAGTTGTTATTATTAATAATATGAGGTGAAAAAAGGTCTCTTAATGTTTGATTTTTATTATCATTAATTTATTGAAATGAAGATTTATAATAAAGAAATTTATTTTCAACTGAATATTTTAATGTGATGGTTTCAAATTCATATTGTATATTATCAAAAATTCTCAAAATGATTACTTGATATAAAAAGGTTCCACCATTATAAATATCAAGAGTTAATTGACATTCATTAGGATATCAGGTCATTCATTCTTAAGTTATTGATTATTCTATAAATGTGACACCACCTCCCCAACAACGACACCAAATTTTTAATGCACCAAGTTACAGGGTGCAAAAAATAATTAAAACACTTTTTTTATTATATATTATAATAGAAACCTTGTATTATATCCAAATAGGTATTTATATTCATGATTTCAGTAATTTTAATTTTTTTATTATAAAATTATCAATTAGTAGATGTGCTGGTTTAAGAAACTTCTTGAAATTCTAAAGAACAAAGAGTAAGGAAATTTTGTGTATTATAAAGGGAGTGATAGATGATTAATCCAATGGTAGGATTACTAATTATATGTTATATTAGTCCTAAAAATGATGAATCCTCATTCTAACTACTAATAAATGAGAAGATCCACAATTGTGTGCTTCTGATCTCAAGTTGTTATGTAAAGTGAGTTCTAATCTTATAAAAATCACTATAACTTAATCCTCAATTATATGCATATATAAGAATATTATACAATCAAACAACACCTCAAAAATGAACTCATTTTTAATTCTTATAATCTCCTATTTGGGATAGGGTGATCTATAGAAGAAGAGAGTGTGAACCTTTCCTTCTGCACACATACAATAAATATCTAAGTACTTCACGAGAAAATAATTTTATTCAATCTTATATAGAATTAATCAAGTGGAGGTAAAATTAATTAATAAACTAAGTAGTTAACATATCATAGACTCTCACAATGTATAATAATTCTATATCAATTAAGAAACAAATTACCATACACTGAGATCTATATATAGAAATAGATTTATATTAAGGTGTGGAGTCAAGCATATCAAGGGATCCCCCCGCCCAACACTATCAATCACTAGTGAGGGTTTCATTCTTTAATTTAAAAGATAAAATATATGAGATATAATATTGATAATTTATTATAAAAGTATGAATTAGAAAAAAAACTATATACATCCCACCAATTGAAAACTTATTTTTCTTTAAATAGATTCTTCCTTACTTGTGTAAATAATTCCATGAACATCCATGGTTCTTTCCATGTATAGTATTCCCTTTTACAAACCAATTTTTTTAATATCATACTACCATTTCCCCATTCTAAATTTTTCTCTTCTAGGATCATAAAACACTTAGAATGCTTGTTTCTATATTACCTAATTATATTAAGATGCTACTTATGAATATTATCCATGGTTGGGTATGCATGTGTTCCACATTGAATGAAAATGATCTCAATAACTTAAAAATCATATCCTAACCTTTATTTATTATTTAGTTGGCTCATTTTTAGGATAAATTCAACCTTCATACACAAGCATAACTAAGAATAGTATCTTATTAAATCCCATGTAGTTTCTTATATAAGAATATAATGAATGATTTAATCTTATATACAAGGAAAAAAACTTCCTAAAATTTATTTTAAAAAGGATAGAATCTTATGTAGTCCATTTTGAACTAGTTTTCCTCTTATGTGGGTACCAATTATTCTTTTATTTGTTTTGAATAAAATAACAAATATTTTAGTATTATTTCTTTATACTATGTGTTCAATCTCACCTTTAAAATTTTTCAAATAAGGGAAAAACCTTATGTGGCCTTTGATCTAATTTAGATAATACTATGTAATCCAGATAATCTATTTACTTCTATGGAAAATGTATAAATTGTATACAACTGGGCTGAGAAAAATTTATTCTTATACAGAATTCTAGAAACCTAATCTAATCTTTTATAGACTACATAATTCCCACATTAATATTAAATAGTTTTTTTTTGTAATACTTATCTAATTATATCCTAACCTTATTTCAACTAAAAATAAAATTATAATAAAAATTCACCCATTCAAATTATTCCCAAAAACTAATAATTCGATTAAGTTCACAATTTAATAAATTGATCAATATTTAAAAAATTATATAAATTTAAGCTTTAATACCAAAGCATTTCAAACTATAATTTATTAAAAAAAATTAGTGAATAGTATGAATTTAATATAAATAAAATATGATAAATAATTTTCATTAGTCATGTAAAAGAAACCAATAGTGATAAAAATCATTTAAATCTCCTAACTAAGTGATCAAGTTACTAAATCCTACAAACCATAAATATTTTCATCCTAAAAAACAAAAAATATCCAAACCAAAATATATTTATTAGATATGTACCTCACAAGAATATGTGAGGATAGTGGTCCCACATATGTTCATATTGCTCATAGGTTCTATGACCTGCACTTCTATACATCTAAAATACCCACACAAGGGAGATTGTCCCCCAATACATGACCTACTCCTAAATATCCAAGATATTCAGGGGTTTTTTTAATGAATTTTCAATCCTCCCCAATATCTAATTCAACCCAAGACACTATATGGGAAGGATTGATTATATACCAACACAATTGTGACATTTGAAATATGTCAAGGACCCTCTCTAGTTGGGTTGGTATTGCCAAGTGGTAATCCACTTCTACAATTCTTTATAGGTTCTTAAAGGGTCCTACGATCCTTAGAGATAATTTATTTTTATTACCTAACCTTTTTTATCCCCTCACCAGGGGTATATCAAGAATACAAGGACACCCACTTGAATCTCGATAGGCCACCTAATATGATTATCCTATAGCTTCTATAACAACCTTGATCTAGTTCACCTTTTTCATGACAAAACTAAATGCCACACACCTCAAGCACACATACCTATATTCAAGATGCTACCAGCTAGTGGCGAGGGTCAATATATAATAATTGGGGATTCTATACCCCCAAGTATAGAAAACCATAAACAAAAAAATAAATATCAATAGGTATTCATCATAATATAATAATAATATGAAACAAGTATCCCAACTAAATTCCATCTAAAAATAAATATGAAAATAAAGTTATCTAAAAGTGATCTATTGTACATGTCATACAATTTATATGATCCATAAAAAGATCTCCCATGGGTAGATCATATTCAATAGGATTATAAAGTAAAAAAAATTAATGTGAGGCATCCATAAAACAAGTCTTGAGCCCTAGCCTAACCCTATCTTCTAACACTGAATCTATTTCTAGATCAACCATTCAAAGTGGTAGGACCATTTTCTGTGCTTGATTCATGAAATTGAATGTCTACTCATGTACCTAGGTGTATGGGTAGCATGTGAGTACAACTAAATAGACTACAAGAAACAATATCCTTAAAAAATCCAAAAATAATTTTTCATACTTGATATTGAATGATAATAAATAAAATAAATAAATAGCATGTCACCCTGAAGTGATGTGTATAGCCCAACCACATGTGACCATACTAGCTTCAGGAAATTTTTAAATAGGATGATATTCCCATGATCTAAACACACCTCAAGGAAAAAAATATGTATTACTCATATAATAGTCAGGGTGAATGAGCTATCACCATCAAATATCACTTGGTGATTGATGTACCACCATCACAAGATATCTAGGTGATCAATCCATCAATAATAAAATATTAATAGAGGAAAACACATCACCCAATAAATGAGGTATCACAAATATTTTGTGATTTATGCACTAAAACTTCCCATTACAAGTAGATTATATTCCATTAATACACATCTCAAGTGGATGATACACGGCCAATAAAACACACCACATGTGGACAACACATCATAAAAATCAATACATAGGTGAAAAATATTCTACCCAATCTGATTTCTATGTGAGAGATAAAAAATCAAGGATACACCTTTAGGTGGATGATGTACCATTTTTTTCACTCTCTGGGTGACCAGTATACCACCAAAATCAAGTCCTAAGTGCAATATACACCATCATTACAAGTCTCCAAGTGGATGAGGCGCCATAGAGACTACTATATTGGGTGGATGATGCACCAAAATACATATTCACTTGTAGATGATCAACCATCAATCCAACTTCTCCATGTATATATGGTTAGATCATTTTATTATCCACATAGTGAACAATTGTAAGAACCTAGTTTTTGACTTAGGTATGGATCATCTTAAATTCTATTTAATTATTTATTTTTGACCTAATATGAATTCCAAATGAGTTAAAAGGTGTCTTGGGGGTGTTCGTGTTTGGTTCAAAGTCTGGATCATATATTTTGGGATAAAAATGCATGTCGCGCCATTAGTATAAATCGTGCGGGGTAGTTTGCATGATTACTTCAAACTGTGTGAGGCTAGAAAATGGGATTGTATAGGTCACACGATTTTCCCTAAACATGCGCAGGGGCTGCCCGACCATGCAAAAAACTATAGAAATGTTATAGAGTTGTTTGGAATGGTTGGAAAATGGTTTCCATAACTGTGGCCTAACTGTATGAAATTCCCCTCCCTATAGCAGAACACGCACGGTTGGTGCACAGTTTGGCCAACCATGCGACCAAACCATGTGACCTGGGTTTTGGGTGAATTTCTGAAAATAACCTTAATGAAATGTTTTAATTAACCCCTCCTTTACCTTTTTCTCATTCAATTACCATGATATCTTTCTCTTCTAATTCGTAGCCCCTATCAAGCCTATTATAGGAATAAATCTTGTTCATCCTTCCAGGGCCATATTGAAGCACTTCCAGTCTCATTATATCTTTGCCGATAAGATATTAATTCATTTTTATCCATTATTCATTTTTATTTCTATCAACAACACTATTTATATGTAGGATCGTATGCATCATTTTTAGGGAATGGATCCATTCTTCATATATCTTCCAATCCAAACCAAAATAGAGGTTGATACTAGATAATAATATTCATATGTGTACTGGGTAGATGGTATATAACTCATCCCTCAATATTTGTTGTTTTATAATTTGTCGCGTGTACATATTGATTTCATCATGTGTTTCCTGTTTAATTAATGTGTCTAGCTTATAGTCATTACAACCATTTTCTATGACTCTCATTGAATTTTTTATCCATCATTGGTGGTTGTGACCTCAATGATGACCACCCCATGTAGGGTGATTTCCATGATTTGGGTTTTTAGTGGTTTGACATGTTTTTATGATCCACCATTCAGGTGTGCTTTGGATTTTCCCTTATAATAGTAATCCCTTCCTTAATTAAATGACTTTTTAATTAGTGTTTGAAAATACATTAATGTATTGTTATCACTTGACCACCTACGGTAATTACTTCCACTTGATAAATAAAACCTAAATGGAAATAGAAAGTATATTATTTATATATTAAATGGGATAAATGGATTATAAATGAATGGATTGGTTGAAAATCTATAGCACACCTTTCCATATAAAAGGAAGGTATTAGATTGAAACATATTAAATTATTATGACTTATATGAAATGAATTAAATGGTTGCATGACCCTTATCCTTTTCACACTAATGAAATGTAATTCCTGAACCGAATGAACTTATTAAATTGAATGACTATTACTTGGAAGAATTTATTAAATTAACTGATTATAATGTTCCTAATTGTATATATAACTTGAAACCATTATAGA
Source organism: Viscum album (assembly GCA_963277665.1). Taxonomy (NCBI): domain Eukaryota; kingdom Viridiplantae; phylum Streptophyta; class Magnoliopsida; order Santalales; family Viscaceae; genus Viscum; species Viscum album. The sequence goes on along the minus strand of OY728157.1, from coordinate 458,123,597 downwards.
AGTGTTCAAAATTGAGTTATCATTTTTATTTATGAGGGAATTTCTTGAGAACACATGGAAACCATTTCGATTCATAGATTTTAGTTTCCAAGGTTGAGACCCACCTTGTAACTTGATATTTTTCTATCAGGGGACGAACATTATGAAAATATAGGATCCCTCATTTAATATTACAGGATTCCTTGGATAAAATCCTTCGATCCATCATGGAAGCTACAGACATGAGGTGCCTTGGTTACAAAATTGGTCTAAGATATTTCTTATCCCATTTTACCTTGGATGTTTTCCTTGGACTCGATTAGAATCAGTATTATAGAATTCCTTGAATTATACTCCTTGGACTACACTCCTAACCCTATAGTTGGGCAATAGTTACAACCTGATTTGGATCGACCCCTAAGGTCATGGTTTTCTTAGTTATCACCTTGGAACCTCTCCTTTATGAATATCATTAGGATTCCTTGTTATATCTTGGATCCTTCATTATATTATCATGTTTGTGCTGGTATTACCTCATGTGACTTAATTTATATAAACTAGAACTTAATTAATTAATTAATTGGTTATATGTTCAGACATCAGTCGATAGATGAAGTAGGTACTTGGGTATTTACGTTACTATATTAATATTATTTTATATATTCATGGTTTCACACTATTTAAATTTAAATTACATGGATTGGATGTTATATACCTCATTGGTGGTGGCTTACTAAAAATTAGATAACACCCTATATGGGATTCCATTGGCACCTGGGTAGACTACATGTATGCTATTGTTGATAAAGAGAAGCGTAAAACTTTAGACACTTGATTTATTATTTACTTAGGATAGATCGGGTAGTAGATCACTGAGCTGGAGCTCAAGATTCTAAGGATAGTTTTTGGATTACATTTACTAATTTTTTGTAGAATGAATGCTTGTTTCCTTGTATCCATGTTTTCTAACTTATTAGATACATGAAATATCATCATCATATTTTTTATGTGATTATTAGTTATTTAGTTGTTATTACTCTTGTCTTATTATATTTTGGATTCTATTTATTATAACTTACGTTATTCTATTTACCTTCTTTTATATTACTTATCCATTATTTCACACTCTTCTAATGAGGGAAGAGTCTCCCCGTGGACACATCCTAGGCCATCACTACTATTCTACAGGCATTAGAATTCTGGGATATGCACTTGAGGCCATGTGGCCAACCAATCTCGGGGCACCCTTAGTATAATCTGGGTCTGGGATGTCACAAAGTGGTATAAAATTGGTTACTCCCTTGTTTTACTATTTGGATACAGTTGTTATGAGATTAATAAATCTTGGAGATGGGTTTAAGTTGTTCTTGGGTGTAGTTAACCCTTGTTTAGGGTAAATTATGTATTTCTTGAATTATAAATGTTATTATTCCATTTTCTATTACAGTCGATATCATTTCACCATCAGGTGAAACACATGTTGTGTTGTGGTTATTATTATTAATCAGATCAGGGAATTTATTTTATCCTTGTCCCAATGATATGAGGTCAAGGAGAATCACTAAATAAATCATAATAGGCACCTATAATTCACATGTCATGCATATTTCCATTCCATATAGGTGAATTTCAATGCTTTCCTTGATTGTTGAGTGATGTTGTGGTAGTTATATTATGCATTTTCTTTTCTTTGGTTGTGATTGAGTGATTTCTAGTTTTAATTCCTGAGGTTTTATAGACCCTTATAGGTTAGAATGGTTAATTTTCTAAGTCAATCCATTATAATAAAATTAATTGGGTTTTGATTTCACTGATAAGGTGTATGGGACCTAATTCATTTAGAATGGTGATCCATTTTGAATAAAAATTGATATATGCAAAAAATAAAATGCAAACTAAAAATCAAATCATGCCTTGTAAAATGAAATGGTTTCTAATAAATGATGTGGCATGGTATGGTTGACCCTTCATCTACCAAAACCCCTATAATTTAAAAAAGATAACTTAATAATACCTGATCTTCTTAGTAGGTGTTTGGTGTAGTATAACATGGGTAGTAAGCTCTTTCTATTTATTCATATTTTTTGGTGTTTCTTTCTATCTACTTAAAGCTTGTTCTGAGGAGTTTGTTTGGAATTTGCAGACCAATTCCACCACAAAATCCTCGTGTCGTGTAAAAAGATATTGGTGATGACCATGATCCAAACATGGAGGGCCCAGATCTTCTAATATTACTACCATGAGTATAACTTGAGGAACCTATTATTATTCCTGATTTGGGTGCCAACACACACCTTCGTGAAGTTTCCTACATATGATGCATCCCATGGATGGTTCTCCATGACCTATACCTATGATGGATGATCTGACACATGAGTTCATGTAGTATCATCCTTATACCTTCTCGGGGGATGGTGGTCGATAGGATAATGAGTCTTGGATGGATTCCACCTTGTCTATCTTTGAGCATATGGAAACACCTTCAGAGTGGAGGTTCAAGCTTTTTTCTTACATGTTACATGATTTGGATAAGAATTAGTGGGATGTAATTACCTAGTATGGTTACTATTAGAGCATGGTATGGCATAATTTCCATACTTATTTCCATGATCATTTATTTCCTCAAATTCTAAGAGCTAAAAATGATAGAGAGTTAATTCATCTTGAGCAGGTTTCTATGTCAATCATGGATTATTCAGCATGTTTCACTAAGTTACAGTTATTTTCATAACTTTTATCCATTGATGATCTTTCAGGAGCTAGATGCTTTGAGGATGGGCTAATGTATGTCATCCATACTCAGATGAATATATTTCACCTACCTACATTCTCTAAATAGTCAATCAGGATCTTATCACTGAGTATAACCTGGGGGAAGGTGATAGTATTGGGTATAGAGGATCAGTTCCAAGTAAGACCAGTAGTCATTCTAGTTGCAAGAAATGCTCCGTTGAGGTTTCTCAGTAGGGAAATGGTATCTAGAGTACCTGCACGGGTAGATCTATGGTGTGACATCAGTGTGTATGAAAGGGGAACCTAAACACATAGTGTGATAGAGACCCTCTAGAGTGTCGGGATTGTGGTTGTATGGGGAATATTTAGAGATGTTCTTGGACCTTTCCATCTGATTCTAGTGGAATAGGTTCTACACCAATTCCACAATCAGAGGTAGGCTCATCTATGTCATGTCGGGTATGGAGTTAGAGTAGCACTGGTAGGACTGGACGAGGAGGATTTCATGTCCTTAGTATCCATACATTAGATTTTCAGTAGCGCTAGTAGAGAGGTCATGATCATGGTAGTTTGGTTGTTTCATAGGATCATGGATCTGGTTAGTTTCATGCATTATAGTTAATACCTGAGGATCAGGATCTAGGATTGTCTATATTATGAGGTACAATTCTATTATCCCCTAATATAGTATCTTCTTTATTTGATACATATTCTTCACACTCGTTCATCTTCTTATCTATCAAGGAAAGTCTTGAGTTGAAAATAAAATATTACTATGGTGTAATGACCCTAGATACATTGTTGGTAGTATAGAAAGAGATAAAATCCAATTCAAGGATTTTCCGCCTAGGGTTGGAAATTACCCTTACTTTTGGGATAACTTTTTTCTCAGGATGATGGGCTTTGATTCCATTCTCAGCATGGATTTTTTTGTTTCGTATCACACCATTGTTGGATTCTATCATCGTAGGGTGCCATTTACATCACCAGATAAAAACATTTATCTAAACAAAGGTGAGTGAGATGTCTATGCGGGTATACATGGACCAAAGAAACATGGGATAGGTAGAGTGACCACCCATATTTTCAATAACTTCTTAGATGATTAAGGGTTATGACAAATCCTTATGCCATGATTCATGATTCATGATCTCTAGCTAGTGGGTATGACTTTTATAAGTTATGTTTTTATTATCATAACCTTCTGATTATCTTATTTTCACTTGTGATCATTGATTGATATCTCTTATTTTTACCCTTATTGAGTATTTTATCTCACCCTTTCTTGTGTTTCCTTTCCCATGGTTATGAAGAAAGGTTTTAAATAGGGTATTTCTAAAAATTGTATTATGTGAGAATAACATTATGGGTAATCTTTAATATATTTATTTAAATAATTTGATTATTCATATAGTCTCTAAAGACACTAATCCTTTATGGTTTAATGCCATGTATTGTTATGAGATATATTGAATATTCATCGAAAATGATAAAATATTTATTCTGTGATTATACAATTGTCTTAGTCATGGACTTTTTCTTGATTTCATCTTCATATATTTTATATAATTGTGTAATTATAGATAGAAATGGTAGTGTAATGTTTTTTTCTCCCTTTAAATATTTTTTAAGTGTATGTTTTGTTTCTATCTCATTATTTTTAAAATCTCCCACCCTATTTTCATTGGTTGTCTTAGATTGTTAAAAATAAGTTTTTGAGGTATTATTAACATATTTTACACTCCTTATTGTTATGGTAATCACATTTATTTTGGTATTTGGAAGTTTTTGATCTATTAGTTCTCCATATTTATTATTCATCATCACAAAATATTAAAAAAATACTCCTTATTTGTTTATTCATTTATTTAAATGCATAATTAATCTCTTTGATGTTAGAATCTAGTTGTTTTTGAATTTTATATTGTGAAATTATTGAAGAATTATCTTGTGATTTCATTTGTTGAAATGGTTGTTGTTAGAAGGTTTCTTAAAGTTGCTACTTAAAACCTTATAGAAAGGGTGGTGGTTATTGAAAATGATATTCAATCTTGATTATGATGAATTCTAAAATCCATATTGGACTTTAGAATTCTCCTTTAATCATTGGATATTAATTTTTTGTTAAAAATTTATATTTTAATTAGTAGAATCATGGATCATAGTTTCCTAAACCAAAACACATTAGTTATAGAGAAATTTTCAAGAGAAGAAAAAACTCTATATACCTTCACAAGGGTTAAATGACCAGTTGATTTCTAAAGTGACATCTGTTAAAAAAACGTGGTTATTTATTTATGTTTGGAATTAATAAATGGGATTTAATATAATGTACCTCATGTAATCCTCTTATGTTGGTACCTTAGGTTTCAAATTGTTTAGATTTGAAGCCAATATTTTCAATGATCCCCATATATTCTACTGGTAATTTTTTAATCAAGGACCCTCTAGATGATGCATATAATATATTTTTTTTCCTAGAAATTCTTGATATAAAAATACTAAAAAGTGATGTTACTAAATTTCTTGATGTGGGAAACTCAAGAAAAACTTCTTGAATGTCACTGTGTATTGATATAGTGTATCCCCTAAGACTTTTCCAATTCAATAAATCTTTTTTCTCAAATAATTACTTCATGAAGTTGGTGAGAAACACTGGAGTGATTTTCTAAAATATTAATCTCAATTAGTAACTTCTCCAAGTTGTAATTTGTAAAATCACTCATTGGATAATACTTCAAGAGAAAATGAAAATTCCCTCCTATTAACCAATTCTTTGCCTAATACTCTTGGTTTCAAGGTTACACACACTGTTGTGAATTACATAAAATATTTTTTAGATCATTACCTGTAAGATCATGAAACTTAGCAAAGAATCGAATAAGTCTATTTTTTTATTTCAAATTCAGCATAAAATATAGGATAAACAATATAGTTGTCATTATTAATAAAATTTGTTGCAAAAATCTCTCTTAATGTTTTATTTTTATTATCCTGAATTTATTGAAATGAATATTTATAATGAAAGATTTTATTTTCACCTGAATCTGTTAAAGTTATGGATTCAAATTCATATTGTATATTTACAAAAATTATCAAAATTCTTACTTGATATAAAAAGGTTCTCTCATTATAAAGATTCAGAGTGAATTGACCTTCATTATGAGATCAAGTCATTCATTCTTAAGTTATTGATTATTCTATAAATGTGACACCACCTCCCCAACAACGGCACCACATTTTTAATTCACCTTGTTATAGGGTGGAAAAATATTTAAATACCTATGTTTTTTATATAGTATAATGTAACCCTCATATTATCTCCAAAGATGGGTGTATATTCATGAGTGGAATAAATTTAATTTTTTATATTATAAAATTATCAATTAGTATATGTGTTAGTTTAAGAAACTTTTTGAAATTTTAAAGAACAAAGAGTAAGAAAGTTTTTTGTATTATAAAGGGAGTGATCAGTGATTAATACAGTGGTAGGATTACTAATTTTATGTTATATTAGTCCTAAAAATGATGAATCCTCACTCTAACTACTCATCAATGAGAATATCCAGAATTGTGTTCTTGTAATCTCAAGTTGTTATGTAAAGTGAGTTTAAATCTTATAAAAATCACTATAACTTGATCCTCCATTATATGCATATATGGGGATATTAGACAATCAACCAACACCTCTAAAATGAACTCATATAGAATTCTTATAATATCTTATTTGAGATAGGGTGATCCATAGCAGAAGAGAGTGTGAACCTTTCCTTCCACACACATACGAGAAATATCTATGTACTTCGCCACAAAATAATTTTATTCAATATTATAAAGAATTAATAAAGTGTATGAAACATTAATTAATAACTTAAGTATTAAACATATCATAGACTCTCAAAATGGATAAGAATTATATATCAATTAAGAAAAAAAATTACCATACACTAAGATCTATATATAAAAATAGATTTATATTAAGGTGTGGAGTCAAGAATTTCAAGGGACCCCCCCCCAACTCTATCAATCACTAGTGAGGTTTTCATTATTAAATTTAAAAGATAAAATCCAAGTGATATAATTATGATAATTGATTATACTAGTAGAAATTGACAAAAAAAACTATATACATCCCACCAATTGGAAATATGTTTCTCTTTAAATATATTCTTCCTAACTTATGGAAATCGCACAATGAACATCCCTAATTCTTTCCATGTAGAGTATACCATTTCACTAACCAATTTGTTTATTAACATTCTTTCATTTCCCCATTCAAAATTCTTCTCTCCCGGGATCAGAAAACACTTAAAATGTGTGTTTCTCTATTACCTAATTATGTTAAGAAGGTACTTATGAACATTCTCTATGGTTGGGTACGCAAGTCTTACACATGGAACCAAAATGATCTCAATAACATCAAAATCATATTATAAACCTTTATTTATTATTTATTTGGCTTATTTTTAGGATAAATTTTTTGCTTCATAGATAAGAATAACTAAGAATAGTATCTTATTCAATCCCCTATTGTTTCTTATATAAGTAGATAAAGAATTATTTAATCTTATATAAAAGAAAAAAAACTTACTAAGATTTCTTTTAAAAATGATATAATATTATGTATGCCATTTTGAATTATTTTTACTCTTATGTGGGAACCAGTTATTCTTTTATATGTTTTTATTAAACTTACATAGATTTTCAAATTATTTTTTTATCCTATGTGTTCAATCTAATATTTAAATTTTTTAAACTAGGATAAAAACCTTATGTGGCCTTCTATTTTATTTATATAATATTATGTACTCTACATAATCATTATACTTCTATGGAAAATATATAAATTGTATACAATTGGGATGAGAAAAATTTCTTCTTACATAGAATTATTGAAACCTAATCTAATCTTACATAGACTACATAATTCCCATATTATTATTAAATATTATTTTGAAATATTTATATATTTATATCCTTACCTTATTTAATCTAAAAAATAAAATAATAATAAAAATTCATCCATTAACATTATTCCCAAAACCTACTAATTTAAATAAGTTTACAATTTATTGAATTGATCAATATTTAGAAAATTATATAAATTAAAGCTTTAATACCAAATCATTACAAACTATAATTTATTAACAAATTTGGAGGAATAACATGAATTTAATATCAATAAAATATGATAAATAATTTTAATTAGTCATGTACAAGACACCAATAGTGATAAAAATCATTTAACTCTCCTAACTAAGTGACCAGGTTACTAAATGCTACCCACTATAGAAAATTTCATCCTAAAAAACAAAAAATATCAAAACCAAAATTTATTAATTAGATATGTACCTCACAAGAAGGTGTGAGGATACTGGTCCCACATATGTTCATATTTCTCATAGGTTCTTTGACCTACACTTCTATACATCCAAAATACTCACACAAGGGATATTGTTTCCCAATGCATGACCTACTTTTAAATATCCTAGATATTCAGGGGTTTTATTAATGAATTTTTTATCCTCTCCTATATATAACTCAATCCAAGACACTATATGTGAATGATCAATTATATACCTACATAGTTGTGACATGTGAAATATTTCATGGACCCTCTCTAGTTTGGTTGGTAGTGCCAAGTGGTAATCCACTTCTACAATTCTCTATAGGTTCTTAAAATGTCATGTGATCCTTATAGATATATTAATTTTATTACCTAACCTTTTTTATCCATTCACTGGGGGTATATCAAGAATACAGGAACGCCCACTTGAATCTCCATAGGCCTCCTTATATGATTATCCTATAGCTTATATAACCTCCCTGAACTAGTTCACCTTTTTCATGACTAAACTAAATGCCACACGCCTCTATCACACATCCTTATATGTTATACTCTACCAAATAGTGGCTAGGGTCAATATATTAAATAGGTTGGGAAACTATACAACCAAGTATAGATAACCATAAACACAAAAAAAATTAAGGTAATCATTATAATATAACAATAATATAAAATATGTATCACAACTAAATTCCATCTAAAAATAAATATTAAAATCATGTTATATGAAATTGAACCATTGTACATGTCATACAATTCATATGAGCCATAAAAAGATCTCCCATGGGTATATCTAATTCAACACGATCATAAAGTAAACAAAATTAATGTGAGGCATCAATAAAACCAGTCTTGAGCCCTAGCCTAACCCTATCTCCCAACACTGACTCTGTTTCCTAGCTCAACCATTCAAATTAGTAGGACCCTTTCCCTTACTTGATTCATGAAACAAAATGTCTACTCATGTACCTAGGTGTATGGGTAATGTGTGAGTACAACTAAGAAGTATACTATAAACAATGTCCTTAACAAGTCCAAAAAATAATTGTTCATGCTTGATATTGAATGATAAAAAAGAAAATAAATAAATAGTATGTCACCCTACTAACTTCAGGATGTTCTTAAATGGGATGATATTCTCATGATCTAAACACAACTTAAGGAAAAAATATATATCACTCATATAATAGTCAGGATGAATGAGCTATCACCGTCAAACATCACTAGGTGAATGATGTACCACCATCATTGGATATCTAGGTGATCAATCCATAAATAATACAATATCAATAGTAGAAAACACATAACCCAATGAATGAGGTATCACAAATATTTTGTGATCGATGCACTAAAAATTACCATTACAAGTAGATCATATACCAGCAATACACATCTCATGTATATCATACATGACCAATAAAACACACCACATGTAGACAACACATGATAAAAATCAATCCATAGGTGAAAAATATTCTACCCAATATGATTTCTATGTGAGTGATTAAATATCAAGGATGCACCTTTAGGTTGATGATGTACCATTGTTTCACTCTCTAGGTGACCAGTATACCACCAAAATCAATTCCTAAGTGAAATATACACCATCATTACAAGTATCAAAGTGGATGAGGCCCCATCAAGACTACTCTATTAGGTTGATGAAGCACTAACATACAAATTCATATGTATATGATCAACTATAAATCCAACTTCTCAAGATATATAAGGTTATATCATTTTATCTTCCATATAGAAAAAAAAATTGTAAGAACCTATTTTTTGACTTAGGTGTGGATCCTCTTAAATTCTCTCTAATTATTTATTTTTGACCTAATATGGATTCCAAATCAGTTAAAATGTGTCTTGGGGATGTTTTTTCTTGGTTCATAGTCTGGGGATATATTTTTTGAGAAAACATCATGTCGTATGGTTAGTAGAAATCATGCTGGATAGGTTGTATGATTACTTGTAGTTATTTGAGGCTAGAAAGAGGGATGCTATAGGGTGCAAGATTTTCCCTAACCATGCACAGGGGCCGCATGACAATGCCAAAAACTGCAGAAATATTATAGAGGTGTTTGAAATGGTTGGCCCATGGTTTCCCTAACTGTGTAGTCTAACCATATAAAATTCCCCTCCCTACAGCAGAACGTGCATGGTTGGTGCACAATTTGGCCAACCTTGCAACCAAACCATGTGACCCAAGTTTTGTTTGAATTTTTGAAAATAAACTTAATGAAAAGTTTTAATTCTCATATCCTTTAAATTTTTCTCATTACATTTCTAGGATATCTTTCTCTCCCAATTTGGATTCCTCATCAAGACTATTATATAAATTTATCTCGTTTGTCCTTATGGAGTCAGATTGAAGCACTGTCAGTCTCATTGGATCTGCACCAGTAAGATCTTAATTCCTTTTTATCCATTATTGATTTTTTTCTATGAACAATTCTATTTATATGTAGGCTCATATGACTCATTTTTAGGTAATATATCCATTATTCATATATCCTCTAAACCAAGAAAAAATAGAGGTTGATACTAGAAAAGTAGAGTCATATGAGTACTAGGTAGATGGTATATAACTCATCCCTCAAGATTTTTTGATTTATAATTTTTCATTTGTTCATATTGATTTCATCAAGCATTTCTTATTTAATTAATGTGTCTAGATTATAGTCATTATAACTATTTTCTATGACTCTTATTGAATATGTTATCCATCATTAGAGGTTGTGACCTCAATGACGACAACCCCATGTAGGGTGATTTCCAAGATTTGGGTTTTTAGTAGTTTAACATGTTCTTATGAGACACTGTTCATGTCTGCTTTGCATTGACCCTTATAATGGTAATCCCTTCCTTAATTAAATGACTATTGAATTAGTGTTTGAATATCATTGAATGTATTGGTATAACTTGACCACCTAAGGTAAGTTCTTCCACTTGATAAATCAAACCTGAATGGAAATGGAAAGTATAACGTATATATATGACATGGACGAAATGGATTATAAATGAATGTATTGGTTTCATGTCTCTAGAAACCCTTTACATGTATAATGGAAGGAATCAGAGTGAAACATATTAAATTATTATGACTTATATGAAATGAATTAAATGGGTGCATGCCCCTTAGCCTTTTCACACTAATGAAAGGTAAGGCTTGAACCAAATGAACTTTTTAAATGGAATGACTATTACATTGATAATTTTATTAAATTAATTTATTATAAGGTTCCTAATTTTATATTTAACTTGAAACCACTATAGTAGTGTTCAAAATTGAGTTAGATTTTGGATTCCTGATGGAATGCCTTGAGAACCCATTGACGCCATTCTGATTCAGAGATTTTAGTTTCCATGGTTTAGACCTACCTTGGAACTTGATATTTTTCTATTAGTCGATGACCATTATCACACTATAGGATCTCTCATTTAATATTACATGATTCCTAGGATAAAATCCTTTGATACATCATGGTATTTATAGACATGATGTGCCTTGGTTACATCATTGGGATCAGGTATTTATTATCCCATTTTACCTTGGATGTTTTCCTTGGACTCAATTAGAATCAATATTGTGGAGTGCCTTGGATGATACTCCTTGGACTACACTCTTAACCCTATAGTCATGCTATAGTTACTATCTGAGTTGGATCGACCCCTAAGGTCAAGTTTTCCTTAGTTATCACCTTGTAACCTCTTCTTCATGAATATCATCAGGATGCCTTGTTATATCTTAGATCCTTCGTTATACTATCAGGTCAGTGCTGGTATTACCTCATGTGACTTAATTTATATAAATTTGAACTTAATTAATTAATTAATTGGTAATATATTTAGACACCAGCCGAGGGTTGAAGCAGGTACATGGGTACTTACATTATTGTATTGCTTTTATTTTATATATGAATGTTTTCAAACAACTTAAATTTATATTACTCAGATTGGATGTTATAGATTTCATCGGTGGTGGCTTACTAAAAATTAGATAACACCCTATATGGGAATCCTTTGGCACATGGGAAGACTACATGTATGCTTCTGTTGATAAAGGGAAGCATAAAACTTTAGACACTTGATTTATTGATTACTTAGGATGAAGCAGGTAGCAAATGACTGAGCTAGATCTCAAGATGATATGGATAGTTTTTGGATTACTTTTTACTGATTTTTTATAGTATGAATGCTTGATACCTTGTATCCATGTTTTCCAACTTATTAGATACATGAAATATCATAATCATCTTTTTTTGTGGTTAATAGTTGTTCAATTGTTATTAATATTTTCTTATTCTATTATAGATTTTATTTATTACAACTTATGCAATTTTATTTACCTTCTTTTATATTACTTATCCAATGTGTCTCACTCTAGAAATGAGGGAATAGTCTCCCCATGGACACACCCTACACCCTTGCTACTATTCAGCAGCCTCTGGAATTCAGGGATATACACTTGAGGCCATGTGGCCAACCAATCTCTGTGAATCCTAAGTAGAATCCAGGTTTGGGATGTCACAATGTGGTATCAATGTGGTTACTTTCTTGTTTTACTATTTGGATACAATAGTTAGAATATTATGAATTCTTGGGGATTGGTTATAAGTTTTTCTTGGGATTAGCTAACCCATGTTTGGGGTAAATGATGATTTTCCTGATTTATAATTATTGTTATTCCATTGCATATTACAATAGATATCATTTCACCATCAAGTGACACACATGTTGTGTTGTGGTTATTATTAATCGGATCAAGGATCGTATTTAATCCTTGTCCGGATGATATGAGGTCAATGAGCATCACAAAATGAATCATAATAGGTACCTTTAATTCACATGTCATGCATATTTCCATTCCATATAGATGAATTTTAATTCTTTCATTGATTGTTGAGTGATGTTTTGGTTGTTATATAATTCCTTTTCTTTTATTTCACTATGATTGAGAGATTTCTAGTTTCAATTCATGAGGTGTTATAGACCCTCATAGGTTGGAATGGATCATTTACTATGTCAATCCATTATATTAAAATTAAATGGGTTTTAATTTAAATGATAATGTGTATAGTCCCTGATTCACTAGGAATGATTATCCATTTTGAATGAACATTGATATATGGAAAAAATAAAATGAAAACTTAAAAGAAAATCATGACTTGTGAAATGAAACGGTTTCTAGTAAATGATGTGGAAAGGTATGGTTGACCCTTCATCTACCAGAACCTCTATAATTTAAACAAGATAACATACCAAAACCTGGCCTTCTAAGTAGGTGTTTGGGGTAGTATAACATGGGTAGTGATTTTTTTTTGTTTATTCACCTTTCATTGGTGTTTCTTTCTATCTATTTAAATCTTGTTTTGAGGCGTGTGTTTGGCATTTGCACACTAATTTAACCACAACATCCTCGTGTCGTGCATCAGGAGAGTGGTGATGACCATGATCCAAACATGGAGGGCCCTGAGATTACAATATTAACCCCATGAGTGAAACTTGAGAAACCTACTATTATTCCAGATCTGGGTGACAACACACAGCTTCATGAAGTTCCCTACATCTGATGCATCCAATGCAAGGTGCTCCATGACCTATACCAGTGGTGGATGATTTGACACATGAGTTCAGGTAGTAGAATCCTTCTACCTTCTTAGGGGATGGTGTTCGATAGGCTAATGATTCTTGGATGGATTCCACCTTTTCTATCTTTGAGGATATATAGACACCTTCATACTGGATGGTCACGCTTTCTTCTTACATGTTACGTGATTTGGACAAGAATTGGTGGTATGTAATTACCTAGGTTAGTCACCATCAGAGCATGGTATGGGATAATTTCTATAGTTATTTCCACGATCATTTCTTTCCCCAAATTCTAAGAACTAACAAATATAGATAGTTAATTCATCTTGATAAGGGTTCTATGTTAGTCATGGATTATTCAACATGTTTCACTGAGTTGATATTATTTTCACTACTTTTATCTGATGATGATCTTTCATGAGCTAGATGCTTCTAGGATGGGATCATGTGTGTCATTCGTACTCTAGTGAATATATTTCACCTACCTACCTTCTATGAAATAATTAATTGGGATCTTATCACTGAGCACAATCTGGGAGAATGTGATAGTATTGGGTATAGAGGATCAGTTCCAAGTCAGACCAGTAGTTCTTCTAGTTGCAGGAAATGTTCCCTTAAAGTTTCTCATCAGGGAAATCGTATCCAGAGTAACCATACTAGTAGATCTATGGTGTGTCATCAGAGTGGATGAAAGGGTCACCTAAAGCCTCATTGTTATAGAGACCCATTGGAGTATAGGGATTGTGGCTTTATGGGGCATATTTGGAGATGTTGTTGGACCATTCCATCTGATTCTAGTGGAATAGGTTATATGCTAATCCCACCTTCAGGGGTAGGTTCATCTATGTCATGTAAAGCAAGGAGTTAGAGTAGCACTAATAGGACTGGCCAAGGGGGATTTCATGGTCGTAGTAGCAAGACTTCAGATTTTTAGTAGCACCTATAGAGAGTTCATTATTGTGGTAGTCCAGTTATTACATAGGGTCCTGGATCTGGTTAGTTTCATGCATTACAGTCGATACCTGAGGATTAGGCTCTAGGACTATCTATAGTATGAGGTATTATTCTAGTATCCCCTACTATAGTATCTTCTTTATTTGATATGTTTTATTCACACTACTTCATCTTTACTTCATCTCCTTATCTATTATGGAAATTCTTGAGTTGTAAATAAAATATTAATATGGTGAAATGACCTTAGATACATCGTTGGTAGTATTTTCAGAGGTAATAGGCCAATTCAGGGATTTTCTACCTAAGGTAGGTAGTTACCCTTTCTTTTGGGATATCTTTTTTCTTGGGATGATTGTATTTGATTTCATACTCAAGATGGTTTTTTTGGTTTCGTATCACACCATTGTAGGATTCTATCATCGTAGGGTGTCATTTACATCACCATATGGAAACAATTATCTACAAAAGGGTGAGTGGGATGTCTATGCTATTAGATATGGACCAGAGCACCATGGGATAGGTAAAGTGACCACCCATGTTTTCAATAACTTCATGGATGATTAGGGTTTACACCAAGCTAAATTCCCTCCGATAGTAGAATGTATCAGGGACATCCTTCCTGAAAATTTTTCTATCTTACCTATTGATAGAGTGGTAGAGTTTATAATTTATCTCATTCCAAAAGAATCATTAGTGTCTATTCCTCTATATTGTATGTATACTACTGAGCTCTATGATCTCAACTGTAAGTTATAGGATCCAGAGTCCCAAGGTTTCATATATCCTAGCATATCCTCTTAGGGTTTTACCATGCTTTTCACCAAGAACATGGATGGGACCCTTCATCTATGCATGGATTACAGATGGTTGAACCAGCTTAAAGTCAAGAACTGGTATCCACTACCTCGAATATATGATCCCTTTTACCATCTTTGATGATCTAGGTTATTTTTAGTGATTGACCAAAGATCGGGCTATTATCAGGTGCAAGTCAAGACTTCATACATACCGCATAAAACTTTCTATAGCAGGTATGGTCTGTATGATTACCTTTCTATGTCATTCAGTATTATGAATGTGCATGTATATTTCATGGATCTGATGAATTGGGTGTTCCACCCCTATCTATATTCCTTTGTCAAATTATTTTTGGATGAAATCTTTGTGTATTCTCATACTTGTAGTGACTATTCTAATCATCTTAAGACCATTCTGATTACATAGAGAGTACATAATTATTATTCCAAGATTTCTAAGTTCCACTTCTAGATATAAAAATCTCACTTATTGGGTAATATTATCTCAAAATCAGAAGTATGAGTTGACCCAGAGAAGGTGAGTGTTGTGGTAACCTAGGAACATCCCAAGAATGTGTTTGACATACATAGTTTATTGGGGTTGGATGGATATAAAAGAAATTTCATAAAATAATTATCACACCTTTATTCACCCCTTAATGGTCTTATAAAGAAGTTTTTTAGGTTCTTATGGTCAGAATCATGTGAGAAATATTATCAGGAGATAAAAGGGAGGCTTCTCTCAGCACCTATTTTGATTCTGCTAGATCCTGGAAGATGCTATACAGTTTTCTACAATGCGTAATGAATTTTCCTAAGAGAATTGATGATGTAAGAAGATAGATTCAGTGCATAAATATCTTAGAAGTTGATCCTCATGATAGAAATTACCCAATGCATGACCTCAAGCTAGCAGCAGTAGTCCATGCCTTTTGTTACTCGAGACACTATCTGATTGGTGAGGTATTTTAGTTTAGACAGACTATAAGAGTATCATATATATATTTACACAACATGACTTGAACCTTAGATAGTAGATATGGGTTGAATATATTGATTCCTATGTGAGAACATATGACTATAAATTTTCCCTGATACTAAAGTTTCAGAGAGGGACACTCGTTTCAAAACACGGTTCTGGAAGGGGTTGAAAAATGCTATGGGAATACAAGTTCTTCTAAGAACAACCTTTCACCCTCAGAGTGATGGACTGTCAGAACGAATGATACGAGTTATATAATATGTGCTCTGGTCAAGCTTACTTGATTTGGGTAGTTATTTTGATAATCATATAGCTCTCATCATGTTCTCCTAAAATAATAGCTTTCATGAGACAATTCAGATGGCACCTTTTGAGGCCTTGTACGGTAAGTTGTGTTGTTCACCCTTGTGATGGATAGAGGTAGGTGAGGTAGCCCTACTAGGTCCTCATCTTATAAAGGAGACTTCAGGTTAGTTCAATTTATTAAGAATTTCATGTCCTCTGTTTAGTCTAGATAGAAATCTTATGCCAATCACCATCAATAACCTCTAGAGTTTGAGGTTGAGGATCGTGTTTTCCTATAGGTATCACCCATTCTTAGGAATAGATAGATATGGAGAAAAGGGAAGTTATAAACTCATTATGTAGGGATGTTTTAGATTCTAGAGAGATTTATTAAGGTATCCTATCATTTATTACTACCTCATAGGTATCGTTTCATGCATGATGTCTTCCACATTTCATGGCTTCATCAGTACAATGTTGACCCATCTCATACTTTGGATCCTGAAGAAGTCGATCTAGATGTTGATGTTAAATTTTAGGAGTATCATATATGCGTCATTGACCAAAGCATGAAGTCTCTCTAAGGATAATGGTTCCTCTAGTAGGGGTTTTATGATAGCACAGTTATGTATAGAATGACACTTGGGAACAGGATGCTGATGTATATTCCCAGTGTCCAGAGTTATTCTCAAACATTATTTCACTTCCCTTAGAAAGAAAACTTAGGGATGAGTTCCTTTAAGGGGGGAGGGCTATAGGAACTTAATATTTGAATTAGGTATGAATCCTATTAAATTCTATCTAATTCTTTATTTTTGACCTAAAACGAACGCCAAATGATTTTATGGGTGTCTTAAGGGTTCCTGGGGATAGTTAAAATCTTATAGAATAATTTTCTAGAGAAAAATGTATGTCACATGGTTATTATAAACCATGCAGGGAAGTTTTCATGGTTACTTATAACTGTGTGAGGCTAGATAGTGAGATGGTATAGTGCACACCATTTTCCCTAAACATGCTCCAGGGGCCGCACGACGATGCCAAAAACTGTAGACATGTTGTAGAGGTGGTTTACATAGTTGGAACATGGTTTCCCTAACTATGCAGCCTAACTATATGAAATACCCCTCCATACACCAAAAAATTCACAGTTGGTGTACGGTTTGGCCAACCATGTGGCCAAACCGTGTGAACTAGGTTCTTGGGTGAATTTATGAAAATTCCCTTAATGATATGTTTTAATTCACCCCTCTTTTACCTTTTTATCATTCCATATCTAGGATATATTTCTCTCCCTATTTGGAGACCTAATCAAGCTTATTATATGAATTGATCTCATTAATCTGTCTAGAGTCCAATTGAAGAACCATCAGTCTCATTGGATCTGCACCGGTAAGATCTTAATTCATTTTTATTTTTCTTTGTTTGAATTTTTATTGATAATCCTCTTTTGATGTCATATAATATTCCTTATTTTCAGGGGAGTTGATATGTTCTTCAGATCTCATCCAATCCAGAAAAAAACTAAAGGTTGATACTAAATGAGGAGAGTCATACGAGTATGAGGTAGGTGGTCTATAACTCATCCCTCAAGATTAATCATTTTATAATTTGTCGTGTGTGTGCACCAATTCCATCAAGTGTCGTTTATTTATTTAATTTTTATTTATTATAGTTGTTAGAACCAAATTCTATGACTCTCATTTAATATGTTGTCCATCATTAGAGGTTATGGCCTCAACAAAGACCACTCCATGTAGGGTGATTTCCATGATTTTGGTTTTTAGTGGTTTGACATGTTTATCTAAGACACCATTTGGGTGTTCTTTGGATTGACCCTTATAATGGTAGACCTTACTTAATTAAATAACAATTAAATTAGTTTTTGAATAACCTTGGATGTGTTGGTATCACTTGACTCAACTAAGGTCGTTACTTCAACTTGATAAACCAAACCTAAATAGAATTGGAAAGTATATTGTATATATATGACATGGACTAAATATATTATAATTGAATGGCTTGGTTTCATGTTCATATAACCCCTTACCATGTATAATGGAAATTATTAGAGTGAACCTTATTAAATGATTATGACTTATATGAAATGACTTAAATGTTTTCATCTCCATTAACCTTGTCACACTAAGGAAAGGAAAGGATTGAACCAAATGAACTTATCAAATGGAATCACTAATACATGGCCTATATTATTAAATAAATTTATTATAAGGGGAATAATAGTATATGGACCTTAACATCATTATAATATTTTTAATACATAATTTATATTTTTTATTCTTAAGGTAATGCCTTGAGAAATCATGGATGTCATTTTAATTCATAGATGTCGGTTTCCAAGGGTGAGACCCACCTGGGAACATGATCTTTATCTATAATTTGATGTCTGGTATGACACCATAGGATCCCTCCTTAACTATTAAAATATTTCTCAGATACACTCCTTGGATCCAGAATGTCTTTTATATACATGAGGTGCCTTGGTTACATCCTTTGGGATAGCCATTGCTTATCTTTTTTTACCTTGGATGTTTTCCTTGGACTTGGTTAGAATCAGTATTGTGGAATTCCTTGGATGAATCTTCTTCGATTACACTCTTACTCCTATATCTAGTCTATAGTGACTAACTGAGTTGGCTTGACCCCTAAGCTCAAGGTTTCCTTGGTTATCACCTTGGAACCTATTTGTGAATGAATATCATTGAGATTCCTTATTATATCTTGGATCCTTCATTATATGATCATGTTAGTGATAATTTTACCTCATGTAACTTAATTTATATAAATAGTAACTTAATTAATTAATGAACTTGTTATATGTTTAGACACCATCTAAGGTCTAAAGTGGATACATGGTTATTTAAGTTACTATACTGGTTTTCTTTTAGATATGCATGATTTCACACTATTTCAGTTTATATTACACAGATTGGATGTTATCGACATCATTGGTGGTGGCCTACTGATATTTATCTCAAACCTATCTGGGATTCCATTGGAACCAAGGTAGACTACATGTGTGTAGGTGTTGAAAAAGTGAAACATAGAGCATCAAACACATTATTTCTTGATTTCATATGATGGAACAAATAGTTTATGATCGAGCTTGAGATCAGGGTGCTAGGGATATTTTTTGGATTCATTTTTTCTAATTTTTTATAGCATGTATGTAACTACCTTGTATCCATGTTTTACATATTTTAGGATACATGAAATATTATCATCAGCTTATGTATTTTATTACTAGTTGTTATTACTCATGTCTTATTATGTTGTGGCTTCTATTTATTACCAATTCTACTATTATATTTACCTTCTGTTATATTACTTATTTGTTGTGTTACACTTTAGTAATGATGGAATAGTATCCCCATGGACACACCATAGGCCCTCACTACTAGTCAAAAGCCTCTGTTGTTTGGGGATATGTGCTTTAGTCCATGTGTCCAATCAGGCTCGGGGAACCCTTAGTGGAATCTAGGTCTAGGTCATTACAAAAATGGATCACCACCACACATAGGGAAGATGATATACCATAACATAGCAAGGGTGGATGAGATATCAGCTCTAATTATCTCTAGGTGTATGAGGGACTAAAAACATTCCAATAATCAATAAAAATTATTTATTTATCATTTAAAACCTAAATAAAGCATTAATAATTATTCAATACATAAATGGCTATTCTCTCAATCCATTAATAGGAAGTTAGTATAGGAATCCCTTGGGATCCTAAGGTTAAGTCTCAAGCATAGGAACTTGTAACAGATCCAAAACCATGGTATCGTATACCAATTCACATAAAATGTGGTCATTTATGACCATTGGTGTCAACACATACCACCCACAGACCACTCATTTCCTTTACAGACTCTGCTCATACTATAGGGATTTAAGAAAAACGAATTAAATTAATTCAAGAGAATATGCAAAAAAAATTGTTTCCCATAATTTTATATTATTTATGATATACATTTAAATACCGTCGATAAATAAAGGGGCCGCCTACTTGTATCCAATGGAATCCCACTCATAAAAAAATTAATCTCATTGTATTAAAATGATGGAAATTAAGAATTATAGAAAAAACACTAGAATTAGGCATAACCACTCATACTCGGTGAAATAGTAAGAGAAATTGTGAAAAAAAAAAGTAAGTGGATTAATATCCTTACTAATTAATATCTCATATGATAGAAAAGAATAAAAACCAAAAACAAACATAGGTGATCTGAGATTTGGATGAGAAGAAAGAAGATGATGGAGGAGGAATTGTGGCTACTACTAAAGATGAAAATAGGATAGAAATATCATTTTAAAATAATTAATTTAATTTTTTAAAAAATAAGTAGGAACTAATTGGGCACCCACAATCCCACTATTGGGTACCTGTTGGGAACCATGTATTTTATCTAGGGTCGTTGTCCACATAGTGTCCCGCCTAGAGCTAATACTTCCTTTACCATCTCCACCAGGTACTTGGTGGAATATTTAAATTTATAGATGTCCCAAAATCAATCCCATTCTCCTAAAATAAAACCATGATCCCCCACTAACACCACCAACATTTAAAAAATTGAAATACACTAGGTTTGAAGAAAATATAAAAATCATGATTGTATATATATAGGGTGTCACAACCTTCCCACTATATAAGAAATCATCCCTTAGATACATTGTTAAGTTCCACAAAGCCTCATTAGAAAAATTCTTCATCCACTTCACCCATATATAAAACCTATACTCCCAAATATACTCTTATATATTCCTATGTTTCCACTGCACCCTTACTAGAGGGATTATCATCCCACAAAGAGCTTGTTCACTTCAATACACTATACAAACCAATCACTCCTTGAATAATGTATCTAGATATAACTTGATCTCATTAATGGTATCTATTAATATTTTCTATGTATAATAAATCATGAATATAAAAATATATATAATGAAATTATAACTGTTACATCACGGTATCGATCCTATTGAAAATCTCAAACAAACCTATGAACCTAGTTTCTAGCTTCTCCTACTAAGGAATCTACATGTGTCCTAACCAGGGAGCACTTAAAAAATACATAGTCACCCACATAGTATTATTAATGGTGGAAAACAATTAATTATATGATATATACCTACTTCAAGTGGTTTCTAACCACTTCCTGATTAGCTGAATATTCTCTGACGTATCTTGCATAAGACTCTACCAAATAATCACTGACCCCATACCTCTAACCAGTATAGAGATAATCCGAATGGATTATCATAAAAAACCTTAAAAGGTATTATTAAAATCAAATCCTAATAACTATAATTATGGATAAACTGTACAAGTGTAAGATAATTCTCTCATATACCACCAAAATCAATGATGTATGTCCACCATCACCTAGATGGAATGATTCGATTGATCATCTGTCTAAGGATTGTAGGTAGTGCTCAAGTAAACCTATGTATCAAGTGTCTTTTATAATTATCTCCCTAATTGAAATATAAAATTGGTATCTCAATCAAAAACAATTCCCCTAAACACCCCATGGAGATACACTATCTCCCATATATATATATATATATATATATATATATATATTACAACATTATAACCATGAGAGGACATTATAAATCCCATCATAAGGACCAAGGTCAAATCATTCTACTTTCACTCAGGAATGTGAAATAATTGAGGAAGACCTATGGGACTTTGATGTTTAAACTTCACCTACTTATAGG
This sequence comes from Viscum album, assembly GCA_963277665.1. Lineage (NCBI taxonomy): Eukaryota > Viridiplantae > Streptophyta > Magnoliopsida > Santalales > Viscaceae > Viscum > Viscum album. The sequence continues at coordinate 458,101,177 of OY728157.1, read as the reverse complement.
TAAAGCATCGTGAAACAATCCTCACTATTCCATTCTTAATACTAGGACACAAATAATTCTTCTATATATCTGGATAAATCTTTGTATCCTTAAGTAAATAACCCATCTTGAGTTTTGTAAATCCTGGATCATTTCCTTATGTATGCTCATAGGGACCACAATTCAACCTCAGATGAATACAACATCATAAGAATCAAGGAAATAATCATGTGGAAGCTCTAGTCCATATATATTATCTCTCATCGCTAGAAAATATAAGTCAAACAGATGAATATCCTTCACCCTATCAAAGAGTGAATATATAATACTCATAGATGCTAGGTCAATTCTTATGTGATACTTCTGAACATCAATGTGAATCTTAGCGGAGATGATTTTCACCCACCACATGATATTGTCCACCTGCACTACCTATCCTTGAGTCTTCCTAACAAATCCATCATGAAAAAATTTCCATTACAAGGGGTATACTCCATCCCTAAATCAAAATACTACAGGTAATCTACCCTTCACCTCTATCAAAGTTTTAGTTCATTATAAGAAGAGATATATATTATTCTATTATGGTCAATATACACTATGAACCTCTATTCTAATTAGTAGTAAATCGAACATCTCAGTATCTATACCACCACTTGTATCTTCGGATCATTCTTTGAGTAGTTATATTCATGATTTTGTAGTAGCATGTACCCATAAGTGACCACTTTCCCATGCTACAGCAAAATTTTCCCAATACTAACTCATGAAGAAGAATAATAAAATAGGTACTCCTTACCCATATTAGGTAAGTTCATGTTTTATACAAATATCAACCTTCATTTCAACTCCTAAAAGGCTCTCTCACATGAATCAAACCATATTAAATTCACCCCCTTCTTGCCAAAGGTTTTCATCGGTGCTTCCAAATAAGATAATTTATTGATAAACCTATAGTAGTTACCCACCAAGCCTAAGAAACTATGAATCTAAAATAAGTACATGGGATTATCCCAAGAAACCAAATCCATAACCTTCTCATGGTTTATAGATATACTTACCTTTAATATCATGTTACCTAATAAGTTTATGTTATCGATCCATATTTGATCATTTGAGATATTGAATATAATCAATTATCTCTCAGTGTACTCAGATTAGTCTCTAAATAGTGAGTGTGGTCCTCCGTCGATGGGTAGAACACTAGAATATCATCAATGAATACAACTACAAATGAATCTATATATGGATTTAAGACCCAATTCATTATGGAAATAAATATTATTGATGCATTCATCAAGATGAATAACCTCAAAAGATACTCGTATACACCATACCTTCTCCTAAATGTAGTATATATAATATCAAAATTCCTTACATGCAACTAGTGATTTCCCAACCTTAAGTCAATCTTAGAGAACTACTAGGCTCCAATCAACTGATCAAATAGGTCATTAATATAAGGAATAAGATTTCGGTTCTTAATTGTCACTCGATTCAATATTTGGTAATTCACACACTACCTCAACTATTATATTATTCCCCACAAGAAACCCTCCTGAGCATACAATGAAGGTGAGAGTGACCCCCAAATCTCACCTCAATAGTCCCTAGATTGGGGACTAGCATCGAGGGTATAAAACATAAATGTTATTGTCCTAGATATATAATAGGTAAGAAAACTACATGTAGGGGTTGAATTATAGTCTAAAACACAACTTATAAATTTTATGCACCTCAAGATTTAAATTGATTAGAAATATAATTTTCTAATCAAATAAAAATTTATCAAAGTAATAACAGCATAAATTTATTTTTTCAAAAGTTAAAAAATCCATCTTAAATAGTATATATAGTGTAAATTTAGAAATAAATATAATCGATATAAATGCATTGAAAAAAAAATACATAGATAATGTACAGTGGAAAATTAATAAAATTTGGATTATTGAATTACAATGCCAATACTCCATTCAAGAATATTAAAAATACATAATTTAATTCAAATTACAGGCAGTATCTTTCAACCTAATCTAAGGTATTTTCTTCCTAACCCTAAAATACCTTCACTTAAACCCATTAAAAGATGATTCTATCTTCATAAACTCGTAATCCATTGATTATAATTATCAGAAACATATTTTTTTCCTATCACCAAAATCCCATACTCACATAGTGTTAGAAAAACCTAGCTCTCTCTTCATATCCTTACAATTTCTTTACCACAATGATTAGAAATAGAATTAATACAAATAGAAAATGATAAATATATTAACAATGTAAACCCTTACATAGTGGTATATATTATGAAAAAAAACTTAGAAACAAAAAAATTACATAGTTCAAAAACACTCTTAGCAATAAGAAGTTGTACTACTTAAAGATTATTAGAAACTTTTAGATGCTCAAAATTTATTCCCTAAATCCATGAAGTTGTGTTCAAATTTATAGTTCATTTTGTAAAAAACTTAAACATTTGAAATTTTCATTATTTAGTATCGGTTGGAACTAAATTGGAATCATTTTTTTATATTTATATGAAATTAGAATAGATCAACATCTTATAATAAAATTAATATGGAACCACTATAGTTCTTTGACATCTAGTGAAATTAATCTTGGCATGAAATTCAATTCACCATATTTTCATCCTACAACCCAAAAAAAACTACAAAACAACATTGAAAGTTAGGTAAAAATAGCATAAAAATTATATTGTAATTTTAAAAACAAGTATTGTAAAATAGTAATTGTCTCAACAATATCCCCCATAAATATCCCCCTTTTTATAAAATTCAAGATTCAAAATAAAATTTACAAGTTTCACTATAATATAAAATATAAAACTTATAATTTTTAATCCATTATAAATTTACTTTCAATAATATCTTAATATAAACACATTAGAATAATATTTTATATATTTTATATATAAGAACCAAAAACTAAAAATTAATTCTATCCTTTTATCAAACATACCATTCCCAAAACTTCATAATTATTTATAAAAAAATAAAATTTTAAAAAATTCTCCCCCTTTGTGATTTAAAAAAATAAATGTATATAAAGATGAAATTTGAATATTTCCCATTTTTTTCATAAAAAATTATATATATCCCCCCACTAAAAACGGATTATATACAAAGGTGAAAATTAAAATTCCCTATATAAAAAATTATTATTTTCCCACTTAATAATTACTTTATTGATTTTAAAAATAAAATGTTTTTTATAATTTTTCCCCTTTATAAGAACAAAGAAAAACAAAGGTTTGATTAAATTGATATATTTGTAAAAAATATTAACAAAAGACACTTCTTGTTAATGTAAATTATCTATATGTACATCTTTAATATGGTAGATATACCATCATATGAATGAAAATAACTTTCCCCCTTATAAAATGCATTATCTTACTATCAAGACAACATATACATGAAATTCCTTTCTCTATTTTTAAAAATTAATATTATTAAAAAAAAAATTAATAATAAATTATATAAAATTTAACCTACCCTCAGAAGTTATCTTCTGATGCCTATGGAGTATATTATTAATTTTAATATGGTTCCAAGGAAAATCCAAATGGTAATTTATTATGTTTCAATGTATTAATGTTATAATTTATATAGAATACTTAAAAAAATTATATTTAATCCAACTTAAAAAAACATGTAGGTAAATATTATAACTGAATGTATTTTAGAATTATATGATAAACAATAGTAAATAATGTTATAATTATTTATGATGAATTTAAATTTCATTTTATAAAATTAAATAAAATATAAATTTAAAGAACATGCATAAAACATTAGAGTAAATTTGAAAATAAAGAATGTTCTCCCTTTTTCAAGGAGTCTTTTTAATGCTGGTAGATAGGTTAAAAAATAATTTATTGAATATGTCATTATATTTATCATTCTAGACTTATGTTCAATGTATTCAAATATATCAAAATTTAGAGGTTTAAAAAATACTTCAGAAAGCTAGTTTTCTATTCTAATAAAGTCAAGAAAAATATCTACATATTTTGTGTGATCTATAAAGAAAAGGTGTATTATATCAATTTAATTTTCCCATGATTTATTTGATAGGTTTATAGATAAGTAAATTGCACTACTATTATCAAAAAATATTGGATTTTGAGTGAATTTCAAAATAAAATGGTGAGTAAGTGTTTCATCCACAACATCTGATCACAAAAAAAATTAATTAACATATATTTATCTTTAGTAGTGGTGAGTGAAAATGAGTGTTACTTCATTTTATACAATGAAACTAAAGATTCTCTTATAAAGAGAAATTTTCTTGGAGTATTATTCTTATCCAATCTATATCATTCAAATTCATAATCTAATTAATTTTTTATAGTAAAATTATTTCTAGATGATTACAATCAGAAATGTTATGATAAACTATACAATTAAAGGAAAATATGTTTTACCACTTTTAAATTTGATTCCTTCAAAAAAAATTAGAACCTTATACACAAATATACTAAAAACAAAATGTTTGTTTCATTATCCATTAAATATAATTAACTTCTTTTCATAACTCTATAAATTTTTTAATCAACCAATTCCCTAGATTCATCGTGATCAAGTTTGAGTAAGATACCAATCAGAGTAATAATATGTGAGGAATTTCCAAAACTAAAATTAATTAGTAAATCTTAATTATAATTTTGTTGATTTAAAATGTTTCCTTCCCTTTTTTAATAAATATGAAAACCAAGGGAAAATTTGATTCCACCAATCATGATCATTTTAAACTCTCTTTATAAGTTCTGAAAAATTCATTTTAAAGAGATTTTCAAGTTGAGACAAAAATAATGTCACCAATATAGATTTGAACAAATATAGTGTCTTTAAAAAAATTATTTATAAAAATAGTTGTATCATAATTTCCATTAACAAAATTTTTTTAAATTACAATTCTGATATTTCTATCTTACCAAATTCTTGGGGATTATTTAAATCCATACAAAGATTTGGTAGGTTTTTATATATGTTTTAGAAATTTTTTATCTTGAAAACCATGAGTTTGTTTGATGTAAACTTCCTCTTGAACATAACTGTTAAGAAAAAAACCATTCATGTCCATTTCAAATAAGGTAAAATTCATATGTGTTCTAAATTCAAATATTATTTATATAGAATCAAGTCCATCTACCAATGAAAAGGTATCATAATAATATATGAATTATTTTTAATAGTAACTATTAGAAATAAGTCTTTCAATATTCTTTACAATTATTCTATTCTCATAAAATTTTGTTCTAAAAACACTATTTTACTCCAATCACTATAAGTTCTTTAGCTCATTTAACCAAAGTCTAATCATGATTCTACTTGAATTGATTAAGCTCTTCTCAAATTTCCCTTATCCAAATTTTATCACCCAATGAACTATATTAAATTTTATATTCCAATTAATATAGGAATGTATGATTCTACATTAATTTTTTATGAGGTTTCAAGTTCTAACTAGTTGACTCACATCTCCACTGATATTATCAGTGAAATGATCCCTCAAGATAAACTTGTTCTTTAGTAAAAAGGTATGTTTTCCTAGAACTGATTTTTATGTATCTTCCATTGAAGTAATTTTAAAATACTAAAAATACACTAATCTAACTTATGCTGGATTCACTATTGACAGTTGAGGTTAGACTTTTGGTAAATGAAAAAAAAATATTTTTAAAAACATCATCTAGAGAATTAAATGTCATAGGTTTTACACAAACATAAGGATCAACTTCATCAAATATTATATGAAATGTTTCCTCAAAAATATTTTTTAATTTATCAAAAACATTTTATACATTAAGAGTGATAGGATAAAAAATAAAAATTCCATCATCTACATTAGGATAAAATGTATAAAGTTAATATTTAGCATTAAAAATTAATAATTTACACCCGAAAACTCTAAAGTATGAAAGTTTTAGTTTTTTTCTGGTCTATAACTCATAAATATTTTTATTTATAAATTAAAAGAATAATATTTTATTTATAATATAACAAGTAGTAATCACTTCCTCAACCCAAAAAAAATAACAACATGATGTTCACTGAGTAAATTTTGAGTCAATTTCTGAAGAACTGTATTTCTTGATTCAACTTCTCCATTTTGTTGGGTGTTACCAATGAAAAAAAATTATGAGTAATACCATTATTACTATAAAAAGTTTCAAAATAAAAAATGTTCGAAATCATGGCCATGATCACTCTTAATAGTAATAAAATGTAGTTTTTTTTCATTTTTAACTAAAGAAAGAAATTTTTTAAAACAAAAGAAAGGTTTATATTTTTAATTTAGAGAAATGGTCCAAGTAAATATAGTGTAATCATAAAAAAATAAATAATCATAGTGCTTTACCCCAATGCATTTGTTTTTTATAGGGAAAAATAATTCCATGTTCACCAAGTGTAAATATTGAGAAGCTAATACTTCACTAATAGGTTCAAAACTAGACTTGTGTTGCTTGTTATATTGATAAGGATCACAATCCCAATTAAACATAAGTTTCAGTAGATCCATAAAATAACCTTTCCTAGAAAAGTTAGATAAAGTACAAATGTTTTAGTGACCTAAGATTCTCTACCAAATCTAAGAAAAATATTCAATATCAAAAAAAGGAAAATTAATATTCTTATAATCTTCTAAGTCAAGTGTGTAAAACTTTTCATGCCTATCGTCAGATATAATTAAAGTACCTTCCAAACTTTGAACAATACATTTATTATTCTTAAAGTTTATAGGGAAAACCATATTTCATAGTTTTATTATTCTAATAAGGTTGTTATTAAGTCCTAAAACATACAAAACATTACAAATTAATGATTTTATAATAAAGGAAACATCTCTTATTCTAAGTTTGTTTTCTCCAAAAATGAATCATCCACTATTTAATTTTTTTAAGTTATGTAAGTTATAATTGTCTCCCATTATGTGTTAATAGAAATCATTATACATATACCACACCTTATAGTTTCTAATACATGACCAATTTTCATGAAAATATAAAAAATAAATTTTTAGTGCCCGAAATTCCGTGGGCCCAAAAATGTTAGCAAATAATGTTTTTAGAACCCACATATTTACAACTATTTTATAATAAATAGGTATTATTTCCTTATAAATAATATATTTATGAAAACTAAGATATTAAACATTATTTAATAAAAAACTATTCTCTAATGACCTCACCTTTTAATTTTTTACAAAAGGGTTCACTTCTTGGTACAAAGTAATTTGATAAAAAATGGAATTTATCGAATGTATAATCGATCCCATTAGAATTTATAGATGGTTTTTATACATATTATAAAAATTTTATTTAGTATAAATAAATTTATTCAATAGTTTCTTCAGACTAATAATTTCATATTTTTGTTTGAAAACTAAATTCCAATCATAAAAAATTGAGCTTGAACTATATTTAGACTATAATTATGATGAATGTTTATAAATTTGAGTAAAAGGGTTTAAAATTTTACTATCAGTTTTAGAAACATTGGCCTTATTGAAATCATATTTATTATTAAAATTTTTATTTTATTTCTTAATGAGAGTTACATATCTCACTATTTCTTCATATATAGGAAAATCTTTCTCATTATCTAATGAATTTACTTTTCAACCTTCGATGAACTTACTTTTTCATCATTTAGTGAAGTTTAATAATTATAATCATAAGTATAAAGAAATTAGAATTGAAATTTAAATTGTTAAGTGATTCTATAGTTACCTTGTCCATAATATATTTCTCCTCTTTAGAGATATTTTCATAAAATTCAATGATCTTCTAACTGTCACTTATACTTTATTTTGATGAACTATAAAAAATTTCCTCTCTTCCACTAACACTCCATGTATCTAGGAAATTCATAATTTTGTTCCCCCTACTTATAAGAGTTTTTTTTTTAATTTATATCATTCCTATTTAGTGTTAGAAAATCAGGACTTATATGACTTATCTTCTTACATTCATAATAGATAACATCTAATGATTATTTCCTCTCATGTTTCTCCCTTATATCTTCCTGATGATCATACTAGAAGTTCATATTTTTAATCATCTTTTTCACTCTTATTGATAGTTGAGTAAGTTATTAATCACTAGATTTAACATTGTTAACATATGATTAACATTTATACTTTTTCTTTTTTATATTAGCTCCATAATTTATAACTCAAAAATAAATGTTTCCAAAAGTAAACATGAACACTACTCCAATATTAATTGTCTCCTTCTCAATAACAATTTTTAACCTACTCTCATATTTGATGATATTTTCATTGAAATCATTAGGACTTATCTTTTTTAAATGTTTCATTTCATAAATAGTTATATGCTTATACTCCCACTCTTTTGGAATTATATCTATAAATTTTTTCAGTAGTTGATCATATGATATCTCCTTCTCGTGAAATTATTACAAACTATTCACAATATCCATTAAGTGATAATAAATTTGAGCAATAAAATCTCTAGGTAAAAAATAAAACTCTTTATACTCTACATGTAATATAACTCTTCTGGTTTAAATAACTTTAAAAGTTTTGAAATAAGTAACCTATAGATTCTTCTAAATTCTATTAGCTATTGCACAAGAAGATATTTGACTATAAATACTTCTCATCATTGAAAATAACATAGTATTACTCACTTTATAATTAGCCTTAAACTCAAGCCTCTCATTTCTATAAAATGTAGAAAGATCCTTCTTTAAAATACTATAATTTATAGCCATAATTAGATAGTTTTCCACTCTAGTATTAATTATAAATGTATTGATATGATCATGACAGTACTCATAATCACTTATATAAAATACTTGAGGATGGTTATGATTTAAATTTATTATGGACCCAATACTTATTACTTCCATAATAAATAAATCAATATTAAATAGTTAGTATATGAAAGTTCAGATATTTATTATAAAGAAATAGAAGAAAAAAAATATGACCAAAAGTGTTGGTATTGGTCAAAGTGAGATTATTCTCAGATCCTAGTATATTTAGGATCTGATGCCAATTGTTTTCCCAGATATATAATAGGAATGAAAACTACAAGATGGGGTGAATTTAAATCTAAATTAAAATTTAAAATTTTCATCCACATCAAGATGTAAGTTGATCGTAAATATGATCTTTTGATAAAATAATAATCTATCAAAGTAATAATAGTGGATATTTATTCTATAAAAAGTTAAAAAAATATAACTAAAATATTATTGAGATTAGAAATTCAAAAATTTATTGAATCAATATAAATATAGTGTAAAATCAATCACATAAATTAATCATAGTGAAAAATTAACCAAATGTGGAGTATTTGAATAAAATCCAAATACTACATTAAAGGATTTTATTAAGGCATGCATTTATAAAAAGTTCAAGGATGATATTTCAACTTTGTTCAAGTATTTATATTCTTGTCCCCACAATACCTCAGTCATAACAATCGAAAATAGCTCTGTCTTCCTATCACTAAAATCCAACGTTCACCTAGGATTGAAAAAACATATCTTTTTCATCCTACCATCAAAATACCTCAATCACAAAAACAAAAAATATGATGAATAAAAATGAAAATTTCAAAAGATCTATATAATGTAAAACCTCACAGAGTGGTATCTATTAGGAAAAACACTTAGAAAAAAAACAACTACACTGATCAAAAAATTTCTCAACACCAAGCAGTTAGACTACTTAAATTTGATCAGAAACATTGAGAATGATCAAAAATCCTTCTCAATTTACAAATTTTTGGTCTAATTTATAAGTGAAGTTGTAAAAAATCTCTAATTTTTGAAATCTTAATTATTTGTGGTTAGTTGTAACTGTATTAGATGTATTTTTTCATATTTCAATCAACTAAGTGTAGCTGAAAATCTTCTAATTAATTTAAACCTACACTACTACAATATTTGTAAATTCAATGAAATTAATCTTGGTGTGAAATTTAATTCACCAATTTTTCTTCCTACATCCCAAAAAAATTATAAAACAACAATTAAAGTTAGATAAAATTCACTTAAAAAGTATATTGTGATTTCCTAAATATGGGTCATAAAGAAGAAATTGTATCAAAAATCTCCCATAAAATATCCCCAAAAAATATAGGATTCATTTCCCTTGAAAAGGTCTCAAGAATAATAAAACTACCACCAATAAAAACCTGATATTTTACATTCTAAAAAAATCCACAAACCAAATTTTACTTATATGAAAAATAAAAAACATCACAAAAATAAATGCAAGAATAACTCCAAAACTCTATCCAAGCTACCCAAGCATCATTCCAATCATCATCAATATATCCTATAAAAACATAGAGAATTGTGGTGGAATGATAATTTGGGAATACTCAGTAGGATCACACTTTTAAAAAAAATCAACATCCATATGAAATAAATATGTAAGAGGAAGAAAAAATGATTTCAACCAAGAAATGTATAACCATATATTTATGTAGAATAAATACATAAATAAAAATCACCAAAATCCACATCCCCTGTCATTTACCATTATTTCCTCCTTTCCCCAAAACGTTCTAAACAATTCTTACAGCCAATATCCTAAACCAATTTCATAAACAATAAATAAGGGACATCATCATCTCTAAAACCATAATCAATATAAATAAATAGAAACATGCTCAGAAATTCATTATTAATCCCACCGTTTAGTTCAGTATCTACTCTAACTCAAACCGATATCAAGTTAGTAGGAACTCCCATCACCAATTGGTCAGGTACATGATAATGAAATTACATCAACAATATACAATCATCCATTTCCAATTCTATAGAAACCCATTATTGACATATTCCAATACCAAAACATCTCAATCCATATACACCATTCCACCTCCACATACCACATCACCATATATCTACAACTGTATTGATATAACACATACTAAGTAACATTTAATGTAACTTAGAACATATCCATACCTACCCCAAACTCTTATGGGATCTAAAAATTTTTCTTGGCATCATTCCAATTGACCATAATCACAACCAGAGTTACATATCATATATAAACATCCCCAATCACACATCTATAATGTAACATAAACACAAAGGGAATCAAATTCAATCCCTCCTCCTTCCATGTACATGCCCCATCCAGAACTATATATCCACATCATCATCATTATAGTAGGATATCATGAACATTAAAGACATCAACCTAATTTGCTCCTCCTACCATGAATGAACCCCACCATGTATCACCACTCATCACAACATAAGTGAGTCTGCTGGTATTTTTTATACTTATAATATTAATCCATTATAGCTCTTATGTACATTATTACTTCAATACATCACAACCCATTAATCTAAACCAACATTGTTCCATCATAAACCATAAATTTCCGCCACATCATCCCTATTTTCCACATCATTCTCCCCAAAACCTCTTCCATAAATTTTTAAAAACATCATAGAGGCCACACATTAACGAAAAACATTTCACAATAAAAATTCATAATAAACTGTACAACCAATACTTAGGAAAAAGAAAACAAAAAAATCAGTCCACAATCTTGTGTCATTATCATTCTCATCAATTACTATTTAACAACCACATTAGATATATTGTATCATCCATTATTCCATGAAAATCAATTCATTAATCCCCATCCCATTTTAGTTCATTCATTCATATTTCATCATATATATTTCATCCAAGTTCATATATATTGATCATTAATATTTTATAAATATACCATAGTTCCCACAACAAAATACAATAGTTAAAACCCATTTAACCTTTATCATTTATTCAATATGTATTTAAATTACCATGTTGTAATTATTCATTCCAAATTCCACTTCTGATATCAATTTTGTATTACTATTTCTATATAATAAACTATTTCAACCATATTCAAGTAAAATATAACAAAAACCAACATTATAACACTCCCTATCAATACAAAATATAACTACAGAAAGAACAACCTCAATCATCAATAACAATAGCACTTCTAAAATTCTAATTTTTTAAAATTCCATTTTTGTTACCATCTTTAAGTAATTTTCTAGTTAGGAAGGTGAGAAGGCTTTTATAGAGTTTAAATAATAATAAAACCAAATCATAAAGTGCCAATTTATAAGAATAAATATATAGAAAATTGAATAGAAAACATAAATCACATGCAACTCCATTTCTCATCAAATTTATTCTCAACTAGATTATCATATTCATTTAATTTACTTTGTTTTTTAAGGGATTCACCCATATATTCTTCCCTATAAAAAATATGGATAACATGATAACATTTTAGAAGTAATCATAATAATAAAGTCAATAATATTAATTCTAGAATAAGGAATATGAGATTAGAAGTCCCCTACCTCATCAAACACTTCACAGGTGCTAAGAAATCAAGGGGAAAAAGGTAATGTCCATATAGACCTAAACCAAGTGAGAGGAACCTATAAACATAAAACAAAATGATCCCCTATAAAAACCAAATTCAACCCACTATATAATCCCTTCATGACATAAGAAAGAGATAATGAAGATGAACAAGGAAGAAACTCACCTCAACTCAAAAGAAATTGATCTGTAAATGTTGAGGGAGAAGCCCAGCCAAAGGGCATTTTATTTCCTCTAAAATTATAACATGAAAAAACTGAATTTTGAGATAAAATTAAGGAAATTTGAAGGAATTTAGATTAAATTTCAAATTTATATTATATTTATAAAAATAGAGTGTCATGACGCAACATACCATGGACAAGTTGTGACAGGGATAAATCTAATTAATCCATAAAAATAATTTCACAACCCCCAATATCTCTCTACATTAAAAGATCATTCAAATATAATAACATGATAAAAACAAAAAGGGAATTTCATGACCAAATCACAATACTACAATGAAAACCTAGGTAGATCCACTGGAATTCAACCTTTGAACCTTAACGCCGCAAATCCTAATGCCATTCCATGAAGCCCCTGATGACAGAACCAAAGGAAGTTAGTCCCCTTATCTTCAAATCATGACTAAACTCTCACTCTATGACATGCCAAACCATAGAACCACCATCCAATATAATCAGAACCTTCCGCTGTAACACGGATGAACACACTGCGACCTACCTCCATAAGATAAAATTTCATCTTAAACTTCACCAAGACTTCTTCAAACCTATCCCCAGGCCTTATAGACCCAAAAAATATCATGAAAAATCCTGAATACCCTTATACCCTAATACCTGAGCTTTCTCTAACATGCATCAAAGTTAATTATCGATCCCCATGGGTTAGTGACTAGCACCTAAAATCATACAAGATCAATAGGTAATGAATTTTCCTAAAAATTAAATATAAAGATTTCATTATTAGTATTCTCAACACTCTAAATGGAGAAATTACTAAATACCAAAAAGGTTTAATAAAACCCAAAGTTGTACATCATGAAAGGACTCAACAACTAGAAAGATAAAACTCAAACTTCCCATGTAACAATTGGATCAAATATCCACTAGTGACATCTATAACACCAAGCCCAAAGTATCAATAATATCCACCAACTTCAAATGGTTCTTTAACATTTCTCATAACTAGTATATGAAAGTCTACATATTTCTAAAGTCAAAGGTATAGTGTGATCTATAAATCCCAATAGGGTCTCACCAAGTGTTCCATAACAGATGACACAATAATAAAATAAATCATACTTTCAATTTTAATGAAATAGAGCTTGAAATGACATATCATTTTAATATTTAAAATAAAACATTCTTTATTTTTGAAGGATAAAAACATTTAAAACAATAAATAAAAATTTTATATAAAATCATTTTTCAATAGTAAAATAATTCTTATAATCAATAGAATATATAATCAAAATGTACAAAACAAGAATCATGTTCATGTTCCCTAAAATATGTTAATTTTTATTTATTCGATCCTCACACTTCTAAAATAAATTATTGTAGATATTCATGAGTGAAAATTCCCTCAAGATCAGGCAAAATAGGACTCATCAACATTCCATTGAGGATAATCATGCAAAACTATGTTTTTTGTTAAATTTTTCATCATCAATCCATTACTAGGAGATCAAGATCCTAGAATTATTGTCCCAAATAACCCATTAACTACCTAGGCTTTCATGTACCTAATTAATCAATTAATAATGGGTAAATCGTCTCATTTCAAATCAATCATCATTTACAATTTAATTTTCCAATTTCCAATTTCAATATGCCAATTCAATTTCAAAACCAAAACATGGGTTTTTTATCATTTCATTCATTTTCAATACAAACCCAATCATAGTTTTTCATCATTTCAATTTAATTAATTTGCTAAAAAAACTCAAATCATTTAATCAATTCCATCATTTTTAAAATTCACCCCTCAATTCTAATTCCATTATAATTGGGTTTTTTTCTCAAATTCCATGCCATTTTGATTTTCATAACAAAATAATTCCAAATTGATGTTTTATAAATAAATAAAAAGATATTTCAAATAAATTAAAAAATAAAGATTTTAATTACATGAAAAATATTAAAATTAACCACCTACCTTTAATCATGAAAATCAGACAATCAACACCTACAACAGGAATTCCAACATAGATAAAAGGTGAGGGAGATCTATAAATAAATCCTTGAATCAATATCTAAAAAAATTAAATTTAGATCCATAAAATATGTGATGATCCATCAAAATATAAGGATGAAGGAAGGATATATTAGAAGAAAATATTATAGAGGATATCCACTTACCTAAAGAAGATCGAACGATATCATCATCACTTAAATCTACTAAGGAAAGGGTTTAGAGGAGCCAAAATCACTTATAGGGAGCCTTTATAACCTAGGAAATCATATTAAGGTTGAATGGGTAGGTTAGGTATCTTGAATGGGAATTTTGTGAATTTAAAATAATTTTTTTTGTGGAATTAAATCTTTTAGGAATGGTTTCCTATATAGGATTTTACTATTTGATAAACTATGTGCCCTAACTGTACAACCCTACTTTTTGGGGTGCACAGTTTATCCTTAGTGGGAACAGAGTTTGATTAAGAATTTTCCAACCAAAAAAATTCCCCCTACTTGAGGTTTCATGGTATATAGGTTCAAGATGAATGGTTTGGAAAAATCATGTACCCCCTTCAGAGAACCATTAAAGGGAACATAGTTAGTTGGTCCAAACCCCAAGGTTTTCCCTAACCATGATCTAACTATTCATAGAACAAAAGGACTCCAAAATCCTCTAAATTTCACCCAAAACAAGACCCAAACAAAGTAAAATATAAAATAGGGTCTAGGAGTACCTAAAAACAAGTAATGAGATGTTACAAACTCCCCTCCATAAAAACTTTTTTCCCCAGAAATCCTGTTAAAAAAGATCAATATCAGAGAGATGAGGTCGTTACTCTCTCATTGGTGACTCACACTCCCATGTATCAAGAGTATCAAAACCATGTTGTTATATCACACAAACAAAATGTATATTCCTCCCAAAAAGTACCTTTTTATCAAAATCAACAATCCTAACTGGATGCTTAGTCATGGATAAATCGGTCTCAACATCAAGATCCTCCCAGCTCAAGACATGAGATGGTTCAGAAAGATAGTTATGAATCTATGACACATGGAACACATTCTGTATCTTTTTTTAACTATGGTGGAAGTTATAAATAGTATACAAGTTTCCCCACCTGCTCAAAAACATCAAAAGGTCCCAAAAAATTGCGATAAGGCTTCCCTTACCTTCTAATCCATCGGTGATCCAACTAAGGAAAAATACTTTAAAACACATAGTCACCAAAAAAAATAACTACAATAGTCTACATCATTGATCAGTATAGTACTTATACCATATCTATTTCATCAAAATTCTTTGATGAGTCAATTTAATGTTCACCATCATCTCTTAGAACAAACTCGTTCCAACTAAGGAAGATTCACCAATATCTGAACAATAAAACAATATTTTCAAGGTAATCCATACAATATCTTAAAAGGATCCATCCGAAATGTGAACTGATAATTTTTTTATTAGAAAACTCATTCAGTAACAAATGGTCATCCCAATATCTACCAAAATCAAGGATGCAGGCATGAAGAATTTCCTTAAGAATCTGTATAAACTACTCTGTGTGGCTATCCATCATTGGATGGTATGTTGTACGTAAATGAACCTGATATCCCATCACCTCCAAAATTCCTCACCAAAAATGAGATATAAAATGGGAACCTCTATCAGTAAAAATATCATATGAAACTCCATGAAAATGAATAATCTCTTTCACATAGATTTTTTCCAACTCCTTAACTTTGGTTGTATCATTAATGGGTATAAGGTGAGTTGATTTTTTCATCTGATTAATCAGAACCCATATCGCATTTTATTTATATGGGTACATGTAAATCCAACCACAATGTTTATAGAGATCTCATACCACTTCTATTTCAACACTGGAAGTAGCTAAAGAAAACTCTAAGGTCTCTGGTGCTCATCCTAGACCTACTGATAGGTAAAGTAATGCAAAATAAAGATGGAAATGTTTCTTCTCATACCTGGACACCATAATCATAACTACATATCAAAAAACATATTTTTGGTTCCTAGGTGCACATCCCATTTTCAATTATGTAAATAACCCTTTATAACATTTGTTTGGGAAAAAGGCACAATGTATTAGTTCCAAAAACATAGAATACCCTCTGTGCAGAAAGACCACTCCATGATGGTCTCTCCACCATGAATGGAGTCTCTATATCCATAGAACTCATCATCATGCTGATTATTCCAATTAATATTCTCAAGAATAGAGGAGATCAACTGAACACTAGTCAAAATAGCCTTATACTCATTCTCCTAGACTCTTAAATGAAACTGTGTAAAGAGAGACTTCAAATCCCACTCTTCTAATGATTATTTCATAGCTTGTGTTGGATGTTTCATGCTCAAAGCATTAGTGATGGCATTCCCCTTTCCTGGGGTATAAGCAATGTCGTAATAAAATGACTACATGTACTTCACCCAATTCCTTTAATGGACATTAAAATATTTCTAAAAGAATATATAACTCAAGATTTTGAGATTATAATATACTGTAAACCCTTCTACAAAAAGGTAATTCCACTAACCTTTAAGAGAATGTATCACGGTTGCGAGTTCAAGATCATGGGTTTGATAATTATTATTGTGTGTCCTAAGATTTTGAGATCATAGGATACCATATGATCACCCTTCAAAAGAATGAAACCCATACCTGAACTTGATGCATCATAAAATACCACATATTCATGCCCTAACTTTAGAAGAGTCAACACCGGTGTAGAAGTAAAAATACATTTTAGCTCTACAAAATAACTCTGAAATTTTTCATCCCAAGTGAAATTTACCACCTTCTGAGTGATATTGGTCATTAGAGAAGCCAAATTTGATAAATCCTTTATAAACTAGTGATAATACCCCACTAGACCCAAGAGGAACTGAATCTAAAAACATTACACAATTTCTCCCATGTCATAACAACATCTACCTTATCAACATAAACTAAGATACAATATTCGGAGACCACATATCTCAATAACTTCAATTCCTAAATCTGGAAATCACATTTTTATATCTTTTAATATAGTCGATGATTTCTAAAAATTTCTATAACTTCTCTCAGATAAAACAAATGATACTCCTTATAATTAGAGTAAACCTGGATTTCATCCACAAAGACCGCCATAAATTTGTCAAGATAATCATGGAATATCATGTTCATCAAGTCAGTAAAAACTGTAGGATTATTGGTCAGACTGAATGGCATGAAAAGATACTCATAATGGATATACCTACTCTAGAAGTAATTTTTAATGAAATTTTATTTTATTCTCAACTGGTGATAACCAGATCGAAGAAAAATCTTTGAGAACCACTTTTCCGCCTTTAACTATTCAAACATATCATTTTTTGTGGTAATGAATACTTGTTATTTACCATAAATCATTTGAGTTTTTTATAATCAACACATAGGTGAAGTTTTCCATTAGATTTCTTTTCAAAATGAATAGGTGTTCCCTAATGAGACAAACTCAGGCCTATAAATCATTTCTCTAAGAGATCATCCAAATGATTCTTTAACTCTTTCAGTTTAGCTTGTTCCATATGGTAAGAAGGTAAATATACTAGATGATTATCAATCACTAAATCAATAGAAGATACTACCTCTAATAATAGTGGAAACCCATAGAAATTAGAAGTAAAAACAATAGGAAACTCAATGATAAATTGAGGGAGATCATATCTCAAAGACTCTCGATCTAGATCAATAGAGAACACTAATATTACATTCCCAAACTCTAGATAATAAGGTTGGAATCTACTCAACCTTGGGTTCCATTATACCTAAAATAAATGACACACCCCATCGGTCATATTAAATGGGACTCAATGAAGATAAAGTTCAATTGGGCCTTATGGGAAACGATCCAATCCATCACAAAAAATGACATCAATATTTTTTAGGTTTTGAACTAGAAAATATCAAGTAAACTCGATATCTTATAAATAGAATAAAAAATCATAAAAACGGAGACACTTCCCTCACTTAATTCTGAGGGGTGTAGTAATATCCATCACATAAGATAAAATATCCATAAGATGATTTCGTAGGTCCACAATATGAGTTGATATGAACAAGTGAGATTCATCTATATCAAATAAAGTAAACACTAAAGATGAATCTATAATGATGGTACCTCTCGTGGTCTCTAGACCCATATCTTCTTCCTTTGGAGACTCTTCCACTGTATGAAAAAAATATTCATTCTATATTCCTATGGATGAAACCCATTTATTCATGAAGCATCTGATTAAACCATAGTTATTTTAAGTTATGATGATTCCATGACACTATGTTGGGAATAAACGATAAAAAAGTATTTTTTTTCAAGTGACCTAAGTCTCTATTGGAACAATAGATCTTGGGTTCCTAAGTACAAATCTATTTCTAATGCCCAACCTTTCCACATTAGAATCAAGTTAAAGGGCCTCTTAAAATCTCTACAAGAGGTCTAGATAATTTATACTATCAAGAACCACTATAAGACTCATCAAGATTCATATTTCATTTAAAGAAACTCATAGAATCATCACTAGGTGAAAAATTAACTCTTAAAAACCCTAACTTACCAGCCAGGTCAAGCTCAACCATAAATTCCCAATCCATCATGTTAGTATAAAAATACGTCCTTAGTTAGAAGTCATGTGAATGGATGTTAGTTTCATACCCATCTTGAACTTTCAAGTCTTCATCTTCACAATTGATAAAGTCTTAGGTAAACACCACACAAGCTTGGAAAAGAAGTTTTCATACTCCATCACGGTCTTGTCCACCTAATGGATATTGAAAAACTCAATAGCCTTAGCTAGAAACATAGATTTTGGATAGAACTTATCAACGAAAATAAATCTAAAGTCATTCCAATATAAACTTTCATGCTTATTCACTATTACCATCAAATCCCACCATCTCATGCTAGGTCCCTCTATCTTAAAGGTGTCACCTTTCACATTAATCAAATAAAGAGTTTCCAAGAAATAAAATAGATACTCTATCTTTATCAACCAATATTTATCGTCTTGAGGATTATCAGAGACATGTAACACTGGTGGATTGTGGAGAAGAAACTCTTGGGAATGATTTTGAGATTAACCCCTCTAAGGTTATATAGTCAGATCCTGAATGGGAATGGGTGTAGGTGCTTGTCCCAGATCCTGGATAGCATGAAAAACAATCACATTAAATTCTGGTCTATACAAGGATCCACTCTTTGTGGTTCTCCAGCCAATTAAATCATATTCTTGGAGGCATAATTCTACACAAAAACAATAAAAACCACTAAATAAATTAGAATACTACTCAGATCCACAAATCAAACTAGGTCAATAAGAAAATTAATCATATATGATTAGATTTCATGATTTGGATTTCAACATACCCAAATTAAAAGTAGGAAAAATTTGAGAATAAAATCAAATTATTCTTCAAGACACCTTTCCCCAAACACCCATGGTGGATTAAGGCTCATTATGATGAGAGATGGTAAAGAAATCACTTGTAAATACCTCCTTAGTCCCAATAATTCTACCTCTTATCTATCAGAAAAAACCAAACCGCATACTAGCATCAAAGAAAGATTATTAACCACCCTCTGATATCACTTTTTCATGAACCATCCTAGATACACTGGTACCCTAATTCCTGAGATGGATATGACATGGTTCGAATGAAATTATAGATCTCCACGGGTAATATACTATCACCTAGAATCATTAAAGATCAAAAAGGAACTAATTTCCCTCAAAATAGTGAAAGATAAATATTTACAAGTCAGTATGATCAACAATCCAAAGGGAGAAAGTACTAGAAACCAAACAAGTATAAAAAATTCCAAAGTGGTACATCATCAAAATACTCAACAACCAGAAAGATAAAACTCAAACCTACCATGTAACAAGTGGGTCACATCTTCACTATTAACATTCATCACTGCAATCCCAAAAGATCAATAATATCCACCACCTCTAAGTGGTGCTTTATCTTTTCTCAAACCTGGCATAAGAAAGTCTGAAAACTCTCAAAGGTAAACATAGTGTGTTATCTAAAAGATATGTAGGGTATCAACAAGTATTAAATAATAGATTCTATAATAATAAACCAAATAATTCTTTCAGTTTAAATAAAATATGATATTCCACAACATATCATTTTCATAATTAAAACAAAACATTCTTTATTTTAAAATAATGGAAAACATTTCAAACATGGAATAAATAAAAATTTTATATAAAATAATTTATATAAATCACTGGGAATGAGTAAAATATTAATATAATCAATGGAATATACAATAAAAACATACACAATAATAACCATGGTCAAATTCCCTGATGTATATTAGTTTTTAGTTATAGGATCTTCACACTTCTCAAATCAGTGATCTCATCTATTCATGTGTGTACATTTCCCTTGGGATGAGGCCAAATATAACTCATCAACTTCCCTTTAGGAATAATCATGTCGAACTAGGTTTTTGTTAGAGTTTTCATCATCAATTCATTACTAGGGGATCGATATCCTAGCATACTTTTCCCAAATAACCCACGAACTAACCATGCTCATATGTTCTCAATCAATAAATAAATAGTTATAAAATAAATCATTATTTACAATTAAATTTTCTAATTTCTAATTTCAATATTCCAAATTAATTTCAAGACCAAAACATGGGTTTTTCACCATTTCATACAAAACCAATTATAGGTTTTCATCATTTCAATTTAATCCATTTTCTCAAAAAAAAACTCAAATTATTTCATCAGTTCCAACATTTTCGAAATTCTCCCCTCAATTAAAAGTACATTGGAATTGGGGGGTTTTCTCAAAATCTATTACATTTTGATTTTCATAATCAAATCATTCAAAATTGAGGTTTTATAAATAAATTTAAATCTATTTAAAAAAAATCATGAAAATAATGGTTTCAATTACATGAAATATATCTAAAAAATCACCAACCTTTAATCATGGAAATAAAATGAACAACACCCACAATATAAATTCCAACGTAGATCGAAGGAAAATGAGGTATAGAAATAAATACTAGAATAAAGATCCAATAAAATAGGTTTTAAATACATTCAATACATAAGGATCCATCAAATTATAAGGAATAATGAATGAGAGATCAGAAGAAACAATTAGAGAGGGGATTCACTAACCCAAAGAAGATAAAATGAGATCAAGCCCACTCTGATCCACTAAGGAAAGGGTTTGGAGGATCCAAAATCACTTATAAGGAGCCTTCGTAACCCATAAAAGTGTATTAGGGTTTAATGGGTAAGTTAGGAACCTTAAATGGGGGTTTAGGTAATTAAAAATAATTTATTGGGGGAATTAAATCTTGTGCACATAGTTTCCTAGGGAGGGTCACCTAGTTGGAGAAACTATGCACCCCTACTTCATTGGGTTCATGATTTCTCCATGGTAGGAGCATAGTTTGATTAACCATGCGCCAACCATTAAAATTCCCCCATCCTATGGCCATATAGTTCAGAGGGTCTGGTCGCACATTTTGGAAAAACTGTGTGCCCCCTTTGGAGAACTATCAAAGGGAATACGGTTGTTTGGGACAAACTGCATAGTTTTTCCCTAATCATGTACCAAAATTGTACATCCCAAAAGGCCTCCAAAATTATCCAAATTTTATACAAAATAAGACCCAACCAAAGTACGATCATAACATGAGTTGAGGAGTTACTAAAAACAAGTAACGGTATGTTATAAAAACTCAAAAATTAATGTTCCATAGAAGTCTAAGTCCTTGTATTATATACCAATTAAATGATTCATGTCCCAAGGAATCAAACCCTGAATTGGATAAGGATAAACCAAATCTTATCCAAAAAAATTTAAGATACAACCCAAAAAAATCAAACACACCACCAATGCCTATAATAAGGTATATAACACACTCCCTCTCACAAGAACACACTTATAAAACTCACACAACCATGAAGAGACCTGTCAAACAAGAACACTACTACTGAAGAAACATATCACTAACTACCCCTTCTCACAATTGAATCCAAATCATCTAATCCTTCCACCTTGAACACATTTAAAATAGATACTCTTTCAAAACAACTGCTCTATCAATCATAAAACTTTGGAAAAAAATATAGGAATTTTAAATGAAACACAATTACATAAGAATTTAAATATCAAGTAATATGTACTTTAAAATAAGTTTAAAATCTTCTGAAAAAGTTTCAATGAAAGGTGTAGATTCCAAAAAAAATACCCACAGATAACTCTCTACTAAAGACTGAGAAACATGATGAATCTTTGGTAGTCATACTGATAGTTCCCTACAAAAGTTCATATGAAACAAATAATCTTGTTAGAATCCAAAAACCTAGATCTAATCAATAACAGGGTGCTAATCCATGCTCTGTCTCTAAAAGATCACCTCACTATCCTCTTCAGTGAACTCCATGTCTTGCAACTGAGAGCATTCATCTCAAAATTCCCAAATACTTATAAGGTACATTCATCAAGATCATCCACTGTAGATAAAACCCACTCCATGATCTCTTATTGATCTCTCACTATTTCATAAGACATTAACAAAAGAGTCATTATGGATATCTAAATATTTAGTCTCAAGGAAAACTTGAAATTTTGTGCATGGTCTCTCTAACCGGGTAGAAAACATAGAAACCATCCAATAAAATCCTAAAAATGGTTTCCAATTTTTTTCTAACACTCAAAACCTTGTTTAATCTCCTTGATTTCATTTATATGATCATGTATATACACTCAACAAAATAAATACCTCTTAAATAATTCAATAAATCCTCTCAAGTCATATCTCTCATTGTTTCATAAGACATCAAATAAAGAGGTGTGATGGATATCTAAATTTTTGGTCTCAAGGAAAACTTTAAATGTTTTTCATGGTCTCTCACAGGGTAGAAAACATAGAAACCGTCCAATAAAATCCGTAAAATGGTCCCAAAATTTTTTCACACTCTCAAAACCTTGTTGAATATCCTAAATCTATTTTATATGATCATGAATCAACACTCATGAAAATAAATCCCTCTTAAATAAATCTATAAATTATCTTTATACATCTCTCATATGTTTCCATACATTATCTCCCATCATATTTGAGATAATTTAAAAATAATTAAATCTCCTAAAAACTCAGAAACCATTTGGATTCTTCACTAATCTAAAGGAAACAACAATTTATTCCAACCAATTCCTATTATCGAGGTTATAATCCCCACTGAAGAACATTGGTGCTCTATGTCACTAAAATTTAAGCAATGTTCTATCCCAATATTCCTCTTTCTCCTTTATACTTCTAACACCTTGATGGAACTCCTACAATGTATCTTTTAATAAAACTACAAAAAGTATAGAAAAACCCACAAAAATCACAAAAACAAAACAGATAACAAAAAAATTCACAAGGAAACACATTAACCCATTTATTACACTTCTTCACAAGATCACCCTCCAAATATTATACATTATCACATAACCACTCCCTATAAAACACAACATCAAACCACCTCTATCACATTACCCACATCACATAATTCCAATAAAGTAAAAAAACCATAAATCCAATAGACACCATTGATCAAAACACCCCACAACAGTCACATAGCCATATCCCTTTCACATAACCAACCATACCACCCTTTCCAACCCATACCATATACCATCCATAACTACCATAAAAAATACCACTATATCTAGGAAACACTTACCTCTAATGTCCTGAAGGCTTTCATTTTTTATTTATTTTTTATAATCCACCTTTCAAGGGTTGAGGTGGAACCCTTACAAAGTCCGTAGGCATAAGTATTACATGGTTCGTAAGCCTTAGAGGAATTCAATGCCCATAGGCTTCAAATATTTCATACAACCCAGACTAACCACTTGGATCTGCTCTCCCCAGCATCTTCATCGTGAAATCAGCTCTCCACCTTCATATGGCTGTTCGGCTAGGCTTTCCCCTGCATGCACAGGCTTGTCCCGATGGTAAGTGTCATACCCTCTCATTATTTTAATCCATTTAGCTTCTACTATGGTTAAATCTCCTTGATTGTACTTCTGAAGTTTTCTCCTTGTAGGTTGTCTGGTTTGCATCTGCACATAAGGTGGCCTGAAGGCCTTACTGACCCGAAGGCCTGGGTGGCCCGAAGGCCCAAAAGGGGGAATATTCTCGACTGCTACAGTGCCAAACAATTCCTTCTACAGTACTACTACATTACCCCCAGGAAATTATCCTCTACCTAGATTTGATCCTGGGTCTCCTGGATGCACTTAAGGAGTCCTCAGCAACTGGGATGAGGCTCATGTTCCCAGGAAAAAATTACGCATCCCATGTAAATAGTCATATGATCTCTACCACATCATTAATCGTAACTTTTTATACCAACCAAGTTATCCCATCATAGCCTCACTTCCCAACACATCTCAACACACAAACCAGAAATAACTCTCAACCACTTCCACAAAAATCATAAAAAAGGCAATAAAGTAAACCGAAGAATACCTAGAAACAAAAAAAAACAATAAAACACCCATCTTTATCATTAATTTAATAATAATTAATGGTGGAATGAAATAAAATCATTACCAACATTATAATATCAAACAATATTTTTCTTTACCAACTTTAAATGATTAACCTTTTATAAAAAGGTGATTCTAAAAATTCAATGACAAAAACTTCACATAATAATAGAATTAGGAAACATAATTGATAAAAATAAATTCATGAGGATTTTAAATAAAATTTATTGAAATTTTTAGGGAAACTTTTTATTATAATAAAACTCCACATGTTATCTAGCCTTTAGAATATCAGTTTAAGTTTGGAAAATAGGTTTTATTAAAACGCATCAGAACTTTATTGAAACCAATCACCAATAAACACATTATAAATAATACTGAAATCAAAATTCAAAGAAATAATCATATTTTTCATTTAAATGACTTAAATTATACATGATTTCATAAATTCAAATGAAAATTGGATCATTCTTGAACCTCTTGTATCATTATTGACATGATCAAACTAAACATTATTTAAGAATTCTATCACCAGGGTAACATGTTTTCATATTTCATAAAGGGAGACTTAATTTTATTTCTATGTTTAGGTAAAACATTAATATTACACAACATGATTAGTAATATAAATAATAGTGTTCACACAATAAATCATAAAAAACATTCTTTAAATTTAGACATTCTTTTCATAATAAACAATCCACATATTACCCTTACACATGATCGTCTACATTTTATTAACTACACATGGCATGGAAATCAAGTTTAGCATGTGACACATAAAAAATTAAGTATCTAAATATGTTTTCCATGATTGGTAAAAATTAATGAGTTAATTCATATAAAAAATATCAATTTCATGATTATTTACCACTGATCATGCTTGACTTCTTCAAATAATTATAGAATAAATGACCAAAATTCATCCTTACAATAACTCTATAATATTTGTGTATAATATATCATGAGCGGAAGGTAACACATGGTATTATTTTATCCTAACTAGCTTAAATACCTTGAGATCAGGGTGAATAAGGGTATGACATATTAAAAAAACTACCCATTTTGATATTGTTTTATTGTTTAACAAGAGACTCTTCTCTCTTTCCTATATAAGTTTATAAAACAAAATGAAAGAATGCACGAGACACATCAATTTTAATTGGTTCACCCTCACTAGGATATGTACAAGGATTATATAATGGAAACGTTTTGAAGTATCAAATACACTAAAAGCACATAGATGTTTATAGTGTTTGGAGAAGACTCACTATACCTCATTATTTACAACCAATCACAAATTGAAATATCACTACTCTCTCAACTTAAGTGTTATCACTGCTTATTCAGATAATTCTCCTTTGATTACTTGAATCAATATGTTTGATACATCATTTATTTTATCATTAAGTTCCACTTTCATCCCCAAGATGAATACCATTTTACCATAGATATACTGGGAAATCCCTTCTGGTTCAAACTTTTTCTTTCATGCAACCTTTGAATGTCTTGTGTGAAAACATTTCACCTTATGAGAAACTTTTAAGTTTCTTCATGGAAGTCCAACATGAACATAAATTTTCTTTCATGCAACTTATATAATTTTTATGCAACTCTCTTTGTGTGAAAATCCCTTTTCACATGCCTCTTACGTGATTCAGAGCCCAGATTTTTTCTAGAGGTTGAGCTAACGAACTGAGGGAGGTAGATACTAATTTATAGACATTTACAACCCTACATGAAAATTTATCACCTGCCATCCACTTTTCTCACAACATTTTCCTAAGTATATAAGATCATTTTTTGAAGTCACATTTGGTGCATAACTCCCTTTCACACAGATCACTTCAACATTATTTTACGGGTTCACGCAACTCAATTTGTGTCTTGTAAGTTTGTCTTTAATGCAATTTCAGATCTTGGGTAAAGGTATTCCCTTTTCCATATTTTTATGATTTGATCCTAAATCTTGAATTTCATGCAACTTTTTGAACCACCATCACCCTTGTGTGAAACATCCTCTTCCAAAAACAAATTTCTTTATAATCTAAATTTTGGACTCAAAAATTTGGCAAACACCGGGAAACAACGCCACCTTGTATATGCATCTTTCTGTATCACCACCAGAGCTTCCATTCCTTTATCTTACATCTCTATCAATATAATTTGTTAAAAATATATCTAGAACTCCAAAACTGACCATATAAACCCAATTTTTCAACAAACACAATAAACCAAAAACAGCACAATGTTTCCTCAAGGTATTTTTCCCAACAATGTCCCCCTTTGGGTTTTTTGACAACTCTTCACATTTTTATACCACATTAAAGTTTCTTCTACATTCTATCAACACTCATATCTTGAGATAATAATAGAAATAACTGATTTACTCAACACATACTCTAATCCCACATGATCCATGCTCGGCATGAGAAACAAGAGTAACATGAAAATATCATCAATGAAACACTTCATTCCTAAAACAAGTCAACTACTTTCATAGAAAACTATATCTTTCATGATATATATACTTTGATCAATCACCATTATCATCATTGGATTTAAAACTCCCATTATGTCACTTATTGGTTTCCCATGCTTTGGAATTATTAAATATTTCCAAGCTAATATCTGATATCTATGAACTATTTCTATATAGCACTTAGCTCACATCATGTCATAGAAGCATGGCATGGTTTTTCAAAAAACTAAAATATTTAAAACATTGAAACTCATCCTACTTCACAACTCCCTCTATCATCTTCTACCCCTATCTTTTTTAATACAATTTATTCCCTTTAATAGCCATAATTTCTCCCCATTTTCAATGAACCCAAAGTTCACTTCATTGTGTTCTTCAACAGGGTAAAGAAAACAGATCAGTATAGTTGGGAAAACACACCATACCTCATAGAGAGGGGGTCCCATATCTACACTTTTTAGGTGCGGTATGTCAACTAAACTTCAAGATCTATTAGATTCCATTCAAATTCTTCTTTTGTTAAGGCCTTTATTATAATTTATGCACCCTGTATTTATAGAGGCACATAATCCAACTTCAAATGTAGATGATCCACTTTCTCTTTAATTAAATGATACTTGGTTTAAATGTTCTTTGTACTTGATTGATATACTATATTTTTTCTAAGATTTATATAAAATTAATTATCTATGTGTATTTTGATAGGAGACTTCACTAAAACTCTCAAATCGTCAAGATTCTTCTTCATCCATAATAAATGTTTGTACGGTTGAGTAGCCAAAATATATTCATCTTCTAGAGTGCTCAATGAAATTAAATAGAGTTTTCTTCTTAGAAAAGAAATAAAAAATCCTATAATATATAATTCACCACTCGACATTGATTTTCTCTCATCTTTTAAACCATTAAAATATGCATCTATATAGTCCAATACCTCTTTATAAGATTTTTCATTATAAGAATAATCAAAATCCACCATTCCCGTGATCTACTGAAGTATTAGTTTCACTAAAAGAAATTGTATTTATATGGAATTTCTTTTATACCATGCTTCTTGGCATGTGGAAAAAATAATATCATGTATTTTTTCTACCAAGTATAATAGAATTCTATAGATTTGTCTATATTCTATTACATTAACTTCATTTCCTCCATCATCACGTGATAGTTTCATATGACTATCCAATGAAGCCATCATCTCCTTGGAATTATCTATTCCAAATCTTCTCAAACCATCTTGGAATATTTATATTGAGAAATAAATGTTCCATTATTTCCTTATGTCACTGGTAAGCAGAGGAAAAATTTTAGTTCACCAATCATTGCTTTTTCAAATTCACTTTTCATGAATTCTATGAACTTTATGCATTGTGATTCATCTGATCCACCAAATATTCTATCATCGACATATACCAACACCAGAATACTTTTATTACTATCATTGATTATATATGGATTGTAATCAACTTCAACATGCTGAATAATGAGCTTCTTTAAAAACTGATTGATCCTTAAATACCATGCTCTTGGTGCTTGCTTCAACCCATATATGACTCTATCATATGAAAAAACGCTATTCTCATATTCATGTATAAGAAAATAATTTAAATATTCAATATAAACTTCTTCTTCTAGAACTCCATTTAGAAATTCCAACTTGACATCCATAGGGAAAACATTGAACATTATTTTCACTGTTATGTACAAGAATAATCTGATTATCTCTAGCCTTGTGACAGGTTCAAATGTTTCATCAACATTGATACCTTTTATATGGTTTTACCCTTTTCACACTAGTTTTTTTATTCATCTTGTTGCAAAAGACACATTTCGTCCCAATGAAATTCATATCTATTGGTATTGAAACACCCTCTCATGTTTGATTCTTCTAATTTTGTCAAGCTCTTCATTCATAGCATAAACCCAATTTTGTCTCTAGATTATTCATCAAAAAACTAGTTTCTACCTGAGATAAGAATGATATATTTTTTAAATACTTCATTATTCATGTTTGAACGGGTGCTTCCTGATCACCAATGATATTTTTCCTATCAATTTCATCTTGACTCTTTTCTTCTGCATAGATACAGATTTGAATTTCTCCTTCTCATTATCAATATATTCTTCTGAATAGGTATTTTCTACTTATTCTCTATCTTCTTTTCTTACCACCACATCACTTTCATCAGGAAATTAGTCACTATTTCATTGAAGATTATGTTCATTTTCCACTACAATGACATCATTACTTCTAAATTCTTTTCCTAGCCTCTTATTAAAGAATTTATATGTTTTTCTTTTTCCTGATTATCCAAGGAATATCCCCTTATCTTCATGTGACTAAAATTTTATATGTTTATCTTTATTGAGAATAAAACACTTTCTTTCAAATATTTTTAAGTATTTCCATGTTGGATTATTTTCATACCACATCTCATACGGAGTATTTTCTTCCTTCAGACATAACAAATCCCTATTAGATATACAAAATGACATCAAGACTGCTTCATTCTAGAATTTATCTGGTATGTATTCTTCAATAAGCATTATTTTGGGCATGTTGTTGATAATATAATTTATCCTCTCAACCACTCCATTTTTGAGAAGTTCTCACAACTAAAACTCTATACCTTATCTCATGTTTCTAGAGATAATACTCAACCTAGATGTTTGAAAATTTTGTACCATTATAAATACAAAACATTAGAATTTTTTGTCCATACATCCTTTCTAATTCCCTATGATATTTTTTTATGCAAATGAACACATTAGTTTTGTGGGAAATGACAAATACACATGACATCCTATTGAAATCATCAATGGATAGAACTTAATACCTCTTCCCATCAAAGGATCTTGGTACAATAGATCCACATACATCTTCATGCACCAATTAAATCACTCTGGTTGAATTTTTTTACTTTTTCCTTATACATATTACTGATGATATTCCCTTGTTTAAAATCATTACAGTGTGATTATGATCACATGATATCTTAGGTAGGTATCGAGATGCATTAAATTTAACAATATCTTTAGGGATAATTAGCATATAAGGCCAAGTTGTTTATGCCAAAACCTATTCTCTTCCTCTCTGAAAAAAACACATATCGTATTCTCCACTTACAAGGTATAGATTCCCCTTTGTTCGTTTTTCCTATAGAAAAAATACACCATATCTAACTTTTATGATACACATATTTTTATTAAATCTTATAGAATGCCCTAATTCACATAGTTGACTAACACTAAGAATGTTGTGACTGAGACCTTCAAATACTAAAACATCAGAACGTCTCATTTATTTTCCCCCAAACTTGGATTTTCTCAATCCAATTTTCTCCAAGCCTTCATCATTTCCAAATTTGACAAAACCTTCATTTTCTTATATTATACCTATAACAATATCATTATTCCCTATCATATCATATGTTCAACCACTATCAAAAATCCATAAATCAGAATGATGTGATGCTTTGAGGAAAAATTGTTTAACCATTGCAATCTCTTTTCTTTCTTATCCATGTTTTTGACTCCATACTTGGTATAGATTTATAATACTAATCTTTCTCATAGTATGGTTAACTTACATCATCATGTAGAGATTAAAATTTATTTTTTGTTTTTAGATAACTTGATGATTCATTGAGTTTCTACATGCAACCAATTTGGTTCTACTTTAGTACATTCATCTGCATGGTTGATACACAATATCTAGCCATGTTTCTAAATCATCTGCACCAAAAACAATGTCCCTTAAAAAATATATCATAGAGTATTGAGATCTTTTCCTCTTCTACTTTTGTTCTTGTTCCCTTTGGTATATATTGGCTATGGAACACATGTTTTGTTAGTGTCTCTTCTTTCAACAGTAATAACACCTGATGTGAGTTGCATTAATGTGTGTCACTTATACACCACTAGTTTTTCCTTGGGTTCTCTAACTCTTATAATTCTTCTTCATACCCAAATCATTATTCAATCTCAAATTATGTTCTTACAATCTAACATCAAACATTACTACTTTATTTTTTTGATCAAGCCCCATACCATCATTTTCATTTTTATTTTATTGTTTCTTCTATTTTGTTGGACCTGTATGCTTCACTTTCATCTTTTTTTTGTAAATGATCTGATTTCCTGATGTTATACCGAGAGTCAAGAGTAATTACTGATCCTTTACACTTTATTTTAGATTTAAAACTTCCTCTTCAAGTTCTTTGATACATTTTATTTGATCTTTTTTAGTTCTTGTTAAACTATCGATTTCTCTTTTTTGTTCCTCGATTTTGAGCTTGTACTCAAAAACCATTTCTGGTCTCCCTAGAATTGAAGACTTCAACGTTTCAATTTCTTCATTCATATTAGAATTCTCTTCTTTTTTATACTAAATATAAATTTTGGCATCACAAACCACTTAGTTGGATTTATTTGTTTTGGAACTCCAAACATATATCTCCTAAAGAGCGGCTTCTAATGCAGCTTGCAAATTAATTATTCCTTCAACATCTTCTTCATCACTTTCATTTTGTTCCCTTTTTTGGGTAATACTGAAAACTATCACCATAGAATTTTTACCACAATAGTTTTAGTTATCCATCTCTTCAACCATGTATGCTTTTGAAATTTCATTTTCTTATGAAATAAGATTATTCTTTTTAAAGAAATATCTCTTGAACTTCTCCTTAACATTCACATAGGTTGAATAATTATTCATGGGAATTTAAAATTTATCTCACCATCATCTAGAAACTTTTTAGGGTACCTTTTTGTAATATTTCAAACCCTTCCACATCAAAATAATGCAAGAGGGAGTTTCCCTTGGAACTTTCCTTTTCCTCTTTGTAGATTTGAGGAAAGAAATGAAATTACCTCATTTGTCTCTTCTTATTCTTCTTATCCATATTCAATAGTGATTTTCTTTATGTCCTTGAATGCCACCTATTTGGAATTTTATATTTCCACATACACATTATCATAATTTCTCATCTCTTATGCAGCTATAGTATTGTGCAAGCTATCCAATGTCATCACTTTTGGATCTTTATCTTCCAATACAGAATCTTTTGGATTGAACTGAGGTGGAAGTATTCTAAATATGCACTTAACAATATTTACCTGTTCAATAATTACTCCAAGACCACACATTTCTTCCAAAACAATATTCACTCAGTCAAATAATTCATATATAGAATCATGCACTACCACAAAACTGGGCAAGGCCAGAACCACCCCTTTATTAGCGCTAACAAAAAAGAACTGATAAAGGGGGGGAGCTTTATCAGTACTTAAAAAAGCACTGATAAAGGGTGCCTTTATTAGCACTAAAAAAAGCGCTGAAAAAAGTACCCCTTTATCAGTGCTTTTTTTAGCGCTGATAAAGGCCCCCCCTTTATCCGCGCTTTTTTTAGCACTGATAAAGGGTCGAATTCAAAAAAAAATTAAAAAAATATATTAATATATAAATATAGTTATATATTTATATTGATATGAATATAATATATAATTTTTAAATATATTTTAGATAAGTATAAATGTACATTTACACTTATTATACATAATATATAAGATATTTAGTGAAAATGGCTTATAAAAAAATTAAAACAAATATTTTTAATTAATAATTTTCTAATTATTATGGAGTAATAGTCATTTAATAACAATTTTAAGACTAAAAAATAAAAATTAAAATTAAAAAGGATCCAAAATATGTTGAAAACGCAACTCGAACTTCAAACGGCCATAACTTTTGATCCGGGTGTCCGTTTGAGCTCTTCCACATATAAAATCGAAGCCTGAGACGATCTCTACGTCTCTATGACCCAGGGGGACCCTTGTCATGCATTTTTCGAGGCCAAAAGAGGCCTAAAAGGCCTCCAAAACTGAGTTTTTATTCGGGGTACCCAGATTTTTTAACATTTTGTGGATTTTTAGCCTTGTTTAAGGGGGTATTATTGGATTTTTTTATGGGGACTGAATTTATTCCAAGGTATTACATTCATATTGATATTATGTCTTTGGAATTTCATCCTTTTTTATAATTCACTGCTATTTATAATCAAATATATAACTATATGTACATATTTTTTATATATTCACACTTAAAAATTAAATTTTTTAAATAAATAATTAAACATATTTACATATAATATATGTTATCTTTATCTAAATAATAAATAATATCCATTTTATTTAAAATAAAAATATATGAATATTTATATAACTACTATATATTAATATAACTATACATATTTTAATATAACTATATATATATATATATTAATATAACTATATGTATATATTAATATAACTATATATTTATATTAATATAACTATATATATATATATTAATATAACTATATTTATTAATATAAATATATATTACTATACAAATAAATATAACTAAATATATATATATAAATAAATAGATATATCATGAATAAGAGAACAAATCAATATAGGGTAGTGGCAAAGGCTTTAGGTGAGCAGGGGGGGAGTTCTCGAGATCAAATCCGAGTGGAGGAACGGGTGCACGCGCATGGGTGATTTAAAGGGATAGCGTTGATAAAGGGTGTAGGCAGTGAGGGCGGGCGCTAGAGGTGCGGGAAAGCGCTAATAAAGGGGGGGCTCAAGCACTGTAAAAATCCCCCCGGGTGATTTAAAGGGCTAGTGCTGATAAAGGGTGTAGGCGGTGCAGGGGGCGCTGGAGGTGTGGGAAAGCGCTGATAAAGGGGGGATCAAGCGCTGTAAAAAGCCCCCCCCCCCAAGATTGGTAGTATTTTTTTATTTTATTTTAATTTTTTTTATCAGCGCTGATAAAAGTGGTCTTTTATCAGCGCTTTTTTTTAGCACTGATAAAAGGCGTCTTTATCAGCGCTTTTTGGAGTGCTGGTAAAGGGGACCCCCCCCCCCTTATCTTCACCGGCATTAATAGCACTTTTTTACCGCTGTTAATGGCCATTTTTGGCGTTGATAAAAGCCATATTTTTAGTAGTTATCATTAGAGTGAATTATCATATCTTCAAACTTGTTACACATAACCTACAACTTTTCTTCTATGGCCTTTGAGTCTCCCTCATAAATGTTTAGAAACATTATCCACATTGAATGTTATGTCTTTAATAACATAACCTTTGTATATATTATATTAGATAGAGATCCCCCTAAGGCATTGATACATTTGGCATCAAAATTTAATTCCATAGGGTCATCTTCTGATAAGGAACCACTATCCACACTGGCAGAAATACCATGCATCGCTACAATAAAGACATTTATTCCTACAAATTGGAAATAATGTTTCATCTGATTATTCCATAAATAAAATTGTTTTCCATCAAAGATCGGAATCTTTTTATGATTAACAACCTCCATGAGAGAAACACTAAAATTAACCTTTGGATTTGATACCAATTGTTAGCCAAATTAGGTTAAATACCCTAAGAGGGGGATGAATCAGGGTATGATAGATTAGAGAAAATTCCCCTACATATATTGTATCATTATTAAACAAAAAACTCTTATCTCTCTTTCCCATAATAGTGTATGAATAGAAATGAAATCATGAATGACACAAGTTAATATTAATTAGTTCACCCTCACTGGGATACGTCCAAGGAGCATACAATGGTAATGTACTAATGTACCAAATCCACTAAAAGTGCATTGATGTTTACATGGTTTGAAGCAGACTCATTTTTCCTCCTGGTTTACAACCAATCACAAATTGAAAGCTAGCTACTCCCTCATTTTAAGTGTTATCACTACTTCTTCATAATATCCTCCTTTTATTACTTGAATCAATATGTTTCACACCTCATTTATTGTATCATTAAGTTCCACTTTCATCCACAAGATGAATACCACATTACCACATATTTATTGAGAAATCCCTTTTGTTTCATACTTTATCTTTCATGAAACCTTTGAATGTCATGTGCACAACTTTTTTACCTTGCGCGCAACATTTATGTTTCTTCATGGAAGTAAAACTTGAGCAAAAATTTTTTTGCACACAAATATTTTACATTACGTGCAACTCCCTTTCCACACACAAATTATGAAATTCATAGCACTAATTTTCTCTGAAGGTTAACATATTGAATTGAGGGGGGTATCCTATAACTTATAAACATTGATGACCCTGTGCCCAAGTCTCTTACCCACCATCCACTTTGTGTGCAAAATTTCCCTCAGCGCAGAAGACTATTTTTGACGTCAAATTTGGTGTGTAACTTTATTTCATGCAGATCACTTCATGATTATTTCACAGGTGTGTGCAACTCGATTTTTGTCACATAAGTTCATCTTTCACACACTTTCAAATCTTACTTGCAGATATTCCCTTTTCCATATTTGTATTAGATGATCCCAAATCTTGACTTTCATGCAACTTTCTGAATCATTGTCACCCTTGTGCACAACATCCTTTTCCAAAAACAAATTTATCCATTCTCAAAATTTTGGACCAAAAAAATTGGAAAACACTAGGAAACAGAACCACCTTGTATACGTATCTTTATGTACTCCCACTAGAGAATACATTCCTTTTACTTGGATATTTTTTAACATACCTTGACAAAAATATCTATGGCGCTCCACAACTGACCATGTAGAACTTCTTTTTCAACAAACACAATCAACCCAAAAACACTAAAATGTTTCCTTGATATATTTTTTCCAAAATATTACAACATGAATGAAATTAAAATAATCCTAAGCATGGATAAAAAAACTCATTTTAACTTATCAATAGAAAATTTACTATAGAAAAATTTCTTAATAAAAGTTTTTCAAAAATCAATAATTACATATAGCATGAATACTTTAATCATATTTTATTAATAATTCTAAAAACCATGGAAAAATATCAACTTGATACATACATAAATCAATGAAGATGAAAATAAATTTATAAGTAAATTTTCATAAAAAGCATTGAAAAAATGAATTCAATAATTGATAAGTATTTTTTAAAACCATTCAATTCATTTAATCATTATTTTATTCTTCCATTAAGGTTATGTCATCATTTCAACATGATAATGATAAATCATCAAAAACTAAAATACATAATTATAATCATAAAAATACATATAAGATCCAAAATGAAATTCTCAATGAAACTAATCAAACTAATGTATGTAACTGTCTATTATTTATACCCTGCAATTTTTACACTTACACCAAAACATATTCATTACTTGTAAAATTCCTTGAATTGGATCGCATGTTAGGATATATTTTTACTCTTACCTAACCAATCCTATGTAATAATCACTTGTACTTATCTCCATTATCCACCCTAACTCTCAAAAAAAATCCATTATATCACTTTTTCATGACCCACCCCTGCTAAAACCCTTCTTGAGAAAACAATGAAGGAAGGACTAACCCTCAAATCTCACCTTCAATAGACCATAAATTGGAAACTAATAATAAGGGTATAAAACATAAATATGGGAGGCATTACCCACTTACAATCTTGATAATAATAAAGAAGCCACCAATCAAACCAAAAGAGTTTCCATTCCATCAATATATTTACAAAACACAAATTTTACTTATATGTCAAATATAGAACATCAAGAAAATAAATGTAAGATGGTATATATAACTCTATTCAAGATACCTGAACAGCATCCTAATCCCCATTTGTATATCCTAAAAACACATAGATTACTATGGTGGGGTGATATATTGGGAGTAATTAGTAGGAAAATCCTTCTAAAACAAATCAATATTAGTGTAAAATAAATATGAAAGAACAAAGAAGGGTGATATAAACTAAGAAAATAATATTCATAAACCACATCCCACATCATTTACCACCATTTCCTTTATTTCCCACAACATCCTCAATTATTCCCACAACCAATATCCCAAACCAATTCCATAAAAAATAATTTATTAATATCATCAACTCTAAAATGATCTTCAATATCAAAAAAAATAGAAAAGGGCTCAAAATTCACCATTTCTCCCACCTATCACTTAAAGTTCTAATCCATCTCAAACTGATGGTAAGTTGGTTGGGACTCCCCTCACCATTTGATTAGGGATGTGAGAATGAAACAATGTCAATAATGTTCCATCATCCATTTAATATTCCATAACCAACCATGATTCACATATTCCCATACTATGGCATCCCAATCCATAGACACTAATCCATCACCATATACCACATCACCACATTTCCATAACCATATACGCATAACACAAACCAAGTCACATGTTATGTGGGTTGAACCATGGTCTTACCAACCCCAATCTCCCATAGGGTCCAACATCCCATGTTGGAATCATTCTATCCATACCATAACCACAACCACAACCAAATATCACATATACACCTCTCCAACCACACATCGATAAGGAAATGTAAACACAAAGAGAATAAACCTTGTTATTTATACCTTTTATGTATATCTCCCTCCAATATCCATGTATCCACATAATCTTCATCTCTATAGGGTGTCATGAACATATGGGGCATCAATCTCATGGATTCCTCCTACCATACATGGCCTCTATCATGTATCATTATTCATCACAACATAAACAAGTTATCCAGAATTTTGTATACTTATATCTTCAATACATTATAGCTCACATGCACATGAAAACTTCAATACATCACAACCTAGAATTGTAAGACAACTATGAGCCATCATAAATAGTAAAATTCCACCACATAGCACCCTTTTTCCACATAATTATCCTTAGAACCTCTTCAATAATTTTGTTAAAACAATATTGAAACCACACATTAAAGTGAAACATTTCATAGCATAATTTTATCATCAATAGAACTACCAATCCTCAAGAAAATGGAAACCACATAGGTGAAAAATTCATAATATAACATCATTCCCACTTCTACCGATTACAATTTTCTCGCCTCATTAGATTTAGTATGTCATCAATTCACCCATTCCAAGACATTCATCAACCCACACCCCATTTAAGTTTGTTCCTTCATATTTCAACATATTTATTTCATCCATGTTTATACATATTGATCATTAATGATTTAACAACATTCAATAGTTCTCACAATAAAACACAACATTCAACAACCATTTCCCCTTCATCATTTATTCAAGATGTATTTAATTTACTATGTTCTCTTTATTCATTCCAGATTCTACTTCTCACTTCAATTATTTACTACCATTACTATTTCATAAATAAATTTAACCATATTCATAGAAATCATAATAAGAATCAATATCACATCACTCCATTCTAAGGAAAGATATAACTATAAAAAGAACAACATCAACCATCAAACAAAAAAATGTTATCAAATTTGAGTTTTTAGAAATTCCATTTTTTCTACCATATTTAATTGATTATCTAGTAATAAAGGATATTTGGATATTTTATAGTTTCAAATACAATAAAACCAAAAAAAATCTAATTAATTGATAAGAATCACCATATAAAAAATATCATGGAAAACATAAATTACCCACAAATCAATTTCTCATACAATTTCCTCTAAATGAGTTTATCATATTCATTTAATTTCTATTATTATTTAATGGGTTTACCCATATATTCTTCCCTATCCCCATAAAAGAGGTATAACATGATAACATTTAGGAATGGATCATAGAAATAAAATCAAGCATATTAATTCCAGAAGATAGAATATGAGTTTAGATGTTTGTACCTCAATTGACACTTCACGATCTCTATGAAATCAAGGAGAAAAAGGGAACAACCACAAGATTAGAACCATGATATAGGAACCTAAAATAAACCTAAACCATATAAATTCCCCATAAAAATAAAATATGACCACTACATAACCCCTTCGTGACAGAATAATAGGGAGATAATGAAGAATAACAAGGAAGAAACTCACATTGGATCACAAGGAATTAATATCCCTGAGATGGGGGCTATGTCTAGTAAAGGGGAACTAAAAATTTTCTAAAATTGAACCTTGTATCACCTAAGGCTTGAGATAAAATGAATAAAAATAAAATAATTTTGAGAGAATTATAAATTTAAAACAAATCTAGAAAAACACTACATCATACTGTGACATACCATGGTCATACCATGACAGGGATAACTCCATTGAATCCTTTAAAATTATATTGTGATCCTCCATATCTCTAAGCATTTAAATATCAATTAAAAATTCTAAATAAATACTAATGAAGAAGTTTTTTGTAACAAAATAACTATGTTTTAATGACACCCTTGGTAAAACCATAAAAATATGAACT
Organism: Viscum album; assembly: GCA_963277665.1. Taxonomy (NCBI): domain Eukaryota; kingdom Viridiplantae; phylum Streptophyta; class Magnoliopsida; order Santalales; family Viscaceae; genus Viscum; species Viscum album. The sequence goes on along the minus strand of OY728157.1, from coordinate 458,061,312 downwards.
ACATTCTGTCGTGATGTGAATATCAAGGACATTCCATGAATGGATTGATGGATATGGGCTTCATGAGTGAGACTTTTACTTGGTGAAATAATTAGAAATGTCATATATTCACTTGGTGCCTCTTGGATTTGTTCTTATCAAACCTTATAGTGATCTCTACCTTTCAGAAGGCTTCGGTCACTCACATTGGTTGTGATCTCTCTGATCACTCTCCACTAGTTATTTTTATGGATTCAAGGGAATAATGGAGGAATAACTTTGTGTTATCTAGAATATAGACTTCAGATCCTAAATTTCATCGAGCGGTTATCTCCTCCTGGTCTCAACTGGTACAAGGTACCTAGTGGATAGGCCTTCATAACAAGCTATGGCGGCTGAAGGAGTCACTGGTTTCTTGGGGTATCAGGCACTCTCCCTCGCAGTAGTAAATAGACTCCTTAAAATAGGATGTCGATAATATCAAGAAAGGGCTTGAAGCAGGCTTTAATGATGATCTCTTTATCACCCTTCTACACAAGAGGATCCTTATAAAGTATATGGTTCTATCACAAGAGTGGTTATCTAGGGAGAAATATATAGCCCTCTGGTTTCGTGATGGCGATATAAAATTGGGATACTATCGTGATTTCACTATATAAAAAATTGTATTAGATATCAAAAAATTATATGTGAATATGGTCCCTTCATAAATGAAATCAAAGTTGTTAGAGGTACGGATGAAGCCCTTTTTAAATCTCTCTTAGTTGTCCATAACCCTTCTATGCAGGATGGTTACCCAAGTGGGCACTCCACTCTTTTTGATAACATTGAGAGAGTGGTTTTTGAGGCCCAAAATATTTTATTAGAATATATTCTAGAGGATAAGAAGATTTGGGAATCATTGGAAGGGCTTAATCCTAAGAGCTCTCCCAGGCTGGACGTCTTCCCAGGCTCCTTCTATGTGGCTTATTGGAGCATAGTGAAAGAGGATATTATTGAGGCAGTGTAGGATTTTTTTCAAGGTGGTATCCTTTATTAGGTGGCTAGTTTGAATACTCTTGTTCTTATTCTAAAATTCTAGGACCCTTAATCTCTTAAAAAATACCGGCCAAAAAGTATTTGTGTTTTTTCTGACAAAATCCTCACCAATGTGATCAATAAACGAATTGGAATTCATCTTTTTTCCTAGGTCTCTGATGAACAACATGGGTTTGTAAGAGGTAGGACCATCCAGGGTATTATAGTTCTTAATCAAGAGATAATTGAGAATATTAATAGAAAATATCAAGGATCTAATATGGACATTAAGCTGGATATGGATAAATCATATGACAAACTTGAGTGGGATTTCATTATCAAAGTTTTGAGATTCATGGGTTTTTGTGGTGGTCAACTAACCTCATGTTTAGATGTTTGAGTTCATCATGGTTTTCTATTTTATTTATTAGAATAAGGAAATTTTTCTTTAAATATTTTTGGTGTCCTTATACAAGGTGACCCTCTCTCACCATGATTTTTTATCATATCTGAAGATTCTTTGAGTAGATTTATTAGATCCAAAATTCTTAAGGTCTTCATTCTACCTTCCTGCTAGCGTTTCATCTTCCAGAACCAATATCACCTTATGTTTGTAGATTATATGGTCATTTTCATTAATTTTATCTCTATATCTATTCAAGTTATCAATATCCTTCTTCATGAATACTATATATGGAGTGGGAAACATATCAATAGAGATAATAGTGGTCTCTATATCTCGAGGCTTTTCTTGGAGAGACACACTCGTAGCATTGAATCCATCTTGGTTATCAACATTAGGATCATTCTAATGGAATATTTAGGTTCCCCCATCATGTTAGGGAGGCTTTGTATCAAGATTCTAGATAAGGTAGTGGGTAAAATCTCTTCTCATATCAATAATTGGAAAAATTAGTTCTTCCCTTTCTGAGGGAGGATCGCTCTTGTTCATAGCATGCTTACATCAATTCCTATGAATGTTCTCTCAGTTCTTAATGTCCCAAACATAGTCTTGAAGAATATTTATAGGATCCTGACCACATTAATTTATGACTCTCACTCAAAGGGATGGTTCCATTGGGCCTCTTGGTATAAAATTTCCCTTCCCACTGAAAAATGTGGTATTGGTCTTCATAGTGTCTCTAACATGATGAACTTCATTCACATGAGGCTATCCTTAGAGGCTATGGAAGGGGGGAATATATGAGAAAGGGTCATTAAGTAGAAGTATGGGAATAACCATGAAAATTGATCAACAAATTATTCTTTCTTTGGAGAACTATTAAAAGACATATTCATCTTATTCTCAATCATTTGAGATGGATCATCAAACATGGAGACATAATATTCTAGCATGAAAATTGGTCAGAAGATATCATAGGCTTTCCTGGTTTCCCAGATAATGATATTACTTTCAAATAGGCTAGTGATCATACTACCTTTAGCCAAGAAGTCTTAAACAAATAGAAGATCAGTGTGTTTCATCTTATTAAGATCTCAGATGAACCAGACAGGTGCATGTTCAAGGAAACTTCCTCATGATATTTTTATGTTAAGTCCTGTAGGACAATTCTCCTGGACCCCAATTCTCATGATCAGTGGGGACACCTCCTTTGGTGCAAGGATATTTCTCCAAAATATAATTTTATCACCTAGAGGATTCATCACCATGCCATCTCTTTGGATGAGGAGATCTTCCGAAAATGGATAAATTTTGTCTCCAAATGTTCTTATTGCCTCCTGCATAGTGTCTAATCTACCTATCGCCTATTTTTTAACAACGATTTGGAAAGAGAATTCTAGGATGCAGTGGGTGAATTAATTAGTTTGTCGCCTTCTTCTTGTCTAAGTGACTCATTCTTGTATAGGTGGTTCTATGGTGTGGTAAATAATAAAACATAGAAGAAGTAAAGGGTTATCATTTTTTCATCCAACTATTGGTGTATATGGGAGGCGATGAATAGATCTCACTTCCAAGGATTTATGTGCCCAAGTATGGTCCCGGTTCCTCAAAATAAGTGGCTAATAGCATATCCAGGTGTTCTCCTAAAAAAATGGGATGAGGCTCCTTTGATGCGGTAGGTTCTTCATCACAGGTACACCCCTCATGCAGGTAATAACATAGTGTCAATGGGACGATGGATCTACTGGAGACCCCCTAATAAAGGGATGAAACACAATTCTAATGGATCTTGTTCTATGGTTATTATGAGGGATATAGGTTTTATTCAATACCCAAGGGGCAGTGTGGTCACTTCATACAGTAAATGGTTTGGTAGAGGGTACTCCCTACAGGTGGAGGCTTGGGTGCTTCTCAAAGGGATATAATTTTGTTTTTTCTATCACATTTATCTCTCAGAGATTAAAACTGATTCTAAAATTATCTATGATGTTCTAATAGATCACAATGCCACTCCATGGATGATTTAATACCATATCTGTCGATGTAGACAACTCATTAACAATGGCACTAGGTTATTTCATACATGGAGAGAGGAAAACAAGGGGGCATACTTCCTTACATCTCGGTTCACTTATAATTGTGATATAGGTTTCTTCTCTAGCTTGGGATATTTTCCTCTAGAGTGTGTAATAATTTTCCATGGTCACTCCCTTGGACTTCATTACTTTAGGCCCCCTTGAGGCAGGCTTCTCTTCCTTGCTTTTGTTTATCTTTATTTGATTCTACTCATCTTTCTATTCTGGGTGTTTCACCTTTATATAATAAAATATTTTTTTGTTGTTAAAATATCTCTCACATAGTGACACACTAAACCTTAAAACCATGCTCCCTTATAACCAAAACCTTGCACCATGACTTGAATGAACACATCACGACCTACATTCTGAAGGTGACATTTTAACTTAAAATATGCTTATACTTCCTCAAAACTATCCATATGAATTCTAACCCATGAAACTCACAAAATAACCGGTGTAAAAAGTTAGTGTTATTACATAAATTATTCATCCACCGTCTTAGAAAACTATATAGGATCACCCTAAAGGTACAACCTTGAGAAATTAAATCTCATCACCTTCTAATCCCCAAGATGAGCTTTAGATCTTGAATCTCTATAGGATCCATCCTACAAAGATGAATAGATATGGGATACGTTTCTGGCATAAGCTTGATCATTAAATCAAGACCATACATGGGTATAAATTTAACACCCCAAGCTTCCATGGGATGTTTCCCTTTGAATAATGCAATAGCTTGCATTGTATGAAACTTCGAGATTCTAACACACCGTGACCAATCAAACTAGCCATTATAAATAGTAATACCCACTTTATGAAATTTTATAAATTTTATCTTTCAAAATGGACTTCATTTTTTAATTTGTAATATCAAAATTATCTGAGGGTGAATTTTTGGTATTTTTCTAAAAACATTCAATTTTTTGATGAATAGTGAAAAACACTACGTTGTTGGTTGAAACTGAATTTTTTTTTAAATAATTATTTATTTTATTTAAATTTATTTTAGGTAAAAACAGATATATAATACCTATATAATTTCAATTTAATTCATTTGATTCATTTTATAATAATCTAAAATATATAAAAAAAATATTGAGTTTTTTACTATCTTTTACCCACCTCCTAGAAGCATTTGAAAATTTGCATAAAACTTAATTTTTCCACTTCTGTGAGTTGAATTTCAAAAATCCTAGAGACACAATTAATATCTTTAAGTAAAATGTGGTTAAATAATAAGAAAATAATTTTTTGTGAATAGTAACTTTTGACTTTTATTTACCACGGTTAAAAGTAAATAGGGTAATTAAGGGTAAAAATGATATCATAATTACCCTAAAACATGTCCGAATTATATTCCACAAGTGAAATTCGAAAAATAAAAACCTTATGAATAAAATATTATCTCCTTTGGTCCACTTGGATTAGATTGGGAAAATTATTATTATTTTATTTAAAGAAGAGTTAAAAGAGTTAAATTCAAAGCTTAATAACTAAACCATTTTTAATACAGGGTTACACACAATATAAATTAGACTATAAATATTAATTATAAACCTAAAAATATTTAATAAATAATATTATTTTATATAAAATTTTTAGAAATTTAATAATTTAATTTATTTATGATACAATGATGATGCATTAATTACCTTATTACAAAACGATTAAAATAATTGATATTATAAATATCCAAATAAATGTAATTTAAGTCTTTTGATGAATTAAACTAATTTTCTAGGTTAATATGATATGTTAGGGTTGATTAAATATTTTTTTTTTGAAGTAATCATGTTGTATTGATTTTCAAAAAAATAAAATACTAAATAGTGTCAAAATTGACATAATTGAGTTTTAAAAAAAAATACTATATTATTAATGGATATAATATTTCAAAAAATATAAGGATCAGCCAAAGGACTTAGATAAGGTTATATATATTAATAATTAACCACTTGGGGTTCTATTATAATTTTATAGTAAGTTTATTAACCATATAATATAAAAATACAAAGAGACAAGGTAAATGAAAAACTATTTAACTGGGAGTTAAATCTAAAAGATAAGGTTTAAATGGTGACCTAAACCTGTATAAATCTATTGTTTGAGTGGTTTTAGACACATACCCATCTTATCCTCTAAATAAATCATTTTGGAGACATTATAAACCGAAAATTATTTTATTATAAAATAATATTTCAAGCTTTTCTTAAAGTGACCATCACCTCTCTTATAAAAGTGTATTTCACCTTCTTTTAATTTCACACCTCCAAATCCATTTCCCTCGGAAAAACCCTCCCCAAATATCCTTCCAAATTTTCTATATTCCTCTTAGAGGCCTTCTTTTGATCATAAATCCAACCTATGGAGCCCTTTTGATCAAATCAAAAGGAATAACTCGAAGAAGAGGTAAATATTTCATCACCTCTTTCAAGTTATTTTCTTCTTCCACTTATTATTTTTTTGTTGTTTCCATTCTAAAATAATAACTCCAGTATCTTCCATATACTGTGATCTTATTATAAATATGTTACAACCATATTTTTTATTCTATCCATTCTATAAATGACAAAGTCGCCATACGTGCGTACGTACGGCTTACCGTCTCGACGTTGTGGTGTAGTTTTTTATTCAAACACTTAATTATTTTGGATGGGTATAATAATGAATATAAATAATGTAAATAATAAATATAACTTGTTAATGATTCTTTATATATGATATAACATCCAATTACATACGATTTTACCATCAATATAATGATATTGTCGCTCGTGCGTATGTACGGATTATCGTCTCCACGAACGTGATGAGATTCATTCCCCATCGTAATCATTCAAGAATAATTTTCATTTTATGATTAAAAATAATATTTAAGAACATAATATAATTATATATATTAATCAAATACATCCTATACATAACAAACATGGCTTACCTAACTAACCATATAATGGAAAACAAATCACTTAACACCTAAAATGATGATACTACCAAAATATTATTAACAAAGAAATATTAGAGGATCATATATGATATAATATTTATGTATATAATTCTTGTATAATTTAATAATTATTATTTAACTATTATAGAGGATTTTAACATACCCTCGACCAAGGAAAAGTACAAGTTAAGGGTTAATTTCACAATCTCTTTATTATCTGAGGTTGTTTTTACGTAAGTATCTACTGGGACCTCTTTATCATCTGCATCCATGTTTTCTTAAAAATATAATTCAAAATATTTTTACTACTTTCTATACTATGGGTTAAATTCATTTATACCCTTATTTTACCATATATGTTTTTAAAGGAATCTTTCCATCATTTTCCAAACAAGGTACTTTAAGACCTTTTCGACAAAATTAATGTTAGAATGTCTTTTTTTAACTTATACGGCGGGTGTGGCTATTTTCTGCCATTATATCATCGTCAAAGATTCCCATACAAGCTTATAAGAAAGATTTCAAAATATATTTTTTCTTTTATAATTATATTACCTTTAAATTATTTCAAAATAGAAAGAGATATTTCACTAAAAACATTTTGATTTCATCTATGTCAACATCCTTTGATAGATTTTAAGATTGTTTGAATTTGATTTATTATGATACAAAACATCCATATTGTATTGAGGGTTATGTGAAATTTTTGACTGTTGATGTTTTATTTTTACACCATTCATGGTTTATGGATAAATTATTGACATTTTTTATGCTAGTTTTAATATGAATGTTTATGTTATGTTTAAACCTTTTTATATAAGGAATGAATTGGACTTAGTAAGTGATAGGGGGAGCCCGTTATAGCTTCTTGATGAATCAGTAGGTCTCATGAGACAAAATAATTTCTTGGAACAAGGCCTTGACAAAATATTATTTGTAGTCTTGGCACAAGGCCTTGACTATGTGGTTATGATGTCTGGAATTATGCATTCCATCGTTATGAAAGTGGCTATTGATATTGCATGAGATTATTCGACTAGTAGAATATCATTGTGAATAAGTAAATGGAATTATTTTATTTTATATTTTCCATATTATGCTTAAGTTTACATTTAAAAAGCTTTTGTTTTAGACTTATACATTTCCTTAAATTTTCATGCTTATTTATGAAAGTTTCCACTATATTTTTATCCTTACTAAGCATCTGAGATCACCCCTTTCTATGTTTTATTTTTTCCAGGATGTGAAGAATTATTTTATGGTTGACCTATAGGGATGGGCTAAGGATTCAAGTGTGTTAAAAAGTGTACAAAATTTTGTTGATGTTTTTATTTCATGATGTAGTGTAAAACTTATGAATGTATCTAGAACTTCCAAGTCTACTAAACAGATCAGTATTTCGGGATTTGATCTCTTGTGATCATGCCAATGTTATGTAATAATGCATCGACTCTGGGTAACTGGGTTCAGGGCATTACATTTGGTATCATAGGAAGTTTAGTACAAACCTTGAAAGCTAGATTTATAAAAACTCTAATTATATAACATTACCCTAATATAGACTTTGAGAATTAGTATAGAAGAACTTCCTAGAATTTTGGTACTGTAGAGATTGTGTGAGATTTCTAAGAAATACATCCTTGTATGGATACAAGTAGGTAGAGATGGCTCTATCACAGATATACCTAGGGGTAAAACCCAAAAACACTGCTTTGAGCTAGACTCAAATGGGAACTAGTGCACGACAATGGGCCTTATTTCACTCTTAGTTACGACACTCCTGGGGATTTTCTTAGAATAATTCTCATTTTCTTTAAAAACCATTATGAAGGTTTTAGGAGTATATACTTCCTCAAAGAAAAAATTTTATGATTATGGATTATATCCATAAAATCGTTCAATTTATGTTAAGTGTTTTAAAAATTAGGAATTATGTATTGTGATTCATAAACTAATATAGTATATGCCATTTTTTATCAATGGCTCCAAGTATAAGGAATATAAACTGTATCAACGTACGTAATCCATTAAGGGATTTTCCTCCTACTCAAGATAATTATAGTGGCGCTAGTGAAGAAACTGGTGATGGTCAGCTTATCACCATACTGGAACAACTCACTCAGTTTATGAATAATAACCTTACCAGTATGGAGAACCCTGATCCATAATGTGGAGGTTCAATATTAGACCACTTCATGTAGATACAACCACAAACATTCAATGGGATTACAAATCCATTTTAGCTGAGAAATGGATAAATTCCTTAGAGAAAATATTTCATAGTTTGGGGAGTAGTGAAAGGGAAAAGGTTTTCATGGCAGTTTATCGCCTCACTGGAGATGCAGATCAATGGTGGTCATTAATCCAAAACAAAAAGGAAGATGAAGAAGTATCAAGTTTGTAATGGAGGGAGTTTAAAGAGATTTTATTTGAAAAATACTTTCCTCGTGACCATCTAGCATATATGGAAAGGCAATTTCTAAGTCTGAGATAAAATGAGTTTGAGAATGTTTCAAAGTATGACTCTAACTTTACAAGGTTAGATAGTCAGGCTGCAGATTATATACATAACCCAATAAGTAATATTGATCTTTTCTTTAATGGGTTAAAACCATTTCTCCATCGAGCATTAGTCTTACAATACTTCTCATCGTATGAAGATATTTTCTCATGTGCTATCAAGAGAGAAAATTAATTCTTTGAGTCTTATGGCTTTAAAGAAAATAAACAGAAAAAGAGATCATTTGAACACTCTCGAAATGGAAATAAGGAGAAGAAGGGAAAAGTTGAATATCTATTCTGTGCTAAATGTGGGAAGAAACGCCCCAGTACTTACCTGAAGGGAATGAAAGTCTGTTACAATTGTGGTGAAAAAGGCCACCAAGCTTGTGATTGCAAGGGGAAGAAAGAGGTTGTCAATGTTGAATGCTACAATTTTAGAGAAAAGGGGAATTATGAAAATTAATCTACTAAGTTCCAAGGGAACTTACCTCAAAAAAGGACAAGGGATCAAGTCCAAGCTAATGTGATCACTACTGCTGAGGTTGAAGCTCTAAAAGACATAGTGACAGGTAATTTAATGGTTTCCTCAAGTTTATTCAGTGATTTATTTGATTATGGATCATTGCATTGTTTCATATCTTCCCAGTTTTCTAAGAAAATTAGATATTTTTAATTTGAATTAACAGGGGAGTTTTCAGCTCAAACAACTAAGGGAAGTATCATCGCAACAAATTTTTTTGAATCAGTTCCCATTAGGGCATATAAATGTTCTCTATCTGCTGATCTCATCATCATACCCATGATTTAATTCTATATAATCATAGGTATGGATTAGATTTTGGACCATGATGTGAAAACATTATTGTAAGAAGAAGGAGGTTACAATTCTCGATTATGATAAAGAGTACCTTATCTTTGGATCAGAAACATCAACACCTAATTCTTATCTAGATCCACCCCCAGTAGCTCAACTAAATTCAATTATTGGGGAGGAAGAGAATTAAATAACTATGAGTGAGGAAAGGAATGTTCGAATATAAGACATACCTATTGTGCAAGAATATCTTGATGTGTTTCCAGAGGATTTACCTGGACATCCTCCAGAACGAGAAATTGAGTTTTCCGTTAATTTAATTCCAGGTTCAAGGACCATATCGAAGACTCCTTATAGAATGGCCACAGTGGAATTAGTGGAACTAAAGAAACAACTAGAGTAATTGAGTAATAAGGGATTTATTCTCCCTAGTGTTTCTCCATGGGGATCCCCTATTCATTTTGCGAAGAAGAAAGATGGATCTATGAGGTTCTGCATTGACTATAGGGAGATCAATACTATAAAAATAGATAAAAAGTATCCCCTACCTCACATTGATGATTTATTCGACCAACTTCATGGAGCTCAATATTTTTCAAAGATTGACCTTCGATCTGGATATTGTCAGTTGTGTGTGAAGAACAAAGACATTCTGAAAACAGCATTTCGAACCAGGTGCAGGCATTACGAGTTTACAGTAATTCCTTTTGGATTGACTAATGCACCCTCTATCTTCATAGATCTAATTAATATAGTTTTCAAGGAATATCTTGATGACTTTTTAGTGGTATTTATTGATGATATTTTGGTATACTCAAAAATCTATGAAGATCAGGAAAATCACTTGCACATTATCCTAAGGACTCTCAGAGGAAATGAATTATATAGGAAATTCAGCAAGTGTGAATTCTGGCTTCAGGATATTTCTTTTCTTGGCCATATTGTCTCTAAGGATGGAATATTTGTTGTTCCTTCAAAGACCAAGGCAATCCAAGAATGGCCAGCACCGATGAGTATAACTGAGGTACGCAGTTTTGTTGGTTTAGCAGGTTATTATCGATGTTTTTTCCAGAATTTTTTCCGATTGGATAACCCATTAACCAATCTCACACGTAAAGAGGTTAAATTTTTTGGAAAAAATACTGTGAAGAATGTTTTGAAGAACTTCATAGAAGATTAGTTAATGATCATATCTTGACTCAACCATCTGGTAAAGATGGGTTTGTTATTTATATTGATGCTTCAAATAAAGGACATGGTAGTGTCCTTGTGTAGAATGATAGAGTTGTTGCCTATGCATCACAACATCTAAAAGTTCATGAAAAAACTATCCCACTCAAGATCTTGAGTTAGCAGTTATAATCTTTGCTCTGAAAATATGGAGACACTATTTCTATGGTGAAAAATGTGAGATTTATACCGATCACAAGAGTTTGAAGTATATTTTCTCTCAAAAAGAACTCAACATGAGGCAAAGGCAATGTCTTGAACTACTCAAGGATTATGATTACACTATACATTACCATCTGGGGAAGGAAAATAAGGTGGCATAAGCTTTAAGCAAAAAGGATCATGGAGTTTTGAACAAGATGAGAGTTGAAAGGGATCCTATTTTCATAGATCTAGTAAATATGGATATGGGAATAACCATGGAATGTGAAACATCAATACTTTTTCAAATGGTTGCCAAACCATCTTTACTAGAAAGGATAAAGAGTTCTCAGACTAATGATAAGGAGTTTTAAAAGATGATTCAAGCTGTGAATGATGGGAGATTGCTGATTTTGTGTCAAGATGTATCGTTTGCCAACAAGTGAAAGCTGGAAGGTACAACCTGTAGGATTCATGCACCCTCTTCCCATACCTGAGTGGAAATAGGATAATAATAATATGGACTTTGTCATGGGGCTACTGAAGACTCCTAGAAGGATTGATGTAATATGGGTCATTGCTGATCATCTTACCAAGTTAGCACATTTTCTTGCTATAATAGAAGATTTACCACTTGAATGTTTTGAAAGACTATATATTAATGAAGTTTTAATACTTTATGGAGTAACCCTATCGATTGTTTCTGATCATGATCCCCATTTTACATCAAGATTCTAGAAAAGTCTTCAGAAGGCCCCGGATACAGAACTTTTTCTGAGCACTACCTACCACCTTCAAACTGATGGACAATCAGAACGGACTATTCAAAACATAAAAGACATGTTGAGATCTTTCTCACTTGACTTTCAAGGTATGTGGGATCAATATTATCCCTGGTATAATTTTCTTATAATTATATCTTCCATTTAAGTATTCAGATGTCACCATATGAAGCGTTATATGGAAAGAGATTTCGTACACAACCATGTTGGGATGATGTTGGTGAAAGAAAACTCTTAGGCCCAAAACTTTTTGAGGAAACAATATAAAAGTTGAAGGTTATCCAAACCCACATCAAAGGATTAGAAAGTAGGTAAAAGAGTTATGTCGATAACCGAAGGAAGGATTTGGAATTTCAAGTAGGAGACCATGTTTTCTTGTAGGTATCTCCATGGAAGGGTGTTATACGTTTCGGTAAGAAGGGTAAATTGAGTCCCAGTTACATTGGAAATTTCGAAATTCTAGAATGAATTGGAGTTGTATCTTATAGTTTGGCAATGCCTCCACATCTCTCCAAAGTTCACGATGTGTTCCGCGTATCACTATTGAGAAAATACATTCCTGGCCCAACTCATGTACTCACCTATGACAAAATTGAACTGGAACATGATCTATCTTATTGTGAAGAGCCTGTCAAAATTCTTGATACCAGAGAACAAGTGCTAAGAAACTGGAATACTCGTCTGGTAAAAGTTCTATGGAGAAATCATAAGATGAAAGAGGAAACTTGGGAACCCGAGGAACTTATGATGAAGAACCACCCGAATCTTTTTATATAGTAATATTCAAGAAATTTTTAGATTGAAATAATTTTAAGGAGAGGATAATGTAATACCTCAAGCTTCCACAGTACGTTTCCCTTTGAATAATGCAATAGCTTGCATTGTATGCAACCTCGAGATTCTAACACACCGCGACCAATCAATCTAGCCGTTATGAATAGTAATACCCACTTTTTGAAATTTTGTAAATTTTATCTTTCAAAATGGACACCATTTTTAGATTCGTAATATCAAAATTAGATTAGGGTAAATTTTTGGTATTTTTCTAAAAACTTTCAATTTTCAATGAATAATGAAAAACACGACAATATTGGTTAAAACTGACTTTTTATTTAAATAATTATTTATTTTATTTACATTTATTTTAGGTCAAAATAGATACATAATACCTATATAATTTCAATTTAATTCATTGGATTCATTTTATAATAAGCTTATATATATAGAAATTTTATTGAACTTTTTACCGTCTTTTACCCACCTCCTAGGAGCATTTGCAAATTTGTATAAAACTTAATTTTACCGATTATGTGAGTTGAATTTCAAAAATACAAGAGACAAAGCTAATATAATTTAGTAAAATTAGGTTCAATAAGATGAAAATAATTTTTGGTGAATAGTAAGCTTTGACTTTTATTTACCACGATTAAAAGTAAATAGGGTAATAAAGGGTAAAAATGATATCATAATTACCCTAACACATGTCCTAATTCTATTGGATAAGTGTAATTCAACTAAAAATAACCTTAGGAATAAAATATTATCATATTGTTTCCACTTGGATTAGATTAGTACATTTATTATTATTTTATTTAAAGAATAGTTAAAAGAGTTAAATTCAATGTTTAATAACAAAACCATTTTTAATATAGGGTTACACACAATATAAATTTGACTATAAATATTTTTTATAAATATAAAGGTATTTCCTATATAATGGTATTTTATTTATAATTTTTAGACATTAAATATTTTAATTTATTTATGACACAGTGATGATGCAGTAATTACCTTATTAAAGAATGATTAAAATAATTGATATTATAAATATCCAAATAAATGTAATTTGAGACTTTTGATAAATTCCAATAATTTTATAGGTTAATATTACATTTAAGGGTTGATTAAATAATTTTTTTTCGAAGTAATCATTGTGTTATGATTTTCAAAAAAATCAAATACTAAATAGTGTCTAAATTGACATATTTTAGTTTTTAAAACAAATACTATATTATTAATGGATATAATATTCCTAAAAATATAAGGCTCGGCCAAAGGACTTATATAAGGTTATATATATTAATAATGAACCAATTTAGGTTCTCTTGTAAGTTTATAGTATGTTTATTAACAATATAATATAAAAATACAAAGAGACATGGTAAATGACAAACTATTTAACTAAGAGTTAAATCTATAAGATAAGGTTAATATAGTGACCTAAACCTATCTAAAACTTATTGGTTGAGTGGTTTTCGATCCATACTAACCTTAGTCTCTAAATAAATTATTTTGGATCCATTAGAAACCGAAAATTATTTTATAATAAAATAATATTTCAAACTTTTCCTAAAGTGACCATCATCTCTCTTATAAAAGGGTATTTCCCATTATATTAATTTCACACCTCCAAATCCATTTGGCTCGGCCAACCAATACCCAAATATCCTCCCAAAATTTCCTCTCTTTATCCTATAGGCCTTCCTTTGGTCATAAATCTAACCTAAGGATCCATTTTGATCAAATCAAAAGGAAGAACCTAAAGAAAAGTTAAATATTTTGTCACCTCTTTCAAGTTCTTTTCTTCTATCACTTCCTCTTTCTTTGTTGTTTACATTATAAAATAATAAATCCGGTGTATTCTATATACTATGATGTTATTATAAATAGGGTACAACCATATTTGTTATTCTATCCATCCTATAAATGACAAAGTCACCATACGTGTGTACGTTCGGCTTATCGTCTCCACGTCGTGGTGTAGTTTGTTATTCAAACACTTCATTATTTTGGATGGGTATAATAATGAATATAACTAATGTAAATAATAAATATAACATGTTAATTATTCTGTATATATGATATACCATACAATTAAATACGATTTCACCATCAATATAATGATATTGTCACTCGTGTGTAGGTATGGATTACCGTCTCCACGAACACGATGAGATTCATTCCCCATCGTAATAATTCAAGAATAATTTTCATTTTATGATTAAAAATAATTTTTATAAACATAATATAATTCTATATATAAATAAAATACATCCTATCCATAACAATCATGGCTTACGTAATCAACCATATAATGGAAAAAAATTAGTTAACACCTGAAATGATGATACTACTGAAATATTATTGATAATGCAATTTTATAGGATCATATATGATATCATATTTATGTATATAGTTCTTTTATAATTTAATAAAAATGATTTGACTATTATATAAGAGTTTAACATACCTTCGACCAAGGAAAAGTACAATGTAAGGGTTAATTTCACAATCTCTTTATTATCCGAGGTTGTTTTTACGTAAGTATCTACTGGGACCTCTTTATCATCCACATCCGTGTTTTCTTTAAAATGTAATTCAAAAAAATTACTATTTAATATATTATGTGTTAAATTCATTTATACCTTTATTTTACTATATATTTTTTGAAAGGAATATTTTCATTGTTTTCCAAACAAGTTACTTTAAGACCTTTTCGACAAAATTTAGGTAAGAATGTCTTTTTTAACTTATACGATGGGTGTGGCTATTTTCTACTATTATATCATCATCAAAGCTTCACATATAATATTATAAGAATATTAAGAACTAAATGTTTTCTTTTATAATTATATTACTTTTAAATTATTTCAAAATAGAAAGAGATATTTCTCTAAAAAAGTTTTGATTTCATCTATGTCAACATCCTTTGATGGATTTTAAGCTTGTTTGAAGTTGATTTATTATGATACAAAACTTCCATATTATATTGAAGTTTATGTGATTTTTTTGACTGTGGATGTATTATTTTTACACCAATAATGGTTTATGGATAAAGTATTGACATTTCGTATGCTCGTTTTAATACGAATTATTATGCTATGTTTAACCCTTTTCATATGAGGAATGCATTGGACTTAGTAAGTGACAGGTGGAGCCCATTATAGATCATCGATGCATCAGTAGGTCTCATGAGACAAACTAGTGTCTTAGAACAAGGCCTTGACAAAATGTTTTTTTTAGTCTTGGAAAAAGGCCTTGACTATGTGGTTATGACGTTTGGAATTATGCATTCCATCATTATGAAAGTGGTTATTGATATTGCATGTGATTATTAGACTAGTATAATATCCATGTGAATAAGTAAATGGAATTATTTGATTTTATCTTGGCCATATTATACTGAAGTTTTTGTTTAAAAGGATTTTGTTTTTGTCTGATACATTGCCTTAAATTTTTATGATTATTTATGAAAGTTTCCACTATATTGTTATCCTTACTGAGCATCTAAGATCACCCCTCTCTATGTTTTATTTTTCCCAGGATGTGAAGAAGTATTTTATGGTTGACCTGCAGGGATAGTCTAAGGATTTAAATGTGTTCAAAATGGGACAAAATTTTGTTGATGTTTTTATTTCATGTTGTAATGTAAAACTTATGAATGTATCTAGTACTTCCAAGTCTACTAAACTGATCGGTCTTTTAGGATTTGATCCCTTGTGATCATTCCAATGTTATGTAATAATGCACTGACTCTGGGTAACTGGGGTCAGGGGTTTACAATAAATCCTAATAAATTATCAAGAAAAAATCCTAAAATTGATCAACGGTGTAGGAAAGACCATTTGACGTGTCTCCTTGTCTCCCAAAAATACACTAGCCAATTAGGTCATAATTAACCACAAATTTTGATGGATAGGTGGCTTTCCTATAAATCCCACTCATCAACATAGGTATGAAAATCAACCTCTATATATATAAATAATACCCATAGATGAAAGTTATTTGTGTGTGCTTGATAATGAGTCAATGATAATATCTAAAGGATCACATAAAAATTTCACATCTATAACATGAAGAACTACCAAATAAACTTATATCCACTTATAAATATAGATCACATTGGATATCTTTAAATATCCTTTGATATAACCCCTAATGGTGTATCAACAATCAAAACCCCATAGAGATACTCTACAGCAAGCCCGAAATCACCTATCAGTTTAGAAAATATAAATATCAATGAAACATCTGTATTGAATAAAATAGATGATGGGTTAGATGCCACCAGAATCATACGTCAAATTTTAGACAACTCTCCACCTTATGTGGTGGGATATTTCTCAATGGAGTGAAGCTAACCAAAACCCCAAACCTAGTCTCCTACCATTTGACTACCCTAATGGAAATCACTCTACTAGAGCTCCTTCCCCTAACTCTAGTTTCTATGTATCATGACCTTCCCTGACCAAGAACCTATCCTAGGTTGGATGTGAATATTACAGTGAAACTCGAATCCCAAGTCCAATAGGCCATGGTTCGGTGACTAGCACCAAGTGTATAAAACATAAAAATAGGATTCATTACCCTCATAAATCCCAATAATACAGAAAATAACCAAAAAAACACCATAAAATAGATAAAAATACAACCATTATCCCATAATATATATTAATTTCTTATAAATAAAAGTATCCAAATGAAAACATGAAAAGATACTTATGGTAGAAACTCCTCAGCATCTCAGAACACCGAACAAGTAATTTCCATCCCTATATCCAATCCACCCTAGAAAACATGGAAATAGTTTATATATATATACTCAATATTATTATACAAATTACCTCTCATGAAAATATATAATAATCATACTAATTATTCAGTGAATAAAAAATGTAAACAACCAACACCTCTACTAGCCCTAACCTCACCAAGGATCGCTCACCCAATCACATATACAATATAATAAAATAGTATCAAGGAATAATATAATAAAAGATACTTGAATATGAATTCCTCAATTTTTATCCTCTCTCATTGCCCAATGTAAAATTCCATGTGTTCCAATCCCTTCGATGTCTATATATATATATCGAATTTTGTTTAGTTCATAACTATGCCTACCCAACCTCTATGAGGTCTAATATATTATGTTGGCATCTGTTAACAACCACATATCCATATTTATATTCATCATAGTACGTAATCATAAACATGATGTACATCAACCTATTTACCTCCTCCTTCCATGCATGACCCCCACCATATTCATGTACCATCATCACATCTCAAATAGTAGGGTATCATGGACATTATGGACATCAACCTCATGACCACCTCCTTCCATGTATAACCCCCCATCATGTACCAAAACCACCATGTAATACACCTAAATGGAGAGTAGGGAAGAGGGGGTAGTCATTAATATATCCTTTCTAACTTTGATGTTGGTGAAAACACCTAGAAACCAAAACCATTGGGTTTCAATAGGATTATTTGACACTGGTGGGTTGCATATAAAATCACAAGAAAATACAAGGTATGGTATATCCAAATACAAGAACTACCTATAGGTTCACATCAAGAAACCCTATAAAATCTTATAATAACTATTACATAATCTATTCCATAGTCTACATTCACTTTAATTTCTATAATTAAACCATCCCACACTTCCCACACAACACAGCCACAATAAAACTTTCAATTTTCTATTTATTTATTCATTTATCCAATTCTAGATTTACCATTAACTAGAAATGTTATGTTCATTACACCATTTAATCCCATACTAAATCCCCTTACACATTATCCAAATTTATCCTGGCCATATGATAGTAATTTTGAGCACTAAAATTTTCATTTTTAACCCATACCTATCATTTCCAATCTATTCCATTTTCTATATTTCCATTAAAAATATATTTCTATAAAAATAGGGAAACTAAAAGATCATGCCCACGTCACACAAATATACATTGCATAAAACCCCATATATCACATGTCCATGGGCACTACAACTTCCTGACCACTATCTAATAACCACTATAAGAACATTCCACAATGCATCCCATGTTAACCAGTCACATCCCCACTTCCCAACACGTTCCCATGCCTAGAACCAACCACATGATCACCCCATTACAACCACTAAAACTATCCAAAACTAGACCTATAATATTTATATAACTATTATCAGGAAAAAAATAGCCATCACACCCAATTCCATCAACAATATGTATTCATGGTTTTTTGTTAACATACCGTCAAAATAGTTTAACATCTCGTATACAAGAACAAATAAAGAAATTAAATATTTCAAATGAAAAAAAAAATTCTTATAAACTTTATGTATTTAACCTTTTAAGAAAGATGATTTCAACAATTTGACCACAAAAAAATTCATAAATCATAGTATCAATCAATAAGCTATCAATACAGCACCAAGATGTTCAAAAAAGAATTAATGGCGTCGATAACATGGAAACATGTAAACACATGTGATTTTCCCCAATTCACCTCAATTTATTTTATTATAATTCATTATATTAGTTAAGTTAATTATTATCATTTATAAAAACAAATAATAGGCATGTAACACCCAAAATTAACACAAATAAGAAGATATAGTTATTGTATCCCTTAGCTCAATAGAATCTTTGACAAACCTATGTGCATGATCAAAGTGAGGTGGAGAATATCTAGAGTATTGAATTATGTGAAGGGATCCTCATAAACCTAGAATAAAACCACAACCATTAACCACTCACCACAACATGAACCAAACAAACTACTCCCACAACCATAGCCTTCTCGAGACAAAAACAGAAAAGAAACCAAGAGAAAATAGGAAAGAACTCACCTCAAGTAAAATAATTATAGATCTTATAAATAAAAGGATGAAAATGTGATAAATGGGGATTAAGACACTCTAAAAATAGACTGTAACATCCCAGTTCTGGAATCCACCCAGAGGCGCCCTGTACCCGTTTGGTCACATAGCCTCAAGCGCATTTTCCCAAATGCCAGAGGCTGTCGACTAGCAGCGAGGGCCTTGGGTGTGATAGTAGGGAAACTATGACCTCATTGGCGGAGTACACAGCGGAAGAAGAATAAACATACAATAGCAGAAGCAGTAATAACCAACAATATAACAGTGAAATACTAATCAACAAACTGGAGCACATATGTATATATATGAAATGATGCATGATACATAACTAGGAAAGCATCCAAACAAGTCGCAATGCTGGAAAACACTACAATACCAAAACAAGTACAAAAAAATAAAAGTAAACAGCTCCTCAGCATCAAGAGCCAAAACTCAGTCCCATGCTCTGCTACTCCAAGCAATCAAGTTCCAAAAGTTGAAGGGCACTTGCCCTTGTCTATACCTCCAACAACATAGTCTGCTTGGGCCCAAAAGCATGGCCCAAACAGAGTGTGAGATAAAATCCCAGTAAGGATTCACCCGAAGATCTGTGCCTAATAGTCAGTGAGTATATGGCAGGTAAAAGTACAATAAGCATTAAGCAGTAAAACAGGATGATACATAGCAGCAATCAATACACAACCAATCAACAACAGTGAAACAAATAGCTAACAAGTCAGAAACTCTCTGGGAAGTACTCGCAGCCATCCCCTCTGGTCCTATCCAAGAAGTACCACAACCCTTTGGGCAGTGCGCTCAGCCTAACCCCTCTGGCTTGGTCATACGAATTCATGAGACTCTCTGGGGAAGCTCACTCGGTCAATTCCTCTTATAGTCTAGGGTAGTCAGGGACTCTCTTGAGGAAGATAATGTGGTCTAACCCTCTTATCCCCAAGGTATAGAGACTCTCTGAGGAAGATATCTCAGTCAATTCCTCCTATAGCCTCAGGTATACCACAGATTCTCTGAGGAAGCTCACTCGGTCAATTCCTCTTCTAGCCTGGGAAGGTTATTAAAGAGATTCAAAGAAGGTAAGACTCTCTGAGGAAGCTCACTCGGTCTACCCTCTAGTAGTATATAAAATCCAAGACTCTCAGGGAGCTCACTCGGTCTATCCCCTCTATAGTCTGTAATATCTAAGACTCTCTGGGAAGCTCACTCGGTCTATCCCTTATAGTCTACAGCACCAGGTTCTCTCGGCCCCATTCCAGTCTATATAATAATTCTATAAGGCCAAAGTACACCTATAGAGATACTTGGCTAACCAAAGTACACCTATAAAGCTACTTAGCTAAAGAGTCTACAAGGCAACAAGCATGTCATGAATTTCACTTCAACCAATAATTGCAAGGCATGAAAATAGGTGTAGCATCCAAAGGAAAATGAGACCCAAAGGTCATAAACAGAACAAAGCAAGAGAAAATACATCCAAGAACAATAAATTATCCTCTAAAATGATCAAATAACCTCTACGCAGGCATACAGGCAAGGCAGGAAAACAACAAGGGCAAAAAAAGTAAACACACAATACCCCATTCATGGGTATCGGTGGAAGTTCGCACATAAAACTCAGAGACTTTGAACGTTAAGGCACAAACCACCTCCCTCAATCCTAGGAGATCGATATACTTGAACCGCAACAACTGATTCTCCCTAGAATGTCGTAGATCTGAGAAAACACACAAAACGTTCAACCTTATATAATTTGAGAAGGAGGAAGAATTGGAAAACAAGGATCAAGTAGAAGGAAGAACTCACCGCTGCACTTCCAACACAATCGACCATGCTCGAATCAGAGAACGAATGGAGAGGCAGGATCTTGGGGAAGATCCGGCCGTACGGGTCACTCTCGGATGAACCAGACCTAGAAGAATATGATTTGGCGATTAGGCGTGACCCCGGTCCATTTAGTGAAAAAAAAGTACATGGTGTGTATTTTTAAAGTACACGGCGTGTAGTGGGTTTTTCCTTACTTTTCCAAAATCAGCCTCCACATCACCCCTACACATCGTGTGTGTGGCCCAGACATGGCCATCACACGGCTTCGAGCGATAAAAGAGTACACGGAGTGTACTCTGAAAGTACACAATGTGTACTTAAAATTTTTTGAGAATCTCCAAAAAATTATCAAAAACTCCAGAAAAGGAAATACATACTTGAAACGAAGATCCGGGTTCTTACAAACTTCCCCCCTTAAAGAAATTAATCCCTGAATTTCCCTAGATGGGCGTAGAAGAAGAAACCTTGAACAGCTCCGGCCACTGTGATCGAACCTCGGCCTCCCTCTCCCAAGTCTCATCCTGTACTCGCCCATGCTGCCATAGCACTCATACCGGAGGAATAGACCAGCCTCAGAGAACCTTTGTACTGCGATCAATAATCTGGATAGGATGCTCTTCAAATGAGCATCCACTTCGAGCTCAACATCCTCGGGCTGAAAGACATGAGACGAGTCTGAAAAGTAACATCGTAGCTAAGAGACATGGAAGACGTCGTGCATAGCCCGGTACCTCTGAGGTAGCTGCAACCGATAGGCAACCGGACCAACTCTCTCAAAAACCTCAAATGGACCGACGTACCGTGGTTAAAGCTTATCCTGTCTCTGAATCCTCTTGTGTCCCAACCTTGGTGCGGCACGCAGGAAAACCTGATACCTGACCTTGAACTCCAAGGGTCGTCTCCTCTGATTAGCATAAGACTTCTATCGATATTGTGCTGTATCCATCCTCTTCTGAATCAACTCTATCTGCTCTAAGGTCTCCTGAACAAGACGAGGTCCTAGAAAAGCTGCTTCTCTTGCCTCCATCCAGCATAAGGGTGACCAGCATGGCCTACCGTACAAAGCCTCGTATGGTGCCATCTGAATGGTCTCCTGAAAACTGTTATTGTAGGCGAACTCCACAAGAGGTATATGCTTCTCCCAAGAACCACCGAAGTCTATAATGCAACCTCAGAGCATATCCTCAAGCACCTGGATTGTGTGCTTGGACTGGACATCAGTCTGATGATGGTATGTTGTACTCAAAAGTACCTGTGTACCCAAAGCCTTCTGAAGTCCCTGCCAGAACCAAGAGGTAAAGCATGTATCCATGTCTGAAACAATGGAGTGTGGAACTCCATGTAGAAATACAATCTCTCGGATGTACAGTTGTCCCAGATCATCAACACTGAAGGTCTCCTTGATTGGCAAGAAGTGTGCAACCTTCGTAAGCCTGTCGACGATGACCCAAACATCATCACTTCCCCGAGGTGACCTCGGTAACCCTATCACGAAGTCCATCGCGACATCATTCCACTTCCTCTCTGGAATGGGTAACTGCTATAAAAGCCCTGGTGGTCGCTGGTGCTCTTCTTTCACCTGCTGACAAGTAGAACATTTCATGACAAAACCAGCAACATCCTTATTCATACCTGGCCACCAGTACTGGCGGTGTAGATCACGATACATCTTGGTGACGCCAGGATGAACTGCCCAAACTGAGGAATGAAGATCCCGCATCATCTCCTCGCATATGTATGCTGGCACCCATATGCGTCCCTAGAAACACAAGATCTCATCCTCGCCCACTGTCCATCCAGGAAGAGGGTCCCCTCCTGACACATTCTCCCATAGGACCAAGGCCTCGGAGTCTGATAGCTGCCTCATTCGTACCCAATCAAGAAGTGTAGAGGTAACAGCCACAGATGAAAGAGAGGTTTGTCCCTTCCTATCATGCACCTCCATATGCATCTCAGAGAACAAATCCATAAGCTACCACTCACTACTCACCTCCTGAACTGCCTGAATATGAGTTTGTCTGCTCAATGCATCTCCCACTACATTGCCCTTTCCCGGCGTATAGGAGAGCACAAAGTCAAAGGACTAAATATACTCGACCCACCTGTGCTGTCTCAGATTCAGATCACACTGAGTGAAGATATACTTGAGACTCTTGTGGTCGGTAAAAACCACAAAGTGCTCTCCCAGAAGATAGTGTCTCCAATAGAGTAAGGCATGAACAACATCTACCAACTCCAGATCGTGCGTAGGGTAATTCCTCTCGTGTGGCCTCAACTCCCGAGACCTATACACAATGACTCCATCTCCCTGCATGAGAACAAATCCCAGTCCGATACTTGAAGCATCACAGTAAAAAATGTATCCCTTTCCCGGCTCTAGCAAGACTAGTATCGGTGCTGAAGTCAACCTCCCTTTCAGATCATGAAAGGCTGACTCACAAGTATCTGACCATAAAAACTTCTCCCCCTTCTTGTTCAGACCTTTCAATGGTTCTTCTAGGTGAGAGAAGTCCTGAATGAATCGTATGTAGTATCCGGACAGCCCTAAGAAACTCTTCACCTCAAAGATTTTCTTTGGATGCTACCAGGAAACAACAGCTCTCACTTTATCTGGGTCCACTGACACTCCTGTCTCCGAGATAACATGACCCAGGAAGTGAATCTGATCCATCCAAAAGTGGCACTTCGAGAGTTTAGCATAAAGTTGATGCTCTCTCAGTGTACTCAGAACGATCTCAAGAAGTGTGGCAAGGTCGTGTCGAGTGTGAGAGTACACCAAGATATCGTCCACGAAGACCACAAAAAAGGAGTCCAAGTACGGATGGAACACTCGGTTCATCAGTTCCATGAAAACTGCAGGCATGTTCATGAGAATGAACGGAATGATTGTATACTCGAAAAGACCATAACTACTCCTGAAAGATGTCATAGGTATATCTGATGGTCTAACACGTAACTGATGATAACCAGACCTCAAGTAGATCTTCGAGAACACCAGGGCTCCTCGAAGTTGATCAAAGAGATCATCGATCCTCGGCAAGGGATATCAGTTCTTGACCGTCAACTGGTTCAGCTTCTGATAATCCACACAAAGTCGAAGGGCACCGTCTACCTTCTTCACAAACAGGACAGGAGAACCCCATGGAGAAGTACTGGGTCGGATGAAACATTTTTCCTGCAACTCCTCCAACTGCTTCTTGAGCTCCTGCAACTCAGGTGTAGCCATCCTATAAGGAGGAATGGACACAGGTTACGCTCCTGGTATGAGCTCAATCGGTAAGTATGCCTCATGCTCTGGATGTAAACCTGAAAAGTCATCTAGAAAGACATCCCTGAAATGATCCACCGCTGGAGGAAAGTATAACTATGAAGTCCTCTGGTCATCCAGATAAAGACTGGAAATCTGGGTTATATCTTCCCCTAGCCCATGATGCACTGGTCCATCTCTACCCGCATGGACATCCCACTCGCCTATATGAAGGAATGATCAGCCCTCTGGTGATACAAAACTCACCCTGCGGTGATAGCAATCGACGACTTCCTGAAAAAGAACTAACCATCCCATCCTGAGAATGACGTCATAGCTCGTCATCTCTAGGACATAGAGGTCCCATAAGAAATGACACCCTGCAACCTCAGGAGGGAACTCTCTACACTGATGTATGCTAGATGTCCTCGTTCCCAAAGGTGTGTCAAGAGTCAACAAGTCAGCAGATGAAAAGATACAGATCCCAAGGCTCTCCACAACCGCGATAGAGATAAATCTATGGGAAGCACCAGTATCGAAAAGATGTGAAGATAAAACTGAGGCTACTAGGATCGTACCTAGAACTATAGAAGGGTCGAGATCCTTCTCTTGAAAGGTCTGCTCCATGGTGAAATACTGGCCTGCACCACGGCCTTGCGTCCCTGGCTGACCACTCTGAGCTGATCCACTTTGTTGTCACTTATGACCTGGTGACTGACCACCATGGCCGCGACCTCCACCTCGGCCTGAATGGCCGGAAGAACTCCAGTTTTCTGACTAGTGGGAAACTGGTGAAGCATCTCCAGAATGCGGGGTCATAGAGGAACCCCTACCACCAGCTAAAGGTGAGAAGATGTGACAGAAATGCTGAAGATGGCCCATCTTGCCGCAATACCGGCACTCCATCGGATCCCTTTGGCACTGAGGCCTAGTATGCCCACTCCTACCGCACTGGTAGCATACAACCCGGCTTCCAGAAGACGCATCCCACAAACCTCGATCTCCTCGAGAAGACTCTATGCGACGCTTCCTACTTTCTGTAGGAGGAACACCAGCTCTGGATGACAAACTTCTCTAGATCACTTCTCTAGAATCCCTCAGATTGCACTCAGTGATCAGTTCCTAGTTGACGATGGAGGATATCTAAGTCAACTAGAATATATTCACCTGGGAACAGATCTCCTACCTGAGACAGTCCTCAAACTTCCAAGCAAGGAAAAACTCATCACCTGCTAGGATCGGTGTGAACATTGCAGCTCAGTGAAACGAGATGAATACTCCATGACAGAGAGAGTACCCTGCTGCAGACTCATAAACTCCTAGGCTTGATCGGCCCTCAGGGTCTTCGGATAGAAGTAGTCAGAAAAGGTGCGTCGAAACTCATCCCAAGACATATCCTTCTAACGCCCTGATTGTTAGATCACCTCCCACCACATCTTGGCGGTGTCCCGGAGCATATAAGTAGCCAGCTTTACCCTTTTCTTCGTAGGGATCTCTAGGTGCTCAAAGATGGTCAGTGTGGCCTCTATCCATGACTCTGCAGCCTGGGGTCCTTCATCCCCTAAAAAATTAAAAGGATGATGCTGCTGAAAAACCCGCATCAACTCAGCCATTGACGGGGCAGGAGGTGGTGCTCCCTGGAAGGTCTGCATCATCCTCAGGAAGTCCTCCCTGAACTGCGCCTCGGTGCCTACAACGGGTATGACAGCCGATGCCAAGGCTGGCTCAACTGGAGGATCAGCAGGAAGTCCCTGATCAGCCATATCTGGCGTCTGATCACTGCCTGACGACAGACATAAAACCGGAGGACGTTTCAGAGGCATAGCTCTGAAAGATCAAAAGTATACCTTAGATTAGAAAAACAAGGATAGAGAACATAAGATTAAAAAACAGGAACAGGGGAAGAAAAACACACAAGTTTACAAAACACGACTACACGGCGTGTCTTCGGAAGCCACTGACCTGGGCGTGTACCCTTCCCTACAGGTCGTGTAACACCTCAAACTACATGGCGTGTTGACCCAACACACGGAGTGTACTTGAAGACTAT
This sequence comes from Viscum album, assembly GCA_963277665.1. Classification (NCBI taxonomy): domain Eukaryota; kingdom Viridiplantae; phylum Streptophyta; class Magnoliopsida; order Santalales; family Viscaceae; genus Viscum; species Viscum album. The sequence continues at coordinate 458,034,632 of OY728157.1, read as the reverse complement.
TCCCCTGCTCGAGTCTCTTTACATGGCTAACTCACACGGTTCAAACTAACCTCAGACTACACGGCGTGTTCCCTAGGGACATGGTGTGTACTAGAAACTCAATCGGTGGCCCGTGTTGTTAGTTACACGTCCATCTACATGAATGGCCCTTACACTGTGTGTTCCAAACAAACACGGCATGTATAAGAGAAGGTGACACCATCCTGTGTTGTTCGTGACACGGTCGGGTACCTGGGCAAGACTACACGATGTGTTACAAAAGCAACACGGCGTGTCTTAGAGAAGGTCACGCTGACCTGTGTTGTTTGTGACACGGTTGGGTGCCTGTAAAGAACTACACGGAGTGTTCCTTTACAACACGGCGTGTTCTACTCAATATTCCCCCGACCTGTGTTGTTAGTGACACGGCCAGGTACAAGGATCTACACTACACGGCGTGTACATACCGTACACGGTGTGCTCCTGACGTTATTTTCACAACACTGTGTTCCTACACACATAGTCAGTAACACTTCTTAAAAACTACACGGCGTGTAACCAGAAAGTACACGCCGTGTATTCTAGGTTTTTTTGGGCAGTAGCTCAGAAACTGAACCAAATCCCAGAAACATGGAAAACAAGGCAAAGAGGTTCCAAATTATGATCTGTGAGGGCCCATACTCCCCGTGAATCAAATCTTGGCATCCCCTACAGTCATGTATAAGAGAAAAAAGGATTATGATCCACCAATTTCTGATTCAAGAGGGCCCATAACACCTCAAGAATCAAAATTTGGCATTCATTTAAACAAAGTACAATACAAAAAATTCTCTAACAAGCAGCAGAGATTCTATCAAGCATCTATCACAACAGCATGCATAATCTACACAACGTCTATCACAACAACACACAATCACTAATGCACCCTAAATGGCATGGAAATAATGCATGGAATTTGATTTCTACAAGTTTCTATATGATTCATGAGATGGAATACCCTCATCTCATCAGGTTGCGACAGAAATAGAACCGTAATATCAAAACAATAATAGTACAAAGCATGTGAATCACTCTAGGTGAAATCTTATCAACCGTAAAATCTCAAAACCAAAAAACTACAATAAAACGAGGTAGTATGGATTTTCCCTGTACAGAGGTTAGCTACTCCCAGGAACAGCTTATTACCAAGTACTAAATTCATCTTATCCCTGGATAAAGTCTCCAAATAGTAATGCAAGATAAAATAATTCCTCTGATACCACTTTGTAACGTCCCGGTTCCAGAAGCCACCTAGAGGTGCCCCGTACCCAGTTGGTCACATAGCCTCAAGCGCATTTCCCCAAACGCCAAAGGCTGCTGACTAGCAGTGAGGGCCTTGGGTGTGATAGTGGGGAAACTATGCCATCATTGGCAGAGTACACAGCGGAAGAAGAATAGACATACAATAGAAGAAGTAGTAATAACCAAAAATATAACAGCGGAAGACTAATCAACAAACTGGAGCACATATGTATATATATGAAATGATGCATGATACATAACTAGGAAAGCATACAAACAAGTCACAATGATGGAAAACACAATAGTACCAAAACAAGTACAAAAAATAAAAGTAAACAACTCCTCAGCATCACGAGCCAAAACTCAGTCTCATGCTCTCCTGCTCCAAGCAATCAAGTTCCAGAAGTCGAAGGGTGCTTGCCCTTGTCTATACCTGCAACAACATAGTCTACATGGGCCCAAACAGGGTTTGAGATAAAGTCCCAGTAGGCATTCACCCTAAGATTTGTGCCTAATAGTTAGTGAGTATATGGCAGGTAAAAGTACAATAAGCAGTAAACAGCAACAACAAGCAGAAGGAAGTAAACAGTAGGCAGTAAAATAGGATGATACATAGCAGAAATCAATCCACAACCAATCAACAGTAGTGAAACAAACAGCTAAAAATCTGGAAACCCTCTAGGAAGTACTCGCAGCCATCCCCTCTGGTCCTATCCAAGAAGTATCACAACCCTCTGGGCAGTGCGCTCAGCCTAACCCCTCTCGCTTGGTCATACGAATTCATGAGACTCTATGGGGAAGCTCACTCGGTCAATTCCCCTTATAGTCTAGGGTAGTTAGGGACTCTCTTGAGGAAGATAACGCAGTCTAACCCTCTTAGCCCTAAGGTATAGAGACTCTCTGAGGAAGCTATCTCGGTCAATTCTCCCTATAGCCTCAGGTATACCACAGACTCTCTGAGGAAGCTCACTCGGTCAATTCCTCCTCTAGCCAGGGAAGGTTCTTAAAGAGATTCAAACAAGGTAAGACTCTCTGAGGAAGCTTACTCGATCTACCCTCCTGTAGTCTATAAAATCCAAGACTCTCTGGAAGCTCACTCGGTCCATCCCCTCTATAGTCTGTAATATCTAAGACTCTCTGGGAAGCTCACTCAGTCTATCCCTTATAGTCTACAGCACCAGGTTCTCTCAGCCCCATGCCAGTCTGTGCATAATAATGCTATAAGGCCAAATTACACCTATAAAGATACTTGGATAACCTAATTACACCTATACAGCTACTTATCTAAATAGTCTACAAGGCAACAATCATGTCATGAATTTCACTTCAACCTATAACTACAAGGCATGAAAACATGTGTAGCAGCCAAAGGCAAACGAGACCCAAAGGTCGTAAACAGAACAAAGCAAGGGAAAATACATCCCAGAACAACAAATTATCCTCTAACATGATCAAATTACCTCTACATAAGCATACAGGCAAGGCAGGAAAACAACAAAGGAAAAAAAGTAAACAGGCAATACCCCATTCACGGGTATCTATGGAAGTTCGCACATAAAACTCAGAGACTTTGAACGGTAAGGAATAAACCACCTACCTCGATCCTAGGAGATCGATATACTTGAACCACGATGGCTGATTCTCCCTAGAACGTCATAGATATGAGAAAACACACAAAACTTTAAACCTTAGATAACCTGAGAAGGAGGAATAATTGGAAAACAAGGATCAAGCAGAAGGAAGAACTCACTGTTGCGCTTCCAACGCAATCGACCGTGATCGAATCAGATAACGGACAGAGAGGCGGGATCTCGGGGAATATCTGGTCGTACGAGTCGCTCTTGGACGAACCAAACCTAAAATAAGATGATTTTGGAGATTAGGCGTGACCCCGGTCCGTTTAGTGAAAAACAAAGTATACGGCGTGTAGTGGGTTTTTCCGTACTCCACCAAAATCGTCCTCCACGTCACCCCTACACACCGTGTGTGTGGCCCGGACACGGCCAGCACACGGCTTCGAGCAGGAAAAGAGTACACGGTGTGTACTCAGAAAGTACACGGTGTGTACTTCAAAAATTTCCAGAATCTCCAAAAAATTCTCAAAAACTCTAGAAAAAGAAAGACATACCTGAAATGAAGATTAGGTTTCTTACATACACCATAGGATATAGGTGGTTTGAGATAAAATGAAAGGGATTGAAGAAAATCATGGAGAACTACCGATTTATACATGGTTGGAATAAAAATCGGTCACAGCGTGACATTCCATCTCCACATTGTGACAATCCAAGGAAATAGTATGTCATAGTGTGGAAGTTCACTACCACACCATGAACATTATATATCTAATTTCACTTTAGATATATGACATGAATCCCCTATATCCCCCTCATTCAAATCATGGTCAAACTTTAAAATTTGATAGAGCCTAAAAATAGTTACACCACAACCTAAGATTCAGGGAGCGATACTACATAAAATATAAATATAAGATTTTTTCCTCTAGTACTTCATGTCATAATATATATGGTCACGTAAAAAAAATATCACAAAATTATACAGAATTGGACTTCATACCCTCTCTCTATGATGAGAAATATTGAATCATTATTAACCATATCCCTTTAAACACCCATACTATCAAAGTCTCCATTCACACCACAACTCATAAGGGAATTTCATGATCGACCTAACTACAGTGCCTTTAATTTCCTACGAGCTGACATTCATGATTCAACACAAAGGGTCACACTAAAATTCACCTCCTTCAACTAGAATATATTACTTCACACATCCTTACTTCCTCATATCTGCTTCTATCTCCCCTAAAATCCAAATCATGACATGTAATAGGTTGAGAAGGTTTATTTAATTTCATTAAATTCCTCTCTAATGATTCATATCCTCAATAATCGAAACAAATCCTGGAATAAAATGATGATTTCCAACCCAACACTCCTTAGGAGAGATACCTATAAAACTAATATGATGCCACTAGTATGAAACAATGTGATCCATGGAAAAATTATCCCTATCATATAAGCATTGAATCACTCACTTCAATCACCACTCTATTAAGGTAAATAATACCCTGAAACACAAACACTATGGTTGGAAAATACCAAACAACACCAACACTATAAAGAGTGATATTATACAAACCTATGGAGGAGTAGATTTCTATGGTATCCACCTCTAGATATTAGGGATTTATATGCTCAAGGATGACTATACACTGTGAATTTACCCCACTCAACTCATGAACTTCACTACAACAACTAATATTAATCTAATAGAAAAATCCTTAAAACTCATAAATCATACAAGAAAACTCTCAAGTAGAACAAACACAATATCAACTGCCACTAGAGAAGAGTTTAGGATATAGCCCTGACTCACTTTCAGCAAGATAGCTTCCACAAATTTTACAAACTTGGGGAATCCACTTAAGCAGAAACCTAACCACCATATAAAAAATTAAGATAGGAGGAGAAGATAAAAATGACCATTCTAGACCAAATATAAAATTACCTATTATCAACCATTAATACTTTCATAATAGTGAAATAAAATTAAAAACAATCATTTATAAACAAATTTATTACCAAAAACATAACTTCTAGTTTTCAAACTTCTTTACATTTAGAGAAAATATAAAATAGTTTTTATATAAACCAAAAAAAACCATTAAATTTTCAATTACCACATGCACTAAAACAATTAATTGAAACTTAAAACCCATTTTAAGGTAATTAGGTAGGAAATATTCCAAGGAAAACACTTTTAAACCAAAATTTTAAAAATCCTTAAAAATATTTTTCTTACGGAGTAGATAAGGTTACTAAATCAAAAACACTTTGAAACTAAAAATAGAATTACTTCATCATAACCAACCACCCATTTAATCCTAAACATCATATCAAACAAATAAAATACTTCACATAAATATAGGAACCCCCATTAATCACATGACACTAATTATTTCGATGCCCCACACTATTGCAATGGAAACATATTGTCTTACCTATTGCAAAACACCTAGTGTTAATCAAACCCAAGGCTCAAATATAAATCTGAACATTAATAGACTAATTCACTTTCTTAATACACTTAACAAAGTCCCCAAAACTCAAACTATTACCTCTATTAGTCTTAAAATCCGGTATAAAACCAACCTAAATCACCTTATTGTGATCACTCACCGCTATCCAAGACTTTAATTGCAAGATCCCCACTCTCTGACTAATCTTCAGCCTCAATGATAACTCAAAGTGTCTCATTTTTATGTACTCTCATTATAAGTGATCCAATAACTATGAAATTAGATATATAATTTGAATCTTGAGATCACACACATCTGGCTCCCCTTGATGGAGCTTCAAGATCTCCTCCCTTTGTTTATTCCTCCTCACATAGGGAATGAACTGCTCCCTGGACAAGATAAGGAATTCATCTCAAAAAACTCCTTATATATGACCATGATTAATATTATACCACACCAAAGACACCCCTATGAGATAAATCACTACTAAGGTGACTTGGAAATGATCTTTTTTATAACCAATTTGAAAGTGACTTCCACCTCTTCTAATGTAGCACCCCAAAAATTCTAAAAGAGAAACTTTTCTCTGATAACATATATGAATTGAAACCCCAAGTATAAAAAGGAACATAACATCTAAAGACTTTATTATATATTTAATATTTTAAATAAATCTATTTTATACCTTTTAATTCATGCAACACTGAGTTATCTTGTGTTACAACCAAGAACAACCTTTTATGTAGTTTTTGTTACACAGAGTTTTACTGAACAATAATATATTATTAAGATGTTACTATTTAATATAATATGATACAATATAGCTTATAAATTGGTGTTTATAAATAAGAATAAATAATTTATAAATATATTATTGAATTCATTTGTAAAAAACTAAATAGAAATGAATATCAAAACCAATTTAATATATATGAAATATTTTTATAAAAAAACTATTTTTATGCTTCAAAAATCATTTTATAATAATAATTTAAATTAATTACTATTATTAAATGATATTAATGAAATATATATATATTATATATAAAATAAAATATTTTTTATATTAATCCAATATATTTGATAGGCATAAGATAAGATTAAATCTAGTTTTGTACTTAAAATTTGTATCCTTCTAAAAATGTAATTTTACCGCCTTTTAATGGAGAACCTCCTTTAAAACTAAATTTTGACACTTTTATAAATTTTATTTTTTAAAATAAACTTAATTTTTTAAATATTTATGTTAAAATTATATTAGGGTGAATTTTTGGTATTTTTTGAGAAGTTTCTTTTTTTGAAGAATAGTGAAAAATACTGAATTTTAATTACTTATTTTTCATCTAATTTATTTATAAGAATTAATTATATTTTAAATTTGTTTTAAAGTAAAATTATATATATTATATATAAATTAATCCAATTTAGTTCATTGGAACTGATTTCACATTGAAATTGGATATAAAAACAGATCAAACTTTCGAATATTTCTACTTTAAAAACCCGCCCGTAGGATTAATTTTAAATATATTTATATCCCTTATGTGATTTGAATTTAGAAAATTTTATTCTATATTATTAATCATAATAATTTATAATTTATATTAAGTTATACATAGTTTTTTACAAAAATAATATTAGTGAATGCAGTTAAAATTAATTATTGTAATTAAGGTAAAATTAAACATAACAAGGGACTAAACCTTAAACTTAAGGGGGAAATGACTTATAAACTTGTCCAGAATATATTTTATGGACATATTTAGATCATATAATACATTTTATATAAAATTTAATATTATTTTAGGAACATGATGTAAGTGAGACCTCTCAATAGTGTTTACCTTTTTATATTTACAAGAATATCACTCCTCCACTACAAAAAGGAATTCACCTGTACCATTTATTCACACCTATAAAGAAACTTTTATCCAAAAAAACTTGCCAAAAAAATCTCTCGACATACCTCCCCTAATACTATAAGCCTCAATTTGGGTATAAATAAATCCAAGGAAATATTTTGGTGTAAACAAAAAAGAGTTACTCGAATAAGAGGTGATGTTCTTCAAAGATCACTTTTGTTTTATTCACTTCTCCACCCATTAAATTATTTTAATATAATGATTATATAATAACATAAGTATCTAAAATATACTTAGATGTTTTTATGATAATATGTTTACCAAAATTTCTCACATATCCATCAAATGGGATACACAATCATTATTCATTTGTATGATGTGCTACTGCCTCGCAAAATGATGTGGTTTGTTCTTACATTAACACTTTCAAGGTTGGAATAATTATAGATTTATATTTTATATATCATATATATTATATTTATTATGTATTTATTCTTATTTAATTTTTATATAACCTATACATTTATGCTTTCCATTTTGTAGGATTACGATAACTTCATTTGTGGACTTATGGACTATCATCTCCTCAAAGCGATGTGATTCATTCACGCTATACATGGAATGTACTAAGGATGATTTTAATAAAAATATGTGAGATATATGACATAAATATTATAATTTAATTATAATATACATATATATCATTTAATTTTCATTCTTTTAATATGAAAAAGGAATGGATGTAGTGTTCGTGCGTACGTACGACCTACCATCTCCATGAACAGTGCATTTCATTTCCTATCTCCAAAATTTATGTATTATTATAAATACATATTTTATGAATATATATAATATTTAAATATTTTTCTAAATTTTTTAAATGATTAAATAATTATCTAATTAATAGGAACAAAAATAACTAGTTAAAAAATACTCAAAAAAACGAGGAAATTAACACCCAAAATGATAAAAATGATAAAAGATTATTAATTGAATTGTTATAATATGTTATAAAAGGAATAAATAATATATTATAGATATTAATATAGTTACATTTTATGTTAATAAAAATCTTAAAACCATTATACATGAGTTTAAATAGTGTTCAACCAAAAGGAAGTGTAAGGTAAGGGATTTTGTCTCAATTTACATTCCATTGAGACTTATTTGTTGTTATGAAACAGTTCATTTTAATGTGAAGTGTATAATTACCCTTTTTAATTTAATATCATGATTCACTCATGATTCATGTTTTTTTATGTTTCACTTTGAATTATCTTACCGAATATGTTTAGCTTGAAAATTACCAAGTGGTAAAAGTTATCTTCGCAATCTCACTTTCTTTTATGACTATTAACTTTATCTTGAAATAATAAATTTATTCTAATAATTTTTCATTGTAAATTTAATTAAATATACACATTAATAGGTGATGGATATTATTATTTACTAACCTTTATTCTATTTGTATATATGGTGTTTACTTTGATAGTTATTTGATCATCTAGGGAATATTGATAAATATTTATTGTTTATTTAATATGGATATTTGATTAGGCATATTATATATTAATTGATTAATCAATATGATAAATGATTTATAATGGAAGTTAAGAGTGGTTCCTGGGATTTATATGTCCCATATATGCATTGATAGGTTCTCATGAGACAAATCATTTTCCAAATTAAGTGAGTTTCTACCTTTAGTTTTAATCCATCTTGTGAAAGGTCTTGGATGAATAGTTTCTCATGTGCCTCATACATGAAGTTAAATAATTAATCCTTTAATTCCTTTATATGTGGTTATAATTTATTGATGGGATTTTCTCATTGACATTATCTATGGATATAGTCCATTCTTAGTTTTTTTATTAAATGGCATGTGTTTCAATTACATACCTTTCCATATTGATTATGCCTTATCCAATTGTTTAAATGGAAAGTGAGTTCAGTTATTTACCTTTCATATTGTTTATTATTATTTATTCATGATTTTTTTTTTACTCTTACCCTTACTAAGTATTTTATCTCACCCTTATGTTGTTTCCTTTCCCTGGGATATGAAGATTAATTATTAGAATGGGTTTCAAGGATTAATTTTATTAGTCTTTGTTATGTATTATGTTGTATTGTATATTTACCAATTTAATATGGGTATCATATATGTAATATAGTTTTCCTAAACTAATAAACTATGTGGACCTTCAGGATTTGATTCCTTATAATCATGTCAATGCAATAGAGTAATTCATTGGATCTAGTTTTTAGGGCTTGGGGCGTTACAGTTGGTATCAAAAGAAGTTTAGTATAAATTTTGGAAAATAGATTTAGAAAAACCTAGATTAGATAACATAACCCTAAGGTAGAATTTTAGGTAAGTATAGAATAGAAAACTATAATTTTGGTGAGGTATAGATTATGTGGGTCTTCCTAAAAATAAATCATTGTATAGATACTACAAGTGGATGTGGCTCTGGCATAGATGTACCGAGGGCTAACATCCCTGAAAAGGTGTGTCGGTTCTGACTTGAGTGTAACTTGTTACATGAAAACTGGCCATACTACACACCTATATTGACACTTTTGGGTTATATTCTTAGGATAATTCATAATTTCTATATAAAACATTATGAATAATTTGAAAGTAAATATATACCTAAAGAAACCATTTTTATATTTATGAGATTAGCTATGAAAAAACTTTTCAATTTTTTCAGTGTTATGTCATATTTAGAATTATAAAATTTTCATAATTTTATAATCTAATATTGTATATTTCATTATTTATAAATGTATCCTAGAATGAAGAAGTGCATCAATACCTGTGGTCAATGTAGAGGTTTCCCTGCTGATAAAGTCAATATAGTTAGTATTGGAACTAACTAAGTTATGAATATATTAGGACATCTTAATAAGGTTATGGAACTAAACTTTTCATGGATGAATCAACATGTTCCACAGTGAAATTATCTGATGTTGGATCACTTTATGTTATAGAGGCCCCCATCATTTAGTGGGACTACTGATCCAATGGAAACTGAGTAATGGATTAAGTCTTTGAAAAATATATTTATATAATTTGGATGTGGTGAAAAGGAAAAGGTTACACTTTAAGTTTATTTTATCAATTTAGATGATGATAAACGGTGGTTGTCGATCCAGAAAACTTGAAAGGAAGATGAAATAGAATTCATGGAATAGAAAATTTTTAAGGACACATATTTTGAAAAATATTTTCTTTATGAGCAACAAACTGAGATAAATAGAAGGTTCCTTAGTTTAAAGAAAAGGTAGGAATAAATTTCTGAAAAGTATAAAGATACCTTTACAAGGTTATTAAGGTATTCTACTAGTTTCATATGCAACATGGAATGCATGATTGACCATTTATTTGAAGGGATTAAGCCATATCTTTGAAGGTTTTTGGTGTCTTAAACATTTTCTTGATATGATAAAATAGTTTTATATGATATCAATATAGAGAAATAATTCTTAAAGTCTTGTGTATTCAAGGGGAAATAATAGAATAATATAAATGAAGATCTAATAATATATAAAGGGAAGAAGGGAAATAAGGATTTTCCCACTTGTGATAAAATGGAAATAATCACCCTTTTAATTTCTTGAAAGTATTGGGAGTTTGTTATAAGTTCATAGAAAAGGGTCACTAGGAAAAAGAATTATAAGGAAATAAGTAAAACTCTATTATATAGTGTTAAAACTAAAAATAAGATGGGAAATTATGCAAACGTATTCCCCAAGATTCAAGGGAATATACCTTAGAAGAAGTTAAGGGATCAAGTTCAAGCATATGTTGTTAACACAGCCGAAGTGGAATGATAAATGTGCTTCAGTATTTGGATCTAAGAAATATGTTGTAAAATTATTTTATTGAAGATATTCTCATGATATGATTTATGAAATATATGAATATTTTACTGTAATAATTGTTTATTAAATATTTTAGATCATATATTGAATGGTCACAAGAAAAGTTAATTAGTATCAAGTTAATTATTTTGTAAAATACATGGTTGAGGGAAATATAATCCTTAATATGTTCCAGATATTGAGATAATGATGTTGGATAAAGAGATGATTGATATGGATAAAGTAAATTGGATACTACTGACTACCATGTAAATGATTCTAATGTGTTAGATCATAGTCTTTTGGAAAGTTTAACCATTTATGAAATGTTTTAAGTTTAACTTTGGATGTGGTTTTATAGGTTAATGTGTTACTTCACCATATAATGAAACATGTGCTAAGAGATGAAGTATAAATTGTTTAAGGTTCAATAAAAGGATATTATTGTGTTTATATAAATATATAATTACTTATATTCTTAGAGAATGAAATAATTTCTAAACTCTAGTAAAAGGTTCTTAAAACAAAAATGTTGTCATATTATCATTATTTTTTATCATATTAATGTCCTTTATTCACACCATCAGTTTATGGATTTCTGTTTGAAAACATTCTCATGAAAATTTTCTCTATAAATATCTTTCATAACTTTATGGTTTTATTTTTCTTCTTTGTCTATGTTTTCAATAAGTTTATCCTATTTAAAAACCTACTTTTGTGGTAACATTTACATTTTCTGTTCCCTCTTATCAAGGTGATGTGTTATTAACCCTATTTATGATGTGGATTTTTCAAAAATATTATTTTCAAATATCAAATGCATGATTACCAAGATCAAGTTTAAATTTCAACGACGTAATTTAATTAAGGTGAGGAGAATGTAACATCCTAAAAATTCTAAAAGAGTAACTTTTATTCGATAGCATGTATAAAATGAAACACCAAGCATAGAAAAAAATATAACCTCCTAATACTTTATAAAATATTTAAAATTTAAAATAAATATATTCTATATCTTTTAATTCATGCAACATTGAGTTTTCTTGCATTAAACACATAAACAACTTTGGTTAGTAGTTTTCATTACACACAAGACTGTGTTTTACTGAATAAAAATATATTATTAAGATATTATTATTTAATATAATAAGATAAAAACTAGACATTAAATTTATGGTTATAAATAAGAATAAATAATATATAAATATATTTTTTAATTCTTTGGTTAACAACTAAATATAAATTAATATCAAAACCAATTGAATATAAAAGAAATGTTTTTATAAATAAATACTCTTTTGCTTCCAAAGGAGTTTTCTCATAAAATATTAAATTATTTATTATTATTGAATTATATTAATGAAATATATATATTATATATTTTAAAAAATATTTTTTATATTCATCCAATAGATTTTATATGCATAAGATAAGAATAAATCCATTTTAATGCTTAAAACTATATCCTTCTAAAAAACAAATTTTGTTGCCTTTTAATGGTGCACCTACTTCAAAACTGAATTTTTAAACTTTTATAAATTTAATTTTTCGAAATAAACTTAATTTTTAAAATATTAATGTTAAAATTAACTTTGGGTGAATTTTTTGTCATTTTTCTAAGAAGTTTCATTTTTTGATGAATAGTGAAAAGTACTAAATTTTAATTGAAAATTGTTTCTTCATCTAATATATTTATAAGGATAAATTATATTTTAAATTGTTTTTAATGTTAAATTATATAAATTATAAAAAAAATTAATCCAATTTAAGTCATTGTAACTCATTTCACATTGAAATTGGATATAAAAAACATCTCAAACATCTTAACATTTTTACTTTAAAAACCCCCTTTCTCATCCTGTCTGTGGGATTAATTTTAAATTAACTTATTCCCATTATGTGATTTGAATTTGAAAAAATGGATTCAATATTTTTACTCAAAATAATTTATTATTTATAGTAATTTAAAATTATTTTTTGTTCAAAAATATTAGTGAATGCAGTTAAAATTAATTACTGTGATTAAGGTAAAATTAAGCTTAATAAGGTATTAAACCTTAAACTTAAGGTCCAAAATGACCTATAAACTTGTAAAAATACCTTTAATGGCCCTATTTTGACCATATAATAACTTTTATCTAATATAGTCCATTATTATAGGCACATGAAGTAAGAGGGACCTCTCAATATTGTTTTCCATTTTATATTTAGAAGAATGTCACTCCTCCTATGAAAATGTACTCACCCCTACCATTTATTCACACATCTCAATCCAATTGGGTCATCCAATAAATTCCCAAATAATCTCCCAACATCCATCCTCTAAACCAGAAGCCTCACTTTGGGCAGAAATCAATCAAAGGATTTATTTTGGTATAAACCAAAAGGAGTTACCCAAATAGCACGTAATGTTCTTCAATGGTCACTTTTGTTTCATTTACTTATTAATAAATTAAATTATTTGTATATAATTATTATATAATAACCTTATTATCTTAAATATTATTATATTTTGTTATTATAATATTTTACCTACACTTTCGCACAACCATCAAATGGGATACACAATCATCATTCGTTTGTATGGCGGATTACCGCCTCATGAACCGATGTCGTTCGTTCTTCCATTACCACATTTCTAGGTTATAATATTGATGGATTTATTTTTAATATATGATATATATTATATTTATGATTTCTTTATGATTATTTAATTTTTAAATAACACATAACTTCATGATTTACATTTTGTGAGAATGTGATAACTTTTTTTGTGGACGTGAGGACTACCGCCACCTCAAAGCGATCTGATTCATTCACGCTATACATGGAATTTATTAACGATAATTTTAATAAAAATTTGTGAAATATGTGAAAAATATATGATAATATAATTATAATATACATATATGTCATTTAATTTTCATTATTTTAATATGAAAAATATGTGGAAGTAGTGTCCATGCGTATGTATGGTCTACCATCTCCATGAAGGGTGTATTTCATTTACTATATCTAAATTTTACGGATTATTATAAAGACATATTTACTGAATATATATGATATTTAAATCATGGATTAAATTATGGATATTGTTCAATCATAATCTAATTAATAGGAACAAAAATAAAAAGTCAAAACATACTTAAAAAATAAGGCAATTAACACCTGAAATTATGAAAATGATAAAATAATATTAAGGAATACGTTATAATATATTTTAAAAGGACTATATATAATATAATATAAATTAATATGGTTATATTTTAAGTTAATAACATTCTTAAAACCATTATATATGATTTTAAAGATAATTCAAGAAAACGGAAGATTAAGGTTAGAGATTTCATCTAAATCTACATTCTATTGAGACATATTTGTTGTTACGCACCAATTCACTTTAATGTGGTGTATATAATGTGCCTTTTAAATTTAATATCTTTATTCACTCATAATTCATTTTATTTTCAGTTTCAATTTAAATTATCTCACCCATTATTTTTAGCTTGAAATCTTCCTAGTGGTAAAAGTTATCTTTGCAATCTCACTTTATTTTGTGATAGTTAACTTTCTATTGAAAAAATAAATTTATTGCAATCATTTTTAATTGGAAATTTTCTTAAATATTCACATTCTTTGGAGATGGATATTATTATTTCCTAAACCATATAAAATTTTTACATATGGTGTTTGCTTTTATAGTTATTCAATTATCTGGGTAATATTGATAAATCAGTATTCTTTATTAAATATAGATATTTTATAAGGAATATTTTTTATTAATTGATTACTCAATATGAGAAATTATTTGGAATGGTAGTGGTGTTTGGGGCCTAGAATTTATATATACCCTTGATGCATCGACAGGTTCTCATGAGACAGATCAGTCTGGATAAATTAAATGGTTTTATACATGTAGTTTTAAACCATCTTGAGAAAGTTCTTGATGATATAGGTTTCTATGGGCCTCAAACATAACGTCCAATAATTAATCATTTCCTTCATTAATATTTAGTAATTATTTATCCATGGTATTTTCTATTTGACATTTTCTATGGATATAGTTTATTCTCTGTTTATTTATTAAATTGAATGTGTTTCAGTTACATACCTTCTATATTGATTATGTCTTATACAGTTGATTAAATGGAAAGTGTGTTTATTTATTTACCATTCCATACTTTTTATTATTATTGATTCATGATTACTTATGTTGTACACTTACCATTCCTAAGCATTTGATCTCACCCTTATTTTTTTTTCTTTCCCCAAGATATGAAGTTGAATTCTTGGAAGGAGTTTAAAGGATACATTTTATTAGTCTTTGTTAGGTATTATGTTTTATTTTTTATTTCCTAATATAATATTGATATCATGTATGTAATATATTTTTTTAAAACTATTAAACTGTTTGATCCTTTGAGTTTTTTATTTCTTATAATCAATACAATGTAATAAATTAATACACTAGATCTAGTCTTTTATGGTCAGGGAATTACATCTAATGACTCCTAAATCATGATACCTGATACTCAGCTAAGGAACCTTGGCACTCTCTATAGTTGAAATATGATTAGTGACTTATCCCATGAATCATTCTTCCACTTTCTGATCAAAGCATTATAAAATAACTCTATCATTATTTCTTTAACCCAAATATCAAAATCAACAAGTTCAAACCAAATAAATAGATCCCATAATCATAATAAAGAAAACTAAAATGCACTATAAGAATTACATTCATTCCTATACCCAAAATCACTAACCCAATTCACCTTTAATGGTGGAATTCCTCTATCTCACCCAAGAAAAATCCCTCCTTCCTTAAAAAACAAATTGTTTCACCACTTCTCATTCCATTTCCCATATAACCATCAAAAATGAAAGAATAAAACAATCCTCCTTTTTTACTTCTCACTAAGAACATATACCACACATCGGTCACAATAATCTAATTAGAAAAAGTCCTTAAAAACAGCCATTAAAAATGATAAATACACTTTTTATAAATCTAATCACTTCATGTATTATAGAATTAATATAAAAAAATATTAAATTAAAATGTGAGATACTTTCCTTGAAACACATACATTTAAAACATTAAAAACTAAAAAAATATTTTAAATTTTATAAATTAATTAAAAATAAAACACTTTTGAAAAACTAATCCATTTTTCATAACACTATCAACCTATTCATAAATATCTATTTTAATTTCAATAGAATATTTATTAAAAAATAAACCTTTCATGTATTTTAAAAAACATATTTCTAACAATAACATTACCATGATATCAAGTAAATAAAACAATACTGAAAATCATTCACATGTCACTAAAAAAATGGAAAATACTCTCAAAATAAATACACTCAAATTTAAATCAATTTTCCAAAAAATCTCAATACCAATTTAGTTAAAATTTATTACCCAACACTCCCTCCAATTTAACTTATCAGGGATAATAGGATTTTAATAGTTTAGCAAGTAATGCATTAAAAAATTAATATGGTCCATATTAAGGCAATTCATAACATTAATAAACTTAAATTATATTAAACATGATGACCAATATAATATGTTAAACATTATATTCTTAATAACTCACATGTCTCAAATTTGGAAAGGTCACAGGCCTATATTATATTCTTTTTCTAAAATTAATAAAACCCTATCATTCTCATTATCGAATCAATATTAACATGATTAATTCAAAAACATGAAAATCCTAATTAAAATGTAATAAATTTCAAAAAGGTGAGGTTGTAACAATTCATTTTTTTTCTTTTTCAATGGTTCTTCAAGTTAATATCACATAAAAATTATCAAGAATACACCATGGTAAATTCCCATCATTTTAAAAAACATATGGTTGATTTTAACATTGATAAAGTTTCTATTTTCAATTTACCTTAGTTAGAAGTCATTATTTATTAGAGTATTTAGATTATAAAATCTTTATTTTTATTTAAAAAATACAAGAATATAAAATATCATATATAATGGAATTTATAAAGCTACACAAAAAATTAAATGCATAAAAAATCAACCCATGAAATAAGATATAACTACATTGATAACACCTATAGAAAATGAAACAATAATAATATAGGCCTTGATAACCCCTCCTTTTCATCCTTAAAACCTTATCATAGGTTACCAGTGTGAAACAAATCCTTAAACCCAGTAGCATAGAATTTATTTAGATTCATTTAGTTCGGTTCATTTACTTCCCCAAAGTTACCTCATTTCAAACTCAAGAAAAAATAAGAACGATACATGTAACACTACTAGGTGTCTAACCTACAAGAGGAATCACTTCACTTAGAATGTTAAATTATATTAAGTTCTTTGAGTCAAATCATAGGGGGGTCTAGAATATTATTTCCTTGTTGGTATCCCTTATTTACATCATAGAATAAGTTCAACTACCATTGTTTCCCTACTAAACTCGTGAAATCCTCACCAGTTACCATCTCCAATCTCTATCTCAAATCTCAATCAAAATATTTTATATTAATATATCAAAACCTACCCCCACTGTTAACCCCTTGTGGGAAGGCAGTGAATATAAGAGGGATCCCCAAATCCCACCACCAACAGGTCATGGGTTGGGGACTAGTAAATAGGGTATAAAATATATATAAATGGGAGGAATTACCATCATAAATATCAATACTATAGAAATTAACCACCAATAAACATCATGAAATAGATAAAAAACAAATATCATCCCATAATTCATTTCAATTTCATATAAATACAAGTCCCCAAATGAAAACAAGAAAAGAAATCTATAATATAAAATCCTCAAAAACTCTAGGAACTGAACTAGAAATATCTATCTCGGTCTAAAATCTACCATGTAAAACTTTAAAAATGGTTTTTATATATATATGGATGATAATAAATGTATACTTAATATAATCATACTCAATACCTCTCATAAAAATGTGGAAGAAGCCTACTAATTCTTTACTGAATAAATAATAGAACCAACAAGCAGCTACGTAAGTCTACTAGACCCAACCTCACTAAGTCTTGCTCACCCAACCATGCATCCAATATAATAAAATAGTATCAAGGAAAGATATAATCAAAATTCTCCCACAAATACATCCACACTAGTGTGTTTCTCCCATGCCTCAACATCAAAAATCCTATATTTAAATCCCTTTTGTGTGTGTGTGTAGAAACCCAAACTCTATTAACCCAGAGTTGGTGTCTAATTTATTACATTGGTATAAGATAAGAGGGATCTAATCTTAAAGGACTCATCAGTTTTGTAGTCTTGAAGAACTAAATACATAAATTATTCCTATATTACATTGGAAATATAAAATACGTAGCAAAAGAAACATTATTACATCCTTGATATTATTAATTATATCCTTCTTCATATCTTGGTGAAAGGAAAAAAATAAAGGTTACCTCAGATTCTTTGTAAGAGTTAAATAAAGTAGAATTTATCATGAATAAATAAGTAATAATCAATATGTTAAGGTAAATAACTAAAAAAACGTGTCAGTTAATTAATATAATGAGCATGAAATGCATCTGTGGATAATATCAATACAGTAATCTCATAGATAATAATAACTGAATTCCCCATGAAGGAAATTCTTAATATTGGACATCGTTAACTCATAAATCATGATATATTTACCATCAAATCATTGGTCCAAGATTGTTTAATTTATTAGTAGGTGTATTCCAAAACCCCATTTAATAATTTTGGCCAACCGATTTGTCTCTTGAGACCTGTCAATCTATCAAGGGGTTATCTATAACTAGGACACACCCATAATTTCATTTCCAATGCATTAATCATATATTGAATGATGAATTAATTTAATAAATAATATGTCTTATCAATAAATATCTATATTGAGTAAAGAATGTGTAATATTACGATTTCCCCAGTCAATCAAATAGCTTTCATAATAAAACACCATATGTAAAAAAGGTATATGGTTTTGGAAATAATAAAATATATCATACAAATAATATAGATATTTAAGAGAAATATAATATCCAATTAAAAAATAACTTAATAAATTTAATTATTCAAGAGAAATTTAATGGCCAAAACATTATTTAGAGTAAAATATGACCATCAATTCACCAAAAATATTGGATATATAATAAAATCATATCATTTGTAGAATAAAGAAAAATAGAATAAAAACCCTAAAATAATATTTAATTAAAGATTTTTATTTTTAAAACCAATTAAATTGTATAGAAGAAGCTAAAATATCATAAAAAAGTTTTAGTGGTGAAAAGATTTTGTAACGCTGTATACGTTAAAAAACATTCATTTTGACATTTTATAAATAAATTAAAAAATGAACCTTTCATAAAAATTTATAAATATTTATTTAAAACCTTTTAATAATTCAAGAATGATAAAAATTTTCCTTAATAAATCAATTGATCAAATAAAAAGTACTTTTTTAATATAATTTTCAAAAATATGGACATAAAAGAAAAATATACCTGATAAAAAATAGAAATAAGATTATATTTTAATTTAAACATTTATTTTCTTGATTCAAGTGATAAATAGGGAAAATTTTGAATAGAAAATTGAAAATACTTAAATACATATAGGATAAAAAGTATGTGGATTTTATAAAGGATATATTATATAATTTCTTCAATGAAAATAAGAGAAATATCAGAAAATGAGATTGTAAAATAAATTTTTACCTCTTTGGTAACTTTCAAATTGTAATCCCTTGAAATAATAAATTTTAATGGAAAATTTAATAATAATTAATAAATATATATTAATTTTAAATATATCATAATGGAATTATATACACCATATAAAAATAAATATGTTCATGATACCAAATATGTCTCAATAGAGTGGAAATTGAGATGAGATCCCTTACCTCAAGTTCGACTTACTTCGAAAGAAATATGACCTCTTTTATATTAAATATCAATTTATTATAATTACATAAAATAAAAATATTCATATTTAAAATATCATATATTATCCATTTATAATATCTTATCACAAATTTGTTAACAATATTTTATTATTATCATTGTTTTGGGTGTTAATTACAACATTTTTCATGAGAATTTTGGTTCATTAGTTTTCATCCTTTTAATTTAATTATGGTTCTATAATATCCATAATTTTAATAATAAAATACATATAATAAATATTAATTATATAAATATTTTCAGTCAGTCATAAAAGGTTGATATAGAAAAATGAATTACACCGTTCAAGGAGAGGGTAGCTCGTACGTACGCATGAACATTGTTTTCACTTTTTAATGGAAAGAATGAAAGAAAGATAAATAGTAATTTAACTTTCCAAAATAATAATTAGATTATATATATTCATTAAATTTATCCTTAATACCATCTATTTAAATCATAAATAAAAAATGAATCACATCACTTTGTAGAGGTGGTAGTCCACACGTACACATGAGAAACGTTATCATTTTCTAATGGATTAGAAGGTAATAAGTTATATGTGATATTATATTTCCAAAATCATAATTACTTCATTAATATAATATATATTCATTATTTTTATCTTTATAACAATTCATGTGAGGTGGTAATGGAAAACAAATTATATCGGTTAGCGAGCTGGTAGTCCACCATACAAAGGAGCGGTGGTTTTATTTCCCATTTGATGAAGAAGAATATGGATAAGCATTATTCCATCAATATAATAACATCTAGTTATATAGTATATAATTTTTTATTATATTTTAATGTTTAATACATAATTTAATGTGGTAAAATATGAATAAAAATGAAAATAAAAGGTGATGATGATTGTCTGTTCTTTGAAAGACCTCCTTTAGATCTCCTCTTTAGGGACCGAGGGATGGTCTTTTGGGAACACCAACACCTCTGAAATGTAACTAAGGATGTTTATAAAAGTATTTTTAGGGTTTTTTCAATCTATATGTCTCAAACTATGGTAAATAAAATAGTGAATGGGTGTGCTTTTGTAAGTGAGGGGAGGGGCACTTTTGGAAATTTATGGAATATTATAATATAATATGTGTCTAAATCATGTAAAATGATTCCAAAAATAATTAGAATAGAATAAAATGAGGATATTTTCATAATAAAATCATACAATAAAATTTGGAAATGTTTATATATCATTTTAAATCTTATCATTTGGATTAACACCTTGGTTAGACAATTTTAAATTTAACCATGGTAATGACTTTTTAAATATTAAGGGGTTATAATTTTACTTATAAGTTGAAAATTGGATAATAAATGGAAAAGGGGTTTAATTTTATGCTATATATTTTCTAACATTTCTTGTTTCAATATTTCTATTATTTGAAAATAATTTGTTAAATTATTATTTTCATAAATTATCATTAATATCATTTTTGACACTATTTATTTAATTTGAATTTAAATACGTAAATAAAAATATTTCATTATAATATAGTCCTTTAAATATACCAATTATGTAAAATGTATCTATAAAACTTTTGGAACATAATATTTCATCCAAATTGTTTTACTTTTAATATTTTTAAAAGAATTTACTTTATTTTTCTATTAATTGAATAAATATTATATTGGTGTTGTGTAAGAACTTAAGGTAATTATACAACCACTAAAAATTAAAAATAAATTACCATGATAAAAAAACTAATTAATATTTAAAATTGATATTTAAAAAAAACATAACCACTTTTTACCCTTATGGAAAAATATTAGAGGTATTAAAGTCTAAAGTGTGACATTTTATTTTTATAATTTTCTTAAAATAATATAGAGGAAAATATCAAATAAAAAAGGCACCAAGTGGCCATATTGTTTATACTTGTATGGTCATGGATAAAATATATTCATTAATTAGAATAAATTAAAGTTTAATATAAATTTTAAATCTTTATCTTAAGGTTTTAACCCTATTTTACTCATTTTACCCTTACCTAGGTGACAAATATCCGCCAGGTTGTTATTCATAATGACTAAAAGTAAAAGGGATATATTTACCAAATTATAAAATTCTAATTACAAATATAGAATATATTTTATAAAATTCAATTTATAGATTTGGTGTATATAAATTTAATATAAAAATTAAAAATTCAATGAAAACAATTTTTAGAAGGATGCATTTTTAAGTCCAAAAATGAACTTATACCAAAATAAGGTATAACAATGATTAAAACGTAATTAATTAGATTATTTATAATTAAATGAGGCTTATTTTAATTTATTATTAAATTAAAATAATTGTGGTTATTTTTTAGTTCAAATACATGGATGTTTTACAAAAAAATTGTATTTTTCACTATTCACTAAAAAATCAATTTTTCATAAATATCTCAAAATTTAAACCTAAGATGATATTAATATAATTAATCTAAAAAATTATATAATAATTTTTTATAAGGATATCTATGTTATTTTAAACTCAGTGTTTTGTGAAAATAAATCTATCAAAGAAATTTCTTTAAAAAGATATATCATAAAATATTGGGTAGCTACATTATACCCCCTTATAATAATTTCACTCTAAAAAAATCATCACTCTAATAAAAATAACTATGTATTATTTTAACTCATCACATCTTTAATATCCCATATATGTTCCTCTATTTTATTATTTCACCACAAAACTTTGACTAGATTAGTGGTCTTGTTTCATAGCACTTTCCCTCTACAATCAAAAATTTCACCCAGTTGTTCCTTATAAGGAAAATCTTTCTCCAGCGATATAACCTATAATTTTATTACATGTAAAGGATCAAGTATGTACCTTATCAGGAGGGATTCATGTAACACTTCATGAACTTGAGAGATATTAGGTTGAAGTTCCAAGTGATTAGCTATCATCATGATATGATCAATAATTTCAAGGTGACTGATAAATCTAGGACTTAGATTTCTCTTCTTTCCAAATATCATAAAATTTTTAAAATGAAATATTTATAAAAATACCTTTTCACCAACTTCAAACTATAGATCTCATTGACAATTTTCATTATAACTTTTTTGTCGACTTTGATCTACCCTTATTTTTTTGAATTGATATAAATTTATCTTCTATTTACTTAACTATATTAGTTCCCAATAGCTTTATTTCTATGAATTAATCCTTATACATTGGATTTCTACACTTCCTTACATAGATTTATTCATAAGGATACATTTGAATACTTGATTTAAATCTATTTTAGTGACAAAATTGTACCAAAGAAAATTTTTGATCCTAACTCCCTTTGAAATACATAGATCAAACTCTAAGAATGTAGTATAGAGTTTTCAAAATACTCTCAGATTAAACATATATATGAAGATGATAATAAGAACTAAAACTCAATTTTGTATCTAGATCCTACTTAAGGATTATCCAGAACATCAAGGTAAACTATGGATCCCGATAAAATATGATTGATATTGGTACTCCAATAAAATATCACAACTTCATAAATGTATTACCAAGTAAGATAAACAATATATAAATCTTATATAATAGTGATAAAATTTGCTAATTTTATAAGTCATTAAACTAAAACCTAAATTGCATTGTAGCCTTTTTATGTTTCAGGGATTTTGATGACGAAATCCATGCTAATGTTTTCCCATTTCAATTCTAGTATGGATAATTATTATAACACCCCCTTTGACTTGTGTCTCTCATCCTTAAATTTATAACACACAAGACATCAGAATATATACTCTGTAATATCCATTTTTAAGTTATCCTACTAGAAATATTCTTTCATATCTCTATATATCATTTTGATTCTAGGATGAATAGAGAATGATGAACTATGAGCTTCATCCAAAATATCCTTCTTAAACTCTTGTATTTATGAGACATATACTCGATTCCTAAACCTTATCATTTCGGTATGATTATGGTTGAAATCGGGAAAATTCCTCACCATCTTCTATAATTCCACATCTTTCTTTTGCGCATTCTTAATCCTCTTGTGGATGGATGGTTGAACATTCATCTGAGAAAGATAGTATATATCCCCTTTCCTTGATTTTTCAAGATCTAACTTCTAAAAATCTATAAATATTATATTTCCTTTAATCTTAATCATGAATAAACTATCATGATCTTTCTGACTCCACGCATCATCCACCTTGATCTTCTTCCTAGGGTGGTAATGTATTAAGTAGTCATGGTCTTTGATAAACTCCAAATATCTTCTCTAGAAAAAATTAAATTATTTCTATTCAAATATATACTTCAAGATTTTATGATAATTATATATGTCAAACCTTTCACCATAAAAAATAATGCCTTCATATCTTCAATGTAAAAATTACCACTACCGACTCCAAATCATGAGTCGAGTAATTTTACTCATGAATTTTCAAACGGTGGGAGGTATAAGCTATCAGAATATCATGTTGCATGAGGCTTAATCTTATTCCATTCTTTAATACATCACTATAGATCGAAAACCTTTCTCTATTGTAGGGAATTTTTAGTACAGGTGTGATAACCAACCTTCTCTTTGGTTTTTTTAAATTCTCTGCACATTCATTTGTCAACAAGAACTTCACCCCCTTCTGGGTTAACTTGGTGAGTGGGTTATATAGTCTTGATAAATCTCTCACAAAGCATTGATAATATCTAGACAAGCCAAGAAAACAACATATCTCAGTTACCGTGATTGGTTTAGTCCATTTCTCAATAACTTCTATCTTTGAAGGATCCACTGATATACCCTTAATTGAGATTATATAACCAAATAATGAGGCTTTTTGTATCCAAAATTTTCACTTGGTAAATTTGGAATATAACTTATCCTTCCTTAGTGTTTTCATCATGATTATAAAATGAACTTTATACTCTTCCTTGAACAGTTAATATATAAGAATATCTTCTATAAATACTATTATAAACTGACCAAGGTAATCTCTAAAAACTTTATTCATTAAATCTATGAAGATAGTAGAAGAATTGGAAATTCCAAATGAAATTACTATAAATTTATAATGATAATACCTCATGTAGAATGTTATCTTGGGTATATAATCCTTCTTTACCCTTAGTTGATAATTTCCTGATTGAAGATCAATTTTGGAAAAATAATTATCTTCGTGTAGTTGATCAAATAGATCATCAATACAAGGTAGCACATAATTTCTATTAATAGTGATTTTTTAATGTTTTTGATAATCAATGAAAAGACACATTGACCCATCTTTATCCTTATCAAAAAGAACATGAACACTCCATGGTAAAGCATTGGTGAAAATGAACACCTTATCTTGATTCTCTTGGTATTTCTTCTTTAATTCCTATAAGTCAATTGGGACCATTCTATATGGGTTCTTTGAAATAGGTGTAGTGCCAAGTATGAGTTCTATTGTAAAATAAAATTCACATTTTAGGGGAAGAATAGGAAACTATTCTCAAAGACAACAACAAAATCCCATACAAAAGGTATATATTTAATTTTTAGTTTCTTCCCGAGCATATAAGATAAATATCCCTCATGAATAAGAAGTAAAACCCATATTATGGAAGTAATTTTTATTGTGAGTTCAGGTTCATCCTCACATAAATTGACTATCATAGGTTGACTCAAAATATTGAATGTAACATATTTTCCTCAACATTTGATATGGTCTCTATACTGAGAGTGACATTCCATTCCCAAGATTACATCAAATTCAACTATAAGAAAAATAACAATATATGTGGGAAGCATATTTCCACAACATTCTATCAAATAGGATTCGTAGACTTGATATAAAATCATTATATCATTGGTATTTTTCACTACTAACTCAAAATCTAATTGTTGAGGTGGTAATGTGATACCACTACTAAAAAATAGGACTTTGACAGTGCTAAAATGGCCTTTATTAGTTCTATAGAAGCACTGACTACTAGAGAGATATTAAAAGCCCAAGGATTTTATTAGTACTTTTACAAATGCTGATAAAGGGTAACTTTATCAATGGTTGTAAAAGAAATTATAAAGGGTCCTTTATTAGTATTTTAAAAGCACTAATAAAGGGTCATATTGTAGTGTGTTGTAACAGCGCACTACAGCACTAGTGTAGTGTGATGTAACAGCACACCGTAGCACCAGAAACATCACCAAATATTAAAAAAATAAAATTCCAATATATAATTAAAATTAAATAAAATTTAAAACAAAAAATCACAAAAAAAAAACTATATTATATACCTTTAAATCATTATTTTATATAATCACATAAGTAAAAATTATTACATACATTAAAAAACATCAATTTTTTTCATTTTTATCCTAACCCAGACTCATTCTATTATCAAAAAAGCCATCTTGGGTCATGAAAAATAACACACCTATATAAGAAAAAAAATATTATGTTAGTAATAATATAAAGAAATAAATTAATAGAAAGTGATAATTTTAAACTAAACTTCGAGTCATACCAGGAACATTGTGTATCGAATTGAGTTGCGATTGATTCTTGTATATCACACCATTTCTTGTTCGTCTTCAAGAATTATCTCTATGAAAATTAATTAAATAAGTGTAATATAAAAATTATAAGTAAATAAATTAAGTTATAGTAAATTGAATGATGAGAAAACAATCTAGTCTCTTTTTCTCTGTTTTGGCAATGTGATGTATGTTTTAAACTAAACTGACACTTATATATTGAAAAGATACACTTGGAGTCGTACCAGTCACATCATGCATCGGACTGAGGTTCCTATGATTATTACATGTCCCAAATGACTAATTGATCATTTCCTAAAGTATCAAAACAATTTTAATGTGTTTTCTTAGTTTTGAGTATGTCACTTTTCTTTCTTACTAAAATGACATTTTAAACTGGAAATAGGCACTTTGACTCATACCAATCACATCATATGTTAGTTTGATGTTAAATTTATTCTTATACATCAAAAATAATTTATGAGTCATTTTCCTAAATTATCAAAACAATCCGAGAAATGTTTCTTGGTTTTCAGTGAGTGACACTTTTTGAACTAAAATAGTGATTTTAAACTGATAACAAACACTTTGAGTCATCCTAGATACATATTGTATCATATTGATGTGAGGATGATTATTACACATAAAAAATGTCTTCTGTATTGTTTTCATAAATTATAAAAATAATCTAAATTTTTTTTTCTTGGTTTTGAGTACGTTAGTTTTCTTTTTTTCTAAAATTGAGGACAATTTTAAATAAAAAGACATACTTCAAGTCATACTGATCACATCGTGTGTCGTATTAAGTTGAGGATGATTACTGAACGTCCCAAATAACATATATATCATTTTCCTAAAGTATCAAAACAATCTAAATGCATTTTATTAGTTTTAAGTATGCCACTTTTATTTTTTACTCAAATGTCATTTTAAACAGGAAACATTCACTTTGACTCATACCGGTCATATCGTGTATCGGTTTGACATGAGAAAAATTCATCAATATAAAAAAATTATTAATGAATAATTTTCATAAATTATCAAGACAATATGAGAATGTTTTTTTGGTTTTCAATGAGTCACACTTTTTGACTTAAAATTCCAATTTTACACTAATAACAGACACTTTGAGTCATACCGGCCACATCGTGTATCGGATTGAAGTGAGGATAATTGATACCCATAAGAAATGAAATATAGATCATTTTACTAAAGTATAAAAAAAATTAAAATACATTTTCTTGATTTGGAGTAGGTTAGTTTTCATTTTTATTAAAATTTATGTCAATTTTAAAAAATAAATACGCACTTCGAGTCATGTCAGTCACACAATGCATCGGATTGAGGTGAGTCTAGTTCAAACACATCTAAAATTAAATATGGATAATTTTAATAAATTATTAAAAAATAAATAATTTTTTTTTCTTATTTTTGAGTACGTCGCTTTTCTTTTTTACTAAATTGTCATTTTAAAGTGGAAACACGCACTTTGACTCACATCGATCACATCATGAATCATTTTGATGTGAGACTGGTTCATACACATCATAAATGATTTATGAATAATTTTAATAAATTATAAAGACAATATAATTATGTTTTATTTGTTTCTAGGGATTGACACTTTTTGAACTAAAATGTATATTTTAAACGGATAATGGACACTTTGAGTCATACGAGGCACATAGTGTATCGAATTGAGGTGTGGAAAATTTATATCCATAAAAAATGAATTATTGATATTTTTTATAAATTATAAAAACAATATGAATTCATTTTCTTGGTTTTGAGTAGGTAATTTTTCTTTTTTACTAAAATTGATGTCAATTTTTTTAAAAAAATATGCACTTTGAGTCATACCAGTCACATCGCACATCTGATTGAGGTGTCGCTGATTCCTACACATCAAAAATGACTTATGGATTTTTTTTCATAAAGTATTAAAATAATAAAAATGTATTTTCTAGGTTTTGAGTTTTTCACTTGTCTTTTTTACTAAAATCCCATTTTAAACTGGAAACATGCACTTTGACTCATATCGATCATATCGTGTATTGGTTTTATGTGAGATAGATTCATACACATAAAAAATGATTTATGAATAATTTTCCAAAATTATAAATTCAAAATGAATTTGTTTTCTAGGTTTTCAATGAGTGACACTTTTCAACTAAATTTTTGATTTTAAACTGATAACGGACACTTTGAGTCATATCAGGCACATCGTGTATCGGATTGATGTGAGACTGATTCCTACATATCACAAATGACTTATAGATCATTTTCTTAGATTATTAATATAATATTAATATCTTTTATCAGTTTTTAGTATGTCAGTTGTCATTTTTACTATAATTAATGTCAATTTTAAATAAAAAGAAGCACTTGGAGTCATACCGATCACACCATTTTTCAGATTGGGGTGTATATGATTCCTACACATCCCAAAGTCTCAGATCATTCACAAATTAAAATTTAACACTCTTTATATTTTATTTATTTATCCAAATTCCAACACTATATATTGACCTGATGTTTTTATCTGAAAACCCTTTTTTATCTAAGAACATCTAATCAATATTTGATGTTGTAGTTCGATAAAGAAAGGAAATGGAAATAATGGAAACATTGGTAGAAAGGAAAATTTTATATATTTTTTGGTTTTTTTAGATAGTTCAAATAAAAATACGATGTTACAAAAGTTCTTTGAAAAAACTAAATAAGTATTAGATAAAATGAGAAGGAAATTAACATAAAGATATTAGATAAAATAATGACATAATTAATAAAATAAGTAGTAGTAATTAACTTTTTTATGATTTTTATATGAATTATTAATGAATTTACTTATTTTTCTTATCTAATTTGTAGTCTCAAAGTCTAATCTCTCACAAACATGAGAAGATTCATACAAACCACCCCAACTTGAACAAAATAATTCACCTATATAAGAAAACAATTATTATATGGGTAATAGTGAAAATAAATAAATTAAAAATAAATATGAAATAATACATTAATTATATGTACAATGATTTTACAATTTAAACATCAATATTACGTCTATGATTTATTAGTGGAGGTAACTTGAATACAAACAATGTAAACACATACAAAGGATTGGAGAAGGGTCATATATATGCTCTATTACAAACTTGATGAACTCTTTAACTCCATCTTCATAATATTTTTTCAAATGATTAGCGTGCATAAATTTTTGATTTATATCCATCCTATTGGGTTCATAAAATATTGATTTTTTATAATAAATAAATAAATACACGTAAGATATTCATTATCAAAGGTGAAAATTATAGATAATTCAAATAAGTGAAACCCAATATTTGATTGTTTCAAATACTTTAAGTATTCTTTGAAGAAAATGGGTAATTTAATTTAAGAAAAGAATTATTACACTATGGTGGGTGTTATCATCTAAATTCCTTCAAAGGTAAAAGCTATAAAAAAACTTTCATCCTCGTCATATCATATCCTAAAAATTTATCATTTCATTTTGTTGTTTGACACACATTATCCAGCTCTTGTAAGTATGCACCTATGTTTCTTTAAATACACTAAGAAGTAGTCACACAGGGGATGAATAATTATTATATTAAACATTAAACATAAAAGATATGGGGGATGAGTGTCAAGAAACCAATTATAATAATTATTGTTTTGGAGATGAAGATGATGAGGATGATAGTTGTACTGAATTTTATTCTCTAAAAGTGGTAATGCCTATCCATTGTGAGAATTAAACCATTAGTACTAGTTGTTAACTCATTGCCTATTTAAGGTGAGATTTGGGGGGAATAAAAATTCTATTATATGATTCAAGGGGTCTCATAGGGGACATTTAATGATATATAAATCATTGGGGCCTTTATGAATTCTATATTTATAGGATAAATCCAACATTTAATACTTTCAATCCCCCAACTAAGACTAGTCCTACCTATATTAAAATGATCCATAAAGTCTTTCCTAAATCCCCTAAATAAATTAAAATATAATATAAGAAATTATAGAGTAATAAGAAACCCAAATATGATAAATAAAAATAATAAAATCTCATTCAATCAACTAAAAGATATAAAAATGTATTGATAAAACATTTTAAAAAATAAAGAGTAATGTCATATACATGGATGGTAATCATAGATTCCTAGGGGTGGAACTAATATATATAGACCTAAAATGATGAAAACCTAAAAATAATTTCTAATAATTTTTCTAACATATATATAATTTGATAACCTCCATTATATTTTTTGGAACAAATGATGTAACAACCTAAGGAATTATTAAATTTAATATTAATGGAATATAAAATATTTGAAAACATCTAAAATTTTTAATTTAAATTAAAAATTAATAAGGAATGGAATAAATAATTTTAGTAAAAGAAAATACCTAATAATGATAGAGGTTTTAAACATCTCAAAATACTTAGTTGATAAATAGATTCAATAAATATGTATAGATAGGTTGAAAACAAAAGAAACATCCTTTCATATTATATATTGGTTTTTTATTTCACATGATAGGTAAATTGATGTAATTAAATATTTTTAACAAGTTAAATGGGTACTTATTATTTTATAAATGGTGTATATCTTAAGATAAATTGTTTTCATTCAAAATATAATGGAAATAAAAGGCAATATTAAAGAATTATGTGTTTTTAGACAGATTAAAGTAAAACATACAGTGTTTATCAAATGTATGGTGAAATAAATTAAGTGATTTTTAAGAAGTATTAATTAGTGGGTTATCATTTCAAAGATGGATATATTTTTATAAAGGTATAGAAAAATAGTTGAACCATATTCTAATTTGGGGTTGGTAAAATTTTATGTTAATTGTTTTTGAAAGGGGAAAATTATTTGTGGTAGTGAAACATTGATCATATTAGATAATGATACATTTAAATAATCACTTAAAAATGGGTGGTTTGATATTTTTTTATGATGACAAGATAAAATTGATAGATATTTTTTAAAAATTGGAATGGGGATATTGTTAATAATTAAAAAAATAGAGATTTAAATAAAACAACCCTTAGGCTTCCCCTAGTGATACTTCATCTTGGATATGCTCTATTAGGTTGTTGTAGACATTTTATGCAACTAGCAATCTTCAAATGTGATCTCTATATAAATTTACTTGTATGTTTTAATTGGAAAACCTGGATGAGATATTGTAATGTTTGAAGAAAATTGGGTCTTCATAAAGTGGTATTTATATTATATATTTTCATTTAATTTAGCATGGACCATCATTTCACACAATCTTTGGCTAGGATATTCAAGAATAAATGTTTCACATTTCACCTTAATAGAAGGTGGAATCTTGAGGGTGTCAAAGATCCTCTCAATTTTCTCCACCCAATCCTCTATCTCTTTATGATCATATTCCCTTAATATATGGAGGCTTATGGTGAAGAAACTCTTGATCAGGGTCCTTATCTCCATCAAATGTTTAATTAAATCAAAATAAAATGGATATAAAAATTTAAGTCACTCAATAAAATATAGTGAATGTGCATGGTCCATGGTCCATGGCCCAGTTCAAATAGAAGTTTAAAATATTCACCAATTAAAATATTATTCCCAACATCACTTGGAAACTGAAGAGAGTATCCTGAGAGTTTTGGATAGACACTCCTTAACACCTATTACTCATGCTCTGAAATCCCTATATCCTTTCAACCAAACATCCCCACTAAAAAATGTTGACTACAGGGATATGTTGATGGTAAAAAAATAATGATGACAAAAAAAATGCAAATAGATATTTCCAAACAACCAATCAACAAGTGAAGAGGATGAGAAAATAAGATACCTTACGTTGAAGATTTGAATCATCCGAGTGAAATTAGAGATATCAAAAACCTATAAAATGTTCAACCATTGGATTCGTTCGACCCATTAATCATTCGATCCTTGGATTTGAGCCTTGGAATTGTTCAAGCCTTGATTCGAGCCTTGATTCGAGCTTCGATTCACAGAGGAGCACCGGTAGAGGGTGGCTTCAATGGAAAGCTTTGAATATCTGGATGAGTTCACGGCTGGTTATGGTTTTTTAAATAGATCGGGGCACTTTTATCATCGCTTCCAAAAAAGTGAGGATAAATACCCCTTTTATCAGTACTAAATTAATGAGCACTAATAAAATGAATCTTTATCAGCACATTTTTAGTACTGGTAAAGCTGTATCTTTATCAGTGCTAAAGAAGTGTTGATAAAGAAGTATTTTGTCGGTGCTTATTACTTAAGCAATAATAAAAGATTTATAATTATAATTATAAAAAAAATTAAATATATTTATATAATTATATATATAAATTTATTTAGTAAATATTTATAAATATAAATATACTAAATATATTATTTATTTAAATATATTTATTATAATTTTATAATTTTTTAAACATATAATTTTTTTTGAATTATATAAATAATTTTGAAAAAAAATAATATTTATATCATTATATATTTATGTATATATATAATATATATATATAGTAAACATATTAATTATTTAAATAAATTTATTATAAATTTTATAATTATTTAAATATATATTATTTTTTATTTATAATTATATAAATTATTTTTAAAAAAAATACTATTTATTTATTTATAATTATAAATATATAATTGTATAAATATAGCAAATATAAATTTATAAATATACTTTTTCATAAATATTTTTTAAAATATATTTTTAACATTATTAATGAATATTTATTATTAATTGCATACATGTTAAAAATGAGTAAAATTGAATAATTAAAAATGAGTACAATTTAACAATATTGATAAAATTGATAATTTCAATTACTTAAATATAAATTATTTAAAAAATATGGATGTATATTGAAATAAATATGAATATATGTTAAAAAATTTAATAAAGAATAAATAAATATATATAAAATAAATAATGGAAATTGATTAAATTCGTAGAAAAATAAAAAATAAAACATATTAAAAATGAATTAATTCCTAATTTTAATAAAATTAAAAATAAATAAACAAAATTTATCATGATTAAAGATAAGATATATTAAATGAATCTTGTTATAATGAAATTCTTAAATGAATACTAAAATTTGAATTAATTGCATAAATATTAGGTGTATGTGTTTCTATGTAAGATTTCATTAATTACGTAAATATTTGTAAATGTGTGTTGTATATAAAAATGCATTAATTACATATATTTTAAATCAATATAACACAAGTTTGATCTATTTTTAATTCAAAAATCAAACGCCATTCAGTTATGTCCATTACTTGATGAAATTATTCAGTATTTTTAATTCATGTTAGTTTTTAATTATAAACCATTATTCACTAAATATATGACTATTTTATATAAATAATAAATATTTTGTAGTGCATAATTAATATTTATATACATTCATGAATATCTATATATTTAAAATATATTATTTATTAAAATTATAAATAATTATTTAATTAATAAAAAATTTATTCATTTTAATCAATAATTATTTAATTAATAAAAGTTTTAATATTTTTTTAATAAAATAATTTTAATTTTTTATTTATTTTATTATTTTATTTTATTGGGACCTTTATTAGTTCTAAAAAAGTTCTTATACAAGATCCCTTTATGAGTGCTAAAAACAGTGATAAAGGCCAGCGCTATTAAAGGATTGTTTTGTAGTAGTGTACCCTTAGAAATTCTGTATATATAAAAGAGTGGGTAGAAAAAGAAATAAATAAACCATTTTCACTTATTTATTGGATTATTAGTGTACCTTTCACCACATCACTAGGAACTTCCATTTCATCTATATTAATACCATATACTTGGCCTTCTCCCCTTGGCTTCTTCTGTGGTAAGTTCCCATGACACTTAGGGCACTCATTTGAATAATGACACCATCTCTTTACAATTGAAACACTAGATGGAAGTGGTTTCTTTATTTTACTTACATTAATTATATATATAACCCTTTTATTTTTACTTATAACATAATCACATACCCTTTAATAATTTTCCAAGATGTTTCATTCCATAATTTTTTCATGATGGAAATTTCTTTGTTCCATTATTCTTCTTTGATGTGTTCCCTTTTCCTTTGTGCTTATCTGACATATTCTTCTCTTATTCCACTTAAATATATAATATCTATAAAATTACTTCTATGTCTTAATAGAACTTGATACTATATCATCATATGTTAAAAAAATTAGAAATAATTTCCCTTCAGAGACTCGGCTTAAGCCCATCAAATAAATAGTCAATATTGCTTTTTGGATTACATATATAGCCTGAATCATGATTGGGTAATCTTGTAAAGTTATCCTCATACTTCACCACGCTTTCTTTTTCCTTCTTCTTTAAATAGAGTTATTTCCTCTCCATTTAAAATCCCATTTTTTGGGGGAAGTATTTCTTGAATAATAACACTTTAAACATTATCAATTACATGATTTCTATTTCTTTGGCCTCTTTGGTGTTATGGATTAATAACCACCATTGACTATAATATCCTTTTAAACAATATGCTTCTATAATAACATTTTTATTTTCATTACAACCCAAATCCAAGAATATATTTTTGGGAGACTTAATCCATTTTTTAGCTACTAATATATTAGTGATGCCATTAAAAGATGGAGGATTATGTCACATGAAGCGATCAAACATAGAATAATAACACTTTATAATAAATGGTTTCTCTATTCAGGTAAGGTTATTCATCATAACCTGAGTAATATTCCTTAATATAGTTATAATATGATTAGTTCCAACAACATATGTATTGGCTTACACATTAAGTAAATCCCTACATTATCTAAAGGTGTTGATTCACCTTCTTCCATTAGGCACCGTCATTAAATATTAGCACACACTGAGTTATCTCATAATGATCATGAATATATTTCCATAAAAATATATATAATGGTTAAATTTATCAAATACTATAATTAATTATAATAATTTTCATGTTAGTTGTGTCTATTTAGAATATAGTTCTCAAGGTTTCTACTAAAATTACATTAATACCAACTATAGAAACCCCAACTCTAGTAACCCAGATTCAATGTATACTTCATAACATTGGTATAAGATACAAGGGATCTCATCCCAAAGGACTGATCAATTTAGTAGCCTTGAAGAACCAAATACATACATGATTCCTGTAATACATTGTAAATATAAAATACATAACATAAGAAACACTCTTATATACTTGATATTATTCATAATATCCTTCTTCATATACTAGGGGAAGGAAAAAAAATAAATGGTGAGTTTGAATGCTCAGTAATATTTACATAGAGTATAATCTATCATGATTAAATAAGTCATAATCAATATGGTAAGGTAAATAACTGAAAACACATTTCATTTAATCAATAACTTGACCATGAAATTTATCCATGGATAATATCAATGCAGTAATCTCTTTGATAATAAGATTTAATTCTCAGTGAAGTAAATTGATAATATTGTACATCATGATCTCATTCGTCATGATATATTTACCATAAAATCCTTTTACTAAGATTGTTTAATTGATGGGTAGGTATATAAAAAAACACTATTTAATAATTTTGGCTAACTTATTTGTCTCATGAGACCGATTGATACATTGAGAGTCTATCTATAATCAGGACCCACCCATCACTTCAAGTCCAATGCATTCATCATATATTTAATAATAAATTTGATTTATAAGCAAAATTTCTTATCAACAAATATCTATATTGAGTGAAGAATATAGAATATTAATATTTCCCCAATCAATCAAATAACTTCAACAGTAAAACACTTTATGTAAAAAATGGTACACAATTTAGAAAATAATTAGATCCATGATAAAAATAATATGTATATTTAAGACTAATGTAATGTCAAATTAAAAATTATCACAATAAATTTAATGTTTCAAGGTAATTTTAAGGACCACAAAATTAATAAGAGATAAAATATGACCATCAATTCATCATAAATATAGCTTTTGTAATAAAATCATGTCCTTTAGAGAAAAATTGAGAATATAATAAAAAAATTAACATAATATTTCATTAAAGAGTTTTATTTTTAAAACCATTTAATTATTTTAATAGATGCTAAAGGAGGATAAAATATTTTTGGTGGTGGAAAAAATCATTAATGTCGTATACATTAAAAACATTCCTTTTGACTTTTTGTAAAGAAAGTCAAAAAAACCTTTTGGAAAAATTTAGAAAGTCTTCTTTTAAACCGTTTAAAAATTCAAGGATAACAAAAAATGTTCTTAATAAATAATTTTACTAAATAAAATGTTCTTTTTTAAAATAATTTTGAAAAATATTTGTATGTAATAAAAATATAATCAATCAAAAAGAGAAACAAGATAGGATTTTCATTTAAATGTTTATTTTATTGATTAAATTTCCAATAAAGGAAAAATTTTAAATAAAACATGGAAACTCCTTAAATATCAATAGGATAGGAAAATATATGGAGTTTATAAATCATTGATTATAATAATCCTTCAATTAAAAAAATAACAATCCCAGAAACTGAGATTGTAAAATAAATTCTTACTTAGTTGGTAATTTTCATATTATAACACCTTGAAAGAATAAACTTTAATTGAAACTTTAATCATCATGAATAAATATATATATTCATGTTAAATATTTCATATGGTAATTATATATACTATATAAAAATAAATAGGTGCATAATAACAAATATGTCTTGATGGAGTAGAAATTCAGATGAAATACCTTACCTCAAGTTTGACTTGCTTCGAAAGCGATCTAACCTCTGGTATAATAAATTTATATTTATTATAATTGCATAACATAACTATATATATATTTTTAATGTCATATATGATCCATTTATAACATAATATCACCAATTTGTTAATAATATTTTATTATTATCATTGTTTCAGGTGTTAATTGTTTCGTATTTCATAAGAATTTTGGTTCAGTATTCCTTATCCTTGTACTTTAATTATGGTTCCATCATATAATTTTTTTTAATTATGATATAAATATAATATATATTCTTTATATAAATATTTTTACTCATCCATAAAAGGTATATATAGAAAAATGAATTAGATTGTTCATGGAGACGGTAAGTTGTACGTATGCATGAGCATTGTTTTCACTTTTTGATGGATGGAAGGAAAAAAAGGTAAATAATAATACACCTTTAAATAATCATTATTATATCATATATATTAATTAAATATTTCATTATTAATATCCATTTTTAGTGGAAATAAAAAATAGATCACATCACTTCGTTGGGGTGGTAGTCTATACGTACGCACGCACGACGTTATCATTTTTCCAATGAATTAGAAGGTAAAAAGGTATATATGATATTATAATTAAAAAATAATAATTATGTCATAAATATAATATATATTAATTTTTTCATGTTTATAAAAAATCCATGTGATTTATTAATGGAAAACAAATTAAATCAGTTTGTAGGGTAGTAGTATGTCATACACATGAGCGATGGTTTTATTTCCCATTTGATGGAGAAGGAGATGGATAAATATTGTGAAATAAATATAATAAAATCTTGGTATATGGGATATACTGGTATTATTATATTTTAATGTTTAGTACATAATTTAATGAGGTAAGATAATAATAAAAATGAAAGTACTCGGTGAAGATGATTACCTATTATTTTAAAGAGCTACTTTAAATCTCTTCTTAAGGGGCCTAGGGTTGGTACTTTTGGATGACCAAAACCTCCAAAACATGGATAAGAATATTTATAAAATTATTTTTTGGGTTTTGTTCAATATAGATGTATAAAATTGTTGTAAATAAAATATAAAATGGGAATCCTTTTATAAGTGAAGGGAAAGGAACTTTTGAAAATTTATGAAATGTTATAATATAATATGCCTCCAGCTCGTGTAAAATGGTTCCAAAATGAATAGATTAAATGATAAGGATTATATGGTAATAATAATCATAAAAATGAAATTTATAAAGGTATATATATGATTTTAAACCTTACCATTTGGATTGACCCCCTAGTTAACCAATTTTAACCTTAACCATAGTAATGAATTGTTAATTATTAAAGGGTTTTAATTTTACTTATAAGGTAAAAAATTTCTCATAAATGGTCAAGAGATTAAATTTTAGACCATATATTATACCCATTATCCTTATTAATTATTTTTATAATTTTAAAATAATATAATAAAATATTAATTTCATAAAATGTCATTAATGTCATTTTTGACACTATTCATTTAATTTGAATATAAATACATCAAGACAAAGATAGAATTGGAATATAATACTATAAAACTCCATTAATATGTCATGTCTATCTATAAAGTTTTTGGAACACAAAAATTCATCCAAATTTTATTACTTTTAATATTTTAAAATTTTTTATTTTATTTTTCAATTAATTGAATAAATACTGTGTCGGCATTGCATAAGTATTTAAGGTAATTATCTAATCACTAAAAATTAAAAATAAATTACCATTATAAAAAAATTATATTTAAAATTAAAATTTAAAACTTAACATAACCTCTTTTTATCCTCATAGAAACATATTAGAGATATTAAAGTTAAGAGTGTGACATTTTGTTTTTATTCTTTTCTTAAAATAATATAAAGGTCAATATTAAAGAAAAATGACACAAAGTGTTGATATTTTCAATAATTTAATGGAAATGGCAGAACTAAATTAATTTCAAATGATAAATTCATGTGTTATAGAAATTTTAAAGCCTCATCCCAAATTATTCGCTTAGTTTTACCTGTTTTACCCTTACTAAGGTGAAAAATATCCACCAAGGTTTCTATTCATAATGACCAAAAATAAAAGAGAAATATTAGAAAAATATGAACATAATTATTAAAAATATATAATACATTTTATCAAATTCAATTCCTAAAATTTTTAGAAATTAATTTAAGATAAAAAACAAAAAATGCCAATAAAAACAGTTTTTTATAAAAATATGTTTTTAAGTACAAAAATGAAATTATACCAAAATTAGGTATAATGATGATTCAGATTTAATTAGCTATATTATTTATAAATAAATTATACTTATGTTAATTTAGTATTTAATTAAAATATTTATGGGAATTTTTTGATCAAAAATGGTACTTTTATAAAAATCAGTGTTTTTCACTATTCATTGAAAAAACAATCTTTTCAGAAAAATATAAATAATTCAAAATAAGATAATATATAAATGATTAATTAGAGAGATAATATTAGAATATTTTAATAGGTTATTTTAGTTCATTTAAACTATGTGTTTCTTACAAATCAATTTATCTGAGAAATATATTTAAAAAGAACTATATTATAAAATATCATATCATTAGTGTGTGTGTGTGTGTGGATTTAATGTGGGTTAGGTCCCAACCATATACAAACTAATATTCACAAGGTCCAACATATTATTTTGGAATCATTAAAAATCCAACCCTCCATATCTATATCCATCAGAGTAGGGTATCATGAACATGAAGGGCACCAACATCATTCTATCATCCTTTCTTGCATGACCCCTCATCATGTAATAATACCAACATCACATACCATACATTAGGGTATTATGAACATGAATATAATCAACCTTGTTCCCTATAACTTTCATGAATGACCCACATTGTGTACTAATTCAACCATTAATTATTACTGAAGGGAGATCTTGGAAAAGGGGGTGGTTATCCATCTTCCCTCGCTAACTTGGATATTGGGAAAATACCTAAAACCCAAAACCTTTGGGCATCGGTAGGGTTTTCTAACACTTGTGGGGTGCATATGAAATCACAATAAAATAAAAGGTGTATTATATCCACACAGAATTTCAATATATGGTTTCACTTCAAAAAAACCTACTTAATCCCACAACAGTCATTAAATCATCTTTTCCATAGTCTACGTAACACCCCTTGATTTTGTGAAATATTTTTTTAAAATTAATTTAATATTTTTTGTATTTTCAATTTCACACAACACTAAAAATAGTATATTTTAAATTAAATCACTATGTTTTTCTTGTGTTATACGCAACACCAAGTTAATCATGAACTACACAAAATATAAATTTTATCTTTCTCTATACAAAACACTATGGATAGCTTGAATTACACACAAAAATGAATTTCCTCAATGGATTACGTAACATGCCTGATCGATTTTTACCGAACAATAATATATCATTAAAATGTTATTATTTAAAATAATATGATATAAACTATCCATTAAATTATAGGTTATAAATAATATTAACCAATTTATTAAAATATATAGTTTACACAAATATAAGATGAATTCATAAGTTACCAATTAATTATAAATGAATATGAAAACCAATTGAATATAAAGAAAAATATTTTTATTTTTAAAGAATCAAAGATGTTTCAACCTAATAAATTAAATTAATTAAAATTATTTAGTAATATTAATTTAATATATATTTTATATATTCAATAAAATATTTTTGAAATTCATCCAATATATTCTATAGACATAAGATTAGAAAAAACCCAATTTTATGCATAAAACCTATATTTTTTTATAAAGGTAGGTTTACTGCCTTTTAATGAGGAACCAATTTCAAATACAATTTTTGAAACTTTTATAGATTTAATATGTCAAAATAAACTTCATATTTTGAAGTAAAACATAAAAAATTAGGTTAGGATAAATTTTTGGTGTTTTTCTGTAAGGTTTTATTTTTTAAAATGAATAGTTAAAAATATTGGATTTTAATTCCAAAATTCATTTTCATTAAAGTTATTTATAAGGTTAATTATATTTAAAAATTATTTTAAAATTTTAATAAATAATAATTTTATCAATTAATCCAATTTATTTTATTAGAATCAATTTCACTATGAAATTGGGTATAAAAACAGAAAAAGTTTTGAAGTTTTTACTTTAAAAACCCGCAGTGTTGTCCCATCAGCAGGATTAATTTCAAATTAATTTCTAACACTTATATGATTAGAATTTGTAAAAATAGATTATTTATTTTTAAACATAATAATATATAATATATAATAATTTAAACTTTTATTTTTGAGAAAAAAAAAATATGTGAAAGTGATTAAAATTAACTACAATTGTTAAGAGAAAAATTAGGTTATTAAAGTACTAAACATTAAATTTAAGACCCAAAAAGACCTAGAAACTTGTCCAAACCCCATTTTATGGCCATTATTATTCCATAAAACTTTCATTTTTTAGTTTTTTTATGAATTTTTTTAGGTAAAAACTTTGGAACACCTAACTTGTTTTCAAAAATGTCAAGTGTACCCTTTCCCTTCCCTGTAAAAGGCAACCACCTCTCTCTCTCTTTTATACCTATAAAACCACTTAGTTTCATCCATGATATACCCAATAAAATTAAAAAAATCCTTCTATTCCTCTTATAAGTATACCCTTGGATATAAATCAACCCAAATAATATTTTTGGCACAAACCAAAAGGAGTTACCCAATTAAGAGGTAAAATCTTCTCTCAAGCTCCTTTCTTTTACTTTCTTTCTCCACCCCCTCTAACCTATTTATTCAATGATTGTATAAAAACACCAGTATCCTAAACATACTATTATGTTTTTATGATATGGATTCTACCTAAAATTACACACACCTACATATAATGGGTTACCAACTTACTGTTTACATGTACGGCGAACTACTGTCTCACAAAATGATGGTTGTTCATTTTTCCTCTACCGCCTTTCATGGTGGAAATTATGATAAACACTATATTTATATATGTCATAAATTATATTTATTATTTTTTTAATCTTCTTTATTCCTTTTAAAACACATATCCTTTTACTTTCAATTTGGTGTAAACATGATAATTTCGTTTGAGGAAGTGTGGACTACCGTCCCCTCAAAGCGATGTGATTCGTTCGCACACAACATGGAATGTATTAAAGATTGGTTTAGTGAAATTATATGATAT
The DNA here is from genome assembly GCA_963277665.1 of Viscum album. Taxonomy (NCBI): domain Eukaryota; kingdom Viridiplantae; phylum Streptophyta; class Magnoliopsida; order Santalales; family Viscaceae; genus Viscum; species Viscum album. Next base: position 457,992,194 of record OY728157.1, on the reverse strand, counting down.
ATATAAAATTATAATTATAATATAATGATATTATATAAATATATACATATATACATATATTTTATTTTCTTTCATTCTTTCATTATGACAATGAAAACAAAAACATCATTCATGCGTACGTACGGCTTACCGTCTCCATGAACGGTGTATTCCATTTCATACTTATATATTATATATATTATTATAATAAACATATAATGAATATAAATTATATTTATATCATTTTTTACATTCTAGAATAATTATATAATTATTAGTACCTAATATCTAACCAATTAAGACACATATGAATAACAAAGTAGATATTGACCAAAGTGAAACCTTAACGTAGGATTGTTAACAAGAGGGTAATATAAGGTAATAATAAAACCATATATTGTATTATATATAATAATATGGTTCTTTAGAATATGTATAATAATTTATATTTATTAAACAGGTGTTTTTAATGAGTACAATTAGATTCAAGACATAAGGTAAGGGAATGTCATCTCACTTTTTATTTCCATGAGATATATGCTTTATTCACCACTCATTCCTTTTGTGTGGGATGTATAATTTCCATGTATGTATTATATGATTATTATAATTAAATATATGGGTATTTAAATATCCATTTTATGGTATTCCTCTCATGGTATTTATGTTTCGAACGTTACTAAATCGGTAAAGTAATTTCATCACAAATTTCCTTCCTTGAGACATATTCCATGTTATGAACCTATATTTTTTCATGGGGTTTATATACTTAATTTGAAATGTTATATTATGAATATTATTCTTTAAATAATATTTTAACCTTTATTTGGTTTCATTTTCTTGAATGGGGAGTTTGGTTCAAAGTTACCAAGTGGTAAGAGTTTTCTAAAACAATCTCATCACTTTTCGAGATTATTTATGTTTGTTCTTACTTTGATGAAATATTATGATCTATCTCTCAAGAATACTAATTAATTTTATTCTATTATGTTTATTAATTATATATTCATATATTGGTTCCATTTTTCCAATATTTGGTATATAATATAGTTAATAATTTGTTTTTAAGAAAGACTGAATTTACCCTATCTTCGGTCGGAAATCTGTGTTTCTTTAAAACAATATTTTCTAAAAATGGTTTCCAATAATATCCTAATATTATCCTATAATAATTTAAAATATATGTTTTCTATTTTTTATTTTACCAATCTTTTCAATGGAATATTTTTGTCTCTTTCCAAACAAGTCATTATTCTGATCGTTTTACCATGCAAAAGGAATGCTCTTTTTACCTCGTACAACATGTACGGATTTACCCACCATCATTTATATGAAGATTAATTTATATATCTAAAAGGTTATTTTTTAATAAATTGTTTTTAAAATAATTTTCAAATAAATAGTTTTCAAACTTATTTCACGTATTCTTTATAATTTTTTAACTTATTTTCTAATAAAATTATTTTCAAATGATTTTATTTATTAAAAATATTTTTTCAAAGAAGAAAGGATATTTTCTTCAAGAAATGTTTCTGAAAGATATTGAAAATATATTCCATCTAAGATGAAATTTTTTTATGTTACTCATGCATTTCTAAGAAATTATCTAAATGTTCCATTCATATTCTTTCTTTAATAGTTTATGTTTTTATGGAATTATACTTAAGACACTCATTTCACTTCCACAGGTTTTTTACTTTTGAAACCCACTTATTCTCATGGGTTATTCTTTCTTTAAGTGATTATAAAACCAATATATTTTAAAAAATAATGATGTGATGAAATGTTAATGATACCCATTTCATTTCATGGGTTATGATTTGATGTTTATAAAACCTATCTCTTTTTATAGGTTGTGATATGATGAAAGTTTTATTATCTTGTGGAACATGTATTAATGATTTTATTATGAGATGGGTGGGACCTATATCTCTCTCTAATTCATTCCAGAAAACAAGAAGGTACATGGTTTGTATCCTAAGACTAAAAGTAAGAGAGTACACAAGTTATTATCCCAGGCCTAAAGTAGGTACACGGGTCATATCCCAAGCCTAACATGTTATAAAGGTATTGGTAGGTTTCCTTGACATAAGATTTTGTATTGTTATATGCATTCCACAAATTCCATATATTATTCATATATTATGATTTCATGACTTATTCTCTAAATTATCTTCTAATCTATGTCTTATGAACTGAAAATATTTATTATTATTTCTAATATGTAGGGTATGATCTTCAAATGTTATTCTCAAGTTCCATAACCTTTTGTTCATGTTATGCTAACGCATTTCCTTTCTTTACCCTTACTGAGCATCTAAGCTCACCCCTTTCTTATGTTACCTTTCCTCGAGTTATAAAGAAATGGTTTAGGTAGAAATAATAAAGGTGGATATATTTATGGGAGATGTTGAAGATATTTCAATGGGATATAATATTTTGTTTCCACGTTTCCAAAGACACTAAACTATTATAGTCCTCAGGCATGTATTTTTGTAATGTAATGAATATTCATCTAAAATTATGTAATATCCATGTATGTTAATCCTGGTTTATTATAGTTGGTATCAAAGGAAAGGTTTTGTCAAAATTTATAAACTAGTATGAGGATACATTAGTGATATACCTAGGAATATTTCTAAGGATATGTCTAGGGATGTCTCGAAGGATAAGTATAAGTATGAACAACATTTAGGAAAATGTCCTGGAATTTTGGTAAAGGATGGAGTTAGTGTTTTCCTAGAAATAAATCTGTAACAACCCAAACTTTTATTAATAAAAATTCCTCTTGATCTGATTAAATATCTTACTATGTGAAATGGTTATATAACACATATGAACTACCTTGGTTTTATGTTTTTTTTAAATACCGATAAGAATTATTATCGTTTCTAATATAGTTTTTGAACAGTGACCACATGATTAGTATAAATATAGGGCTTAAACAAATCAAATTTACTCAAACAAAATAAGTGCTGACCTCATCCAGTAGAATTTCTCCATATGAATCCAATTTTTCAGAGCGTGAAAATGAGGTAGCATCACTGGGCTTTGTTATTGACCAATCCCAGTCCAAGCTTCAACACATTTAGATTGAATGGAACTGCCTACGAGAGAAGTGGAAGTTAATAGAGATTTCCACCCGAGCGATGTTATCTGAGTCTCCCCAAGATTCTGTTACCATCGCACACCTTAACCTTTGGCCTTATGCTGGTGTAATAAGGGGTTATATAACAAGACACTAGAACTATTATTATGCGCATTAGTTTTGTATAGAGTAAAGAATATATATTCATTTTTTTTTTATTTTTGTAAATGGTGTTTTAAGCACAAAGAGTATTTTTAGTTAATATTAAATTAAGAAATCTATTTTGGGGAATTAATGGATTTTTAAATTAAATAATATTTTAACAAAATGTTATTACTAAATTACTTTTTATTAAATATAAATGACCGTATAATTTTTATGAATACAATTGTAATTTATATTAAGGTTTGAAAGTTGTTTTTGTCAAAACCCATGAATTTTTTATAAATGTCAATTTTTATTTTAAAAGTAAAAATTCACATATTTATAAAATTATTTAGATAAAATTAATATTAATTTTTCAATCAGGACATCAAAATTATCCAACGGTGAATTTTTCATAATTTTCTGAGACAGTCGAATTTTTGGGTAAAAATTAAATACATTTTAAATATATAATGTGTTTTATGACATCATAATGAACCAATAGTGATGTAATAAAACATTATAAATGGGTTTTGTGGCCAAAATATGTTTTACCTTTAAAATAATGTGATTTTAAGTTTTTTTGATTCATTTTACAAAGCCTTAGTGGACCCTCCAAGACTTATAAAACAGTTTAACATTTTAAAATGATTTCCTTGAGAGTGTGACTCACCTCCACATAAGAAAGCCTAATATTTTAATAAGTTAGTCTATTGGCCTTATAAAATAATTTTTTCCACTTCAATTTGAAAACAAATATTGGAAAAAACCATGGGATGGATTGTGGTTTTGATTAGTTCAATGTGTGGTGTCCAAAACCTAAATAATAAAGAATTCTCTCTTCTTTCAAATATAAACCCACTTAATCTCCCATTCCTCTTTACTAAAAGCATTTGTATCTCGACCAAAATTTGACCTAATCTCTTTATAATCCTCCCAATGTGCCCCAAGATCTCAATAAGCCTCTCTCAAGCCTCCCTCAATCCTTTGGTATCACACTTCCAAGTATGGGATTTCTTTTTTTCTCATTTTTTTCTAAATTTCTTTAGGTTGTTATACCATTTTATTTTCAATTAAAAATGTTCAGGTATGATTTTTCACCTCCAACATACTACCCTCCTTATTTTTTAATGATTATATACCCATTTATCTCTCATTAATTCCTCCCATGTACACCCGTTACCATGCCAAAATTCCATAAGAGATTTCATCCTTTCTCATTTTTGTCCAAATTTCATTATGTTGTTATACCCTTTTATTTTAAATAAAAAATTTTGGGGTATGATTTTTCACCTTCTACATACTTTTCTCCTTATTTTTCAATGATTAGAGACCCCTTTATCTCTCTTTAATGCCTCCCATGTACACTCGTTACCACACTAAATTTCTATAAGGGATTTCTTCCTTTCTCATTTTTTTCCAAATTTATTTATATTGTTTTACCATTTTTTTCAATTAAAAATGTCAGGGTATGATTTATCACCTCCCATATAATTCTCTTATTATGTTTGAATGATTAGAGACATTTTTCTATCTCATTAATTCCTCCCATTCACACCCATTAAAATACCAAAATTTCGTAGGAATTTATTTCTTCTCATTTACATTCAAGAAATTATTTTATATTATGCATCTAAATTACATTATATATGTTGGGACATGTATATACATGACCCCCTTACTTTCCATTTCATGTAAATATGATGAGATACCACTTCCTCTCTCGTCAACCATTTTTATGAATTCTTAATTCATGATGTTATTTTTCTGTAATTGCATCATGATTCTCCAAGCCAAATTCATTATGTGAATACCATGCCCGTTTATCTATCAAGGGTATTCACCTTTATGAACATTTAATTATTGATTATAGAGTTTGTTTTATGAATTACACATTGCTTTATCATGGAATAAATTATGATGTTTAATGAATCCATGTTGTATGATCTATGTGGCACAATTATGCATGAAATGAATTGATTAAGAAGGGTGCGCCCTGATAGCACTCCAATGCATTGGGTAAAGATTAGTATCATGATACGTCAAGTGAAATGAGGGTTTACTCATGCTAATTCAAGTGAAATGAGGGTTTACTCATGCTAATTCAATTACAATGAGGGTTTACTCATGCTCCATGTGCAATGAGCCTTGGATCATTCTAATATCATGTTAAATATTGTTTCCACATTTCCATATTATGATTATCATGCTATATCATGCCTTTATGTTCATGTTTCTCCTAGTCTACATTGATATGCCTTTTGCCTAACATGTATTGTATTCTTCATGTTATTCCTTTTTAACTCCATTATTGGGATTTATAGCTCACACTTTTCTTATGTATGTCCTCAGGTTATCCCATGAAATACTAAGTATAAAATAATGTTGTGGTCATGTAGAAGAAGTTTTCAATAAAGATGTTTTTTTATGTCTTAAGTTGTCATGTAATGTTTCTAATTTCCAAAGATACTAACTGAATGAAAATTATTTTTTATTGAAATAAACCCCTTTTAAGGGCTGAGGGGAAAACCATCAAGACATCACGACTTAAAAAAAATAAACAAGTCTTCAACCGACTGAACCTCCAGATCAAAAGCAGCGCTCACTACAATATAGAAGCTCCTCCCAGCAAAAAGAACCATAAGACCAGCTTACATTGTTTCATCGCAGCACAGAAAACTGTCTCGTGCCAAAGAGCACGGGCTTGGTACCTATGGCCAAGGCCATACCCTCTCAAAAATCTGATTCCGAAAATCCATGAAACCATGAAAACTCTTTGCCCTGAAACTATTCTAGAGCTTCTTCTTAAAAGAGAACGATTGCAGAATCCTTAGAGTTGTGTCCCATTGAGACCAAAACTTCATAAAACCTTTGCAGATCTCTATCCGACCAAAATCAGAAAACCACACAATGATTTCACATCCAAACATCCATCGCAAACAGCAATACCAAGTCCAAAAATAGCATAAATCCCAAAGCATAATCTCAAACAGCAAAACAGGATAAGAAATAAAGGATAAATTGCAGGTCCTCAACCTTCACCTCACTGTTAGAATCAAAAACCCCCAAAAAAATATCACCACCACCACTTCAAATAACCAATCCATACTGCTCCTACGCCATCATTAACTCAACTCAACATATAATTTCCAATAGAAGCAAGAATCACCCTCGACCAGAAATCAAAACTAGAACAAGCGCAGACTCATCGGCGGCATCGACCCATCACATGACCAAAACCAAAACCAAATGTAGTATAAGAACAAGAAAAAAAACCTAACACTGAAAAGTGGACCTCACGAGTCTCTCTATAAGAAGACCTCACAGAAATACAGAGTCTCATATCTCGACGCCACCTTCAAACCCGCACAGAGAGGCCAAATCCTCCTAGTACATCCACATCTGACACGAAACATTACGGAAACCTCAGGTCGTAGTATCTGGAGCTCGATCTCTGGAAGAACACCGCACCGCCATGGAAACCCTAGCCGACTTGAAGGATGGGGTGAGAAGAAGGCAGAAAATGATGGAGAACAGCGATAGAGATGAGCCCGCAAGATGCCGCCACTGGAGGGTTAATCACACCATGAACACGCCAATATGAAGCACAAAGTATATATCCAAAGCCGATCTGCAATGGTAGAGAGGAAGGCGATGCGTGGGGAAACCTATATACGTTATGCCCCTTACAGGATCATCCCCACCCATGTTACTAGGTCATCTATTGTGGCTCATTCCCAATATACTATACCTCTCAATCCTCAGAGTTTTCTTAAGTGAAATTTTATGTATTAAATCATGTTTAAGTGTATAATAAAGAGTAGGGTTTTTATAGTTCTTATCAGATGATAGGTTTAATTATTTTTGGGATTAGGATTAGAAAACCCTAGTGAAATCCTTAGTTATAATACTATGTATAATAAAAACATCTCTAAATTTTGGTGAGTATTGATTAAGTGGTTCATTAAGAAAATAGATCCCTTTCTAGATACGATCAGGTAGAGGAGGCTCTCGTACAGATGTAACTAGGGGTAAAACATGAAAACAATGCTTTAAGCTAGACTCGAATGGGAATGAGTGCACAAAACTCTGCCTTGATGTACTATTGGTTACGACACTCTTATGTTCTACGCTTTGGTAAATTCATAAGACTATTATGAACCATTATTAAGGGGATAAAAATGCCCCTAAGAATATATGTTGGGAAGTATATCCTGGATAACATATATTTAAGCCTAGAAATTCATAAGTAAAAGAAATAAATGTAATTTATAATTTATTCATTTAATTTCATTGGATTGCCCCTTATGTGTTAAAATTTTTAAGATACTCACCCCTAATTTTCCTTTTATTCTATCCAATGGACAGTAATATGAGGAATATGGATAACAACTAATGCAAAGTGCAATGCGATGAGTGTCCCAATGAGATTCCCAATCAAATAGGAGCTCAAGTAGGACATATCATGATTATGCCAAAACAAATATCAAAATTAAAGATTAATAATTGGTACTTTCTTGAATTCCCAAGGATAATAAGGAAGATGAAGATGTCATCTCATGAAAGTCTATCTAATAGAGGTGATAAGGTAAAGAAGACCAAATTTTCTTCATGAAAAAAATATAGAAAGATCAACCAAGAGAAATGTCACAAAGGGACTAGGAGATTTTTTAAGTGTGGAAAGGAAGGGCATAAAGTATCTAATTTCCATGAAAGAATGTATATTTTGTTGGATGGAAACAAAGCTCCATCTAAGTAATCTTAAATTATTTTATGTCATAAATGTGGAGAAGTCGGGCATTATCCAAGACGATGCTCTATTTCAAGTGATGAGAAGCATGATGAGCATCAAAAATCTCCATGATCAAGGGATCATGATAAGTCCTATGAAAATATGGATAATCATGAATGGATTAGATGTAACCAGTATTATAAAGTATTTTATGTCATAATGTATTTAAATTCATGTCCTATTAGTATATATTTTATTTTTTCTATGAACATTGTTCCCCCAACAGAAATGATATTAAATAATTAGGGGAAATACCTCTATAAGTGTTGTATCACATGTCAAAGTTTGTAAAAATGTTCTTATTGAAAATTTTATAAGTCTCCCTTTGATGGACTTTGAGTAAAAAAGGAAAAAGTCATTGCTTATTCCTCAAGTTAGTCTCATGCATCATATGGAGTTGGCTGTAGTAATATTCACCTTAAAATTTTTTCGGCGTTACCTCTTTAGGGAGAAGTGTGAAATATATACATATCACAAAAGCCTCAAGAATATATTCACATAGAAAGAACTGAATATTTTCCAACTATGATTGTTAGAGCTGATCAGAGAATATGAATGCTCAATCCATTACCACCCTAGTAAAGTGAACAAGGTGGTGAATTATCCAAGTAGAATGGTCCCAGTGATTCTATCATTGATGAGAATTGAAAAGGATAAAATTTTCTTATATTTTATGAAGATGGACATGGGAATCAAAAAAAGAAAACATCATCAATCGTTTCACAAATGATTTCCCAACCATCTCTTTTAGAAAGGTTAAAGGATTCTCAAAAGGATGGTGTGGGAATTTATAAGAAAGTGGAACCTATCAGAAAAGGGAGATCCTCAGAGTTCAATTTTAATGAAGAAGGAATTGTGATATTTGGGTCAAGACTATGTGTTCCATAAAATTCGGGGTTAAAGAAAGAAATTTTGGATGATTCACATAGTTAGAATTTCTTCATTCACCCAGGAAACACAAAGATGTATCGAGATCTCTGAGAGCTTTATTGGTGGGATAACTTGAAGAAGGAGATCAAGGAGTATACATCAAAGTGTATAGTATGTCAGCGAGTGAAGGATGAGAGGTATAATTCTAAGGGGTTGATGAAACCATTACCCATACCATCATGGAAATGGGAGAAAATCACCATGGACTTTGTCACTAGACTTCCAAAGACATCCAATGGAAACAATGCTATATGGGTTGTTGTGGATCATATTACAAAGACTGCACACTTAATTGCAATTCGAGAGGATTTATCATTTGATCAACTAGCATAGATATATATTAGAGAAGTGGTAAGGATATATGGAGTACCACTATCTATTGTATCCGATCAAGATCCAAGATTCAACTCTTATTTCTGTAAGAGTCTTCAACATTCTCTTAATACTGAGCTAAAATTTAGTATAGATTATCATCCTCAAACTAATGGTTAATCTGAGCAGACTATCCAAAAACTTGAAGACATGTTGAGATCATGCTCAATGGACTTTAAAGGACTATGGGATCAAGATCTTCCTCTGGTTGAGTTCTATTACAATAACAGTTTCCAATAAAGCATCCAAATGGATCCTTATGAAGCCCTTTATGGGAATAGGTGAAGAACAACGGAATGTTAGGATAAAGATGGGGAGTGAAAACTCCTATGTCCATAAATGGTCAAAGAAATGGTGGAGAAGGTTAAGACCATTTAGCATCACATTAAATCTACTCAGATTCGATAAAAGATCTATACTGATAATCATCTATGATACCTAGAGTTTAAAGTTGGATACATGGTATTCCTTTGTATATCACCTTGGAAGAGATTTATAAGATTTGGGAATAAGGGAAAGGTTAATCTAAGGTACATCGGCCCTTTTGATATCCTTGATCGCATTGGATCAGTGGCCTATCGACTAGCACTCCCACCAAACCTATCTCAAGTACATGATGTATTCTATGTATCACTCTTGAGTAAGTGAATACCTGACTCGTCACATGTACTCAATCCAGAGGTGGTACCTTTGTAGAATGACCTCTCCTATGAAGATAATCCAGTGAAGATCTTAGATCGTAGGAAAAAAATATATGAAATAATACAATGACCCTCGTCAAGATGTTGTGGAGAAACCACAAGTTTGAAGAAGAAATGTGGTAATTGAAGTAAGTGATGAAGCAGAGTTACCCTCATCTATTTTAGTGTGGGAAAATAAAATTTTGAGGGTGAAATTTCTTAAGGGGGAAGATTGTAAAAACCCAAAATTTTATTAATGAAAATTCATCTTGATTTGATTAAATGTCTTAATATATAAAATGGTTATATAAGACGTATTCACTTCCTTGGTTTTATATGGTTATATAAGACGTATTCACTTCCTTGGTTTTATGTTTTTTTGGATTTTAAAATAAAGTTAATAATTTTTATTGTTGCTGATATAGTTGTTGAACAATGACCACATGATTAGTATAAATATAGGGCTTTAAAAAATCCAATTTACTCAGACAAAGGAAGAGATGACCTCATACAATATAATTTCTCCATATAAAGCCCATTTTTTAGAGTTAGGAAAGGAGGTAGTGTCATTGGGATTCACTCTTGACCAATCCCAAGCTGAGCTTCAACACGTTAAGCTTGAATGGAACCGCCTATGGGAGAATTGGAAGTAAATAGGGATTACCACCCGAGTGATGTTATCTAAGCCTCCCTAATAGTCTATCACTATTGCACACATAACCCTTTAGTCTTATGCAGGTGTTATAAGGGTTTATGTAAAATGACCCTATAACTATGATTAAGTGCATTATTTTTGTATATAATAAATAATATACATTCATTTTGTTATTGTAACTTTGTAAATGGTGTTTTTTAAGTACAAATAGTATTTTTAGTTAATACTCAATTTAGAAATATATTTTGAGGAATTAATGGATTTTTAAATTAAATATTATTTTAATAAAATATTATTACTAAATAACTTTTTATTAAATATAAATAACCGTATAATTTTTATGAATACAATTGTAATTTTTATTAAAGTCTGAAATTTATTTTTGTCAAAACCCGTGATTTTTTTATAAATGTCAGTTTTTATTTTAAGAGTAAAGATTCACATATTTATAAAATTATTTAGATAAAATTAATTTTATTTTTTGAATCAGGACATCGAAATTATCCAACGGCGAATGTTTCATAATTTTCTGAGACATTCTATTTTTTGGGTAAAAATTATATACTGTTTAAATATATAGTGTGATTTATGACATCATAATGACCCAATAGTGATCTAATAAAACACTATAAATGATATGATCAGAAAAAATATGTTTTAACTTTAAAATAATGGGATTTTAGGTTTTTTTATTCATTTACAAATCCTTAGTGTACCATCCAAGACTTATAAAATATTTTAACATTTTAAAATGATTTCCTTAAGAGTGTGACTCAACTCCACATAAGCAAGCATAATATTTTAATAAGTTCTTCCATTGAAATTATAAAATAATTTTTTACACTCCACTTTATAAAAAATCATGGGCAATAACCAAGTGATGGTTTGTGTTTTTGATTAGTTTAATGTGTGGTGTCCAAAACCTAAATAATAAAGAATTCCCTCTCTTTTCATATACAAACCCACTCAATATCTCATTCCTATTCACTAAAACCATTTGTATCTAGACAAAACTCTTCCCTCATCTCTCTATAATCCTCCCAAGGCACCCCAATCTCCCAATAAGCCTCTCTCAATCCTTCCCTAAGCCTTCGGTATCACACTTCCAAGTAAGGGATTTCATACTTTCTCATTTTTGTCCAAATTTCTTTATATTTCTATACACTTTTATTTTCAATTACAAATTTAGGGGTATGGTTTCTCACCTTTTCCATACTCCCCTCCTTATTTTTTAATGAGGATATAACTATTTCACTCTCATTAATTCCTCCCATGTACACTTGTTACCATGTCGAAATTCTGTAAGGGATTTCTTCTTTTCTCATTCTTGTCCAAATTTCTTTATATTGTTATACCCTTTTATTTTCAATTAAAAATGTTGGGGTATGATTTCTCACCTCCTACATACTTCCCTCCTTACTTTTTAATGATTAGATACCCCTTTCTCTCTCATTAATTCCTCCCATGTACACCGGTTACCATACCAAAATTCTGTAATGGATTTCATCCTTTCTCATTTTTTGTCTAAATTTATTTATATTGGTATAACCTTTTGTTTTCAATTAAAAATGTTGGGGTTTTATTTCTAACCTCCCACACACTACCCTCCTTATGTTTTAATTATTATATAACTCTTTCTCTCTCATTAATGTCTCTCATTCACACCCATTACCATGCTAAAATTCCATAGGAATTTATCTCTTCCCATTTACATTCAAGAAATTATTTTATATTATGCATATAAATTCCATTACATATGTAGGGAAATGTATATATATATATAACCCCCTTACTGTCCATTTCATGCACATATTATGATATTCCACTTTATCTCTCATCAACCATTTTTATGAATTCTTATTTCATGTTGTTATGCTGCCGAAATTACACCGCGATTATCCAAACCATAGTCATTATATAGTAAATACCATATCCATTTCTCTATCAAGGGTATTCACCTTTATACATGTTTAATTATTTATTATAGAGTTTCATGTATGAATTCAACATTCCTTTATTGTGGAATAAATTATGATGTTTAATGAATCCATGTTATGTGATTTATATGTCACACTAATGCATGAAATTAATTGATTAAGAAGGGTGTGCCCTGATAGCTCTCCAATGCATTGGGTAAAGATTATTATCATGATATGTCAAGTTCAATGAGGGTTTACACATGATAATTCAAGTGCAATGAGGGTTTACTCATGCTAATTCAAGTGCAATGAGGGCTTACTCATGATAATTCAAGTGCAATGAGTCTTGGGTCATGCTAATATCATGTTAAATATTGTTGCTACATTTCCATGTTATGATAATCATGCTATATCAAGCCTTTATGTTCATGTTTCTATTATGCTCCATTGATATGCCTATTTCCTAAAATGTATTTTATTCTACATGTTATTCCTTTTTTACTCCCTTAGTGGGCTTTATAGCTCAACATTTTCTTATGTATGTCCTCAGGTTATCCCATAAAATGCTAAGTATGAAGGAATTTTGTGGTCATGTAAAATATATTTTCAATAAAGATGTTATTTTTTTATTTCTTAAGTTTTCATGTAATGTTTCCAATTTCCCAAGACACTAAACCTCTTGATCTTCAGAGTTGTATTAAGTGATATTTTATGAAATAAATCATGTTTAATTGTGTAATAAAGAGCAGTGTTGTTATAAAATCTATATATGGAAATTATAAATAGATTTGGATTTGGAACAGATGTACCTATTGTTAACAACTCTGAAAAGATGTCTCGGGCTTGACTCGAGATAATCTGGTACATGAAAACAGGTTTTCCTACACAGTTGGTTTGACACTCCTGGGGGATATGCCTTGGAAATTCACAAACTCTTCATGAACCATCGTGGAGGATTTAAAGAGAAGTTGGCTATTAATAACCTAGGATAATCCTAGGGTGTCATAGATTAAGGAAGTTGACATGATTTAGACATTATATAAATAATTATTTTCATGATTATGTTGTTTTCTTCTATAATATGTGTTTCTCACCCTGTGCTTTCTGATTTTAGTCAATAAACATAACTATAAGGAACATGGTTGAAATTAAATATTTCAGATGTGGAAATTATGAGAATAATGAAAATTGATTTCCTAAGTGAAAATCTTATAAATAGAATAATGAAGGTTGTATGATTATTGGTTATACTTATGAAGATAAAGAGACCACAAATTATATGTGAAAGGTATGTGATGTTATTTAAGTATTTTTTACATTAATAATAAGAAGCATGATAAGATTCAGGTTTAAGAACCTTAATACATGATTCATATTTCATATTCTAGGAAAGGGGTATTAAGGAATAATTTGATGAAGCATGGTTAATGGTTTGAGAATAAATTTGGATGGATAAAGTACTTATGATTTAGAATTCAAAACAATTATGTTTTATGAATCACAAAATATATAATTATTTTTAGTATAAATTTTTATTAAGTATTGAAAATGATATGTTTAATGGTGATGAATACTTATAAAAGTGGTATTTTGAATAAGGGGAGGTAACCCTTAATGTGGCCAAGATGTTGATAAAATTGTGTTTTTCTTGGATAAAGATATGATTGATTTGGATAAAGTAAATTGGATATCACTTATTACCATGGATCTAATCATTCATTGGTAGAAAATGTGGCTTATGTTATCATGGATGAAGATTACAACTTCTTCTATTTAAGGAATATATCCAATAACCTTTGGAATAAGTAAGTGTGCATGTTTTACAAAAGTATTTAGGGTAATTTATGTTATTACCATGTTTCAAGAGAATATATGATGACGGTATTCGCATGTTTGGAATGTGACAACCAATAACTACTTTTTGATATATTAGGGATCAATGTTAATCTGATTTTGTGACTTTATTTCTAGTTTTTTTTATTTTTTTCATTAATATGGGTTATAAGGTAAACCATTTATGGTATGTTTAAGTTAAACTTGAGATGAAGTTTTTGAGATTAAATTATTATCTTGCCACATGAGAATTCATACACATTGGATAACATGCTTTAACAATTTTTTATTTATGGTAACTTAAGAGATATGGGATGACTTATCATAGATATCATGATCTATTAGTGATTTAGGAATAAAAAATTCACATTCCTTTTTGTATAAAGAGGTGAAGTGGATTAAAGAACAACAAAGGTTGAGGTTTTCCTGAAAATCATGAAAATTAATTAACTTTAGGAAAAATGATCTTGAAACCAAAAATATTATCCTAGTACCTTTGTTTTTTATGAATCATATGGTCCCTTTGTTCATCATAGATTTATAGATTTATGATTGTTAACATTCTCATAACCTTTTCTCTATCACTCTTCCTTATAACTTGATAGTTATATTTTTCTTACATGTCCATGTTTTCACTTTCCAATTATGTTCATCAATGTGAAGACCTTGTTATATGTTACTTTGGGTAACCGTTATGGTTCCAACATTTCCTTTTTAAGGTAATTTTTAATATTAATTTTTAAAATTTGGTTTTCTATGAAAAAAACTTTCAAGTATTAAACCTTTGATAACCTAGATGAATTTTGAGGGTGGAATTAATTTTAAGAGGGGTATAATATAACACCTTGATATTTTGTGAAATATTTTTTTCAAATTAATTTAATCTTTTTAGTATTTATCATTTCACGCAACACTAAAAATATTTTATTTTATGTTAAATCACAATGTTAGGCTTATGTTATACAAAAAAACAAGTTAATATTTCACTACACACAACATAAATTTTAGATTTATCTATATGGGATACGGATTTTATCTTTCGTTATACACAAAAATGACTTTCTTTGATGGCTTGTGTAACATGCATTACCGATTATTACCGAATAATAGTATATCATTAAAATGTTATTATTTAAAATAATGACATATAACTTATTTGTTAAATTAGTGTTTATGAATATTATTAACTAATTTATGAAATTTTATGGTTTAAACAAATATAATATGAATTCATAGGTTACCAATTAATTAGAAATGAATATGAAAACCGATTGAATGTAAAGGAAAATGTTATTATTTTTTTAGTCAAAAAGTTGTTCTAACCTAATAAATTAAACTAATTACAATTATTTAGTTATATTAATGTAATATATATGTTATATATTCAATAAAATATTTTTTTTATTCTTCCAATAGATTCTATAGACATGAGATAAGAACAAACCCAGTTTTATGCATAAAAACTTATATTTTTTATAAAGGTAGTTTACCACCTTTTAATTGGGAATCCATTTTAAATCTAGTTTTTGGAAATTTTATAGATTTAATATGTCAAAATAAACTTCATGTTTGTAATATAAACACAGAAATTAGGTTAGGATAATTTTTTGTATTTTTTTGTACATTTTTATTTTAAGTAATGAATAATTAAAAATAATGTATTTTAATTCAAAACTTCTTTTTCATTTAAATTATTTATAAGTTTAAATTATATTTTAAGATGGTTTAAAATTTTAATTAGATAATAATTTTATCAATTAATCAAATTTATTTCATTATAATCAATTTCACTTTGAAATTGGGTATAAAAACTTAGCATAAGTTTGAACGTTTTTACTTTAAAAACTCGCAGTGTCGTTCCATTCAGCATGATTGATTTTAAATTCATTTATGAAACTTCTAGGATTAGAATGTGGAAAATGGATTCAATATTTTTAATCATCATAATTTATAACATCTAATAAGTTCAAATTTTTTTACCAAAAACATTAGTGAAAGTGATTAAAATTAATTACAGTGATTAAAAGAAAAATTGGGTTAATAAAGTATTAAACCTTAACTTTAAGACCCAAAATGACCTATAAACTTGTACAAAAACATTTTTATGTCAATTTTCCAGCCATTAACTTCCCATTATTGAGTTTTTTTTGTTTTTTATGACTTTTTTTAGGTAAAAACGTGGGTACACCTAACTTGTTTTCAAAATTTCCAAGTGTGTCCTTTCCCTTCCCTATAAAAGGTCACCACCTATCCCTCTTCTTCACACATCTCAAACCACTTAGGATAGGACAATATATAAAAAATACACTTTATATCATACCTCCCTTGCTCCTAGAAGCCTAACCTTGGATATAAAGCAACCCATGTAAGCTTTTTGGTACAAACCAAAAGGAGTTACCTATGAGGTAACGTCTTCTCTCAAGCCCCATTCTTTTATTTTCTTTTTACACCCTTCCAATATATTTATTAAAATATTTTATAACAATAAAATATCATAAATATACTATAATTTTTTTATGATAAGTATTAAACCTACACTTACACACATCTCCATATAATGGGTAACGAGCATATTATTTACGTGTACGACAAACTACCACCTCCCAAAATGATTATTGTTCATTTTTCCTCTACCACCTCTCATAGTGAACATTATGAAGGAAAATATATTTATATATGCCATATATTATATTTATTATGTTTTTATTCTTATTTATTTATTTTAAAAAACATCTCTTTTTACTTTCCATTTGGGGTAAACATGATAATTTCATTTGAGGAAGTGTGAACTACCACCCCCTCAAAGTGATGTGATTCGTTCACACACTGCATGGAATGTATTAATGATTGATTTAGTGAAATTATATGATATATGACATTATAATTATACTTCAATGATATTATATACATATATACATATATTTCATTTTCTTTCTTTCTTCTAATACGATAACAAAAATAGAAACAGCATTCATTCGTGTATACGACTTACCATCTCCATGAACGATGAACTATATTTCATAATTATATATTATATATATTATTATAATTAAAATATAATGAATATAAATTATATTTATATAATTTTTTACATTATTTAATCATTATATAAGTATAATTACTGAAGATATAACAAATTAAGGCACATGCGAAGAATAAAGCAGATATTACCTGAAGTGAAACATTAACATATGATTTTTAACAAGAGGGTAATATAAGGTCATAATTAAAACATATATTGTATTTAATATAAAAATATGGTTTGGTAAAATATTTATAATAAATTTTATATTTATTATACATGCATTTTTAATGATTACGATGAGATTCAAGACACAATGTAAGGGAATTTCATCTCCCTTTTATTTCTGTGAGATACATTCTTTATTCACCACCCATTCCTTTTGTGTGGTATGTATACTGCCCATGAATGTATAATATTATTATTATAATTAAATATATTTGTATTTACATATCCATTTTATGATATTTCTCTCATGGGTTTTATGTTTCAAAAGTTACCAAATCGGTAAATTAATTTTGTCACAAATTGACTTCCTTGAGACACATGTCATGTTATGAACCTATATTTTTTCATGAGGTGTATATAATAAATTTAAAATTTTATATCATGAATATTATTATTTTCATGATATTTTTATCTTCATGTAATTTAATTTTCTTGAATGTGGATTATGGATCAAAGTTACCAAGTGGTAAGAGTTTATTAAAACAATCTCATCACTTTTTGAGATAATTTATGTTTATACTTCCTTTGATAAAATATTATTATTCATATCTCAATAACACTCATTAATTTTATTATCTTATATTAATTAATGATATATTCAGGTATTGTTGCCATTTTATCAATTTTGGTACATAAGATAGTTCAAAATGTGTTTTTAATAAATCTTGAATTTACCCTCTCTTCGGTCAGAAATATGTATTCCTTCAAAAAAAATGTTTTCTAAAAATGGTTTCCAAGAATATTCTACAATTATACTATAATAATTTAAAATAAAATTTTCAATTTTTTTATTTTACCAATGTTTTCAAAGGAATATTCTTATCACTTTCCAAACAAGTCATTTTTCTACCCATTTTATCATGAAAAAATAATGTTCTTTTTACCGCATACAGCATGTTCAGATTTACCCATTTTAATTTCTATAAAGCTTCCATTATAGTTTTAAAAGATTAATTCTTAAGAAAGGGTTTTTAAAATTATTTTCCAAAGAAATGGTTTTTAAAATTATTTCAATTCTTCTTTATAATTTTTCAAGGTAGTTTATAAGAAAATTATTTTTAAATTGTTTTATGTATTAAAATATATTTTCAAAGAAGAAATGATATTTTCCTCAAGAATCATTCTTGAAAGATATTTAAAAAAATCCATCTAAGATGAAATTTTTTGATGTTACTCATTACTTTCTTAGAAATTATCTAAATTTTCTATTTATATTCTTTATTTAATGGTTATGTTTTGATGGAATGATGCTTAAGATGTCTGTTTCACTTCTATGGGTTTTATGATTTTGAAACCCGCTTATTTTCATGAGTTATGATTTCCTAAAGAGATTATGAAACCTATCTATTTTCATATGTTATGATGTGATGAAATTTTAATGAAACCCTTTTCATTTCATGGGTTATGTTTTTATATTTATAAAACCTATCTCTTTTTATGGGTCATGATATGATGAAATTTTTATTATCTTGTGGAACATGTATGAATGATTTTATTATGAGATGGGTGGGACATGTATATATACCATAAATTCATTAGTTAATGATAATTTGTATATGAGATCATAGGGTACGTGAGTTTTAGACCAAGCCCTAAAACAATAAGGTATATGGGTTGTAGCCCAACCCTAAAAGTAAGAGGGTACAGGGGTTATAGCCTGAGCCCTAAAATAAGAAGGTACATGGGTTGTACCCCAAGCCTAAAAGTAAGAGACTACATGGGTTTTTAGCCTAATCCCGAAGTAAGTACATGGGTCATATCCCAAGCCTAACATGTTATAAAGGTCTTAGTAGTTAGCCTTGACATATGATTTTCTATTCAAATTTTCATACCACACATTCTATGTCTTATTCCTTTGTTATGATTTTATGACTTATGCTGTTAATTCTCTTAGGATTTATGTCTTATGAACTACCAATATTTATTATGATCTCTAATATGCAACGTATAATCTTCAAATGTTATGATCAAGTTCCACACCCTTTTGTTCATGTTATAATTACGCATTTCCTTTATTTTCCCTTACTAAGTATTAGAGCTCACCCCTTTTTTATGTTTCCTTTACCCATGTTATGAAGAAAGAGTTTAGGTAGAATTATTAAATGTGGAGATATTTATGGGAGATATTGAAGATCTTTCACGAGGATAAAAGATTTTGTTTCCAAGTTTCTAAAGACACTAAACTCTTATGGTCCCCGGGCATGTATTTTTTTAATGTACCAAATATTAATCTAAAATGATGTAATATACATTTATTTTAAGCCTAGTTAATTATTGTCTATATTCATTTACATTTATACAATTAAACTATCCCACAATTCCCAAAAAATATATTCATAATATCTCTTATAATTTCTCATTTATTTATTTATTTAACCAATACTAGATTTACCATTAATTGTTAATGTTATGTTAATTATACCATTGAATTACATACTAAATAATATAAACATTACCCACCATTATTCTGGACATAATCAAATTATTTCAAGAATTATCATTTTCATTTACATCCCATACCTTTTATATCTAGCCCATGACATTTACCAAATTTCCATTAACAATATCCTTCCATAGCTATTAAGAAATTAAAAAAATAATACCCAAGAATGAAACCCAAAGAATCAAATTACCTTATGATTAAAAACTGTCTATCCACCATTATCCAACCATTTCAAGACCATACCATAATTCATCCCTTTTTAACCAATCATAGTCCTATTTTCCAACACATTCTAAGGCACAGAACCAACCAAATGATCACCCTATACTTTCCCCCATAGCTATCCAAAATCAAATCCACAATAATCATAGAACCAATATAAGGGAAAACAACCATTTTAACACCATATTCCATCAACAATATATATTCATAAAAAAATTAACTTATTATTTCATTAGTTAAACATATATTATATGGAAATCAACAAAGAAATTCCATATTTCACAAAAAAAATAGTTTCTTACCAAATTTAAGTATTTAACCTTTTATGAAATTTTATTTCAATAATTATACCATTTCTTAAATAAAAAATAACAATAAACAGAAACAAATTATCACAACATCATCAATATGTTCAAAATAGAATCAATGTCAAAAATAACATGGAAACATTTAGACACATGTGATTCACACCAATACCACTAAATTTATTTAAGTATGATTCATTATCTTAGTTAAGTTAATTACAACCATTTATCCAAAGTAATAATAGGCATGAAACATTCATAATTTACACCAATAAGAATAGAGGGTTCCCAAATCTACTACCTCAATGTAAGCTTCGACAAACTAATGTGCAAGATCAAAGTGAGGGAGAGAATATCTCAAGGTTTGAATCATGAAATTAGATCCTCAACAACCTAGAACATAGTAACAACCATAATCTACTCCCAAAAAATATCCCAAATGAACCACGCCTATAACTAAAACCTTTTATGGATGAAAACTGTGAAGAAACCAAGATGAAAAAGGGAAGGAACTACACTCATATGGAATAATTATCAATATTATTAATCCAAGGATGAAAATCCAACAAAGGGGGCTCATGATTCTCTAAAAACACACCACATTACAAAGGTAGGTTGACATAAAATTAAAGGGTTTGGAGAAAATCATGAAGTTCTACCAATTTATACCTGGATGAAAGATATAGGTCCACAGACCAACGTACCATCACTACACTATGATCATTCAGGGAAATATTAAGCCACAACATGACATGCCATTATTGTACCATGACTATAATAGATAGAACTAATCCTAAGATCAACACCATGAATCCCCCATATCTCCCTCATTCAAAGCCTCATTTAACTCTCAAATATAATGAAACCCAAGAAGGGTCATGTCATGACCCATGATCTATGGCATGATATTATCTAAAATATAAACCCCAAATTCCTGCCTCTTGGTCTTCACATCATGGATGATATGGTCACACAGAGAATCATACCATCATAAAACTCAATAGAATTGGATTTATCCCAGCATGTTGCAATTTTCATCACTAAACTGTGACAAACTAGATCCTTAAAAACACCCATACTACCAAAAGATCCCTTCATGTCGCGACTCATAGGGACATGTCATAAACTACCGGACTACAGTACCTCTAATTTTCTACTAGCTAAAAACCATGTTGTAATACCAAGGTTAATTCCACTATACACCTCATATATCCATAATATTATACTCTGCACCTTCGTCCTCTCTCGTATCTCTTTATGGATCCCCAAATTCAAAAATCATGCAAAGTAATGGGTTGAGAAGGTCAATTCCATTACACCTTGACCTAATCTACAACCTAAATGACCAAAAGATCCACAACTACCCAATGAATATTTTTCTCCCAACCTCAATCCTAACCATTGTGTATAAATAAATCCATACCTTCAAACTAAACATGGTTTGATACCACAATACCTCTATAGGTTACTCAACTCCCACTAAGAGAAACACTCCTTCAGTGTCCTATCACAATCAGGTTAAATATTTCCATGTTGACCACACTAGTAACACTCAAATGAGTATTTCTCTCCTAGAGAAAGAAAAAAAACCCTTTTACCATCTACTTTTCATATCTCTTACATATAAAGACTCCTCAAACCTCCACTTACTACATCCCAATGACCCACTCCCAACCTTGATAAAAGAATTATGCTTCATGGATGGTCTACCCTTAGTTTGGTTCTGTTATATAATCAAATAATGATTCTCAAGGTCACAGAAGGATGTTAACTAAAACATATTCTCTTGGTATTGAATATATTTCCGTAGGATACCCTAAAAATTATTGACCCTATTAATCTCATCTCCTTCCAATGAAACTGAAAATCATAATAAATCAGTAAAGTGGGTGTCATAATCCATCCCTAACACACCCCTTATACCAAATGCAAAAATTATATCTCCCTATAATCCCTCAAGGTATCTGAGAAGAATTAATTGAAAAATAGAGACTTAAATTCTATCCAACACAACCCTATATGTTAGTATAACTATACTAAAATGTTCCACTGATGCATCCCTGATATTCAAATCATTTAGGCTGAAAGATTCAACTACCTTTTAAGGGGTGTCATAAGATAATAAAAAATGGTCTTCATAGACTATGTCTAGAACTTGATATCTTGGGGTTCACTATCACTATTAAAGAGAGGTGGATGTTGTAGATAAAACTTATAAGTTAAATCTAACATGTTCAACATGACTCTCAATTCCCCATGACCTATAGACTAAAACACTTAAAGCATGAACTCTCTAAACTATTGAATGAGGGGAGGAATAGGGCCAATAAGTGGATCCAACTCTAATACTAGTGGTTTATTATCTTCCTCACCCTTCTGATGATAAATAGGAGTTCTCTATAGTGGGATTTCATTGTAATTATGAGTGAATAACTCATAATACAATTTTATTATAGGCCTGGATATCATATTTTAGGGAAAGCAATGGTAGGCTCACACTACACTACCATAAACACACACCCTATGATATAAGGGTTTCATAAATATAGGTTTGATTCCAATATAACTTACCCACTTTATAATCAAATACAATCTGAAAAAAATTATAATATCCATACACTACTACAAAATAGGCCTTTAACAGTGCTAGAATATGCCTTTATCAGTGCTAAAAAAGAACTGACTACCACAGCGTGGTTAAAAGGCCTAGGTTTTTATCAGTACTAGAAAAGTTCTGATAAAGGGGTTCTTTATCATCACTAAAAAATGTTAATAAAGAACCCTTTTATCAGCTCTTTTATAAGTATTGATAAAATATACCATTTATCTATGCATTTATTTAGCACTAAAAAAGGGGAATAATGTAGTGTGATGCTACTACACACTACAACACCAAAAATAGGGAATATTGTAGTGTATTTTAAAATCACATAGAAACACCAGAAATAGCACCAAAAATTATAAAAATTAGATATAAATACAAAATTTAAATGAAATAAAATTTCCAACATAGATACAATAAAAAACACTGTTATAGTGAAAAATAACGTACCTATACAAAAGAAAAATCCAAACATTATTGAGAAAAATAATGCACATATATAAGAAAAAAATTATTATTTTATTAATCATATAAAGAAATAAATTAAATAGAAAGTCTTAATTTTAAACTAAACTTTAAGTCATATTAGGTTCACTATGTATCGGATTGCATTGCGGTTGATTTCTGCATATCGCTTGCCATTTATTATTCATATTCAACCATTATATCTATGAAAATTAACTAAATAATTATAATATAAACATGATAAGTAAATTAATTAAGTAATATCATATAAAATTATGAGAAAACAATCTATACTTGTCTTCTCAGTTTTGGCGATGTAATGCATGTTTTAAACTAAAATGACACTTATATATTGAAAAGATGCACTTGGAGTCATATTTGTCACATTGTGTGTCAAATTTAGGTGTGTATTATTCCTACACATTCAAAATGTATTATGTATCATTTTCCTAAATTATCAAAACAATCTGAATGTTCTTCCTTGGTTTTGAGTACACCACTTGTGTTTTTTTCTAAAATGTCATTTGAAACTATAAACATTCTCTTTGAGTCATAAAGGTCGCATCATATGTGATTTTTATGTGAGAATAATTCCTAAAAATATAAAATTAATTATTAATAGTTTTCCTAAATAATCAATATAATATGAGTGTGTTTGGTTAGTTTTCAGTGAATGACACATTTTTGTATTAAAATGTCCATTTTAAACTGATAACGGACACTTTGAGTCATATCGGGAACATAATGTATCATATTGAGGTGATAATGATTCCTAAAAGTTGAAAATTACTTATGGATAATTTTTCTAAAGTACCAAAATAATCTAAATTTGTTTTTTTATTTTTGAGTATGTCAATTTTCTTTTTTACTAAAATTAATGTCAATTTTGAATAAAAAGACGCACTTGGAGTCCTACCGGTCACACCATGAATTGGATTTAATTGAGGCTAATTCCTACATGTCCCAAATAACTTATGGATATTTTTAATAAATTATCAAAAAAATATAAAAACATTTTCTCAGTTTTGAGTATGCCACTTGTGTTTTTTACTAAAATATAATTCTAAACTGGAAACACACACTTTGAGTCATAAAAGTTTCATAGTGTATGGGTTTGACATGAGACTAATTATTACAAATCACAAATAAAATATGAATCATTTTCCTGAATTATCAAGATAACCAAAGTTTGTTTTCTCAGTTTTCAGTGAGTGACACTTTTTTGTATTAAAATGTTAATTTTAAACATATAACAGACATGTTGGGTCATACCGGGCACATCATGTATTGGATTGAGGTGAGGCTAATTCCTAAATGTCAAAAATGACTTATAGATAGTTTTTAAAAACTAATAAAACAATATGAATAAGTTTTATCAGTTTTGAGTATGTAAATTTTCTTGTTTACTAAAATTAATGTCAATTTTGAATGAAAATATGCACTTGGAGTCATACCGGTCACACTGTGCATCAGATTGAGGTGAGGTTGATTCCTACACATCCCAAATTACATATAGATCATTTTTCTATATTATCAAAATAATATGAATGTGTTTACTTGGTTTTGAGTATGATGCTTGTGTTTTTTACTAAAATTCCTTTTTAAACTCAAAACATGCACTTTGAGTCAGAAAGATTACAGCGTGTGCGGGTTTTATGTGAGACTGATTCCAATGCATAAAAACTGAATTATTAATCATGTTAATAAATTATCAAGACAATATAAGAATGTTTTCTCAATTTTTATCAAGTTATATCAGGGATATCGTGTATTTGATTAAGGTACATCTGATTCCTGCATGTCAAAAATGACTTATAGATCATTTTACTAAAGTAACAAAACAATATTAATGTTTTTTATTAGTTTTGATTATGTAATTTGTCTTTTTTACTATAATTAATGTCAATTTTGAATAAAAATACACACTTTGAGTCATATCGGTCACACCGTGCATCAGATTGAGTTACGGTATATTCCTATATGTCCAAAATAACTTATGTATCATTTTAATAAATTATAAAAACAATATGAATTTTTTCCCTTAGTTTTGAGTATTCCACTTGTGGTTTTTACTAAAATGTCATTTTAAACTGGAAACATGCACTTTGAGTCAAACAGGTCACATTGTGTGTGGGTTTTAAGTGAGACTAATTCATGTAAGTAAAAAATGAATTATGAATTATTTTCCAAAATTATCAAGAAAATATGAGTGTGTTTTCTCAGTTTTTAGTGAGTGGCACTTTTTTTATTAAAATATCAATTTTAAACTAACAATAGACACTTTGAGTCACACCGGACACATAGTATAACGGATTGAGTTTTGGATGATTTTTTTATGTTAAAAATTATTTATGAATAATTTTTATAATTTTCCAAAATAATTTGAATTTGTTTTATTAGTTTTTAGTATGTTAGTTGTCTTTTTTACTAAAATTAATGTCAATTTTGAATAAAAAGACACACTTGGAGTCATAACGGTCACATTGTACAGCGTATTGAGGTGTGTATAATTAATACATGTCCCAAATAACATATGGATAATTGTAATAAATTAATAAAATAATATGAATGTGTTTCCATGGTTTTGAGTATGCCACTTGTGTTTTTTACTAAAATTTCATTTTAAACTGGAAACATTCACTTTGAGTCATGCAGGTCACATTGTGTATGGGATTGACGGGAGACTAATTCATAAACATAAAAATGAATTATGAAATATTTTTATAAATTATCAAGACAATTCAAGCATGTTTTATCATTTTTCAATGAGTGGCACTTTTTGTATTAAAATATCAATTTTAAATTGATAATGGACACTTTGAGTCATATCGGGAACATCATGTATCAGATTGAGGTGCGACTGATTCCTAAATGTAAAAAATGATTTATTATTTTTTTTCCTAAAGTATCAAAACAATATGAATGTGTTTCATTAGTTTTGATTGTGCCACTTTTATTTTTTACTAAAATATATTTTAAAACTAGAAACATTCACTTTGAGTCATGCATGTCACATCGTGTGTGGGTTTGATGTGAGAATGATTCTTACACATCCAAAAAGAATTATGAATCATTTCCCTAAATTATAAAGACAAAATAATACCATTTTCATGGTTTTCAATTAGTGTAAATTTTTGTATTAAAATGTCAATTTTAAATAGATAACGTACACTTTGAGACATATAGGGTACATCGTGTATCAGATTAAGGTGTGAATTATTACGACATGTGAAAAATGACTTATGGATAATTTTCCTAAATTAACAAAACAATACAAATGTGTTTTCTTGGTTTTGAGTATGTTAGTTCTCTTTTTTACTAAAATTAATATGAATTTCAAAATAATTTGAATACGTTTTTTGGGTGATGATAAACTCTAATATAACATCATAATTATTTGTTTATAAAAATGGTAATTTCTCTATTATCATTATCTTTTATTGATAATGATGATGAGTATTTTATTAATGATCTTGTGAACATGAATTATTTTACATAATAAATGTAAACATTCATAATGATTGTTAATTGTATGGATTTCAAAAACATTTATGATATTATATCATGCATCTAATTGATGATATAATAGCCAAAATAATTCTAACACCCACTAAAGTGATACCACTATATTAATATTTTCTGAAAATTTCAGGATCTGTTTGATGAAATTTTGTATATGTTTATTGTTTTTAGAGGTTTTAGATCAAGATACTAGATTATTTTTCAGAGTGGTGTTCATTTGGATTTTTGGTGCTTCATTATTTCATTTCAAGTGGGTTTTTTATTTATGGGGATTTCTTCATAAGGTGGTTTATTTTCATTTGATATCATGTTTCCTTTAACACTAGCCCTCCTCGATGAACACAATCTCTCAATGTTGGTTGTCCTCCAATAGTTCTCTTATAAACCTACTGGATTCGATGGTTGATTACACACATATTTATTAAAAAACTTATGTTGGATTATATACCTATTTGATGATTGTATTGGTGTTGTATGACTCTCAAATAACTATTGGCTCCACTACTTAGACCCTTTCTTTGCGATGTAGAGATGTAATGGTAAAGTAATTACATATGTTTTTTTGTGTAGTTTTTTCAAGGTGAGGGGTTTCTTTAACACTTAAGTAATATTTGATAGTACTTGTAATATGATAAATAAATTAATCCTATGATAATAAGTCTGAAAAAAAAGTGGTGCTTGTTTTGTTTTTGAAAAAAATCCCTCCACTTAAATTCCTGAATAAAATCACTTAAACAAGTGGTGAATAATATTTTTTTCAATAATCCAGCTAAAAAACTTTCACAATGACTCTTATATTAAGTGAAAAGTGTTGTGCTCTCTTTTAAATAATTTTTCTCAAACACAATCTTGTTATGATCCTCGTTATACTCCACTTCCCAATAATTTTATTGTTTGAAAGCCAACCCTTCATCTCCTCCTACACCTTTTCCTCCTCCACGTCGATATTCGACTTTGACTCCACCCCCAAATCTTCATTTACCTCTTCCTCCACCTACTCTCTTTCCCAAAAATTTTATTATTTTTAGGTCAGAACTTCTAAACAAATTAACTTCCTCTAATATACTTCCCCTTGAGAAACAGATAAAAAATAACAAATAAGCATTTTGACACTAATTTTTCACACCCCAAATATATTTTTAAGGTCATAACTCATACTATATCACAAACATATCAGGTAATCACCTTAATTTTTTGTCAGTATACATTCTAACAACATGTATATTTCCTACTCATCTATAAACAAATTTATTTCTTCTATTGAGTATGAAGGTTTTCAAAAATCTTTATAGTATTTAGAAAATATATACAAAAAAATGATTATGAAAAATATTTAATGAAATTGTAATTACCTTTGAAAATTAACTATTGAGGTTGTTGGTCTTGTCATGCTTTATGATCTCTCTCATAAATTTTTAAACATAATAACCACAATAGATGCCATTATCTTTCTTCAGAAACTGTAGAAACATTGACCAAAATAATTAAACTGTTTTAAAAAATTCTGATAGTTAAATATTTCTATATATACCCTAATTATTTTTCATTTTTAGTAATCCAAGGGCTTTATATCTTCAAACATTGACTTCATTCCATGATTTAACCTATATTTATAAACCACCCTATTATAAAAAAATTCTTGTTAAAACATAGACAGAAACATATAATTCAAAGTTTATCTATAAAATATTGATTTATGTGTATCGAAAATTCACAATAAACATCATTTTTGGTCAGTTGGTTGGATATCCATGTATTGGATCCAAAAAATAAATATTTGTGGTATCCATATTGACTATGATCAACATACAGTGCTGCTTACAAAAACAAAAAAAATAAGTAATTCAAAAATTAAAAATATATTTTATGTGATTAGATTTTATATTTTTACCTCTTCATTATAGGCATCAAAAAGAGTATATCATATGATGTTTTTTATCAAACACTTCAAGTAAATCAACTTTTTTATTCTCAATTTCGTCATTATCCAAAGTAAGTGTTTCCATATAAATGATATAGGGATTAATGAATCCATAATGTTCTTCCCATAATTTTACCTTTATATAGTAGTAATATAAACACCTATAGAAAATATAAATAGTTATTAAATTTAATAAACATATTACATCACTATTTGGAAAGATGTATTATGAAAATGTACATTATTTATGTATTCACAACTGAGGTGCCCAATCATTCATGCTTAAGAGTCTCATTTATAGTCTCAAGACAAATTACGTCTATCATAGAATCTCCATATATTTATTTTTCATATGTAATGTAATATATATTTTCATATTTAAATGTGGCATCTACATAAAGTTTTAATGATAATAAATGTTTCTCTATAACTAATAAGAAGAAGTTACTCATGGAATGTCATTTTGATTTCTTTGTAGATTCACTAGATTTTCTTAATCTGACCTTCTATTTCCCCACTTCTTTATCCATTTGTAATATCATGCCTCACTTCATACCTTTTATCATCAACCATTAAAAGTGTTTCATATGAAAAAATTTGTTAAATACATACCTAATATATCTTTATATGATTATATGTACATGTTATGAAAGATCCAATAGTATCATTTACCATTGTAATGTCTAGATCATCAACAGGAATAATAAACTCCGTAGTCAGCTCGTGAGCTACCTCAATCCCCACTCTCATGTGATCTTTTGGGAGGTATTTATGGTGTATCTTTTCTCCCAAGATATTATACATTGTACCAGTACCAATAGGGTGGTGTGTGGGTATTCATAGATGTTAATCACAAAAAAATGTACCTAACATAATTTTAGTAATATAAAGTTATCAAAAGTTTTTTTATTCAATTTTATGTGAAATAATAATGAAAAACTTAATTACCTCTAGTAAAGTTTGAGGTTTGGGGGAAGTACTGGCCTCAAAGATAGTGGGATCATTTGGTTCATGTGAGTATATGTGTTCCACCACCAGTTTTCTTTGATCCTTTCTCAAACATTGTTCTGCCAAACACAAACGAACAATAATATCTTATAGTTAGTCTATTTGTGTCTAAAATCATCTCACCATATTATATGTATCTTAATGTGGTTTTATCTTCTTAAAATATGTCTGAATAGATACCCCAAAACCTAATCTTCTAATGCGGCAATATTTTTCTGGCTGCTTCAAAGCTACTGAAAGTATCTTTTCTTCCAGGAGTTTCATTGTTGATTCTTATGTCCAAACCATATAAAAAACATAAACATAAATAGATATTTTTATGTAATAATATTTTAAATCATAAATAATTACAATTATGTCATACTTACACAGGTTTCTCATATTTTTTTTGTGTTTTCATCAACTAGTTTACCCTCCTTATTTACACAAGCCTCCTTTCATAGTACATGACATGAGATGGAAGTGGATTCAGATTTTGATTCATAAATATGAATATAAACAAAAAAAACATATGTTATATCATATCAAATAATTAAAATTTTATTATTGACTTTAAATATATACCATTTTCTTCTCTAATGAAGTGTACCCCATCATTACATTGTGATAGGGGTACATTGGTTTTGATGCATGTTCTTTATTTTCATCACCCTTTTTTTCATAAATTAAAAGTTTTTAGTCAAGTTAGATAAAATAAATGATTTCAAATAGTATAATATTTACTGTAATGAACTATAAATGATTTATCATTATGAATATTAATGAAATCAGTCCATTTTTCTTGCTTTATAATGTGCGCATAACTTACTGGTGGGTGGGGATTTACTTTCCCCTTAACATCCCTAATATGGAACTTCATAAGAATATTTTTGAAGCCTCTTTGTGATTTTATAGTGGCCATTGAGATAATTTATTATTGAAATATTATAAAATAAATGAACGCTGTAAGGAATAATAAAAATTAAATCAACACTTTATTATATAATTTTTTGGTAAAATAGAGGAAGTATATCGTAACATTACCATTATATCTTTCCAAAGGATTTCCTTCATTACAGGTTGGACATAGAAACATGAATCAATATCGATTGTCACATCCATCCTCATTGTGACCGCAAGATAACTAATGAACATTGACTTGTTGGGGTCAATAGGTTTCCATCATTGATTCCAACCAACCTCAAATTTTATACCCTCACTTATTTCCTTGATAATTTTATTCAACACTATGGTGTTATGTCATTGTTGTTGTTTTTTCGTCAACATGTTATTGATCCTCTAATAATTTTGTAGTTTCATCATCAAGATTCTATTCTTCCTCAATATTGGTAACACCATCATGTTCAGAATAAATTATCTACATGAGTAGTCAAACATTTAATTTTTCTTGAATAAAAATAACATAAACATGGAGAAAGGATTTGAGAAGGGTCACATGTATGCTTTATTGCAAACTTAATGAAATATTTAACTCCATATTCATACTATTTTTTCAAATGATTAGTGTGAATCCATTTTGAAAGAAATGGGTAATTGAATTTAAGAAAAGAATTACCCCACTATGGTAGGTGTTATATTCTAAATTCATCCAAAGGTAAAATTTATATTCAACTGTCATCATCATCATATTCATCTCCCAAAAATTTATTATTGCATTTTTTCTTGATAATGATCCATCAATTCTTATGGACATCCACCTATATTCCTTGAACTAATATAACCAAAATTCTTCCAATACTAAGTATTGGTGATCATTTTGGATGACTATTACTTAGATTATTTCAAACAATATAGAAGAGATGGAGGATGAGTATCAAGAAACAAAATGAAATAATAACTGTTTAGGAGATGAAGTTGGTGAGGAAGAAATTTTTCTACTTAAAACTTTTTAAATTACTAAATATTAGTTTAAATTTTAAAATATCATCTCAAAATGTTAAAAAGTCCCTAACACTACTATGAGAACATCAACTCATCCCTGCTGAGTTGTACCAACTCTAATATATGTTACTAGTCCTTTTCCCTCACCTGTATCTCAAATATAAGATCTCTATATCCACTAAGGTTCATGTGTATGGTGTGAGTATAAAAATAAACAAGTAAATACAAATAGGGACTCTAAAATATACAACACATATATTTGAGTATATTTTCAAAGTAATAAAACTCAAAATACACATGTAAGTCAAATCATTGTGTAATAACCAGGACACCATCATAATCAAATATATCAACTTCATTTCATAACAATGAATTATAACAATCATACCATAGGTTTATACCAAGGAAATTTTCTGACATTCAAATAATTTCACTAATAAGAGGGTAAAATTTGAATCATATGAGGAGAAAAAATATTTATCTCCCTCTGTAAATAACCACATCATGTATACCATTAGATTTGACATTGGACCCCTATCATCCAATACTATCCTTCAGGGATAACCATCAAATGTACTTATTGCATTCATATCATGAAATGGTTATAACATATCCATTTTTCATAGGAAGTGAATTTTAAATATCGGTATGTATTTACATATTTTGTTCCCTTATGAAAGAACAACACCATGGGTTCTAAAATACATTAGTTGAATCTAACTTCTAAAAACCATAAAGAAAGAAAAAAACAACAAAAATGTCACATCACCCTCAACATATCCCTTGATTAATCACTACCATGTCTATGGTAACTCACATTCTAACATACCATACCTAACCCTGACATAAAACCTATCTCTTATTATTTTTAAAAATATGTTTATCCCATGTATACTCTAAACCCACTCATATTCAAAAATAACCTAAATACGATTTTAATTATGGATTCTAACATATTACATTTCAAAAATGAAGGAATTAACATTAAAATACAAATTTAAATAAATTCTAATTCCCTTAATATATAAAATTTCCTATTCCCTTTTCCATTAATTTTTCTAAATAACTATTTTTTATCCCCAAACATAGCCTAAATTCTAGCTTCTATTAGCTTTTCCAGAAACCATGTTAACTATAATTGGTTTCTTTGGAGAAAAATAAAGCTGATTTAAATGTATCCATCTTTATTTTACCCTAAAGATGCTAATTATAGTGAACAATTTCTTAAAACATTCTAAAAAGGAAACACGATGAATTTTTTCTTAAAAACCTCTATTGACATAAATAAAATCTCACTAAAATAGTTCAAACATGTCATTTAAATATAGAATCATTATTCAAGGATTGGTAAATGTAATTTTCTTTACCTTCTACCTTCTTTTATTACCCTTATATCTACTAGGTTTTCTACTCTTTTTGAAGTGTCTTTTGCTCTGTTTGGAAAAATATATTCAAAACTGCTTAAAAAAGTTTGGAACTTTTTGGAAGGACTTAATGAGACCTACTTATAACACCTATGATAAGTGGTTATTTATAAGTGTTTTTATATTTCTTATTGAAAATGTTCTTTAATTTAACTTGTGATGGATTTGTGTTGTGCAGGGATTAGAGGAGTACAAACTTGTTGTGGTATTGGTGTGAGGCGGATGGGAGAGCTTCACAACCAGTCATTCCTCTACGATGCCAAGAAAAATAATCCTTAAGATGAATCCAAAAGTAGGGATGGAGAGCTCTGATCATTGCGGGAGGAATACCATCGAGAGTCGGATTGGAACCCTTTTAAATTTATCAAGGTTGAAGGGAGAGAGAATCAAAAGGTGCATTTGGTGTGTGTTTTTTCACAAAAAATGTGCAAAATGATTATTTTCAAGAGGTCACCCATCGTAGTAGTATTATCATACAAGTATTCCTAACTAACGAGTTATAATTGGATTCAATGTGACTAAACCCAAATTAAATGTAATTTTTTATAAAGTATTGTCAAAAGTAACCAAGTCAGCCGCATAAAAATGCTTATCAAGAAACCAAACAAATTCATTCATTATGTTTTGATTAATTTTTAGGTGTCAATTTTGGTATTCTTAGAAAGTAGTAAATGAGGAGGATGAAAGGCTGAAAGAGTTGAATAATGTGTTGGGATATATGATATTAAAAGTTGTGGCAGCATATTTGATGAAGATTAATGAATACAATCTGAGCAGGAGGTATGTAATCAAGTAACTTTGGAACCACAATGATGGGAGGAAGGTTGGTTTGAATGATAGAACCTAATCCATCATCAATATATGGAATGAAATCAATTTGTTTAGGAAGTAATAAATAAAGGTAGTAAAGGTTATTTATACTGTAGTATTGAATTATTATATCTATGTTCAAGATAGTAACAATTTTCATGCAAAATGCATGCAAATGTGGAATTTTATGCATGAAGTGTGTTGTATTGTATATATATTTTACCAAAATGAATCCTTATTTACAAAACCTTATTTATGAAACCTATGGTTCTTTGCAACATTAAAAATGACTATGAATTCTTAATCCATAATCATAATTAAAGAAAAATATCAAACAAAACGTCATTGTTACTCACGTTGTAAAGGTTGTATGACCTCCATCAAAATATAATTCACTTTCTATATAAAAATACCAAAAACCATAATGTAATCCCAGCAAAATCTTTTTCATTAAACCATATTTAATTTATCAATTTATTTATGATAAAAAATACTACAATCATAAATATAATATAATAGTGCTAAGCAGCACTAAATTTTCTAATATTTAACACAAGTTTAACTTAACACCTTTAATAATTATTAAATGTGGTATATCATCATCTCATTACTCAACAATATATTCAGCATGAGAAATTATATTAATATTTATATTCAAATTGTGTATGAATAATAAAAAATAATCAAATGAAAGAAAATATATAGGTACCACCATATAATTCTATCATTTTATGACATAGGAACAAACTTCATTTATTCATTATACTACATCACCTATGTGACACTAATCATCCAATATTAATAAATAGTAACTCTACACCTATCATTCTATGAAATTTTATGAACATGATTTTCTCAGTAGATACACATATATTCATAATTATTCTTATTGTCTTATACTTTTTTTCATCTTCATGTGCAATCCATACTGTGGAAAAAATATTCAAACAATGGCAATCCATACTATCAAAAAGGTAATAAGAAATAATATAATGGAAACATCAAGAAAATCACCATCGATTGAAATAGTGAATGGAGATGTAGTTTTCAGTGTT
The DNA here is from genome assembly GCA_963277665.1 of Viscum album. NCBI lineage: Eukaryota > Viridiplantae > Streptophyta > Magnoliopsida > Santalales > Viscaceae > Viscum > Viscum album. Next base: position 457,956,894 of record OY728157.1, on the reverse strand, counting down.
CTCTTATAAAGCTAGAATTAGTTTACATAGTAGGGGTGGCATTGAGTAGATATAGGTAAGTGAGAGAGAGAGAGAGAGAGATGAGATATAGAGTTCTTCATGGTTAAGAGTAGCATAAAAATACAAACAGAGAAACCAAAAAATTCAAACAATGTGAGCAGAAAAAGAGAAAATCGCATACCTTAGATTCTAGCCTTGATTTATTTGAAAGAACATAGAGGAGTAGCGCCGGCAGTAGGGGAGTTCCATGAGAGCTTGAGAATTGTGACTGAATAAATCATGGTTAGAGATATTTTAAATAGATCGAGGACAATTTTATCAGCGCTTTCAAAAAACACTCATAAAAATACCTTTTATCAGTGCTAAATTGATAAGTATTGATAAAAGGTATCTTTATCTGTACTTTATTAGCACTGATAAAGCTCAATCTTTATCAGCGCTAAAAAAGTGATGATAAAATACACCTTTATAAATGCTAAAATTTTAGCACTGATAAAAGATTTATAATTATAATTATAAATAAAAAATTGAAAAAAAATTTATATAATTATGTATTTGTTTATTATAATTTTATAATTATTTAAATATATAATTATTTATTTATAATTAAATTAATACTTTTAAAAAAAATTATTTTTTTATTTATAATTATAAATATATAATTTTGTAAATATAGTACATATACATTCATAAATATATTTATAATTATTTATTTATAATTATTTATTTATAATTATTTATTTATAATTATTTATTTATAATCATTTATTTATAATTATAAATATAATTATATAATTATATATTTTTAATATATATATAAATATAAATATAGTAAATATATTCATTTTTAAAATATATTTATTATAATTTTATAATTATAAATATATTTATATCATTATATATATTTATAAAATTATATATATATAATAAATATATATAAATATAAATATATTCATTATTATATATATTTATTATAATTTTATAATTATTTAAATATATAATTATTAATTTATAAATATATAGATAATAATTTTAAAAAAATATTTATATATTTATATATTTATATATTTATATATTTATATATTTATATATTTATATATTTATATATTTATATATTTATATATTTATATATTTATATATTTATATATTTATATATTTATATATTTATATATTTATATATTTATATATTTATATATTTATATATTTATATATTTATATATTTGTATATTTGTATATTTATATATATCGCCCAAAGGGTGCAGCTCAGTGGTAGTTGCCCTTGTAGGTCTCAGCGAGGTCTCGAGTTCGAGACTCGTCAAGTACATCCTTGCATTATATGTTATCTGATTTTCTCTGTAATGTAGCCTCTTTCCCCAAATAAAATGTGGCTTTGACCCCAACTTATATATATATATAGTATATTCATTATTTAATTAAATTTTTTATAATTTTATAATTATTTAAATATATATAATTATTTATTTGTAATTATATAAATACATTCATAAAAAATAATATTTATTCTTTTATAATAATTATAAATTTATAAATTTATAAATATAGTAAATATACATTTATAAATATATTTATTTATAAATATTTATTTACAAATATTTTATTAACATTATTAATGAATATATAATCTTAAAAACATGCATTTTTATTGTATATAAAAATGCATTAATTACATAATTGTATGTGAAATCAAGGTAATATACATTTTATATATGTTAAATTGAAAAATCAAACAACATTAAAAAATAATAAGACATTAATATGTTTTTAATTATCACATTTTATTCATTTTCTATATATTTATATTTATTATTTATTATTTATTACTATTTATAATTAATATTTATTATTTATTACTATTTATAATTAATATATATATATATATTATACCTATTCATTTTTATTATTAATTGTTTCATTAATAAATTTTTAAATAATTTTTGAATTTATTCATTTTTAATTTTTTTGTTTAATTATTACAATTTATTATTTTTTTTATTTTTTTGTTTAATTATTTCAATTTATTCATTTTTAATTTTTTTTCTTTAATTATTACAATTTATTCATTTTATATATCTATATTTAATATATATTATTTATTAATATTTATAATATATATATATATTAAATTTATTCATTTTTTTCAATAGTTATTTAATTAATAAAATGTTTAATATTTTTCTTAATTTACTGTTTTAAAATTTTTATTTTTTTATTTAATTTTATTCATTTTAAATCTCTACATATTTAATATATATTATTTATTAATTTTTATAATTTATATATATGTATATTCAATTTGTTCATTTTTATCAATAATTATTTAATTAATAAAATTGTTAATATTTTTTTAATTTTTAATTGTTTTATTATTCTGTTTTATTCTAAATCATTATCAGTGCTAAAAAGCGCTAATAAAGTCTGGCATTTATCAACACTAAAATAAAGTGCTGATAAAGGGTACGCTTTATCAATGCTAAAAATAAAGCACTGATAAAGGGTACTTTTTAACAGCACCATATAAAAGTACTCATATTGGATACCCTTTATCAGTGCTAAAAAATCACTAATAAAGAGTATCATTTATCAATGCTTTCTTTTAGCTCTCATAAAAGATGCCCTTTATCAGCACTCTTTTAAGCACTCATAAAGGTGACCTTTATCAGTGTTTTTTTCTAGCATTGTTAAAGGTCTGTTTTGTAGTAATGAAAGCATATCCCTGTAATAGTCAGTAATCATGGATCATTCAAGTAGAGTTCCACCAATAATTTATTTAGTAAAGTGTTATATAAGTTATTTTTTACACTTTTAATAACCCAACCCTACATCATAACTATAATATCAATCTTTAGAAAGCATATGACTGTCATGTGAGCTCTATGTGCCAAAAAATGCATTAATTCAGGACTATTTCCACCTTAGTCTTAAAGTAAAACTAGAACTCAATAAATCTAAAAGCCCAAAGTATTATTATTGGAATAATCAAAACAACTATAATAGTGAAAATAAAAAAATCTCAACCCTAGAAATTTATACTTCTCTCATACATGGGTTAGCTACTCGTGTAAAAAATTTATATACCACCCTCATAAAATATCTTATCTCATATGTGGAAAACCGATCAAGGCTACCATATGAACCAACACACAAACTGACTCACCTCTGGCCTGAGGGGCATTCTCGATCCCCATGGGCTAGTGAAAAGTTCCATGGAATCAAAAAAAAAGAATTGTGAATGATTTATCCCATAAATAAAAGTTAACGCACCACAGATTTTCACCCAAAAATATAACATAAACTATCTATAATTTTTACATCCATTCCAAAATAAAATAGGTATAAATAATATAAATATATGATATAACAACTTAAAAAATTTAAAGTAAATGTAATCCCTATGCGCACCCTACAAAGTCCCTAACGAATAAAATGATATCATTCCCACTACAACCTCCACAAATATAATGCATGTCCACCAATAACCCTCCTTTCCACATTCCAAAATTTTAATTAAAGATCAATTTTAATCTAGATTGAAATATAATTCATAAATTAGGTTTTTTATATTATTTTACACAAAAACAAATAACACATCATGATTATTTTATAAACTTTTATATTTTTTTCTTAAATAAAAACAATCACTTTAATTGTTTTTCTTCATCCTAAAACATTTTTAAACCAAAGAATCTATTTGGAAACCACTTTTAAAATAAATAATAAAATCCTTAACTTAAAATATTATCCAAACCCTCTTTAAAATCCATTTAAAATAAAGGAAATTCAAACACAAAAAGGTATAAAAAAGATACAACATAAGAACTACTAAATAAGAGGCCAATTATGAAAGTAAACAAGCATAAGGTTCCACATGGAATATATGTAGGGGAAAAGAGAAGACACAAGTTAAACATCCCTTTCCTAAAGCATAAATTAAGAGGTATGTGTCATGGTCTCAAACCTAGGAACTCAAGTATTACAACCTTGAACTAGAGATAAGAAATTTATGTCGGCCTCAAATAACATATTTTTCCTGGTAGTCTTGTTGAACTAGTCAATCTCTAAAACCCACAACCTAGGAGGATTAAGCAGCAATGGAGAACCATCTAGGTGCCTCATTAACCCAGTATATCTCTATAAATATACATTCTTTCCTAGAGTTTTCACTCATCCAATAATCTACTTAGTGACCTAGAATTCCCATGACCAATATAAAAGTTAATGTGAAAAATCATACAAATAGAAAGGTATAAATCAAGATCAAAATGATAACTCACCCTCACCACTGACACCCTCACATAGAAATAGCCCCAATCAACATCATTCAATCATCACAATATAAAAACCAACCCTCTATGGTTACAACAAGATAAAGGTGAAATAAATGGTGTCACAAGGAACAATCAACCCACTTAAATGTGACAACTGGGTCCTTAAAATTAAATTTACTTGGAATTTGAAGTCACTTTTCACATTTTAAATATCATTTATAAAATCATTCTTGAAACATCATGTTTTAAGATCGTCCTTCAAAATTCATTTATAAATAAAATCACTTTCATTGAAAATATCTAAGGGTCCAAGACACCACCCTTTAATTTATTCCACGACCCAAATAGGGTCAAACCATTTCCAAATAACATAATTAATTTAAAATAATTCTTGAAATATTTTTACAATACTTGGAATTTCAAGTATCACCTAAAATGATAAGTAAATACATAGATAAATCCATTCAAATACCCAAAAAATTTATAACCTCAATGAAATTTTTAAAGATTCATTTAGTAAATTTAATAAACAACTGGAGAATGCAATTAAATTAAATCATATTTCCAACATATTCTGAAATTTAAAAAAAATGCCTGCATTAAAATTAAAATCAATTAGAATTTTAATTTTCTCTTCAAACAATACATAATCATTTCAAATACTTTCTCTAGAAAAATAAAACATAATTTAATCACTCAATCAATATATGGTTCTAAAATTAAAAGATTAGTATATGGGAAAACCAACCTCAAATCAATATTAAAAGGTCCAAGACTTTGATCTTGGGTTGAAGGGGGCCAAATAAGGGATCACAACCCCGATACACAAGAAGAACACAATAATCATTTTATTATAAGAACATAGGGTTTAGTGGAATCATGCGTAAAGATGGGGGAGGAAGAGAACATGAGAAAGTGGAGAAGAGGGGGAAACAGAGACCTTACCTTAGAGAATCGGACAAGAATCATGAATAAAGCAAGTTAATATCACTAAAATAGAGGGAGGAAAAAGGAGGTCGGTGTGTACAATTGAGGTGAATCTACTTGGGAGGTTGGGAAATGAAATGAGGAAGAGGTTTGCTGATTTGGGATTTTAAAAATAAAAAGGTAAAACCTATCATTTCTTCTAAAAGTTAAAATTGGACTTGGTGTAGATTTTACCAAACTATGCAGTGACCATGTGGCCACACTGGTCACCTAAAATATGCTTCACATGGTTACTCATAGGACTCAACATGGTTTTTCCAGTCATGCATAAATTGTGTTAAATGGCACCATCTATAGATAGAATCAAACATGTGGTTCTCACATGATTTACTAACCATTCGGGCTATCCATGCATCCATTAAAAACATTAAATTTTTTAAAATTTCCAACTTGAAACTACTGAAAAATCATGATGACTCAAAATAATATAAAATAATATAAATATAATGTATAGTGATATAATGGGTGTCACAATTCTCCCAACCATAATTCTATCAGTCCTCAAAAATCCATTGGTAAAGGATATAAGATGATAAAGAGCTAAAACATTTAACACCCATAGAAAGAGGTGGTAGGTAAAGTAAACTAGAACAAATTCTAAATAAAATAATGAACTAACTAAAACTATTCCTTAATACTAATAGAAAAAATCCTCACATAACATATGGAATCTCCAAGTGGAACCCAACCATCCAAAATTTCCCGGCATCTTCAAGCACATCCAAAACACAACCCCAGGCCAAGATTCCTAAGAAAGAAATGGGTGACCTATCATGTTCTCCAGACCATTTATAATTTCTTTAAACAATGGGAAAAATAATCAATAATTCAAGAACAAGGCGATATAACACTATAAAAGAACTAACTCCACCAAACAACTATGGGAGAGGCACAACCCAAATAAACCACAATTCCTAAAAATATTAAAATTATAAAAAAATCATCCTCAACACATCCAAAATTTCATACCAAATAATGAGAAACAAACCACACGGACACCTATAAACCAATAATTCAAATACAGAAAGACTACTAAGATCATAATCAAACCCAAGGAATGACATGGGATTTAACCTCGAGCGACCATACTCCATGGGTAAACTAGGAACTCATAACAGGGACACCATCTCATGGAGAACCCATCAAAAGAAAACCAAAACCTTCAAGTTCCCAATATCCCAAAGGCAACTCCTTCCCTAGTTACCTAAGAAAAAAACCTAAGGTTTCCCATTCTCAACCCATCAAAATTGATAAATCCCATGGCACTAAGTCCAAATCACAAAAAATATGATTACCAATAATTCATAAGCACCACAAAACAAACAACATCTGATAATCATCCACATTAAATTACCCAAATCATAAAGGGGTCAAATATACCTCAAAATCCCCCATCATCCCCCAATCCACTAAAAAAGAACCCACCATAATCAAGAATCATCTGAAGAAAAAATTCCACAATATCCCATAAAACCCGGATGAGTACTTCAAATACACCTATGAGGAACCTAAATCATACCACATTAAATAAGACTAATTAATTGAGAAACATTGAACTGAATCTAAGAGAAAGAAAGATTTCTTCCCCACCACTCAATTTTCAGTCTGGATAAGGCCACCAAATAGAGTAATTCCACCTAACAATGAAGATAATCGCTAGAAGTTTCATCCCCTAAAATGTAATATTAATTAATTTTTATATCCTTTCTAGGAGGGTAAAACTTTAATCGAATGAAACATAAACTCAACTAGTTAATTCCTCATACACTCCAATGAGAATACCCACCAAACTAATGGAAAAATATAAAATAATAAATCAATCAAATCACAACACACCATTCACACATCACAAAAACACTATTTTTCTTTAAAATATTTAAATCCTTATTAAGGGATTTAAAACCCATTTTACAAAACACACATTTAAAATAAAACTTTAAAAACAACATCCTATGAATTTTTTTAAACCAAATGAAATCACTCAAAACTTTATTTCTACTTTTAAAAACCAAACTGAAATCCATATAACCCACTCTTATTTTCCAAAACATTTCCTCAAACATTTATTTTAAAATTATTTATTTTAAAATCCCTAAAAGGAAGAACATGACCCTTTCAAACACCACCCAAAACCAATTTGAAAACTAAAATTTTATTAAATTCACTTTTTATATCAATTTTTTTTACAAAATGTACACAACCAAAAGTATACCATAATTCTAATAAAAATCCAATTCATAATCAACATATCATAAATCCCAGTAGATTTATTTCCCAACATTTGGAATACCTTGATAGTAGCAAAAATATCAAACCAAATAGGATGTGGATTCATTATTGACTAGACCGCAAGGTTTGAGTGATCATTTTCCAGCCACACAACATTTCCTAAAACATCTCAAGATCGATCATTTGGTCACTACCAATTTTCTCAATTAGTGAAAACTAAACTCACCCCGCCAATCTAATTCTCGTTTACACCCCAAATTTGAACCCAAACCCTAAGGAAAATTATCATTACAATGAGGATCAATACACCATAAACGAAAATGAAAATGTAATCTTGACTTCAAAATTCAAACCCCAATTACCCATGGTGACTCAAGTGTCATTGTGATGGGTAGTGATTAGGCACGTGCTCACAGTCAACCTCATGAGTCCCAACAAGCATCCTAAATACATCATACCATGAAACCATATATAACAAGAGGTAAACTCACAAACCTATGATACCAAAACAAAATCAAGGATCTGATACTATTTATAGTGAACCGGCCCATGCCACCATCTGAACTAGTGCCCAAACTAGCCTGACACAAGACAGAGAATCATTCCTAGTCCCCGCGTGTTAAAAAAAAGTTCCATGGAATCATAAACAATCATTGATAATTATTTATCCCTTAAATACAATTTAATTAACCATGTATTTTCTCCATAAAATCCTATATGACCCATATGTAATTCATACTTACATACCAAAACTAAATAGGGAAAATTAAGGGAAGTAATAGACATAAAAATTTAAACAATTTAAATTATATGAAATCCCTCCACTCACTATCCAAACTCCCTCAACTACAACTAGCTCTATGTCCTACTATGACCTCAAAAAATATAATTTGTATCCTTTAATAACCATAATTGAAAAATGTAAATTCCTAATTAGTCGGTGTATTAAGGAAACTAAATAAAAAAACAAACAACTAACCTAAAATCTCGACCGGTCAATGTTTAGTGCTGAAGTCATAAATGCTCCCAAGAATGAAGAAGGGTTGAAACTGAAATTTAAAATGTGTGTAAAGACAAACATACTCATTATTCCTCCACCAAACTTGTAACATGAAAAAGTTTTAATTAAATTTCTATTTTAATCTATTTTGAAATAAAATTCAAAAAGTAGATTTTACACTTTATTTTACAAAAAAACAATAACATATCAAAATTATTTTATAAAATTGTCTCTTTTTTATTACATGAAAACAATCAATTGAAGTAATTTTCATTGGCCTGTGTTTTTTTCAAACTAAAGCACCCATTTTGAAAACACTTTGAAAATACAAGATAAAGTATTTTAGCTTAAAATAGTTTCCAAAAAACTATTTAAACTCCATTTTAAATAAATTATATATAAGAAAAAAGGATTATGAAATATACAACACAGGAACCACTAAATAAGAGACTAATGATGAAATTAAACTAGAATAAAGTGCTGAAAGAAATACAAGTAAGGGAGAACAAAATAAAGAACATGGTAAACATTCTCTACCTAAATTACCAATCAAGAGGTATGTTTCATGGGCTCTAACCTAGGAACTCAAGTAATAAAGCCATGAATTTTAAATAATAACTTTAGGTCAACCTTAATGGAAATATCCATCTCAGTAGTCTCATAAAACTATTCAGGCCCTAAGACCCTCAACTAAGTAGTGTGAAGCTACCATGGGGAACTATCTAGGTGCCACATCAAACTATCCTCTCTCTATAAAGATACATTTTATCTTAGATTTCACAATTAAATAGGAATATACTTAGTGACCTAGAATTTCCATGACCAATATAAAAATGAAGGTGAGAAAATATACAAATATAAAGATAAGAATCAAGAGAAAAATGATAAATCACCCTCACCTCAAACACCCTCATATAGAAACATCCCCAATACACATCATCCAATCATCATAATATAAAAAATAACCCTAAAATAGTGAAAAAAGAGAAAGGGGAAACAAATGTAATAATAATAAATGATCAATCAATTTAATATTTCCAACTGAGCCTTTAAAATTAATCATACTTGATAGGGAAAGTTGTTTTTCACATTAAAAATCTCATTTATAAAACCATTCTTCAAACACCTCATTTTAAAATCATCCTTTGAAATTATTTTATAAATCAACCTTATTTCATTAAAAATATTCAATGGTCCAACACACAACCATTTACTTTATTTCATGACCCAAATGGGATCAAATCATTTCCAAACCATGCAATTTATTTAAAATAAATATTGAAATGTTTTTACAATAATTAGAATTTTAAGTATCACATGAAATACTAAGTAAGTACTTAGTTATATATATTCAAATACCCAAAACATTTTTCAAAACCTTAATAAAATTTTTAAAGAACCTCTCATTAAATTTAACAAATAATTAGTGAGTGTAGTTTAATAAAATCATATTTTAAATATGTTCTAAAATTTAGAAACTCTCTGTATTGAAATGAAAATCCAGTAGAACTGGATTTTCATTTCAAATAATACTTAAAAATATTAAAAAATATCACTAGAAAAATAAAACACAATTCACTCAATAAATCCATGCTTTTGAAAATTAAAATCTTATTAAATGGGTAGACCTACCTCAAATCAAAGTTGGAAGGTCCAAAACTTTGATTTTGGGTAGAAGGAGACCCAAATAAAGGATTATAAACACTATCCATAATAAGAACATAAAAATTAGGTCATTATGAGATGATATGGTTTGGATTAATCATGTAAAATAGTGGGGGAGTAAGATAATGTGAGGAAATAGAGAATAGAGGGAAGTTAAGACCTTTCCTCAAAGAATCATCCAAGAATCGTGAAGAATCCAAGTTGAAATCACTAATGGAGAGGGAGGTCAAAGGTGTGAGGTGTGTATGGGGGAGGGGGATTGTTTAGGGGAGTCATGAGATTTAATGTAAGTAGTTTATGTGATTTACGTTTTTAAAAATAAAAATGGGAAAATTGTAATTAAAAAATTAAAACTGGGCATGGTGCACATTTTACCAAATCATGTGGTGACTGTGCGGCCACACTACACACCCAAAATATACTTCATATAGTTACTTTTAAGACCTCATAAGACTCTATTATCCATGAATATACCATTATAAATATAACTATCCAAATAAAAACCTAAATACATAGTTTTTTTATGGTTTACTAATCATGCAGGCTAACCATGCAACCCTTCCAAACTTTCAATATTTAAAAAAAAATCAGCCCAAAACTCCCAAAAAATCATGATGAATCAAAATAATATAAAATAATATAAAAATAAGTCACAATTATAGAGTATGTGTTACACCCTATCTTCTATATCCAAAATAGTGATACAAAAGTAAAAATAAGTCTCTGATACCACTTTGTAACTTCTCCAATCTAGTTCACCTCACTGTGATTGAACAGGGTTCCACACACCTCAAATACACCTCCCCATATTCCAAAGTCTGTCCACTAGTGGTTATGGTTGAAATATAACAAGTGTGGAGACTGTAAACCTAGGTATAGATAACTATAAACATAGGGTAATAAATATCAATAGTAATCATCTCATTATAATCGTAGTATGAAACAAACATCATAGCTAAATACCAACCAATATAAAGTATTACCATCATGTTATATCAAAGTGAATTACTATAAATTTTAAACAATTCATGATAGGATCTATCATGGGAATATCATATAAAATAAGACCTAAAAGTAAATAAAAATAAAGGGAGGTATACAGAAAAGTGGTTCTCAGTCCTGGACTAGTCCTATCTCTCAACACTAACTATGTATCCCAACCCAAATATCTGAATTAGTAGGTCCCTTTCCCCTATCTAGGTCACAAAACATAAAAATTTTATAGGTAATAGGGTTCCTAAGTAGGGGGTGAGAACAAATCAGTAGGGCATCATGAGCAGTTTCGCTAACAATTATAGTAAATGTAGGTGCATGATTGACATGGAATGCTAATAAAGAAAATAAATAAATAACATGTCACCATGGGGTCCTCTCTATATCCCAACCACATATGAACATACTTGTTTTGGATAATTTCATAATGAAAATATAAACTCGTAGTATGAACACTCCTCTATGATGAATGATATATTGTTCCTTATATAATTTTCGAGGTAAATGGTCCTCATGGGTGGGCGACAAGCACTTGGGAAACAAGAAAAACTTTTTTGGAATGGTTTTTCCACAATTTATTATTTAAAATTCAATCATTCCACCTGATAAATATGGTAACATGCCAATAAGTTACAATCATGTTAAAAATTCATAAAATTAATCATAATACCAAGGAAAAATATAAATAATAAAATGAAACTGATGGAAATCCATCTCCATGTAACATGTATGATGTAAACCACACATGTCACCATCAACAACTCTCATCCCATCAGAATGAGTACCCACCCACCCTAAGTGGTTTCTTTCCTATTCCTAGACCTAGAAAAATAAAGTTTCATATTCCCCAATCCATATAAAGGGTGTGTGAAAAATAATACCAAAAGGATCCCACTATGTGTTCCATAATCTATTCATATTAAATAAAACAATAAGCTTAATTTGTAATATCCCAGACCCGGGTTCCAAATAAAGGTTCCCCAAGACCAGTGATCCACATGGGCTCAAGCGCATCTCCCTAAATTCCAAAGTATTCCAACTATAAGTGTGGTCCTTGGGTGTGTCCATGGGGATACTATTCTAACCAAGAAAATGATATCAATACTCAAAATTAGTAAAACGAATCATATATAATGGATGATAATGTCATGTGTCTGCAAAGTAAATAAAACATGGATACAAGGAAGCATGAAATACATGTTGTAAAAAATAAAAAAAAAGGTACAAAAGGACCAAAATTCTATCCAAGCATCCCAAAATTCAGTCCGGTCATCTGGTACCATCATTCAACCTAAGTCTTTATAAAAGTCATGAATCCATAAGTGGACACTTCCCCTTGTCTACACCTTTAAGTATGTAGTATTCTAGGGTGCCATAGGTAGCCCAAATAGTGTATGGGATAAATCTCAGTAGGCCACCACCAAAGACATATATAAATATCTAGTTTTTGTATAAAATATGGTGGTGTGTAGGTATAAAAATTTAAATAAGTGATAATAACTATAAATGGGTCAAATTTGGTTTTCGAAAGTAAACCAAGGTGACACTACCTACTTTGAACTGTGCTAGAATAACTTTGAATAAGTATCAAGGGACACAATTCATGGTATCACATTTATAAGGGACACCGTACCCAATATCACAATAGTAAAGGGTAAAACATGCCTATTATAACATTTATAAGGGACACCATGACCAGTATCATAGAATAGGGACACGGTTCCCAGTATCACATATAGGTTCATCATGCCCAGTGTCACAATATGGTATATCATTCCTGGTATCACAGTAATAGATTCCATGCCCGTATAATATCACATTTATATAAGGTTCTCCATGCCTATATTTTATTACATTTATATAGGGTTTCCATGATTGTATAGTTATAAAATGTTCAACTGTCATTATTCCCATTTAATATAATTATTAATGGCCATTATTCACATTTAATATAAAGCAAGAGGGATGCAATTCCCATTTAGTATAATTATGCATAAGGGTCATCATGCGCATTCATTGTAATTCACAAGGGTCGTCATTCCCATTCATTATAATTATTAAGGGTCATCATGCCCTTATGTCTTATCATTGATAAATAAAAATTGGATTTAATATGAATGAAGGTATAACTCATTCCTTGTTTACAATAATAATGAAAAGGGTGTAACTATTTTCCATTTAATTAGGTGACATGGTCTTACCACTCACCCCTAATAAATTCAATTCATTATATGTAAACAGTGTTAGCCATTCTATAACACAACATCGATCCATTAACAATTTATGATATTATCATTTATAATTATAACCAAACACTATAAGAGGTTCTTTGGCTATATACTCAAGAAGGCCAATTAGGAATAAGGAGGGCACACCCAAAAGGAATGGATCACTCTAAGGTTGAAAATTATTAATATGAAAAAGGTTCTAACATGTAATTTGGTTCCAATAAATTTAACCAATTTAATATAGTTTATATTTAGTGGTACGCACAATGAAACTGGCATGAGGAACAATGACACATACTATAAAATCACAAAAAACATGAGGAATAAATTATAGACCACCTACCTTATACTCGTACAACTCTCATCATCCAATGTCAGCCTTTAGTTTCGCATGGATTAGAATAAATATAAATAATAGATCAATCCCCAAAAAATAGGTAATATGATCCTACACCTCAATAACTTTTTTAAGTTGAAGATAAATGAAGAACAGATAAAAAGGAATCGATATATTACCAACATGGATCCAATGATACAATTAGTTCTTGAATCATACACTGAATGGAGATTTTCCTTTAATTCATAGGTTAGTTCTTCAAAGGATCTCAAAAAGGGAGAATAATACCTTTTATGTCTGTTGGAGAATAAATGAGAGGAGGGAGTGAATTAAAATATAATTAAGGGAAAAATGGTCGTTTATATGGGTCGCACGGTTGGCCAGATCGTGTGTCGTCGTGCACCTCCCACTGCTTAAGGAGAGAACCCATATGGTTAGGTCGCACGGTTAGGGAAACTATGCACCAACCGTGTGATATGTCTCTACTAAAAATTGTAGACATTTTTCATGGGCATGTATCACCTGGTGCATGGTTAGGGAAAACAATGCACCCTTATTCTCCCCACTGTCTAGCCCTACATAGTTAGGAGTGACCGTACATGCTGGATCACACAGTTTCTACTAACCATGTGGACTAGTGTTTTTTCTCCACCGGCTGGGGTTCCAAGATTCAAACAAGCTCTAAACACCCTTGTAACATTTATAACCTCATTAGAAATCCATATTTGGTCCAAAATAAATAATTAGGCCAAATTTAAAAGGATCCATACCTAAGATAAAATCTAGGATCTTATAGTCTTCCCCCCTTAAAGGAACGTGTCTATAATTTCACCTTCCAAAGGAAAAAAAACTTCATCCAAGAATAATTAAGGCCACTGAGCATGTACATCGGGCTCCAACTCCCAAGTCTAATCTTGTAGCAGTTCGTGCTGCCATAGAACTCTTACTAAAGGGACATACCATCCCTATAGAGCCTCCATGATCCAATCAATAATGCATATAATATATCCATTAAAAGAAGAATCATCATCTAGATAAACATACTTAGGATTAAAGGTATGATATGGTTCATCTGGATAACGGAAAACCTGTGAAATGTGGAAGATGTTGTGCATGGAACGGTACCTCTGAGGTGAAAGAAATTGATAGGTTATCGATCCAACTCTCTTCAGAATATCAAACATCCTGAAAAATCATCGTGACAACTTCCCTTGCCTATATATATATATATAAATATATATATATATATGCCCAAGTTTGGGTGATACCCGTAAGAAAACACAATTCCCAGCCTCGAACTCTAGAGGTTGTCGATGTCGATCGACATATTATTCTTGTTAAGACTAACCTGTATACATACACTTTCTAGTTAGTTGAACCTACTCTAATGTTTCTTGAATGAGATGAGTACCCAGTAGCACTTCCTCTCCTACCTCTAACCAACATAGGGGTGATCAACATGACCTACCATATAGGGCCTCACAGGGATCCATCTGTATCATCACCTGATAACAGTTATTGTGTGAAAAATCGATGATGGGAATATGCTTATCCCAAGAACCACTGAAATCAAGGAAACATTCTTAGAGAATTTCCTTTAGAAACAATATAGTTTGTTCCAACTGACCATCAGTTTAAGGGTGAAAGGCTATGCTCATAAGCACCTATGTACCAATAGATTTCTACAACCCCTACCAGAACCTCAATGTAAAAAAAAGTCTCCCTATATGAAACGATAGTATAGGGGACCCCGTGTAGTCGGATAATCTCATGAACATGAAATATTCCCATATCATAAATTGAGAAATTATCTCAAATATTAATTAAGTGGGCACTTTCATCAGTCGATCCATAACTACCCAAACAGCATTGTTACCATGAGTTGACCTCAGTAAGCCGACAAAAAAATCCACCACAACATCTTCCCATTTCCATTATAGGCTGGTAATAGTTGTAACAATCCAGCATTTCACTAGTGCTCTACCTTCACATGCTAACAGGTCTAACACCTAGTGATAAAACCTATTATCCTACACTTCATCCCTGGCCACCAAAACTATAGTATCATATCATGATACATCATGTAGATACCTAGGTGAATAGTCAATTTAGAATCATGTGACTCACACATCAGTTCCTCTATAATATATATGGGAACCCATATATTCCCATGTATATACAGGATGTTTTCATAATCAATGGTCTAATCCAAGGGTGGGTCCTCACCTGAAATACCCTCTCGTAGAACCAAGACCTTCGGATCTGAAAACTGACTCATCTTCACCATCTCCATAAGTGAAGAGGTCACTAATAGCAATGAGAGTATAGATTGTACATGATGGTTCTGAACCTCTATATGAGTCTTAGAAAATAAATACATAAGTTTTCATTTACTACTGGTCTCCTAAACTACCTACTTCTGATTCCTCCTACTCAGAGAATCAGAAATAGAATTTCCCTTTCCAGGCATATAGGCTAGCTCGAATTCAAAGGACTATAGATATTCAACCCATCTTTACTGCCCAAGATTTAAGTATCATTGTGTAAAAATATACCTAAGGATCTTATGGTCAGTAAACACCACAAAAAAATCTCCCAAAAGATAATGCCTCCAACACCATAAGGCGTGTACAAAAGATTCCAACTCAAGATCATGTATTGGGTAATTTCGATCATGAGGCCTCAACTGCCACGACCCGTACGCAATGAATCTACCATCCTATATCAAAACCGCTCCTAGTAAAATTCTTGATGCATCAAAGAACACTGTAATGCCTCTTCTAGTCTCTGGAAGAATCAAAATACGCACTAAGGTAAGCCTTCCTTTTAGATCCTAAAAGGCCTTCTCTCATAATTCTAACCACAGGAACTTCACAACCTTATTATTAAGACTAGTAAGAGGTGAATCAAGGTTTGAGAAGTCCTTTATAAAAACACATGTGGTTACTATTTATCCCTAATAAACTCTTTATATCAAAGACATTCTTGGAATGATCCTAGGTAACCATTGATCTCGCCTTCTCTAGGTCAACTAAAACTCCTACCTCTAAGATAATATGACCTAGTAAGTGCATCTTGTCAATCCAGAAGTGACTTTTTTTGAACTTAGCATACATTTGGTACTCTCTAAATGTATTCAAAATGATCTCAAGATGAGTTTCATGGTAACTCCGAGTATGTTTATACACCAATATTTCATCTATGGATACCATTAAAAAGAAATCTATATAGGGATAGAAAAAATTATTCATTAAATACATGAAGATGGAAGGCACATTCATAAGACCAAAAAACATCATGAGATACTCATATAAGCTATACTGACTACAAAAATACATACATGGAATATATAAAGGTCTAACTCAAACCTGATGATAGCCCGATCTTAGGTCTATCTTTGAGAATACCCTCACTCCTATGAGATGACCAAAAAGATCATTTATGCGAGGTAAAGGGTGATAGTTTTTCACTGTAAGTTGATTATACTTCTAGTAATCTACACAAATCATGAGGGTTTCATCCTCCTTATTGGATAAATGTATCGATGAACCCCAGGGAGAAGTACTAGTCTATATGAAACCATTTTCTTCTAAATCCATTATCCGGATCTTGATCTCCTAAAACTCTGTAGTAACTATCCTATAAGGAGTAATGGATACCAGTGCAGCTCCAGGCACTAGATTGTTAGTAAATTATACCTATATCTTAGGAAGTAGTCCTGAAAAGTTATTGGGGAATACATCCATGAAACGATAGAATATAGGATGGAACTCGGTCTAATGTAGTCCTTGATCCTTCATGTAAAGGCTAGTAATATGGGTGTTCACACCTCCTAGCACGAGATACGATGGTCTAGATCTAAAAGATGGGACATCCCACTTGCCTTTTTGATTATACGTACCGACCTCTTGTGATGTAAATGACACCCTCCAATGATAATAGTTCATATAGGAATGATAAGAAACTAACTAGTCTATCCTGAGAATAAATTCAAAGCCTTTTATCTTGAGGATGGAGAGTTTCCAAAATAAATTCTGGCTTCCTACCTAAAGTTAACAGTACTTTAACTAACATACACTCTCTTATCATATACCCAAATGTGTATCTAGCATCATCACACCACAAGAGTACTCAACATTAAGTCCTAGACTCTCCAAAATAGGCACAAAAATGAAATAATGTTATGCACATATATCAAATAAGGAATAAATGATAGTAGAGGATACTAGAATAGTACCTCAAATAGTAGATGGTACAGCATCCTGCTCCTCTGGTATAAGATGCACTGAATATATATGGAGTGATCCCCGGCCCTATGCTACCACCGGACTACCTGGAGTGGGTCCGCTCTATTGGCACTAAAAATATGAGGTCTGGCTACCATGGCCACAACCTCTTCCTATGACTATATGGTCAGTAGTACTCTAGATAACTACCTGTTGAGGTTCACTGAACCTACTATAGAAGGTGGAGTTAGCACAAATTATCTCTCACTCAGAATAGATGGTAAGGTCCTTCAGAAACAATGTAGATTCCCCAATCTGTCACAGCCTCTACACTGGACGGGGTCTCTGAGAAAATAATGCCTCTTATTTCTAGGCTTCCAAAACTAGTGACATATCATGTAA
Organism: Viscum album; assembly: GCA_963277665.1. Lineage (NCBI taxonomy): Eukaryota > Viridiplantae > Streptophyta > Magnoliopsida > Santalales > Viscaceae > Viscum > Viscum album. The sequence continues at coordinate 457,938,541 of OY728157.1, read as the reverse complement.
CTTCCTATGGGTGTTAACTAGCTTTCATTACTCACGTGTGCAGACTCAAAGCATCACTTACTAATGTTAGTATAACCACTACTCTATCTAGGTTTTGAACCACTCTGGATCACACCGTCTTCTTCCCTCAAGTTATTCTCAGTGATAAGGGTCTGGTTAATTATTTCAAATATGGTGGTTAACTGAAAAATATTTACCAAATAATGAATAATATTTCTCAGATCATCCTCTTGTCATCTCTCTATCACTGGCTCAATAGTAGTATAGATAGGCGTGAAGCACTAAAGCTTTGTAAAATGAGATGAATAGTCCCTAAATATCATTGAACCCTACTATAGGTTCATGAACTCCCTAGAACAATTTTCTATTAGGTTCTATAGAAAGAAATCATCGAATAATGTCAATTCAAAGTCCCTCCACATCACTTATCGATGCTGACTAGCCTGATTTAGAATATCCTACCAATGTTTGGAGGATCCTCTCAGCATATAAGTAGTGATTTTAACTCTCCTATAAGTTGATTTCTTTATATTATTAAATATAGAAATAATAGTATCGATCCATAACTCTGAAACCAGTGGTCCTCTATCCCCGAAAAATGTGGGTGGATGCTGCTATTGGAACTCTTGAGTCAAATCTCTCATACAAAGGGTAGAGCATAGAGCTCCCTATAAAGTCTTCATAAACTGTAGGAAATATCCTCAAAACTAGGCATCATCGCCCATGTTGGGAATAAGAAGAGGTTCCATGGGAGTCACTACTAGAGGTATAACTAGTGATTCAAAGCCCACGAACTTTGGGGTATAGTTATCATATCCCTCCTAGCATATGACCATAGGACATCATGGTGGAATTGGTCAAAAATTTCTAAACATATGCCTTAGATAAAGTTTGATAATGGAAAAATCCAAATATATAGAACTAGAACATGCACAAAGACATTATTTGTAATATTATCACCCCTCTACCAGCTCAAAGATTCAGATTTGGGTGATAGAAACATTTATATGGAACAATAGATATGATACCTATTTCCCACTACTAAGGTCGGGGACTAGGTCAAGCTCTGTGTTTTTTTCAATTTCAATTTAATTTAATTTATAATTTTATTTCAATTATTATTTAAATGGTTGAACCAAATGTTTCACCACTTATGATCCATAAGTTCTCATACACCTTTTCAAAAAATATGGTATCTAGTCAATCCACACCATAACATGTTCCAATAAATGTGACCAATAGTTCATGACTCAAGTTCTATAGTTGACTGATTCTAGTTTCTTCCATAGCTTAATCATGGAAACACTATTTAGGTTATGGAAAGCACTCTAAGTAACAACTATGTTTTTATAAACTTCTTGAAAGAATATTTATCCAATAATTATTCCATTTATATCAATAAAATCACTCATGAAAATCACAAGTGATGCAAACAACATAATGCTTCTATATGGAATGGCATATGCATGGCATGTGAATTTCCTACAAGGTTCCTAATATGATAATTCTAAATGATTCCTTTCTCCTATCTAATCAGTCTAAGGATAAAAGATAAACCTAAATCATATAAATAGTAATATCACAATTAAATTGCATCACCCAATAGTGGAATCAAATCAATTATAATAAGAAAAATAAAGAAAATAGCAATTTACATTCAAGGAGATTTGGATTTTCTCTATTCTTGGGTTAGTTATGCCCAGGAACATCTCATTACCAAACTCCATAGCCTTCCTACTCTCCTGAATATTGTCTCAAAATAGTAAATCAAGAAAAGAAACCTCTTATACCACTTTAGGAAATCCTGGACCTGAGTGCCACTGAGAGGTACCCTGGTCCCAGTGAACCACATGGCCTCAATCACATCTTCTCGAACATTAGAGGCTGCTGACTACTAGTAAGGGCCTTAGGTGTGTCTATAGGGATACTATTCCCTTATTACCATAGTAGAATAGTTATACAATCAACAAATAAATAAAAAAGTAGTATAATAGTGAATATGCAGCATAAATGGATGTAAATAACCAAGAAAATGATATCAACACTCAAAAGAAGTAAACTGAATCGCATATAATTGATGATAATGTCATGTGTATACAAACCAGGAAAACATGGATATAAGGTATCATGAAATAAATGTTGTATGAAATAAACAAAAGGTACAAAAAGTAAAAATGTATATCCAAGCATCTTGTGCTCCAGCCTGATCATATTCTACCAGCTTCATCCTAATTCATGTCATAAGTCATGTGTCCATAAGAGTACAGTTCTTAAATCGAACACCAGAAGGAGAAGTTTCATTAGTTCATAGGTTATACCTTCAAAGGAGATCAAAAATGGATAAGAAGCACTTGTATGTTCTCTGAAGAAGAAATGAGAGGAGGGGTGAATTAAAATAGAATTAAGGGGAAATGGTTTTTTACCCAAAATATCTGGGTCATGTGGTTTGTCTGCACAATTGTAAAAATTGTGTTCCAATTGTGAACCTCCTGCCTATTAAGAAGGGAACCCTCATTCTTATGGAAACCATGTTCCAACTATGTGATATTCCTTTTCTAAAAATTGCAGACATTTTTCATGGGTGTGTATCCCCTGGCGCACGTTTAGGGAAACTCATGCACCCAGCTTATCCCCACTGACCATCCCCACACGGTTAAGAGAGACCATGTGGTTCGGGTCGCATAGTTTTTACTAACTTTGTGGCCTAGTTTTTTTCTCCACCGGTCAGGGTTCTGAGCTCCGAACAATCCCCAAACACCCTCATAACCTTTATAACCTCATCATTCATCTATATTATGTCCACAATAAAAAATTAGACCAAATTTAAAATGGTCTATACCTGATATGAAATCTGGGATCTTACATAATTTAAATAAGATAATGATATAAATTTCATTTTTATATTTTATAACAAAACATGAATATCATTTATACCATATGAAATTTATAAATGAGGCATGAAAAAATTGTTTTTAAAAAAATTAGATCAAAGAAAAAAAATCATAGCACCTTGGTAAGTGGGTCATCAAACAGCAAGGTCAAGGGTCAAGAATCCACATACTCTCAATGATTAATGGATATCGGTGCACAAATTACCCTAGGAAAATGAGCCTAGGGGTAATAATACACACCTATTGGTAACTCCCTACATCATCAATGTTTAGTTAGTGTTGTAATAATCATTTACATTTCTATCGAGAGCTAAATATTCCTAGCATGCTTGTCCTAAACCACCCACCTAAATACCTAGGATCCCATGGGATTTATTCAAAATATAACCAAGGGATACCCATTCACCTCAAATTAGTTTTAATACTTGTTACACATGTAGACCCAATTACAAACTATTTCATTTTTGTTTAATAATCAATGTCATTGAAAGTTCTTTAAAAATAATCATTCCAATTGAAAACCATTTTTCTTCCAAATTCATGAACTTTGTTTAAAAAACCATTGACAAATAAGGTTTCATAATTCATCATAATTTTGGAAAACCATTTTCAAATTGATGATAAATCATGTTTCAAAATCTTAGAAACAAATTTCAATATGTACAACTAATAAAGACTTTAATTAATAAGAAAAAATTTTGAAACCACCCACCTCATCAATCGGATTGTCAATAACTAAAATGTATTCTCATATTGGAAAAGGAGGAAGCAAGAGAGAGAAAGGAAGGATCCTAAAACCATATTTTTTAAATCAAAAACCAAATTCCAACAATCTTTTTAGGTAAAAATAACCCTTATGTAATAGGAATATGAATAAGAAGAAGAATTGAATCCACAACCAAAAAAACCTAAACTTACCAAAAGAGGATCATGGATTCAATCAAAACTTTAATACACCAAAGATGAGGAAGAGGAATACAAAGTTATCCCAAGAGATCCCCTAAATTCATACATATCAAATTTAGGTCAAGGGATGATGAAGAAGAAATGAAATCTGGGTTTCGGTGAAAAACTAAAAAATATCCCTTAATAAACTCAACCCCAGTGGCACTACCAGCTAATTGGTGGATTAACTAGCTAGATGGTGGTAGAAAGAAGTATGAATGGATTCTTATCTTGAAACAATCTGGTTGGTTTATGTTCATCAAATAGATTATGGACTTCCTATATCCTGGATTATTCCAATTCAGTCCACCAGTTGGTTAGTACCTCTCGCCAGCTAGTCAGTGGACCTCTTATAGATTTTATAGCTACAGGTTCAGGTCCGCAACCAAAACCGACATTCAAAACTACACCCAACCCCTCAAAAAACTAAAAATTAAATTATAAAGGAAACAAAATCAAGAAGCATATGTATCTAAAAGTAACACAAGGTGTGACATCACAAGCTATCTTAGTGATCGATCCATCACCAATCCAATATTAATGGTGAATAAGACATCACCAAGTGAACAAGGAATTATAAATACCTAGTAGATGATACACTAAAAATTCTTATCATAGGTGGATGATATACCACAAATACACATATCAAGTGGATGATACACCACCAATCCAGCACACTACGCCCAGAAGATACACCATCAGAATCAGCTACACATGTGGATGATATTCTACTAAACATAGTATCAAGGTGGACGATGCACCATAAAGAGTACACCTCTAAGTGGATTGTGTACCATAATTTTCACACTTTGGGTGGATGTTATACCACCTAAATCAATTTCTAGGTGGATTATACACAACTTTTACACATCTCTATGTTAATAAGGCACCACTAAGACTACTCTGCTAAGTGGTTGATAGATCACCATCCAAATTCCAAGGTGGGTGATCTACCAGCAACCTAAATTTAAAATATTGATGTAGTTCAATAATTTTATCATCATCATGGTGTGTGATGGATAACCAACCCACTTCAGGTGGATAATATAGCACCTCTAATAAGTTTTAGGTGGACAAGGAACCACCAATATACAAAGTAAAAATAAAAATGAATCATTTTCATTTAACAACAATATAAATCATTAAAAATTATTCAATATATAAATGGTTATGATTTCATTTCATTAACACACTCATGTTTCTATGCCTAGGATAAATCATATCTATCCTAACTTGTTCCTAATTCATTCCTTACTAGGGAACTAGTCGAAGACACCCCTGGGATCTTATGATCAAATCTCAATCCTAAGAACATATCAAAGGTCTAAAGGAATGGTTTAATATTTCAATTCATATGAAAATCAGTCATCAGAAACCATTTATGTCAACAAACACCTCCCTCAAACCACTCATGGAATTCCTAGGATCCACTCAAACCATATGGATTTAAGAAAAATGAAATAAATTAATTCTAGGTCATATAAAACAAATTTAAATTTTACACATTTCATGGAATGAATTCCACACATGTAAATATCATAAAAAAGTAAATGCATACCTAAATCCAATTTAGTCCCACTCATTAAAAACTATTGGATAGTTTAGCTTAAAACGTTGGAAATAGATAGATCTACAAAAGGTCCTAGAATTAGTCATAATCATCGATGAATAGAAAAATAGTAATAAAAACAATGAATAGATGGAAGATGATTCATAACCTTATCGGTGATTATCTCCTATAACAAATGGTATTTAAAACTAATGATGAATGGAGGTGATCCATCCTTTGGAAGATAAAAACATGGAAGAGGATGTAGGGCAATGTGGCTATTGTTGGAGAAGAAAATGAGGTGGAAATTTCATTTTAAATTAATTAATTTCAATTAATATACTAATTTTAAAATTAAAAAAATGGTAGAAACCTAATAAGTGCCTAGAAGCCCATCACTGGGTACTCGGTGGTCACCATGTACCCACTCCAATGTCAACATCCACCTGATGGCCTACTTAGATCCACTGCCTCCTCTTCCACCTCTAACAAGTACATAATACTAGTCCACCAAGTACCTAGTGGCTTATGTTAATGGACATATGTTCCAACACCTGGTCTTTTCTCTCAAAAAATCCCCTAAGTCCCCACTAATACCTCCAACATTCAATAATAATAGAAATATATTAGGTTTAGTGAAAATTATATTGAAATAATACCTCATATGGATATAGGGTGTTATAGATACTATTAAATTGGCACTATACACATATGATCTTATATCTACTACATGTTCTTTTAGTCCTTTGAACTAGTCCAAGTATATGGATATTCTACTTACAAACCTCAATGAAACACAATAAAGATTAATAGGGTCTCTTATCTAGTTTCTCAAAAGTATCCATTCCAATAGTGTTGTAATAACTATTAAACTCCAAAAAGGGTAGACATTTTGACCATGCACCAAAAAAATCCAAAATAAATACCCTAAACATTTCCTCTAAGTTTTGGATTATCTTATTTGTTTATTTATCGTTTTTTAGATGAAGAGTAATACTCAATAACAATAGGGTATCAAATCCCTAATGAATCCCTTATCATAACCTTAAGGAAAAACAAGCATCTAAATTTTATATGATCATCAACAGAACTCCATTCAAATTCAATACCATAGATATAGATAACTTTTCCAAGTTTTCTATTGAACTATACTCTCAAAGCAGTACCAAGTTAGTATAATTCATCAATATATATATGGTAACCAACACAATTTCATTATCCTTGATCATATAGGGTCAAATATTTTGGAATTATATAGATATATTAATACATTTCCATTTTTGAATGCTAAGTTACCGTATTAATTAATCCCAAACTTGATTTTATACCTTCAACTACTTAGAAGTGTGACATCCCATCATGAACTCAACTATAACCATCTTTATAATAATCCCTCAAAACTATGTCATCATGCCTTAGTAAATCTTCCCAACTCATTTATGAAATGCTAAATGGGAGCTATAGAACACCCATAAAACATCGTTTCTTAGTGTTAGGTAAAGAAATAACTTTTAATAGAACAAAATTTGGTACTCCCCACCTTCTGAACAATCATATAGTAAATACCTATAGATAATAAGGTCACAAAAAACTTCACACTCATGGTATCCCAATTGTTAATTGAATACATGTTTCACCAAAGTGGAAATAATTTTCATATATAGCAAGAATTATTGATCATCCACCTCCCTAAAATCAAGATGCAATGTTTTCGGTTTCTATATTATCCTCTAATCCTCCTAAGCCTCCCATTCCAATTCTTGATATGAACTACTACTAAACACATCTATTACTTTTTTAACATTAACTTGGGTATATATAATCTTCAAATAATATTATTTAAATAAAACTACCCAATTTAAATGTTATAGGTTTAGATATATATTATAAAATCCATACCATAAGATCCTCTACTTTTTAAAGACCAAAAATCACTCCATGAGAAAGTAATACCTTATTATATTTAATTTGAAAACTATTGTTACTAAATATAATTTTTTGGTATCATAATATATCACATTGATCCCCAATTTCCTTGATATATATTTGATAACTTAAAATTTTTACATCAACATGAAACTAATCCTTGACTGATAAGTTTCACAATACATCATATATAAAGTCCCCTACTTTGGTAATCTCAAAAATTGGTGTGGTAGTCAACTTTCCCTTCAAAACCTTGAGGAATTACTGTCACCACTCTATCTAAGTAAAATATTTACTATGTTTTTTATTGATAATAAAGGGGTTTATAACTTAGATAAATCTAGCACATGATATGGGTAATAAAATTATGTCCTTAATGTTGTACTCCTCATGTGTTAATCATGTTTTAATGATCACAAACACTATAAAATTTATAAAGATTGTTAATCATGTTTACTCTACCTAAAATCATGTGTATAGATGATTGGTTTCTTTATGCTTTAAATAAACCTATCCAAGATCTTAAGTGCAATGTTTAATGATTGTAAACTATTTTGAGTTTATGTTATAATGGATTTCCTTGATAAATTATTAAGTCTAATTCATTCTATGAATATCACTGTTTAATTTTGTGTACAGATACTTGTCTATGTCTGAGAAACTATGAGTCTGTCACCGGTTATGTTTTTCTAGAAAAGGACCCATACACTGTGACTAGACACCATGACCCAGAAACTGTGACCTAGACACTGTGACCCAGACACTATGACCCAAACACCGTGACCCAGACACCGTGACCCAGAAACCGTGACCCAAACACCGTGACCAGACACTGTGACAATCCATACACCATGACCATCCAGACACCATGACCAAACACTATGATCAAACACCACATCTGTGCTACCGGTTTTTGATCCCTATACAATTGTGCCATCATGATTGTCTCATCGCTCAAACGCAAAGAAGGATACATTGTTTCAAGGAGACATTGTTTCAAGGAGACATAGTTTCATGGAGACATTGTTTCCAGATAGACCGTGACACCGTTTTTTAATATGTTTTGTCGTTTTTCAATTTAATCTCTAACAGTCATATTTGAAGCTTTTAAATGCACTGACATAATTAATGTTTCTTTGTAGACGTGTCACCTGACAGTATGAGGTACGAGGTATAGAATACATGCATCCTATAGACTCCAACACATGCACTCTAAGAATAAAAAGGACAGTGTGACCATAAACAAAGAGAGATGATAGAGAAACAAGTGTGTAAACGATAATGAATAAGCATGATAATTCTTGAAAGAAGAACTGACACATGAAAATCGAAACTTCTAAAGAACACATGAATCATACTCAAATCCTATAGTCGAGAACATTTTTTCACTATCAACTCCACGAAGAACAGAATCCAGATATAGCTGACTTGCGATACTCTATTTTTCATAAGAGGATTTGATTCCTACATCTGCTTTATCCTAGAATTCCAAAGCTACAAAGACTAACACTCAGTGCACTTCTAAACTTATATCATTATCTTTGATCTGTTGTGTATTGTTTTTAGCTTTCGACTAGTGTGTGTGTGTGTGTATTTATAAAAATACACGTTTTATTCTACATTAAACTGAAGGATATAAGATATACTTTCTCATACATCTTTTTACACTTGTGTATTCCCAAGGATAAGTGTGGAAGAGGTCCCTATGTGACCTGAGAGTTCACACCCGCAAAGAACTGTGGAAGAGGTCATGTGACCTGGACAGTCTTGTGTACTATTGTTTAACCTGATTCAGGGTGTGGATCAAGCTTATTAATATAAACTGCTTGGTGGCAGGTGATCTCCAAGTTGAGTGGATTAGGTCTCGACTTGAGATTGAACCACTTATTTTATATTCACTATGTTGTTTGATTTATTTTTCTATGTTTTACTGTATAATTCATATATCACTAAAATTGCTTTGATAGTTAGTCTTGGAAAGAATTTATAATCGTTTTTCTTTATAAGAATAGTTTTAAAAGTAATATTAATAACAGATATTAAGATTACTGAGAATTAATCAATCTTCTAAGAAGTTATTTAAACAATGTAACTTTTATAACCGTATTACTTTTATTAAATGTGCTGTATATAAATTTATTTGGGGAACTTTTTAAGAATACTTTTCAAACATAAATTTTGATAGATACTCAATTCACCCTCCCCCCCAACTCTTGATTACTCTACTCTGACCAACACTTAAGAAGCTCCTAAACTCAAAGATAATCTTATGGAGGTACTTAGCCACTATCACATCCACCCTTGATGTATAAACAGTGAATCCAACCTCAAATATGACATGAACCAAAAATTCGACCTTTCATATCCAAAACTGGTACTTCAATAAATTTCTGATAAAAATGGTATTTATGTAATTTATCCAACACATCCATTAAATAACCAACATGATCCTTTTCAATTAAAGAATAAACTAAAATGGAATCAATTAATACTATAAAAAATATCCAGGTATCACTATAAATATAGAATTATAAAACTTAAGAACACCATTGGGGAATTTTTCATCCCAAAATATTCACTATGAACTCATAGTTTCTAAACTAAAATTGAAATAGAAACTTAAAAAATCCTCCTCTTGAATCCTAAAATGATATAACACAACTTAATTTCAATCTAAAATAATACCCATACTCCACATAACTAATCAAATAGGTCCTTAATGTATGGTAATGCATACTTGTTATTAATTGTCACCTAATTTAGCCAGTGGTAGTTAATGGATAGCCACAAGATCTAGTATTCATTATTAATAGAACTGGATCACCCCATGGTAACATAATATATTGAATAAAACTTCTCTAAAATAGGTCATCTATATGAAACTTCAACTATCATAGTTTAGGTAGTATCATCTGGTAAGGTTCCATAGATATTGTAACCACCCTCAAAATGAGTTCAATATTAAACTCCACCTCTCATCAGGGTGGTAATCTAACCACTTACTCTAGGAATACATCAAAAAAACTCCCTCACTACTAATGAAAGATCCTCTAAGTATGTATATTCCCGGTATGAGGATAAACTATCCAATTGGGTAGTGATTGATAACCTCTTATAGCAATCCATATCATGTTGATGATATCTATCTCTAAAAAACACTAGTATATCCATGTTTGGACTTTTTTAGGTGTCCCTTCACCTAAAACAATCCACATAAGCTTAAATGGATACTAGCTAGTATATTTCATGAACATCATCATAGGGTTGTATATATAATAGGATGAGATCTTTCACTATCCTATCACTATTGGGAACAAAGATACATCCTTATAAAACTATAAAAAAATAAGACTTCTGCCATCTAGTATCAACAATGAAAATATTATATCAAACCTCACCATAATAAGGTCAATATATCTTGTTATAGTAATGGTAATAGAATAGTGAAAACATCATGTGTTAACTAAAAAGGAATCTAAGATCCAAAACACACTAATCATAACTTTAATGGCCTCAGGTTTAAATAGATCATCCTCCTTATGTGCCTTCATTGCATAGATTCACTTTCAAAAAACCTGTTCCCTAGACTGATTTCCCAAATGATAATGAGGTCCACTTAATCCTTGAATCTAACCTCTTAGTGGAACTATAATGTGAGGATCATCAAAACATAGACCCCAACATACACCAACCTAATATAAACTAGCCTTTAAAACATTGTCTACTATTTATGACACTTGTAAGTTACTACTTCACAAAATATGTGCCTTGTTTTATTAGTCCACCCACTTCTATAATCAAGTTGGTTTCTCTCTATTGGTCTATTGTAGTTATATACCACCCAAATATGACATACTAGCCTAGAACCTTATGAAGAACCTCCAAAAGAATAAAAAATACGCACCTTAGAAGCCTATTTGATAGTAGAAAATGCTGATTTTGTGGTATAGGGATGCATAGATCCCTACATTAAATCATTTTCAATGAAAAATGTAAATGATTCCTTGTTTGAGATGATTCTTGATTAATTCCTCTAATAACATTAATTTTTCTAATCACATGATGACCAAATATCCATGACAATAACTACTCTACTAAATAAGCACTCTCTATAAGAATGGATTATTTTTTAAAGTGAAAAACTACAACTTGCCTATATAGTTCAGGTTACAAGGTCACCTCAAAATCCCACACCCTCAAATTTTTATTATCTATCATGTTAGGAGTGTAAAAAAGTAGTTGATTAAAATGAGATTTGAACCCTTTATCACTAAAATACCCTAATTAAATTTCTAAAAGATCTTTTTTCACTCTAAACTGATTAACCTAAAGGAAATATCTAGTGAAGAGGGTAAAAAAAATTATAGACACAGGGAAGATTATTCCATTACTGAGATGGAGGTGAATCATTGGTACCCAAAAACCCCAACTCTTTCTTAAAAAATATGTGAATCCTATCATTGACTAGTAAAAAATAGATCTTAGTGATGAAAATGTGATAATAATAGGTTTAATTAGAGAGAAAAAACATGAATATAGGGGTTTTAAAAGGTTCAATCACCCTGATTATCAGCTGGTTAATCCTTGGTGTGTAGTAGTTATGATCCTGCTACCTAGTATTCCATTTTATTATTAAAAGAAAATGGAAATGGGAAAGAGGTTTTTTTAACTCTAATTAAAATATGAGTATTAATTTTAACAATTTGAATTATCTTCACTTATCATACCTAAAGTTCCTCAAGAATTTGGACTTGGTGTGAACCCTTATTCTTCTCCTCAAAATCCTACTCAATCACTCTTAGAATTCTCTTGGAATAGGCGGATCTCTCTTTTTTCATTACACACACTTTTTCTATATCATACACCTATAAATTTATATGAATTATAAGAATTGTGGTGTAACTTCCTATTTTTGGAATGATCCTAAGATCTAAAAGATATGGAAGACTAAATCCCATGGATCTTAGAGTATCTCAACATATCTTAGATGAGACTTTTTAGTATGATCGACAGACTTCAGTATGGTATACTCAATTTTTCTAGGACTGCCAATCTTCATCAATCAAACTCATTACAACATGGATCCTTCCTATGGTGTGGCATAACTGAAAAATGTAGAACCACAAAATTATTAGAAATTTTTTACCCATATGGTATTAGTGTGTTTTCTCCACTACATCGTGGTCTTCTTATCTTCACTACCCATTACAGAGTGAACCAGTGTCTCATATTGTAGGATCACTTAAGTCCCCAAAAATAGTGTGGAACTTAAGTCTCAAAGGGATATTTCACAATGAAGTTGGATTCTATTTTAACTCTTCAGATTCACCATTATAGAACATTAAACTCATATATAATGCAACACCTATCATTTCATATTCATTTATTATTGAAACAAAATAACTTTGAGGAATAAATTCTCATGTAAGGTGAACTCATTCACCCACTAGTAACATCACAATGAAAAAAATTGTTTATGGTTTGATATGTCTCATGTAAGATTAATTATTTTATATGTAGGAATAACTCGGGGTTGTTTACCTCTCATGTAAGGTTAATTATTCCCTATGTGAGAATAACTCAGACCAGTCACGATATGATTTGTTCCTTCATAATGTTATTTCAAATCTGTATTTGAACTTCACTCCTTCTTATTCCTATTCATGTCTACTAAAATATAAAATTATTACAAATCATTTATGATCATGTTTATAATAAAAAAACATGAAATAATCTAAAAAACAGAATGAATTTCCTCAATAAACAAGTCATAACAAGCTTCAAATGAAAATATCATCTAAACACCTCACTATAGGATAAAACGGTGATTGAAGAGAACTCCATCCCTTGGTGTAAGATCAATTATATATTAACCATGTCTCAATTAAGATAAAATCAACTTAGATCATCTCCTCATTTTTCAATTCAACTTCCTAAGGGTTCTTCAAGATTCAATCTATCAAATGGATTTGTAATCTCTAACTTTATATTTGTTGGAAACATGGAAACATGGAAATTATCACATGATAGATTCTGTAAACTCTAACTACCAAAACCTAAATATCCCCATAAATTAGAAGTATTATTCATAGATCCTATGCCTCTTAATGATCACTATCAAAATAAAGTTGATTCTCTCTCCCTTTGTAAGAATATATCCTTTCGTATTCTCCCACTTTAATAAAAAATAAAAATCATTAAAATAGAAGAAATAATAATGAAAACCCTATATAGATTTAGGGGAAGAATGAACTCCCAACAACACTATCAATTATAGTAAGTCATCCTTGGTTAGAGGCTTCATCGATATATTCATGAATTTATCCTTGTTTAAAACGTATTCTAATTAAAACTCTCCACATTCTACCTTCTCCTTGATGAAGTGGTACTTGATGTCAATATGCTTCAACCTTGAATATTGCACCAAATTATTTGACAAGTTGAGTGTACTTTTATTATCATACTAAATCACCAATGGGCATGAGACATCAACCCTTGGGTATTCAATATGTAACTTCATACATATAATTTTATTTTTTTCTTGTGAAACTAAAATGTACTCAACTTACATTAAGCTAAGAGTGACTGAATTCTACTTCTTGGAGTGTCATGCAACACATCCTCTTATAATAATGAAACAGTCAATATAAATAGACTTTAGATATTCAATATCACATACAAAATCTGTATCAATATATCCAAAAATCTGTGATGATATAACTATCATACCTCATGCCAAAATCAAGGACTCCTTTAATATAGTGCTATATTCACTCTGTTTCTATAAGATAAGAACACTTCAGGTTTATTTTGAATCATGCACAAAGTTTAACTTCAATCATAATGTATGGTCTTGATACCTTAAAATATATTTGGCTACCAATGACCCTTCATAACTTTATTTCATTCACATTATTTCTTTATTTATTCAAGGATAGCTCTGACCCATGTTTTATATGAGTGGAAGCCTCTATTGATTCTTCTATACAAAATTTTTCGAGTAACTCATGAGCATAAATTTCATGTTATAAAAAGATAAAATCTATTAAATTAGTGGATTACAGTCATAAAAATAATTCCATCTCCCCAATCATTTAAATTTTAAATATTTTCCTTATTTAGGAAGAAAATTACTTACAAGTTCCTTATAAGGCCCCAGCCTTAAACCTTACTTAATATTGAATTAAATGAATAATTCACATTGAGGATCTTTTCAGGTTTAGAGTTTTAGAGAATTAGAACATAACTATTACATCTTAAAAGATTACAAAGTAGACACTTCTACTAAGTCTCCATAAAATAAAAACTCTTAAAAATAAAGATGTCTAGATTCCATGTTTTAGATAGCATGAAATTCCCTTGATCCCATCCTTGACCTTATTCCACTTTAAGTCCTGTGAAAAACATTTCGAAAAACTTGGGGTGAGCATAAAAAGCTCAGTAAGGGATACAAAGAGAATGAAAACTGTTAGTTTTTAAAACATCAAGTAAACCATGTATACTATATCAAAGTAATACCTTCACCATCATGAAGTAGTAAAAAAAATCTTCACTGAATAAAGTATCATTACTTACCTTTTTGTAACCAAAGGATTACCATAAAACCCATATAAAGAACACATAGAATATATAAAGGTAACTTGGGACATAAACATACTTAAGTGGAATAACCATACGGTTGACTTCCACACATATCACTTAATGGAATATCCATACGGCCAATTTCCATACATACTTAATGGAATAGACATACGGCCGACTTCCATACCCAATGCATTGGAGGTTATAACGTAACCACTCATCCTGGTATTCACGGCACCACCCGTCATATGGTTTATAACGTAACCACTCGTTAAAATGTCCAAGTAACAGTATAAAATCATAAAACATAAAACCAATATAAAGGAATGATAACATTTCCACATTTCAATCACAATATATCACAAATATATTGACATAATATAATCCTTTTTCAAAACCATTTTCAATACCAAAATACATAAAAGAGTATACGGTATTTATTTTATTCTAAAAACATTATGGCTTGTTGAGAAAGCCAAAGATCAAATAATACTCGCGGCGGCGGAAAAGGTCGTTGTCACCGCGTACGTTAAAAAACATTCCTTTTTGTCGTTTAGTAAAATGCTTCGTAGAAAAAGATTCCTTTTGTATAAAAGTAAAAGTCAAAGGGTTTTATACATCGTATAAAATAAAGTTGTGTATAAAACGAAATATGCCTCAATGAAAGGAGATTGAGACAAAGTCCCTTACCTCGGGTCCGACTTGACTCGATCGTTCTTTAACGTCCTGAATAATAAACTTGAGTTAATTTATACTTGATTAAGAACCTTTTTAGAGTTAATTATTCCTTTTATATCACTTATTTCCATGTTATAAACATTTTGTAACTATTTAAGTTAATAATGTTTGTTTTGTCGATATTTGGTTCTTAAGTCAAAAGTGGACTTGTTACAATTACATGTTGTTCGTGTGGTCAAAGGTTCTTTATATCCAGAATGACATTCCTGATTTGGATATCATATATATCATATATATCCAGCATATACATGTATTTATAATATTACATAATCATTTAGAGGTAAGAAATGAAATGCACCGTTCATGGAGACGGTAAGCCGTACGTACGCATGAACGCTACTTTCATTTCTTTCTCATATTAATGGAATTAAAACTAAATGAGAGGTATGTATATTTTAATTCCAGAATTATATTCATCATTTAGATATATCATTAATTATATATATCCATTATATACATGTACTTTTAATAGTACAATACATTTGGGGATAAGAAATGAAATGCACCGTTCATGGAGACGGTAAGCCGTACGTACGCATGAACGCTACTTTCATTTCTATCTCATACTTTAATGGAATGAAATAATAATTATATAGAGGTATATTATAATTCTAGTATAACATCATATATAATAACTTTAAATCCATCCATTACACATCCCACATATGGCATTAACGAATCACATCACTTTTAGGGGGCGGTAGTCCGCACTTCCTTAAATGAAGATATCATGTTTACCCATAATGGAAACCATAAAGGTATGCCAAAAATTAAAAATACAGAAGCTTAAAGAAAACATAAACATATTATATATCATATATAAAAATAGTGACATCATAATGGCCACCCTTTAAGGTGTTAAATGAGTATTGAACAATCATCATTTCGGGATGCAGAATTTCGCCATCCACGGAAACCATATGTTCTTTAACCATTTGATGTAGTTGTGTGAGAGTGTAGCTCAAATAAATATTATAACAACATCCTATTATATTGAAGATACTTTTTTTGTTACAAAATAAGTAAATAAAAAGAGTTTAGAGGGTTGGAGAAGCAAAATAAAACAAATGAACAAGAGAGAGTGAATTACCTTTAAAAGTGTAACTCCCTTTTGATTTGAGCCTAAAGGCATCCTTTGAAAGGATTATGCCCAAAGGGAATCCTCTAGGATGAGGAGAGGGATGTGGAGAGAGTAATTGGGCAGGGGTTGGCCGAGCCAAAGGCTTGAGAAGTGTGTGAAATGGGGTAGAGGTGGGGGCCTTTTATAAGAGGAGAGGAGGGGCACTTTTGGAAAGTAAAGAAATATTACTTTATTTGAAAATGTGTTTCGGTTTTAAAAGGTCCCACATTGATATAATTCGTGGATAAGGTGATAAGGGTTTAAAATAAACTCATACAATTGGTTTTGGCCATGTTTAGGTTTTATATTTTTCATTATCTTTCCATTTTATTTAAATCGTCAAATAATGATGTCATCGCTGCATCATTATTATGTCATATATAATTTAATTTATTTAATGTATAAAAATTATAAAAAAATACTATGATGTATGAAATAGTTTTATCTTTCCAATGACTATTTATAATCAAAATTTGGACTTGTATAACCCCACTCAAAAATTATTTTAGTAAAACAATTTATGTTAGTGTCATTTTCACTTTAACATTAAATAAAAATATATTAATGTCATTTTCCAACTAAAGTGGCTCCATGGGGTCCCCAAGTTGGCCCATGGCTTGTATTGGTCGGCCATGACTCACCCAATAGGTGTAGGACAAGTTTCATGGTGTTTTCACATTCTTATAATACCATTTTTACCTTAAACTACACTAATTACCTCTAATCGCAATTAATGAAAAAAAAGTTACTATTCACCAAAAAATTATTTTAATCTCAATGAACCACATTTTACTTCTTAATGACAACCATGTATGTCGGATTTTCAAAATTCAATACACATTAGTGGTAAACTTTCATTTAACTGAAAAATCAGTTTGCTTGATTACCACTTAGTGGTTTCACTATTCATCAAAAATTGAAGTTTTTCAGAAAATTACCAAAAATTCACCCTAAGCTATATTTGATATTCCGAATTCAAAAATGAAGTACATTTTACAAAATTCAAAACATATAAGTCAAATTAATTAATTTAATAATTAATTCCCGCTGTCATGACAAATAGCGTGTTTTTGTGAAACAATAAGTATCAAAAGATTGACACCAGCTTAAGTCCAATTTCAAAGTGAAATTGATTCCAATGACCACCATTGGATTAACTGGTAAAAATATTTTCTAATTTCACTTTAAAACCAATTAAAATAATAATCTAATCATATAAATAATTTAGATTAAAAAGAGGTTTGAATTAAAATACAACATTTTACACTATTCATAAAAAAAATGAACTTTATCAGAAAGGTACCAAAAATTTACACAAAGTAAATTTTGATGTCTCGATTCTAAAGAAGAGTTATATTTGGTCCAAAAAAAGTATAAGAGTGATCAAAACTATATTTAATGACGGTTCACCATTAAAAGGTGGTAAGTGAACCTTTAGTGAAAATTAGAGTATATATGCCCTAAAATTGAACTCTTTCCGTATTTTAAGCCTTCATCTTTTATTGGGTAAATGTATAAACATTCAAAAACATATCTAATCATATTTTAGTTATTTCTATCCATTCCCACCAGTACAACGGCTACTTGTTAACTAACATTTAAAATAAAATTATTTTATTACTAGTGTGCTACGTAAGTTTCAAAGAAACTCATCGTTGCGTATCGGGTACGCAATCGAACATAGCAACCCCTTTAAAATAAAATTAATATTTAATTCGTAAATATTAATAAATATGAAAATTCTTTATTCTTTATTTACCTGGGATGTTACATCCTTCCCCCCTTTTGGGAATTGCGTCCTCGCAATTTTATTCACTTATCAAAATAAGTGGGGGTATTTATCCCTCATAGCATTTTCAGATTCCCACGTTGCCTCTTCAATCACATGGTTTTTCCACAAAACCTTTACCTGATGAATCACCTTATTCCGTAACACCTGCTCCCTGTGGTCAGGAATCTGGACCGGTTGTTCCTCATAAGATAGGTTCTCTTCCAGCTGAACTACCTCTGGACTCAAAACATGAGATGGATCTGGCATATACTTCCTCAACATTGAAACATGAAAAACATTGTGTACCTGAGATAAACTTGGAGGTAAAGCCACTCGGTATGAAACTAATCCAACTCTTTCCAGAATTTCTTATGGTACAATAAACCTTGGACTCAGCTTTCCTTTCTTACCAAATCTCATCACACTTTTCCAAGGAGAAACCTTGAGAAAAACATGATCACCTACCTCGAAAGATAGATCCTTCCTCCAGTTATCCGCATAACTCTTCTGCCTGCTCTGAGCTGTTCTCATGTGTTTCTGAATCAGCTGAACTTTTTCTGCCATCTCTTCTACCAATTCTGGTCCCATCAACTTCCTTTCACCCACTTCATTCCAAAATGCTGGAGTTTGACACCGCTTCCCATATAATGCCTCAAATGGTGCCATCTGTATACTGGAATGAAAACTGTTATTATAAGAAAACTCAACCAAATAAAGATGTTGGTCCCAACTTCCCTAATAATCCATCAAACAAGCTCGTAGCATATCCTCCAATGTCTGAATTGTTCGTTCTGACTGCCCATCTGATTGAGGATGAAAAGCTGTACTAAAATTTAATTCAGTACCCAACGACTTCTGAAGGCCTTTCCAAAATTTAAAAGTAAACCTAGGATCATGATCCGATACAATGGAGAGAGGAACTCCATGTAACCTGACTATCTCTTTAAGATACAGACGGGAAAGTTGATCAAGAGAGAAAGTATCTCGTATAGAAAGGAAATGAGCAGATTTGGTCAAGCGATCAACAATAACCCAGATTGCATTATTACCTCGAGATGTCTTCGGTAACCCAACAACAAAGTCCATGGATATATTCTCCCATTTCCACTCTGGCACTGGTAAAGGATGAAGCATACCTTTCGGTAACTACCACTCTGCTTTAACCTGTTGACATGTCAAACACTTCACAGTAAATTTAGCAATATCTCTTTTCATTCCATCCCACCAGTAATACTCCCGCAGATCTCTGTACATCTTAGTACTGCCAGGATGAACTGAAAACGGGGAACTATGAGCCTCACATAACAACTCATTATTCAACTGTGAATCACAAGGCACACATAACCTCTTCCCAAACCTCAAAACACAAACACAAACTTATCCAAGAACTCATGGAAAATTTTATTCATAAGGTCCATGAATACAGTAGGTGCATTGGTTAACCCAAAAGGCATAACTACAAATTCATAATGGCCATATCTAGTACGGAACGCAGTCTTTGGAACGTCTGCTTCTTTTACTTTCAACTGATGGTACCCCGACCTCAAGTCAATATTCGAAAAATACTGAGCTCCCTGGAGCTGATACCACTTCATTCGATGGCCCAACATCTGCTGAAGTTTTTGCAAATGATTTTACCACCCCTTTCTGCTTGTAGTCTAGCTGCATTCCCCCAGTTGAGTTCTTCGTTGGACACTCGTTTGCATAATGACCCATTTCATTACACTTAAAACATCTTACCGTTGGCTTTTCATTTCCTGCTTGATCATCTTCCTTACAGTTACGAGCAATATGACCAGACTTACCACACCGAAAGCACTTACCAGACTTGGATAAACATTCTCTAGGATGCATTTTACCACACTTCTCACAAGATGGATATTTGGTTTTCTTACCTCCTTGCTTCTTTGATGAATTCTTCCCCTTTTCCTGCCAACTAGACCTCTTATTCTGTTGTTTGTCATAGAACACCTGATCATCGGCAAACTCCATTTCTACCTTCTCCGCAAATCGAACAAGTTTTTCATAACTTTTGAATTCACGAGAAGCTAAAGCCCTTTGATACTTTGGCTTTAACCCTGAGTAAAAATGGTTTATTTTACTATCAAGATCTCGTATGAAGTTTGGAGCATACCTTGCCAATCAAGTGAACTCTTCTTCATAAGCAGCCACTGAATCATCCTCCTGCCTCAATTCTAGGAACTGCTTTTCCATCCTAAGACGAACCACCTTAGGAAAATATTTCTCAAGAAACATACCTTTGAATTCTTCCCAGTGAAGATCCTCAATCTCATCACTATCCCTTATATTTTTCACCATCGACCACCACTGATCAGCTTCACCTTCAAAACGGTAAACAGCAAGACTAACCTTTTGATGTTCTGAACACCCCATGACATCAAAAATATTCTCCAGTGCTTTAATCCACCCTTCAGCTTGCACAGGGTCAGATGATCCTCTAAATGATGGGGGATGTTGCCTCATGAAATGTTCCACCACTGACATGTTCCTCTACAGTTGATCTAGCTGATCTCGTGCATGGATACCACCACCATTTATAGCCTGAGTCAACTGTGCCATCACTGCAACAAACTGTTCAGTTCCGATTCCGACCATCTCAGGTTGCTGATTTGGAAGGTTGTTTTCCTCCTGATGTCGTCCCAACATAGATGCTTTGTTTCCTCTACGGAAAACCATTCTGAACACAGAAATATCTTAGGCGAAGCAAAATGGTAATCCGTAAATGCTATATCATTTCAATCATATTATAATTTAACACTTTTCTAACTCCTAAAGTTGTCTAAACTGACCTTTGATACCAACTATAAGGCCCCAGCCTTAAACCTTACTTAATATTGAATTAAATGAATAATTCACATTGAGGATCTTTTCAGGTTTAGAGTTTTAGAGAATTAGAACATAACTATTACATCTTAAAAGATTACAAAGTAGACACTTCTACTAAGTCTCCATAAAATAAAAACTCTTAAAAAGAAAGATGTCTAGATTACATGTTTTAGATAGCATGAAATTCCCTTGATCCCATCCTTGACCTTATTCCACTTTAAGTCCTGTGAAAAACATTTCGAAAAACTTGGGGTGAGCATAAAAAGCTCAGTAAGGGATACAAAGAGAATGAAAACTGTTAGTTTTTCAAACATCAAGTAAACCATGTATACTATATCAAAGTAATACCTTCACCATCATGAAGTAGTAAAAAAAAATCTTCACTGAATAAAGTATCATTACTTACCTTTTTGTAACCAAAGGATTACCATAAAACCCATATAAAGAACACATAGAATATATAAAGGTAACTTGGGACATAAACATACTTAAATGGAATAACCATACGGTTGACTTCCACACATATCACTTAATGGAATAGCCATACGGCCAATTTCCATACATACTTAATGGAATAGCCATACGGCCGACTTCCATACCCAATGCATTGGAGGTTATAACGTAACCACCTGTCCTGGTATTCATGGCACCACCCGTCATATGGTTTATAATGTAACCACCCATTAAAATGTCCAAGTACCAGTATAAAATCATAAAACATAAAACCAATATAAAGGAATGATAACATTTCCACATTTCAATCACAATATATCATAAATATATTGACATAATAGAATCCTTTTTCAAAACCATTTTCAATACCAAAATACATAAAAGAGTATATGGTATTTATTTTATTCTAAAAACATTACGGCTTGTTGAGAAATCCAAAGATCAAATAATACTCGCGGCGGCGGAAAAGGTCGTTGTCACCGCGTACGTTAAAAAACATTCCTTTTTGTCGTTTAGTAAAACGCTTCGTAGAAAAAGATTCCTTTTGTATAAAAGTAAAATTCAAAGGGGTTTATACATCGTATAAAATAAAGTTGTGTATAAAACGAAATATGCCTCAATGAAAGGAGATTGAGACGAAGTCCCTTACCTCGGGTCCGACTTGACTCGATCGTTCTTTAACGTCCTGAATAATAAACTTGAGTTAATTTATACTTGATTAAGAACATTTTTAGAGTTAATTATTCCTTTTATATCACTTATTTCCATGTTATAAACATTATGTAACTATTTAAGTTAATAATGTTTGTTTTGTCGATATTTGGTTCTTAAGTCGAAAGTGGACTTGTTACAATTACATGTTGTTCGTGTGGTCAAAGGTTCTTTATATCCAGAATGACATTCCTGATTCGGATATCATATATATCATATATATCCAGCATATACATGTATTTATAATATTACATAATCATTTAGAGGTAAGAAATTAAATGCACCGTTCATGGAGACGGTAAGCCGTACGTACGCATGAACGCTACTTTCATTTCTTTCTCATATTAATGGAATTAAAACTAAATGAGAGGTATGTATATTTTAATTCCAGAATTATATTCATCATTTAGATATATCATTAATTATATATATCCATTATATACATGTACTTTTAATAGTACATTACATTTGGGGATAAGAAAAGAAATGCACCATTCATGGAGACGGTAAGCCGTACGTACGCATGAACGCTACTTTCATTTATATCTCATACTTTAATGGAATGAAATAATAATTATATAGAGGTATATTATAATTCCAGTATAACATCATATATAATAACTTTAAATCCATCCATTACACGTCCCACATATGGCATTAACGAATCACATCACTTTTAGGGGGCGGTAGTCCGCACTTCCTTAAATGAAGATATCGTGTTTACCCATAATGGAAACCATAAAGGTATGCCAAAAATGAAAAATATAGAAGCTTAAAGAAAACATAAACATATTATATATCATATATAAAAATAGTGACATCATAATGGCCACCCTTGAAGGTGTTAAATGAGTATTGAACAATCATCATTTCGGGAGGCAGAATTTCGCCATCCACGGAAACCGTATGTTCTTTAACCATTTGATGTAGTTGTGTGAGAGTGTAGCTCAAATAAATATTATGACAACATCCTAGTATATTGAAGATACTTTTGTTGTTACAAAAGAAGTAAATAAAAAGAGTTTAGAGGGTTGGAGAAGCAAAATAAAACATATGAACAAGAGAGAATGAATTACCTTTAAAAGTGTAACTCCCTTTTGATTTGAGCCTAAAGGATTCCTTTGAAAGAATTATGCCCAAAGGGAATCCTCTAGGATGAGGAGAGGGATGTGGAGAGAGTAATTGGGCAGGGGTTGGCCGATCCAAAGGCTTGAGAAGTGTGTGAAATGGGGTAGAGGTGGGGGCCTTTTATAAGAGGAGAGGAGGGGCACTTTTGGAAAGTAAAGAAATATTACTTTATTTGAAAATGTGTTTCGGTTTTAAAAGGTCCCACATTGATATAATTCGTGGATAAGGTGATAAGGGTTCGAAATCCACTCATCCAATTGGTTTTGTCCATTTGTAGGTTTTATATTTTTCATTATCTTTCCATTTTATTTAAATCATCAAATAATGATGTCATCGCTACATCATTATTATGTCATATATAATTTAATTTATTTAATGTCTAAAAATTATAAAACAAATACTATGAGTTAGTAAATCTTTTTATCTTTCCAATGACTATTTATAATCAAAATTTGGACTTGTATAACCCCACTCAAAAATTATTTTTGTAAAACAATTTATGTTAGTGTCATTTTCACTTTAACATTAAATAAAAATATATTAATGTCATTTTCCAACTAAAGTGGCTCCATGGGGTCCCCAAGTTGGCCCATGGCTTGTCTTGGTCGGCCATGACTCACCCAATAGGTGTAGGATAAGTTTCATGGTGTTTTCACATTCTTATAATACCATTTTTACCTTACCTACACTAATTACCTCTAATCGCGATTAATGAAAAAAAAGTTACTATTCACCAAAAAATTATTTTAATCTCATTGAACCACATTTTACTTCTTAATGACAACCATGTATGTCAGATTTTCAAAATTCAATACACATTAGTGGTAAACTTTCATTTAACTGAAAAATCAGTTTGCTTGATTACCACTTAGTGGTTTCACTATTCATCAAAAATTGAAGTTTTTCAGAAAATTACCAAAAATTCACCCTAAGCTATATTTGATATTCCGAATTCAAAAATGAAGTCCATTTTACAAAATTCAAAACATATAAGTCAAAATAATTAATTTAATAATTAATTCCCGCTGTCATGACAAATAGCGTGTTTTTGTGAAACAATAAGTATCAAAAGATTGACACCAGTTTAAGTCCAATTTCAAAGTGAAATTGATTCCAATGACCACCATTGGATTAACTGGTAAAAATATTTTCTAATTTCACTTTAAAACCAATTAAAATAATAATCTAATCATATAAATAATTTAGATTAAAAAGAGGTTTTGAATTAAAATACAACATTTTACACTATTCATAAAAAAATGAACTTTATCAGAAAGGTACCAAAAATTTACACAAAGTAAATTTTGATGTCCCGATTCTAAAGAAGAGTTATATTTGGTCCAAAATAAAGTATAAGAGTGATAAAAACTATATTTAATGACGGTTCCCCATTAAAAGGTGATAAGTGAACCTTTAGTGAAAATTAGAGTATATATGCCCTAAAATTGAACTCTTTCCGTATTTTAAGCCTTCATCTTTTATTGGGTAAATGTATAAACATTTAAAAACATATCTAATCATATTTTAGTTATTTCTATCCATTCCCGCCAGTATAACGGCTACTTGTTAACTAACATTTAAAATAAAATTATTTTATTACTAGTGTGCTACGTAAGTTTCAAAGAAACTCATCGTTGCGTATCGGGTACGAAATCGAACATAGCAACCCCTTTAAAATAAAATTAATATTTAATTCGTAAATATTAATAAATATGAAAATTCTTTATTCTTTATTTACCTGGGATGTTACATTCCTTCTTTATTTCTATAAAAAAATTCCATTGATATACACAATTAAAAATGAGTGTGTTTGTGTCATATCCCTTTAAATATATATTTAAATCCACTTTTCTAATCTTTAATTTCATTATATATAAGTTTTTTTCTATATTTCAATACCATGATCGGGTGTTTAGTTGATCCCATAAAGTTACTTATTAAGATTTCAAACTGAGAAACCATAAATTTCAAGGATAAACCCTTCTGGTTGTTCAATTTTTACCTATTCCTCAGGTTAAACATTAACGAACACATAATTCACATCTATTTTGAAAACTTTGTAATTTTGTTGGGCATAAATTACAATAAATGGTCAAATAGTTTAGAACCTTGTGGATAGAAAAAAAATATCATAAAAATAAATACCATTAATTTTATAATATAATTTAAAAATATGATGATATTTATTCCATGATACTTCAAATTTCATATGAACTTATTCAAAAAAGCCTAGTTTTCACTAATCACATTTTTTCTTTAGTACATAAAACTGATTCCCAAGTGTCATTATTCTTAATTTTGTTGAGCTATCCTTCCATCATTGAAATACAATAATCATGTTGTAAGGCCTCATCTACACTCTTTAGTTCATCCCATAAAATTAAGTTAATGTGACTAGAAATTATTAATATTCTAAAGTTTTTAATCCTCTTTTATTGTCTCCAAGTATATATTTTTAGGCTCAATATTTTGTCTAAGTCTTTGGAACTTAAAACCTTCTTTATTCAGGTCTCCCTCACTACTAAAATTTTTATAATCATATCAAGAAATATGAAAATATTCTTGTATATCTAGAATATACTCATGTTTTCAAGTGAAAACATCAAGGGATTTTTCAAAGTTATCATTAATGAGAAATGGTGCTCGTAAAGAATTTTAATTCTCCAACACAATCACATTAAATTTATAACGCCTCAAAATTTCCATTATGTTATTAATAGAACTATTATTTTATAATGAATTTTTTATTATGACAATAAATAAAAACTTTTATATTTCATGAATAACTTTTTACATCATAGGTTGATATGAACTTTTACAACCAGGAATAGTAAAAGGATAGAAAACACTTACTAGAAAACCAACAACACTTTATTCCTTTATTTAACAAAAATACTTTTAGTTTAAAATAATTCCTTTTATTAATCCAAATATTAAAATGGTAATACTAATAGATATTATGAAAATTAAAATATAATATAAAGGGTCACCTCGATCCCTTAGAATCATCCCATCCACGCACAGTGCTATAGCAAAGAAATAGAGAGTTAGTAAAACAAAATTCATTCTGGAAAA
The DNA here is from genome assembly GCA_963277665.1 of Viscum album. NCBI lineage: Eukaryota > Viridiplantae > Streptophyta > Magnoliopsida > Santalales > Viscaceae > Viscum > Viscum album. The sequence continues at coordinate 457,911,806 of OY728157.1, read as the reverse complement.
GATGTAAAACATTGATAGAATCAAAGTTAATGATGAAGTGTAAAACTGATGGTGTATTTATATTTAAATATGATCAAATAAATTTATATTTATAAACAAATATTGTTGGTCTACATTATCATTATTAGTCAATAAAACAGTTGGTCATTAATTTGTTTGTCGCAAAGATGCTTTTAAATGATCATTGAGATTGTTTAATGATATTATCAAACTGAATTGTTTTAAAATAATATAAATAACATTATATTAAAATATTTTTTATTTTTAAGTATTAAATAATATTTTATTTCATCTAATAATCTTATAAAATGATTTCTAAATGATAATCTATTTTGATGAATCCCAAAGTAATTTTTATAATGGTCTGAATGTTGATTTTTCTATTAAATAATTAATTTTCATTAAAATAATCATTTATTTTAATTATCATAATTAGAAAATTATTTTTATGAAATAAACGTCATTTTTGGACTCAGCACATCAAAATTATCTTAAGATGATTTTTTGATATTTTTTTAAAAAAGTTGAATTTCTAGTGAAAAGTGAAAATTATCGCTTTTAAAATCACTGTGATTTTATTAAAACATTATTATGTCAATGTGATTTATAAATTTATGAAAAACTTTATTTAATAAAAATATCATTAATAAGTATAAAAATTATTTTAAAAATATTCTTTTTAATTTATGAATTTATACCTTTCTTTTTTGAACCAAAAAATTGAATTTTAAGGATAAAAATTATTTTGGAATTTTTTGCATTAATTGAGTTGCCTAGAAGTTTTGGTTAGGTTTTTGGAGGCTTTTAACATCCAACCACAATCTACCACTCTTAAATAGTCTATAAATATTTTTTTAATTGATTGGTATCACAAGTGGTTGGCTTATATTGTAAAATAACCAATATTTAATCACTTTAACTCATCCATCCTCGTGTATAAATACCACAATTTCCCCCTACTATAAACTATAAATTTAAAATCCAATAATTTATTACCATTTAACCTTTATCAATATCTGACAATTTTTTACAAACATGTTTCCAAGTTCCTAGGGTTTCTCCCTATAAGATTTAGGAAGCAACTTTTCAAGTAAGGGAAATTCTCATCTTGTTCTTTTTCAATCAATTAATCCTCTTTTGTGAGTCATATAAATGTAAAATATTATTTATTTTTATGCACTTTTTATCTTCCATATACTTAAAATTTATTTTTTTAACAATGTTATACCTAAATTCCCCCCCCCCCCATTATGCCTTTTTCTTAGTTAATATTATGTACCGTTATTTGGTATGGGAACTATCCTCTTCTCCTTTTTCATTCAAGTATTTATCTTTAGTAAGTCTTATAAATGTAAAATATTAATGATTTTTATTAAATTTTTACCTATACTTCCTAGGTAGTGTTTTATAAATTTGTGACCTCAATTCCATACCATTATTCCTTTTTTTAAGAAAGAAGGATTATATTAATGGTGAATATTATGAATAACAAAATATATTACGTGGGTATTAATATATATTTAAACATGTATTATTGATTCTGGTATTTATATATATAAAACCCATATTCCCTTTTCATTGATTAAAAACAATGTTTTGTTTAAAACTTTAAATCACTTTGTACACAATGATTTTTTAAATGAAACCTGTTATTTATTTTCACTGGATATTGATGAAATTATTTCCTTTATGTGAAATGTGGCTCACATAATTTAATACATATGAAGTGTGTTCCCTGATATCACTTTAATTCATTGTGTAAATAATTAATCTCTAGAGATGACATTCTTACGATAACTTGGTGAATAGCCTCAATAATTATGATTTATGACACCTTGGGGATGAACCTTAGTGATATGACACCTTGGGGATGGACCTTGGTGAAATGACACCTTGGGGATGGACCTTGGTGATATGAAACCTTGGGTATGGACCTTGGTGATATTCTTATGAATGTCCATTTTTTGTTGTATCCATATTTTCGTGTTATGATCATTATTTTTTATATTATGATATGCCTCATATTCATATGATCATGCCTTATTTATATTCCTCTGGCATATATGTTAAGTATATAATTTTTTTCTTTATTTGGATTTATGCTCGCCCCTTTCTTTTGATATATGTCCCCAGGAGATTACCCATAGTGAGATGAATTAGCAAGGATTAATAAAGGAGTCTCACAAAATAATTGAATAGTGTTTTTTTATGGTATCATTTTATAATTCATGTAATATGTACCTAATTTCCAAGACACTAAACCCAAAATATTTTCTAAATTTTTAAATATTATGTCATGAAATTAAATATTTATGTAATAAAAAGGAAGGTCATTATAAAAAATTTCAATAATATTTCTCATAATATTTTTTATCATTGATAACTTATTTCACCAAGTGTATACCCAAGAAATATTCATTTTTATACCCTCTCATTAAACTTGTACAAATTCAGGCCTTTAATCTTGATATAGAATGGTTTTATAAACACATTCAAGTTATTAAATCATAGATTATTCCCAAAATATAACTCATATGTTTTATTGAATGAATTAGGTCATAATAGGAAGTGATTTAAAATATTAACATTCATGGTTGTGGCTTGTCTCTAAAATAATTTTAAAGTGTCATTATTAAATTGCATCGTTCTTACCATGTACTAAAATATTCTATTCTTTCTCTCATTTGGTTCATTTTTTGGTCCAGGTATGGATCACTATATTCATTCCTTATACCATTTTTCTCAAGGTATTCCTTAAAATATGCATTCTTAAAGTCAAATCCATTATCATATCAGAATATTTTGATGACAAGTATTTTTATTTCTTAGTAATCCTTTGAATGTTTTTAATATTATCATACATTAATTATTTACTTAGTATAAAATAGATATAATACATATGAGTAAAATCTTCAACAAAAGTCACGAAATACTTATTTCCATTAGTTAATTTCAAACTCATCAGTTTTTACACATTTTATTGTACTAACTCAAGAGGTTTATTAGTTTTAATTTCCACGAATTTGTGACTCTTATTCACAATATTTTCTTTATGACATGTAGAACATGTGTTAAGTATTTCATGTTGAAGCTTTTGTAAATTTATGACTGCATCATGATTTCAAAACTTAACCATATTATTCTACATAAAATGTCCAACTATTCTATACCAAAGATTATTTTACTATTTTTTCTCATGCAACATAAATTTTGGTCATCATAAATTTGGAACAAGTTGAAAAAAAATTATATTCCTCATTGGTGTAATTATTCCATAATTCAAGCTCTATATGACACACTAATTATTTATAAGATCACCTCATTCTCATTATTATAAAGTTTAGAAACACTGAGGAGATTGTGGATCAACCTATTGGAAAGTAGAGTATCGACATATTTATTCTTACCAATCTTGGTACATCCAATACATTTCATATTGAGTGGTCCATTGAGTCTAAAAGTGACAACACCTATATCATATAATTGGATATCTTTCAAGAGGTTTTTGTTTTAGGTCATATGTGAGGAGAAACCAAAATCAAGGATCCATGAATTCTCCCCTTTAGTATCCTTGTAGGGTACCTCAACCACCATCACGTGTTCATGATTATTCATTTTCTTAAAATATTTGGAATTATTTTTTAATTATATAGCTATACTTTTATATTAAGACACTATTTAGTGGTGTTTTTAGGATTATCACACCTCCCATAAGTCTCTCCAAGAGAATAAAATAAGTTTTGAAATTGTACCTTCTCTTTTGGAAGTTATTTCATCTCTCATTTAGTAATTTCAGGTTTACACCACCTTAAATCGATGACTGTATTCGATTGAGGGAGTGAAATATTATATCATAAAACATAGGATTTATGGACACATACTCCAAAACACTAAATTTTTCCCTCAAATAGAAATTTTTTTAATTAGTTCACTGGATCTCCATTCAATTTAATATAAACCATTATTTTTCATTATTATCATGCTTAGAATATTTCTCCTTAACATTTATATTAATCTTTTTCTTGAAAAAATACTTTTTCCAATATTTTTTCCTTTAAAATTTTCAATACCAACACTAATTTTAACATTGGGTGCATATTACTTAGGAGAAAAAATCACCTTATTCATTTCTTTTTCACTGATTTCACTTCTAGAAAAAGAAGCTCGAGTGTCCAAAACATTTTTTCATGGAAAAATAAAATAATCAATCGAAGAACTTATAATATTATCAAACTTAACCACTATTTTATATATTATATATAATTAATTCACTATATTTTATTTATGACATGGCTTTGGATTTTCTAAATGAATTTTCAACCCCAATTAGTTTTTCCTTCAGAATCACCACCTCCTCATTATTAGTGATTTTATTCATATCGGTAATCACAAGCATGTTTTCTATTACTTAAATAATTTCATTTCAGTATTTTATATTTAGTTTAAACTTAATTTAAATTTTTTTAATGTCTTTATCTTTATAATCATCAATGATTTTTCATAATGAATCATTATCCATCTTCAATTACTTCTTCTTTCCTTTTAGTATTCTATTTTCTTTTAAGAACACCATGAGTTCCACTCATATTTGAAACTCTTTTGGTGTATCTTCATAACTTATTTCTTATTCATAGATCAGTTATTCTTCTTATCTACCCAATTAATATTTGGGCTATTTTTATTTTTCCATAAAGGCTATTTGCCTTTCATCCCCTGAGTCATCTATTCCTCTTTCACTTTACTCATCACAATATGTGGTTTTATGATAGAAAAAATATTTTTATTATTTTATATTTTAATAATATTATCCCATTGCATCTTATAGCCATATTTATCTTCGTAGATGGTATTTTGGGTTGATCATGTTTCTCCTCTTCTTCTTTATTTGTAGTATATCCTACAGAAAAGTGTCCAATATTACCACAATTAAATAACTTAAATGGAATTTTACCTATATATTTACCATTGCGTCACTATATTCCTTTTTATAATAAAGATATAAATTCTTCAAATTATGTGTCATAATATTTAACATCAGGTACTTCCTCAAGATACTTCTTCAACTCCTCATGATTTTATTATTTTAAAGATTTTAATATGGACTCTTTATTTTATTTTTCTTTTCTTCTTATGGTTGGCTCTCATATCATATCATATGTGATTAAGATGTTGTTGAGTTTATCAATGGTCCCCTCATCCAAGTCTTTACCTCAAGAAGAAAAATAATTTCATTGAATTTATCCTAGAGGATTCTCATAAACTTTTTCATAATGGTATAATATTCAAGTTTTCCACTATAAATTTAAGTTAAGAAAACATTTTTGTTCACTCATATAAATAATTTGTCCACTGATTCATCTTCTCCTATTCTGATATCATCAAATTTATCTCGCAAGTTTGTAACTAAGTTGATTTGACCTTATTGTCCCCTTTATATATATCATGAAATTTCCTCTAGATTTTGTTTATTTTTTTTATTCTGATGACTCATGTCAACTATTTCTCTAAGGGTGATGAGGGTAATGCATCTCATGTGCTCGCATTAGCTTCAATATTTTTGTTATCAAGAAATGTATAGGCCATACTGATTTTAAAAATATTAACACTATTATTAATGGTATTAAGAACATACAATAAAAGTGATAAAATATATGGAACCATACTCTCTCTCTATAGATAGAACCCTTTTCATCGAACATAGGAACTTCTTTATTGTTGACCATAATCAAATAATCCATATATCTCATAGATAAAACATATTATAAATTAAAAATAAACATAGATCTATTATAATCATACCTAGGACCATTTCATTAATTCCTTTATACCTCTTGATAGGTATCAGATGATCACAATGTTAAAAAATAACTTCAAGAAACATAGCGTTGATACCAATTGATAGGCCCAAGGGAGAGTATGCAACCACTGAGAGGGGGATGAATCTGTGGTATCTGTAAACACAAACTCTTACTTATGAAATCAATTAGTGTGTAACAGATCTTGATAATGAAAATATGATGATGATATTTTGGTAAAGAGATAACACACATAGACACAAGTGTTTTTACAAGGTTCACTCACCCTTATTATCATGTGTATAATTCTTAGTGTATAGTAGTTGCGATCCAATTACTCATAGTTTCCTGATTACAAGTTGAATAATGAGAATCAATAAGTTGAACAATCTTCACTTACTGTACCTAAAATGCCTCTAGAATTTGAACATGGTGTGAACCCCTATTTTTCTCCTCAAAATCCTACTCAATCCCTCTTGAAATTCTCAAGGAATAGGCATCTCTCTCTTTATTTTGTCACAAACTTTTTATAGACGAGTCAGCTATAAATTTATACAAATTACATGATTTTTGGATTGAATCCCCTTATTCTGGTGAGATCCTCATATCCAAAAGATATGAAATATTGAATCCCAATAATTGTACAGTATCTTAACATATCTTTAATTAGCCTTTGTGGTGTGATTAGTGGATTGTGGTGTGACATGATTGATTTGTCTGGAACCTCCAAGACATAAATCTTCTTTAGTCAAACACATTGTGGCATGGATCCTTCCTTATGGCATGGCATGCCTCAAAACTCCTAAACCATCAAATTATCATAACTATATCACCCAGATAGTAGCAGCATGGTTTCTCTACTATTTCATGGCATTACTATCTCCACTACCCATTACTACATAAACCAGTTTATCAAGATATAGGCACTCTTAAATACCCAAAATAGAATGTAAGTTAATTCTCCCAAGGTTTCTTCATGAAGAAATAGAATTCTCTATTAAATCCTTAGATGCACCATTAATGCATAATCAACTTGGTTTTGTAATAACACCTCCCATGTTAGATTTGTTTTTTCTTATGTAATAACAAATTTATGACATTAATTATTATATAATGTGAATTCATTCCATCATCAGTAACTTCTAAACATAACAAAACTATTTTTGGTGTGATATATCTTACATGAGATTAATTATTTTATATGAAATAATAACTCATAGCTACTACCCTCTATGTGAAATTAACTCAGATCAGTTGTGGTGTGATCATCTCCTTCAGACCATGATTTTTCATCTTCTATGAAACTTTACTCTTTGTATTCCTATTCATATCTATTCAACTGAAAAATGATTCTAACTAATTCATGACCATGTTTCCAACAAATACAACATGAAATAATTTCAAACTCATGAATGAATTTCTTTAAGAAATAAGTCATGGCATGCCTCCAATATGAAGGCCTTATAAACACCTCATCATAGGATAGAATAATGATTTTGATAGAATTATATCCATAAATGTATAATCAATTTCATATTAACTATAACTCAATTGATATCAACTCAACTCATCTCAAATCCTTTTTTAATTCAACTTCATGAGGGTTATTCAAGATTCAATCTCTCAAAGGGTTCTCCAAACTCTTCCTAATTAAAATTTTATTTCTTCTTATTGTGAAAAACTAGAGCAACCACTAAAGGTTTTCCTTAAGAATCAAGAAAACTATCAAAATCACAATTTACTCTAATAGTGTGTATAGTAGTCAAAACACAATATCTACCTCTTTCATCCACCACTCTGCTAGTCTATCTAATCCCCCGCCGTAGTACTTTAGAATTCTCTATATAAGAATTCATGTAAGAGTTGAATACTTGGAATTTACATCACCCAACTTAAACCTAACCCACCATCTCATAGCCACTTATAACTGATGTACCTCATATTTATCTCTCTTTCTCACAGAATTTGATGTTTGATGTACCTCAACAACATATTTATATTCTATATCTATTGAGTCCTAATATACTAAATCATCATCCTAGGTAACTTCCATCTATATTCATGGTGATATCTCTAAATCTCTAAAAGTGAAGAATTTAAATAAAATAGGTACCCAAGACTAATGTATATGATTTTTACATATATATATATATATATATTATCAATATTTTAACCCATGAAAACAATTTTATGATTAATAACATGTAAAAAATCGTGACCTAAATCTATATGATGCATGCTTCCCTCTTTTATGCCTAGTAAATATTATACCAAGGTTTCAAAGTCAAAACAACCATCAATGAGAGTCCCACATAGGAATAAATTGATTACTTGCTTACATTTTTTATTCCCTAATCATGAATAAATGAATATATGTTCCCGGTGTACAAATACCTTATGTTATCCCAACCAAAACTCACCAAATAACTACTCCAAGATCTGAACTAATAATTTTATACAAATATGACACATTCCAATCCTATCAAGTCCAACCTATATGAACCAATGATGCTGATAATTGAAATCCTCAAGCTCACCTTCACTAGGACAAGGGATAGCAACTAGTGTTGATCGTATCCATATATACAATAGAAGACATTACATTTTAATAAACCAAACACCTGGTACCATGAAATACCATCCATGATGCATTAGATAAAAATATCTATCCACATGAAATGTGTGATGGACCCAAGAATGATATCAGATCACTGAGAGAGGGGTTGAATCAGTGAACAAGTACTATGTTTCCCATTTTAGGATTTATTGAAAAATCAACCTCCATCACTTATTAGAGTGAGCGACCTCACTACTTAACTCACACACACTAAGGAAAAAAACAAATAATGACACTCAATATACAATTTTTACTATCCAAAATGAGTAATTAATCATTAGTATGATCTAGAAACACCTAAGAACTTACGATCCACTAGAATCACTATAGTGGATACAAACAAGTAGAGTATATCCATGAATTGTAATAAAAGATATTAAAATATTGTCTCTTGAATATTATATTACTTGATATTCAAAAAGGTAGATATTATCATTTTCCACTAATTAGAATGTATCCAAATAGTATAATAGTTCTTCCATACTTCTTCTGTCACGAACCGAATATGGTCGCCATCAAAACCGGAACCAAACCTGGCCCATGGCAAGGCCCGAAGGGCATTCCCAATCCCCACGGGCTGGTACAAGTTCCAGGGTATCATAAGATGAAAATTGGGAATGATTTACCCGAGATTATAAACTTAAAACAGCAAACAAATCCAATAAAAGGAATCTGGATTTTTCAAACAAAATCATATTTTATAAAATTTCAGAATTTAATTCCACAACTTAAAACAATGCTCAAAGACCATTAAAAAGGTAAAAAACTAGAAATTACAGCCCAATAACCTCCACATGGAAATAGGAACCACCCTCAAGCCATCTCCACAACACCACATCACGTTGGACCGCTAAAACATGAACCATAGGCACAAAAGTCGTATCCAAACTTGTAGAAACAAAATCATAAAGTCTACTTACACCCAAAGGTGTAAGTAGGGTGTGATCAAAATCCCATTAGGATATCACCACTAAGATATTCCATGTGATAAACATTCAAAGACAAAAATCATGCAAGATTTCAAAAACATGAAATGCTGGTTACAGTTTCTAAAATATGAAACTTTAAAAATTAAAATAGTTTTCAAGTGGGATATTATAAAGAATAACCACTTTTAAAAAAAATGACAAAGCTAATGAAATTTTCATCCAAATATACATTATGCCTATGGTAAGAGTAAATCATCTAATGATCACAAGCAATAGTAAATAACCCCTAGGTACTAGCTCATTGTGGTTCCTAGGTACCTCGTATCTCAGTGAGAGTAACCATCACAATATATATTCTCGTGCATGGTCCACTAGTATGGAACATACCCATAACCTAGTGGTCCCCAATCATCATCATCATAATATTTTAGTTAGTGTTGCAAGCATAAATCTTGGAACATGAAACTGAGGCCAAACCCCATGAGATCACTAGCATACTAGTACACGTCCACCCACCTAAATACCTGGGTTTCACTCTTGTGCTCAAACAAGTTCAACAAGCCATTAAATATAATTTTCACATGAAAATACCAATTCCAAATCACAAATCAACCAAACAGTTCACATGTACATCACACAATCACATCATCACCCTTTTTATTCAAATTGATTTTGAAATCCAACTCACACCAAAATATCCCACAACACATTTTTCATATCTTTCTCAATTCAACACATCATTTAACAATTTTATAAAATCTTTCCAAAGATGCTAAACATCACATAATATCTCACTAACATGTTACATAATTACCTTTTTCATAAACAAAATCCATTTTTCACATCAAACTCATAAAAAAAAGCCTACATCACATTCTCATCACATTCACATTTCAGTAATTCCGTTAAATACTTTTATAAAAAATTTCCAAGATGATACACATCACATGACAGCCCGTTTCACTTTTAAAATGGACCATTTAAAAATATACACAATCCAAAACATTTTTCCAATATGGTTTAACCTCTTACATAAATCATTAAACCATTCAAATCTTTTATAAAACAATTCTAAGGAGTATACCCAAGCTTTGCACATAAAACCCTTTTCAAAACCATCTTTCAAGGAAAAAATCACACCAATAACAACCCAAAACATAATTTTAATCCCTAGAAATATTTAATAAACCACTCTCAAGTATTATAAAATCAACTCTAATAATACCACAAAATATTCACATAAATACATACACATTTTCCTAAAATACTTTCAAGAGGCATAACATGGTTTTACACATAAAACCCATTCAAAAACCCTCTTTCAAACTTAATGGCACACAAATACACTAAAAATTAATAATTTGTATCCCAAACAATATTTAGTAAACTAGTTTCATATGTCATAAAATACACCCAAATAATACCCCAAGAGTTACACATTAAAAACACCTAATTTCAAGCTAAAATGCAACTATAAAATTAAACGATTAACCAAATCAATCATAAACAATTTTTGCACCACACACAAAATATGAGGAATATGAAAAATGAGTAAATACAGAAATATAATTCATCATAAAATGGTTACACATGGAATCACCTACCTTTTTGAGTCAAAACCTTCAAAACTTGGTGTGAAACATCAACTACACCATCACTGCACCAAAAGGGGTGAAAACCGACCCTAAACCACAATATTTGACCAAAAAGACAAAAACTCAGACCCTAGGTTCCAACCCTAACTTATGGAAATTTTATAACTTCATGAAAGAGGTAGGAAACCCTAAGGAAAATGGAATAAACCAAGAAGGAATCACTTGCCTTGAACAATATTGAAGTAATCGCCCCAAATCCACCAAATTTTGAATCTCCAAGCAACCTAAACTGATAGGTAGGATTGAATGAGGCTTATTAGGTTAATTGGGGACTAAAATGGGCGATGAAGAGTAAAAATTGAAATGTTTATGAAAGAATCAAATTACCTTCTCAAATCTGGACAATTTGAGAAACCCTGATAATTTGCACCCTAATCCACGATCCAAATGAGCTCCAATGAATATAAATAGATAATGGGAGTGAGACTCGAGTTTTTGGATTTGGTTGGGAGGTGGAATCACTAAAACATAGTACAAAATTAATGAGGTGTTGAAAAATTAAAAAAAAAAATAAAGCAGTAAATGGGCTTATGGGCTGGCCCAAAACCTTAATAACAAACCCCAATCCATCATTATTATGGATTCCTATGGGATCCAAATTGATATGGTGGTTTTAATATACCATGGGATGCCAATTGAAAAGTGTAATAAGTGTAAAATGTTGAAAAATTAAGGATTTATAAAAGAAACAAAATTTATTTTTAAATCTGAAAATGGACTCACAGTTTGGCCCAATTTTTGAAAACCCACCATTTCCACCAAAATGAATGGGAAACCTCCAAAAAAAGAAATAATGGAAATTAAATGAAAAATATATTTAAAATAAGTCATGGTTGTGAAAATTATCCCCACCATAAAACTTTCCACCCTCAGAAAGCCACAGCATGGCCAAAGTCAAAAAAACCAAACTGAAAGGCCAAAATGGACTCATTTGCCAAGTTTCACCCACCCCCAAAAGGAAAAAACACCTCCAATTGATCAATCAAGGAAGTAATATTCTCACCAACCAAAACATACACCACTTATTGAAATGATCAAGTATATTCAGATTTTATCTCAAAATAAAACTCCTCAAACACTATCCAAATAGGTTTACAACATTTTACCCAAATGAACAATAATAATGAACAAGGTTACACTTACCTTGATTTAACCAGACAATTGGGTGTTCTCCACTCCCAAAGTTTACCCAAGGAAGATGTATGTAGTTAGATATCTCTGAAAAAAATACCTACTTCCAATCCAATACCAAGGATCAATCTGAGCTACTAGTATTGGGAGACACAAATGGGCTCCCCACCATAAGAGACAACTCAAATTTTCCCGAGACAGGATCAGGACACTAACAGGGGAGGGATGAACGGACTCCCTGGTACGGGGGGGTATACCTCCATTAAAAAATTTCAAAGTAACATACATGAGAAACATACTGGGTCTCCCCACCATAACAACCAACCATCTTAACCAAACAGCATGGGCCAACACAGGAAGAACCCAAATTTAAAGAGTTGTGATGGTCGTGCAGTTAATCCGCATAGTTTGAGAAACTATATTCTAACCATGTGGATACTTTTACTTGCATGGTTTTCTGGGGCATGGTTACTACTAACCATACACAAACTGTGCACTCAACCTATCTAGCCAAATTCCTAACTATACTCCAAAAACTCAATGGAAACCAAAGGGTAAAATAATGAAATTGGGTGATAACAGAGACATGAGGTCCTCCCACCTCTTTCCATCGAACATAAACAACAAAATCAAGATGGAAACATCAGAGTTTTAAACTATTACTCATCTTTCGTACTAATGATAGGACTTTGTACAAGGTTTTAAATGACCCTGGGATTTCCCCTGACTACGCGCCAACTTCTCTATGGGACTTATGGCTGGAACTCAAATTATTTAAGCATCTTCAACCTCATAGTTAGGCTTTGGAAACCCCTAAACTGAACTTTTTATTTCAGTTCCATGAAAACTATACCCTGATCCCATATGGGTTCACCAAGACATAACACATTCTAAAACTCACTTTACCCTAACCTTCCATTTCACTAAAATAAGGGCTTATAATATGCGCACACACATCACACCTTCTTTATTCGGGTGAGAAACAACAGAAGGAAAGGACACATATAATCACCTTCCTCTAAAATAGAGGATATTAAAGTTTTCCCATGAGATACATACTCCCAAAATGTCAGAGACTCACATAGGATTACACGACCTTCACCTTTACAGTCAACAAGAACACGACATCACAAGGCGTCACTGAACATGACCATTGCGAATGATAGAAAAAATACATAGAAGGGGACCTTTTTCCAAGTCCCCAAACAACACACAATTCCATAAAGTGGCCATAATAGCCTCTCATGACCAGATTTCCCATACTGGTGGTTTAACATAAACCCATACTTTAAAGAGACTATGAAGGACCTAGAGGCCTTTTTAGACACCATCCAAATACTCATACACACTAACAAACCAAGACCACTTCCACCTTTAATTATTTAGGTAACTTAATAAACTAAGGTCTTTTTTAACCTTACACAATAACTCTCTCGTGACAAGAGGGTACAAAAAATAAAGAAAGGAAATTGTGTAAACTCAATATCCCAATCTTGAGAAAAGGATTCCTTATATTGATCAACTGGATGATTTTCCAATGGCGAAACAATCTGGGATACACTTCAATCATGAACTAACCCTTAATGGTGGTGTACCTTATCCAAATAGAAAACCCAAAGACCCAACCAATCTGGTCCATTAGTCAATACATAAAACAAATTAGATTCAAACACGTGAAGGTAACCACCGTAAAGGCATCCCAAAACATTTCTCAGAAGATACCACTAATCGGCCCTTCAACCCAGCTTACCGACCAAACACAAACCCAAAACACGGTTCAAACAAGAGGCGTTCTTGGACTCAAAACATCCCAAAACATCAAAAATTTTAAAAACACATAATACACACCATACTAAACCAGTCATCAAGACATCAAGTTTTCCTTTACAAACATTTATTTGAAAACAAATGGTTCAGTGGTTAGCGTATCCACCAATGGTACCCCATGGGCCTCACACATGCATGTTTCTATGCCACACTGGGAACCCTCCTCATATCCATCCCAAAACTCATCCAGTCATGCCATTAACCATCCATCATCCCATATAACCCCATGCATGTGTTCACTCACAAAAATACGAAAGGTTAAAACAAAAATTCTTTTCACTTTTCAAAACCAAAAGAATCAACCAATACTTCCTTTTTCTCAAGACCGTTAACCAAGAAATCAAAATCCAAATCATTCAAATGAATACTCACTTTCAATTCATATACATAAATTTCAAAACATCTCATCCCATTAAAACACATTCCAATAGTTTAGAAAACTCTATTAGGAACACTTTTTCAAAACCAACTTTAACATAATTTCCTACTTTCAAAAGAGGTGTAAACACACCATTTTCAATTTCTAAACAATTATAAAAATTAAGTTCCACCATTTTAAAAATCAAACCATTCCTTCTTAATTATAAAATTATTTCACATAAACTTTACTCTCCTTAAAACTAAGTCATTTTTTCTTTAAAACCAAACTTCCAATATTTCAAAACTAAAGAACACAATAAAATGTGAGAGGAAACTAGTTTCAGTGGGTGACTTCGACATATGGTCGGCGGCCATACACCAATAACTTCACCTTCATAGAGAGTTCTATGTGGAAATATCTCCATCTCCACATGGCTTTCCAGGCCCTGCGAGCTCACTGAGACCATTAACCCAACTCCCATTTCATTTCCCTTAATCATCATCAAACCAAGAAAACCAAAGGACTCAGAAAAATCCTAACCTCCCCTGGAAAATTGAATCCCATCATAGGGTGTGTTGGCTAGGCACACTACCCATAACCAGAATGTCAAATCCTGATAGTCCTAACTCCAGACTATCCAGACGGTTCCCCATATAACATAACTCAAAAGAGAAAACAACCTTTGATACCATTTTTTCAGGAACTGAATCTAGTATCCATCAAAACTGGCACAAAACCCGGCCCGCAAAAAGGCCCAAAGAGAATTCATGATCCCCACAGACTGGCACAAGTTCCTGGGTATCAAAAACTGAAAATTTGGAATGATTTTCCTGAATTTATAAACTTAAAACAGTAAATTAATCCAATAAAATGAATCCGGGTTTTTCAAACAAAATCATCTTTCATAAAATTTCAAAATTTAATTACAGAACATAAAATAGTTATAAAAGACCATTAAAAAGGTAGAAAACCAGAAATGACATCCCAAGAACCTCCACATGGCAAGAGGCACCGCCCTCAAGCCATCTCCACAACACTGCATCGCGTTGGACCGCTAAAAACTGAATCATAGGTAAAAAAGTTGTACCCAAACCTGCGGCAACAAAATCAAAAATTCTACTTACACCCAAAGGTTTAATTAGGGTGTGAGACAAATCCCAGTAGGATACCACCACTAAGATATTCCATGTGATAAACATTCAAAGACAAAAACCATGCAAGTTTTCAAAAACATGAAATGCTAGTTACACTTTCTAAAAGATGTAACTTTAAAAATTAAAATAGTTTTAAAGTGGGATATTTTAAAGAATCGACACTTTTAAATAAAATGACAAATATTCTAAAATTTCCATACAAACATATCATCTATCAATGGTAAGAGTAAATCATCTAATGAGCACAAGCAATAGGAAATAACCCCTAGGCACTAGCTCATTGTGGGTCTCAGGTACCTCGTATCTCGGTGAGAGTAACCATCACAATATCAGTTCTCATGCATAAGAAACTAGTAGGGAACATACCCATAACCTAGTGGTCCCCAATAATCATCATCATTATAGTTTATTTAGTGTTATAAATATAAATCTTTCTAGGTGAAACTCAGGCCAAAACCCACGGAATCACTAGCATACTAGTACACGTCCACCCACCTAGATACTTGGGTTTCCCTCTTGTGCTCAAACAAGTTCAACAAGACATGGAATATAATTTTCACATGAAAATACTGCTTCCACATCACACATCAACCAAACATACCACATGTACATCACACAAGCACATCATTCCCCTTTTCATTCAAATTTATTTTGAAATCCAACTCACACCAAAATAGCCCACAACACATTTTGCATATCTTTCACAATTCAACGCATCCTTTAAAAATTTTATAAAATATTTCCCAAGATACTAAACATCACATAACAACCCAATCACATGTTACATAGTACCCTTTTCATAAAAAAAATCCATTTTTCACATCACACTCATACAAAACATCCCACATCACGTTCACATCACTTTCACAATTCATTAATTATGTTAAACATTTTTATAAAACATTTCCAAGAGGATACACATCACATGAAAAACCATTTCACATTTAAAATGGAATATTTCAAAATATAGACAGTCCAAAACAGTTTTCCAATATGGTTTCACCTCTTACATAAATCATTAAACCATTCAAATATTTCATAAAACAATTCTAAGGAGTATACCCAAGATTTGCACCAAAAACAAATTTCAAAACCATCTTTCAAGGAAAAAATCACACCAATACCAATGAAAAATAGAATTGGCATCCCTAAAAAGATTTAATAATCCACTCTCAAGTATTATAAAATAACCTTAAATAATACCACAAAAGATGCACATGAAAACACACACATTTTCATAAAACACTTTCAAGAGGCATAACATGGTTTTACACATAAAACCCATTCAAAACCCTCTTTCAAGACCAATGGAACACAAATACCCTACCAAAGAATAATTTACTGCCCAAAAAATATTTATTAAACTAATTTCATATGTTATAAAATAAACCCAAATAATACCCCAAGAGTTACACATGAAAAACACCGAATTTCAATCTAAAATGAAACTATAAAATTAAAAGCTTAACCAAATCAATCATAAATAGTTTTTTCACCACAAAAAACATATGAGAAATATGAAAAATGAGTAAATAAAGCAATATAACACATCATAAAATGGTTACACATTGAATCACCTACCTTTTTGTGTCGAAGACCCTCAAAACTTGGTGTGAAACATCAACCGCACCACCGCCGCACCACAAGGGGGTGAAAAACAACCCTAAGCCACAATATTTGACCAAAAAGACAAAAAAACAATCAAACCCTAGGTTCCAAAATTAACTTATTTACATTTTATAACTTCATAAAAGAGGGAGAAAAATCCTAAAAAATGGAAGAAACCAAGAAGGGATCACTAACCTTGAACAATATTTAAGAAATCACCCCAAATCCACCAAAGGTTGAATCTCTAAGGAACAAAAACTGATAGGTAGGATCTAATGAGGATTATTAGGTTAAGTGGGGACTAAAATTGGGAAGAAAGAGTGAAAATTGAAAGGTTTATGAAAGAATCAAATTACCTTCTCAAATCTGGACGATTTTAGACACTCTGAGAATTTGCGCCCTAATCTGCGATCCAAATGAGCTAAAAAGCATCGAAATGGGTAATGGGAGTGATCCTAAAGTTTTTTTATTTGGGTGGGAGTTGGAATAACCAAAACATAGTACAAAATGAATGAGATATTAAAATTTTTTAAAAAAAATAAAGTAGAAAATGGGCTTATGGGCTGTCCTAAAACCTTGATAACAAACCCAAATCCATCATTATTATGAATTACTATAGGGTCCAAATTGATATGGTAGTTTTAATATACCAGGTTATTCCAATTGGTAAGTGTAATTGGTGTAAAATTTTGAAAAATGAATGAGTTTTAAAAGAAACAAAATTTATTTTTAAATCTAAAAATGGGCTCACAGTTTGGCCCAAATTTTGAAAACCCACCATTTCCACCAAAATGAATGGGAAACCTCCAAAACAAATAAAGAATGGAAATTAAATGAAATATACCTTTAAAATAATTCATGGGTGTGACATCTTCACATTGTAGAAAAAATGTTACTTATCCCTTATTCCTTAATACACAACACATGTGTGATAATCACCCACTAACTAAAGTGTGTATTATTTCTTTTCTAATTATTTTACTTTTACTACACCAAGTAATCTACTTATTTTTTCCCTCTCTATGTGTGCATAATATTATACACACACACTCTTTATCACTCTATCTCTCTTTGATAATCCTCTTGATTATTCATGAAAGATCCTTGTTTACAGTATTACTTAGAAGAAACATTTTTTTCCTATTCATATTTGAATTTCAAATTCAAAACTCAGACAAGTAACTACCTTTAACCACTTATCAACTTATCTGGATTATAATTTATTCCATTTCAATTTTTTAAAGGTCATTATAGAGTGATTATATACATAAAATCATGATAAAATAGTTACTCTAACTGCTTAAAAAAATTATTCTCTATTTTTGATATGGCCATATTATTTATAGTAAAATCCTTATCTTATTTTCTATAGGTATATATCATCATGGTGGGACAATCATATTTATGGTGTAACCATTATTCTTTAATGACTTATATAATGATTTCCATCTGTGATATTCAGTCAATAAAATAATAGTTTCAATATCATTATATTATATTTGAAAAAGTCTAGAACCATTATGTATCACTCTACATTTCTGAATGAACCTTACATATATTAGGGAAACTTTTAGTGACCTTTACATATCATGGGAATGTCTCTAAATGTCAGTATAAATTAATTTTACATATTACCTTTATGCACTAATTTTCTAATCCTAGTACAGAATGATATTTATGTATGAGAAAATATACTCTTGTGTATAACTCTTACATTTGAGGACTTTTCCAAATTTCAGGTCCATTCTATAAAGTGACTTTTATGTATTGATCAAATTTACCATTACATATTCAGGTACTTTTCCAAATTTCCAACAGTATGTTCAAGGTTGATTTTATGTATCAAAGTGTCTTCAAGGATTTTTCATTTTTCATTTTGTCTGCTTAGATTTACCCTCACATATACTAGTATTTTTTTAACCATTGTTATTTTTATATATTACGCAAGGATATTCTCTTACGTATTGATTAAAGCTACTCTTACATATTAAGGACTTAGCTAGATTTTAGATCCAATTCTGTTTAACTCTAGAAAATATCTAAACTTATTTCAAACACCTCCAAACATATTAACAACCCTCTTGAGAATAAAAATATTTTCAATGGTCTTTCAGTCACTTTAAAATCTTAAAGTGAGTTTCACCTCAAATGAAAAACCATGTAACACTTGAGTTTAGAGATGATTCATGTGTTTAAAACAAAATATAACACAAGAATATATTCACTTCTTCTCTTGTATAATTTTTTTTCTTTATCTTCTCAACACAACAAACTCCCCCTAAGTATTTTCTATAACCACAAGGTCATAACCACTCTTGATCTCATATTCTTCTTCATTCATTGGCTTAAAAATATATCTCTTTGTGTTTTTTCGAAACTATTGAACATAAATCACTATTAAAACTCAATATACCTAGAAATAAATCATCATTTAATAATTATAATCCTATGTGAGAAAACTTATTGTAGGAAAAAAATAACATTGAATATTAATATCATGTTGTAAATTAAAATGACCCATATCCATTTCTTCACAACATTAGAACCAAATGATATCAACTTCTTGAAAAATAACTTTTCTTACACTTTCAAAAAGACCTATTCCTTTGAACCTATGTATAAAAATTTCATGTATACTAAACATGTTATAATAGTTTATAACCATGCTAACTTCACAACATTACCCTTTTATAACTCCCTCTAAATATATGCTCCCCCTAAATAAGAGATCAATTCCCATTGGGTTAAATGCATATCATTAAATTCTCAACCTATATAGTTTTTATCCCCATTATAAATACATAAAGGGAATTATGTTTTCATTCTCCATTTTTTACAATAAATATCTAAAGAACAAGATAGAGAGGTAAAAAAGTCACCATACCTTAGCTTTTGATGAGTGAAGGATGAGATTTAGTCTTTAACCTCCATGGCTTGGTATTCAAAACCCTTATTAAATGAAAAACACTTTTATCATCAAAATTATTCTATAGCTCATATTTTATATTTTTATAACTTATATTCCTATTTAGTTTAGAACTATGAAATGATAAATACTCTTTCTTTATAGCTATTATTCACTTAAACTTCATTTTAAGAACATTGATATTGTTATCCTAAAATAAAAGAAACTTATTATTTGATATTTATATAATATATTCTTCTTAATATCACTCTTTAAGCCTTGGTATTGAGTAGCCTTTTTTTCCACCCTTTTTAAAGTTAACAATCTCCAATGACTTCTCAACATATTTCTTATTATTCTTATGATGTCTCTTCATCTTCAATGTTTTATTTATCTTTTCTCTAACATAAAATAATATAGGCTATTGTTGTTAAAAAAATTAACTAATAGTATCATGATATACTCTTCAAAAATAAGAACTTTTTAGTCACATTTCTTTCAAAACTTTATTCAATATATCAAAGTAATTCTTTATCATGCCACTTTGTTATTGAATAGAATATTATTGGACTTTATTTTTTGAAAGGGTTCTATACCCCAACATTTATTCCTTTTATCACTCTTTATAGACTAAAATGTACTTACTCCAAACAAAAAACATCTCATTATGTGTTTTCAACCTTTATAAACCCCACAATGATAATAAAAGGCCAATCTTATTCCTGAACATACAGTTTATCTAACAGTAGTGCTTTTATAAAATTCATCATTTTTAAATAATTCATAACCTATTTTTAATAAAACAAAACTCTGGGATACTCTAAACGTATTCTTATTCATATTATATAATTTTATTGGTTTTTTCTATTCATACACAATATCGTATTTTCATTCAAATTTAGATTTTTTTAGAAGAAAAAAATTTTAAATAGTCTTCTCTTAGGTGACTTTATTCACTTTTATCAACTTATATTGGAATTAAACCTTTTATATAGTGATTCATTGATCTTTATAAATCGTTTTTTGACATTATTATTGATTAGAATGATATATAAGTCTTACTTTAGGAACAATACTCTTCTCTTGATTTCAAAAATATCTTACTTCATGACTGGAATTCAAAAAATCATATCTAAAATTTTTATATGATTTTCCTTCTCTAAAATTACAATTTTAGTGATTCAATTTATTTCTCCCACTATATATTATTTTATTTTACTAATTGAAACTTCTTTTTCTCTTTGGCGAGTAAGTCACTTACCACTTTAATGCTTAGGATCAACTCAAATTACTTATTTTTTAATTCATCATTATCTAATTTGACCATATTGGATGAATTTTTTCATTATTCTATTTTTTATCCAACTTAAAAACCTTTGATATTAACTTATTTAATTACTTCTTCAATATGAACTCGATATTAAATTAATTTAAAGTTTCCTAAATACTTGATGAAACATATTCTTTTTTATTTGTTCCATCTTTACTAATTGAATATTTTGAATTCATTGTTGTAATGAATGTATTGTCAAATATACCGCTTTAAGAAAAACCACTCTCACTTCCATCACTTTATGTTTCATCCTTCTTGTATAAATAACTCCTCCTTTTTTAAAAGAAAAATTATTTGTTGATCTTCTTAATAAAAACTTCCCTCTTATAAAATTCTTGTAATTATTCCTCAAAACTTTATGAGAGGAATCATATTCATATTCAATTTCATCTTCTTGATATTTGGAAAATATTCATAGAAATTTATAATACTCCCACTGCTAAAACACTTCAAGTTAACTTTCCTTGATATTTTCCTTTTCCTATTTAGATACCTGTTGAGATGAGTGACATGAGTTTATCGAGCTTCACATCAACATATTCATCTAAATCTGAAACTCTAACATCATATCCACCTTATTCCTTGATTTTATTTAATTTATTTTCATTATTCATGGATTTTAATTATATTTCCTTCTTGGTAAAATTATTCTTCTTTTGGGTGCCTTCCTTTCTCATCTCATATGAAATAAACATGTTGTGCAAGTCATCCAAAGGAAGTGTGTCAATATCACAATCCTCTAGATCCAAAACAATAGAGTCAAATATATCTAATGATATATAAAGTATCTTCTTGAGCACCATTTAATATTTATGAGACTAATCTAATACTTTAATAGTGCTCACCATATCATTGACCCTATAAGAATTCATCAATATATTCACTTTCAAGCATATGCATATCTTTATATTTTAATTCCCATATTTCAAATTTCTAACTTTTGAATTTTTAATTTCCTTTATGTATATTTTATAGCTTATATGAAATTTAATTTTTAGTCTTGATCCCCATAACATTTAAAATCCTCTTCTCTAAAATTGGGCATAATATGGAGTTTCTTACACAATAATATTTTTATAAATTATTTATAACATCTCAATTTAAAATGGATTCATATAAAATAGGTGTAAAACCATTAGTCAAAATATATAAAACATCCATACCCAATTAATATAATTTGGGTATCATTATTTCATTCCAAATATTATAATTTTCTCATTAAATATGAGATATCCTTTATTGTTAATTGAATTAATATTATACATAATATATATAAAAATCTAGATAAAAAATCTAAATTTGTGGAACACATTTAATAAAGAAACATATACACTTCATAAATTCTAGAAAAGAGAGAAAAACTCAAATACTAACTGAATTAAAAAAACCTTCACAGAAGAAAACTTAAAACTTATTTATCTTTTAAGGAAACCTGAATTGCATTGATTCCACTTTTGATAGACCTAGTCATGGTATTTTTCATTCATATGGGTTGAATTAGTGAACAATTTATTCATTTTCCTTTTTATTATTTTTTGTTAAATCAACCTCTATCACTTGTTAGAGTGGTAAATCTCACTATTTAACTTACACTCACCGAGAAATGAAAACAAACAAAAGATGATCAATGTATAAGGTTCACTACTCAAAATGAGTATTTAATCCTTGGAATAATTTATAATAACCTAATAATATTCAATCCACTAAAATCACCATAGTGTATAAAAATGATCTGGGTATATCCATGACTGTAATACAAGATACAACAATGTTGTCTCCCAAAACATTTCTCAAAAAATTACATTATAGTATTAATCTTCAATGAGGGAGGTATTATATTTTTTACTCTTATTATATTGTCTCCTAAAGATAGTATAATTATCCTAAACTTATTCTCATTTTAGATCATATGATTATTCTTCCTTATTCTTCAACACATGACATGGGTGTGATGATCCAACAATAACCAATTGTGTACTATTTATCTTCTTCTTCTTCAACTTTCACTACTACAAGTATTCTACTTATTATTCCTCTATCTCTATGTGAACTATTTTAAAAACACTCTCTATCTTAAATAATCCTATATATTATTCATGAAATTCCACAATTAATATTTTTACTTATTTGTAGAAATTTTTCCCTCTTCATATTCTAATTTAAAATTTGAAACTCAAACAAGTAACTACATTAAACTATATCTAAACTTATCCTGATTTTTTTATCTATCTAGGTTATCATGGAATGAATTTATACATCACATTGTGATAAAATAATTACTCTGACTTCTTTGATAACTTCTTCAATTTTTTTCTATGTGGCCATCTCCTTCATGGTACAACCCTTCTCTTCTTTTCTTCAAGTCTACATGATCACAGTGTGATGATCATCTTCACGGCATGACAATTATTCTCTAGTAGCTTGTATCATGATTTCCCTTCATGATATTTAATCCATAAAATAATATTTTTACCATCATCATATTATTTTTGATAAATTATAGAACCCTTATATACCATTCTATATTTCATAATAACCCTACGCATCATGGGGAAACTTTTAGAGACCTTTATGTATCATGGTAATAACCCTTCTGTATTTCATTTTCCTTATATTAACCTTTACATATTAGTTGGAATTACCTTTATGTATTATTACAACCCATATATTTATTACACATTAATTCATGATTTATAACATAAAGTTTCACTTAATATAACCCATAATATGGAGATTCCTAGTTTATTTGGTATGTTAGGTACATAACAAGACATCATAAAACTAGGATACAATGAATATATTTAAAACTTCATGAACATGCTCTTAAATTTTCACCGCTCTTCCAAAACTACATGGGATAACCTGAGGACATACATAATAATGGGGTGAGATATAAAGAATGGTAATGGAATAATAATAATAACATGATGAAATTATTACATTTTATCCAATAGGAATTTAAATGGGAAATAAAATATGTGATAATAATAATCTTGAATAATGAGGCATAATAAAAAATGATATCATAAAGGTAAGCTGGGAATGTGGCGGTAACATTAAACATGACATCATAAGCATAAGTCAAGGTTAACAACAAATAAATCATAACATAATTTTCTTAGGATAACCTACTATGAACCGTACATGGAATATCATGATACTAAAACATTACCCAATTCATTGGATCACTATTTAGGTGCACTCATCATAATCATATCATGTACATGTATAAGTGTGTCACATATATCATATAACATAAGAAGATGTTTCATAATATTTAATAGCAAGATTAAGGATTATGGTTTATATACCTAGAATTACCCAATAAATTAAGTATAATTATAACTATGTGAATACTCATGAATTTAAATGGGTACGAGTATACACTTCACAAATGTTTGGAATGGAAAATCACAGGGCAATTTCAGCAGCATAATGGGGGCATGTAAAGGTTCATGTGAGGGATTAATGAGAGTGAAAGGGGTATCTCATAACTTTGAAATAATAAGGGGAGTAAGGGGGATATATTATAACATAACACAACATGAAAAAATTTTAATTAAAATTCATAAGATAAAAAGGGTGCTTGAATAAAAGGTTGGCATGAAAACATTGCAGGATAATTTCGGCAGATAACAGGGGTACATAATGAATCATGGTGGGTATTAATGAGATTGAAATTGGTATATAATAACTTTTAAAAAATAATTTAAGTAATATTTATGTATGATAACATACCCCATTATGAAAATATATAAAATAAAATTCATAACACAAAAGAGGTTCTTGAATAAAGAGGAGAAGTAGAGGATCCCTTACCTTGAGAGCGTGTTTCCAAAAGTTTGAGAGGATATTATTGAAAGATTGGGGGTACCTTGAAAGGGATAAAGATAATTAAGTTCATACTGAGGACATGATACAAGGTTTTTTAGTGATGATAAATGGTATATTGGGTTGGTTTATATAGGAAAATAGAGGGGAGTTCTTTATTATTTCCCAAATTAGGTTTTGGAATCTATATAATAAAGCAATCAAAACCAAAAAACTTACCATGATTTTTTAAAATGGTTTCTACAAAAGAGGATTGATTTTAATTATTTTATAAGGACTTGAAATTAACACATTTTAAATAATACCCTTGGTTATGTGTAAGCCAGTCATGTTTACAAAGAATTGATTTTAAAACCTTAAAATATAATATAGGTTTTGGAGAATTCATAATGTGTTTATGAAATTAATAAAATAACTTAAAAGAAACATTATTTTAAATGGGAAACATATATTTGGTCATTGATACCTTTTATGGAACATATTACATCACTTTTTGGTCATTATGATGTCATAATACACATTTTATATTTATACCATATTTAATTTTTACTAGAAAATTTGAATGTCTTAGAAAATTGTGAAAAATTAACTATTGGATAATTTTAAAATGATTATTCCAAAAATAATATTTATTTTATAGAAATAATTATATAAATATTATAAATTACAATTTTAAATTAAATTCCCTTCTTATTGGAAAATATTGGTTTTTTATAATAATAGTTTTCTAACGCTTATAAAAATTACATTTTCACATTGTAAAAATATATAAAATTTTATATTTAATATATAATATTTTATAATAATATTTTATTAAAATATAATTTATTAAAAAAATTCATGAATTCATCAAAAGTAATTTCTTAATTGAAATTACATATTACCCAAAAATACAATTTGAGTTTTACCACATCAAAATCTAATTTTTATCAAAATATTTTATTAATTATTTTAAAAGTAAAAAAAATAGGGAATATAATAATTAATTTATTGGAAAGAACATATACATATTCATACTATTAAGTTAGGAATACATATTCCTTTATTACACCAAAAAAATCCCTAAGGGTAAGGTGTGCGATGATGAGATTTTCTTAGGGGGTCAGCAACCATGGTTTGGGTCGTGATCTTGATAAGCATGAACTTATCACTAAATGGTTTAGATTTAGATTTATTTGTTGAATATAAACTTTTTCTTGGTCAATTTATAATCCAAAAGATGATTTATCCCTTGGAATATTCGATAAATGGGCTTCATGGGGTACGATCCTACTAGTCAAGGTCATCGTTTCTTTCATATGTATCATTAGAATTTATTATAACCCTTAATATATATTAATCATAATATCATTGTTAAATGGATTTATAATCAACACTTATGATGATTAATAGTATTTTTAAATTTCATAATATTTAACCAAATAATTGATTGTGTTTTTTATAACCATGTTACATAATAGGGAATTTATTCATTTAAAAAGATAATTTCATTTATAAAAGTTTGGGTCATTAAAATATTCCTCTTCAGAAATTTCACCCTATAATTTTTAATTTAATACACTAAAATGGATGGTGGTGTATCTATTTCATCTCCTAATTTTGTTCCCAAGTCACTTACTCAAAATTGTGGTTCCTCCATAGCACTTTGACCAGGTGCATTGTCTTATTTCGTACAATTTTGTCTCTATAATCTAAGATCTTCATTGGATTCTCCTCATATGAAAGATAATTTCCAATGGTAAAAATTATGAATTCATTAAATGTGAGGGATAGATTATGTACTTACATAATAGTTATATATGGAATACATCATTTTATTGATACGTTTTTGGTAGAAGCGCTAGTCAATAAGTCATGGCTCTGATGCGGTTGAGAACCTCAAAGGGGCCAATGTACCTAGGACTTAGATTACCCTTCTTCCCAAATATCATGACTTTATTCCATGGAGATATGTTGAGAAATAACTTACCTCCAACATCAAACCCTATGTCTCTTCAATGATTTTTATCATAGCTCTTTGGTTGACATTGAGAGTCCTTGATATGATGTTGAATGGTCTTGACCTTTTCCACCATTTCATGACCCAGCAGTTTGTGTTCACCAAATTTATCCCAACATGTTGGTGTTATGCATCTCTTACCATATATCTTTTCATAGGGTACCATTTGGATGCTTCAGTGGAATATATTATTGTATAATAACATGACCAAAGGAAAATGTTGATCCATTCCTCCTTTAAATTCCATCAAACATGCTCTCAACATGTCTTCCAGTGTCTGAATAGGCTACTTAGATTGGCCATCGGTTTGGGGTTGATAAGCTATATTGAAGTTAAACTTGGTATTTAGAGAATTTTGGAGACTCTTCTATAATTTATAGGTAAATATTGGATATTGATCAGATACAACCAATAGTGGTGTTACATGCAACCGAAATACTTCTCTAATGTATATCCTTGGATGTTGTTCAGTGAGAAGTCTTCTTGGATTATAATTAAGTGATCATTATTTGTAATATTATCCACAAAAACCCATATAGAATTATTTAATCTTGATTTATTCATAATACTATTGAAAAAAGTATATAGTTATGTTTTCCCATTTCCATATAGGTATTGGTAATGGTTTCATTATCCCCTTGGACTTTTTTTTCATCATTCTCTTTCTGACATACAAGACACATCAATGTATATTACATGATCACATTATTCATATTATCCCACCAATAGTTCTCTCAGAGATCTTGATAAATCTTCATACTCCTTGTATAGATTTATAAGTTCAATGTCATTCCCCCATCCCCACAAATGGTACCCATCCTGGGCCGGTAATGGGAGAAAAAAGATAGTGACCCCCGAGTCCCACCACTGGTAGGCCCTAGGTTGGAAACTAGTACTGAGGGTATCATAAACATGAAAATGGGAGGAATTACCCTCTAGAGGAAATACATGTGAAAGAGACAGAGAAGAAAGACACCATCCAACACCTACTTAGACTAAAAAATAAAAAGAAACCCCAAGTACACATATGTAATGTCATGCAAGAACTAATACAACTAAAATGGAAAACTGCAAGTGCCAAAATAAATTAAAGATGATAGTGACCACAAAGCCCAAATAGATCCTGCAACCCACAAGCTAGTATTAACCATTCTAATCTCCAAACTGCTCCTACTGACCTAAAAACAATTTATATATACATAGGGTGAGTATAATAGTATACTCAGTAGGATCATCCCCATAGCCTCTCATGAAAAAAGTAAATAAATCATACTAAATCACAATGAAAAAAAAGTGAAACTAACTTGTCACCTAAATAGGTATACTAATTTATCAACCTCACCATGGATACTCTCAAAAAGTATCACATACAAGATCATATGATATAATAAAGAATATCAAGGGTACCCCTACCACTTCCCCTCTGGTTTTCCATTATTCCCCAATGTCGCACGTCCTAAGCATATCTCTCCAAAAAGGTGATCCCATAGACACCTAGGTGAAGCACCAAAAAAATCACCTCATGCAACACACCACCACATCCACATAACCAAAAGTAACTAGGTAGTTTTTAGGATCTACCATAGCTCACATAACATGTATCATGCGTACAGTATTATACCTCAATACATCACAGCCCATACACCGAGTAAGGATCCTCAATCCATCATATCCTATACATGTTACACCTATAGTAGTCCTTAGAAAGCTATATCCAAAATACATGTGTGTGAAATAACCACAAGACATTACATATCTCTACACACACATATTGGGAAACTAACCATTGTGCCTACCATCACAAGTAACTACCAAAATAAGAGAGTAGGATCAAAGGGGGTAGTCATCCATCCATCCTCCCACTAGGTTGTTGGGGAAAACACCCCCTCCCTAATGGCTCAGAATCCCCAGTGTTTCCGTTTCCCTAACCGAAAGGGTAAATTCGAGTATAGAAACACAAAAAGTATAGAATATAATATATCTCACAACCACACTATAGGAATAACCTATTATTAGACTCAACTATAGCTAACGTCCCTTGGACTCCCAGCTTCTATTGTTAAGACTAGATATCCTATAAGCACGCAACCATTTAAAGAGCTACATTAAATTACTCTATCCCTTTTTATCAGCTACACTTTACATTAATTAATTATTAACAATTAATTAACCATTATCATTTCTACATCACATTTCATTACCATTCCAACAAATATCCACGCCCTCTAGGTATAAGAAAACCAAGCTCACATGTGACGTCCTGGACCCGGCTGCCACTTAACCCATGCCCCAAGCATGATTGGCCACATGACCCATGGAGCATCTCCCCATAATCCAGGGGATAATAACTAGTAGTGAGGG
Source organism: Viscum album (assembly GCA_963277665.1). NCBI lineage: Eukaryota > Viridiplantae > Streptophyta > Magnoliopsida > Santalales > Viscaceae > Viscum > Viscum album. The sequence continues at coordinate 457,882,300 of OY728157.1, read as the reverse complement.
TGTGAAGGTAAAATGGAAGGGAGACTATACCCCCATGTCAGAGTACACAGCAGATACAATAGAAAAAACAATAGTAGAATCATAAGCAATCATAAAGATACAGTAAATACCAGAAGCATAAATAGGTATAGTGGAAGATAGAATAACTGAATAATATATCAAGGCCTTATAGTTAGTGTTGGATAAAAACATGGATGCATGAAATTCTAGTATAAAAAGGTAAAAATTAGCAGGCAATAGGCATGCTAACACAAAAGTACAAAAGAGTACAAAATCCAAAAGTTACTCCATAGCATCTCATGCCTAATCCTGATCCTTTGTTCCTAGGCTCCAACTAAGAAGTAAGAATAAATAGCATGAACAGTGGTGCTTGAATCTATCCATAACTTCAAGAAAAAGGTATTCTTGGGTGCTAAGGGTATCTTGAGTAGGGTGTGAGATAAAAATCTTTGTAGGACACCACCAACAGCGTCTACGTGTAATCAGAGTTAGTGCTCATAAGTAAATAGTGTGCAGATAATAGCATGAAAGTAAAACAATGCAGAATAAATAATTAACCTCCCACTTAGTTTTCTAAAGGAATCCTGGAAGGTATAACTTCTTCAACTCATAGCTTGTGTGTCAGATCAAGTCACCATATACATACATATGTATATATATATATATAATATAACTGGCATAGGTTAAGCATGCCTCCTGTCCACACATGTATATAGAGATTGGAAATGGAATGGGGTAATAATTCCTCCCACCCATACACATATAATAAGATGGAATAGGGTAATAATTCCTCCCATCCATATGTTTATAATAATATGGAATGGGGTAAGAATTCCTCTCATCCATACGTGTATATAGATTTCAACTAGCATGGGGTAAGCATGCCCCCCACTCATACATTTATAATAGGATGGAATGGGGTATGAATTCCTACCATCCATATGTATATCATAATCTCATAATCATATCAAAGTCATATCCATTCACATCATATAATATAAGGCAAAGAATCTTATATCATTTCTCAAATTAAACAACCCATTTCATGTTAATCCTTTATAATAAATCCTAGAAAGGGAAAGGACATTCCATACCTTGGAACCATTCCATTTAAGGCAATTCATTTGAAAGGTTTAGGTTATCTCATCCTAGCCAAACTACAAAGCCAACCATCCAATTTACCTAACATGGAAAATTGGTTTCAAACAAGGTGTTAAGGCTAAAGTTTCAAAGTCAAATACTCACATTCCCATTTGGAAACTTCCAATTAAAAATGTTATAAGAATCGTTGATGAACCTTGGTATACATTAAATACACATGGTACAATGTTCAATTCAATTTAAACTCAATTTTTGAGTTACAAACAAGATTTGGTCATTTTGGTAAATTGGACTTAAATGGCCAATTTGGTTTGCACACCCCTTGGGTGCCCTTATAGAGCATAGGTGACATCGAAACCCCTAACCATGATTCAATTAACCTAATTTAACATAATAGGTTGAATTTTACATGAATGAATCAATGCATCAAAGGAAATAAGAAAATTCTGGCTTGCGGAAAGATGGAATAAATACGAAATGACCAAAACTCAAATGGAAAACTATGTGACTGTCTACCTTAAGGTTGTAGATGAAGCCTCTCTTGATATAGAACTTATATTAGAATCAAGTTGGAAGAGATATTATTTTTAGTACAATGCCCTATAAATAGGTCATATGTTCCTAAATCCAAATAGCACAATATATGGAAAGAAGAATGGAGATAGGAGTATAGAGACTGGGGAGCCTTACCACTAGTGTTCTAATGACTCTGATGGATTGAAGATCGGTCACCAGATGAAGAAGATATCAAGGATCCAATCTTGGATGAGGTTTTGAGATCAAATAGGATGAACGTATGAGGGTTCTATCCACTAGAGGGTGTAGAAAATAGAAATAAGAACTTAATTTAAAGGGATGGGAAATAGTAATTTTTTCCCAAAACACACTATACACAGTTTATGCGCATGATTTATAAACTATGTGCAAAAAGTGCATGCAGGATATTCCCTTATCTACAGTAAGATCACATGGCCATGCACTTGGTCTGCACGATTGTAGGAAAATCATATGGACTTGTATGTTCCCCTATTTGCAGCTGCACAGTTTACCTAAATCATGCGGCCTGGGTCGTATGGTTTATACTAATCATGTAGCCCAACCTGCAACCCATTTTCTAGACCTATGATCTCTAAACTATCCATGGATTCTCCTCAGTCATTTCCTAAGCTATAGGATACCTTTACCATGATTAAATTAAGGATTAAAAATGAAAAACCAATTATTATTACCTTGGTCAAAAGTTGGATTTTTACAACCTACCATCCTTATAAAAACTCAAACCCAAGTTTTCCTTCTTAGGGTAAAGAGACACTACTAGAAAAGAGTTCTAGCCACTGATATTGTATATCAAATTCCTACTCCTAGGTCTCATCTTGTACCTATTCATGATTCCATATCACCTGTACAATAGGAATATATCTTCCCCAAAGTGTCTTCATACTCCGATCAATAATATACACCAGATACTCTTCAAAGGAATCATCTATATTCAGTTCAATCTCCTCAAGTCTAAATATGTGAGATGAGTTTGGATAATATCGATGAAGCTGAGACACATGAAAACATCATGCATAGACCATTATCTTTGAGGAAGTGTCAGCTGGTAAGATACTAGTCTGATCTACTTCACAACCTCAAAGGGTCAAATGAATCTTGGTGATAGCTTACCCTATTTATGAATACGTATATGCCCCAACCTAGATGATAATTTCAAGAAAACCTAGTCTTTGACCTAGAACTAAATAGGTCATCAACATTTGTTGGCATAAGACTATTGTCTGTATTGAGCTACCAACATGAACTTCCTAATTAGTTGGACCTACTCTGAAGTCTCCTACACAAGATGAGGCCCAAGTAGAGCTGCTTCCCCTACCACTAACCAGTAAATAGGCGAGTGATAAGTCCTACCATACAAGGATTCATAGGGAGACATCTCAATGGTATCCTAGAAGCTGTTGTTATAAGAAAACATGATGAGGGGAATGTGTTTCTTCCAAGAACCCCCAAAATTGAGAATGTGTGTAGGGAGCATATCCTCTAGAATCTAAATTGCATACTCTATTTTTTCATTGGTATATGGGTGATAGTATGTGCTCAAAAGTACCTGCATACCCAAGGCCCTATGTAACCCCTTCTATAATGATGATTTCAAACGAGCATCTCTATCAAAAATGATAGACCGAGGTTCTTCGTGAATATGTATCACCTCCTTGATGTATAGTATTCTTATATCGTCTACTGAGAAGGTCGCTCACATAGTTAGGAAGTATGAAACCTTAATAATATGATCAACGATAACCCACACTGCGTTGTTTCCATGAGGTGATCTAGGAAAACTAGTCACAAATTCCATCAAAACATCTTCCCATTTCCACTCAGGAATGGAAAATAGTTTTAGAATCCCAAATGAATGTTTATGTTCTATCTTCACCTGCTGATAGGTGGAACATAGAGTGATGAAACTAGCTATATCATGTTTCATACGGAGCCACCAGTATTGGCGTCATATATCTTGATACATTTTGGTGACATTGGGGTGAACTGCCCATGCTGAGGTGTGGAAATCCCTCATTAGCTCCTCTATGATGTTTTTTGGGACCCATACACACCCACAGAAAAATAGAGTATCATCCTCATCAACCATCCAACCATAAAATATGTCATCATCTAAAACACTTTCTTGTAGTAAAAGGCTTTCATAATCATATAGTTGTCTTAACCTTACTCATTCCAGAAGAGTAGAAGTCACCACTAAGGCTAAGAGAATAGTCTGACCATGGTCCTCCAGAACCTCAACATGAATCTTCAAGAATAAGTCCATAATCTTCCATTCATCACTAGACTCCTGAATAACCTGAGTCTGAGTCTTCTAGATCATAGAAATCGGCTATTTAATTCCCTTTCTATAGAGTGTAGGAAAGTTCAAAATCAAAAGATTACAGGTACTTGACCAACCTATTCTACCTGAGATTTAGATCATGTTGAGTGAAGATGTACTTGAGGATTTTGTGGTATTTGAACACCACAAAACACTCTCCCAATAAATATCATCTCCAATAGCATAAGTCATGAACAATAGTGGTGAGATCGAGGTCATGCATTGGGTAATTTTGCTTGTGAGTTCTCAGCTGACGAGAAATATATGCAATGACTTTCTCATATTTCATTAAAATAGCTCCAATACCAACACCTAACATGTCACAGTACACCGTATAGGCCATTCCTATCTCTCGCAGGATTAGTATCAGCATTGAATTAATTCTTCCCTTCAAATCCTAAAAGAATGCTTTACAAGATTCTGACCATTCAAATTTTTCACCCTTCTTCTTCAAGCTCATAAGCAATGCCGAAAGGTGTGATAAATATTTAATTAAATGTATATAATATTTAGAAATCCCCAAGAAACTCTGAATATCAAAAACTTTCTTGGGTTATTCCCAAGAAACTATAGCTCTCACTTTCACTGGGTCAATAGAGACTCCTAACTTTGAGATGATGTGACCCAGGAAGTGGACTTTGTCAATCCAAAAGTAGATTTTACTGAGCTTAGCATACATTTGATGCTCTATTAGAGTATTCAATATGATCTCAATATGGTATGCATGGTCGTGTATAGAGTGATAATACACTAAGATATCATTGATAATGACAACCACAAATGAATCCAGATACTGGTGGAAAGCCCGGTTCATTAGAACCATGAAGACAATAGGTGTGTTCGTGAGTCTGAACAGCATAACTAGGTACTCATAGAGTCCATACCTAATTCCAAAAGCTATGATAGGTATGTCTGAATTCATGACATGCACTTGATGATAGACCAACCTTAAATCTATCTTTTAAAACACCCTCTCTCCTCAGAACTGATCGAAGAGGTTGTCAATTATAGGAAATGGATACCAGCTCTTCATAGTTAACTGATTTAACTAAAAGTAATCCACACAAAGCCTAAGGGTACAATCCACCTTCTTGGAAAATAGGATAGGTGAACCCTAAGGAGAAGTGTTGGGTTGTATAAATACTTTCACCTCCAGATCCTCTAACTGATTCTTGAGTTCTAGAAGATCCTTAGGTTCCATCCTATATGGAGGAATGGTCACAGGTGCTACTTTTGGAACAAGATAAATAGTGAACTCTACCTCTCTCATTGGAGTAAACCAGAGAAGCCATTAAGAAATATGTCTTTGAAATGCTCCATTATAAGAGGAAAGACAACTGGTTGTTACCCTTGATCATGAAGATAATGACTAACAACCTGTGTTGTAACACCACCCATCCTCTATTGCTTGGGTCCTGCTCGTGTCGTATTGAGATCCCATTCTCCCTTATGCACGTTCATAACACCCTCAAGTGATATAAATGTCACCCTCAAATGATAGAAATCGGTATGGGCTCTATAGGGAACTAACTAGTCTATTATGATGATTACATGAAATCCTGTCATTTCAAGAACATATAGGTTCCATACAAAAAGGTAACCACCTATCTCAAGGGGTAAATTCTAATAGTGGTGAATTCCCTCTAAACAGGTACCTAAGGGTGTATCTAGCATCATGAAACCATGATAAAATTTTAAATTGAGGCCCAAACTCTCACTGATCATCTCAGATATAAATGAGTGAGACACTCCTGTATCAAATAGACACTAAAGTTGAGGCTACTAGAATAGTATCTCATATAGTATATGGTACAGCGCTCTGCTCTTGAGGCATAGGCTAGATTGCATGTAACTGGCATGTACCATGGCCCAGAGTCACTACCTGACTACACTGAGTAGGCCCACTCTGTTAGCGCTGATAATCATATGTCTAGTTGCCTCTACCTAAGCCACCACCTCGTCCTGATCGACCAGTGGCATTCCAGATTCCTGACTATTGTGATCCTGGTGACCCTGCTCCTGATTGAGGAGTAAGTACAGATCCTTGCTCACTAGGAACTGGTGTAAAATTCCTGAATAAATGGTAGAGATAACCCATCCTTACACAGACTCTTCACTCAACTGGGTTCCACATACACTACCTCTTGAAGTTCCCTAGCACTCAGCAAAGTTACAGATAGGTGAACTACTCATGAATGGATCCTGACCACTGCTACCACTGTAGGATTCTTCAAACCACTGTTTTCTTCCAGAATAAGATCTACTAGAAGACTTAGGTGATGAACTGCCATGGATCACACCACCATCATCCCTCAAATTTCACTTTGTAATTAGGGCATGGTTGAGAGTCTCATAAATATACATCATCATGAACACATTGACTTTCAATTGGATGGCATAACACAACCCATCCTCAAATTTCCTAGCAGCCATCAGATCATTATCATCTAAAGAAGGATCAAAATGTTGATACTTAGTGAAACGGGACAAGTAATACATAAATTACATGGTCTCCTACTATAGATTCATGAACTCTCTAGATCAGTCATCCCTTAGATTATGGGGAAATAACTAGTCATAGAAGATAGTCTGGAAGTTAGGCCAAACCATCTCTCTATGTTAGACTGCCTAGGTGATGACATCCCACCACCTCTTTGCTGAATTGCGTATCATGTAAGAATATATCTTGACCCTCTACTCTAGTGGCATCCCGAGGTGCTCAAAAATATACAGGATCACCTTAATCCAAGACTCCAAAAAAAGTGGTATTCCATCCCCTGAGAATGTAGGAGGATTCTTCTACTAAAATATATGAGTCAACTCCACCATACTCAGGGAAGGTCTCACTCCACCTTGCATATTCTTCATCGTACACAAGAATACCTATCAGAAATGGGTTTCATTTCCAAAATAAGTCATAGAAGGAGGATCCATAGGTGTCTCAACTGGAAGAACAACTGGCGGCTCGAGGCCCACCACCTCAAGAACATGATTTTTGTATCCTTTAGGGCGTGTGGGTCGAGGACATCATGAAGGCATAAAACTACAAGAAAAATGGATGTCTCAGAAGAGATTCAAGTAATTTATATGATTTCATTTAAGAAACTAGGACATGTGTTAAGGTCTTCTTATAAGAACAGACATGCCTATCTACCTGTATCAAAAGCTAGGAATAGATATTGGAAGAGACAATAATAGTCCATAAAGACGGAGAAACTCCCACTACCCACTACTAAGGCTGGGTTTGGGTCAAGTTTCTATGTTATACATGTGAAATATTTTTTTTCTTAGGTTAAAAGTCATTTTCCATTTGAAATTGTTCTCATTAGAACATTTAAAGCATTTAAATTTGATTAATCCAATAATATACCATTTTCCATCCCATAAGGGCCCATACACCTTATGAACCAAAAGATTTCACTCACTTGGATGTCATTTTCATTTAATTTTTGCTTATTCACATGATAATATCATTATAAAATGGTTTAGCTAGATGGAATTACATTTTTTTGATTCATAAGGGCCCATACACCTTATGAGTCTGATAGTGGGACCCACTAAACTAACACAATAGAATGATCCATGTCCTACAAGAAGTGTCAGAACAATTGTATATATAAATCATGTCATAATTAATATGAAACATGCAATGCTTGCTGAAAATGTAAACATGACATGGAAAAATGCATGGCCTATTCATTTTGTGCCTATCGTGATGCATGTTCTAATACATGAGCCTCATTTCTTTGGGTCGAGCAGTGAAATCATTGTTCCAGTATCATCAATATCAATAACATCAAAAAACAAGTGAATATCCCAATGGTGAAATGATATCAATAGTAATAGTTATAAACAGAACAACAATAATTCAAGAAACTTGGCCCAAACCTCATACATGGGTTCGCGACACCCAAGCACAGCTTATGACCAAGTACCAAGCATCCCTAATCTCTAATATATTTTTTACAGATAGTAAATAAAGAAAGGAAACCCCTCTAATACCACTTTTTGATGTCCCAAACCCATCTAACACTTAACCCATGCCCTGAGTCCAGTTGGCCACATGACCCCTGGCGTGTCTCGGCATAATCTAGGGGATTCCAACTAGCAGTGGGGGTGAGAAGGTAAAACGGTGGGGAGACTATACCCCCATTTCAGAGTACACAGTGGATATAACAAAAATAAACAATAACATAAGCATAAGAAATCATAAAAATACAATAAATAGTAGAAGCATAAATAGGTACAACAGAAGACTAAATATCTGAATAATACATCAAGGCCTCATAGGTAGTGTCTAATACAAACATGGATGCATGGAATTATAGTAAAAAAATGAAAATGGGAGTAGGAAATAGGTATGATAAGTAAAAAAGAGGACATAATCCAAAAGTTGTTCCATAACATCCCGGGTCTAATCCCAATCCTCTTATTCTAAGATCCAACTACGATGTAAGAATCCACAGCCTGAAGAGTGGTTCTTTCCTCTATCCATACCTATAGAAAAACAGTATTATCGGGTGCTAAGGGAATACTAAGTAGGGTGCGAGATAAAAATATCAGTAGTCCACCACCAATGGTGTCTACGTGTAATCAGATTCATCACTCATAAGTAAACAGTGTGAAGCTAACAGCAGGAATGTAAAATAATACAGAATAAATAATTTACCTCCCGCTTAGTTTCCTAAAGGACACCTGGAGGGTCTACCTACTTCATCTCATAGTTGGTGTTTCAGATCAAGTAACCACACACACACACACACAGATATATATATATATATATAACTGGCATGGGTTAAGCATGCCTCTCATCCATACATTTATATAAAGATTGAAACTAGTGTGGGATGATCATGCCTCCCACCCATACACATATAATAAGCTATCATGGGGTAAGAATTTATCTTATCCATATGTATATGATAAGCTAGCATGGGGTAATAATTCCTCCCATTTATAAGTGTATAATAAGCTGGCATGGGGTAAGAATACCTCCCATCCATACATGTATAGATATTTTAACTGGTGTAGGGTAAACATGCCTCCCACCCATACATTTATAACAGGCTGGTGTGGGGTATGAATTCCACCCATCCATATGTATATCACAAACTCATAATCAAAGCAAAGGAATATCAATTCAAATCATATAATATAAAGAAAACCATCATATATCATTTCTCAAAATTAAACAATAACACATTTCATGTTAAGGCTTTAAAATAAATCCTAGTAAGGGAAAGTCCATGCCATCCCTTGAAACCATTCCATTTAATCCAATTAATTTGAAAGGTTTATTCAATCTCATCCTATAAAACCTACAAATCCAACCATCCAATTTTCCTAACATGTAAAATTTATTTCAAACAAGGTGTCAAGGACAAAGTGTCAAAGTCAAATACTCACATTCCCATTTGGATAATTAAAATTCAAAAGGGTCTAAGCACCATTTAGTCACCTTTCTATACATCAAATGAACATGAGACAATGTTCAATTCAATTTAAACTCAAGATGGGGGTTACAAACAAGATTTGGTCATTTTGCGAAATAGGCCTAAAATGGGAAATTTGGTTGGCACACCCCTTGGGTTTCCTTATAGAGAAGAGGTGATGTTGAAACCCCTAACCATGATTCAATTAACCTAATTCAACACAATATATTCAATTTAAAAGGAATGAATCAACACATCAAGGGGGATCAGAAAAGGCTGACTCATGGCATGACAGAATAAATATGGAACGAACAAAACTCAAATATAAAACTACGTGACCACCTGCCTTAGGGTTGTATATGAAGCCTCGCTTGATATCGACCTCATATTCGAAGTAGGTTGGAAGAGGTCTGAGTTTCAGTTCATTGCTCTCAAAATAGGGAATATGAGCCTATATCCAAATAGTGAAATAAATGGAAATAAGAATAGGGATGAGAGTAAAGAGACTAGGTAGACTTACCACTAGAGTTCTAATGAGTCTAACAGATTGAATATCAGTCATCGGACAAAAGAGATATCAAGGATCCAAACTTGGAGGCGGGTTTGATCTCAAAGAGGAGGAAGGAACAAGGTTTATTTCTGATGGAGAGTGAGGAAAAGAGAAAAAAATACTTAAGCTAAAGGGAGGGGGAAATGGTAATTTTTCCCCAAAACACACTACAAACAGTTTATGAGCATGGTTTAAAAACCATGCGCAAACCATGCACGATGGCTATTCTCCTATCTGTAAAAGGCCCATGGGATTACAGAAAAATCATGTGGACTTACAGGTTCCCTTGTCTGCAGCCACACGGTTTACCTAAATCATGTGGTCTGGGTCTCATGGTTTATACTAACTATGCAGCTCAGCCTACAAACCATTTTATAGACCTCCAATCTCTAAAATATCCTTAGATGATCCTCAGGACTTCTTTAGGTCGTAGCATACCTTTACCATGATTAAAGAAAGTATTCAAAATGAAAAACCAACAATCTGTACCTTGGTAAAAATTTGGGTCGTTACACCATGGATTCTTATAATTATAACATTACCATTGCATCCTAGAAAACTCCAACCCCATGGGTTAAACATTATTCATTTCATTAGAAACATTACCACTTTCCATGTTTCCAAGTGCTCTAGGAAAATATTATAAACTTTCAAACACAAGGGTCTCAGCACGATGAGTAGATGAACTACCCGTTGAGTATTTTCCACCTATAGTAGGAGAGTAAACTCATCCAACCACGAGGAGATAAACATGAAAATCATGTGGCATACCCTGCACATCTTCACCTCTTGTGGAAAGAGAGTAACCAAACACATCTTTCTACCTCAAGCAGTGTGGAAAGGAAATAAGATAAACAAATAACTTGGCCACTATCCAAAAAATATATTTAATAAGAATCCAACTTTCATAACAATGGGTAATATCATCTTTAACCTGTTCTATCTCTTATGGTATCCTCCAAAACACATGCATAAATTGATGAATCTCTCCACTCCAAGCATCAACTTCAACCAAAATAACCCCCCCCCCCCCCACCTGACCACATTCCACAAGAACCCTCCAGGTTCAGCCATCCTAAGATCACATCACATCCGGGATTCCCTACCCCACAAACCACAACATCCCTCTAGGTTCATCCATCCCATGATCACATCACAAGCAATAAGAAACAAACAAGAAATCGGGCTCTTGGATCCTAAAAAAGGCATTCAGCCTTCACACACAATGATCTCTCAAGGATCAAAAGTACAAGGAACCAAGCCTTTATAAACAAGTAAGAAACTTAGGCCCTATAAAGGCATTGTCTTTTATTACAAAACTGGTTCTTATTCTATATTGAATTAACCAATTCATTATTCAAAGGTTATAACTATAGGAAACCTAAGAAACAAGTTATCAAAATCTATCAAAAATTAATTAAATGATTAATTTATCATTACTTTAATTCTTTTATCAAAAAGAATCATCATGATTCAGGTTCATTAAATAATTTAATTAAACATGCATACTTGCATCAATTTTATTAACATCAAATTACAAAAACAACCGGATTATTTAAAAATTATTATTTATCTTTTTTCCAATTAATTATTAATTAATTTTGGATTTAATTTCTTTACTAATTTCTAACAAGAAAAAAATTCTAAACTAATAAATTCATAGATATCACATTATCTGGAAAATCAATAGGCAAGCTATTATCATGGTATAAATCAAAAACATTGTTATGTGATCGCTATCAATTATTTAATCCAGTTAAAGTATTTAATTAGGTCAATTTCATTGTTATACAAGGTATAAAACCATAATAGATCTAAATTTTCACATAAATAAATATAGAATAAATGAATCCCCTACCTCAAAAGTTATTTGATGTTCTTCGCACAAGAACAGACCACACAACAGATCTCCGATCACCTCTCCCACAAGAAGTGCATCCAACCGAGGACATCGTGGAACCATCACAAATAAACCAAGAGAAATCCCATTAGAACCATGGGTAAGAAATTTCCATATCATGGAGAGAATATATGAGAGTAAATAAGATCAATATTGGGAGAAACCACTAGAAAATGAAGGAAAAACACACCTTGGATCAAGCTGGGTCCCTGTGGATCGAAGATAGAAGCCTGAGATCAATTCCCATCGAAGGGATATCCAAAACACTAAAGAGGGGATTATCAGGTCACCTAGTATGAGAGAGAGGTAAGAAGAAACCGTAGGGTTTGACAACCCGAGTGTCTATAATATTTTAAAACATTACAGCATTAGGGGATTAATGATGTGTAATCCCCTTTCAAGTCATGTAATTCCTCGAGGTCAGTTTCCACTGAAAAAACCATCGCCTTTATCATTTATTTTATTTTTCAAACCCTAAAATATTACATTATTAGAATCCCACTTTAACATTGGTAAATTATTCTACACGGTGTGAAACCCACTTTCATATTGTGAAAGTTCCCTACTCCCAGTTCTCAACACCCAAGTCCCTTTGTACTTCCTCCGAGCCTCTTTTAAGCTTTATAAGACTCAGGAACATGCAAAAGGGTCAATCCACATGGATCCAAGCCCTTACATTAGATACTTCTCAAAACATTCTCATCCTAGATAATACAAAACCAACCTAGTAAGGAAACAAAAAAGGGGTAATCTAAATAGCCACCTTGTGAGATACCTCTTAAGGTTCTTGTCACCACAGGAGCTCACCACCTCACTTGAGGAACAAGCACAAAACCACGCAACAACTACAACTAGATCCTAAAAACTCTCCTAGAGGAGATACCTCTCAAAAGAGATCAAGACACAATAAGTAACAAGAGAAAGCCACCTAACAACCAGAAATTTCTACAACCATAAAACGAACAATGTTACAAGAGAAGAGTTGAACATCAAACAGCTTAGGGTACTGAGCGTGTATTTGCAACTCATGTTCCCAAGTAATCTCCTCCATTCCACTATTCCGCCACAAGACATGAACCAAGGGGATATAATTCCCATGAAACAACTTCTCTTGATGGACCTAGATATCTACAGGTCAATCCTCAAAGGTTGCATCATCGTCAACATCGATCTCTCCCCAATCGATGATGTGAGAGTCATCATGAAGATAACGATGGAGCTACGACACATGAAAAACATCGTGTATCTAGCTCATCTATGGGGGAAGAACTATTCAATAAGCCACATCTCCAACAAAATCTAACACCTCAAAAGGCCTAACAAACTAAGGATAATGCTTACTCCCATGACCAAATTTTTGATTCCCACTGTAGGGAGTGACCTTAAGAAATAGATGATCCCCAACATTGAACTCCATATGTATCCTCTTATTATCAGCATAGTATTTATGATGATCATGTGCTTCTTTTATCCTCTCGCAAATCACTTGAACCATCTCCATCGTATTCTGTACAAGTTCTGTCTCGAGAGTCACCGAATATCCAACCCCAATCCAATATAATGGAGAACGGAAAGTTTGTCCATACAAGGCTTCAAATGAAACCATGCTAATGGTGTAGTGAAAACTATTGTTGTAATAGAACTCTACCAAGGGAATGTGCCTCATCCATGAACCTAAAAAATAAAATACACAAGAGCAAAACATTTCTTTAAGGTTATAGATGGTTCTCTCTATCTAACCATCCATATGTGGACGAAAAGTAGTGTTAAGGAATAACTGAGAACCAAAATAAAGCTAGAGACCTCTCCACACCCTAGAGGTAAAATGAGGATATCAATCAGAAATGATCATCCTTATAACTCTATGGAGTCTCACCACCTCCTATATATATTTCCACACAAAAAACTCCATTGATCTTGACTCCTTAATCTCTATAAAGTGAGCTGATTTTATTAAACGATCCACTACCACCCATATAGCGTCATAGCATCCCTAATCTTGAGGTAAACCAATAACAAAGTCCATTGATATGTCCTCCCACTTCCACTAAGGAACATATAACAGTTGGATAAAACCATCGGGAACATGGTGCTCGACCTTCGCCTTCTAGAAAACCAAATATAGAGACACAAACTCTATAACTGCACGCATCAAACCAGGCCACCAAAACTATCCTCTTAAGGATTAGTACATATTTTTCATTCCAAGATGTACTGTCAAAGGAGAAATATGGAACTCCCTAATAACCATATCATGCATCACCAAAGTAATGAAAATTCTACCCTAAAATAACACCCAGTGTTATTCATCCTCAGAATAACCATCAGAGGCCTTTCTACAAACAACTCGGTCTCTCCAAACCTCCACTTCAAGATCCCCTAACTAGGAATCTTCTACCAATATCACCATAGATGAATAAACCATCATCTGGAAAAGATAACATATACCCTTAACTTATCCCATATCTAGATGCAATGTTGAAAATTTTTCCATCAGTCTCTAGGAATTGCTAGATTCATGCACTACATCACTACACGACTTCCTGCTCAACGCATCAGCCATAACATTTCCATTTCCAGGTGTATAAGAAATATTGAAGTTGTAATCCTATAATAACTCTATCCACTGATGTTGACGCAAGTTCAAGTCATGTTGGGAGAAAACATACCTCAGGATTTTATGATCGGTAAAGACCACAAAGTGCTCGCTGATGAGGTAATGTATCCACAAATTTAGAGAAAATACCATCACCACAAACTAGAGATCATGAGTGGCATAGTTAATCTCATGGGGACATAACTAATGAGACCCATAAGAAATAACGGATCTCTATTGCATCAGAACACATCCCAATACAATGCACAAAGCATCCTAGAAAACTTCAAAATGAACTCCTTCTATAGGAAAACAAAGAACTGGATCGTGGACCAAGTTCTCCTTTAGATACTCAAAATCTTCCTGACACTGATCAGTCTATAAAAACTCATGATCCTTTCTAGTCAAATATATCATAGGATTCACAACCTAAGAAAAATCATCTTCAAACCTCCTGTAATAGCCTATAAGACCAAGGAAACTTTGAACCTCTACTACTATATTAGGGGCTTTCCAAGACACAAATAATTCTATCTTCAACAGATCTACAACTACTCCCTTTTGGGACACAACATGCCCTAATAAAGGAACTTCTTGAGCCTGAAACTCACACTTAGGAAACTTCCCAAATAGATTATCATGATGAAGAACTCTCAAGACAGCACGCAGATACTCTACATGCTCCTCCTCAGATGCGGAGTACATAAGGATGTCATCGATGAAAACCACCATGAACTTATCCAGGAACTCATGGAACACAGCATTCATTAACCCCATGAAAAAATATGGAGCATTCATCACACCAAATGAAATCACAACAAACTCATAATTCCTATGACAAAAAAATAGTCTTCAGGATATATTCATCCTTAACTCGCATATGATGATACCCTAACCAAAAATATATCTTTGAGAACCAAATTGCACCCTTTAGTTGATCGAATAAATAATCAATCTGTGGAAGAGGATAAAGGTTTTTCATTGTAACTTGGTTCAAGTGACGATAATCGATACACAACTACAAACTGAAATCAGCCTTCTTTATGAAAAAAAACTAGTGCACACCACAGTGACACGCTCATCCAAAAAACACACTTCAACAAACTTTAAAGATGTATATGAAGATCTCGCAACTCATAAGGCACCATCATATATAGAGAAATCGATATAGGAGACACGCCTGTTTGTATTTCTATCCCAAACTTGATATCTCATTGAGGGGGTAATGTTGCAACCTTCTCTGAAAAGACATCAGGGTACTCTTCTACAACCCTAAAAACACCAATTATTGAACCTATAAAGATCTCAACATCATCCCAACCATCAAGGATGCCAAATACAGAACAAGCCTTTGACCCATCCAAGAGTCTCACTCTATAAAAAATATTGTTGTCTCTCCATCATCATCGAAGAACACAAACTACCTCCTGAAGAAATCCACAACAGTCTACACTAAATACAACCAATCCATTCCAAGGATAGTTTCATATGGTTGTATCTATAAATATAGGAAATCTCCCCAATATTGGTGCTTCCCTATCACTAGATCACAGTTTCAACATAATTTAAATAAGTCATCCCAACCTCCAACTGGTGTAGTCAATGCTAAGGGAACTGGAAGCCTCTCTACCTCAATTCCCAAATCATGGAAAAGGGAAGGTGATATGAAGGAGTGTGTCTCTCCTGGATAAAAAAATCATGCACGCAAGTATAAAATAATCAAAGGGTACCTAGAAAGACATATGGATTTTTTAGCACTAGCATGATAAAGCATGAAGCTAACCATGACTCTCTCTATGAGGATAGGTAGCATCTCAGGGTTGTCCTATTCCTACCCCATACTCTCTTTATTGATCCCAAATTGGAGCAACCTGCTATTGTTACCTCGAATGGAAATACCTCAATGGAGGAACCTGAAGTAGAAAAACTAGTGCACGCTGACTGCTCAGAAAGGTCGGGCACTCTCATCACTGATGAACTCAACCTACACAAGAAAAAAAATGCTTTCGATCCCTTATTATAGATCTAAGAGTCTCCTCCCCTATAAAAATGATACATTGAGGGTTGGGAACTACCCCCGACTAATCATAAGTTCTTATGTCCTAACAACTAGGAACCTCATACCATAACTATACTTTGTGAGGAATCCTAACGACTCCCCTCTCATGATGATCCAGTTTTGGCTAACGTCCTCTCAATGACATATGCTCTCTCTAGCACTTTGAGATATGTCTTCAACATAAATGGGGTGACCTAGTGCTAGATATCTGGATGTAAATCCACCTAGAAATGCCTCTCCCTATCCTTCTCATCTGGTAATAGGTCTGAAGCATATCACAGAAAGTTCCAAAAATGTATTCCAAACTCTCGCACACTGGAGCTCCCCTGCCAAAGGGTAAGTAGCTCCAAGAGACTAGCCACCTTTGTGGTCGAAGAAATAAACTCATCTCTAAACTGTTCTCAAAACTCCTCCCATGAGATTGTAAACTTCTCATGATCCCTGAGGAACAAGAACCACTACTTTCTTGCTACCCCACAGAGCATCATCAAATCCAATAAAACCCAGTTCTCCTTATAAGCACGGATTGAAGTAAAATCTATCTCAACCTCATATAACCAGTCTTATATGAATGTATCTAAAATGGAGCCCTCATACCTTTACAAAATCTAGCATTGAAACTCTCATAATTTCCTCCTACAAGTTTCGTCATTGTCAACCTCTAATCTGTGGTGATCTGATGGCGTAACATGCTATGCATCTTCTACACGAACCTGATGGGGATGTCGACCTGGAGCTATACCTTCAAAAGAATAAATATTTAGAGCTCATAAACATAGAATATTTAAGACTTTAACATTAATTAATTGTTTTATTTTATTCATTTTAGGCTAACCTATCCCAAGGTCTACCCATTAAAACATAGGGTCAAATAAAAATTATGCATGATCTTTTCCTAGGTCTCTACCCTGCAATTAGCATCACTTTGGTTATTAGACACTATAAGCTTAATGTTTTGTGCATCAGAACACAAGGGGCCCTAAAAATCTATGTCTCAACCAGTATCCTATGTTTACAGCACTTGATAACATAGATGAAAATGTTTCCCTACCAACCTATGAAACCTCACTTGTTCCTAACTCCAAACTTCATCATATCTCTCAACCTAACCTCTGATACTACTCTATCATGAGCCCCTCCCCACAAAGAGTGCCCCTCCTAGGCCGTAAATGGTAGAAGAGAGATAGTAACCCCAAATTCCCGCATCCAGTAGGCCCCAGGTTGGTGACTAGAACTGAAGGTATAATAAACATGAAAATGGGAGGCATTTCCCTCTAAAGAAAAAACATAGAGAATAGAGAGATAAGAAAAACACCAACCAACACCTTCTCAGACTACAATGTAAAATAAAAACAAAGTACACATATGTAATGTTAATCAAAAACTACTAAAACTAAAAGGGAAAATTTTAAGTGCCAAAATAAAGTAAAGACGGCAATGACCACAAAGCCCAAACATCTCTTGAAACCCAAAAGCTAGTAGTAACAATACTGATCTCCAACCTACTCCAACTGACCTGAAAAATAGTTTATATATACATAGGGTGAGTATAATAGTATACTTAGTAGGATCCTCCCCAGATCCTCTTGTGAAAAATTAAAGAAATAATGATAAAGCACAGTGAACAAAAAGTGAAACTAACTCATTACCTAAATAGGTATACTAAGTTTCTAGCCTCACCATGGTTACTCTCACTAAGTATCCCATACAAGAGCATATAATATAATAAATAATATCAAAGGTAACCCACTACCACCTCCCCATTGGTTTGTCACTCTGCCCCAATGTAGAACTTCCTAATCATCTCTCTCTAAAAATTCTAGCCCAAAGACACCTGGGTGAAACACCAAAACATGCACCTCGTGAAACTCACCACCACATCCATATAACCAAAAGTAACCAGGTAGTTTTTGAATGCCACCACAGCTCGCATAATGTGTATCCTACATCAGGTATTATACCACAATCCATCATAACCCATACATAGAGTAAGGATTCTCAATACATCATATCATATACATGTTATACTTATAGTAGTACTTAGGAAACTATATCCAGATGTGTGTGAAATAACCACAAGACATTACATACCTCTACACACATATATTGGGAAACTAAAAATTGTGCATACCATAATAAGTAACTACCAAAAGAAGAGAGTGGGGCCAAAGGGGGTAGTCAGCCATCCATCCTCCCACTAAGATGTTGGGGAAAACACCCCCCAAGGATCAGAATCCCAGGGGTGTTAGTTTCCCTAGCTGATAGGGTATAGTATCATATAAAAACACAAAAACTATATGACATAATATATATCACAAACACACTATGGGAATAACCTAGTCTTAGACTCAACTGTAGATAACTTCATTTGGAATATCAACTGCAATTTCTAAGACAAGATAAACTATAAGTAGACAACCATTTAAAGAGATACATTAAATTACTTTATCCCTTTTTATCTGTTACACTTTACATTAATTAATTTTTAACCATTAATTAACCATTATCATTTCCACGTCACATTTCATTACCATTCCAATAAATATCCATGCCATCTTGGAATAAGAAAATTGAGTCCATGGCTTCTCAAAATTATAACATCGGCATTGCATCCCAACAAGCTCCAACCCCATGGGTTAAACATTATTTATTTGGTTAGAAACATTACCACTTTCCATATTTCCAGGTGATCTAGGAAAACATTATAAGCTTCCAAACACAAGGGGATTAGTACGGTGAGTAGATGAACTACCCATTGAGTCTTTTCCACCTATAGTAGGAGAGTAAACTCATCCAACCATTAGGATCTAAACATGGAAATTATGTGGAATACTCTATGCATCTTCACCTCTCGTGGAAAGAGAGTAACCAAACACATCTATTTTACTCAAGGAGTGGGGAAAGTGAAGTAGATAAAAAATAACCTAGTCTCCATCCAAACAACATATTAAACAAGAATACAGCTTTCATAACAATGTGTAAGTCCATCTTTAACCTATTTGTTCGCCTTTGGTGTCTTATCCGACACCCATATGCATAAACTGATGCATCTCACCACTCTAGATGTCAACTGTTGCGACAAAAACTAGGCCTCCCCACCCCACATACCATAATATCCCTCTAGGATCAGCCATCCTAGGCTCATGTCACATTCGGGATTCCCTTCCCCACAAACCACAATAGCCCTATAGAATTAGCCTTCCTGGGATCATGTCACAAGCAACAGTAAACAAACAAGAAACAAGACTCTTGGCCCCAAAACAAGGAATTCAACCTTCACACACAACTATCTCTCATGGCTCCAAATCACAAGGCACTCGGCCTTTACAAACAAGCAGGAAACTCAGGCCATAAAAATAATTATCTTTTATTTCACAACTGGTTTTTATTCCATCTTGAATTAACCAATTCATATTCATAGGTTCAAATAATGGGAAATTTAAGCAATAAGTTATCACAAGCTATCACAAATTAATTCAATAATTAATTTAACATGCCTTTAATTATTTTATTAACAAGCATCATCATGCTTTATTTTCATTAACCAATTAAATTAAACATGCATACTTGTATCAATTTGATTAACATAAAATTACAAAAACAACCAAATTATTTAAACATGCCTCTTTATCTTTTAGCTAATTAATTATCAATTAATTTTGGTTTTACGTTCTTAATGAATTTCCATCAATAACAAAATTCTAAACCAAGAAATGAATAGATATCACACTATCTATAAAATCAAGAGGCAAACTGTTATCATGGTATAAATAAACAACATCATTATAAAATCGCTATCGATTATTTAATCTGGTTTAAGTATTTAATTAGTTTAATTTAATTATGATACAAGGAGATAAAACATGTTATCTCTATGATAGCACATAAATAAATAGGTAATCAATGAATCCCCTACCTCAAAAGAATATCGATGTTCTTCACGTGAGAATGGACCACACAACGGATCTCCAATCACCACTCCTGCAATAACTACATCCAACCGAGGATGTTGTGGCACAACCACACCAAAAACAACAAATAGAAACCCCATTAGAACCATGGTTAAGCATCCATCATGGCACATAGAGAAGATATGAGAGGAAATGAGATCAAAACTAAGATAAACCACTAGAAAAAAAAAGGAAAAAACACACCTTGGATCAAGTCTGGTCACCATGGATCGATGATGAAATCCCTAGATTGATTCTTGTCAAAGGAATCTCCAAAATTCCAAAGAGGATATTGTTGGGTCTCCTGGGAAAAGAGGGAGGAAATCAATATCCATAGGTTTTGAGAACCAGAGTGGTTGGAATGTTTTAAAACATTACAACATTGGGGGATTACATGACATGTAATCCCCTTTCACTTTTTGTAATTCCTCGAGGTTAGTTTCCACTAAAAAAATTGTCACCTTTTAAATTTATTTTATTTTTCAAACCTCAAAATATTACACAACATGAATCCCAATTTAACATCATGAAATTATTCTAAAGAGTTTGAAACCCACTTTCATGCTAGGAAAGTCCCCTACTCCCAGTTCTCAACACCAAAGTCCCTCTGGACTTCCTCTGAGCCTCTTCCAAGCTCTACTGGCCTCGGGAACACGTAAAGGGTCGATCCAAGTGGATCTAGGCCCTTATATTCGATCTATGTTTATCATCTAATAGATCCTTTAACTTGGGATTTGATGGTACATGTATTCATAACCCAAATCTTACAACTCCTTATTCATTAATTTTTAACTACAAGGATTTCCCTTTTTCTTATAGCTTATACTTTATTATGAATTTTCACATCATCTATTTAAGAATCATTTATCTACTATATAATGGATGTTTTAGAAATCATTTGTGAAAATATTGATGATATTACTTCTTTTATGATTCCCATGTCCATATTCTTTAAGTATAATAAGATCAAATCTTTCTCAATTATCATTAGTGATAAGGTTCTAGGATTCTTTCTAATTAGAACATCTTCCACTATGTTTTATTTCCCAGTATATTAGTGTATTGAACAGTTATAGTCCTTAATCAACTCTAACCATCTCTGTTGATGAATATTCAAATATTTAATGTGAATATATACTTGAGGCTCTTATGATTTGTATATATTTCACACTTCTCCCCATAGAGATAATACTTCCAAATTTTAAAACCAAAGATCACTACAGCCAACTCTAGATCATGCATTGGATAGTTCTATTCATGAACTTTTAACTACCTTGAGGCATAGTCTATCACTTTTTCATTTTTCATCAGTACACAACCCAAGACCTTTTTAGATGAATCACTATAGATCACAAATCCTTCCTCACTAGTGGGTAATGTGAGCATAATATAAACCATTATCCTCTTCTTTATCTATTTAAAAATTTTCTCACATTCATCACTCTAGAGAAACTTGAATTCATTATGGGTTATCTTGGTTAGGGGTCTTGACAATCCAGAGAAGTTTCTCAAAAATTGACTATAGTACTCAGGTAATCTAAGGAAACTATGGATTTCCATCATAGATATTCAACTTGGTGACCCTTCAATTATCATTATCTTTGAATAATCCATAGGTATCCCTTTTCTTGTGATGAAATATCCTAGGAAAGTTACTTCCAATAACCAAAACTCACATTTATTGTACTTTTCATATATCTTTTCTTTCCATAAGGACCTCAGTATAGTATTCAAATGATCTTAATGTTCCTACTTGCTTTTGGAGTAGATAATAATGCCATCAGTAAAGACTGCCACAAATTTTTTGAGTTAATCCCTAAAGACTATATTCATCAAATCCATGAATATTGATGGAGCATTAGTGGGTCCAAATAGAATTACTATGAACTCGTAGTACTTGTAACTTGTAAAAAAATTTGTGTTGGGTATATCCTCCTTCACCTTTACCTGATAATAACTAAACTGAAGATATATCTTAGAGAAATAATAAGCTTTACAAAGATAATTGAACAGGTCATCAATCTATGACATAGGATACTTTTTCTTTATTGTGATATTATTGAGCTCGCGATAATTGATGTAAAGGCACATTAACTCATACTTATTCTTCACTAAGAGGATTGGTGTGCCCCATTATCAAGAACTTGTTCATATAAACCCATTATCCATATTCTCCTAAATCTATTTCTTCAGCTACTTGAGTTCAACAGTGGTCATTACATATGGAGTCTTAGAAATTGAAAAATCTCCAGGTATTAGATAAATTGAAAATTTATCCTATCGGTTAGGATTAAGACCAGGAAATTCTTTAGGAAGAACATCATCGTATTCCCTCAAAATGGGTATGTCATCAAGGAATATATTTTATTTGGTCTAAATAATTTAATAAATATAAACTTTCTTATAGTGAAATAATATTCATGCTTGAGATGTTATAACTAAATAAGATTCATCCTTCTTCTTTCACTTGTATGGAATCGTAGGGTGATTCATGATACAGAGGGTGATTTCCTTCTCTTGGAAATTTATATTGGCTATATATAAGAAAATACAATCTATACATAGAATTGCATCAAATTATACTAAAGGGAGTATCACAAGGATCGTTGGGATGTTCATCCAACAAATTTTAATATGGGAGGAGTTATATACTTGGGATTCAATAATTTCCCCATTTTCCATTTTCACCAAAAATTCCACTTCCATGATTTGTGGTGGTGTTTTAATAGTTCTACTAGATTATGTGATATGAAAGAATACATAGAATCTAAATCGAAAAATTAAATTCTTTATTCTTGAATGAATAAATAGTGTACCTATCACCAATTCATTTTTTGGATCCTCCTCAGTGGTTGTGATGGAATATGCTCACCCTTTCTACCTTAGAGATTAGTGGTGTTGATTGTCTCCAAAAACCATTGGCTTAGGGTAGTGGTTCACATAGTGTATTTGTTCTTTGTAGTTGAAACATTATACAATAGGATGGTGGTTTACTAGAGCATTCCTCTCTTCTAAAATATTGGTGGGTTTCTCCCATCAATAATCACTTGCTATTTTCCATTTCTTTTCACACCTAATACATTTTATTGTCCCCCTTAAGAAATTTCCCAGATGCCTCTTCTCAAGGTTTTGACAAGTGGGATGTTGGAATTTCTTTCAACCGTTAGATTTATCCATTCTACCGCCTGAATTAAACTCAACTTTCCACTTATTATCCCCATGGAAATCTTGAGATTCGTTGATCTCCATTTCAACTTTGAGGTCATATTAGACAATTTCATTATTCTTTTCAAAATCCCGAATCATGAGGGATTTTTATAGACTAAACTTCATCCCACCAAAGAAGTAGTCATCTTTGTATTAAGGGGTAATGAAAAATCTGGAGGCGTATCATTCAAGTCCTGTAAAGTTTTCCTCATATGCCCTGATGGATTCATCATCTTTTTGTTTTATGGAAAGGAAATACCTCTCCATTTTAAGTCATCGAGTGAGAGTAAAATATTTATCGAAAAAAAATCTAGAATTCCTTCCATCCCATCACTTTGATCTCTTAATTAGGATTCGTATTCTAGATCAATGTATACTAATAATCAGTTTCTCTTTCCATATGATAAACAATTAGTACAAACTTCTCTTTATTGGACTATTTAATTGTGGAAATAATCTTCTCAATGGATATGATCCATTATTATGTGATTAAGGGATCAGATTATCCACTAAAAGTCAGAGGCCTTTGTTGCATAAAGTTATCAATTTTAACTTATTATTTATTAGTGGGATTTTTTAATTCCTTCTGATTTAGGTTTTTATACAGAACCTAAGTCAATTGAGAAATTATCATTACAAATTTCTTGATTCATTTTCTCATAAGGTTGGTTATCTCATTTGGGTAGTCATCACATTGCCCCTCACATTGGTTGTTCATCTGGTTTCTCATATATCCATCCATTGACTAGAATAAAGGGAAAATTAGGGATGAGTACTATTAAATTATTGATCATATAAATTTGAAATTTTTAACATTAAATTAATAACTCATAAATGAATATTATCCTTAACATATGAATTTATAGGCTCCAATATAAGTTATTCATGATCATTTTCCTAACATATATTTTTATGGTAATTTTTTGTTCACTTAATAATGGTTCATAATGAGATTGTGAATTTACCAAAGAATATCCAATAGAAGTGTAAAACTAGGTGCATATCAAGGCCCATTATTGTACACCATTTTTCGATCAATTTAATCTCAATACGGTGTTTTTGGGGGTGTATACATATGTGTGAGTATCGTAAGATGTGATGCACTCGATCTCCATTTTTATCGCCCACTCTGATGAACTTGTTTAGTATTGTTTATTTTATATTAATAAAATTATTTATCTCTAATTTACCAAAACTTAGGGATGTTTTTATGTGTTTATTATTATCCCTAATTCTTTCTCTATAGTTTTCAAATCTTAATCCCTAAAATAACTAGACTTTCCTTTGATTACAACTATGACAATCCATACCTTTATTATACATTAATTCATGATTTATTATATTAATTTTCACTTAATAAAACACATAACATAGAGATTACTAGTATATTTTATAGATTAGGTACATAACATAACATCATAAAACTAGAATATAATGATTTTATTGAAGACTTCCTTAGCATGCTCTTAAATTTTTACCGATATTCTAAAACTGTATGGGATAACTTGGGGACATATAGAAGAATGGGTGGGCTATAAATCCCAATAAGGGAATAAAAAAAGCATAACATGATGAAATTATTGAATTTTATTTAATATTAATTCAAATGGGACATAAAATTGGTGAAAATCATAATCATGAACAATGAGGCATGATACAATATGATAGCGTAAAGGTAACATGGGAATGTGGAAACAACATTAAACATGGAATCATAAGTATAAGTTAAGGTTAACTACCAAGAAATTATAAAATAATGTGCTTAGGATAATCTACCATGCACTATGAATGGAATATCATGAGACTAAAACATTATCCAAATCATTGGAGTGTTATCTGGTCACACCCATCATAATCATATCATGTACATTCATAAGTGTGTCACGTAGATCATATAACATAAGAAAGTGTTTAATAAAATTTAATCCCCTTATTAAGAATTTTGTGTTAATTTCATATAATTCCCCAATAAATTAATTATATATATAGCTAGTTGAATACCCTTGAGTGTAAATGGGTATAGGTATACACTTCACAAATGTTTGGCATGGAAAATCCCAAGACAATTTCAGCAGCATAATGAGGGAACATAAAGGTTCATGGGAGGGATTGATGAGAGTGAAAGGGGAATACAATAACTTATTAATCATAATAGTAGTAACAGGGATATGTAATAACAAAATAAAACATGAAAAATTGGTAATTAAAAGGCATAAGATAAAAAAGGGTGCATGAATAAAAGTTTGGCATGGAAAAATCACTGGATAATTTCGGCAGTATAACGGGGGTACATAATGAATCATGGGAGAGATTAATGAGGGTTAAAGGGGTGTATAATCACTTTTAAAACATAAGGTAAGTAATAGGTATGTGTGATAACATACCCAAATATGAACATATGGAAAACAATAGAAATAATATAAAGGTGGTTCTTGAATAAAGAGGTGAAGGAGAGGATCCCATACTAAGAGAGGGTGTTTCCAAAAGCATGAGATGAGCTTATTGAGATCTTGGGGGAACATTTTAAGGGATATAGAGAGGTAAGGGTATATTAGGGATGTTATTAAATGTTTTTTGGGTGAATATAAATGGGATATTGTGTGGGTTTATATAGGAAAATATAGGGGAGTTCTTTATTATTTCTCAAACTTAGGTTTTGGACTCTATACAACAAAGTAATCAAAAACCACAAAACTTACCATGGTTTTTTCCCATGGTTTCTACCAAATATGAGTGGTTTTAATTATTTTATAAGGCTATGAACTGATCAAATTAAACTAAAACCCTTGATTATGTGGAAGTGAGACATGTTTACAAATAATTGATTTTAAAACATTAAAATATAATATTGGTTTTGGAGGATTCATAAAGGGTTTATAAATTTAATAAAATAAATTATAAGAAACATTATTTTAAATATGAAACATATATTTTGTATTTTATACCTTTTATGTCACATATTACATCACTTTTGGGTCATTATTATGTCATAATACAAATCATATATTTATACCGTATTTAATTTTTACCCAACAATTCGACTGTCTTGAAAAATTATGAAAAAATCACCATTGGATAATTTCAACATGATGATTCCAAAAAATATTTATTTTATCAAAATAATTTTATAAATAAAATAAATTTAACTTTTAAGTTAAATTCCTCATTTATTGAAAAATACAATGTTTTTTTACAGTAACAGTTTTCTGACCCTTAAAAAATTACATTTTCACTTTTTAAAATTATATTATCATTTATATTTAATATATACTATTTAATAGTAATAATAATATTTTATTAAAATATCATTTATGTAAAAAACCATGAATTATTCAAAATTAATTTCTTAATTGAAATTAAATATTACCCAAAAATATAAATTTAGTTTTATCACATCAAAATCTAATTTTTATAAAAACCATTTCTTAATTATTTATAAATAAAAAATAATAAGGAATAAATATAATCATAAATTTATTGGAAATAAAATATACATATTCATATTTTTTGGTTCAAGATACATATCCCTTTACTACAATAGACAACACCATAAGGGTAAGGTATGCAATGATGATATTTTCTTAGGGTGGTTTGGCAAACATGGTTTGGGTCATGATCTCGATGAGCTTGAACTTCTCCCATAAATAGTTTTGCTTGTTATTTAGTTGTTGAATATTGAATTTGGATTAGTCAAGGGAAAATCCTAGATATAATATCTTCATTGTGAGCTCTGATAAATGAGATTCATTGGGTATGATCTTATTGGTTGAGGTCATCACTTCTTTCATCAATATCAATTGACTTTTTCATAACCCTTAATATATGCCAATCATAAGATCAATGTTCAATGGTTATATTATAAATGGTTATGATAATTAATGGTCTTTTTAAATCTGATAGGATATAACCAAATAAGTGAATTTGTTTTCTATAACCATATTACATAATAGGGAATTTATTCATTCAAAAAGGGAATTTAATTTATAAATTTTTGGGTCGTTACATGTATTACCTTCATACACTGAGGACTTAGCCAATTTTCCAGTCCCAACATAGAGTGACCTTTATGTGTGAGTGAAGTTACTCTTACATATCACTCTTAAATTCAAGGATATTACCAAATTTTAAGCCCAATATATATAGTGTCATTTTCCTATTGAGAAGAGTTACTCTTACGTATTCAAGGACTTTTCTAAATTTATAAGAGTCTTCTAAAAGTTAATTTTACATATCATAGTGTCTTTGTGGTATTTTATATTCTTTAGTCCATCTACTTAGAATTATCCTTATGTATACAGGGAAGGTTTTTTTTCTGGTGTTATTTTTATACCATCTACACAGAGTTACTCTTATTTATTGAGTAAAGATACTCTTAAATATTGAAAAACTAGCCAGATTTAAAACCCAATTCTTCTCAACTCCAAAACTATTTTAAACAACTCCAAACTTCATTAAAACACCTCCAAACATCTTAACATCCCTCTTGAGAATAAAAACGTCTTTTATTATCTTTCAATCACTCCAATACCTTAAAGTGATATTTTCCTCAAATGAAACATCATGTAACACTTGAGTTTGAACATGATTTATGTTTTGAAAAAAAATTAAAATACATGAATTTCATTCACTTATAGTCTTCCCTAATTATTCTTTTTCAAATTCTAAATATAATAAACTCCTATAGGGTCTCAGTTATCACTTAAAGGTCACAACCACTCTTGATCTAACCTTCATATTTATTCATGGCCTCAACAAAATGTAAACATATATAAATGTCATATGTCACCAAAATGAAATAAAAGAAGAAAATACCATAAAACCTAAACTGAAAATCTCATCACAAACAAAGAATATGAAATAATTCTCAATATTAATGATACCAAGTGTGACTGACCAAACAAAAACTACAACTAATATCCATAAAATTTACTCATAAACTATCATCATTATAAATAACATTTGTAATGAACCACACTTTTATGAATGAAATTACCTTCTGAATAAATAAATTTCTTATTAAGTAATGTAGTTATAGAAAACACATGCACTATATTTATTTTTTTATTTTGAATTATTATAAAACAAATCCATAATTTGGTTTTTGAGCTCAAAATATCATTAATCATCATAATCATTGTTAATATATTCATTCTATAGTTACTGTTAATATTATTAAATATTAAGGTTTATGATAAATTCTAATTGAAACACAAATAAGAAACGATAGCCTTGACCAGTAGTATTGTACACTATGAATCACATTTATTAGGGATTTTGAGGGAGATGGAATCATTGGAAATTTCCCTTGACCAATCCCAATATTAGATTCAATAAATGAAACTTGAGTGAAACTAGTTATGGAATAATTTCAATCTTATAGATATCACCATCCAAACCACGTTCCATGAACCACCCCCAGAAAGTACTACCATCGCACACCTTACTCTTGGGGGGTATATTGGTGTAATAAGAGGTTATATATCTGGACCATAGTAGTATGAATTTTTATATTTTATTTTTTATAAAACAATGATTATATTTATCATTTTTATTATTAATTTATATATATACCAAATTATATAATGATTTTAATAAAATCAGATTTTGATATGAAGAAACAAAATTTGTATTTTTTTTATAAATATATATAGTTTCAATTAAAACACTTTTATTAATAAATAAAAGAGTTTTAAAATAAATTTTATTTTTATGAAATAGTATTATAAAATAATATTTATTTAAATATAAATGTTAATATAATTTAATTAAGTCCTGTATAAATTTTTTAAGGGTTAGAAAGTTGTGTGTGTCATAAAAACTAGTATTTTTTCAATAAATAAGGATTTTTATATATAATTTTAGATTCCTATATTTCAATAATTATTTTGGTAAAATAAATATCATTTTTTAAATTATCACATCAAAATTATCCAATGGTAAAAAAAATTATAATTTTCTGAGATAGGCAAATTTTTTGGTAGAAATTAAATACAGTATAAATATACGGTATGTATTATACCATTATAATAGCTAAAAATTGATATAATAGATCCTATAAAAGTAATACACGACCAAAATAAGTTTTCCATTTAAAATAATGTTTTTTATGTTATTTTATTAATTTTAAAAACCTAAAATGAATCCTCTAAAACCTATATTATATTTTATGTTTTTAAAAACAATTATTTATAAACATGACCCACTTACACATCATGATTGGTAATATTTTAATGATTTTATTTAATAACCTAATAAAATATTGGAAACTGCTACTCCTTATCAAAAACCATGGGAAATATCCATGGGAATGTTTGTGGTATTGATTATTTTATTACTCAGAGTCCAAAACCTAAGTATATAAATTAATAAATAATTCTCCTCTCTTTTGCTATAAATAACCACCCAAAATGTCATTATTATTCACTAAAAATACATTAAACATGAATTTACTCTCCCTAAGCCTTTATAAATCCCTACTAATGTGTTACCAAGATCTTAAGAAGCTTTTCCTTATCTTTTAGAAGTAACCTCTCAAGTAATGGATTTTCTTCCTCTTCTTTTTCATTCAAGTATTTTCTTTTTATTAAGCCCTTTTATTTCCAATTGTTCAGATTATAATGTGTTTTTACACATCACTTTACTATATTTATGATTCCCAAGTAATGAGAGACCACATTTCACTTTTATTAAACCTTTCTATGAACCTTTATGTGTGCTTGTTATGATGTCAAAATTATCTCATGATTTTCCATGCCCAAATTTTGTGTTGTGAATAACCATCCCCATTTCCACTCAAGGGTACTCACCTAGATGTAACTATATTTAATTTATTGGGTAATTACATTTATATAACCCACAATCCTTAATTTTTGGATTAAATTTTATGAAATACATTCTTATATTGTATGATCTATGTGGCACACAAATGCATGTACATTATATGAATGTGTTGGGTAGACCCAGAATTATATATCACTCCAATGCATCAGATAATGTTTTTATCTCATGATATACCATTTATGGTACACTAATGGTTATACTAATCAAACTATGTTATTATTTCTTGATGGTTACCCTTAATTTATGCTTAAATTTTAATTTTTTATGTCATATGCATGGTGTTCTTTTGAGGTGATTTTTCTTTTATTTTGGTATCACTTGTGTTCCATATATTTTCTATGAATTTTTTCAAGAAAAATTTCATTTTTTGGCAGAAATAAGGAGAATCATATTTTAATCATAATTAGGGGAAACCATGCACCAACCTAGTACTAATTGTACGACCCTAACAGTGTAGTTATCTAGGCCACATCATGGGTGTGCACCCCTACCCGGCTAACCATGTGACCTAGATAGTGGAACTCTCTAGGACACATAGTTATGTGTATGGGTGTGTTCCCCTCTAGGTAAATTGTGTATCCTCCCCCTCTTGGAAAAAGTTGGCACACGGTCTGGCAGACCATGTGGCCAAATGGTGTGCCCTTCCAGATTCTTAAAAAAATTACAATTATACCCCTCCTTGATTATAACCCTCTAACACCACTTATTCACCCCATTTGACCCTATCCATCCCTAGTTTCACCCATCCTCCGCCTCCATTCATTTTTTCCTCAATTACTAGGTATATTTGTCTTGGTTTCTTCAAGATTCCTCCAAAAATCCCCCCCCCCTCTCTTCTCCTCTTCCCTTCTCATGGTCTTGTCTCTCTTTATTCTTAGGTTAAATTTTCTACAAAATATATGTGGATATAAAATAAGTTAAATATTATTTATTTGGTTTTAATATTTATGGTTTGGGTGTTTTATTTCTTTATTAGGGTCTTCTCTTGGTGTATCTTTTGGTTTCTAACCAGATTTCGTTGGTTCCATGCTATGCCATTATATGATGATATTAATATGATTTATTTTGTTTATAAATGTTTTTATAAAAAAAATTTGTGGGTAAAAATGATTTTTTCTAATTTTGTGGTGTGATTTAAAGGCATATAAGTTATTTCACCCTTTTAAAATAGTTTTTATTTTAATCATGGGTTATGCTTAAATAATTTTTGATTGCACAAAAGGGTTTTTACTTAATGTAAGGATAGAATAAAGCACTTTAAAACCCTAGGTATCTAGGTGGTTTGATAAGGAATATTATTCTAGTGGAGTGAGTAGTGAAATGACTCAGTCTCTCCATCATGTTTACACTACAACACTAAATAAATGAATGATGATGATTTGGGGACCTCTAGAACTTTGGCATAGACCTATATAGTATCTCATGCACAAGAATGGATTATATGGATTGATCACCAAGGTACGAGGATCCTAGGACCCAGTTTACAAAAATTATTAAGGATTACCCATAGTGCTTAAACTAGTTCCTTACCTATTTATAATTAAACTTTTTATGTTTTTATTTCTTATTAAAATAAATCTCATTTTTAAATTTAATTACTTGTTATATTTATTTAAAAACCAACATGTTAATTTATCTATTAATGTTATTACATGAAACTTTTTTGGTGGTATCATACTCAGAAAGTGAGCTCACATACTACATAAACCATCGGGTGTATGTAGACCTTGTTTTCTCTGACTTAGGTAAATTCAAGGCCTTCCATAGTGGTGATGTTGGTTTCTCTTGTTATTGGTTCCTCCTTTGGTGGATATTGGTGGTGGTGGCGTGATGGTTTCAAACACATGTCATATAGAGGTTTTGTTTGTCTAGTTGATACCCTCCCCCTTTTTGTTAATTTTTTCACCTGATTATAAGCATCAAATTCTTAAATCATTCTTTTTGTGTTCCCTTTTATCCTATATGTTTTGGATATTGGTTATGATGTATGTAATTATCATTTTATTTTGGTTACTATTCTCTTAGAAAAAACTATTACCAAAGGAGTCCCTCAATACTTAGACACCGATTGTTAGCCTGTGTGGATCAAGAATGGCCTTGGTACATGTCATGGACTAAGTTGGGTGTCAGTTTGGATGGAAGCCTAAGTTGGTTCATGACATTTTATGTTGTTTCCACATTCTTATGATTCCTTTAAGTTATCTTCTTATATCATGCTATGATGTTCATGATTATTATTCTCACATTTATATACCATCATGTTAGACCTATTGACTCAAATTTATTTATTTATTTCATGTTATTCTTATATTATTCCCTTACTAGGATTTATATCCCACCCCTTTCTTATATACATCCCTAGGTTATCATGTGTAGTTTTAGAATATAAATGGAGTTTTAAAGGCATGTTAAATACATTTAAATAATGTCATTATATCCTCATTTAGATTTATTGTTATATATATCTAAATACCCAAATAATTTAGGCCCCTTGATCATTTGGGATTTTATTATGTGTATCTTTATGTAATAAATCATGAAATAAATAGTACAAAAGATATAGGTTTCATAGTTTGTATAAGAGAAAGGTCTAATCGTTTTTATGGATTGGGATTAGAAAATCTTAGTGAAAACCATAGCGATATGACTAAACATAGAAAGAATACCAAAAACCTTACTAAAAACCATAGGTATATGACTAAAAATATAAAAAATACCCAAATTTTAGTAAATTATAAAGTAATTATTTTTCTAGAAAATACTTCCTTGTCGGGATATAGGAAAGTAGATGTGGTTGTGGAACAGATGTACCATGGGTTAATAACTTTGAAAGGGATAATTGGGTATTAAATCGACGTATAATTGGCGAATGATAAAGATTCCTAAGACTAAAAACCTTGATAGAAACTTCTGAGGGATATTATTTAGGTAATAACATGATTTTTACAAACCATTATAAAGGGAAAAATGCCTATGAAATTAAATATTAGGAAATAGGTAGTGGATAACTTATATTAAAATATATAAATTCATAGGTTAAGTAATACATGTCATTTATTGTATATCCCTTCAATTTTTAAGTTTCCATTTTATATTTTTAATAGTTTGAAAATTATCATCTCTAACTTCCCTTTATTTTAGTCAATGGCTAGAAATTGTTGGAACCAAGTCAACAACCAATGTGATGGTAAATATGTTGACTGTCTAAATCATATGTTCAACTCGATAAGAGTAAGATTCGAGAACATAATGACAATACTTACACAATTAACTTAAGATTTGAACAAAAACTTTACTCTGGAAGAACACTCACATCCTTCTTATAAAGATAAATCTACAATTGAGACCTTTATGTGACAAAGGACTTCAAATTTTAGTGGATCTTTGAATCCCTTAATTGCATAACAATGGATCAAATTCATTGAAAAAATATTCTATATACTTCAATACTCTAAGAAAGTGAAGGTTGTACTGGATATTTATTTCATGGAAGGAGAATTTGATCAATAGTGGATGTTGATCAAGAATATAAAGCCTGAGGAAGTGATCAAAGTGATGGATTGAAAATAATTTAGGAAAAAAATTCTAAAAATATTTTCCTCATACTCTCCAACATAAAATGGAGGAGTTCATTAGCCTAAAGTAAGAGGATGATGAATCCATCAGGTCATATGAGGAAAACTTCACTATACTTTCTTGATATGACTCTAGCATTGTTATTGGCCCATAATGTAAAATTTACCACTTATTTAGTGGGATAATGCTGAATATATGAAAATATTTGGTGATTCAAGACTTTTAAAGCTATGAAGTAATTTTCTAATGTTCCCTCAAAGATGAAATGGAGATCTTTAAATCTCAAAGGTCTCATATAAAAGGATATAAGAAGAGGATAGTTGAGTTTAATTATAGGGGTGTGATAGAGAAATATCACAGTGGAAATAAATTTCAACATCACACTTTTCAAAAGTGTGAGAAAATGAATCCTAGAAATTTCCTGAAGGGGATTAGGAAATTCTTTAGTTGTGGTAAGGAGGGGCACCAAGATAATGAATATAAACTGGAGAAACTGACCAATGTGATGGTATAAATTATTGATTTAGAAAACCCTCAACCTATTTTCCAATGTTTCAACTAAAAGGAACAAGGATGCTATGATAACCAATGCATTGGTCCAAGGGTTTTTTACGATAACCAATGACAATAAAAGATATGGCCTAGATAGAAAGGGTGATCATATTCCATCACAAATACTAAAGTGGATCCTAATGATGAAGTGGTTATAGGTTCACTAGTTATTCATTCAAGAATAGAAAATATACTATTTTATTCTAGTTCTATGAATTCTTTCATATCATGAAAGTTTATTATAACTATTAAAACACCACCTCAAAACATAGAAGTCGTGTTATCATCAAAAATGTAAAATGGGGAAATTATTGCATAGCAGGTATATAACTTCTTCCCTATCAATATTTATGGGATGAAATTCCCAATGAACCTTTTGATACTTCATTTAGTGGAGTTCGATGTTATTATAGTTATGTATTTGTTTTCATTATATAGAGTCAACATAAATTGTTGAGAGAAGGAAATCACCTTATGTATCATGAATCGCCCTATGATTCTATACTAGTTAAGGAGGAGTATGGATATCCTTTAGAATCATCATCTCAATAATGGATATTATTTCCATATGAGAAATATTATCTAGATAAAATGATTGAGACTGAGGAAAAGATCATCAGCGATGACATGCCCATTATAAGAGAATATACTGGTGATGACATGCCCATTAGAGTAAATGTGAGTTTTGGATGGAGAAAGTAACATTTCTAAGTCATTTCATCACCAGTAAAGGGATATCTATAGATCCTTCAAAGACATATGCAATTAAAGGATGTCTTGAACTAACATATGTGATAGAGATCTTATTTCCTTAGATTATATGGGTAGTATCATCGATTTGTGAGAAAATTATCATGATTTTCAAACCCACTAACCAATATAACTCATAAGGGAGTATAGTTTTTATAGACTGATTAATGTGAGGATATCTTTAAAGAGTTAAATAAGATGCTAATCACTATACTTGTGCTCACGTTACCCATCAGTGGGGAAGGATATATTGTAACGACCCGACCCCAGCTACCCGGAGTCGGTGCATTACTTCGTAACATTGGCATGATCACAAAAGATCAAGTCTCGAAAGACCGATTAGTTTAGTAGCCTTGGAAACACTAGATACATTCATAAGTCTTACATTACATCATAAAGTGAAAAACTAATAACAAAGTCTTCATAATCCACACTCATATCCTCTTCTATCTATCCCTGCAGGTCATTCATAAAATACTTCTTCACATCCAGGAAAATATTAAAACATTGAAAGGGGTGAGCTCAGATGCTCAGTAAGGATAAAAATATTGCGGAAGCTTTCATAAATAAACATTAACATTTAAGGCAATGTATAACTAAAACAAAAGCCTTTTAAATATGAACTTCAACATAATATGGAAAAAGTAAAATGAGATAATGTCATTTACTTATTCACATGGATATTCTACTGGTCGAATAATCACATGCAATATCAATAACCACTTTCATAGTGATGGAATGCATAATGCCAGACTATCATAACCACGTATCCAAGGCCTCGTGCCAAGACCACAAATAAGATTTTGTCAAGGCCTCGTTCCAAGACACTAGTTTTTCTCATGAGACCTGCCGATTCATCGAGTAGCTATAGCGGGCTCCACCCGTCACTTATTAAGTCCAATGCATTCCTCATATGAATAGGT
Source organism: Viscum album (assembly GCA_963277665.1). Lineage (NCBI taxonomy): Eukaryota > Viridiplantae > Streptophyta > Magnoliopsida > Santalales > Viscaceae > Viscum > Viscum album. The sequence goes on along the minus strand of OY728157.1, from coordinate 457,845,986 downwards.
TTAAACATTTCATAAACCATAACATAATCGTATCACATAAAACATGCATAAAGGAAACATAACATTTCCACATTTCAATCACAAGATATCAATACAACACATTGATATAATAAAAACGCTTTCAAAACCATTTTCAATACCAAAATAAAAGAAAGTTAAAACTTTGTATTTATTTTTCATTAAAAAAAGGTGATGGCTTGTAGAGGAAGTCGAAACTCAAATAATGGTCACGGTGGCGGAGAAGTCGTTGTCGCCGCATATGTATGGAAAGAAAAACATTCCCTTTTTGTCGTTTAGTAAAATGCTTCGTATAAAAAAGATTCCTTTTGAATAAACGTAAAAGTCAAAGGGGTTTATACACCGTATAAAAGAAAGTTGTGTATAAAATCAAATATGCCTCAATGAAAGGAGATTGAGACGAAGTCCTTAAAAAGATCATTTTTAAAATAAAATAGATCTATTATTTGTATTCACTATAGTTACACATAAATAAAGTAAAAATACAAAATAATACATAATAATATCATGACATAATTTGAAAGTAGGAGATTAACCCAAAGAATGGAAGTTGGGTTAAGGAATACCCTTACCTTGTGTCCGACTTGACTCAACCGTTATTTAACCTCCTAAATAATAAAATAGATTTAATATATACCTTATTAAGAACCATTTTTAATTTCATTATCCTTTTTATATCACTTATTATAATGTTATGAACATTATGTAATTATTTAAGTTAATAACGGTCGTTTTGTCGATATTTGGTACTTGAGTCAATAATAAACTTCTTATAATTACAAGTTGTTCATGTGGTGAAATATCCATTATATCCAGAATTATATTCATTATTTAGATATCATATATATCATATATATCCAGTATATACATTCATTCATAATATTACGTAACATTTAGAGGTAAGAAATGAAATGTACCGTTCATGGAGACGGTAAGCCGTACGTACGCATGAACGCTACTTTCATTTCTATTTTGTATTTAATGGAATGAAACCATAATGATATAAATTTATAATATAATTCCAGTATAATATATCATATAATACCATTTACTCCATCCTTTATACATCCCACATATGGTATTAACGATTCAAATCACTTTGAGGGGGCGGTAGTCCGCACTTCCTAAAATGAAAATATCGCGTTTACCCATAATGGAAACCATAAAGGTATGCCATAAATTAAAAATACAAAATCATAAGGAAAACAAAAACATAATATATATCATATATAAAAATAGTTTCATCATAATGGCCACCATTAGAGGTGTTATATGAGTGTTGAACAATCATCATTTCGTGAGGCAAAAATTCTCCATCCACAGAAACAGTATGTTCTTTAACCATTATATGTAGGTGTGTGTAAGTGTAGCTCGAATCCTTCTTATAACAACATCCTAGTATATTGAGGATACTGGTTTTGTTACAAAATAAATGAATAAAAAGATTTTATGGGGTTGTAGAAGAAAAATAAAACAAAATAACATAAGAGAAGACATTACCTTAAAATCGGGTAACTCTTTTGATTTGAGCCAAAGGCTTCCTTGGGAAGAATTATGCCCAAAGTGAGGCTTCTAGGAGTAATGGAGGGAAGTTGCGAGAGTATTTGGGTAGATTTTGTCCGATAAAAATGGCTTGAAAGTGTGAATGAGGTGGTAGAGGTGGGGGCCTTTTATAAGTGGAGAGGAGGGGCACTCTTGGAAAGTAAAGAAAAGTCACTTTATTATAAACTGAGTTTCGGATTTTAGAGGTCCCACACTTATATAATTCGAGGATAAGGTGATAATGGTTCTAAATCCACTCATCCAATAGGTTTTGGACATGTTTAGGTCTTAGATATTACATTATCTTTCCATTTTATTTAAATCGTTAAATAATGAGGTAATCGCTGCATCATCATGGTGTCATAAATAATTTAATTTATTTAATGTCCAAAAATTATAAAAAAAATACTATGATGTAGGAAATCTTTTTAGCTTTCCAATTACTATTTATAGTCAAAAATATGACTTGTATAACCCTATGTAGAAATTGTTTTAGTAAAACATTTCATGTTTGTGTCATTTTTTACTTTAACATTATATAAAAGGTATTTATGTCATTTTCCAACTAAAGTGGATCCATGGGGTACCCAAGTTGACCCATGGATTTCCTTGGTCGGCCATGGCAAATCAAATAAGGGTAGGACATGTGTCAATCTCATCTCATATTATTAAAACATTATTTTTACCTTAAACTACACTAATTACCTCTAATCACAATTAAGAACTTAAAAGTTACTATTCAACAAAAAATTATTTTAATCCCATTGAACCACATTTTACTTCCTAATGACAACCATGTATGCCGGATTTTTGAAATTCAAAACACAGAAGTGGTAAAATTTCATTTAAACGAAAAATCAGTTTTTATAAGTACCACTTAGTGGTTTCACTATTCATCAAAAATTGAAGTTTTTCAGAACAATACCAAAATTTCACCCTAAGATATAATTGATATTCCGAATTCAAAAATGATTTCTATTTTACAAAATTCCAAAAATATATGTTTCATTAATTAATTTTATAATTAATTCCTGTTGTTACAACAAATAGCGTGTTTTTAAGAAACAATTTATATCAAAAGATTGGCAATTGTTTATGTCCAATTTCAATGTTAAATTAATCATAATGACCACCATTGGATAAAATGGTAAAAATATATTCTAATTATACTTTAAAACCACTAAATAGTATAATTTATCACTATAAAATATTTTGATTAAAAAAGTTGTTTTTAAGTATTTTTCACTATTCATAAAAATTTAGAAGTTCTCAGAAAAATACCAAAAATTCAACATAGGCTAATTTCGATATTCTGAATCCAAAAATGAAGTCCATTTTGAAATATAAAATATATATAGTTTCAAAAAGTGGGTGTTACTATTCATAACGGCTACTTTGATTGGTTGTGGTGTGTGTTAGAACTCGAAGTTGCGTACAACACACGCTATTGTATTATTCAAAGAGAAGAGTACCGAGGAAGCTTGGGGTGTTATATTCTCCCCTCCTTCAATAAATTGCATCCTCGCAATTTGAAATTTTTCTTTGAAAATAAAAGGTTGAAAATAGAAAATACCTTTGTGGAAACCCACATCGGAAATAAGGTCAATAAAAATATAACTTTAAAAGATAGAAAGATAAGTACAAAGGTCACCCGAGATAGAACATACAAGGATTATATGAAAATATGGATATGGAGGAGAAACAAACCATCAAGGTCTGATGGAGAGTTGTAGAAAACAGGATTAGGATAAAGTTTAACTACAAGAAAATCACAAACTTGTGATTGGTTAAACGATCATTGATTCCCTAGTAGGAAAATTTAACCGACAACGTTTTTGTTTTAAGTTATCTTTTATAAAGTTGAGGAATTTATTTAGGAGATTTACTAAGAATGTAAGGGAATATACATACTTGTTATGTAGACTTTCATTCATTAATAAATTTTTACCACAAACCCATCTTTCACTCTAAAAGGTAATAGAACTCAAAAATATTCTATTTATCCTAATTGTATAAGGTTACAAATATTAACACATACCATTTAGATTAGTAAAACTATTTTGTAATAACCAGGGACTTCCTGTAGGCTAGTGGTAGGTAATAAAGGCCTGTCGCACTATGGTTGTGGGTTCGATTCCTGCAGCTTTGTCTGACGCGACGGGTTATGCCCCACCCTGCAGGTTGTCCTTTTCCTAAAACTATAGTATCATAATATTCCAAAAACAATCTTCAGAAATGTTTTAACCTTAAACAATATTATCCATGGTTCAACTTAATCCATTCCAACCTTAATAGTTATCAAAAATACCTCTGTCCAGACTTTCTCTTAAAGGTCTCTAAATTCCAAAATCAATTGTATCATTAGATTCCTCAAACAAGGTAAAGTTTCTCTTTTTGTCACATACAAAAATATGATTAACTTCATCATATTAAAACCTTAATGAAATCAACATGTGCTGCAGTACAATCCTTATATATATCACATTATTATTATAACCATAATCTAGTTCCTGAGTCCAAAAACACAAATACAATAATTATTCAACTTCATCTGTAGTAACAGCATATGCTTGGCCTTGATCCCTTGGCCTTTTCTGAGGTATGTTTTCCTGACGCTTAGGACATTCATTTGCATAATGTCCCATTTCCCTACAATTGTAGCATTCAACATTGATAGCCTTTTTCTTTCCCTTGCAATCACGCGCCTGGTGACCTTTTTCTCCACATTTATAAAAAACTCTAATTCCTTTTAGGCAAGTACCAGGGTGATTCTTCCCACAATTATCACATAATGGAGAATCTTTCTTTCCCTTTTTCCCTTTATTCGTCTCTTGTTCCACCGTTCTCTTCTTCTCTTGCTTTACTTTATTGTCATAAGACTTAGAGAATTCCTTTTCTGTCTTGATAGCACACGAGACTATATCTTCGTATGTTGAGAAAGATTGTGATACTAAAACTCGATGAAGAAATGGTTTTAACCCATCAAAGAAACGATCAATCTTACTTCTTGGGTTACGTATATAATATGCAGCATGCCTCGCTAGCCTTGTAAAGTTAGCCTCATACTTTGCGACATTCTCATCCTCCTTCTTCCTCAGACTCAAAAATTGCCTTTCCATATCTGCTCGATGGTTATGAGGAAAGTATTTTTCTAAGAAAAGATCTTTGAACTCCCTCCATTCCATATTCGATACGTCATCATCTTTCTTTGTGTTTTGAATCAGCGACCACCATTAATCGGCATCTCTAGTGAGGCAGTAAACTGCCATGATAACCTTTTCCCTTTCACTACTCCCCAAGGAGTGGAATATTTTCTCTAAGGAGTTTATCCATTGCTCAGCTACTAATGGATTTGTACCCCAATTAAATGTTGGTGGTTGTTGCCTCATGAAGAGATCTAACATTGATCCTCCATATTGCAGATCAGGGTGCTCCATACGAGTAAGTTTATTATTCATAACCTGAGTGAGTTGTCCTAGTATGGTAATAATTTGATCAGCACCAGTTTTATCTCCAGATCCACAATAATTATCTTGAGTAGGAGGGCAATCCCTACACGGAGTGCGTGCATTGATACAGTTTTTATTCCTTCCACTAGGCTCCATTTCTAAACAATGGCATAATCTAGATTAGTTTATGAATTAAAATACATAATTCCATACTTGTAAAACACTTAACACTAATTGAACTATTTATGGATATAATCCATAATCATAAAAATGTTTTCTTTGAGAAAGTATATACTCAGAATCCTTCATAGTGGTTTGTAAAGAAAACGAGAATTATCCTAAGCATATCCCCTGGGAGTGTCGTAACCAAGAGTGCAGCAAGGCCCGTTGTCGTGCACCAGTTCCCGTTTGAGTCTAGCTAAAAGCGGTGTTTTCGGGTTTTACCCCTAGGTACATCTGTGCCAGATCCGCCTCTACCTGCTCGTATCCAGACAGGGATGTATTGCTCGGAAAACTCACAAAATCTCTACAACAACAAAATTCTAGGAAGTTCTTCTATACTAATCCTCAAAGTCTATCTTTGGGCTATGTGCTCTAATTATAGTTTATCTAAATATAGCTTCCAAGGTTAGTACTAAACTACCTCCGATACCAACTGTAACGCCCCGACCCTAGATACCCGGAGTCGGTGCATTACTTCGTAACATTGGCATGATCACAAAAGATCAAGTCTCGAAAGACCGATTAGTTTAGTAGCCTTGGAAACACTAGATACATTCATAAGTCTTACATTACATCATAAAGTGAAAAACTAATAACAAAGTCTTCATAATCCACACTCATATCCTCTTCTTTCTATCCCTGTAGGTCATTCATAAAATACATCTTCACATCCTGGAAAATATTAAAACATTGAAAGGGGTGAGCTCAGATGCTCAGTAAGGATAACAATATTGCGGAAGCTTTCATAAATAAACATTAACATTTAAGGTAACGTATAACTAAAACAAAAGCCTTTTAAACATGAACTTCAACATAATATGGAAAAAGTAAAATGAGATAATGTCATTTACTTATTCACATGAATATTCTACTGGTCGAATAATCACATGCAATATCAATAACCACTTTCATAGTGATGGAATGCATAATGCCAGACTATCATAACCACGTAGCCAAGGCCTCGTGCCAAGACCACAAATAAGATTTTGTCAAGGCCTCGTGCCAAGACACTAGTTTGTCTCATGAGACATGCCGATGCATCGAGGAGATATAGCGGGCTCCACCCGTCACTTATTAAGTCCAATGCATTCCTCATATGAATAGGTTTAAACATTTCATAAACCATAACATAATCGTATCAAATAAAACATGCATAAAGGAAACATAACATTTCCACATTTCAATCACAAGATATCAATACAACACATTGATATAATAAAAATGCTTTCAAAACCATTTTCAATACCAAAATAAAAGAAAGTTAAAACTTTGTATTTATTTTTCATTAAAAAAAGTGATGGCTTGTAGAGGAAGCCGAAACTCAAATAATGGTCACGGTGGTAGAGAAGTCATTGTCGCCGCAAATGTATGGAAAGAAAAACATTCCCTTTTTGTTGTTTAGTAAAATTCTTCGTATAAAAAAATATTCCTTTTGAATAAACGTAAAAGTCAAAGGGGTTTATACACCGTATAAAAGAAAGTTGTGTATAAAACCAAATATGCCTCAATGAAAGGAGATTGAGACGAAGTCCTTAAAAAGATCATTTTTAAAATAAAATAGATCTATTATGTGTATTCACTATAGGTACACATAAAGAAAGTAAAAATACAAAATAAGACATAATAATATCATGACATAATTTGAAAGTAGGAGATTAACCCAAAGAATGGAAGTTGGGTTAAGGAATTCCCTTACCTTGTGTCCGACTTGACTCAACCGTTCTTTAACCTCCTGAATAATAAAATAGAGTTAATATCTACCTTATTAAGAACCATTTTCAATTTCATTATCCTTTTTATATCACTTATTACAATGTTATGAACATTATGTAATTATTTAAGTTAATAACGGTCATTTTGTCGATATTTGGTACTTGAGTCAACAATAAACTTCTTATAATTACAAGTTGTTCATGTGGTGAAATATCCATTATATCCAGAATTATATTCATTTTTTAGATATCATATATATCATATATATCCATTATATACATTAATTCATAATATTACGTAACATTTAGAGGTAAGAAATGAAATGCACCATTCATGGAGACGGTAAGCCGTACGTACGCATGAACGCTACTTTCATTTCTATTTCGTATTTAATGGAATGAAATCATAATTATATAAATGTATAATATAATTCCAGTATAATATATCATATAATACCATTTACTCCATCCTTTATACATCCCACGTATGGTATTAACGATTCAAAACACTTTGAGGGGGCGGTAGTCCGCACTTCCTAAAATGAAAATATCGCGTTTACCCATAATGGAAACCATAAAGGTATTCCATAAATTAAAAATACAAAATCATAAGGAAAACAAAAACATAATATATATCATATATAAAAATAGTGTCATCATAATGGCCACCATTAGAGGTGTTATATGAGTGTTGAACAATCATCGTTTCGTGAGGCAAAAATTCTCCATCCACAGAAACAGTATGTTCTTTAACCATTAGATGTAGGTGTGTGTAAGTGTATCTTGAATACTTCTTATAAAAACATCCTAGTATATTTAGGATACTGGTTTTGTTACAAAATAAATTAATAAAAAGATTTTATGGGGTTGGAGAAGCAAAATAAAACAAAATAACATAAGAGAAGACATTACCTTAAAATCGGGTAACTCTTTTGATTTGAGTCAAAGGCTTCCTTGGGAAGAATTATGCCCAAAGTGAGGCTTCTAGGAGTAAGGTAGGGAAGTTGGTAGAGTATTTGGGAAGAGTTTGGCCGATCCAAATGGCTTGAAAGTGTGAATGAGGTGGTAAAGGTGGGGGCCTTTTATAAGTGGAGAGGAGGGGCACTCTTGGAATGTAAAGAAAATTCACTTTATTATAAAATGAGTTTCAGATTTTAGAGGTCCCACACTTATATAATTCGAGGATAAGGTGATAAGGGTTTGAAATCCACTCATCCAATAGGTTTTGGACATGTTTATGTCTTAGATATTACATTATCTTTCCATTTTATTTAAATCGTTAAATAATGAGGTAATCGCTGCATCATCATGGTGTCATAAATAATTTAATTTATTTAATGTCCAAAAATTATAAAAAAACTACTATGATGTAGGAAATCTTTTTATCTTTCCAATGACTATTTATAGTAAAAAATATGACTTGTATAACCCCATGTAAAAATTGTTTTAGTAAAACATTTCATGTTTGTGTCATTTTTTACTTTAACATTAAATAAAAGGTATTTATGTCATTTTCCAACTAAAGTGGCTCCATGGGGTCCCCAAGTTGACCCATGGATTTTCCTAGTCGTCCATGGAACATCCAATGATGGTAGGACATGTGTCAAGCTCATCTCATATTATTAAAACATTATTTTTACCTTAAACTACACTAATTACCTCAAATCGCGATTAAGAACTTAAAAGTTACTATTCCCCAAAAAATTATTTTAATCCCATTGAACCACATTTTACTTCCTAATGACAACCATGCATGTCGGATTTTTTAAATTCAAAACACAGAAGTGGTAAAATTTCATTTAAATGAAAAATTAGTTTTTATAAGTACAACTTAGTGGTTTCACTATTCATCAAAAATTGAAGTTTTTCAGAACAATGCCAAAATTTCACCCTAAGCTATAATTTATATTCAGAATTCAAAAATGATGTCTATTTTACAAAATTCCAAAAATATATGTTGCATTAATTAATTTTATAATTAATTCCCGTTTTTACAACAAATAGCGTGTTTTTAAGAAACAATTTATATCAAAAGATTGGAAATTGTTTATGTCCAATTTCAATGTTAAATTAATTATAATGACCACCATTGGATAAAATGGTAAAAATATATTCTAATTATAATTTAAAACCACTAAAAAGTATAATTTATCACTATAAAATATTTTGATTAAAAAAGTTGTTTTTAAGTATTTTTCACTATTCATAAAAATTTAGAAGTTCTCAGAAAAATACCAAAAATTCAACATAGGCTAATTTTGATATTCCAAATCCAAAAAATGAAGTCCATTTTGAAATATAAAATATATATAGTTTCAAAAAGTGGGTGTTACTATTCATAACAGCTACTTTGATTGGTTGTGGTGTGTGTTAGAACTCGAAGTTGCGTACAACACACGCTATTGTATTATTCAAAGAGAAGAGTACCGAGGAAGCTTGGGGTGTTACATATATGATCTACAGTGATGCATCCAAAAAGGGATTGAGTTGTGTACTCATGAAAAATGAAAAATTTATAGCCTATGTATCCCACCAATTAAAGATACATGCTTAGACATACCCAATGCATGATATAGAAATGGTTGTAGTGATCTTTGCATTGAATTTTTAGATACATTATATCTGTGGGGAAAAGTTTGATATATATATATATACGGGTCATAAAATCTTCAAGTAGATATTCAAACAAAAGTACCTCAATCTATTCCAATGAAGTTGGTTATATTTGATCAAGTATTATGACTTCTCAATGAATTATTATCCTAGTAAGTTGAATAAAGTGGAATATTCTCTACATTGAAAGGATCTTGAAACTTGATCCATGATTAGAATTGAAAGAGATCCAATCTTATTTTACATGAAAAGTATGGGAATGGGAATCATAAAAATATAATAATCCAATGTTTCTAAAATAACGTCTCAACAATCCATTATTGAGTGGATCAAGGAGTCCCAAAAATATAGTGATTAGCTATAGAAAAAGGTAGTGAATATTTTTGAGTTCAAATTTTATAAATATAGATCTATAAGGTTTGAAATATGAATATGTTCCCCATAAAAATTAGAAATGAAGAGTAAACTTTTGTATGATGTGGATAGCTCATCATTATCTATTCATCCATTAACCACTAAGATGTATATAGTTCAATAGAAAAACTTCTGGTAGGATAAAATGAAGAGGGATATTGTAGAATTTTTGTATCTCGATGCTTGGTATGCCAATAATTTAAGATGGTCGATATAATTTTAAGGGTATGATGCAGCTATTTACCATAATATTATGTAAGTGGGAAAACATAACCATGTATTTCATCATATTGCTCCCCATGAAATCAAAAGTCAATAATGCAATTTGGGTGGTACTCAATCACCTTAAAAATTCAGTTCATTTAATTGTTATAAAGTAATATTTATATCTTGAAAAACTTCCAAATATATACATAGGAGAAGTGGTAATACTGTATGGAGAACCACTCTCTATTTTATATGATTAAGATTTAAGGTTTACCATGAGGTTTTGGAGAAGACTGCAGCAAGAATTAGAGACAGAGCTGAGTTTCATTACTATTTATCACCCTCATATGGATATTAAATCTAAGATAACCATTAAAACTCTATAGGATATGTTGATATCATGTTTAATTAATTTCCAATGTTGTTGGTATCAACACCTTCCCTAGTGAATTTCTTATATAGAAAAAGTCACTATTCTATCATTCAAATGGAACCTTATGAGGATCTGTATGGTAAGAGGATCTGGACTCCAAAATATTTGGATAAAGTTAGAGGTAAAAAGTAGATGGGACTTGATTTTATCCAAGATATAATAGAGAAGTTTTATACCATTCATGGTCATATTAAATACACACAAAGTTTATATAAAATATACATATAAAATTATTAAAAAGACCTAGAGTTTGAAGTCAGAGATAAGGTGTTCCTTTTTATATCACCATGGAAGAAATTCATGAGGTTTAGGAAGATGGGAAATCTTATTCCTTGATACATCATCCCCTTTGAGATCCTTGATCACAACATAATTGTGGCCTACTGACTATCACTCCCACCTAACCTATCTCAAATACATGATGTGTTCTATGTATCCCTTTTAAGGAAGAACCCAGACACCTTACATGTACTGAATCCATAGGTGGTACCTTTGGAGAATGATCTTTCTATAAGAAGTAGTCATTGAAGATCTTAGATCATAGAGACAAAATTATATGAAACAAGACAACTCATCTGGTCATAGTATTATGGGAAAACCAAAAGTTTGAGGATGAAACAAGGGAACCAAAATAGGAGATAAAACATAAGTAACCTCATTTGTTTTAGTGTACCAAATGAAATTTCAAGGGTGAAAATTATGAATGGGGGAACAATGTAACGACCCATATATTTATAAATGAAATTTCATTCTGAATAAAAAAATTCCATATTAAGTAATTTAGTTATAGAAAACACATGCACTATATTTCTTTTATTATTTTGGATCATTATAAAATATAGATATAATTTGTTTATAAGGCTCAAATGACCATTAATCATCATAACCATTATTAATAATTTGTTCTATATTTATCATTAATATTAGTATATATTAAGGGTTGTGATAAATTCTAATTGACACTAAAGAGAGAAGTGCTTCCTATGACCAGTAGGATTATACCCCATGAAGTCCATTTATTAGAGCTTCAAAGATAGATAAAATCACTGAGATTTGAACTTGACTAATCCCAAGTCATGATTCAATAACTAAAACTTAACCAAAACCAGTTACATGAGAATTTAAAGCTTATAGGGATCACCACCAAACCATGTTTGTCAAACCACCCCATGAAAGTACTACATCACACACCTTACGCTTTGGGAATAAACTAGTGTAATAAGAGGTTGTGTATCTATACCCCAATAATATGAATTTATATATTTTATTTTTTAAAAAAATAATGAATATATTTATCCCTTTTAATTATTACTTTATATATATATAGGATTATATAATGAGTTTGATAAAATTAGATTTTGATATGAAGAAACCAAAATTGTATATTTTTTGGGGGGAAATATATATAGTTTTGATTAAAATGCACTTTTTGATAAATACTATATTTTTGAAATAAATTTTATTTTCATGAAATAGTCTTATTAAATAATATTTATTTAAATATAAATGTTAATATAGTTTAATGAATTCCCATATAATTTTTATAAGGGTTAGAAAGTTGTTTGTGTCGTAAAAAACTAGTATTTTTCTAATAAATTGTAATTTTTATTTAAAATTAGAAATTTATATACTTATAAAAATATTTTTTTGAAATAAATATCATTTTTGAAATTATCACTTTGAAATTATCCAATAGTGAATTTCTTGTAATTTTCCAAGACAATCTAATTTTTGGGTAAAAATTAATATTGTACAAATATACAGTATGTATCATGACATCATAATAGTAAAAAATGATTTAATGAGTACTATAAAAGATATACATGGACAAAATAGGTAATACCTTTAATTTAATTTTATTTTTATGTTATTTTATTAATTTTACAAACCTAAATGAATCCTTTAAAACCTATATTATATTTTTAAGGTTTTAAAAATAATTATTTATGAACATGGATCACTTCCACATCATTAATGGTATTATTTTAATTATTTTTGTTATTAAAATAATAAAATATTTTAAACCACTCCTCTTTGGTAGAAACCATGGGAAAAACCCATGATAAGGTTTGTGGTATTGATTATTTTATTACTTAGAGTCTAAAACCTAAGTTTAGAAATTAATAAATAATCCCCCTCTAGTTTACTATAAATACCCACAAAAACTCCCATTATTATTCACCCAAAACCATTTATCATGAAGTTACTCTCCCTATTCCATTCAAAATACTTCCCAAGGTATTCCCAAGCTCTTAAGAAGCTTCTCCAAAGCTTTTATAAGCAACCTCTCAAGTATGGGATTCTCTTCCCCTTACTTTTTATTCAAGTACTTTATTTGTATTAAGCCTTTTGATTTCCAATTTTTCATGTTATATTGTGATTTTACACATAACTTTATTTTATTTATGATTCCCAAGTTATGATATACCACCTTTCACTCTCATTATACCCTTCCATGAACCATTATGTACACTTTTTATGCTACCAAAATCATTCTATGATTTTCCATGCCTAAATTTTATGTTGTGAATACAAATACCCATTTCCACTCAAGGGTATTCACATAGATGTAACTATCATTTATTGATTGGTTACTTCTATTTATATAACCCAAACTCTTTAATCATGGGATTAAAAGTGATGAAAAATATTCTTATGTTGTATGATCTATGTGGAACACAAATGCATGTACATGATATGAATATGATAGGTGGGCCCAAAATTATATAGCCCTATAATACATTGGGTAATGTTTTTATCTAATGAGATACTATAGAAAATATAGTTTTTATGGATTATACTTTTAATATTTATATTTATATATATATATTTATCCTCAGAGTCGGCATGGTGTTCAGGTGTCTCAGGACCCCATAAATAATATATTAAAAATGTTAATATATTTTAATTCATGTGCATGCATCATTTCTGTGGAAATATATTTTCCTGATTTTTTGGGACTTGTATGGGAAATCAGAGATCACAGTTGATTTATAACATGGGGTTTTATCCTAGGTGTGACCTAAGGTTGGTCGGCACCGGATATCCGGTTGTGGCAGTCATTGGCAACTGCGTTTAATTAGAATAAATAATTAAATTTATTTATTTTATTTTAAATAAACTAAATTAAAACCTTTATAAATATTTTATTATGAAATTTCTCCATGGTTAGGCACATAACCCAGGGAACTTTGAATTTGAGACCAATGATCATTCTTTGTTAGCAGATTAAGATCAGATGACGAAAGGCTATTGGATCAAGGAGGATCAGGAGGCAGCGAACCCAGTGGATCATCCTCATTACTGAAAAATGAATTATTCACCAATGATTGATCCAAATTTAGGTAGGGATCATCAATTGTGTTTTTCACCCTTTTGATAAAAATATTGATCATGGGTATAATTATCTTCTTTTGATATGTGATTATTTGATCCCTCACATGAAATTATTCTATAATTTGAATTGTTTTAATCAAATTATTTTTGTTATGCCTTTTTGTATCCCTAGTATATCGATATTATGAAATAATTTTCCAATAATTCTTGGAAAATGAAATTTTTCATTTTTTCATGTGCATTTCTCCCCCACCATTATTCATGTTCTTCTTCATTGGCCCATGGGATTTTGGTTCAACATTTTTGGGGCTGGTTTGAGCATGATCAAATCACGTAATTCATGGAGGTTGAGTGAATAGTAGATATTATGGAGATTTTCTATTAGAACAAGATGATTTATAGGTGATAATTCATAGATCTAAGATCTAGAGTGGCAACAGAAATGGGAGCGGCATAGTGGCATTGTGAGGAGACACGTGAGGGATCAGATGGCCGAAATCTGACCACCAGTGGTAGATCGATCTTGGATGACCCTAGATCCACACTCATAGATGTATTTAGAGGTGTAAATTGTGGCAATGGTGATGAGAATAATCATGTGAATCCTTTACTATTATTCTGTGGAAAACCTGACTATACATTATGTAATCCAAGAACACACACCTTGTGCTCCCCTAGCTGTGACCTTTAGGGTTTCAAGGAATATAATAATCACACACTGTGTAGACTAGGAAAATGGATACACTCACCTTGTCCTTCTAGGTGTTTTTACACTCACCCTGACAAGGGATTTTCCCACACATGTCATGTATTATATAGACATTGGATAGTTCAATGGTGAAATTGATAAAGCATAGTGATACTCGGGTGCATAGGCCTATATGGTGGTCGATCTTGGATTTCAGGAGATGGGCTCTCTTAACTTTTGTTTTTTCTATTTTTTTTCTATTTTTTTTAGGTTGCAACTTCATTTCTTTTTGGGCATGTATTTTTACCCTTTACACTTTGTTTTTATTCTATCATACTCTGATGTATTATATATAGGTTATTTCACGTATGGTTTACTCTATAAGTTACTATCTTTTATTATTCCTATACACTTTTTCATGGAGTTGGTTAAATGTGTGTGTGTGCAGGTACACTAGGAAAAGGGATACCATTTTGTATTATTCCTTCCTAACACTTATTGTCAATACCTAGCCTATTAGAGGTGGTCTTGGGGTTTTGATGACTCGGCCTTCTGTCAGCTAGGTAGGCCCTGGTGGTTTGGGTCATTACAATACCTTGTATGGTGCATGGGAGGTCAGCTCAAGAACACTATGTTGTGATGTATTAGTCATTATCCTTGACTTATACTTATAATGTTAAGTTTCATGTTGTTTCCACATTCATATGATTCCTTAATGTTATCATCTTATACCATTCTTCGATGTTTATGATTATGATTCTCACCTTTATATGTCATCATGTTATACCTCTTGACTCACATGTACTACTTAATATCATGTTATACTTTGATTATTCCTTCATCGGGCTTTATAGATCACCCCTTTATTATGTATGACCACAGTTTTAGAAGATCAATAGAATTTTAAGGGAATATTATGGAGTTTTAAATAATTTGTTTGTATCCATGTTTCAAGTTATTATGATACGTATATAATTACATAAAGACATTAGGCCTCTTAATCTTTTGGTATTGTATTATGGGTATATTTATATAATAAATAATGAAATATAGAGTATAAAATATATGGATTGTCATAACCTCTTAGCTACACTTACTGATATTAATGAACATGATAGTGAAGATTCATAATTGAATATGTAATAAATAGAAGTAATACTCAATATGGTCATCCTAGTAATGACACATTAATCATGTAAATCTTGTAATTATATGTATGATCAATATAAAAAGTTTAACCTCTACAAAAACCCAATCTCATTAACATTAACATCCTCACCCACAATTTTTTCCATATTTAAGTCAATCATGGATCACCACAATCACTCTTTCCAAATAATATATATATATATATATATATATAACGCATACCTTGAAATGTAATAATAAAATCCCCCCTCCCTCACATACAACATCCTACCCTTATACCCAAGATCTAAGCTCATGCCTCTTCCTAGTTATTTATTACCTATAAAGAAGAAATGAGTTGTTAAATTCAGTACATTTTGGATATGTACCATAGAACATATACCTTAATAGAATTTTGGAACTCTCCTACCATGTATGTGATTGGTAGTCAAGAAATGAAATGTGTCCATGGGGATCTCATTTCATCATTATCCATGGAAAGAGGATTAGTGTTCCAAAATTATAAATAATATAACATAATAATGTAACACTACATTTCTCATGACTTCCCTAATTGATTGAATCATCTAACATAGTTATCATTGATCTCATGTCGGAGTAGTACCACTAAAAATTATCTTACTCAAACCCAAAATAATGGGTAAGAAAAATAAAATAAGAACATGGGTGTATCATCATCAATAAAATCAACCCTCAGAATCCATATACTATTAATAGATCATAGTGTATTCTCATTATAGTTAACACTAATTTACTTAAGGTTTTTCATTTTTATATATACTTGTATAGATTTTCCACATCATAACATATAACCATTGAAAAATTCCATGCCTCTGTAATCTAGCACACATTTATTAACTTCATTAAAGATCATAAGATATAATTAAACTAAAAAACCTCACCAAAAGGTATCTAAAAAGATTTCATTAGGTATAATATTAAAAAGATCATAATATAACTTTCATTATCCAAATCCAAACTCTCACATACCCCCCCCCCACACACCTCCTATTATTTTTTTGTATAATAAAGGGGTTTCATTTGGCACTGCTCCATGACACAAATGCACACACCATAGATCATGATGATCGGAGATGATCAGGCTCATATAATTAGCATAATCACAATATTAGATAGTCTATGTTTCCTCATATTAATTTAGTATATTCATATATAAATTAATCCCACGTGATCTATGTTTATGATCATCCACCTCCATGTTGTGATTTTTCTACATGATATGTTATCAAATCCACATGATTGGATGGTCCCACAACCATTATAGTTAATTGTACCTTGTTATAATGAGAGGGTGTTAAAATATAAGGTTTAGTTTGTGTGATCTTTTTTTAGATAATGGTTTCACATTAGTAAAATTATATGAGAATAAAATTAGAGAATATGAAGATCATAGCATATATGTTAAAGGGAGTAGGAGTTTAAAAGACGTTTGGAATGCGGTGAGAAATAGGATGCATGACATAATATGGTGACTAATATATAAAGATTCATAATAACTTAGATTAATTTCATAAAATTGACAATGAAATCTCATCACAATCACTATAGAGTCTATGGAAAATGAAAGTTGAAGGAAAATTAATGGATTAACATTGTAAGACAAAGTAATGATATAGATAGTGAAGATGTATTGAAGAATGGATATTTTAAACCTTTCTTTTATGGATGGTTTAAATGGTTAAAGATATTTATTCTAGCTAAATTGGGTAGTATATTAATTTTTAGTAAATATTCAAAATATTGTAAAATGATAAAATCTAATTTAATGAAGAGTGAAAAAACACATCATGGTTAGAGAAATTTTAGTAATTGTGGTTATTGAGATATAATATAGGAAGAAAATCTAGAGTAAAAGAACCCATGAGAATAAACCATCATGGATATACTAACCACATCATATTCTAGGAAACATCACCATGGTGGTCACCATTTTTTGACTAGGAAGGGTTAAAAAATCCTTGTGATTATCATGGTTCAAACTAGAATGAGGAGTGATCATGGTTTAAAGGTATACTGATTATGTTTCATATTGGAAATTGAAAAATATGAAAATTATAGAAAATGCGTCATAATGGTTTTTAAGTAGAAGACTTGAGATTAATGGATTTTATGATCAAAATGGAGAGTAATTATTTTATAGGCATTTTTATAGGTTGTTTTACTAAAAAATGGGCAAGGTGGTTATTATAGAGACTGTTCTATAAGAAATTTTTCTAGATAGGGTTTATGGATGCTACCAGAGTCATAAAAGTGAAATCATTCCATGTTTTTTCAAACACTATGTCGCGGTGTGGATCAAATATCAATTTTAAAATAAGGAAATGGTCAAATTTTTATATGTATATGGGTTTGATTATTCATGGTCTTTTCAATCAAAACATTGACTAAGAAACCACATCATGGTTTACTTTTCCATACAATGTTTCTCATTGGTTTTTCTAATTTATTAAATTGATTATATTTTCAAATATGGAAACTTTTAGAGATTTTTTATGGGGAGTTTGACTTGGCCATTTGGTTGTTTTTGAAGACTCATTTATAGCTAACACATGGGGGTTTAAATTAAAAAAAAATAAAAGATATATTTCATAGAAAATCATGGAGATACTTTTGATAAAAATAAAATTAATGGTATAGAATCATTAATGACAGTTTACTATGGTGGAACTTTGACTTGTAGAAAAGGATGGAGGAGATAATATATACACATTTTATGGAATTAATGAAAATTAAGATTTATTATGTCAGAAATTTAAAGTCATGAAGATTTATTGCAATATAATATTTGATATCTATTCAGTATTGAATATTTGACTAGATGTTTTTAGAGATATTAATGAAATATGCATTGATATAAAGATAAATATTTGACAAATATATGGTTTACCATTAATGTAGGAGGTATTTATATAATCTCTATATCATTATGATGATGAAACATGATATGATATCATGAAAAAACCTATCCCTTTATGAAAAACATTCATGTTGAAAATAATTTATTTATTTATCTATTTTGGTATAGGGAGAAAAGGAGGGAGTTTGATACATACATGATATATCCAAGGAGGGTTAACTAGTCATTATTTATAAATCTTGTTCATTTATAGTGAGGTGAACACATGGGGGTCATTACCATATCAAGAATAGTGAAAAATATAGAAAATATAAAGATTAATAAATATAATTCCCTTAACAAGGAATTAATATTATTTATTCATCATTGTAGTAAGTATATTCTTATGCAAAAATCATTTGGATAACATCATTTCAACTCCCTCGATAAAGAGTTGTCTTTATCCAATTGGTGAATAAGGGGTAGCATGTGAATGATATTGATGTGTCACATCCAAACCTTGTTGTTGTAATTATATCATCTTTATTATACTAATATAAGAATGACTTTCATGTCTATAAACCAATTTATACCCTCATTAAAGTAGTGCATAGAGAAATAGGAAGAGGGGGTAATCCTTGGGAATTAGATTTCTATCTCTAAATTTATTGTAAAGTTAGCAAGACTTGTTGATGATTATATTCATCTAAATTATTGTATCTACAAAGAATAATTCATTATAGTGTAAATTTAGTACATTGGAACATTTTCTTATGTATGTTCCTTGAATGTATGAACTAAGTAAATTTTGGTATCATTATATGCTTTACTTTATTTATCTGCATTACATTTAGTGTGGATGCATTGTAATTTTGATAGATTAAAACATCATTCATGTAAATACTGAAATAATATATGATGATATTTGAGGGTTAAAATAAAATTTTAATTTATTCATCACCTTAATTCACACCCCTATTAGGGTAATTTGTGTCTTGATACATAACTCAGTGGTCTTATCAAGTAATATCATAGCCTAAAAATTATAAATTATAGATTAATCTATCAAAAATATTTTTTTGTATTTTTTTCTTATACATGGAATCATTATATAAGGACTTTGTTTTTTAAAGTTCTCTCTTTAAAGGATGGAAAAAAGATAAATATGTTTTTCTATAGGCTTGTGGAGAAGTTGTTCTAGAATTAATTCATCGTAATATTCATCTAATAAACCCCAATCAAAAGGTTTGTGATATTGAATCATATAAAATCCTAAATTTATCTTTGAAATACAAGGTATTTAAGAAAAATCTTTATTGTGATACTGTATTTGAAACATGATAAACCTTAAAGGATTTATATAGAGAACCCATGAAAGAATAAGTCATTGTGAATCCCTCTACAAATAATAAATGAAAAAATAATAATGATGAGGTACTTATAGTTAAAACCAAATAGGAATAACTTATATAAAAATTCAAGAAGAAGGAGAAGATGAATAAAAAAGAAGGTTTCAAAGAGGATAGATACTCTAATCAGGACGAATAAAATCGATTTCATTAATATATTTGAAAGTAACACTACTTTATAATTTTCTTTAAAATATAAAATTTTATATTCTCCCCTGATAATTAAAATTAATGGTGATTTTATTAAATAATAGTAAAATACATCTATTTGTTAGCCAAAAAAGTGTTTTTGTAGCAATCAAGAGGATATCTAAAAATTATAAGAAAATGTATATAATTTGGAAATCAAAAAATGAGTGTGTTGTACATTCATAGAATAATTTATTTTGAAAAATAAAATTCTAAGGAAAGAGGCTTTGGTCATGAAAGGATCCATCATAAGGATTAATGAAAAGATGAAAGGGAAAAGTTATTTACTTTAGAGAACTTTCTCGTGAGTTGGAGAGATAAAGAAAAAAAATAAAGAGTTATAAAATAAAATTATCCCACTCAAAAAACATCTAAAAAATAGGATAAAATCTAGTAAAGATACTTGTTCAATAACAGAGGATATGACTACCCAGCTAAACTAAAAGAACATAATGGTAAAATAAATTTAAATAGAGTTTAAATCCTTAATAGAGGAGATGAATTTGAATACCCCTTACATGAAGGATTTAATAAGTGGAGTTTACAAGGATAAAAATATGGAATAAATAAATAAATGAAGTATGTTTTATAAATCATGGAAGAAATATTCTTAAAGATTAGTGGAAAGAAGGTGATACTCCTTTATAGACATATGACACACTATAGATGTGTGTTTTGGGGCCAATGATCTGAGCTAAGGAAGTAAATATATTATTATATCTTATCCAATAAATGGATACATGAGGTATGATTTTTTAAAAATGATTTATTTTTGTTAACCACAGTTGTATAGAAATATATTATAGTGTAAAATGTGATAAATATTCCAAGGCCAACGAGCATGTACCCGAGTGGTAAGGGATCCTGCTTGAAATCCAAGAGACCCGGGTTCAAAACCAGGTGGAGGCGAATTTCTGGGGGGGTACTGTAGTAGTACTATAGCAGTCACTGTAGCAGTTACTATTTGGTACTGTAGCAGACGGAACTATTCACCTGATTTGGGCCTTTGGGCCACCGATTTGGGATTACGGGTCTCAAGGGCCTTCGGGTCATCAAAGACATTCGGGCTATAGGGCCTTTGGGCCATAGAGACTATGGAGTAGGCTAGTTAACACAGAACAATCCCCAAAAGAGGATTAGAGAAATAAGAGTAGTAGCCACCAGAAGTAGAGCTAACCGGATTGGAAGAATGAGAGGGTATAGCAGCCGCCATCGGGACCAGGCACCGGGCATCTTTGTACAGGGAAATGCTAGCCAATTAGTAATGAAAGGTGGGAAGCTAGGTGATCAATGAATTAGAATCTGGGGAGGGGATTTTCTAGTTGGTTGGGCCTACGGGTCATGTAATGGGCATAGTATGCCTATGGGCCTTCGGGTCATGTATTGCAGGTCAGTCGGGCCTTGTGCCTTAGGCCTACGGGTCATGTACGGGTTCCCATTCAACCCTTAAAAGGGGGGATTATCCATAATAAAAAAAATAAGGCCTTAGGGCCATTCGGGATGATAAATATTCCAAGAATAAATCTCTCATTCCCATGTTAAGGGGTTGGTAGGTATGGAAGGAAGGAAAATCTGTTATTTTTTAAAAACTATTCATGGTGTTAGAAGATAATGGTGATGGAATCTAATGGAGTGTGAATCAAGAACCAATGATGGATTATTAATAATATCCATCATATAAAGATAATAATAAAATATGGATTATGAATGAGAATTCATTTCTTATTGTGGGAAAGAAATATGAGCTCTTCAAGAAAGAATCAGCCAGGATAAAAAATATGATATATCCTAAATGGATTTAAAATATTAAAAGTAAGAATCATTCCTAAGTGGATTAAAAAATTACACTATAAGGAGAGATATGAAAATGATAGGATTTTATCTTACATAAATAATAGATTATTGAGAAGTATTTATCAATGATGCATCAAAGGAGAAAACATATGTTAGTGGGATCAATCTAACATTGAAGTTGAATGCCAAGCTAATGAAGAAAGGGGATGTAAACCAAAATATTTCAGAAGAATATTGTACATGTGATATCACAAAAAGTTAAGCCGTAATAATTTCTTAGAGGTAGGTTATAAGAAAAGGTTTGGTTAATTAATACCAACCACATTCATCTAATTAAGGATTATTGGGAAGTACCCCTCTCCCCATGTATTTATTTTTCATGACTATTTTCAAAGTGGTTAAGAATTAAGGGAGATACATTATCCATAGGGTGAGTTTATTTCAAGGAATTATAATTCTAAAAAATCTTACTGAATTTAAGGTGGATGAAATAGCTAAATTAAGAAGAATTCAAGTTGTATCACAGATATATATGAAATATTTCATGTAAAAAATGTGATATTTGTTATAAGCAGTCATTTAATCAAAGTTATACCTATGTTTTTTATAATTGGTGTATAATGAAGGAACTTATCAAGTGGTATTAGTCCTCAAGTAATGAATAGGATAACTCGAACAAGATGATTCAGTAACATCATGCAAGGAGGAATTATTGATTTATCTAAACTTGAACTAACAAGTGGTATCACAAAATTATTATTTTTAATGCATAAATCCAATGAGGAAAATAATTCCCCATGAGTACTATTATTATAAATCTATTTATAGGTCTGAAAAAAACTTAAAGAGAGTTTGAGTTGATAATAAAAAGGATTCTAGCCTCATTTGGTAAAGAAGAAATGTCATGTGAAAGAGGAAAACTATTTCAACATGTGGTATAACTCACACACCTTATGATTTCATGTTTATTTATTAACCATGGGAAATTTTATTGTGTTCATAGGTATTTTTTTAGATAAAGTAAAGTAAAAAGTTTCATAATCATATTGAAGTAATTTAGTGTGATGAAAAACATTGATGTAACTTATCTTTTTGTTTCTTATACTTATATTTGAATTCAGTGGGATGGGATTATTCCTTAATAACTCTCTATGAATTGGTTAGTTCACTATTAAAAAATATATAATAATTGTATCTAGATATGAAGATGTTGAGTTACATGAAAAAATATATAATTTCTCAAGTAATTGGTAATAAGGACTTTTGTAACACATCAAGTGGTCTTAGACTTGGATCTAAAAGAAGGATTTGTAATTATATGTTAAAGGGTAATTTTTATCTCTTTAAATTTAGATGTTAAAAATTAATACAAATATATATAAAACATCATTTGGATTTAGTGTAAAAAAGGGGAGATTGGAGCACAAATATTTTCTCACTAAGATATAAGTGTTGACATTGATGGAAGTAAAGCCATCATACATGGTGTTGTTTCAAAGTGGTTTTATTTATTAGTGTTAATAAAAAAATAGGGGGATGTTACAAATAAAGGTTTAGTTTATATTATATTTTTTCAAATAAAAGTTATTAATTATAAATATATCATGATAAGATAAGTGGATAAAATAGAGATCATAACATACATAGTGAAGTAAGGATAAATTTCTAAGACATTAGGATAGTGGTGAGAAATAGTATGCATTATAGTATATAATGATTAATAAATGAATATTTAGGATAAATTAGATTTATATCACCATAATGACTAGATATTTTCACCACTATGATTATTATTTCTATGGAAAATGAAAGGTGAATGAATATTGATGGTCTAGAATAGAAAGGATAAGTAAGGCTATAAAATATTAAGATGTCTTGAAGAATAAAGATTTAAAATAAAACTTTTATTATTGATTGAAATGGTTAAATATGTTTATTATATAATATTTGGGTAGTATATGAAGTTTTAGAAAATATAGAGAATATTAGAGTAGGTTAAAAGATATTTTATTGAAGATAAAAAATCACACTATGGTTAGAGTAAATTTGGTAACATTTTTTAGTAAAATATTATGAATAAATAAAATTTATAGAAAAAGGAAACCATGATAAGGAGCTATGTCAAAGTTATACCAACCACATCATAGTATAAAAATCACTGCAGTTATGGTAACCCTTTTTGAGGTGGAAGGTTTAAAAAATCATTGGATTTTGTAGAATGATTGAACCATGTCATATTGGTCATAATGGTTCACACTAAAACTAAGAGTGATTGTGGTTTCAAGAACAATAAATGAATGTATTTTTTACGGTGATTGAAAAACTCACAGAGCTGAGAAACCATTTCATAATGGTCATCATGTTAAAGACTTAATCCAGATGAAGTTCTTGATCAAAATAATGAGTGGAGATTTCATGATCATTTTTGCAGGTCAGTGTACTAAAAAATGGAAAAGGTGTTCATTATAGAGACAGTGGTATGAGGATTTTTTTAGAAAATTTTTTATGTTATTAGAGTCATAAATATGAAACCATGCTATGTTTTATTGAACACCATGACATAGCATATCTCAGATATCAATTTTTAAAGAATGAAATAGTAGTATTTTTAGAAGGATATGAGTTTAACTATACATGAATTTTGTGGCCAATCCATTGACCAATAAACCATGTTTCGATTTACTTGTCCACACCATGTTTCTCATAAGTTCAGTATATTTGTATATTTGATTATATTTTTTAATATGGAAACTTTTATAGTTTTTTATGGAAAGTTCTAATTATCTTATTTGGATGTTTTTAAAGACCCATTTATGGGTGACACATTATGGTTGAAATTAGATAAAATCAATGAGATGTTTTAGAGAAAATAAAAGATATATTTTAAAGATAACTCGTATTAATGATGGAGAATGTTTAATAGTGGTTGAGCATGGTGTAACTTTGAATTTGTGGGAAAATAAATAGAATACAGTATATTCAAATTTCATTGATCTAATATTGACCATGATTTATTTTTTCAATGATAGAAATTTATAATGATTAATTGACATGAAATATTTGAGATATAGTCATGATGGAATATTTTAAAATATATTTTTAGAGACAAGGATCCATTGGAGGAAAGAGAAATATTTGACCAAAATATGGTTGATAATTAAAGGAAGAGATATTTATGGAATCACTAAATCATTATGAAGATGACACATGGCATGGTGACTCTGAAAAATACTATACCTTGATTCTAGGTCTTGAAATTGAATAAACTCTATTTATATGGTTTTTTAGTAAGGAGAGAGAGAGAGGGAGAGAAATTTTTACACATACTTGTCATATCCAAAGAGGTATAAATGGAAAACATTGAAAATTTTGATTCATTAAGATAGAGGATCATTGATGGATGAACTTTGACATATATAATGTGGTGAAAAAAGGAGAAGAAGATGAAGCCTATAAAATATGATTCTCTCAATAATAAATTTACCCTACTTGGTACTCATTGGAGGAAGTATTTTATATTGTGGAAATCATTTGGAAAACATTTTTTCATTTCCCTTAACAAGAAGTTTCATTTATCCAGTTAGTAAAGAAGGAGGTATCACATGGATGATACTAACACATTACATTTTGACCTTATTAATGAAATCACATCAATTTTATTATGCAAATATTAGGAGATACCTACATGCCTATAAACTAATCTAGACCCTCCTTAAATAATTTCATGGTGAAGGAGGAATAGTAAGTGATCCATATGAGGTAGTGTTCCATATATAAAATTCATATAAAGTAATCATACCTAGGTGAGGATTGAATTTTACTAAATTATTGTATCTAAAAATAATAGTTTATTATAGTGTATTTTTGATGCACTATCAAATTTTTGTGTGTATTATCATTATATGTAGTTCAATGTGGGTAAGCCAAAGAAATAATTTTTCATTGTTTACTTTACTATATTTATCAATTTTATATTTGGTGTGAATGTATTTAGATTTTTATGTATTGAAACATCATTCATGCTAACACTAGAACAAAATTAAATGATCATTGATGGTTAAAAGAAAAGTGTATTCTTTTCATCACATTGATTCACTACTACCCCTCTCAAAATAAATAAGGTCATTCTAAAAAACTATATGGTCCCAAAAAAGGTTCATGCACTGATTTTTGTGTCATTTAATAGAGGGTCCTTACTAGTATATCATAATATTTTCATTATACTACCATCATCTCCCACAATCATTCATAGCCCAAACCCTAAAATTTTTCTTCTTAGGACTTCAAAATTTTCAAAAAAAAATATTCATCACTTTGAAAATATTCCAAAAATGCAATTTATGCATTGTGAATCATAAGTTAAGGTATTTTAAATCTTGAGATAATTTGTAATTTTATCAAAATAATCTCTAGGATATACCTTAATCCATAATTAATATTATCACAATATTGGAGTCTATGGATTCATCTCAACATGGCCTTTAATTTAAGAAGTTGTAGATTTCATGAATCTACCCATAGAAAATTTTATCTTACTTTGACAAAAAATGAGAACAAAACTTTTCTTTGATATTTCTTATAAACTGCAACTTGGATCATTCAAATTTCAATGTCCCCAGATTCCTATTTCTAGGGTATTTGTTTTGATATAAACTAGATATAATGGTTTAATTCCTAGAGAATTTATTCTATTTCTAAAAAATGATAAAATGCATGTAATATTAGGATTCCTGGGGAATGAATCAAATAACCATACCTCATGATGAGTTTCCAAAATGCTCATGATTGATCCCCAGTGATCACTTCATCCAACGGTAATGTATCCTTCAGGGGGGTTATTAGGGATTACTTACTAAAATATATAGTGATTTTATATTTATATATTTTAAATAATTATCCTTACTTATGAAAAAATTTTGATTTCATAGGATTAAAATAAAACTACCAGCCTAATAAAAAACCTCAACTCAATTTTAATGGTGAAGTTTGTTTCTCTATCTGATACTCCACTTAAAATAATTTTATATTTTTACTATTTATGGGATCAAGATCCCAATAATAAAAAAATTGTATAAATATATGATGTGACTATATCAGGGCTATCACAATTTGTTTTAAAAACACCAAAAAATGTAATGTGGTGAAAATCCTTGGTTTTCACTCAATGAGACCAAAAAACACACTACATTATTTTTACATAACATTTTATTTTTTATTTTTTGAATATTTTTAAAACAAATAATAGAGGTGATGTGGGTTTTGATTTGATAAAAACAAAATAAAAATGAAAATCAATGAAATTTTAGAAGAATAATGATTTATCCTGAGATGATTCTCCAGATTCATTCAATCATTACTAACATATGTTTTTTTAAGTTTTCTCTTCCCTTATTAGAAAAAATGAATATCATCCATCTAGAAACCTCTCAAAATATCTATAATTTAGGTCTCAATACACTACAATCATTAAGTGTTTTGAGATTTTTATTCTTGTTTAAACTGGTTGAAATCAATCAGTTATACCATATGAATAGTAAAATGGTGATACCTTGGATTATGTCTTCCTAAAACACCCTTAGTTGTGTGATGCATCCACCAAGAAACTATGTCCAAAGTAGAAAAAACTTGAACACATATCCATATCCATGAATTACTCATGCATTGATCATTCAACTCCATTTTATATAGGATAGTTCAAGGAAAGGTAAGCAAAGAGATTTTATACAGTTAAAGAAGCAAATATAGTGGTGTAACAAGAATAGAGAAACAACAACCACCAACCCATCACTCAAATAACCCATTATAAGGACTCAAAGTAAAAAATTATAACATGAACAAAGAGATATTAGAATAATAACTTGGGAATGAGGACCAGTTCTTACCCCATCGGATCAAACCATAGGGGTTAGTTCTCTATAGAAATAGAGTCATAGAGATATTAGGGGAGAATACAATATATAAATAACTACATGAATAAAATAAAATAAAATAAAATAAAATACTAATCAATCTCCCACCATTTTGGGGATTAAAAATCAGAATCCTTGCTCTTTATCCCTCTCTTCTAATTTATAGATTAAAAAATACACTTTACTTCATTAGATAAATATATATATGACTATAATAATTGTAATACATCCACATGGATTATTGAATATTATAGATCTTCTTTTCAGCTAAACCTCCTTGAATTCAATTCCTATGATCCCTTCCATTTCATTGTCATTACTTTCTCTGGTTTCATTTTTCCTTGTTATAAATTTTTCCTAATTTGGTTATATAATATATATAAAGAATATATTTTTCTAATTTGGGATCTTGCATGTTTTTCCCATGGATAATGGTCTTTATCAATTTCATTGTATCACCTGAGGCATGATCCTATTTCAATTTTCCAGAAATTTTATGAATAAAAATAATGGATTTCATTGGAGATTTTTTTATTGATTTTCAATTAGATGTGATATATTTTTTGATTGAATTTTTATATTTAAGATTTTATATATTGTATTTCTTGATATAGACTTTCATATTTTATCAGCTAAGTTATTCTTTTCAATATAAGAATATCATAATCATCGATCTGCCTATTTCCTTCCTTTATTTTCACTAAAACTATCATGTTATTTTATTAATACCTCAATCATAATTGGAAAAAATAATTTTCCTCTCTAATATTCCATGTCATAAAATGAAATCTGTATGTATGACACTATTCAGATAAAATAGGGGACTATGTTTGGTTAACAATACGTCAATATTATATTATATGATTAATTATTAGTGTGTCATATAAGTTATTATAAATGATTATGTTATGTTTCCCTTTCAAAAAAATTGATGCTTAATGATATAAGTGTCTCTTCATAACCAACTACTCAATCATATCTTTTGATATCTCGATATTTCAGTCTATAATTTAGTTGTGTGCAGTGATAATTCCATTACACTACTCGTGATATCCTTTTTCTTAAGTCTTTTATATAAAAATGAATTATGAAATTCTATGCCACTTTTGATGACATATATCAACTTCATATACATGTATGAATCACTAATTGAGATATCCTCCTATCATCTTATATAAAATACAATAGACTTCATTTGGAAAATTTGATTTTTATCATTTACTTTAAACTCTAAACCTTAAATTCACCTACAAATTAAAATAAAACTCAAATAAGGTTTATCTACTTGGTAAAAACCCAAAATATAATTAGTTAATTTATGTTAAATTACTTTTAATAGCAGACTCATAATATAATGCAAGACATTTTCTCATCTTCCTCCACAGAGTATATTTTACTTAATATTTTATTTTGTATGCATCACAATATGTAGTAATTCCCATGAATATATCAATTGATTATGGAATCACGATCACCTAAATAAATCACTTATTACTATGTGATTTTTCTTGATTTCTTCAAATTTAAATCTTCACAGATAATGGAGTCATATAAGCCTTTCCAACCCATCATAATCTTTGATGGTCTAAAAAATATTCTTATTGAAGTAATTATTTGAGATCCATGACATTTATTTATCATAATCCATAGTATACATCAAGAAATATATTTTATTTTGTATTATTTTTCAACATTTTTCATGACTTATGTCTTCAATTAACACTATTTTTTATATAAATTTGTGTATATAATCTTATCGCATACAATGATATGCTTCTATCGCACTTAATTTAGGGTCCATGTTTTTTTCTTTCGTACTTTTTTTCATCCTTAAAAACTCATTAAAAACATAATTATAAACATCAAATAAAATTAATAAACCATCAAATGATATTTTTTCCATCAAGTTATACAAAAATACCCAATTCAGGTGGGTCTTTAATAAATCCATTTCATTTGACTTCAATTCTTCTTTTGGTTGATCTTCACTCAAGAATAGTAGATAAAGTGTTAACAAATATAACGATAATAAATATCCATTGCCATCACATGATATTGATTATGAATAGTGGATGTTCTCAGTAATCTTATTTTTCTTAAAATATGAAGTAGGAAACACAATCCATTTTTCTAGATATATTTTCTTTTTCTCATGTCCCAAGATATATTTTCTTTATCTCAAAATAGCTCCAAAATAAAACTTCATACATTTTCTCTGAAATTTTCAAAAAAAAATTGTTCATATGTTTATGTTATGTGATATTTTTCTTTTACTCAACTATAATTTTGGGTGACTTTAACTCAATAAAATATGTTCTGCTCGTGCATTTGGAAAATATTAATACCATTATGAATTTTGTATGTCTTATCAGTATATCTAGTATTCAAGTAAATTATATACTATATACTTAGATTTTTTGTATCATACTCAAAATGTTATATGGACACTTAAATGTTATGTGAACAATCAAATGTCTTTTCCATGCACCATATTATATGTCCATGATCAAATATTATATTAATGTAATCAAATGTTGTGTTCATTCTTAAATATTTATCTTTCTCAATATTTTCTTCCAAAATGTTTAGAATTTTTTTTGATTTTAAAATGTTTTTTGGTGGTCTATATTTTTTATCTATACTTGAATCATAATAAATATTCCATTTAAGGGAAATTTTTTGTATATGGTACCTAAAATGTTATATATTATCTATGTTTTGTCTTGGTTATCCTTGATTCTTGTCAATTTTTATATTTCATTGAATCATGTTTAGAGAAGTATTTAACTCATGTTATTATCACCATATCATTTTTTATGGTTGATAGTCCAAATGTTTTATCGTAAAAGGTGTTATAATCCAAGTGTTTTATCATAAAAAATACTAGAAACTAGATGTTTTGTATACACCAAATTATTTGAAGAAAACTTTCCTTTATATAAATCTCATTTTATGTTGTATAAATGTGATTTGAGTTATATATTTTTTACCGACATTATTTTATGACTTGGGAAAAAAATTTGGACATGTTTCATGTATGAAACCTCAAGAATCATTTAGATCTGCATGTTCTGTAAATACCTCAAATTATTCATGGACTTCTTATTGTATTTTTCCTTATATTTTGTGGCAAATTGTGAATATTATGTCTATTAATAAATTTTTTTGATCACTTGAATAAATTCTATGTGTTTTCCTCTTTGAATGATCTTTAACTTGACTTTTGATCCTTAATATATGGAATATATTATGTTCCCTTTAAAAACCAATACTCATCACATTATATGTGTTCTATGAATTTAAATAAAATTTTTTGTGAACTTGTAAATTTCCTATCATGTAGTGACCCTGACCCTAGTAGCCTATATTCCATGTCATACTTCATTACATTAGCATAAGATACAATTAATTTCATCCCAAAGGACCGGATAGTTTAGTTGTCTTAGTAAACAACATACATAATTGAAATTTACATTAAATTTTAAAACATAAAATATACAAAAAAAATTATTTGAAAATTTTATAATTTCTCTTAGTGTATCCCAACATATCAATTAAAAAATACTTCCTTGTATACTAGGTAAAATAAAACATAAGAAAGGGGTGAACTCAGATTCTCAATAAAGGTAAATGTACAGAAGAATCTATGAATAAATAATTTGTAATAAAAATGTTAAGGTAAATAACTGAAACACATGCCATTAAATTAATAACTTGAGCATAATATGGAAGGAGTAAAAGGTGATCAAATAATTCCATAAAAATAATCACATGAGTAGGAAACTTAACCATGAATATTCTAAATAATATAATAATCACATGGAATATCAATAACTTAATTCATAATGATATAATTCATAAATATGGATATCTAAAACATATTTTCAAGTCTTCATGCCAATACATCTAATACTATCAATGGTTTTGTGCTAAGACATCTAATACCATCTATGTAACACCCCGAGATTTTATAAATTTGTTTTTTAAAATTAATTTAATCTTTTAATATTTTCACTTCATTCAACACTGAATATAGATTATTTTTATTATATAAAACCACTAAGTTTTTATTATGTTATATGAAATAGTAAGGGAAGCTTTCACTACACGTAACACTGACTTAGCTTGTGTTACACGCAACACGAGTTTTTGTAAAACAACGCTTTACTATTATAATTATTTAAATAAGATATTTATAACCTATACATTAAACTTGTGATATTAATAGTAATAACAACTTTTTAAATATTAGTTATAATGGTTTTTATAATGAAAAATATAATTTCTAGCAAAATCTTTATATGCATAAAACTACTATTTTCTCAAATGAACTACTTTTCATCTCCTATAAAAAAATTAATTTTAAAAACTCATAGAATTTTATTTTGATAAAATAAAAATTATTTTTGAATTCATAGTATCAAAATTATCTTAGAGTAAATTTTTTGAATATTTTTGAAAAGTTTCAATTTTTTATGAATACTGAAAAAATAATGCATCGTAGTTAAAAACTATGTTTTTCATTTAAATAATTATTATTTTATTTTATTTTTTTCAAATTCAATATATATATAATAAAAATATTAATACAATTTAGGTCATTAAAATAACTTTTATAAAATAATTAGATATAAAAATTTATTGAACATTTGAACGTCTCTTTTACCCGCTTTCTAGTTACATTTGGGGGATTGACATTAAACGTAGTTTTACCGCTTCTGTGAATTGAATTTCAAAAAATGAACATGAATGGTTGTAATAAGTATAAAAAAAATTTCTAATAGGATCAAAATAATTTTTGGTGAATAGTAACTTTTGAATTTTATTTACCACAGTTAAAGGGTAAATCAGGTAAATAAGGGTAAAAATAATATTATAATATTATAAAATTACCCTAAAACTTGTCCTAATTACATTGGATGAGTGGTTTTAAAACAAAATCAACATTATTTTAAAAATATTATCCTTTCTAATTCACTTTTTTTAGATTAGTACATTTATTTTATTTTATTTAAAGAAGAGTTAAAATTGTCATATTCAAATTTTAATAACTAAATAATTTTTAATATAGGGTTATACATAAGAAAAACTAGACTATAAATATTAATTATAAATCTAAGAAATTTATCTACATCATTATAATTTATTTATAATTTTTATAAATTAAATATTTAAATTTAGTTGTGACACAATGATGATGAAGTAATATATTTATTAAAGGAAGAATCAAATAAATGATATTAATAAAATTAAAATAAATATCATTTGAGCTATTTGATGCCATAAACGAATTTTTTGGATGACTATGAAATGTAAGGTATGATTTAATGTACTTTTTTTAAGGAATAAAATTTTTAGGATTTTATAAAAATTCATGTAATAAATAGTTTCAATATTGACATAAATGAGATTTTAAAATAAATAATAATTTAGAAAATGATAAAAATTAATAAAAATCTATTTTTTATCCCAATAACTATTATAATGTTAAATATGTCATAAATTATCCAATTGGGGTTCTTTTGGCATTTTATAGTAACTATATTAACCCTATAGTGTAAAAAGAAAAGTTTACACAATAAGAGTTAAATTGTTTAACAAAGGGTCAAAGCCAAAAGATAAGGTTAATTTTGTGACCTAAACATGTCCAAAATTAATTTTTTGAGAGGATTTAGACCCATAATCATCTAAAATTCTAAATAAATCAATTTTGAGCTATTTTAAATAGAAAATAAATTTATAATAAATTAATAGTTTGTCGGTTTTCTAAAATGTTCCTCCTACCTCTTATAAAAGGGCACCTCTCCTTATCTTTTATTCACACCTCTAAAGCCTTTTGGTTCGGTCAACCTCTTCCCATTACTCCTCACAACTCCATGATGTTATTAATATTTTCATAATTTATTATATACTACCTTCACTTATTTTATATAAAATGTGCATAAATTGTGTGAAATATTAATGTTTAAATGTTAAATATAATTTTAGAGCACTATTTGAATTCATCTAGATTCACGTATGTTTAATGTTTTAATAATAACTCTCACCATAATTATCCAAATTTTATGATTATTGTTTTTTTAGGGTTCCTTACTCAAATTCTAACATTTCATTAGAAGTAACCTTTGGCCAAATCATCTATTTGAAGGGTCATGTGGTCCACACAAGAAGACCCAAAGAATCTGTAAAGAAACTAGATCATATATAATGATTGAGTTACTGGTATAAATCCAATTAAACTCCACAATATATTTTTTATTATACAAAGGAATCATGGATAAAAATTTAAAGGTCCAAATACAAGAACAAGGGGCCCAAATGATGCTTTAAAGTCTAGCCACACCATTCAGGATTGGAATTAAAATCTAGACACTATTCATGACATTTATCATGATCTAGTCATAAAATAAATCTGGTATTTTTTATAGTGAAATATAATATATTTTAGGCAAGATTTATAGAAGAAACTATTTTTATTTTAGGTCATCTTCTTATTCAAAAACCCATTCACATTTTGACCTTCTGAAAATTATGGATTGAAATGAACAGATTATAATTTTTTACTCCAACCGCCATAACTTTGGTTCCATAAGTCCAAATGGATCCAAATTTTGAGATTAGTCATCCAAAATTATGATATACAAATTTTAAGAAGAATATATCTCTATATTCATCTTTATTAATGGTAAAACTTGTGAGACAGGTGTAGGGACAGATTTGGAATGCAAATAGTCCACTCCTTGGTCTATAAATATATACCCCATCCTTTCCTTAAAAGGAGTTGTCATTTCAGAAGATAGGAGCATATATTGGCACAAACAAAGCCTTTTCAAAGTCTTTTAAGGACATTTTATACTCAAGTTTTTACTTGATAGACCTTTCCTCCTCTCTTTGTTTTCATTTACTTCTGTGTTCTTCATTGTTATAATATTGTAAGTCTTTTTTTATAATTGTGTTTTAATAAAAGTTTATTATTCAATATCTCTTATTATAATACACCTTATGTAGTTTAATATTAATGTTATTAAAATGGTTTAAATCAATTTAAAACCCATTCCCTTCTTTTTCTTCCTCATTCAATCGAAAGCCATTGTTTAACTCTCTTCAACGATCATGTGTGTGTTTGACGCACTACTCTTTTCTTATCCTATTATTTTCACTTTATTTATAATCAATCACCTTAAAAATATTTAACTATATTAATAATAATTTAAATTTCTAAGTAAATCTACCATTGGGGTGAGTTGTAATTTGGGTATATTAAGTGATTTAGAGCTTTTTCTCGATGAGTATTCTATTCTTTGAGTTAATATTGTGTTTGTTTAACTTTATATTTCATGGATTAATGACATGTTTTGTTTAATATGTAGATTCCATAGATTATTGGAACTACAAATATACTACTATAAACAAGTAATGGTAATTATTATAACCCTAAGTTAATTTGCAGCTTTGATTAAAGATTTAACAATTGGGAATTCTGATCAAAGTCATCTTGTGAAGTGGGTATTAATTTAATGCAATATAAAGCAATGATCAAGGATATCATAAGATTAAATCTCCATTAATAAACTCTAACCAATATTTATCAATTTGTTAAATCAAACATCATCCATAAATTATTTCATAAGTTCTGTAAACAAACCCCCCCAATCAAAATACAATCAACTGAAAACAACCGACTATTAAAAATTATCATCGCTGAGGATTCAACCCGAGTGCTGCTATACACATTAGAAGAGCACAAGAACCTTGAACAGTCGATAGGAAACAATCGGCCGCACTTTCAAATGGTTTCCTTGCTGGGGATGGTGCAATTAAGTAGTAGTTAGTTTCTAGTTATTGTAAAAAAACAAAATTTAAAAAAAATGAAAAAAAAAATAGAAAGAAAAAATCATCTTCCTCTTTCTTCCAAAATCTATCTGAATGCCCCATAGCCTCCCAAAAAAAATCCCTTGGATTTTTTTTACCCTAAAATTGAGCAAACACTTTTCCAACTTAGGAGGAACATAAGAGATAATAAACTCATTCAAGAACCTGTCCTTGTCTAACCAATTGAATTAGATATGGACAATCATAGGGAACAAAGACTTAAAGAACTTGTTGCCCCTGATATGAATTACCAACCTCTTGGTATTCAATATCCAAAAATAGAGGCTGACTTTGAACTCAAATCTAGTTTGATTCATCTTCTCCCTTATTTCCACGGGCTATCTGGTGAGGATCTACATCTCCACCTTAAAAAGTTCTAAGTGTTGTGCTCTACCATGAAGCCTCAAGGGGTTTCTAAAGAAAAACTAAAAATCTGAGCATTCCCCTTCTCCCTAGATGACACTACCAAGTCATGGATTTATTACCTCTCTCCTGTTTCCATAACCACATGGAATGACATGAAGCAACTCTTCTTAGAGAAATTCTTTCCTGCTTCTCGTACTGCTTCTATCCAAAAGGAAATAAGTGGTATTCTTCAATTCCCAAATGAATCACTCCATGAATACTTGGAGAGGTTCAAAAATCTTGTTACAACCTGCCCACACCACCAAATCTCTGAACAACTCTTGATTCAATACTTCTATGAGGGGTTATTGTCTTTGGAGAGAACTATCATTCATGTCGCAAGTGGTGGTTCTCTTGTTGATAAAACTCCTACAGCTGCAAAAGTTCTCATAAGTAACATGACTACAAACACACAACAATTCCATACTCGAGCACATGCTCAAGTCAAACTAACCCAAGATATTCAATCGATAGAGCCTAACAAGATGAAATAGTGGATGATTGAACTTACAGGTCTTGTGCGACAACTAGTTTTGGCATCTAAAGCCCCAACATCATCTTCTCCACAATCTCTATTCCATATACCTATCAAGAACTATGGAGTCTGCAGGTCCCCATCTCATCCAACTGACACATGTCCACAACTTCAAGAGGATAAATATGATTCATCCAGACCAACGAAGCTAAATGAAACATATGCTCAGTGGAACCCCAACCCTCAACAATCAGCTCAATTTGTTAGAAACTTCAACCAACCCCATTCTGAGCCCTTCTCTTCTACATATAACCCTTACTTGAGATATGGGAATCCCATTTCTCATCCCCCTTAATACCCTCATCAAAACCCAAACCAATTCCAATATGGTCAAGGTGTTGGTAACTTCCAACAACCTTACCCTTTTGTTCCTCAATATCAAAGGATCAATCCTCTTCTTCCTCCTCCTGGATTCCACTATCCTAGTGAGCCTTCCAAATTCCCAAACCAATACAATTGTTTTCCCAAGAACCAAAATCAAGGTAATCCCAATCTGGGACAAGCCTCTTCTTCCAAGAAACTATGGGAAAGCATTGTAGAAGATCTTGCCTCCTTCACCCGTTCTAGCCTCAAGAACATTGAAACCCAAATTGGTCAACTTGCTTCCCACCTAAGCCAGCAACAATAATAAAATTCTTTCCAACTCCCATCTCAACCATTACCCAACCCCAAGGGTAATGTAAGTGAAATTACACTTATATCAGGAAAGAAAATTGTTATGCCTCATGATGAGACCTCCCACTCCCCTTTAAATGTTGACCTAGAAAATGAAAAGAAAAATAAACTTGAAAAGAAATTTTAATCCATTCCCTCACCTCCTTCTATTACACTTAAGAATCCTATTCCTTTTCCTCAAGCCATTTATAATCCAAATAATTCCTTTAAACCCAATCCTAAAATTCTCTACATCTTTAGACGTGTTGAAGTCAAAATTCCCCTCTTAGATGCCATAAAACAAATCCCTAAGTATTCCAAGTTTTTTAAGGAATTTTTCACCCACAAGAGGAAACTTAGGACCTTAAAAAATGTTTCCACCCAGTAGTCTATTCCCATAAAGTGCAAAGATCCAGGGACCTTTATGGTTCCATGCCAAATTAAAAGTTCCAACTTTGATGATGCACTCATATACATAGCAGTCTAAATTAATTTCATGCCCAAATCCATCTTCTCCATCCATGGTCTTGGTACCTTACATCCAAAGGGTGTTGTCATTCAATTGGACAATTGAAGCACTACTAGTTCTGAGGGTATAATAGAGGATGTCCTTGTTTGTGTGAATGATCTTATCTTCCCTGTTGATTTCTATGTCCTTGACATGGAAGGTGAGACGAACTCTTATCGATATCCCATAATTCTAGGAATACCATTCCTAATGACAGAGAGAACCAAGATTGATGTCCATTAAGGCATCTTATCCATTGAATTTTGTGACCAACTGGTCGAGTTCAACATTTTCCAAGCCATGTGATACCCATCTGAGGATCACTCTGCATTCTTAATCCATGCTTCCAAGGATACTTCTAAGAGTTAATTGAACCACAATCCATCATGTTCTTCATGTTCTAATGACAAAGGATCTTGTGAAATCTACATCATGATTAACCAAGTCATAAATGGTGAAGTTTATATGGACCTCTCATTCATAGACTCCATCAATATATAGGATCTCAAAAAATCTATTGAATCCCACATCAACTATGATCTCGACTGCTCCACCTTGTACAATATTAAGGAAAATGAATCTGAAGCAACTGAAGACCCTTCCTTCATTC
This sequence comes from Viscum album, assembly GCA_963277665.1. NCBI lineage: Eukaryota > Viridiplantae > Streptophyta > Magnoliopsida > Santalales > Viscaceae > Viscum > Viscum album. The sequence goes on along the minus strand of OY728157.1, from coordinate 457,807,461 downwards.
CTGAGTTTTCTAACCCACAAATGAAATATGAGACTAATCTAAAACCTCTTCCTGAACACCTGAAATATTCATTCCTTTTCCATGATCACTCATATCCTATCATTATCTCTGCTTCACTTACTAAAACCGAGGAGTCCAAACTTGTTTAGGTGTTAAAGGAAAACAAAAAGGCCTTAGGTTGGACCCTAGATGACATACCAGGAATCAAACCTAACATTTTCATGCATCACATCCATCTTGAGGAATCATCCAAACCAATTAGACAGCCACAAAGAATACTCAATCCACTCATACTTGAGGTAGTTAGGGAAGAGATCACCAAACTTCTTCAAGCTGGTATTATCTACCCAATTTTTGATATTGAATGGGTTAGTCCAATTCAAGTTGTAACTAATAAGGGTGGGATAACTATTTTCACAAATGAAAATGGGGAGGTAGTCACAAATCGAGTGAATAAAAAATGGTGTTTTTGCATCGATTATAGGAAATTGAATGTTGAAACAAGAAAAGATCACTACCCTCTTCCATTCCTTGATCAAATGCTAGAACGATTAACCGGAAAGTCGCATTATTGCTCTCTTTATGGATACACCAGCTACTTCCAAATCCCAATCGCACCTCGGGACCAAGAAAAGACTACTTTCACTTTCCCCTTTAGAAAATATGAATATAAGAGAATGCCTTTTGGCCTTTGCAATACTCCTGCAACATTATAGAGGTGTATGATGAGTATCTTTTCTAAATTCATTGAACATTGCATGGAATTATTCATGGATGACTTCACCATTTATGGTGAGTCATTTGAATCTTGATTGAATTCACTCTCTCTAGTCCTCAAAAAGTGTGTCAGGTGTAACCTTGTGTTAAATTTTGAAAAATGTCACTTCATGGTTGAAAATGGGATTGTTATAGGGAACATAGTTTCACAAGATGGTATTGAAGTAGATACTTCCAAAATTTAAGTGATCCAATCACTTCCTGAACCCACTTCTATTCGAGACATTCATTCATTCCTTGGTCATAACAGTTTCTATCTCAGATTAATCAATAAATTAAATATGATTTCTCTTCCACTCACTCGGTTACTCCAAAATGATGTCACTTTTCATTTTGATGAGGTTTGAAAGAGATCCTTCATTAAACTCAAAATTTATATTACAACTTCCCTGATAATCCAACCCCCAGATTGGTCCTTACCCTTTGAGTTGATGTGTGATGCTTCTGATAGAGCCGTTGGGGTTGTCCTTGGTCAAAGAAGAAAAAAATTCCTCATGTAATCTATTATTCCTCAAAAACTTTGGATGAAACTCAATCTCACTAAACTGTGACTGAAAAGGAGCTTTTAGCAGTGTTTTTTGCCTTAGATAAATTACGACCTTATCTCTTAGGGGGAAAATCAACATCTTCAAAGACCATTCTGCAATAAAGTTCTTACTCAATAAAATTTATTCCAAACCGAGGATAATAAGATGGATCCTAATGCTCCAATAGTTTGACCTTGAAATCAAAAATATACTAGGAAAAGAAAATCATGTGGTTGATCACCTAAGTATAATTTCTAATTATTCTCATTCAGAAATCATTGTTCATGAATTCCTCACTGAGCACCTTTCATCCCTCACTCAAAAGTTACCATGGTATGCCCCAATTATAAACTACTTGGTTTCTGGTATTTTTCCTAAAAAAATTTCAAAATAACAAAAAATGAAGCTGAAAAGTGATTCAAAATTATATTTTTTGGAAGATAATAAACTTTGTAAAATTGGTGATAACGTGGTAATTAGGAGATGTGTTGATGAAGATGAACATTCCTCCATATTAGAATCATATCACTCACTTCCTGGAGGTGGCCACTTTGGACCACAAAGGACCTTCCAAAAGATCCTAGACTTTGTATTCTTTTGGACTTCACTTTTCAAGGACTCATATGAGTTCTGTCAATCATGTATCACTTGCCAAAAGTTTGGCACAATTTCAAAGAGAAATGAAATTCCCCAAAAGACATTAATTTTATGTGAGATATTCGATGTTTGGGGAATCAATTTCACGGGACCATTCCCCCCTTCCAATGGATTCTCATACATTATTCTTGCGGTTGATTATGTTTCTAGGTGGGTCGAGGCCAAACCCACTAGAAAGAATGATTTACATACTGTTAGTGAGTTCCTAAATACACACATCTTCCATCGATTGGGAACACCATGTGCCTTGATAAGTGACTTAGGAACCCATTTTTGTAATAGAACTGTGCAATCTATTTTGAAAAATAATGGTGTTATACATAAAACTTAAACTTCATATCACCCCCAAATAAATGGCATGGCTGAACTTTTTAATAGAGAAGTGAAAAGAGTGATTGAGAGAATTGTAAATCTCAATAGAAAAGACTGTCATGAGAGACTTGGTGAAGCACTTTGGGCTTATCAAACTTCCAATAAAACACCCATTGGGATGTCTCCTTCTAGGATAGTTTTTGGTAAAGCATGTCATTTACCAGCTGAAATCCAATATAAGTCTTTTTAGGCTGTAAAAACCTATAATTTTGATTTTGAAAAATCTGGTGAATAAATATTGATGCAATTAGCTGAACTGTAGGAGCTTCAACTTGATTCTTATGAGAATTATAATCTCTACAAAGAAAAATCCAAGGCACTCCATGACAAACACATCTTGTGAAATGTATTTCATGAAGGTGAAAGGGTGTTGTTTTTCAAATCTCGATTTCATATTCAACTAGGTAAGATTAATTCTCATTGGGATGGTCCTTTTATTATTTCTCATGTTTACCCATTTGGTGCAGTGCAGGTCCAAGAACCCTCTTCAAAAAGGACATTCACAGTTAATGTACATCGGTTAAATCATTACCATGAGAGGACACACAATCCTGGAATAACATCAACTTCCATCGGATCCATAGTAGACCGAACACCGGATGGAAATGGCGACCCACCAAATCCAAACCAGGGGGAACCTCTTTCCCTTTAACTCCCTCTCTCTATCTCTTCCTCACTCTCCCTCTTTCTTCTTCTTCCCCTCTCTTTCATTTTTTACCACTTTCTTTATGAAACCCTTTTCTTTTTCTCTTTCTCTTTTGTGTGGGTGTGTCTTTATAAAAAAATAAAAACTAAAACCTAAAAAACTAAGAAAAATAACTTAAAATATGGAAAATAAAGAGTCATGATTACTCACCTTAAACTTTTGAAATTTTTCTAACCATTTTGGGTAGTCAAAAGACATGGTTTTATCTCAAAAATCTTGTGTTTTCATCATATATTTGGATAAATAATATTATTTCAAAACCAACAAATTTTGAATGCTCAATTTTTTATTTGGAAAATAATTTTCTCTAACCGTGATGAACAGTATTATCTTTCATGCCAAAGCCACCTATGGCTATCTTTTAAAAATATGTATTTTCACCCCCATTTGTGAGTCTTGAGTTTGTGGACCTTAGAGCTGAATTTTCTACTTTAGTGTGCATTAATATGATAGAGTCATTTTCTAAACCTCATGAGAATCACAATATCCAAATATCCTCCCATTACCCTTACATTAATCCTCCTTTTGAAAGACCCTTCGATCCTATGAAAACCTTTTCTTTGATAGCCACATTACAATCCCAATACCTTATCCCAACTAATATCAACATGGATTTTCATTGCATAATTTTTTGAAATTTAAGTGTGGGGGGGATGGATTTCATTTTGGGTACCCTTTTATTGATTTTCACCATGTTATCATATGCTTGAGGGAAAGCATCAATTTAAGTGTGTGGGATAGGTTGTCCTTTAGTGGGGTTTGGTAATGTACATATGTTTATCTTGTACAAATGATATTGAAAAGTATTCAAAAAAAATAAAAATAAAATAAAATAACAAAAAAAAATAAGAATGGGTTGTGTCTTGGGTGGGTCAAAATCACTCTTCCTCAACCTTTGATCTTGTTATAACTATTAAAATTAATGTCATGAGGAGATCAAACATGTGTTGGGAGATGAGTGTGAGATCTGTTTCAAGTTCAACTTTCAAAAAATAAAAAAAATAAACAATTATGTCGTTGGGAGAAGTTTCATGGTTTGTAGATATTTCATCTTCTCATCAACTTCAAATTTCTTCATATTTTGTTTCTTATTTCATATTTTTATTCCATCGTAAATATGTGTTTCCATTTCCTTTCATGTCTCATTTCAAAAAAAAATGTGCATTTCTTTTTCCATGTTGGTGTTTTACCCCCTCTTTCCTATCTTTTGGATATCATCTTCCTACCATCCCATAGCCACAGAAAAACCCCTAAAAAGACCTCTTGATTTTTTAGCACTTTAGGATAGGGATTGGAAGCTGGGAGCTCTTACAAAATCTAAGATTTTCACTTTTGGCTGGTGAATGAGTGAAGCTCCATAAATTAATCATCTTGAGAAGAGTAAGTTTTGTGTGCCACCATTTTCCATTTCTAAATTTGAGCATGAAAAAATGAATTGTTTTTGGAACATTGTTTCTGTAAAAACTTGTGGTGGAATTTAATATGGATTATTGAAATTTTCTAAACCTCCCCTGATTGGGGAAAACAAAATTTTAATATTTTTTTGTGAGTAAAAATGATTTTGTTATGTTTTTATATTTATTGCACATTAGTACATGCACAAGACTAAGTGTGGTGGAGTTGATGTTATTAATATTTTTATAATTTATTATATACTCACTTTACTAATTTTATATTAAATGTGCATAACTTGTGTGAAATATTAATGTTTAAATATTAAATATAATTTTAGATCACTATTTGAATTCATCCAGATTCAATTATATTTAATTTTTTAATAATAAATATCACCTTACTTATCCAAATTGCATGATTATTGTTTTTTATGGTTCCTTGCTCAAATTAAAACATTTAATTATAAGGAACCTTTGGCCAAATCTTCCATTTGGAGGGTTATATGCTCCACATAAGAAGAGACAAAGAATCTATGAAGAAACTGGACCAGTCATGATGATTTAGTTACTGGTCTAAATCCCAAAGCCCAAATTTTATTAAACTCCACCATGTGTTCTTTATTATTCAAATTAATTATGTATAAAAATTTTGAGGTAAAACTACAATAAAAATGGTCCCAAATGATACTTTGAATTCCAGCACACCATTCTGGAAGGGAATTAAAATCTAGAAACTATTTATGACATTTCTCATGATATAGTCATCAAATTAATCTGGGATTTTTCAGTTTAAAATATAATATATGTTAGGAAAAATTTATAGAATAAACTATTTTTATTTGAGGGCATATTCCTTTTTAAAAACCCATTCACATTTCAACCTTCTGAAAAGTCTGGATTGAAATGGACAGATTATAATTGTTTACTCCAACCACCATAACTTTGCTTCTATAAGTCCAAATGGATCCAAATTTTGATAGTATTCTTACAACATTATTATCTAAAACTTTGAAGAATAATATATCTCTATATTCATCTGTCTAAATGGTAAAAATGGTGAGATAATTGGAGGGACAGATTTGGAATGCAAATAGTCCACTCCTTGGGCTATAAATACATCACCCATCCTTTCCTTCAAAGGAGTTAGAATTTCATAATAGAGGATAATATATTGGCATGACCAAAGAATTTAAAAAGTCTTGTTAGTACCTTAAATACTCAAGTTTTCACTTGATATTCATTTCCTCCTCTCTTTGTTTTCATTTACTTTTGTGTTCTTCATTGGTGTAATCTTATAAGTCTTATTTTTGTAATTCTGTTTTAATAAAAGTTTCTTATTAAATATCTCTTATTATCATCCACCTTATGTGGTTTAATATTAATGTTCTTAAAATGTTTTAAATAAAGTTAACACCCCTTCCCTTCTTTTGCTTCCTCATTTAATCGAAAGACTTTTTTTAACTCTTTTCAACAATCGTGTGTGTGTTCGATGCACTAATCTTTTCTTATCCTGTTATTTTCACTTTTTTTATAATTAATTACCTTAAAAATATTTAACTAGATTAATAATAATTTCAATTTATTAGTAAATACACCATTGTGGTGGGTTATAATTTGGGTATATTAAGTGATTGAGAGTTTTTTCTCGATGAGTATTGTATTCTTTCAGTTAATATTGTGTATGTTGAACTTTATATGTCATGGATTAATGACATGTTTTGTTTAATATGTGTATTCCATGGATTATTGGAACCAAAAATAAACTACCATAAACAAGTAATGTTAATTATTAGAACCCTAATTTAAGTTACGGCTTGGATTAAAGCTTTAACACTTGGGAATTCTAATAAAAGTTATCTTGTGAAGTGGGTATTAATTTAATATAATATAAATCAAAGCTCAAGGATATCATAAGATTAAAACCCCAATAATAAACTCACCCCAATATTTATCAATTTTTTAAATAAAACATCATCCATAAATTATTTCATAAGATCTTCAATCAAACCCCCCAATCAAAATACAATCAACTAAAAACAACCGACTATTAAAAAGTATCATCATCGAGGATTCGACCCGAGTACTGCTATACACATTAGCAGAGCACCGGAACCTTGAACAGTCTATAGGTGATAATAATCCATGATTTAACTCCCCCAACTCCTCCTATAATCCTTCTCTTGTGAATAATTCAACTCAAGTAATCCTTTTAGAACAAACCAAAAGGAGTTACCTGATTAAGAGGTAACATGTTATCTCAAGATCCTTTCTTAATTTTCCTTCTCCACCCCCTACACTATATTTATTCCATTTTTTTATGAAAACACCATTATCCTAAATATAATAGAATTTTTTTATACTAATTTTTCTAACTACACTTACACACACCACCATCTAATGGATATAGAACATATTGTTTCTGTGTACGGCAAACTACTGTCTCATTAAACGATGATTGTTCATTTTTCCTTTACCACCTATCATGGTGGATATTATGATGGAAACTATATACATATAAGTTATATATAATATTTATTATTTATTTAATATTATTTATTCTTTTTTAAAACACATACCTTTTTTACTTTTCATTTGGTGTTAATATGATAATCTCGTTTGAGGAAGTGTGGACTACCACCCCTTCAAAGTGATGGGATTCATTCACACACCACATGGAATGTATTAAGGATGGTTTTAGTGAAATTATATGATATATATGATATAATTATTCTAATTTAATAATTATATATATATATACATATTTCATTTACGTACTTTCTCTCAATACGATAATTAAAATGAAAATAATGTTCATGCGTACGCACAGCTTACCGTATCCATGAATGGTGTATTCCATTTCATACTTATTTATGATATAGAATATTTTAATATACATATACTGGATATAAATAATATTTATATCATGATTTAAATTCTGGAATCATGATATAAGTATAAGGACCAACAATATAACAAATTAAGACACATGCGAAGAACAAATCAAATATTACCCGAATTGAAGCCTTAACATAGGATCATTAACAAGCAGGTAATATAAGGTCATAATCAAACCATATTTTGAATTAGATATAATAATATTCTTATGTAAAATATTTATAATAAAATTATATTTATTATATAGGAATCTTGTTCAAGTACAAAGATATCCAAGACACAAGGTAAGGGATTTATGTCTCACCTTTATTTTTGTGAGACACATGTCTTATACACTATTTGTTTCTTATAAGTGGTGTATATACTACCCATAAATTTATTCTATGAGTCTTATATATATTATATTATGATATTTAAATATTCTTATAATTTTATTTTGTACATGGGTAATATGATTCTATTGATTATAAAGTGACGAGTATTGATTTCACAATCTCTTCCATATTTGGGATTGTTTTATTTTAAGTCTCTTTTGGGGAATATTTATCATCCTTAACTATTTTTTATAAAAAAACTCATAAAATGTTTTAATATTTTCTTATGGATTTTTAAATTCATTTTTGACCATTTTTGACTTTTTACTTCACAGTTTTAAATCAATCTTTCTTTCGTTTTCCAAATTAGGTACTTTTTTACTTTTACAGAAAAAATATGAGAAGAATTTTTTTTTAAAACTTATATAGAATGAATGTATTTTTATGATTTTATGATGCCTTATTACCTCGAATCTTCCCATAAAATCTTACAAGGTTATTTTCAAATAAAATTTTTTCTTTTAAAATTGGACGGAATTTTAAGAAAAGAAAACTATTTTAGCAAAGAAAGGATTTTTTTTCGAAAGAACTGTTTTAAATGATTTTCATGATTCCTTTATATGTTTTAAAAGTTGTTTCAATGAAAATATTTTTAAACATTTTTTATGTTTTAAAATTTTATTTTTAAGGAAAATTCATGTTCCAAGTTTTCTTTCAAAATCCTTTCCCATCTATGATTACATACTTGGTTATATTTCAAGAATACCATTCATATTCTTTCTCTAAATGGTTTATGTTTTTATGGAATGATGTTTAAGAAACCAAATTATTTTCATGGGTTATTCTTTTTTTTAAATTATTTTGAAACCTATATCTTTTCTATAGGTTATGATATGATTACATGTTTATGATTCCCATTTTATTTCATGGGTTATGATATGATTGTTTATAATCTTGTGGCACATATATGTATGATTTAATTATGAGATGGGTGGTACCTGTATCTCTCTCCAATTAATTGGTTAAAGATGTATATCTCATGATATAAACTAATATGGTATTGGGAGTGAACCTTGACTACTAAGATGGTCATGGGAGTGAACTGTGACTACTAAGATGGTATGAGGAGTGAACTCATGCTACTAAGATGTCCATGGGAGTGAACCATGACTACTAATATGGTATAGTAAGTGAACCCATACTTCTAATATGGTCTTGTAAGAAATATATTGGATACTATGGAAATAAGTATATGCTTCTGTGTTTTCCACATTTCCATGTCTTATTCCTATGTTATGCATTCATGGATTATGCTCTTTATTTAATTATGATTCATGTCCTATGAATAGCTCATATTTATTCCATTATTTCTATTATGATCTTTGATATGTAGGTTATGATCTTTTATTTTCATGGTCACATTCTCATACCCTTATTCCCATGTTTATGCTTACATGTATCCCTTATTTACCCTTATTGAGTATCTAAACTCACCCCTTTTATGTTTATTTCCCTCATATTATGATGATATGTACTATGTTAGATATTTATAATAATGGTTCTATTTAATAAGAACATAGTGGGAGATGATGTAGCTCATTTATGTACCGGTGTTATGTTTCCATGTTTCCAAAGTCACTAAACCAATTACGGTCTTCGGGTGTCTGTTTGTATAATGTTTAAGTATTCCGCAAAAGTAATGTAATGTCCATGTATATCAAGATTGGGGCTTTACAGTTGTTATCAGATAAAAGGCTTAGTTAACCTTTGGAAACTAGGATTATAACACTTTAGTGATATCCCTATGTATATTTCTAAATATATATCTAGGTATGTCTCTATGGATAAGTATAAGTATGAGTCAACATTTATGAAAATGTCCTAGAATTTTTGTAAAGGATAGAGTGAGTGGTATCCTAGAAATACATCCCTGTGTGGATACTACAAGTGTATGTGAATATGGCCCTGATATACCTAGGAGTAACAACTCTGAAAAGATGTTTTGGGCTTGACTTAGGGTAATCTAGTATACGAAAACAGATCTTTCTACACACCTGGTTTGACACTCTTGGGGGATATTATTTGGGAATTAACAAACTCTTCATGAACCATCATAAAGGATTTAAATATGAGTTGGTTACTAATAACCTAGGATAAACCTGAGGAGTCATATTTTAATAAAGGTTTCATAATTTAGTCATCATATAAGTTTTTTTCATAATTATGTGATTCCTCGCTATGATAATCGTATCTTACTCAATTATTCTTGGTTTTAGTTAATGGTTGGAACCCAAAGGAACTGCATTAATGGTAATTTTAAAGTAAAATTCAACAAATATCCTTCAGATCAATCAAATGATATGGGATTTTGAATGAAAAATCATGTTGTTATGATCACCCAGCTTTCTCAAGCTATAAATCATACTAAACTTCCAAATGAGCAGTAGAGGGAACAAAATTATATTGATTATTTTATGAGGAAATGTCCACCATCATTCATTGGGTCTTATAATCCACTTGTTTCCAAACAATGGATTAGTACCATTGAAAATATATTCTATTTTATCTAGTGTTTAGAACATGAGAAATTCATTCTGGCTATTTATCGGTTAGAAGGAAAATCAGACCAGTGGTGGACTCTAATCAATAATATGAGGCAGTAAGATGAAATTGATTCCATGGATTAGAATTAGTTTAATAAATTATTCTTCAATAAGTAGTTTCCTAGTATTCTAAATATGAAAATATGAGGAGGATTTTCTCGAGTTAAATCAAAGGGATAATGAATAGGTTGGTACCTATGAACCCAATTTCACAAGACTTGTGAGGTACGCTTCTGGAATTATCATCTAGCCTGAAAGTAAAGTTGATAGGTTCTTTGGTGGATTAAATTCAAGTCTCATATGATAGTTAAACATAATATATTTTATTATCTATGAAGAGATTGTGCATTGTGAAATAAAGGTTTAAATGGAGGTTGTATTCACATACCAATTACATGGTTTTGACAAGAAGAGGAAGATGGAGTTTAAAGGAAACTCTAAAACCATGGAGAAATAAATATGAACTTTCTTTTATTCTCTAAGTGTGGTAAGAAGCATTTATAAAATTTAATTAAGGGTTATAATAAATATTTTAGGTTTGGAAAAGAAGGTCATCATACATTGTAGTGTCAAAGTGGTGGGAAGAAGTTAGCTAACAATACGAATGGAGAGAAAGCTGCATATAATACACCTCTCCCGCTTCAGTGACACAAGTGTAAGGATAATGGGAATTATGATAATTAGTTATCTAATCCAAGGTTTATCATTTATGATAGAAATCAGTAACCTCTTAAGAATAAAGGAAAAGTAAAATCTCATGCGATCACTATTGGAGATGTGGAGTATAACAACGAAGTTGTGGAATGATTGAGTGTTTATGTATTGGAATTCAAGAATAATGTTGTATAAGTACTTTTATGGTATTATGGAATAATTAAACATCTATGTATTAGTACACAATATTTTTTACTTAAGGATTTAAGAGAATATGTTAAATGGTACTAATAACCATGAAAAGTGATTGTGGTAATAAAGTCGTATTTGTTTTTGAAAAACACATGATTAAGGGATGTATAACCCTTAATATGAGATTGATATTGATATAATTATATTTGGATAAAGATATGTTGGATATGAATAAGTAAATTGGATGATAATAGGATTTATTTACATGTGGGTTATGCTATCATGGATGAAGTTTATATCTTTTTTGACTTAAGAATAAGGAAACATGCATATTTTCAATAAGGATGTATGGTAATTAAAGTTATTTCCATGTTTTAATAGAATACATGATTAAGGTATTCACATGTTTGTAATGTCAAAACCATGAACTGTCTTATGATATATGGGAGATAATTGTTAAGTCAATTTAGTGCACTTCTTTCTAAAGTTTAGGATTTTCAGCTTTCAGAAAGATTGTAGGCTTGTCTATTTAGGGAAATTTTAAGTTAAACATCATATGAGTTTGTGAGATTAAAGTATTATATCACCATAGGTAGATTTATACATATTTTATAACTTGTGCTAAACTTTTTATTTAAGATATATAGAATGACCTATAATTATTCTCATGATTTTCTAACACTTAAGAAATAAAAAATTCAACTTCATTTCTTGGAATAAGAAATGAAGTAGAAATTGATCATGGAACAAAAAGGGTGAAGTTATACTTCTATTAAAAATTATTCAACATTAGGAAAATGGATCATGATGTAAAATTTTGTCATGTTATCATCCTTTTGATGATATCAATGACCTCTTTCACGTTTCTTTAGTTTATGGTTTTTTGATTGTTAACATTCTCTGGATCACCCACTTTCTTATGATCGGTGATGTTTATTAATCTCTATTTATGCTTTTCCCTCATGCCCAAATCTTCACCTATGTTCTATTACATTGATACCTAGTCATGATTTACTTTGGGAAAATTTAATGTAATTACTTTTCTTTTTAAAAGTAAATTTTAGACTTCATTTTTATGATGTGGGTTTCTATGAAAGAAACATTCAAGTATTAAACCTTTGATAATCCAAACGAATTTCGAGGGAGAAATTAATTTTAAGGGGGGTAGAATGTAACACCCTGATATTTGTGAATATATTTTTTCTAATTAATTTAATCTTTTCATATTTTCACTTCACGCAACACTGAATATAGATTTTTTTTATTATATAAAAACACTAAGTTTGGATTGTGTTATGCGCAACAGCAAGGGAAGCTTGCATTGTAACATCACAAGTATTTATAGAATAATACATTTTCATATCTACTAATATTTATGAATAAGATATTAATTTTTTGTTAATGGGGATACATTTTTCGATAGCATACTAGACACGCGACAATGGGTTTCTTCGAAATCTTACATTGCACACAACATTGAGTTATACCGAAAAATAATATAACAATAATATTATTATTTTAAATGGTAGTTAAAACCTAGTCGTTGTATTAGAGGGAATAAATAGAATTAAAAATATTGTGATTTTAAATATTTTTTAAATGTTCTTACATTTATCCAATGAATTTTAGAGGCTTAAAATGAGAATGAATCCAATTTTAAGCATAAAATATTCTAATATTTTTAAAAGGTTTTTTTATAGCCTTTTGATGGTGAACACTTTTTAAATATAGTTTTTTGTCACTTTTATATATTTTATTTGAAAAAATAAACTTATTATTTAGAATCAGGATATAAAAATTTACTTTGGTTCAAATTTTGGTATTTTTCTGATAAAATCCATATTTTAATGAATAGTGAAAAATACTGCATTTTAAGTTAAAAATTCATTTTCATCTAATTTATTTATATAGTTTTATTGTACTTTTAATTGGTTTTAAAGTGTACTTGGATTATTTTTTTATAATTTAATCTAATTTTGGTCATTGTAAGTAATTTCACATTGAAATTAGACATAAACACATGTCAATATTTTAATAGTTTTTACTACTTAAAAATGCATTTTCTTATTTTGACAATGGGAATTAATTTTAAATTAATTTTAAATTAATTTCTTCCAATTATGTGTTTTTAATTTGTAAAAATGTATTACATATTTTGCATCGTAAGTTACAAATTGTGTAAATAGGTACCTTTTATTTCTGGACATTATGAATAGTAACTTCAGTAATTATTTTTATTTACCTTGATTAAAGGGTAAATTAGGTAAATAAGGGTAAAAATAATATAATAATATAAAATTTCCATAGAATATATCCTAATATTATTAGATGAGATATGCCCGACCATGATCATACTTGGGTCAAATTTAGGACCCCATGGAGCCACTTGGGTGTGATAATGACCTTTTATAATATTTAATTTAAAGAAAATGGAAATATAACATAAACATGTATCTCCTAACAAAATAAATTTTAATTTAGTTTATATAAATGATATATTCGATTATAAACAGTAATTATAAAGACAAAAATATTTCCTATACCATGGTATTTTATTTATAATTTTTAGACATTAAATAAATATATATATTTATAACACAATGATGATGCAATGATTACCTTATTAATGAAATATTCAAATAAATGATATTATAAATATTAAAATAAAAGTAATTTTAAAATTTTGACACCATCCACGAATTTTATGAATGAATATGACATATTATATTTTATTTAATTCTTTTGGTTCGAAGAAATCAAGTTTTTATGACTTTAACAAAAATAAATTTCTAAATAGTGTCAAAATTCATATAAAATGAGTTTTTAAAACAAATACAATTTTATTAAATGATATAGTAGTCAAAAAAATCCAAGATTCTTCCAACAGAATTATATAATATTAAAAAAATTCATTAATTATCCACTTGTGGTTATTTTTTCATTTTATAGTACTTATATTAACCATATATTTTGAAAATACAAGAAGACATGGTAAGAGTTAATGTTTTTAACTAAGGGTTAAAGCTAAAATATAAGGTTAATTTTGTGACCTAAACTTGTATAAAACCTATTGGTTGGGAGTATTTATACCCATACTCATATTATCCTAGAAATATATCACCTTGGATATATTATAATTCAAAAATTAATTTATAATATAATAATATTTCAATACTTTCCTAAAGTACCCCTCCTCCCTATTATAAAAGGCCACCACCTCTACCCACTTCCACACACCTCCAAATCCCCTTTTATCATCCAAACTCTGAAAAAATAATCTCTCAACATCTCTCCCTTCCTCCTATAACCCTTACCAATGGTAGAAGGAAACTCAAAGAATCTTTTTGGCTCAAATCAAATGGAGTTACCTGATATGGAGGTAACGTATTCTCTTAATCTCCTTTATTTATTTTCATTCTCCAACACCTAACCTCTATTTATTATATTCTTTTATAAAAAAACCAGTATCCTCAATATACTAGGATTTTTTTATGCTAATATTTCTATCTACACTTTCACACACCTCCATCTAATGGATTTAGAGCATATTGTTTCTGTGTACGACGAACTACTGCCTCATGAAACGATGATTGTTCAATTTTCTCCTACCACATCTCATGGTGTCTATTATGATGTAAATATAGTTATTTATTATATATATTATATTTATGTTATATATATTCTTTTTTAATTTTTATTTATAATATACCTTTATACTTTTCATTTTGTATAAATACGATAATTTCATTTGAGGGAGTGTGGACTACTGACCCCAACAAAGTGATATGACTCATTCATGATATATATAGAATGTATAAATTATGGATTTAATGAAACTATGTAACTTATATAACATATATATTATACTCTAGTTTTAATATACATATGTATCAATTAGTTTTCATTCTTTTAATATGACAAATAAATGAAAGTATCGTTCATGTGTACGTATAACCTACCCTCTCCATGAACGGTGCATTTAATTTCATATCTCCAAATATTATGGATTATTATAAATAAATATATATATGATATTTATATGTTATTTAAATAATTAATATAATTCTGTAGATTATGTAATTATGAACATATGGACAATTTGTAATCATAACAAGTTCATTTTTTACTCAAGTACTGAATATCGACTAAAAGTCCAATATGAACTTAAATCATTAAGTAATTTTTATAACATGGTAATAAGTGGTATAAAATGAATAAAAAAATAAAAAATTTCTCAAACAAGTATAAATTAACTTAAGTTTATTGTTCAATAATATAAAGAACGAATGAGACAAGTTGGACTCAAGGTAAGGGACTTCACCTCAATCTCCTTTCTTTAGGGAATATCTTGATGTTATGCACCTTTATTTTCCTATAAGGTGTATATACAACACTTTTAATCATTATATCATGAATTATTATATTATAATTATATTTAAAGTTTTGTATAATGTAATTCCTTAAGGATATTTATTCAAGTGTTTCTTATGTGGTAAGGGAAACTTCACCCTCCTCTTTTAGTCAAAGACTTATTTTATATTATGTCTTTTAATTTCCATTTTTCCTATTGGGGTATGTTATTATATATCCTTATTACTATAAATTTAATTTAAAAATTATTATAGACCCTTTTCACTCTCATAAAATCATTTTCTGAATTTTTAAGTGATGTTGTTCGGCTGCCGAATTTTTGTAAGGGAATTCTCAACTTTTCTTTTTTCATTCATGTTCTATTTTATATGGTATGCCTTTAAAGTTTCCATACAATTTTCTTATTTAAATTTTATTATATATCTCTAATTTATTATGAGTCATTTATGGATGGGATACCCTTGTCCCCTCTCTTTTTAATATTTTCTAAAACCATGTTGCATAGCCATTATGCTGCAGAATTTTCATCTCAAAATCTCTCTTTTTTTCTCAAGAAATTCTCTTATTTTATTTATTTGAATACCCAAACCTATTTAATTTCTAGGGGTATTAATCAAGACATAAAAATTATATATTTTATTATGTAATTTACATGCATAAAACCCCCATTCCCTTTTCATGGGTTATAAATGTCATAATGATCTTGTTTTTAAGCACTTTTTAAAACTTCGCGATTTTGATATGAAACCAATTTCTTTTATTCTCTTGGGGTTATTTATGAAATGTTTGATTATGATATATTTTAATCACATTAAAATAAATACATATTAAGGGTTCACCCTAATAGCACTCCAATTCATTAGTTAAATAAATTAATCTCTAGAGATGAAAAGTTTTATGATACCTTGGTGAATAACCTTGGTAATTTTTATGACACCTTAGGGATGGACCTTGGTCATATGAAACCTTGGAGATAGACCTTTGTGATATTCTTATTAATGTATAAATTAAATTTTTTAGACACATTTTCAAGTTATGATCCAAGTTCTTATTGTTATGATATTCCCCTTTCACATGCCTTTATGAAAGTCCTCATGTTCTTATTTATATCTCTCAAGATCATATGTGAATTGTTTCCCTTGTTTTACCTTACTGGGATTTTTGTATTCATACCAAGTTTTTAAATGTTTTTCATGGGTCTTAAGATTTGTAAGGACAAATAATATTCTATGATTAAATTATTTTAAGATTTTTCTTGAAAATAAACCACATTTCATTTTAATAGTTTTTGTTTTATGAAAAAAAAATGGATGGAATATTGAATTATTTACTTTTTAATATTGAAAGTTTATGTGATATTTTTTCCTAATTATCTAAAACTATAAACTTAAAATATCTTTTGGAATTAATGAAAATAAATTCTAGTCAAAAGTTACTAGAATAAGTTATGTTTAAGGGTGTGTTCTTATAGTTGGTATCATAGCAGGGTTCAGACAACTTTGGAGATTAGGATGTTCTCTTAAGAGTTATGGATATCATTATGGGTTTATAATTTTAAGGTTGATTATAATTTCAATGTCTTAGAAACCCATTTTGAAGATTATTTTATGAAATTTCAAGGTAATTAATGGTATATTTGGAGACATGTATTTTTGAGGTAGTTATGGGTTAGTACTTTTGGGGATGAAAAATGAACGGTATAGAATAAACTTTGAGGCTAAAACATGTTATAGTTATTTTTGATGATTTTATCTCATGTTTTGAGTGTTATAAGAATTATATAGTTTTAGAAAAAGTATAACCTTTAGGATGGGTGACAACTCATCGCGTCTGGCAAGGTCACGTCAATCGAACCCACAACCGAAGGGTGACAAGGTCGCATCACCTACCACTGGCCTACGTGAAGTCCCTGGTTAGTATGACCTTTTATTTTTAGTTAAATGATCTTATGGATTAAGAATAAGTTTATTTTAGAGATATATGTTTTATAAAATGGATATCTTTATCATAGAAAAATGATTTGGTGATTAGGTGATAAATGTTATTTTGTAAGACGTTCACAGTTTTGGGAACATTATATGATTAAGGTAAATAGAACACTATGGGATTTTAACAAAGTAATGGTTGAATTTTATTTTGGAAAAATTTATGTTTTCATTATGGAGTTATAGTGATTCAAGCCATTTATGGAAGTGATTAACCTATTTTGGAGAATATGTTATTTGGTTAATTAATTTTTGGTATGAGATTTTAAGATTAATCGATTTTATTTGGAGATACATGTTAAAATTTATCTTGGAAGACTGTATGATAAAATCCTTATGAATTTTGGGTTTCAATATTAGTTTGGATTATTTTGAGTAATTTTAAGGAAATTTTTTTATTACATTTTCTATGTAGAACTTGGGTATTACTGTTAAAATTTGAAGATTAAAAGTAGTCCTTCTCCTTATAAATGATTATTCTTTTAGGGGATTATCTAATATTTTACTAACCATTTTGGTTTTGGTTAATGTTTCAAGAAAGGATGAATAAATTATTAATCTTTTTTGGTTAATGTGATTCTATAAAATTTTATTATAGTACTTAATGTGTGACTAAGTCATCTTGAATACTCATTTTTTTGGAGAAAAGATGAGTTTGTGGTAGAAATTTATTAAAGGATGAAACTTTAATTGACAAGTAAGTATGTTTCCTTATGTTCTTAATCACACTCGTAAATAAATTCATCAACTTTATGAAAAGGACCTTAAAAAAATTTTGTTCGTTTATTTTTCCTATTGGTAAATAAAATACCATTTAACCAATCATAAGTTTGTGGTTTTCTAATTTTTAACTTTCTCCAAATCATGTTTTTATCACTCTTCATCAAAACAAGATGGTTATTTTTTCTTCCATATACATATTTTCCTACATAGAATCCTAGTATGTGTTATCTCGAGTGACCTTTGTACTTATCTTTCATTATTTTCAAGTGGTGTTTTTATTACCTGTTTTTCTAATGCATAATTTTCAATGCAGTTACTAAGACAAATTCTAAAATTGTGAGGATGAAATTTCCAAAAAGGGAGAAATATGTAAAATCCCAAGTATTTATAGAATAATACATTTTCATATCTACTAATATTTATGATTAATATATTAATATTAAGTTAAATGGGGGTCTTTTTCTGATAGTGTACTCGACATGTAACAATGGGTTTCTTCAAAATCTTACGTTGCACACAACATTAAGTTACACTGAAAAATAATATAACAATAATATTATTATTTTAAATGGTAGTTAATGCCAAGTCGTTGTATTGGCAGAAATGAACATAATTGACAATATTATGATTTTAAATATTTGTTAAATTTTTTTACATTTATCCAATGAATTTTAGAGGCCTAAAATGGTAATGAATCCAATTTTAAGCATAAAATATTCTAATATTTTTAAAAGGTTTTTTTACCACCTTTTGATGGAAACCCCTTTTAAACTCTAATTTTTTCACTTTTATATGTTCTATTTAAAAAAATAAACTTCTTATTTAGATTATGGACATAAAAATTTACTTTGGTTTAAATTTTGATATTTTTCTGATAAAATCCATATTTTAATGAATAGTGAAAAATACTGCATTTTAAGTCAAAAATGTCTTTTCATCTAATTTATTTATATAGTTAGATTGTCCTTTTAATTGGTTTTAAAGTTTAATTGGATTATGTTTCTATAAATTAATCCAATTTTGTTCATTGGAAGTAATTTCACATTGAAATTGGACATAAATACATGTCAATATTTTGATAGATTTTACTTCTTAAAAACATGTTTTCTTGTTTTAACAATGAGAATTAATTTTAAATTAATTTTTACTAATTATATGTATTGAATTTGAAAAAATTTATCCCATATTTGGAATCATAAGTTCAAAATTTTATAAATTTTTATTTTTTATTTTTTGACATTATGAACAGTAACTTCAGTAATTATTTTTATTTACCTTGGTTAAAGGGAAAATCAGGTAAATAAGGGTAAAAATTTATATTATAATAGTATAAAACTACCCTATCATGTATTATAATTATATTTTATGAGATATTTAAAACCATGATCATCCTTGGGACGAATTTAGGACCTCATGATGCCTTTGGGGTGTGATAATGGCCTTGTATAATATTTAATT
The DNA here is from genome assembly GCA_963277665.1 of Viscum album. Taxonomy (NCBI): domain Eukaryota; kingdom Viridiplantae; phylum Streptophyta; class Magnoliopsida; order Santalales; family Viscaceae; genus Viscum; species Viscum album. The sequence goes on along the minus strand of OY728157.1, from coordinate 457,787,833 downwards.
TAAAGAAAAGGGAAATATAACATAAACATGTATCTCCTAACTAACGAAATTTTAATTTGGTTTGTATAAATGATTTCTTCGAATATAAATATTAATTAGAAATATAAAATTATTTCTTACATCATGGTATTTTATTTATAATTTTTATACATTAAATAAATAAATATATTTACGACACAATGATGATACAATGATTATCTTATTAATGAAATATTCAAATAAATGATATTAAAAATATTAAAATAAATGTAATTTGAAAATTTTGATTCCATCCATGAATTTAATGGATTAATATGTAATATTTTATTTTATTTTATTATTTTTTTCTAAGTAATTAAGTTTTTATTACTTTAACAAAAATCAATTTATAAATAGTGTCAAAATTGACATAAATGAGTTATTAAAACAAATACTATTTTATTAAATGATATAATAGTCTAAAAAATCCAAGACTCAGAAAAATGAATTATATAATGTCAAAAATTTCATTAATGATCCACTTTTACTTCTATTTTCATTTTATAGTAACTATAGTAACCATATATTATGAGAATACAAGAAGACATGGTAAGAGTTAATTTAACTAAGGGTTAAAGCTAAAAGATAAGGTTATTATTGTGAGATAAAATTTTCTAAAACCTATTATTTGAGAGGATTTAGACCCATACTCATCTTATCCTAAAAATATATCACCTTGGAGATATTATAATTTGATAATTAATTTATAATAAAATAATATTTCAAGACTTTCCTAAAGTGCCCCTCCTCCCTCTTATAAAAGGCCACCACCTCTACCCACTTCCACACACCTCCAAATCCCTTTGGATCACCCAAAATCTAACAAAATAATCTCCCAAAATACCTACCTTACTCCTATAACCCTTAAATATGGCATAAGTAAACTCAAATAATCTTTTTGGCTCAAATCAAATGGAGTTACCTGATTTAGAGGTAACATCTTCTCTCAAGCTCTTTTCTTTATTTTCCTTCTCCAACCCCCTAACCTCTATTTATTTCACTATTTTATAAAAAAATCAGTATCCTAAATATACTAGGATTTTTTTACACTAATATTTCAACCTAAACTTACACAAACCTCTATCTAATGGATTTAGAACATAATGTTTCTGTGTACGGAGAACTACTGCCTCACAAAACGGTGATTGTTCAATTTTCTCCTACCACCTCTCATGGTGGACATTATGATGGAACTATATTTATTTATGATATATTTTATATTTATATTATCTCTTTGATTATATAATTTTCATTTATAACATACCTTTATGCATTTCATGTTGTGTAAATATGATAATTTCATTTGAGGCAATGCGGACTACCGCCCCCCTCAAAGTGATATGACTCGTTCATGCTATACATGAAATGTATAAATGATGTATTTAATGAAACTATGTAACATATATAACATATATATTATGATTTAATTTTAATATATACATTTATAAATTATTTTTCATTCTTTTAATATGATAATGAAATCAAAGTAGCATTCATGTGTACGTACAACCTACTGTCTCCATGAACGGTGCATTTCATTTATTATCTCAAAATATTATGGATTATTATAAATATATATATATATATATATATATATATGATATTTATATTTTATTTAAATAATTAATATCATTATGGATATGATGGACTTATGACCATATGGATAATTTGTAATCATAACAAGTTCATTTTTGACTCAAGTATCGAATATCGACTAAACGCCCGATATGAACTTAAATCACTAATTAATTGTTATAACATATAATAAGTGATATAAAAGGAATAAAAACATGAAAAAGGTTCTAAAAAATTATAAATTAACTTATTTTTATTATTTAGGAAGATAAATAATGAACAAGACAAGTCGGACTCAAGGTAAGGGACTTCGTCTCAATCTCCTTTCTTTGTGGCATATCTTGATGTTATGCACATTTATTTTACTATAAGGTGTATATACAACCCTTTGACTCACTATATCATGAATTATTATATTCTAATTATATTTGAAGTTTTTTATAATGTAATTCCTTAATTATATGTATTCAAGTGTTTCTTATGTGTTAAGGGAACCTCTCACCCTCCTCTTTTAGTCAAAGACTTCTTTTATGTTATGTCTTCTAATTTCTATTTTATTATGTTGGGGTATTTTATTTTATATACTTATTACTTTCCATTTTATTTCCAAATTATTATATACCATTTTCTCTCATATGAACTCATTTTCTGAATTTTTAAGTGACACTGTTAGGCTACCAAATTTTCGTAAGGGAATTCATTACTTCTCTTTTTCCATTCAAGTTCTCTTTTATGTGGTATGCCTTTCAAGTTTCCATACCATATTTTATTTCCATTTTATTATTTCCAAATAATTTATTATGAGTCATTTATTTATGGGATACCCTTTTCCTCTCTCTTTTTAATGTTTTCTAAAACCATGTTGCATAGTCGTTATGCTGCAAAATTTTCGTCACAAAATCTATCTTGTGTCACAAGAAATTATATTATTTTATTTATTTGAATACCCAAACCTATTTAATTTCTAGGTGTATTAATCAAAACATAAAAATGATATATATTTTTCTTTAATTGACATACATAAAACTCTCATTATCTTTCTGTGGGTTATAAATTACATAATGATCTTATTTTTAAGCACTTTTTAAAATGTCATGATTTTGATATGAAACCCATTTATTTTATTATCTTTCGTTTATTTATGAAATTTTTTATTATGATATATGTGGATAACATGAAAGTAAATACATATTAATGGTTCATCTAGATAGATCTCTAATGCATTGGGTAAAGAAATTAATCTCTAGAGATGACAAGTTTTACGATACCTTGGTGAATAACATTGATAATTTTTATGAAACCTTGGGGATGGAACTTGGTGATATGAAACCTTGGGGATGGACCTTGGTGATATGATTATGAATTTATAAATTAAATTTTTTAGACACATTTTCAAGTTATGATCCAAGTTCTTATTTTTATGATATTCCCCTTTCTCATGCCTTTATGAAAGTCCTCATGTTCTTATTTATATCTCTCAAGATCACATGTAAATTGTTTCCCTTGTTTTCCCTTACTGATATTTTTCTGCTCATTCCAAGTTTTTAAATGTTTTTCATAGGTCTTAAGATTGGTAAGGAAAAATAAGATGCTATGATGAAAGTATTTTAATATTTTTCTTGAAAAAAAAACATGTTTCATTTTAATAGTTTTTATTTTTTGAAAAATATGGATGGCTTGTAGACTTATCTAATTTTTAATATTGAAAGTTTATGTGAGATTTTGTCATATTTATATAAAATTCTATAACTAAAATATCTTTTGGAATGAATGGAAATAAATTCTAGTCAAAAGTCGTCAAAATAAGTTATGTTTCAGGTTGTGTCCTTATAGTTTGTATCAGAGTAGGGTTTAGAAAACTTTGGAGATTAGGATGTTCTCTTAATAGTTATGGATATCATAATGGGTTTATAATTTTAAGGTTGATTATAAGTTCAATGTCTTATAAACCCATTTTGAGGCTTATGTTATGAAATTTCAAGGTAATTAATGGTATTTTTGGAGACATGTATTTTTGTGGTAGTTATGGGTTAGACTTTTGGGGATGAAAAATGAAAGGTATAGAATAACCTTTGAGGATAAAACGTGTCATAGTTATTTTTCATGTTTTATCTCATGTTGGGAGTGTTATAAGAATTATATAGTTTTATAAAAAGTAAAACTCTTAGGATGGGTGATAACTCATCATGTCTGGCAAGGCTGCGTGAATCGAACCCACAACAAATGGGTGATAAGGGTGCATCACTTACCACTAGCCTATGTGAATTCCCTGGTCAGTATGACATTTTCTATTTAGTTAAATGATCTTATGGATTAATAATAAGTTTATTTTTGAGATAAATGTTTTATCAAATGGATATCCTTATTATACGAAAATGATTTTGTGATTAGGTGATAAATGTTATTTTGGAAGACGTTCATAGTTTTAGGAATGTTATATGATTAAGATAAATAGAACACTATAGGATTTTAATATAGTAATGGTTGAATTTTATTTTGGAAGAATTTATGTTTTCATTGTGTATTTATGGTGATTCAAGTAATTTATGGAATTAATTAACCTATCTTGTAGAATATGTGATTACGGTAATTACTTTTTGGTATGAGACTTTAAGAGTGATCGATTTTATTTGGAGATACATATTAAAATTTATCTTGGAAGACTATGTGATCAAATCCTTATTAATTTTGGGTTTCAATATTAGTTTGGATTATTTTGAATAATTTTAAGGACAGTTTTTTGTTGAATGGTCTATTTAAAACTTGGGTATTACTGTTAAAATTTGGAGATTAAAAGTAGTCCTTCTCCTTATAATGGATTATTCTTTTGGGGTATTATCTAATCTTTTACTAACCATTTTGGTTTTGGTTAATGTTTCAAGATAGGATAAATAGATATTTGAACTTTTTTAGTTTATGTGATTCTCTAGAAGTTGATTCTAGTGCTTTAGTTGTGACCATGTCATCTTAAATACTCATTATTTAGAGAAAAGATGGTTCTTTTGTATAAATTTATTAACAGATGAAACTCTATTTGACAAGTAAGTATGTTTCCTTACATTCTTAGTCAAACTTGTAAATAAATTCCTCAACTTTATTAAAATGGAATTCAAACAAAAACTTTTTCCATTTACTTTTCTTACTGGGAAATCAAAGACCATTTAACCCATAAAAAAATTTGTGGTTTTCTGATTGTTAACTTTCTCCTCATCATGTTTTCTAGCACTCTCCATCAGATTAAGATGGTTAGTTTTTTCTTCCATATACATGTTTTCCTGTATGGAATCCAAGTATTTGTTATCTCAGGTGACATTTTTACTTCTATTTAATTATTTTTAAGTGGTAGTTTTATTGTCACTTTTTCTTATGCTGGATTTTAAATGAATTTATCGAGCCAAATTTTAAAATTGCAAGGACACAATTTCAAAAAATTGGGAAATATTTAACATCCCAGGTATTTATAGAATAATACATTTTCATATATACTAATATTTATGAATAAGATATTAATTTTATGTTAAAGGGGATGTTTTTTTCCGATAGCGTACTTGACACGCAACAATGGGTTTTTTTGAAATCTTATGTTGCACACAACATTGAGTTATAATGAAAAATAATATAACAATAATATTATTATATTAAATGGTAGTTAACGTCTAATAATTGTATTGGTGAGAATGAACAAAATTAAAAATATTATGATTTTACATATTTTTTAAATGTTTTTACATTTATCCAATTAATTTTAGTGGCTTAAAATGATAATGAATCTAATTTTAAGCATAAAATATTCTAATTTTTTAAAACGGTTGGTTTACCACCTTTTAATGGTGAACCCTTTTTAAATATAGTTTTTGTCACTTTTATATGTCCTATTTGACAAAATAAAATTCTTGTTTATAATCATAACATCAAAATTTACTTTGGTTTAAATTTTGGTATTTTTCTGATAAAATCCATATTTTAATGAATAGTGAAATATGTTGCATTTTAAGTCAAAACTGCCTTTTAATCTAATTTATTTATATAGTTATATTGTTCCTTTAATTATTTTTAAGGTATAATTGGATTATTTTTTTATAATTTAATCCAATTTTGGTCATTGTAAGTAATTTCACATTTAAATTGGACATAAACACATGTCAATCTTTTGATAGTTTTTACTACTTAAAAACGTGTTTTCTTGTTTTGACAACAGGAATTAATTTTAAATTAATTTATGCCAATTCTGTATTTTAAATTTGGAAAAATTGATTCCATATTTTGAATCATAATGTCTAAATTATGTAAATATATACCTTTTATTTTTGGATATTATGATAGTAACTTCAATAAATATTTTTATTTACCTTAGTTAAAGGGTAAATAATGGTAAAAAATAATATTATAATAATATAAAACTACCCTATCATGTGTCTTAATCCTATTGGATGAGATATTTACGACTATTATAATCATTTTATCAATTTTAGGACCCCATGGAGCCACTTGGGTGTGATAATGACCTTTTATAATATTTAATTTAAAGAAAAGGGAAATATAACATAAATATGTATCTACTAACTAAATCAATTTTAATTTGGTTTATATAATTGATATCTTTTACTATAAATATTAATTATAAAGATACAAATATTTCCTACATCATGGTATTTTACTTATAATTTTGAGATATTAAATAAATATATATATTTATGACACAATGATGATGCAATGATTACCTTATTAATGAAATATTCAAATAAATGATATTATAAATATTAAAATAAATGTAATTTGAAAATTTTGATGTCATCCCCTAATTTTTTGGATGACTATGACATATTATCTTTGAGTTAATGCTTATTTTTCTAAGGAATCAAGTTGTTATTACTTTAACAAAAATCAATTTCTAAATAGTTTCAAAATTGACATAAATGTGTTTTTTTTAATACTATTTTATTAATTGATATAATAGAACTAAAAATATAATACTAGGAAAAATGAATTATATAATGTTAAAAATTTCATTAATGATCTACTTTTGGTTCTCTTGGAATTTTATGGCAACTATAGTAACCATATATTATGAAAATATAAGAAGACATGGTAAGAGTTGATGTTTTTAACTAAGGGTTAAAGCTAAAAATAAGGTTAATTTTGTGACCTAAAATTGTATAAAACCTATTGGTTAAGATTATTTATACCAATCCTCATATTATACTCAAAATATATCACCTTGGAGCTATTATAATTCGAAAATAAATTTATAATAAAATAATATTTCAAAACTTTCTTAAAGTGCCCCTCCTCCCTCTTATAAAAGGTCACCACCTCTACCCACTTCCACACAACTCCAAATCCCCTTGGATCACCCAAAATCTGATCAAATAATCTCCAAACATCCCTACCTTTTTTCTATAATCTCTACCTTGGGAAGAAGGAAATTCAAAGATTCCTTTTGGATCAAATCAAAAGGAGTTACCCAATTTAGAGGTAATGTCTTCTCTCAAACTCCTTTCTTTATTTTCCTTCTCCAACCCCCTAACCTATATTTATTACATTATTTTATAACAAAACCATTATAATAAATAAACTATGTTGTTTTTATGATAACATTTTTACCTACACTTACACACACCTCCATCTAATGGATTTAGAACATATTATTTTTGTGTACGGTGAACTACTGCCTCACGAAATGATGATTGTTCAATTTTCTCCGAACACCTCTCGTGGTGGAAATTATTATGGAACTATATTTATTTATGATATATATTATATTTATATTGTCTCTATTATTCTTTAATTTTCATTTATAACATATCTTTATGCTTTTCATGTTGTATAAATATGATAATTTTATTTGAGAAAGTGTGGACTATCGCCCCTCAAAGTGATATGACTCGTTCATGTTATACATGGAATATATAAAGGGTAAATTTAATGAACCTATGTAAAATATATAACATAGATATTATAATTTAATTTTAATATAAATATGTATCAATTAGTTTTCATTATTTTAATATGACAAAGAAATGAAAGTAGCGTTCATGCGTACGTACGGTCTACCCTCTCCATGAACGATGCATCTCATTTATTGTCTCCAAATATTATGGATTATTATAAATAAATATATATATTATATTTATATGTTATTTAAATCATTAATATAATTTTTAATATTATCAACTTATGACTATATGGACAATTTGTAATCATAACAAGTTCATTTTTTACTCAAGTACTAAATATCCACTAAACGTTTGATATGAACTTAAATCATTAAGTAATTGTTATAACATAGAAATAAGTGATAAAAAAAGAATAAAAACATGAAAAAATTTCTAAAACAAGTATAAATTAACATAATTTTATTATTCATGAATATAAATAACAAATGAGACAAGTCAGACTTGAGGTAAGGGACTTCGTCTCAATCTCCTTTCTTTGGGGCATATCTTGATGTTATGCACCATTATTTTACAATAAGGTGTATATACAACCATTTGAATAATTATATCATGAATTATTATATTCTAATTATATTTAAATTTTTTTATAATGTAATTCCTTAATGATATGTATTCAAGTGTTTCTTATGTGGTAAGGGAACCTTTCACCCTCCTCTTTTAGTCAAAGACTTCTTTTATGTTATGTATTTTAATTTCCATTTTTTACATCGGGGTATGTTATTATATATCCCTATTACTTTCCATTTTATTTAAAAATTATGAGATACTCTTTTTTATCTCATCAACTCATTTTATGAATTTTTAAGTGATGCTGTTAGGCTGCCGAATTTTCATAAGGGAATTCTCAACTTCTCTTTTTCCATTCAAGTTCTCTTTTATGTGGTATACCTTTAAAGTTTCCAAAAAATGTTCTTATTTACATTTTATTATGTCCCTATACTATATTATGAGTCATTTATGGATGGTATACTCTTGTCCCCTCTCTTTTTAATATTTTCTAAAACCATGTTTCATAACTGTTATGCTATAGAATTTTTGTCTCGAAATCTCTCTCTTTTTCTCAAGAAATTCTCTTATTTTATTTATGTGAATACCCAAACCTATTTTATTTCTATATGTATTAATAAATACATAAAAATGATATATTATTTTATATAATTTACATACATAAAACCCTCATTCCCTTTTTGTGGGTTATAAATGACATATTGATCTTGTTTTTAATCAATTTTTAAATGTCATGATTTTGATATGAAACTCATTTATTTTATTATATTTGTGTTATTTATGAAATATTTGATTATGATATATGTGGATCACATAAAAATAAAGACATATTAATGGTGAGCCTTGATATCACTCCAATGAATTGGGTAAAGAAATTAATCTTTATTGATGACAAGTTTTACGATACCTTAGTGAATAACCTTGGTAATTTTTATGACACCTTGGGGATAGACCTTGGTGATATGAAACCTTGGGGATAGACCTTGGTGATATTCTTATGAATGTTTGAATTAAATTTTGTAGCCACGTTTTCAAGTTTTGATCCAATTTCTTATTGTTATGATATTACCTTTTCTCATGCCTTTATGAAAATCCTCATGTTCTTATTTATATCTCTCAAGATCAGATGTAAATTTTTTCCCTTGTTTTGCCTTACTGAGATTTTTGTGCTCATCCCAAGTTGTTAAATTTTTTTCACAGGTATTAATATTGGTAAGGAAAAATAAGATGCTATGATGAAATTATTTGAAGATTTGCCTTGAAAAGAAACCACGTTTCATTTTAATAGTTTTTGTTTTATTAAAAAAAAGGATGGTGTGTAGACTAATCTACTTTTTAATTTTAAAAGTTTATGTAAGATTTTTTCCTAATTATATAAAAATATATACCTAAAAGATATTTGGGAATAAGGGAAAATAAATTCTATTAAAAATTCACTAGAATAAGTTACTTTTAAGGTTGTGTCCTTATATGTACTACACGTAACATCGACTTGGTTTGCGTTACACACAACATGAGTTTCTGTGAAACAAAACTTTACTATTATAATTATTTAAATAATATAGTTATAACCTATAAATTAAACTTGTGGTATGAATAATAATAATTAATTTTTAAACATTAGTTATAATGGTTTTGATAATGAAAAATATAATTTCCAACAAAGTCTGTATATGTATAAAACTATTATTTTCTCAAATGAACTACCTTTCATATCCTATGAAAAATAATAAAATTAATTTTAGCCACTCATAGAAATTTATTATGATAAAATAAACATTATTTTTTAATTTGGAATATCAAAATTATCTTAGGGTTATTTTTTTGTATTTTTCTGAAAAGTTTCAATTTTTTATGAATAGTGAAAAAATGTTGCATCGTAATTAAAAACAATGTTTTTCGTTTAAATAATTATTATTTTTAATTTATTTAAAAGTAAAAATATATTAATAATACACTTATTAATACAATTTTTTTCATTGGAATCATTTTTATAAAATAATCAGATATAAAAATTTATCGAACATTTGAACGTCTCTTTTACCCGCCTTCTAGTCACATCTACAGGATTAACATTAAACGTAATTTTACCGCTTCTGTGAATTGAATTTAAAAAAATGGATATACATGGTTGTAATAAGCATGAAAAATTTGGTCTAATAAGATTAAATTAATTTTTGGTGAATAGTAACTTTTCAATTTTATTTACCACGGTTAAAGGGTAAATCAGGTAAATAAGGGTAAAAATAATATTATAATATTATAAAATTATCTTAAAACTTTTCCTAATTTCATTTAATGAGTGTGTTTCAATAAAAATCAGCCTTAGTTAAGAAAATATGATCCTTTTTAAGCCAATCATGTTAGATTATGACATTTATTATATTTTATTTAAAGAAGAGTTAAAAATGTCATATTCAAATTTTAATAACTACATAATTTTTAATACAGTGTTATACATAAGAAAAATTTGACTATAAATATTAATTAGAAATATAATAAATTTTTATATATCATAATAATTTATTTATAATTTTTATACATTAAATATTTAAATTTATTTATGACATAATGATGATGTAGTAATAGATTTATTAAAAGAAGAATCAAATAAATGAAATTAATAATATTAAAATAAATAACATTTGATCTATTTGATTCCATCCACAAATTTTTTGTATTGATATGACATGTTAGGGATGAGTTAATGTATTTTTTTTATGGAATAAATTTGTTATGATTTTATAAAAAGTCAAGTAATAAATAGTTTCAAAATTGATATAAATGAGATTTTAAATTAAATAATAATTTAAGAAATGATAAAAATTCATAAAAATAAATTTTTGGTAAACTAAATAGGATAATGTTAATGATTTCATAAATGATCTAATTTGGGTTCTTTTTTCATTTTATAGTAACTAAATTAACCCTATAGTGTAAAAAAGACAAGTTGACACGGTAAGAGTTAAATTGTTTAACTAAGGGTCAAAGTCAAAAGATAAGGTTAAGTTTGTGACCGAAACATGTCTAAAATTAATTTTTTTATATTATTTAGGCCCATAATTATCTAAAATTCTAAATAACTTACTTTGGATCTATTTGAAATTGAAAATCAATTTATAATAAATTAATATTTTTGGAGTTTCCTAAAATGTCTCTCCTCCATCTTATAAAAGGGAACCTCTCCTTATCTTTTATTCACACATCTAAAGCCTTTTGGTTTGGCCAAAACCTGACCATTTCTCATCCCAAATTCCTCCCCTTACTTTTATAATCATTTCCATGGGTATAAGGAAACTCAAGGAAGCCTTTTGGCACAAACTAAAAGGAGTTACCCGATTAAGAGGTAACGTCTTCTCTCAAGCCCCTTTCTTAATTTTCCTTATCCACACCCTACACTCTATTTATTACATTATTTTATTAAAAACTGGTATAATAAATATACTAGGATGTTTTTATTCTAATTTTTTTACCTATACTTACACACAGATCCATCTAATTGATATTGAGCATTCTGTTTCTGTGTACGATGAACTACAACCTCACAAAACAATGATTGTTCATTTTTCCTTTACCACCAATAATAGTGGCCATTATGATGGACACTATATATATATATGTTATGTATAATATTTATTATGTCTTTATGCTTCTGTATTCATTTTTACAACACATTCCTTTTTACTTTCCATTTGGTGTTAATACGATAATCTCGTTTGAGGAAGTGTGGACTACCGCCCACTCAAAGGGATGTGATTCGTTCACACACCACATAGAATGTATTAAGGTTGGGTTTAGTGAAATTATATGATATATATGATATAATAATTCTACTAAAATAATTATATATATATATATATACATATTTTATTTACATACTTTCTTTCAATACGACAATTAAAATGGAAACAACGTTCATGCGTACGCATGGCTTACCGTATCCATAAATAGTGTATTCCATTTCATACTTATTTATGATATAGATTATTGTAATATAAATATACTAGATATACATGATATTTATATTATGATTTAAATTCTGGAATCATGATATAAGTATAAGGACCAATGATATAACAAATTAAGACTCATGTGAAGAACAAAGATAATATTACCCGAAGTGAAACCTTGATATAGGATCATTAACAAGTAGGTAATATAAGTTCATAATAAAACCACATTTTATATTATATATAATAATATTATTATATAAAATATTTATAAAAAACTTATATTTATTATACAGGAATCTTTTTCAAGTAAGAAGAGAGTTAAGACACACTGTAAGGGATTTATATCTCACCTTTATTTTTGTTAGACACGTGTCTTATACACTAATTGTTTCTTATAAGTGGTGTATATACTACTAATCAATGTATTTTATGATTCTTATACATAATATTATGATATTTAAATATTCTTATAATTTTATTTCATATATGGGGAATGAAATTCTATTGATTATAAAGTGATGAGTATTGATTTCACAATCTCGTCCATATTTGGGATTGTTTCATTTTAAGACTCTATTGGGGAATATTTATCATCCATATATATGTTTTATAAAAAAAATCATAAAATATTTTATTATTCTTCTATGGATTTTTAAAGTCATTTTTACCCATTTTTTACTTTTTACTTCATGGTTTTAAGGGAATCTTTCTTTCATTTTCTAAACGAAGTACCTTTTTTACTTTTCTGAAAAAGTAAAAGAAGAATGTTTTTTAACTTATATGGAATGAATGTATTTTTTATGATTTTATGATGCCTTATTACCTTGAATAATCCCCTACAATCTTACAATTTTATTTTCAAATAAAATGTTTTCTTTTAAAATTTCGTGACATTTTAAAAAAAGAAAACTATTTCAGCGAAGAAAGTATTTTTTTCCTCAAGAACTATTTTAAATGATTTTCATGATTCCTTTATATTTTTTCAAATTGGTTTCAAATAAAAGGGTTTTTAAAATGTTTTGTGATATAAAAAGTGATTTTTAAATAAAATTCATGTTCCAAGTTATCTTTCAAAATCCTTCCCCACCTATGATGACATACATTGTTATAGTTCAAGAATACCATTAATATTCTTTCTATGAATGGTTTATGTTTTGATGGAATGATGCTTAAGAAACCCACTTCTTTTCATGGGTTATTATTTTTATGAAATGATTATGAAACTTTTATCTTTTCCATAGGTTATGATATGATTACACGTTTATGATTCCTATTTTATTTCATGGGTTATGATATGATTGTTTATGATCTTATGGCCCATATATGTATGATTTAATTATGATATGGGTGGTACCTATATCTCCCTACAATGCATCAGGTAAAGATTTATATCTCATGATATAAACTAATATGGTATTGGGAGTGAACCTTGACTACTAAGATAGTCATGGGAGTGAACCGTGACTACTAAGATTGTATGAGGAGTGAACTCATGCTACTAATATAGCCATGGGAGTGAACCATGACTACTAAGATGGTATAGGGAGTGAACCCATACTACTAATATTGTCTTGGAAGCGATGTTTGGATACTATGTAAATCGGTATATTCTTATGTGTTCACCACACTTCTAAAGGTACTGGGGCCTCCAGCAGAAGCCGGTGGGCTGGGGATTTTAAAAAAATTCATTGACGGGATGATGGAACATCTTGTCTCAAATGATTCGAGCCCCGGTAACATCCGAGGATCTCACATAAATTAAAAGAACACAAAAATAAAATTGTAAACATACCTTTATAGATTTGAAGTTGCGCTTGACTACAACTCATCATTGGTGATTGTTACTACAAGGATCCATATCAGGATCCCTCTATATCATTCACACATGCTTCAAAAATCTGAAGGATCACCAATCATCAAATTTCAAGTGCTAGCACGGCAATCTGAATATATCTTCGATGCCCCAACAATCACCTAGATCCTCTGTCTTCGATGCTTGAAGGTGTTCTTGGATCACCACTAGAGATGGAGAGACTCTCTATTTGGAAATTATTATGAGATAGATCCTATCATTCTAAAAGAATGAATAGTCCGTTGGGAGAGATCCTCTCTCTCTATTTATAGTGTAGTTTCTAAATACCCCATTGGGTACCCCGACCCCCATTTATTTAACGTCCAATATATAAATAATTATGATAAACTAAACTATTGCAATGTTATTTATTATTTTATCACATGCCTATAATATATTTAAAATATATTACGTGATAAACCAGAGTTATTAACTCGACTCATAATCCTACTTAATATTAAACAAACCTTAAATATAAAAATAATATTCATTCAATTGATATTATTCCTTGTATTTATTTAACTTGTAAAAACATTTAAATAAATAAATTAAATGATAATTATTATTTACTTGAATAATATGAATTAATTTATTTATCAGTGATCGATAACTTGGACATTGCTTGGACCCCGTGGTGGGTCCCACCATGTCCAATATACCTATTCAACTGAATAGGGTGGATTCTTAAATATGCTATAGTGTGTGACCCTCTAGGACCTTATCATGATAGTAGTGAATAAAATTCATAGACCAAGAGAGGAGTCTAGCAACCCATCAAGACCCCTAAAGAGATAAGGATTGTCATAGCAATGACAACCAACCTACGAACACGTACTGTGTACTATAATATCTTTTTCCTTAAATATCTCATAAATAAGGATTCACACTTGTGCCATCGCCCTTTTCTTAATTTATTATTTTTTTATCTATCAGGATAGATTTACCTTTCGACTGCTTTGACCAAATACTTATAAAGGTAGTACCATCCTGATCAACTAGGCATGAGATATACAACTTCCAAAACCCAGAATCTACAAATCCTTTCTTTACCATTAAACCAATGTCATGCCACCAATGACTCACCCAACATAATCTACATCGCCACGATTTCAATACTATGTTTTTTCCTTGCATCAAAATATGCAATCAAATAATACACACTAGTAATGATCTCAATTCAGGAGACCAATACACATGTTCGTAGATAGGAACAACTAATGACACCCAAAACATGTGGTGTTCCTATTAGCATGTCTTCCCTCATGATCTCACTACTAGATATCACCAAGTTCAAACTTCATGAGAAGAAGTATCAATACTTATGATCCCCCATCACCTGATAGTCAAACATCTGTTGTGTCTAGTCAGTAAGATGTAACTAGACCATATGACATTTGTTTAATATTAATGTCATTGTATCTCGAGATTCTCATTATATCCTGGTATCTTCTATAGCCTTTTGATATGACAATTAATCTATGGAAATTACCATTAAATAGTGTATGCAAAAATATCTACACTATAATGGTAAGGTATCATCATGTATATATATATGTACACGTGATATGGTAATAAAAAGTACTACATAGTTAGGTCTAGGTAACCCACTATTTCAACACTCCCACTTACACTACATCCAACTTGCTAACCATACTTGTTAGGTAATCACATGATAAAGATCATGTTTCTGCTGATTAACAGCTTTAGCTGCTGAGTCTTACATGTTTCCACCATGTGGCTATTTTGCTATATACGACCTCATATTCTTGAGTATAACTTCTTAAGAGATGGTATCCCTGAGTATATCCCTTTTTTTCACTATCATATATTGACATCTTGTCTAGTAAGAATATCATAATTTACATTATGATAATACTTTACTAGGTGAGATTCCAAGAACTAGAACAAATTGTTGCGTTTAACTGCTTCTTAGTTGCCTCAGAAGCTGCAATGTACTCGGTATTTATAGGTATGGCTAAAAATAGTTTTTTTGAGATTCACTCACTCATCACCTTAGCCTAACTGTGATACTAGATCAAATTGATCTAAGTAAGACTATTTTATGTCCCATCATGACTAGTATCCCTTCTCCACTTACCAAGTACATATCTTTTGTACTTACCCAAGTATAATAAGATAGTGTTGACTACTTCACTTGCAGTGTTCCTAGATATAATTGATATTTTACTACTATAAACTATATCCTTTTAATATAAATTTTTGTACATATCTTGGAATACGTGATTAATCCATTGTAGAAGCATATAAAACTCAACTCACAACTTTAATCTCTTCCCATTCTTTGAACATGTCATCCTAAAGAGACTATGCCATGTAAAATTAGCAACAATTATTAACTTGAATTGTTCCAACTTGTATTTTTCAAGACCATATCACTATATGTAAGATTGACTACATCTAAGTAACAATTATACCAACCTAAGTAGATCCTATTACCTAGAACTTAGGTTCTGATTAACAATTAGATATACCTTAGTAGATCCTATTCCCTAGAAATTAGGTTTATACTTTAAGTCAATCACTAGAGAATTAATTTTATTCTGGTCTTAACTAACTGTAAGAACAATATCTATTTTACATATGTTTTTACATATTTCTCTTGGAAAACTATTGCGCTCCCACTAACCTTTGGTAGACACATGGAGAAGATTCATTCCAAATTAATGTTCTAAGATCGTGTTGCTTACTTTAATACTAAAATGGATTTAAGTAACTTGTAACCTTTATTGGCATCTAATGGTGTCATCATCATTTTTTGGTTGCATCATATAGACACCTTTCATGAAATTTTATCTTGACATCCAATGGACAATTAAATTATCTTAGAAGTTAGCTATGATATGTAAAATTATAATGGATTTAGGCATACTGACTTTTTATTACCAATCAAGCCTTATTGATACATGTCTTGTACCACCCATGTATCATCCATATTAAATACCCACCACAGTATTCAAATGAATAAGCCCCTATTCACTTTAATACATGGAATCCATTATTGAGTTTTAATTGTTCTTGTCAATCTTAGATATTTCCATATACTGCTTACTTGTACATATTATTTTTCTCAATAAATAATGTATCAATAGTTGTGGTGAATATAAAACCATCATTATGGATTTAACCTTTCTACGCAGTATGTGTCACTATAACATGCCTCTTACACATGTACTTGTAGATATTATTCCTATGTCAACCATTTGTGCATCTAGAGAATTGAATAGACCCAAGTCAATCTTTCCCCCACTATCTCAAGTAGATATGTGCACCCTTTTATAGAAATGTAGTCTATCACTTGACTATCACTTTTCTATCTTAGGTATTTATGTAATATCCTAAGAAAATGTTAAGATAATTACCTTAGATGCACAATGTGTTTAGTTTTATGAAGGTTTGTTTATATCCTAAAAAACTTTTTGCATCTAAACACATGTCTCGTGACATAATGGATTTCCATGATACTATGACTTGTATGATATCCATTTTTCATTTTTAGTTGGCATATAAGTTATGGGATTTCAATTTTATTTACAAAGCATGTATTGAAATATAATGGAAGTTTCTACAAGTTGTTACATTGATACTACTTACATCAAAACTTTGATGTATAACATGTGAGTTTAGGAATTGATCCATGGTACATGTTTGTTGATAAATGTTAATATGTAAGACTCATCATAGATCCCCCTTATGAACATCAATTATATTATGTAAGTAAGGTAATATTCATTTAGGAATTACTCCATGCTACATTATCACGATCGATGAATGTTTGGTCAAGATATTATTCAACATGCTGATCTGAAGCAACTCATGTCTTATGACCATGATTATACTTCACTATTACATTCCTTAATCACTTAAATTAATCTTATGAAGTATATTTACCACTATATTTTCCCTTGGAATAGTTCATGCTCACTTGTTGAACTAATTCCAAAAGCCTTGTGGTGTACCTTTATTTCTTGAGGATTATTTTTCCAAACTAAAGACGTCGATAATACCCAAGGTGTTTAGATGTGTCGAGCCTAAATACAATACTGGGTATATTCTTGAAAACTAATTTAAGTTTTTCTTGACAAATAATTATATTTCCATAACTAATTAAATGTATTACATTTTTTATATTCATCACTTGTTGCCTATGATTCAGGTATCATTGAACTATTTGTTGAGTATGATACAACACAAAAAAAATTCATTCCAGAACTTGGAATAATGTCTCATTATGTCCAAAGGTCATGTGATATTAATGTTTTTGTTATACCCAACAACTTTTTCAACTAGAATCATTCACATGAAAATTATAATTTATGTGTTTCTCACCGCCGACTTAGGAATCACCCTTTCTCGGGTGCTTGGTGAAGACACATTACATCTTGTAATGTTTCTATACTTACTTGGTTAATATATTTCAATACACATATGTGAAAGGAATATTGTATTTAATACCTAAGAAGTATGTAAAAAATAATAATTATATCTGATGAATATAAACTGAAGAAGAAGCGAGTTCTTATTTATTCAATTCAGTTCATTGCATTTTAAACTTCCATAAATCTATTCCATAATATGTGATAAAAATGACTCCTATTTATTAAAAAACCTCTATTCTTCGAGTTAAATTATTAAGGTTCCATTGGAATAACTTTCCATTGGACTTATCACCTTGTCTTCCGATTTATTCACCATAAGAACTAAAATTGGTACTTTCTTTAATATTCTTATTAGTTTTCAAACCTTACCCAAAAGGTAATGAAACGCTTACACCATACAATTCATTTGTATCCTTAAACAAAAATAGAGTAATTAGGTGAAAATTTATAAGATTTGGATGCCATAAAAGATCATAGTTTTCCTTTCATGTTTACACAAATCTGGTGTAATCATCACATTCAAATCTTGCTTCACTTTCTCCTCGCAAACTTCTTGGAGATGAGACTACGTGTGATATCATCCATGATCTGATGTTGTATCCACAACAAACATCAGTCATTGATGATGGAATTATGACATAACCATAATATTCTTGATTCATGAGTCTCCTATAAGAAATTTCTCACCCACGCTTCTTGAGGTGGCTTAACAGGTATAGGGACACCAACACCTTAAATTTATAATATTGTAGTAATGTGCGGAAGCGCCTATACTACACTTAAAAATTCATGCTAGTTTGGACATTTACTCTGTCTAATATTTATCATAGCTTTTATTTTGGTATTTATTGCCATTTTTCTACAAAAATTAACTTTAGAGATAAGATATTTTATATTGGTTACCAAATTAGACATTACCGATTAAGTTAATCATTAAATATCTCCCACTATTTTATGAAATTCTAGAAACCCTGTGTACTAGAATCGGAATAATCTATCACCATAGTATTCTAGTGGCAAGTATCCTTGAACCTCCCCTAACTGTCTACAATCTATGGATATGACACTACTCAGAGGGTTCAAGGTAAGCGTTTGGCTGACCAACCACATTAACTTGTGGCTCCTTGATCTATTGAGTGAAGTCCCGACTTCTAAAATCATAACCTGATTTACTAAAATCTTTCCTCTAAAATGATAGAAAGTTAGTTATAGATAATCCTCACTACCACTTTAGTTAATTCAACCCATCACTCTCATAAGAACTTCTTGGTAGTAAGAATCACCCTCAGGTATGGCATGATCGGCACCCCAAACACCCAGTTTTGTTCAAATTTGAATGATGGAAGGTGGTAAATACTTAATATTTCTTTAACGGTTTTTTTGTTTTTCTCTTAATGAATGTAATAAATTTCTATTAATATTGTTCATATATGTTTTCATTCTCACAACTAAATATTAATAGAAAAACATACATCACTTATTTATAAATTTTATTATTTATTATTTTATATATTTTCTTGTTGTTATAAAATGCGTAAAATAATAAATAAATGCATAAAGGAAAACTGCTACCTAACTGTTCTTGAGCATCTAAATGACCTAGGGTGAAAATACCTGAGTCGTCGCTTGACTCCTGATGTAGTTGGCCCCCATCCAGAATGTCCTTTATTTATCCAGAGTAACGCCACGGCTTGGCATTGTCTACATCTTACACTGTCTTAATCATGGAGGGGTCAACGTTATGTCTGGAGTACCACCTCATCTTTTTGGGATCCACATCAGTCTGAAATTCTACCTTGTCTTGGTGGGGTCCACGCCATACATTGTATTCATCAAAAGTACAAATATACTCACACACAAGCGAGGGGGACTAGGGGTGTAAAATATATCAGATAAAAATGGACATGTAGGTCCTTATACATATTGACCAAAAGAAATATAATTCACTGAACGCCATTTAATTAATTACAAACATTGTATGTAGTTAAATAATTAATTAATTAATTAATTAAATGCAGACATACACGGGTCAGTGCTTAAGACCAATAAACGGGTAAAAATAAAGTGCGATAAAATTAAATTGAATTAAATAAGTATGATTCTATATTAATTAAATTAAATGAATTAAATAATTCAAATAATTTAATTATTCTTCGGTCCACTAATTGATTTAATTTTAATTCCAAAAATTAAATTAATTAATTAATTAATTTAATTCCAGAAATTAAATTACTTTTTATTCCTGGGTATTAAAATTTATTATTTTAAATCACAATTAATATATTAATTAATTTAATTTAATTTTGAAATTAAATTAATTAATTATATTAATTTAATTTAACCTCGACCTCGAAACACACATTATGGCCCATTCTGGGTCGCGTTGAACTTACGCACACCCGTAACGGGCCGGGAAAAGCTTGAACTAGGCTATACTAGGCTAAACTGGTCTACCCATACCCATTCTAGGTTGAGAAGACCCGCCTGGGCCACTTTTGGGGTAATCCAGGTCATGCAGATTCCAATAGGGTAAAAAACAAGGTACCTCCCACTAGGAATTAGCCGAGGTTTGGTTGTTCTGGCTGAATGGTGTGCGACAATGTGGCTCAGAGGTGAGACTATGGGTGCGGGTGGTTGTGAGACTAGTGGGTGGGTGGCTGGGGTGCGTCGCCAATGGCGGGATCTGGTTCAGAAGGTGACGGTGCTCGAGACCGACAATGAGGTTCAGGAGATCATCCCATGGAAGGCGCCACCAGTTCTCCATAAATGTGGGGCTACGCCAAGGGCTAGCCACTATGGGTATAAGGTGGAACGGCTTCTGTTCGGGAGATGAATCATGGAAGTAGGCCACTGAAGTGGGAGGTGCGCGCTGTGGGTCAGCGAAGAGGAAGTCACCATAAGGGCGGAGGAAGCCAAACATGCCATTAGGCACCATATCTCAGCTGGGATGCTTCCACTTGGAGAGTATAGACCAGGAGGGCGGTGACCGGGTGGTCTACAGGGGGTCAATGAGGGGGTCGCCTGAGAAGGAGGGTCAAGGCCAGGCCATAGCTGGTCTGGCAGATGGGGTAGGTAGGCGGACAGCGACCCAAAGCAGAGGGGTTCCGCCTGCGCAGAAAAACTAAAGATCCTTTTTTTTATTATGTCTGGTCCAATACCAGATGTTCCACACATCATTTTTTTTTCTTTTGTTGACTTGCTAAAAGAGACCTGCCCCACACCCAATTTTCCATATTTTGGTTGTGGTATGGATTTCTCCATACCTATCCAAATCACATGAGGAAAAAAGAAAAAGGCTATATTAGCCTTTCATTTTTATAATAATAAAATTATTATTATAATTATATTGAAATATTATTATAATAATAAAATAAATAATATCATTATAATAAAATTATTATTCAATTTATAAAATTGTAAAATTATAATTTTCATATAGTTGGAATTAATTTCGATAAGCTAAAACTGGTTGGATCTTTAGGATGAAGGGAAGTAATCAAATAAATTTTAAAACCTGAGATCAAACCACAATTCAATCCATATCAAAAATTTAAAATGGCCATAACTTGACCATTCAAAATCAGATCAATGTATGGTTTGTACTGTTGAGATTAATTTTAAACCATCTACTAAAGTTTAATGCAAAATAATTTTTCTAGGATCAAAAAATCTATGTGATCCCTCTGGTACCAATTGAAGGTACTAGGGCTTGTAGAGGAAGTCAGTGGCTTGTGAATTTTAAAAAAATTCATCTAAGGGATGACGGAACTTTTCATCACCAACTATCTGAGCCCCGGTAAGGTCCGAGGATCTCACGTAAGTTAAGATATCATAAAAATAAAATTGTAAACATACCTTTATAGATCTGAAGTCACGCTCAACTGAAACTCATCGTCAGTGATCGTTTCTGGAAGGATCCATAACAGGATCCCTCTAGATCATTCACATGTGCTTCAAAATTTTGCAAGAGCACTGATTGTCAAATTCTGGGTGCTAGTGCAGTGATCTAATGATATCTTAGATGTCCAAACAATCATTGTGATCCTCTGCCTTAGATTCTTGAAGGCATTCTTAGATCACCAATTGAGAGGGGGAGACTCTCTCTCTAGAGAGTTGGAGGAGAGAGAGGCTCTCATTCTAAATCAATGAATAGTATGTTGGGAGAGATCCTCCCTCTCTATTTATAGTGGAGTTTCTAAATACCTAGTTGGGTTCCCTAACCCCTGTTTATTTAACATCCACTATATAAATTGTCAGGTCCACTAGGTCAAGTACCCTAAGAGGGGGGTGAATTAGGGTGTGAAAGATTAAAACTTTTTCCCTATAAGATCTTGTTTCATTGTTAGAAAAAACTCAATTCTCTTTTCCTTCCATAGAAATATATGAACAGATATGAAATCATGCACAAGACACAACAATTTTTACTTGGTTCACCCTCACTAGGCTACATCCAAGGAGCATACAAAAACGGTGTGACAATGTACCAAATTCACTAAGTCTCACTACCAATAATGAGTATAATGTTCAGACTAGATCTTCTATGCCTAGGATCACTACCATTACAATTTTTAGGGTCTTCTCACTGCATTCCCAAGGGTCACTCCCTACACCTCTTTCTCTGGCTCACTACCGGTGGAAAGGGTCACTGTATTCCTCTTCCTAGGCTCGCTGCTCTTGGAAAGGAATCCATGCATAGTTTATGGATTTATAGGTCAAACATAGTTTATGTACATGTAGGTATCTTAAATTTCATGAATTCCTACATCCTCAACTTTAGGTAGATACTCTGTTGAAGTTCCTTTTTCACCCGCGAATGAAATCTACCTTTTCAAGTATTGTTAGATACCAAAAAATACTTTTGCAAACTGATTTGAATCTTTTGAGAGATTCCTTATGTAAATCACGAACCCCCTTGTTCCACCATGTACTATGTTCCAGGTATGGTATGCATATCACCTCCTCTGCGTACCGCTTCCACTTCTATGAACCTCCCTTCGTCCGCAGACTGCCTCCGCCTTCGATATCGCGTACTGCCTCTGCATACTAAATCCACAAACCTCCTCTATGAAAACCCTCTATCCAAAAACTATTCTCTATTTGTGTATTGTCTTCATAAACCACTTGCGTACCACACATTCTTCCTCCATGTATCACGACATTTGTGGGATACAATTTTTCACAAAAACCTTCAGCAAAATTTCTTCCACACGAACCACTTCATCCTTCACAGAATTCTCCCTCACAAACTTCCTTCAAACTTTATCGAATTATCAGAGAAAAGTGTTGTTCTCTAAATGATATTATCTCTATTTTAATTAGTGGGATTATCTCTTCTAATATAGTCAAAGATATCTGAAAGATCTACAAATCCAATATTTACCAAATCTTTGATTCAGTATAGCCTCCACCACATACTGATATTGTGAATCGCACCCACTCCACGAACCTTTTTTTTCACAGTGGTTCGTGTAATGCCTTTACTCCTATGTGGCACCATTCTCTTCCATAATTCTTCGAACCATCACACCTTCCACAAACCGCACACCCTTCACTATAAATCGTTGCTACGAACTGTTTCTGGTTTCACAAATCGCTCCCACGTACCGTTTCTGCTGCCCGGTACGCAGTCGCGTACCCTTCCCAGACATGGTACACAATCCATGTCCTAGGATCCACATTTCTCTTCCTTTAACAATTTATTTTGTCATTATTAACACTGTACAATCCTATGAAGAAAACCTTACATTTCCAAATACCAATTTCCAATTTTAAGGACCAAAAATTTGGTAAACTCTGAGAAAGTGCACCACCTTAAAAACCTGCCTTCGAAAAACACCAACCATACTCATTCGTGATCATATGGATTTATCAAAAAACACAATCACATCCAAAACATACCAAGAGGACACATTAATGGATTTTTTCCCAATAATATCCCCCTTTAGGTTTGTTAAAAACTCTTCACAAAATAGTTCTACACATTTTGATACCGCGTTAAAACTCCTTCAATCTTCAACCACCATTCGCTTCATGTGATTAAGATAGTGATCAAGGATTTAATAAACACATAATCTAAGCCTACATGATCCATTTTAGGTGTGATAAACAAGAGTATAATGAAAATTTCATTAATGAATCACTTCATTTCTGACACCAACTCTTAAAACCACATATGCTTTTATCACGAACCTCAACTGTCGTGATATGCAAACTTTGATCAAACACTTCTAGAATCGTCATATTTAACACTCCCCATAAGTTATATCACCTCCAAATTGCTTCATCTCATCTTCAACTCCCCCTATCTCATTTCTCCACTTAACAGCTTCTCCCCATATCTTTTCTACCCGTTGAACAGTTACGCTTTCTCCCCCTTTGTCAACAAACCCGAAGGGCACTTCAAGGTTTTCTGTGATAGGGTAAAGAACACATATTAGTACATTGGGGAAAAACACATCATACCTTGAGTAGAGGGGGTCCCACATCCACACTTTTTCAAGTGTGGTAATTCAATTGGACTCCTAAAGCTAGTCAATGGCTTTCAAATGCTTCTTTGGGTAAGGAATTTTTAAGAATATCTACAACTTGTTGTTATATTGGAGCATACTTCAACTTCATAATCCCCTAATCCACATTCTCCTTGATAAAATAATATTTTATTTCAATTTTCTTTGTCCTTGAGTGATGGACTATATTTTTTCTAAGATTTATAGAACTTGAATTGTCACAATAAATTCTGATCGTAGATTTCACTGCAATCATGTGGCTCTCCTTGGGATTGATTTTATATCCCGCTATTTTACATGTGGAAAAAAATATCAGTCCTTGTTTCTATCAGGTACAAAATACTTCCAATGATTTGCCTATATTTTGTGATATTAACTACCCTTCCTTCATCATCCCATGATAGTTTCAATCGGGTAGCAACCGGAGTCTTTATTTCTTTGTAATTATCTATTCCAAACATTCTAAAAACCTCCTTGGAATATTTAGATTGATAAATAAAAGTGTCATTACTTCCTTGAATCACCTATAAGACAAGGAAAAACATCATCTCACCAATCATCGACATTTCAAACTCGTTTTTCATGTATTCAGAAAACTGTTTATAGTGTGCTTCATCTGATCCAACAAAGATTATGTCATCGACATAAACCAACACCATCATCCTTTGACTGTTGTCATTGTTAAAATACAAAATTTATTCAATTTCACCACACTGAAAAATGATCTTATTTAAAAACTGATCAAGCCTTGAATACCATGCTCTTGGTGCTTGCTTCAAACCATATAAAGGCTTCTTCAGCCGACAGACTCTATTCTCATCTTAATGAATGAGAAAACCATCAGGTTGCTCAATGTAGACTTCTTCTTCCATAACTCCATTCAGAAATGCTGACTTGACATCAATCTGAAAAAATTTAAAATTTCTTTTCACTGCTATGGAGAAGAATAATATGATTGTCTCTAGCCTTGCAATATGTGAAAATGTATCATTAACATCAATACCCTCTATCTGAGAGTACCCTTTGCACACCAGGCATTCTTTATTCAAATAAAAACACCATCTAAATTCATTTTTTTGTGAAAGACACATTTTTTCCCTATGAAATTCTTGTCTTCTGGTCTCAAAACAATTTCCCACATTTGATTCTTCTTAATTTGGTCAAGATATTCATTCATTTATTGAACCCAAATCTAATATTCAACAGATTCATCAAATCATTTAGGATCTATTTGTGATAAGTATGATGATTGTTGTAGAGACTTCATCCTCCTTATCTGCACTGGTGTTGTCTGATCACAAATTATGTTTTTCCTGTCAATTTCATCTCTTCTCACTCATCTCTAGGTAGGCACTGATTTATTTTCATCATCTGAATCTTCTTCTGAATCTACCTCTAGAGTTGGAGTGTCTCCTGACTTACTCATCTCTTCATCATTATCCTCCTGAGTCTAATCATGTATTTGATGAAGATTATTTTCATTATCTACTATAGTCATATAATGACTTTCAACTATCTTTCCCATCCACTTATTGAATCATTTATATGCTTTTCTTTTCTTTGAGTAGCCAAGAAATATCCCTTCATCTCAACGGGATTCAAACTTCCTATGTTTCTCCTTATTGAGAATGAAACATTTAATTCTGAAAACTCAAAAGTACTTCAATAAAGTCCTCTTTCAATACCATAACTACTATGGAGTATTCTCCTCTTTCGGACAAAGTAATTCTCTATTTGAATTGTAGACTGCTGTCATAACTACTTCTTTCCAAAATTTCTCTGGAAGGTCTTTCTCAATGAGCATTGTTCTGAACATGTTTTTGACAATCTGATTTCTTCTCTCAACTACTCCATTCTATTGTGGAGTTATTACTGCTGAAAGTTGATGCATTATCCCATGTTTCTTGAGATAATCCTCCACTTGGATATTTTTTTAACTCTATTCCATTATCTGTTTGAATTGTCCAGATTTTCTGACCAAGCATATTTTCACATTCTCATCGATATCTTGTAATGCAACTGAACACTTCAGATTTGTGGGTGATTATTGATACCCATGCCATTCTACTATAGTCATCAATGAAGAGAACATAATATCTCATCTCATCAAAAGTACTTAGTCAAATTGTCCCACACACATCAATATTCACCAACTCAAGCAATCTTGTTGACCTTTTCTCATTTGTCTTATATGAATTTTGAATGATCTTCCCTTGTTGATAGGTATCTCATGTGTGAGTATGATCATGTGATAATCTAGGGATATTTCAAGCTGCATCATATTTCACTAGATCTTTCAAGGATGCTTGGATTATGTGGCCAAGACACTTATTTCATAACTTGTTTTCTTCATTCTTGGATAGAAAGCACATATCTTCTTCTCCACTCACGAGGTAGATATTTCCTTTTGTATACCTTCTTTGCAACATAACAACACCATCATTTTCCTTGATGATACATAGTTTCTTGGAAAAACTTATGGCATACCCTGAGTCACACAATTGACTGACATTAAGAAATTTGTGACTAATCCCCTCAATAACCAATACATCTACTCATCTCATGTCTTTTCCTCTGAACTTATCTTTTCCTAAACTAATAATTTTCAAGCCCTCTTCATTACCAAATATTACGATACCTGCTTTATTTTACCTGATTCCGGTCACTAAATCCTTATTTCTCATCATGTGGGAAGTGCATCAACTATCAATGATTCATATCCCAGTGCAATTTGATGCCTTGAACGCAATTTTTTCAACCACCACCTGTTCTGCCCTTTTCTTTTTGACCCAAGTATTTGGATTCATATACAACATAGAATGATAATCTTGATCTTTCTCAGTATGTGATGGACCAGCGTCAACCTGCAGAGATGAAAATCTATTTTTAATTTTTATCTCTCTTAATGATACATTTGGCTTCTTCTTATGAGAAAATTCAGTTTTCCTTGGAACATTCTTCTACATTGTTGATGTGAAATATCTTGCCATATGTATGAGTCCTTTGCCCTTGAAACAATGACCATCAAATGATGACCTGAAATTTTGAGCTCTGTACAACCACCTTTGTTGGTCTTGTTCCCTTTGGTACCTCTTTGCAATGGAACATAAATTTTGAGAGTGTCCCATCTTACCACAACAATAGAATCTTTTATGAGGTACATTCCTGTTTGGCAATGATTCACTACTAGTTGTGCCTTGGGTTCTCTGACTATTATGATTCTTCTTGGTACACAAATAAATATTCAATCTTATAGTGGATGCTTGTGGTCAGACTTGAACCATAATTACTTTCTGTTCTAGATCAATCCCCATACCATCCTTATCATTTAAAGTTGATTGTTTCTTATGTTTTCCTGGATCACTCTACTCAAATCTCATCTTCTCTATTTCCTGTATGATCTTCACTCCTGATGTTGAACCGGGAGTTAACAGTTTCTACTGATATTTAACTATTCTTCATTGACTGATGACTTTCTATTCTAGTTCTTTGATACATTTTATTTTATCTTTTCCAGTTTTAATCAAACTTTTTATTTCCATTTTTTGTTCTTAAATTTTTAGTTTTTACTCAACCACCTTTTCTGAGCTTCTATCATTGAATACCTCAGCTTTTCAATTTCTATATTCATCTCAGAATTCCCTTCTTCTTGTTGCTATATATAGAGTTTGGAATCACGAGCAACATTTTTGTCTTTATTTCTTTTGGCTCTCAAAATATCTACCTCTTTAAGGGAAGCTTCTAATTCATCCTGAAGATCAACTCTTCCTTAAATTTCTCCTTCTTAATTATCACTTTCTTCTCTAGTTAAAGAATTTTCAACAACTTATACCAAAGTATCTACTTTATGATCTATTCAATCCTCCAAATATTCTGCCTCAGCTTCTTCTAAACATTCATCTTCTTTTGAAAGAAGATTATTATTTTTGAAGAACTTTCTCTTATAACTTCTCCTACCTTTCACATTTTAGGAATATTTATTTTGGGTAATTTCATCGTTGTATTCATTATCATCATAAAACTTCTTAGGACACTCTATTGAAAAATTACCAATATTTTTTCATCAAAATCACTCAAATGGAAGTTTACCTTTGAACTTCCATTTTCCCCTTTGTAGATTTGAAGAGAGAAATGACATGACTTCATCCAAATTGTCCTCCTCAGGGTTGTCTTCAACAGAGAGATTCTTCATGGCCTTGAATGCCACTTATTTGGACTTCCCCTTTTCCACTACATTGTTATCATCATTTCTCATTTCATATGCTATAAGGGTACTGTTAAGGTTATCCAGTGTCAACTCTTTCGATTCTTTGTCTTCCAACACTGAAACTTTTGGATTGAACCATGGTGGAAGTTTCCTTAAGATACATTTCACAATCTTTATATCCTCAATGATTTCTCCAAGACCTCGCATGTCTTGAAAAATAACATTTAACCTATCTAAGAATGAATCAATAGTCTCATTGGAGTTCATTCTGAGATCCTCATAATTGTTCCACAAAACCTGCAGCTTTGCTTCTTAGACTTTTGTGTCTCCTTCATAAATGTTCAACAATTTATCACACATATCATGTGATGTTTTGCAGGACATCAACTTTGTATAAATTGAATTTTATAGGGATCCCACTAAAGCATTTATCCCTTTAGCATTAGTATCCAATTCCATTATTTCAGCTTCTGATAAAGCACCACTATTGATGTCAGCTGATATTACATGCATAGCTGTTGTGAATACATTCATCCCTACTAATCGGAAGTAGTGCTGCATTTGATTCTTCCATAGTTGAAAATTATTTCTGTCTAATATTGGAATTCCTTTATGATTGACCACCTCCATTTCTTCTTCTAAGATAGAAACATTGAATTTAAACTTTTCCCTCTAATATCAATTGTTAGGTCCACTAGGTCGAATACCCTGAGAGGGGGGTGAATTAGGGTGTGACAGATTAAAACTTTTTCTCTATCAGATCTTGTTTCGTTGTTAGAAAAAACTTAATTCTATCTTCCTCCCATAGAAATATATAAACATATATGAAATTATTCATATCACACAACAATTTTTACTTGGTTCACTCTCATTGGGCTACATCTAAAGAGCGTACAACAATGGTGTGCCGATGTACCAAATTCACTATGGCTCACTACCAATAATGATTAAAATGTTTAGGTTAGATATTATATGAACAAACTCAATAACTTTACATGTTTTAGGGTTTTCTCACTACATTTCCAAAGGTCACTCCCTATACCTCTTTCTCTGGCACACTACTAGTGGAAAGGGTCACCGTCTTCCTCTTCCTAGGCTCACTTCTCTTGTAAAGGAATCCACACATAGTTTATGGACTTATAGGTCAAACAAAATTTATGGACATGTAGGTCCCTTAATTTTCATGAATTCATGCATCCTCAAATTTAGGTAGATGCTCTATTGAAGTTACTTTTTCACCTGCAGATGAAATCCACCTTTCCGGGTACTGTTAGATACTGAAAAATACTTTTGCAAACTGATTTGAAGATTTTGAGAGATTCCTTATGAAAATTGATAACCACATTGTTCCACTGCGTATTGTGTATCGGGTATGGTATGTAGATCACCTCCTCTACGTATCGCTTCCACTTCCATGAACCTCCCTTCGTCCGCAGACTGTATCCGCCTTCGCTATCGTGCACAGCCTCTGTGTACTAACTTCGCAAACCTCCTCTGTGAAACACCCTATGTTCTTGAACTATTCTCTGTTCAAGGAGCCTTCGCAAACCACCTATGTACTACTCCTTCTTGCTCTATTTACTGTGACCTTTACGGGATACAGTTTCCTGTAAAAAACTTTGATGGAATTTCTTCAGCATGAACCACTTCAGCCTTTATGGAATTCTCCCTCATGAACTTCCTTCGGAATTTTCCAAATTCCCAAAGCAAAGAGTTTATCTCTAAATTATATTCTATATATTTTAATCAGTGGGATTAGATATTCTTATATAGGTAAAGATACCCACAAAATCTGCTAATCCAAGATTTACCAAATCTTCGATTCGGTATAGCCTCCACCACATACCGATCCTTCTGTCGCAAACCTCACCCATTCCACGAACCATTTTTTCACGAAGGTTCATGTGCCGCCTTTTCTCCTATGCAGCTCCATTATCTTCCTCCATTCTGTGAACCATCACACCTTCTGCATACTGCACGCCCTTCACTGTGAACAATTTCTAGTTTCGTAAACTGCTCCCGCGTACCGTTTCCGCTACCTGGTACGCTACCACATACCCTTCCTAGACAGGTACGCGATCCATGTCCCAGGCTCCACATTTCTCTTCCTTTGACGATTTATTTTTTCATTCTTTACACTCCCAAATCCTATAAAGAAAACCTTACATTTCCAAATACCAATTCTTGATTTTGAGGTCCAAAAATTTGGAAAACTCTGGGAAAGTTCTCCACCTTAAAAACTTATCTTCTCCAAACACCAACCATACTAATTTGCAATCATTTATATTTGTCAACAAACACAATCTCACCCAAAACATACCAAGAGGACACATTGAGGGATTTTTTCCCAACATAAATAATTATGAAAAACTAAACTACATAAATGTTATTTATTATTTTATCACATGCCTATAATATATTTAAAATATATTACATGATAAACCTGAGTCATTAACTCAATTCATAATCCCACTTAATAATAAACAAAGCTTGAATATTAAAATAATATTCATTCTATTAATATTATTCCTCATATTTACATAACTTTCAAATACATTTAAATAAATAAATTCATTGCTAATTATTCTTTACTTGAATAATTTAAATTTATTTATTTATCGGTGATCGATAACTTGAATAATACTCAAACCCTATGGTGGGTCCCACCATTCCCAATATACTGATTCAACTGAATAGGGAGGATTCTTGAATACTCTATAGTGTATGACCCTCTAGGCCCTTATCTTGATAGTAGTGAATAAAATCCACAGACCAAGAGAGGATTCTAGCAACCCATCAAGGCCCCTGAAGAGATAAGGATTGTCATAGCAACGACAACCAACCTACGAACACGTATTGTGTACTATAATCACTTTGTATTTAAATATATCATAAAGTAGTGTGTACACTTTTTTCATTACCCTTTTATTTCTTTATTATTTTTTGATCTATCTGGATGGATTTTCCTTTCAACCGCTTTGGCCAAATACTTATGAAGGTAGCACCATCCTGATCAACCAGGCCTGATATATACAACTTCCAAAACTAGGAAGCGACGAATATTTTCTTGGCCATTCAACCAATGTCATACCACCAATTATGCACCTAACACAAGATACCTCACCATGATTTCAATACCATGGTTTTTTCCTTGCGTCAAAGTACGCAATAAAATTTTACACACTGGTAATGATCTCAATTCAGGAGAGAAATACACATATTCATATATAGAAACAACTAGTGACACCCAAAACATGTGGTGTTCCTATAAGTGGGTCTGTCCTCATGATCTCACTACTAGAGATCGCCAAGTATGAACTTCATGAGAAGAAGTCTCAATGATTATGACCCCCCAACACCTAATAGTAAAAAATATATTATGTCCAGTCAATGAGATGTAACTAGACCATATGAAATTTTTTTAAGATTAATGTCATTGTATCTCGAGATTTTCATTATAGATTAGGATCTTCTATAACCTTTTGATATGAAAATTAATATATAGACATTGACATTAAATAATGGATGTAGAAATATTTACACTATAATGGTAAGGTATCATCATGTATATCTAACTTTACACATGATATGGTAATCAAAAGTATTTCATAGTTGGGTCTAGGGAACCCACTATTTCAATAAATTCCATGTCTTATTACTATGTTATGATTTCATAGATTATGCTCTTTATTTCATTATTATTCATGTCCTATGAACTCCTAATATTTATACCATGATTTATGTTATGATATTTGATATCCAAGGTATGATCTTCTATTTTCATGATCACATTCTCATACCCTTATTCTCATGTTTATACTTGCATGTCTCCCTTGTTTACCCTTACTACGCATCTAAGATCACCCCTTTTATGTTTCTTTCCCCTAGGTTATGATGATATGTATTATGTTTGATGTGTCTAAGAATGGTTCTAGTCTAGAAGAACCTAGTGAGATATTATGTATCTCATTTATGTACCAGTGTTATGTTTCCATGTTTCCAAAAGCACTAGACCAAATACGGTCTTCGGGTGTTTGTTTGTATAATGTCTAAGTATTCCAAAAAATTAATGTAATTTCCATGTACGTCAAGATTGGGGATTTAAAATCTACGCTTTTTTCCAAGACATATAATACGATCAAGGCTTCTTGAAAAGTCATCTAATAATTGGGTAAGGACTTTACCAAAACTATTAGGCAAAAATCCCTCAAGGTAACATTGCATAATTTTTGTGGTTGGTTGTGTTTGTTAACAAAGTAGGTTTTCATGGTGAATTGTCAAGTTACAAAGATATTGTTTACAATCCATGTTGAAAAAAAACCAAGACAAAGGAATGGAAGATCTGGAGGTGGTACAAAAAGAATGGATTCAAGGTGGTTCCATTTTCCAATGTTTTCTAAATTTGTGGGGCTCAAAATTAGAAAATGGAGAAAAGTGTTTTTGGAAAAGGGAATTGCATGACAGTTTCTTAGAGGCTTGGAAAGTTGTGTTCTATATGTTTTCAAAGATAAAAACATCAAAATATGTCAAAGTAAAGAGGGGAACCCAAGTTTTGGTTTGGGTGTGCAAGGTGACTAGGGCGACAGAGGCTCAGGCGACTGGACTTGCATGTTGGGAGGAAACTTGTGTGTGGTGTTCAAGGTGGCCAAAATGCCTATAAATAGAGGTTTAACCCTCCTAATTTCACACGAATCTCAACACTTAGATAGAATTAGAGATCTATTCATGCAAGTAGGTTTGGGAATGCAAGTGGAGGTTTGGGAACGCAAGTATAAAGACATTCAAAAGTTGTGTTCTAGTTGATAGTTGCACTCCAATATTGGTTTGGGCATAAAATGTTGTGAGGTTCCCAAGTTTTGAGTTAAATAAGGGAGTGTCACGCAAGTGTTTTGGTGACACTTGCGCACTAGGCTTGGATAACCATTCTGATCATTCTAGGGTTGTGTGAAAGTTTGAAGATTTCCCAATACACCTATGGTAAATGGGTATTCATCAGTTAATGAAAGTGTAACATCAATAGATCATATACATACAGAGTAAAATGCATTCATTTTTTATAATGAAGGGACCTACAAGTCTGTAAACTGTGAGTGGATTTTCTAAAGAAGTAGTGAGCACACTTCAATTGATAGAGCAGTGAGATTTCATATTGTGAGTGGTTATAAACTAGGAGGAATAGTGATTCTGCTCTAAACATTGTAATCGTCAGTGTGATTTTAGTGGATTTGGTACATCGGCACATCGGTGGTGTATTCTCCTTGGACGTAGCCCAATGAGGGTGAACCAAGTAAAATTGTTGTGTTATGTGCTTGATTTAAAATCTTTTCATACTCTGCAATGGGAAGGAGAGAGAAGATAGTTTTATCTAACAATGAAACAAGATCAATAAGAGATTTTTTTTTAATCTGTCATACCCTAATTCACCCCCCCCCCCCCCCCCCCTCTTAGGGTATCTAACCTAGTGGACATAACAAGAACCATATCTAGTTTTTCTCATGAAACCTACCGATGCATCAAGAGGATATAGTGGGACCCAACCATCACATATGAAATCCAATGAATTCATCATATGAAAGGGGTGAAACATAATCAAAATAAACATTCATATTAAAAACTATCGTACTAAATGTAAATACTTTCCCCAATCAAGAAACATAACCATAGACCATCCAGAGTAAAGTGAATGGTATCAAAATAGTGCATCCCCAGTCAAACTGATCATAAACCATATAGAGAAATAATAAGGATGATATCATTACAATATATACCTATTTGATTAAGGTTAAAGGGTTTTTTTCATTTATGAATATAAATACCATAAAAATATCATTAAAAATATTCATGAAGAAAATATCTTTTTCATTTTGAATATCACTTTTTAAAACATAAAACATTTTCAAAATCCTTTTCTATGAAAAAACTAAGTATTTTTAAAATATAAGGAAAAAAATTCTTTAAAAATAACCTTGTAAAATTTCAAATTAAACTTTAGATAAATGATGGTCATATCGGTGAGTAATTATGT
The DNA here is from genome assembly GCA_963277665.1 of Viscum album. Classification (NCBI taxonomy): domain Eukaryota; kingdom Viridiplantae; phylum Streptophyta; class Magnoliopsida; order Santalales; family Viscaceae; genus Viscum; species Viscum album. The sequence continues at coordinate 457,752,836 of OY728157.1, read as the reverse complement.
ACATGTCATACAAGTTAAAAATAATATTATTTCTGCACTATAAAAAGGTTATAAAAGTGACTTGATCAGAAAAGGGAGAGAATATTACTTTGAAAAAAAATTCTGAAAAGAAAAATGTGTAAAAAATTCTTTAATAAATCATTTTTAAAAGGTTAAAAAAATCAGAAAACATGGTTTTGGAAGAAAACGGATTTCCGACTGAAGAGAGAAATGAAGTCATATTATATTTAAAACATTTTCTCAATTATTTTAAGTACCATAGAGTATAAAAATGGTAAAATTACTTTATATCTTTAATAATAATATCATAAGAAAATATATTGATTTTTAGATGAAAATATCAAATAATTCCCCTAAGGGGGATGTAAACATAAATCATCTTGAATAACGATGAGATTGTGAATTAACTCTTACCACTTCGGTAATTTTTGTATAGAAATTTACATGAAAGAAATAAATTAAAATAAAACATTAAATATCATTATGATAAATTAATTCAATATATATCATAAAAAAGGTTAGTATATATACTACACAAAATAAATAAGTGGTGGATATGGCATATGTCTCACGAAAGTAAAAGTGAGACGAGAAACCCTTACCTCGTGATTCATTTTTCTTGATCATGATTTAACCCTCTGTATAGTTGTTTTAAACATTTTATTAACTTATTATAGAACTATATTAATATTTATTATATCATATATGATACTTTTATAACATCCTATTACTCGTTCGTTAATAATGTTTCGTTATTTTCATTGTTTTGGGTGTTAATTGTCTTATTTTCTCTTGTGTGTTTTATTATAAAATTTCTGGTTATTGAATATGTTATATATTTATATCATCTAAAAAATAATAATCATGAAATAATTATCATATTTTTACATAAATTTTACTTTTAAAACCAATCATAAATGATGGTTATGAAAAATGAAGTATGTTACGATCATGGAGACAGTAGGTTGTACGTACGCATGAGTAACATTTCCATTTTTTACCGATCATTATGAAAAGGAGGTAAGTAGTATATTAAATTTACATAATTATCATTATATCATATATACCATATTTTATACTTATATATGTCCTCCATGTGTTGTGGTGATGAAAACAGAGTCACATCACTTTGTGAAGGCGACAGTCCACACGTACACAAATGATGTTATCATCTTTATGTGAGTGAAAAGAAAATAAAGATAATGATATAAAATATCTTTAAATAATTATAAATATGTCATTAATATCATAATTATATAATTTATATCACATATAATCATTATCTTTATCACCTTCCATGTGAAGCGTTAATGAAATATGAATCACATCACTTCGTGTGGTAGTAGTCTTTCGTATACACGAGCGACGTTATCATATATCCTATGGAATGGAAGGTGAAAATATATATATTATATAGTAAATAAATGGGTATAATTATTTTATAAATATCATATATATATAATTAATATCCATCATCATACCTAACCTTGAGAGGTGATAATGGAAAAACTAATGACACTGATTTGCAAGGCGGTAGTCTGTCGTACACACGAATGATGATTTTATAACCCATTTGATGAAAGTGTATGAGTTTATAGGTAATAAACTTAACCTAACAATATCTAATTGTATGTAATATACTTAGGTTATTATATCATCATGGTTTGAAAATAATTTAAGGAGGTGGATAAATAAGTAAAATAAAGAAGCTCATTGAAGCACATTACCTCTTCTCCGGGTATCCTCCTTAGGTTTTCACTAAAGCCTTTTTATGTTGGATTTATACCCAATATAAGTCTTATAGGATGAGAGTAGAAATTTTTTAAGTTATTTGTGTATTCCTTGTTTGAATCAATGTGTTTTTAAGGTGTGAATAGAAGAGGAGAGGGGGAGGCCTTTTATAAGTGGGGTGAGTGGCACACTTGTAATTTTTTTAGGAGAGTTTGGTGTAACCGTGTTTTTACCTTACATAGAGTATCAATAATGAACCAAATTGGATCCATGAAAGTGTTAATGTTGAAATATTTCCATCCAATTGGTGTTTTACAAGTGTTGGGTCATTTTTATACCTTTTCTTTTAAGTTTAACCACTAAGTAAACTCATTTTTACCTTAATCGCAGTAATAAATTTCAACTGCGCTCACTAATAATTATGTTAAAAAATTAAGTTAACCTTATTAGACATTATAAATTATTATTATTAAAAATATGGAATCCATTTGGCTAAATTATACTCACAGAAGTGTGGAATTTAATTTAAAATTAATCTACATACGTGACAAGAGAGCAGGTTTTTAAAGTGAAAATGTTCAAAAGTTAAAAATTATATCTAAATTCAATATGAAAAGTATTCTAAATAAATACACTATATTAATAAATGTAAAATATTACTAATATTACTTTAAAACCAATTCAAAATGTAATATCCTATAATTAATTTTAGGTACGTTCTTGTTTAAGTTTTAGTTTAAATCCCTTAAAGTTGGTAAATGAAATGATAGTCGAGTGTATAGGGAGTATCAGGGATGTTCCAGGGGTTCAGGACATGAAATAAAGGGATAACGGAGCCATCCAGTGCCCATCACGTGGTTGGCACATAAAAATTAGTAAACATGCACCCTAACTATGCATGTCTAGAGGAGGAGAGCAAGGTTTGAAGAAACTATGCAAGGGGGAAGGACAAACTCTGTGGGCTTGGATAGATCCATATCACATAGTTAGCACATGGTTTTTTAAACCATTCAGGATCCCTAGGTAACCATGTGGTCTGTCCCCCCTCTTGGACAGAGGGTGGCACACGGTTGGCACCCAGTTTGGCCAACCGTGTGGCCAAACCTTGTGCCCCTTTAAAAGTGGGAATTTGATATTTTTTCCTCTCAGGCCTTAAGTGTTCTAACTTAGGATTTACCTCCATTCTCCCTCCTATATCCCTAGTGACAAACCAAAATTACCTAGTATTCCCAATGGTAGATCTCCCTCGATTATAATTCATTTTGAGTGTATTTGGTTGTGAATTGAAGCTCCGGGTGAGTCTAAAACTCCTCTTACTTCCTTTTTTAAAATTAGGGCTTGTGAAGCTATTATTCTTCTTCTTTTGAATCCATAAAACCCTCTTTTTTAGAGAATCAGAGGTTAGGAATTTGAAGTGTGTTTGAATCTGAATCAAATTCTAGGGTTAAGTGAGTGTTCATCTTAAAAATCATGGTAAGTAGTCTATAAGTTATATCCCATAGTCTTGTTGGTAATGCATGCTTATTTTTTATGATTTATTGTTTGATTCATTTTATATCTTATCTATTTTGGATTACTTTGATAAAGATGGTATAGTCTCCCCACGTGATCTTTTATACCCTCTCTACTATTCGGAAACCTATGGCCTATGAGAAGGCATGCCTGAGGTCATGTGGCGACTCAACTCAAGGCACTAGTTTAGCGGACTTAGGGTTGGGGATGTTATAAAGTGGTATCAAAGCAGTTCTTTTCTATTACTTTTCTATTTGGTAAAGGTATATGAGAGACTAATAAGTGCCATGCCTTAACAATGAGATCATGTGTGGGAGTATTTAACCCATGTATGAGGGAAAACCTAAGTAACCCAGGGTGGGATTGTTGTTCTTGATGTGTGTTGATTATGGTTGGGTGATATTTCACTATTGGGTTATGCACTTTTTGTGTGATGTGAATATTTTATGATACTTTTCTTGTGGATGAAATGGCATGAGGTTGTGTATTCATGTATCATTTTAGGCACCTAGGTATATATATGGCATGCATCATGGTAGGCACACACATGGAAGATGTGTGAGACATGAGGGAAAAAATGCACTTCTTTTTCTTTGAAAATTTGAAAGAAGTGGTGTTTAATAAGGATAATTAAAATTGGTAAATAGAATAAATGTGAAATAATGGTTAAATAAAAGTGCCTAATGAAAGGTTAAAATGGGTTAAAAATCTTGGTTATGATAAGTTTTAAAGATGGAAAGATACCTAAAAGAGAAACATTTACGTTTTGAAAATGATAACGGTTAAAAGGGTGTTTATTTAAAAGGATTGAGTTTGTGTGAGTTAGTTACACCATATTGACCTTGACCCATGTTTGGGAAGGATAAAGGTAGTGATAGAGGTTTGATGATATCCTTTAGGATAGTGTATGTGGAATGGGTTGTTTATGGCTAGTGGAGAGCCTTTGGGCTTGGGATAACAACCTTTGTACCCTCTTATTTTTGGGATTAGGATGAAACATATAAAAAATTTTATATAGTCCATGACCTATCCAAATAACATTACAAATTTCATAAAATCAACCTAGAAGATAATTGGTTTTGGGCATGTTTCTAGGTCATTTTTTCACTTAATATTAAATTTTAACCACTAAGTAAACATGTTTTTTACCTTAATTGATATAATTAATTTAAATTATTTTATACAACTATGGATGCCTTGTGTTATGTGTTTTGGGTTGTGTGTTTGGCATTGTAGGAACAAGCCACAATGATATCATGTGTTGTTTTGGAGACAAGAGGATGTCTTCAAGAATTCCCCTCCAGAGGTGTGGCAAGAAAACACAGTGATCCAAGGTAACAGGGGAGAGGAGTATTTCCATGAGAACTTCTCTTGTTTTATAAATATGATGGAATGGAACCCATGGAGGGTTTTTTCATGTATTTTTGAGCTTACTGGGGAGTTTCAACTATAAAACCCTCTAACTTTTACTGGGTAGGGTGGACCTAATGTAGTCGAGTTCTGGATAGTGTCTATTTAGAAGATTCTAGATCACTTAGAGTCTCTTCTTGATAAGAGAGTTGATTTGGTGGCTTACATGTTGTAAGTTCAAGACAATCACTGGTAGGATGTTTAGTTCAGACCCAGTAACCTAACGGTATGATATGGAAATATTTCCAAGAAAATTTTCTGAAACATTTTAATCTGAATGCATTGATATAGGAGAAGGTTGTGGAGTTTATGAGGTTGACCCAGGGGTCCATATCAATTATGGATTATGTTGACCACTTAAATGAATTGAAATGATTTATTCGAGCTTTGGTAGGGGATTATGTAGCTACGGTGAGACATTTTTAGGATGGATTTAGACATGAGATTAAGTTCTAAGTGAATATATTCTGCTTAAAGAGGTTTGTTGAGGTGATGGATTAGGCCCTTATTTTTAGAAGGGGACTTTAAGTAATCTCCTAGTGGTGGATATTCAGTTCTGGTCAAGCAATCCAGTGGTGCATCTTTTTATGGTAGGAAGTGACACTTCGAGATTTTACATTAGGGAAGTGGGAGATAGAGTAGTCATAAAAGGAAAATACCCTCTTAGGGTAGTGACTGAGTTTTTTTCTATCAGTGTGAAAGGTCGGGATACATGCGTGGTTAGTGTCCCTGACCACCAGTTGAGTACCAAGTGTGTGGTAGGTTGGGGCATGTATAGAGATTATGTAGGAACCCTTGATATATGGGTACTGGTGGGGGGTCGAGATTAATATATAGTGTAGAAAGGGGGTTAGTTACCCCATATCAGGCAAGTAGTTGGAGCTCTACCGGTCATACCAGTCAGGGTAATGGACATGGTACTTTGGGACAAGATCAACCATATCAGTAGGGTAGTGAAACACTAAGAACTCAGGCTAGAGCTCAGGGTATAGGGGCAGGTCGGCTTCATGTAGTTCAGCCTTCACCTGGAGGTGGCAAGGCTGGGCCATCGATAGTTCAAGGTATGATTCTTATAGCTTCCACTCTTTCTAGTGATTTTTTTGATACAAGTGTCTTACATTATTTTATCTCTACTCGGTTTGTGAGTGTTTTGGGCCTAGCGATAGAACATATATGCAGGGTCATGTCGATAGATACACCATTGGGGTGCGATAATAAAATATTTGGAAATGTAAGAAGTGTGCCCTTAAGGTTTGTGGGTATCATTTTCTTTATGACTTTTTTATAATATATATGTTAGGTTTTGATCTAATTTTGGGCATGGATTGTCTAGTGTTATACTAGACCCATATTGATTGTTACCTATGTAGGGTAATTTTTACACCCTTGTAGGGGAGTACACATGTTCACTGTGGGGAATGGGATATCCAAGAAAGTAGTATAGGGAAAATCAGTCAACAGTTGGTTGACCTCATAGACTAAGTGTATTGTCTTATGTTGGATGATAGGGAAGTATAGCAGCTTTTATTTCCCCTATAGTGGATTGGTTTCAGGATGTGTTTCCTCGGGACTTCTCAGGGATGCCACCCAAGAGAGATGTTGAGTTCATGATGGAGTTACTGTTGGGAGAAAAACCAGTTTCTATTCTTCCATATAGAATGGAACTGGTAGAACACCAGGAACTTAAAACTCAGTTGGAGGAACTATAGAACAATGGGTTTATTTACCCGAGTACATCACCTTGGGGATCTCTAATATTTTTTCCCAATAATGTTGATGGATCTATATGGTTGTGTACCAATTATGGGAAGCTGAATAGGATTAAAGTTAATAATAGATACCCTCTTCCTCGAATCGATGATATTTTTGAGCAGTTTATCGGTGATTTAGTTTTCTCCAAAATTTATTTGAGTTTGGGGTATCATCAGCTGAGGTTGAGACCTTTTGATACACCATAGACTACTTTTAGAAGAAAGTATGGGTTTTATGAGTTTTTTGTGATACCTTTCGAGTTGACCAACACACCATAAATATTTATGGCCCTAATGAACTGAATCTTTCACCCATACCTAGATTAGTTTATAGTTTTCTTTGTTGATGGAATCTTATTGTGATCTAAGACTCATAACAATCATGAAAAACATCTTAAAATCATCTTGAGTACACTAAGATAGAATAATCTATACACCAAGCTATACAAGTGTCATTTCTAGATTAACAATGTGTATTTATTGGGTCACATCATCTCTAAGGTGGGTCTATGGACCTAGAGAAAGTTCAAGACATTATGTATTAGGATAGCCCAAGAATGTGTTTGATGTCCAAAATTTTTTGGGTTTGGTAGGCTATTACCAAAGGTTCGTCAAAGAATTTTCCTAATTGAAAGAACCACTTTTGGGATTGACCAAGAAGGGAATCAATTTTGAGTGGTCTGGGGCATGTAAGAATGCCTTCCAAGAGTTTAAGAAGCATCTTACAACTACACCAATCTTGATCCTACCCGAACTGGTCAAGGAGTATACCTTGTTTTGTGATGTATATGGTGTTGTGATTGGGGCAGTGTTGATGTAGGATGATCGGGTTGTGGCATATGGGTCATAGCAATTAATTCCCCATGAACAAAATTACCCTACGTATGATCTCGAATTGGCCATGGTGGTTTATGCCTTAAAGTGTTGGCAGCATTACTTGTTGGTAAAGAGGTTTATTGTGTATACCGGTCATAAAATCCTTAAGTAAATATTCTCCCAGCGTGATTTGAGTCTTTGGTAGTGAATATGGGTTGAATACATACATTCCTTTGATTTTAAGCTAGTTTACACACCAGGAAAGGGAATTAGTGTTGTAGATACTTTGAGTCAGAAGACTCAAAATCGAGTGGTTTAGGAATCTAGTTCCAAATGGATAATGATGGTGTTTTTTGTTGATATGCATCTGGAGGTGTAGGATGGTAAATAGAAGATGAATTTTACATCCTTATCAGTTGATTCCACCCTTTGGATCTGGATCAAGGAGAGGCAGTATGAGGATCTGGAGTGTTTGTCTTTGATGGAAATTCTTGAAGGTGGGGAGTCACCTTCTGAATGTAATGTTGGTGATTATGAGATAATTTTTTTCATGGTTTTCTTTCCATGCCTATAGGTATGCAGAAAGAGTTGATGCACAAGTTCCATGACTCAAAGTGGGAGATGCATCCTGGTCTAACCAAAATGTATTGTGATATTTATATACAGTATTGATGCCCATGGATGAAGAAAGAGGTTGCAGGTTTTATGTTGTGATGCTACACATATCAGAAGGTGAAGGATGAGCATCAATGATTGGGTGGTTTTTCACAGCCTTTTCCCATTCTATAATGGAAATTGGATAACCTGAAGATATATTTTGTGGTGGGTCTTCTGAGGATGCCTCAAAAGAATGATGCAATATGGGTAGTTGTGAACCGATTATCCAAGGTGCCACATTTCTTACCGATTTGAGAGACCTTCATTGTTGACTAGTTGGGTGATTTGTACATTCAGGAGATAGTTCATTGCACGGGGTGTCTCAAACTATAGTTTCATATCGTGATCTATATTTTACTTCATGATTCTGGCAGGGGTTTCAGAAAAAACTTATTACCCAAGTGTTTTTTAGTATGGATTTCCACCCATAGATGAATGGTAAATTAGAGCATATTATTCAGGTTTTATAGTAAATATTGTGGGATTGTGTTCTATATTTTGGTGGATATTTGGAGAATCACTTGGTTCTTGTTGAGTTTTCCTATAACAATAGTTACCAGGATGTGATTCATATGGAAACGTATGAGGTGATCTATGATAGGATGTGTAGATATCCTTCATGTTGGATGGAGGATAGGGAATTATAGTTTTTGGGACCGAGTCTCATGTGGGAGATCTCATAATAGGTTCAGTTGATTCTAAAATAAATGGATACAGCTCAAAGTAGGAAAAATTCATATACAGATTGGCATCATTGATCTCTTGATTTTATGGTGGGTGATCATGTGTTTCTTCAGGTGTCTCCAATGTTGGGTCACCGTCAGATTTAGAATTAGGGTAAGTTGGTGCCCTTGTATATGGGTCCATTTTAGATTATTGAGAGGATCAAACTGGTGGCATACTTATTGGATCTTCCATAGTGGTAAGGTGGCATGCATGATATTTTTCATGTTTCATGGATTTGGTAGTATAAATTTGACTTATCTCATGTGATTAATGTTGGTGATGTTTAGGTTGAGGATGATGCATCCTTTTAGAATCATTCGGTTCGTTTTTTGGATCATAGTGATAAATTTTTTTGAGTAAAGATTGTGTCTTTGGTTCAAGTTTTATGGAATCATGGAAATGTTTAGGAAGAAACTTGGGAGAGGGATATGGATATATAGGCATAGTGGCCCGATCTCTTTACCTTGGAGGCATAGTTATGCTTGGGAATGCGGCTTGAGGATGAGTCATTATAAGTTTAAGAGTTTGTAAGATACAGTAATTCCTTTGAGGTATGTTCTTGTTTAATTTTTGGTTTAAATCCCTTAAATTTGGTAAATGAAATTCTATATGAGTGTATAGGGAGTCTCGAGGGTGTTATAGGGGTTTGGGACACAAAATAAGGGATAACAGGACCATCTAGTGCATGTATCACAGTTGGCGCATGGTTAGTAGTAACTGTGCACCCAAACCATAATTGCCTGGAGGAGGGGTGCACAGTTTGAAGAAAATATGAAAGGGGGAAGTAAAACTATGTGATCTTGGATAGAGTCATCCTACATGGTCATTACACGGTTTTTCAAACCATGCAGGATCCCCAAGTAACCATGTGGCCTATCCCCCCTCTTGTACAGGGGATGGCGCATGGTGGGTGCATGGTTTGGCTAACCGTGCAGCCAAACCACGCACCAATTTAAAATTAGGAATTTACCATTTTTTCCTCTCATGCCTTAAGTGTTATAACTCAGTATTTAACTCCATTCTCCCTCCTACATCCCTAATGAAAAACCAAAATTCCCTAGTCTTTCTAAGGTTTTATCTCCCTCAATTCTAATCCATTTTGAGTGTCGTTGGTTACGAATTGAAGCTCTGGGTGATTCTAACACTCCTCTTACTTATTTTTTCATATTAGTGATTGTGTAGTCATTCTTATTCTTCTAAATCCATAAAAACCACTTTTTCTAGCTAATATTAGGTTGGTAATTTTAAGGGTGTTTTAATCCTAAGAAAATTCTAGGTTTAAGCAAGAATTCATCTTTAGAATCTAGGTAGGTGGTCTACAATTTATATACCATATTCTTGTTGGTTATTTATGTGTATGTGGTTGTGATTTGGTTTTGTTGTGTTTCCCACTTGAATTTCCTTGGTAGAAATGATAAATTGATTGGATAAATGTTCAATTTAACCCCTCATAATCCCCATGGGATGCGTTGAGGTTGATTTGATCGGGTTAAGGGACTCCCATGGGGTGTTATGATTCTTGAACATGGAAATTGAAATTAAAAGTGTAGAATTGAATTTTTATTACATAGATCCCATAATAAATTTATTGACATGTTACCTTGGATTATGAATTTGAAACTAATGGTGATTGTATTGGTTGTTAACTTGGAATAAAGGGTTGTTTGGAATATCATTAATGGGTTAAAATAATAAAAGTGGATGTGTTAAATGACTTCTGGTTGTAAATGAGATTGTGTAAATGGGTAAGGCATGACGTTGAATTATGTATTGAATGAAACATAAATCATGAATGTTATGTGTATTGTTTCATTATGGTTTATTAAAATGGTTTATGTGATAAATGTTTAATAAATAATGTGAAAATGTCTTGGTGGTATGTGGGGTATTGATTGATGTTCTACACCTATGGGTCATGTTGGACTGAGGCTCTAAACCCCACCCCTAGAATGTATGGGTTAGGGAGTCGGACTGAGGCTCTAAGCCCCTAATGGTTGCATTGGATGAGACTGCATGGACTGAGGCTCCAAGGTAGTGTGATTTAATTGATCATGAAATGTCTTCCCTAGTGAGATAGGGAAATTTTTTTATTTTCATATGCCTAGTGGTTAACTGACATAGGTTGTGGGTTATAAATGACTTTCCTAACCTTTGGATTAAAGGATGTAAATGGTTTAAGTGAACATTGTTAACTAATGTCTTAGTTTATCTTTTTTACCTTATTATTCATTTTAGTACATGCATACACTATTTGTTTAGACTGTATATTTTGTATACACCATTGGTGGTGGCCTACTGAGTTGTACTCATACCCTACTTGGGCCATCGTTGGGTACTCGAGCAGATTTCATGGTTGCAGGTCAGGACAAGGGGAAAGGCCCCATGATAGATGGTTGATTTAGGCATGGGATGTGCATGGATGAGGGATCCAGACTTTTATTCAATACCCATTTGTGGATTTGTTTAGTTTGTCTTTATTTTGGGTTTCTTTACACTTGGAATTATATGACATGACATATCATTTTGATCGTTTGGTTGTGAGCTTGTACCCAGTTTTTGGAAATGTTTGGTAATTCATGCTTATTGTTTATGGTTTATTGTTTAATTCATTTTTTATCTTATTTTTTGTGGATTTCGCTGATAAATGGGGTATAGTCTCTCTACATGATCTTTTAGACCCTCACTGTTATTTGGTAGTCTTTGGTGTACGAGGAGGCGTATATGAGGTCATGTGGAGACTCAAATTAGGGCACTAGTTTATTGGAATTTTAGTTGGTGAATTTCCAAAAAAATATAATTTAACATTATAAATTATTTAAATTAAAGGGAAGTTTTCAATTAATATTCAGTTTTTTCACTATTCATAAAAAAATGAAACTTCTTATAAAAATACCAAAAAATCACCCTAAGCTAACTTTGACATTCCAATTTCAAAAATAAAGATTATTTTGTCAAATAAAATTTATAAAAGTGTCAAAATTTAGTTTGAAAATAAGTGTTCCATTAGAATTCGTCAAACTTGTCTTTTAGAAAAATACACATATTTATTCATAAAATTTTGATTTATTCTTATATTATGCCTATAAAATCTATTGTATGGATGTAAAAATATTTTATTGAATATATAATATATAAATTTCATTATTATCATTCACTAATAGTAATTAATTTAATTTATTAAGACAAAATTCCTTTGGGCGCATAAAAACAGATTTTTTATAAAAACATTCCCTTTATATTCAATTGGTTTTTATTTTAATTTATAATTAATTGGTAACCAATGAATTAATTTTATTTTTGTGTAAACCATATATTTTCATAATTTAGTCAATACTATTCATACCCTTCAATTTAACAGCTAGGCTATAATTATTAAATAATAATTTTTCACATTTTGTTTAAAATCGGTGTTGCGTGTAACACAAGATAAACTCGGTATTCCATATAGAGCAAGATAAAATGTTTTTTTCATGTAACACAAGATAAAATTAGTTTTAAATGTAATATATATTATTGGAGAGATTGAATTTATCAAAATATAAATATATTATAAAGTATTGGGATGTTATATTCACTTTTATTCTTGATGTTGTGTGTCATACACGCTATCGAATATGGTGTGTATATATTAAAATATTAGGGTGTTACATGTCAACTTTATTAACATCAAGAACTTACCCAACCATATTGAAAAAAAACAACTTCAAACAAACACTCAAAACATGAATAATGTGTTAATACACCCATTATAACATCCTCTTTTTTATAATAATTAAAGACCCTTTTGGTTTTATTTTTGAAAGCCATTTTATGGGGAAAAATTAATAAATTTTAAGTTTATTTTTACCCTTACATGTGGTATAGGGTATATATAATTGCAATTTCCTTCAACCCTTGCGTAAGGTGGTCTTTAGGAGTTATGTAAGGGTAAATACTTGTTTCCTTGATTTGTGTAAGGGTAAGGATGTGTTTATGAAGGGTTTTTAAAGGTGATAGGGTGTTAACTTTATTTTTGTAAGGGTAATACCCTTTGATTATTCATTGTGTAAGGGTAATGCAGGTGATATGTAAGGGTAATCCCTTATTTTCAAACTGTGCATAAAGGTAACCCTAACACTATGTAAGGGTTACCAAAGAATTGTGTAAGGGTAGTTCCTCACTGTATAAGGGTAAGCCTATTTTTATATGAATTACTAAAGGGTAATACATTAGGGTACCATCTTACATAAAGGTTTTTCATAAGGGTACTGACTCGTGTAAGGGTAATATGTAAGGGTATCCAGAATCTATGTAAGGGTATTGTTGTGTTTCCAAAGGCTATGTAAAGTTAAAACTAGAGTTTCTTAACTATAGTCCAAGTTTCAACCACTACATAAAGGAAAAATCCTTACCCTTATGTGATGCATATAGGTTGAGTAAGGGTAAACTGTGTTACCATTACCCAGCACACTTTTTGAGTAAAATATTTTTTAAAAATTCAATTCTCATTATTCTTCCTCTATCTCGAACTAAAACACCATTTTAACCTTTTTAAATGTTGGAAATTATATATAAGATCCCCGACTTTGTGAAGGTATATCCTTATTTAAATTTTGTTTTCAATCCATTATTTTTGGTTAATGAAATGTTTCCTGGGAGTACGAGGGGCCTCGGGGGTGTTTTGGGGGGTTCGGTGCACAAGAGGAAGGAAAATCGGGCCAACCTGTGTAAGGTACATTGTTTGTGCATGGTTAAGTAAACTGTGTGGCCTATCCAGTAAAACCATGAAACCTTAGATAGTGGCATATCACACGGGTGATGCACGATTTTTCAAACTATGTGACCTGCCTAGGTAACTGTGTGACCCAGATCCCCTCGAATAGTGCCTTGCACATGGTTTGCACACGGTTTGGAAAACCATTCAGGTAAACTGTGCACCACTGTAAAAGTTGGAAAATTTACAAAATTTCCATTAAAGTATTTTAAGTCTTCACCCAATTTTATCCCCCCATTTTCTCCTTTGAACCCTAGTGATTAATAATAACCCTTAAGGGATTCCAAGTGTGATTCTCCTTCATCTCTAGGTTGTTTGAAGTTTCATCAACTGTGGATCAAAGTCTTGGGTTAGTCTAATCTCCTCATTTCTTCTCTTTTCTGGATTAGGGTTTGTATCTTGGGTGATATTCTTATGAATCTTTAAAACCCTTCCTTTCCAATGGAATCTAGGATGAATCTTAAAGAGGTGTTTGAATCTGAACCTAAGACCACATTTAGGAGTGTGTTTGTCAGTGGATTCAAGGTAGGTGGTATATAAGTTATATCTCATAGTTTCATTGTAGATTTGTACATGTTTGGATTTTTTCTTTGTTATCTCTTGTTGTGCTCTTGATTCTTTTGGTGAGGTTTGCTAAAATGGGTGTTTAAAAGATGAATAAAAATCCTCATGGTCCCCATGGTATGCATCAAGGATGATTTGACCAATTTAGGTCCACCCATGGGGTGCGCCAATATTCCTGGTCCTAGAAATTAGTTAAGTAAGTGAAAGTTCATTGTTTGATAATGTATATCCCTTGTTGAGTATGTTGATATGTTTAATGGAAGTGAAAAATGAATATTGGTAGTGTGTCTATATTTGGTAATGGATTAAGGGGTTGTTTTCCATGACACAGAAATGGGATAATTGGGTTGAATGACATTGTGATATGTGGCCTATGAATTATGTTAGAAATTACTAAGAGAGTTAGTGCATATGGAATGGTGAATATTATAAATTGGTAATGGTATATGAAATGAAAAACATGTTAAATGGGATTTCATAAGGTAATTTATGAATATGTGAAATGATTTTATATAATGGAATTATTGAATATGCTTAGTGATCCAGGCATGAGAATGGGAATTGGGCTAAATGGGATGAGTAATGTAAATGGAAAATGTGTTAATGGGTTATGGAATAATATTAATTACCATATTTATTGTTATGAATTATGATAGTTATATGTATTGGTTGTATTTGGTTGTGATATGGTTTGTATGTGGTGAATGGATGAAAAAGCTTGTGCACATGGCTTGAGGTGTGAGATAAAGTACTGGGCTAACTCCACTCACAATTCACGGTTTAGGGAAGGGGATGGATCTCTATTCATATAATGGTTTCATTCCACCTAGACTGAGGCTTCAAGGTGAGGACATTACGATGTTGAGATGTATTACCCCTAGTGAGATAGGGACTTGACTTATTCCCTTATGAGGAATGATAAATTACATGAACCTTTGTGTGAATGATGTAAATTCCTAACCCATGGATTACTTGTTGATGATTAAATAAGTAATAAAGAAGGTGAATAATGAATTTGGAACTATGGTTAGTAATGGTTAAGTAAATATTGTTAACTAGTGGCCCCCGAATTAACTCTTATTTACTTTTCATTTATTTAATACTTGCATGAACTGTCTGTTTAGACTGGATATTTTGTAGACACCATTGGTGGTGGCCTATTGAGTTGTACTCACACCCTGCCCGGGCCGTCGTTGGGTACCCGAGCAGATTTAATGTTTGCGGGTTAGGAAAAGGGAAAGGACTATGTAATTGGGAGTTGAGTCATGCTTGATAGGTATATGGATGAGGTTCCAAACTTGGATTCAGGATATTTTTGGGGATTCTATCATTTTTATTTATTTTGGATTTTGTTCACTTAGCACTATAGTATGACATGACATATTTATTGTGGTTGTGGTTTGTGCCCAATTTTGGGAGATGGTTATTTATCCATGTTCATTGGTTATTCTATATTTTTTATGCTATTATATTTATTTTTTGTTGTGTATTATGTTGGTAAAGAGGGTATAGTCTCCCCACATTACTTTTAGAACCTCACTGCTAGTCAAAAACCTCTGGCGTATGGGGAGGCGTGCTTGAGGTCATATGGCGACCCAACTCGGGGCACTGATTTAGTGGATATCAAGTTGGGTATGTTACAAAGTGGTATTAGAGGAGGTCTTTTCTATGAATTTCTATTTGGGATGGTATATGGGAGGTTTGGAAGGTGTCTGGCCTTGGTAACGAGCTCATTCTTGGGAGTAGTTAACCCATGTATGAGGGGAAACCCAAGTCACCAAGGGTGGAAATTGTTATCCTTGTTGTGTGTTGTTACATTTGATGATATTTCACCATTGGTTGATTCACTTATTGTGTGATGTGATAATTTTATGATACTTTAATCTTGGTAGGAATGACATGAGGTTGTGCATTCATGCATCATTCTAGGCACCTAAGTATATAAGTGACAAGTATTATGGTAGGTACACACACAGGTCGGGTGTGTAGGACATGAAGGGTAGAATTCATTTGATCTTCTTGAAATTGATGAAAATGGTGTATAATGAAAAGATACAAATGGGTAAAAAGGTAAATTAAATGTTAAGAATATTTAAGTAATTATTCTTAAAGGAGGTTTTATATGGGTCAAAATGATAGTTGTAGCAAGTTGCAAAATGGGAAATGTGCCTAAGTGGAAAAATTTGCATGGTAAGTATGGAAATAATTTTGAAATGGTGTCCAATGTAAGATTTATAACCATTTAAGTTCATTTACCCATGTTATCCATGTAACTCATAAGTTATGTTTTAGGGTAGTGTTTGGGATGTGAAGATGACTTCTAGGATGGTGTATGCAATGGATTTTTTATAACCAGTAGAGAGCCTTATTTTATATGATCTATAGAAGCTTTATGTTATGTGTTCTAAAGCTTATATTTGTCATTGTAGAGAAATTACACCATGAAGACATGTGATGATTAGACAGAAATAGGATGTTGCCAAGAATTCTCACCCAGTAGTGGAGCAATAATATCCAGTGGTTCAAGATAATAGGGAAGAGCAGTTCCATGTTAAATTTTCTCGTTTTATAAAGATGATGGAATGTGACCTAGGGTGAGTTGAAATGAGTATTCTTGAGATGACTAAGGAGTTTTAGCTGTAGAACCCTCTGACCATTACCAGAGAGGGTGGGCTAGAGGCATTAGAGTTCTGGATAGAGACTATTCGTACAATTCTTGATCATCTAGAGACTCCTTCCAAGAAGCGAGTCAAGCTAGCAGCCTATATGTTGTGGGGCCAGGAAAAGTGCCGGTGGGACATTATGGTTCAGATAGAGAAGGCTAAAGTAATGGTATAAAAGGATTTTCAGGAAAAGTCTCTATAATACTACTACCCAGAGACCTTGAGGTAAGATAATTCTATAGAGTTTGTGATTTTGACCCAGGGGGTTGTTTTAGTGATGGATTATGCTATTCATTTCATGTACTTGCACTGCTTCATTCCAACATTGGAAAGAGATGAAGCGACTATGGAGAAACACTTCTAGGATGGGATTAGGCACAATATCAGGTCCTAAGTGAATATATTCCATCTCAAGAGGTTTTTAGAGGTAGTGGATCAGGCCCTTATCTCAAAAGGGGGCCTAAAGGGATCTTTAGGTGGTAGACTTGTGGTGCCAGTCGGGAAGACAAGTGGTGCAGCTTTTGAGGAAAGAAAGCATCGTTTTGGGAATTTTCAGCATGGTGAAAGTACACAGAGTAGTCATAAGAGAGGTCCGGTCTCTCAGGGTGGTGGTTAGGTGTTCTGTTACCAGTGTGGTAGGATGGGTAACATGCAGGGATAGTTTCATCAACCACCAGTCAAGTGTCGGTTGTGTGGTAAGTTGGGACATATACAGAGGTTCTGTAAGAACCCTTAGTATTTGGGCACATATGGAGGTCAGAGGAAGATATCAAGTGTGGGAAGGGGTAGGTAACCCCATATTAGGAAGGTAATTGGAGCTCCACGAGTCGTACTGGTAGGGGTGGTATACGTGGAAATTCGGGATAAGATCTTCCATACTAGTAGGGTAGTGCAGTGCAAGGTACTCAGGCTAGAACCCAAGGTATAGGGACAAATCATCTTCAAATAGTTTAGTATACACCTAGAGGTGGAGAGGCTATATTGTCTACCATTCTAGGTACAATTCTTATAGTTTTCATGCTCTCTAGTTCTTTATTTGACACAAGTTCTACACATTCTTTTATTTCTACATAGTTTATAGTTGTGTTGGTCCTAACCATGGAAAGTGTGTATGGGGTTATGTCAATTGATACTCTATTGAAGGTGAAAGTTGAGGATATTATACAATTTAAAAGTTTTTCTTTAGAGGATGGTGGGTATTATTATTTTTTTACCATTTTTTCCTTGAGATATTAGGTTTTGAAATAATTTTGGGTATAGATTGTCTAGTGTTGTATCAAGCCCATATCAATTGTTAACAACATCGGGTAATGTTCACACCTCTTGATGGAGACACTTATGTCCTTCGCGATGAGTGGGATATTTGGGAAGGCCATGCAGGTCCATTTTTCTAGTGATTGGGAGAACTCACAGACCAATTGGATTGTCTTGTGCTAGATGAAGAGGGAAGGGAGAAACCATTCTTCCCTCCTGTTGTGGATAAATTTCCAGATGTATTTCCTGAGGACTTCTCAGGGCAACCACCCAAAATATATGTTTAGTTCATGATCGATTTGATGTGAGTGGAAGAACTATTTTTCATTATTTTATATCGAATGGCACCGACATAACTCTGGGAACTTAAGGTTCAACTGGAAGAGTTGGTGAACAAGTGGTTCATCCATCCTAATATGTCTCCTTGGGGATCTCTCGTGCTGTTTTCCAAGAATTTTGATGGATTGTTGAGATTGTTTCTTGACTATAGAAAGTTGAATCAGATAATGGTTAAGAAAAAATACCCACTTCATAGAATCGATGACCTATTTGACCAACTGAGGGGTGCTTCAGTGTTTTCTAAGATCGATTTGGGATCGAGATATCACCAGCTTAGGGTGAGGCCTTATGATATACCTTGGACTACCTTCAGAAGTAGGTACGAGTTGTATGATTTTGTGGTGATATCATTTGGTTTAAACAATGCATGGATTTAATGAACTTAATATTTCACCCATACCTAGATCGGTTCATGGTTATCTTCATTGATGACATATTATTGTACTCGATAACTCATGACAATCATTCCAAACATCTTTACATCATCCTAAGTACACTAAGAGACCATAGGCTTTATACTAAGCTATCAAAAAATTCATTTATGGATTTATAAAGTGCATTTCTTGGGTCAAATCATTTTTGAGGTAGTTGTGTCGATGGATCTAGAAAAATTGAAAGTTGTGGTGTCTTGGGAGTAACCTAAGAATATTTCTAATGTTTGGAGTTTTTTGAGATTGGTTGTATATTACTGAAGTTTCATTAAATATTTCTCTTGTTTGGAAGAACTTCTCTTGGTATTAACCAAGAAGGGAGTTAAGTTTGAGTGGTCTAAGGCATGCGAGATTTATTTTCAATAGTTGAAGAAGCGGTTGATGTATGCACTGATCTGGATCTTACCCAAACTAGGTAATAGTTATACCTTCTTTGGTGATGTGTATGGTGTTAGACTTGGGGTAGTGTTGATGTAGTATGATCAGGTTGTAGCATATGGGTCAAGATAGTTGAGGCCTCATGAAAGAAATTACCCTACTCATGATCCTGAGCTAGCCTCTGTGTTTTATGACTTAAAGTATTGGAAGCATTACTTGTTGGTAGAGTGGTTCATGGTGTTTACTAATCATAAAAGTCTTAAGTACATATTCTCTCCATGGGATTTGAATATTCTATAGTTAAGGTGGGTTGAGTACCTGTAATACTTTGATTTTTAGTTGGTTTACACACCAGGAAAATGAAATAGTGTTACGGATGATCTGATTCAAAATAGTCAAAATTAGGTGGTTTTGGAATTCAACTCTAAGTGGAGAATGATGGCCTTGTTTGTTGATATTCATCTGGAGGTGCTGGATGGGCACGAGAATATGACACTTGCATCTATAACAGTTGAGTCTGTACTTTTGATTTGGGTCAAGGAGAGTTAGCTGGAGGATCTGAAGTATTTGGATATGAAGTAAAGTCTTAAAGGTAGGGATTCACCTTTTAGTTTGGATGTTGGTGATGATGGTATTGTCAGTGTTTGTGGTCATGCGGTTATGTCAGTGTGTATGTTCTAAGATTTGATACGAAAGTTCCATGCATCAAAAGGGGTAGTACATCATGGTCTGAGTAAGATGTATTGTGATATTTATAGGTATTATTAGTGGTTGGGAATAAAGAAAGTGGTTGTGGGTTTTGTGTAATAGTGCCTTACCTGTCAATATGTGAAGGCCAAGCATCAACACCCAGATGGTTTTTTATAGTCATTTCTCATTCCATAGTGGAAGTGGAATTACGTAATGATAGACTTCCTAGTGGGTCTTCTGATGACACATTAGAAGAATTATATAGTTTGGGTGGTTTTGGATCAGTTGACTAAGGTGGCCCATTTCTTTCTGATTCAAGAGACTTACATAGTTGATCAGTTGGGTGATTTATATGTTTAAGAGATAGTGTGGTTACATGGAGTGCCAAGAACTATAGTTTTGGATTGTGATCCACATTTCATGTCACACTTCTCATAGGTATTATATAAGGCACTTAGTACCCGGGTTCTTTTGAGTACAGCTTATCACCAACAGATGGATGGGTAGTCAGAGCGTACAATTAAAGTGTTGGAGCAAATGGTGAGAGCTTGTGTCCTGGATTTCATTGGTTCATGGGAAAAACATTTATCGCTTGTTAAGTTTTCCTACAACAACAATTTCCATGCTATGATTCAAATGTCACCTTTTGAGGCACTCTATGGGAGACCATGTAGATATCTATTGTGTTGGTTAGAAGCTAGGTAATATGCGTTGTTGTGACTAAGTCTCATGCAAGGGATATTGAAAAAGTTTCAATTGATTCATAATCACATGATAATGGCTCATAGTAGGTAGAATTTATATGTAGATTGGTTTCATAGACCTCTTTAGTTTATGGTGGGTGATATTGTGTTTCTTTGGATGTCTCCAAGGTTGGGGTACCTTCAAATTTAGAAACAGGGTAAGTCGGAACCCAATTATATGGGTCTTTTTGAGATTATGGAGAGGATTGTACTGGTGGCTTACTGATTGGATCTTCCACAATGGTATAGTGAATTCACAATCTTTTTTATGTTTCAAAACTCTAGTAGTATCACCCTGATTCATCTCATGTGATAAATTTTGAGGATGTAGAGATTGAGGCTGATGCGTCCTTTGAGGAGCATCTAGTTTATATTTTGGATTGTAGTGATAAGGTCTTACAAGGAAAGATTGTACCCATAGTTCAAGTTATATGGAAACATTTAAATGATCAATAAGAAACTTGGGAGTGAGAATCGGATATGAGGTCCCAATGGCCCGATCTATTTTCTTCGTAAACTCAGTAATGCTTGGGAAGAGCATCTTGAGGACTATCCATTATAATGTGGGAGGTTGTAAGATCCTAGACTTTGTAGAGATACGTACTTGTTTAAATTTTGGTTTCAATCCCTTTTTTAATGAAATGTTTCTTAGGAGTATTAGGGGCCTGAGGGGTGTTCTGATGGGTTCGAGACATGAGAGAAAGGAAAATTGGGTCAACCTGTACAAGGCATACAATTTGCACATAGTTAAGTAAAGAAAACTGTGAAACCTTAGACAGTGGAATATCACACTAATAGCGCATGGTTTTTCAAACCATGTATCCTACCAGGTAACCATGTGAACTATCTTCCCTCATATAGTGGCTTGTGCATATTTTTTTTAGGGTTTGGAAAACCATGCGGGGTAAATCATGTGCCCCTATAAAAGTTGGAAAAATTACAAAATTTCCATTACGGGATTTTAAGTATTCACTTGATTTTATCTCCCCATTTCCTCATTTGAACCCTAGTGATGAACAATAACCCTCAATGAATGGTGATTCTACTTCATCTCTAGGAAATTTTGAGTGTCATTGGATGCATATCAAATCCTTGGGTAAGTCTAATCTTCTCCTTTCTTATCTTTTCCGGATTAGGGTTTGTATCTTGGGCGATATTCTTCTGAGTATTTAAAACCCTTCCTTTCTAATGGAATCTAGGTTTAAGCTTAAATTGGTGTTTGAATCTAGACCTAAGACTAAATTTAGTAGTGTGTTCATCAACGGATTCTAAGTAGGTGGTCTACAAGTTATATCCCATTGTTTCGTTGTAGATTTGGGCATGTTCGGTTTTGTTCTTGGTTATATATTATTGTGATCTTGATTGCTTTTGTGAGGTTCGGTAAAATTGGTGTATAAATGATGAATAGAAACCCTCATGGTCCCCATGGGATGAATCAAGGATGATTTGACCAATTTAGGTCCACCCATGGGGTGTCCCAATATTCTCGGTCCTAAAAATTGGTTAAGTAAGTGCAAGGTCATTATGTGATAATGTAGATTCCTTGTTGAGTATGTTGATATGTTTAATAGAAGTGAAAATAAAATATTGGTAGTGTTTATAGATTTGGTAATGGATTAATGGGTTGTTTTCCATGACATGGAAATGGTATAATTGGGTTAAATGAGATTGTGACATGTGGCCTATGAATTATGTTAGAAATCCCTAAGAGAGTTAGTGCATATCGAATGGTGAATATTTTAAATTTATAATGGTAAGTGAAATGAAAAATATTTTAAATATTATTTCATAAGATAATTGATGAATACGTGAAATGGTTTTATATAAGGTAATTATTTAATATGCGTAGTGATCTAGGCATGACAATGGGAATTGGGATAAATGGGATGAGTAATGTAAATGGAAAATGTGTTAATGGGATGGAATAATATTAATTCCCATGTTGATTGTTATGGATTATGATTTTTAAATGTATTGGTTGTGTTTGGTTTTGATATGGTTTGTATGTGGTGAATGGATGAAAAAGAATTTGCACGTGGCTTGAGGTGTGAGATAAAGGACTGAGGATCCCCCCACAGGTCGAGTTAGACTGATTATCTAACTCCACTCACAATGCATGGGTTAGGGAAGGGTATGGATCTCTATTCCCTTAATGGTTTCATTCCACCCAGACTGAGGATTTGAGGTGAGTACATTGCGATGTTGTGATGTATTACTCCTAGTGAGATAGGGACTTGACTTATTCCCTTATGCGGAATGATAAATTCCATGAACCTTTGTGTGAATGATGTAAATTCCTAACCCATGGATTACTTTTTTATGATTAAATAAGTAATAAAGAAGGTGCATAATGAATTTGGAACTATGGTTAGTAATGGTTAAGTAAAGATTGTTAACTATTGGCCCCTGAATTGACACTTATTTACTTTTCATTTATTTAATACTTGCATGCACTATTTGTTTAGACTGGATATTTTTTAGACACTATTGGTGGTGGTTTATTGAGTTTTACTCACACCCTTCTCTGGTCGTCGTTGGGTACCCGAGAAGATTTAATGCTTACCGGTCAGGAAAAGGAAAGGGGTCTATGCTTGGGAGTTGATTCATACTTGAGAGGTATATGGATGAGGTTCTGAACATGTATTTAGGATCGTTGTGGGGATTCTATCATTTTTATTTATTTTGGGTTTTGTTCACTTAACAATATAGTATGACATGACATATTTATTGTGGTTGTGGTTTGTGTCCAGTTTTGGGAGATGGTTATTTATGCATGCTCATTGGTTATTCTATGTTGTTTCTACTATTATATTTATTTTTTGTTGTGGATTACTCTGTAAAAAATGGTATAGTCTCCCCCACATGAATTTTAGAACCTCATTGCTAGTCAGAAACCTCTAGTGTATGGGGAGGCATGCTTGAGGTCATATGGTGACTCGGATCGAGCCACTGATTTAGTGGCTCTTAGGTCGAGGATGTTATAAAGTGGTATTATAGGAGGTCTTTCCTATGAATTTCTATTTGGGGATGGTAGAAAGGAGGTTTGGAAGGTGTCTGGCCTTAGTAATTAGCTTGTTCTTAGGATTATCTAACCCATGTTTGAGGGAAAACCCAAGTCACCCAGGGTGGGAATTGTTATTCTTATTGTGTGTTGTTACATTTGATGATATTTCTCCATTGGTTGATTCACTTATTGTGTGATGTGATAGTTTTATGATACCTTAATTGTGGTAGGAATGACATGAGGTTGTTCATTCATGCATCATTCTGGGTACCTAAGTATATAAGTGACATGCATCATGGTAGGTACACACACAAGACGGGTGTGTGGGACATGAAGGGTAGAATGCATTTGATCTTCTTAAAATTGATGAAAATGGTGTCTAATTAAACAATACAAATGGGTAAAAAGGGAAATGAAATGTTAATAATAGTTAAGGAATTATACTTAAAGGAGGTTTTATATGGGTCAAAATGATAGTTCTAGTAAGCTGCAAAATGGGAAATGTTCCTAGGAGGAAAAATTTGCATGGTAAGTATGGAAATAATTTTGAAATGGTTTCCAATGTAAGATTTTTAACCATTTAAGTTGGTTTACCCATTTTATCCATGGACCTCATTAGGTATGTTCTATGGTAGTGTTTTGAATGTGAAGATGACTTTTGGGATGGTGTATGCAATGTATTTTTTATGACCAGTAGAGAGACTTCTTTTATATGATTTGTAGAAGCTTTATGTTATGTGTTCTAAAGCTAATATTTAGAATTGTATAGAAATTACACCCTAAATACATGTGTCATTTGGGTGACAAGAGGATGTTTCCAATAATTATCCCCCAATAATAGAGAAAGAATATCCAATGGTTCAAGATAATAGGGAAGAGCAGTTTGATTATAAATTTTCTCATTTTATAAAGATGATGGAACGTGACCCAGGGTGGGTTGAAATGAGTATATTTGAGCTGACCAAGGAGTTCCATCTATAGAACCCTCCGACCTTTACTAGAGAGGGTGGGATAGTGGCATTAGAGTTTTAGATGGAGTCTATCTATACAATTCTTGATCATCTAGAGACTCCTTCCAAGAAGTGAGTCAAGATAGAATCATGTATGTTGTGGGGCTAGGAAAAGCGCTAGTGGGACATTATGGTTTAGATAGAGAAGGATAAAGGAATGGTATGGAAGGATTTTGAGGAAAAGTTTCTATAATACTACTACCTAGAGACCTTGAGGTAGCATAAGGCTATAGAGTTTATGATTTTGACCTAGTGGTTGTGCCAGTGATGGATTATGCTAGTCATTTCACTGACTTGCACCACTTCATTCCGACATTGGAAAGAGATGAGGCGACTATGGAGAAACACTTCCAGGATGGGCTTAGGCACAAGATCAAGTCCCAATTGAATATATTCCATCTAAAGAGGTTTTTAGAGTTGGTAGATCAAGATCTTATCTTAGAATGGGACCTAAATCGAGCTTCTGGTGGTGGGCTTGTGGTGTCAGCTGGGTGGACAAGTGGTACAGCTTCCGAGGGAAGAAAGCATCATTTTGGGAATTTCTATAATGGTGAAAGTACGCAGAGTATTCATAATATAGGGATAGTCTCTCAGGGTGGTGTTCAGGTGTTCTGTTACCAGTGTGGTAAGTTGGGTAACATGTAGGGATAGTGTCCCCAACCACCAGTCAAGTGTAGGTTGTGTGGCAGGTTGGTACATATATAAAGGTTCTGTAAAAACCCTTAGTATTCGGGAACATATGGAGGTCAGAGGAAGATTTTGAGTGTGGGAAGGGGTAGGTCACCCCATATTTGTAAGGTAATTGGAGCTTCATGGGTCATACTAGTAGGCGTGGTAGACATGGAACTTTGAGGCAAGATTGTCCATACCAGTAGGGAAGTGCAGTGCAAGGTACTCAGGCTAGAACCCAGGGTAGAGGGGCAGATCATCTTCACATGGTTTAGTCTACACCTGAAGGTGGGGAGTCTAGACCATCTACTATTCTAGGTATGATTCTTGTAGCTTCCACGCTCTCTAGTTCTTTATTTGACACAAGTATTACACGTTAGTTTATTTATACATAGTTCTTAGTTGTGTTAGTCCTAACTATGGAAAGTGTGCGTGGGATTATTTCAATTGATACTCTATTGGGGGTGAAAGTTGAGGATATCGGACAATTTAAAAGTTTTTCTTTGGAGGATGGTGGGTATCATTTTTTTGGAACCTGTTTTTCCTTGAGATATTAGGTTTTGATATGATTTTGGGTATAGATTGGCTAGTGTTGTATCAATCCCATATTGATTGTTACCAACATTGGGTAACATTCACGTCTCTTGATGGAGACACTTATGTCCTTCGCGATAAGTGGGATATTTGAGAAGGCCATGCAGGTTCAGTTTTCTAGTGATTGGGAGAACTCACGGACCAAGTGGATTGACTTATTCTAGATGAAGTGGGAAGGGAGAAACCATTCTTACCTCCTGTTGTTGATCAATTTCCAGATGTGTTTTCTGAGGACTTCTCAGGGTTACCACCTGAGAGAGATGTTGAGTTCATGATCGAGTCGATGTTAGGGGAAGAACCAGTTTTCATTCCATTATATCGAATGGCACTGACAGAACTCCAGGAACTTAAGGTTCAGCTGGAAGAGTTAGAGCACAAGGGGTTCATTTGTCCAAGTATGTCTCCTTGGGGATCTCCCATGTGGTTTTCCAATAATTCTAATGGATCATTGAGGTTGTGTGTTGACTATATAAAGTTGAATCATGTGATTTTTAAGAACTGATACCCACTTCATAGAATCGGTGACCTATTTGACCAACTGAGGGGTTCTTCGGTGTTTTCTAAGATCGATTTGGGATCAGGATATCACCAGATTAGGGTGATGCCTTATTATATACCTTGGACTACCTTTAGGAGTAGGTACAAGTTGTATGTTTTTGTTGTTATGTCATTCGGGTTAAACAATGCATGGATTTAATGAACCGAATATTTCACCCATACTTGGATTAGTTCATGGTTATCTTCATTGATGACATATTATTGTACTCAAGAACTCTTGAAAATCATTCCAAACATCTTGACATCATCCTAATTACACTAATAGATAATAGGATTTATACTAAGCTATCAAAAAATTCATTTATGGATTGATAAAGTGAATTTCTTAGGTCAAATAATTTTCGACGTTATTTTTTTGATGGATCTAGAGAAAGTGCAAGTTATAGTGTCTTGGGAGTAGCCTAAGAATGTTTATGATGTTCAGAGTTTTATGAGATTGGATGGATATTAAAAAAGGTTCATTAAATATTTATCTTGTTTAGAATAACTGATATCAGTCTTAACCAAGAAGGGAGTTGAGTTTTAGTGGTCTAAGGAAAGAGAGAGTGCTTTTCAAGAGTTTAAGAAGCGGTTGACATCTGCACTGATCCTGATCTTACCCAAACCAGGTAAGTGGTATACCTTATTTTGTGATGTGTCTCTTGTTTGACTTGGGGTAGTGTTTATGTAGAATGATCAAGTTTTGGCATATGTTTCAAGATAGTTGAGGCCTCATGAAAGAAATTACCCTACTCATAATCTTGATCTAGCCTCTGTGTTTTATGACTTAAAGTGT
This sequence comes from Viscum album, assembly GCA_963277665.1. NCBI lineage: Eukaryota > Viridiplantae > Streptophyta > Magnoliopsida > Santalales > Viscaceae > Viscum > Viscum album. The sequence continues at coordinate 457,725,808 of OY728157.1, read as the reverse complement.
TGAAGGCATTACTTGTTGGGAGAGTGGTTAATGGTGTTTACTGATCATAAAAGTCTTAAGTATATCTTCTCTCGGTGGGATTTGAATCTTCAGTAGTGAAGGTGGGTTGAGTAACTGTAATCCTTTTATTTTTAGTTGGTTTGCACACTAGGAAAATGGAATAGTGTTATGGATGATCTAATCCAGAAGACTCAAAATCAGGTGGTTCAGGGATTCAACTATGAGTAGAGAATGATGACCTTGTTTGTTGAAATGCACTTGGAGGTGTAGGATAGGCACGGGCAGATGACACTTGCATATATAGCAGTTGATTCCGTACTTTTGATTTGGTTCAAGGAGAGTTAGCTGGAGGATCTGAAATGTTTGGATATGTAGGAAAGTCTTAAAGGTGGAGATTCACCTTCTATTTGGGATGTTGGAGATGATGGTATTGTTAGTGTTTTTGGTCGTGTGGTTGTGTCAGTGTGTATGTGGGAAGATTTGATACGCGAGTTCCATGCATCAAAAGGGGAAGTGCATCATGGTCTAACTAAGATTTTTCGTGATATTTATAGGTATCATCGGTGGTCAAGAATGAAGAAAGTGGTTCTGGGTTTTGTGAAACAATGCATTACCTTTTAATAGGTGAAGGCCAAGCATCAGCACCCAGGTGGTTTGTTACAATCATTTCCCATTCCAGAGTGAAATTGGAATGACATAATGATAGACTTCATAGTGGGTCTTCTGAGGACACCTTGGAAGCATGATATAGTTTGGGTGGTTGTGGATTGGTTTACTATGGTGTCCCATTTCTCGACAATTCAGGAGACTTATATAGTTGATCAGTTAGGTGATTTATATGTTCAATAGATAGTGTGGTTACATGTTGTGCCTAGAACTATAGTTTTGGATCGTGATCCACATTTCACATCACACTTCTCATAGGTATTGTAGAAGGCACTTGGTATCGAGGTTATTTTGAATACAGATTATCACCTACAGATGGATAGGTAGTACGAGCGTACAATTAAATTTTTGGAGGAAATGGTGAGAGCTTGTGTCCTATATTTCATTGGTTTGTGGGAAAAACATTTATCGCTTGTTGAGTTTTCCTACAACAACAGTTTTCATGCTATGATTCAGATTTCACCTTTTGAGGAACTCTATGGGATACCATGTAGATATCTGTTGTGTTGGTTAGAATCTAGTGAATCTAAGTTGTTGGGACTGAGTCTCATGCAAGAGAAATTGGAAAAGGTTCAATTGATTCAGAAGTACATGATAATGGATCATAATAGGTAGAATTCATATTCAGATTGGTGTCATAGACCTCTTTAGTTTATGATGGGTGATATTGTGTTTCTTTGGGTATCTCCAAGGTTGGGGTACCTTTAAATTTAGAAACAGGGTAAGTCAGCACCCAGTTATATGGGGTTATTTGAGATTGTGGAGAGAATTGTACTGGTGGCTTACCAATTGGATCTTCCACAATGGTATAGTGAAATGCACAATTTTTTTATGTTTCAAACTCTGGTTATATCACCCTGACCCATATCGTGTGATAAATTTTAAGGATGTAGAGCTTGAGGCTGATGCGTCCTTTGAGGAGCATCTGGTTTGTATCATGGATTGTAGTGAGACGGTCTTACGAGGCAAGACTATTCCCTTAGTTTGAGATATATGGAAACATGGATATGTTCAGGAAGAAAATTTGGAGTGAGCATCGGATATGCGGTCCCAATGTCCCGATCTATTTTCTTTGGAAACTCAGTTATGCTCAGGAAGAGCATCTTGAGGACGAGCCATTATAAGGTGGGGAGGTTGTAAGATCTTGGACTTCATGGAGCTATGTCCTTGTTTAAATTTTGGTTTCAATCCCTTTTTTTAATGAAATGTTTACCAGGAGTATGAGGGTCCTCAAGGGTGTTCTGAGGGGTTTGAGACATGAGAGGAAGGAAAACCATGTCAATCTGTGCAAAGTGCATAGTTTACACACAATTAAGTAAATTGTGCGGCCTGTCCAGGAAAACCATGAAACCCTAGATAGTGGCATATCGCACTAATAGAACATGGTTTTTCAAATTGTGTAGCCAACCCAAGTAACCATGTGACCCATCTTCCCTCAGATAGCGGCTTGTGCATAGCTTTCATAGGGTTTGGAAAACTATGCCAGTAAATCATGTGCCCCTATAAAAGTTGAAAATATTACAAAATTTTCATTATGGGATTCTAAGTATTCACCCAATTTTCTCCCCCCATTTTCTCCTTTGAACCCTAGTGATGAAAAATAACCCTCAAGGGATTTCAAGGGTGATTCTAATTCATCTCTAGGACATTTTGAGTTTCGTCGGTTGTAGATCGAATCCCTTGATAAGTCTAATATTCTCATTTCTTCTCTTTTCCAGATTAGGGTTTGTATCTTGGGTGATATTCTTATGAGTATTTAAAACCCTTAATTTATAGTGGAATATAGGTTTAATCTTAAAGAGGTGTTTTAATCCAGACCTAAGACTACATTTAGGAGTGTGTTCATCAACGGATTTGAGGTAGGTGGTATACAAGTTATATCCCATAGTTTCATTGTAGATTTGGGCATGTTTGGTTTTGTTCTTGGTTGTCCATTATTGTGATCTTGATTCATTTGGTGAGTTTTGGAAAAATGGTTGTCTAAATGATAAATAGAAACCCTCATAGTCCCAATGGGATGCATCAAGGATGATTTGACTAATTTAGGTCCACCCATGGGGTGTACTGATATTCCTAGACCTAGAAATTGGTTAAGTAAGTGAAAGGTAATTGTGTGATAATGTAGAGCCCTTGTTGAGTATGTTGATATGTTTAATGGAAGTGAAAATGTAATATTTGTGGTGTTTATAAATTTTTTAATGTCTTAAGTGGTTTTTTGAAATGACATATAAATGTGTTAATTAAGTTAAATGAGATTGTGATATGTGGCCTATGAATTGTATTAGAAATGCCTAAGAGGGTTAGTGAATATGGAATGGTGAATATGTTAAATTGGTAATGATATGTGAAATTAATAACATGTTAAATGGGATTTCATAATGGAATTGATTAATGTGTTAAATGGGTTTATATAAGGGAATTATTTAATATGATTAGTGAGTTAGGCAAGAGAATGGGAATTGGACTAAATGGGCTAAGTAATGTAAATGGAAAATGTGTTAATGGGTTATGAAATAATATTAATTCCTATGTTGATTGTTATGGATTATTGTTGTTAGATGTATTGGTTGTGTTTGGTTGTGATATGGTTTGTGTGTGGTGAATGGATGAATAAGCATGTGTGCATGGCTTGAGGTGTGGGATAAAGTATTGAGACTCCCCCACAGGTCTAGTTGGACTGATTCTCTAACTCCACCCAAAATTTATAGGTTAGGGAAGGGGATGAAGATTTATTCCTCTAACAGTTTCATTACACCTGGACTGAGGATTTGAGGTGAGGACATTGTGATGTTGTAATGTATTTCCCCCAGTGAGATATATACTCGACTTATTCCCTTATATAGAATGATAAATTCCATGAACCTTTGTATGAATGATATAAATACCTAACCCAAGGATTACTTACAGATGATGAAATAAGTAATGAAGAAGGTGTATAATGAATTTGTCACTATGGTTAGTAATGTTTAAGTAAATATTGTTAACTAGTGGACCCCAAATTGTATCTTATTTACTTTTAATTTATTTAATACTTGCATTCACTATCTGTTTAGACTATATATTTTTAGACATTATTTTTAGTGGCCTACTGAGTTGTACTCATACCTTGCTCAGGCCACCATTGGTTACCCAAGAAGATTTCATGCTTGCAGGTCAGGAAAAGGCCAAGGGACATGTGCTTGGGAGTTGATTCAGGCTTGAGAGGTACATAGATGAGGTTCCAGACTTATATTTAGGTTCATTTTGGGGATTCTAACATTTTTCTTTATTTTGGGTTTTTTTACTTAGCATTGTAGTATGACATGACATATTTACCGTGGTTGTGTTTTGTTCCTAGTTTTGGTATATGGTTATTTATGCATGTTCATTGGTTATTATATGTTGTTTACACTATTATATTTATTTTATGTTGTGTCTTACTATGGTAAATATTGTATAGTCTCCTGATATGAATTTTATACCCTCACTACTAGTCGGAAACCTCTGGCATGCAGGGATGTGTGCGTGAGTTTATGTGTTGACCCAGCTTGGGGAACTGGTTTAGTGGCTCCTAGGTTGGGTATGTTTTATAGAAAATGATTATTTAATTCATTTTATAGTTTTTAACTCCTATATTTAATTATGTTAAACCCTGTGTGTTCTAAATTCAAGTGAAATGGTAGATTAAATGTTTATTTTAATTATGGGTTTTTGTTTATATGAACCCCTGGTATTTTTATTTAAAAATAATAATACTTAAACCTTCACTACCCTTGATTTTTTGGTGTCCTATTAAGAAGGGTTCTGGGTGTTCAGCTATCATGGAAGAAGATCTAATTCCTTTTATTTTTTCCTTTTAGTGTTTTGAGTTTCTAAGAAATTATGAGGTATGTGTTTTTATACAATTCTTTATCCCTGTAATTCATTGTCTTTTGAGAATTCATAGAAATGTATTTCTTATTTTCTAATACTTGTTCTGTGAAGGTTGACTTTTAAATACCTCATGAATGCTTCTTTGGTCCTCTTCTCTATGAAATGAACTTGGCATAAAAAAATTAACCATGATCTTTATTCCTATCATTATTTTATAAATTTATGAATGTCATGTTAGTTTTAATTCCTTTTTAAAGATATTTTAAAGATTTTTTGATGAAAGTGAGGGCTTAGTCCCATTATTTGATTTCTAAAAATGAAATTCCCTAATTTAAATAAAAGGGGTTGATTTATAAAAAAAATCACATTGTTTTTAAAGTGTTAATTTTTTATATTCCCAAGACCCCCTTTTGAATGATCATTCTCCTTGTTCATAGAATGGGTGTTCTTAGGTGATTTTTAATAAATGATTTTTTCATGTGTAAAAAAAGGTGTTTGTAACACCCCGAGCTTCCACGATACGCCTCTCTTTCAATAATGCAATAGCTTGCATTGTACGCAAGTTCGAGATTCTAACACACCGCGACCAATCAAAGTAGCAGTTATGAATAGTAATACCCAATTTTTTAAATTATATAAATTTTATATTTCAAAATGGACTTCATTTTTGGATTCGGAATATCGAAATTATCCTATGTTGAATTTTTGGTATTTTTCTGAGTACTTCCAATTTTTTTATGAATAGTGAAAAATACTTAAAAACAAATTTTTTAATCAAAATAATTTATAGTGATAAATTACAGTATTTAGTGGTTTTAAAGTATAATTAGAATATATTTTTACCATTTTATCCAATGGTGGTCATTAGAATTAATTTCACTTTGAAATTGGACATAAACAATTGTCAATCTTTTGATATATATTGTTTCTTAAAAACACGCTATTTGTTGTGACAGCGGGAATTAATTATAAAATTAATTAATGCAGCTTATATGTTTGGAATTTTGTAAAATAGAAATCATTTTTGAATTCAGAATATCAATTATAGCTTAAGGTAAAATTTTGGCATTGTTCTAAAAAAACTTCAATTTTTGATGAATAGTGAAACCACTAAGTGGTAGTTAAAAAACTGATTTTTCGTTTAAATGAAACATTACCACTTCTGTGATTTGAATTTCAAAAATCCAACATACATGGTTTTCATTAGGATGTAAAATGTGGTTTAATGGGATGAAAATAATTTTTTGGTGAATAGTAACTTTTAAGTTTAATTAATCGCGATTAAAGGTAATTAGTGAAATTTAAGGTAAAAATGATATTATAAAAATATAAAAACACCTTTACACTTGTCATACCCTTATTTGATGAGTCATGGCCGACCAAGACAATCCACTGGTCAACTTGGAGACCCCATGGAGCCACTTGGGTAAGAAAATGACATTAATAACTTTTTATTTAAAGTAAAAATAAAAATGTCACAAACATGAGTTGTTTTACTAAAAAAAATTAAATGGGGTTATACAAGTCATATTTTTGACTATAAATATTAATTATAAATATAAAAAGAGTTTTTACATCATGATATTTGTTTTATAATTTTTAGACATTAAATAAATTAAATATTTTATGACACAATGATGATGCAGTGATTACCTCATTAATTAACGATTTAAATAAAATGAAAAGATAATGTAAAATCTAAGACCTACACATGTAAAAAACCTATTGGATGGGTTGATTTCGAACTCTTATCACCTTATCCTCGAAATATACAATTTTGGGACCTTTTAAATCCGAAAAGCATTTTATAATAAAGTAACCTTTTATAACTTTCCAAGAGTGCCCCTCCTCTCCTCTTATAAAAGGCCCCCACCACTACCACCTTATTCACACCTTCAAGCCATTTGTTTTGGCCAACCTATGCCTAAATACTCTCCCAACTTCCCTCTCTTACTCCTAGAATCCTCACTTTGGGCAGAAGTCTTCCCAATGAATCTTTTGGCTCAAATAAAAAAGAGTTACCCGATTTTAAGGTAATGTCTTCTCTAATGTTGTTTTGTTTTATTTTGCTTCTCCAACCCCCTAAAATATTTTTATTATTTTATTTTGTAACAACACCAGTATCTTCAATATACTAGGATTTTGTTATGAGAAGTATTTGATTTACACTTACACACACCTTCGTCTAATGGTTAAAGAACATGCTGTTTCTGTGGGTGGCGAATTACTGCCTCACGAAACGATGATTGTTCAAACTTCTTTTAACACCTCCCATGGTGGCCATTATGATGAAACTATTTTTATATATGATATATATTATGTTTTTTTTTGCCTTATGATTTTTTATTTTTTATTTATGGCATACCTTTACGATTTCCATTATGGGTAAACACGATAATTTCATTTTAGGAAGTGCGGACTACCGCCCCCTCAAAGTGATTTGAATCGTTAATGCCATATGTGGGATGTATAAAGGATGGAGGAAATGGTATTATACATTATATTATACTGGAATTATATTATGACTTTATATAATTATAACTTCATTACATTAAATATGAAATAGAAATTAAAGTAGCGTTCATGCGTACGTACGGCTTACCGTCTCTATGAACGGTGCATTTCATTTCTTACCTATAAATGTTACGTAATATTATGAATGAATGTATATATTGAATATATATGATATATATGATATCTAAATCATGGATATAATTCTGGAGATAATGGATATTCTACCACATAAACAACTTGTAATTATAAGAAGTTTATTGCTGACTCAAGTACCAAAGATCGACAAAACGACCGATTATTAACTTAAATGACTACATAATTTTCGTAACATTGTAATAAGTGATATAAAAGGGATAATTAACTTGAAAAAGGTTCTTAAGCAAGTATATATTAACTCTATTTTATTATTCAGGAGGTTAAATAGCGGTCGAGTCAAGTCGGACACGAGGTAAGGGAACTTCTTAACCCAATTTCCGTTCTTTGGGTTAATCTCCTACTTTCAAATTATGTCATGTTATTATTATATACTATCTTGTATTTGTAATTTCATTATGTGTACTTATAGTGAATACACATAATAGATCTATTTTATTTAAAAAATGATCTTTGTAAGGTACTTTGTCTCAATCTCCATTCATTGAGGCATATTTTGTTTTATACACAAATTTCTTTTATACGGTGTATAAACCTCTTTGACTTTTACGTTTATTCAAATGGAATATTTTTATACGAATTGTTTTACTAAATGAAAAAAAAGGAATGTTTTTCTTGTTGTACATATGTGACGACAAAGAATTCTCCGCCGTCGTGACCATTATTTGAGTTTCGGCTTCCTCTACAAGCCATAACTTTTTTTAAATGAAAAATAAATATCAAGTTTTAATTTTATTTTATTTTGGTATTGAAAATGGTTTTGAAAGTGTTTTTATTATATCAATGTGTTGTATTGATATCTTGTGATTGAAATGTGGAAATGTTATGTTTCCTTTATGCATGTTTTATGTGATACGATTATGTTATGGTTTACGATATGTTTAAACCTGTTCATATGAGGAATGCATTGGACTTAATAAGTGGCGGGTGGAGCCCACTATAGCTCCTCGATGAATCGGTAGGTCTCATGAGACAAACTAGTGTCTTGGCATGAGGCCTTGAAAAAATATTATTTGTGGTCTTGGCACGAGGCCTTGGCTATGTGGTTATGATAGTCTGGCATTATGCATTCCATCATTATGAAAGTGGTTATTGATATTGCATTTGATTATTCGACCAATAGAATATCCATTTGAATAACTAAATGGCATTATTTCATTTTACTTTTTCCATATTATGTTGAAGTTCAAGTTTAAAAGGCTTTTGTTTTAGTTATACATTGCCTTAAATGTTTATGTTTATTTATGAAATCTTCCACTATATTGTTATCCTTACTGAGCATTGAGCTCATCCCTTTCAATGTTTTATTTTTCCCAGGATGTGAAGAAATATTTTATGACTGACCTATAGGGATAGTCTGAATGGGATAGAAGTGTGGACTATGGAGACTATGTTATTGTGATTTTTCACTTTATGATGTAATGTAACATTTATGAATGTATCTAGTGTTTCCAAGGTTACTAAACTAATCAGTCTTTCGAGACTTGATCTTTTGTGATCATGCCAATGTTACGAAATATTGCACCGACTCTGGGTAACTGGGGTTGGGGAGTTACAGTTGGTATCAGAGGCAGTTTAGTACTAACCATGGAAGCTAGATTTAGATAAACTCTGATTAGAGCACATAGCCCTAAGATAGACTTTGAGAATTAGTATAGAAGAACTTCCTCGAATTTTGGTATTATAGAGATTTTGTGAGTTTTCCGAGCAATACATCCCTGTCTGGATACAAGAAGGTAGAAGTGGATCTAGAATAGATGTACCTAGGGGTAAAACCTGAAAACGCCGCTTTGGTCTAGACTCGAACGGGAACTGGTGCACGACAACGGGCATTGCTGCACTCTTGGTTACAACACTCCCGGGGGATATGTTTAGGATAATTCTCATTTTTTTACAAACCATTATGAAGGGTTTATGAGTATATACTTCCTCAAAGAAAACATTTTTTATGATTATGGATTATATCCATAAACCGTTCAATTTACATTAAGTATTTTACAAGTTTGGAATTATTCATTGCAATTCATAAACTAACCTAGTTTATGCCATTGTTTAGAAATGGCACCTAGTGGGAGGAATGGAAACTGTATCAATGCACACACTCCATGTAGGGATTACCCTCCTTCTCAAGATAATTATTGTGGAGCTAGAGATACAACTAGTGTTGATCAACTTATTACCATACTGGGACAACTCACTCAGGTTATGAATAATAACCTTACTCGTATGGAGCACCCTGATCCGCAATGTGGATGATCAATGTTAGACCGCTTCATGAGGCAAAAACCGCCAACATTTAATGGGGGTACGAATCCATTAGTAGTTGACCAATGGATAAACTCCTTAGAGAAAATATTCCATGCCTTGGGGAGTAGCGAAAGGGAGAAGGTTGTCATGGCAGTCTACCGCCTCACTGGAGATTCCGATCAATGGTGGTCGCTGATTCAAAACACAAAGGAAGATGAAGAAGTATGAAGTATGGAATGGAGGGAGTTTAAGGAAATTTTCTTAGAAAAATACTTTCCACGTGACCATCGAGCAGATATGGAAAGGAAATTTCTGAGTCTGGGGCAGAAGGAGGATGAGAATGTCGCAAAGTATGAGGCTAACTTTACAAGGTTAGTGAGGCATGCTGCAGATTATATACGTAACCCAAGAAGTAATATTGATCGTTTCTTTTATGGGTTAAAACTATTTCTCTGTAGAGCATTAGTCTCACAAACCTTCTCGTCGTACGAAGATATTGTCTCATGTGCTATCAATACAGAAAAGGAATTCTCTAAGTCTTATGACAACAAAGTAAAGCAAGAGAAGAAGATAACGGTGGAACAAGAGACAGATAAAGGGAAAACATGAAAGAAGGATTTTCCATTATGCAATAATTGTGGGAAGAATCACCCCGGTACATGCCTAAAAGGAATGGGAGTTTGTTATAAATGTAGAGAAAAAGGTCACCAGGATCGTGATTGCAAGGTAAAGAAAGAGGCTATCAATGTTGAATGCTACAATTGTAGGTAAATAAGGAATTATGCAAATGAATGTCCTAATCATCATGGAAAATTACCTAAGAAAAGGCCAAGGGATCAAGGACAATATTATGTTGTTACTACAGTTGAAGTGGAATAATTAATGTATTGGTGCTTTTGGACTCAAGGATTATATTCTGCTTATAAAAATAATGTGATATATATAAGGATTGTACTGCAGTACTTATTGTTTTCATTAAGGTTTTCATATGATTAAGGTAATCATATTTTTAGTATGTGACAATAAGAGAAACTTTACTTTATTTGGGGAATCTGAGGTTACAATTGATTTTTGGAATTTAGAGACCTTTTAGAGAAATTCTGGACAGAGGTATTTTGGATAACTATAAAGGTTGGAATGAATTAACTTGAACTTTGGATAGTATTGTTTAAGGTTAAAACATTTCTGAAGATTATTTTTGGAATATTATAATACTATACTTTTAGGAAAAGGACAACCTACAGGTCGAGAGATAACCCGTCGCGTTGGACAAAGCTACAGGAATCGAACCCACAACCATAGTGTGACAGGCCTTTATTACCTACCACTAGCCTACATGAAGTCCCTGGTTATTACAAAATAGTTTTCCTAATCTAAATGGTATGTGTTAATATTTGGAACCTTATACAATTAGGATAAATAGAATATTTTTGAGTTTTATTACCTTTTGGAGTGAATGATGGGTTTGTGGTAAAAAATTATTAAAGAATGAAAGTCTACATGACAAGTAAGTATATTTCCTTACATTTTTAGTAAATCTCCTAAATAAATTCCTCAACTTTATAAAAGGTAACTTAAAACAAAAACATTGTCGGTTAACTTTTCCAAGTGGGGATTCAATGACCGTTTAACCAATCACAAGTTTGTGATTTTCTTGTGGTTAACTTTCTCCTAATCCTGTTTTATACAACTCTCCATCATACCTTTATGGTTTGTTTTTCCTCCATATCCATATTTTCATAGAATCCTAGTATGGGTTGTCTTGGGTGACCTTTGTACTTCTCTTTATTTCTTTTAAAGTTATGTTTTTATTAACCCTATTTCCGATGTGGGTTTTCCACAAAGGTATTTTCTATTTTCAACCTTTTATTTTCAAAGAAAAATTTCAAATTGCGAGGATGCAATTTATTGAAGGAGGGTAGAATGTAACACCCCGAGCTTCCACGATACGCCTCTCTTTCAATAATGCAATAGCTTGGATTGTATGCAAGTTCGAGATTCTAACACACCGCGACCAATCAAAGTAGCAGTTATGAATAGTAATACCCAATTTTTTAAAATATATAAATTTTATATTTCAAAATGGACTTCATTTTTGGATTCGGAATATTGAAATTAGTCTATGTTAAATTTTTGGTATTTTTCTGAGTACTTCCAATTTTTTTATGAATAGTGAAAAATACTTAAAAACAAATTTTTTAATCAAAATAATTTATAGTGATAAATTACAGTATTTAGTGGTTTTAAAGTATAATTAGAATATATTTTTACCATTTTATCCAATGTTGGTCATTATAATTAATTTCACTTTGAAATTGGACATAAACAATTGTCAATCTTTTGATATATATTGTTTCTTAAAAACACGCTATTTGTTGTGACAGCGGGAATTAATTATAAAATTAATTAATTCACCTTATATGTTTGGAATTTTTTAAAATAGACATCATTTTTGAATTCGGAATATCAATTATATCTTAAGGTGAAATTTTGGCATTGTTCTAAAAAACTTCAATTTTTTATGAATAGTGAAACCATTAAGTGGTAGTTAAAAAACTGATTTTTCGTTTAAATGAAACATTACCACTTCTGTGATTTGAATTTCAAAAATCCGACATACATGGTTGTCATTAGGATGTAAAATGTGGTTCAATGGGATTAAAATAATTTTTTTGGTGAATAGTAACTTTTAAGTTTAATTAATCGCGATTAAAGGTAATTAGTGAAATTTAAGGTAAAAATGATATTATAAAAATATAAAAACACATTTACACCTGTCCTATCCTTATTGGATGATTCATGGCCGACCAATACAATCCATGGGTCAATTTAGGGACCCCATGGAGCCACTTGGGTAAGAAAATGACATTCATAACTTTTTATTTAAAGTAAAAATAAAAATGTCACAAACATGAGTTGTTTTACTAAAATAATTTTTAAATGGGGTTATACAAGTCATATTTTTTACTATAAATATTAATTAGAAATATAAAAATAGTTCCTACATCATGATATTTGTTTTATAATTTTTAGATATTAAATAAATTAAATATTTTATGACACAATGATGATGCAGCGATTACCTCATTAATTAACGATTTAAATAAAATGAAAAGATAATGTAAAATCTAAGACCTAAACATGTCAAAAACATATTGGATGGGTGTATTTAGAACTATTATCACCTTATCCTCGAAATATAAAATTTTGGGACCTTTTAAATCCGAAAATCATTTTATAACAAAGTAACCTTTTATAACTTTCCAAGAGTGCCCCTCCTCTCCTCTTATAAAAGGCCCCCACCACTACCACCTTATTCACACCTTCAAGCCATTTGGCTTGGAAAAACTATACCCAAATACTCTCCCAAATTCCCTCTCTTACTCCTAGAATCCTCACTTTGGGCATAAGTCTTCCCAATGAAGCCTTTGGCTCAAATCAAAAAGAGTTACCCGATTTTAAGGTAATGTCTTCTCTAATGTTGTTTTGTTTTATTTTGCTTCTCCAACCCCCTAAAATATTTTTATTCTTTTATTTTGTAACAACACCAGTATCTTAAATATAATAGGATGTTGTTATGAGAAGTATTTGATTTACACTTACACACGCCTTCGTCTAATGGTTAAAAAACATACTGTTTCTGTGGGTGGCGAATTACTGCCTCACGAAATGATGATTGTTCAAACTTCTTTTAACACCTATCATGGTGGCCATTATGATGACACTATTTTTATATATGATATATATTATGTTTTTTTTCCTTATTATTCTGTATTTTTTATTTATGTCATACCTTTACGATTTCCATTATGGGTAAACACGATAATTTCATTTTAGGAAGTGCAGACTACTGCCCCCTCAAAGTGATTTGAATCGTTAATGTCATATGTGGGATGTATAAAGGATGGAGTAAATGGTATTATACATTATATTATACTGGAATTATATTATTCCTTTATATAATTATAACTTCATTCCATTAAATATGAAATAGAAATGAAAGTAGCGTTCATGCGTACGTACGGCTTACCGTCTCCATGAACGGTGCATTTCATTTCTTACCTCTAAATGTTACGTAATATTATGAATGAATGTATATATTGGATATATATGATATATATGATATCTACATAATGGATATAATTCTGTATATAATGGATATTCTACCACATAAACAACTTGTAATTATAAGAAGTTTATTGTTGACTCAAGTACCAAAGATCGACAAAACGACCGATTATTAACTTAAATGACTACATAATTTTCGTAACATTGTAATAAGTGATATAAAAGGTATAATGAACTTGAAAAAGTTTCTTAAGCAAGTATATATTAACTCTAGTTTATTATTCAGGAGGTTAAAGAGCGGTCGAGTCAATTCGGACACGAGGTAAGGGAACTTCTTAACCCAATTTCCGTTCTTTGGGTTAATCTCCTACTTTCAAATTATGTCATGTTATTATTATATCCTATCTTGTATTTGTAATTTCATTATGTGTACTTATAGTGAATACACATAATAGATCTATTTTATTTAAAAAATGATCTTTGTAAGGTACTTTTTCTCAATCTCCATTCATTGAGGCATATTTTGTTTTATACACAAATTTCTTTTATACGGTGTATAAACCCCTTTGACTTTTACGTTTATTCAAATGGAATATTTTATACGAAGAGTTTTACTAAACGACAAAAAGGAATGTTTTTCTTGTTGTACGTATGCGGCGACAACGACTTCTCCGCCGCCGTGACCATTATTTGAGTTTCGGCTTCCTCTACAAGCCATAACTTTTTTTAAATGAAAAATAAATATCAAGTTTTAATTTTATTTTATTTTGGTATTGAAAATGGTTTTGAAAGTGTTTTTATTATATCAATGTGTTGTATTGATATCTTGTGATTGAAATGTGGAAATGTTATGTTTCCTTTATGCATGTTTTATGTGATACGATTATGTTATGGTTTACGATATGTTTAAACCTGTTCATATGAGGAATGCATTGGACTTAATAAGTGACGGGTGGAGCCCGCTATAGCTCCTCGATGCATCGATAGGTCTCATGAGACAAACTAGTGTCTTGGCACGAGTCCTTGACAAAGTCTTATTTGTGGTTTTGGCACGAGGCCTTGGATATGTGGTTATGATAGTCTGGCATTATACATTCCATCATTATGAAAGTGGTTATTGATATTACATTTGATTATTCGACCAGTAGAATATCCATGTGAATAAGTAAATGGAATTATTTCATTTTACTTTTGCCATATTATGTTGAAGTTCAAGTTTAAAAGGCTTTTGTTTTATTTATACATTGCCTTAAATGTTTATGTCTATTTATGAAAGCTTCTGCTATATTGTTATCCTTACTGAGCATCTGAGCTCCTCCCTTTCAATGTTTTATTTTTCCCAGGATGTGAAGAAATATTTTATGACTGACCTATAGGGATAGTCTGAAGGGGATAGAAGTGTGGACTATGGAGACTATGTTATTGTGATTTTTCACTTTATAATGTAATGTAACATTTATGAATGTATCTAGTGTTTCCAAGGCTACTAAACTAATCGGTCTTTCGAGACTTGATCTTTTGTGATCATGCCAATGTTACGAAATAATGCACCGACTCTGGGTAACTGGGGTCGGGGCGTTACAGTTTTGACCCAAGTTATAAAATTACTTTAAACTTTTTAAATTTTAAATCTTATTTTGAATTCCATGGGGTTGTTTAAATGATATTCTTAGCTTAAAGTTCTGTTTAGAATTTTTATAATGACTTTTGAAAATAATCGGGTGTGATTACCCTTTTGAATATTTATTTGGAAATAAAATCTTTATTTGAAATTGATTATGTTTTACAGCCTAGTTATCACTTTATCATAATCCTCTAATGTGATAATCCCTTATTGTGATTTACTTGATTATTATTCTTCTCATTGATGGGTGTTGATAAATGTATTGTTCTCTTTAAGGTAGCTTGAGGTTGAGTGAGAGATATGAACTGAGAATCATTAAAGTGTTAAGGGCTTAGGCCCATGTTGATATTGATAAGGATCCCCTTTGTGATCATATTAACACACTCACCTTCTTTGATTAGTCATGATAACCTAGGTAGTTGGATGAGATAACCTAGATTTATGCTTTACTATTATGCTCACACCCCATCTAGTGGATCTATGGAGAACATGATAGGTTTATGATATGTACATATGGATAGAAAAGTAGGTGTGCATAGACTTAGTTTTCTTGAGACCCATGAGAATTGATGTAATCTCAGTGATTTGTCATGATTTATTATTTATCTTGACTATGGTGGACTCGCTATCGTATCTAGTTCATACCCATGACATCACTATACTTGATACTCTATTCATGACATCGTTCATTGTCACTACTCAGAACTGTAGTTTCCTTGATTGATTTATTACCATTCTTGATTAATATACTTGTTGAGATAATACACCTTGACTCTATCATATTTAATCTTATATATCCTGTTTATATCTGGTTCATATTATTACATTTTTTTATTTGTTTGATATTATCTTGTGAAATTATTTTCAATGATTTTTAGGAAAGGGTTTGGTTTTTAAATAATGAAATGAAATTTTTTCTAGATTTTTCTTTATAAACAATATTGAAATATTTAAAGTTCTATTTTTAAAACCAATATTGTTATAATCTGATCTTGATGGATTTAGTTTTTTTTTTTGAAATGTAAAGCCTTTCTCTCTCTTGTTGTGATCTCTTTTAGCACTTCTAAATTATCTTATAAAGAAACTATATAGTCTCTTTGGTGAAATCCTATTGGGCTCTGTAACTCAAACCCTATTTATACCATTTTTTGTAGTATTTATGTTCTTAAAATAGGTTATCATGTTCTCATCATCTTCCTTTGTGGGATCATGCTTGGTTGGATAATGGAAGGTGACTTGGGTCATGGTGAGTGGTTTTAGACCACTGGGAGATAGGTTTTGGTGGTTTTGTTTTGTTTTGGTTTTTTGTATTATTTTCTTATACCTTAATATGGTTGTATTTATTTATTTATATGATGATGTTTTTTCATTTAATTTTAATTTTTTTCACATATTATGGGAGAAATAATTCCCAAATGATGTTTCTGGATGCTTGGGTTCTTGTCGTCAGCCCGTGGGGATCAGGAATTCTCTTCGAGTTAGTAGAGAATTGGTTTGGATGCCAGTTTAGATGGTATCCTATGTTGGTTCGTTACAAATGGTATCAAAGAGGTCTTTCCTTAAAATAAATTAATTTTCCTTGAAATACCTTATGTTGTTTGGGGTGATTTATGGTAGAAATAAGATTAGGAATGTGTTGGGACTCAAGAGGATGTTCATGAGTAGTTTCTTGATCACCACCTCTTCATGATGAGACTTGAGTTACTAAGGAAAGTGGAGAATTAAATCTTTATTTTGAGTTATTGGATTCTTGATGATAAATTATATTTATATTCCCAATGAGATTATCTTTGATTTTGGGAATATCTTATGATTTTTAGGTTGGAACGAAAAGATGACCAAAGTAGCATTATGCCTTCATGGTCTAGTAAACCACAAGGAATCAGTGTTCTTGATCTGTAAGTCAATCTAGGAACTATTTTGTGGTTAGTTCATGGATTACTATCCCATGCTACCAATCCATGCATAGTTCTAATCTAACCCAAACTTGGTTCCCTACCCTTTGGTTTCCCAAAATCACTTCACTAGTTTGAGGTTAGTTTATGTGTTCTTGTTTTTGAATGGACATTTTGGGTGTGGTCTATTTTATGCTCTTATTTGGTTGTTTCAACATTAATTCCTTTGGTTTTGATTTAAAATCCAATTTGAAAACCAAATTGTGACTTAAAAATAATTTTATTTGTGTTCTTTGAAAGTGTTTTCAATAACCAAAAGGTGGGTTTTATGGAAAGTTTGGTTTTGAAAACTAATTTTTAAATGACTCTTTTGTGATGTGATAAGTGTATGTTTTAAGAATGATTTTTTTTTTGTTTTGTGATGGTTTTAAAATGAAAAATATTTTTGAATTTGAAAATTGGATTAGTGCTTTTGAAACTGTGGAAAAAATTCCATGAGCTGGTAAAAAAAATTTGAAACCGTGATGGATTTATATCAAGGTTTCACATTTTTAAGAAAATTGTAATGTTTTATAAATAGGGAAATCTTATATTCTTTAAAAATGATAATTGCAATATATTGTTACCCGCTTTCAGGTATTTTCCACCTCTTTTCTTGTTTTCCTCTTTAATTGAGTGTGTCTTGGGACTCCTGAGGATGAAGAACATTTGATGATAAAATCAACCTAAAGTTTGGGGGTGTATGTTTTTTTGAATTAATGGAGTTTGGGTATAAATGTGTTAATGGATTTTCAATTTTCTCCCTGAGTTCATAGAATGCCTGAATTTTTTTTGGTTTTTGTAAGGAATCTAGTGTTTTTGTAGTCTGTTGGAGGAATACACACCATGTAATAGGAATACATGATGTGTAATATCTGTAGGATAGATGTCGTGAAACTAGTACATAGTGTGAAGGTAGTACATTCCATGCATAGGTTACACATCATGTAATGTTTTTAAAAGATCAATTTTTAATAAAAAACGATGGGTTTTTTAGGGTATGTGGTCCATGTGGATTACATGATGTGTAAATGGATTACATTCCATGTGTCACAAGGAAGGATTTTAGGGTCTCATACGAGTGATATATTATTTCATTCTTCCACAGCACCCTCCCATATTGACCTAGATCTATATTTCAGCGAATTTGGGAGTCTCTATTCAATATAGATTGATTTATTCGGTGATTGATCACCGTTGCAGTTGGATTACATCTCTTCGAGTGATTGATCCTTTCTGTTTATTCATTTCTTTGATTATGGTATCATTATTGTGTTGTGTTATTAGATCTTTTGACTCATAGTGATGTTTATTCTTGATTCTCACTAGATCCATTTTAAAATCTCATTTCGAGGGTCGTTTCCATGTTGGTTGTGGTGTGGCAGGTGCTCATTATTGAGGTATGGTTCATCTCCTCTTCTCTATCTACCATTTTGTTTAAATGAATAAATTCTTATATGTGATGATTGGTTATAGGTCCTCCATTATGTTTGTGTGTTCATCCTTATTGATGGATCCTATTACGGGCATGTGCAACCCAAATTTTGAGGTATGTGGTTTTTTCACTAGCCTTTGTTTGTGGACTGCATTGCTTTTATTTTTTATATATTGTTTTATTAAATGAAATATAATGATATAACTGATTTTTTTTTGTCGAACTATTTTTTTTATAAAAGATGGTTTTCCCTTAGTTTTGGTAAATGAAAAGGGTTTTTCAAATCATTGTGAAATGGTTTTGTGAAATGGTTTTCAAAGCATGAAATGATGAAATGGTTTGATTAATTGGTTTGGAAAATAGATAACATGGGAATCCTTGAGTACTTAGGTGGAAGGTATAGTAATCAGTCTCATCCATTATCATGGGGTTTTCTCATGGGGTTTTCTGTTGCTCCCTAAGCATATTGTTCTAGATACTTATTAGACCTATTGGGGGTTCACTTGTTGGGGTGTTCCTATACTCTCTAGACTCGATGCATATGTTTAGTGTATTGATGCGTACATGATTTTATATGTTAGGTGTGAGTGTCATAGCTATCGTGACCTGGTGTGATCCCTAGTGTGATGTTACATGTGCTTCTACTTTTAGCTTATACTATTTTGTTATACTACCATGGATTTGATATTATATGTGATACATTCTTTTTTCTACCATGATATATCTTCTCTGATATATGGATATGAAATGCTTTGAAACTAATTTACTTGTTTTATTTGGAAATGTAGAAAATGGAGAAATTAAATTTTTTCCATGTTTTTGATATAAAAATTATTTAACTATCATCATGAATTGTTTTCTTTAAATTTTATCATGATTATATTATTATTTAGAGACTTGATATGGATCACCTAAGTGAGACCCTACTGAGCCTATTATCTCACACCTTGCATACCCCTTCGGCAGTGCGTAGACCTTTCGATGTAGGGAAAGGTAAGGCATTACAGTGAGGTGGTGAGGTTTTCTTTCAGCTAGATTTTGGGTAGATGGTGGAAAGACAGTGGGAGGTTTCTCACATTATCACATGGAGTTGTTAGTGTAGATGTTTGGTTTTGTAGTCCTTTGTAGTTGGACTTGTCGCTTGGAGATTTTTTACTACCTTTTTCAATTGTATCACTTTTGTTGTTCCTTATCTATTATGGAATATATTTATATATATATATTCTCTATTATGTATGTATATATATTCCATGTTGTTACTTTAGGTTGGGTGAAATTTTTACCTCTGATAGTTGTTTGATGCCCGGGTCCTAGTCGCCAGCCCATGGGGATTGTGAACGCCCTTTGAGTATGTGGCAGATCAGGTTAGGTACTGGTTTGAGAGGGTATCTGGGTTGGGTTCATTAAAAATTGGTATAATAGGAATGGTTTTCTTCAAGAGTCCTTGTCTTGGTATGTTTGGTAGATTGGAGATAGGATTTTTGAGACTTGATAGGTATATTGTGGTGAGTTCATAGCCAACTCTTTCCATGATGAGACTCATGTTACCATGGGATGTTGGGATGTGTGTATCCTATTTTGATTTCTTTATGCTAATCTTAGTTTTTTATTATGGGTTTTCTAGTTTGAACTATGATTGTTCTATTATCAAATCATTTATTTTATTTTGGTGTGCAGTGGTATGCCTCCAAGATGCATTTTATGAGTTCCTTAGGAGGGTGCAAGTGATGCTCATCAAGGGAATACTATGATGGATCAAAACATTATCAAGGATATCACGTGGGTAGTTCTCATCATGGATTAGAATGTACATCAAGCTCAGAATGTAGTTGTTGAGGTACATCCATGAGCTATAGGAGAAATAGATTGACCACATGAGTTCTTATATGAGAATCCACCATCCTTTAAAGGTATGAATGAACCTAAATAGGTGGAGGAATGTCTTGAAAATATTGATCAAATCTTTTAATTCCTGGATACACCTAATAGCATCAAGGTAAAGTGTGTAGCATTCATACTTGAGGGTCCTAACAATTGTTAGTGGGATTCCATGGTGCAAGCGGATAGGCATGTGGGTTTGGACTGGAAGCATTTCAAGACTCTCTTATTCCAGAAATTTTGTCTAGAGTCACTGATGATAGTGAAGTATCTGGATTTCCTCTTTTTATAGTAGATAGAGTTTGGTGTTAGAATACACTAATTGGTTTTCTAATCAGGTTCATTTTTCATTGGAGGTTATAAAGAATGGCCAGATGAAAACTCATAAGTACCTGCAGGGTTTGCGACCAGATATCAGATCATAAGTGTTTATATTGAATCTTTTGACCTATGTGGAGATAGTGTATAGGTATGTGATGTAAAAAATTAATATAGAGGGTAAATTTGGATATTTTCTCCTTCTCTTCCACCAAGTGGTAGCTTCAGTGGCACACTAAAGAAAAAGAGGAAGTGGAAGGATCATCACAAGAGTGGTGGAAGTGGTTCTCAGCAGAAGGCATCTTTAGCACCTCTAGTTATAGCTAGTGTAGTACCTCTTAATTTTTATCATTATAGAAAGTTTGAACACACATGGTGTTCTTATCCTTCACCTAAAAATATTTGTAATAGTTGTGTATGTTATGGTCATATAGAGTATTTCTATTAGTCTATGTCTACACCTTGATATAGTTAGGGATCTTCAGCTCCAAAGGCTATTGTGACATAATTATACACTTCAAGGACTACAGGGATCCAGCCTTAGGCCTTAGGATTTAATCACCTTCATGTAGTAGATTATTTTCCAGCAGAGGTGGATGTAGGTCCAATGACAGTGAGAGGTACCATATTTATTGCATCTTCAGTAATGGTTGCTTTATTTAATACCAGTGTTTCCCACTCATTTATATATGGTTGTTTTATTGATATAATTAACCTTATAATTTAGTTCATGTACTTTGTTATGGAGTTAGTAACGCCTCTTGGGAAGAGGAAATAACAAGGGTTTCGATGTACTTCTTGTGCACTATCGATAGCTGATGCAGAGTTGGTCTAGAATTTTCTTATTATTGATCTAGATCTATTTTATGTAATCACCAGGATGGATTGTCTTGTTTATCATCATGTTCAGGTTATTATTATGATTGAATTATCTCATTTATTTTGGTCTATGGTAGATCACGGGTGTTTTAGGGAGATTTGGATCTAAGTTCTGTTCATGAAGGACCTTCTCACCCAAAGATCAGGAGTTTGTTACATGTTATATTGGTTGTTCCTGATGACTTCGCTTTTGTTTTTTATCTTCCCTTTATTGTTTGGAACTTTCCTGATGTTTTCCCAAATAATTTATTTGGAATTCCTCCAAATATAGAGGTAGATTTTATGATTGACCTGGTGTTAGGTACGTAGACGATATTGATAACTTCTTATCATATGGCACCGGCGGAGCTGAAAGAGATCAAGATGTAGTTGGAAAATCTGGTGGCAAAGGGTTTTTTCCACCCTATTGTTTCTCCTTGGGTGGCCTCAGAGTAAAGACCCCAGCCCTAGTATCCCAGAGCCGGTGGTTACTTTATTACATTGGCATATTATACAAGGAATCACATCCCAAAGGACTGAACAATTTAGTAGTTTTGGAAAACTAGATACATACTTGAAATAAAAATTACAATTGAAATTATAAAATACAACATAATGATTCTTCTAAGAACACCATTATTATCATAGATTATCCATTTATGTCAATCATAATATATATCTTGGAATATTGGGGAAAATAAAACATAAGAAATGGGTGAGCTCAAATGCTCAGTAAGGGTAAGAGTACAGTGGAAGCTATCATGAAAGTATAAACATTAAGGTAAGTCGAATAACTAAAACACAAGCCATTTAAACATAATCTTGACCATAATATGGAAATAATAAATGATAATAAAATAATTTCATATAAATAATAAAATGAAAATGAAACTTAACCATGAATATTATACTAATAGAATAATCACATGGAATATAAATAACTAATATCATAATTAGGTAATGCATAATGCAGGACATCATAAACATATCGTCAAGGCTTTAGCCAAGACACCATACATAAACAAGTAAGGCCTCAGCCAATACCCAAACTAGTTTGTCTCGTGAGACATAATGATGAATCAAGGAGCTATATAGGGTCCCTACCATCACTTACTAAGTCTAATGCAATCCTCATATGAAAAGGGTGAAAGATAAACAACATAAACATTCATATTGAAAAACTAGCATACGAAATGTGAATACTTTAACCATAAACCATGAATGGTATCAAAATAAAACATCCATAGTAAAAAATGATCATAAACCATTTGATAAAATATGGTAGGTGGTATCATAAGATATCAATCTCAATGAAGCATAATAATAAAAAAGGGTGTTGATATAGATGAAAAAAATAAAAAACATTGAAAATTATTGAGGAAAATGTCCTTTTTCACTTTGAAAATCACTTATTTTTAAAACATTGTTAAATTATAAAAGAAAACATTTTCTTTGAAAATAATTAAGAAAAATTGTAAATTAATTTATAAATAATTATGGTTTAATTATGGTGGGAAAATCTTTTTACTCCATATAAATTAATAAAAACATTCCTTATGTATTTTTGTCGAAAAATTCTCAAAGAACCTTGTTTAGAAAATAAAAAAATATACCTTTTAAAGAATTTTGTAAAAATTAAAAAAGAGTTAAAAATTAAATTAAAAAAATCATTGGTAAATTTTAAAAACATTTTTGAAAACATTTTTATAAAACACTGACATGTAATATTAATATTCCTCAGTGGATACTTAAACAAAAACAATCTCAATTAATGATGAGATTGCAAATTAAACCCTTACCTTAGGTCTGATTTCTTCTATATGTGTATGAAAATCCTATATAGTGGTTTTAAACATATTATTAACTTATAAAATAATAATAATAATATTTATGATATTATATATTATCCCCTTATAACATTTTACCACTCGTTTATTAATAATATTTTATTCATTTCACTTTGTTGGGTGTTAATTGTCATGTTTTCTCATGCTTGTTTTGTCTTGAAAGTATCGGTTTTATTGAATAGGATATAGATACAACATATATAGAATAATATTAATGTCATAAATATCATATTTAATCTTTAAATACATTTTTGTAACCACTCTTGAATGTTTAACATGGATAATGAATCTCATCACTTCGTGGAGACGGTAAGTCGTACGTACACACGAGCGATAATATCATTTCTATATGGTTTAAAGGGTAAGAAAGTGGATGGTATATTAATTTTAAATAATCAATATTATTTCATAATTATAACATATGTCTATTATTTCCCTCATAGTACCCATACAAGTAAAGTTGTGATGAAAAACATATTACACCACGGCATGGAGACGGTAATTCATATATACGCACGCATAGTACTTTCATTTTTCATAGGATAAATAAAAGGTGTAATATGGTTGTACCATAATCATAATAACATATAATAATATATATTATACTGTATTTATTACTTAATAATGGAAATGACACATGAATAGAAAGTATAATAAAAAATTAACTTGGATGAGTTGGTAAAACGATTATCTCTTCTTCGGCGGACTTCCTTTAGATCTCTTCATAAGGGATCTAGGGTTCATATTTTTGGAAAAACATAATCACCAGAACTTTTATAAGGACTTTTTTAAGAGAAATGGTTAGGATTTTGTCGATCTAGAATACTCAAAGTGGTGTGAATAAGTGAGGGAGAAGGTTCCCTTTTATAATTGAGGCGAGATGCACTTTTGGAAACTCTCAAAATATAAAATTAATATAAATTAATTTTCAATTTAAAATGGATAAAAAGTAAAATATTTTAAATATAAGATTATTATGGGTATAAATACTCTCATAAAATAATTTTTAGACAATTTTAGGTCACATTATTACCCTTATCTTTTGGTTTTAACCCTTTTTTAATCTCTTTAACTCTTACCGTGACAACATAGATTTTTACTCTTTGAGGGTCAATATTATTAATATAAAATGAAAAACTAACCATATATGAATCATGGATAAAATTTTAAACATTATATAAATTAGTTAGAAGAATTTTATATTTTTATAAATTTTATATCATTTAATAAAATATCATATATTTTAATATAACATTAATGTCAATTTTGACACTATTTATTACTTTGACTTTTACAAAAATTAATAAAACAAGATATCTTATAAAAACTATTTAAACACATCAATAATATTTAAAATTTATCTATAAAATTATTTAATGAGATTAATTATCAAAAATTATATTTATTTTAATATTTTTATAATCATTTATTTGACATTCCCATTAATTAAACAATTACTGCATCATCATTGTGTAAGCCTTTAAGGTAATTATTTATTCATTAAAAATTAAAAATAAATTATCATAGTTAAGATAAACATTTTAAATTTAAAATTACTATTTATAGTAGAATATATGTTCTGAATAACCACATATTAAAAATTTAATACTTATGAAAAACATGAGTACGACATATTTGACTTTTCTTAAAATAAAATACTATAAAAGAATTAAAGTCATCCAGGTGGATCCAAGAGGCCATAAAATCAGTCCAAGAATTGTTTTTTTCTACAATCACTCAAAAAATAAAATTATAACAAGTTTTAGGGTAATTTTATAATATTTATAATATTATTTTTACTCTTAATTACCCGATTTACCTTTAATCATGGTAATTAAAATTACTAAGTTTATAATTCATATTGTCCAAAAATAAAAATAGAACTATTTACTAAATTTATAAATTATTATTCCAAATATGGAATCCATTTTTAAAAATTCAAAACACATATTGGCTAAAATTAATTTAAAATTAATCCCATAGACGGGGTGAGAAAACGGGTTTTTAAAGTGAAAAT
Organism: Viscum album; assembly: GCA_963277665.1. Lineage (NCBI taxonomy): Eukaryota > Viridiplantae > Streptophyta > Magnoliopsida > Santalales > Viscaceae > Viscum > Viscum album. The sequence continues at coordinate 457,700,397 of OY728157.1, read as the reverse complement.
GTGCAAGAGTTTGAAATGTTTTTATATCCAAATTCAATATAAAAAAGATTCAAATGACATTAATTGAATTAATAGATTATTATTTATCAAATTTTACTTTAAAACCAATTTAAAATATAATTTAACATTATGAATTTTTTTAATGAAAAGTCGGTTTTCAATTAAAATATAGTATTTTTCACTATTCATCAAAAAATGAAACTTTTTAGAAAAATAAATAAAATAAACCAAAGTAAATTTTGATATTATTATTTAAAAAATGAAGTTTATTTTTTCAAATAGGATTTATAAAAATGTAAAAAATTAGTTTTAAAACAAGTGCGATATTAAAAGGCGACAAAACTTCCTTTAGAAAAATATAGCTTTTATGTATAAAATTAGATTTGTTATTATCTTATACATATTAAATATATTGGATTAATTTAAAAAATTTGATTAAATATATAATATATAAATTTCATAATTTGGTTAATATTATTTATTCTTGCCAATTTAATGGATAGGTTATAATGGTTATGTTAAAATAATGATATTTAATTGTATATCATTGTTCATTTAAGCTTGGTGTTGTGTGAAACATAAGATATTGAAGAAATTAAATTTATTTAAAAAGTGGTATATCCTAAAATCTTGGGGTGTTACATTCTACCCTCCTTAAATAAATTGTATCCACACAATTTGAAATTTCACTTCAAAAATCAAAGTTTGATACTTGAAAATTCCTTTGTGGGAAACTCACATCGAAAATATGGTTAATAAAACATCCTCTTAATAAGAAGGAAATGGAAATGTGAACATCGCCACAAAATTAGGATTTTGAATATTAGAACATTAGCAGAAAGTGAAAACATGGACATGAAAGATAGATCTAACTATCAAGTTCTAATGGAGAGTGATATGGAACATGGTCATTAGAAATTTAACCATCACAAAATCGTAAATTTATGATCAGTTAAAAGAACATTGAATTCTCAGGAAAAAAAATTAAATAGATTATGTTTTTGTTCCAAAATATTTTCCCTAGAGTTGAGGGACTCTTTCAGATAATCACTTGAGATAATAAACTTACTTGATTTATTTCCATTTCATGAGCATAATCTCATCCTTTGGTTGTGCTCCAATCTATTTTCACTTCATTTAACACACTTATATATTGATATTAAAAATGAATTTTTATGCCTAAAGAACTTTTAATGAATCATAAGATCCACAAGTATTTCATTCTTCCTTCAAATTTTTAATAAAACCAAAATGGTTAGCACATAGTATCCAATAAATCATACTTTAACCTCAAACAATAATATACAATGTTCAACTTAATCCATTCCAACCTTAAGACTCATCCAAAATACATCTGTCCAAATTCACAGTCTAAAAAATTATTAGAAAGGTCACTAAATTTCCAAAATCAACTTAACATCAGATTTTCCCCAAACAACATAATGCAGATCTTTTTGTCACATACCAAATATTTGAATACCTTTATTACCTTTAAACCTTAATGAAAACATCTATGCTTCTAAGAATAAAATCATAGGTATATTTCTTAAATCCATGCATATAGTAAACCCAAAAAAGTTAACATAATCCATAAAATCACTTACCACTTTCATAGTCACAAATACTATTCTATAAACATATCTTTTTCATTATTATCTCAATATCAAGCATATATTAAGGTTTATCTTCCATGAATCATGTTTTTTTCTAAATGATCAACTTGACACTAAATCACTTTTCTTGGTCATCTGTACTATTAAACATATACTCTATAATCCTTAAATAATAAGTACTACAGTACAATCCTTATATATCTCATTATTATTGTAACAATAATATTCATGATAAAATAATTTTGAAACATAATTCTTGAATCCAAACAAAAGCCCATTAATCATTCTATTTTGACTGTAGTAATAGCATAATCTCAACTTTGATCCCTTTTTTTCTTCTGAGCTATAATTCCTTGATGCTTGGGAAATGTTTTTTCATAGTGCCCCATTTCCTTAAAACTGATGCACTTCACATTACTGGTTTCTTTATTACCCTTGAAATCATGGGCCTAGTGGAATTTTTCTCCACATTTATAGAAAATTCATGTTCCCTTCAAGTAAGTATCGGGGTGTTTCTTTCCAAAGTTATCACATGTGGAAAATTATTTATTTATTTTCTTCCCCTTGTCCATTTTTTTATCTTTCATCCTTATATTCTCTTTTTTACCTTAAAAACCATTAGACTTGAATAATTATTTTTCTATCTTGATAGCACAAGATACTATATCCTCATATGATGAAAATATTTGTGAGACTAGTACTTTTTGAAGAACTAGATTAATTCCATCAAATAATTGATCAATATTTCTCTTTGGATTATATACTTAATCAATATCATGCCTTGTTATCCTTGTAAAGTTGGATTCATATTTAGAAACATTCTCATCCTTCTTTTTTCCATAGATTCAAGAATTGTCTCGCCATATCCGCTCACTATTCATGAGGGAAATATTTTTCCAAGAAAAGTTCCTTAAAATCATTCCATTCCATGTTTGATATTTATTCCTCCTCCTTTGTATTTTATCAATGACCAAAATTGATCTGAATCTACCAAGAGATGATAAAATAACATGATAACCTTATCCCTTTCATTACTTCCCAAAGTGAAAAAATATCTTTTCTAAGGAACTTGTCCATTTCTCAGATAAAAAATGGATTTGCAGTCCTATTGAGTGATGAAGGTTGTTGTCTCATGAAGTTGTCTAAAATTTTTCCTCCGCATTGTGGATTAGAATACTCCATATGGGTAAGGTTATTTCTCATAACCTGAGTCAACTATCCTAGTATAGTTATAAGTTATTCAGCACCAGTTGCAGCTCCATCTCCAACATCATTATCTTACATAGGAGGGAAATCTCTATATAGATCATGTGCGTTGATATGATTTTCATTCCTTCTGCTAGAACTAGTGAATCATATAACCTAAATTGGAAATTTAGGTATAACTAATCTCTAAATCATAACCTTAATTTATTTGGATATATTTTTAAATCCTATCATAGGGTTTCATTCTCTAATCTATTTTTTTCCCAAATCTAGTTCCCAAGGTTTCTACTAAACTTCCTCTAATACCAACTATAAATACCCTAACCCTAGTATCCCAAAGTTGGTGGTTACTTTATTACATTGGTATATTATACAAGGAATATCATCCTGAATGACTAAACAGTTTAGTAGTTTCAGAAAACTAGATACATACTTGAAACATAAATTAAAATTAAAATTATAAAATACAACATAATTATTCCTCTATAAACACCATTATTCTCCAAGATTATCCCTACATGCCAATCATAATATACATCTTGGAATCCTAGTAAAATTAAAACATAATAAAGTGGTGAGATAAAATTCTCAGTAAGGGTAAGCTTACAGCAAAATCTATAATGAATAAATAAGCATAAACATTAAGGTAAGGTGGATAACTGAAACATAAGCCATTTGAACATAATCTTGAACATAATATAGCAAGAATAAATGATAATCAAATAGTGTCATATAAATAATCACATGAAAATGAAACTTAACCATGAATATTAATAATCATATGAAATATCAATAACTAATCTCATAATGAGGGAATAAATAATGTGGGACATCATAAACATAACACCAAGGCTTCAGGAAAGATACCATACATAAATGGGTAAGGCCTCAGCCAATACCCAAAATAGTTCATCTCATGAGACCAACTGATGTATTGAGGGTATATAACAGGCTCCACCCATCACTTGCTAACTCCAATTCATTCCTCATATGAAATGGGTAAAATATAAACAACATAAACATTCATACTGAAAAACTAGCATACAAAATGTGAATTCTTTAACCATAAACTGTGAATGGTATCAAAATAGAACATCCACAGTCACAACTAATCATAAACCATTTAATAAAATATGGTAGATGGTATCATAATTTATAAATATTAATTAATCATAATATTCAACAAATGGTGTTTAAATAGATAGAAAAAATTAAAAACATTGAAAATTTATTAAGTAAAATACCATTTTCACTTTGAAAATCACTTATTTTTTAAACGTTGTGCGATTAGGAAAGAAAACATTTTATTTGAAAATAATTGATAAAATTTGTAAAGGAATTTATAAATCATTAAGGTTTCATGATGATAGTAAAATATGCTCACACCATATAAGTTAAAAACATTCCTTCCGTATTTTTGTTGGAAAAGTCTTATAGAACCTTGTTTAGAAAACGAAAAAATATATCTTTTAAAGAATTTTTTAAAAAGTCAAAAAGAGTTAAAAATTAAATTAAAAAATAATTATAGAATAGTAAAAATATTTTTGAAAACATTTTTAGAAAACAATAACATGGGAGATAAATATTCTCTAGTGGAGACTTAAATAGAAACAATCTCGATTAATGATGAGATTGCAAATTAAACCCTTACTATAGGCCTGATTTCCTCTGTACGTATCTGAAACTCTAGTATATTGGTTTAAAACATATTATTAACTTATAAAATAATCATAATAATATTTATTATATTATATATGATCCACTTATAACATTTTACCACTCATTTACTAATAATATTTTATTCATTTCACTATTTTGGGTGTTAATTGCCATGTTTTCTCATGCTTGTTTTGTATTGAAAGTACAAGTTCTCTTGAATAGGATAAAGATAAAAAATCTAAAGAATAATACTAATGTAATAAATATCATATTTAATCATTAAATACATTTTTGTAACCACTCTTTAATTTTGAACATATATAATGAATCACATTTATTTGTGGATATGGTAAGTCGTACGTACGCATGAGCGATGATATCATTCCTATATGGTTGAAAGGGTAAGAAAATGGATGGTATATTAATTTTACAGAATTGATATTATATCATAATTATAATATATATCTATGATTTTCATTATCATATCCATTCAAGTAAAGTGGTAATGAAAAACAGATTATACCATGGCGTGGTGATGTTAAGTCGTACATATGCACGCCCGGTGCTTTCATTTTTCATAGGATTGATAAAAGGTGTAATACGGTTGTCCCATAATCATAATAACATATCATAATACATATGATACTGGATTTATTACTTCATCATATAAACAACACATGAATATGAAGTAGAATAATAAATGAACTTGGATGAGTTGGTAAAAATGATTACCTCTTCTTCAGTGGATTTCATTTAGATATATTCTTAAGGGATCTAGGGTTGATCTTTTTGGAAGATAATGATATACAAAACTTGTATAAATATTTTAAGAAGAGAAATTGGTAGGGTTTTTTTCAATCTATAAGGTTCAAAGTGGTGTGAAAAGTGAGTGAGGAGGTTCCCTTTTATAATTGATGTGAGAGTCATTTTTGGAAACTCTCAAAATATTAAATTAATATAAATTAATTTTCAATTTCAAATGGATAAAAAGTGATTTATTTAGAATATTATATGATTATGGGTGTAAATACTCTAATTCAATAATTTTTAGACAATTTTAAGTCACTTAATTACCCTTATCTTTTGGTTTTAACCCTTATTTAATTTTTTTAACTCTTACCGTGACAACGTGGATTTTTACTCTTTGAGGGTCAATATTATTACTATAAAAATGAGAAAATAACCATAAATTAATCATTCATAACATTTTAAATCTTATATAAATCATTTGGATGAATTTTATATTTTTATAAATTTTAAATCATTTAACAAAATATTATTTATTTTAATATAACATTAATGTCTATTTTGACATTATTCATTACTTTAACTTTTACAAAAAATAATAAAATAAGATATATTCAAACCAATTATTTTAACACATCACTAAAATGTAAAATTTATCTATAAATTTTGTTTATGACATTAATTATCTAAAATTATATTTATTTTAATATTTTTATAATCATTTATTTTATATTTCCATTAATTAAACAATTATTGCATCATCATTGTGTAAGCCTTTAAGGTAATTATTTATTTCTTAAAAATTAAAAATAAATTATCATGGTGAATATAAAAATTTTATATTTAAAATTAATATTTATAGTCAAAGATATGTTCTGAATAACAACATATTAAAAATGTAATACTTATTAAAAATATGAGTATGACATATTTGACTTTTCTTAAAATAAAATAGTATAAAAGAATTAAAGTCATCCAAGTGGCTCTAAGAGGCCATAAAATAGTCCAATGTATGATTTTGCTTAAAAATAATTCATTCAATATAATTATACCAAGTGTTAGGATAATTTTATAATATTTATAATATTATTTTTTCTCTTAATTGCCCGATTTACCCTTAACTGCGGTAATTAAAATTTTTAAGTTTACTATTCATATTGTCAAAAAATAGAAGGGAACTATTTAATAAATTTGTAAATTGTGATTTAAAATATTTAATTCATTTTAAAAAAATTAAAACACATAGTTGGATAAAATCAATTTAAAGTTAATCTCTAGATGGGGTGAGAAAATGGGTTTTTAAAGTGAAAATGTGCAAAAGTTTCAAATGTTTTTATATCCACATTTAAAATAAAAAATATTACAATGACCTTAATTGAATTAATATATGTATTATTTATATAATTTTAATTTTTAAAAAAATTAAAATATAATTTAATATTATAAATTATTTAGATGAAAAGTTAGTTTTTAATTAAAATGCAGTATTTTTCACTTTTTATCAAAAAATGAAACTTTTCAGAAAAATACCAAAAATTCAACCAAAGTAAATTTTTATATTTCTATTTCAAAAATTAAGTTTATTTTTTAAAATAGAATTTATAAAAATGTAAAAATTTAGTTTTAAAACAAGTGCACCATTAAAAGACTGTAAAACAACTGTAGAAAAATATAGCTTTTATGCACAAAATTTGATTTGTTCTTATCTTATACCTATTAAATCTATTGGATGAATGTCAAAAATTTTGATTAAATATATAATATATAAATTTCATAATTTGGTTAATATTATTCATTCCATCCAATTTAACGGTAATGTTATAACGGTCATGTTAAAATAATGATATTTAATTGTATATCATTGTTCATTTAAGATTGGTGTTGTGTGAAATATAAGATATCAAATAAATTAAATTTATTTAAAAAGATACATTTCATAAAATCTTGGGGTGTTATACCTGGTGCTCTTTGCCAAGAAGGAAGATGGTTCACTCTGATTGTGTGTGGATTATCATAATTTGAACCAAGTAATGGTTAAGAATAAGTATCATTTGCCTCACATTGATGATTTGTTTGATAAATAAAAGGTGGTAAATGGGTTTTCAAAGATTGATCTCTGGTTGGGTTATCATCAACTCTGAGTCTGGTAGTTTTATTTATCAAAGATGAATTCCAGGAGTAGGTATGTCCACTAAGAATATCTTATGATGTTGTTTACTTTGAATAACACCCCTACGGTTTTCATGGCTTGGATGAATCAGATGTTCCATTAATATCTCGACACTTTTGTTGTAGTGTTCATGGATGATATTTTGTAATATTCAAGATCTGAGTGTGAGCATGATCACTATCTAAGTTTGGTTTTGGAAATCCTGAGGAGTCTCCATTTGTATGGAAAGATTTCAAAATGCACTTTCTGGATTCAAGAAGTGAAGTTTTTAGGGCATGTGATTTCCAAGCATGGGTTATTAGTTGATCCTAAGAATGTGACAGTTGTATTATCATGGGAATATCCATGGAATGTATTTGATATTTGGAGCTTCCTTGTTCTTTCTAGATACTATTGATGGTTCATCAATGATTTCTCTAATTTGGTGTCACCTTTGACTACTATTACCAGGAAAGGGGTGAAATTATCATGGGATGAAAAGTGTAAATCTTCTTTCGAAGAGTTGAAACGACTTCTAACAACAGCTCTTATTCATATCTTACCTAATCCTGGTAAGGGGTATGTGGTTTATTATTATGATTTTGTCAATAGTTTGGGTTGTGTTCTCATTCAAGATGATCATGTGGTGGCTTACAACTCATGTCAGCTTCGACCATATGAGAAGAATTACCCCACTCATGATTTAGTGCTTATCGCGATTATTCATGCACTTAAGTGTTGGAGGCACTATCTTTTGGGGGGAATTTCACAATCTTTTATGACTATAACAATTTTAGTTATATCATTTCTCAAGAATACTTGAATCTCAAACAGAGGTAATGATTGGAATACCTTTAGACATTTGACTTCGATATCGCCTACACCCCAGGGAAGTGAAATTTCATTATAGATGATCTTAGTAGGAAAGTTTCATCACAGGATATTCTAGAATTAAATGAAGAGTGGAACCTTATGGGGATTTTTTCTCAGTTACATTTGGATTCTTAGGAGGATGTTTTAAGTATGGTTTTGACCAATGCTCAGTTATCATCATCTCTCCTTGAATCTATTCTAAAAATTCAGAAGTAGGATGATGATTTTACATGAATTAGAGAAACCCTATATAATAGGAAGACTATTTTTGGTTTGTTACTTTCTTTAGATGGAATTCTTGGTTTTGGGGATCATTTTTTTCATCCCAACATTAGTGAGGAGATCGTTTTTTTTATTTTCATAGTTTTTGTGGGTCGTTCATCTGAGCACGATGAAGATGTATTATAACATGATATTATGATTCTGGTGGCTGGGTATGAAGCGTGAAATTTTTGATTATGTGTCTCATTGTTACATCTTCCAACAGGTTAAGGCAGAACATTTGAAACCTTCTAGTTTTCTCAATTCTCTTCCAATGTCAGTTTAGAAATGGGATGAGGTATCCATGGATTTTTTTTATGGGTTAGCAAGGAATCTCCAATGGAGTAATCCTATCTAGGTGGTGATTAATCATTTGAAAAATTCATATCATTTCATTTTAATCAAATACAATGCTAAATTTGAGGATCTAGGTAAGTTTTATGTGCAGGAAATTATGAGCTTACATGGGGTTCCTTCTGCAATTATTTCAGACAGGGATCCTAGGTTTACTTCGAGTTTCTAGAGGAGTCTCTGGGAGGTGATGGGGACTCAGTTCATATTGAGTACAACTTATCATCCACAAACATATGGTTAGATAGAGCATGTTATTCTGATTCTAGAGGATATGCTCCATGCATGTGTCTTGGTTTTCGGTAGATCTTGGAATAGCCATCTGGGACTGGTTTAGTTTTCTTATAACAATAGTTATCAGTCATCAATAATAATGTGTCCTTCTGAGGCTTTTTATGGTCACCCATGTAGATCACCTCTTTTTTGGGTAGAGGTGAGAGAAGCTTCTTGGTGGACCGAGTTTGGTTCAGGATACATCTGTGAGGATTCAAGATATTTGTTGGCATCTAGTTATAGTGCAGAGATGGAAGAAATTTTATGTGGATCAATGGAATCATACTTTGGAGTTTTCCATAGGTTACCAAGTTTTATTGAAAGTTTATCCTTGGTTTGGTCACTGTCACCTTGGAAATAGGTAAAGTTAGCTCTTAGCTCTGAGATATGTTGAACCGTTTAAGGTCACTGAGTGGCTTGGGTGGGTTGCTTATTGGTTATCATTTCTAGTTCAGTTTACATACATTCATGATGTTTTATGAATATTGCAGATTAGGAAATATCATCTTGATCCCTCTCACATTCTAAGTTGGTAAGAGATTGAGTTAGATTCATATGTTTCTGTTATTGAGAATTTGGTAGAGATCATTGACCCTCGAGTGAAAGTCTTGCATGGGAATTTGATTTCATTGGTCAGAGTGTTATGGTAGTATAGATCGGATTCTCATGAGACTTGGGAGAATGAGTCATTGATGAGGGAGAAATGGTCTCACCTCTCTACCAGACTTCATTCTTTTACATGAATTCCCAAGGCTGAAAATTCTTATGGGGGGGAGTTGGTAACATCCTGTTATCTTATTTTAGGTATTTTCAACCTCTTTTCTTTTTTTTACCTCTTTAATTGGGTGTGTCTTGGGACTCTCAAGGATAGAGAACATTTGCTAATAAAAATGACCTAAATTTCATGGATGTATGTTTATTTGAATTAATGGAGTCTGGGTATAAATGTGTTATAATGTATTTACAGGGTTCTCCTCGAGTTCATAGAATGCTCGAGTTGGTTTGAGGTTTTTTAAGGAATATGGTGTTTTTTTAGTCTGTTGTAGGAATACACGACATGTAATGGGAATACATGACGTATAATATCTATAGGGAAAATGTCATGAACCTAGTACACAGTGTGAACTGAGTACACATCGTGTATAGGTTACACATCATTTAATGTTAAAATATTGTTTTTTAATAAAAAGAAAATGGGTTTTTTGACGTATGTGATCCCCATGGATTACATGTCATCTAAGTGTCACAAGCATGGATTTTAGGGTGTTATATGGGTGATGTTATTTTATTCTTCCGCATCTCCCTACCCACTTGACTTAAAACTCTATTCTAGTGATTTTGGGAGCCTCTGTTTGATCCAAATTGATTCATTCAACAATTTATCACCATTGCAGTTGGATTGCGTCTCTACGGGTGAGTGATCCTTTCTTCTTCATTAGTTTGATCATGGTAGCGCTGTTGCGTTGCATTATCAGATCAGTTGAACCATGGTTATTTTTCTTCTTGATTCTCTCTAGATCCATTGTGTGAACTCATTCTGGGAGCCTTTTCCTTGTTGGAACGTTGAGGTGCAACGAGTGTGCGTTCTTGAGGTATGTGTTATTTTCTCTTCTCTATTGACCTTTTTGTTTAAATGAATCAATTCTGAGATGTGAGGATTACTTTTAGGGCCTCCTTTGTAGTTGTGTGTTCTTTCTTATTGGTGGATCCCTTTGCGAACATGTATGAACTGATATTTGAGGTAAGTGGTTCTATCTCTATATTATATTAGTGAACTACATTACTCCTATTTTTAATAAAAAAAATTATTAAATAGAATGGTGTGATATAACTATTTTTGTGTGTGTGTGTGGAACTACCCTTTTATAAAACATGGTTTTTGTAACACCTTAACCCCAATTTCTTAGAGCTAGTGCATTATTTTAATACATTGGCATGATTACAGGGAATAGAATCATGAAGGAACGATCAGTTTAGTAGTCTTAAAGAAACTAGATACATACATTTACACACATTATATTGGGAAAGGTAACAAAATACAATACATAACAAAAACTAATAAACTGCATCCATGAGAACTCAATAAATGGTCTTCTCTTTGTAACTTATTAAAGGTAAAAAAATGAAAGGGGTGATATCAAATGCTCAGTAAAGGTTACCAATAGTGGAAGCATGAATCAACAATAATTTAATCATAATCAAATTGGCATAGTCAATATGGCATGATGAATAAATAAAAAACGCATGCCATTAATAAACTGAGAATGAAACTGCATCCATAGATTTTGTTATAGTGAAAACCTCATGAATAGTAATAACTAAAAATGAATAGAGAGAATGATTATTAATTTTACATCATGTATCTGGAACATGATACCACTATATTGTTGAAACAGTTTAAGTCTGTGGGTAGAAACCCATCTGATTTTTGGAAACAAACTCGAAGGGTTTGTCGCCAACTAATTTGTCTCATGAGACCTGTCGATGCATCGAGGGACTATAGTGGTCCCCACCCATCACTGAAAGTCCAAATAATTCTTTATTAATAGATTTAATACAAGTACAATATGCCTTCTCAATAGATATATATACTAGAGGATATGGATTTATCAATATTTCCATAGTTAAAACAACATTCTAAATAAACATCGTATGTGAAATGGTATACGACTTAAAGAAATAATCATATACATGCTACAAGAAAATGTATATTTACCAGAATTATAATTTCAAATGAAAAATTATCTCAAATGGGCAGTAGATACACCACATAAGAAATATTAGGTGCATAATACCAAGTAAGTCTCAATGAAATGGAAATTGAGACAAAGTCCCTTACCACCTTGTAATCAATTGAATTGTATGACCAAAAATGAATAATCACCAAATGAATCATATAATTTCATGAATATAAATATAATTATGATATTATATATCAAATGGAAGTAAATATATACAGAATACAAGAAATAATTGGCGAACAATGGAAATATCACAGAATTAAAAGTGAGATGAGAAACCACTTACCTTATGCTCAAATTTGTTATTCATTTGATATTAATGACCTGAATAATAAAATTTAGATTCATTAATTAATAATTAAATAACATTCTCTACTTTTAATTTATTTATTTTAACCTTATTAGGTTCATTCATGGCCTTTTTTATGGGTTTAATAGGATCAATTTTATTGTTTTGGAAGCATTTTCTTCCTTGGTTTTCACGACCGGTTTACTTGTATTCATAAATAAAAGTTCATTTTAAATGTGGTCAAACATATATAATTGTTAACATATATTATTAGTGACATTACATAGATATAAATTATCTTCTAATGATTTTGGTTATATACCATGAGGATGACCCATTAGATAAAATTTGATGATAAATGCTTGGATTAACTTGGTGGTTTTGTGCATAATGAACTTGTTTTGTATTATTATTTTATATAATTAGTTTTTAAGGATTACAAAACATTACATAAGATAAAATACATATATTATAATCTGGTTCAACCATTATAAAGATTTCATGACCAGTCTTGAATATTGTAATAGAAATTGAAATCTCATCATCCTTGAATGTGGTAAATTAACACATCTCGGATGGTGCTTTCATTTATAGTATAAAAGGAGGGAAAAGAAGAGATGATGATGGAAAATTCCATTATCATAACAAAATTCCATTATATATGAGGTAATTTATTTTTCATAACACTTGGATGATAAGAGGTGAGAATAGAAAAGATGACAAATTAACTTAAAAAGAAAACAAAATAATTGAAAAGAGGAATTTACCTCTTGAATCTATATTTCTTTGAGAGCCTCTTTAGGGGAGAGTATTTGGTCTTTTGAGGAGACCAATGGATTTTGGAAGTGGGGGAGGATCTTAGGGAGATATTTTATCAGAATTTAGTCAAGGATTGAAGCTTTATAGGCGTGAAGAAATGAGGGTGTGAGGGGTGGTATTTATAGTGGAGGGGAGGAGGGTTTTCTTAATATTATATTCATTAATTTATTATTTCTCCACAATACAATAAATAGTGAGGAATCCATAACCTAGAATAGTAATAATTTCATGTGAGTTATAGATTTGGGTTCTTAAATAACTCATGATTCTAGGAATAGTGGATTTAAATTATAGTTTATTTATATGGTAAATTATTGTATTTTACTATTCACCAAAAATTCACCCTAACCATTTTTTGATGTTTAGAATTCAAAAATGAACTCCATTTTTCAAAAATAATTTTACAAATATAATAAATTTATTTTTTAATTAAAATCACCATTTGATCAAAAAAATGCCAACACTTAAAATATTCATCTTCATTTTTAAGGTGCCTAAATTTATTTACACTTTCATGGGTAAGGACACCATTCATAAGGGTCATATTACTATTCATAATGGTGGGTTACTATTCATAAGGTTATGTTACTATTCATAAGGGTAAGTTACTATTCACCGAAAATTAACTTGATTCTATCAGACTCCAAATATCACCTTGACTGCAACCGTGTATGTCTTTTTTTTGAAATTCAAAACACAAAAGTGGAAAATTTAAGTTTAATGGCTAGGTTATGACTTTATCATATAAATAACCAAGTGTTTTTTCATAGAGACTTAGTGCTTCATGCAATATATTCTATCTAATGAATAGAAATTATTTAAGAGAAGCATACCATAAAATGTTTGACGTGTTATAGTTTTCCCCTAGTTTTGGTAAATGAAAAGGGTTTTTAAAAGAATTTTGAAATGGTTTTGTGAAATGGTTTTCAAATCATGATATGATGAAATGGTTTGATGATTTTTTTGTAAAATAGAACACATGGGAAGCCTTGAGTACTTAGTTGTAAGGTATAGTAATAGGTATCATCTATTTTTAGGGGGTTTCTCATGGGGTTTTCCTTGGATCTCTAGTCCTATTATTCTAGGGACTTGTTAGACCTTTTGAGGGTCCACTTGTTGGGGTGTTCCCCTTATCTATATACTTGATGCATATGTCTAGTGGTTTGATGTGTGCATGATTTTCTATGTTAGGTACGAGTGTCCTAGCCATCATGACCTAGTATGATCCCTGGTGTGATATTACCTATGCTTATGCTTCTGGATTGTACTATTTTGTTGCAATTCCATGGATTTGATATCGTATGTGATGCATGATTTTTTTGACATGATGTATCTAATTTTATATATGGATAAGAAATTATTTGAAATAGATTTACCTGTTTTATTTGGAAATGTGGAAAAGGGGGAAATTAAATTATTGTTCCATGTTTTGATATAAAAATTGTTAAACTATTAGCATGCCTTGTTTTCTTTAATGTTGAGAATGATTGGATTATTTTTCATAGACTTGATATGGATCACCTGGGTGAGACCCTACTGAGCTTGTTTCCTCGTACCCTATATACCCATTCAGCGGTGCATATACCTGGTTATGTCTTTTGATGTAGGGAAAGGCAAGTCACCGTAGTGAGGCAATGAGGTTTTTTGTCAGTTGGGTTTTGGGTGGATGATTGTGAGATGGTGGTAGGATCCCCACATTATCACATGGAGATGTTGGTGTAGCTGTTTGGTTTTTTTGTCATTTATAGTTAGACTTTTAACTTGGAGATTTTTTTCTACCTTTTTCAGTTATATCACTTATGTTTTTCCTTATCTGTTATGGAATATATTTATATCTTTTGTTGTTTCTATCTTTTATGTATATACATATTCCATTTTTTCTTTAGGTTGGGAGAAATCATTCTCTCTGATAATTGTTTGATGCTCGGGTGTTAGTCGTCAACTTGTGGGGATCAGGAACGCCCTTAGGGTATATGGAAGTTCGGGTCGGGTACCAGTTTGAGAGGGTATCTGGGTCGGGTTCGTTACAATAATGTTTTAATAAAAGTTCTTTTTGGATTATTTGAAATATTTTTTCTTGTTTGTATTTGGTTTCAGGTTTTTTTTTATGCCCAAGTTGGTGATTTTGTGTTTCAGGATGTCTAGAAATGTCTCTCAGAAATTTTTTCAAGAAAGGTATAAAATTTATTCACTGGTCTAGTTTTCAATATAGTCCTTTGTGTTTTCTAAAAGTGGAGTCTCAAGTTGATGACTCTACCCAGACTCTGAATCGAGTGGTGGAGCTGAAGACTTTCCAATCTTTGGACCTCATCCAGGTTTTCTTGGATCATTGACCACCTTATTATGGAGGTGAGTTGGGTTCCCATAAAGTAATGAAGAGGCTTGAATAATTTTAATGGATCTTTGATTCTCTCAAGATTCATGATGCTCTAAGGATCAAGTCTACCAACTCCTTGTTTGAGGGACCTGGTGAGAGTGGTGGGAATTCATGATTCGTTCCTTTATGTATAAAAGAATGTATTGAGAATTATTCAAGTTAGTCTTCATTTAGTGGAAATATCACACACAAGACCAAAGCCTCATTTTATTTGGGAAAGGGGATACAGTACAAAGAAAATCATGCAATAGATAGTATAAGAATGAACTCAGTGAGACTTGAACTCAAGACCTCATTGAGACCCATAGGGTCAGCTACCAACTGAGATACACCTCGGGGGATCATTTAGTGGTAATATCCTATATAAGTAAAGAAATAGAAAATTTCTAAGCTAATGGGTTTCAGTCAAGGTGAGATATCAGTTGCAGAGTATTCCAAACAATTCTCAAGTTTGCTATGTTTCTCACCTGAGCTTGTTGGTGATGAATCCCTTAAGGTTGTCTATTTTAGAAAAGGTCTTCACTCAAACTTTGTGATTGTCATCTCAACTATTTGTATGACCTATTATCCATTGGTGCTTGAAAGAGACTTTTTAGCTAAAGTAGACTTAGTGAAATGATAAGAAGGTAAGAATGCCTCATTTATGGTTGGATTAAGTGGAGATGTCCCATTTGATGGATTGTAGAATTTGGTTGAGAAGGGAAAATCATCACAGGAAAATAAGAGGAATTTTATGTGTTTCCACTGTGGAGAAATTTCTTATTATAAAAGGTATTGTTTGAAATCTCTAGGAGTTTATAAACGGTATTGTCATTTGGGTCACCATAAGAGGTTATGTAAGTTGGCCTACAAAAAGGGGGCATTTCAATCGAGGATCATTAGCTCTTTACTATGGGGAATATGATGCTTCAAGATAATAGGGATCTAGCCATAGGCCTTGGTGTGTAGCTTTTCATAGTGGAGGATCTATTGGTTGTGATGGATGTTGACCTAGCTTGTTTTTTTTGGCATTGGAGTGGAAATCGTTTGAGTTTTCCTTGTTTCAACTCATCAATCTTTGGAAACATTCTTATTTTGGGGATCTCTTATGGCTTACTTTGGGTCCTTTATGGATGTTCTCTTATAGATCTTGTTTGTAATCATGATGATGATTTTATTTTCCTAATTTATCTATTATTTTTCCTTGTTGATGTGAAATTTTGAATGGTTATACTTCTTCTTGAACAATTTAGTACCTTGAAATTTTTTATGCTCTTAGGGGTGGAGTGGAATCTTGTACTGAGAACCTTTAGATGTGGGTTTGATTTACTTTAAATCCCATCCCATTGTTTCCTTCCATAGGTTTCTCTCTATGTTCAATGTTGGATATCATTTGGTTGGTTTTTATTCCTTGATATCCTCTTGTTTTTGTCTTGATGATTAGAGCTCATTCTTGAAATGATGGACAATATCCCTTGTGAGAATGTATTGACATGTTTGTGCACTCGCCTTATCATTTTGAGCTCTTTCTAGTTGGACTTGGATAGGCCTTGGGAATTTACTTGGGTAACTATGATGATGTGTAATCTTTGTGGACCAAGCACCCAGAGGTGTTGGTGTTTTATTTGATGAGCTCATCGAGGGGTGAGGCTCGATGTTGAAAATCATAGGTTACTATCGAGTACTTTCCCAATGTACAAATCCTTATCAGTTCGGTGACTTGATTGTGGATTTTTTATCATTAATGGATCTTTAGAGCATTGTCACTTTTGGGAATCATTGAGGTGTTTTGGATATCCCATTCCTTGAGGTTTCAGTTTTGGATCTTGGATGTTTCATTGTGACATGTGATTGAAGTCTCTTCTTTGAGTTGAAAAGATGTGTTTGGGTGGATGTTTTTCCTCATGTTACACCTTTATGGTGAATATTTAAATAGTGGGGAGACCTATGTCAGGTCCCTGGTTCTTTTCAATCATTTTTCAGTTCCTCTTCGTGTTGTCGAGTTTTTGTTTTGAGATGTTTTTTGATCTTGGATTTGTGTTGAGTTGATGATTTTTGATAATAATAATTCTATTTTTTAAACCGTCTACCTCATGAGTTGAGTTTGGGAGTTCTTTTAGTCTCATATTTTCTATATTTCAGACCGGAATCTTTTTGAGGGTATAAAGTCTTATGGTGGGGAGAATTTTAACACCCTCCTTTTTATGAGAATTAAAGACCCTTTTGGTTTTATTTTTGAAAGCCTTTGTGGAGAAAATTAATAAACTTTGAGTTTATTTTTACCCTTACACATGGTATAGGGTCTACGTAAGGGTAAGTACCTTCTACACTTACTTAGGGTGGTTTTTAAGAGTTACATAAGGGTAACTCTTTGTTTTATTGAGTTGTTTAAGGGTAAGGGTGTGCTTATGAGGGATTTATAATAGTAATAAGGTATTTCTGTTAGTTTCATAAGGGTAATCCCCAATGATTATGCGTTGTGTAAGAGCAATGCAGACACTATGTAAGGGTAATCCCTTTTTTAAGGGTGTGTAAAGGTAACCCTAGCGCTATGTAAGGGTAACATGAGCATTGTGTAATGGTAGTTCCTCACTGTGTAAGGATAAGGTCGTTTTTATATGAGTTATGTTAGGGTACCACGTAAGGGTACCAACTTGTGTAAGGGTATTGACTTGAGTAAGGGTATTGACTCGTGTAAGGGTACCGCATAAGGGTATTATGCATCTCATGTAAGAGTATATTAGAGTTGTGTGGTGGTATTTTCATGTTTCCAAAGGTTGTGTAAGGGTCAAACTGGAGCTGTGTAAGGATAGTTTGGGGTTCATCCACTGTTTAAGGGTAAAATCCTTACCCTTACACAACACATATGGGTTGCGTAAGGGTAAACCATGTTACCCTTACCCAAAACCCCTTTTGAGTAAAATATTCATAAAAACTATGTTTTCCATTCTTCTTCCTCCAGCTCGACCTGAAACACTATTTTAACCTTTTTAAATGCTAGAAATTGTGGGAAATGATTCTTTAACCTGTTTTAAAGGATGTAAATCCTATCTTAAATGATTTTAACCCCATGTATTCTAAATTTGAGTGAAATGATAGATTAAATTATTATTTTAATTCTAGGGTTTTATTATTGTGAACACCTGGTGTTTTTATTTTAAAAAATATAATACTTGAACCTTCACTGCCCTTGATTTTATGGTGTCCTCTTGAGAAGGGCTCTGGGCGTTCAAAGTTCCTTCTCTTTTTCCCTTCTGGTGTTTTGAGTTTCTAAGAAATTCCAAGGTAGGTGTTTCTATGCAGTTATTTCATCATGTAGTTCACCATTTTTTAAGAATTCATAGAAATGCATTTCTTATTTTCTAATACATGTTTCTGTGAAGGTTGACCTTGAAATACCACATGAAATATTATTTGATTCTCTTCTCCATGAAATTAACTTGGCATGGATAAAATTAATCACGATCATGATTCCTTTCACTGTTTCATAAATTGATGAATGCCATGTTAGTTTTAATTCCTTTTCAAAGTGTTTTTAAATATAGTTTGATGGGAGTGAGGGCTTAGGCCTGAGTCTTGATTTCTAAAGATTAAATTTCCTGATTTAAATAAAACGGTTGATTTATGAAATGTTTTAAACATGATTTTATATGATTTAATTTTTTATATGCCCAAAACCCCTTTTTGAATGATCTTTCTCCTTGTTCATGGAATGGGTTCTCTTGGGTGATTTTGAATAAATGATTTTTTCATGTGGAAAAAAGGGAATTGACTCATGTTTTAAAATGATTTCAATACTTTTTAAATTGTAAAACATCCTTTGAATGCCTTATAGATGTTTGAAAGATATGTTTGGATTAAATGCCCATTTGACATTTTGATAATGACTTCTGAAAGGAAGCGGGTGTGATTATCATTTTGAATGTTGATTTGGAAATAAAGGATTGATTTGAAATTGATTATGTTTGACGACCTGATTGGCACCTTACAATGATCCTCTATTGTGATAATCCATTATTGTGACATACTTGATTCTTGTGCTTCCCATTGATGGGTGTTGATAAAGGGATTATTCACTTTGAGGGAGCTTAGGGGTGGGTGAGAGATATGAACTGGTAATGATTGAAGTGTTAAGGGCTTAGGACCATGTTGATATTGATAAGGATCCCCTTTGTGGTCCTTGTAACCTGACTATCCCACTCACCTTCTTTGACTGGTCATAGGGACCTGGGTAGTTGGATGAGATGGCCTAGATTTATGCTTTGCTAGTGGACTCACACCCCATTTAGTAGACCCATAGAGAACATGATAGGTTCAGGCTACGGGCGTGCGGGCAGGAAAGCGAGTGTGTGTGGAATTAGTTTGCTTGAGACCCGTGAGACTTGATGGAAGCTCGACGATCGGTCGTGATTGGTTGTTTAGCTTGACTATGGTGGACTCACTATCGTATATAGATCGTACCCACGACATCACTGTACTTGATACTTGATACATGACAACGTTCATTGTCAATACTCAACACTAGAATTTCCTTGATTGATTTATTAGTGTTCTTGATTGATCTTCTTGTTGAGATAATGCACCTTGACTCTATCATATTGACTCTTATACCGCTTGTTGATATTTGGTGCATATTCTCGCGTTTTCTTGGTTTGTTTGATACTAGCTTCTGAAATGATTTTAAAAGATTTTCAGGAAATGTTTTGTTTCTTAAATGATGAAATGACATGTTTTCCATATTTGGTTTTATAAACGATCTTGAAATATTTAAAGTTCCATTTTTAAAACCAATCTTGTTGTAATATAATCTTGATGACTTTAGTTTCTTCTTCTGAAATGTAAAGCCTTATCCTCTCATGTTTCACTCTCATTTAGAACTTTTGAATTGCCTTATGAATAAATTGAATAAACTCTTTGGTGAAATCTTGTTGGGATCTATAGCTCACACCCTGCTTGTACCATTTGGTGTTTGCAGTCTTTATGTTATTACAGTTGGTGCTCGTGTTCTCACTATCTTTCTTTGTGGGGTCGTGCTTGGTTGTATGGGCGTAGGTGACTTGGGTCATGGTGGTTGGTCATGGATCACCGGGAGATGGGTTTTGGTGGATTTTTTTTGTTTTGGTTTTTTTGTATCGTCTCCTTATGCCCTGATATGGTTGTATTGATTTATTTATATAATGATGTTTTCGCAGTGTACTTTGACTTTGTTTCTTATGTTGTAGGAGAAATCATTCCCAAAGGATGTTTATGGATTCCTAGACACTTGTTGTCACCCTGTGGGGATCAGGAATGTTCTTAGGGTTAGCGGTGAATCAGTTCAGATGTATGTTTATATGGTATTTCAGGTCGGTTTGTGACAATCATGTTATATGACAACACATAGATGTTTTGTGGGCTTCCAACACATGTTTTGTGCTACGCATGTTGCTTCCAGCCAGAGTCGGCCCTGGGGAAAGACCAACAAGACCTCGGGCTAGGGAAACCAATGAGATTTATACTCAACATGCATTGTACATGCACTGTAACAATTTGGAAGGAGCAACATTTTTGCTCCTAGTATTGGGTAACAAAATTTCTAATGGGTTTTCGGGCCGGCTCCGCCTCCAGGTCAACTTCACTTTAAGAATTCTTCACCTTATATTTTGTTTATGATTTTATCAGGTGATATGTGTCATTATTTTTTCTAAAATGTTTTGTCAAACTCATGTTCCACGAAAAAAATAATAAATTGTGTTGCTCACGTTTTGTATACAAAATAATGTTACGTGCTTCTCGGTGGAACTTTTAAACTCCCATTCCTCTTCAAATGGCTTCCACAAACTTTGTTTCTTATTTAGTACTCAAGTAACCTATAAAACTCTCAAATGTTCCATGCAGTATACAAAATGTGTTTTGTACAATACATGTAATCTGTCATGTTTACCGGTAATTATTGTGCGGGCTTTTGCTCAATGTTTTTTTTTCAGTGTCAAGAGATGTCTTCTCTTTTTACTCTTCTTTCCCGGCTCAACCCATGAGTCTTATTCTTATTCTCATTCACCTTAATACTCATTCTTTCTTAGCCATTTTCAATTCATGGATCCTTCATCAATAATGTTATGTGTCAGGTCCTTAACATTCATCCTCTTGTGGGCTTTTACAGTAATATATACTTATCATTGGCTATGTCTTGACGTTTCAACTCATATAACTCATAATGTATTGACAATAAATACAGAAAACCATGACATATGTTCTTCAATATACTATCATTTGGGATAATTAATATAATATTTTATTATTATTATTATTATTTAGACCCCAACTATAGTGTAAAATTAATATTTAGTATGTTAATATTCAACCTCAAAACGAATTCCATCATAAAACATAAATCGAAAAAAATATATTTTCACCATGTTCGTGTAATGTATTTTTGAATCATTTCAACTATTTAAACGTAATTAAAATTTAAACACGCAATGTTTTTATAGCAAAATTAAATTGCATCTTTCAGTGAATATTAGGGTTGACAATGAATGCCTCAAAACCGGGTACTCGGTCCTACCCGACCCGATTAAATAGGGTGTGAGTTTCAACACCAATTATAATTGGGTAGGAATCAGGGATAAGATACCTAAAAACCCGAACCTGTTTATTTTATATTTAATACATTATACAATAATAATAATAATAATAATAATAATAATAATAATAATAATAATAATAATAATAATTATTATTATTATTCAAATAAATCGACGACGACGACCGCAGATTGGGAAGTCGGTGGGAGGGGCGGCGGAGGTAGCAGCTCGGGGATGAAGCTGACTGAAACACCACCGGCAGGTTGGGGCTTATAAAGCTCCGCGCGCCGCATCGAAAATTTGATGTCCGCTAAGCAAAACGCGCCACTGATTTATTTGAATGATAATAATTTAGTCTACAATATAATATAATTAATATAAAATAAATGGGTTCAATTATTGAACGAGTATTTATCAATTAATCAGGTTCAGATTATGGTAAAAATTAAACGTGTTTTATTTGGTTCGGGTAGGGTATAATCTACTCGGGTTTGGGGCTGGGTAGCCCAAAAATAGTGATACCGGACCTGTTGTCATCCCTAACAAGAGGCGGGTTTTTTTTTATTCTTTTAAAAAATGAGTGGTTTTGTATTTATACGGGGCAATGTCAACCAAAAACCGAAACAAGACGTTAATTCCAGTTAAGGACCTCTCATATTTTTGATTAAGGTAAAATCTAATTTTATTCAAAAATTCATAATTTTTTTGATCCTTCATTATAATTTTATATATTTTTTTATCCAAAAACTAGCATTAACTGTCTGTTTTGGCCTTTAATTTTCATTTTCCCTATTTACATTTTCAAAAAATATAAGATAACCAATTTTCGGTATTTATTAATTTTAATCAATTTAGTCTCCCGTGAGTGCTTCCCTCCACATCCACATCCGAACCAATTTCCCTCCTCCTTCCCTCGGTTTTTCCTGGCTTCCCGCTCCTCTCAATCATCCGCCTCAGTGCTCAGATCCCATCCGCTACTCCCTGCCACGCCTACCCTCTGCCCTAATTTGCTGCAATTTCCTTCCCCCGCCAAGCCTTGTGACAAATAACCCTCGGGGTCCACTCAGAACCTCATCGCTGGACCCATCAAGAGCCGTCTATCCTTGTTCCGCGACACCCTGATGTCCAATTCTAAACCTTCCGATCACGCTGCGCCGTCGCCCTCTCAGCATGCCCATTTGCCGCCTCCAAAGTGTCAGCTTCCCTTTTCCGCGATGAAGCCGCCCTTCGTCCCTCCTCCAGGGGATTACCATCGATTCAGCGACGCTACCCAGGTGCATCTCGATGCTGAGGCTTTAGTTGTCAAATCCCCGGTAAGTTTATTGTATGCGTTCTTCTGGTTTTATTCTCCGAGTTTTCACTTCGTGGTTTAAAGAGATGTTTTCCCTGAGATCTGTTCCATTCAATTACCGAAATTTGACCTTTTACAGCGCACTTAATTTGCTGAAAACTCTCTGATTTTATCTGGCTTTCGGTTGCCCGTCAGCGTGGCTTGCAAGCATGCGAGACTATGTTGTTATTTTTAATATTATCACGTAGAATCACTACTCTTCGTATAAAATTGCGACCTTGCTAATATTCAATCCGCGGATGGCATTTTCGCGATCCATCCGCGGTCTTTTCATCTTGTTGCCTTGTACTTTTTGGATTCAATATATTTAAAGTGTTGCACTGTGTGGAAATATGTACTTTGTTAAAATTAGAAAAATTAGCAGCGCCCGACACTGGCTGGCAGGTTGGTTGTTTTGTGGGCTGACCCTCATAGGATGATTTTCAACCAACTTGGTTATAAATAGCTGCTCTTAAAATATTAGCCTGGTTTAAGGCATCCTCCTCACAATTCCTTTTGAGCTGAACACAGTTTTAAGCTTGTTTTGTGTACACTAGTGATTTATAAATCCTTCCATGGCATCTATAACTCCACGTTCAACTATCAGAGTGGAGGCCCTGTTATAGTTTTGTTTGATTGACACCTTCTTTATAAATTAATAGTGAAATCATATGAGCTGGTAGCATGACTGTTCCAAAATTACCGTGACAATATTGGGATGCCACTTCCAGGGATAGGACATTCCACCCTTTGATGGACATTACTTACGGTTGAAATGTATAGTACACTAGGGGAAAAACGGTTGATTAACTTTGAAGAAAACAAAAGAAAATGAAGAAAATTGCCAATTTAACTTATTATAGTTGCTTTGCAATTCTTTCAGAGTTTAAGAAAAGGCAAATACATGATCGGAGTTTAAGAAAATGCTCAGATGATATGTTCCATTTTAACTGGCCAGCAGATGAAAACATGCGTCACAAAGTAATTAAGAGTTTTGCCAGGATCAATACAGGTGTCTTGATTCATCCTGCACTTGTCCAGCAGTCAAGACAATACTGATTGAGAGATGGTGCAAGGAAACATATAAAATAAAAATACATGAAATGTTTTCTACATTGTCGCATACATGTGTTGACATTTTTACATATCATGCAATGAATTTAGTTAACTTGAACAGCTTACTGCTTTCATCATGCAGCTGTTTTATTACTTTGTTGACTAGAAATTCTGATCCAATGTAAAAGTGCATGAATTAACCACCCCTTTGTATTGAATCGGAATGTAAATTTCTATATATTTGTGGTTCTTGTCTAATGCTTGTCAGTACTGACAGACAAAGAATGAGAAATGTTGTTTTTGAATTCAGCTGCTTTATCCATGTTAATGATAAGGATGATTACATTAAATGGGATGAGATGATTACTGAATTTAGTTGAATATTCCACTTTTATACATGCAAAGAAATATATTATTCCATTACAAGTGGAAGCAAAGTGATGGTTTTACTTTATGAATTTTAATCAAACCCTAGGATAAATGATATTTCTTGTAATTCTTTAGATTTTTTGGTTTTCTTTTTTCTCTACATGCACCTTTCTAATTGTATCACTTTGTTAATGTATTCATGTGCTTTCATTTGCTACATTGTTGTACAATATATATATATTTTGATATTAGTCATATTCTAGTTTATGCCGAATGACCGCCAATTCTCTAAAGTTGTTCACCTTAATGTAAGAGATGATGATTTTATCATTGGCTGCATCTCTACAGTTTCCTATGCAAATCCAATATATTTATTTGAATTTGTATGCGTAACTTACACCTGTTTCTTTGTAATGAGGATTCTATTTGGTAGCGGCTTTGTGGGGTCTCGGCGGGGTCTCGGGTTCGAGTCTCGCCGAGTTCTTCCTTGTTTAGGATTTTCATTGTATTTCTCCCCCTCTCCCGACCTGTTGTAATAATTACTTAAACCTACCTGTACATAAGGCTGATTGTTGTTTGTCAAATCATTAAAATCGGTGTTATCAGCAGTTGAAGAGAAATCTTGGAGTAGATTGGGAAGCTGAATCAGGAGAGTGGGTTAACAGCCATGGAAATGCAGAAGTAGTTGACCACCCCAGTCAGGCAGCTTTATCAGTGAAAGGCAGAAAAACACAGAGAGTATCTAGGATTACAAAGTGCAATAGATCTGGAATTCACAGTCCTGCATCTAATATCGGTGAGTTTTTGCATAACTATTAGACTGTTTTATGTGGGGATATTGTGATCATAATAAAGAAATAATACTCATGCAATCTTAAGTTTATGGAACATGTTTGATGTGCTGGTGAAAAGTGTTGTTGTGCTTAGAAATATCCTTTTTGCCCCCCTCCCTACAATACAAAATTGTTTAGCTTCCAATAGTAATGAAAAGAAGGGACTTGAATGGAACCATAAATTCTCATTCATTTACTTCCTTTCAACTTTCCAGGTTCTCCTACTGGCAACAATACTCCTTCAATTGGCTCCTGTCGTTATGACAGTTCCCTAGGTTATTATTCTTACCCCCTTTTATATTGCTTTACACGTTATACATTTACAGGGATGCATATTTAGCTCTTCCATGAAGTTTGTGAAATGAATCCTTGTGTGTTGCATTGGAGTGGCTGAGCTCTTCTATGATTCATATAAAGGTCTCTTGACAAAGAAGTTCATTAATTTGATCAAACAAGCTGAAGATGGCATTCTTGATCTAAATAAAGCAGCCGAAACGTTAGAGGTGGCCATTTTACTATGCTATCATTGGATCTTGAATTTCAGAGTTGTGTATTTGAAATGCCTCTTTGTCGCAGGTGCAGAAAAGGCGGATATATGACATCACAAATGTTCTAGAAGGGATTGGTCTCATAGAAAAGAAGCTTAAAAACAGAATACAGTGGAAGTATGGGAATGTTCTAACATTTTGATATGACTGCACCCGCTTTGAACTGTATAAAAAATCCAGTCTTACTGGGATGCTAATGGAGAGTAATAATTAACCAGGGGCCTTGATGTCTTGACACCGGGATATGCTGATGAGAATCCCTCCCAGTTGCAGGTCTGCAGAACTTGATTACTTTTCTGTCCATGGATGCAATTTTTTTTTTTTGGTTCTATGTACGCTAGTGTTGCACTATCAAGAAACGCAGTACAAACCTTGAGGTAGACAAATATGAGAGCTTATAGTATGGGTAAGAATCTCAGTCCAGTAGTGAAACACCTGTTCAGTTGAGATGAATTAAGTTGTGGTGCCATCAATATTTGAAGATGATGGATTGTCATTCCCTTTTCATGTCAAAAAGGGAATTATTATTATTTTTGTTAAAATCAAAAGGGGAACGTTAGCTTGTCTTTTATGAAGGTGCAAGAAATGGCCTCATTGAAATTATTTGTTCTGCAGGCACAAGTTGATAATCTAAGCATCGAGGAATGCAGACTAGATGAAGAAATACGGTATGGTTACATGTCTAAGCCCCTGGTTGGCTGCTTGAAATTGCTCGTACCTTGTTGCATGCTGGTTGTTTCTGAAATTACCACATTGTTGCAGAGAAATGCAAGTAAGATTGAGGGAATTGAGCGGGGTTGAAAGCAACCAGAAGTAAAACTCTCTCTCTCTCTCTCTCTCTCTCTCACTCAGACACACACACACAGATGCACAACAACAGAAGAAACAAAATTTAATCTTTTCTATGTTTAAAATGACACACTATTAGTGTGAGGTATTTTCAAGTTGACGGGACCATTCGAGCAGCTAATGGAACCAAATCAATTTAGTAGAATTCCAGTCTAGTTCTTATAGAAGTGCTGTAAGTGGCTTGACATATATGATGTTTTTACTGGGGTTTGGCCTGCTTTTGTGTAGTCAACATAAGCTGTTATAAAGGTCATTCCTAACCGGGTTTCATGGTTGGAATTTGTTTAAACTTGACCTGGATCTGGTGCCAGTAAAGAATTTTGTATTGTTTCTAGATCAGATTACCTTTAGGTCTAGGCAGTGGACCTGTTTTTTGGTAGAATTAACTAGACTAGACAAAAAAACCTGGATTTTCCCTGCTGATCGGTCTATTCTTAATTGTGAGGGTTGTTGAATCCTTCTCCCCCTTCTTCGGTTGTTCTTGCATCTCTTTCTCTTCCCTCTTCTTTTCAGATGTTTCTTAAACTACTTCCTGTGAATCTGTAACAACAGGTGTCTTTTTGTTACCGAGGATGACATCAAGAGTTTGCCTTGCTTCCAGGTTGGATTGTTGTCCTGGCTATGCCTTCTTAGCCGCATACCCTTATGTTTCAGATTTATTAGCTTTTTCATGCATTTAATAATTTTTTAATCCATTGCTTCTGTCAGAACGAAACCCTGATAGCAATCAAAGCTCCACATGGCACAACTCTGGAAGTCCCTGATCCTGATGAGGTGATCTGGAAGTGTATTCAATTGAGGGAAAAAGTTGATGTTTTTTCACAAGCATTCCTTGAGGATATTTGTTGTACATATTTCAGGCTGCTGACTACCCACAGCGTCGATACAGGATATGTCTTAGGAGCATGATGGGCCCGATAGATGTTTACCTTGTGAGGTATTGCTGCTTCCTGTCAGTTGTATTTGTTCTGCATATAGCCACCATTTGTTTAACTGCATTTTCTGATCTTTTATGTTCCTGCAAATCCATCTTTTAGTAAATTTGAAGACAAGTTTGAGGAGATTCATGAAGCAGAAGAGCCTCCAAACTTCCCATCAAGCTCAGGGTTTCACGAGAAGCCTGCAACACCCGTGGTTGCTGAGGAGGGTGGGGTAAATGATATTGTTGAAGCACAGGAGCTGGATGCTCCGACGGTGTCCTCAGATGGCGCCCCACATGATTTTGTGGGTGGGATCATGAAGATCGTTCCTAATGTCGATGTGAGTTTACCGGGCTCGTGTTATGTGAAATGTGTTATGTGAAATGAAAAATAAATCTATATAAGAAATGCTGATTTCAGTCTCCTTCTGAAGTTGTCTTAATTGAAGTGGTTACGACCATCAAGTGAGTCTATTAATATATTTATGGATCCTTTTGCAGAGTGATGCGGATTATTGGCTCTTTTCAGATGGTGATATAAACATCTCTGACATGTGGCGGATGGACTGTATCCTTGCGCTATTGCAGCCCACTGGATTATTGCAAATTCTCTTGTTTTTGTTAAAGCAGAGCTTAATTTTGGACCATTCATGTCAACTAGCTTGGAAAACTTGTTTTTAAGCTAACATGATCTTCATTTGTCAAAAGAAGATTTTTAAATTATTAGAACGTTGCACCAGAAAGCTTTTTTCATGGCAGGCCCTTATCCACAAAGGCCATCCAGTGGATTTGGTTAAGCATGGTTGATGTTTGGTTCCCTAACTATGGGCATAGCAGGGGTGGGGTGGCATGAATTGGAGGACTTGACGATGGCCCGGCAGCAAACCCCACCAAGGAATGCAGTAGAAACGCCGGTTGGCAGCAGCACCACAACTGGAATAAGGAGGTGAAACCGGAGCCATGGTCATGTACCCAGATGGGGAATGGTCAAGGAGCAGCCCTGCACCCTGGCCTCACATCAGTTGACTGGTGTGGTTGAGCTGGAATGCTCCCTAGGGAGACAATTCAATGAGGTGAGGTTAAGGGAGCAGGCTGATGGTGTATGCTTATACATAATTCCAAGATCTAGGAGGTAATAAAACAAGGAGCTACATGCTGCCCTTGTTGTATCATAATTATGTGTTAGTTTGTTTTACATCGATATTCATCATAATTTGTCTTACTGGTAGGGGGGAGCTGAGTATTGAATGAATGAATGAATGAGGACTCTTCAGTAGGAGCAGCTTCTGTAATAGCATGTGTTAATGTGATGACATTGATGTGAGGGCATTTCAGTCTTCCTCCCCGCTGCTAATGGCCCTGGTCTTGTGGTAAGGGATCCTTTTTTGATATAGTTTATTATTATTATTTTTTATAAAAATTGAAAATCACATTATTAAAGTATGATCTTTATCATGGTTTGGATCAAATGATCATATGTCTAATGGCTTTACATGTCAACTCTGGTTGTGAGTTTTAATGCAAAGCCACAATCCAATTACCTTTTGAAACAATGGAATCATAACTTTTTTTTTTTGATTAGGAAAACAAATCCTAATATCTACTGAATCAAACATACATAACTTAAAAACTGTTTTTATGGTGACATGGAGGAATAACCAGCATCTTAAAACAGTGTTAGCATATATTGAATCAACAACACTTTCCTTTCATTGACACATCAACAAAACATAGACAAACATATTCAACAAGTTCGTAAACTCTTATTTGTTATGAAATATTAAATATGAATGTCATAATTATGGTGACTCTATTCCCAACAAACATTCATTTGTCCTTTTGGTTCCGACTTGGAAAATTGGGATTGATCTACACCATTGATGTATTTTCACTTGTAGCCTATATATATATATATGTGAATAATATAATGGTGTGTGGACTTTTGACTCTCTACATTGTGTTCTTTCTTTCCTTTATATTTGTATGTCATCAACTTACTTCCAATCCGCCATCGTCATCTCGAACATTCGACGTCACATTTCATTCGTCATCACTTTGTCTTTGATCGGCGTTTTATATTGATTTTTAATTTCGTTACATTTTCAATTGGCGTCCAATCTGTTTTACAACACATTATCAACATGAGCTTCATTTGTTCAATGAGCCGTTTTATATTGATTTTGAATTTTGTTACATTTGTTCAATGAGGCTATTAAAAGGTGGTAAGTAACTTTATCATGGTGAATATTGCAAAGTTTGTTTTTCTCCCTCATGACATTTATGGAAAAGAACTACTTATTGTGGACTCTGGATGGTGAGATGCATTTAAATGCAAACAATCTTGGCAAAACTATTAAAACAGACAATCACACTTCCACTCAAAACTGTGTTCGAGCCTTGATATTCCTTCTTCACCACTTCCATGGAGATTAGAAGAACGAGTACTTGACAATGAAGGATCTTATGTTGTTTTTGGCAAGACCTAAGGAGCGGTATGATCACCTTTGATCGGTAATAATGACGAGCAAGATACGAGTGGAGTCACTTGTGATTCCAAGATTTTAAATTGGTTAGTGAATATAACTCATCCATGTTTAAAATAACACCACAATTAAAATTATGCAGAGATGCTATCACTGACATTGATATGCTAAAAAAAACATATTATACTTTTCATGCCTCGAACTTTATTTTGTAACAATAATATCATGAGAAGAGCTTTACAAAATATTCTAAAGTACTTTATGGCTTTGTTGCGGAACAAAAGAATCATGAATCTAGACCAACTGACTCAACTTCATTCCCTGAAGCGAATGTAATTGCTTATAATTGGGGTCGTGGAAAAAACCAACATAGTCGAGGTCATGGAAAATTATATGCTTGAGATGGTCATACACCAAATGAGAAAAGGAAAGAGAATCACTAGAAGTGGGTAAATAATGATTACTTACAACCAAAGAAAACAAAGAATGTTGAAAGTGAATGTTTTCACCATACATGAAGGGGCACTGCCCACGTACATGTC
Organism: Viscum album; assembly: GCA_963277665.1. Lineage (NCBI taxonomy): Eukaryota > Viridiplantae > Streptophyta > Magnoliopsida > Santalales > Viscaceae > Viscum > Viscum album. The sequence continues at coordinate 457,669,565 of OY728157.1, read as the reverse complement.
GTACGCCAAAACATTTTGTTGATCTTTATCAACAATCAATCAAAGGGAAAGAAAAAAGCGTTGAAGCAAACTTTGCAGACCAGGCTGTGAAATATGATGACGACATTATGGATCATGACATCTTCGATTATTTTGTGAACCCTGAAGGTATTGAGCATATTGATAATGTGTAAATGCCCATGATGAAGATGTGCTTTTGAATTCATAATGTTGTTTAATGAATATTGCATTTTTTATTTCGCTTCCTTTTCTTTTATTTCATATATGCATGTCTTGTTTTCCTTTTAATAGAAATTAATTTTATGAAAGACTTCATCGAGATTAATCCCATGATGAAGAAATTTGTCTCGTTGAAAGCGCCACAACGAACACAATTTTTAAATATGAAAAATATTTTATCAACCTTAAAATGAGACGTGCTCATGTAAGTACATTGACCAGTAGTGTGAAATTAATTGAAGCCACCAGAAGTGAAAAATATGCCTTCCTGATGGTACACATATTTTAATAACTAATGTTTTGTTTTCTAAGTCTTTACAAATTATATTAAGCTTTAAAGATATTTGTGAAAACGAATATTACATTGAGACTATGGATAAAGGAGGTGCTAAATACCTCTATATAACAAACATTAATAATGAGCACAAGGTGATTTGCGAGAAACTTCCAAGACATCCTTCTGGATTGTACTATGTTAATATTTGTACAATTGAATCAAATATGGTAAATTGAAAGTTTACCGACCATGATACATTTATTGTATGATATGATTGTTTGGGCCATCTAGGATCAATAATGATAAGAAAAATAATTAAATGTAGTAATGGTTATCCATTGGTTGATAAAAATGTTCTTACGCCTAACAATTTTTCATGTGCTACTTGTTCTCAAGCCAAATTAATTATATAACCCTCACCATTGAAAATCCGGATTGAATCCCCTATGTTTTTAGAAAGGATTCAAGGTGACCTACGTGGTCCAATTCATCCACCATGTGGACAATTTAAATATTTTATGACCATGATTGATGCACCAACTAGATTGTCCCATGTGTGTTTATTATCAACTTGCAACTCGGCGTTTGTGAAATTGCTTGCCCAAATAATAAGGTTAAGGACACAATTCCCATATTATTCAATCAAGCATATTCAGCTTGATAATGATGATGAATATTCATCGCATCCATTTAATAATTATTGCATATCGATTGGAATAAATGCTGATTATCTTGTAGCTCATGGTCACACTCAAAATGGTCTAAATGAATCATTTTATAAAGTGATCACAACTTATCGCTAGACCACTTCTCATGAAAACTAATTTACCCAGTTTGACATGGGGGCATGCAATTTTTTACGCATCATCGCTAATTCAAATGAGGTCATCAAGCTACCATGAATACCCCCTTTACAATTAGCTTGTGACCATGAACCAAATATTTCACACTTAAAAATATTTGGTTGTGCTGTATATGTGCCTGTAGCACCCCACGACGAACAATGATGATACCCCAAAAAGATTTGGGGATTTATGTAGGATTTGAATCTCCCTTGATCATTAAGTATCCAGAGACAATGACATGATATGTATTCATAGCTAGATTTGCTGAGTGTCATTTTAATGAAAAAATGTTTCCAATATTAAAAGAGGAAAACCAGTTGGCATCAAAAGAAATATCATTGAAAATGACTTCGTTGTTACATCTTGATCCTCATACAAATATAAGTGAACTTGAAGTTCAAAAGATTTTTAATTTGAAAAATTTAATAAATCAGTTGCCCAATGCATTTAATGATTCAAAATGGGTTACAAAATCATATATACCCACTCAAAATGCACCAGTAAGAATATATGTCTCTGAAGGACAATCTAATGGTGTTATTGTTGGAGTTGGTGTCCTAGAATCAACTATTTTGTAATTTAGATTGACTGTATATTCATGGTTTTAAATATTAACAAATACTTTATCACATATTGATTGTTAATCTGCATAACTTTAACATGATAATTTCCTAGAATATTTGTTGCATTGAAAATGTCATATGCATTTCCCCACTATGATGAGAACCTTGACATGCAATGACAATATTCTTAAACTTTGTTTTACAATCAAATAACATTCTATGACGATACACATAGTATGTTGATTGTTAGGTGCGAGTACTTGTAAGCATATGAGACTCTATCTCCTGAAGTTTTCACTTGGTAATCTTCAAGACGAGAGATTATGAAAATAGACCCACCAGTAGGAATTCCACATGTTTTCGTGTCATTGGATATTTCTGTCTACAAGCATGTGCAATGATCCTTGGACTTTAAGATTATTATCAATGCATGTCATGACTCACACACTTTGATGTATTTTTGTAACCATGGAGACATATGTTCATGGAGAAGTTGGAAACATTGGGCGCGTCACGAATGATATGTTATCAATGAATAAGTCGAGGAAGGATTTATCCATTTCATCTTTATGGAAGTTGATATCTTGACCCTTTGATTGAAATGGAACCGCCACATTAAATTCTATGGTCATGGTGTAATGACGAGTTTATTTTAGATAGTCAAAGAAAGATGTATCAAACATATAGGTTGATGACACATGTGTGCAACCCGCTTGATGAGATATCACGACAAAGAGATTATATTACACAATGAGCGTTTATATGTGATTATTGTCATTGCGAAATATCTTCTTCCTCTTTGAGTGCCTTAACCCATCACTAGATTGTAATCTTGGACTTAAAATATGCTCGCTTAATGCCACCGAGGAAAGATCTTAGAGGGTAATACACAATGTTTTCATTGATCTCAATTAAATATTATTTATATTTAACATTTATAATAAATATTATTCTCAAAACCGAGAAGTGATATTTATTCAGAATTTATTGATCACAAATATTAAAAAAATATTTATTCGCAAGGTAACTATTTTATTACGCGGACAAATATAATATATATTTATCTATTGTTATTCAAAGGATAATAAACAATTATTTATTGACGAATAAATAATTTATTTAATTACATGAATATTAAAATAGATATTTTATTTTCCAGACATAATATAATTTTTTTATTGACTGTATAATATTTATGTCTTGTTATTCGCAAGGTAATAAATAATTTTTTTAATTACGTAAATATTAAAATAAATATTTTATTTGCCAAACTGTGAATATAATATTTATTTATGATATTTAAATATTTATTCGGGAATTCAATAAATGTCAAGGAGGACGAGCGAACTCGGTTATTGGTTTGATGATAAATATTTATTTACCAAAATGTAAAATTATATTTAACATTTCACATGTTAGCACACACCATGAAATAAAATAATCATAATATTATTTTACATGGAATGAGGTTCATTATGAGTTTAACATATTATTAAGGACCTTTGTGCAATTAATTAATGTGAAGCTCTAACCCTGGGTCTATAAATAGTCTGCTATGAGAATTATGTGAGGTTGTTTGTTATGCATAACATTCTCCTCCCTATAGAGTTCTCTCTCAATGAAGAATGTCTCTAGGGTTTTCTCTCAAGCTCGAGTGATTCTCTTTTCCTCATTCCCTCCTCTCAAGCTAGAGAGATCAAGAGATGATCCTTCTAGACCAAAGGGATCATGGTAGCGATCAAGGAAGCGACACAAGACGATTGGTATCACCGTGCTAGCACTCAAAGTACCATAAGTGATGTTTCGATATCAAAGGAGCATGTGTGTATCACTACTAGAGGGGCTCTACTTTGATTCCTCATAAACGCAATGAAAATGAAACTGAATGAAGTTCCAACAATCAACACCTGCATTGAAGAAAGAACTCAAGACCGATGTATTTCTTCTTGCTATTAAATTAATTATATCCTCCAAATCATTTTTTAAAATTTTCATAATACCACTTTTAGGATTAGAGTGGGAACCCTCACACATAATTCAGTGGGGAAATTTGAAATTCAAAACCCAGCAACAATAATTCAAAATGAAATGGGTGTCGTGGGAACATTGCATCAACGAGGATCCCCACAAATCCCATGAGCCACCCAAGGAACCCTGTATCGAGGTAAGTCACGTCATGTCCACACGTGATCACTATCATCACATTGCCGTCATCATCATCTCATCATTGACGTACACTTCATCGATGTACACCACCAAAAACCACAATAAATGTCACTAAAAATCAGTCATCATTATAGTCTCATCATCGTCTTCCACTTCATCAACGTACACCACTAGAAACTGAAATGAACGCAACCAAAACCAAACCAAGAAATACTCCTAACATCATCTTCATCAACATAACCAACCATCGAGCTGATCCAACCTCTCACCAAAACCCAATCCCTTTACTGTACAAACACAACAGTCATCGCAGGCAAAACAATTGAGTGAATATAACATAGAAACACACCGAGATCATCAATAAAAGATCAAAAAAAGCACCACCATCGAAGAAGAGGAACACCACATATGGATAAAAAAACACCAACATAGGTCATGGATCCTGGACTAACCTCAGACGCTCAATCAACACATCCCAATCCACCACGAGAGCCTCCACACCGGACCAAGATGGGGTCCAAAAACAAAGGGCCAAGAAGCAAGAGTAGCGAGGAAGTGATATGAGGCCTTAACAATGATCCATGACTGTAGGGACATGACCATCGAAACCATAACCAGAAAGATCAAGCAATGAGAAAGAGGGGAAGACACCCTAGATCAAGAAGGGATCATAGGGAGAGAGAAAGAAATCTAATGAGAAAGCTGCGAACGATTCACAAAAACTGCGAAACACACACACACACAAAGCACCAATAATCTCAACACTTACACAATCCCAATCCCCCAAGGGAGCCATCACACCATATCAAAATGGGATCTAATGTGCCAGATCAGGAAGCAAGGGTAGAGGAGGACTGAAGGCGGTCCAAGGCTGCGATGACGGCTGAAGAAGAAAAACACACCAAACACAAAAGCAAAGAGCGAGAACAATCTAAGTCCCAGAGCAACTATCCACCTCACCTTCCCAATTTTCCATTGAAACTATTGCACTATACTGAGATGGGGTCATGCACGATGGGGGAGATGAAAAGGGAAGAGGAGGAGGGAGTCTAAATCTTCGACCACATAACCCCACACAAAGAAAGATGAAGAAAAATATAGAACCCGAGAGACCATAAAAGGAGAAGGAAGCACAATCGAAAGAGGTTTCAGGGGGAACCCTAGCAGATGCCGAGAGATAAGAGAGAGATACTCCTAGGAGTTGGTCATATTATTCAATTTTTTTTGGTCATGACATTCATCGTCATGTACATTGTGGATTATCTATTGAACCCGATAAAATATGAGTTGGTCATATTTGTAACAGTCACTTCCATTGCATTCAGAACCATAAGTAATCAAAAATGATTCCAATCCACATCTGAAGTGTGAGATACCACTTGGTTCAAAAGATAAAAATAATCATCAAAGGAAAATGAAACACCACATGTTGGTTGAAGAAATAAACAAACTTGGGGATAATCTATATTCACTTGATCATGACATTCCTCAAAACAATGTACCAGAAGTACATGATGATAATCAAGATGAAATTTCTATAAATTTCACCAACATCAAAATATGTTGGAACCAAGTAGAGACTATTATTGATGATACATTTTCATTTAATGTGGCGCTTGAGATTATTGGTAAGGATAAAGAACCTAAAATGGTTAATTAATACTGTGATAGTCCAGATTAGGATCAATGAAAAGTTGTGATCCAATACGAATTAAAATCACTTGCTAAATGTGAGGTTTTTGGATCGATTTTGAAAACCCTTAAAGGTATTAAATCTTTTGGTTATAAATGAGTATCTATGAGAAGTAGAAATGAAAATAATGAGGTTGTGATATATAAAGCATGACTTATTTCTCAAGGATTCTCGCAAAGACTCAAGATTGATTATGATGAAACATACTATCTTGTAATGGATGTGATAATATTTTGGCATCTCATGACCTTTGATATCCATGAGAAATTTGAATTACGCCTGATGGATGTTGTGACCACATAATTTTATGGTAATATTGATAATGATATTTACATGAAAATATCAGAAGGATTCAAAATTTTGGAAAAAATATTCTAGATCCCGAGGTCTTTATTTAGTTAAATTAAATAAATCATTATACGAATTAAAGAAGTTGAAGTATATGTGGTATAACCATATGATCAAATATTTGATGAAATAAGGTTATAAAAATGATCCAATTTGACCATGCATCTTCATTAAGAGGACTATATCTGAATTCACGATCATTGCAGCATGCATTGATGATTTAAATATTATTGGAACTCTTGATGAAATTTCCAAGATAGTTGAATATTTAAAGAAGGAATTTGAAATGAAATATTTTAGAAAGAAAAATTACTTGGATTACAAATTGAATATCTTGAATATTGAATTTTTGTTCATCAATCATGACATACCGCAAAATTCCTACAAAGGTTCAATATGGAAAAATCACATCCATTAAGTACACAAACAGTTGTATGACCCCTTTATTGAGATAAAGATCCTTTTAAACCATGAGAGGATAATGAAGAACTTGTTGGTATTAGGGTACCACATCTAAGTGTTATTGAATCATTAATGTACCTTGAAAATAAAAAAAGGCCAGATATGTCATTTTTCTTGAGTTTACTGGAAAGGTAAAGTTTTTATCCTATTCTTTGACATTGGAATGGTATAAAAAAAACCTTCAAGGATATGTAGACCGAGGATTATTTTATTCTAAAATATCCAAACCAAAATTAGTTGGTTTAGTCGATGTCGGATACTTTTCAGATCCATATACAGTGAGATCTCAGACTTGATATTTATTTACATATGGATAAACTTCCATCTTATTTCATTCTACAAAATAAACCATTTCTATGACTTCCTCCAATCATTCCTAATTGATTTCAATTCATGAAGAAATCCTAGAATGTGTTTGGATGAGATCAATTATTCATCACACTAGAAGTAATTGTGGATTAAATATGAATAATGATATTCACACTATATTATATGGAGATAATTCTACTTGTATAACACAATTAAAGGGTAGGTATATCAAAGGAGATAGAAAAAAACATATCACACCAAAATTCATTTTCACTCATTACCCTCAAAAGAACAGTGATATTGACATCTATAAAATGAGGTTTTGTGATAATCATGTAGATTTATTCACAAAGGCATTTCCAACTACAATATTCGAGAAGTTGATTTATAAAATTGAGATGTAAAGACTTAAAAATCTATCATGACTTTATGATGAGGAGTTGGGAATGATGTGCTCTTTTTCCCTTTATAAGGTTTTCCCAATGTGTTTTCTTGATAAGGTTTTTAATGAGGCATCATGGCATGATATTCAATTATTTAAGCTTCACTTGCTTTTACCACGAGGGTTTTAAGTGAATATTATATAAGATTACATGAAATTATGACATCCAAGGGGGAATTTCATGAAATATTAAATATTAATGTCATAATTATAGTGACTCCACATTCCCAACAACCCCTTTCATTTTCCAAAATCTTCACATGCCAACTCTTGGTTTCCAACCATTGGATTAGACTGGGCAAATTGGGATTGATCTACACCGTTGATGTGTTTTCACTTGTAGCCTATATATATGTGAATAATATAATAGTGTGTGGAATTTTGGCTCTCTACATTGTGTTATTTCTTCCCTCTATTATATTATTCTATCATTGTCTTACTTTCCACTCTCCATCTCCACCCAAAACATTTGACGTTATGTTTCACTCATCATCGTTTTTCCTTTGATTGATAGTTCATATTGAATTTGAATTTTTTCACACTTTAAATCAGTGTTGAATCCATTTTAAAACATCATTATCCATTTTATGAACATTTTAAATGGATATAAGTTCATGTTAATATTCATATTGATGGTTCTGAGCACAAAGGAAGTGCCTATTAGGCATAGAAAAATTAGATTTTTGTCATAATCGACAAGTAATCTGAGATGTACATGAGGAAGAACGTCATGAACAACATAATTAAATCAAAGATTAATTTACTTGAGAACACTAGAATAGAGAATTAAGGATCACCACATATAATTTATAATTAATTTATATATAGTTTGAGAATTACCTCGTCTTGTAATTTTTTATTAATATATGAATCAGTCAACCACTCTCATTATATCGTAGTTGTGTCATAGGATCCAAGGATAAAATCCCTCTAGTAGTGATCCAAACATGCTCCAAAATCTCATGATGTTGTTGTAGAATAGTTGTGTGTTAGCATGGTTGATCCTGATTACTTGTGTCTTTTATTATTGATTACAATAAGATTCTATTCATGGATGAAGGATTCCTTTTTTTCTTCTTGAATTCTTGAGAGAATAGAGGCGGATGTGCACTCTAGTTCTTGAGCGTGTTCTTGAGATGATTCTCTCTAAGGCTTGAGAGAATTCTCTCTAGGTTTTTTGTGCACAACAAGAAGCTAAACCTGAAATGTGATATTAGCAGGTATTTATAGAATTAGTCTAGGTCTTATAATTACATATAAGTCCTTATCCAATTTATTATTCCTTAGAAAACCCCATGTATAATAATAATATAAAAGATATTATTATTTTATTGATATGTACAATAACTGCGGATAAATAAATATCATTTTTTAAATAAAAAAATTAATATTTATTTAAATGATATTTAATATATAATTTCCAATCGGACAATTAAACTCAGTCTGTTTATCCTCCTCAATATTCACTAATCCTTGGATAATGACTATTTATTTAATAAATAAGTATTAATATATTATTCATCGGTAAATATAATAAATATTATATTAACTAAATCTTGTGAATAAATATTTATTATTATTTAACTTACATATTTATTCTTCTGAATAACTCATGATTAAATATTGACAATTAACCAACCCTGAATAATTATTAAACCATGAAGTGGGAATAATATTTATTCTAACTTGTTAAATTCAAAATATAATTTAACTGAGATTCCAAGCACACTTATCATGTGACCCTCTAGGCCTCTTTCTCAGGGAATTAGGCAGAACTGCTTAAAGTCTAAGGTTAGCAACTAGAAACACGCCAAGACATACATAAAGAAATAAGTTAATGTTACAATGAAATAAAGACTCATATGAATTATTACTACATAATACAATCCATTTATCATGATATCTCTATTCAAGAAGGTTGTGTGTTGGTTACATCAATCTATGTGCTCGGTGTCTCTTTCTTTAACTTTCCAGAATTGAACCTGCCTACTAAACATCATGACTATAAATTTAATCAGGTTGTTCCATTCCCATCAAAGGTTATGAGATATTAATTTCTATTAAAGAAAAGAATAGAAAAATCCTTTATTTTATTATTCATTAATGCAATATCACTCACGAGGCACCTAATGTATCATACTTCACTACATGAATATGTATTCATGGTTTTCATCAATACATAAAAGTACATGAATCATGATATGCATTAATAATAATATTAAATTATAAGGACCAATACACATGTTCGTAGATAGGAACATCCAATGACACTCATAAATGTTGATTTCCTACTGGAGGGCCATGTTCTCATAATCTAATATACTTGAAATTACCAAGAGCGCACACCAAGAGAAAGTGCCTCAAAGTCCTATGAGTCTCCATCCCTAATATCCAATATCATGTGAGTCCCATAAAATAATATCATCCAGCTATAGAATATATATTTATGAATACTGTCATGACAATTTTAGGTTCCCATCCTAATAGATAACTACTATAAAATTTTAGTGAGATAATCACTCTTATGACATTATCACATACAATTTCATGTAGAAGAAAAACCATGGTGTGATAATATATTTATTAATATTTAAGATAATGAATACAAGTAATCATAAAATATATAGAAGTTGGTTATAGGGAACCAAATCCAACAAAATCCCACTTTCAATAGAGCCAAATGCTAATACCCTTATGTCTATTAGCTTTCACATGATACTCATGCTTCTGCTGAGAGAAGTCTTTAGTCATGCTGTTTTCCATGTTGTCTTCCATGGAAATTCTTCTCACCATAACTTCACCCCTCTGAGAAAAATCTGTCAAGAGGTGAAACTTTCATAGTATGTACTTTGTGTATTGGTGTGGCCTCAGATCCTTAGTGAGGCCACCGCTATAGTATTATCATTATATAATTTGATAAGGTATTTACCGCTAGGCACCACATTAATCTCCAGGACAAAGTTTCATATCCAAACAACTTCTTTAGCTGCATCAGAAGCCATTATATGTTGGAGTCGGTTCCCTAGAACCAACTTTCGTATACTTTATGATTACATGAATTCATAGTTTTGAATATTTATAAACTACTTATCACATCATGATTGTTCTTATGTGAGACATAACATGTGATAATATCCTAAGAGTAACTTTTTTACTGAAAGTTCACAACAGTTCCCTGCTATACCAAGAACCCAAAATTTCCACGATAATATTCTTAAATATATGTCCTATAGATGGATGAAATCATTTGAGAGGAATAAATGATTTAAGCTATCAGGGGTGGAGACTTATAGGAATTTGAGGCACCTTATCATGGTGTGCGCCCTTGGAAATTTCAAGTGTAGGAGATTATGAGTAAGATACCCGCCAGAATGAAATCCACATTTATACATGACATTGGATACTTCTTTCTATATACATGTGTATTGATCCTTATAGTTTAAGTGTCACACCCGACCCTTTTAATTATTTTATTTTATTAATTTTCTTGGCGTCAGGTATCCTTGTTGAGGTTCGGGTTGAATCTTAGTTTAAATTTTTGAGTTTTTATTGGAAAATGAGTTTTTGGGCTTGGCAGCATCATATGCACAGGTAAAGCATGGTTTGAAAACCACGTGGATTCACCCAAGTCACCGTGCAACCTGTCTGATGTTCAAAATAAATAAATAAAAATAAATTAATAATAAAATGAGAACAAAATAAAATAAAAAGAAAATGATTTAAAATTAATAAAAATGATAATATTATTATTATGAATAATAATAATATTATTAAGTTTTTTATTATAAATTTTATTATTATTATTAAGTTTATTATTATAAAGTTTATTATTATTATTATTAAGTCTACTGTTATAAAGTTTATTATTATTATTATTATTATTATTATTATTATTCTTATCAATTTATTATTATTTTTAGGGTTTTTGGTTCTCCCCTCCCCTCCAACCCATTACGACCCCTTCCCCTACCTCTCTACCTCCTTGTGTGGTGCACCGATCCCCTCCTGCTCTTCCTCTAGCAACCCCTAGCCGGCCTCCCTTCTGAAGAACCCCTATCCCCCTTCCCATCTAGCTCACGCGACGTCACACCCTGCTCAAGTCCCCTGTGCACACACCTTCGACAGTGCCTCCTTCCACTTCCAGTGGCCTCCGCCCTCTCTTCTGGCGACATCAACCCCAACCGTCCACCCTCCCTCATACAACCTTGATGTTTCACCCTCTACCTCTGAGTAATATCCTCATTCAATTTTTTAGGGTTTTGGCTTCCCCATCGCCCGATATAGATTCGGCCAGACCTAGGGTTTGACGGCTGACCAGATTTTAGTTTAATATTTGTGTTAGGGTCCATTATTGGTTTACTGAGGTGCGGTTGAGGTGCAGATGGACTCCACACCATTTTTTCTGACAAGTTATTCACCCAAGGTAGGTGGTTCCATGACTTATCATTTATCGATGATTTAATTTGTTTGTTAAATTTATTTTAACATGTTCTATGCTTTATTTGTGTGGTGTGAAATATACTTTTTAGGTGGTTTGACATGCATATGTGGTGAAAATGGGGTTTTCAAATAAAAATGGTTATTATTTTTATGTGATTCATTGTGGTGCTTTTTGAAGGTGTTTTTATGGTTATGCGAAGGGTGAAAATTGCGTTTTCAATGGCACTTGAGGTGTAAATGTGTTAAAGAATGGGTTTTCAATGGGAAATGAATTGTTTTGGTATATTGTATTTTCTTGTGTACCTTTAAATGTGATGCGTGAATTGTGTAAATGACGAGAAACATGTTTTAAAAAGAGAACTTGGCTTGTGTATTGGTTTGGAAGGGGTTGGACCATGAAAAAAAAGGTTGAACTTATTGTGTTCTTTTCTGGTAATGTTCCAATTGGGTTATATGAGTTACATAAGTGGTGTGAAAAGTGTTTTCAAGTGGTTTTCGTGTGTGTAAAATGGAAAATGGATTGTTTTGACATGTTAGACTTTTTGTGCACCTTTAAAATTGAACTAAAAATTATCTGAATAATGGAAAGCATGTTTTAATGTGGTCTTGCTATGTGTTTGGTTTTAAAGTGGCATTTCTATGTGAAGTTGAGTGTGTTATTGGTGAAAACCCTTGAAGTTATATTTAGAAATGTTTTATAAATTTTTTAATTGATTTATTAAATTACTCTTGTGATGCAAACCATGTTTTGAAATGGTTTTGATGTGTGTTTAATTTTAAAAGAGTATTTTGAGTGCGTGTATGGTGTAAATCCTTATGGTTATTCTTGGAATTGTTTTTATAAACATTTTAAATGATTTATTAAATTATATGGGAGGTGTGAATTATGTTTGGAAAAGGTTTTGGTGTGCATGTGTTTTTAAAATGGATTTTTGGTGTGTAAGTGGTGTCTTGTGATATGTGATGGTTGGTTTGGTTGATGAAATGTGGAAGTGGTGTGGTGTGACATGTGAAACTTAACTGAGCATGAAAAGGGAATCCTGGGTAACTAGGTGGATAGACTAGGACTAGCTTTCTAGTGATATGGAAGTGGCTACGACCCAATTTCACTTAGCATGATTTACTATTACAACACTAACTAAACATATACGATGATTGGAGACCACTAGGTTATGAATGTGTTCCCTACTAGTGGTTAGTTCATGATAACACTGATGGCCGTGATTTCTATACCACATTTCACCGATATACAAGGTTCCTAGAATCCCACTTGAGCTAGTTTGACCCTAGGGATTTAACCATGACGCTCTACCTTATATGATGAGGTGCCAACAGTTGGCATATGGTGGACCTCTTGTGTGTGTATGTGTGTGTGTGTGTGAAATTTTAGAAAATTCTTTTTTCTTTCAAGAAAATGGTTATGTATTGGTTTTATTTGTAAGTGGATTATTATTTTTTCTTTAAAATGTTTACTTAAAAATTATTTCCTAGAAATGTTTTAAATGATTTCATTTAAATGATCAGGTTAAATTGTATTTAAAATATTTTGGCATGGAATCTTTATATCTTGGTGGAATTCTACTAGGATTTTTCTCACACCCTACATATACCTTTGGGTGTATATAGATCTTGTAGTCTGTTTGTTTTAGGTTAAGGTAAGGCGTACAGTGTTGGAAGATTGGGTTCCTAGTATCTTTGGTTGTGGACGTTAGTGGTGGCGACTTGAGGATATTGCTTCTCTTATTGCATATAGGTTTAGAGCGACGTTCTAGTTTTACCTTTTTGTTGTAGTATTTTTTTGGTTTTTTGTTTTAGTTTGTAAACTTAAAATCTGAAAATGGTTAAGGGAATGTTTGGTTTGAATTTTTTAGATATGGTTTATTAGTTTTTGTTAGTTATTTTAATATGGTAAATTTGGGTAAATTGTTCCCACTTGTTTTTATTTGATACTTGGGTACTTGCCGCAGACCAAATCTGGCACCGGGTCGGATGGAGACCTGACTTGGTTCATGAAAAAATGGTATCAGAGGGAGATTATTCTCTTTTGAGTCTTATTCCTTGGGAAAGAGTATGGGTAGACCAAAGCTAGTATTTTTAGGACTTGACATTCCGATTACGAGTAGGGTGCCTAGCCAACACACCTTGTGAAGAGACTCAAGTTTCCATGGGAAGTTAGGTTTCATATGAGTCATTAGATCCTTGTGGTTATTCGTTTCTTGGGAAATGAAAAGAGAGTTGTTTCATTAGTCTCATTGAGCTCGTAGGGACTAGAAAGCCATGTGGAGCCAGGGACATTGCCTTGGAACACTCTCTATGATGGTGGAGTGATTGAAATATGGATGCCAATCATATGTCCAAGTCATCCGCCGACACTAATTTCCTCTTGCATTATCTTTTGTGTCCTTGGATCCTGAAGATTAATCTGAAAACCTTCATTTGAAAATTTAATAAATCTAGATTTTAAAGTGGAAATGGTCTTGTTTTCAAAGGATGAAAAATGGGTGTTTAGAATTGTTTTGAATGAGGTTTGAAAAGGGTAGATTTTTATAAAATTATTTTTTGTAAAAAAATGAGAATGATTCCAAGGATATTTAGTTTTCATAATTAAAGTTTGTGGTTTATTGGAAAAATTGGTTGTTTGGAAAAAATGAAATTCATTTTCAAAATGGTCTTGGAAACTTTCTTTAAATGAGAAAACATGTGTTATAATTAAAAGGTTATTGATGAAATGGGGCTTGTTGTAAAACTTGAAGTGTTTTTAAATGGAAAGGGTTGGTTTTGATATTTGGTATTCTCATAGGTGACCACATTCATGGGTATATATGGGAAGGTGGATGGTTAATGGCATGACTGGATGAGTGCCAGGATGGACATGAGGTGGGTGACCGGTGTGGCATAGAAACATGAATGTGTGAGGACCATGAGGTACCATTGGTGAATGTGTAACCCACCAATCTGATTTTATAACCCGTAGTGTGTGGTATGCCTTCTTGTGTTTTAGGAATGTTGTTTGCGAGGCGTTTTGAGCCTGATAATCCCTTATAGTTGACCCATGTTTTGGGGTTGAGTTCTTATTGGTGGTTAGTTGTGGGATAATGGTTAGTGGTTTATTCTAAAAAACGTTTTGGGATGCCTTTGAGCGGGTTCCCTTTTTGTGCATTTGGTGTTTCTTGTGGTATGTTTTTTCCAATAGACCTGTTGATTTGGGTCCTTGGATTTTCCTTTCTAGCTAGTGTATGCCCCCATAAAGAATTGATGTATATTCGAAGTTCAACCACAAGTGATTCACTGATAGTAGAACCTACAGTTGATCAAAGTAAGTTCTTCCTTATTGGGTTTTAGAATTGACTCCACCTATTCTTTTCCAGATAGGTGGATCCTCTCGTAGAAAGATAGAAGATACGAGAGTATTTGAATAAAGCTTTGGTTGCCTTGAGTCGTCTGATGGTCAAAGGTGAAGTTTGACATCTCTAAATATGAAGATCCTACCGGTAGGTAGTGAAGGGAATTCCAGTGAGGAAGATGAAAGTAGTCTGGGCTTGTCGGTGTAGGATACTGTCTTAAAGTTCCTTTGGGTCTTTCATCGGTCTCTTCAAAGTAAGGGTTCATGCTAGGCTATCTGTGTGGTAGGTCTAGACAAACAAGCCTATCATGGATGTTTGTAAGATTCATTTGTTGTTTGGGATTCAGTTTAAACTCCTTTTCTTTGTAAGGCCTCTTAAGTTGTATTGGTCAAGTTTGGTGATGCTTTGTGGTGTCGTGTTCTCACTCAACTACAAATGTGAAGGCTGTACAATATTTTGAGAACCTCTATTTTGATGGAAGTGTGTTTTCCTTTGGGAAAATTCAAATTTCTCTATTTTATATGAAGTTTTCTTCTAAGTGTCCTTCCTACTGATGTTTCTCATATGGAGAAAACAAAGAGTGACACATGGGAACCTTCTAAGTCCTTGTCATGGTGAAATTCCATGTTGAGGAAAAATAGGTGGTAGGATGTGTTGTGTTCAGTGGTGTTGTTTGGATTGTGACATGGTTTCTTATGGAACCAGAAGAAGAAGTTTTTTTAAGGGGTTTTTAGAGCCTAAATATAAGGAAGGAGATGCTCTAACCATTAGAGCTCTAGTCTTAGGTCCCAGAGTGAAGTTGGTGCATGGTCAGGAACCCCTAGGGGTGTAAAGGATCTTGGTTAAAATTCTGTCTCTGGTGTGGGAGGTGGAGATAGTTTGATGTTTCAGTGTAGAATCTTTGTTTTAATGGTTTCATTTAGTGAAAATAAACATGGTTACTTCATCTCCACATTGTGACCAACGTGGGTGGAAGGATTTCTCTCTGTAAAGAAATAGGTTTAGTTGTATCATTCTCTCAAAAACTCTATGATTATACCGTTTTGGATGTGAATCTCAGTTTGGTGGTCCTTGTATGATCAAACTTATAAGTCTGTTTTGATTTTAGTTTGATTTGGGATCATCCGAGAATGGTAATTCCATGGGAGTGGTGAATCGTGCAGTGTCTTCTGGTTGGTTTGGAGTTTTGTTAATCGGGTCCATTACGGTGAGTGATTTGGTGTTCAAGGATCTACCAAGTTAACCATGTCAGTTTTTTATGTCGGTCTATGCCAGTTATTTAAGCTAGTTGGTCTCTATGTTGGGAATACACACCATGGGTCACACTAAAATTCCCCAGAAGTAAATCAATATTAGCCTTTTTGTTATGGTTGGTAGTTCGTTCGGACCTCCCTGTGTTGGTCCTACAACTTCGTCTTGGGTGTTGGTTGTTCTTATGGCGGGGAGTCCATTCGAGCTTCCTTGTGTCAGTAATTAGGTTATGTTATTGGTTCTGACTTGGGACCAGAGCGCACCTAATGGTTTCATTGAATTAAAATCATGGGAGTATTTGTTTAGTAGTGGTTTAATTATTTTTGTACGTTTCAGGCTAGTGGTGTAAGTCTCATTTAGTGATTTTTGGGGTGTTTGACTTAAGAGGTTGGATTGTTCATTATGGGAAGATCTTTTAATTTGATCAATAAATTAGAGATGTTTCAATTTTTGGGGGTGGGTGGCAAACAACGAGGAGTCCATTTTGAGTCTCCTGAGTTTGATTTGTAAGTCTCTTCCTTTTTTGATAGTGTTATGGCATTTTCTTATTTGTTGTTCATTGAGAATCCCCTAGGACTGTGAAGGGGTATAGATTTCTATATTAGGGTTAAGCCTTGTTTTGGATTTTTGGTGACAAAAAGCATTATGGTGGGGAGAATTATCACACCCGAATCTTTTAATTATTTTATTTTATTAAATTTATTGGCATCAATACCCTTGTTGAGGTTCAGGTTGAAGCCCAGTTTAAATTTTTGAGTTTTTATTGAAAAATGAGTTTTCAAGGTTGAAATCATCAGGAACACGAGTAGAGAATGGTTTGGAAACCTCACTGCTTTACCCATGTCATCGTTCAAGCTCCTTGATGTTCAAAATAAATAAATAAAAAGAAATGAATAATAAAATAAGAATAAAATAAAATAAAAAGAAAATTATTTAAAAATAACAATAACAATAATAATATTATTATGAATAATAATAATAATATTATTAAGTTTATTATTATTATTAAGTTTATTATTATATTTTTTATTATTATTATTAAGTTTATTTTCATAAAGTTTATTATTATTATTATTATCATTAATTTATTATTATTTTAGGGTTTTTGGTTCTCCCCTCCCCTTCAACCCATCACAACCCCTTCCCCCACCTCTCTACCTCCCTGTGCGGCACACCTACCCTCTATTACTCTTCCTCCAGCGACCCTTGGCCGACCTTCCTTCCAGAGAAACCCTATCCCCCTTCTCGTACAACTCGCATGATGCTCCACCCTGCTCGAGTCCCCTACGCGTACACCTTCGGTAGTGCATCCTTCCACTTCCGACGACCTCCAACCTCTCTTCTGGTGAAATCAACCCCAAAAGACCTCCCTCCTTCATGCGACCTCACTTCCACACCCTCTCCCTCTAGGTAAGCTCATTCAATTTTGTAGGGTTTTGGATTCCCTGTCACCTAATATGCATTCATTCGGACCTAGGGTTTGAAGGTTGACCCAATTTTGGTTTAATCTTTGTGTTAGGGTCCATTCTTGGTTTCTTGAGGTGTGGTTGAGGTGTGTATGGACTCCACACCATTTTTTCTGACAAGTTCTTCACCCAAGGTAGGTTGTTCCATTCTTTAGCATTTATTGATGATTTAATTTGTTTTTCAAATTTATTTTAACATGTTCTATGCTTTGTTTGTGTGGTGTGAAAAATACTTTTGTGGTGGTTTGACATGCATATATGATGAAAATGGTTAATATTTATATGTGATTCATTGTGGTTCTTTTTGAAGGTGTTTTATGGTTATGCGAACGGTGTAAATTGCGTTTTCAATGGAACTTGAGGTGTGAATGTGTTAAATAATAGGTTTTTAATAGGAAATGAATTATTTTTGTATATTGGATTTTTTTGTGCACCTTTAAATGTGATGTGTGAATTTTGTAAACGATGAGAAACATGTTTTAAGAAGGGAAATTGGCTTTTGTGTTGGTTTGCAAGGGGTTGGCCCATGAAAAAAATGGTTGAACTTATTGTGTGCTTTTCTAGTAATGTTCCAATTGGGTTTTATGAGTTATATAAGTTGTGAAAAAAGTGTTGTCAAGTGGTTTTTGTGTGTGTAAAATGGAAAATGGATTGTTTTGGTGTGTTAGACTTGTTTTAAACCTTTAAAATTGAACTAAAAATTATTTGAATAATGTAAATCATGTTTTAATGCGGCCTTGCTATGCATTTGGTTTTAAAGTGGCATTTATACTTGAAGTTGAGTGTGTTATTGGTGAAAACCCTTGAAGTTCTATTTAAAAATGTTTTGTAAATTGTTTAAGTGATTTATTAAATTACGCTTGTGATGAAAATCATGTTGTGAAATGGTTTTGGTTCACGTTTAATTTTAAAAGAGGATTTTGAGTGCGTGTATGGTGTAAATCCATATGATACTTCTTGGAATTGTTTTTTAAAAACTTTTTAAACGATTTATTAAATTACGTGAGAGGTGTGAATTATGTTTGGAAAGGGTTTTGGTGTGCGTGTGTTTTTAAAATGGATTTTTGGTGTGTAAGTGGTGGCTTGTGATATGTGATTCTTGGTTTTGTTGATTAAATGTGTAAGTGGTGTGGTGTGACATGTGAAACTTGATTGAGCACAAAAAGGGAATCCTGGGTAACTAGGTGGATGAAATAGGACTAGATTTCCAGTGATACGAAAGTGGCTACGACCTGGTTTTACTTATCCAAATTGATGATTAAAACACTAACTAAAAATGGATGATGATTAGAGACCATTAGGTTATGGGTGTGTTCCCTACTAGTAGCTCGTGCATGAGAATGCTGATGGTCGTGGTCTCTATACCACATTTTCACCGAGATGCGAGGTTCCTAGAATCCCACTTGAGCTAGTTTGACCCTAGGGATTTACCCATGATGATCTACCTTATATGAAAAGGTTCAAACCATTGGAATATAGTGGACCTCTTATGTGTGGATGTGTGTGTGTGTGGGAACTTTTAGAAATTTCTTTTTCTTTCAAGAAAATGGTTATGTATTGGTTTTCTTTGTAAGTGGTTTATTTTCCTTTCTTTAAAATGTTTAATTATAAATGATTTCCAAGAAATGTTTTAAAATATTTCATTTAAATGAGCATGTTTGACTATATTGAAATTGTTTTGGCATGGAATATTTATATCTGGGTGGCATCCTACTGGACTTTGGCTCACACCCTGCATACACCTTTGGGTATATGTAGATCTTATTGTCTATTTGTTTCATGTTAAGGAAAGGCATGTAATATTGAAAGATTGAGTTCCTAGTGGCTCTGGTTGTGGACCTTGGTGGCAGTGGCTTGAGGATATTGGTTATCTTTTTTCGTAGAGGTTTGAGGAGATATTCTAGTTTTCCCTTTTTGTCATAGTCTTTTTTTGGTTTTTTGTTTTAGTTTGTAAACTTTAAATCTGGAAATGGTTAAGGGAACATTTGTTTTGAATTTTTTAGATATGGTTTATTATTTTTTGTCAGTTATTTTAATATGGTAAATTGGGTAAATCATTCCCACTTTTTTTTATTTGATACTCAGGAACTTGTGCCAGCCCGTGGGGATCAGGAGCACCCTTCTGCCTTGCCACAGATTGAGTCAGAAACCGGGTTGGATAGAGACCCACCTTGGTTCATGACATAAAATTATTATTAATAGATATTACGAGTTTCATAATTTGATGTATTGATGAAAAATGTGATGACATATGTTTTCAGATAATTAGGATACGTTAGGTGTGTCATGAGTAATATTTCATTACCGAATAATGTGAGAAAGGATTTGTCCCTTATGTTATTTAACAAAAGTTGATATCTTAGGCCCTTGGATGGAAGTGATACAACCAAAATAAAATAATGGTCATGGTGTTCTATGGAAAATTTCAATTCTATAAAATTAAAAAAAAGATACATAGAACACAGAGGTTGATGGCACCAACATATAACCTTCTTGATTAGAGATATCATAATAAAGAGATTATATTACACAATAAGCATCTATATTAGGTTTTATTTCATTACAACATTAACTACTTTCTCTATGGTTACCTTGGCATGTTTCTAGACACTAACCTTAGAATTTGGGCTACTTTTCCTAATTCCATTTAGAAAGAGGCCTAGAGGGTCACATACTAAGTGTATTCAGCAACTTAGTTAAATAATAATATTATTTATTATTTAACATGTTGAATAAATTTTATTTCCACAAATGTTTTAATAATTATTAATATTTACTTGATCACCTATATTAAATCACTGGTTAAATAATTACTTACAATTTAGTGAATATAATATTTATTTATTTATTGTAAATGTAGTGATATTTATTTATTAAATAAATAGTCATTATTCAAGGTATGATAAATATTGTGGTGGAATGACGGACCGAGTTTAATGGTCCAATGATAAATAATATATATTAAATATTATTTGAATAAATAATATTTAATTAATCTTATAGTTTTGCACATGTCAAGAAATAATAATAATAATAATATTATTATAGATATGGGGTTCTGCTGGGATTAAGAAAATAATAAGAGTGCATGTGAAATTATTATTTTATAACCCTAGAAGTATTTAAAACTAATTACATTATTTCTTAAGTGTAGTCACTATTTATTTTGTTGTGCACAAAAATATATGTAGAATTCTCTCAAATCCCTAGAGAGATCCCTCTCTTAGAATTCTCTCAAGAAAGAGAGTGATATTACTCCACCACTACTCTCAATTCTAAAGAGATAAAAGAGAGTCCTTAAAGTGATTCTCAGGGTGATAAAAAAAATGAAACAAGTGTTACGATCTACCATGCTAGCACCTGGAGATTCCCATAACAATGTTCTGAGGTTCATGGAGCACGTGTGGATCACTTTTTGAGGGAATATGAACTTTAATACTATAATAAAATGACGATACAACATAGAGATGTTGTCAAATTCATCAATGAAGAAATTATTTATCACAAGGTAATTCCTTAATTTCTTAAATTAATTATAAATCATTATGTGATGATCCTGTATTTTGGTTTTGGTGTTCTCACATGAATCAATATTTGATTAATTTTCATTGATCACAATATTTATCATCAACATACATCTCATATTAATCAACAATTATGAAAACATATGAGTTGGACATACCTCATCCGGTGCTTCCACTACGCCTGAAACCTTCAAGTGGTATCAGAGGTGTCGTATAATTATTTATATTCTAGATGAAAATTAAGATAAAATAATTGATTAATTAAAGAAGATAATTAATTTATTCAAACATGATTTATCTTAAACAATAATGGTTATAATTGAATTCTTTTTATTAAATTCACAATTCATTTCATGTATGTGAATGATCACGAGCATAGACAAGATATAGATACCCGAACCTTTTGTACATATTATTACATGATTTTTAAACATAAATATCCAATAATTATAATTGAAAGATCATGAGTCATAGTGTATTTATAATACTAGGTACATAAATTATCAAAATAAACTAAAACATAACATCTTTATTTTTATTATCCTTAGTGATCTCCTAAATATTTTTGAGATCTTAAAAATGTATAGGATAACTTGAGGAATAAATAAAAGAAAGGGGTGTGCTAAAAATAACAGTAAGGTAATAAACATGATAAGGAAACACAACATGTGAACCAATGGTATAACATGTTATCATAAAAGAAAAGGCTCATGAGTAATCGCAAGGAAGAATAAAATAAATAACACGGTATAATAAGATCATGGAAACATAGGAAATGTAGAAGAAACATATAACATGACATAAAAACGAGTCAAGGATAACTTCCTAGAAAATATCACATGGTGGAGAATTCCCATAATGGATTAGGTTTACTACCTGATCCCATACATAACATCTCATGAGACAAAATATTTACCCAATACATTGGAACACTATATGGTCACACTCATCATAACATATTCATGATTATACATGAAACAAAAAAATCATAAGTAATATACATAAGAATTACCCATATAAATAAAGTGGGTTGCATAATATTTCCTCATATCACAATCAAAATAGATTTCTTAAAGATGTAATTTGAAAATTGATCATAAGGAAAGTATTACCCCATAAAAATAAGGGAGAATGAGATAGGTATATATGTAATAGATATATATACAAAATTTATAATCAATATGTAACATCAAATTTTATCATCATTGATGAAAACGTATTTAAAAAACCACATGGAATATTTATTGAGGAAAATATAATTTTCACTTTGAAATCACTTTTTTAAAATATAAACATTTCTAAAATATTATAGAAAAAAATTTCTTTGAAAAGAAAAATGAAAAATTGCAAAGGAATCTTCAAATAATTAAGTTTTCATGAAGATGATAAATTCATCTCATTCTTTCTATGTTAAAAGAAAACATTCCTTTTACACTTTTGTAAAAATATTCAAAAATACCTTGTTCAGAAAATGATAGAAAGTTTTTTAAAATTATTTTGTAAAAAAAATTAAAAAATGGATAGGGATGTATTTAATAAATCATTAGATAATAGTAAAAAAAATCTTTAAAATATTTTAATGAAAATATATACATGTAAGAGAAAGATTCCATATCTAAAAGAAGACATAAGACCAATATTACTTACAAACAACTTTCTTGATGTTTCTTTATTTAATGAGGGAAGAAATGGAAAAAAATGTAAAAAAATTCATGAATAGAGGAGAATAAAATAGATGAATTTAAAGAAAATAATTTTATATTATTTCCTTCCAAAGGAATCTTGAACATAGACAATCTTGAAAAGAAAGGATATTGTAACATAAGGCCTTTACTGCTTTGGTAACTTTCAAATCAAATCCCATTTGATGAAATAAAATGAATTTTAACTTAAAATTCCATTTATTATGAAGGATTCATGATATAATATGTAAAATTGGCAGTATATACACCATATAAAATAAATTAGGTGCATAACATTAAAATATTTTTCAATGAAGGGAAATTGAGACAAAATCCCTTACATTGAGTTAGAATCATCACGTACATACTTTATATTCATAAATAATTAAATTATGTTAATTATTTAATTTATTATGATAAAATTTCAAGTTTATTATTCCTTTTATTTTATTTTTTACCATTTTATATTTTTTCACTTTATCAATTAATTTCACATTAAACGTTTCGATTATATTCAGTTAATATGTCCAAAATGACTTCGATAGGTTGAATATAGTAAAATAAGTCATTATTACATAATATAAATAATAATAATGAAATATTTATAATTTTTATACATAAATTATACTTTTAAAATAAACCATGAAATATGGATATGAAAAATAAACTACATTACAATCATGGAGATGGTAAGCCGTACGTAGGCATGAGTAACGTTTCCATTTTTCAAAAACCATGATGGAAAGAAGGTAAGTATTATTTTATATTTAAAAATGATAATTATATCATAAATATCATATTATTTCTTTAAATATACTTATATACACCATCTATGTGATGCAGTGATGAAAAATGAATCACATCACTTTGCAGAGGTGATGGTTCACATGTACACACTAACAAAATTATCATTTTTAAGTGAATGGAAAGGTAAGAAAATATAGAATATATTAATTTTAAATAATGATAAATATATAATTAATATCATATATATACATTTAATCCATCATATAAATAACCACAAGAGTTGATGATGGAAAATTAATTACATCGGTTCGTGAGGTGGTAGTCCGCCATACACACGAATAATAGTTTTGTTTTCCATTTGATAGAAGAAAAGATAGATGTAGGTTATTATATTAAAATAATAAAATATAATAATATGGGATATAATTATTTTATTATATAATCATGGATTAATAATATTTTAAGGAGGTGGAAGAAGAAATCAAACAAAATGATCGATTAAGAACAATACCTCTTCTTCGGATAACCTCTTTATGTTTTCACTAAAATTTTTTCTAGGAGGAATTTCTAATAAAAACAAGATCTCTAAGAATTGATAAGAAAATTAAAGAATGATTTTTTTTCAATATTGGATGAAACTAAATGGTTTTTAAGTTTTAAGAAAAGAGAAGAGGAGATTCTATTTTATAAGTGAGGAGTGACATTTTTGTAAATACTCAAAACTATTCAATAATGGGAAGTCATTATTAATCCAAGTGCCATAAAAATTAATAAATGATGCAGTGAAGGGAATATAAGGTCGATTAATACCTAAAAAATTAAAAAATAAATATTCTTTAAACATGTTATTCCATTTACCTTTATGGTTACTCACTTTTACTATTTTAGTTTTCACCACAGTAACTAATTCTTACCAATATAATTTATCCTTTAATCCTAAGAATAAAATGATAAATATTAAATAATTTGGACCCAATGATTAAATATATGAAATAAAATTTATAAAATAAAAATATTATATGAGTGTAAAATTAATTTTAAAACAAGTGTATGTAACGTGAAAAAAACCCTTCTATCTTCACCATGGTAATAATTTTTTACTATTTTTACCATTAATTATGAAAAACAATTAATTTAACCCTATTAAATAATATTAATTATTATGATTAAAAACATGGAATATCTTTTATAAAATTAAATTCATAGAAGTGGTATAATTTAATTTAAAATTAATCCCATAAAATGTGATGAAAAGCGGTATTATGGGAAAAAGCATTTTTCAGGCAATAGATAATCTTATATCAACTCTATGAATATAAATAATTATTATATGAATTTAAATTCACACACACACACACACATATAATATAAATTTTATTTAAATATTTCCTTATTAGGGTTTATTTTAATTAATTAAAATGGATAAAATTTACCAACCTAAAAATAATTTTCAGAAAACCGCATTTTTAAGCATAAAAACAAAATTATCCCAAAATAATGAAAATTAATGATTAAAATGAAATTAATTATATTATTATAAATAAAATTTTTCATATTTAACTTAAAATATCCAAAAAATAATGCTACTTTTAAATTACTTTATTTAATGAAAAAAATGTCAGTATTTGAAAAATCAGTAATTTTCACTATTCACTTAAAAATCAATCATTTCAAAAAAATCCCAAAATTTCACCATAATTAAATTTTTATAAGATGATTTAAAAAATAAAGTTAATTTTATCAAATAAATTTTCTAAAATTTCAATAAATTAATTATAATATTTACTCACAAAAATCAATAAAAATCATTTTGAAGAAAACACATTTCTTTAATGAATAAAATATCATCCTTAAAAATTGAATGATTATTTACTAAGAATTTATCAATACATTTATATTGAGTAGGATATTTATATATATTTCATAAATAATTTAATCCTATCCATATCCTCCAATTTAACGACTTGGTTATAACTGTTATATTTAAATAATAACATTTCATGATTTTTTTAGGCTTGATGTTGCATATCATATACGCTATGAAACATAGTTTTATTTTTAAAATCATGGGATTTTACACTATAACTTTTAATATGATTGGTTTTATTTTAATTTATTATTAAATTAAATTGATGACCCGTGCCTCATTCCCCCTCTCATTATATAAGGGCCTGCATGCCCATTATTTACTTTCTATGTAAACCCCTTAACCAATCATTTGGTTCCCCTCACCTGCATGTATGTAAAATATTATGAAATAAATGGAGCTACCAAGAGAGTATAGGTGGTTCAAGTTTAGAGCAGAGGTGAATCCAATAAAAAAGGTACATGGGTGGATAAGTGGAAAGCTGCAAAATGAACCAAGTCTTGGTTCAAGGTGTTTTCCCCATAGGTCGATGGTTAGTTTATCAACCTCTAGATAAAATAAACATTATTAAAAGTTCATGATCATACCAATTTATTATTTTATTTCTATAAAATGGAATGGTTTATTTCATTATGTATGTTTTGTATCAATCACATAAATTAAAGAATTAACGATCATTCAATATAGAACTAAAATAAATTGGATTATGCATAAACATTATCTAAGAAATATTTAATCACTTAAGTAAATACATTTAATATCATCAATAATGTAATAAAAAATGGAAAATTTTCACATAAAGGTAAAAAAATTCAATTATAAGTGTATATATATATATATTAATTTGGTATAACCTTTCACTACTTAAGTTAAAATTGAAACATAGTTCAAAGTGATTCATTAACCTAAGTTAGGGTTCTTTAAATTATTAGGGAATTCAAACTTGAGGTTTTGGGTTGAATTAACTTAGTTCACATCAAGGTTTGAACACCCCATAAAAGTTGGTGTAACTAAGAGGAAAATATTGAGGAAACCCAATTTAAGGATTTCATGATTGAGGAGTCTGCTCAGTAGATCAAGGAACTGTGAGTTAATGCAGTTGGGAATTTTAATTCACACCTAAAACCCCTAAAATAACTTTCCAAAACTAAGTTTGGGTTATGATAAGGGAATATGGGTCCTTGAAATTAGAATATCCAAGAAATAGAATGTTCTGAAGCCAAATTTTGTTTTGATAAAATAGTGGGAGATTAATAAATATAATATAATATTTATTATCTACTTTTATTAGATAAAGTACTAAAATCACACTCTTCTTAATTGTTGAAATGAAAAAAAATATGAATTATAACATATCACTATGATCCAAAACTGAGAAGGACAATATTCTCACTAGAACTATTTTCCAAGAATGAAAAAGGCGCTTATACATTATCCCATGCCATGAAAGGAAATTATATGTGATAGAAAACCTTATTTCTAAAGTACCTAACCAAAAGTCTAGACAAGAAGAGTTGTATCTCGATGAGAAACATTTGGATGACGCCAAATTTTTTTGATGTTTCATGCTATCATCCATGACCAATGAGCTTCTAAAGCATCATAAGGGCATGGATTCATATAGTATGATGTCTCACCTTTGTGATATTTATCAAGATAAGGCTTGAAAATAGAGATAAAAGATCTCCAATTCACTATTTACATGAAATCTTGGAGAGTCAGGGATAGCTAGGCCTCCTATAATCAAGATTATTAGCTACATTACACACTTATAAATCTTGAAGATTAAATTAAAAAATGAGTTATCCAAAAATATCAAAATTTCCTCACTACCCAAGATCTTATCTAGTTTTATTATTAATTATAACATGATCAATAATGAGAATAGTATTCTAGAACTTCTTAATCTCATTTTCCAAGTTGATAAGGACATGGGGCATGACCAAACCATGTTCCTTATAATGAAAAAGAAAATAGAGAACAAGGTAAATAGGCCCAATAATAATAAAAAAGTCTAAAGATCCTAAGTACCATCCTTCTATGAATAGAAAGATCCAATAGAAGGCAAAGGAAAAAGAAGTGGTATGTTTTTCATGTGGAAAAAAGGCCACTGGAAGAGGAAATACACCCAGAAGTAAGGGGAAGCTAAAGGTTAATTCTTTATTGAGTGTTATATTTCTATATATACATAGAGGGTCTTAGATACAACTTGTGGTGCTCACATATGTTTCAAAATACAAGATCCAAGTAGACTTAGAAAGATTATTATAGGAGAGATGGATTTGAGGGTTTCCAATGGTTCAAGCCTGGCTGCTCTAGCCATTGGAGACTAACAGATTCCATATCCCATAAGAATGATATTTGTTTTAAGATATTGTTATTATATACTAACTATTAACAAATATATAATTTCTATATCCTGACTAGACACAAATGTTTTTTTTATTGTTTAGAAATAAAAACTACTCCTTTTATAGTGACAATATATGTTATATTATGACACATTTAAATAAAAATATTTATGTATTAAATTACAAAAACCAAGTATTGGAAATTGATAATGAATCATGTTTACACAACTCATATAACACCCAGCTGTGGAATCACTGTCTTGGTCATATAAATGAGAAGTGTATGAAAAATCTCTATCAAGGTGGTTATTTAGAATCCTTTGAGCTAAAACCACTTGAAACATGTCATGATTGTTTATAAGGAAAAATTAACAAACCACCATTCAGTGGATAGGGTGAAATAGACACAGATCTTCTAAGATTGGCACACACTGATGTGTGTGGGACCATTACCAATAGAATTTAGAGGTGGTTATTCTTACTCCATGACTTTTACTGATGACTTGAGTAGACATGGATATTTCTATTTGATGAGGCATAAGTTTGAGTCTTTTGAGATATTCAAATAATTCATGAATGAAGTATATAATCAACTTAAAAATAAGATAAATAAGGTTTGATCCGATCAAGGTGGTGAATATCTTAACCAATAGTTTATCAAGTTTCTATAGGAATTTGGGATTATTTCTCAACTCACACCATCTTACACACTATAGTGTAATGGTTTTAGTGAAAGGAAGATCCATACCTTTCTATACATAGTAAGGTCTATGATGAGTCATGTAGATCTTCTATTATCCTTTTGGGGATATGTGTTACAAAATGTGGCATACATACTAAACTAAATACCAACTAAAGTAAAAAATTAAATTCCCTTCGAGTTATAGAGTGGAAATAAATTTTTTTTAACATACACATGTATGGGGTTGTGAGGAATTTTCTAAGGCCATCTCAGGAAATAAAACATCATCTCATAACATAAATTGAATCTTTATGGGGAATCCTAAGGAAACAAGGGGATACTACCTATAAAAATCCTCATACAAGAAAGTGATTTTGGTTAGACAATCCATATTTCTTGAGAGGGAGCGCATCATCAAGAAAAAAATAGTGGGTGAAATATTAACTTTGATGAGGTTGATGCTCAAGATACATAAGAGTTGGGATATGAAAAGATTCCATAATTCCCTATGGAAGAAGTTGTTTTCTAAATACAAGTACTATAAAGGAGCACCAGGGAGGTAAGATAACTAGAGAGATATGGTTTTCTAGTCACCAAAGATGGTGAATCATTATTGGTTGACAATAATAAGCCTATCTCTTAAAAATAGGTAGTATAGTTCTCATAAGTTGCAAGATGACAAGAAGCCTTGAATTCTGGAATGAATTCCATGTATCAAAACCAAGTTTGGGTTTTGGTTGATCCTCTAGTTGATGTAAATCCTATTGGGTTCAAATGGGTATTCAAGAGAAAACTATACATTGAAGGTAAAGTAAGAGCCTATGAAGAAAGGATAGTGGATAAAGGGTTAAAACAATATTAATTCATTGACTGTGATGAAAACTTTTCTCCATTTTCCATGTTTATATTCATCAAAATTTTACTTGCTATAACAGATTACCATGACTATGAAATTTGTAATATGGATATCAAAACATATTTCCTTAATGATAACATTTAGAAAAATGTATATATGACACAACTAGAAAGGTTTGTGACTTTAGATGATGCCAATAAGATATGAAAGTTATAGAGATCCATTTATGGAATAAAGAAAGAATCTAGGTCATGGAAAATTCAGTTCGATCAAGCTTTAAAAGAATTTGGATTCATTAAGAATGAATGTGAGCCATGTGTTTACAAGTGGTTTAGTGGGAATGAGATCATTATACTAGTAGTATATTTTGATGACATATTACTTATTAGAAATGACATACTAGTATTACAATCTGTTAAGGACTGGTTAAAAAAATGCTTCTCCATGAAGGACTTAGGTGAAAAAACCTACATTCTAGGGATTAAGATTATTCATGATATATCCAAGAGTAATCTTTAACTAATTAAATCTACATACATTTATCAGATATTATAGAGATTTAGTATGAAATAATCTAAAAGGGGATTGGTTTCAGTGTCACATGGTATATATCTTTCCAAGAAAATATGTCCTTATACACAAGAGGAGAAATTGAGAACAAGTAAGATCCTATATGCTTCAGGGATAAGATTAATCATGTATTCCACGTTATGTACTAGATTTGATGTTGCCTATGCATTGATAATGGTAGGAAAATATCAAGAAGACCTAGGTGAACAACATTGGTCTGCTGTTAAGGCTATCCTTAAGCATCTAAGAAGAACTAATGATATGTTCCTAGTGTATGGAGGAGAAAAGGAGATTATAATCAGGGTTTATACTAATGTTAGTTTTCAAATAGATCAAAATGATCTGAATTCATGGTTAGGATATGTATTCAGTATCAATGGAGGAGCTGCGAGATGGAAGAGTTCAAAGTATCTATTTGTTGCTAATTCTATAGTGGAGTTTGAGTATATAATAGCTTCTGATGTAGCAAAAAAATATAATTTTATACAAAATTTTTTATAGTATTTTGATGTGGTACCTAGAAGTAAAGACCCTATCACATTATATCATGATAATATTTAAATGGTGGCTCTTAAAAAATATATAAGGTCACACAAATGGACAAAGCACATACTCTGGAAGTATCAACTCTTGAGGAATTTTTCTTAGAGGGGTGAAGTTTTAGTAAGCAGAGTTCCTTAGAAAAAAACACGTTAGACCCCCTGACTAAAGCATTATCTCAGCAGAATCATGTGTATCACATGAGAGTTAGCGGACTAAAGGTTTTTAGCAGTTGGCTCTAGTGAAAGTAGAATTTTGTTAGAGTTAGTACCCTAGAACCAACTTCTATGTACTTTATGATTACCTTTATTCATAGTGTTGAATATTAATAAAATAATTATCACATAATGACTATTCTTATACATAACATAGTATATGATAATGTCCTAATAATATATATCACACTGAAATGTCATAAAAATTCCCTGCTATGATGAGAACCTAGAAGTTACACATCATTACTCTTAAATATATGTTCTATAGACCGATGAAATCATTTTAGGGGAAAAAATTATTTAGTCTATTAGGTGTGAAGAGTCATAGTACTTTGAAGCAAATTCTCATGATGTACACCCTTGGTAATTTCTAGTGTAGGAGATTATTAGAACAAGACCCACTAGTAGGAAATCCACATTTATATGTATCATTAGATGTTCCTATCTACAGATGTGTGTATTGATCCTTATACTTGAATATTATTATTAATGGATGTTATGAGTCACATAATTTGATGTATTGATGAAAAACATGAAGATACATTTTCATGGTGAAGTAGGATATGTTGGGAGTTTCATGAGTAATATTTCATTAATGAATAATGTAAGAAATATTTTATCCATTCTGTTATGTAATGACCCAAACCACCAGGTCCTAACTAGCTGGTGGAAGGCTGAGCTGCCACAACCCCATGCCCACCTCTAATAGACCTAGGGCCAGAGACTAGTGTTGAGAAGGTATAACTTAAATGGGATGCCTTTGTCTAATGTACCTGTACGCATTCACCAAACCATATCCATACAATAATATAGAGAAATATAAAAGACAATACATCTAGAGTGTAAACATGCATATAATAACCTCCAGGTAAATATAATAGAGCATAAAATTTTAAACTAAAACTAAAGGGAAAAAATATATGCTCAACTAGAAATGAAGTCCCATCCTAACAATAATTGGAATAAATGAAAACTGATAGAGCCTAAATCATAATATCCATGTCCCAACCACCATACACAATCAAGGAACCCAAGTATCCCTATTCTACACCAAATTTACCATTGATCCATCCATTGTATTCATAAGACAAAAAACATGCAGGCAAATCCCATGCTGGGGTGAGTATATACATAGCCAATAGGATGCCTCTAAAATTGAAGGGGGAGCAGTAGAGAGATGAAAAAAAAGTTATCTCAACCTAAATATGGAATGTCAATCATAAACTGAGACAAAAACCATAAATAAAAACCTATATATGATAAAAAAGAATACCAAATGTGAGAGAAAGGTGATCTCCATCTCTAAAACCCAACTAAAAATGATAAGTCAACCTATAAATATAAAGGTCTATATCTGATGCCCAACATCATGTGAAATCATACAAGAATCCATGTGGAGGGCCTAGTACCTCACTACTATGCTCCACAGCTGAGGGAGCCACAGATATAAACCATGTACCTGAAATAACATCACCAAAATATGTGTGGAGGGTCCCATTCCTCACTACTATTCTCTATAGCTGAGGGAGACACAACTCACGTGGAGGACCCACATGATACCAGAGATCGAAGATAGGGGAGTTCCAATCCATAGATAGAGGAACCACACCCAGTGTAAGGGAGTACTGTTGGAGTTAGTGCCTGAGAACCAACTTTTGTCTACTTTATGATAACCTATATTCATAGTTTTTAATATTATTAAACTTATTTTCACATCATGATTGTTCTTATACATAACATAGTATGTGATAATGTCCCAAGATTAGCTGTCGCACTAAAAGGTCATAGTAGTTCCCCACTATGATGAGAACTTGGAAGTGCTACGACACTATTATTTAATATATTTTCTACACCCAGATGATATCATTTGAGGGAGAAAAATGATATAGGATATTATGGGTGGATATTCATAGTACTTTGAGGTACCTTATCATGTTATACGCCCTTGGTAATATCTAGTGTTGAATATTATGAGATTGAGACCCACTAGTAGGAAATACACATTTATATGTGTCATTGGATGTTCCTATCTACAGATGTTTGTATTGATATTTATAATTTAAGATCATTATAAATGATTATTATGAGTCACATAATTTGATGTATTGATGAAAACTATGATGATAGATGTTCACAGTAAGGTAGGATACGTTGGCTACATCACAAGTAATATTGCATTAATGAATAATGTGAGAAAGGATTTATCCCTTCTGTTATTTAATAGAAGTTGATATCTCAGGCCCTTTTATGTAAATTATATATACTAAATAAATCCATTTCCATGGTATTCTATAGGCAAGTTAAATTTTTGGGAAGTCAATGAAAGATACATCGAGCACATAGGTTGATGGAACTGGCATGCAACCTAGTTAATTAGAGATATTGTGATAAAGAGATTATATTACATAGTAAGAATCCGTATGAGGTTTTATGTCATCAAAACATTAACTTCTTTCTCTATGGGTGCCTTGTCATTTTGTTAGATGCTAACCTTAGACTTTAGGTTGATTTTCCTAATGCCACTGAGAAAGAGGTCTAGTGGGTCACACACTAAGTGTATCTAGAATCTCAGTTAAATAATATATTATTATTTATTATTTAACAAGTTGAATAAATATTATTTCCACATGTGGTATAATAATTATTCATGTTTTATTGATCACATATATTACATCATCATTTATTCAAGATAATATAATGTGAGTGAAATATTTAATAAATATTTATTTTCTATTTAGTGAATATAATACTTATTTATTTATTGAAGAATAATGAAGTGATATTTATTTAATAAATAAATAGTCATTATTCAAAGATTGATAAATATTGTGGAGGGATGGAATACTGAGTTTAATAGTCTGGTGATAAATAATAAATATTTAATATTATTTGATTAAATAGTATTTAATTTAATTTTAAAGTTAAGAACATGTCGAGAAATAATAATAATAATAATAATATTATTATTTGACATGGGGTTCTTCAAGGATTAAATAAATAATAAATGGAACTTGTGAAATTATTTTATTTTAACCCCAACAGTATATAAACCCAATTATATTATTTTCTATTAGATTAAATTCATTTATTTTATTATACACAATAGATTTGGATAATCCTCTCAAGCCCTAGAGAGGTCCCTTCTCCAAGAATGCTCCCAAGAATGGAGAGCGATCTTCCTCCACCTCCCACTCTCAATTCAAGAGAGATCAAAGAGAATTCTTTGAAATCAGTTCTTCAGGTGATCAAAGGAGGACTATACAAGTGATATGATCAATCGTTCTAGCACCCATAGATTCCTATGATGATGTTTAGAGATTTGTAGAACACATGTGGATCAATGCTAGAGAGAATATTCTCTTGATTTCTACAATGCAACGATGATACAACAAAGATCTGTTTTCATATCCATAAACGAAGAAAGAATTCCAAAAATGTAATTATTTAATTAATTAAATTGATTATAAATAACATTTTATGATACACTCTATAGTTTTAAAATTATATCCCTTATCTATATTCTTTGATTCAATTTCATAGATTACGATGTTTATCGTTGTGTAAATCTTAGATTGAACATTGATCATGACAAAAATCAAATTTGGTAACAAACCATCACATGCTTTTGCTATTCCCAGAACCTATAAGTGGTATCAGAGCAGTCACATAATTATTTATAATTATTTAAAGATCTTTGATGACTTATGCATTTTTTAAATTAGTTTTTAATTCAAGTTTAATAATTATTTTAATTCGAATTATAACATCTTCTTCTTCATACTTTGTTTCTTGTATATCTAATAAAAATAATTAATTTTATGAATGAAATATAATTAAAGAACTTATCTAGAGGTGCTGATGATTCTATCCAGATAACATAGGAGTATATGCCATGTAACCAGATTTACATGCTATGTACCTGTGTTTAATGCATTAGGAATTAATTCAGAAATTAATTCAATCATGTGAATTGATGACACATGGCGCATTTATTTCTTACAACACATGTTGACTGGGATAGTCAGGCGCACGGTCAATTGGAGTACACATCGTGTTTCCCACATACATGGTGTGTAGTCCCTTTAAGTCACATATGATCCATGTATTACCATACATGGCCTACCTAACTGGTGATTGTGTAACTCAGAGACCACATGTCGTGTAGTCGATTATACACACCATGTACTTCAATTTTCTAAGGCATGGTTTACACAATGAGTCCCTAAATGCATGACTTGGATATATGGTGAGATATGTACACACCATATAACTCCATGTACACCTTGTGTACTTATACCAAATTATACAGATTTAAAATTTATTTATTATACTGTGTAAACCTTATCAATATGTTCTTGTGTGTGGTCATTAAGTTTATAGGACATTCCATGTGATAGGTTTTAATATACATACATACATACATACATACATACATACATACATACATACATACATACATACATACATACATACATACATACATACATACATACATACATACATACATACATACATACATACATACATACATACATACATACATACATACATACATACATATATACATACATACATACATACATACATACATACATACATACATACATACATACATACACACACACACACACACACACACACACACATACATACATACATACATACATACATACATACATACATATAGATTTTTAATTAATATCTATGTACTATTTAGATCTGCATATCATGTATGAGTCATATTATAGTTCTTACTCTACGTGCATTGAAGCATAACATGTGACCAAAAAATCATGTAATTTGTGTAATAATTAAGTTGGTAGTACACATCATGAAAGTACATGATAAGTCATGTATTCCATAGGTCACAAGAGTAAATAGTATATTAGTATAATACATATTGGGTAGATTCAGACGAGTATTCACCATGTTGCCTCCAAGTTACATTTTTGTACATAGTTAATTTTAAATAAATTTATTTAATTTGTTTAAAATGATGGATGATAATCTCAAGTAATTTCGGATGAGAATTAAGATAAAATAATTGATTAATTAAAAAATATAATAAATTGATTCAAGCACGATTTATTTTAAATAATAATGATTAAGAATTGAATGCTAGTTTTATTAAATGTGCAATTTATTGCATGCATGCAGATGATAATGAGTATAGAAAAGATCTTTGTATGTGACTAGTTTCATTTAATTTATCATTAAATTAAATTGCTGGCCGGTGTACCTTCTATCCTCTTATTATGTAAGGTCCTGAATTACCACGAGTTAATTTATTTAAACCCTTTTCCCCTCACTTGTGTGTGAGTAAAAGCATACATAATAGGTAGAGTTCCCAAGCTAGTGGAGGTAGTTCAAGTTTGGATCTGAGGTGAAACCAATCCAAGAGAGATACATAGGTGGATAGTTGGAAATTTGTAACATGAATATTAATTAGTTCAAGGTGTTTCCCCCCTAGGTCAATAGTTAGTTTATCAACCACTAGATAAACTAACCATTAGTAAAATCTCATGATCATACCTATTTATTATTTTATTTCTGTCAAGTTGCATTGTTATTTAATTATGGATATTTTTCATGATCAAATGAATTAATTAAATTACCAACCATGCATGATAGAACTAAAATAAATTGGATTATACATAAATATGATCTAAAATATGGTTAACCACTTAAGTAAATCCACTTAATATTAAAAAGCATGCAATAAATATAAGGATTTTAAATTTATGCATAAATGGATAAAATCTATCAATTATATATATTAAGTATCTATATCCTTCCACTAATTTAGTTAAAATCAAAGCATAGTTTAAAGTGATTGACTGACCAAAGTTGGGGTGCTTTTAATTATTGGGGAATTATAACTTGAATTTTTGGGTTTGAAGAGTCCAAATTCAGATATATCACTAAGAGGGGGTGGGGGCGAATCAATGATGAACTTTTACAATTTATTCTTTTCAAATCAACCTCCATGATAGGTTAAGATCTTGATCCCTCGTTCTTTAGAGTCTCACTTCTCCCATATTTAAACAACTGAAAACACTAAAAAAACACATGGATTTTTACAAGGGTTGCATTTGATGTGGGTGAATACATCCTTGCCATGTTCGGGATAATCTGAGACATAGATTCTCCACTAGTAATGAGTAATGTGATTACATGTACAAACAATATCTTGAAATACCTGACAGACAAACTCCTATCATGCCTGATCACAGTTGATTATTGTGGACTATTTCCCAACATGATTTTTAGACTGGCATACCACCAATGTTCTTTATACTAACTCCCACCAGTCGAGCTATCTCCCAAAAATCACTTGTTATTTATACTAGCATCCCTCTAGTTCTTCAATGAATACCTCTTGTGAACAGGTCTTCAACTTCCACCGACTTCTGATGCAATAATATGTTGGCCATGTTCTGCTTCAAGTCCACTCAGTATAATCTTATGATTAACTGTCGGCCTTGATCACAATACTTTTCCCTGTTTTCTCACTATAATTATATCATACATGCATGTTGCATAAAACTTTCTTTACTACACTTTTCATATGGTTTCACTCGCATGAGATCATGCATGTATCTCAAATACTTATAAATCCATGAATGTATTCACACACGAATTGCCTTCTTCTCACCACATCCACTTTCTATTTCTCAATACATGAAAATAATGAATTATGAAAGATCTCACAAACTGATTCACTCTATTATTTCCACATGTGTAATTTTCAAACAATCTCTTATACTTATATATACTAGATCATGCATACAAGCATTTCTCTTTACTTCTACCTCATGTGTGCTATACCTTCACACACATGAAATTTTTGCCTCAAATAAACACACACTTTTCACTTATATTTCATGCACAAAACTATCTCAAAGGTAATTACATAGTCTTGAGGTTCTTATAATTATTAATGTAAGCCAAAGGAGATGCGTGGCTCTATCCAATTGCTTCACAAAAACCAGTTTCATCACAAATCATCTTTGAGAGTATCAAATACTTATCGAAGGCCCACATGATATATTATTCTTTGCACAAATAATATGCGCATAACCTCTATCTATTGTGAACTAGAGCATTCATGATTCTATGTTTCTCTAGAAACAATATATTCTCACCAAAATAATCAACAAAAAATACTTTGACCATGTATTTCCTTTTATAGATGTGTATCACCAAATTTCTTCAAGTGCATTGCCTTGGTACAAAATGAAGGCTTCTATTTCATGACTACCGAAATCATCATCATCATAAAACCACATTTTCTAAACATTATATTTCTTTCAATTTAAACTTTTATATATTATAAAAATAAAGTTTAATCTTATTTTGATCAATATTGTATCTTTAGGATAATCGAACAATGATTAGAAGGCTTGGTTTTATCTTTGGTTGACGTATCATGGAGATCCCAACATACAAAACTCTTCGACATTTCCAAATTAATTTTCATTAATTTTGATCTTCATTTTTTATATTCAAATACAGTTACATATTATAACGATGATATTCAATTTATAAAAAAATATAAAAAGATGATAAGAAAGTATCAACTCATGCTTTGGATGATTCTGTATGGAAGAAGCCCGACATACTGCAATTCTCAGAAGGGCTCGGTGAATAAGACAAGCTCGGATAAAGATCGGATGGCCCGAAAGATTTGATTGAAGAATCAGACGATATATAATCATTCTGAACTATAGTAAATTGACCCCACAACAAAATGACACTCGCTCACATGCTTATTTTTAATATATCCTTTATTGAAATCTGACCATATATCGGTTATTATGATCTCCCACTACCGCCTGGCACCGCCCTATGTCTGGTGGTTCCACACTGTCTACGAGCTCATGCGAGCATACTCCCCTTTGGGCTTACTTGGTCTTGGGAGTAGGTTGGATGATTTTTTAAGAACCCTTAATTAAAAAATACTAGGCATATTCTAATTGATGTAGATACAAAAAAAAACTTTAATCACAAATATAAAATCACCATCATGCATGGCCTCTTATTAAACTTGAAATTAATTAAATTTTCATAGCCTCTTCTTAAACTGTTTTAAACATTGTGCATCATTTTCAAAAGTCTTCAAACTTTAGAACACCTTTACAATTGTCACATTTAAAACTCATTGAATTTTCATCTTATTAAATAATTGACAACAATTTCAACTTCAACAAACCACTTGGATTATTCAATCTCCCCTTTTGGATTTATTTTCAATACTCTCTTCATTTAAAATTCAATGATATCTTCTCCCCCTTAATTTATAATAAATATAAATATATAAGTGGGGATTGTTTCTCACCTCATTTTTCTTTTGAAAACATGACCATCTAAATTATATGAAAATTACATAATCAATTTAAAGAGATTAATAATCTCACATAGTTTTCATAGAAAATACCCTTTAGTTAAACAAATCTAAGTCTACATGGGCTAACCCGATGTAGAAAACAAGATAGATATAACTAGGGATGTCTAAACTATCCATAAAATGTTATGAATGTGAAATCATGCCCAAAATTTCTCAATTATTGTTCAAGGGATTATAAATAATCAGATTTATCAATGAAATTCTAAATCCGGCACATACTTCAATAAACATATCAGAAAGTTCAATATCAAAGGATAGAACTCCCCCTATTTTTTAATTTTATCATCAACCTAGGCACTCCCCCTTAATTGATAAGAAAATACAATTAAGAATAAGGGATGAAAGTGTGATTTAAATACCTTGACCTTTAATTTTTTTAATCTATCCAAAGTTTTCATATTCATTTTCAACATTTCTCCCCCATATGGGATGCACACTTTTCTTTGATTTCATGAAAATCAGTAGAATCCATGAAAAAAATATCATCATTCTGTCCAAAAAGTGATAGCCTCAAACATATCCTTCAGTTCCTTTCATTATTGGTTCAAAACACATAAAATAATAGAGAATAAAGGGGGACCTCTTGGTTTCTCAAAAATAACATTCATATTGAGAGTTTCCTCTCAATATGGGCCATTATTTTCTTCCAATCTCAGTATGGGAATATTTCTCAAAAGTCTTCTTTTTTTTTGAATCTCATCGATTTGACCATTATTTTTCTTACCTTCTTCTTATATGTGTTTCAATAAATGGTTAGATATATTTTCTTTTCTTTGATATTTCTTTTCTTTAGAATCCTATAGTAATTGTGCTAAAAGTGTTGTCATGAAAACTTTAGCAGAATGACCTTTTGGGTCACATCTTTTACAAATTTCATTCAGACAATAAAGATTATTATGAGTAGACAGACTTGTTGATTTCTCAGTGAAAAATTTCTGTATACTAAGATTATTTTTTCTTCTCACAAAGCTGCTTATTTTATTTTCAGAATTTATTCCCCTTGATATATTAAAATTATGAGGGAGTGACATATTATTCTAGAAGTTGTAGGATTTGTTCCCAAATTTACCACAACACCAGAAATAACCTCTAAAACTTCTCCTTCCATAATCATAATTTTTTTTGGTGATAAACTCCTTACTGTCTGGATACACTCTTGCCATTATTTTCCCTCAGTATTGGAGAACATTATTTTTCAAACTTATTTAAGTCTTTTATATCATCATTAGTCCATATTCATCCAGTTTTTGTGTCAAAACCTATACCACTAGATGAAACAGATTTAGTATCACTGATAAAATTAGAAATAACCTATACCTTCTTCTTTGGATTGGTCTTCATAGTAGATCTAAATGATTCATCTTGAATATAAACTTCTTTATCAAAATCATATTTCATATTTTTCAATTTTTTTCTACTTTAAGACACCCAAACCGTATCTCACCCAATTCTTCTTCTTTTGTAGCCAATTTTTCATTACGATCTTTCAAAATTTTCTCATGTTATAAAATTTTTACCTTGGAAGTTTTGATCAAATCAATAATATTATTCTCATTCTTGTTTTAATTTCTTTTCTATTTATTTAGCAGTTTTATTCTTTTCTTAAGTAGAGTGTTTTGATCAAGACATGCTACAAGTTCAGATCTCAGCATGTACTCATGACAGTTCTCTTCTTCTTTCTCATCACTCCTTGTGGAATCAACTTTCCTCTTAACTTGTGCTATGGAGGTTTTATTATTTTTATTCAAACCTTCATATTCTGATTTAATCCATGATAAAGAGTATTCATATACTCTCCTACTCATAAATTTTTTCTTATAATTCCTTGATATATTTTTCTTCTTTCCAATATCACCCTTTATATATTTTTTGGACCATCTTTTAATGTAGTGTTCTTCATCATCATTACTCTCATAATCATAAAAATATTTTTTAGGACAATCAATTGAAAAATATCAAATTTGAAAAAAATTAAAGAACTTTAAAATAAGGACATCTTTAAATTTTCCTCTTCCTCTTCTGAAATTTTTAGAAATAAAATCCATGAAACTTTTATAATCAGTACCCCTGACCTCATCCTCATAAGAATCTAATAATGGTTCATCATTCTTTACCTTCATCTTGAGACTTTTCATTTCTTTGAAATCCATTTCCTCTTTAGATTTATTTTTGAACATATGTTATTTTCTCATTTCATAATTGAAAAGTGTATTATGTAATTCATCAAGAGATAAGTCTCCAACTTCTTCCAAGAAAGAAATATTGGAATCAAATCTGTCAGAAAAATTATGAATCTATTTTTGACAATAGATGAATCTTCCAAAGTATCTCCAAAACCCTTGACATGAATTACAATGTCATTCTCTTTGG
The DNA here is from genome assembly GCA_963277665.1 of Viscum album. Taxonomy (NCBI): domain Eukaryota; kingdom Viridiplantae; phylum Streptophyta; class Magnoliopsida; order Santalales; family Viscaceae; genus Viscum; species Viscum album. The sequence goes on along the minus strand of OY728157.1, from coordinate 457,627,929 downwards.
TTAATTAGTCATCAACTATATCATCATCAACCATTCAAATATATTCAAACTTAGCTCTCCAGATTTGAATTTTGGATTCTTTGATATTCACATTCCCTTCATACATATTCTCAAGTTTATCCCACTTATCCTTGAATATTTTTAATCCCACCACTTTAGTGAACACTTTATCAGATAAGGATGAAAAAATATCATTTATAGATTTCCCATCTACTTCAATATTTCTATTATCAATATGTGACATGGGATAATCTACTCCTAGTAGAATAAAACTAACTGTTACAACATAACTAACTTCAAGGACTTGTGAAAGAATATATGGAAGCATTCAATTCTTCCATCCATAATGGTTCTTTCCTTTGGATAAAGGAACTCCTCTATTGTTGAATGAATTAAAACTATCAATCAATAGATATTTAGTAAAGATTGGATCCTTATAGAGGGAACCCTGTGCTCTGATACCACTTGAAGAGTCCAAGTTCTGATATATCACTGAGAGGGGGAGGGGGTGAATCAATGATTTACTATTAGAATTTATTCTTTTAAAATCAATCTCTATGACCAGTTAATATCTTGATCCCTTTTTATTTAGAGTCTCACTTCTCCCATATGAAAAAAACTGAAAAACACTAAAAAACAACACATATATTTTTATAAGGTTCGCCCTCAATGTGGGTGACTACGTCCTTTCTCTATTTGGGATAATTTGAGACACACATTATTCACTATAAATGATTAATGTGATTACAAGTACAAAAAATATCTCAAAATTCATGACAGAAAAACTCTCGTAATGACTGACCATAGTTGATTACTGTGGATTATCTCCCAACAAGTTCTTTAGACTAGAATCCCACCAGTGTTTTTATACTAACTCCCACCATTTGAGCTATATTACGAAAATATCCTTTTATTTATACCAGTATCCCTCATTTTCTTCAATGAATACCTCTTGTGAACAGGTCTTCAGCTTCCACTGACTTCTAATGTAGTGATCTGTTGTCCTTGTTCTGCTTCAAGTCTACTCAATATAATCTTTTGATTAACCATACGCTTTGCTCACAATACTTGTAACTATTATCTTACTATACTTAAATCATACATGCATGTTTCATGAAACTCTCTTCACTTTACTTTTCATACAGTTTCACTTTCATGTGATTATGCATTTATTCTCAAATACTTATGAATCCATGCATGTATTCACACATGCATTGACTTATTCTAAATTCATCCACCTTTTGTTTCTCAATGCATGAAAATAATGAATTATACAAGAACTCACAAACTTCCTCACTCTATTATTTCTGCATGTGTAATTTTTACACTGGATATTATACTTAAATATTCTAGAGCATGCATACATCCATCCAAATTTACATTTTTTATTAAAAACCATTTTTAGGAAAAATGGGAAACCAGAGTACACAAAAAAGTTACCACTACGTGCTGAAAGAGCTCACAAACTGATTAAACACAAGACTAATATTGCTTGAACAAGCTATTCTAAAAAGTTCCCAGTTGAGCTAACTAACCTAGATACCTGGGTCTTCTTAGATGAGATCTTCAATATGGGAATTCATCCTTTCCATTATCAAAATAAATTCATCTAAGTTGATTTTACTCTGGTTAAAGTCACGGGATAGAATTATATCTTGATTATCTATCCAGACTTCTTTCTCTTTTGTAGAATCCACTTGAAACCTTCATTCATAAATCCTCTTGAGTTACTCTTCTGAGACATTGGGTCGTATGTATTTCTCAAGCATATCTTCCTTGGAGTGCAGAATTAGTTTCAAGCACTCCCCATCTTTCCCTTCTATGTATCTTTTGTATCTAGTTGCTTATTCACTTTCTCCCATATGTAGAACTGAGATTTATTTGTTCCTTCCTTTCTTGGATGATCTAGTTTCCATAGGTTTTGGAAATTAAGAGTAATCCTTGCGTCCCTTTTCCTTTTTCCCCTGAACCACTATACATTTTCCTGAGTCTCTAATGCCTTTTTCCCCTTCTTCCTGTGAGGTATGTGTGGACCTTTCCCTTGGAATCGGTCTATACTATCCACTGAAGGTAGGCTATAACTGTAATCCCATGATGAGTCATCCTACTTATTCAATGGAGGTTCTTGGTCTTCTAATCCATCAAAGTGGTTCCTGAGCTTTATCTTCAAGTCAACTTTGAGGGGCCTCTGCTTACTTTGAGAATTACCTTTACCTGCCATATTCTCCCAGCTAGTTATCTTCTCTCTAGACCCAGCCTTCGGATGGACAAGGGTGTTTGGGTCTAAGTCACTCAATACATTCACATTGTCAAACTTCCTTTTACCATTGTGAAGTGTTTCGGCCAACAAGTAAGGCTTCCCATGCACCGATTCTGATCCATTGAATTGCTCATACCCTCGGCTCATATACAGCTGCTGTTTATTATTGTCCTCCCAACCTCTATTTTGAGAGCTACCGAGAATATAGACCTCCCTCCCTGCCAATATCATCTCACCATCCTCGAAATTAGATGTAGCTATTGGGATCACTAAGGCCACTGCTAAGGGGAAATCCTCTTCAACTCCATGGATGCCCAAGTCCTGCTTCAACCGGGTGAAGATTCCCTCAACCCGTGGTCCTGCCTCCTTTGGCATCACTTTCTTCACATCCACTGTGGAAATCAAGGGATTTTCCTACTTTTGAGACTCCCCAGTATTGTCCTTCGCTGTTGGAGAATCATGGTACCTGACTAGATTTAGCTCCATTGGAACTACCCCGCGCGCATCTTCTAGCACTCCCAAGCTGCCACTATCCCGCAACTGGTATTTAACCACTGCATCCGCTTACACCACTGAAGGCCAGTACTGGTTCGCATGAGGACACTCAAAGGTGAAATGGCTGAGTTAGAGATCATGCATACAAGCATTGTGCTTTGCTTCTGCCTCATGCGTGCTATAACTTCACATAGAGTTTCATATGTGAAATTCTTCTTGCAAACACACACAAACACACACTGTTCACTTATATTTCATGAAAAACACTATATCAAAGGTAAGTATGTATCCTTGTCAAACAATTCAAGCAAACCAGGTATAATTTTAATACTATTCACGTAATAGTGTAATACACAATCTTACGGTTCTTACAGTTCTTCATGGAATCCAAAGGAGAGGCATAGTGCTATCCAATTGCTTCATGGAAACCAGTTTCATCATTAAGTATCTTCGAGAGTATAAAATACTTATCAAATTCCCATGATATATTTTCTTCTTCACACAAAGAATATATGCGGAACCTCTATCTTTCACGAACCAGAGAATTCACGATTCTCTATTTCTCTAGAAAACAAGAGCTTCTCACCAAAATAATCAACACAAAACACTTTGAATTTTTCTCTCCTTTTATAAACTTATATCAATGAATTTCTTCAAGCACAACACCTTGGTATAAATAGATCACCTCTGCTTCGTGACTACCGAAATCATCATCATCATGAAACCACATTTTCTAAACACTATATTTCCTTCTATTTAAACTTCGATATATGATGAATTTTTTTTAATATTATTTTGGTCAATATTGGATCTTTATAATAATAAAATAGTGATCAAAAGGCTTGGTTTGATCTTCGGTTGATGTAGCATGGAGATCCCATCGTACAAAACTATTTGAATTTTCCAACTTAATTTTCATTCAGTTTGATCTTCATTTATTATATGTAAACATAATCGCATATTATAATGATCATATTTGATTTATCAAAAAGATAAAATGATGATCTGAAAGTATAAACTCATGCTTCTGATGAAACTATATGGAAGAAGCTCGATGTACTGAAATTCTCAGAAGGGCTCAGTGAAGAAGACAATCTTGGATAAAGATCAGATGGCCCAAAAGTTTTGATCGAAGAATCAGATGAAAGATATTCATTCTGAGCTATATTAGATTGATCCCATATCAAAACAACAATCTCCCACATGATTATTTTTAATATATCCTATATTAAAAGCTAACCAGAAGTCGGTTACTACACTCTCCCACTACCGCCTGGCACCACCCCATGCCATGTGCTCTCTTCTTCCACTGTACTGCCCCACATAGTGGCGCCACACTATATACATGCTCATGTGGGTGCTCTCCTATGCATTCTATTCCACTAACTGAATTGGACTGATTTATCTACCTCAGCTGTGGGTCGACCCCTTCAGGGTCCCACATATAGTTATGGTTGAGCTGGCCTGGTCTTGGCAGTAGGCTGGATAATTTTTTAATTAACCTTCATTAAAATATACCAGGAATATTCCAATTGATGTAAATCAAAAAAACTCAAAATTTAATCACCAATATAAAATTTCCCTCAATCATGGTATCTTGTTAAACTTGAAATTAATTCATTTTTCATAGCCTCTTCGTAAACTATTTTAAACATTGTGCATCATTTACACAAGTCTTCAAACTTAAGAGCACCTATATAATCATTGTAGGTTCTGGGCGCAGCGGAAGCGCATTGGTGGGTTTGCCCAACTTTAATTTTAACGTTAAACAACATTCAATCTGAGATCCGTCACGATGTAAAATGCCGAATCTTTGGAATAGAATGAGGAACAAAAAACTTAAGGGGGAATCCTAGAACCATAGAGATAATATCATCATATGTTGGTTATAATTAATTTAATTAATTCACAAGAATTACCTTGGTGGAATTCTTTTTTCATCGATGTCTCCGGTCACGATCCTGTGATCCGTCGCTGCGTCGTAGAATCCAAGTGTAGGATTCCTCTAGAGGTGATCCACACGTGTGCCACGTATCTAGGGACGTCACCAAAGGTATCTCTGGGTGCTAGCACAGAAGAACCTTCGCTTGCGATGTCTGCCTTCAATCACGTTGGTCTCTCGGTCTTGAGAGCATTCTTGGAGGAAGGAGTTCTTTCGACCTTGAAAGAATTATCCAGAATTGTTGTGCACAACGATTTGTTGGAAAAGTGTTGAGATTGTGAGGATATTTATAATCAGGTTTGAGGTTATAGAGTTATGACAATAAATAAACGTGTTACGCGTTTTATTTATTTCATTAACTCTTATTTAAAACCCCCATGTCGAATTATTAATTCCTTGACATGCACCCACGCTGATTATAATTAATATCACAATAATGATATTATTTCCTCAAAAATACTGACTAGAAAAACTACACGCCGTGTAATAATTAATACACGGCATGTACTTGTTTTTCCTTAAAACTACACGGCGTGTATATTTAATATACATGGCATGTAATTTTATTTTCCACTTTTATTTATCTCCTTCTCCACATTTATTAGACCTTGAGTAATGAATATTTATTTCTTAAATAAATATAACAACATTACTCACTAATAAATATATTATTTCACCCACAATATATTCTCTCAAATAACTAGTGTCAAAATAAATGAGATCAGACATCCTTAAATAATTATTAAACCACAGCCGGGAATAATCTTTATTTAAATTGTTAAATTAATATTTAACTGAGATACATGGACACACTTAGTGTGTGACCCTCTAGGCCTCTTTCTCAGTGGCATTAGGCGGATCCTACCTAAATTCCAAGGTTAGCATCTAGCAACACGCCAAGGCACCCATAGAGAAAGAAGTTAACGCCGCAATGACGTGTCACCTCATACGAACGCTTACCGTGTAATATAATCCTTTTGTCTCGATATCTCTAATCAAGCGGGTTGCATGCTAGTGCCATCAAACCATGTGCTCGATCATTATTTCTTTGAATTTCCAGAATTTAACTTTCCCATACCTTACCATGGCCATGGATTTATTTAGGCTATATCAATTCCATCAAAGGGCCTGAGATATCTACTTCTGTTATGGAACAGAAGGGACAAATCCTTTCTCGCATTATCTATTAACGCGGTATTACTCGTGACGCACCCAATATATCCGACCTCGCTGCGAAAAGTGTGTCATCACATTTTTCATCAATACATCTAAGTGCACGAGTTGTAATACCCATTAATAATAATCTTAATGTCTGAGGAACAATACACACGTCCGCAGATAGGAACATCCAATGACACTATGAAATGTGGATTTTTTACTGGTGGGTCTCGTTCTCATAATATCCTCCTGGATATTACTAAGGGCGCACACCATGAGAAGGTGCCTCAATGTTTTATGAGTCCTCACCCCTAATTACTTGTATTATTTGTGTCCCACAAATAACATCATCCGGCCATAGAACATATATTCAAGAACAATGTTAGGGCACTTCCAGGTTCTCATCATAGCAGGGATCCACTATGACCCATTAATGAAATAGCTGTCCTTACGACATTATCACATGCATTGTCATGCAGAAGAATAATCAAGATGTGATAAGACATTTATTAATGAATAAAGTACACAGTAGTTGGTTCTAGGCCACTAAATCCAACAGACTCCCACCTGGACTAGATCCAACTACTAAAAACCTTTAACCTGCTAGATCTCACATGATATTCATGCTTTTTCTGAGATAGGCCTTTAGTCATGGGGTCTGCCACGTTCTCTTCTGTGGATACTCTGCTCACTGCAAATTCACCCCTTTGATAGAAATCCCTCAAGAGGTGATACTTCCGGAGTATGTGCTTTGTCCGTTGATGTGACCTTGTTTCTTTTGCAAGAGCCACCACTGTAGTATTATCACAATACAATGTAATGAGATCTTTACTACTAGGAACCAAATCAAGCTCCTGGACAAATTTCCAAAACCAGACAACTTCCTTGGCTGCATCAGAAGCCGCTATATATTCGGACTCCACTGTAGAATCGGCGAAAACTGGATGCTTTGAACTCTTCCAGCTCACAGCTCCTCCATTGAGACAGAAAACATATCCAGATTGTGACTTCAGATCATTCTGATCTATCTGAAAACTAGCATCAGCATACCCTCTGATGAAAATCTCCTTGTCTCCTCCATACACCAGGAACATATCCTTAGTTCTTCTTAGATACTTAAGGATAGTCTTAACAGTAGTCCAATGCTGTTATCATGGATCTGTTTGATATATGCCTACCATGCTCAGTGCATAGGCAACATCAAGCCTGGTACATAACATGGCATACATGATAGATCCTATAAATGAAGCGTATGTGATCTTACTCATTCTATATTTCCCTTGTTGTGTCTGAGGACACATTTTTTTAGAAAGATATAGGCCATGTGACACTGGAACCAATCCCCTATTGAATTGTTCCATACTAAATCTCTTTAGTATCTGGTCAATATATGTACTCTGACTTAGTCCAAGCAGCCTCTTGGATCTATCACGAATGATCTTGATCCCTAGAATGTAGGCTGCTTCACCCAAGTCCTTCATAGAGAAACACTTGTTCAACCAGTCCTTATCTGACTGTAATACTGGTACATCATTTCCAATAAGCAATATGTCATCATCATATACTACTAGGATAACGACCGCATTCCTATTAAACCGTTTATAAACACATGGCTCACATTCATTTTTAATGAACCCAAATTCCTTTATGGATTCATCAAATCGAATGTTCTAGGGCCTAGATGCTTGATTTAATCCATAAATGAATTTCTACAACTTGAAAACCCGTTTGGCTTCACCTGGTGTCACAAACTCTTCTGGTTGTATCATATAGACATCTTCTTGAAGGTTCTCGTTAAGGAATGCTGTTTTGAAATCCATATTCCAAACCTCATAGTCATGGTAAGATGCTATGGAAAGTATGATTCTTATGGATTTAAACATGGAAACTGGCGAGAAGGTTTCATCATAGTCAATTCCTTGATGCTGTCTGAACCCTTTAGCTACTAGCCTTGATTTATAGGTGCTAACTTGACCTTCCATGTCTAGATTTCTCTTGAATAACCATTTACATCCAACAGGATTTACATCAACTGGCTCATCGACCAGAACCCAGACTTGGTTATGATACATGGAATCCATCTCAGAATTCATAGATTCTAGCCATCTTGTAGCTTCTGATATTTCTACTGATTCCTTGTAGGAGAGAGGTTCATCATTGTCCAACAATAATGATTCACCATACTCAGTGAATAGGAAACCAAATCTCTCTGGTTCCTTTACCTATCTTGAGCTCCTACGCAGTACTTGTGTTTTTGGAACCTCTTCCACAGGGACCTGTAGAACTTGTTCCTGTACCAACTCCTATGTATCTTGAGAATCAACTTCATCTAAGTAAATCTTTCTCCCACTATCCTTCTTGAGGATGTTCTCCCTCTCAAGAAAGACGGCTTGTCTGGTGACAGTCACTTTCTTGTCTGAAGGGTTATATAGGTAATATCCTTTTGTTTCATTGGGATATCCTATAAAGATACACCTCGTGCCCCGGGGTGCTAGTTTGTTGCCTGATAAGGCCTTAACAAACATCTCACATCCCCATACACATGTGTGCGATAAAGTGGGTTTCCTTCCATTCCATAACTCAGATGGAATTCCATTTACCACCTTAGTTGGTACTTGATTTAATGTGTATGCTGCAGTTTGTAATGTATATCCCCAAAAGGATAATGGAAGATCCGCATGACTCATCATCGACCTCACCATGTCCAACAAGGTGCGGTTCCTCCTTTCACTAGCACCATTCCACTGTGGTGTATAAGGAGGAGTGAGCTAAGATAGAATCTCAGACTCTCATAGAAGATCGATGAACTCTTGGTTCAGATATTCTCCACCTCGATCTGATCAAAGTTTCTTTATCTTCTTACCAATATGATTCTCTACTTTATTCTTGAATTCCTTAAATTTCTCTAAGGCCTCTAACTTATACCTCATTAAGCAGACATAGCCATATCTACTCAAATCATCAGTAAAAGTAATGAAGTAAGAATATCCACCTCTAGCTTTTACTGGAAATGGTCCACACACATCCGTGTGTACCAATCCTAGAAGCTCTGTGTCCCTTTCACCCTGTCCACCAAAAGGCGACTTGGTCATTTTACCTTGTAAACAAGTGTAACATCTATCAAGTGGTTTTAGCTCAGTAGAGTCTAAATAGCCATCTTGTCAGAGATTTGTCAAGCGCTTCTTGTTTACATGACCAAGGCAGTGATGCCACAACTGGGTGATGTACGAGTCATGTGAGTTTGTTTCATTATCTATTTCCAACACTTGGTTTTCATAATTTAATACATACAAACCATTATTCAAATGTGCCATACCATAACATACATTGTTCTTATAAAAGAGACAACCCTTATTTCCAAACTTGAAAACAAATCCATCCATATCCAAACAAGATACGGAAATTATGTTCTTGGTAACACTAGGCACAAAATAATAGTTTTGTAAAACCAAAATCATGCCAGTTGGCAATGAGATGTGATAGTCTCCAATAGCCAACACAGCCAACCTTGCGCCATTGGCAGCTCGAAGATCCACCTCTCCTCTAGTGATCTTTCTAAATATACTTGGTTCCTACATTTGGATATAGATGTGAACCCCACAAGCTGTATCTAATACTCAATGTGTAGAAATAGAAAGATTGCACTCGATAAAAAATGCACCTTTAGCGTCCCTACGCTTCTGGGTGCAGTTCCTCTTCCAGTGGCCCTGCTTGCCACATGAAAAACACACTGCCTCCCATTCCTTGCCCTGCCTCTAGATATTCCCCTTCTTGGAGGGATGGTGCTCAGGGGATTCCGACTGTTTATAAGTCTTTGGCCCCTTTGCCTTGTCCTTCCTTTTCTTGTTCACCATAAGGACCGTGGGTTTGTCACACCCCATGTCCTTATCTACCTGGAGAATCAAGGTCAGAAGCTCCGATAGACTCTTCTCATTGCCTCTCATATTATAGTTGAAAATGAAGCTCGAGAAGGTCTTGGGAAGTGATGATAGGATGAGATCTGTATGCAACTCATCCAGGAATTTAATCCCTAAGATGTCCAGGCATTCAATGTAGCCAATAAGCTTGACTACATGAGGCCCAGTTGGTGCAGACTCTCCAAGATTAGTTATAAAAAAAGCATTGGAGATCTCATACCTCTCTTGTCTCTCCTTCTCTTGGTAGATATCCTTAAGGTGAGACATCATGCTATACGCGTCCATGTTTTCATGTTGCTTCAAGAGCTCATTGGACATGGACGATAGCATGAAACATTGGACATCTATGGCATCATCCATGTGTTTCATATAGAGAGATAATTCCTCATCATTGTCCTCTTTCCCAGTTGCAACTGGAATATGATCTTCCAGCACATACAATTTCCTTTCGTGGTGAAGGATGATGCGTAAATGCCTCTGCCACTCTTGGAAACTGGTGCTGGTGAGAAGGTTTTCCTTCTCGATTATAGTTCACAATGATATGTTTGAAGACATTTTCTTGTAATTTCTACAAATTAAGATGATCAAAGGTTTAGTACTTTATTACAAAACTAAGAAAAATAAATAAATTAATACTTATTAGTCTCCCACTATTTTATCGAAATCCAATAGCCCTCACCATTGACTTCAGAATATTCTGTTGCCTAAATATTCTAGTGGAGATGATCCATATTGCCCTTCGCATTACCCTAACTAGGGTTGCTCAAGAAACTTGAAGGGTTTTAGGTAGGCATTCCAAATTCCAACTACATTAACTCGCAGCTCCTTGATCCACTGAGTGGACTCCCCAATCCTGAAATCCTTTTATTTTGGATTTCCTCAACCTTTGCCTCTTGGTCACACCAAGTCCTGCTGTGGAAGTCAACCCTTGATGCGAACCAAGTCAATTCAACCCAAAACCTTGAATTATAATTCCCCGATAATTGAAATCACCCCAACTATGGTTGGTCAAGCACTTTGAACTATGGTTCGATTCTAACCAAGATTATGAAAGGCTATACTGACTTAATATTTCTTTTGAGGGATTTTATAATTATACGTAATTTTTCAATTTATTATCTTTTATTACATGCTTGTTAATATTAAGTGGTATTTACTTAAGTGATTAACCATGTCAAAGATAATATTCACGTATAAGCTGGTTTTATTTTAGTTCCATCTTGCATGCTCATTTAATTCATTAATTGTGTGATCGTGACAACACACCCACAATAAATAAACCATGCAACTGACAGAAATAAAATAAATGGTATGATCATGAGCTTTTCTATTGGTTAGTTTATCTAGTGGTTGATAAACTAACCCAAGACCTAGGGGAGAAACACCTTGATCCTTTCATGTTTGTGTTTACAGCTTTCCACCTGTCCACCTTTGTATCTCCTTGGATTGGTTTCACCTTGGCTCCTGACTTGAGCCGCCTCCACTAGCTTGGGAGCTCCATCCATTACATATGCATTTATCTAACATGTAGGTGAGGGGTAAAAAGGGGTTTTTACATAAAAGAATCCTTGGGCGCGCAGGCCCTACATATTAATGAGGAGATGGCTCGTAGGCCAACAAATTTAATTTAAATAAATAAATTAAAAGAAACCATTCACATACAAAGGTCTCGGTCTAGCTCATGATCATCCATACAAGCAATGATATTTATGCATAAATAAAACTAGCATTCAATTCTTTAATCGTTCTTGTTTAAGATAAATCACACTCGAATCAATTAATTATCTTTAATTAATCAATCCTTTTATCTTAAACCCTTTTCTAAACTTCCTTGAGATTCTCATCCATCATAATTTTAAACAAATAAATTCATTTAAAATTATCCTTGTACGTAACTTGTACCTTGGAGGCAACCCGGTGAATTACCATTTATTACGCAGATGTTAAATTTAAAACATATATATAAAACACCTATCACATGTTGTGCCTCAGCTTTACGCCTGCACTATGGTACACGTCTCAAGGGTTTGTATAATATAATAATAAATTTTAATAAATCTGCGTAATTTGGGTGAGTACACGACGTGTAGTTCTGACTACACGGTGTGTAATTTTATTCACCGTCCATCTGAAGTACACGCCCGGGGACATGGCGTGTTAATGTACTTCAGAAATTTTTGGAGTACACGATGTGTACAGTGGGACACATGCCGTATAGTTTCCGCGTTACATGGTTTCCAGCCGGGCAGGCCGTGTACGGGGTACACGGTCCAACCCTAACCCGAAGAGACTACACACCGTGTTCTGTTGGACCACACGACGTGTAATCTAGAAAATGTGTGCCACCTGGTCCTGGTCAACACATGGTGTCATAAATGACTTAGATAGGATCAATACATGGCCTGATTTGGCAGACCAGTCTGATGCATGAACCTAGACTACACGACATGTACTTCCGAATACACGCCGTGTATTCTGGTGTTGTATGGACAGAAACGTTTGGCTCCTCCGAATGAGTTCCTCTATTTTATTTTAATCAAAATTAAAAGAAAAATTCGTTTCTGTGAGGTGAACGAGAAATGAGGGAGGAGGAACAGATCTCGAGATTCATATTTCCAGAACAATTAAACTTGAATTGAAACAACTAAATTATTAAATGCGTAAAACATCAACGAAAAACTAAATAATTATAATCAACGATATGACCCCTCTAATACCACTTGTAGGTTCCGGGCATAGTGGAAGTGCGTTGGTGGGTTTACCCAACTTTAATTTTAACGTTAAGCAATGTTCAATCCGAGATCCGTCACGATGTAAAATGCCGAATCTTCGGAATAGAACGAGGAACAAAAAACTTAAGAGGGAATCCCGGAACCATAGAGATAGGATCATCATATGTTGGTTATAATTAATTTAATTAATTCACAAGAATTACCTTGGTGGAATTATTTATTTGTTGATGTCTCCGGTCACAATCCTATGATCCGTCGTTGCGTCGTAGAATCCAAGTTTAGGATTCCTCTAGCAGTGATCCACACGTGTGCCACATATCTCTGGACGTCACCGAAGGTATCTCCGGGTGCTAGCGTGGAAGAAACTTCGCTTGCGATGTCCGCCTTCGATCGCCTTGGTCTCTCGGTCTTGAGAGCGTTCTTGGATGAAGGAGTTCTTTCAGCCTTGAAATAATTCTCCAGAATTGTTGTGCACAATGATTGGTTGGAAAAGTGTTGGGGTTGTGAGGATATTTATAATCATGTTTGAGGTTATAGAGTTATGACAATAAATAAATGTGTTACGTGTTTTATTTATTTCATTAACTCTTATTTAAAATTCCCATGTCGAATTATTAATTCCTTGACATGTACCCATACTGATTATAATTAATATCACAATAATGATATTATTTCTTCAAAAATCCCGACTAGAAAAACTACACGCCGTGTAATAATTAATACATGGTGTGTACTTGTTTTTCCTTAAAACTACACGGCATGTATATTTAATATACACGGCATGTACTTTTATTTTCCACTTTTATTTATCTCCTCCTCCACATTTATTAGACCTTGAGTAATGGCTATTTATTTCTTAAATAAATGTAACTGCATTACTCGCTAATAAATATATTATTTTACCCACAATATATTCTCTTGAATAACTAGTGTCGAAATAAATGTGATCAGACATCCTTAAATAATTATTAAACCATATTCGGGAAAAATCTTTATTTAACTTGTTAAATTAATATTTAACTGAGATACATGGACACACTTAGTGTGTGACCCTCTAGGCCTCTTTCTCAGTGGCATTAGGCGGAGCCTACCTAAAGTCCAAGGTTAGTGTCTAGCAACACGCCAAGGCACCCATAGAGAAAGAATTTAACGCCGCAATGACGTGTCACCTCATAAGAATGCTTATCGTGTAATATAATCCCTTTGTCTCAATATCTCTAATCAAGTGGGTTGCATGCTAGTGCCATAAACCCATGTGCTCGATCATTCTTTCTTTGAATTTTCAGAATTGAACTTGACCATACCTTACCATGGACATGGATTTATTTAGGCTATATCAATTCCATCAAAGGTCCTGAGATATCTACTTCCGTTATGGAACAAAAGGGACAAATCCTTTCTCGCATTATCTATTAATGCGGTATTACTCGTGACGCACCCAACATATCCAACCTCACTACGAACATTGTGTCGTCACATTTTTCGTCAATACATCTAAGTGCGTGAGTTGTAATACCCATTAATAATAATCTTAAAGTCTAAGGACCAATACACACATCCGCAGATAGGAACATCTAATGACACTATGAAATGTGGATTTCCTACTGGCGGGTCTCATTCTCATAATATCCTCCTAGATATTACCAAGGGCGCACACCATGAGAAGGTGCCTCAAAGTTTTATGAGTCCTCACCCCTAATGACCTGTATTATTTGTGTCCCTCAAATAACATCATCCGGCCATAGAACATATATTCAAGAACAATGTTAGGGCACTTCCGGGTTCTCATCATAGCAGGGATCCGCTATGACCCATTAATGCAACAGCTGTCCTTAGGACATTATCACATGCATTGTCACACAGAAGAATAATCAAGATGTGATAAGGAATTTATTAATGAATAAAGTACCAAGTAGTTGGTTCTAGGCCACCAACTCCAACAATCATTACATTTCAAAATCATTGAATTTTCATCTTATTAACTAATTGAAAACAATTTTAAATTAAAAAATACACTTGGATTATTCAATCTCCTCCTTTGGATTTGTTTTCAATACTCTCTTTATTTAAAAATCAATGATATATTCTCCCCCCTTACTTGATAATAAAACCAAATATATAAGTGAGGATTGTTTCTCATGTCATTTTTCTTTTTAAAATATGACCATCTCAATTATATTAAAATTCCATGATCACTTTAAGGATATAAATAACCTCACATAGTTTTCATAGCAAAGACCATTTATTTAATCAACTCTAAGTATATTTGGGCTAACTCGATGTAGAAAATAATAGAGATATAACTAGGGATGTCTAAGCTATCCATAAAATGCCATAAATGTGAAATCATGCTTATAATGTCTCAATTCTCATTCAAGGGATTAGAAATAATCATATTTACCAATGAAATGCTCAATTCTACACATACTTCAACAAACACATCAGAAAGTTCAAGTGAAAAGGATAAAACTACCCTTTTTTTTTATTTTTTCATCAACCCAGGGACTCTACCTTAATTTATAAGATAATATAATTAAGAATAAGGGATAAAAGTGTGATTGGAATACCTTTACCTTTAATTTTTTTGAATATATCCAAATTTTTCATATTCATTCTCAACATTGCTTCCCTTAAGGGATGCAAACTTTTATTTTATTTCATGAAAATCAGTAGACTCCATGAAGAATAAACTCATCATGATATCTAGAAGTGATATCCTCAAACATCTCCTTCAATTCCCCGCATCTTTGGTTCAAAACACATAAAATAACAGGTTAAAATGAGGGACCTCTTGGTTTCTCAAAATTAACATTCATACTGAGAGTTTCCTCTCAATTAGAGCCTTTATTTTCTTCCAATAATAGTATGGGAATATTTCTTAGAACTATTTTTTTTCTATTTTAAATCTCAGTGATTTGAACATGATTTTTATTTCCTTATTCTTCTATGTGCTGAATAAAATGGTTAGATATATTTTATTTTATTTGATATTTATTTTCTTTAGTAGCCTATAGTAACTATCTTGGAAGTGTTTTCATGTAAGATTTAGCACAATGAACTTGTTGGTCACATCTTTTATAAATTTCCTTTATAAAATCAATATTATTATGAGTAGACAGACTTGTTGATTTCTAAATAAAAAATTATGCATACTAAGAATTTTCTTTCTTCTCACAGAGATGCTTCTTTTATTTTCAGAATTAATTCCCCTTGATATATGCTAATTCTGAGGGAGTGAAATATTATTCCAATAGTTTTAGGATCTGTGCCTAAATTTACTACAACACCAACAATAATCTCTAGAAATTCATCTTCTATAATCCTAAAAAATTTGTTGCAAATAAAATCCTTGCTATATAGATACAATTCTGCCATTATTTTGCCTAAATATTGGAGAACATTCCTTTTCAAACTTACTTAAGTCCTTGCTATCATCATCAGTCTATATTCTTCCAGTTTTTGTGTTAGAACCTATACCACTAGATGAAATAGTTTAGTATCACTGATAAAATAAGAAATAATCTGTACGTTATTATTTAGACCGATTTTCATAGAAGTTTTGAATGATTCATCTTGAACATCAACTACTTTATCAAAACCATATTTCATGTTTTTCAATGTGTTTTATTCTTTAAGATACCTAGACTTTGTCTCACCCAATTCTTCTTCTTTTACAACCATCTTTACATTAAGATATTTCAACATTTTCTCATGTTTTGAAATTTTCACCTTAAAATTTTTGATCTCTTCAATAAGATAATTCTCCTTATTGTTTTCATTTTTTTCTCTTTCCTCAGCAGTTTTATTATTTTCTTGAGTAGAGTATTTTGATCAAGATATTCTATAAGTTCAGATATTAGCATGTACTAATGATAGGTCTCTTATTCTTTATCATCACTACTTGAGGAATAAACTTTCCTCTTAACTTGTGATATGAAGGTTTTATTATTTTTAGTTAAACCTTTATATTCTGATTCAGTCCATGCTAAAGAGTCTTCATCTACTCTCTTACTCATCAGATTTTTCTTGTACTTCCTTGAGAACATTTTCTTCTTTCCACTTTCACCCTTTATATATTTCTCAGATCTTATTTTAATGTAGTATTCTTCATCATCATCACTATTAGAATAATCAAAATCTTTCTTAAGTAAATAAATTAAAAAATGTCCAATTTTACCATAATCAAAGCACATTAAAGGAAGCACACCTTTAAATTTTCTTCTTCCTCTTCTAAATTTTTTAGAAATAAAGTCCATGAATGTTTTATAATCAGTATCATTGACCTCATCCTCATCAAAATATAAGAATATCTCATCATTATTTTCCTTCATCTTGAGACTTTTCATTTCTTTGAAATTTATTTCCTCATATTTATTTTTGAACATAGGATCTTTTCTCATCTCATAATTGAGAATTTTATTATATAATTCATCAAGAGACTAGTCCTCAACTTCTTATAAGGTAGAAATATTTGAATCAAATATGTCAGGAAAATTATGCATCAATTTTTTGATAATAAATGAATATTCCAAAGTATCTCCAAAACCCCTGATATGACTTACAATCTCATTCACCATGGTAAAGTATTCATCAAATTTCTCATCATCAACTATTCAAATATCTTCAAACTTTGCTCTCCAGATTTGAAGTTTGGATTCTTTGATCTTAAAATTCCCTTTATAAAAATTCTCAAGTTTATCTCAAATCTCATTGGCTAGTTTTAATCCCATCACTTTAGTGAACACTTTATCAAATAATGATGACAAAATAGCATTTATAGATTTCCCATCTAATTAAATATTTTTCTTATTAGAATGTTTCATGGGAGAATCTACTCCTGGTAGAATAAATATAACTATTACAACATCAATAACTTCAAGGTCATGTGAAAGAAGAAATGGAAGCATATGATTCTTCCATCCATAATAGTTCTTTCTACAGAAGAAAGGAAATACTCTATTGTTGACTGAATTCAAACTCTCTATCATTAGTTGTTTAGTAAATATTGGATCCTTACAAAGGGAACCTTGTGATCTGATACCACTTGAATAGTACAAGTTTAGATATATCACTGAGAGGGGGAGGGGGTGAATCAGTGATTCAATTTTACAATTTATTATTTTCAAATAAACCTCTATAACCGGTTAATATCTCGATCCCTCATTCTTTAGAGTCACACTTATCACGTATGCAAGCAACTAAAAAACACTGAAAAAGAACACACATATTTTTATAAGGTTCTCCCACAGTGTGGGTGACTATATACTTACTGTGTTCAGGATAATCCAAGACACAGATTCTCTACTAGTTATGAGAAATGTGATTACAAGCACAAAAAATCTCCTGAAATGGCTGACATATGAACTCCCATAATTCCTGATCACAACTAATTACTGTGTATTATCTCCCAACATGATCTTTAAACTATAATACCACCAATGTTCTTTATACTGACTCCTACAAGTTGAGAAATTTCCTAAAAATCACCTGTTATTTATACTGGCATCCCTCCAGTTCTTCAATAAATACCTCTTGTGAATAGTTCTTCAACTTCCATTGACTTTTAATGCAATGAAATTTTGACCTTATTCTGCTTCAAGTCCACTCAGTATAATATTATGATTAATTTTTAGCCTTGATCACAATACTTGTCACTGTTTTCTCACTATACTTACATCATACATGCATGTTGTATGTAACTTGATTCACTAAACCTTTCCTATGGTTTCACTTTCATGAGACCATTCATGTATTCTCAAATACTTATGAATCCATGCATGTATTCACACATGCAATGCATTCTTCTTAGCACATCCAATTTCTTTTTCTCAATGCATGAAAATAAATAATTATGAAAGAACTCCCAAATTTCCTCAATCTATTATTGAAACATGTGTAATTTTTAAACTCTCTCTTATACTTACACTACTACAGAAATGGGCAAGGGAAGTGCCCCATTATATCAGCGCTAAGCAAAACCGCTGATAAAGGTTACCCTGTATCAGTGCTAAAATTTTAGCGCTGATAAAGGGACTCTTTATCAGCGCTTTTCTAGAACTGATAAAGGGCCTCTTTATCAGCGCTAAAAAAGCGCTGATAAATCCTTCCTGTATCAGTGATAAAATTTTAGTGCTAATACAGGGATTCTTTATCAGCTCTTTTCTAGCACTGATAAAGAGGCCCTCTATCAGCACTATAAAAGCGCTGATAAAGGGTCCCTGTATCAACGCTAAAATTTTAGCACTAATACAAGGTAACCTTTATCAGCGCTAAACAAGCGCTGATAAAATGACCCTTTATCAGTGCTAGAAAAGCGCTGATAAAGAATCTCTGTATCAGCGCTAAAATTTTAGCACTGATATAGGAAGGATTTATCAGTGCTAAAAAAGCACTGATAAAGGATACCTTTATCAGTGCTAAAATGTTAGCATTGATAAAGGTAGTCTTTATCAGTGCTTTTTTAGCGCTGATAAAACCTTAGTCCATTTTTTTATAAAGTCGGTCTCACAGTGCCCTCATTTTATCGCGACCTAAATCTCTCGCAGTACTAGAACCCTACGACTCCCCTTTGCCGCCCGCTGAGTTCGCATTTCCAGACCTCCGCCGCCCTCGCTTCTCGTTGCTGGACCTCCGCCGCCCGCTGAGTTCGCGTTGCCGGACCTCCGCCGCCCACAACGCCCTCTTCGGTTTGCTGGACCTCCCTTTAAGGTATGTTTTCCAAATATTTTTTTAATACTGTTCTTGTTGTTGGTTGAATCATTGATGGATATTGATTGTGTTATTTCATTTGGATTCATTGGTATGTTTTGGGTGTACCTTTCCTTAGGTTTCGAATTATGCTCTTAGTGGTTCTTCATGGTTAGTGGTTGTAGTCTCTTATTTGGGTGAAGGGATGTGTTATTAGTATATTTCCATCTTATATCCCACCATTTTAGTGAAAATTTAAATGTTTGGGTGACCTATTCTAGGTCTCTGGACATTATTGGGATTTTCTCTCTTCTTAGTGATGTATAAGTGTCATTTGGAGATGTATGATGTTCTTAGAGGATATACATTAAGGGTTTATGGGAATATTGGTTATTTTTTCATTTTAATTTTTTTGTAGTGGTCCTCTATTAGGTGAATCTTCCTATATTTTGTGAATTGTCCACACAATAATTATTGTGTGGAATTTATTTTTGTCTCATCATTTTCTATCCTTCGTACTAGAATATTTATTTGGATAAAAAGCAAAACGATGAGGAGAATTGTAACATATTAGCATCTCTTTCATCAAAGCAATTCTCTTTGAGTTTTTTGGGTTTCTTGAGGGGTCATAGGATGTCCCAAACTATCATAGAAGGTGTGTACATGAACATTTAGGTTGAAAAGATTCATGTGGTCCACCTAATGGCCGATGAGGGTAATTGTCTAGGAAATGGGGTTCATAATGGATACAAAAAAATTCTATAGCCATCAACTAGCTGGTGGGTCTGTAGTGACTAGCCAGTGGGATAACCTATGGTTATAACATTTATACTATAACCACTGTCTAGATGGTGAGGACCACTATCTAGCCAGTGGTGTCATTGTATATGAGAAAGCATTGAGGTAGTAGGGTAATTGCACCCCAATACCCCCATTTATTTATTTTATCTTCTCCCTCAAGTTTAACTCAACCCACTCAAGCCTTGGGAGCCCCTTTGGATAGTTTGGCTCTTCTATCCTCATCACTTGGTGGATTGAAGTTTCATTCGAAATGGTGATCCTCTTTTGGTATTTATTTCTTTTCTTGAACTTCAATCTCTCTCCATCACTTGATTCTTTGTTCCTGGGGGCTATGGAAGCCTTGGTATTTACTAGACCTATAATTTTTATGGGGAATTATGGTTATATTATCTCTTTTACCTTTTATTGATATCCCTTTTATTTGATTCAATGTTCTTCATTTGAGTAGACTCATTTAGATTCATTGTGTTTTGATACCAAATATTCCAAGTGGGTGTTTCTATACTATATCTTCTTTTTGGGATTCATGTGTTTCATGAATTCATATTTTATCCATTTGAAGTTGGTTAGACATGTTTTTATCATTTCGACACACAAAATGACCCTATTAATGAAAATAATATATGGAATGGATGGTATCTTGTTGTGAATTAACCTTTTTCATTGAAATAAATTAGGTTTCCCTCTACCGTTGGTGGATTTGATATTATAAATTAAAATCATGGTTTAAAATAAAGATAAGTTGATTCTTTAAATAGAATTCCAAATGGTTTGGCATGTGTTTGTTTATTGATTTTTTTTGGGAATGATTTCCAAAATAAATTAAAATGTCTTGTTTTTAAATGGTTTATGGTATTGGTATTTTAAAAAATTGAGGGGGATTGATTGTCCTTTTGAAAAAAATACCTTCAAGCCCGACCACCATCCATTGTTTGTTGGGGGCGACTTTAATGTCATTTCTAACCCAAAGGAAAGGAAAGGTAGAAACCCATTCTAGAGGAAGGACATCATTGAGTTTGTTCAGTTCATGGATGGGAAGGGCCTCATTGATCTCAGCTTCTCAGGTGACAGTTTCACCTGGTGAAACAACTGCAGGGGCCATAACCACTTGTGGATTCTATTGGATAGGTGTCTAGAAAACATGAAATCCACTGACCTATTCTCAAATACCATGTTTTTCCATATTTCTTGAGGTATTTTGATTCACTCCCCCCTTTTGGTTTCCATTTCTTCTTGGCATGATCATCAGGAACGGTTTCACTTCCACCGGCAGTGGGTTAACATCCTAGGGTACCAGGACATGGTTTGTGAAATATGGAATGAACCCTTGTAAGAGTATCAGGCCACCTTCAACCTCAGTGACCCGACCTTGAACCCCGATAGGTGCGTGTTCGTCCCTTCCTCCTCAGGAACCTTCACCACTTGAGACTACCATCTGGGACTACTGTCGTATATGGGATCCTTCAGAGTATTTTGATAGATGGAATGATACATTTGGTTTATTGGATTATTAACACCAGTTTGAGATTTATGTGTGACTATATACTTATTATATTTTCTTATTATTTATTACACACCACCACTTGAGTCGAGTTACCTGATTGAAATCCATATTGGTACTTTAGTTCTAATGTGGATATGGTTTTTTATGTGTTTGTGTCATGTGTATGTATGGATATATGGGTACTTAGGCATGATGATATTGAATGTAGGGAAGAAACCTAGAAGTGGTAGATGTATCATTCTTTATTATTCTTGTGTTTGGTCTGGGGTGATTTGAGGAAACTATAATGAATCTAAAGTAATTATATTTAATGAAGATGAATAAATACTAATGGTTAGGCTCTATTAATATCTATTTTTATACAAAAGTGGTTCTATTCTACTATATTTGGAAGTCTTGTTTTGTGTACTTGAACCATAAATACTAATATTTGAGATTAAAATAGGATGAAGATGAATATAGATTGGATGGATGCTAATCATTTAACAATAGAGTACGATAACAGAGTGAAAGAGTTCATCAAGTTTGCAAAGGATCACACAAAGGATCCTTCTCAAATCCTTTTTATATGTTTATGTTGTTTTTATTCTATACTACTTACTACAGAGGAGTTAGAAGAACATTTGATATGTCACGGAATAGATCAGAATTATAAATGTTGGAATAAACACGGAGAAAAAGCGAATGTAGCTACTGGCTGGGATAAAACTGTGTTTTATGGATCATTAGATATGAATACAAATATGGATAATTAAGAATACCGTATGGAGGATGTGATTACAGATGTCAATGATGATGAAGATCGTATTGAGGAAATGACAAAGACAATTCAACATGAACTCCGTGATTGCCCAAAATTATTTGAGAAGTTAAAGAGTTGTTCAAAGAAGTCATTGTATGCTTCTTGCACTAAGTATACAACATTGTAAGTTGTACTGAAGTTGTATAAATTGAAAGCAGGCAACGGATGGAGTGATGTCAGTCTTATGGAACTACTTTCTCTCTTGAATGACATGCTCCCGAAAGATAATGAGCTCTCAAGCCGGACATATGAAGCTAGACGAATGCTACGCTTGATGGGTATGATTTCTGAAAGAATACATGCCTGCCCAAAAGACTGTATATTGTTTCTCAAGGAGAACAAATCACTTACAGAATTCCCAAAGTGTGGTGCTTCTCGATACAAGAAAGATAAATCCAATCCTATGAAAGTTGTATGGTACTTTCAAATCATTCCAAGGTTTAGGCGTCTATATGGAAGTGAAGAAACTGCAAGACAATTTTCGTGGCATGCATATAAAAGAAATAAAGATGGGAAATTACATCATCCGACTGACTCTCCTCAATGGAAGAAAATTGATCATGAGTGTCTTGAATTTGGAAAAGATCCGAGAAACCTTCGTCTTGCGTTATCTACAGATGGAGTGAATCCTTTTGGTTTTCAAACCAGCACTCATAGTACATGGCCCATTATGTTGGTAAATTATAACTTGCCACCCTGGTTATGCATGAAGCGGAAATTCATCATGTTATCTATGCTTATATCAAGACCAAAAAAACCAGGTAACGATATTGATGTTTATCTGGATCCTTTGATCAAGGATTTTAAGTTATTGTGGGACTCAGGTGTAATGTTGTATGATGCTTATAAAAGTGAATACTTCACACTGAGAGCGATGTTGTATGAGATAATAAATGATTTCACTACTTATGGAAATTTTTCAGGCTATAGCATTAAAGGAACTCAAGGGTGTCCCGTGTGCGAAGAAGATACAGAATCAATTAGGTTGAAACATTCATCGAAATCTGTGTTTCTAGGACAATGTAGATTTATACCTCGTCGGCATAAGTATTGATCTTGGACGACATCATTCAATGGAAGTTCAGAAAAATGCGCAACACCGTCTCCACTAACAGGTGATCATCTGTTTGCGAAAGTAAAAGATATGAACACTGTTTGTGGTAAACCATTTTCGAAAAACCTTACGAAAATCAGTTGGAAAAAGAGATCAGTTTTTTTGAATTACCATACTGGAATTGTTTGTACGTCAGACATTTTCTTGATGTGATACATGTGGAAAAAATGTATGTGACAGATGACAGAAAGGGATGCAATAGTGAACAGCTTGCTGAAAACATTTGAAATCAAGATTACATATGAAAGACTTTTCCTAATACCAACTATGTAGGGGTAATACTCTACGATTAAAGCATATCAATTATATTTTCACTTCTTTTATTACTTATTCCTTTTGTGTTTTTAGGCAACATTGTTTGCTAATTGTGGTGAACTTGGATACTCCGAATATTTATTTTCTGGATTCAAAGCAAAGATATCCATCAAACCGACCACACATGATGGAGTTTGTGAATCTGTAAGACACTACATCTTACGTTTTAGGTCTAAATATCAAGTAATATAATTTATATTATCTTTTAATAAGGATTCTGTTATGATAGGGTGGTGTATCATTATCGTCTAAAAAAGGAATGAGGACAGGGGCTAAGAATAGGGAGGCGGGCAAGTACTACGCTTGGACAAATATCAGGGTATATATAATAAAATTTCACCATCCAAACACATCTCAACACAAGTTACTTATTCTCCTAATGATCATTTTTTTTACAGTTTCCAAAACAAACAAACGATAATGATTTCGGTTATTATGTTTGTAAATTTATGAAAGAGATCGTTTTTCATCAACAAACTAGCATCGCTAAAGAGGTATTTTCAAAAACAACTACTAGTTCGTTTAAGTTATTTATTAATTATTTATTTTTATATTTTGCAGTACTACCCTAACTGTCGAAAATACTCATACTCAAAAGACGATATAGATGTGTTTAGAAATGAGTGGTCTGCATACCTGATGGCAGATTGTACACAAATACAATGAAGATCTGACTTGGGGACATGTACAATTGGTGGTCATTTTTGAGAGGGGTTAAGGGAATCAAAAGATGAAACATTGTTATATGTAAATGTTCGTAGGAAAATTGTAATTGTTATTAAATAAAACATCATTTATCCAATGAGTCATTTTTCCATTTTAATAGATGATATGAACCAACAACATGCAAGAATTCCGAACCACTCAAAGTGTCTCTCTCATGTTTAAAATGGACACAATTTTAAATGAAAAAAACAACTGACGTATGGAAATCTGACCAAATGCATTCGGATTGTGTTGATCCTTTAGGATAACGATCCAAGGGTCCTTTGTGACGTGTACGAGTCATCCCTGCCTCAATCCGAGGCACGATGTGGCCGATACCACTCAAAGGGTCGCTCTTTTGTTTAAAATGGACACAATTTTAATTGAAAACAACAACTGACCTATGAAAATCCAACCAAATGCATTCGGATTGAGGAAGATATTTTATAATAACAATCCAAGGGTCCTTGGTGACGTTTACAAGTCATCCCCGCCTCAATCCGAGGCACGGTGTGGCCGGTACCACTCAAAGGGTCTCTCTTTTGTTTAAAATGGACACAATTTTAATTGAAAACAACAAATGACCAATAAAAATCTGACCAAACGCATTAGGATTGAGGTAGATATTTTATAAGAACAATCCAAGGGTCCTTGGTGATGTTTACGAGTCATCCCCGCCTCAATCCGAGGCACAGTGTGGTTGGTACCACTCAAAGGGTTTCTCTTGTTTAAAATGGACACGATTTTAAGTGAAAACAACAACCGACATACGTAAATCTGACCAAACACATTAGGATTGTGTTGATCATTTAGGAGAATGATCCACGGGTCCTTTTTGACGTGTAAGAGTCATCCCCGCCTCAATCCGAGGCATGGTGTGGCTGGTACCACTCAAAGGGTCTCTCTTGTTTAAAATGGACACGATTTTAAGTGAAAACAATAACTGACGTACGGAAATCTGACTAAACACATTCGGATTGTGTTGATCCATTAGTATAAAAATCCACGGGTCCTTAGTGACATGTAAGATTCATCCCCCCCTCAATCCGAGGCACGATGTGGCCGGTACCACTCAAAGGGTCTCTCTTTTGTTTAAAATGGACACAATTTTAAGTGAAAACAACAACTGACGTATGGAAATCCAACCAAAATCATTCATATTGTGTTGATCCTTTAGGATAATGATCCAAGGGTCCTTTTTGATGTGTACCAGTCATCCTTGACTCAATCCGAGCCACAGTGTGGCTGGTACCACTCAAAGGGTCTCTCTTGTGTTTAAAATGGACACGATTTTAAGTAAAAACAACAACTGACCTACAAAAATCTGACCAAACGCATTCAGATTGAATTTATATTTTATAAGAACAATTCATGAGTACTTTTTGATGTTTATGAGTCATCCCCACCTCAATACAAGGCATGGTGTGGCCGGTACCACTCAAAGGGTCTCTCTTTTGTGTAAAATGGACACAATTTTAATTGAAAACAACAACTGACCTATGAAAATCTGAACAAACAAATTCGGATTGCCTTGATATTTTATAAGAACAATACAAGGGTCCTTTTTGATGTTTAAAAGTCATCCCCGCCTCAATCCGAGGCACGGTGTTTCCGGTACCACTCAAAGGGTCTCTCTTGTTTAAAATGGACATAATTTTAAGTGAAAACAACAACAGACGTACAGAAATCTGACCAAATGGATTTGGATTGTGCTGATCCTTTAGGATAACAATACACGGGTCCTTTGTGATGTGTATGAGTCATCTCTGCCTCAATCTGAGGCACGGTGTGGCCGGTAACACTCAAAGGGTCTCTCTTGTTTAAAATGGACACGATTTTAAGTGAAAACAACAACTGACGTACAGAAATCTAAAAAAATGCATTAGTATTGTGTTTATTATATGGGATAATGATCCAAGGGTTCTTTGTGATGTGTAAGAGTCATAACCCACTCAATAAGAGGCACGATGTGGCCGGTACCACTCAAAGGGTCTCTTTTTTTTAAATGGACACGATTTTAAGTGAAAACAACAACTGACATACATAAATCTGACCAAACACATTCGGACTGTGTTGATACTTTAAGAGAACAATCCAAGGGTCCTTTTTGATGTGTAAGAGTCATCCCCGCCTCAATATGAGGCACAGTGTGGCCAATACCACTCAAAGGGTCTCTCTTTTTTTTAAAATGGACACAATTTTAAGTGAAAACAACAACTGACCAACGAAAATCCGACCAAACGCATTCGAATTACCTTGATCTTTTATAATAAATATCCACAGGTCCTTTGTGATTTGTAAAAGTCATCTCCGCCTCAATTTGAGGCATAATGTAGCCGACACCACTCAAAGGGTCTCTCTTGTGTTTAAAATGGACATGATTTTAAGTGAAAAGAACAATTGACCTATGGAAATCTGACCAAACACATTCGGATTGCCTTGATATTTTATAAGAATGATACACAGGTCCTTTTTGACGTGTATGAGTCATCCTCGCCTCAATAAGAGGCACGGTGTGGCTGGTACCACTCAAAGGGTCTCTCTTTTGGTTAAAATGGACACAATTTTAATTGAAAACAACAACCGACCTATGAAAATATGACCAAACACATTAGGATTGAGGCAGATCTTTTATAAGAACAATACAAGGATCCTTGGTGATGTTTAAGAGTCATCATCGCCTCAATACGAGGCACGGTGTGGCTAGTACCACTCAAAGGGTCTCTCTTGTTAAAAATGGACACAATTTTAAGTGAAAACAACAACTGACATACGGAAATCCAACCAAACACATTCAGATTGTGTTGATCCTTTAGGAGAATGATCCAAAGGTCCTTTGTGACATGTATGAGTCATCCCCACCTCAATATGAGACACAATGTGTCCGGTACCACTCAAAGGGTCTCTCTTTTGTTTTAAAATGGACACGATTTTAAGTGAAAACAACAACTGACGTATGGAAATCCGACCAAACGCATTAGGATTGTTTTGATTCTTTAGTAGAATGATACAAGAGTAATTTTTGACCTGTCATAGTCATCTAAGCCTCAATATGAGTCACAGTGTGGCCGGTACCACTCAAAGGGTCTCTCTTTTGTTTAAAATGGACCCGATTTTAAGTGAAAACAACAACTGACCTATGGAAATCTGACCAAACGCATTAAGATTGCCTTTATCTTTTATAATAAAAATACATGGGTCATTTTTGACGTTTATGAGTCATCCCCACTTCAATAATAGGCACAGTGTGGCCGGTACCACTCAAAGGGTCTCTCTTGTGTTTAAAATGGACACGATTTTAAGTGAAAACAACAACTGACCTGCGGAAATCTGACCTAATGCATTTGGATTGCCTTGATATTTTATAATAACTATCCAAAGGTCCCTTGTGACGTGTATGAGTCATCCCCGCCTCAATCTGAGGCATGGTGTGGCCGTTACCACTCAAAGGGTCTCTCTTTTGTTTAAAATGGACACAATTTTAATTGAAAACAACAACCAACCTATAAAAATCTGACCAAACGCATTCGGATTGAGGAGGATCTTTTATAAGAACAATACAAGGATACTTGGTGACATTTACGAGTCATCCCCGCCTCAATCAGAGGCACGGTGTGGCTGGTACCACTCAAAGGGTCTCTCTTGTTTAAAATGGACACGATTTTAAGTGAAAACAACAACTGACGTACATAAATCTAACCAAACGCATTCATATTGGGTTTATCCTTTAGGAGAATGATCCAAGGGTCATTTTTGACATGTAAGAGTCATCCTCGCCTCAATCCGAGGCATGGTGTGGCCGGTACCACTCAAAGGGTCTCTCTTTTGTGTAAAATGGACACGATTTTAAGTGAAAACAACAACTGACATACGAAAATCCAACCAAATGCATTCTGATTGTGTTTATCCTTTAGGAGAAAGATCCAAGGGTCCTTTTTGACATTTAAGAGTCATAATTTCCTCAATACGAGGCACAATGTTGCCGGTACCACTCAAAGGTTCTCTCTTGTGTTTAAAATGGACACAATTTTAAGTGAAAACAACAAATGACCTATGGAAATTTGACCAAACACATTCATATTGCCTTGATATTTTATAATAAATATCCACGGATCCTTTGTGATGTGTATGGTTCATCCCCGCCTCAATCCGAGGCACGGTGTGGCCGGTACCACTCAAAGGGTCTCTCTTTTGTTTAAAATGGACACAATTTTAATTGAAAACAACAACTAACCTATGAAAATACAACCAAAAACATTTTTATTGCCTTTATATTTTATAATAACGATCCAAGGGTCCTTGGTGACGTTTATGAGTCATCCCCGCCTCAATCCGAGGCACGGTGTGGCCGGTACCACTCAAAGGGTCTCTCTTTTGTTTAAAATGGACACAATTGTAATTGAAAACAACAACTAACCTATGAAAATCCAACAAAACTCATTCATATTGACTTGTTATTTAATGAGAAATATCCAAGATTCCTTGGTGATGTGTACGAGTCATCCTGCCTCAATCCGAGGCACAGTGTGACCGCTATCACTCAAAGGGTCTCTCTTTTGTTTAAAATGGACACGATTTTATTTGAAAACAACAACTGACCTACGAAAATCTGACCAAACACATTTTTATTTCCTTGATATTTTATAAGAACGATCCAAGGGTCCTTGGTGACGTGTACGAGTCAACCCCGCCTCAATCCGAGGCACGGTGTGGCTGGTACCACTCAAAGGGTCTCTCTTTTGTTTAAAATGGACACGATTTTAAGTGAAAACACAAACTGACCTATGGAAATCCAACCAAACGCATTAGGATTGTGTTGATCCTTTAGTAGAACGATACAGGGGTTCTTTTTGACGTGTATGAGTCATCCCCTTCTCAATTCGAGGCACATTGTGACCGCTATCACTCAAAGGGTCTCTCTTGTTTAAAATGGACACAATTTTAATTAAAAACAACAACTGACCTATGAAAATCTAACCAAACGCATTCGGATTGCCTTGATCTTTTATAACAATGATTAAAGGGTCCTTGGTGACGTGTAAGTGTCAACCCCGCCTCAATATTAGGTATGGTGTGGCCGGTACCACTCAAAGGGTCTCTATTTTGTTTAAAATGGAAACGATTTTAAGTGAAAACAACAACTAACCTATGTAAATTCAATCAAACGCATTTGGATTGTGTTGATACTTTAGAAGAATGATCCACTAGTCCTTTGTGACGTGTAAGATTCATCCTTGACTCAATCCAAGACACGGTGTGGCTGTTATCACTCAAAGGGTCTCTCTTTTGTTTAAAATGGACACAATTTTAATTGAAAACAACAACTGACCTATGAAAATCTAACCAAACGCATTCATATTGTCTTGATCCTTTAGGAGAATGATCCAAGGGTCCTTTGTGATGTGTATGAGTCAACCCCGCCTCAATCCAAGGCACGGTGTGGCCGCTAGCACTCAAAAAGTCTCTCTTTTGTTTAAAATGGACACAATTTTAATTGAAAACAATAACTGACCTATGAAAATCTGACCAAACGCAGTCGGATTGCCTTGATCTTTTATAAGAACAATCCAAGGGTTCTTGGTGATGTGTAAGAGTCATCCCCACCAACCCCTGGACTGCCCCACCCCCATGGACACCAATCCACCCCTCTGGACACCCCCACCCCCTATAAAGCCCCCCCAACACCTTGGACACCAGCCCACCCCCTGGAAATCCCCCCGGACACCAATCCACCCCCTGGACTGCCCCCACACACCTGGACACCAATCCACCCCCTGGACACCCCCACCCCTCTAGACACCCCCACCCCCTGCAAAGCCCCCCCGACACCTTGGACACTAGCCCACCCCCTGGAAATCCCCCAAGACACCAATCCACCCCTTGACCGCCCCCACCCCCCTGGACACCAATACACCCCTTGGACACCCCACCCCTCTAGACACCCCACCCCCTATAAATCCCCCCCGACACCTTGGACACCAGACCACCCCCTGGAAAGCCCCCAGGACACCCCTACCCCCCTGGAAAGCCCCCAGGACACCCCCTACCCCCCTGGACAGCCACCCCAAACCCTTGAATAGCCCCCCAACCCCCTGAATTCTGAATTGAATTCTTTATGTACTTAATTAACTTATGAATTATGTGTTAATGGTGTACGAGTATACTTGTTGTATGGGTATACTTGGTCTAATTATCTTATTATTTACGAGTTAATTTTGTATGTGTATACTTGCTTTAATTAGCTTATTGAGATACTGATTTTTTTTGCAGGTGTTTGGGTGTGCTGCTGCAGATTTTTTCGTAGTAGCAGAGAGGGCATTTATCAGCGCTTTTTTAGCGCTGATAAATAGTGATTTTATCAGTGCTAAAGGAGCGCTGATAAAACACTCATTTATCAGTGCTCAGTAAGCACTGATAAAGGGTACCCCCCTTTATCAGCGCCAAGCTTTACAACACTTTTTTAGCACTGTTAAAGCCCGTTTTTAGTGATGTTAATGCTCGTATTTGTAGTAGTGTTACATATGATAGAGCATGCATACAAACATTTTTCTTTACTTATGCCTCATGCGTACTATACCTTCACACACAGTTTCACATGTGCAAGTATTTTTGAAAATACACACACATTGTTCACTTATCTTTCATAATAAACACTATCTCAAAGGTGAGTATGTATCCTTCTCAAACAATTCAAGAAAACTATGTATACTTTTAATAATCTTTGTGAAAAAATGTAATTCACAGTCTTGAGGTTCTTACAGTTCTTCACAGAATCCAAAGGAGATGTATAGAGCTATCCAATTCCTTCGTAGAAACCAATTTCATTACAAATCATATTCTATAGTATCAAATACTTATCTAATTCCCATAGGATATCTTTTTCTTTGCACAAAGAATATGTGTGAAACCTCTATCTATCACGAACCAGAGCTTTCATGATTTTATGTTTCTCTGAAAACAGGATCTTCTCACCAAAATAATCAACACAAAACACTTTGACCCTATCTCTCCTTTTATAGATGCGTATCACTGAATTTCTTCAAGCACATCACCTTGGTAAAAACGAACCACCTCTATTTCGCGGCTACTGAAATCATCATCATCATAAAACCACACTTTCTAAACATTTTATTTCCTTCGATTTAAACTTTTATATATGATGAAAATGAAGTTTACTATTATTTAGACCAATATTGGATCTTTAGGATAATCAAACAATGATCAGAAGGCTTGGTTTGAGATTTGGTTGGTGTAACATAGAGATCCTGATGTACAAAACTCTTTAACCTATCCAACTTAATTTTCATTCTGTTTGATCTCAATTTTTTATATGAAAACAAAATTTTATATTATAATGATCATATTTGATTTATCAAAAAGATAAAATGATGATCATAAAGTATAAAATCAATCTTCAGATGATGTTGTGTGGAAGAAGCCCGATGTACTGCAATTCTCAAAAGGGATTAGTGAATAAGACAAGATCAGATGAAGATCGGAAGGCCCATAAGATTTGATCAAATAATCAAATAAAAAATATCCATTATGATCTATAGTACATATATCCTACATTAAAATGAAACTTTCCCACATGCTTCTTTTTAATAGACCCCACATTGACAGCCAACCAGAAATTGGTTACTACGCTCTCCCACTACCTCTTGGAACTACCCCATACTGGGTGATCTCTTTTTCCACTGTTACACCCCACATGGTGGTGACACACTATCTACATGATCATGTGGGAATGCTCCTCCACACACCATGCCACCAACTGACTTGGCCTGAGCTAGCTCCCCTAACCATGTTCGACCTTCTCAGGGTCCCACATATGGTTAAGGTTTATCCGGCTTGGTCTTGGTAGTAGTTTGGATAATTTTTTAAGTACCCTTCATTAAAAAATACTAGGAATATTCCAATTTATGTAAATAAAAAAAACTCAAACTTGAATAAAAAATATAAAATTCCCCTCATGCATGGCCTCTTCTTAAAATTGAAATTAATTTATTTTTCATAGCCTATTATTTAACTGTTTTAAACATTATGAATCATTTTAACAATCCTTAAAACTTAATAACACCTATGCAATCATAAAATTTAATATCATTAAATTTTCATATTATTAACTAATTGAAAAAAATTTTCACTTCAAAAAATCACTTAGATTCTTCAGGGTTGAATTAACTTAGTTCACATCAAGGGTTGAATACCATAGGACTTAGTGTAACTGAGAGGTAAGGGTTGAGAAAATCCAATTTAAGGATTTTAGGATTGGGGAGTCCACTCAAAATATCAAGGAACTATGAGTTAATGTAGTTGGAATTTGTAATGCCTACCTAAAACCATTCAAGTTTCTTAACCAACCAAAGTTATGGTAATGGGAAGAGGAATATGAATCCTTTTCACTAGAATTTCTAAGCAAGATGATATTCTAAATCCAATGGTAAGGGCTATTGAGTTTCAATAAAATTATGGGAGATTAATAAATTTAATATTTATTTATTTTTCTAAATTTTATCAGATAAATTACTAAAATTATGCTCATATTATTTATAGAAACAACATTAAAATGACTTCAAACATATCACTGTGATCCATACTTGATAAAGATAACCTTCTCACCAACAAAAACTTCTAAGAGTGGAAAAGGCGCTTATGCATTATCCTTCACCATGAAATAAAATTATATGTGATGGAAGAACCTATTAATTATGTGCCTAGTAATTAGGAAAGTGATGAAGAATTATCAATCTATGAGAAACATTTTTACAATTCCAAAGATGTTCAATTTTTCATGCCATCATCCATGTACAATGATCTTTTGAAGCAACATGAGGATATGTATGCATATAACATGATGTATCACCTTCAAGATCTATATAAAGAGAAGGAAAGATAAGAGAGGTACAAGATCTCCAATTATTTGTTTACAACTAATCTTGGAGAGTATGCACTAGTTGGGCCTCATGTAGTCAATCTTATTGAATACATTTAACACTTAGACATGTTAGGGATTAAATTACTGGATTATTTGTGTACAGATCTCATACTTTCATCACTTCCCAATACCTTCTCCAGTTTTATTGTAAATTAAAATATGATAAATAATTATAAGATTCTTTCAGAACTTCTTACTTTGATTCTCCAAGTGGATAAGGACATGAGGCATGATAAACCTACCACCCTTATAGTGAATAAGAAAAGGAAGAATAAGGAAAGGGGCCCAAGACTCATAATAAGTCTAAATCTTATAAGCACTGTCATTCCAAGAATAAGAAGATCCAGAGGTAGGGTAAGAAAAAAGAGGCAATATGTTTTTCATGTTACAAGCCAGAACATTAGAATAGGAACTAAACCCAGAAGCAAGGGGAAGCTAATGGTGTGTTTGTTATCGAATGTAATCTTTCAATATCTATACATTGGTCATTAGATACAATTTTTGGTGTTCACATCTGTATCCAAATTCATTAACCAAGTAGATTTCAAAATATTTCTAGAGGATAGGTGGATCTATGAGCTACCAATGGTGTGAGGTTGGATGCTCTATCCATTGGTGACTACCACCTTTCATTGCCAATAAGAATGATTTTGGTTTTAAAATATTGTTATTATGTACCTATGGTTACCAAGAACATAATTTCTATATCATGCCTAGATGAATATGAGTTTATTTTCAAGTTTGGAAATAAAATTTGTTTCTTTTATAAGGAAAACATATGTTATGGTATGAAACATTTAAATAACCATATCTATATATTAAATTATGAAAACCAAGTATTGGAAATTGATAATAAATCATGTTTACAGGACTCATATAACACCCAGCTATGAAATCACTGTCTTGGTCACGTGAATGAAAAAGAATTTAACAAATATATGTCAAGATGGTTATTTAGACTCTTCTGAGATAAAACCACTTGAAATATTTCATGTTTTTTACAAGGAAAAATGACCAAACCTCTATTTGGTGGACAGGGTGAAAGGGCCATAGATCTTATAGGATTGGTATACACTGATGTGTGTGGACCATTTCTAGTAGAAGCTAGAAGTTTATATTCTTACTTCATAACATTTACTGATGACTTGAGTAGATATGGCTATATCTAATTGATGAGTCATAAGTTCTATTCCTTTGAAAATTTAAATGAATTCAATAATGAAGTAGAGAATCAACTTGGAAATAAGATAAAGAAGCTTCGATCAGATCAAGGTTGTGAATATCTTAACCAAGAGTTCATAAACTTTCTATGGGTGTTTGAGATTCTATCTCAACTCACTCCACCTTACACACCACAGTGGAATAGTTTTAGTGAATGGAGTAACCATAACTTATTAGACATGGTAAGGTCAATGATGATTCATGCAGATATTTCATTATATTTTTGGGGATATGCATTAAAAATGGTGGCATACACATTAAACTGAATACCAAATAAAGCAGAAAATGGAATTCCCTTTGAGTTTTAGAGTGGAAAGAAACCAGTTTTGTCTCATACACATGTATGGGGTTGCGAGGAATTTTTTAAGGCCTTATAAAGAAAAAAATAGCACCTCAGGGCACAAAGTGTATCTTTATAGGGTATCCTAAAGAAAAAAAGAGATATCACCTATAAAATCCCTTAGATAAGAATGTGACTGTCATAAGACAATCCATTTTTCTTGAGAGGGAGCACATCCTCAAAAAGGATAGTGGGATAAATATTGACTTCAATGAATTTGATGCTCAAGATACACAAGATTTGGTACAAGAATAGATTCCACAGGTCTCAACGGAAGAAGTAGTTTCTGAAACACAAGTACTGCATTGGATCATAAGAGAAGTACGAGAACTAAAGAGATATGGTTTTCTAGTCACTGAAGATGGTGGCTAATTATTGTTTTACAATGATGAACCTATATCCTTCAAATAGGTAGTAGAGATCTTATAATCTTTAAGATGGAAAGAAGTCTTGAATTTTGAAATGGATTCCATGTATCAGAACCAAGTTTAGATTTTGGTCGATGCACAAGTTGATGTAAAGCCTATTGGGTGAAAATGGGTATTCAAGATAAAATTGGACATGGAAGGTAAATTAAAAACCTATAAAGCAAGTTTAGTGTCTAAAGGTTTTAAAAAATTTCAAGTAATTGACTATGATGAAACCTTTTCACTAGTTTCCATATCTAAATCCATCGGAATTATACTTTATGTAGAAGCTTACCATGACTATGATATTTGGAAGATGGATTTCAAAAATTAATTCCTTAATGGGAACCTTTAGGAATATGTTTATATGAAACAAATATAAGGTTTTGTGACTCCATGTTTTTCCAAAAATATTTAAAAGTTGTAGATATCCATTTATAGATTGAAGCAGGAATCCAGGTCATGGAACATTTGATTTGATGAAGCTATAAAATAATTTGGTTTCATTAAGAAAAAATGTGATCCATGTGTTTACAAGAGGTTTAGTGGAAATGTAGTAATTATCCTAGTAGTATATGTAGATGAAATATTACTTATTAGAAATGACATACCAATCTTATAGTCTGTTAAAGGACTAGTTAAATAAGTGCTTCTAAATGAAATACTTAGGTGAAGCAGCCGATATTCTAGGGATCAAGATCATTCATGATATATCAAAGAGGATTATTTTACTAATTCAAAGCACATATGTTAACCATATACTAAAGATATTTAGTATGAAAAATATAATATAGGATTGGTTCTAGTGTCATGGTTTATATATTTCTAACAAAATGTGTCCTTAGACAAAATAGGAGAAAGAGAGAATGAGTAAGATCCCATATGCTTCAGAGATAGGATAAATCATGTTTTCCATGTTATGTACAAGAATTGATGTTGCCTATGCATTGAGCATGGTAGGAAGATATCAATTATATCCAGGAGAAAAACATTGGTCTGTTGTTAAGGATATCCTTAAGTATCTGAGAAGTATTAGGGATATGTTCCTAGTGTATGGAGGAGAAAAGGAGCTAGTCATAAAGTGTTATACTAATTATAGTTTTAAAACATATTAGAATGATCTAAATTCACAGTTATGATATGTTTTCTATCTCAACAGAGAAGTTATGAATTGGAAGAGTTCAAGAAGCTAGTTATCACTGATTCTAAAATGGAGTCCGAGTATATAGCAGCTTATGATATAGCCAAAGAATCCATTTGAATATGTAAATTTTTCTAGGATCATGATGTGGTACCCAGAAGTAAATATCCCATCACATTGTATTGTGATAATACTACAGAGATGGATCTTGAAAAAGAGCCAAGGTCACACCAACATAAAATTCACATACTTCAGAAGTATCACCTCTTGATGGATTTTTATTAGAGGGGTGAAGTTAAAGTAAGCAGAGTACCCATAGAAGAGAATGTGGTAGTCCCCTTGACTAAAGGTGTATCTCAGTAGAATCATGATTATCACGTGAGAGCTAGCAGACCAAAGATTTTTAGTAGTTGGATCTAGTGAAAGTGGGATTCTGTTGTAGTTGGTGCCCTATAACCAAATTCTGTGTACTTTATGATAACCTATATCCATAGTTTTAAATATTAATAAACTTATTACCATATCATGACTGTTCTTATGCATAACATAGTATATAATAATGTCCCAAGAGTAGTTATCACACTAAAAGGTCATAACAGTTCTCGGATACTATAAGAACCTAGAAGTGCTATGAAACTCTTCTTAAATATATGTTATATAGTCATATGATTTCATTTGAGGGACACAAGTGATATAGTATATTAGGGGTGGATACTCATAGGAATTTGAGGCACCATCTCATGGTGTACACCCTCGGTAATATCTAGTGTAGGATATTATGAGAATGAGACCTTCTAGTAAGAAATCTACATTTATATGTGTCATTGGATGTTCATATCTGTGGATGTGTGTATTGATCCTTATAATTTAATATTATTATTAATGAGTATTACGAGTCATGTACTTTGATGTATTGATGAAAACTACGATGACAAATGTTCATAGTGAGGTAGGATACATTGGGTGCATCATGAGTAATATTGTATTAATGGATAATATGAGAAAGGATTTTTCACTTATGTTCTTTAACAGAAGTTGAAATCTCAGGCCCTTTGATGGAAATGATATAGCCTAAATAAATCTATGGCCATGGTATTCTATAGGTAATTTCAATTTCTAGGAAGTCAAAGAAAGAGACATCGAGCACATAGGTTGATGACACCGACATTCAATCTTCTTGATTAGAGATATCATGATAAAGGGATTATATTACATAGTAAGCATCCATATGAGGTATTATTTCATTGAAACATTAAATTATTTCTCTATAGGTTCCTTGGTGTGTTTCTAGATGCTAACCTTAGACTTTAGGTTGCTTCACCTAATGCCACCAAGAAAGAGGCTTAGAGGGTCACACACTAAGTGTATCTAAAATCTCTGTTAAATAATATATTATTATTTATTATTTAAAAATTTGAATAAATATTATTCCCACACATGGTTTAATAATTATTCATGTTTTCTTAATGGAATATATTCTGTCACCAGTTATTTGAGAGAATATAATATGAGTGTAATTTTTAATAAATATTTATTTTATATTTAGTGAATATAATATTTATTTATTTATTAATTAATAATGAAGTAATATTTATTTAATTAATAAATAGTTATTATTCAAGGCTTGATAAAAATTGTAGAGGAATGAAGGACCGAGTTTAATGGTCCAGTGAGAAATAATAAATATTGAATAATATTTAATTTAATTCTCAAGTTAAGCACAAGTAAATTAATAATAATAATAATATTATTATTTGACACGGGGTTCTGTAGAGATTAAAAAATAATAAAGGGCACTTGTGAAATTATTTTATTTTAACCCTAGTAGTATATAAACCCAATTATATTATTTTATATTAGATCCAATTCATTTTTTTGGTTGTGCACAATGGATTTAGAGAATCCTATCAAGACCTAGAGAGCCTCATTTTCCTAGAATGCTCCTAAGAATAGAGAGCGATCTTCCTCCACCTCCCACTCTCAAGTCAAGAGAGATCATGGAGAATGATTTGGAAGTGGTTCTCGAGGCGATCAAAGGTGGATGATGAAATCGATATGATATTCCATGATAGCACCTAAAGATTCCTACAATGATGTTTGGAGATTTGTGGAACACATGTGGATCAACTCTAGAGGGAATATTCTCTTGATTTCTACAATGCAATGATGGTACAATTCAGATCTGTTGTCAGATCCATCAATGAAGAAAGAATTACAACAAGGTAATTCTTTAATTAATTAAATTGACTATAAATAATATGTTATGATCCTATATATGGTTTCATAATTCTATCCCTTTTCTATATTTATTGATTAAATTCCATAGATCAGGACATTTATCATTGTGTAAATCTCAGATTGATCATTGATCATGATAAATAGAAAATTTTGGCATAGCCCATCACATGATTCCACTGTACTCGAAACTTAAAAGTACCACCTATGTCCTTATAAAGAGTATGGGAGACCCATGCCCTAGTGAGACAGGGGAGTTCCAACCATGGTATCTCTCCGATGATGCTTCCTTAATCATTTCCATCATCAAGATAGCCTAAAAAATCATCATACTTAGAAAACCTCACATTGTATCTCAAATGCCAAAACAAATGCTTCCATCATGTTCTAAGTGAAAAAATATCTAGGATAGGCTACCCACAGCCCAAAACCCGAGTCCCAAATAAGAAGATATGAGAGGTATAAGTTTCTAGGATAAATACATGGCGTGTATGGGGGTACACATGATGTGTGACCCCACCTCATTGCCTGGAAATGTTATCCACTGGACATGGATTGGGAAGCCATACCATAATACATGGTGTGTATAGGTGGTACATGGTGTGTCTCAGCCACTTGGGGCCTAATCATGTTCTACCACAACACATGAACCTAGGGAATGGTCCATCCTCACATGATCCTCTCCTTCTAATCCTCGATCGCCACTGGGTACTCCACGAAGGTGGATATATCCTCGATGTCCATCTCACCCCTATCAAAAACTTGTATAAGATCATTAATGCATCTCCTTAGCTACAAAACATAGAATAATTCATGCCCCATATACAACTATGGAAAAAATAGGCGATAAGAAACCTTTCCAACCCTCTATAGAACCTCAAACTACCCAATGAACCTCAAAGACAGCTTGCCTCCCGAACTAAACCCCCGAAATCCTCTTCATGGGGATACTCTTAAGAAAACATGGTCTCTATTCTCAAACTAAAAGGGCCTATTCTATTGATTTTTATAAGATTCCTATTATCTATGAGCTGTCCTCATCTTCTCATGGATCACATGAACCTTCTCTGTCATCAACTGCACCAAATTTGGCCTAACTAGAGATGTATTTCCAATATCAAACTAGCATAAGGGTGACCTTAAGTGTCTTCTGTATGGGGAATCTAAAGTTTCCATACTAATAGTTGAGTGATAACTATTATTATAAGAAAACTTTACCAGTGGAAAGTGATCCTCTGAGATCTAGCCAATGTTCAACACATAAGAACTCAACACATACTCAAACACCTATATAGTCTACTTGGTCTTACCATCCCTTTGAGGGTGAAAAAATGTACTCATCCTCAATCAGGTCACAAAGGTCTCCTACAAGCATCTCTAAAATCATGAAATAAACTTCAAATCACGGTCAGAGACAATCTTAGAGGGTACCTCATGGAGTCGAATGATCTCTCATATGTACAATTACCCTAAACTATCCACTAATCTCTACTCATTGATAGAAATGAAGTGTTCCAACTTGGTAAGTCGAACAACTATCATCAATATGGAATCTTAGACTCTCACTGCCTGTAGAATCCTTGTCATAAAATCCATAGATATGCCATCCCATTTCTACTCTGGGATCTCTGGAGGCTGTATCAAACCTGATGGATCCTGGTGCTCAAAATTTACCTACTGACACATGATACACCTAGAGATGAGATCAGATATGATCTGCCTCATGCTATCTTACCAAAACTTCCACTAAAGGTCCTAGTACATATTTTCTACTCTAAGATGTGTAACCAAAGGAGAAGTATGAAACTCCCTCATCACTTACTCTTGCATCATGACTGGAACCACTGTCCATCCCCAAAAAAGGATGACATACTACCCTCTTTCAAATAATCCATCTGGCGCATCCCTTGTGGATATATGGTCATGTAAAACCTCATAGTTAGTGTCTCTCAACTGATCCTCCCTCACATGATGAAGGAGCGAAGGAGTCAACCCCATCAACTGAAGAAAAGATACACCCCTCTCCTCCACCAGGGTCAATTGCAATGAAATAAAATATTCAGATGCCTCCTCAACCAAGTGAGAATGAGACTTCTTGCTAAGGGAATCTTACACCATGTTTACCTTCCTAGGAGTATAGACTATCTTGAACTTTTAGTCTCGCAGGAACTCTAACCAACACCTTTGTCTCAGGATAATATCTCTTTGAGTGAATATGTACCTGAGATTATGGTGATTTGAGTATATAAAAAAGTTCTATCCTAGAAGATAGTGCCTCCACATATTCATAATGAATACTACCACTTCCAAATCCAGGTCATGAGTGGCATAGTTCTACCCATGGGGTATTAACCACTGTGAACCATATGAGATCACTGCCTACCTCTTCATAAAAATAAAACCAAGACCAAATAAAGAGGAATCACAATACAATATGTAATCTAGGACTTCCTCCAATAGTCTCAACATCATAGAACTGCTCAACCTCAACCTCAAATCCTTAAAGGACCACTGACACCGTTCAGACTAGATAAATGGCTTCCCTTTTTGTGTCACTGTGGTCAAAAGGGGATGCAATCCTAGAGAATTATTCTATAAACCTAATTAATATAGGATAGAATCTTAGAGATATTATCATAAATATAGTACTATTAGAGAATTAATGAAACCATCCTCAAATATCTCATGTTTTTCCCATTGTATTCCAATTATCCTAGGATTCCATCGATGAATACTATCACAAAACAATCCAAAAATAGTTCAGATACCTAATTCGTGAGTCCCATAAACTCTATTGGGTAATTCAACATGCTAAAGGGTATTACCAAAAACTCAACGCTATCATAGTATCTCTAGGAATCCATTTTGGTACATCCTCTTATCAAACCAGGAGCTAGTGAAAACCTCTCATGAGGTAAAAATCTAAAATCCACTTTTACCCAAACCATTGGTTGAAGAAATAATTGATTTTTAGGGGTGGATAATCTTCCCTGATAGTCACCTTATTTAGGCGAATTCAATACAAACCTAACATAAATCTATCCTTTAACTCTTAGGCTAGCTATAATGGAATCCCTATGTGGGTACACTGGGTCTAATAAGACCTTGCTCTGTAGACTCCTACAACCACACCTCTATCTCTCACTTCTACATGGGGTCATCCGATATGCTATCGTAGATATCAAGCCATCTCTGGTGTAAGTCCATGCATAAAAAAAAACTCTCAATGGGGAGGTAAAACTATAATATCCTTAGGAAGAATGTAAAAATACTCCTCCACCATTATAGAAAACAGAAAGATCATAAAATCCACTACTCTAAGGGTCATACTAGAAATCTGGAAAGGAATTGGCTATATCCTCCCACACATTAGCTTATCCTGCTCTACATGAGAAAGAAAATTATGTACCACCACCTTGGGTATATTTTAACCCTCATTGGTGAAAGTCATATTGGAATGAATAGTAAGAAACTAGTCCACATCGAGGAAAAAATCATAGGGACTCACCA
Source organism: Viscum album (assembly GCA_963277665.1). Classification (NCBI taxonomy): domain Eukaryota; kingdom Viridiplantae; phylum Streptophyta; class Magnoliopsida; order Santalales; family Viscaceae; genus Viscum; species Viscum album. The sequence goes on along the minus strand of OY728157.1, from coordinate 457,585,705 downwards.
ATGAATATGGAAAGATTCCATGTGAGGATTTATATCCTCCTATATTTAGGTCACATTTTTAGTAGAAGTGTAGTCTCTAATCCTTTTTCACAGGAGCCTCAAAACACAAGGTTCAAGTTAAAAAGGATCCACTGGTATCACTAGGAATAAAATAGGGCTACGTCCATGGAAATTGGCTTGAAAATTCATAATAAAGCTACAACTAGAGCACAAAATACATCAGTCATACCTGGATCACACCCGAGGTCTTGGGGTCACATGCCCCTATCACTCGAATACATCTTTCCCATAGCCTTATAGTACTCAATAATTAGGGAATAATCTAACACCTTAGCACATAAAAAATACCTCAAACACACAATTCCAAGTAACTCATCCAGTACACCTCAACACTCTCTACTTTTGGCGGCACTGACTTGCCTACACAGTTTTGGATCGCATTAAAAGAACATGTATTGGTGGGGTAAGTGTCTCTATTCCTTTCATACTCAAAGCAACATGAAAATCACCAATAAAAGGATTTAAAGATACCCTGTGTCATCCTAGAGAGGTCTAATTTTGAGGAACACCATTGAGAGGGGTCCTAACCAAGAGGAATCCTTGAACCACTGGTTCATGCTAGTCCTTTACCACCCGTGAAGGGGGTTTGGACCACTACAGATTTTGGGTGATCTCTATCACTGAAACTCACAAGGAACACACAATATATGAGTGTCATATATTGGTACCACCAGAGATAAATACTACTCCATGATGTAGTCTGGACACCAATCCAACCATCCAGTTGGTCGAGGTCCGCACAAGTCAAAAAACCCAGACCACTTCCTCGATCCAATCCTCCACTGTATGGGGATCTTGCTCATAGAAAAACCTCAATGATCTATGATGATAAAACTCATAAAGAATGATAAAAATCCATGTATAATCATTCCATACTATTAGATCCATCCAATTATCAATATACGGATGATCATCTTCTTAGAATACTAGAGGAGGGTCCATGCACTACTAAATAGGTAGTAACACTACCCTATGCCCGCCTGGAGGAAACACCTCAAGTATAGGTCCCTAAACTAAGGCCTCATCACTTAATCAATCAAAATTAAGAAATTATATCAAAATTATAGTTGTATATCATCACGAAATCATCTTGAAAGTAATCATGATGTACCATGGCCAAAGAAAATATTTGGGGAGGTGACTTAAGAAGAATAGTCAAAGGACCCAAACCTATACGACACATGTACCATTTGTTCCCTATAATAGATGTATCAATGTGATGAGCCTATGAGAAGGTATTCAGAGTCTTATTGAATGGATGCATTCATCATCGCACTAACATTGGGTTTCCTATCCTAAAATCCTCACTCGAGACACTTCGAAACCATTGCCCTAAGTCCCAACCAATCCCTGTAAGGGTAAAACACCATAAACCATTACAAGGAATGAAATAATTTGATACCAATTTTTAATGACCCAACCCACTAGGGCCTACCTATTCATCGGAAGGCTGAGCCACCATTACCCAAGTCCACCTCCAATAGGCTAGGGATTGGTGGTTAGTGCTAAGAAGACATAACTAAAATGGGAGTCCTTTTCCTAATGTATATTTATACATGTACACAACCATATCTATGAAATAATGTAGAGGAAATATAGTACATCTAGAGTGTAAACAAAAATAAAATAACCTCTACGGAAATACAACAAAGTATGACAGTATAAACAAAAATGAAAGGAGAAAAATACATTCCCAATCATAAATTAAGTCCCAACCTGACAACAACTGGAATAAATAAAAACTGAGAGAACCCAAATCCCGATATCCAAGTCCCAATCACCATATGTGGTCAATGAAACCAAGTATCCCTAATATCTACCAAATTCACCATTGATATATCTATTTTCTTTACAATACACGACACGTGTGGGCAAAGCACATGCAAAGGTGAGTATATGTAAGGACCCAAAGTACAGTTTCCCATAGTTGATGCCTTATTTTATTACATTTTCATATAAATAAGGAAGTCATATCCCAAAGAAACAAATAGTTTAGTATCAGTGTAAAACTAGATACATACATAATAATTTCATTACAACTTGAAATGAAGTACAATATAGTAACTCTATTCGAAACACCAATAAAATTATAGATTATCCTAAAAATTTATTCATAATATACATATTTGTATCCTAAGGAAAAATAAAACACAATAAATGTGTGAGATCAGATGATAATTAAGGGAAAGTAATATAGTGGATTTAAAATATAAAGCATGGTTAACAACTAAAAGGACACATGCCATTAAAACATAATCTTGATCATAAAATAGTAGGAATTAAAAACTGAAAATTACATAATAAAACATAACCATGGATATTATAATATTAGAATAATCACATGGAAAAACAATTACTAGCTTCATAATAAGAGAATTCATAATACTAGACATCATAATCATACCATCAAGGTCTTGGCCAAGACACCATACATAATGGGTAAAAACACAGACTAGTTTGTATCTTGAGACCTATCGATGCATTGATGGGATATAGTAGGCCCCACCCATCACATAATAATTCCAATGAATTACTAATATTAAAGGGGAGAAACATAATAAACATATACATTCATATTGAAACTAACATATGAAATGTAAATAACTTTCCCCAATCAGTAAACATAAACACTAACCATTCAGAGTAATATGATAAACGGTATCAAGATAGAACATCCACAGTCAAACTAATAATAAAAAATTAAATAAAATATTGTAGATGATATCATAAAATATTAATCCCAATTAAACATAATAATTAACAAGAGTGTTGAAATAGATGGAAATAATCTTATAAAATAATTGAGTAATACTCGAGAGAAATACTCTTTTACTTTGAAAAGAAGAGTTTTTTTGGAAAAATCTTTGTATAAAATCATAAGTGAACTAATATAGTTTTTTAATAATAAAATTAGAAATTTTAGAAAAATAATGGTGTCTTAAAATATATTATATAGTTCACTTGAAAATAGGTAAGTATTCAAGAAGTTCCATTGAATCAGTTTGTTTATCATGAAGAATTTGAGAAAGATCCTATTAAAACATGTAACTCCCCATAAAAGAAAAAAGTATTCTGATTGGTACATATATATATAACATTAAAACATAATTTATGAGTATTACATAATAATAATTAATAATTTCATTGGGGTAAATAGATAAAAAAATAGTAACCTTAAAGAAATTGGAGGTTCGGGTAGAAAACCCTTACCTTATGTCCAAATGTATTCTGTACTTGACCTTAACGTCCTAGATAATCAAATTAAATACATTAATTAATTAATTAATAACATAATATACATTTATTTTATTTATTATAATTTTATTAAGTTCATTTATGACATTTTTTATGATTTATAAGATAAAATTTTATTGCTTGGGAGCATTCGTTTCCTTGGTTTTCACGATTGGTATACTTGTATATGAGTAATGAAGTTCATGTAAAATGGGAATAATTCTCCATAATTGGAATTACATGTTATTAATGAACATAAATAATTATAATCAGTATTATTTAATATTTTTTTACATATATGAGGATAAATCATTAGATAACATGTTAATGATAATCATTTATCTTAATTTTTTGCAGTTTTTTCGATCATAATGAACTAGTTTTGTTCTATTATTTAATATTATGTATATATAATGGTTCCATAAACTTAAATAAGATATAATAAATATTTTATATTCTGGTTCAACCATAAAAATGGTTTCATGAACATCCTTGAAGGAAAAATTAAAGAATGGAAGTTCATCGTCCACGAAGGCTGTAAATCGGCACCTCCCAGACGATGACTTAGTTTTTAAAATAAAGAGAGAGAGAGAGAGAGTAATGAGATTGATAATGGGTATTACATTAACATGATATCATTAAAGTATATAGATGATAATAGAGTTATCATGATCATTTGGAATGAGGGGGTGAGAAGAGGATAATAAAATAAAATAAATTGAAATGAAATTAAAAGAAAATGGAAGAGGATTTACCTCTTGAATTATCCTCCTTGAGAACCTTCTTAAGGGAAGGGGTTTTTGTCTTTTAGAAATACATAGAGATAATGTATGTGGATAGAGACTAGGGAAGAGTATTTAGGAATATTTTTTACAATATTTAAGGCTTAGAGGTGTGAGTATAAAGGGTGGTATTTATAATGGAGGAGAGAGGTTATTTCTCAATATTTTATTCATTATTTTATAATTTTTCTCAAGAAAAGAAATAGCATTGATTCATATGACTAAATAAACTAATAAGTGAATGTGAGTTTGAAACAAGGTTTCTTACATCATCCATGAATCAAGGAATAGCGTATTTAGCTTATAATGTATTTATATTATAAATTATTATATTTTACTATTCACTAAAAATTCATGTATTTCAGAAAAATCCAAAAATTCACCCCATTTTTTTAATATTTATAATTAAAAAATTAACTCAATTTTTTAAAAATAATTTTCTAAATATGATAAATTTAATTTTTAATTAAAATCATTATTTACTCAAAAAATACAGTTTTAAATTTATAACCAATTTTATAACACTTTCAAAAATTAACTAAGGTCTCATAAACTTATCCTAAAATAATAAGACACAAAATATTGATTTATGAATAATTTTTATGAAAATAAATTTTATTTTAAATCATTTTATTAATTATAATATTGTAATTAAATATTTATGACTTACAAAAATACCAACACTTAAATATATTTTTAAAATATTCATTTACTTAAAATATGATATAATTATATCATAATTTCATTTATAAGATATCCAAATTTCATTTATTATTTCATTGATGAGGTTAATATTTTATTGGTCAGTTTACTATTCATAAGAGTCACATTACTATTCATAAGGGTATGTTACTATTTCATCAGTATAGGTTCCTTAACTTCTATAAATACCGATTATTTCATTAATAATTCATTTATGATATTTGTATTGTGTTATATAAGTGATTTTACATGATATATACTATATTAAATAAATATGAGAATGGAAATTTCATTGATAGAGTTCTAGGTCATTGCAGTATATACATGATCGGTAGGATGCCCTAAAAACCAAAGAGGGAGAATTAGAGAGATAAAAAAGTTAGCTCAACCCAAAGAAGGCATGTTAATCAGAAAATGATACAACAACCATAAAAAACCCTAACATTCTCAATAATAAGACCAAATGACAGAAAAAGGGGATCTCCATCTCCACATCCCATCTAAGAATGATGAGTCAACATGTAGCTCTAAAGGTCTATATATAATTCACAATATCATGCATCATCATACAAGAATCCATGTGAAGGTATCCACACCTCTCCATCATGATCCATAGCCTAGGGATCCATAGATCTAAACCATCAATCCCACATAACCTCACCAAAATATGTGTGGAGGGGCATTCTCCTCGCGACTGTGCTCTGCAACCGAGGGAGCCACAAATCCCATGGAGTACCATATTCTATCAGAGCTCAAAGACAAGAGAGTTCCACTCTATATATAGATGAAACATTCCTAGTGTAGGGGAGTACCGTCTCTATCTATATAAAGAGTATGGGGGACCCACACCCTAATGCGATAGGGGATTTCCAACCCTGATATCGCTCCAATGATTTTTCCCTGATCACTACCATCGTCAAGCATTGTCTAAAGAAGCGTCACACTCAGAATACCTCATATAATATCTCAAATACCACAATGAATTCCACCATTTCATTATACATGGAAAAACCCTAAGGATAGGCTACTGAAAGTCCAAAATCTAAGTCCCAAAGAAGGAGATATGAGGGGTAGAAGTTTCTAGGATAAGCACATGACGTGTATAGGGGTCTATACAGCGTGTGACCCCACATCATTTCTTGGACATGTTCTCAATTGGATATGGATTAAAAAGCCATGTCATACTACACAACATGTACAAGTGGAACACAACATGTATCAACCACTTGGGTCCTGTTTGCGTGCTCCTAGCCACACCCATGTACTTTGGGCTATGCCTGTGTACCTGGCTATTCCTGGGTATCAGGCCATGCCTATGTACCTTTAGGCATGCCTGTGTACTCTCAGAGTACACAATGTGTCTGAACGCATGGGGTCCTGGGCATGTGCTAGTTAGAACATAACATGACTACCCGAGGAGGGTCATATGGTGTGTGGACCTGACCACATGACATGTGATCCTTAAGTCCACCTAAAACCCTAGCACTGTATCCAGGATAATACACGATGTGCATTCTTCCAAACTACAAGTCGTATAGTCAAGTTTTTCACAGGATGAACAAAATAGTTTTCATGAACCTCTAAATCCACTTCCCCTGCCATGATTTCTACTATTTTACCACTATATATCAATGTAAAATATCCCCAACTATTAATTTATAACTTCTGATGGCTGGAAATCAGAATCCAACAATCTATATAAAGCCCTCAATTCCACCTGTAGCACCTCTTGTCGCCTTCTGCTTGATCCTGTTTCCTTTTTTGATCCTGAATCCATGAAATATCACCCAAAACCCATAATCCATCAAAATCATTCAAAAAATTATCAATCCATTCATCATGCATGAAACCATAAAAATTATGGGGGTTTGATCACCCTTGAACCCATTCGGTAATGTCAAATCATGACCCCGTGGTCCAACGATGAAAAACGTGAAGGAAAAGTGGGGGAAAAAGACAAGAACAAAGTTGTAACCATCATTGGACAAGAGATCTCATCCAAATATCACAAAAATGGGATTTACAGGGTGATAATATGGCATAACAAGAATAAATTTAATTTGGATAGTGGGATCATGTGAAGAATGCGTGATTGTGAATAAAAATAAAGAAAATGAAAATCCATGATTTAAAAATTTAATATAGATGGAAGAAACAAAAATTTATGAATCCTACCTTGATTTGGATCAATCTTTGGTGAAGAATGTTCTCTCTAGTGAAGGAGAAGTCTCACTGCATTTGCTGCCTCCCAATCCACCTAGATCCGATCACCCGTCATCCTTCGATGCGATCCTCCAATGGATAATGCTCAGAGATCCTCTCAAATATCCTAGTGTTATGTGGATAACCATGGTGAATTTATATAGTAATAATTATATAGAGTATTTTAGGTCATAGGTATTTAAAATAAAATAAATAAATTTGATTATTTATTTTAATTAAGCGCACTGCCAATGAATGCCTCAACCAAAATTCTGACACTGACCAACCTTAGGTCATTCCTAGGGTAAAAACATGTTCTAGATTCAACTATCATATGAGATTTCTAATATGAGACTCAGTTCGAGAGTTATTCCACTTTTTCAGAAAAACTACGTGATCTTTATATTAATATATTTAATATTTTTATAATATCAATACTGAGCTCCCCAGGCCTCAAAATCTCATACAGACTCAGCACATGACTCCAAAAATATTCTTTAATATATTATAAAGTCTTAAAAAAAAATAGAGTCACTACATGTTCTTTAATAGAAGTCAATATCTCAGGTTCTTTGATGGAAGTGATATTTCCTAAATAAATCAATGGTCATGGTGTTCTGCTTGCAAGTTCAATTTCAAAAAATTCATACAAAGAGACATCAATTACATAGGTTGATGGAACTAGCATGTCACCAACTTTGTTAGAAATATATAAATAAATTTATTGTATTACATATTAAGAATCCATATGAGGTTTTATATCATTACAAAATTAACATCTTTCTCTATGGGTTTCTTAGCATGTTTCTAGATTCTAACCTTGGAATTTGGGATGCTTCACCTAATGCCACTAAGAAAGAGGTCTAGAGGGTCACTTATTAAGTATATTCCGAACCTTAGTTAAATAATAATAATATTTATTATTTAACTTGTTCAATAAATATTATCCCCACACATGGTTTAATAATTATTCATGTTTTCTTGATCACATATATTCCATCATTGGTTATTCAAGAGAATATTTTGTGAGATGAATATTTACTAAATATTTATTTGATATTTAGTAAATTTAATATTTATTTTTTATTATTGAATAATATAGTAATGCTTATTTATTAAATAAATATTTATTATTCAAGGCTTGATAAATATTGATAAGGAGTGGAGGACCGAGTCTAATGGTCTGGTGAGAAATAATATATATTAAAAATTATTTTAATAAATAATATTTAATTAATCCACTAGTTTTGAGAATGTCAAGAAATAATAATAATAATAATAATATTATATAAATGGGTGTTTGTAGAGATTAAAAAAATAATTAGGGAATATGTGCAATTATTATTTTCTAACCGTAGTAGTATTTAAACCCAATTATATTATTTCTTAAGTGTAGTTTTCATTTGTTTTATTGTGCACAACTACATACATAGAATTATCTCAAGTACCTAGAGATATCACTCTCTAAGAACTCTCTAAATAAAGGAGATAGATCTTCCTCAACCACCACTTTATATTTTAGAGAGACCAAAGAGAATTCTTCTTAAAACGATTCTAGGGGTGATAAAAGATGAACGACACAAGTGTTAGGATCTATTGCATTAACACCTATAAATTTCTATGGTGATGTTCAGAGGTTAATGGAACATGTGTGGATCATTGATAGAGGTAATCTACACTTGATTCCTACAACTCAAAAACAATATAGTTTAGATACATTGTTATATTCATCAATGAAGAAATAATTCATCCTAAGGCAATTATTTAATTTCTCAAATTAATTATAAATCATTATGTGATGATCCTATATTTTCGTTCTGATGTTATCACATTAATTAATCTTTGATTCAATTTTGTTGGTAACAATGTTTATTTTAAATATAAATTTCATATTAATCATAAATTATGATTTTTTTGAGTTGGGAATACCCCATCCAATGCTTCTGTTGCACACGAAACCTTCACTATATACTCAGAATCTATTATATAATCAAAGACAACTGGCTGCTTTGAACTCTTCAAGTTCACAACTTCTCTGATGATACTAAAAATATATCTTGATTGTGAATTCATATACTTATAATTTTTATGAATGATAAAATTAATATAAACCTTGATGAGTGGCTCCTCATCTCCTCCATAGACCGAGAACATATCCTCAGTACACCTCAGATACTTAAGGATAAACATAACAACACACAAATGATTTTCACCTACATTAGCTTGACATCTTCCTACCATGATTAAGGTGTAGGAAACATTAATCCTAGTACATAAAATTATGTATATGATTGATCATATTTCATAAGTTTATACGAACTTACTCATTCTTTCTCTTTTATATTGTGTATGAGGACACATTTTCTTAGAAATATGTTACCACATGACAATAGAACCAATCCCCTATTAGATTGTTCTATACTAAATATATTTAGTATATGGTAAATGTATATACTTTTAATTAGTCCAAGAAACCTCTTGTATCTATCATGAATTATCTTTATCCCTAGAATGTAGTTTTCTTCACCTAAGTCCTTCATAGAGAATCACTTGTTCTACCAGTCCTTAACTAACTTTAATACTGGTATATTGTTTCCAATAAGTAATATGTAATTGATATATTATACTAGGATAAAAACCATATTCCCAATGGACCTATTTTAAATACATGGATCAAATTCATTCTTAATTAAACCAAACTCTTTTATAGGTTCATCGAATCTACTTTTCCATGAATTAGATGCTTGATTCAATACATTAATGGATTTATGCAACTTGTATACCATTTTATAATTACTTAGAGTCATAAAACCTTTTGACCTTATATGATATTATTCATTTATTCATAATTTTTTTCTACTCTCTTTAGTAAATTTCATGTAAAATTTCATAATTGGTGTGAGATACTCATGTTTTAATACTACATATAATTTATGATCATTATTTGAAGTAATCCAATCAAGTTAGTTTAATATTTTAATTATAACTCTCACCCTACTTATTAAAATTTTATGGTTCTTGTTTTTTAGTCTACCTTATTAAATTTAAAACATATCATTATCATGAATCATTGGACAATTAAACCATTTAAATGGTCATATGGTCCACACAAGAAGGCCCAAAGAATCTGTGAAGAAACTAGTCCATCCATGAAGATTGACTATTTGGGATCAATACAGAATTCCAAAATTATTGATTCTACTCCCAAAGTTTTGGGATAATAACATCCATATTGGATAAAAATTTAAAGTCCCAAATCCACCAAAAGGGTCCCAAATTATTCTATAAAGTAAAACCCACCATTTTGTCTGGGAATTGAAACCAACACACAATTATGGAATTTTATCTTGATATTACATCAATTAAATCTGTTCTTTTGTAGTGTGAAAGAAAATATATAGGAAGACTAATTTTTAGAATAAATTATTTTGATTTGAGGGAATACTCCTATTCAAAAACCCATTCACATTTTAGCCTTCGAAAATGTCTAGATTGAAATGGACATATTAAAATTGTTTAATCAAACATACATAAATATGGATCCTTAAGTAAAATGGGTAAAAAAATTTGAGGGTATACTATCAAAATTAATATATACAAATTTTAATAAGAGAATATATTGAGATTTATATTTTTGGATGGAAAAATTGGTGATCCAAGTGGAGGGGAATATTTGGAATGAAAACAGTCCACCACCTTGAGTTATAAATGCATACCCCTTCTCTCCTTGCAAAGATTTAGAATTTTAGAATAGATAAGGATACATTGGCACGACCAAATCCTTTAAAATGTACTATTAGGACCTTCCAAAATAAAGTTTTCACTTGAGAGACCCTTCCTCCTCTCTTTATTTTCATGTTATTTTGCGTTATTTTCATTTGTAATCGCATAATCTATTTTCAATTTTATTTCAATTTTAATGAAAGTTTATTATTCTTAATCACTTTTAATAATCCACACTATATTATTAAATATTAATTATCTTAAAATATTTTAAATCAATTTGAAATCCCTTCCCTTATTTATCTTTCTGATTCAATCTAAAGTGTGATTTTACCTCTCTTCACATTTCATGTGTGTGTTCAATTCACTGATCTTTTTTTGTCCTGTTATTTTTTTTCTTTTAAACCCATCACCATAAGAAATCCAACCATATTAATAAACATCTAAATGGATCAGTAAATATACCATTAGGGTGAGTCATTATTTGGGTATATTAAGTATTTTTTAGCTTTTTCTCAATGAATATTATTTAGGTTGACGTTGTGTATGTTGAACTTAAAATGTCATAGATTAATGAAATGTTTTGTTTAACATGTGGATTCCATGGATTATTGGAACCCCCAATACACTACCATAAATAGGTACTGATTATGATTATACCCCTAGTTAAGTTATGGTTTGGATAAATCCTTAAGACTTTGGGATTCTGATCAAAGTCATCTTATGAATTGGCTGTTAATTTAATGAAATATAAAGAACATATCAATGATATCATAAGATTAAATACCTAATAATGAACTCACCCCAATATTTATAAAACTGTTAAATCAATCAAACATCATCCATTAATCAATTTAATTAATCTCTACAAACAACCCCCCCCCATTAAAAAGTAAAATCACAAAAACAATCGATTATAAAAAAGTACCATCATCAAGGATTCATCCTGAGTGCCACTATACACATTAGCAGATCACCAGACCCTTAAAAGGCCGATAGGTGATAATCGACTGTGCTTCAAATGGATCTTTTTCTGGGCATGGTGCGTTAAGTAGTCATTAGTTTTTGATTTTTTAAAAAATAATAATAAAATAAATAAAACAAAAAAAAATCTAAAAAAAACACAAAGAAAAACCCACCTTTCTCATAAAAATCATAAACAGGAAAAACAAAAAGAAAAAACTACCTGCCTCATCCTTACAAATTCTCTCTGAAATCCCTATAGCCTCCCAAATAATCCCTTATATTTTTTTGACCTATAAATCAAGCGAACTCTTTTACAACTTAGGAGGAACATTAGGGATAATCAAATAACTCATGAACCATTATTTTTCCAACCAATTGAACTATAAATGGATAATCCAAGGGAACAAACCTGAAAAGAAATCACTTCCCTTGATATGAATTACCAGCCCCTTGGTATTGAATATCTAAACATTGAGACAAATTTTGAACTCAAATCGGGTTTGATTCATCTTCTACCTCATTTCCACAGGCTAACTGGTGAGGATACACATATTCATATCAAAGATTTCCAAGTGGTGTGCTCTACCATGAAGCCTCAAAGAGTTTCTAAAGAAAAAATAAAACTTTGATCATTCTATTTCTCCCTAGATGACTCTTCCAAGTCAAGGATCTAATACCTCCCTCCCAGTTCTATAAATTCATGGATTTTCATGAAGCGTCTATTTTTAGAAAAATTATTTCCTACTTCTCGTACCAAAACTATCCTAAAGGAAATAAGTGGTATCCATCAATTCCCCAATGAATCACTCCATGAGTATTGGGAGAGGTTAAAAAAGATATTGGAAACCTACCCACACCACCAAATACCTAAACAACTCTTGATCCAATATTTATATGAAGAGTTATTGGATATTGAGATAACACTCATTGATGCCTTAAGTGGTGGTTCTCTTATTGAAAAAACTCCTACAACTGAATGAGATCTCATAAGAAATATGGCTGCAAACATGCATCAATTCCATACTCAAGAACATTCTTAAGTCAAAAAAGTCCAAGAGAATCAATCCATAGAGTGAATTAAGATAACTGAGTGGATGAGTAAACTTACAGGTCTTGTGAGACAACTAGTTGTGGATTCTAAAGCCCCAACCTTATATTCTCTACAATATCTATTCCTTGGACCTAGGAAGAATTGTGGAATATGTAGCTCACCATATCATCTAACTGACACATGTCCACAACTTCAAGAGGATCCATCTGATTCATCTGGAGGAATAGAGCTCAATGTAGTATATTATTAGAGGAATACCAACCCTCAACAATCAAGTTAGTTCATCAGAAACTTCAACCAACCCTACTACGAGCCCTTATCTTCTACCTTTAACCCAGTTTTGAGGTATGGTAATACCATTTCTCATCCCCCTCAATTCCCTCCTCATAACCCATACCAATTCCAATATGGTCAAGGTGTTGGTAACTTCAAACAACCTTATCCTTTTTCCCTCAACCTAAAAGGATAAATCCTCCTTTTTCTCCTCCTAGATTCCACTATCCTAATGAGCCCCCCCAATTCCCAAACCAATACAATCACTGTAGAGACCCATATCTTGACGTACATTGACATTACATTACTTTTTCGGAATACTTAGTACATAACAAAAACACACACACAAGGACCGTAATAGTTTAGTGTCTTTGGAAACTCGGAATATAATCTTCTAATCGTGGTGAAAGATCTTCAACATCTCCCATAAAGATCTTCTTTTTTTTATACCTAAAACCTTTCTTTATATCCTGGGGAAAAGAAAACATAAAAGGGTTAGCTCAAATGCTCAGTAAGGGTAAACAAAAGAAATATCAATCACATCATATACATAAGCACATAACTTTTGGAAATCTTAACCTGCAAAAGAGATCATAATTTCATAACATGGGGTAAATCATGGCAATGAAATGTAATCACAATAATCATAACATAAAACATGAAACTTTGTGGCATTCACACATAATCATAGAGAATCATTTCTTGTTAGTCAAGACTCATTGCCAAGACTATCTTAGTGGACAAAGTCCCTTTCTGAATCGAGTAACCCTCGTTTCAGTCCTGTTTCACTGAACCGGTATAACCTACCATTCCAGCCATGTCTATCTCATGAGATATAAAATCTTTACCCAATGCATTGGAGGGAGATATAGGTCCCACCCATCTCATAATGAATCCTTTCTTATGTGTGCCACATAATCATAAATCATACATCATCGCATAACCCATGTAATAAAAAATGGGATTCTTAAACAACATGACATCATAAAACAATTCATATAAGATAAAGGAATTCATAAAAGTGTTTCCATCACAACATAATCAAATCCATGTAATAATAGGGATAAAAACAGAACCCTTTATTATCTTAGATGGAAAATAATTTTGATAAAACACTTGAACTCCATTCTTGAGGAAAATATCCTTTCTTCTTCAAAAACATTTTTCCTTTCATAACATGTCATATAAAATTAAAATAAAAGAAGTTGATTAAAAATAAACTTGAAAACTTGTAAAGGAATCTTCTTGGAAATAATGTTTTAGAAATCCATTCATGCCGTATAAGTTAAAAAAAACATTCTTCGTACTTTTGTCGGAAAAGTCAAAAAATCACCTCGTACGAAAAAGCGACAAAAGATTCATTTCATATCCTTTACTAAAAACTCACCGAAGGGTAAAAATGGATTTAAACAATTGTAGGTGGATTGAAATAATATTACATATTGATGAAACATGGATGTGGATGATAAAATACACCCCAGTAAATACTTACGAATAAACAATCTCGGATAAAAATGAGATTGTGATATTTCCCTTACCTTATGTCCGACTTGCTTTGTAAGTGTCCGAACCTCCTGTATAATGATTTAAATCATGTTATTGACTTATTCCAGAATCATACTCATTGTTATGATATCATATATGGTTCCTTATGAATTTATATTATCCGTTCTTTTGTAAATTCCATGTTAAAGAAGCGTTTTGGGTAAAATCGTTTTATTTATCGTAGGTGTTTTGACTTGTTGTTCTTGACATTATTATTACTTATATCATGATTTAATTACTTCCAGAATATAAAACATGATTTATATATCATATATATTCAGTATATATATATAGATAGATAAATGAAATGAAAAACACCGCTCATGGAGACGGTAGTCCGTACGTACGCATGAACGCTGTTTTACTTTCCTTATTGTCTTGAAATGGAAGTAAATAGATGACATACATATATATATATATACATAAATCCAGTAGCTTTATAATGTCATATATTTCATTATTATTTCTTATATATACTTTATAATCATTCTTAAATGGTTAACATGGAGAATGAATCTCATCGCGTCGTGGAGACGGTATTCCGTACGTACGCACGAGCGATGATATCATTTCCATAAATATTGAACTGAATTGGAGTGGATTATACAATATATCAGAATCAATATGATGTTGTAATAACTATTTATAGTTATTCTTTACACCATTATACCCATCCATGTAAGGTGGTGGTGGAAAATAGATTACACCACGACGTGGAGACGGTATTCCGTACGTACGCACGCGCGGTGATTTCTTTTTCCGTAGGATGGATAGATGGTGAAATAGGGTTGTTTCATACTTATAATAACATATCAGTATATGAGTGATACTGATGTTATTACTTCATAATGAAACAACCTAAGAAGAAGAAGTGGAAGAAGAAATAAAGATGAAAGAATTGGTAATGGTAATTACCTCTTCTTTGAAGCGCCTCTTTGAGACCTCCTCTTAGGGCACTAAAATTGGTCTTTGAGGAAGACCAGAACCTCTAGGATGTTTCTAGGGAAGTGGAGAAGAGATTTTGGCAGGGGTTGGCCGAGCTTGAGTGCTCAAATTGGTGTGACGAGGAGGGGGAGGAGGTGTCCTTTTATAAGGGAGGAGAGGGGCACCTTAGGAATATCTCAAAATATTATTTTATATTAAAGTCAAAATCGGTTTATAATGGTTCCAAAGCGTCTTATTTCGAAGATAAAGTGGGGATGGGTCGAAATCCTATCAAACAATAATATTTAGACAAGTTTAGGGTATTATTTTAACCTTATCAATTAGATTTAACTCTAAGTTAAATAATTTAACTTTTACCGTGTCTTTTTGTTTTCATTCACTATATGGTTAATACACTTACTATAACATGCCAAACGAACCCCAAATTGTTTATTATTAATATATATATCGTTATCTAAGTCATTTGGACGAACCTTAGATTTTTATGAATAAATAACAATTAATAATATAATATTTGATTTAAAAACTATTTTGTGTCAATTTTGACACTATTTGATATATGATTTTTGTGAAAGTCATAACAGAATTATATGTTCGAACCAAGTTGATTAAATCAACACTAATATATCATAGTAACCTAGAAAATTAGTGTAATTCATAAAAAGTCCCAAATTATATTTAGTTTGGTGTTTATAACATCAATTATGTCAATATTTCATTAATAAGATAATTACTGCATCATCTTTGTGTCATAAATAAATTAACTTATTTGATGTCTAAAAATTACAAATAAAATACCATTATGTGTGAAATCTTTTTAACTTTCTAATGAATATTTACAATCGAATTTATCTTATGTATAAACCTATATTAAAAATGTTTTAGTAAATAAACTTTGATTTTAACTCTTTTAACTCTTCTTTGAATTAAATAATAATAAATGTCCTAATCTAATCCAAGTGGGCCTAAATGATAATATTTTACACTTAAGGTTGTTTTTGGTCGAGATACACTTGTCCAATAGAATTAGGACATGTGTTAGGGTAATATTAATATCATTCTTACCCTTAATTACCCTATTTACTTTTAACCGTGGTAAATAAAAGTAAAAAGTTACTATTCACCAAAAATTATTTTCATCTCATTGAACCACATTTTACTTACTGACATCAACCGTGTCTCTTGGATTTTTGAAATTCCATTCACAGAAGCGGTAAAATTTATTTTTATGAAAAATTCAGTTTTTTAACTACCACTTAGTAGTTTCACTATTCATCAAAAAATGAAGGTTTTCAGAAAAATGCCAAAATTTCATCCTAAGCTATATTTCATATTCCGAATCCAAAAATGAAGTTCATTTTGAAAAATAATATTTACAGAATTTTAAAAAGTGGTTATTACTATTCATACCGGCTAGTTTTAATAATATTTTAATAGCATATCGTTGTTTAGTGAAACTCGGTATTGCGTATTACACACGCTATCGAGGAAGGTCGCGATTGCGTGTAATGCAAGGCAAGTCAAGGATGCGTGTTGTGCAAGCTCCTTTTGGTGTAGCGTACAACACAAGACATAAAATTAAAAAGAATATTTTTTATAAAATCTTGGGCTGTTACATTCTACCCCCCTTAAAATGAATTTCGCCCTCGAAATTCGTTGGGGTTATAAATGGTTTACTATTTGAAAGTTTCTTTAATAGAAACCCACATCGTAAAAAGGAATATCAAAACCAATCTTTAAAAACAAAAGTATGAAACGTAACGGTTACCCAAATAAACTAATCATTGGGTTTCCACATAGGTGAAAATATGGATATGGAAGAGAAATCTAACCATCATGTTCTGATGGAGAGTGGTAGAGAACATGGCTATGAAAAATCCAATAATCACAAATCCATAAATTTGTGACGATCTAAGGTACCATCCGATTCATCAGGTATAAGATCACTAGGACAACATTTTTGGTTTTCAAGATCATTTCCCTAAAGTTGAAAATTTGAATTGGAATAAATACTTTCTTTATTTTGGTACAATCTCACTATTGTTCGTGCCTAGAACAATTTCCACTTCATCTCTTAATTAAATGAAGTTGAATTTGTTATTCGTGAAGTGTTAGCAGATCATGTGATAGAATGACGGGTCATTCCATCTGTCTCAAACAAAAGGTTAGCAAAAATTATATACATAAGTCGATCTATAGTGAGATTAATCATATATAGTTCCTAAAATGGACTTATACTTCATATATCATACTTATTAATATAATAAAACTAGTTTCTACTAAACAGGGACTTCCTGTAGGCCAGTGGTAGGCGATAAAGGCCAGTCGCACTTCGGTTGTGGGTTCGATTCCCACAGCCTTGTCCGAAGCGATGGGCTGTCGCCCGTCCTGCAGGTTGTCCTTTTTCTAAAACTATATTACTATAACATCCCATAAATAATATCGAAAAAACTTCTATCCTTAAACAATACTAACTTATGTCCAACATAATCCATTCCAATCTTTAGTCCTATCCATAATACTGCAGTCCATTCTCATAACATAGTGAAAACGATTACCAGAGATTTAATACCATTGTTGATCCCCATATATCATAAGATATATCTTGTTGGACACATTCCAAACATTCAAAGGCCTTAATCTTGTACTCTCTTGAATACCCATTGAACCTTAGTGAAAACTTGAATGCAGTTAAAAGTTAACACTTTCTACATACCAAAATCCTCAAAATTCTATATACTCAAACCATGATATCACTTAGTCCTTATATCAATCATGAGCTCATGAATACTGTTAAACATTTCATTTTCTCGTTTTCCCTTCATTATGCGCATAATATCTCAATCACTTTGAATACCACATTAGACCAATACATAAATATTCCAATATTCCATGATACAACATTATTTTGGAATCCCATTACATAAAAAATTAATCATTCCACCACATCGTTGTCATATTCAACATTGCCAATAGTGATCGCATGTGACTTCCCTTTGTCCTTTGCCTTAAGCGGTTGCTCATGTCGATCATCACTAACCCTTGGATTAGGGCATTTATTGGCATAATGTCCCATATCCTTGCACTTGAAGCATTGAAGTGTTGGTTGTGCGTTCTCTGCAGTGTTTGCTTTATTCACTTCATTAGAATCCCTTTTTCCATTACTTCGACACTCAGCTGCTCGATGACCTTCTTTTCCACACTTAAAACATTTTCTAGTCCCTTTAAGACAATCTCCACCATGCTTCTTTCCACACTTTGTGCATAAGGAAACATTCATCTTCTTTTCACCATTATTCTGAGATTTCTCCTTGAACTCCATCTTTCGTTTCTTGTCAA
Organism: Viscum album; assembly: GCA_963277665.1. Taxonomy (NCBI): domain Eukaryota; kingdom Viridiplantae; phylum Streptophyta; class Magnoliopsida; order Santalales; family Viscaceae; genus Viscum; species Viscum album. The sequence goes on along the minus strand of OY728157.1, from coordinate 457,566,883 downwards.
AACCATGAGATGGATATGTAACACCAACTTCCATTTCTACCTTGATAGCACAACGCACAATTTCTTCATAGCTACTGAAGTCTCTTATAGCTAATGCCCTTCGAAGACTTGGTTTTAAGCCACTGAAAAATCGATCAACTTTACTTTCAGGTTGGATGATAATGCCAGATGCATACCTTGCAAGTCTTGTAAAATTCGCTTCGTATATACCAACAGATTCATCATCCTTTTGCTTTAGTTCAAGAAACTCCTTCTCCATCTTCGTTCGAAGAATACGAGGGAAGTACTTACTGAAAAACAAGTTCTTGAACTCGTCCCATTCCATGGAATCAATTTCATCTCTTTGCCTCGTATTCTTGATAAGATTCCACCATTGACCAGCTTCACCTTCCAAACGATATACTGCTAAGATGACTTTATCATGTTCAGAACATTGAAGAACTGAAAATATCTTTTCAGTAGTACTAATCCATTGTTCAGCAACTAATGGATCAGTAGACCCACTAAAAGAAGGCGGACGCTGCCTCATGAAGGATTCAACAGAATGTTGCTCCTTCATTTGCTCGTTTGGAAGTCCTGCATGATTCATAGCATGAGAAAGTTGTGTGAGCATGGCTACAAGATTTTGCATTCCGGCTCCCATATCGTTTGGTTGCTCAGGGGGACAATCATTGCATTGCCCATCACATTCCGCATTAACACGGTTCCTTCGGGTTCCAGCCATCGTCTAAAACCCCAAAAGAATAGTATGAGAGGCAAAAATCATGCTAGGGAAAACAACATAATAAAGGGGTAGTACCCTCAATATCTAACATCTTAGGTTAAATTCTAATATCGTTAGAGCAATTCTAGGACTATAAACTATACGTATACTTAACCTTAGAGACATCCCTAGACATACCTTAGAAATATCTCTAGGGATCTCACTAACGTTTTCGCATCCTAGTTTCCAAAGGTTGACTAAACCTTTGCTCTGATACCAACTGTAGAGACCCGTATCTTGACGTACATTGACATTACATTACTTTTGCGGAATACTTAGTACATAACAAAAACACACACACAAGGACCGTAATAGTTTAGTGTCTTTGGAAACTCGGAATATAATCTTCTAATCGTGGTGAAAGATCTTCAACATCTCCCATAAATATCTTCTTTTTTTTATACCTAAAACCTTTCTTTATATCCTGGGGAAAAGAAAACATAAAAGGGTGAGCTCAAATGCTCAGTAAGGGTAAACAAAAGAAATATCAATCACATCATATACATAAGAACATAACTTTTGGAAATCTTAACCTGCAAAAGAGATCATAATTTCATAACATGGGGTAAATCATGGCAGTGAAATGTAATCACAATAATCATAACATAAAACATGAAACTTTGTGGCATTCACACATAATCATAGAGAATCATTTCTTGTTAGTCAAGACTCATTGCCAAGACTATCTTAGTGGACAAAGTCCCTTTCTGAATCGAGTAACCCTCGTTTCAGTCCTGTTTCACTGAACCGGTATAACCTACCATTCCAGCCATGTCTATCTCATGAGATATAAAATATTTACCCAATGCATTGGAGGGAGATATAGGTCCCACCCATCTCATAATGAATCCTTTATTATGTGTGCCACATAATCATAAATCATACATCATCGCATAACCCATGTAATAAAAAATGGGATTCTTAAACAACATGACATCATAAAACAATTCATATAAGATAAAGGAATTCATAAAAGTGTTTCCATCACAACATAATCAAATCCATGTAATAATAGGGATAAAAACAGAACCCTTTATTATCTTATATGGAAAATAATTTTGATAAAACACTTGAACTCCATTCTTGAGGAAAATATCCTTTCTTCTTCAAAAACATTTTTCCTTTCATAACATGTCATATAAAATTAAAATAAAAGAAGTTGATTAAAAATAAACTTGAAAACTTGTAAAGGAATCTTCTTGGAAATAATGTTTTAGAAATCCATTCATGCCGTATAAGTTAAAAAAAACATTCTTCGTACTTTTGTCGGAAAAGTCAAAAAATCACCTCGTACGAAAAAGCGACAAAAGATTCATTTCATATCCTTTACTAAAAACTCACCGAAGGGTAAAAATGGATTTAAACAATTGTAGGTGGATTGAAATAATATTACATATTGATGAAACATGGATGTGGATGATAAAATACACCCCAGTAAATACTTACGAATAAACAATCTCGGATAAAAATGAGATTGTGATATTTCCCTTACCTTATGTCCGACTTGCTTTGTAAGTGTCCGAACCTCCTGTATAATGATTTAAATCATGTTATTGACTTATTCCAGAATCATACTCATTGTTATGATATCATATATGGTTCCTTATGAATTTATATTATCCGTTCTTTTGTAAATTCCATGTTAAAGAAGCGTTTTGGGTAAAATCGTTTTATTTATCGTAGGTGTTTTGACTTGTTGTTCTTGAAATTATTATTACTTATATCATGATTTAATTACTTCCAGAATATAAAACATGATTTATATATCATATATATTCAGTATATATATATAGATAGATAAATGAAATGAAAAACACCGCTCATGGAGACGGTAGTCCGTACGTACGCATGAACGCTGTTTTACTTTCCTTATTGTCTTGAAATGGAAGTAAATAGATGACATACATATATATATATATACATAAATCCAGTAGCTTTATAATGTCATATATTTCATTATTATTTCTTATATATACTTTATAATCATTCTTAAATGGTTAACATGGAGAATGAATCTCATCGCGTCGTGGAGACGGTATTCCGTACGTACGCACGAGCGATGATATCATTTCCATAAATATTGAACTGAATTGGAGTGGATTATACAATATATCAGAATCAATATGATGTTGTAATAACTATTTATAGTTATTCTTTACACCATTATACCCATCCATGTAAGGTGGTGGTGGAAAATAGATTACACCACGACGTGGAGACGGTATTCCGTACGTACGCACGCGCGGTGATTTCTTTTTCCGTAGGATGGATAGATGGTGAAATAGGGTTGTTTCATACTTATAATAACATATCAGTATATGAGTGATACTGATGTTATTACTTCATAATGAAACAACCTAAGAAGAAGAAGTGGAAGAAGAAATAAAGATGAAAGAATTGGTAATGGTAATTACCTCTTCTTTGAAGCGCCTCTTTGAGACCTCCTCTTAGGGCACTAAAATTGGTCTTTGAGGAAGACCAGAACCTCTAGGATGTTTCTAGGGAAGTGGAGAAGAGATTTTGGCAGGGGTTGGCCGAGCTTGAGTGCTCAAATTGGTGTGACGAGGAGGGGGAGGAGGTGTCCTTTTATAAGGGAGGAGAGGGGCACCTTAGGAATATCTCAAAATATTATTTTATATTAAAGTCAAAATCGGTTTATAATGGTTCCAAAGCGTCTTATTTCGAAGATAAAGTGGGGATGGGTCGAAATCCTATCAAACAATAATATTTAGACAAGTTTAGGGTATTATTTTAACCTTATCAATTAGATTTAACTCTAAGTTAAATAATTTAACTTTTACCGTGTCTTTTTGTTTTCATTCACTATATGGTTAATACACTTACTATAACATGCCAAACGAACCCCAAATTGTTTATTATTAATATATATATCGTTATCTAAGTCATTTGGACGAACCTTAGATTTTTATGAATAAATAACAATTAATAATATAATATTTGATTTAAAAACTATTTTGTGTCAATTTTGACACTATTTGATATATGATTTTTGTGAAAGTCATAACAGAATTATATGTTCGAACCAAGTTGATTAAATCAACACTAATATATCATAGTAACCTAGAAAATTAGTGTAATTCATAAAAAGTCCCAAATTATATTTAGTTTGGTGTTTATAACATCAATTATGTCAATATTTCATTAATAAGATAATTACTGCATCATCTTTGTGTCATAAATAAATTAACTTATTTGATGTCTAAAAATTACAAATAAAATACCATTATGTGTGAAATCTTTTTAACTTTCTAATGAATATTTACAATCGAATTTATCTTATGTATAAACCTATATTAAAAATGTTTTAGTAAATAAACTTTGATTTTAACTCTTTTAACTCTTCTTTGAATTAAATAATAATAAATGTCCTAATCTAATCCAAGTGGGCCTAAATGATAATATTTTACACTTAAGGTTGTTTTTGGTCGAGATACACTTGTCCAATAGAATTAGGACATGTGTTAGGGTAATATTAATATCATTCTTACCCTTAATTACCCTATTTACTTTTAACCGTGGTAAATAAAAGTAAAAAGTTACTATTCACCAAAAATTATTTTCATCTCATTGAACCACATTTTACTTACTGACATCAACCGTGTCTCTTGGATTTTTGAAATTCCATTCACAGAAGCGGTAAAATTTATTTTTATGAAAAATTCAGTTTTTTAACTACCACTTAGTAGTTTCACTATTCATCAAAAAATGAAGGTTTTCAGAAAAATGCCAAAATTTCATCCTAAGCTATATTTCATATTCCGAATCCAAAAATGAAGTTCATTTTGAAAAATAATATTTACAGAATTTTAAAAAGTGGTTATTACTATTCATACCGGCTAGTTTTAATAATATTTTAATAGCATATCGTTGTTTAGTGAAACTCGGTATTGCGTATTACACACGCTATCGAGGAAGGTCGCGATTGCGTGTAATGTAAGGCAAGTCAAGGATGCGTGTTGTGCAAGCTCCTTTTGGTGTAGCGTACAACACAAGACATAAAATTAAAAAGAATATTTTTTATAAAATCTTGGGCTGTTACATTCTACCCCCCTTAAAATGAATTTCGCCCTCGAAATTCGTTGGGGTTATAAATGGTTTACTATTTGAAAGTTTCTTTAATAGAAACCCACATCGTAAAAAGGAATATCAAAACCAATCTTTAAAAACAAAAGTATGAAACGTAACGGTTACCCAAATAAACTAATCATTGGGTTTCCACATAGGTGAAAATATGGATATGGAAGAGAAATCTAACCATCATGTTCTGATGGAGAGTGGTAGAGAACATGGCTATGAAAAATCCAATAATCACAAATCCATAAATTTGTGACGATCTAAGGTACCATCCGATTCATCAGGTATAAGATCACTAGGACAACATTTTTGGTTTTCAAGATCATTTCCCTAAAGTTGAAAATTTGAATTGGAATAAATACTTTCTTTATTTTGGTACAATCTCACTATTGTTCGTGCCTAGAACAATTTCCACTTCATCTCTTAATTAAATGAAGTTGAATTTGTTATTCGTGAAGTGTTAGCAGATCATGTGATAGAATGACGGGTCATTCCATCTGTCTCAAACAAAAGGTTAGCAAAAATTATATACATAAGTCGATCTATAGTGAGATTAATCATATATAGTTCCTAAAATGGACTTATACTTCATATATCATACTTATTAATATAATAAAACTAGTTTCTACTAAACAGGGACTTCCTGTAGGCCAGTGGTAGGCGATAAAGGCCAGTCGCACTTCGGTTGTGGGTTCGATTCCCACAGCCTTGTCCGAAGCGATGGGCTGTCGCCCGTCCTGCAGGTTGTCCTTTTTCTAAAACTATATTACTATAACATCCCATAAATAATATCGAAAAAACTTCTATCCTTAAACAATACTAACTTATGTCCAACATAATCCATTCCAATCTTTAGTCCTATCCATAATACTGCAGTCCATTCTCATAACATAGTGAAAACGATTACCAGAGATTTAATACCATTGTTGATCCCCATATATCATAAGATATATCTTGTTGGACACATTCCAAACATTCAAAGGCCTTAATCTTGTACTCTCTTGAATACCCATTGAACCTTAGTGAAAACTTGAATGCAGTTAAAAGTTAACACTTTCTACATACCAAAATCCTCAAAATTCTATATACTCAAACCATGATATCACTTAGTCCTTATATCAATCATGAGCTCATGAATACTGTTAAACATTTCATTTTCTCGTTTTCCCTTCATTATGCGCATAATATCTCAATCACTTTGAATACCACATTAGACCAATACATAAATATTCCAATATTCCATGATACAACATTATTTTGGAATCCCATTACATAAAAAATTAATCATTCCACCACATCGTTGTCATATTCAACATTGCCAATAGTGATCGCATGTGACTTCCCTTTGTCCTTTGCCTTAAGCGGTTGCTCATGTCGATCATCACTAACCCTTGGATTAGGGCATTTATTGGCATAATGTCCCATATCCTTGCACTTGAAGCATTGAAGTGTTGGTTGTGCGTTCTCTGCAGTGTTTGCTTTATTCACTTCATTAGAATCCCTTTTTCCATTACTTCGACACTCAGCTGCTCGATGACCTTCTTTTCCACACTTAAAACATTTTCTAGTCCCTTTAAGACAATCTCCACCATGCTTCTTTCCACACTTTGTGCATAAGGAAACATTCATCTTCTTTTCACCATTATTCTGAGATTTCTCCTTGAACTCCATCTTTCGTTTCTTGTCAAAACCATGAGATGGATATGTAACACCAACTTCCATTTCTACCTTGATAGCACAACGCACAATTTCTTCATAGCTACTGAAGTCTCTTATAGCTAATGCCCTTCGAAGACTTGGTTTTAAGCCACTGAAAAATCGATCAACTTTACTTTCAGGTTGGATGATAATGCCAGATGCATACCTTGCAAGTCTTGTAAAATTCGCTTCGTATATACCAACAGATTCATCATCCTTTTGCTTTAGTTCAAGAAACTCCTTCTCCATCTTCGTTCGAAGAATACGAGGGAAGTACTTACTGAAAAACAAGTTCTTGAACTCGTCCCATTCCATGGAATCAATTTCATCTCTTTGCCTCGTATTCTTGATAAGATTCCACCATTGATCAGCTTCACCTTCCAAACGATATACTGCTAAGATGACTTTATCATGTTCAGAACATTGAAGAACTGAAAATATCTTTTCAGTAGTACTAATCCATTGTTCAGCAACTAATGGATCAGTAGACCCACTAAAAGAAGGCGGACGCTGCCTCATGAAGGATTCAACAGAATGTTGCTCCTTCCTTTGCTCGTTTGGAAGTCCTGCATGATTCATAGCTTGAGAAAGTTGTGTGAGCATGGCTACAAGATTTTGCATTCCGGCTCCCATATCGTTTGGTTGCTCAGGGGGACAATCATTGCATTGCCCATCACATTCCGCATTAACACGGTTCCTTCGGGTTCCAGCCATCGTCTAAAACCCCAAAAGAATAGTATGAGAGGCAAAAATCATGCTAGGGAAAACAACATAATAAAGGGGTAGTACCCTCAATATCTAACATCTTAGGTTAAATTCTAAGATCGTTAGAGCAATTCTAGGACTATAAACTATACGTATACTTAACCTTAGAGACATCCCTAGACATACCTTAGAAATATCTCTAGGGATCTCACTAACGTTTTCGCATCCTAGTTTCCAAAGGTTGACTAAACCTTTGCTCTGATACCAACTGTAGAGACCCGTATCTTGACGTACATTGACATTACATTACTTTTGCGGAATACTTAGTACATAACAAAAACACACACACAAGGACCGTAATAGTTTAGTGTCTTTGGAAACTCGGAATATAATCTTCTAATCGTGGTGAAAGATCTTCAACATCTCCCATAAAGATCTTCTTTTTTTTATACCTAAAACCTTTCTTTATATCCTGGGGAAAAGAAAACATAAAAGGGTGAGCTCAAATGCTCAGTAAGGGTAAACAAAAGAAATATCAATCACATCATATACATAAGAACATAACTTTTGGAAATCTTAACCTGAAAAAGAGATCATAATTTCATAACATGGGGTAAATCATGGCAGTGAAATGTAATCACAATAATCATAACATAAAACATGAAACTTTGTGGCATTCACACATAATCATAGAGAATCATTTCTTGTTAGTCAAGACTCATTGCCAAGACTATCTTAGTGGACAAAGTCCCTTTCTGAATCGAGTAACCCTCGTTTCAGTCCTGTTTCACTGAACCGGTATAACCTACCATTCCAGCCATGTCTATCTCATGAGATATAAAATATTTACCCAATGCATTGGAGGGAGATATAGGTCCCACCCATCTCATAATGAATCCTTTATTATGTGTGCCACATAATCATAAATCATACATCATCGCATAACCCATGTAATAAAAAATGGGATTCTTAAACAACATGACATCATAAAACAATTCATATAAGATAAAGGAATTCATAAAAATGTTTCCATCACAACATAATCAAATCCATGTAATAATAGGGATAAAAACAGAACCCTTTATTATCTTATATGGAAAATAATTTTGATAAAACACTTGAACTCCATTCTTGAGGAAAATATCCTTTCTTCTTCAAAAACATTTTTCCTTTCATAACATGTCATATAACATTAAAATAAAAGAAGTTGATTAAAAATAAACTTGAAAACTTGTAAAGGAATCTTCTTGGAAATAATGTTTTAGAAATCCATTCATGCCGTATAAGTTAAAAAAAACATTCTTCGTACTTTTGTCGGAAAAGTCAAAAAATCACCTCGTACGAAAAAGCGACAAAAGATTCCTTTCATATCCTTTACTAAAAACTCACCGAAGGGTAAAAATGGATTTAAACAATTGTAGGTGGATTGAAATAATATTACATATTGATGAAACATGGATGTGGATGATAAAATACACCCCAGTAAATACTTACGAATAAACAATCTCGGATAAAAATGAGATTGTGATATTTCCCTTACCTTATGTCCGACTTGCTTTGTAAGTGTCCGAACCTCCTGTATAATGATTTAAATCATGTTATTGACTTATTCCAGAATCATACTCATTGTTATGATATCATATATGGTTCCTTATGAATTTATATTATCCGTTCTTTTGTAAATTCCATGTTAAAGAAGCGTTTTGGGTAAAATCGTTTTATTTATCGTAGGTGTTTTGACTTGTTGTTCTTGACATTATTATTACTTATATCATGATTTACTTACTTCCAGAATATAAAACATGATTTATATATCATATATATTCAGTATATATATATATATAGATAAATGAAATGAAAAACACCGCTCATGGAGACGGTAGTCCGTACGTACGCATGGACGCTGGTTTACTTTCCTTATTGTCTTGAAATGGAAGTAAGTAGATGACATACATATATATATATATATATACATAAATCCAGTAGCTTTATAATGTCATATATTTCATTATTATTTCTTATATATACTTTATAATCATTCTTAAATGGTTAACATGGAGAATGAATCTCATCGCGTCGTGGAGACGGTATTCCGTACGTACGCACGAGCGATGATATCATTTCCATAAATATTGAACTGAATTGGAGTGGATTATACAATATATCAGAATCAATATGATTTTTTAATAACTATTTATAGTTATTCTTTACACCATTATACCCATCCATGTAAGGTGGTGGTGGAAAATAGATTACACCACGACGTGGAGACGGTATTCCGTACGTACGCACGCGCGGTGATTTCTTTTTCCGTAGGATGGATAGATGGTGAAATAGGGTTGTTTCATACTTATAATAACATATCAGTATATGAGTGATACTGATGTTATTACTTCATAATGAAACAACCTAAGAAGAAGAAGTGGAAGAAGAAATAAAGATGAAAGAATTGGTAACGGTAATTACCTATTCTTTGAAGCGCCTCTTTGAGACCTCCTCTTAGGGCACTAAAATTGGTCTTTGAGGAATAACAGAACCTCTATGATGTTTCTAGGGAAGTGGAGAAGAGATTTTGTCGGGGGTTGGCCGAGCTTAAGTGCTCAAATTGGTGTGAGGAGGAGGGGGAGGAGGTGTTCTTTTATAAGGGAGGAGAGGGGCACCTTAGGAATATCTCAAAATATTATTTTATATTAAAGTCAAAATCGGTTTATAATGGTTCCAAAGGGTATTATTTCGAAGATAAAGTTGGGATGGGTCGAAATACTATCAAAAAATAATATTTAGACAAGTTTAGGGTATTATTTTAACCTTATCAATTAGATTTAACTCTAAGTTAAATAATTTAACTTTTACCGTGTCTTTTTGTTTTCATTCACTATATGGTTAATACACTTACTATAACATGCCAAACGAACCCCAAATTGTTTATTATTAATATATATATCCTTATCTAAGTCATTTGGCCGAACCTTAGATTTTTATGAATAAAATAACAATTAATAATATAATATTTGATTTAAAAACTATTTTGTGTCAATTTTGACACTATTTGATATATGATTTTTGTGAAAGTCATAACAGAATTATATGTTCGAACCAAGTTGATTAAATCAACACTAATATATCATATTAACCTAGAAAATTAGTGGAATTCATAAAAAGTCCCAAATTATATTTAGTTTGGTGTTTATAACATCAATTATGTCAATATTTCATTAATAAGATAATTACTGCATCATCTTTGTGTCATAAATAAATTAACTTATTTGATGTCTAAAAATTACAAATAAAATACCATTATGTGGGAAATCTTTTTAAATTTCTAATGAATATTTACAATCGAATTTATCTTATGTATAACCCTATATTAAAAATGTTTTAGTAAATAAACTTTGATTTTAACTCTTTTAACTCTTCTTTGAATTAAATAATAATAAATGTCCTAATCTAATCCAAGTGGGCCTAAATGATAATATTTTACACTTAAGGTTGTTTTTGGTCGAGATAAACTTGTCCAATAGAATTAGGACATGTGTTAGGGTAATATTAATATCATTCTTACCCTTAATTACCCTATTTACTTTTAACCGTGGTAAATAAAAGTAAAAAGTTACTATTCACCAAAAATTATTTTCATCTCATTGAACCACATTTTACTTACTGACATCAACCGTGTCTCTCGGATTTTTGAAATTCCATTCACAGAAGCGGTAAAATTAAGTTTTATGAAAAATTCAGTTTTTTAACTACCACTTAGTAGTTTCACTATTCATCAAAAAATGAAGGTTTTCAGAAAAATGCCAAAATTTCATCCTAAGATATATTTCATATTCTGAATTCAAAAATGAAGTTCATTTTGAAAAATAAGATTTACAGAATTTTAAAAAGTGGTTATTACTATTCATACCGGCTAGTTTTAATAATATTTTAATAGCATATCGTTGTTTAGTGAAACTCGGTATTGCGTATTACACACGCTATCGAGGAAGGTCGCGATTGCGTGTAATGCAAGGCAAGTCAAGGATGCGTGTTGTGCAAGCTCCTTTTGGTGTAGCGTACAACACAAGACATAAAATTAAAAAGAATATTTTTTTATAAAATCTTGGGCTGTTACAATCACTTTCTCAAGAACCAAGATCAAGGAAATACCAATTCGGGATAAGCCTTTTCTTCCCATCAACCATGCGAAAGTGAAGTATAAGTTCTTTACTACTTCACCTTCTCCAGCATAAAAAACATTAAAACCCAAATTAGTCAACTTTAATCCCACATAATCCAGTATAAACAACCAAATTCTTCCCAAATAATAGCTCAACCATTGCCCAACCCTATGGGTAATGTAAGTTCAATTTCATTTAGATCAGGGAAATTTTTTTTATGCATCATGACAAGTCCTCTAACTCCTATTTAAATGTTGATATGGAAAAATAAAAGAAAAATGAACTAGAAAATGAACATGAATCCACTGCATCACCTCCTTACATTCATCTAAATAACCCAATTACTTTTCCTCAAGATTTCTCTAAGCCAAAAAAGTTGTTCAAACCTAATCCTAAAATGCTCGACATGTTTAGAGGTATTGAAGTCAACATTCCCCTCTTGGATACCACAAAAAAAATACTTAAGTATGAAAAGTTTCTTAAGGAGTTTTTCACCCATAAGAGACAACTTAGGACCATTGAGAATGTTTCAACCCTATGGTCCATACCCATAATGTGAAAAGATCCAGGGGAATTTACTGTTCCATGCTAAATAAGGAGTTCTAACTTTGATGATGCACTCATTTTCCTAGGAGCCTAAATAAATTTCATTCCCAAATCCATATTCTCTAACCTTGGTCTAGTTAACTTACACCCAACAAGTGTTGTCATCCAGTTATCCAATTGAAGCACAACTAGTCCTGAGGGAATAATTGAGGATGTCCTTGTCCGAGTCAATGATCTTACCTTCCCAGTTAACTTCTATGTCCTTGACATGGAAGTTGAGATAACTTCTTTCCAATATCCTCTGTTTCTAGGAAGACCTTTCATCATGACATCTAAAACCAAAATTTATGTCCATGTTGGAATCTTATCCATGGAATTTAGTGACCAACTGGTTAATTTCAATATTTTTAGTCCATGTAATACCTATCAGAGAATCAATATTTATTCTCTATCCATGAATCTAAAAGTCTCTCTGAGAGTGTGTTGAATCCCAATCCATCATGTTCTTATTGTTTTAATGATAGAGGAGTTTGTGAATATTCCATCCTAATTAACCAAGTCATAAAGGGAGAAGTTGATGTTGACATTTCAAAAGTAAACCCCATATATCTAAATGATATTGAAAAGTATTTGGAATCCTACCTCTCCTATGATCTCCACTACTCCAGCTTGGATGATAATGTAGAAAATGAACTAGCATGCTCATTTTTGATTCAGATCAGATTATTAAATATTCATCATTTCCTATCCATGATTCTAAAAATTCTATTATATGTGAGGTGAACCCTAAAATAATGTGTTTATATTGTCCTGATGGAAGTGATGTTTTTGATATTTGTTATCTAATTAATAAAGTGATCACTAGTGATATTTAAATTGACCATTATTTGGAAAACAACATTTATATAAAGGATATTGAAAAATTTATTCAGTTTTATGACTCCACTAATCCTCATTATTGTACATTAGTAAGTGATGAAATAAATGAGTTAAAAACAATTGGGATCTCATAATCTAGTATAATGTTATCTGAACCTTACATAAATTCACCATCATAGTTGAAACATCTCCCTAAATTTCTAAGAATAGAAAACAAGTACTTTCTAGATAATATCATTCCTTAAGTTTAATAACAAAGAGAGGATAGTCATATTCTCCTTCCTCCCCCATTTAATTACAAGCACAACGATAAGGAATGGAATAAATTACATAATGAACAACCAAGACTCCAAAAGGAGAATTTTTTCTAGAAGAACACTGTAATTGAGAAAATATGGTGTCCACCATCAGAATATGGTATTTCCACTATAACTATCTATATATAGACAAAATAAATGTATTTCTACTTGGGAGGCAACCCATGTTTTCTTTTCCTTTTATATAATTTTAATTTATTTTTAGTTTTTCATTAAATAAATAATAATTTTTGTTTTTTACTCTCTTTTAGGTAATAGAATTTTTCCAATGCATCACTAAAGAGGAAACATGCCCTAATAACCACATTGACTTCCATCGAATCCCCAAATTCTATAGTTGACCCACCACTAGATGAAGATGACAACCCACCAAATAAAAACTTGGGGCAACTCATTCACTTTAAATATCTCTCTCTATATCTTTATCTTTCTCTATCTCTTCTTATTCCTCTCTCATTATTTTTTTACCACATTAATCCTTAGATTTTTATTTTTTCTTTCTATTTTTGTGTGGGTGTGTATTTAAAAAAATAAAAAAAATACTAAAAAAAATAAAAAATATATATGGAAAAAAGAGTTGTAATTAATCACCATCAACTTTTGAAAAATTTTCCAACCATTTTGGGGAGTCCAAAGACATGTTTTCATCTCAAAAGTTTTGTATTTTCATCATAAATTTTAATAAAGAATCTTGTGTAAAAACTAACAAATTTTGAATGATCAATTTTTTGATTTGTAAGATAATTATTCCCCAACTATGAGGAATAACATTAGATTTCATGCCAAGGTCATCGATGACCATCTTTTCAAAATGTGTGTATTTCACCCTCGATTGTGATTCATGAGTTTTTGGACCTCTGAGTTGAATTTCCTACTTTATTTTACATTAATATGATAAAGGCATTTTCTTAACCCAATGAGAATTATAATAGCCAAATAGCCTCCCATTAACCTTGCATTAATCCTACTTTTGAAATTTCCTTTGAGGATATGACAACCTTTTATTTAATAGCCACATTACAATCCCAATAACTTATCCCACCCAACACCTACATGGAATTATATTGCATAATTTACTAAAATTTAAGTATGGGGATAATGGATTTCATTTTGGGTGTCATTTACTTGATTTTCAATGTGTTATTATATGCTTTAGGGAAAGCATCCATTTTAGTGTGGGGGAGAGGTTGTCATTCAGTGAGTTTGGGGAATGCATTTTTATTTATGTAGTTTTTTAAATTTTGTTGACAATTTTTCAAAAATAAAAACATTGAAAAAAACCAAAAAACAGAAAGACAAAAAAAAAAAAACAAAAAACGGGTTGTGTCTTGGGTGGGTAAAAAATCACTCTTTTTATAAACTTGATCTTGTTATAACTATTAAAATTAGTGTTAGGAGGAGATCAAACATGTGCTGGGAGATGAGTGTGAGATCTTTTTCAAGTTCAACTTTCGAAAAAAATGTAAAAAGAAAGAAAAAAAGAAAAAAAGAAAAAAAGAAAAAAAAGAAAAAAAGAACACTTATGTCATTGGGAGAAGTTTTATGTTTTGTAAATATTTCATCTTATCACTCCCTTAAAATTTTATTCCTATTTTGTTTCTTTCTTTGCATAATCATTACTTTTTAAATATGTGTTTCCATTTCCTTCCATGTTTCATTTAAAAAAAAGTGCATTGTTTTACCCATGCTGGTGTTTTAACCCTCTTTTCCTTTCTCTTGAAAATTTAATTCCTACCATCCCATAGCCACAAAATAACCCCTAAAAAACACCTCTTGATTCTTGTGCACTTTAGGATAGGTAATGGAAGCTGAGAGATCTTTTAAACTCTAATATTTTTACTTTTGGTTGGTGAATGAGTGAACCTCCATAAATAAAATTTTATCATCTTGAGAGGAGTGAGTTATGAGTATCCACATTTTCTATTTCTAAATTTGAGCATGAAAAATGAATTGTTTTTGGAATATTTTTTTGTTAAAATTTGTGGTGGAATTCAATATGGATGAGTGAAATGGTCTAAACCTCCCCTGATTGGGGAAAACAAAATTTTAATATTTTTTGGTGAGTGAGAATGATTTTTTTATGTTTTTATATTTGCTAAAAATAAGGAAATGCACAAGACTAAGTGTGGTAGAGTTGATGTTATTCATTTATTCATAATTTTTTTTCGACTCTCTTGAGTAAATTTCATGTAAAAGTGCGTAATTGGTTTGAGATAATCATGTTTTAATACTACATATAAATTTTGAGCATTATTTGAAGAAATCCAATTGATTCAGTTTAATATTATAATTATAACTCTCACCATACTTATCCAAATTTTATGGTTTTTAATTTTTAGGATTCCTTATTAAATTTAAAACATATTAATATAATGAAGAATTTTCCAATTCATCCATATGAATAGTCATATGGTCCACACAAGAAGGCCCACAGAATCTGTGAAGAAGTTGGGCCATCCATGAAGATTGAATTTTTGGGCTCAATCCAAAAGTAAAAAATTGTTTATTCTCCCCCAAAAGTTGGGATACAATAAAATCCATATTGGATAAATATTTTAAGTCCCAAATCCACCAAAAATGGGCCCAAATAATTCTATTAACTCCCACCCACCATTCTGTCTGGGAATTGAAACCAGCACACAATTATGGAATTTTATCCTAATATAGGCATCAATTAAAGTTGATATTTTGAAATGTAAAATCCAAGATATAGGAAGATTACTTTTTAGAATAAATTATTTGTATTTTAGGGCATTTTTCTATTAAAAAACTATTCAAATTTTGGTCTTTGAAAAAATATGGATTGAAATTGACAGATTAAAATTATTTAATCAAATCAACATAACTTTGGATCCTTAAGTACAATTCCTACAAAATTTTAAGGGTATAATTTCAACATTAATATCTAAAATGTTAAAGAATATAATATCTCAATATTCAGCTATCTGGATGGCTAAATTGGTGATCCAAGTGGAGGGGCAGATTTGGAATTCAAATAGTCCACCACCTTGGGCTATAAATGTACCCCCTCTTCTCCTTGTAAGGATTTGACATTTCAGAATATATGAGGATACATTGGAATGAAAAAATCCTTTAAAAAGTCCTATAAGGACCTTCCAAACTCACGTTTTCACTTGATATACCCTTCCCCGCTCTTTTTTTCATGTTCTTTTGTGTTATTTTCATTTGTAATCACATAAGATATTTTCAATTTTGTTTCAATTTTAATGAATATTTATTCTTATTAATATCTTTTAATCTTCCACCCTCTGTTATTAAATATTAATTATCTTAAAATATTTTAAATCAATTTGAAACCCTTCTCTTTTTTCATTTTCCCATTCAATCTAAAGTGTGATTTTACCTCTCTTCACATTTCGTGTGTGTGTTCGGCGCGCCGCTCTTTTCTTGTCCCATTATTTTTTTTCTTTTAAACACATCAACATAATAATTCAAACAAAATTAATAAACTTATCAATGGAATAGTAAATACACCATTAGGGTGATTCATAATTTGGGGATATGAAGTGATTGAGAGCTTTTGGTCAATGAATATTTTTTAGGTTAACATTGTGTATGTTGAACTTCAAATGTCATGGATTAATGGCATATTTTGTTTAACATGTGGATTCAATGGATTATTGGAACAAAAAATACACTAACATAAAAAAGTACTGGTTATGATTAGACCCTTACTTAAGTTATGTCTTGGATTAAAGCCTTAACACTTGGTAATTCTGATCAAAGTCATCTTGTGAAGTGGGTGTTAATTTAATGCAATATAAATCAAATCTCAATGATATCATAAGCTTAAATCCCTAAAAATGAACTCACCCAAATCTTTATAAATTTTTTAAATCAATCAAATATCATACATTAATCAATTTAATTAAGCTCTACAAACAAACCCCCCCAATAAAAATCCAAATAACAAAAAAAATCGAATATACAAAAAAGCACCATTACTGAGGATTCGACTTGAGTGCCTCTATACACATTAGCAGACCACCTAAACATTGAACGATCGATAGATGAAAATCATCTACACTTAAAATGGCACCATTTCTAGGTATGGTCCATTAATATTTCATTAGTTTTTAATTTTTGTAAAACAAAACAAAAAAAATAAAATAAAAAAAAATAAAAATAAAATAAATAAACAAAAAAAATCTGAAAAATACAAAAAGAAAAAACTGCCTTCCTCATAAAAATCATAAACAAAAAAAAAACACAAAGAAATACCCACCTTCCTAATACTTCCAAATTCTCTCTGAATTCCCCTTATCCTCCCAAAAAATACTTTGGATTTCTTTGACCTAAAAATCGATCGAAATCTTCATTGACTTAGGAGGAACATTAGGGATAATCAAATCACTCTAGAACCATTATTTTTCCAACCAATTTAACTAGAAATAGATAATACAAGGGAAAAAACCTTAAAAGAAATTACTACCCCTGATATGAATTAATATCCCCTTGGTATTTAATATCCAAACATTGAGGCTAATTTTGAACTAAAATAGGGTTTGATTCATCTTATACCTCATTTCAATAGTCTAGCTGGTGAGGATCCACATATTCATCTTAAAGAGTTACAAGTGGTGTGATCTACCATGAAACCTCAAGGGGTTTCTAAAGAACAAATTAAACTTTATGCATTCCCTTTTTCCCTAGATGACTCTTCCAAGTCGTGGCTCTACTACATCTTCTTGGTTCTATAAATTCTTGGATTTACATGAAGCATTTATTTTTAGAAAAATTATTTCCTGCTTCTCTTACCGCTTTTATCAAAATGAAATAAGTGGTATCCTTAAATTACTTAATTAATCACTCCATGAGTACTGATAGAGGTTCAAAAATCTAGTGGTAACCTGCCCACACCACAAAATCCCTGAACAACTCTTGATCCAATACTTATATGAGGGTATATTGGCTATGGAGAGAACACTCATTGATGCCGCAAGTGGAAGTGACCTTGTTGACAAAACTACTATAGATGCACAAGATCTCATAAGCAATATGGATATAAACATGCAACAATTATATACTCGAGCACATTCTCAAGTTGAACAAGTCAAAGAGAATCAATCCATAGAGAACAATAAGATAACTGGGTGGATGAGTGAACTTATAGGTCTTATGAGACAACTAGAGGTGGATTCCAAATCCCCAACATCATATTCTCCCCAATATCTATCCCTTGGACCTATCAATAATTGTGGAATCTATAGCTCACCAACTCATCCAACTGACACATGTCCACAAATTTAAGAGGATCCATTTGATTCATCCAGACCAATAGAGCTCAATGTAGCATATGCTCATAGGAATACCAAACCTTAATAATTAGGCTAGTTCATTAGAAACTTCAACCAACCCCAATATGATTCCTTCTCTTTTACCTTTAACCCATGCTTGAGGTATGGTAATCCCATTTCTCATCCCCCTCAATTCCCTCCTCAAAACCCAAACCAATTCCAATATGGTCAAGGTTTTGGTAACTTCCAACAACCCTATCCTTTTTTCCCTCAACCTCAAATGATCAATCCTCCTCTTGCTCCTCCTAGATTACACCATCCTAACGAGACTTCTCAATTCCCAACCCAATACAAGCACTTTCCCAAGAACCAAAATCATGGAAATCTAAATTTGGGACAAGCCTCTTCTTCTAAGAAACCATGGGAAAGTGCAATGGTAGATATTTCCTACTTCACCCATTCTAGACTCAAAAACATTGAAACCCAAATTGGCCAACTTGCATCCCACCTAAGCCAACAACAACTACCAAATTCTTCCCAACTCCTAGCTTAACCATTCACAACCCTAAGGGTAATGTAATTTCACTTTCACTTAGATTAGGAAATAAAATTTTTATGCCTCATAATGAGTCCTATAACTCCTTTTTAAATGTTGAGCTCAAAAAGGAAAAGAAGAATGAACTAGAAAATGAACCTGAAGCTACTGCCTCAGCTCCTTCTATTCATCTAAAGAACCCAATTCCTTTTCCTCAAGCTATCTTTAATCCAAATAAGTCCTTTGAACCCGATATTTAAATGCTCGACATGTTTAGACATGTTGAATTCAACATTCCCCTCTTATATTCCATAAAAAAATTCCTAAGTATGAAAAGTTTCTTAAGGATTTGTTCACCCATAATAGACAACTTAGGACCATTGAGAATGTTTCAACCCAGCAGTCCATACCCATGAAGTGCAAATATCTAGGGACATTTACTATTCCATTCCAAATAGGGATTTCCAACTTTGATGATGTACTAATTGACCTAGGAGACTCAATAAATTTCATGCACAAATCTATATTCTCTAACATTGGTCTAGGTCCCTTACATCTAGAAAGTGTTGTCATCCATTTATCCAATCGAAGCACATTTAGTCCTGAGGGAATAATTGAGTATTTCCTTGTCCAAGATGATGATCATATCTTCCTAGCTGAATTATATGTCCTTAACATGGAAGGTGAGACAAATTATTTCCAATATCCTCTCATTCTAGGAAGACATTTATTCATGACATCTAAAACCAAAAATTGATGTCCATGCTAGCATCCTATCCATGGAATTTGGTGACCAACTAGTCAAGTTCAATATTTTTCAGTCCATGCGATACCCATAAGAGAATAAATACGTATTCTCTATCCATGATTCTGAAAGTCTCTTTGAGAGTTTTTTGAATACCAATCCATCATGTTCTTCCTATTCTAATGATAGATGAGTTTTTGAATATTTCATCCTCATTAACCAAGTCATAAATGGAGAAGTTGATGTTGACATTAAAAATGTAAACTCCATCGATCTAAATGATCTTGAACAGTATTTGGAATAGCATATCATCTTTGATCTCAACTACTACATCTTGGATGATAATGAGGAAAATAAACTAGCATGCTCGTTTTTTGATTTAGATCAGATTATCCAACATTCATCATTTCTTATCCATGATTCTGAAAATTTTGTTATATGTGAGGTGAACCCTGAACCAATGTGTTTATATTGTCACGATGGTAGTGATGTTTGTGATATTTGTCCCCTAATTAATAAATTGATCACTGGTGAGGTTGAAATTGAACATTAATTGGAAAAAAAATTGATATAAAGGATATTGAAAAATTTATTCAGTTTTATGAGTCCACTGAACCTCATTACTATACATAAGTAAGTGATGAAATAAATGAGTTTAAAACAATTGGGATCTTATAATCCGTGTTCATGTTATATAAACCTTACATAAATGCACCATAAGAATTAAAACATCTTCCTAAATTTCCAAGCATAGAAAACCAGAAATTTGTGGATAACATCATTCCTTAAGTTGAAGACCGAAGGGAGGATAGTCATATTCTCCTTCCATCCCCATTGAATTGTAAGTGCATCGACAAGAAAGGGAAGAAATTATATAATAAAAAACCAAGCCTCCCAAAGGATAATTTTTCTTAGAAGCACACTAGAATTGGGAAAATATGGTGGCCACCATTAGACTATGGGTAGAGTCCACTACAACTCTCTAGATATAGAAAATATAAATTCAGCACTACTTGGGAGGGAACCCATGTTTTATTTTATTTTTATGGAATTTTAATTTATTTTTAGTTTTTTATTAAATAAATAATGACTTTTGTTTTTTACTCTCTTTTAGGTAATGGAATTTTTCCAATGCATCACCAAAGAGGACACATTCCCCAGGAACCACATCGACTTCCATCAGATCCATAACTTCTACAGTAGACCCACCACTAGATGGAGATGGAGACCCACCAAATACAAACCAGGGTCACCAATTTACCTTTAACTATCTCTCTATATCTCTCTCTTGTTATTACTCTAATTATTTTTTACCACATTCCTTCTTAGAATTTTTATTTATTATTTATCTTTTGTGTGGGTGTGTATTAAAAAAAACTAAAAAAACAACTAAAAAATATATACAAAAAAGGAGTTTTAATTACTCACCATCCACTTTTGAAATTTTTTTCAACCATTTTGGGGAGTCAAAAGACATGCTTTAATCTATTTTTTTTTGTATTTTCATCATAAATTTGGATAAGTAATCTTGTGTTAAAACCAAAAAATTTTGAATGCTCATTTTTTTATTTTGAAAATGATTCTTCCCCAACCGTGAGGGACAACATTAGATTTCATGCCAAGGTCACCGATGAAAATCTTTTTAAATTTTGCGTCTTTAAACCTCTATTGTGAGTCATGATTTTGTGGACCTTTGAGTTTAATTTCCTACGTTAGTGTACATTAATACGATATAGGTATTTTCTTAACCCCATGAGAATTATCGTAGCCAAATAGACTCCCATTAACCTTACATTAATCCTCCTTTTGAAATCCCATTAAATAATATGAAAACCTTTTATTTGATATCCAAATTACAAGAACAATAACTTATCCCACTCAATATATACATGTAATTATATTGCATAATTTACTGAAATTTAAGTGTGAGAGGAATGAATTTCATTTTGGGTGTCATTTCCTTGATTTTAAATTTTTTGTCATATGATTAAGGTAAAGCATCCATTTTAGTGTGGGGGAGAGGTTATCATTTAGTAATTTTGGGGAATTTATTTTCATTAATGTAATTTTTTAAATATTATTGACAAGTGTTCAAAAAAAACATTGAAAAAAAGGGTTGTGTCTTGGACAGGTCAAAAATTACTCTTCCTCAACCCTTAATATTATTATAAATATTAAATTTAGTATCGTTAAGAGATCAAATATGGGTTAGGAGATGAGTGTGATATCTTTTTCAAGTTCAACTTTTGAAAAAAAAAATCAAAAAAGAAAAAAAGAACACTTATGTCATTGGGAGAAGTTTTTTGTTTTTTAAATATATAATCTTATAATCCCCTTCAAATTTTCTTCCACTTTTGTGTATTTCTTCACACAATCATTCCCTTGTAAATATGTGTTTCCATTTCCTTCCATGTTTCATTTCAAAAAAAAAAGTGTATTATTTTACCCATGCTAGTGTTTTACACCTCTTTTCCTTTCTCTTGGACATTAAATTCCTAGCATACCATAGCCATAGAAAAACCCCTAAAAAATACCTATTGATTATTGTTAACTTTAGGATAGGGAATGGAAGATGTGATATCTTTGAAACTCTAAGATTTTCACTTTTGGTTGGTGAATGAGTGTACCTCCATAAATAATTTTTTTATCATCTTGAGAGGAGTGATTTATGAGTACCCACATTTTCCATTTCTAAAATTGAGCATGAAAAATGAATTGTTTTTGGAATATTGTTTCTATAAATATTTTTGGTGGAATTCAATATGGATGAGTGAAATGGTCTAAACCACCCCTTATTATGGAAAACAAAATTTTAATATTTGTTAGTGAGTGCGAATGATTTTGTTATGTTTTTATATTTATTGAACATGAGGACATTCACAATAATAAGTGTGGAGGAGTTGATGTTATTCATTTATTCATAAATTTTTTTCTACTCACTTTAGTAAATATCATGTAAAAGTGCATAATTGGTGTGAGATACTCATGTTTTAATACTACATATAATTTATGAGAATTATTTTAAGTAATCTGATCAATTCAGTTTAATATTTTAATCATAACACTAACCCTACTTATCCAAATTTTATGGTTATTATTCTTTAGGATTCCTTATTAAATTTTAAACATATCATTATCTGGAATAATTGGAAAATTCATCCATTTGAATGGTCATATGTTCCACACAATAAGGCCCAAAAAATCTATGATGAAACCTGGCCATCCATGAAGATTGAATTTATGAGCTCAATCTAGAAATCCAAAATCATTGATTCTCCACCAAAAGTTGGGGAAATATAAAATACATCTTGGATAAAAATTAAAAGCCTAAAATCCACCAAAAATGGTCCCAAATGATTCTATGAAGTTCATCCCACCATTCTATATGGGAATTGAAACCAACAAAAAATTATAGAATTTTCTTCAGATATAGACATCAATTCAGGCTAAGATTTTGAAGTGTAAAATCCAAGATATAGGTAACCTATTTTTTAGAATAAATTATTTAATTTTAGGGAATATTCTTATTCAAAACCCATTCACATTTTGGCCTTAAAAAAAGTCTGGATTGAAATGGAAATATTAAATTTTTTAATCAAATCGACATAAATTTGGACACTTAAGTCCAATGGCCACCAAATTTTGAGGGTATAATTTAATCATTAATATATAAAACTTTTAAGAAGATAATATCTTGATATTCATCTGTCTGGATGAAAACATTAGTGATCCAAGTGGAGGGGAATATTTGGAATTAAAATAGTCCACCACCTTAGGCTATAAATGCATCCCACTCCTCTCCTTGCAAGGATTCATAATTTCAGAATAGAAGAGAATACATTGGCACAACCAAATACTTTACAAAGTCTTGAGAGGACCTACCAAACTCAATTTTTTACTTGAGAGGCCCTTCCTCCTCTCTTTGTTTTCATGTTCTTTTGTGTTTTTTTATTTGTAATAGTGTAAGCTATTATCAATTTCATTTCAATTTTAATGAAAGTTTATTATTCTTAATCTCTTTTAATCATCCAATTTTTTTTTAAA
The DNA here is from genome assembly GCA_963277665.1 of Viscum album. Taxonomy (NCBI): domain Eukaryota; kingdom Viridiplantae; phylum Streptophyta; class Magnoliopsida; order Santalales; family Viscaceae; genus Viscum; species Viscum album. The sequence goes on along the minus strand of OY728157.1, from coordinate 457,543,138 downwards.
TATTAATTATCTTAAAATATTTTATATCAAGTTGAAACCCCTTTCCTTCTTTCGCTTTATCATTCAATCTAAAGTATGATTTTACCTCTCTTCACATTTCATGTGTGTGTTCGACGCACCACTCTTTTTTTGTCCTGTTATTTTTTTTATTTTAAACTAATCACCATAAGAATTATAACTAGATTAATAACCATTTCAATGGATGATTAAATATATCATTGGGGTGAGTCATAATTTGGGGATATTAAGTGATTGAGAGCTTTTGCTCGATGAATATTCTTTAGGTTAACATTGTGTATGTTGAACTTAAAATGTCATGGATTAATGACATGTTTTATTTAAAATGTGGATTCCATGGATTATTGGAACAAAAACTAAACTACCACAAAAAAGTAATAATTATTATTTGAACCATAGTTAAGTTATGAATTGGATTAAATCCTTAACACTTGGGAGTTCTGATCAAAGTCATCTTGTGAAGTGGGTGTTAATTTAATGTAATATAAAGATAATATCAATGATATAATAATCTTAAATCCCTAATAATAAAATCACCCCAATATTTATAATTTTTTTAAATCAATCAAACATCATACATTGATCAATTTAATTAATCTTTTCAAACTTCCCTCATTAAAATGAAAAATCACACAAACAATCATCTATAAAAAAGTACCATTAGTGAGGATTCGAATCAAGTGATGCTATACACATTAAAAGTGCACCAGACCCTTTAATGGTCAATAGAAGATAGTTATACATGCTTCAATGTAATATATTCATCTTTCTGAAGGTTCATTTTAAGGAAAGTAGTTTTGACATCCATATGACAAATATCATAATCATGGAAAGATGCTATATTAAATTGTATTCTTATAGATTTAAACATGGATACTAGAGAAAGGGTTTCATTATAGTCAATACATTGACACTATTTAAACCCTTTATCCATTATCCATGCTTTATAAGTATTCACTTTGCCTTCTACGTCCTGTCTTCTCTTGAATACCCATTTTTACCCTATAGGATTTACATCAACTGGTATATTGACCAATAACTAAACTTAGTTATGATATATAGAATCCATATTAAAATTCATGGATTACTTCCATCTTTCAACTTTTTAACTCTCTACTACCTCCTTGTAGGAATGAGGATCACCATTGTTAATCAATAATGAACCACCATCATTTGTGACTAGAGAACCATATATTTATAGTTCTCTAACCTCTCCATTTCCCCTACACAGTTCTTGTGTTTTAGAAAAAAAATCTTTTATAGGGACCTAGGGAATGTGTTCTTGTACCAACTCTTGTGTATCTTGAGCATCAACTTCATCAAACTCAATCTCAATCCCACTATCCTTCTTGATTATGTTCTCACTATAAATAAAAATGGGTTTTCTTATGATAATAACCTTATCTTCTATGGGGTTTTATAGATAGTATATCCTTATTTACTTTGGATAAACTATAAAGACACACTTAGTTCCTTGAGGTACTAGTTTGTTTCTTGGGCGGTCCTTAAAAAATTCCTCACATCCCCATGCATGATTATGTGAAAAAAAAAGTTTCTTTCCACTCCACAACTCAAAGGGAATCATATTTTCCACTTTTTTGGTACTCATTTTAGTATGTATTCTATAGCGTGTATTGAATATCCTCAATAAAATAATAAAAGATCTACGTGACTCATCATTGAACTCACTATGTCAATCAGGGTACGATTTATCCTTTCACTAACACCATTGTTTCCAATGATTTCACTGGGGTGCGCCCTCCGCATTTGTCTAGCATAACATTGGCATCACTTATCTATTTCTCTATATTCCTGCTTTCCAAAGGTGGATGGTATTCATCATTTTTATCAATAATGTCTGCTCCTTGATCAAAATGAGATGATGGGATGTCAGTTCCTCCTTATGTGGATTCCTCCTTGGAATTCATTTCCTAGTCTAGGTCTCCATCATAGATTAAGATGTGTTCATGAAAATCATTCCCAGTACCATCTCTTTGTGGATGCCAGTTAATTACGCTACTTCTGTCCAGAAATTCCAAGGGGTCTTGATAGGGAGGCAACCTTCGATCGGGAGGGTTGTCATGTTGGACATCGTTGTCATGTATGGACGCTGAGACATTGGTAACCTATATTATTCATCATATGATGGATTATCATAAGAATAAAACTTGAGGTATCTTGTGATGATTATGAGGTATCTGATCCTAAAGGCATGTCTTCTGAGGTTTTCCTCAGGCATCCCATTTTTAACATGAGGTAGTAGTGTGAGAGTTCACAAGTTTAATGTATTTTAGTGATAGAGTGGATTGTTCAGAATGCTCCTGAGGATGGATAAAGAAGGTGTGTCCCTTAGGAGGGAACACCCAAAAGTCTTACTGATGAATGGATCAAAATTACATTGGAGGTGGACCTGGGGGGGGGGTTCCATAATGGGAAGATGTCACACCATGAAGGATGACCTGGACACCGCTATAGGTAGATCAGGTAGGTGCATCCCTAGGAGGGAGCACCTAAGTTTACTAGATTTATTAATCTAAATGCCCGTGAATGTAGATCCATAGTGGTGTGTCCCATAAAGGGAAGATGTTACACCGTGAAGAGCTATGTCTCTAGGAGCGAGGCACCAAGGTTTACTATATGGATGGATCAGAACATCTAATGATAGTGGACCCAAGGTGGTGTGTCACATAAAGGGAAGGTGTCACACCATGAAGGAGTGCGTCCCTAAGAGGGTGGCACCAAGGTTTACCAGATGGATGGGTCATAATTCCCAATGAGAGCAGACTGAGGGTGGTGTGTCCCATAATGGGAATGTGTCACACCATGAAGGGGGTACATCCCTAGGAGATAGGAAACAATGTTTACTAGATGATGGGTTAGAACACCCAATGAGAGTGGATCCAAGGTGACGTGTCCCAAAAAGGGAAGGTTCCACACCGTGAAGGGGTACATCCCTAGGAGGTAGGCGCCAAGGTTTACCATATGGATGGGTTAGAATGCCCAATGAGAGCAGACCTAGGGTGGTGTGTCCCATAAATGGAAGGTGTCACACCATGAAGGGGTGTGTCCCTAGGAGGGAGGCACTAAGGTTTACTAGATGGATGGGTTATAATGACCAATGAGAGCAGACCCAGGGTGGTGTGTCCCATAAAAGGGAGGTGTCACACTATAAAGATGTATGTACCCAGGAGGTAGGCACCAAGGTTTACTAGATGAATGGGTTAGAATCCCCAATGAGAGCAGACCTAGGATGGTGTGTCTCATAAAGGGAAGGTGTCACACCATGAAGGGGTACATCCCTAAGAGGGAGTCACCAAGGTTTAGCAGATGAATGGCTTAGAATGCCTATTGAGAGCAGACCTAGGGTGGTTTGTCCCATAAAGGGAAGGTGCCACACCATGAAGGGGTACATCCCTAGGAGGGAGGCACCAAGGTTTACCAGAAGTATGGGTCAAAATGCCCAATGAGAGTATACACAAGGTGGTGTGTCTCATAAAAGGAAGGTGTCACATCATGGAGGGGAATGTCCTTAGGAGGGAGGCACCAAGGCTTACCATTGGTTGGGATTGAACCTCATGGAGGTATCCTACGTACCCTGTTTAAAAAATATGGATCAAACCCACATATTTTTATGGATGGTGTGGGGATTATGAATGACAACTTTCTGGATGAGTAGAATTATCTTTATGAGATATGGAGACCTGGGAAAAATCAGGATGGATATGGATGAAATGTTGGTGGTGAAATGTATGGGATGGATGGATTTCTGGGTTGAAATGGATGGATTGCTAGGGTGTTGGTCTTGAACCTCTGGGAGTCTTCCTACATATCACAGTTATTTGGGAATCAATGTCCACATAGTTCTAAAGGGAGAATTAGGGATTACACCTAAGGAGGAGGCCTGATAAAATGAATCATATGGTTAGGGATTACTCATAGAGGGATTCCCATTGGGGATGGATATGTTTTATGGTCACTAATAACTTTTAATATCACGTGGGTCATGATAAGTGTGAGAAAAAAGAGGAATCAGTAGACCTAACCATCATTCTATAAAAGATAAATCAACGAGAGATGATGTGGGGCTTACGTATAGAAACATTCCAAGGAGGATCTCATTCCATATGGGAAGGATCTCACTCCATGTGAGTGTGGATTATGCATAGAAGAATCCCATGGTGACAAACCCCAAAGGGAGAGAGATGAAAGGGATATAGTTCCCATCCCTTCTCTAATCCCAATGGTTGAGGGGTAGCGGAGGATCAAAGACACATCTTACTACAAGAAAGGCCAAGGGATTACTCTAAGAGGGATTCCCAAGAGGATATCATTCCATGTGGAGAGGATCTAGATCCATGTGAGGAGAATCTCATTCCATGTGAGGGTAGGAAGTATGAGGACTACCCCGTGCCACTCATACACAAAGTATCCTACATTTACTCCATAGGGTAGGTCCATATTTTAATGTAATTCACTAAGGAAGATGGTTCTAGGTAGTTTTACTTCATGATGATCGAACGTGGGGGACTTACTCCTCACCCCTTGGGCTTACATAACCATAACTCATCAACCCTTGGGAGGGGGATAGCTTTAGTAATGATAGGATGCAATGGTGTGGAAGAGTGGTCACTCACAAGGTCCATGTTAGATACCTATGATGAAAAGAAAAAGGAATTAGAAAACTTATTCTGGAAATCAAGAGGTTGGGAAATGCAATGGAAGACACCTTGTGAGGGACCAAGAAATAATTTCATGCAATCCTGGAGGGATGTGTACAATAGGGTCTTGAACATGGTGCTTTAGAGTAAAAGCAACCCATTAAGATTCAAGGAGATTGTGTGTCCAAGATTGAAGGCTCACTCTTAAAAATAAGAGTTGATCATAAGATTAGGGTGCACTCAAGTCCAGGGGGTGCATGCAAGATGGTCCTTTTTAATAAATTTTCCTTAGGTTTGAAAGAAATGTCGAGGGTCAAACCATTGTGGGCCCATATGAAGGAGGCCCCCCAAGGATTCTATCATGAAAGATCTTTTACCTTGAGGGTTCCATGGATTTCATGATACCATGGAAGAAGTGTCTTAATTTTAGTAGAGCTAGACTTGAACTTCTAGAGGATCACCCTAAAGGTTGGGGGTGGGGGTTCACTTTAATATATATACAAAACATTTAGTGGTGGTGTGTAATATTTTGGGTGTAGAAGAGGTCTTCTGCAAAGCTAGTCCTTGATCTGCAGAGGGTGTGCACGTAAGGGGTCCATTTATCATCGAATTGAGTGCATAAGATCCTTGCATGTGGATTTCTATCTTTCTCACACATCTTATATCTTTCATGCACATTCCTTAGGCTTCTAGGAATTCCCTATTGAGTCGAAGGGTACCCTTGGTTTACCTAAATATGGCCTTTGTGGATCTATGTGGAATTCAACACCAATAAATGCTCCCCTTGGAATCTGACCTAAAAAGGAACTAAAAGGTCTGGTTCTGAGGGAAACAATGAAAATAGGAGTGTTTCCATGATGGCGCATGAAAAATCACCATTATTCATAGAAGAGGTCTTACACACACACGAAACCCCTGGTCCATGCTTATAAATATGCATGGGGACCCTCTGTATGGTACCTTGATTTTCTATGTGATAGGTGAAATACTACCATACGTATAAGTCTGACCTTTTGGTGAAGAACATTGATTCTTAGTCACATTTTTATGCACAATTTCTGAATCTTCCATGCTTCACACCTTGTTAAAATTCTAACATTTTCTGTGATTTCCAGCCGATTTTGTGTAAGGAACTGCATTTTTCGTACAAATCGCTTGGCCTTTCACACATCAGTATTTGTATTTTCAGACTTGATCAATATGTTCAATCAACAAAATGCGACTGAGAGAGAAGATTCTATTGCTTCATGAAGAGAAGAGATGACTAGTAATGTATTCTTCACACCAGGAGGATCATATTAGGTAATCAGATTCTCCTAGGTATGTTGATTTATCTTCAGAAGGATTACTTAATAAGTGAAATCTTTTCGTTGTGGAACTTCTGAATACCAGATGAAGTAGCCATCCCAGGTTTTAAAACCGATTCACCGCGATCATGCTTCACATGTGAAGACAACCTCTAGTGATACAAAATCAATGTTCATGGCCATGCCACCAGATATCATCGAGAAATTTTTGTCTATGTCTTGAATGAAAAAAACTTGGAAAATCATATGAGATGAACCGGATGTAGAGGAGTACCCTTCCCACTACACCATTACTTTCCAAAGTAGCATGAGGAATGATAGTGTGGGCTGGCAGAAGGATTTATACCTAAGGTATGAGAGAAACTTTATGAGTGAATGGGAATGGGAATATTGGTTATGATACACATGTGAGGAGTTTGGAAAAAATTTGGCAACCCCAGGCTATATGTAATAGTATGGATGTCACAGTTTCATATCTATCGTCAACAAGAGCTAGTGGCAGAGATTCTTAGTCGATGGTATCCAAACACAAACATGTTCCACCTCTACCATGGGGAAGTCAACATTAGTTTTTGGGAAATTCACTATATCAGAGGCATTCACCTAGAGGGGTTCCAATACAAAGACTTCCTCCTAATGGAGAATACCTAGGAGGATCGCAAGAAGAACCTAATCCTAACATGATATCTCTTGGAGGAAGTAAAGAAGAATATGAAGATCAAATACATCCAGAAGGACATACCATTATAGGCATGGTTTGAAATGTTTCTTAAGAAGGATAGGAGGGTAAGAATTCCAGGTTTAGGGAAGAAGTGTCCGATCACATCATAAAGAGAAAATGCGGGATCATATTGGATGATCATGGAGGTATGATAAAATTAGATGTGGGGGTTCAACATGGTTGAAGTCTGAGACCCACTGGTCCTCTATTCCACCTTTCTCGCCACTTTCCTGAGTGGGTGGATATTTCCAGTGAAGGACACAAGGATGGGGATACACCCAGGGACCTTGGTGATAGCAGGGATCTTGGAATCTCTCAACATAGTTAACCAAGGAGTGCATGTGTTGGTAAGGATATATAGTATTTTGGGATGCATCTCAAGGGAAATCACCCCGATGAGAATGTACGAGCCATTCTAGATTCTAAATGGTTGGATCGTAGCACATATTGGTGGGTATAGATTTCTGAAATACATCTGTCCTCCAGGCATCGGTCTATGAACATCCCTGCTAAACATTACTAGGATTCAACCACTGACCCTCCACAATGTACAATTGTGATTTATATTGGAAACCATGGAAATTTCAAGTTCCACCCCTTCCACACTCCAATCATCCCAATGGTGGATAACCTGCGAGGTTTGTGGGAGTAGAGGAAGTACTTATAGAGCTTTAGAAGTGGTGTGATGATGTCTTGGATCAATTAAAAGGTCCTATGTGATCCATATGTGCTATAATTCTTTTCCAAGAAATTTATATGCCTTCAACAGGTGGAGAAGAAAGTTTCTACAGAGTTTCATGAAGAGAGGAATCTCTATATCCTCCACTAGTTTTGGTTTATGATGATGACTGTGGGATGTGGAAAAACCATCATGCTGCTACCTATGGACATCGACATCGGCCCATAAATGGAATATTCCAAAAACTAGGTGGTGGTATATCCAGAGGAAATCTTGCAAAGGTGCATTCAGATGATCAAACATGCGAGTGTAGAGCTAAAATAGTGGGAAAGTAGGTGGGATGCTACCCAGATTCAGGATATGCACCTACGGTGGCACAAGCTAAAACCAAAATAGCGGGGACATCACAGGGCATGGTCACACCTCCCACTTTCTGAATAGAGGTGGTCCTAAAAGAGGCCTTTAGGGATCACCAAATAAGCTCCTGGAAATAAGTTAAGGTATATTTTGTAACCAATTATTGATGCCATATTCTTGAACCTTTGGTATACTTAGAGGTTGTTGTGAAAATCACTAACAATGGAGAACTTGTGGTAGAAGCTAAAGAGGGGTGGAATCAAATTTACAACATTCAGGCACATTCAAGTAAAAAACAAAGTGAGATTTCATCAGCAATTTACCTACCTAACAACCATGGATATCTATGCATTCCATATGGAAAAGAACAAGGAACCTACCACCTCAGGGAAGGTAATGATCATCCAAAAGTCAGATTGGGAGGTAACGCCACCCACAGATGATAATGATAAATAAGAAGAAGAATAAGAAGAAGAAGAAGAAAAAAAAGAGGGAGAATGATAAGGAGAACGAGAAGAAGAATAAAAATAATGAGAGGGATAAGGATATGGTGATAAGGGGTCCTGGGGAATATATTCTCATAAAGGGAGTCCCTGGGAGAGTAGTGAGATCACATGCTCTGATGAAGAGTTCATCGAGTACCTTTCAATAAGCCTTAACGTACATTTTTTTCTAATCACCCCCTTTCACCATGTAGATCCATTAACCAAAATTCATACCATATAGGAGAAAATAAACAGTGAATGAGAGGTCCCCACTTCAAGAGATGAAGATGTGTTAGCAAGTGAGGTGGAGGATGCTTCGACACCTGCACTCATGTCCGAGGTAGGTGGTGAGCTAGTCGTAGATGAGGTGGATAATGGTGGTCCAACCAAAGAGGCTGGGGTGATAATCTTAGAACCTTAGGTGATTCTCATTATCTATGGGGAACCACATATTAGTATCCCCATGGATGGACCCACTATAAGTGAAGCAACATGTGTGATATATATTTTCATTAAAATTATACCTACACTATGTAAGATCAAATCTTGAACTATATGATCATAATCAGGATAACACAGAGCCTTATCATCAATGTGTACCTATATTATGTAGCTCTAGCTCAAACGATGCAAGAAGGGCTAGTTCTAATCATTGAAATAACAAGTGGTGAGGGTTCTACTATGGTGGAAGTCTCTATGGTGACCCAAGAGCTCAACCCAGCGGTGCTCAGCTCCTGTAAGTATTCTATTTCACGAATTCATACTTTTCATTAGCTGAGAAAAGTGACTGAGGTTATTTTTCCATGCAATGATCGAAAGATTTCTAGACCAATGAGAAGATGGTGTCGGGGCATCTATGGGATCCGTTCTGATGGACAAACCCTTTCATGAAGATCCAGTCATCCAAACTGATCCATCCTTGGTGGTTTTGGATGAACAAGTAGATGTGGCTATGAGTGACACCACTAGAGGGACAGAACTCAAGGATGGAATTAGAAAGGATTCTGAAGAAGAAAAAAGTGAAGATGAATACCCCCATGATATGTATCCTAGTCCCTCAGAGAGGATACTAGAGGAAGACCCAGCTGCTGAACTTATGGATATTTTTACAGAGTATGAACCTACAGATCTTGAGGAGATAGATGGAAAAAATCCCGAGGTAGTTGAAGAAAACCGAATCATCTGGATAAAATCATGGAAGTTCATTTAACTCATTATTAACTAGACACGTAAACTACAATTGGTGGGTCGAATGGGGTCAATACACTATTATCTATGCAACCTATGTTTCAGAGGGGTAAATTACTAAGGCCTTCACACTTTAGTTCATGATTTCCTTTCTAAAAATATTTGGGAGGGGATCCAACATCTAAAATTTACCTGGTTCCCATAGAAATATGATAACATCACAAACTTCAAGAAGTCACCTAGGAGGTTCAATATCTAGAGAAGTAAGTAGGAAATCATACTGCTTTCCTTAGAACCCATTCAAAAATCATCAGCATGTTGAGGGATCAATTGGAGGAGGATAAGAACCAAATAAAGTAAGTGACTGTTTAGATTATTGATCTTCAGGCTCAGTGGATCCAGGCATAGATAAAAGCTTATGAGATTCATCCAGTGTCCAATGATGAGGAAGAAAATATTGGGAGGAGGAAAAAAATCATGGGGTCCACACACCAAATGCTAATAGATTTGATGCATTCAATCACTACAGTAAAGATATAGGGGAAATTATTCCAAAACTCATTAAAGGCTCCAATATGTGGATGACCCGTGATGTGTCTATTTTCCTTTGAAACTTTTACTTGCATGGATACATTTATTTTTCCACTTAATTATTGCACATCAATCATATTTAAGAGAAAACTAAATACCAATCCTTACTATCATGTGGGTCATTCCTGGTGTGAGAAACAAGGGATGAACACATAATTTTTCACTTTGTATGAGAGTGTAAAATGACCATTGAAACCTTAGGGTCTACTATTGTTGACTGACCATACAGATTTTTGGGTTAAGAGTGGTTGTGGTTGGAGAATAGAGCTCTTAGATCAGACAACTTTCTTTTCCCAATGTGCTCTAGTGCACGAATGGGATAATTATAGGGGAGTTGGAATCTATAACAAAGGGGAATGGGAAGTGTGAATCATAATACCCAAAATTCAGAACATAATGGGAGTGGAATCATAATATAGGAAAACTATAGACTATGTTTGAAACATAGTATCCATATTACTTAGCATGGAATGGGGATAGACAAACAATGGTTAATGTAACGTCCCAGTTCCGGAAGCCACACAACGGGTGCCCTGAACCCGGTTGGTCACATGACCTCAAGTGCATTTCCACAAATGCCAGAGGCTGCCAACTAGCAGCGAGGGCCTAGGTCTGATAGTGGGGAAACTATGCCCTCATTTGTCAAAGTGTAGCGCAGTGGAAAAATATAAACATACCCAAAAGCGGAAGCAGTAAACAACATAAAGTAGAAATGGAAAATTGAAGTAAAAGATAACCAGCATTCATATATATATGATGATGAAATATGTTCTATTTATAAGAAATCAGTCAAAACAGGATACACTACAATCAAATACAATACAGTACAAATTTCCAAGTACAGCAAAACACACTAAAATAGTGCAACATGAACTCAACAACATCACAAGCCTAAGCTCGGTCCCATTCTCTCCTACTCCTCTGCAACAATAAAGTACTTGTATATGGTTCCTTTCCCTTATCTACACCTAAATCGATATAATATTTTTGGGCCTAAGACATGACCCAAACAGGGTGTGAGAAATAAATCCCAATATCCAACCACTAAAGGCCCATGCCCAACTGACAGTGAAAATGCGCAACAACAGTGTGAAATAATAAAATGCAGTAAACTAGGAAGTACTAAAAATTAACTATCTCTACCAGTTCCATTTCCATTTTAATAATTAATTTTCAAATCTAGGATTGTGCTTTAGCTTGGAAAGTACGACCTATGAAATCACCACAGTGAATATTTGAGTTTTCATTGTCCACAGACATGAAACTACTTATCCTCAGGTAACCAGTATCAAAACCCACAGGTGACTCCCCACATGAATAATGAATAGTGCCCATAGGCATATGAGATATTTCCCATAGGAATGGAAGGTACTTCCCATAGGCATAAGAATGTTTCCCCCAAGCTAAACAAAATACTGCCCTCAGGCATATCAAACATTGCCCTCAGGATAAGCAAGTAACCGGGATGATCCCAACTCATAATCAAGAAACTTATACACATTTTCTCTCAAGAAAACTCAAATCATTCTATAATCACAGCATACCCATGGGTATCCTGGCCAAATGGATAAACAAGGGAACACACCCACAGGGTGTCCCTGGATCAAAGCAGCGATCCCAGAAAACAGTTTATACATAATCATTAAATTACCTATGAAATTATAGGAATTTTATTAGTCAAGGCCTCAGCCATACAACACACCAAACATGGGTGCGTAGCAAAACGGTACACAAAATCACTCAACAGTTGGAATTAAACACCAGACCACCTACCTTGATCTCCACTGATCGATATACGTGAACGACACCTCTTGAATCATCCATGAACGATGTAGATCTAGGATAAACATTCACCCATTAAAACTCAAATAACTTCTCCTCGGGAAAGAATTGGAAAGAAAAACACAAGGAGAGGGAAGGGCTTACCCGCACGGTCCAAACGTGATCGTCAGTGAAGGAATCAGAGTCTCGGTGTTCGGTCGAGAAATCTTACAAGGTTAGGCCATCTCCCCCGTGGCTTCCCGGAATTATAAGCTTCCTCTATTGAAATAGGAGGCTACTACCAGTTTATAACAAAAAAACACAACTACACGGCGTGTACTTTCCATTTTTTAACTGTTCCTTCGGAGACCACTTTCTAACGCCTCACTGTTCATCTGTCGACATGATTACACGATGTTTATTTCTGAATACACAGTGTGTACTGTCTCTATACTGTCAGATACTCCCACCACCTTACTGTTCACTTTACGACTAGTTGCATGACATGTAAATACCAAGTACACGACGTGTAGTCAGTTTTTACACCATTCATCGCCGACAGGCCTACACGCCCTGTGTACTTATCCCACACGGCCAAAGTAAACGACGTGTGGAAAAGTACACGGAATGTACCCATTTTTTTTTGGATTTTACCCCATTTTCCTTATTTTATAAAAAAAACTTAAGGAAAAGGGAAAAGAAGAAACCCGTACCTCAAGAATAAGAACCAGGTTCTTACAGTTAATTGCTAACCATGTTTGAAACATGGGACCTATCTTTAAATGCCATCCAAAGTATTCAGGAACATTGGCCCATGACGATAGGTGAGTCAAAGCGGCATGAGACCAGGCCATTAGGGGGTCCCTTCAGACATGGAAGAGGATGAGGATCCAAATGAGGGGCACAAGAAGCATGGAAGTGGAGTGATGGAATGTTCTAATAGCTTCCAACACTCTCAAGATTATTCCACCATAGCTTAGAACACACTGTTGTAGGCATACGGTTTTGAACAAAGATCAAACCCATCTTACACAGAAGCATCATCTCAGATTCTAAGCGATAACTAGAGATGCAAACAATATCATAGATGACCAACACCAAGGGAAAGGAACTCTTAGGTGAGGGAATGGTATGCCTTGTAGTTTTACATCATGAAACTGAGGATGATAAAAACACAATTTAACATCATATGGTGAGGATGATGCATAGTACGGTTTATCATCATGTGACTAGGATGTGTCCCGCAATTTAATATCATGTGACTGGGATGTTGCACATAGTTTAAGGTCATACTACATAGACCATGGAAAATAGTTTAAATTCTTGTTGCATGGACTATAGAGATTTCTATTTCTAAAATATTTGCATGGAATAGAGGAAAGGAACCCAACTTGAATGATCCAAAAGAGGATTTCATACCACACAAGTATCAAAAGATAGATGGGAAGAAGGCATATGTGACATGGAAAGACGAAAAATTTGGCCACACCACAATTTCCCAATAAGGATCCCAATTTAATGTTATAGAGTTTGGACCATGGATGGATCATGCGTGGCTTGAACACATAGGTACACACCCTACCAGAATTCCTAATCCCACATGAGTCATGCTCAATGTGTGAAATAATGAATGGAATGAGGGGTATAACAAACATATGGGAGCGTGCATTCGAGGTGAAAATAAGGATGGAATTATACCTTGATACATGGGAAGTGGAAGAGAGGAAGTAAAGAATTTAAAGGTCTATATAAAGGGATGACTGGTGGGTAAGTATCGATTGCTGGCCATGTTCAAAACATAGGGAACATGAACACACCAACCAATAATGGGGTGATCAAATGAATAATAAACCACTAACCACATTTGGAACATAGGGTTCATTTTTTGATGCTATAGATCCATTAGGGAGTTATCCCAACACGGGTTGTGATCCATAATGGCATGAGACTATCACTGTTAGGGGGTCCTTATGGATTGAAAAAAGGATAGAAATACAAACCAATAAATACTTGAAATGTGGAATGTATCATATTAGAAGGTGGAATGAAAACTCAAATTGTGTAAGCAGTTTAAAGTAATGTTTCTCAAATTATAGGAGATACAAATAGTTTAAGGTCATAATGCCTAGAACATGAATAAAAGGGATGTTCAAAGATGTTCAAATGATGGGAGAGTTAAATACCCAATGTGAATGAGCTAAGGAGGCCCTATAATATGTGAAATGAACCCATCAATAGTTGTGCACAATTTAAATTCATTTGGTTTGGACCATAATTTAGACCAAAGGGTAGAGGGTTTTAAAGAACTTGTTTCTGGGACCAAATATGAAATGTTAGGCCATCTCTAATAATACCTTTAGGATGGAAATCAAGCCATACATCATTCTGGAACACAATGTGGTATGAGACTAACACTTGTGGGGGAAATCATATCTGGAGAGGGGACTGAGGCATCCCATGATTATCATGGGGCTTCTTGAACTTGTTTAGGGTATTGTTGTAGTTTTAACATCATGCAACTGAGATGTTGAATCTTAGTTTAAGGTCATAGAGTTTGGACCAAGAAGGAGGGTGCCTCAAGTGGATATGTGTAATGAGGTTTTATAGAAAACCTAACTTAATTGAGTCCAAGAAGGATAAACACCAAATAACACATACCAAAAGAGAGATGCACATAGTTTAAAGTCATTGTTCTTGGACTATAGAATCTCAGTTTAAGGTCATGGAGTTTGGACCAAAGGAAGGAGGCTTCCCAAAATGGGTATATGTGGTTTGGTAGAATATTAATTTTTATGTGAACAAAGTATTATGAGGCCTGATGATTCACCACATTTTACCATATAGTCCTTTGAGATTGGACCTATATACATCCATATGGAATAAGTGGAAGGAACACTAAACAAAAATGAGCCAAGGAGGTTTGCGTGCCATAAATAAGGCCTAAGGGAGAAAAAAAATAGGGGAAGTGAATTTGTGGCTGGGCCCAAAGACAAAGTGTATGGGAATCACTATGTATAACGTAAGGATAGAAATATATCTGCACATAGTTATGAAATCCCATGAAATTTAATTTCATGTGGTAAAGACATAGGTGACCCAACGTGAAAGATGGAGAAAGTTGTAGTTGAACCTAAGTTTGATGACTCGAGCATCACTATGTATCCCATGAGGATAGGAATCAATCCAAACATAGTTATTTATTAAGAATCTATTTATGTAGGTCTGACCCATATATAGGGAGAGATGCATTTTGTTCTTTTTTTGAGTGGCTGGACCAGGATGAAAAATCCGGGCATTTCAACATATCCTATGTAGATAGAAATCAAGACATACATAGTTCTTAACACGTGGCATGGTAAATGACCAATTCCAAAGGTGATTTCCTCCCAGGAAGGAAAACCATGATGCTGTTCCATTTTTCATTGTGCGGCTAGGATGATGATGCCGCAATTTAAGGTCATGTGACAGGACTAGTCCATGTATTTTAATGTCGTGCAGTAAGGATGATAGTTTCTATGTAGTTTATCATCACTCAACTAGGATTATGGGGGGAGAGGTGTTATAAAGGAGATGTGTATTATGTTGAAACTATAACCCAACATGAATAAAGACCATAGAGGCTCAAGCCACACCACACACTCCCAAGGAGAACACATACACAATTTAAAGTCATGATGTTTAGACTCAAGCACCCAATTTAACATCATGTTCCTAGGAGGTTGGGTACTTTCCTTTTAAGGTCATGAAAAAAGGACTATCAACATTGTTCAGTTTAGAATCGTGTAGATAATATGTACATGATATGTAGTTTAAATTCATATAACTTGGACTATATGGTTCTTAGTTTAGGGTCATAGAATTATGACCATTGAATCTTAGTTTAAGGTCATATATCTTGGAATGGGATTCTAGTTTAATTTCATGTGATTGGGATGTATCATCTCTTTATGTGAATTACGTCTTGAGAAAATTGGAATTAGTTAGAGGAGTGATGCGCTCCCCATTCATAGTGACCAAAGAGTATGCACTATTGGGATAGACCTTGTGAATTATGTACAATCATTCCCATTTGGATTCCAAATTTGGTGGCTTCCTACCCAGTATCATCAGCATTCAGAGAGACAAAACTATATCACCTTGGGGGAAAGAGCAGAGGCATACCTTCTTGTTGAACACTATGGATATATTTTTTGGTGCCTCTCTAGGTTATGAAAGTCCTGAAGACTATTCTTATTAAGGGATTCTAGCTCAGCTAGATGGATCTTTCCTATCTTGTTTGATATTTTTTGATCATAGACAACTATTCAGAGCGATGGTAACTGGATCTCAATGGGTAAGACTGCCTCTATTCTGTAAACTAGGGAATATGGAGTCACCTAGGTGGAATTGTGAGTTTTCATATGATAATCCTAGAGAGTGTTGGAGAGCTTATCCGGCCAACTTTTCTTATTATGGACTAACATATTCTATAGAATGTTGGCGAGGGTTTTATTAAATGTCTCGATCTATCCATTTGACTGCGTGTGATAGTGGGAAGTATGGTTGGACTAGATGTTGTACTTGGCATACAACTTATTCAACTAAGTATCCTAGGAGTTGGTACTATTTTTAGAGAGAACATTGTGAGGGAATCTGAATCGGTGGTTGATATTAAATATCAAGAACTCAAAAATCGATCTAGCCTTAACTTCCTTGAGAGGAATCTATTCTACCCGCTTGGAAAGTAAATCCATCAAGTTCAGAATGAACCTATACTGATGAGTTGTTGCTGGTGGACATGGTCCCATGACATAGAGTCCCCATACTGAAAGGGATAATAATACTTGTTAGTATTAAGGGAATTTGGTAGCCAATGAAAAAAGTCAGAATGGATCTGACACATGTGGAACCTTTTGGAAAACTCGATATAGTCATGGACCATGGTGGTCCAGAAGTAGCCCAACCTATGAATCTGGTGGGAGTTCTTTAACCTTTCCTGATGGGCACCATAGAACCCAATATGAACTTACTACATAACCTAGGTAATCTTGTCTCATTGGATTCAACAGAGGATAATTCCATCAAACCCATGTTTGTAGAGATTCTTCTTAAGGTTGGGCCCACTATAGAGGGTGAACTGCGTGGTGTGATGACAGATTCACTTGTGTTTAGCTCTATCCGGTGGGAGAACACTATAATAGAGATAATCAATGAAGGGAGTCATCCAATCAGATTTTTCTTCAGCTGTGGCAAGATCTATATGTCCTGATATGGAAGCAATGGTAGTTAAGTGGTTTACCTACAAGTTGTTATCATCGTTTGGGGTGATGAGAGTGATAACCCTTCAATGCGCCACATGGATGAATATGTCATCTTGATCAGGATTTTCAAGGGATTCATCTAAGATATCTAGGGTGCCAGATCGACCATTTAGTCTATGAGGAATATGAGTTACCTTTGGATGAGAAGGGAAATAGGTCATTAGCTGGAAAGTGAACTTCAGTAAGGGTATGAGTTCTAGTTTCCTAATGAACTAATCACCATTTATCTACATAATGACTAACTTGGAGTCTCCCTTAACATGCAGGTGGGGAATATCAATATCGAGAGCCATATCAAGATCAATAATAAGAGCATGCTAATCTAACTCATTATTGGTACAACTTTATAATAACATAAATGAATAGGGCAGAACGACCTGTGTCGTGGTGATGAAGACAATCCCCAGGACTACCCTATTGAACCTAGTATCATTGAACCTTCTTCCGATTAGACTCTGGGAGGAACCATTGAAATTAATCTTCCATAATGAAATAGCCTGATCCACCGAGAGGATGGATTTATCTGGGAAGTCAAGATCCAGGGACTTCTCTGTGAAGGTTGGATGGGTGGATGAAAAGTCTACCAAAGCTTAAACCTTGATGGCCTTCTACAGGACGAACCTGATATTAAACTACTGAAGAATCACTACCCAGTGTGCCAGAAAACCTATCAACATAAGAAGGTTGAGGATATACTTAAGTAGATCCATGTGGGATACCATCTATATCTCATGATGCTGCAAATAATGCTGAAACTTCTACACTACAAAAGACAACACAAGTCATATCTTTTATATGGGAGAATATGTAGTCTCCATATCAAGGAGCATGATATTGAGATATTATAAACTGTTCTATATCCCTTTATTTTTGTTTTGGGCGAGTAGGGTGCCAAGAGACCATTCTAGGAAAGTCACATAGAGTACCAATGACTTTCTTGACATGGGTGGCATCAGAATAGGAGGATATATTAGATACTACTTTATATACTCAAATATGGTCTGACACTCTTCATCCCACTAGTAGATGGTTACTTTCTTCATGATCTTGGAAAATGGATTACACTTCCAACCAGATTCATGATAAATCATCATATCTAGGATAAGTTTTCTTAGAGGCCTTAGAGATCCTATATATTTCTCAGATGAGGCATCTGGATGATGGCCTTGATCGTTTTTAAGTCAATCTCGATATATCTATATCTGAAAATGAATCCAAGAAAATTTCTAGAGGTAACCTCAAAGTCAAACTTCAAAGGGTTCATCTTCAAATGATGAGAGAAGAGAAATCCATAAACCTTCTCAAGATCTCTAAGATGGTACCTACATTGGCAGGATTTAACCACCAAATCATCCATGTAGAATTCCACTAGCTTACTAAGTATTGGTTTGAAGATGTGGTGCATGTAATGCTGATAAGTATCACCTGTGTTCTTTAGACCGAAGGGCATTACCTGATACCAGAAGGTTCCTTGTGGTTCTCTGAAGTAAGTAGACTCCTTATCCTTAGGGTCCATCTATATGTGATTATATCTAGAATATCCATCCATGTAGGAAAGATCCTGGAATCTAGATATAGAGTCAATCAATAGCTCTGTCATAGGAAGGGGAAAAACATCCTTCATACAATGGAAATTGATGTTTAAGAAGTCGATACAGACTCTGATTTGTCCATTTTTATTCTTTATGGGAATGATGTTGGCTAGCCACTTGTGGTACTAATTTTTTTTTTATAAATTTGGATTTGATGAGATTATTAAATTTGTCCTCAACCATGGAACCGTGAGAGGGATGAATTTTACTAGGAGGTTTCTTGAACCCGTGATGACTTATCAGGAGACCAAGATGGTGGATGATATCCTAAGGGTCTAGTCCTGACATCTCATCACAAATATAGGAAAATACATCATGATGATACTTTAGGAAGTCCACATACTGATGCTATTATTTTGTAGGAATATTTTCATTGATCATCATTGGACTTAGATCTATCTCCATACCAAGATTCACCTATACCAACTCATATATGGTGGTGGAGATTCCCTCTTCAAATTTAGGAGAAGTGTCTTCCAGATATTCTTCATCATCTGAGGCAAGGTGGTCAATGAGAGGATATAGTTCATTCAAGCTGATTTATTTTGGAGGGATATTGGTGTCATCCTGACCAGTGAATGATACATCCTTTCTTGGAGACTCCTTCTTTGATGAAACCATGGTGAAAATAGTTGTCAACCTAATTATTTCAGGAATTCGACAATGGGGACCATGCTTGATATCAAAGCAATGGTGATGGGTCATCTTCTTAAGAATCAACCTAACCCCCAAAAAGATGAAAGTGTTGTTGAATAGTGTCCATTGGATGAATATCTTAGTACTTCACAAGGGTAAGGGTTTCTAGAATCACCTGAACCTATCTTGTGTAGGAGAACAAGGTAATATTCTGACTTTCCTTGTACCAAGGGACACACCACCCCTTCTTTTTGGATATGAAAAAGTAATTCCCCAAGTCTGGTGTCATTGGATTCAACTAATGAATCAGGAGGATGAAATCATCATCTAGGTCTATCCACAGGTCGAACACAGTGGTTGTATACTTGACCTCATTGGTTTCAAATTTCTTTCCCTTGATCTAGTAATAGGTAGCATCTATATATAGGGATTCATGAGATTTAAAGGGAGATGAATCACCTTAGAGCATGACTATATGACTATTGAGGAAGTACTTGAGGCATTGGTGATATGAGGAAAGGAATGTTGCGTGAAAATGGATCTAGGGCATACCCATTAGTGCATTGTAGGTATTATCCTATGAGACAACCATGAATTCAATGTTTTCTACTAGGAAAATGAACTGGGTATTCAAACAGATTCTTCCACATAGCCTCTACTCAGTCTTATCATAACCCTGTATCTTTAGGTTAGAGGGACTCAAATATTATTCCATTAGTCCTAGATTGCGAAGAATCTTGGTTGGGATGAGATTAATCCCAGAACCTATGTTAACCAAACAATGATGGACTTCCACACCATTGAGCTGGCTAGTGATGCACAAGGGGTGGATTTTCCCCTACATAAGAGAACCTTCATATTATTCTGATAATGAGATGATGTATTGTATTTATTCTCTCTCTACTTCCTCAGTATAAAAGGTCACTTAAACCGCTACTTCTATCTCAAATTGGAGAGGGCTTCTGAAGGCCTATGTGAGGTCCTCACACATCTCATATGAAAAGAGGGAATCAAGGATTTTGATCTTTATAGGAATGAAAGACAGGTGCTTAATCACATCATACTTCCGTTCTAGGCATGAACTTATGACCATAGGTGGTTTCTCTTTGGTAGGAGGCATGGCAGGTACTGCTGGATGAATTGGAGGATTCTGTCTAGTGCTGGAAATATCATATTGCTTGTCAGAAAACTCACCTAGAACTACCACTAGTTGACTATAGGCTGACTAGAACCCGACTATAACTAGACATGGTCGATCATGATGCGGTCACGACTGTTCTTTCTGGTTAAGTAGCACGATTGCTGACAGTGGAAAATTTGACAAAATAGGCTAAGAGGACTGCACCTATTGAGTCTTTCACAAAACCTGTTATCTACTCTTGATATCATGCATGACCTAGTTTGAAGTGTTAGATTAGGAATTTTTGCAATTCACATATCCTTGGAACATTCAATGGTGTCATCGATTGAAGACATTCATAGGGCTTTCCTGATACTCCTCATCATTGGGGACCATGCAGGTATGCAAAAACTTGATGGTTTTCATATATTTATACTTCTTATCATCATCATAAGAGTCTTCTCACACTATATGGGCACTAGGGGTGATTCCTATATTTGGAGTAATGAAATCGCTAAGAGTGAAGGATGAATTCGGTGATGGAGGGGGACTTTGCTTTCCCTTTGCACCATCGACGCCTACTATTTTGATATGTGGAAGGCTATGATGTGGATGTAGAGGCATTTGTCAGAGAAGGTGTGGAAACTTTAGGAGGCTCGAGTCGGACTAAGCAGGCACATATGACACCATGGGAATGAGTGACTGCACTGCGATCTAACCGGTCATCATAATTCAAAGTCCCATGGTTGGAAACCTGTTTCCATTCACCTTTTCTATCGTTGTCAAGTTTGGAAGAGATGCATGTCATTTGCATCGAGACAAGGCCCAATCCGACCAAAATATTTTCCACTTGATCCTAGATCCAATACTTGAACATATAAAATTGCTTGATGGTATTTATAAGGATCCTATGGTAAGGTAAGTGGTCAGGGAGATCAGTGAGATCGACCTCATATGGATTTCTATACTATATAAACCTCAAAACCCCCTATTCTAAGTCAATATGAAACCTAATCATCCTTGAAGGAGTATTTCAGTTTCTCCTATCCAAGAAGGGAGATCTTGGAGCTTGGACCTGATTAAAGGATAGAGCCTGATGAGGGGCTAGAGGTACATTGTATCATCTAGGTGGAAATGATTGTCAAGAAGGTGGAACCTACTGATTCTAAGGTGCACGAGTATTAACCTAAGGCTATTTCACTGGATGAGGACGCATTTTTTGAGGCATTGCTAGGTGAGGTTCTTTTAGTAACATCTATAGCAGCTTTGAAACCTCTACCTACACTGAGATGGTAGTTTCTGCCTTTACGGTTCTTCTTGAAAAAGCTGAGAGAGGCAAAGGGAGTTACTTATTGGCTTACTGCAAGGATTCCTCTAGGAGTTGAGACTTGTCAAATAAATCTTGTAATCCACCTGGGATGTTTTGAGTGATGAGGGAAGGGACCAAATCGGTATTAATGTTCCCCATGTACATTGTCAGTGGCTTCTGTTGAGTTAGCGGCATGTCGAGCTAATACACGAGGCCCTTCTAATGGGAGACAAAGTCTGCGATGCAATCATATGGAAGTTTATTTCACTTAAATAGGTCTAAAATACTAGTATTTCATGTGGTGGAACTGAACTAGTAGAGGAACTTCCAACAGAGGTCTTCCCAACCATTAATGGAACCAATGAGTAGCTGGCTATACTTGACAAACATAGGTCCTTTAAATATTTACCCAAAAAATCAGAGTTTGGATACCTCCTACTACTTTAGAGTTCCCAACATGGGTCCACACCTTGAAATGAAGTGGGACATATTCTGTAGTGGGTCACCCATCCTGTCGAAGGGGGAGAATATAGAATTACCAAAATATAGAGGTACTTTCATGTCATCCACCCATACCAGATACAGTTTTCCATTAGGTGGTATTTCTACCTGTTGTGTATCAAGATATTTGAGAAGATCAATCATAGAAGCTACCAGATTATTCTAGCATGGATTCCTATCTTGATGAGGGTTCCTAACTACCAGTGCATTGACAGGCTCATCAAACCTATAGACATGCCTGATAGTGCATGGCGCGAATTGTGGATTGACTTGAGGAGTGATTTGATTCGGGTCTCGAGGGAGGTTGTCACGCTCCTCAGGAAGATTGGGAAACACATATCTTAGACACTTTCCATATACCCCTATCTTGAACCTATCAGGATGCATGGGATTGCTGGGATCAATCGAGGGTAACAGGAAAAGGATGACTTGTGACTTCCTCTGCTACCCTAGTGGAGGAGGGATATGATCCTGCTGAGGATTACCATAGTTTGGGCTCCAATCTTCAAGGATCTATGCAAGGAGATCATCAATGAGCCTCCTATATTCTACGATCTACTAGAGTAAGGTGGCCTTAGCAGGATCAACATCTGTCCCCTGCATGACATCAGATGAATTATAGGGGTTAGAGGTCATGATCTTCCCTTTATGCTTTTTGGGGATCTCAAATAGTAGGAAATGATGTATAGGGATCTCCAAGGTTGAGTGTCTACCCTTTAAGGTGAGTGAGAACACTCGTATGAGGACTCACATGATATTTTGGTGCCCTAAGAGGCATGTATTCTTATTTGGACCTTGCGATGGTGTTCTTCTCTTTTAGACCAGCCATATTCCCCATGACCACACCTGGAGGCATATTCACAATATCACTAGGAAAGTTAGGATACCATAGGATATGACTGAAGTGGAGAGCAACATATTGTCCCCAGCCCCATATCTATACATGAAGGGATGACCATTAAATAATTTTGCAGTGCACTATGAATCTCTAAACACATATTTGTTGAGGAGTCTGATGGTAGCCAGGTGACATAGGGTTTTGGGACACTGGGACTACTAAAAACTCAACCATGTGACACTATTGGTTGATATCATCAAAATGATCCCAGATCTTTGGATAAGTCAACTAATGGCCATGAAGGTGAAAACATGTTTCCTAGATGGTTCAATGGAATCACACGACATTGTCTTGGGCGAGGGCCTCTAGAATGTCGAATCCAGGGGGGTTTAATTGGCCAAAACATATAAGATAACTGATCTATGATGAGGGTGTCCCATAGGATTCCATGTTTAGAAGTGGGGTCTGACCCTTCTTTATCCCAGGCTTTATCCGATACTGGTCTCGAAACTGGATGAGGCACCGATGTAGACTGGTGTAGTGGTGGAATAGCCAATGGAGAATCCATTGTGTGGGATGGATAATCTCCATACGCAGAGCCATCTCTTGGAGGAAGTACCAACAACATAATAATGTCCTTATAGGACTGGGTGTTTACCAATGCCTCATGTTTGAGTAAAGTGACTATTATTGGTGAGTCTGGAGGTTTCACGTCATCTACCAAACTTCAAAACAAATCCTTATAATCTCGAGTAGAGGTAGATAATGAAACCAGTGATGATAGAGATTATAGAACTACAAGACCATGGAAGGGAGCCACATATTTATCCTACTGGATATACCAAAAAATGTATTTGGGAATCTAGTGGACCTCATCTTTCAAGATGATTAATCTCACCTACCAGGATCCTTCCCCAAACTCTGATGTAGATTATTGGGGTGAAATCATCCACATGGAATCGAATTCGGCTTTAAACTATAATAATAAAATAGGATTTACAGTGACTTGGCGCTTCCCAAGGTTTTTCCTTGGGTGGGGATGGTTCTCCCTTCTACCCTGGGATGACTCTTTAGGGTAGGGAAGTATGTCATCACGAGGAGTATCTTCATGCTGGAAAGTATGAGTATGGGGAGGACCTCTGTACTGGCTGCTAGACGTGTGGGGAGGACATCCATGGTGGTATATGCTGGAGTGGGGATGACCTCTACATGAGCTGATAGAAACATGGGGAGGACCTTTGTGTTGGCTATTGAAGGAGTGGGAAGGACCTCCACTTTGGATGGATATTACAAAGGTAAGATCTCTGTGTTGGATGAAAATGATAACATGAGGAGGACCTTCTTACTACTCATAGATGAAGTGGGGAGGGCCTCTGCATGAATTAGTATCGAAGCATGGAGGGTATTCAATTGAAATGGGGATGATATGAGGAGGACCTTCATGTTGATGGTCTGTGACATAGGGAGGGACTCTATATTGGGAACCATAGGCATAGAGAGGACCTCCATATTGGATGTCAACAAGGTGATGAGGACCTCTTCTTGGAATGATACCGAGAACATTGGGAGGACCTCCATTTTGAGCACGAGAGTGGGAAATACCTCCACTCTGGTAGGTGATCATATGGGTAGGGCCTCTGTACTAAATCTCCTCATCATAGACTATCCTATAATGTATATTGGATATGATGGTGATTGAAATAGTCAACCCAACTTTCCTATGGGGTGGCTAAGGTCTCGATTCTGATTTGGAATTGATGTTCCCCTAATCTGCAGTAGAAGGGATTTGGCAGTGTGTGCTAGTGGTGGCATGGGCCACTAGGGATGTGGAAGATGATTCTTATTGATGGGTATACTCTTGAGATTGATACCAACATTATAGTCAGTTCATGCAGACCAGGATTAGCAGAGTGGGGGTGTAGAACACTTGTTCCTCATCCTGAGAGACCAGTCATTGGTGGTGTTGATGAGGTATGGTGGGATCCATCCTTGTTAGCTCTCAGGTATTATTCATAGCTAGGATGACTCATACATCCCCTACCACATCGACATAGGGTAGAAAATCATAGGAACACTATGAGGAGAGGCTCCCAAAGTGGCTAGTTGTTGGAGTGGAGAGCAGTGGCTCCCTGTGCGGCCCTTGGGGGTGGCAGTTTTGGTGAGGTGCAGAAGCCTCCGGGTCTTGGTGAGACATATCCTTTATGGGGATGACTCCCTCCTACTCTTACTATCATTTGAGGGTATATATCACCCTACTATTAATGATATCTAAGGGAAATATAGGGTGTAGGTGCCTGGTAGCTGTAGTCATGGATGATGCTGTGAAGGGGGTGGAGTTGTACGAGATCACCATGTTTTTGTTTCTCCTACCCCTATGCCTATAAGTATTAAGTGATTGGTTTCCTATGGCTTGGGTCCTAAAAAGTAGGAAGATCCATCTATCAGTACAGATATGGGGAAAGTAATTCCCAATGTACCAACATCATCCAATCCTCCACATTCATAGATAGAGATAGATATACACTGATGATGTCATAAACCGGAATGCCCAATGATTAACTGCCCCAATTTTCGGTGAGTTTCACACCAGGAAAACTATTGACTTGGTGGGCCTAGCACCAGATATCTAGATTTAGTGACATGCTCATATATTGATGTCTCAAACGCTACTAGTCCCCATATTGAGGAGAAGAGTTTCACGTCGGGTTCACTATTTCTATTTCCAGGGATTTCGCCATGGCACTCCCACCACATTCATCTAACATGATACCGACATTGATTCTTTGTTTCCTTGAATTCCTATTTTACAAAGGTGGGAGACATTCATCACTTTCATTGGTGATGTCTGATCCTTGATCAAAATGGGACGATGGGACATCAGTTCCTCATTTCATAGATTCCTGCTTAGAATTCGTCAGCTAGTCTGGGTATCCCTCATAAATTAAGATGTGTTTGTGAAACTCATTCTTAGTACCACATCTTTATAGATGTCAGTTAATTAAGCTAATTCTGCTCTGAAATTTCAAGGGTTCTTGATAGGGAAGCTACCTTCGGCCATGATAGTAGTCACGTTGGACATCACTAGTATGTCTAGACACTAGAACATTGGTCACCTGTATTCTTCCTCATAGGAGGTATTCTCATGGGAATGGAACTCAAGGAATCCCATGATTATCATGAGGTATCTAATTCCAAATTCATGTATTTTTAGGTTTCCCTCAGGCATCCCATGTTTAACATGAGTTAGCTGTGCGATAGGTTGTGAGTTTAACATCTTGTAGAGATAAAGTGGACTAATCAGAATGATCCTAAGGGATCAAGAAGGGTGTACCCTAGGAGGGAAAAATCTAAAGGATTACTGATGGATAGATCAAAACACCATTGGAGGCAGACCCAGGGGGGTCCCATAAAGGGAAGATGTCACACCATGAAGGATAATCTAGACACCACTAGAGGTGGATTAGAGAGGTTAATCCCTAGGATGGATCACCTAAGTTTACTAGATGGATGAATCATAATTCCCATGAAGGCATATTCTCATTGGTGTATCCCATAAAGGGAAGATGTCACACTATGAAGGGGTACATCCCTAGGAGGGAGGCACTAAAGTTTACCAAATGGATGGGTCAGAATACCCAATAAGAGTAGACCTAGGGTGGTGTGTCCAATAAAGGGAAGGTGTCACACCGTGAAGGGGTACATCCCTAAGAGGGGGGAACCAAGGTTTACCATATGGATGGGTTAGAACACCTAATGAGAGCAGAACCGGGGTGGTATGTCCCATAAAGGGAATGTGTCACACCATGAAGGGGTATTCCCCTAGGAGGGAGGCACTAAGGTTTACTATATGGATGGGTCATAACGCCCAATGAGAGTAGACCAAGTGTGATGTGTCCCATAAAGGGAAGGTGTCACACCATGAATAGGTACATCTCTAGGAGGGAGACACCAAGGTTTACTAGATGGATGGGTCATAATGCCCAATGAGAGAAGACCTAGGGTGGTGTTTCCTATAAAGGGAAGGCGTCACACCATGAAGGGGTACATACCTAGGAGGGAGGTACCAAGGTTTACTATATGGATGGGTCATAAAGCCTAATTAGAATGAACCTGAGGTGGTGTTTCCCATAAAGGGAAGGTGTCACATCATAAAGGGGTACATACCTAGGAGGGAGGCACCAAGGTTTACCAGATGGATTGGTCATAATTCCTAATGAGAGCAGACCCAGGGTGGTGTGTCCCATAAAGGGAAGGTGTCACACCATTAAGGGGTACATCCTTAAGATAGAGGCATAAGGTTTACCATATGGATGGGTCAAAATTCCCAATGATAGCATACCTAGGGTGGTGTGTCTCATAAAGGGAATGTGTCACACCATGAAGGGGTACATCCCTATGAGGAAGGCACCAAGGTTTACCATATGGATGAGTAAAAATTCCCAATGAGAGTGAACCTAGGGTGGTTTTACCATAAAGGGAAGGTGTCACACTATGAATGGGTACATCCCTATGAGGGAGGCACCAAGTTTTACCATTGGTTAGGATTGAACATCATGTAGGTTTCCTACGTACCCTATTTAGAAGATAGAGAACAAATACCATATAATTTAATGGATGGTGTGGGGATTACAAATGAGAGTTTATCAGATGGGAGGCATGATATTTCCAAGATGCCACAGCCTAGGGAAAATCAGGATGGACATGGATGAAGTTTTGGGGGGTAAAATGGATGGATTTTTGGGGGTGAAATGGATAGAATGGATGAATTACTGGGGTGTTGGGATTGAACCTCAGGGTGGATTTTTTACGCATCCCAGTTAGTTAGAAATCAAATTCCACATAGTTTTGAAGGGAGAATTAGGGATTATAACTAAGGAGGAGGCCTGAGAAAATGGATCATATGGTTGGGGATTACTCCAGGAGGGATTACCGTTGGGGATATATAGGTGTTATGGTCACTAATAACCTCTAATACCACATGATACATGATCAGTTTGAGAAAAAAGAGGAAGCATTAGACCTGATCGCCATGTCAAAAAAGATGCATTGATGAAATATGATGTGGGTCTTACACATAGAAACTGCCCAAGGAGGATCTCATTCCATGTGAGGAGGATCTCATTCTGTGTGAGTGGGTCTTACATGTGGAAGTGTCCCATGGAGATAAAGCCTAAATAGAGAGAGATGAAAGGGCTCTGGTGCCCATCACTTCTCTAATTCCAATGGATGAGGGGGTGAGGAGGAGAAAAGATGCCGCCTCCTATAAGAAAGGATAAGGGCTTACTATAGGAGGGATTCCCAAGGGGATATCATTACCTGTGTAGAGGATTTGATTTCATGTGAGGAGGATCTCATTACATGTGAGGGTAGGTGGTACGAAAGTCATCCTGTTCCACTCATACATGGAGTATCCTATATTTACTCCATAGGGAAAGGGTGTAGTTTAACATCATGTGCCAAGGACGATGGTGCTCGAAAGTTTTTCATCATGCAACTCAGACATGGGGGAATCACTCATTACCCTTGGGCCTACATAACCATTGATCATCAAAATTTGGGAGGGGTATGGATTAAAAAATGTCAGGATGCAATGGTGGGGAAGAGTAGTCACTCATGAGGTCCACAATAGTATACCTATGCTAAAAAGATAATGTAACTAGCGTACCTATGCTGAAAAGAAAGAGGTAGGTAAACTCAATGGGTGACACCTCATAAGGGTCCATAAATCACTATGTGAAATCCTAGAGGGCTATATGAAAGAGGGGTTTGAACATGGTGCTTTGGAGTAAAACCAACCCATGGAGATTTATGGAGGGGGTGTGTTAAAGATTGGAGGCTCATGTAAAAAAGACAGGGTTGAGCACAATATTAGGGTGTGCTCAAGACTAGGGGTGAATGCAAGATGAGACTTTTGTGTACACTTTCCTTAGTCTCTAAAGAAATGGGTGAGGGTAAAACCATTGTGGGCCCACACAAAGGAGGGCCCCTAGGAAAATTGTCACACAAGATCTTTCCCAAATGGCCTAAAGGCCTTCATTTTTTTATTGATTTTTGATAACCCCCATTTAAAGGGATGAGGGGTAACCTTTACAAGGCCTGCATGCTTAGAGATTACATGGACCATAGGCTTAAGAGAAATTACATGACCTGAAGGTCTTAGGTAATTCAACCAGACTATGACTACAAGGAACTACCCCTCCCCAGCATCTTCATCGTGATGGTAGATCTCCACATTTTCATGGAATTCTAGCTAAGATTACCGTGAAAGAACAGGCTGGTACCGATGGCATTGCCATACCCTCTCATTCTTCTAAATTTGTTGGTTCTGCTTTGGTGAGTGCGCCTATTCTGAATCCTCCTATGGGGATTCTACTTTCTGTAGAGTCAATCTGGGTAAACTACATTGATCGTGTGGCTTTAAGGCCTTGAGGTGGCCCAAAGGCCTTAAAGGTGGCCCAAAAGCCTTACTGACCCAAAGGCCTGGGTGGCCCGAAGGCCTTAAAAACTCCAAGCCCAAACCGGTGGCCCAAGGTGAATAGTTCCGGCTGCTAGAGTACCGAATAGTACCTGCTATAGTAACTGCTATAGTTGTGCTACATCACCTACTACAGTACCTGCTACAGTACTACTACAGTCCCCCCAAAATTATTCCTCTGCCTAGTTTTGAACCTGGGTCTCGTGGATTCACTTAGAGAGACCTCACCAACTGGGATGAGGCTCATGTGTGTCTCATAAGATCTTTCACCTTGAGGGTTCCATGTCTTTTGTGATACTATAGAAGAGGTGTCTTATGCGTAGAAAAGTGACACATAGACTTCCATAAGATCACCCTGAAGGAGGGGTAAAGGGGTACACTTGAATATATATATAAAACCTTCCGTGGTGGCACACCATAATTTGGGTTTGGAAGAGGTATTCCATGTATATGGTCCTTGATCTGAGGAGAGAGTGCATGTAAGGGGAGTGTTTTAAATCACATTGAGAACATAAGATCCTTGCATGTAGATTTACATCTTTCATACACATCATAGATCTTTCATGATCCCACCTTAGGCTTTTCAGAATGTCCCATTGAGTTGAAGGGTGCCCTCAGTTTACCCAAATATGATCATTGTGGCTCTCTTTAGAATTTGTAACTAACAACCATTACATTATGGTGTATAAGATGAAGTGAGTTAATATATAATTTCATACTTCTATAGAAATTTGATAAACTCTTATCTAAGATATTAACCACCCCATTCATTATTGAATTTATTAAATTTATTGAAAGACTCAGAATTATACCACATCAAGTAAATATATCCATATCTACTCAATTCATCATTAAAAGTTATAAAGTAAGAATTCCCACCTCTATATTCTACTATAAAAGGTCCAAACAAATCAATTTATACCAATTATAAAAGCTTTCTGGTTCTTTCATTCTGTCCACCAAATAAAGGTTTGGTCATATTGCCTTGTAAACATGCATGAAATTTTTCAAGTGGTTTTAGCTTAAAATAGTTGAAATAACCATCTTTATAGAAGATTATAGTATTATATATCCAAAGTATAAATACACACTCTATCTGTTCGAAGACCCACATCTCATCTAGAAATATTTATGAATTTACTTGGTTCTTAAATTTGGATATATATGTGAGCACCAAAAGTTGCATTTAATACCTAATGTTTAGATATATAAATATTTAACTTGATAATGAATTCACCTTGATCTTACCTTTTCTTCTTTAATTGGGTGAAATTCTTCTTCCAATGGAATATCTTTACACATGAAAAAAATACCATGTTTTGTTCCTTTGATTTCCATTGGATCTTCTTATTCTTGGAAAGAAGGTGATCAAGAACCTTATACTTGGAATAAGTCTTGGGGAGATTTTCCTTATTATTACTTCCTTATTCTCCATAAAGACCATAGATTTTTCATTCCCCATGTCCTTATCAACTTGTAAAATGAAATTAACAAGTTTTGAAAGTGTCTTCTCATTATTTCTCATATTATTGTTCACAATGAAACTAGAGAATCATTTAAGTATTAAGGATAAAATGATATCTATGTGCAAATTATTATGGATCTTAAACCCCAATATTTATAAGTGCTCTATGTATACAATCATATTTACTACATGAGGCCCAAACAGTGCTAACTCTCCAAGCTTTCATGTGAATAGTGCATTGGAGATCTTATATCTATCTTGTCTCGCCTTCTCTTGATAAAAACCAAAAAGGTGAGCCATGATGATATACACATCCATATCCTCATGTTGCTTTAAAATATCACTAAACATGGGGAAAATCATGAAATATTAGACATCCATGGAATCATACACATGTTTTAGGAATAGATATACTTCTTCCCCATTAGACTCTTTACCAAGCGACTTAGGAAGTGGGGTTTCCAACACATATAATTTACTTTCATGGAATAATATAACATGAAAGAACCTACACCATTACTAGAAATTTGAGCTAGTGATAAGGATATACTTCTACAGTGTAGAATTTAGTGATATAGTTTAAGTCATGTGGTTTTCCATTTGTACAAGAAGTAAGAGTTTAATTTTATTACATTATATAGATTACAAAATGAGAAATAGTTTTTAAATTTTATTAATCTCCCACTATTATTCCCAAACCCAATAACCCTCACTATTGGTTTTTGAATATCATATAGGAGGGATATTCTAGTGTAAAGGATCCATATTCCCCTTCTCATAACCTAGACTTAGCCTTAACAAGTTATTTTAAGGGTTTTAGGTAGGCGTGACTTTCTAAGTACATTAACTTGTATCTCCTTTTTCTGTTAAGTGGAATCCCCAATCCTGAAATCCTAGATAAATATTTCCTCAACTCTTGCCTCTTAGTTATAATAAGTCCCACTTGGGTAGTCAACCCTTGGTGTGAACTAAGTTTAATTCAACCCAAACCCAAGCTAAAATTACCTGATAATTTAAATCTCCCTGACTTGGGATGATTAAGCACTTCAAACTGTTGGTTCAATTTTAACCTAAGTAGTGGAAGACTATACCGACTTAATATATTAATTTGAGGGATTTTGTCTTTATGTGTAAATTTCCCAATTTTATCTTTATTACATACTTGTTAATATTATGTAAATTTACTTAAGTAATTAACCATGTGTGGATAAAATTAAAAATAATCCAATTTATTTTAATTCCATCTTGCATGCTTATTAATTAATTAATTTATGTGATCACAACAAAGCATCCATAAATAAATTAACCATTAAACTTTAGTGAAATAAAATAATTAAAGTGGTATGATCATAAAATTATCTAATGGTTAGTTTATCTAGTGGATGATAAACTAACCCTTAACCATAGAAGAAAAACAACTTGAACTGTGACTTGGTTTATGTTGCATCATTCCATCTTTACTCATATATATCACATGGATTGGTTTTTCCTAAACTTTTAATGTGAACCATTTCTTCTCGACTAGGAGATTTATCCATTACATACGATTTACTCACACATAGGTGAGGGTAACCAAAGAATTGGTTGAGGGTTTTTACATGAAAGAAACTATGGGAATGCATGCCCTTATATAATGATAGGAGGAGACAACATGCATACCATAAATTTAATATATTAATAATAATTAATTAAAAGGAAACAAATCACATACACAAGTTTGGTCTAAGATCATGATTATCTACACACACTAATTGAATATACATTTTCAATCTAGCTAGAAATCACTACAATTCATTCATAATTAAGATAAAACACCACAAATTAATCCAATTAATTATTTAATGAATCAATTGATTCAATTTATCTTAATTCCATCCAAACCATCCTAAAATTATGATCATCTATAATTTTATAAAAATCGAACAAATTAATTTTATTTAAAATTAATAAAGTAAAAAAGTGTACTTTGAGGCAATGACATGTACTCATCCAAAATACTGAATATGGTCCTGTTACTGTGTATACACATGGGATCTAGTATAAATTTCATGGAATGTAATTAAAAGGTATGGGTTTTTTTAATAAATGATGCACAATAATATGTAAATTATATAGAATGTGATGCTATTAACACACACATAGTACACTATAAGTAAACACTATACACAAATTGAAGTTCAGATTTTATCATAAAAAGTATTTTAATATATAATTAAAAATCCTATATCATGGTGTGCTATATCAATAAATTAAACACAAAACACATGAAATTTTTTGTAATTATATAATTATTTTTTTATCCATATTAAATTATTCATACTAGGTACAATAGATTACATGGTGTGTACTTAGGTTACACATGTGTAATATATTCTACTAATGTTTGTGATGCACTCCATGGGATGAAACATGTTTTTCAACTATTGACATGTATGAGGTACATGACATGTATGCTAGTTACACTCTGTATGGCCTCAAAGTTTCACAGTTTGTTAGTCTCTGTATCGTGTAGTAAATGCACAACATGACTTGGACCCAGCGTGTAGTCAGAAAAACTACACGCCATCCTAACCTAGTCAACATGTAGGGTACATTAAATTAATTTCACATTTAGTAATTCACGATGACCTGATTTTAATGCTAGTCATCCTAGTACATTGGACACATGTACACGATGTGTACTTTTGGGATACCTGCTGTGAACTCTAATGTTATCTGTCAAGAACCCTAGACATCTCTTGATAGAGTCTTAAGATGTTATTCATGTTAATTTAACATTTTATTTATTATATTAGTGATAAGGAATAAAGGAATAGAATAATTTGACATTCAAATTTATTGAATGAATAATCCAAAAATAAAACTAAAAAAATTCAAATAATAAATAAATGATTAATAAATAATTATAAATTAGTTATATGATCACTCTGATACCACTTGAAGGTTCCAACCACAACAGAATCACCTATTAGGTATAACTAACTCAGATTTTTGTTGTAACCAATGAGTAATTTGAGATGTACATGAAAAATAATGTCATGAACAACAAAATTAAATCAAAGATTAATTGAACTTAGAATTCCATAACCACGAAGGAAGGATCATCACATATAATTTATAATTAATCCATAGATAGGTTGAGGACTAAATTGTCTTGTAATTCTTTCTTAGTTGATGAATCAATTGACCAATCTCATTATACCATCATTGCATCATAGGATCAAAGGGTAAAATCCTTTTAGTGTTGATCCAAACATGCTGCAAAATCTTAGAACATCATCGTAGAATCATCGAGTTATAACATGGTCGATCCTAATCACTTGCATCATTCATTTTTGATCATGGAAAGAATCTATTTGTGGATGAAGGATTTCTTTTGGTTCTCTTGAAGGCATGAGATATAAGAGGAGGATGAGTGCTATAGTTGTTGATAATATTCTTGTGTGGTTCATCTACAGGTTTATTGTGCACAAAAAGTGACTAACCCTAGAATGTGATATAAATGGATATTTATAGAGCTAGGATAGGGTTGAAAATTGAATATAATCCCTTATAAAATTCCTTATTCCCCAGAGAACCCATTTTTAGTAATAATAATAATAATAATATTTTCTTAACATGCATAATACTTGTGGATAAATAAATATCATTTGTTAAATAAACAAATTAATATTAATTTAAATGATATTTAATATATCATTTTTATCCAAACCATTAAACCTGATCCATTTATCCTCCTTGATATTTACTAAAACTTGAATAATGACAATTTATTTAATAAATAAATATTACTACATTATTCACTGATAAATATAATAAATATTATATTCACTAAATCTTGTAAATAATATTTATTATTATTTAACTCACATATTTATTTTTATGAATAACCCATGATTAAATATTTAACTAAGATTATGGATACACTTAGTGTGTGACCCTCTAGCCCTCTTTCTCGGTGCCATTAGGTAGAACCACCTAAAGTCTAAGGTTAGCATCTAGAAATATTCTAAAACACCCATATAGAAAGAAGTGAATGTCAAAATGACATAAACCCTCATAAAAATGATCACTGTGTAATATAATACATTTATCATGATATCTCCAATCAATGAGGTTTCATTCTGGTGCCATAAACCTATGTGATCGACATACCTTTCTTGGAATTTAGAAAATTGTACCTTCCCACTAAACACCATGTAAATGGATTTAATTAGGATGTTACATTACCATCAAAGGTATTGATATATCAAATTATTTTAAAGAATATAAAGTAAAAATACTTTATTTCATTATTAATTAATGTGGTATCACTCAGTACATACCCAACGTATCCCACTTCTCTATGAGTATATATCATCATTTTTTTCAATATATCAAAATAAACAACTAATGGTATACATTAATAATAATCTTAAAGTCTAAGGACTGATACAAAAATATTTAGATAGAAACATCCAATAGCACACATAAATGTGGATTTCCTACTAGTAGGTTGTGTTCTCATAATCTTATACACTGGAAATTACCAAGGGAATACACCATGAGAAAGTACCTCAATGTCCTATAAGTCTCTACCCTTGATAGCCTGTATCATTTTCATCCCATAAAATGATATCATCCAATAATAGAACATTTATTTAAGAATACTATTTTTAAACTTTTGGGTTCTCATCATAGAGGGGAACTACTATGACCTTTCAGTGTGATAATTACTCTTGGAACATTATCACATACAATTTCATGTAGAAGAACAATCATGATGTTATAAGAATTTAATTAATATTTAAGATAATGAATACAAGTAATCATAAAGTAAATATAATTTGGTTTTAGGATACCAAATCCAACATATATGTCACTTGTAGATATAATAAATGGACATGTCACATGGGTTATTTTTTGTACTTCATGTAATAATGTATACAATAAAAAAGTTAGTGTTTTAAAGTTTAAAAAATCACAAAAAGAATTGTTTAAATAAAGATGAAATAACCATATCTTGTTCATGATATTAGGATATTTGAAAATTAAAGTCACACTTTTTTATAGTTGAAAAATTTATATATGATTTTTTATCCTTTCAATATAATAAAAATAATTTAAATCATATTTATTTAGCTCATGGAAAGATTAAAATTAATAAATATACATGTTTTGGAAAACTGTTGTGGAATAAATGATTATGGAATTATAGTAAATATAGTATTCATATTGTGCATAAAATATACCTTGTGAAATCCACTATAATTATCTAGTGTAGTATGATGTACAATAAATTATATTATTAAAAACATGAAAATTTTCTTTATTTTTCATGCATAAGTAAAAAGACTTAACCCTGAGAAATAAATAATTAAAGAAATATATATTATTTTAATGATTTTTTATACACTTAAGTTTTAAAATATAAAACCATTATATTATAAATTTATTGATGTGTTTTACTATTATTAATGAATTAATGAATGTTAGGGAACTAACATAAAAGAAAATAAATGAATTACTCAATTTAATCCTTGATTTTTTATTATAACCATTATAATAGTCATAATATTATTATAAATAAACAATATTATTAATGAGGATGTAATAATTTTCTATAGTTTTTATTCTATATGAATTATTCCCAATATATATTCCATAACACATAATAATAATTGATTTACTCCAAATGGTAATGATTGATCTGGGCCATTGATCTTGAGTTAAATGTCTATAAATATGAAATTATATATTAATGAAATATCAATAATTTTTACCCATAATTTTATTTTCTATTTGATTCTTATATATTCCTTTTGTATTAGATTAGTGTTGTCTTTATTTTCATTTGTAATTATCTTTGTTATTTGTCTTTGATTGATATACCATTTTTCAATTTCAAAATAATTTATGATTTCAATCAATGCTATAGTCTTAATTTTCAACATGTTATCAACATGAATTCCACTTATTCTAAGTGTTTTTTATTAATGAAAAAGTTTCACTTTACATGATGGACATTTCTAAACATAGTTTCTTCCATCTTGACATCATTGAAAAAAACTACCTATCATGGATTTTGGATACTGAGATACATCTAAATATAAAAGATCTCTATGACATGATCAAAGTGGATAGTAATTATTTTTCACAAAGCTAGGTTCAAGCTTGGATATCCTTCCTCCATCATGTAAAAAAGGATTTAAATAATGAATAATCAATAGTAAAAGATCCTCTAATCCTAAAGAAAAATTTCAAGGAAATGTATGACCATCCAAGGCTAACAATTTTATTAGAATATCATTATGGTTAGAGTCATTTTAGATTCTAGTATTTAAACCTGGTAAGTGAATATAACTCTACTATGTTCAAAATAACCCCCCAACTAAAATTACATGGAGAAAATATTACTCATATTGATATGTTAGAAAGTATATTTTTTACTTTTCATGTATCGAACATTCTTCAAAAATAAGAATATTTTAAATAATATTTTATAAAGTATCATAAACTAATTTCTTATTTTCTTATTACAGAACAAAATAATGAGCTCTTAATGATAAATTATGAAGCCTAAACAATTATTTTAGCTATATTACCCAATGTGAATATGTCTATTTATAAACATGATCATTGTAATAATCAACATGACCGATGTTGGGGTAAATATTATAATAATAGTGGTTATAATAATTCATCAAATGAAAAGAGGATAGGGAACCACAAGAAGTGTTTGGATGATTAACAACCACATATGAATAAATAAAAAATGTTTAAAGTGAATGATTTTGGTGAGGTATGAAATGAAACTTTTCACATACCTTTTTCATGCCAAAATACATTTTTAGTATTTATTAAAAATTAGTTTAAGGGAAGGAGAAAAGTGTTGAAGAAACTTTTCTTGACTAGTATGTAAAGTATGATGATTAAATAACAATTTTTGATAACTTTTATTTCTTTACAATGCTTCTAATCCATTATTGAAGCATGGAATATCACATGGTTTAAGAGATAAAAATTATCATCATAGAAAAATAAATCAACCCATATTGTTTGAAAATGTGAATTAATGTGAGAAAAATAAAAATTTGATTGATAATAAATTACCTTAAGAAAGTAGTGCACCTAAAGAACATGATAATGATTATGATTAAATTTTTATAAATTTTACTAGAACCAATTTACGTTGGAATTGAGTAGTGATCATTATCGATGAAAAATTTTCATATAACGTGAAACTTGATATTCTTGATGAGGGTTAAGAACCAAAATAAACAAATAAATGTCATTATATACAAGATTAAGGTAAATGGAAAGTTTTAAACAATATGAATTAGATTCACTTGAAAAACATGGGGTTTTTGAGTCAACTATAAATACTCCAGAATAGATTAAACCTGTTGGTTATAAATGAGTATTTGTATGGGAGAGAAATTAAAAAAATGAAGTTGTGAGATATAAAAAATTATTTTTTAATCAAGGTTTATAATAGACCCAATATTTATTATAATGAAGCATATTATCTTGTGATAGATATTATCACTTTTCATTATCTCATGACATTGGTTATACAAGAACTTATTGATTTCTTTAAACAATATAGGAAGGGGTAAGTCCCCCCCAAATTTTTATTATTAAAGAAAAACCCTATTAATATATGGGTAGAGGAAGAACCATTAGAAATACAATAGGACCATATGAACACTAATTCCATAGCACTGCCATGCCCACACACATTTTTGAGTTAGTTTGGACCTAATTTTAAAAGGTAGAGGATTGTCGGGATTTTACCAATGACAATTTAGGTTATTCATCCATTAAATACACTTTTTTCCATAGAACTTCCATGCCCACACACATTTTGAGTCACTTCATACCTACTTTACAAAGGTTGGAGATTATTGGGACTTTAACAATGACACTTTAGGTTATTCATTGGTTGAGAGGATGAGAGATCAGGCTCATACATACTCTTTAATCATGATATTATTACCTACTTTTGGACTCTATTAAATATTTAAGACACGTTTGTGAATCCTTCCCAAATCCTAGTGCAGAATTGGTTACCTACATGACAAAAATCAATTGAAACTTTGTATCGATGTGGACAGTATTATGTATTAGTGGTTCTCTATTATTCCTTCATTAGTGGGTGATACTATGATTTAAGGCCTCACAGCAGGACACTCTTGAGTTTATCGCCATCTAAGGAGGTGGTGATTGTTGTGGAGTTGGGATTGGTCCCATGAGAGGGTATTCTAATGCATCCATATAAATTGAATCCAAATCCACATATAATGATTCTGTTTAATGAGGCATGTAATACCTTTTAAGGTCATGTAATGAGGAACAATGCAACACATTTTAAGGTTATGAATCTATAAAAAAGTGATGTGTCCTTTAAAGTCCTTTTTCAAAGATCTATTCTGAGTAGTTTATCATCATACATAATATACATGTGATATAGATTTTAAAGTTAGTAGATAGGAATACTAGGTGGAATGTATATAAAAAAAGGTTTTTGTGGTAGTTACACATGAGAATACATTTATGGTTCATTATGTTTGTTAGTAACTAAAGAGGAGAAGGTATGGTTAGGGCCACACCTGGTAGGTTGACCTTTTTTCCTTACTCATTTTAGGACATGAGGGTATATTATGCTCATTATATAAGAAAGAATGGGTCATCCTATGCCTGGAATATCACGAACCATCCCCCGGGGCCCATGCCATGACTACCCCTAACCCACCTTCCATAGGCTAGGGGATGGTGACTAGCACCGGAAAGGCATATCCCAAAAATGGAAGGCATTGAATTTAAACCTATACACACACATATAGTACATAATACACAAATAAAACTAAAAAGGAAATAATGTAATACAACCACCACAAAACACCACCACTGAGAGTAAAAGGTGTTAACTGGAAGTAAAGGGGCCAGAATACAATACCAACTGAAAGGAAAGTACAAAAAAATAAGAACAAGATCTGGAGGCTATTCACCAAGGATCCTACCTGAAGGGTAGGTATAGATCCCTGTCAGATGTCACTACAACACACCATGTCTATCGATCCAACTCCGAGAACCGTCTAGCCCTGGATCCCCAAAATCCCAGTCAAAGCTATCCGTCGTCTGTACAAGACAAAACAGGTGTAGGCAAAGCCTGTGAAGGGGTGAGTATAAAAATACTCAGTAGGGATCCTGAGTCCAACTTGGGTCTCATAGAAATCCACAATGGAAAACACAAAAAATCAAGATCTCAAAGTAAATCAAAAAGCAAAAGACACAACTCACACCGGGCATAACTTAAGTACAGAAGTAATGATGATTAGTCGTAAAGATATATCATCTTATTCTGTTGAGAGGATCTACTGTTGATTCACAAAGGGTCACTCTTCTGCTGATCCATGAAGGGTCACTCTCTTGCTGATCCACGAAGGGTCGCTCTGCTGTTAATCCAAGAAGGGTCTCTCTGTTGCTGATCCACGACATGTCTCTCTACAGCTGATCCATGACGGGTCATGCTACTATGGATCCAAGAAGGGTTTCTCTCTTGCTGATCCACAAAGGGTATCTCTTATGTTGATCCACAAAGGGTCTTTCTTATGCTGATTCATGAAGGGTCACTCTTATGTTGATCCATGAAGGGTCACTTTTCATTATCCACATCACAACCAACCACTAGATTCCCGTACTTAGCACGCTTGATTCTGGGAGGATCTACTCCTCAATCCATCTGTAACGCCCTGGCCCCAATTACCCAGAGTTGGTGAATTATTACATAACATTAGCATGATCACAAGAAATCATGTCCCAAAATACCAATCAGTTTAGTAGCCTTGGAAGTACTAGATACATACATAAGTTTTACATTACATCATGAAATGAAAAAAAAACAACATTGTATACCCTTTGAACACACTCATATCTCTTGGCCTATTCCTAGAGGTTAATCGTAATATACTTATTCGTATCCTGGGAAAAATAAAACATATAAAGGGGTGAGCTCAGGTGCTCAGTAAGGATAACAATATAGTGGAAACTTTCATAAATAAGCATAAACATTTAAGGCAATGTATAAGACTAAAACACAAGCCTTTTAAAATTAAAATTCAGGATAATATGGAAATGATAAATAAAATAATGCCATTTACTTATTCACATAGATATTCTACAAGTAGAATAATCACATGTAATATCAATAGCCAATTTCATAATGACGGAATGCATAATGGCGATCATCATAACCACATAGTCAATGCCTCGTGCCAAGACTACAAATAAGATTTTGTCAAGGCCTTGTGCCAAGACACTATTTTGTCTCATGAGACCTACCGATGCATTGAGGATCTATAGCAGGTTCCACCTGTTACTTACTAAGTCTAATGCATTCCTCATATGAAAAGGTTAAAGAATAACATAAACATTCGTATTAAAATTAGCATATTAAATGTTAATACTTTAACTATAAACCATGAATGGAAAAAATAACACATCCACTGTCAAACATATCAAAAAAACTTCAATACAATATGGAATACTGTATCATAATAAATCAACTTCAAAAAAGTGTAAAATACATCAAAGGATGTTTACATAGATGAAATCAAAACTATTTGAGAGAAATATCTCTTTCTAATTTGAAATCATTTAATAGTCACATAATTATAAAATAAAATATTTATTTTGAAAATATTCTTATAATCTTGTAAGGGAATATTCAAAGGTGTTATAATGGTAGAAAATAGTCGCACTCGCTGTATAAGTTCAAAAAACATTCTTTCCTTAATTTTGTCAAAAAGGTATTAAATGAACTTGTTTGGAAAATGACAGAAAGATTACTTTATAATTTTTTTTTATAAAATTTCAGACAAGGGTATAAATGAATTTAACCCATAGTTTAGGGAATTGTAAAAATGTTTTAAAATACATTTTTAAGAAACATGAATGTGGATGATAAAGAGGTCCCAGTAGATACTCACGTATAAAAAACCTCGAATAATGAAGAGATTGTAGAATTAACCCTTGCCTTGTACTTTTCCTTGGTTGAGGGTATGTTAAACTACTGTATAATATTTAAATAATTGTTATTAAATTATAAAATAACCACATATATAAATATGATATCATATATG
Source organism: Viscum album (assembly GCA_963277665.1). Lineage (NCBI taxonomy): Eukaryota > Viridiplantae > Streptophyta > Magnoliopsida > Santalales > Viscaceae > Viscum > Viscum album. Next base: position 457,501,014 of record OY728157.1, on the reverse strand, counting down.
ATCTTTTAATATTGCTTTGTTAACAATATTTTAGTAGCATCGTTGTTTCAGGTGTTAACTGATTCATTTTCATTTATATGCTTGGTTATGTAAGCCATTTTTGATATGAATAGGATGTATTTGATTCATATGAATAATGATATTAAGTTTTTAAACATTATTTTTAATCATAAAATGAAAATTATTCTTGAATGGTTACGATGGGTAAATGAATCTTATTGCGTTCGAGGAGACGGTAATCCGTACGTACGCACGAGCGAAAATATCATTCTTTTGATGGTAAAATCATATTAAATTGGATGGTATATCATATATATACAGAATCATTAAAATTTTATATTTATTATTAACATAAATTATACTCATTATTATACCCATCCAAATAATGAAGTGTTGAATGACAAACTAAACCACGACGTGGAGACGGTAAGCCATACATACGCACGTATGGTGACTTTTTCATTCATAGGATTGATAGAATAATGAATATGGTTGTACCATATTTATAATAACATCAAAGTATGTATAAGGTTATAGAGTTATTATTTTGGTATGGAAACAAAAAATAAAGAGGAAGTGGAAGAAGAAAAGAACTTTGAAAGAGGTGATGAAATTATTACCTCTTTTCGGGTGCTTCCTTTTGATTTGATCAAAAGAGATCCTTAGGTTGGATTTATGATCAAAGTATGACCTCTAGATTTAATTGAGGGTATTTTTGAGGATATTTTAGTAGGGGTTTTAGAAGAAAAATGGCTTTGGAGGTGTTATTTTGAGAGAAGGGGAAATACCCTTTTATAAGAGAGGTGAAGGTCACTTGAGGAAAAGCTTGAAATATTATTTTATTATACAATAATATTCGGTATATAATGGCTCTAAAAAGATTTATTTCTAAGATAATGTGAGGATGAGTCTAAAAAATCTCAACCAACAGGTTTTAGACAGGTTTAGGTCACCATATTAACCTTATATTTTAGATTTAACTCTTAGTTAAATAGTTTAACTTTAACCATGTATTCCTGTATTATTATAATAAATGTTTAATAAAATTACTATAAAAAGACAAGAAAAACTCAAGTGGTTCATTATTGAAATATATAAACTTATCTAAGTCCTTTGGCCAAACCATAGATTTTTAGGAATATTATATCAATTAATAATATAGTATTTGTTTTAAAAACTCATTTATGTCAATTTTGACACTATTTAGTATTTGGTTTTTTTGAAAGTAATTTTTTTTATTATTTCAAATTTTTTTTTAAATTAATCCTAACATTTAATATTAAACTATAAAATTAGTGAAATCCATAAAAAGTCTCAATTTACATTTATTTGGATATTTATAATATCAATTATTTTAATCTTTCATTAATAAGGATATTACTGCATCATCAATGTGTTATAAATAAATTTAATTATTTAATGTCTAAAAATTATAAATAAAATACCATTATGTAGGAAATATTTTTATCTTTCTAAGGAATATTTATAGTCGAATTTATCTTATGTATAACCATATATTAATTTTTTTTATTTATTAAAATTTGAATTTAACACTTTTAACTCTTCTTTAAATAAAATAATAATAAATGTCCTAATCTAATTAAAGTGGATAAAAGAGGATAATATTTTATTCCTAAGGTTGTTTTTTTCTAAATACACTTATCCAATAGAATTAGGACATGTGTTAGGGTAATTATAATATCATTTTTACCTTTAATTACCCTATTTACTTTTAACCGTGGTAAATAAAATCCAAATGTTACTATTCACCAAAAATTATTTTCATCCTATTGAACCACATTTTACTTAATAATATCAACCATGTTTCTCAGATTTTTAAAATTCAATTCACAGAAGCGGTAAAATTACTTTTTATGCAAAATTGCTAACGTGCCTAGAAGGTGGGTAAAAGACGTTAAAATGTTCAATAAAATTTTATACATATAATTTTATTATAAAATGACTTCAATGAACTACATTGAACTTATATAGGTATTATGTATCTATTTTTACCTAAAATAAATTTAAATAAAATAAATAATTATTTAAATAAAAAGTCGGTTTTAAACAATAACACATTGTTTTTCACTATTCATAAAAAATTGACAGTTTTCAGAGAAATATAGAAAATTCACCCTAAGATAATTTTGATATTCCGAATCAAAAAATGAAGTCCATTTTGAAAAATAAAATTTATAAAATTTCAAAAAGGGGGTATTACTATTCATAACGGCTAGTTTGATTGGTCGTGGTGTGCTAAAACTCAAAGTTGCGTATAACACAAGCTATAGCATTATTCAAAGAGAAACGTACCGTGGAATCTTGGGATGTTACACCATCGGTAATACCTCAACCACCAAAAAGTACCACATAAAGTAACCCAAATGATCGTCTCTTCATAATGGTCGCAATGCAACAGACGGTACGTCGAACAGACACCCAGTCTGTAAGATATGGACATTTTTGTAAAAAGGGCCCAGTTAGATTCAAGTCTGATCCAACCGGGACATACTCCAATCTCTGCCAAAACTTAGATAGAGTATCTCAAAAGGACCACCTCATCACAAGGGTTCTCGTGTTGTAGACGTGCGTCAATCAGATGCCCGGTCTTCAAGTTATTGACATTTTTCCAAAAAGGGGCCGGTTGGGTGTGGGTCTGGTCTGACCCGACCCAACCCGGCTCGGGGTCCACTGACTCAACCTGGGTCCGCCAATCCAACCTGGAATTGGCCCAGCCTAGGTTTGGTCCATTGGGTCGTAGACCCATTAGACCGTAGGTCTAGTCCGGCCCACAGGTCTACTTGGTCTGACCAAGATGCGGTAGGTGGCCGCTCTGGCTCCCCAGCTCGCCCTGTGATTGACGTGGGGCGGTTTCTCTACTGCGGTCAAGCGACCGTGGCTTTGCAACATAACTAGACAATCCGACTGGTCGGACTCTCACACACGGTCTTTGAACACATGCCTCCAGCTTGCCTGAGCGGCTCAGATGCGGGCTGCTTTATCCACGTGGCCTCGGTTGGCGCCGCGTCTCCACGCTGCCAGTTAGCACCGTGTCTCCACACCACCGATTGGCACCGCGTCTCCATGCCACTGATTGGCGCTGTGTCTCCATGCTGCCATGGTGTGCCAATGGGCACACTGCCTCTCTCTCCACCCACGACCACCCCTATGGGTCACTGCCAGCCGCCACTGCAGGTCACCGCTGACCGCTGCCATCGGTTCCTTTTGCGGGCTACCAGAGTTTCTTTGGTGGTCTATTTTTTGAACTGTCTGTACCTTCAGAATCATAGGGATTCCATCATTACTACGATGGCCTCAAACTCACCTTTCCACTGTTTTGAAAATTTGTCCACTAAGAATGCACAAGAACACACAAGGTAGAGGGACTCTTTCCTTGTTCATATCAGACCATGCCCTCTACATTAGATGTTTCAAACCAGGGAGGCTTGAGATGATATTCTATTAAGAAAAGTTTAATCCTGAATAGAAAACCCAAATGAAAACACCCTTCCTCAAGAATGCACAATTTGTAAATCAACCAGTTCGTGGGTTGATCTGTGTTCGTCGTTTAGAAATTAGATTGGGGAAACTTCAAAAAAATTAAACCCCTACATCGTTTGATGTTCATTTCCATAGTGTTCTATCCTCGAGGATTCAAGCAGTTGAAATTGTTCATCACTTCCAAGATTTTTTCTTCAAGGTACGTCGAAGCTGATGACATTCCACTGGTGTTCTTCATTCTTTGCTGGAGAGGAATCTCACCAAAGGTTTGTTAGATAATTTCCTGCGGTTTAATTCCCAACTCTCCTACGTGTTAGCTAATTAAAAAGGGAACACATTGTAGCATTTTTGTTACACTGTTTCATTTATGAAACAAGGTAGCTGTTATGCTGCATCTTAATGATCCATTAAGGGGATTCCTTTAATGCACCTTGTCATCACCTCGTCGCCGCACGACAACGCTGCCGTCCACTGCTCAATGGTGCGAAAGAAAATACAATAAACTTTTAAAGTTATTTTATTATTTTTCTAAAAATTAAAAAAAATAACTTTTATGTCCGACCCTTGCTGACCAAAGTTAAGTCATTTCTAGGCGAATCCAGGCATTATGATTTCAACGGTGCCCTTAGATTTTTGATCCAAGCACTGTTTAAAAGGTTAGAAAAACCTGCTCGCATGTTTACTTAAGTGAATTAAAAAAAAGTTCAAAATTCCGTTCTGGGCTCACTGAGCCTTGGAATGATGTTCCATGAAAGCATGTGGTTACGAAATAATTCAATATAGTTTAAAAAAAAATATACAGAAAATTCCAGGACATTACATTCTCCCCACCTTAGGGATTTACGTCCCCGAAAGCAAAAACAATGACTAATCAAAAAAATGGGGGTACCGAGCACGAATTTGAGCCTCCCTCTCCCACGTACTCTCCCAGAGGTTCCCGTATTTCCACTGATGTGCACTAGAGGAATCGACCATCCATGAAGGACCCACTCTTGTCGATCCTCTATCTCTACCAGAAACTACGCTAACATTTCCCCATCATCAATATCCAGCTCGCCCCAGTTGATGAAGTGCGATGGATCTTGCACATAGCTCCTCAGCTGCGAGACGTGAAAAACATCGTGCACCCGGTGCATCAGTGGGGGAAGATCTAGGCGGTACGCCATCTCGCCAGCTCTGATCAGAATTTGGAAATGTCTGATGAACCTTGGAGATAACTTGCCGCCCCAGCCAAATATTCGCAACCCCCTTCGGGTTGAGACCCGAAGGAAAACATGGTATCCCTCCTCAAACTCCAAGGGCATCAATATCCTATCATCATATGATTTATAACTTCTCTGTGTAGTCCTCATATGCTCCAGAATGGTTTTTACCTTCTCCGGGGTAGCCCATAACAACTCTAGACCCATGAGTGCTGACTCCCTTGGGTCTGTCCAGCATAAAGGTTATCTGCAAGGCCGCCCGTACAAGGCCTCTAACAGTGCATTATAATGGTGGAGTGATAAATATTATTTTATGAAAAATCCACTAGTGGTAGGTGGTCCTCTGAACTGCGACCAAAATCTAGGACACAAGCATGAAGCATGTCCTCCAAGGTCTGTATGGTCTTCTCTTTCTGACCATCCATCTAGGTGTGAAAATCTATGATCAAGTGCCGCTGAGTCCCGAACGCCTCCTTCAACCCCTTCCACAACCGGGATGTAAAGTTTTGGTCAGAGTATATTACTCAAGTGGGGGGGGGGCTGAATTGAGTATCTATAAAATTTTTTGTTAAAGAGTTTACTTAAAAATCTTCCCCAAGAAAATGAATACAACCCAGTTAATCAAGGTAATACGGTTATAAAATTTGACTATTCAAATAACTTATCAGAAGATTGATTAATTATCAGAAATATCAATATGAGTTATTGATAATACTTTTGAATCTATTCTGATAAGTCAAAATATTTACAACTTCTTTCCAAGACTAACTATCAAAGTAAAATCTAGTGTTTTATGAAATATACAGTCAAATAGAGAAAAACTAAATTAAACAACACATCGGATAGAACAAGTGGTTTAGTCTCAAGCCTAGACCTAATCCACTCCAATTGGTGATCACCTACCACTAATCAGTTTATATTAATAAACTTGATACACACCCTGGATCGGGGTAAAAAATAGTGCACAAGACTATCTAGGTCACACGACCTCTTCAACAGTTCTTCATGGGTAAAAACTACCGAGTCAAACAAGGACCTCTTCCACACTTATCTATGGGAGTAAACAATAGAAAATAGATATGGGAGGAAGGATATCTTATATCCTTTAGTTTAGTGTAGGAGAAAATGTGTGTTTTAATACAGACACACGCACACTGCTCAAAAGCTAAAAAAAGCACACAATAGAGTAAGGTTTATGAGAAAGAGTTAGAAGTGCTCTGAGTGTTATTCTATGTAGCGCTGGGCTTGTAGGATGAAACAGATGTAGGTATCGAGTCTTATTGTAAAAAATAGAGTATCGAAAGTCTGGTTCTTTGATTTCTAGTTATATCTAGCTCGTGTTCTTGCTGGATTTGGTACTATGAAGATGATTTTGATTTTGATCTACAATAGTCTAGAATTTTTGAATCAAGAGTTTTTTATGTGTTCTTCAGTTGTATCTTATTGCATGTATCGTTCACTTTTTTAAAAATTATCGCTCTTCTACTTCTCTGTATGTATGTATTTATATCCTGTATTGTCTTTATTTTTAACTACGGGTGAAAATGTTGGAACTAACAGGATGCATGCATTATGCTCCTCATACCTCATACTTTCAGGTGACATGTCTACAAAAGAAGCATTAATTATTTCAGTTCCTTTAAATGACTCAAATATGAAAGTTAGAAATTAAATTGGAAGTGACAAAATAGATTAAAAAACAGTGTCACAATTTGTCTTGAAATGGTATCACTTGGAAAAAGTGTCATAAAAAAATGGTGTCTTCTTATTTTCCTTTGATAGGTGAGACAATCATGATGTTACAGTTGTGTTGAGATCAGGAACCGGTAGCACAGATGCTGTGTTAGGATCACTATGTCTGGTCCTTTTCCAAACTTCAAACGGTGCCTTAGTGATGGTAGCATGGAACCAGTGTCACAAACTTCATGAGATCTAAAACCGGTTACGGTGTCTGGGTCACAATGTCTGGTTCACGGTGTCTGGATCACTGTTTCTGGGTCATGGTGTTTGGGTCACGGTGTCTAGGTCATGGTGTCTGTGTCATGGTGTCTGGGTCACGGTGTCCGTGTCATGGTGTCTGGGTCACAGTGTCTGGGTCCTTTTCCAGAAAACCAGAACCGGTGGCAGACTCATGGTTTCTTAGACTTATCCAAATATCTGTAACAATTCTTAAGCAGTAATATTCATAGAATGAATTAGACTTAATCATTCATATAAGAAATCATTATAGAACAAAATTAAATATAGTTGACAATAATCAAACATGATTTATAGGATTAACAGGATATCATGAAAGTTTATTTAAAGCATAATGAAACCAACCATATCTACACATTATTTGAGATAGATGAAACATGAAAAATGATATTTGTGATCATTAAAACTTTAATAACACATAAGGAGTCCAACAATATCCCCCCTTTTGATGATCACAAATCATATGAGTTAATTTTCTGTTCTTAATGTGATTTCTACTTAGGTCCTTAGTGTGAGTTTCTCCCCCTTTTGGGTTTATCAAATAGATTACTGAAAAAAAGGAATTAAAGTAAATAAGAGAACAGATAATAATGGTTCACATTATATTAGATGGAAAAAGATGCATCATTACAAGCATCAGAAAAAGTAAAAAAATCCCTATCAAAATACAATTTTCACTTTTCTTCAGAACTAGGTGTTTTCTCTTTGCCCTTGGAAGCTGTATTAGAGGGCGCCACAGGAGAAGAAGGAGGTTGAAGAAGGGAGTGATCCAACTATCAGAGAAGGAAGAGGGAGCCATGCAAAAACAGAGGGTGCCAAGGTGGGTTTGGTGGAAGACCGAGGAATGTTTTGGTCAAGTATAACAGGTCTGATCTAGATTAGATCCCAAGATACATACATTGAGGTAGAGAAAAAATCAATGGGTGAGGAAGTAGTTAAACCAGGCCATAAGGGTGCAGCTACAGGAGCCACAATAGCAGTGCTCTACACATGAATATAAGGCTTCAACAACTGAATGAAATTAGTAATGATCTCACCACTATACTAAATTTCTTTCTTGAAATCATCTTTGTTCTCCATAAACTTTTCCAATAGAGGAGTGAAGTCTTTGAGCTTTTTGACTCAAGTCATGAAGGCTTGAGTGATAGGAGGTATTTTTAGATTCTCTACAAGATATTTAAAATTATTGGTTATATCATGCTTAGAGAAGATCCTATTAAAATAGAAATCCACTTTCATAATAATTTCTTCCTGATATTAATTTGCAATCTTTGAATGAATCCTAACCAAATCAAGGACTTTGTAACTATTCTTGACAACCGTAGATAATATTTCCTTGTTAAGGCCACTTAACACTGATTGAAGTTCCTCCTTAACAACAGTTCTGAGCAGATCACTATCAAAAGATTGAGATGATTGTCCATAGGCATGAGAGTCTATAACTACTGAAGTGAGGGACTTAATCTGATTGAGAAATTTATATACAAATCCCTTTTACTCATTAGTCAATTTTTTGAGACAAACAATAAGCTCACACATCGCATGGAATATCAGAATGTTTCTCTCAGTCACTTTGTCAAATATTGAAGTCAAGTTTGGTTGAATTAGAGATATAAATTTCCGTGGAATCTGACCACTAACATCCTCAATAGAATGAGAAATAGGAGCTTGTCCTGATTTCAACACTTTTTTCATATCTTCAACCATACCTATGAGATAATTCACATCATCACTCAATTGCTTCTTCTCAATTCTAACCTATTGTATTTCATAAAGAATTTTCAGTTGAATCTTCCATATGATTTTCTCTAAAAGCAAGGAAACATCTCTTTCACTAAGATTTTTCATAGGAGAAGGTTGTGTGTTCCTGAGATTTTCAACTACAACTAAAAAAGTAGATCCAAAGGATTTCAAATCACTGTGAATCATAGAGGAAAAGGGTTCTTGAGAAGTTTTAGGAATAGGAACTGAAACAGGTTTAGGTTCCTGAGCAGAGATTACTTCTAAAGTAGAGACTAATTTTAATTGAAACATAGTATACAGTTTTATTCCTTTAACCAAGGCTTCCTAGGTATTATCCAAATCAAAGTATCTTGGAAACTTATACCATGTATCCATAGTGCTTTGATAAACAGGATTAGGAACATCAATACTTTCTAGACTAGGGTGCTGCTCCCCCTCAATAGATGCATTTCTCACAGGACTCAGAGATTCAGTCACTTGATCTGTTTCTAAAATTTCATCTCCAATATCCTCACCCATTTATTTTATAGCCAACTGGAAGGCTTGTTCTATTCTTTCCTCAGCAGATAAGATAGGTTCAGGATTATCCTATTCCTATAAATGTTCCTTAATAGCAGCCTATTCCTCAATAATAAGTTCTCCTTCCAGATGCTCCTTAGGTACAACATTTTCTTTTACACCAACAACATATTCTTTTCCATAAGAAGGTTCTTCTTCTAAAATATCACTTCTTTCAGTAATAGGTGCTTCCTTCTCAACTATACTTTGTGGAACAGGTAGACCAATATCTTCCTTATCTAATACAATTCCTTCCATCAATGCAACAACTACCTCTTCTTCTTCATCAGAATAGTCAAAAATTTCCTCTGGTTCCAAACCAGGATCATAAATATTCTTAGGTCTTGAAGGATGCTCAATCAGATTAAAATTTTCATATATCCTTTCATTATCCTCCACCCATGACTTTTTCCACAGATTCCAACTTATTTTCATCCTTTTGACTGTAACCTTTGAGATACAAAACTCATAGTCTTTGATGACTTCTTAATTTGGTCCAACCATTCCTTTAGCATACAACATTGCAGAGATAAACCTTGAATAGAACAAGGAGGTAGACTTTGAAGTTTTCTTAATAAACTCACACATGTAAAGTAAAACATACTTACATAGATTGATCTTGTGTCCATTTTTCATAATATGTATCAAGAATACATCTTGATACTTGAGGGTAGAAAAATATATTTTCCTCAAACTAATCAGATTCTGAATGAACTTAAACAACAACCTCGATTCACCATGCAACTCAGCAGTAATTGATATTCTTTTATTTTTATTACCAGTCAAGATTCCCAAGGCCTATATCACTTTGAGGAGGTGGACCTCTCTGGTAGTCCTTGAAAATTACTTCATGATGCACACCTAGGCAGGCATCCCATAACCTTGAGGAAAAGGTACAATTTGGACCATTAATCCAGCTTTTTACAATAAATCTATCTTATATATCAAATGAGAACTAGCCAAACTGATAAAACTAATAAAGAGGTTTCAGATAAATTAGCCTTGCCTCTTTTGTGAACTAGTTCAGCCATCACTGCTCTTTCAGTACTTTCAAAACTAAGGACTTACTTGTCAGTAACCACTTAGGAAATATTTCCTTTTCTAGAACTATTATTCTATCAACAATATTTTGGTTCAGCGGTCCTTCGGGCGCTACCTTCGGTGCTTTTTTATTTTATTATGAGATCTGAGCTTCTCAGAAGTTAATGAAGATGGATGATTTATCCTGGGCATTCAATGAGGGATTGAGATAGAGAGATAAAGGGATGAAGGAGGTCTTATGGTTTGAGAGAGAAAGGTTTTAGTTTTGAGATAAGAGAGCTCGAGTGGAGAAAATAGTGAAACACATTTGGTTTTTATCATTTAGGGATTTCATCATCATAAATTCAAAAGCGCGAGATGAATATAATAAAATAATTAACACAATGATACTGGTAATAAAATACAAATAAAACATAAAAGTGTTATTACGGTGAGACCGAAATAGGTTGTCATGGTGTCACCTTTACGGTGTGACTCCAAACGGTGCGACCGTATCATTTAAAATAGTAAGTGCAAGACAATAACTGAGATACAGTAACTATGAGACCATAAACATAGGATAGTAACTTCAAGAAAATAACATGTAGAACTATGATAGTGAGACTGTAATCTTAAGATAGTGACTCGTGAAACTGTAAATCATGAAACAGTAAACTCTAAAACAGTAAACTGTGAAATAGTAAGTTGTGAGACAGAAAGTTTTGAAATAGTATATTTTCTACTTGAGATTTATCATTCCTAATTCATGTATGATGTAACTTATCCTTTCATAATTTAATATTTTAGTGAATATATCAAAAATCCGATAATCAGTTCCAATGAATTCCAAAGTGATATCACCTTTTTGATAATGAATGCTCAAAAAGTGATGTCTTACATCAATATGTTTTTTCCTGGAGTGTGAAATAGGATTCTTTTAAATGTTAATAGCATTTTTATTGTCACAATTTATGGGTACATGCTTGAATTGATATCCATAATCTAGTAATGTGTGTTTCATCCACAAAATTTTTTCACAACAACTACCAGTAGCTATGTATTCAACTTCGGCAGTAGATTAATGCAATAGAGTTTTATTTCTTACTACACTATGATACTAGAGACTCGGCTAAAAAGTGACATTTTCCAGAGCTGATTTTTATATTTAACTTAGAACCACTAAAATCAGAATCAGAATAGCTAACTAACTCAAATTATTGTCCTCTAGGGTAGAACAGTCCTAGATTGGGTGTATGTTTGAGGTATTTAAAAATCCATTTAATAGAATTTAAATGACATTCCTTAGGGTTTTATTGAAAATGAGCACACATACATACACTAAAAATAATGTCAGGTCGGCTAGTATTTAAGTAGAGTAAGCTTCCAATCATTCCTTTGTAAGTGTTTTGATCAATAGATTTTCCATCTTCATCAAGATCCAACATACAAGTAGTACTCATTGGAGTATCACTACATTTAGTTCTATCCAAGACAAAAAATTTTAGAAGATATTTAGTAAATTTTCTTTTATTTAAAATAACACCATATTTATTTTGAAATATTTGAAATCCAAGAAAGAATTATAGTTCTCCCGTTAAACTCATTTCAAATTCATTTTTCATCATTTTTGAAAATTCAATACATAAAGAATTTTTAGAAGATCCAAAAATAATATCATCTAAATATATTTGAGCTATTAAAACTTCTTTTGAAATTATTTTTATAAAAAAAGTATGATTGGAAACTCCTTTTTTAAAACCTTTAGAAATAAGTAAATTACTTAATCTTTCATACCAAGATCTTGGAGCTTGTTTCAAACCATATAAAGATTTATATAACTTGAAAACTTGATTTGGAAAATGTGGATTTGTAAAAACTGGGGGTTGTTCAAAAAAAAAACATCCTCATCTATATAACCATTTAGGAATTAACTTTTTACATCCATTTGATATAGTTTTAATTTTAGATGTGCAACATAAGAAAGCATGATTTTGATGGATTCAATTCTAGCAACAGGTGCAATGGTCTCCTCATAGTTAATTACTTCTTCTTGACTATATCCTTGTGCAACCAATATAGTATTGTTTCTAAGTATATTACCATCTCCATCTACCTTATTTCTAAACACCCACTTAGTGCCTATGTTAAATATGTCCTTGGGTCTGTCAACAAGTTTCCAAACTTTGTTCCTTTCAAAATGATTAAGTTCTTTTTGCATAGCCATAACCCAAAATTTATCATTGATAACATCATAAATGTTTTTATGTTCAAGTTATGGCAAGAATACTTGATGTTAAACCTAATTTATAAGAGAATATATAGTTTGAGTTCCTTTATCTAAATCTCCTAAAACAACATCTAAAGGATGGTTCTTAAGGGTTCTAATAGCTATAGAAAAATAGGATCTAGTTTTTTCAAGTTCTTTAATAGGTTCGGGTTCATTATGACTTGAATCTGGAGAATTTCTAGAACTAGAAGTTTTCATAGATTCCTTTACAAGATAGTTAGATGGATTAAAATTGATATAAATATTTGACATATCATCCTCAATATTCTCTAGAGAGGTCTTAGGCTCATGTGGATCTGTCTTATAAAACTTGACATGGATAGATTCCTCCACACATTTAGTTATTTTGTTAAAAAATATATAGTCTTTACTAGAGATTGAGTATCCTAGAAAAATTCCTTCATCACTATTGGATTCAAACTTGTCAAGATTTTCTTTAGTATTAAGGATATAAACTTTTCAACCAATGACTTTGAATTAGTTTACTTTGGGTTTTCTATTGTTCCATAACTCATATGGAGTTCTTTTAAGAATAGGTCTAATCAACACTCTATTAATAATATAGCATTATATATTTATATATTCAGTCCAAAAATAAATAGGTAATTTATATTCACAAATCATGGTTCAAGAAATTTATTGCAAGGTCCTATTTCTTCTTTCTACAACTCTATTTTGTTGAGGTGTTCTTGGGGAATAGAAATTATGATTATAGAAATTTTGTGAGCAAAAGGATTCAAAATCTTTATTTTCAAACTCACGACCATGATCACTTCTTAAATATTTAATTCTAAGTCCACTAAGGTTTTCTATATTTTTATCATATTTGGTGAAATGAGAGCATACTTCACTTTTGTGATCCAAAAAGAAGGTCTAAGTATATCTAGAAAAGTCATCTACAAGAACATAAACATAATGATTCCCATTTAAACTAGAAACTCTAGATGGTCCAAACAAATCCATGTGAACCAAATCGTGATGTTGAGAAGTTGACACTTCTTTCTTTGGTTTGAAGGAAATTTTGTGTTGATTTCCCTTTTGACAGAGATTACACACTTCATCATTTGGAAACTGAAGTTTGGGTAGGTCTTTGACTAAACGTTTTCTAGTTAGATTTATAAGGGAGTGAATATTGCAGTGTCCTAGTCTTCTATGCCAAATCCAAGATTATTTTTTAAATACACTTAAACATGAAGCATTTTAATAAAATAAAGAATCTAAGTTAATAATATATACATTTTAATTTATTAATATAGAAAATACTAATTAATTTTTAGAATTAAAAAAATTACAAGAATAATTTTCAAATTTAACATGAAATCCATCATCACATAGTTGTGAAATACTAAGCAGATTATATTTCAGTCCATCAATAAAAAGTAATTCTGAAATTAAAACTAAGTTAGAGTTACCGATTTGGCCAAGGCCAATGATTTTTCCTTTGGCATTGTCACCAAAGGTGACATGTCCACCATCAATTTTTATTAAGTTATTGAAGAATGAATAGTTTTCTGTCATGTGTCTTGAACACCCACTATCCAAGTACCATAAGATTTTACAAGATCTCTTCAAATAATTTTCCTAAAAAATAGTTAAATAAAAATATACTTTGGTACCCATATTTGTTTGGGTCTAGTAATATTAGTAACTAGTGATTTAGGAACTCACATATTTCTCATAGGCTTCCTATAAGAATTATAAAAATTATTTGAGAATTAAACTCTATTTGGTCCAGAAAAACTCGAAACAGTAGAGAGTGTATCCTAATTTTAACTAGAAGAATGTTTTCCTGAACTAGGAGTAAAGCTGTATGTTCTAGATTTAGAAACAAAATTGGTTTTTCCAAAATTTCTTTTACTAGGTTAATAGCCAATACTAGTAGTGTATTTTGGGGCAATATTTTTACTTAGGATTTATAACATGTTATCTTTACCATTAGTAAAAATTTCCAGATCCTTTTTTAGTTTCTCATTAGATAGATTTAACTTATTATTTTCTTTGAGTAATTGAACATTTTTTTCTCTTTCTATAGCAAGTTCAGATTTAGTAGTTGAGGTAAGAGAATAATGTTTCTTTAAAGACTTGTATTTATCTTTTAGTTCATTACATGTATATTCAAGCATATTGTAGTTCTCAAACATTTCTTAATTAGACATATTTTTAGAATCACTTTCATCTCTAGAATAATAGAAATTTTGTATAGGAGATTATAGGGTTACCTCAGATGTATTTTTCATGAAACACATATCGACTTTGTTATATTTTTCATCATGTGAAGACTCTGAGTCACTTGAACTATCCTCAAAATCACTCCAAGTTTCTTTCATTTCCTTTTTATACTTTCTATATTTTTCCTTATATTTCTTTTTATACTTGAGCTTGGGATAGTCAGCCTTTACATGCCCCTTTGGCTTACATTCATAACATACTATCTCACCAGAATTTTCATTTATTTTCCAATCTTTCTTACAACTTCCCTTTTGATCATATCTTCCTTTGAAGTTAGGCATTATGAAAAATTTCTTCCTTTTGTAAAATTTCTTAAAACTTCTGGATAATTGAGCCATCTCCTCATCACTGTCAGGTGAATATTGTTAACTACTAGAACTTTCTATAGAGACTTGTAGTTTCTCCTTTTATTTGTGTTTAGAGGTAGTGGTCATAAATGCCACAAATTTTCTTTTGGGTTCATCATCTTCTTCCTTGTTGACTTTAAGCTCCTCTCCAAATATCATTAGTTTCCTAATGAGTTCTTTTAGATGTAATTTTATGATGTCACATGATTATCTAATTGAGACAGATGTTCCTCTCCATTTATCAGGTAGGCATATGCTAATCCTTATAATTTGTTCTTTGGCTGTAAATTATCTTCCAAGAGAGATCATTGTGTTTAAAATTTCATTAAAACTAAGATAAATGTTAGAAATAGGCTCATCAGGATTCATTTTAAAGTTATCATATTTAATAGTATAAGTATTAAGTCTCATTTCCTTCACACTAGAAGTTCATTCATGTGAAACAGACAAAGTATCCCAAATTTCATGGGAATTTTTACAAGTAAAAATTCTATTAAATTCCTCATCTCCTAAGGATAAATATAAGGAATTCATGGATTTTTGATTATTGTTGTAAGCTATCTTTGTTGGGTCATCCCAAGTAATTCTATTAGTAGTATGAATCTTATACTCATCTATAATTGAAGACCAAATTTCAAAACCCATACTTTCTAAATGTATTTTCATTTTAATTTTCCATTGGGCATAATTCATTCCATTAAAGAATGATGGTTTGTTTGTTGCATCACCTTCCAGTCTATTATCCATGATAAAGAAATACTTTTAAAGAGCTAGAAATTTAGAATTAAAAGAAATTTATAGATATTTAAAAGACAAATGAAACCATAGTTGAATATATGTAAAAATAGAGTCTTAATAAGAATAAATCCTCTGATACCAAATGTTGGTAGGAGTAGATTACTTAAGAGGGGGGGGGGGTGAATTGAGTATCTATAAATTTTTTTATTAAAGAGTTTACTTAAAAATATTCCCCAAGAAAATGAATACAACCTAGTTAATTAAGGTAATACAGTTATAAAAGTTTTACTATTCAAATAACTTATCATAAGATTGATTAATTCTCAGCAATATCAATATGAGTTATTGATACTACTTTTGAAGCTATTATAATAAGGAAAAATAGTTACAACTTCTTTCCAAGATTAACTATCAAAGTAAAATCAAGTGTTTTCTGAAATATACAATAAAATATAGAAAAACTAAATTAAACAATACAGTAGATAAAACAAGTGGTTTAGACTCAAACCGAGACCTAATGCACTCCACTTAGTGATCACCTTCCACCAAGCAGATTATATTAATAAACTTGATCCACACCTTTGATTGGGGTAAACAACAGTGCACAAGATTGTCGAGGTCACACGATATCTTCCACAGTTCTTCGTGGGTGAAAACTACCAGGTCACACAAGGACCTCTTGCACACTTATCCATGGGAGTAAAAAAATGTAAAGAGATATGAGAGGAAGAATATATTATATCCTTCAGTTTAGTGAAGTAGACAATGTATGTTTTAATATAGACACAAACACACTGCTCAAAAGATAAAAATAGTACACAACCGAGCAAGGATGATGAGAAAGAGTTAGAAGTGCTTTGAGTGTTATTCTATATAGTTATAGGCTTGTAAGATGAAGCAAATACAGGTATATAGTCTTCTTATGAAAAAAAGAGTATCGCAAGTGTGGTGATCTAGTTTCCAGTTAGATCTATATCATGTTCTTCATGGATTTAGTATTGAGAAGATAATTTTTATTATGATCTACATTAGCCTATGCTTTTTGAATTGAGAGTGCTTCGTGAGTTCTTTAGTTGTGTCTTTTTGCACACATAGTTCAATTTTTAAAAAATGATCGATCTTCTACTTCTCTATCTAGATGTATTTGCATCCTGACTTATCTTACTTTTTAATTGTAGGTGAACTCATTGGAACTGATAGGATGCACGCATTCTACACCTTGTACTGTCAGGTGACATGTCTACAAAATAAAAATTAATTATTTCAGTGCCTTCAAATGACTCAAATATGACCTTTAGAAATTAAATTGAAAATTACAAAACAGATTAAAAAATGGTGTCACAGTTTTTCTTGAAATGATATAACTTGGAAACTGTGTCATTAAGAAATGGTATATTATTCTTTTCCTTTGAGAGGTGAGATAGTCATGATACTACAGTTGTGTTGAGATCAGGAACCGGTAGCACATATGCAGTGTTAGGATCACAATGTCTAGTCCTTTTCCAAACTTCAAACAGTGTCTTGGTGATGGTATCATGGAACCAATGTCACAAACTTCATGATATTTGGAACTAGTTACGGTGTCTAGGTCACGATGTCTGGGTCATGGTGTCTAGTTCACAGTGTCTGGGTCACGGTGTCTGGGTCACAGTGTCTGGGTCACGGTGTTTGGGTCACAGTGTCTGAGTCACGGTGTCTATGTCATGATGTCGGAGTCCTTTTCCAGAAAACTAGAACCAGTGGAAGAATCATAGTTTCTAAGACTTATCCAAATATTTGTAAACAATCTTAAGAAGTAATATTCATAGAATGAATTAGACTTAACAATTCATATAATAAATTATTATAGAACAAAATTAAATTTAGTTTACAATAATCAAACATGATTTATAGGATTATCAGGGCCTTGTGAAAGTTTATTTAAAGCATAAAAAACCTACCATCTCTACACATGATTTGAGATATATGAAACATGATTAATAGGATTTGGGATCATTAAAACATGATTAACACATGAGGAGTCCATCATAAATCTTGTGTCACGGTCTGAGACAATTGTCAAAGGCACCTCATGAAGCCGCACTATCTCCAAGGCATAGGGGAATTCCAAGCCCTCTATAAATCCCTACTTCTAGATGGGTAGGAAGTGAGCCAAATTGGTGAGTCATTCAAAGATCACCTAGATAGAATCGTGGAACCTGGAGGTGCGTGGTAACCCCGTTATGATGTACCTGGAGATACCATCCCACTTCCACTCTAGTACCTGAAGTGGCTGTGTAAAGCCTGCTGGGACTTGATGCTTGGCCTTCACTTGATAACAAGTGAGGCATCATGAAATAAACTCTTACACCAATTTATTCCTCCCTATACCACCAGTACTGACATCAGAGTTCCTAGTACATCTTCACCACACTGAGATGTACCACCAAAGGGAAAGTATAAAACTCCCTCAAAACCTCCTCTCGTAACATCACTAGTACTATGGTGCATCCTATGAAAAAGGATGACGTGCTCCCCACCTATATAAAACCCATCAAGAGCCTGTCATGAGGATATCTGAGCACGTTGGGCCTCGTATTCAACATCCATAAGCTGTGCCTCCCTAACTTGCTGAAGGAGTGGGGGAGTGATAGACATCGACTGAAGGTAAGATGATTCATCATCATCCACAAAGGATATCTACATCACGACTTGCTGTTCCATAGCCTCACTAAACAACTATAAACCATACCTCTTGTTGAGTGCATCTGCCACCACATTCCCCTTCCCAAGAGTATAGAATATCTCAAAGTCATATTCTTGGAGGAACTCCAACCATCACTATTGTATCAAGTTTAGGTCCTTCTATGAGAAGATATACCTGAGACTCTTATGGTCGGAGTAGATGTTAAACTATTCACCCATCAAGTAGTGCCACCACATATTCAAACAAAAGACCACTATTTCTATCTCTAGGTCATGAGTTTCATAGTTATGATCATGTTTCCTAAACTTTTATGATCCGTAAGAAATCACCACTCACTACTACATCAGGACACAACCAAGTACGATCCCTGATGCATCGCAGAAAACTACATACCCAACTCCCTCTTTTGGTCGTCTCATGATGGGGGCACTCACCAGTCTCTGCCTCAGCTCATGGAAATATGCTGGAACCTATCCATCCATAAGAAGTAATCTCCCTTATTTTTAAAAGATGACAAGGGTTCTGCTACTCTGGAAAAGTCAGGTATGAACCTCCGATAGTACCCATTCAACCCCAAGAAACTTTGCACCTCAGTCACACTTCTAGGTGGCTCCCAAGCTTGAACTGCCTCTATCTTCGCCAAATCCACATCAACTACAACCTCTAAGATGACGTGTCCTAGAAATCGGACCTTCCAAATCTAGAACTATCACTTTAAGAGCTTACTATAAATCTAGTGCTCTCAGAGTGTATCTAGGACTATCCGTAGGTGTGTATCATGGTCCTCCTTCGACACTGAGTACACCAAGATGTCATCAATGAAGACTACCAAGAAACGTTCAAGGTAAGGCTGGAAGATACTATTTAGGTGTCCCATGAACACTGTTGGGGAATTGGTCATGCTGAAAGGAATCACAAAAAACTCATAGTGGTCGTACCATCATCTAAAGGATATCATCGGTATGTCCTCATTTCATAACCAAAGATGATGATATCCTAATATGTGGTTGATCTTTGAGAACCACCTCAATCCCTTCAAAGAGGTCATTAATTCTCAACAATGGATACTTGTTCTTCACTGTCACCAGGTTCAGGCGTTGGAATTCCACGTATATCTTGAAGCTTTTGTCTTCCTTATTGGCAAAAAACACTGGGGATGCCCATGGAGAAACACTGGGTCTTACGGACCCCTTCCTCTGCAAGTCCTCCAACTATACTCTCAGTTCCTAGAGACTAGTTAGAGCCATTCGATACACAAGTGTAGATATCAGTGCCATCCCTAGGTACAAGTCAATGCAAAATTCTATCTCTATATGATAAGGTAGTCCTAATATATCTTCTGGAAAAACATCCTCATACTCATTCACCACTATAGGAAATCTTGGACTCCTCTTTTCCACCGCACTGAGGGTGAGGCTATCCAACTAGTGAGTGATCAGCTACACCCTCCTCTGAGAAAGTCCATCTTGTGTTGCAAAGTTTCCCTTCTCACCATTGAAGAAAAAACTAGTCCCATCCTTGTGGAAACACCACACTTTGCGCCAAAAACAGTCAATCTGAGCATAGACCGTGGATAACCAGTGCATACCGAAGATTACTTCGTAAGGCCTCGAAGCTGCTACTAGAAGATCCTAGCCAAATCTCTTACCTCCTAGAGTAAGATCACATTGCTGGAACCAGTGTGTAATCATCAAATCCTCTCCCATAAGATTATTTAATCATAACGATCGAGCCAACATCTTCACCAGAATCTTTGAGCCTCGAACGAGGTCTATGGAAAGGAAAGAGTGACTGGAACTTGTGTCTATAAGAACTGAAACTAATGTGGAGAATACATAGATCGTAACTCTAATCATATCTAAAGAACCATGGTTATAGGCATCCATCGCCTAAAGCTGGACTTGCCCCTATCTTCTAGCTCCCTGAGCCTATGGTGAACCACCCAGGGGTGGTGGTGGTAACACCTCGAACCATTTTCCACCACCTGCTAGCCAACCTACTCCCTAGCCACGTCCACTGCCCCATGAAACTTATCACTCAAACCTTTGTTGTTGTCTCAGTGGTCCCTCGACCATCTTCCAATCATCCATATGTGGATTCAGACAGTCAAAAGCTAGGTGCCCCTGTCCGCCGCAGGAGTAACAAAATATGACCCTCAACTAACCTCCTCTACCTCACGAGCTCTGAACCTCTAACCCTACATCTTGGGGTCATCCTTCGGAAGGTCTATCCCATTTGGGCCTTTGTGGTGTCTCCCTAATTCCTGATGCATATGACTTGGCCACTTATCGTTCGGTGGTGGCTCTCACCGTCGATGCCTGCTCGGCCAGGAAGCTCTCCCCTAGTAGAGCTTGCTCTAGCACTCCAGCCTATGTTGGGATGATGAGCGAAATCATCGACACCCTGATCTCCCATCAGAGTCCCTGCTCAAAGGTTAGGTTCCAAAATAAAGGTTCTTGTACCATATTGGTAGAGTATCAGGAGAGGTCAGTAAACCTTGATGAGTACTGGGCCACAGTTAGGATGCTCTGTTGTAGGTGTAGTAGCTCCTGAATACGCACTGAGCATAGTTTCTCTGGTATTAACTCCACCCTGAAGAGTCTCTCGAAGTCCAACAAGGCAAGGGTCACCTCCTCGTGTGTCTGGATCATCAAGATCCACCATCTCCCTACCGTTCTATGAAAAAGGGTAGAGTCTAGGACCACCATCTGGTCTGTAGGCGTATCTACCAGGAAAAAAACACACATAACTGCTTCCAAGAAATTTTCATATTCCTGAGGATCTGTCTCGCTTATAAACATTGGAGGAATATATCTTTGGAATTAGTGCATCACACTTAGTCATCGTGCACTATCTTCTGGTAGGTCTGGTAGAAATTACTGATCTATGGGTGGTGGTTCTACTGGTACACCACCTGAAGGTTCTATCATTGTAAGCAATCCATACACCGATGCCTCATCGCTCGGTGGGCCATCATCGTGATCCCTCATTGGAATCTTGGCTATCTATCTTCGTGGAGGCATCTTGTAGGGAAACAGATATTCAATGATTAATAAGTTATACATGGTAAACTGAATCAAAAGATATTAAAAGAAAAATATTTCCAAAACACATGCAACTAGTGTTTTCATGTACTGAGTCAGAAAACAGAATTTAGGGTCCTGGTGTGTGGATACATCATCCACCGCACCAACAATGGAATCCATGGACTAAAATAAAAGATCAATACACTTAACACTATTTCCCCCATCAAAAATACAAACTCTTAGTTCTTCTGGTATAACCGACTGCCTTTGATACCACTTTTTCATGACCTGTTTCCTAGGGCCCGCGCCGTGACAACCCCAAGCCCGTATTCCATAGGCTAGGGGCTGGTGACTAGAACTGGAAAGGAATATCCAAAAAAGGGAATGCATTGCCTTTAAGCCTATACACACACAGATAGGGAATACTGTATAAAGAAAACCACAAAGGAAACAAAGTAATACAACCACCACAAAGCACCACCACTAAGAGTAAAAGGTTTAAAATGAAAGTAAAGGGGAAAAAATAAAATCCCAACTAAAAGTAAAGTACAAAAAAAGAATTACAAGCTCCGTAGGTCATTCTCCAAGGATCCTACCTTAAGGTTAGGTACAACTCCCCGTTGGATGTCACTAAAGCACACCACATCTATCGATCCACCTCCAAGCATCGTCTAGCCCTAGATCCCCAAAATCCTAGTCAAGGATATCCGTCGTCTGCACAAGACACAACAAGTGTGGGAGAAGCTTGTGAAAGGGTGAGTATAAAAATACTCAATAGGGACCCCGAGACAAACTCGGGTCTCACAAAAATCCACAAAGGAAAACACCACAAAGAAATATCTCATAGTAAAGCACAAATCAAAAGACACAGCTCACCCCAGGTATAACTTAAGTATAAAAGTAAAGATGATTATTCATAAAGATAGATCATCTTATTCTATTGAGAGGTTCTGCTACTGATCCATAAAGGGTTTCTCTGCTGTTAATCTACATAGGGTCGATCTCTTTATGATCCACAAAGGGTTGCTCTACTATTGATCCACGAAGGGTTGCACTGTTGCTGATCCACGACGGGTCACTCTACGGCTGATCCACGACGGGTGCTACTTCAGATCCATGAAGGGCCACTCTCTTGCTGACCTGAGAAGGGTCGATATTATGTTGATCCATGAAGGGTATTTCTTATGATTATCCATAAAGGGTTTCTATTATTCTGATCCATGAAGGGTTACCCTTCATTCTTCACATCACATCCATCCATTGGATTCCCGCACTTAGCATGCTTGATTCTGGAAGGATATGATCCTCAATCCATAGGTCGTACCTCAACCACCAAAAAGTACGACATAGAGTAACCCAAAGTACCTTCTCGTCATAAGGGTCTCAACACAATAGATGACACATTGAATGGATGCCCGGTCTGTAGGATATGAACATTTTTATAAAAAGGGACCGGTTGGGTTCGAGTCCAATTCAACCTGGCCGTATGTAAATCTCCATAAAAACTCATGTAGAGTATCTCAGAAGGACCGCCTCATCACAAGGGTGATAGTACCATAGACACGACATCAATCAGACACATAGTTTGCAAGTTATTGACATTTTTTCAAAAAGGGGTCGGTTGAGTCTAGCTCCAGTCCGACCCGACCCAGCTCGGGGTCCACCGACCCAACCCGGGTTTGCCGACCTGATCCAGACCCAGCCCGATCTAGGTCCGGTCCGTTGGGTTGTGGGTTTGACTCAGCTTTCCAGAGGCGGACCAGCTGGGACGCAGCATGCGGTCATGTCTGGCTCCCCATCTCACCCCACGGTCAACGCGGGGTAGCTTCTCCACAGCGGTCAAGAGACTATGGCTTTGAGATACGGGTGGCCTATCTGGCTAGCCAGACTCATGCACGCGGTCTTCGACCGCGTGCTGCCAGCTCACCCAAGTGGCCCGAATATAGGATGGTCCCTACACACGGCGCCGGTTGGCACCGTGATTCCACGCCACCGGTTGGCACTGCGTCTCCACGCATCCACGGCGCGCCGACAGGCACGCCACCTCTTTCTCCACCCGCGGTCACCGAATCCGACGATTCCTTCTACAGGCCACCAGATTTTCTCTGGTGGTCCATTTTTTGAACCTTCTATGCCTACGAGATCATAGGGATGCCACCTTCACTATGAAGTCCTCGAAATCATCTTGAAACAATTTTAAAAATACAGCCATGAAGAAGAAACAAGAACACGCAATGTGGAGGGACTCAAGCCTTGTTCGTGTCGGACCACGCCATCCATGTTAGAAGTTTCAAACCAGAGAGTCTTGGGATGATATTTTATCAATAAAAGTTTAATCCTAAATAGAAAACCCAAATGAAAACACCGTTCTGCAAGAATTCACGATTCACAGATCAACCAGTTCGTGAGTTGATCCAGCTTCTATCATTTGGAAATTAGAACAGGGAAACTTTAAAAAAATTAGACCCCTACCTCATTTGATGTTCGTTGCTATATAATTCTATCCTCATGGGTTCAAGAAGACTACATTTTTCATCGCTTCTCAGTTTCATTCTTCGATTTAGGTTGAATTCAATGACATTCTTCCGGCATTCGTCATTATTTGTTGGAGAGGAATCTCACCAGAGTTTCGTTAGAGAAATGCTAGCGGTTTAATTCCCAACTCTCCAACGTGTTAGAAAATTAAAAAGGGAACACGTCTCAATGTTCCTGTTATGCTACGACATTGCATCGTTACACTGTTTTATTTATAAAACAACATGGATATTACATTTCATCTTAACGATCCATTAAAAGGCTTCCTTTAATGAATCTCGTAATCGGCTCGTTTCCGCACAACAACGCCACTGTCCGCTGCACTGCAGTGCCACCATCCGCTGCTCAACAGTGAGAAAGAAAATAAAAGAACATTTTAAAGTTATTTTATTATTTTTCCAAAAATTCCAAAAAATAACTTCTCCATTCAACCCTTGCCGGTCGAAGTTAAGTCTTTTCTAGGTGAATCCTGGTGTTCTGAGTTTAACAATGCCCTCATATTTTTGATCCAAGCACTGGTTCAAAATTTAGAAAAACCCATCGCATGTTTACTTAAGTGAACTACAAAAAAGTTCAAAATTCTGTTCTAGGCTCACCGGGCCTCAGAATCATGTGCCATCAAAGCGTGTGGTCTTGAAATAATTTCATATACTTATTAAAATAATTACATAGAAAATTATAGGGCATTACATGTCACGTATAGAATCTTATTCTTATCACATAATGCATCATTAGATCATCACTATAGGTATCCCTAGCTCATTATGAGAATAATATTTCATGATCGTCACTTGAGGAATGGTGGTTCACTTTATTGGACCACTTGAGATGGAAAATGTGTTTTAGAGGGGGGTGGGTGGGTGAATAAAAAATACATTTTTTTTAAAATTACCTTAAAATAATTAATAACCAGAGTGTATTTTCACATTCATGAATAGTTTAATCTAGTAATGTTCAAAAATAAAATGCAGCATAAAAGTAAAATATATGAACCCAAGATTTTTATAGTAATTCAGACCAGCTTGTTCATAAATACACTCTTTACTCATCCCTAACTCAGAGAGAGGAATAAAACTCACTAAAAAATCATTTCACTTTTGAAATGAGTGAAAAACTTTTATAAAATTTACCATTTTATAAAATAGAGGTACAACCCATAAAAAACTTTCCTTTGTTTGGACCAAGGAACAACCAAGAAAAAATTGACTTTTGATGAGAGTTACAACATGACATGACTTAACTTTTGTTTATGAGGTATAACAAACAAAAAAAGCATCATTTTGGAATGGGAAAATTATATATAAATTAGTAAATAATAAATAAAACATAAAATATTAAAACATTAAAAACCATATAGAAATAATAAAGAATATAAGTTCTAGGATGATACAGATCGATGTAGCTTCAATCAATTTAGTAGATTTGGATCAAATGTTAAATTTACTTCAAGTTGAAATTAATATTGTACGTTATATTAGTAGTTTCATAAATTCTTATATCTCATATGAATGTTGTGTTCTATGTATCTTTCTTGAATGATTCATGTGGATATTTTTAATCAAGTTATCACAATCACATTACAATGGATAATCCATTATCATTAACTCCAAGATATTTTTACCTTGTGATTTTTTCTTGATAAAAAATAATAGGCTACCATAGTTAGATAATAAAATGAACATGAAAATATTGTTTACCTATTTGGAAATATCACATATTATTCCTTCATTCAAATAATTCAAAAACACCATAAATATCATCAACATTATATACATATATATTAGAAATTAATAAAAGAGTTAAAATTAATCATATAAACCTACAGAAAATTGACATATCAAAGGCTTAGGTAAAAAAAATTGAAATTTTCTTAAAATGATAAAGAAAATTATTTGTAAAAATCATTTTACATTACTGTGTAAAAATAATTTTATGTTCTATGTAACCATAATTTTATGTTCTTCGTAACCATGAACTACACCTTCTAAGCATGAATATAGTCCCGTGTAAACATTATCTATGTATTTATAAACATGAATCTAGTTTTTCATAATCATGAAACATGTGTATTTAACCATGAAACATGTCTGCGTAACCATGAAACATGTCTACATACACATTATTTATATAGAAAATGAAATTCATATGACTTTAAATAATTTCAAAAAAAAAATTGAAAATCCAAAACCAAAATATAATGACTATAGAATCATTTATAAAAAATTATAAATACTAAACACTTAAATAATTGAAAAAATTAGTTTTAAAAAATCTTTTAGAAATTACAATTATCCATTTAAACATGTGAGATATTTGTGAAAAATGTGAGGAAAATGTGAGGTATTTGTAATATTATGTATTTTTAACATAAAAAAAACAAACATCAAATCTAAAGAATTTCCCATTAATCAAACTTTAAACTAAAAATATCCTTTTTTTAAATTAAAAAAACTTAAAAAACCAAAAAATATTTTATAGAAATTACAAAAATTCTCCCCTCATTAATAAAACAATTTAGCATGCTAAAATAAGTAAATTTTTTTAATAATAAAACACTTAATACATTTTTTTTCCATTTTTATTACAATAGGAAACAAGTGATACTCATATTTTTATAAGTATAAAAAAATTTAACCCCCCCTAAATCAATGAATAAAAGAACCTTAGAGTTTAGTAAATAAATTATCAAATATCATTGATCTACAAAATTAGTTATTGTACAAATATTTCTTAAAAAAATACAAAGCAGTTTGAAATAAAAAACCAATAAATATATTAAAAAATAATCCACATAATCATAGGTATAAAAACTGTATCATCTTATAATTTTGGTATACAAAAAAGTAGTAAGATCCACCACATCAAATATATTCCTAAAAACTTTATTCAAAAAATTTGTACAACAGATATGTCATCAGTAAAAATCAGTAATAATAAATTAAAATTCTATTAATTAAAGATAAATCTCCATCAAAACAATTTGAAATTTTATTTTCTCAAACTTTATGGAATCTATATGTTTAGTAAATATATCCACAAGTTCATTTTTTTCTGATATAAATTCCAAAATAATATCCCCTTTATTAATATGATCTCATGGAAAATTAAATCTAAAATCAATGAGTTTTTTCCTTGAATTCTATAATGGTTTTTTTGATATTGAAATAGAAAAATTATTATCCCAAAATCTAGGAATCTTATCAAAATAAACCTTGAAATAAATTCATGTTTATTTTATCTTTAATATTTGAGAATAATAATTAGTAGCAACAATATACTCAGCTATGGATAATGAAACATATAATTTATTTTTATAAATCTCTAAATTTAATATTTTACCAAGTAAATGACACATACATGATGTGCTATTTTTATCAATCCTATAACCTCCTCAATTATAATCGTAATAAGATAAAAAATTAAAACAATTCTGATTAGATTAAAATAAACTACTATTTACAATTCCCTTAACATATCTAATTATTATTTAAAAAAAATTAAATGAATTTACTTAGGATTATATTGAAACCTAGAACACATGCATACTGATTTTTTATCAAATATAGATGATATAAAATAAAGAAGGCTTCCTATCATTCCTCTAAAGAGTTTATCATCTATTAATTTTCCATATTCATCTAAATCTATTTTAAAATTAGTACTCATTGGGGTTCTCACATTCTTACAAGAATAATTATGAAAACTTATAACTAGATATATAATGTATTTACTTTGATTCAATAATATACCATCACTTTGAAACATTGAAATCTAAAAAAAAATTTCAATTCACCCATTAAAATCATTTGAAATTTACTTGTAATCAAATTATAAAATTCATTAAATAATAAATCATTTTAAGAAACAAACCCAATAACATCAATATATATTTTAATAATTAAAATATCATTAGAACCTTTATTCATTAACAAATTTGGATCAAATTTCCTTTAGTAAATCCATTTTGCAACAAAAACAATGATAGCCTATCAAACTAATCTCTTGGAGCTTTCTTAATACCATATAAAGTTTTTGATTGTTTAAAAACATGATTTAGAAACCTTTTATGTTCAAATATATGTGGAAAATTAATAAAAACCTCTTTTAATATTGAATCATTTAAAAATGTACTTTTAACATTCATTTGAAACAATTTAAAACATTGAAAACAAGAAAAATACAATAAAATAATAATTTATTTTATTCTAGAAACCTGAGAAAATGAATCTATAGAATAAATTATTTCTTATTGTGAAAACTATTAAGCAAAATGTTGTGATTTATTTTTAGTAATATTTCTATATTCATCAAGTTTATTTATAAAAAATAAACTTAGTTCCTATAATATGTTTATCTCTATCAAGTTTAGACACATTCAAAACATTATTTTTTTTAAATTTGTTAAGGTCATAATGTATAAAAACTATCTTATTTGAATAATTATAATATTGATAAATATTATTAGGAACAAATTTAACAACAAAATTAGAAATAATATAAAAATTCAGAACTGATTTTATGGTTTGAATTCAAGTTTCAACATTTCCAATTATTTTATCTGTAGGATGATCTTTAAGATTTTTCTAGTTTCTTGGATCATATTTAGAATAGAAATTCCACACCTCAACTGATAAATTATTATTTTTAATGTAAACTTCACTAAAATTAAAATATTTAAATTCTTCATCAAGATTATCTAAATATGAAATGTGTTTGTTAATATTTTATATAAATTTTACAAGCACATATTCTTTAACTATCATAGATATTTTATACTCTATAGGATTTACTATATTTATAGTATTCTATAAAAATTACTTTACCACTTTTAGCATGAAATTTATCTAAGTTATCCTTAGTGTTTTAATAAAAACCTTACATCAAAAAACATTAATATAACCTATCTTGGGTTTCTTTTATTTAACCAATTTATAAGGGGTTTTATTTCAAAATAGTCTTATAAAAAATTTATTTAAAATAAAGTAGATAGTATTAACTAATTCATCCCATAATAATTTAGATGGATTAAATTCATTATTCATGGTTCTTTCCATTTTTAAAATAATTTTATTTTTTACTTATGAAAAAATTGGCTACGACCATGGACCTATAACCACATTTGGGTTGGATCATGGCAATAGAACTTCTATAGACACTATAAAAAATGGAAGTTCCTATGGGGGATCTAAAACCTTAGAAAATTTTTCTCATGGCTATAGGGTATCCTCATAATCTACTGAAAATAATTTTTTTAGGGGAGGGGTGTGATAAAGGTCCATGACCATGGTACATGACTGACCATAACAAATTTTTTTTTGTATCCACTAACATTTTAATTTTTTTTAAATGTTTAATAATTATAATTATATAAATTATATATACATACATACATACATAAATATATATGTATATATAGAGATATGTATATATTTATACATATAGCATGTCACAGGTTAATGGTAAAGTGTTAGATGAATTATAGAATAGGTAAAAGGATCAAATCCCACCAATATTTGTTTCCAAAGGATATGAACATGGCCATGAACTATGGTCATAGATACCTATAGCCATGGTTATACCTTTACATTGGTAATAAACCCCCCCAATAGAGGCTATATCCATGAGAATTTCCCTTGGTTGTGTCCCATTCACCAATGGTTATAGCTTGTGGTCCATAACTACATGAATAGCCTCCATAGGTAAGTTGATCATGACTATAACTTACAGACATGGTTATAAGGGCTATATCCATAGGCATGGACCATGGATGTGACTAATTTTTCTACTAGTGTTTCCTTTATACAAAACCATTTTTCTGTGGTGTTCTAAGTGTGAAAAAATTATAAAAATATCCAATATATATATATATATATATATATATATATATATTTCTAGATTCTAGAATAGGAAACTCAACTCCTTTATCAATTAATGGAAATTATTAAATTAACTTTGTGATTTTTAACCAGTTTACATAAATAAATAACCTTTGGTTAAATTTTTTTTACTTTAGTTAAAAAATAAGTCTAATTAAACACACTTAAATAATCCACAATAAAAAAAATCATAATTCTTACCTCCCAAACTAGCATTATTCATAAAGAAAAAAACCAAGATGTAACAGATCTAAATATCTAACTATATTAACACTATTGATATATTTGAGAGTTTCTTTATGTTTCTTACCTTTTAAATAGGAGTCACAAAAGAATACTTACTTTAATCTATATTAGTTTTAAAACCTTTCAATATTTGACCAATTTTTAAAGTTGTTAAAGATAAATATGCTCCAAACTTACATGCCAACGAAATTTATTTGTTTCTATCGCATTTAAAAACTTTAAATTATTCTTTGTTATCTCATTGAAATAAATAGAGTAAATATTGTCTTTTCGATTTTCAATGATATTTTCATTTTTAAAATATAAAAACTTATCATTTTAAAAATTTACATTCATTCCATCATCATGAAACTGTGATATACTAATTAAATTAAATTTTAAAACTTTAACATAAATAACATTTAAAATTATAATAGTTTTAGAAAAACATGCTTCACTATAGCCTTTTATATTAACTTTATAATTATCTATAAAAGTAATATATCCTCAATCACATTAATTAAAATATAAAAATTTATAAATATCACCATTCATGTGTCTTTAATATCCACTTTCCATATTACATGAACCCTTTTAAATTTTAATAAAAATTTCCTAAAAAACACATTAATCAAAAAATTGTTTTAGTACCCATACTTTCTTGGGTCTAGTAAGATTAATAGTAGAAATATTAGGTACCCAAATAGACTTCAAAAATTTATTTTTTGGAATTATATATGATATATTTTTAGAATTAAATGTTTTTTGTGCGGCTTAAAGATTCAGTGAATATTAATGAGAATTCATTGGCATAATTTCCATGCATTATTCACTTAAAACATGTAACACTTGAAATACTTCAATCGAAAATTTTTACAAACTGTTGGACCTACTAGGTTAAATACCCTTATAGGGGAGTGAATCAAGGTATGATTAATTTATAAAAATACCTCTTTTTGATCTTGTTTCATTGTAAAAAAACTACAATATCTATTTTTATCACAACAATATATAAATTGAAATAAAATAATATACAAGATATAAAAATTTTACTTGGTTAACCCTAACCGGGATAATACAAGAAGTATGAAAAGACAATGTACTAATGTAATAAAATCACTAAGTGAACTTTTGTTACAATTTTTGGAGTAAACTCACTATTCCAATTGGTTTACAACCATTCACACTTGATAATGAATCACTTTCTCTTATAAAAAAACTCATTTCTCCTTAAGAATAATCTTATGATAATATTTATCAGTTTTTATTTGGGTAATACTAAAAGGGATGTGACATGAATCTATTTTTTCATCCATATAATTAATTAAAAAATACCATATAAATTCTAGGAAATGTTGTTAAGGTTCATGTCACTTTTACTTTTATGTAACCTTTGCACAATTTTTAAACAAATTTTAAACATTTTTTACCTCTACACTTTTTCAAAAATATGCTACATCATGAAAATAACCAAACATTCATGAAACTAAATTTTTCATGAAAACAAAATCTCTTTTCTTCATACAATTGATGTTAATGTAAATTCTTTCATACAAGAAGTACATTTGTATAAGTCTTACATAACAAAAGAGACCCAAGATTATCTAAGCTGTTATATCCATAAATCACTTGGGTAATGACATATTTATAGCCATGGAAAACCCTTCATGCTACCCCTAACCATTCATGTAGCTTTTTTTTACCTGAAAACTATGAAGCCTATGTATAAACCTTTCATGAGCAACTCACCATCTTCATGAAACTTCCCTTCTGCATGCACCACTTTCATCTAACTCCTTGTTTTTTTGAGTTTTAAAAACTTTCACAAAACTATTACCTTTACCATATTATCAATTAGCGGAATTTAAATAAATATTTTCATGAAAATTTTCCATTTTTATATATACTTTTATCTTATGAGAAAATTTACCTTGAACAAATTTTCTCCCAAATTTTTTGAAAACATCGAGAGACATCACTGATTTAAATATGAAACTTCCTCTACAACCTATAACATTCATCAAGTCCCTCCCTTCATTAATTCCTCATTTTCAACATTCTTTGTTAATAATAACACAATTTTTTAATAAAAATAAACTTAAAAACTTTTAACCAACATCTTGAGGAGTTTTTTCCAATAATCACCCCTTTTGGGTTTATTAGTAATACTTAAGACTCCTTATTATTTGTTTAAGTAGGATGAAAAGATGGGGGGGGGGGTGAATTTACTTTTAAAAATTAAAATAAAGACAAAGATAAAATTTAATCTATTTTAATAATCTTAAAATATTAATAGATAAAATAAAATAGTGAAATCATAATATATTTTAATTAAACAAGTAATAGTAGTATAATATAGATTAAAAGAGAAAGGGTAGTTAAAATTAAAATTAAAAGTCAAGATGTTAAAGAAGTTTGGTTAATACTAAGAATAAAATCCGACATATCCCAACCTAAAGAGGATTGATAAGGTTATATTAATCACTTTGATTTAACAGTAGCCAAGATACACAAAAAGAAATAAGACACCTTTTTATGGTGCAAACAATAAATTCAATACAACACTTTATTTTAAGAGGAGAAATAAAGAAACCCAAAAAACCCTTTATTGGTAGTGAAAACCCAAGATGAAATACGAATAAGTGGTTTTCTAAAAAAAATCCTTTATAATAAACTATTAATTATCTCATCAAGATAGAATTAATAAATAAGATAATGAGAGGAAAAGGAGAGAGGGATAAAGTGATTGTAACAAGAGAAGCTTAAAAAATAGATCAAGTGAAATAGAAAGAGCATAAAAATGGAAACAAATGTTGTAAAATACTTCTTGGGGGTGTATTTATAGCCTCCAAATGTCCCATGGTGTTTTTAGAGGTGTTGGGATTCCATAAGAGCTTCTAGGTGGTGAGAGATATGAGAGGGAATACCATTCAATGACTAGTTTGACTTTATGGAAAGCTCCACCAGACGACTGCTAGGATCCACCAGCGAGCTAGAGGGTTGTTCTCTATCCATTAACTAGATATTCAAGTGCACCAGTAGGCCAATTGGCTGGGCAGTAGCTTGGTGCTACCACCAGTCACACTGAATCGATTTTCACAACCCATCCCCTTGGGGTCTACACCATGAATTCCCAAACCCAACTCCAATAGTCCAGGGGTTGGTGACTAGTTCCGAGTAGTCATATTTATAACATGGGTGGAATTATCCTAAGTACCTATACACACAAACATCTCTAATCCTATACAATGGTGAAATGTACAAAAAGTGATAAATCATGCATGCATACATCTATATCCCATAACCAGATTACAAAAAAAAGTAATGGAAAGTAAACAAGACAAAATAAAATCCCATAAAAGAGTTTGAAAACAAGTCCAACCTAAAAGTATAGATGGAGAATGCTATCAGGATAATCGTAGGAACAAACCTCGGTCTGTTTGGCTCACTAAGAACTTCCTGATCCTAGTCCCTCTAGGAATTCATCAAAAGGTCGACCATCTTCACAAGACACGACACGTGCTGGAAAATCCCATGCATGGGTGAGAATAAAAAAACCCAGTAGGACACCCTAAAATCACTAATAAAATATCAATAATAATAATATTTATCTCTACACAATTATATGTCTACAAAAATATAATAATAATATCCATATAAACTAAACAAAGACACATAATCTCATAATAAGGTCACAACTGTAATTCCAGCCTAGGATTCCTGCTCGAAGGTTCCACATATCAATTGTTTGGGAGAAAAAAATCTATGAATCAGATAACACTAGTGACATTTTCCCAAGAGGTAGTGATCATTAGGTCTCTCCATTATAAGAATATGGTGAAATTTTTAAGAGATATGATACATATATGAGGATCACACCCAAGGCTATAGGGTATAATAGCAATTCAATATGAAATAACCTACTAAGTAGAGGATTGTTTCCCATTTAGTGTTGGTCATGAAAATACCAATAAATCCACCTAAGAAATGTTAGTTGTAGAGGATCTCACTCTGTGCCTCATGGAATAATTCCAAAAAATCTATCCAAGAAGTTATACTAAAGGGATCACTATCCTAAGTGTAGTATGTGACTCCAAACTAGGGAACACACCCTAATGAAACTTTTCAAAGATATAGAGGACAAGAAATTAAAGCCTTATTTTAAGGAGTAAATGTCATTTACTAATAGTAAATGAAATTTCCCTTAGACACTATATCTTTCCCATGTAAAATACCCATTCTTATGTCTGTGTCAAAGTAAATGGAATACCCATGCCTTTGTACTCCTGACTATGTCCCAGTACATGGCTATGCCCATGTACACCTAGATTAGCCGTGTCTGTGTTAGATTAAATAGTGTATCCATTCCTGTGTACTCCTAGTCATGTTCGTGTACCCTCCATGGCACATGATGAGAAAATTGGGAAGGGTCACATTCAATGTGATAGGTTCACACACCGTGTGATACTTAACTTCTCCATGGAAACCCTATTCACTACACTAGGGGTCCCACATGCCATATAATCCCAATTTACATGTCATGTGTTATTGGATTTTCTAGAATACTTCTATTCTTAATGTTTCATCCCTTTTCTCCTTCATATTCACCACAAATCACTCCCATGGATTGTGAATCTAGGTCAACTGAGGTTGATAATCACTGGAGATACGATTTCCGACTGCCTCATTTTTTCAGGAATAATCTCAAACCTCCAATATCGTCATGAATCCAAGAACCACACCTGTACATGTCCAATACAGTATAATCCACCCCACCACTATCATAGAATTATCCCATCATCAATCCAAACCTAGATATGTGATATCAATCCATTTCACCAAGAAAAGAGTGTGAAACAATTGATTTATCAGTATTTTTTCGAACCACAGGACAAGGGATTTTGATTATATGAACAATGAAATGAGGAAAGGGAAAGCATAATAAAAAACCATGAGAAATGGACCATGAATGATGTTCACGTCAAACTTGAGTCGTTGCTATTAGAATGATGAATGAAGAGATGTAAAATAATCAATAAGGAATTCCCAATCCCAAATCATAACTATCTCATACACGTAATATGCATGATCCATGAATCAATTAATTAGTTTATTGCGTCATGTTCATCATAGGAATCATAAACGAGGATAAATCCAAATAAAACAAATTTTATACCTCATTTTGGATTGATAAATAACAAAAAACAAATATACGCCATCGTTTTTGGTGAGATCCTCTGATTCTGTTGCACACAAGTTGTCGATCTTCAATCCAGTTGATGTTTGTTTAAGTGAGATCCTCCAATACTCTCTAAAACATTTCTCTAATAGATCTAGAGTTATGTATCTAAACTTTTAATTCCATCATAACTATATTCTTATAGAAAATTTCATTCATTTCATTATTTCAAAATAAATAAAATAAAATAATTTATTTTATTCATTTTATGCTCACAATGATTTTTTCACAAACGAACCATTCCGATAAAGGTTATGTTGCTACTAAGGTAAAAACTGTATTCTAAACTCAATGGTTCCCTCAAATTTCTGATCCAATCCCCTCTTCGGGAGTTATTCTAATTTTTTAGGAAAACTGAGCATGTATGTATATAATATATTTAATATATTTCAAAAATTTATTATGGGAATACCAGGCCTCATAATCACATTTCTTCTTAATGTATGGTATTAAAAATAATCCATACAATATCCAAAAACAATATATAGAAAATTCGAGTCATGAAATTCTCCCAACTTTGGGACTTTAATTCCTAAAAAACCAAAAAAATAGGCTACACAAAGAGATGTGGATACTGGGCATGCATCTGAGTCTCCCTATCCTAGGATCTCTCCTAAAGATTATCATGATACCACCAAATACACACTAAAGAAATCACTCACCCACAAAGGATCCTCTCATGCTGATCCTTAATATATACTAGGTACTTAGCAAAGGTAGCTCCATCCTCAATGTCTATCTCACCTCATTCAATAATGTGTGAGTAATCATGCATGTACCTCCTCAATTGCGACATGTGGAAGACATAGTGTGCCTATTATAACAATGACTATAGAGCTAAGTGGAACTCCACCTTTCTAACTCTATGTAATTTCTGGAAAAGCCAATGAATCTTGGGGATACCTTTCCACTTAGACAAATCTCCATGATCCATGTTGAGGTGAAACCCGTAGGAACACATAATTTCCCTTTTTGAACTATGAATGCCTCCATCTCATATCCACATAGGACTTATGACAACTCTATACAGTCCTCATCTACTTTTAGATGATCTACACCTTCTCTGTAGTGGTTTATACCAACTCTGGGCCCCTAAGTGTTGACTCTCCTGAGTCGGTCCTATAAAGTGGAAACCTATAGGTTCGCTCGTATAAGGCCTTCAATGGTTCCATACCAATAGTGGAATGTTATATATTGTTGTATGAAAAATCCACCAATGGTAGGTGATCCTCCCAACTATGTCTAAAGTCCAACATTTAAGCCCACACCATGTCCTCTAGAACCTGAATGGTCCACTCAGTCTGGCCTTCAGTTTGGGGGTGAAAAATTATGCTCAAACATGGATGAGTCCCAAAATCCTCCTACATTCACTTCCATAATCGAGATGTGAAGTGAGAACCATGCTAAAAAATGACTATTGAAGGAACTCCATGGATTCAGACTATCTCCTACACATAGAGGCATCCCAATCTCTCTACTTAACTCTTCTCTCAAATAACTACAAAAGTGGTCCGACTTAGTGAGTTGGACTTTGATCACCTAGATGTAATTGTATCCCCTGGAAATACGTGGTGATCCCATCATGAAGTCCATGGACATATCATCCCACTTCCACTCTAGAAATTCAAGGGGTTGAGATAAACCTGTTGGAACTTGGTGCTCATCCTTCACTTGTTGATAAGTAAGGCATTGAGAGACAAAATATGCAACTCCCTTCTTCATCCCAGACACCAAAATTGACATCATATGACTTGGTACATCGCTTCCACACTTGTATGTACCACTAAAATATATATATGAAACTCTATTATAACCACCTCCCATAATGTCATTGGTACCATCATGTATCCTCTGAAAAGAATGACATGCTCCCCACCTTCAGATTATCCATCAGGGGCATGTACAACTAATATCTGAGTATATAGGGTCTCATAGTTAGTAACCTAAAGATTTTCCTCCCTAACCCACTATAAAATCAGATGGGTAACAACCATAGAATGTAGGTAAGATTCTCTATATTCAACCACAAAGGATAAATACAACGAGTCCAATTGCTCCAACACCTCACTAAAAGACTACGAACAAGATCTCCTGCTACTACGTTCCCCTTACCAAGAGTATATAAAATCTCAAAATCAAAATACTAGAGTAACTATTGCCATAATATCTGTCTCAAATTGAGATCCTTTTAAAAGAATATATACCTGAGAATCTTGTGTTCAGAATAGATGATAAACTGCTCGCCCACCAAGTAGTGTCACCACATCTTTAGTGTGAAGACTAGTGTTTCTAACTCAAGATTGTGTGTTTTGTAGTTATACTTATGTGGTCTCAAATGACATAAACCATAGGAAATCACCACATTCCTATAAATTATAACACAACCAAGCCTGGTTTCTAATGCATCATAGAACACTACATACTTGACACCCTCATATATAAATATCAAGATGGGAGCGCTCGTTAATCTCTATCTCAACTCTTTAAAGGCCCACCAGCACCTCTCCATCCACATGAAAGGATACCCTTTCAGTTCAAATCTATCGTGGGAGATTATATCTTGAAGAAATTAGGTATGAATCCCCAATAATATATTGATAACCCAAGGAAGATCAACACATCCATCACACTATTGGGTGGCTCCCAAGATAACACTACCTCAATCCTCGATGGGTCTACTTTCACACCGTCTAATGAGATAACATGTCCCAAAAAGTGGACCTCCTAAATCTAGAGATAGAACTTTGAGAGATTCCTATAAAGATGGTACTCTCAGAGCACGTCCAGAACCATCCTCAAGTGTATCACGTGTTCCTAATTGGACATTGAGTACACAAGGATATCATCAATGAATACTACAATGAACTAATCCAATAAGGGATGAATGATCTGGTTTATGAGTCCCATGAACATTGATGGGGTGTTCTTTATGATAAAGGGAATAACTAAGTACTCATAGTGACCATACAATCATATGGATTCCATTTTCAATATATCCTCATCCTATACTCACAATTGGTGATTGTCTGATCTGAGGTCAATCTTCAAGTACCATTGTGCCCATATCAACTAATCAAAGAGGTCATCGATCCTCAGTAGTGGATATTTATTATTCATGGTCATATGGTTCAAGAACTGATATTCTACACATAACCTCATGCTCCCATCCTCCTTGGCGAAAAGCACTGCGACTAACTAGGGTGAAACACTAGGTCTAACAAGGACCTTCTTCTATAAATCCTCCAACTATACCCTTGAATCACGAAGCTATGTGGGAGTCATCCGATATGCTAGAATAGATATCAGGGTCATCCTAGGGTGTAGATCAATACAAAATTCTATCACTTTCTAGGGAGGTAATCCTAGAACATCCTCAGGAAAGATGTACTCATACTCCACCACCACTACAGGGAACTGGAAACTCATAACATCCATTGCACTAAGGGTAATTCTAGTCAAATAATGAGTAATTGAATGCAACCTCATATTACTGAGTCCATCATGCAATTCCTGGGTTTCCTTTTCACCCACAAAACAAAACCTAGTTCAATCACCATAGACACACCGTATCCTCCTCCTGAAATATTTTATCTGGGAATAAACTATAGATAACCAGTCCATAACTAAGATGAAATCATAATTAATCATATATGATACGAATAGATCCCAAAAAAATATCACCTCCAGGATTTAGGTCACACTGTCGGCATAAGCGTGTGCTCACTGAGTCATTTATAGTAGGATTCTTCAGGCGCAAGGGTTAAGATAAGGGCAAAATAAGAATCAATAAGTATTGAACCATATATGTGAAAATAAAGGAATGACTAGAACCTATGTATATTAGTTCTGAAGATAATTTATAAGAGACATAGATCATACCTTGTATCATTCATAGAGCCTCTAGTTCATAAGCCTTGACCACCTGTAGCTATCCCTGCCCCATTCCTCCACCTCCCTGATCCCTATCATGGACCTCCTAGGGGTGGTGGTGGTAACAATTCAAAGAATCTACCACTTACAACTACTCTCCAAACTCCTATTCTATGTAATCTACCCTATAAACCTGTCTGTTCCTATAGTTAACTCTTCCTTGACATCCCATCCACTGTCTCCCAATCATCTTCACATCAGGTTAGAAAATCTCATGAAAGATGTATCCTACCATCGCATGAGTAGTATCATCTCTCTCTAGTATTAATAGACCCATACCATGGGACCTAAAATATAAACTCTCTATCCTAGGACCTTATCCTGAAATTCATCAAATGTCTAAGTCCCTAAGACTGACATCAGCTCACTAATAATGAGATCTATACTCCTGTGTGCCCACTGCCAGAAACCATTGTCTTCTTCTACTCATCTAGGAAACTATCAACCACAAAATATCACTATAGAACCCCATTATATGTGGAAATTCATAGAGGTATAACATAGGCTCAAATTTCTCTACGCAGTCCTTGCTCGAAGGTCTGATCCTAAAATAACTGATCAAAAAAAAAAAAAATCCATCGAGTACCTAGAGAGGTTAGAAAACCTTGATGAATAATTTTACACTATCTTGATACCCTACTGGATCTATAGAAGCTCTTAGATGAGTAAAATGATTAAAGTTTCAGGAGATAACTAATCTTTTAAAAGATGCTCAAACTATGACCATGCTAGAGTAGCCTCATCATACGAATGGGTCACTATACCCCACCATCATCCTACTGAACCATAGATAAGGCTCACTACTAGAATCTCCATATGATATGCCAGTGTAATGAAAAGATAGAAAACTTGCATCACCACCTCAAGATAGTCCTCAACCTCCCGTGGGTTAGGATCACCTCAGAACCCAAGGGGTTGCTACTACTGAAACTCATGAAGCACAATCGACCTATGCACCTCATTTATTGGTACCATGGGTACCATCTGCTGCTCGAGTTGGTGATATAATTGGTACACCACCTGGAGGCAACACATTTAAAACACACCCTATATTGAGGCCTCATAACTGAGGGGATCATCCTCGTGATCCTAATGCTGAGTCCTAGCTGGAATACATCGCATAG
The DNA here is from genome assembly GCA_963277665.1 of Viscum album. NCBI lineage: Eukaryota > Viridiplantae > Streptophyta > Magnoliopsida > Santalales > Viscaceae > Viscum > Viscum album. Next base: position 457,460,771 of record OY728157.1, on the reverse strand, counting down.
GCATCCTGAAATAAAAAAGATATAAGATGGTCAATGAGTATATCTAGAGATATGACTCAAGAAGAACATGGAAACCACAACCCATTCCAATATGATGCATGTACCATTATTTTCCTTGCAACCCATGTACTCATATAATGATTCGAAAGGTAGGTGATCAAATTTCTAGTGTATAGATACATCAACTGTTACACCAACGTTAGATTCCCTAGCCTGATAGTCAAACTCAAAAAACTTGCCATAGTTACCCCAAACCAATCTTATAAACTCCAGTCCTAAGTTAGGACCAACTTTCTCAGATACCACTATGTCAAGACCCATCCCAATGGGGCCCATTCTACGACTCCCCAAGCTCACCTCTAAAAGGATAGAATCTAGAGAATAGTGTTGAGTAGGCATATTAATAACATGGGAGGCCTTAACTTAAGTACCTGTACACATGCACACATCTCCAAGACCATACAATGATGAAATATAAACCAATTGATAAACCATGCATGCATACTTTTATATCCCACAACCATAGTATTAAAACATGTAATGTAAAGTAAACAGGTCCAAATACAATCCCACCACAAAGATTATGAAAACAAGTCCAACATGAAATTATATATGGAGACTTCTATCAAGATAAACGTAGCAACACACCTTGGTATATTCAGACCACTAAGTACCACCTGGTCTTGGACCCTCTAGGTCTCTGTTAAAAGGCCGAACATCTACACAAGACATGACATGTGTGGGAAAAGTCCGTTCATGAGTGAGTATAACAATAACTAGTAGGACACCCTGAAATCAATAAGCAGATATCAAAAATAATAATGGTCAGATCTATGCAGGCATATGTCTACAACACATATAACAAGAATATTCATATAAACTCAACAAAGTCGCACATTCTCAAAATAAGGTCACAAACATAATACTAGCCTAGGATTCCTACTTGAAGGTTCCACATGTACATCATTCAGGACAAAAAACTCCATGAGTCATATAGCACTGATGAAATCCATCTGAGAGGTAGTACTCGTTAGGTCTCACCATTATAAGTATACACTGAAAATATGAAAGGATACAATACACATATGATAATTACACTAATGGCCATGTGATATACCAACAAATCAATCTAGAATAACCTGCTAAGTAGAGGATTGACACCCATGTAGTTTTAGACTGAAAGATACTAAGAACTCAACCAAGGGAAATTTAGTGATAAAGGATCTTGTTGGGAAAAAATCTTTCAAGGTAACATTGCAGTATTTTTGGGTTGATTGTGTTTGTTGACAAAGCAAGTTTTCATGGATATTTTTCGAGTTCCCAAGAATTTGTTGACAATCCTTGTTGACAAATAACGATGACAAATGAAAGGACGATCTGGAGGCAGTACAAAAGAGCAGTACAAGGTGGCGCCGTTTCCCAGTGTTTTCCAAATTTTTGGGGTCCAAAATTTGGAATTTGGTGAGCATTGCGAAAAGTGGATTTCCATGAAGATCATTTTTTTATATAGAAAAGGCATGAGTTTCACAAAGATGGGATGTATGGATTGGATTTCGCGAAGGCCAGAAAAATGGAGGCGGTGATGCTTCACAATTATGTCAAAGCTTCGCGAACGACAGAGTTGAAGCACATCGCGGCGGTGAAGGGCTTTGCGAGGGAGCTTCACGGCGAAGGCGCAAAGGAATGTTGACGGCGATCCTTCATGATTACGATGAGCTCCGTGAACGGAAAATTTCCATGGTGCTTCGCGATTTGGACAGAATTCTAGCGGAAACTTCGGAGCTTTGCGATTGGCGTTGACGTGGTGTTGACTTCGCGCGGAAGGGCCGAGGGTCGGTGGAATTGCCTATAAATTGAGGCCGACCCCCTCGAGAGAAGCAGAGAGAATTTTTAGAGAAGATCATTCACTCTCGATTTGCGAAGGTGGTTCGTGGAGCCAGTGTGCTTCGTGAAAGAGGAGCTTTGCGACGACTATTGTAGCTCCGAAGAACCTACGAGCTTCGCTTTGGCTTAGTAAGATTCATGAGGGACGTTGCTTTGCGAGGGCTTGAGATTCGTGAAAGTGATTCGCGAAAGTGATTCGCGAAAAGGCAGGAGCTTCGCGAAGGCTTGTTTGAGCTTCGCGAAATTGGGAGCTTCGCAAAGTAGGGTGCTTTACGAAGGTGTTTCCAAAAGGAATTGCCTAGTGTTCAGAGGCAAAGAGGTATTCATCAGTGGATGAAAGTTGGACTTCAATAGAGCATCTATCAACAGTTGAAGATGCATTATTTCATGCAAATGAAGAGACCTACATGTCTATAAACTGTGAGTGGATTCCCTTCTAGAGCAGTGAGCTTAGGAAGAGGAAGAAGGTGATCCTCTCCACCGGCAGTGAGCCAGAGAGAGAGAAATAGGGAGTGACCCTTGGGAAAGCAGTGAGCTGACCCTAAACCTTGTGAAGGTAGTGAGCCTGGGAATAGAAGTGCTCTATCCCAAATTTTGTATCCAAATCTTATGAAGACTAGTGGGATTTGGTATGCACGGTAACTTGTTGGCGTATGCTCCTTGGACGTAGCCCAGTGAGGGTGAACCAAGTAAAAATCTTTGTGTCTACCTGCTTACTTCCCTGCATTGCATTTGAAGCATCATCATCAGACAAAGAAGAAAATAAGTGGTCATAATAAACACACAAGTGCAAACAAAGTGACCCTTGTAATAAAGAGGTCAAGATACAGTGGGGCATGAATAATTTTGAAAAAGAATATCCATACCCTGATTCACCCCCCCTCTTAGGGTATATAGGCCCCTATTGGTCCTAATAGATCTCACTGTATGCCTCACAAAAGGATTCCAATAACTCTATCCAATAATTCCTACTGAAGGTATCACTATCCTAAGTGTAGGATTCATTCCTTAATAACCCTTAGGGAATTGATATTGGGAACACACACTAATTTTTTTCTATGATATATAGGACAAGGGATTCAATCCTTCTTTAAAGGTGTATAAAGCATGTACTAAAAGTACACAATGTTTCCTTTCAACACCAGGTCTTACCCTTGAAAACAACCCATTCCTATATTCATGTAAAATTAAATGTCGTGCTCATTCCCATGTAATTATGATCATATCCCAGTACATGGCTATGCCCATGTACAGCTAGCCTAGTCTTATCCATGTTGGAGTACATGGTGTTTCCATGCCCATGTAATCTTGGCCATGTATGTGTACCCTATGAGGTACATGCTGATCCAAATGGGAAGTTTCACATGATATTTGATACTTAACTTCTTCGTGAAAACTGTAACCGCTGCACCAGGGGTGCCACACACCATGTAATCATGGATTACACACCATGTGTTACAATATTTTCTATAATTCCACTGTTCTTCATGCATAATCCCCTTGAAACATAATAGTATTCATAAATCACTCCCATGGATTGCAAATCTAGGTCAATTGAGGCTGATAATTGTCAGAGATATGATTCCCGACCGTCTCATTTGTTCAGGAATCATCTTGAACCTCCACCATCGTCGTGCGTCCAAGAACACACCCAGGCATGGTCGATATGTTACAATCTTCCATCACCATCATAATATAATGATCCCATTGTCGATTCGAACTCAGATCTATGATATGAATCTGTTTTAAGAAGGAACGAGTGTAAAATGACTAATTTATTGGTATTTTATCAAACCATGGGCCAAAGTATTTTCCCACAATGAACGAAGAAACGGGGAGAGGGAAATCACAAAGAACAACCATGAGGAATGGACCTCAGATAATTTTCATGTTGACATTGATTCATTTTCATTAGAATGAAAAACAAAGAGATATAAAATAATCAATAATGAATTCATAATATTGAATCATAACTATCTCATACTCATAATATGAATGATATGCAAATCAATTCGTTGGTTGATTGATTCACATTAATCATAAGAATCATAAATGAAAATTAATAAAAATAAAATAAGCATCCTACCTCTATTTGAATTGACTATTGATGAGTAACGATGTTGCATCATCATTGCTGGTGAAATATTTTGATTCCATTGCACACCGGTTGTTGATCTTTGTTCTGGTTGATGTTCATATAATAGAGATCCTCCAACACTCTCTCTAATGGTTCTCTAAAGGCTCCAGGGTTATGTGGATAACTTTGAAATTCCATTATAATTGTATACTTATAGGAAATGTTAGTCACTGAGTCATTTAAAAATAAAGAAATAAAATATTTTATTTATTTATTTTATGTCTGTGATTTCTTTTTCACAAACACTCCATACCTAATAGGTTATGTTGTGCCTAAGGTAAAACACAAGTTATAAACTCAACGGTGCCCTTATATTTCTAAACCGAGCCCCCATTATAGAGTTATTACACTTTTTTTAGAAAAACATCACATGTATGTATATAATATATTTAATATATTTCAAACATTTATTCCAGGAACATCGGGCCATGAAATCACACACCATATCATCTCCTGGTCTCAAAAATAATCTATACAAAAAAAAAAAATAATGCATGGAAAATATGAGTCACTACATAGATGATGGTACATCACCGGGTAGCTGGTAGGCTTGAATGTGGCCTGGTGCCACTAGATGGCCTACCAACTATCCATTGGTCTTCCTTTGGCTAACTGGGGCTACTGCTCAGTGAGGGATTTGAAATGGTTCTATAATCCCATATTGAACCCTTATTTTTTCCGTCTGACTTCCTAACTTCATATAAAAACATAATAATTAAATTATAATCAAATAAAATAATTATAATGATAGAAGATTTTTGTGATCATTAAAACATCTAATAGAGTGATACACAAAAATCTACCACTTTGTAATGATCATATACACTTAAAATAAATATCTAACTAAAAAGGTAAAAGTAAAAAATACTATTTATTTTAAATAATTATATCCAAGATAATTTCAAAATGAATTTCAATATTTCTTAATGAAATTAAAATTATTTTAAAATTATTTTTAAATGTTGAAAATTTCAAAGCATGAATAAATTTCTTCCCCATTATGATTATAAAAAACTCAAAACAAAGGTCATTAGAAAATATTTAAAAGCATATGAATATCCAAAAAATCTTGAAATTCAAAATATATTTATTAATGGATTTAAAAATTATACTCAAAAGTAGATTAGGAAAAAAAATTGATATAATTACCCCCTTTTTTGATTATAAAAAACCCATAAATAAGGTTAGAAGATAAAGGACAATTCATATAGTGTAAAAAGTGATCCATGAATAAAATACTTTTAATATTTCATAATGATAAATAAATTCAAATAAGACCCCCTTAAAATATTCTAATTCATTCTAAGTCACTCAAAAAGAAAATTTTAAACATAATTTAAATGTGAACTCACACTTTGTAAAAATGTTAAAAACATAGATTAAAAAACATATAAAAGTATTTTCAAGGAATGATAAAAAAATTTGCAAAGAATTAATACAAAGATATAATTCAAGCTTGACTAAGTCAAAAGTGAGTGTCACAATTGATTCATACCTAACCCCCTAAATAAAATCAAAATATTCTAAAGCTTGGGGTTTTTAAAAATATCTTATAATTTAAGATCCATGCTAATGAATTATAACACAAAATATTCTTTTTGAAAGTGATATCTTGAAAAGTGGTTCCTATGAACAATATTCTTTGTGAATTATTTTTAAATTAGATTTATATAAATACTAATAGAAATATTTTTTTTCACACTTAACAAGAATATGATATAATGTAATCCCATAATCTAAGAGAGTGTTTTCCATACAAATAATTTTCACAAAATAACTCTCTGTGGTTATATATTCTACTTCATCCATAGAAGGAGTGCCGAATGTTTTCTTCTTAATAACCTAAGAGAGTTTGTTTTTTCCAATTATGTGAAAATTCACACCTATAATTTTTCAATCTAATTAGAATGCACCAAAATTAGCATCTAAAAAACTAGTAATTTCGAAAGAAATAGCTTTTTGATAAAATAAAAAAGGATTTTTATAATATTTTAAATATTTAAAAATAATTTAAAGATCTTTAAAGTGAGATTATTTAGGATTGGATTGAAAATGATCACAAATAGAAACATTAAATATAATATCTATCCAAATCACAATAAGGTAAAAAAGACTCTCAATCATACCTCTATTAAGCTTATTGTCAACCAATTTACCAATTTTATCCAACGTTAGCTTACAAGAAGTACTCATAGGTGTACTTATTTCCTTCACTAAATTCATACCAAAATAATTTAGTAGTTCATTAGTGTATTTTCCTTGGCATAAAAATATCATCCTAATTTTGAAAAAATTAAAAAACAATATTTTTTTAATTATCCCATAAAAATCATTTCAATTTTTTTTATCATTAAATTTTAAATTCAATACAAATAGATTATTTTGTATAACCAAAATAATGTCATGGAAATATATTATAAAAAATAATAAATCATTTGAAATATTTTTTAAAAAAAATTTGAATATACTTTTACCATTTTAAAATTATTTTATAAAATGTATTTAGTTAACCATTAATACCAATCCCATGTGGCTTGTTTTAAACCATAAAATGACTTAGTTGACTTAAAGAATTTTTTTTATATTTTGAATCTTAAAAACCAGGAGTTTGTTTTTAAAAAAAAGTTCTTGGTAATAAAAAAATCTAGAAAATAACTTTTAACATCCATTTGAAAAAGTTTAATATTTAAGTGGGTGGTAAATTAAAATAATATTCTAATGTAAAGAAATCGTATGATGAGTGAAAATGTATCACCACAATCACTGCATTATTATTGATGACATCCTTTAGATATGATTTCAGCTTTGTTACAAGTGATGTTACCTTGATCATCTAACTTGTTCCTAAAAACCCATTTGGTACAACAATGGGATGATCATTGGGTCATTTAAAAAGAGTTCAAACATTGTTCCTTGTAAATTGGGTAAACTCTTCCTGCATTTCAAGTACCTAATTTTCATCATTAATGGAATCATAAATATTTATGGGTTCTAGGTGTGAAAAAAATCATGATTCTCAACATCATTTAAATATGACCGTCTAGTAAAAGTATCGACTTGAAAATCACCGATAAAATTTTTTAAGGGTGGGATTTAGAATTTACCTAGGTCTTATGTAATAGGAAATATGGTGGTTCTTCCTTAACATAAATTTATTTAGAAGGATGTTGTCTATTCAAGGTAAAAGTTTCTTGGGAAACCTCAAAATCATCAATTTAAGGACAAGGTTTAATAAAATTCTCATAAAATTTGATGTGAATTAATCACTCTATGGACTTGGTCCTTTTATTTAATATCATATATTATTTACATGAGATAGAGTATCCAAGAAAAATTACTTCATCGGATTTGAGGCCAAATTTTACCAAGTTTTATTTTATGTTATGTATATATAATTTTCTCCTAAACACCTTAAAATATATGACTTTAGGTTTTTCCCTTTTTAAAGGTCATATGGGGTATTCTTAAGAATTGGTCTTATAAGGACATGGTTAAAGAGATAATAATAAGTATTGAACACCTCAAACCAAAAATCCCAATGGAGTTTAAATTAATTCAATGGAGTTATTGTGATCTATTGTAGAGTTCGATTCTATATTTTAACAACCCTATTTTTTAGGGAGTACTAGGAGTGGAAAAATAATTATTATAACCTTGTGAATTAAAAATTTCATCTAAATATTTATTTTTGAACTATCTCCCTTGATTACTTTGAATGGATATGATCTTGTAACATTTTTTATTTTTTAACTTCTTGGTATATTTAATAGAATTTACAAACCAAATTTTTATAAACTAAGAAATAAACCATTTAAATCTTGTATAATCATTTATAATTACAAAAGTGTAAGATTTACCTCATATAATGGAAAACTTTGTTGGTCTAAATACATGAGGTTTTATATGATTAAGGGACTTAGAGGTGGAATCTTAATTTTTATATTTAAAGGAACATTTTTGTTTCTTAAAATGTTAGTAAGTTACACACACAATGTCATTTTTGAAATGAAATTTGGTAAAATATCATACTAGTTGATTTTGGTTGAGTTTTAAAAGTGCGTGTATACTATAGTGACCAAGGAATATATACCATATCCATGAATCACTATATTGTGCACTTAAAAAATTAACATATTGGATAGAAATGTATTTTATGATAATAACATAAATATTTTTAAATAGAGAGGCTGAAAATAAAAGATTTAATTTGGAATAAAAAATATTTCAATCCTCATTTTCAAATGAAACTTTAAAACCACTATCAAAAAATTGGATAATACTTATAAAATTATGTTTTAAACCCTTAACATATAAAATATCTTTACTAATAGTAAAATTTTAAAAACTAATATTACCTATACCAATGATATTACTACTTGAGATATCACCAAAGGTGACATGAACTCCATCAAGCTTTCCATGATGGCTAAACCCAGAGTAGTAACCACACATGGGTCTCAAGCCCCCATTGTCCAAATACCTTATAACTCCTTGAGATTTTATATTAAGATATTTTTCCTACAAAAATATACTTATACTAAAGCCTTTTGAACTCAAATAAATTTGAATATACTAATGTTATCTAAAATAGATTTCAGAATAAATAAATATTTTTTTAAAAATTTTGTAATCAAAATATTTAAAGAGAGATGTACCATTTTGGGACCACTATATCAATTATTTTTTAAAATCACATTCATAAATAAGATGACCTAATTATTTTAAAATATTTGAAAAGTTTATTTTGAGAGAATACTCTTACAAAAATAGTATTTTTAGATATATTAACACGATTTAAAAAACCAATTTGAAAATAATTTTTTCCTTGATGTTGGGAACCCATAATTTTATTTTAATTCTTCTCACCTTGGGTGAACTTGAAAATATAATTTTTAATAAATTTAAGTGTGGATTATAATTTATCTACATTTGGATAATATTTTAATATTAAGGATAAATAATTATTTTCTTTAAAGAGTTGATCCTTCCCATTAATTACTTTATTATATTTAATTTTAAGTTATTTTTTTATTAAGTTCACAAAATACATCCTCAAGTTGATCTATAGAATATTTAAAATATTCATAATTTAAATGGATAGAAGAACAAGATAATTAGTATAATTTACCTCAACATTTACCATAATTTTGGACATGATAAATTTGGCACTATCATCACTTGATTTGATTGAGGAGAGGGTGTCATCACTAGTACTCCATAAAGAAATTTTTAAGACTTTTTTGCTTTGGTTATTTTACTTCAGATTCTTTTTGAATATGGGGCATTCTATTTTGATTTTTCCCTTCTTCTTGCATTCCTAGAAAGTTACCTTTACTTATCCATATTGATTCACCATTTTGTCAGGATGAAAAGATATATTATTCCTCATAAATTTGTTCATCTTCTTGTCTAGGTGAGAAATTTTGGCATCACTATTATAAGATTCATCATTAATTTACTTAAAAGAAATAGTCTTATTTTACTTGGATTCCTTGGCTAACTTTACTTTCTTTTTAGCTTTCCACTTAATGGTAATATCATATGTCATGAGTGAACCAATGAGTTATTCTACTGAAATGTTCTTGATATCCTTTTATTTTTGAATTTATATTACCTTGGGTGAACAAAAACTTAACATTACCCAAATTATCTCATTCATAATAATTTATGTAATAAATAAATCACCAATATTTTTTTTCCATTGTAAATGTCATTAAAATGTGTAAATAGTTAAATAATGGGTTCATTAGAATATATGATAAAACTATAAATGTCTTGAAAATATATGTCAAGTTTATGTCCTTAACCTTTTTAGTGTCCTCATGTGTGCCTTTGAGAATTTTTTAAATTTCATGTAAATTTTTTAATTTGGAAATATGATTAAATTCATTGTGATATATCCCAAAATAAAGGGAATTCATAGATTTTATATAAAGTTTAAAGGCTATAATATCATTGTGAGTCTATTTTTTCTCTGATTCTTTACTAGGTGTATAACCATACATGGAAATTTTTTAAATGAGATAACCAATGATTATAGTAGATGTATACATGTAAGTTTTACAATAACTATAATATGAGAAATAAAAGAATAGAGCTCGACCCATTTAGTGTCCTTTTGGAGCACCTTGGGTGTTAGAGGAAGTTTCCATACTTTATAACCATTCCTTGAAACCAGTTAAGGTTTAAAAATCAATGATCACTATAATACTAATTGTTATTTTGAGTATTATGACAAGGGGAGATGAATTTACTTTTAAAAATGAAATCAACTACAAAGATGAAATTAAATTTATTATAATAATTTTAAAATATTAAGCGATAAATTAAAATAGATAAAGCATAATATATATGAATTAAATAAGTAATAATAGAAAAAATATATATTAAAAGACAAGTTGTAGTGGAAATTCAAATAACACGGCAAGATGATAAAGGAGTCCAACCAATACTCAAAATGAGTGCCCACATATCCTCCCATAAAGAGGCTTAAGAGGTTTTTATTAATCTATTGGATTTAATAGAATTCAAGATACCAAAAAATATGTAAGGAGCTTACTTTTAAATGGTGTATCTAATAATACCAATACAATACTTTCTTTTAAGTGGAGAAAATAAGAAACACAAAAACACCCTCACTTTAGTGGTAGTGATAACCTAAGATAAAAGAAGAAGACGAGGTTTGATAAATAAAAACCCTTTATAATAAACTCTAAATTATATCAGCAAGATAGAAGTTAAAAAACATATAACGAGACACAAATGATAGAGTGATCAAGTGATTATAACATGGGAAGATAAAATAATATCTCAAGTGAAGGTACAAGTGTATCAAAATGGTAACCAATGTTTTCAAAGCCTTATTAGTGGTTTATTTATAGCCTATGAAGGTCCATTAGTGGTTTTAGAGGTGTTGGAAGTTCATAATAACTACTGGTATGTGAAAGAGTCTAGAGGGAGAGATATAAAATGACTAGTTTTGTTTTTTAGAAAATCTCCACCAACAATACATTAGGCTTCACTAATGAGTTGGTGGGTTGTTTTATAACCACTCGATGGATGGTGGTCCTTAGTTAATCATATAATGATATTGATTGTGATATGGTTCCATTGGATAGACTATCATTTGTCTGGTGGTCTTAATTCAGCTGGACGGTGTTGCTGCCCAATGAGGGAATTTGAAATGGCCCTATAATCCCTTCTTGAACCGTTCTTTTGACTGGTCGACTTCCTAACTTCATAACAAAACATAATGGATAAAATATACAAAAATGAAAAAAAATTAAAATTATAGATAGTGTTTGATATTTTTAAAACATCTAATAGAGTGAGACACAATATGTAACACCCCAAGATTTTAGAAAAGAAAAATATTCTAGATATCATATTAGATACAAAACACCGAACTTAAACAAATCACAAAATATTATAATTTAAATATAACCATTATAAAAAAGTCGTTAAATTGGAGGTTATGAGTAGTATTAAATAATTTATGAAATATATATATAAATTTCCTACTCAATAGATATTTATTGATAAATTCTTAGTAAATAATTAATCAATTTTTAGTAAAGTAATTTTATTCTTCAAAAAATATGTTTTCTTCAAAAATGAATTTTATTGATTTTTATAAGAAAATTTTATAATTAATTTGTATATATTTTTGAAAATTTATTTTATATAATGAAATTAATTTTTGAAATAAATATATGAAAATTAACTTAGGGTCAAATTTTGGTTTTTTTGGAAAATATTGATTTTTCGACGAATAGTAGAAAATACCATTTTTAGTAAAAATGTCATTTATTTTCAATAAATTAAGTAATTTAGAAGTAAAATTATGAATTTAATTTTATTTAAATAAAATTAATAATTTTTAGTTATATTTAATCCAATTAATCATATTTTAATCATCTTTATACAATATTTTATTTTAAGTTTATTTTTCACACATAAAAACACATTTTTCTAAAAACTGTTTTAAATTGCATAATGTTTCTCCATTTTAATTAATTAAAAAAACCCATAATTAGGAATGCATTAAATGAAATTTATAGATTATATATCTATAAATATTAATTTAAATTAATGTAATGATAATTATTAATAATTTAGTTAATATGAAATCCTCTTATGCTTGAAAAACACATTTATTAAGAAACCATTTTTTCATCGCCTCTGTGGGTTTAATTTTAAATTAAAATTTTCTAAATATATGAATTGAATTTTATAAAATGGATTAAATATTTTTAATCACCATAATTAATATTAGTTAATAATGCAAATTTAAGTTTGTTCATTATGAATAGTAACTGTAGTAAATATTTGTTACCACAGTAAAAGTAAAATGAGTTAATTAAGGTTAAAAATAATATGATAAGGACTAAAAATTACTATAAAAATTTCATAAATTATATTTTATGATTATATTTCATCCATATTAATCCAATATTCTAATATATTACCTTTTTATCATATGGTTTGGATTATGATCTTTATAGTACTTTATATAAACAAAAGTAAAAAATGTTACTTTTTTTTGTTTTTAATTTATATAATATTTTATGACAGGGATAAAAACAACCTATGTTAGGTTATAAATATTAATTTTAAATATAAATTATTTATATTAATTATAGTAATTTATTTATAATTTTTAGTGATTAAATAATTGTCTTAAATGCTTATGCAATGCTGATGGAGTGATTATTTAATTAAAATAAAAATAAAACAAATGATTTTAAAAATATTAAAAGTAATATAAATTGAAAAAATTATTATTTTACATTATTTTTTTAGATATTTATAACATTTTGGGGTAGTTTTAAAATTATATATTTTAATTCCATTCTTATCTTTATATTTTTAAAGTCAAATTAAATAAATAGTGTCAAAATTGGCATTAATGATAATTTATAATAAATAATATTTTATTAAATGATTTATAATTTATAAAAATAATATATTAGGAAAGTTGATTATTATATGGTTTAAAATATCAACCATAGTCCAATTATGTTCTAATTTTCCTTTAATAGTAACTATATTGACTCTTAAAGAGTAAAAAAACTTGTAATCGTAGGTGAAAATTAAAATTATAAAAGCGAGTAACCTTAAAGGTTGAGGAATAACATGTTTAAAACATGTTTTTTTTGTGTTATAGGTGTTTATAAAACTTATTTTCTCTAAACTTAATTATATTTAAATATTTTGAGGCACTTGGTTTGAGAGTGACTCCCCATTATTGAATAGTTTTTGGTATTTACAGAAATGCCACTCCTCCCTATTTATAAAAGACCACACCTATCCTCTCCTCTTCACACCTAAAAACCCTTTTGGTTCATAAAATACCTCAAAATACATTCCTTATATATCTACCCGAATTATATATTACTTTTTTTATTAGAAATCCAATATAAGAAGGCTTTAGGTATAATTCTAAAGAGGTGGTCTGGAGAAGAGGTATCGTTCTTAACCAAGTGTTTTTGTTTTTTTTTCTTCCACCTCATTAAAATATTATTCAACCATGATTATATAATAAAAAATTATCTAAAATTATACTTAGATATTTTTATGTTAATGACATAACCTAAATCTGTCTCTCATTCCATCAAATGGGAAAATAAGCCATCATTCATGTGTATGACATACTTTTGCCTCACGAACCGATGTAATTAATTTTCCAACATCACCCATCATGGATGGTTATAATGATTAAATTAATGTTTATATATGATATTAATTAAATATTTATAATTATTAAAATATAATATATCATTTAATTTTTACCTTTCCATTCATTGAAAAATGATAACGTCGTTCGTGCGTACGTGTGTACAACGTACTCCACGAAGCAATGTGATTCTTTTTTCATCACCACATCATATGGATGATATATATAAGTATATTTAATAAAATAATATATTATTTACAATATTATTATAATTATATAAAATAAAATAGTACTTACCTTATTTCCATAATGGTCGTTGAAAAATGGAAACGTCACTCATGCGTATGTACGAACTACCGTCTCCATGATTGTAACATAGTTAATTTTTCATAACCATATTTTATTATTGGTATTAAAAGTATAATTTATGTATAAATATGATAAAAATGTCATTATTATTATTCTTGATATGATATAATAATGACCTCTTTGAACATAGTCATCCTACCAAAGTCATTTTTGACATATAAGTTGAATACCGTCAAAACTTTTGAAGTGAACTTAAATAATTAAGTAATTTTGTATAGGATGGTATGAGATAAAATAAAAGGAAAAATAAACTTGAAAAAAATTTATTAATAAATTAAAAAATTAATATAAGTTTATTATTCATGAATATAAAGAATGTATGGGATGATTTGGACCCAAGGTAAGAGACACTTTAACTTCAAACCACATTTTAAAAAATTTAAGATTTATTTTCAAAATATTTATCTTCTATGGTAATGTTTTTTAAATCAATTTATTAATGTTTTTAAATGGATATAAATGATTTATAAAGGAAATTTTATGTCACTTTTTACTTTCCTAAAATGTTTTTCAAAAAGTAATATTTCTATAGAATGTTTGACTATCTTTATAAAATACAAAAGGAATGTTCTATTTTAGTGTATACCATGAAAAATATTTTTCCCACCATTTTAACTATTATTTAAAGTTTGGATTATTTTAAAATATTTCATGTTTTATTAAAATAAAAATAATCATTCCATTTTTTATGGGTATTTTTTTATTGAAAATGGTTTTTTAAAATAAATGGGTATTTTGATATCTGAAAGGTTTTTGTATACGAGTTTAAAAGAGTATTTCATGGGTTTTATGTTTAAAAGCTGTAAGATTAAATTTTTTATTCATTTTATGGTTGTTTTACATTATTTAAATGACAAGATTATCCCTATTATATCTCATGGGTGATACCGATATAGAATATATGATGGGTGATCCCAGATAGTGCTCCAATCCATTGAGTAATGATTATGTTCTTTGAAGAATTATATTAGAAGTCATTCATATGGTTTTTAAAATTTGTAAGGGTTCTATGAAGATGATTTCCCAAGGAACCTACATGATTTTTATATGTTTTATAATTACTTTTCTTATAAATCATTTTATTTTAAAAGGTAATATAATGACATTTTAAAGGAAATTTTTTTCCCTTTTTGGGTAAAAAGTTTTGTTTTGAAGAAAAGGTTTGTTCATAGGTTTTCATATTTTTCATTGGAATAATGGATTTATTATTTTTATATCTCTTAATGATTTTTTGTCATACTAAAATTTTAAAATTTTTTTCACAAGGTTTAAGTATGGGTAATAGAAAATAATAAGTCAAGTTTAAAGTTGTGAAAATTTTTCATGAAAAGAAAACATGTTTTATATTATAAGGTTTATATTATGAAGAAATGGATATTGATAAAAGTGTCCAATTTTTAATATATAGTTTTTTATATTTGATTTATGACTTAATTCTTTAAAACTATAAGCCTAAAAAGATCCTCAAATGTAAGATAATTAATTATTGACTTAAAACTAAAGATTATGTAATGTTTAAGGCCAAGTATATATAGTTTGTATTATAGGAAATGTAGATAAATTTATAGTTTAGTATGTCATTTGATCTTAAGTTAAAAACCATCTATAACCACCAAGGTTAGTATTCTAAGAATAATTAAGGTAATTTTGGAAAAATAAAAAGAGTTGAATATGGGATGGCATGGTTAAGGACTTCTTAGTATTTATTCTCCATATAAGATGGTTTATTATACTTTATTTGATATATTCATACATTTTTTTAGTAAATATTTTGTTAGAGTAGGGACCAAATTAATAATGGATGTAAAGGAAAATTTGGTGTTTTTATTAATGAGAAACCAAATGTAATAGGAGCATTAGTAAAAACTATTATAGTTATTATTAAGTAGACATCAAAATTTATTATTTAAAATATGAACTAAGGTGAGTTTCCTAACATAATAAATAAGAGAGAAATGAATATCCATGGAAGTTCAAGTAATAATCATAAAAGTAATAAAACTCAATGACCTATGTGTTAATAATGTGGGAATAAGAACCCAAGAAAATGTCTTAAAAATATTAGAATATGTTTTTTATGTGGTAAAGGAGGGAATAAAGTAATAATATTCTAAGAAAAAAGTAAGCATATGGTTAAATACATGAAGTGGAATAAAAATGTTCCTAAGATATCAATTGAATGTTTCTAATATTATGAGTATGGGAATTATAAAAATAAGTATCCTATGGGGAATTATCAAGAACATGATCCACAAGAATATATAGACAAATGTCCAGAAATTCCAAATACCATTATAATTGAAGACAAGTAAACTATAAATGACATATGAAAGGTATGGATTATATCTTAGATTATGTTTTAAATTTTTTTAATTTTAGGATATGATTTATATTTTTTAGGAATGAATTATTAATGAATAAGATGTAAAATCACTGTTAATAAATTATGAAGAATGTTGATTGATTAAGGTGTCTATATATATAAGGATTCAAGAGTTATAATATAGTGGTAGATTTAAGGATGATCATAAGTTTAAATTTATTAAAAATATTTTAATATTTTATGTGATGGGATTACTTTTGGATACATTTATTGAGTTGTGATATATGTTTAAGGTATATGTAACCCTAAATTTAACATGTGAAAATTTTATTTGAGGAAGAACACTCTTTTTGTTTTCTGAATATAAGTTTAAAGGTATTTATAACCTTTAGTGTTTATATGATATTAGATTATTAAGATTATTTTTATTAATGTCTATTATATCATTTGTAATGTTTTAAGAATTATATTATTATAATTTTATAACAAAGAAAACTTGTCACATCTGATAAGGATGCGGGGATTGAAGCCCCAACCAGAGGGTGATAAGGGTGAAGTTCCTACCACTATCCAATAAGATTTCCTGGTTAGTATGACATTTCTTTTTTATTAAATGGTTTTAAAGATAATTATTAATTTGATTTTTAGTCTATATTCTTCATCGTATAGATAACCATGAGATTAAAAAGTGATTGGTGATTAGTTAATTTAAGTTATTTTGAAATAAGTTCATGATTTTCGGAACCTTATATGATTAAGTTAGACCAAACATTATGGGATTTTATTTGAGGAATAAAGTTTGAATCATATTTTGGAAGCATATATGATTTTACAATGGTTTTGTGGTAATTCATGTTACTTATAGAAATGATTATTATATCTTAAATATTATATGATTATGGAATATACATTTTTTTGGCATGAGACTTTAAATGTGTTTGGTGTTATTTGGAGATAAATTTTAAATAAATATTAAAAGAATATATGATCAAAACCTTATGATTTTTGGGTTTCAATCTTAGTCAGGAATATTTTGAATAATTTTAAGGATAAATATTTATTGAATAATTTAGTTTTAACTTTGGGTATCGCTGTTGAATTATAGTGATTAATGATATGAATGTTTATTCATTTTTGGGAAATATATTACCTTGTTATAACCATTTTAGTTTATTTTTAATGTCTAAAGATAAGAGGAATATATTGTTATCATTTTTTGTATTATGTGACCCTTTAGAAGTTGATAGTGCTTCAGGTCTGAAAAACTCATCTATAATACTCATTATTTAGATAAAAAGAAGACATTTCATTGGGATTTGATTAAAGGATTAAATTATACTTATCAAGTAATTATATTTCTTTATGTTCCTTATATACATGGTAAAGGAATTCCTAAAAAATAGGAAAATGATCTTGAAATAATTTTTTTACTATTATCATTATTTATGATGAAATCGATGGTCCTTTTCACACCTCTTTGGTTTATGGTTTTGTGGTTGTTTACTTTCTCATGATCATTCAATTTATTATGATCAATGATCTCTCTCACTCTCCATCATTATTTGGGAATTACTCTTTTATTACATGCCAATATTTTCACTTTGCACAAATGTTTTCTAACTTAGAAACCCAGTTATGTATTATTCTAGGTGATGATGAATTTCATGGACTACGTAATGAAATAGATACTACCATAAAAAATAATTTTTTTTGGGTTTTCTACATGCCTCAAGAGAACGCTCCCTACACACCAGAAGCTTGTACTTAAAATAGGGTTTCTTTTCCTTCAGATCCTGGTCCCTCATCGTCTTATTCTGGTACATTTCAGCTTGATATACCTTATGAGGGAGGTTTTGAAGGTGTTTCTAATGTGAATAATTTATCACATAGGGTCTCAGCTCCATCATCTTCTAATATTGGCATCAAATCATTCAAATATGTTCTTTGTGGGTCGTCCCAGGGTTCAGGTTTGTCTATTTTTTCAGAGTTCCAACATTTTTATCTGATAATATATAGAGATTCATCTGGATTATCATTGGAATTTATGTTAGGGGATTATGATGAGGCATTTGGTTGTATGAAATGGAATCTTATTGCTCGGTTTGGATCAGAAAATATACTAATTTTGATCTTCAAGAAGTTTATCGAATCTTGGGGTCTATCTGCTCCGGTCTAGGTTTCGCTGCTACATCATTCTTATTTTTTGTCTATCCTTTTATTTTGAATAGTATTTTCTAAATGCATGGTACAATTATTCTCGTAACATGGGATGATGGAGGTTCAATATGTCACTTTGGTATCTTGATGTCCATAAGGGGAAAGAAAGTCCTTATACAGTGGTGTGGATCTCCCTTACAAGTTTTCCATTACCCCTACATAAAATTTCTTTTCTCAACGCTATTGGGGATTCTCTCGGGTGATTCCTATGTTTAGAAAGCAATTAAAGGGGGCATGAAGATGTTTCAAATGGGTGGATCTGTGTTGAACTTGACTTTTCATTTTCAATTCTATAAAGGGTCTCTCGGAATGTGAAGGGATCTCTTTCTTGAAATCAAGACATTGTTTACCCATTTTTTCCCAGGTATTGTTCTTATTGCTGTCTTTCAGTTCATTTAGTGTAGATATGCAGGAAATATGAATGTAGAGGGATGCATTTGTAGAATTCTGTTAAAAGGGGTGAGATTTTCGATGATGAGCTAGTTAGTAAGGATGTTATATCTGATGGTGTTATTGATGATCGGGTAAACCTGTCTAATGTTGATTCAACTACTAGTAATTTTGATATGATATCAATGACTAGATCTAATGAGTATTCTAGAAAATCTGAGATATTATCTGTGATTAGTATTGTTTCTTTATCTAATGAGAAAGAACCTAATTTGTATATTTCACTAATAATCATTGATAATTTTCTAAATCCACCTTTCTTTAGAATGTCTTGGGAGGGTTTGGTCAAAAATTACTTTTCCTTAGCTGGTCTTTTGAAATGTATTTGTTCGGTATCTGGACCCTTATCCTCTCTAGATGAGATGGGTAAGGATGAAAAGTCGATAGGTTTTTTCAGAGGCATGTATAGATAACCTTCATTAAAAGTTAAAGGGAGATGGTATGGGTCTTCACATAGATCTATTACTCCTTCCCAAGGAAGCTCAAGTGTTTTCAATAAAGTTGTTTTGTAAAATAAAGACCTTGATAAAGTCCCGAACAAAGAGAGAAGGGATATCAGTCTAGGTTGTTCTTTTTTGGCTTCTCCTATAAATCCTTTTCTGTCTGCTGATTCTAGAGTTTGTACTGGGGAAAAAATTCAGTATATTAAGGAGTATCTAGAATCCCATTCTAGTCCGACCAATATGTCTAAGGCCAAAGATAGACTTAGATTGTTCCAATGATTCCAATTATCATATGGAATGCTCTTGGAATTGGTGCATGAGTGAAGAACTATTTCTTAGTCATGGAAATTAAGAATAATAAGGTGTATATTGTTGCTATTCTAGAGAACAAGTAGAATCTGAGTAGGATCAATGGATTTTCTCATAATTTGAGAATGCATGCAGGGTTGCATGAATATGAAGATAATCATCATATATGGGTTTTTTGGAGTAAATATGTGTCAGTGGATTTAGTTAAAGCTGGTGATCAATATATTATGGTGAAAATCAATATAGGTACAAATATCCATTTTATATCTTTTGTTTTTGGAAGTTGTGAGGCTCAAAGGAGGGAACTTTTGTGGAAAATATTGAATACTTTTGATCCAGAGGATCTTTCTTAGATTGTTGGAGGAGACTTTAATGTTATTGCTAATCTAGGTGAGAAGAAGGGGTGGGGTGAATTACCTCATGTGGATAGTAAAAGTTTTGTTTAGTTCATGGAAGAAAAGGGTCTTAATGATATGGGATACTCTTGTGATTATTTCACGTGGTGAAATAAATGAAAGGGATGTAATTGTTATTGGATCCACCTTGATCTATGTCTTGAAAATGTTTATGTTGTTTCTAGATTATCTAGTTATAAATAGAATCATCTTGTTCTTGGGATATCATACCATTCTCCTCTTATTTTTTTAATCTCCTAGACAGGTAGGTAGAGATCATTTTCAGTTCTGTGATCATTGAAATGATATGATTGATTATCACCAGATTTTCAAAGACTATTAGGAGGAAACAATTCAAGGTTATTCTTGGGTAGCTATCCATAGTAAAATGAGATGTCTCAAGAACAAGTTACACACTTGAGAAAAAATCTTCCTCATATTGATCAAGACCTAGAGAATCTGAAACAGAAGGTTGAAAATATGGAAATAACCCTTGAAGTCAGGTGGGATGATGGGATCTATGAGGACCTTAAGGGTCAGAAAAATGATATGGAAGATCTTATCCTGAAACATGAGTGTATTTACAATGAAAATTAAAGAGTAAAATATCTTAGTGAAGGAGATAAAAATTCAGCTTATTTCTATGCATGTATAAAAGAACAGAGAAGGATGGTTAAGCCAAATATTCTTCTTGATGATGGTTTGTTCTTGGTATATAGGAATGTGATTGGGTCCTTAGATTTTTCCTTTAAAAATTTACTTACTGATCCTAATCTGAATATGGTGAATGGTTACCCTAGTGGTAATGCAGATTTTTTTGAGGAGATTCCAAATATGATGTCTAATATAGACAATTACATGCTGGAGGATATTCCTGATGAGAAGGAGATTCACGATTCTATACTGAAACTTAACCCAGAAAGTGCTTTGGGTCCTGATGGTTTTCTAGGTTCGTTTTATAGGGGGTCCTAGGAGGTGGTTAAAAATGAGATTAATTTGGTTATGCATGTATTTTTTCTAGGTGGTTTTATTCCAAGGGTGGCTGGTGCTACTAGTTTGGTTATTATTTCCAAGGTTAAAAACCCATCATCAATTCTTGATTATAGGCTGGTGAGTATGTGAAATTTTCCTTATAAAATCTTATCAAGTGTATTCAATTTGTGGCTGCCAGTTTTTGTTTCTTGTTGGATTTCATTAGAGCATCAAGGTTTTTTTAGAGGTTGTTCTATCCAAGGAGTGGTTGCCTTGGCTCATGAGATGTTTCGTGACATCAACATCAAATACCATGGGTCAAATATGGATTTGAAACTTGATATGAACAAATCTTATGATATAATAGAATGGGGGTTTATCATCAGGGTGTTTAAAAGTATGAGATTTTATCCTTGGGATACTGATATTCTATTTAGATCTTTTAGCTCCTCTTGGATGATGGTTTCATACATAGGTAAAAGTCATGGTTTTTCAAGGAAACTCATGTTCTAAGACAAGGAGACCCTATATCTCTGACCCTCTTTATTCTCATGGAATATGTTCTGAGTCGTCTTATTAATAAAAATTTATCCACAGGTGAAATTATTCCTTATCAAAGAATAATGAATCATCCATATATTTGACACTTGATGTTTGCAGATGATACTTTTATTTTTATCAATTCTAGTGTTAGATCGGTTAGTGGTCTTATTAAAGATATAGATGAATACAGTTTCTAGAGTGGGAAAGTTATCAATTGGGAAAAGATTAATTTTTATATCTCTAAAAATTGTGGTGATAGGAAATTATTTTCTATATCTATATTGATTAACATTCAAAAAGGCTCTTTAACCTTGTAATATCTTGGTTCTCCTATATCACATAGTCGTATCTGAATCAGATATTTTGATGGAATTTTTAATTGAATCACGAGACATATATTGGACTGAAAAAACCATTTTATTTCATTTTGTGGTAGGATTAATTTAATCAATAGTGTATTACTGGCTATTCTAATACATGTGCTTTCGGCTAACGTTATGCCAAAGGGGTTATTGCAGCTATTGAAAAAATCCTAGCTGATTCTATTTGGGATGCTCATTTTGAGGAGAAATGTCATTAGTCTTCTTGAGATAGATTATCAAGGCTGATTCATGAGGGTGGAATTAATGTTTTAATTCTAGGGGATACAGTTCATTTTATGCGTGCTAAACATGCGTGGGAGGTTGCGGAGGGATGCACACTTTGGGGTAAAATTATGTCATTACAAAGAGAATACCCTATGGAAGACAATAAACAGTTCTCACCTTTCCGGTATTTAATACGAAATATTATACCTATCATTCATCAATATTCAAAATGGATTATAGGTAGGGGTGATATTTCTTTTTGGAATCATAATTGGGAAGGATCGTTATTGGTTTTCTAGGCTGTCTAGTTCCCATGATTTATTTCAAGGAGGCTTGTAGTTTTCTTGATTTTATCAGCACTGTTCTTGATAGATATCAAAGAAAGATTTTGATAGTATTGTTTTAAATGTAGAGCTTGAAAAGTGTGTGTTTACTGCCTCTAATTGAGGAATTTTTTTTCTAAAGAGTTTTGGAAAATTACTATTTCCCAAGGGCAACATGATATCTGAAATAATATAGTGTGGTGTAGCAGTATCCACACAAAATTCAACTTCCTTATATGGATAATTAGAAATCAGGATATTACCATTAATGAGAATATGAAAAGAAGGGGTATTAATATTGTTTGTAAATTTCATTGTTGCGGTGAGAATAAAGAGGAGAGCTCCAATCATTTTTTATTTGAGAGTGAGGATATGGATGTTTGGAGTTTTTTTAGTGAATTCATAAACTTCTTAGGATCATATTCTATTGAAACTGCTTTTATAGATAAATGGATTCATGGTTTGAATGGTGTAGGTATGAAAAAGATAGACAAAGCTGTGATTCTTAGTGAAGGGTGTTGGTGTATTTGGCAGCCAAGAAACAAAGCTCATTTTTAGGGTATTGATGCCACATATAGGCCTGTTATCTTGAAGACAATACTTCTTCTAATTGACTTAGTTCGATGCTCAAACATTTCATGTGACACTCCTTCATTGAGGAACATGTAGTCACATGATTATTTATTATCTTCTTCAATTCATGTGATAAGAGGGAATTGGGTGTACTGGTTACCTCCTAACATGGGCCTGAAGATTAACTTTGATGGTTCATGCGTTGGGGGGGGCATTAGAGGTGGTGGTGTACGAGATGTTAGTGGAAACATTCTACTTACATTTACTACATATTATGGGAGGGGGAGTTCTATCTAGGCACAGGGCGAGGCTATGCATATGGGTATCATGCTATGTGCTTAGCAGAATTTATCTCTTAGTCAAATTGAAACTGACTCCAAGATCATCTAGGACTCGATGAATGGTAAGATTTTTCCTCCATGGTTGATTTCTTATATTATAAGGAAGTGTAAAGATATACTTGAAAATAATAACATATACCTTATTCATACATGGCATGAAGGTAATAAAGTAGCAGATTATTTGGCATCCATGGAGGTGGCTGATCAAGGTAACAACATTTTTTGTTTTTCCAGTTCTCTTCAAATGAATCCGAAATTGGTGAACCTAATTAGGGGGGACCATCTTGGTCTTTATTATTTTAGGCCTACTTAAACTTGTTTTGTAAGAACTTACCATGTTGTTATGGTTTTTCTTTAAATAATAAAAAAATTTAGTGTTGTAGTGAAGTGTTATTACAGGTGAACTTCATATTTTTATTTTCTCTCTTATCAAGAGGAAGCTTCATTAACCATTTTTATGATGTGGGATTTCAAGAAAGGTATTTTCAAATGTAAAATCATTGATTACCAAGATCAAGTTAAAATTTAGAGGATGAAATTTATTAAAGGGGGGAGTGGGAGGATGTGACAACTTGATATTTTAGAAAAGAAAACTATGTTAGATATCATACAAGATATGCAACACCAAACATAAACAAACCATGAAATATTATTATTTTAATATGTCCATTATAACAAAACCATTAAATTAGAGGGTATGAATAGTATTAAATACTTTAAGAAATATATATATAAATTTCCAACTAAATATAAATTTATTGATAAATTCTAAGTAAATAATCAATCAACTTTTAATAAAGTAATTTTATTATTTAAAAATATGTTTTCTTCAAAAATGATTTTTTATTGATTTTTTTGATCAAATATTATAATTAATTTCTATAGATTTTAGAAAATATATTTGATAAAGTAAACTTTGTTTTTGAAATTATCATATCAAAGTTAACTTAGGAAGATATTTTTATATTTTTTTAGAAAATATTTAATTTTCAGTGAATAATTGAAAATACCATTTTTTGTAAAACTTTTATTTCTTTTCAACAAATTAAGTAATTTAAAAGTACAATTATGAGTTAAAATTTATTTCAAGTAAAATAATTATTATTTATTTATATTTAATATAATTAATTATATTTTAATCATATTTATAATATATTTTAGTACAAGTTTATTTTTGGGCTTCAAAATGCATTTATCTGAAAACCTTTTTAAAGTGCATAATGTTTATCCACTTCAATTAATTAAAAAAAAACCCATAATAAGTAATAAATTACATTAAATTTATTGATTATATATCTATAAATATTAATTTAAATTTATATAATGATATTTACTATTCATGTAGTTAATATAAAATCATATTATGCTTGAGAAATACATTTCTTGAAAAACCACTTTTTTTCGCATCAATGAGTTTAATTTTAAATTAAATTCTTCCACTTCTGCAAATTGAATTTGATAAAATATATTTTTTATTTTGAATAAGAATAATTTATATTAGGTAATAGGGTCAATTTAATTTTTGGTCATTATGAATAGTAAACGTAGTAAATATTTCTTATCATGGTAAAAGTAAAATGGGTCAATTAAGGTTAAAAATAATACGATAATGACTAAAAATAACCATAAAACTTACCTAAATTTTATTTTATGTGTATATTGTTGTACCCCACACTCTTTGATTTTCATGATCACAATCACTTTCATATGTGTTTAACATTGTTTTTAAGTGTTGTGGATGATAGGCAAAAGATTGCCAAAGGATTGGCCCAAGAATGGACAAGAAATGGACTGAAATTCAGTCCACCGGCCAACCGGTGGAACACCAGCGGCCAGCCGGTGGCACCTGCACTCAAAGGGAAGCTACTGCCTCCCCACCGGTCGACCGGTGGCTCTGTCACCGGTCGACCTGTGGCACCCAGCACAAATAGTGAGACCTACTGTCTTTCCACCGGCCAGCCGGTGGCTCCTCCACCGGTCGACCGGTGGGGCCTGGACCAACCTCCTTCTCAACATCCAAGGCACCGGCCAACCGGTGGCCCATCCACCGGTCAGCCGGTGGAGCCAAGTCTCGAAATCTCCCAATTTTCTCAAGCACCGGCCAGCCGGTGGGACTGTACCGGCCAGCCGGTGGAGCCAGTCAAACTAGCCGTTGCAGTTTGACCAGGCTGGCCCACTTGGCTCCCAACGGCTCTTTTAGCCTCTCCAACGGCTCCGAAGCCTCCCCAAGGGTTCCATGCCTATAAATAAAGGCCAAGGAAGCCCTGGACATCTACCGGAACTATACGGAAGCCCACGGACACCTTGTTGATCATTCAGCGTACCTCCGGCGACTTCCTTCAAGGGAACCCCAATAGCTCCAACAACTTCCACATCCAAGGAGCCCCCTCAAGAAGCTTGGGAAAGCACGCTACATCAACTCCATCATCCAATTGGCGCCCAAGTCTTCCCAATCACGGTTTTTCGTGTTTTATTTATTTTGAGCTTAACTTTGAGTTTGTGCCTACAAACTCCCAATTTTCTCATCCCCTCTTTTCTTTGGGTTTCACATCACCACTAAGGTGTGACAAGGTTGCCAAGCTTTCCTTTAAATAGCTTGAGAAAAAGGTGAGCTATCCTTCACCTGTAAGAAGGATAGTGGGTTCTTGCTAAACCATCAAAAGCAAGTGGGTTCTTGCTAAACCATCAAAAGCAAGTGGGTTCTTGCTAAACCACAAAAGCAAGCTGTAATAGGTCCTAGTGCTACCTCAAAGCCTAGTGGGTTTCTTGCTAAAACCATTGAAAAGCAAGCGGTAGGAATCTCTCAACGGTTGAGTTGGGAGCGGAGACGTAGGCCGGGTTTTGGCCGAACTCCGTTATCAATTTTCTTGTGTTTTGCCTTCTTTATTTCCGCTGCACTTTACTCTGATTTTTAATTTGTTAATCAATTTTTTAAAAGGAAATTCACCCCCCCTCTTGCCATCTTTTCCCTCGTGCTTCTTCCGACCCAACATTTGGTATCAAAGGACGTATTTGAATAATTCCCTAACCGGTTTCAAATTAAATATCCTTTTTGATGGCTTCTACCGCTTCAACCTCTTACGCCTCCGAAGGCTTTTCTTTGGATCGTGCTCCATTTTTTGATGGAACCGATTATTGTTTTTGGAAAACCCGCATGACCACATTTCTTAAAAGTATTGGCTATCCTATTTTTAAAATTGTTATGCAAGGATTTTCCCTCTCCTCTCCCGATGAGTCTAAATGGACCCCCAATGACATTGCTTTTTTTGAGCTTGATGGGAAAGCCATGAACGCTCTTCATTGTGGTCTTGACCGAAATGTATTTAATTGTATTTCTACTTGCTCTACTTCTTATGATCTTTGGAAATTTTTAGAACTAACCTATGAAGGTACTAGCGAGACTCCAAAGCTAGAACCCGCTCAAAAGCAAGAACCCGCTCACAAGCAAGAACCCGATGAAAAGATCAAGCCCGTTTGCCCACCTCACAAGAAAAGGGCCAAGAAGAAGAAGAAGAAGGCTTTAAAGAAAACTTGGAGTGATAGCTCCTCCTTCTCTTCCTTCTCCTCGAGCGACAATGGTAATAATTGCCTAATGGCAAAACATGAGGTATCTTCCTCCTCTTCCTCTTCTTCATCCTCTAGTTCTTCTAATTCTTTTAATCATTTATCATATGAAGAACTCCAACATTCTAGAGACCAATTGGAAAATGGTTTTCATGAACTCTCTTCAAAATTTGTTTCTTTGAAAAAGAATTTCAAAAAACTCTCCTCCGAAAAAGACCAACTTCTCAAAGAGAAGGAGGAACTCACCCTTAAAATCCAAAATTTCCCCAATGTTGATTCTTTGGAATCAACCATCAAGGATCTTAGAGAATCCTTAGCCAAGTTCACCCAAGGTGAACAAAATTTGTCCAAACTCTTAGGTTCTCAACGAGTATCTAGAACCACCAATGGACTTGGCTACACCAACCAAGCTTCCTCCTCCCATGCTCCAACTGTTTTTGTAAGGGGGAGCTCTAGTTTTAAATTTTGTAATTATTGTAAAAAACCCGGGCACCTTATTTATGAATGTAATTGTAAAAACGCCCGGTACGGTCATCCCAAATCTTTTTTCTATTCCGACGAATTTTATAGGAGAAGACCCGCTATGAGACCAGTTTGGATTGACAAATCCCTTCTTGCGAGTCTCTACGGGCCAAAAATTGTTTCCTTTCCCCGGTGATTTATTGTCTTTATTTAGGGGGAGTTAGAGTCGTTTAAGTCCTTTTCAATTTCAAAATTTTTCGATTCAAACCTTCAATTTCAACTCTTGGTTTCAAATTTCAAAATTCAATTGGTTTTTTATTCAAAACTTTCAATTCAAACTGTTATTCGAATTCTCATTTCATTTCAAAAATTTCAATTGATTTTCAAATCCCATCTCTTGTTTTTCAAAACTTCCCTCAATCAAGTTTTATGCCCCATTCTATTTTGATAATCACAAAGGGGGAGAAATTTCTTGATTGATTGGGGGAGAATCTTTTCTCTCATGCTTAGTATCTATTTTCAATTTTTCATTTAAGTTTTTACTTTGCTTAGATAAGTGATTGTGATCATCAAAATAGGGGGAGATTGTTGTACCCCACACTCTTTGATTTTCATGATCACAATCACTTTCATATGTGTTTAACATTGTTTTTAAGTGTTGTGGATGATAGGCAAAAGATTGCCAAAGGATTGGCCCAAGAATGGACAAGAAATGGACTGAAATTCAGTCCACCGGCCAACCGGTGGAACACCAGCGGCCAGCCGGTGGCACCTGCACTCAAAGGGAAGCTACTGCCTCCCCACCGGTCGACCGGTGGCTCTGTCACCGGTCGACCTGTGGCACCCAGCACAAATAGTGAGACCTACTGTCTTTCCACCGGCCAGCCGGTGGCTCCTCCACCGGTCGACCGGTGGGGCCTGGACCAACCTCCTTCTCAACATCCAAGGCACCGGCCAACCGGTGGCCCATCCACCGGTCAGCCGGTGGAGCCAAGTCTCGAAATCTCCCAATTTTCTCAAGCACCGGCCAGCCGGTGGGACTGTACCGGCCAGCCGGTGGAGCCAGTCAAACTAGCCGTTGCAGTTTGACCAGGCTGGCCCACTTGGCTCCCAACGGCTCTTTTAGCCTCTCCAACGGCTCCGAAGCCTCCCCAAGGGTTCCATGCCTATAAATAAAGGCCAAGGAAGCCCTGGACATCTACCGGAACTATACGGAAGCCCACGGACACCTTGTTGATCATTCGGCGTACCTCCGGCGACTTCCTTCAAGGGAACCCCAATAGCTCCAACAACTTCCACATCCAAGGAGCCCCCTCAAGAAGCTTGGGAAAGCACGCTACATCAACTCCATCATCCAATTGGCGCCCAAGTCTTCCCAATCACGGTTTTTCGTGTTTTATTTATTTTGAGCTTAACTTTGAGTTTGTGCCTACAAACTCCCAATTTTCTCATCCCCTCTTTTCTTTGGGTTTCACATCACCACTAAGGTGTGACAAGGTTGCCAAGCTTTCCTTTAAATAGCTTGAGAAAAAGGTGAGCTATCCTTCACCTGTAAGAAGGATAGTGGGTTCTTGCTAAACCATCAAAAGCAAGTGGGTTCTTGCTAAACCATCAAAAGCAAGTGGGTTCTTGCTAAACCACAAAAGCAAGCTGTAATAGGTCCTAGTGCTACCTCAAAGCCTAGTGGGTTTCTTGCTAAAACCATTGAAAAGCAAGCGGTAGGAATCTCTCAACGGTTGAGTTGGGAGCGGAGACGTAGGCCGGGTTTTGGCCGAACTCCGTTATCAATTTTCTTGTGTTTTGCCTTCTTTATTTCCGCTGCACTTTACTCTGATTTTTAATTTGTTAATCAATTTTTTAAAAGGCAATTCACCCCCCCTCTTGCCATCTTTTCCCTCGTGCTTCTTCCGACCCAACATTTGGTATCAAAGGACGTATTTGAATAATTCCCTAACCGGTTTCAAATTAAAGATCCTTTTTGATGGCTTCTACCGCTTCAACCTCTTACGCCTCCGAAGGCTTTTCTTTGGATCGTGCTCCATTTTTTGATGGAACCGATTATTGTTTTTGGAAAACCCGCATGACCACATTTCTTAAAAGTATTGGCTATCCTATTTTTAAAATTGTTATGCAAGGATTTTCCCTCTCCTCTCCCGATGAGTCTAAATGGACCCCCAATGACATTGCTTTTTTTGAGCTTGATGGGAAAGCCATGAACGCTCTTCATTGTGGTCTTGACCGAAATGTATTTAATTGTATTTCTACTTGCTCTACTTCTTATGATCTTTGGAAATTTTTAGAACTAACCTATGAAGGTACTAGCGAGACTCCAAAGCTAGAACCCGCTCAAAAGCAAGAACCCGCTCACAAGCAAGAACCCGATGAAAAGATCAAGCCCGTTTGCCCACCTCACAAGAAAAGGGCCAAGAAGAAGAAGAAGAAGGCTTTAAAGAAAACTTGGAGTGATAGCTCCTCCTTCTCTTCCTTCTCCTCGAGCGACAATGGTAATAATTGCCTAATGGCAAAACATGAGGTATCTTCCTCCTCTTCCTCTTCTTCATCCTCTAGTTCTTCTAATTCTTTTAATCATTTATCATATGAAGAACTCCAACATTCTAGAGACCAATTGGAAAATGGTTTTCATGAACTCTCTTCAAAATTTGTTTCTTTGAAAAAGAATTTCAAAAAACTCTCCTCCGAAAAAGACCAACTTCTCAAAGAGAAGGAGGAACTCACCCTTAAAATCCAAAATTTCCCCAATGTTGATTCTTTGGAATCAACCATCAAGGATCTTAGAGAATCCTTAGCCAAGTTCACCCAAGGTGAACAAAATTTGTCCAAACTCTTAGGTTCTCAACGAGTATCTAGAACCACCAATGGACTTGGCTACACCAACCAAGCTTCCTCCTCCCATGCTCCAACTGTTTTTGTAAGGGGGAGCTCTAGTTTTAAATTTTGTAATTATTGTAAAAAACCCGGGCACCTTATTTATGAATGTAATTGTAAAAACGCCCGGTACGGTCAACCCAAATCTTTTTTCTATTCCGACGAATTTTATAGGAGAAGACCCGCTATGAGACAAGTTTGGATTGAAAAATCCCTTCTTGCGAGTCTCTACGGGCCAAAAATTGTTTCCTTTCCCCGGTGATTTATTGTCTTTATTTAGGGGGAGTTAGAGTCGTTTAAGTCCTTTTCAATTTCAAAATTTTTCGATTCAAACCTTCAATTTCAACTCTTGGTTTCAAATTTCAAAATTCAATTGGTTTTTTATTCAAAACTTTCAATTCAAACTGTTATTCGAATTCTCATTTCATTTCAAAAATTTCAATTGATTTTCAAATCCCATCTCTTGTTTTTCAAAACTTCCCTCAATCAAGTTTTATGCCCCATTCTATTTTGATAATCACAAAGGGGGAGAAATTTCTTGATTGATTGGGGGAGAATCTTTTCTCTCATGCTTAGTATCTATTTTCAATTTTTCATTTAAGTTTTTACTTTGCTTAGATAAGTGATTGTGATCATCAAAATAGGGGGAGATTGTTGTACCCCACACTCTTTGATTTTCATGATCACAATCACTTTCATATGTGTTTAACATTGTTTTTAAGTGTTGTGGATGATAGGCAAAAGATTGCCAAAGGATTGGCCCAAGAATGGACAAGAAATGGACTGAAATTCAGTCCACCGGCCAACCGGTGGAACACCAGCGGCCAGCCGGTGGCACCTGCACTCAAAGGGAAGCTACTGCCTCCCCACCGGTCGACCGGTGGCTCTGTCACCGGTCGACCTGTGGCACCCAGCACAAATAGTGAGACCTACTGTCTTTCCACCGGCCAGCCGGTGGCTCCTCCACCGGTCGACCGGTGGGGCCTGGACCAACCTCCTTCTCAACATCCAAGGCACCGGCCAACCGGTGGCCCATCCACCGGTCAGCCGGTGGAGCCAAGTCTCGAAATCTCCCAATTTTCTCAAGCACCGGCCAGCCGATGGGACTGTACCGGCCAGCCGGTGGAGCCAGTCAAACTAGCCGTTGCAGTTTGACCAGGCTGGCCCACTTGGCTCCCAACGGCTCTTTTAGCCTCTCCAACGGCTCCGAAGCCTCCCCAAGGGTTCCATGCCTATAAATAAAGGCCAAGGAATCCCTGGACATCTACCGGAACTATACGGAAGCCCACGGACACCTTGTTGATCATTCGGCGTACCTCCGGCGACTTCCTTCAAGGGAACCCCAATAGCTCCAACAACTTCCACATCCAAGGAGCCCCCTCAAGAAGCTTGGGAAAGCACGCTACATCAACTCCATCATCCAATTGGCGCCCAAGTCTTCCCAATCACGGTTTTTCATGTTTTATTTATTTTGAGCTTAACTTTGAGTTTGTGCCTACAAACTCCCAATTTTCTCATCCCCTCTTTTCTTTGGGTTTCACATCACCACTAAGGTGTGACAAGGTTGCCAAGCTTTCCTTTAAATAGCTTGAGAAAAAGGTGAGCTATCCTTCACCTATAATAAGGATAGTGGGTTCTTGCTAAACCATCAAAAGCAAGTGGGTTCTTGCTAAACCATCAAAAGCAAGTGGGTTCTTGCTAAACCACAAAAGCAAGATGTAATAGGTCCTAGTGCTACCTCAAAGCCTAGTGGGTTTCTTGCTAAAACCATTGAAAAGAAAGCGGTAGGAATCTCTCAACGGTTGAGTTGGGAGCGGAGACGTAGGCCGGGTTTTGGCCGAACTCCGTTATCAATTTTCTTGTGTTTTTCCTTCTTTATTTCCGCTGCACTTTACTCTGATTTTTAATTTGTTAATCAATTTTTTAAAAGGCAATTCACCCCCCCTCTTTCCATCTTTTCCCTCGTGCTTCTTCCGACCCAACATATATTTCATCCATATTCATCCAATAATATAATATATAACCTTTTATTTCATATGATAGTGATTATGACTTTTATAGTACTTTATATAAAGAAAAGTTAAAAATGTCGCTTGTTTTTAATTTGTACAACATTTTATGGCAGGGATAAAAACAACATATGTTTGATTAGAAATATTAATTTTAATAATAAATATTTTTAGTCATAATAATATTTTATTTCTAATTTTTAGTGATTAAATAATTACCTTAAATGCTTATGTAACGTCAACGCAACAATTATTTAATTAAAAGGAAAATAAAATAAGTGATTTTAAAAATATTAAAAGTAATATAAATTGAATGAATTATTGTGTAAAATGAATCATTTTGATAATTATAACATTTTGGATATATTGTAAAGGTATATAATTGAATTAAATCTCTATATTGACTTTTTTAAATTGAAATTAAATAAACAATGTCAAAATTGACATTAATGATAATTTATTATAAATAAAATTTTATTAAATGATTTAAAACTTCTAAAAATCCAATTTTTTTCCAAGTGATTAGTATATGGTTTGAAATATAAGACATATTCCAATTATGTGCCAATTTTATTTTTATAGTAACTATCTTGACCCCTAAAGAGTAAAAAATCTAGTTACTATCGTTGAAAAATAAAATGTTAAAAGTGAATAACCATAGAGGTTAAGAAATGAAATGTTTAAGAAGTGTAATTTTAGTGGTGTGTTTAGAACTTATCCTAACTCAAATAAATTATTTTTTAATTATAGAGGCACTTGGTTTGAGGGTGACTCCTCATTATTGAATAGTTTGGGGTATTTACAAAAAATGCCACTCCTCTCTACTTATAAAAGGCCATCCCTCTCCTCTCTTATTCACACCTCAAATGAATTTTGATTTGAAAAATCAATAACAAAATATATTCCTTAATTATATACCCATTTAATATAGGCTATTTTTTTATCATAAATACAATCTAGGAAGGCTTTAGATATAATTCTAAAGAGGCTCTCTGAAGAAGAGGTATCATTCTTAACCGAGCATTTTTGTTTTGTTTTTTATACCAAATTATTTTCAACCATGATGATATAATAACATAAATATATAAAATATAATTATATTTAGTTATGTTAATGTAATAACATAAATTCCTCTTCTATTCCATCAAATGGGAAACAAAACCATCATTCGTGTGTATGGTAGACTATTGCCTTGTGAATCGATGTAATTCATTTTTCATCATTACCTATCATGGCTGGTTATAATGAAGAAATTAATGATTATATATTATATACATGAAATATATTTCATTATTAATAGATAATATATCATTTAATTATTACCTTTCAATTTTCTGAAAAATGATAATGTCGTTCGTGCCTATAAGTGGACTATCGCCTCTAGGGAGCAATACGATTATTTTTTCATCACCACATCACATGGATGATATATATAAGTGTATTTAAAGAAATAATATTGTATTTATGATATTATTAACATTATTTTGAGATAAATAATACTTAAATTTTTTACATAATGATCATTGAAAAATGAAAATGTTACTCATGTGTACGTACAACCTACCATCTTATTAATTTTAACGTAGTTCATTTTTCATAACCATATTTCATTATTGGTTTTAAAAGTATAATTTATTTATAAATATAATAAATATTTCATTATTATTATTCTAGAGATAATTTAACAATTACCACTTTTACCATAGTCAACCTACCGAAGTGATTTTTGACATATAATCTGAATACTGTCAAAACTTCTTAAGTGAACTTAAATGATTAACTAATTATGTATAAAATGGTTAGAGATATAATAAAAGGAATAAAAAAATTGAAAATAATTTATTAATAAATTAAATAATGAATAGAATTTTACTATTCAGGAAGATAAAGAATGTATGAGATAATTTAGACTCAAGGTAATGGACACTTTAACTTAAAACCTCATTTTAAATGTTTTAATATTTCTTTTCAAAATATTTATCCTCTAAGTACATGAAATTTAAATTAATTTATGAATGTTTTTATATGGACATAAAATATTTATAAATTAAATTTTATGTAACTTTTTAATTTCTTATAATGGTTTTCAAAATGGAATATTTTTATAGAAATTTTGACTTTCTTTACAAAAGACAATTAGAATGTTCTATTTTAATTTATACAACAACAATGAATTTTCCAGCCACTATAACTATTATTTGAAGTTGGAATTACTTTTAAATATTTCATTCTTCATTTAAATAATTTTTTCCGTTTTTATGGTTATTTTGGTATGGAAAATGGGTTTTTAAAAGAAAAGGGTATTTTGATATCCAAAAGAGTTTTTCATATGATTTTTAAAGATTATTTATAGGGTTTTATGATAAAAATTCTTAATATTAATTTGTTTTATTAATTTTATGGTCCTTTAAAATTGTTTATATGATGGGTTTATCCCAATTATAGCTCACGAGTGAGCCCAATATCGCTTATACAATAGGTGTTCCCAGATAATGCTCTAATTAATTGGATAATTATTATGTTATCCAAAGAAATATATTTTAAGTCTGCCATATGGTTATTCTAATTTTTAAGGGTTCTATGAAGATGATGTTCCAAGGCACCTAAATGAATTTTCTATGTTTTATAATGAGTTTTAATTGTAATCGTTTGATTTAAAAAGGTAATATAATGACATTTTAATGGAAAAATGATTATGTTTTGGGTAAAAAGGTATGTTTTTAAGAAAAGGTTCTTCATAGTTTTTCAAGTTTTTCACTAGACTAAAAAATTTATTCTTTTTTATGTCCCTTTCAAATATTTTTTTTCTCATTCCACTTTTTAATGTATTTTTCCTAGGGTTTAAGGATGGGTAAAGGAAAATAATAAGTCAAGTTAAAATTTTTGATGATTTTTCATGAAAAGAAAACATTTTTTATATTAAAAAGTTTAATTTTTATGAAAAAGTGGATACAAATCATAAGTGTACACTTTGTAATATATCATTTTTTTATCAATGAGTTATGGAATAATTCTCTAAAATTGTCAACTAGAAAAGATCCTAAAATGTAGAAGAATGAATTATTAAATTAAAACTCAAGATTATTCAATGTTTAAGGCCTGGTACTTATAAAACAATTAAAATTATTTTAAAAAATCATTGTAATACCTACTGCTTGAATTAATATTTTTTTTTCATTATATGATAACCAAATTTAGATAGTGATCAAAGACCTGATAAATACACAATCTAAGCACACATGAGTCAATATTAGTGTGATAAACTAGAGTATCATACAAATTTCATCAATGAATCACTTTATTCTTAATACCACTTATTGAACCTTTCTCAATATAAAATTTGAATTGTGCTCAGCCCTTAACACTAATCCATACCTCCACATGGAAAATTCTTACATCACAAAACCAGAGGTCCCTCCTTTAATGATTTTTTTTCATTAATTGATTAAAATTAACATGAATGGTTTTACTTACCCCTATATTTGACATAGAAAATCTCCCCCCTTTAACAAAATTAAATTCTCCTCTATAGTTGGTTTGAGAAAAATCACCTCTCTCCCATGCATTTATTTCTACCCCTTTGTCAAAAAATACAAAGGTCATTAATTTTTGGTCTATGATAGAGAAAATAATAGTTATTAGAATGTAAGAAAATTTTTAAAATACCTTAGGGAGTGCAAGTTCAACATATACAATATTTAAGTGTGAGGGTTCAACTAGACACTAAGAGCCAACCAATTCTTTTAAAATTATTCTTTTGTTAAGTTCTTTATTATGATGTCTATTACTTGAAGTTTTGTAAACACATAATTTAAATTCACCATCCCATACTAATATTTATCTTTATAAAGTGATAATTTATTTCAATGTGATTTATCCTTAAGTAATGGGCTAGATTTTTTTCTACGGTTAATAACACTTGAATTATCATAATTGATTATGATCAGAGACTTCACTTCAACTCTCATGCCTTAATGTTGGTGCTTCAACCATAGTGATTATATTAAATCTTGAATGAACATAATATATTCATGTGAAATATCAAATAAGTCACTAGGCTTGGCTAAAGTGCCACATAACGTCAAGAAACCTCCCCATATTCTAGAGGATGTGGAATAGTGGTGAGGGCCTTAAGTATCACTAGAGAGACTATGAACTCATATTAAATTATAAAATAATAGTGTAATCCACAAAATAATGGGTATCCAAAATAATAAAGTATGTAGTAAACATCAAACATAATTCTATATCAAAATGATGCTTTCAAAAAATCATACAACTAGTTTCCCATTGGGCAAATTATATATACAAATAAACAGTGAAAAATAAAAGGAGGCTCACCTGCATCCCCGATCCTCATAAAACATATCTCTAAATATTCTCAAGCTACCTCAACTCAATCTATTTCATATCCTGTATTCAAATTAAAAAAAATATAAGTTCTTTACATGCACCAGGGTGACCATAAAATGAATAAGAAATACATCTCAGTAGGTTATCACTAAGAACCCTTAATATACACCATCATATATGTGTGTATGAATGAGGAAAGGAAATATATACATGAACATGTGCACTAAGTCACCATGTATTACCTAGTACAACATGATACTTGATGTAATACACACACCTGTATGGTTATCAAGTTCTAACCAGGCCACCTCGACACCCAATCATACATGCTTCAGCTTTATACTAGAATAAAAGTCTATTAAATCCTCACATATTGAATTGGATCGCACGATCATTGTCATATCCCATCAGATTAGATCATAAGGTCAACACCATCATATTTTGAACCAGGCCACAAGGTTAACATCACCATCCATCTCAGATCAATGCTTATATCCAATCAATTTTTGGGTCAATCCATAAGGCTATAAAACCCTTGGATCTACATGGTTAGTCCACAAGGATATCATTATCCCACCCTATCTCTAGGTCCCATTATCATCATTAGCACCATGTCACACCATTAAACACTCCCTATAGTGAACCAAGCTTAATATATATATGGATATTACATCATTTTAGATGAATATTCAGCACATTAGAAAAAATACATGCCCAAGGACTGTAATAGTGCATTGTATTTTGAAACTCAAAAACATAATCTTCTAACTTAGTGAAATATCTTAGAAATATCCCTTATAGATAATCCTCTTTTATTACTCCTACTTAAAACCTTTATTCGAAACATTGGGAAATTAAAAATAAGAAAGGGGTGAGATTAGACGATCATTAAGGGTAAACAAGAGTGATATATAAGCCAAACATGAGCATAAGGGTATGATAACATGATAATAACATTAGAAGATCATACCTTTCATATAAAATATAATAATTAAGAGTCATGGAATAAATATTGAAAGTTCATAAGTCATGAATCATAAGGGAATCAAGAACATAATCCATGAGAACATAATATAGGAATAAGACATGGGATTGTGGAAAACATATAATCATAGAAACTCCTATGTCAAGGATACCTACCAAGACCTTCATAACATGATAAGATTTTGATAATAACCCATGTACCAAATTTAGTATTGGGAATCCCTCCCATGTTCCCTCTTGTTTCAATATTGATATTCTTTCCCATGTACCCTCTTGTTTTGTGCTTGAGATGCTCTCTCATGTACCCTCTTGTTTCGGGCTTGGGTTGACCTCTTGGGTACCCACTTGTTTTGAGCTTGTGATGAAATCCTATGTACCCTATTGTTTTGGGATCGGGATTACCTCCCATGTAACCTCTTTTTTGGGATTGGGATTACCTCCTATGCACCCTCTTATTTCAGGCTTGGGATTCCTTCCCATGTACCCTCTTGTTTTAGGCTTTGGATTCCCTCCCTTGTAACCTATTGTTTTGGGCTTGGGATGCCCTCCCATGTAACATATTTTTTTGGCTTGGTATTTCCTCCTATGTACCCTTTTATCTCATAAAAAATTTATCATTATCTAATTCATTGGAGGAAGATATAGGTCTGACCTGTCACATAATGAAAGTATACATGCATGTGCCACAAGATAACAAAACATTCATCATATCATGACCCATAAAAAGATATGAGTTACATAAACATCATATAATAACTCATGAAATGAAATGGGTATCATAAAAATTTCATCATATCATAACCTATGGAAAATATATAGGTTTTATAATATTTTCACCCTAAAATAACCCATGAAATGAAGTGAGTTTCATAAGCATTTTATCATAGAATAACCCATGTAAGAGAAATGAGTTTTATAAAGAACATTTCACCTTAAACATAAAAAATTTAAATAAATAATAAGAATGGTGTACTTGGATCATATACCCAATCAATCATAAACTATTTCATAGTATTTCCTTTTAGATATAGAAGGATTTTGAAAGATCACTTGGAACATAAATTTTCTTTTAAAATATATTTTTAAAACATATAACAATTTTAAAATCATTTTCTTTAAAATCACTTTGAAAACATATAAAATAATCATGAAAAATAATTTAAAATATTTCTTGATAAAAATATTCTTTCTGATTTGAAAAGCGCTTTTAAAACATACTTTTTTTAAAACATTTTCCTTTGAAAATAACCTTGAAAACATATAAAATAATCTTTTAAAACCATTTTTTTAAAATATAAAACATTTTTAAAACCTTTTTATTTGAATTTTTTTAAGATAAATAATTTTTATAATATTAGGAAAAAAAATTTCTTTTAAAAAAACCATGTTAAATTTCAAAGGAATCTTCAAGGAAATTACAATGATGGAGGGTAAATCCGTACATTCCAAATATTCATTTTTCACTATAATAAGTTTAAAAAAGTGTCTTAATCAAAAAATGACAAGTATATCCCTTTTAAAACATTTTTATTAAAAAAGGAAAAACATGGGTAGAAATTTCTTTTACACATCATAACAAAATATTTTTTGAAAACATTTTTAGAAAAAATCATTTTGTGAATAAAACAAATTTCTGACTAAAGAGAGAAATAAAGATGCATTTTATTTTAAACACATTCTTAATTATATTATGTACAAAAGAGAGAAAAAATGGTACCAATAAATGGAGATATCATGGATAACCATAGGATAATAAATTTCAATATAATGTTTTAGACATGTATCATAATATTTCATCAATGTAAGTATAGTCATAAACAATTTGGATAAATGATTATATTGTAACAATAAACCGTTACCACTTTGGTAACTCTAAATCATAATACCATGGAAAGAATAACATTACATAAAGTTTTAAATATTATGAAAATAAGGATATTCATGATATAACATGTCAAATTGAATTATATACACCTCATAAAAAATATAGGTTAATAACATGACATGTGTCTCAAAGAAGGTAAATTGAGACAAAATTACTTTACCAATTTAATAATTTCAGAAAATAAACCCCATGAAAGAGATATCATAAAATGGATATGTAAATAACCATAAATTTAAGTATAATAATTAAATAATAAATTCATGGGTAGTATATACACCACACAAAATAAACGAGTGGTGAATAAGGCATATGTCTCACATGAATAAAAATGAGATGATAAAAACCTTATCTTAAGTCTTGAATTTCTTAGTAAATGTTCAAAACTATTGTATAATAAATATAAGTTTATTATAAATATACCACATGACCATATTATTATATATAATACCATATATTATTTTATTATGACTTTATATTACCCCTTTATTAACAATTCATTGTTAATGTTACGTTTCAGGTAATATCCGCATTGTTTTTCATATATGTTTTGACTTGTTATTCTTGATAATATTTCATAGATCATGATTTACATATTTAAAGAATATAAAACATGATATAAATATCATATATATTCATTATATAAATATTTATAAAAATATTTGAAATATATAAATATGAAATGGAATACACCGTTTATGGAGATGATAGGCCACACATACACATGAACACTATTTCTATTTTATTATCATATTGAAAGAAAAAAAATAAATTAAATATTTGTATATATATATATATTATAATTATAGTAGATTTGTTATTCTATACATATCATATAAATTTATTAAACCGGTCCTTAATACATTCCATGCAAAGTGTGAATGAATCTGATTAGTTTGAGGAGGCGGTAGTCCAGACATCTACAAACGATGTTATCGTATTTACAAAAAATGGAAATAATGAAGGTATATCTTATATAATAACTTTATAAGAATAAATAAATCATTAATATAATATATATAATATAAAAACATAAATTACATCAGTATTTCCAACCTTTAAAGGTGGCAACGTAAGAACATGCAACAATGGTTCACGAGGCGGTAGTCCGCCGTACACATGAACGATGATTGTGTATCCTGTTTGATGAAAGTGTGTTTGATTGTAGGTATAAAACTTAACATAACAAAATATAAGTATATTTATTATATTTAGATTATTATATAAGAATATAATAAGAATAATTTAGGGAGTGGATAATGAAAATAAAACAAACAAGGTTGTGGAAGGATGTTACCTCTTCTTTGGGTAACTCCTTTTGGTTTACACCAAATAGATCCCTTTTTTGGATTTTTGACCGAAGTGAGGATTATAGGCTGAGATAAAAAATTTGGGAGATTATTTGGTCATGGTTTGGATGATCCAAAATGTCTTTATAGGTGTGGGGAAGTGAGAGAGATGAGTTCTCTTTTATTGTGGAGGAGTGACATTCTTGTAAATATAAAATACAAACACTACTGAGAGGTATACCTTAAATAATTTGCTTCCAATAATTTTCCATTTTAGATAAAATAGGGTAATTAGTATAAATATTTCAATATAATTTATTTTTAACAAGTTTCTAGGTCATTTAGGCTTTTAATAATAAAGTTTAACCATTAAGTAAACACGTTTTTACCTTAATCGTTGTGATTATTTATGAATTATTTTCACTAATATTTTTGGTAAAAAACTATGTTAAAATTAATTGATATTATAAATTATTATAATTCCAAATACATAATACATTTTTTCAAATTCTAATCACATAAGTGAAAGCAAGGATTTCGGGCTACCTCAAGGCCTTCGGGCCATCTCAAGGATTTCAGGCCACCTCAAGGCATTTGGGCCACATGAAATGAAAATGCAACCAGACATATTTCAAAGGAACAAGGATCCATATGAGGATTCAGAGAGAGTGAATTAACCAGAGCAGTGCTAACCAAATTTTGAATAATGAGAGGGTATGAAATTTCAATTGGCACCGGGCCTATGCATCTCTACACAGGACAGCTAGCTGTCCAGCCTTGCGAAGGTGAAGAGCTGACATAAAGATATATGTTGGGGAGGAGAAGTTCCATGTAGTTTGTTTGGGATGATTTAATCTAAGGTATTAGGGTCATTTAATGTGTCACTAATATTACAGTCCATGTAAGGGTTCCCCTTCAAACCTTAAAATGGATATTATCAAAAATAAAAAAAATGAAGGCCTTCAAGCCATTCAAGCAGTATTGTTCACTATTAGTCAAAATTTGAAATTTATCTGAAAAATACCAAAAAATCCCCCAAAGTAAATTTTGATATCCTAATTTAAAAAATGAAATTTATTTTTTTAAAATAAAATATAAAAAGTATGAAAAATTATATTTAAAATGGGTTCTCCATTAAAAGGTGGTGAAATTTACTTTTTAAAAAAGACATCTTTTTATTCATAAAATTGGATTTATTTTTATCTTATTCCTATAAAATATATTTTTTGAGTATTAAATTTTTTTATTGAATATATAATATATAAATTTATTAAAAATATTCAACAAAAGTGGTTTTTTAAATTTATTGAGATAAAATGGTGTTTGTACATAGAAAAATTATTTAATTAGAAAATGAATTTCTTCATTCTCAAATAGTTATTAATTTAATTTCTAACTAATTGATAACCAAAAGATTAATTTTATATACTTTTGTATATCATATTTTGACAATTTAGTTAATCTTATTAATAACTTCCATTCCAATGTCTAGGTGGTAACTATAATAATATTTTAACAAAAATATTAATATTATATCTTAGTTCAGTAAAACTCAGCCTTGTGTGTAATGAAATCTATCAAAGGAACTCACTATTGTGTATAACACAAGATAAACATAGTGTTGTATTTACTAAAAGATAATATAAGTGTTTAATTTAGTGCAATATTAACTTAGTGCTGCATGAACCACAATAAAAACTTAGTACTTTCATATAATAAATGCTATATTAAATGTTGCGTAAAATGGAAAATATAAAAAAGATTAAATTAATTCAAAAAAAAATATATTTCACAAAATATCAGAGTGTTACATTCTACCCCCCTTAAAATTAATTCAACCCTAAAAATTATTTCAGGATATCAAAGGTTTAATAGTTTAAAGTTTCTTTCATAAAAACCCAAATCATAAAAATGAATACTAAAAACTTCATCTAAAAATGGAAAGTTGGAACCATAACAGTTACCCAAAGTAACTCATAACTATGTTTCCACATGGGAGATCATAGCTTGGGAGTGAAGATTGGACATGAAAGAAAAGCATAAATAATTATAGAGCATGATTGAGGTCATTGATCACAAGTAAGTGAATGATAAAGAAAATGATAAGGGTCTCAAAACCATAAATCTATGATGATTTATATTACCATCAGTTCAATAGAAATGAAGGTATTAGGATAAATAGTTTTCAATATACTTTTCTTATAGTCGAGTAATTATTTTAATATCTAGGAAAATAAGGAAATATACTTAATTGATTTATTTTCTTTTTCATATACACAATATCAACCTTCAGTTGTTCCTTGATCAATTTCCACTCCATCTCGAACTCTAGGAAATGAAGGTGAATTTGTTATCCCCTAAGCACTAATGGATCATGAGACCCATGGATAGACT
The DNA here is from genome assembly GCA_963277665.1 of Viscum album. NCBI lineage: Eukaryota > Viridiplantae > Streptophyta > Magnoliopsida > Santalales > Viscaceae > Viscum > Viscum album. Next base: position 457,417,406 of record OY728157.1, on the reverse strand, counting down.
AAAAAATCATTCCATCTATATTTAGGTATCATCAAAAAAAAAAGGTTGGCACATGTTATATAATATGAATAAATCATCATATAGAGAGATAATTCCTTAAATATATAAAACCACATCCAAAGTTTAACTTAAATCATTTCATAAACGGTTAAACTCATAACCCTTACAAAACATAATTCACCCTTTATTCCTTAAATAACCTATTATCTTATACTAAAAACATTTTTTATTAAATACTTGGGTTCATCCATGAATTGATATGATATTAGATGTGATTTTATTATTAAAAAATCTATATAGAGGGAGGTAATAAAATTAAATTTCACTGAAGGATGAACAATAATACTTTCATAGGTATTAATCATACAAAATCAAACATGAAAGTATAAACTAAGGATAGGAGGATAAGTGAACCATAATTATCATGATTCACTTCATCCATTGTGATTGTATAATATTTACCTTTGTAATTTTTTCTCATAGGTTGTCGTGGATTATCATCCACATTAGTTCTTGGATTAGGGAATTTGTTAGAATAATGACTAAAATCTGTGAAATTGAAACACCAAAGTTTGAGAGGTTCATTATTTGTGGATTTATAATTATTTGAATCATCAGATAACTTCTTATCATTACTTTGACATTAAACTGCTCTATGACCTTACCTTCCACAAGTAATACATTTAGTAGTCCCCTTAAGACAATTTACTCTTGTTTATTCCCACAATTTGTTCATAATGGAATTCTAATTTTCTTTTCTCCATGGTTATTAGAGTTTACTTTGAACTCAATATTAATTTTCTTTTCAAAAAAATGAGATTGATATGAAAATCCAACCTCCATTTCCACCTTGATATCATGCCTCTTATAGAAAAGTACTTTCAAAGACTAGGTTTTAGGCCACCAAAGAATAGATTAATTTTTATTTTAAGTTGGATGATAATACCTGAATATTACCTTGAAATAATTGTAAAATTTGATTCATAGACACCAAAATATATATCATACTTCTTTTTAAGATCTAGGAATTTCTTTTACATATTCGTATGAATAATACAAGGAAAGTACTTATTGAAAAATAAGTTCTTAAACTCATCCCAATCTATGGAGTAAATATCATCTTGTTACATCATATTCTTAATAATATTACAACATTGATATGCCTCACCTTCTGGATGGTAGACCACAAGAGTGAATTTTTCATGATCTTAGCACTAAAGAATAGAAAATATCTTTTCAGTGGTATGGATCCATTAATCAGCAACTAATGGGTCAAAAGAACCACTAAAAGAAGGTGAGAATTTTCTCATCAAGGACACAAAAAATCATTGTTCTCTCCTTTTCTTATTCGGATGTTCACCATGATTCATAGCTTCAGAAATGTGTGTGAGAATAACAAATAGGTTTTTCATTCTATCTCCTATAACATACAGTTGGTCAGGAGGAAAATCATTTCATTTTCCATTGTATTCCTCATTAACTCATTTCCTTTGGGTTCTATCCATTGACTAAAACCAAAATCATAGCATAAGAAACAATCATTATAGCAGGGAACCACATAATCATGAAACAAACACTTAGAGGATGTCTAAATCACAACAAATTCTTTTTTTAATCTATAAAACCTCAGGTTTATCCTAGTTTATTTATATTTATAATCTATTTAAATCATTCATGATGGTTCATAAAGTGTTTTTGAATTTCCCAAATCATATTCCCAAGGAGTGTCAAACCAGGTGTGTAGCAAGGCCTATTTCTATGAACTAGTTCCCAATCAAGTCTAGCTTAATACACTATCTTTGGGGTTATTATCCTGATGTACATCTATATCAGAGACACATCCACTTATAGTTACCATACATAGATGTATTTAAATTAAATTACTCAATCTATTCATTAAAAAAAAATTATAGGTCATTTTCTATACATTAACTCATCCTTAGACTTATCCTTAGATACATATCTATACAAGTCATTAGAAATATTCATTAGGATCTCACTAAATGTTTCTCATCCTAGTTTCCAAAGGTTTAATAAACCTTTAATTTGATACCAACTATAGTGACGAAACCTAACATACATGGATATTACATCAATTTAGATTAATATTTAGCACATTAAAAAAATAAATTCTTGAGGACCATAATAGTTTAGTGTCTTTGGAAACTTGGAAACATAATCTTCAAAATTGGTAAAATATCTTCAATATATCCCTTAAATATCTTCCCCTTTTATTACTCCTACTTAAAAAATTTCTTCATAACTTGGGGAAAGGAAATATAAGGAAGGGGTGAGATCAGATTCTCAGTAAGGGTAAACAAGGGAGATATGTAAGCATAACATGATCATAAGGGTATGAAAACATGATCATAACATTAGAAGATCATACCCAACATATCAAAGATAATAATCAAGAGTCATGGAATAAATATTGGTAGTCCATAAGACATGAATCACAATGGAATCAACAACATAATTCACGAGAGCATAATATAGGAATAATACATGAGATTGTGGCATACACATAAGCATATAAAATACTATATCAAGGATAACTAACAAGGCCTTAATAACATGTTAGGATTGGTATAATCACCCATGTACCTACTTCAGGATTATGATTCCCTCCTATGTACCCTCTTGTTTCATTCTTGGGATTCTCTTCTGTGTACCATATTGTTTCAAGATTGGGATTCTCTCCCATGTACCCTCTTGTTTCAAGCTTGGGATTCCCTTCCATGTACCCTATTGTTTCGTTTTGGGTATTCCCTCCCATGTAACTTCTTGTTTTGGGCTTGGGATTCCCTCCTATGTACCCTCTTATTTATGTCTTGGGATTCCCTCCAATATACTCTCTTTTTTTGGATTGGGATTCCCTCCCATGTACCCTCTTGTTTCAGGATTGGGATGCCCTCCCATATACCCTCTTGTTTTGGGATTGGGATACCCTCCCTTGTACCCTCTTATTTTGGGATTAGGATGCCCTCCCATGTAACATTTGAGATCATAAAACATTTATCATTACCCAATGTATTAGAGGGATATATAGGTCCCAACCATCACATAATGAAATCATACATGCATGTTCCATAAGATAACAAAACATTCATCATATCATGACATATAAAAATAGATGAGTTTTATAAAAATCATATAATAGATCATGAAATTAAATGGGTACAATAAAAATTTCATCATATCATAACCTATGTAAAATAGATAAGTTTCATAATAATTTCATCTTATAATAACCCATGAAAAAAGAAAGTTTCATAAGAATTTTATCTTGGAATAACCCATAAAAGAGAAATGGGTTTTGTAAACAACATGTCATCTTAAACACTAACCATTCAAGGAAATAATAAGAATGGTGTCCTTACATGATATCCCCAGTAAATAATAAACTATTTCAAAGGATTTCATCTTATATAGAGAAGGATTTTCAAATAACACTTAGAACATAATTTTTATTTGAAAATTACCTTTTTAAACATATACCTTTTTCAAAATCATTTTCTTTAAAATTGAATTTGAAAACATATAAGGGAATCATGAAAAATATTTTAAAAAATTTCTTTATAAAAATATCCTTTCTTCTTTGAAAAAATATTTTTAAAACATAAAACACTTTTAAAACATTTTCCTTTAAAAATAACCCTCAAAACATATAAAGGAGTCTTTGAAAACAATTTTAAACACTTTTTAATATATATTTTTTTGAAAACATTTTTATTTAAAACCAAATTTAAAAACAAATTTATAAAATATTAGTAAAAAAATTTATTTGATAAATAAACTTTTGAAATTTCAAAGGAATCTTCTAGAAAATTATAATCATGACGACAGGTAAATCTGTACATACTGAACGTTAATTTTTCACTATAAGAAGTTTTGAAAGGTGCCTTGATTAGAAAATGAAAAAAAGATTCATTTTAAAAAAAATTCTATTAAAAAGGGAAAATGTGTATAAATATTTATTTTAAACATTATAATAAAACATTTTTTGAAAACATTTTTATAAAACATGGTTTTGTGAATAAAATAAATTTCTTACTAAAGTGAGAAATAAAGTCAGATTTTCTTAAAAAAACTTTCTTAATTATATTAAGTACCCAAGAGTGTAAAAATGGTACCAATACATGGAGATATCATGGATAAATATAGGATAATAAAATTCATGATATTTATTAAGATATAGATCAAAATATTTCATCAATGGAAGCATAGTCACAAACAATCTAAATAAATGATGAGATTGTAGTAATAAACCGTTACCACTTTGGTAACTTCGAATCATAATAATATGGAAATAATAGAATTAAATGAAGATTAAAATATAATTAAAACATTTAGATTCATTATATAACATTTCAAAAAAAAATTATATACACCTAATATAAAAATATAGGTGCATAACTTGACATGTGTCTTAAAGAACGCAAATTGAGACAAAATTACTTTACCGATTTGGTAACTTTTGAACCACAAATCCCATGAAAGAGATATAATAAAATGGATATGTAAATACACATAAATTTAATTATTAGAATCATATAATACATTAATAGTCAGTTTATACACCACAAAAAATAAATGAGTGGTGAATAAGGCATATGTCTCACAGAAATAAAAGTGAGATGAGAAAACCCTTAACTTAAGTCTTGAATTTATTCATATAATTCAAAACTCCTGTATAATAAGTACAAGTTTATTATAAATATACAATAAAACCATATTATTTTATATAATACCATATATTATTTTATTACAACTTTATATTACCCATTTATTAGCAATTCCATGTTAATGTTATGTTTCAGGTAATACTCGCATTGTTTTTCATATAAGTTTTGACTTGTTATTATTGGTCCTATTACATAGATCATGATTTAAATATTTAGATAATATAAAACATGATATAAATATAATATATATTCATTATATAAATATTTATAATAATATAAAAAATATATAAATATTAAATGGAATACACCATTCATGGAGACGGTAGGTCGTACATACACATGAACACCGTTTCTGTTTTCATGTCGTATTGAAAGAAGGAAAGTAAATAATATATATATATATATATATATTATCCTTAAATTTGAATAATTATGAAATAAATATAATATATATTTACTAAACCCATCTTTAATACATTCTATGAAAAGTGTGAATGAATCACATCGCTTTGAGGAGGCAGTAGTCCACACGTCCACAAACGAAGTTACTGTATTTACACAAAATGAAAATCATGAAGGTATGTTTTATATAATAATTAAATAAGAATAAATAAATCATAAAAATAATATATATCATATAAATTCAAAAATTACATCATTATTTCCAACCTTGAAATGTGGAAATGGAAGAACAAGAAACATCAATTCACGAGGCAGTAGTCCACCGTACACACAAACGATGATTGCATATCCCATTTGATGGAATTGTGTGTGAGTGTAGGTAAAAAACACAAAATGAAAACATATTATTATATTTAGGATACTTATGTTATTATATAATAATATAATAATAATAATTTATGGAGTGATAATTAAAATAAAACAAAAGATCTTGGGGAAGGATATTACCTTTTCATTGGGTAACTCATTTCGGTTTTCACCAAATGGATTCATTGGTTGGATTTATGAACAAAATGACGATTCTAGTTTTATATTATATAAGTTTTAATATTATTTTGGTAGTTTTCTTATAATAAAAAGTGGATTGAGATGTGTGAGGAAGTGAGGGGGGTAAGTTCCCTTTTATAGTGGAGTTGGAGTGACATTCTTGTAAATATAAAAAGGAAAACACTATTGAGAGGTCTCTATTACATAAAATGCATCCAATAATTGTAAATTTTAGATAAAATAAGGACTATAGTCTAAATATTTCCATAAAATTTATTTTTTACATGTTTCTAGGTAATTTATTCTTTTAATATTAAATTTTAACCATTAAGAAGGCACATTTTTACCTTAATCACTATAATTTATTTTTAATTAATTTTACAAATCCTTTTGGTAAAAAATAAGTTGAACATAATTTAAATTATAAATTATAATGATTGAAAATATTTAATCTATTTTTCCAAATTCTAATCAAATAGGTGGAAAAGATTAATTTAAAATTAACCTCGTAGATAGGGTGAGACAACAAGTTTTTAAAGTGAAAAAGTCCAAAAGTTTGAAATATTTTTATATAAAATTTCAATGTGAAATTGGTTAAAATGAAATAAATTGGATTAATATATGTATAATTTATCTAATTATACTTAAAATAATTAAAATATAATTTAACTATATAAATAAATCATACTAAAAAGCATTTTTGAATTAAAATTTAGTATTTTTCACTATTCATAAAAATATGAAATTTCTCTAAAAATACCAACAATTGCCACAAATTAAATTTTGATATCTATATTTAAAAAATGATGTTTATTTTTTCAAATAAAAATTATAAAAGTGTCAAAAATTATATTTTAAATGGGGTTTCTATTAAAAGGAGTTAAAATTTCCTTTTTAAAAATACATCTTTTTATTCATAAAATTGTATTTATTATAATATTATGCCTATCAAATCTATTGGTTGAGTGTAAAAAAATTTATTGAATATATAAAATATAAATTTTATTAAAAACATTCATAAAAATTGTTTGGTTTAATTTATTGGGATAAAATGGTATTTGTATATAGAAAAATAGTTTTCTTAGAAAAGGAACTTCTTCATTCTCAAATAGTTATTACTTTAATTTATAACTAATTGATAACTAAAGGATTCATTTTACATGCATGTTTAGCTAATAATTTGAAAATTTATCTAATATTATTTATAACTTCTATTCCAATGGCTAGGTGGTAACTATAATAATATTTTAATAACAATATTAATAGTAAATTTTTGTTCAATAAAACTAGGCCTTGCATGTAACACAAGCTATTTAAGAAAATCAATATTATTTGTAACACAATCCAAACACAGTGTTGCACATACTTAAAGATAATCTAAGTGTTGTGTGTAGTGAAATATTAACTTTGTGTTGTGTGAGCTATAATATAAAAATAGGTTCTTTCATATAACACAAGTTATATTCAGTGTTACATGAAATGAAAAATATCAAAAAGATCAAATTAATTAGAAACAATATTTCAAAAAATATCAGGGTGTTACACTCCCTATCTAGGAATAACCAATCCATGAAAATCCACCTATCACTTTTATTTTATATGAAATTTCTATATGAAAATCATTCACACACCACAAGGCATGTCATAGAAGGGAATACACATAAAATATCAAACATGAGTCTTAGAAACCACACACACACATACAAATGTGTGATAATTATAAAGCATGGGTATCATGACACACACACACACAAACAATAATTCACAACAAGATTCATAATATCATACAAAGACCCCAAGGGTAAGGACTACCTATGGTGAAACCATGACCTGAAGGCACACCTCAATTTTGACATCAGCTAACAGGTTCCATGTCCTACAGAAAAATACCCTTGGAATCCCAATGCCAATTCCTTAATCAGTACCCATGATCCAAGGTAGGGTCTCATCTCACACATCTCCAATAAGACCATGTAACACTCAACCAATTCCCTATTATACCTAAAGGGAAGGATTTAGGGAAAAAATTAGGTGATATCACTAACCCATCACATGTCCCAAGGACTATTAAGGTCTCTCACCATCACATATATCACCATATACCCATGGAGACATAGTTTTTCAATGACTCTAAATAGACCAAGTTATTCCAATAAATTTTCCCATGTATGGGGACAATTCTCCCCCATTTTTCTAGCTTATGGGTCTCTCAATCCTCATCTTCTCTACATAATCCCACCTCTTGGCCCTCAACCACTTTACGCAAGCCCATAAAGAAAAGAACACACAAATATTCACACTCATTCATAGGCATACATATTTCTTACTATCATAGGGGCCACTAACCTCAATTAGAGTTATTACCCTCACCGAACTCCTCCAAGATTCTACCTAGCCCGACTATACCTCATCCAATCCCAAATTGCCACTTGAGTGCCTACTTTACATCACACATCATGAATAATTAATTATTCAATTTAATATAGTGTGACATAATCATAAAAAAACTCACCAAACACTATCTCTATTCCTGAATATTGACTAACCACACTCAGAGGATTTGTGACACACCTTCGAAATCAACCCACACATAAGCCCTATCATTTGAAACCCATACAACCATCAATTTTTTTTCAAATTAAACAAGAACCTTTGCTCAAACTAGTCCAGTGGATTACCTCAATCTAATCAGCTTCCAACAACATGTAGATTACATCTTGGTACATCCTATATGAAAGTAGAACAGAATACTCATCATTATCATTAAATTCCACTATTCTCTAGTGGAATCAACATAAAATACCTAAATATATTAAATGAAATTAATAGATTAGTGAATAGAGGTTCATGAATAGAAGAAATTCAATGATATTACCTTGATTTATCATTGCATTTCACCCAAATTCTTTACTGACTAAAGGGAATTAAAATGGAGTATTTGGAAGAGAAAATTGTCCAAAGAATGGATCTTTCTAAGTCTCCTATCTAGGTAAATACTAAAGGCCCTTAGGTAGTAAAATATGAAAATTCACCACTTAAAATCTTCCCAGGTTGAGCCCACTAGCTGGATAGTGATTCCATCAGTGTACCTGGGCCACTACCTAGCCCGACCATTCTCTGAATCCCTTCTGAACACATAGGATCTCTTATGAGATTCAAAACTTGTCCCAAAAAACTATTTTAGGACACCTAACAATTCAAAATTCTATATCAAACCTCATTTATAAAAAACAATTGTTTTCTAAATGGAAAATATCAAATTTCTTCTATAATTTCCAACTCGTAATGATTCGGGTCATTACAATTCATCCTTTATAATGATCGGTGATTTTTTGGTTTCTTTATTATCCAAGAAATTAAAAAATCACTAACATAAAATGTACCACCTAATGAAGACTTCATGTCATCTATTGAACTATCCCAATCCGTGTATCTGTATTCTAATAACTCTTATTCTGATATTGACTTGTAAAGAAAACTAGAATCTATAATACCTTAGATACATTGAAGTATTATTTTCATTGCTAAAAAAATAGTTTTCATTGGTATTAATTTTATACTATTCCACCTAACATGTGAAAAATACAATATCAGTTATTTTCACTAATAAATACAACAGACTCCCAATGACCTTCTTGTATTCTATGTCATTGAACACTCTTCCACCATTTTCCTTTAAAAAAATCATCCAAGTAGTAACCAGTCTTGTCATTACATTGGAATCAACCATTCCAAATATTAACAGAACCTCCTTATCATATTTATATTGAGATATAAATGTTTTATTCCCTCCTTATAACAATTATAAACCAAGGGAAAACATCAACTCACTAATAATAAACATTTCTAACTCACACTTCATGAATTGTGTAAACTATTTCCACTATGATCCATTTAATCCACTAAATATTATGTGATATATATATACTAGAACCGTCATCTTTTGATCACTCTCATTATTAACATAAATATTGTAATCAACTGCACAATACTAGAATACATTCTTCTTCATGTAGAGATCTAGTGTTGATACCACACTCTTAGTACTTACTTTATCCTATAAATATCTTTCTTCAATAAAAAACTTTATTCACATCATCATGGATAAAAAATAGTTTGACTATTCAATGTACACCACTTATTCCAAAACAGATTTTTATAGTGCTAAATAGATATCCATCTAAAATACCTTGAATTTACTATTTACTACCATGAATAAGAATAATCATATTTTCTATAACATTTCCATAGGTGAAAATGTTTCATCCACATCGATTACCTTGATTTGGGAGTATTTCTTGAACACCAATCATGCTTTGTTTCAAATCACCATTCCATATTCATTCAGTTTTTTTATAGAAGAATCATTTGGTTCCGATGAAATTATTATCCATAAGACTTGAAACAATACCATAAGTTTATTCTTATAAATTTGGTCAAGATCTCTATTCATCTCTTGAACCCAATTCTCATTCTTATCAGATTTATCAAAACACTGAAGCTCTAACTAAGATAAGAAATATATTTGTTGTAGATACTTAATTATTCTTATCTAAATGAGAGTTATATAATAATTTATTATATTATTATCATCAATTTTATCCCTGTATTTTATCTTATTTTTAGATATAGGTCTAACTTTATCCTACTCGTCATCGATTTCTTCTTCAGAATATGCCATAGACCCTTATTCTCCCCCTAATCCACTCAACTCTTCATCACTGTCCCCATAAATCTGCTCACTATTTTTCTGAGTATTATGTTCATTTTAAACTATAAAGATATATTTTATTTCAATACAATTTCCTCGATATTTATTGAATCATTTATATGCTTTTATTTTTCTTGAGTATTTAAGGAATATCCCTTCATCTTAATGTGATTCAAACTTCATGTGATTATTCTTATTGAGAATGAAACACTTACTCTCTGAGGTTCAAAAGTACTTCAACAGTAAATTATTTAATTACCATAACTCATATGGAGAGTTTTATTACCCTAGATATAATAATGATCTATTCGAAATTTAGACCGATGTTAATAATTCTTATTTCCAAAACTTCTCTGGTAAAACTTTATTGATAAGAATTGTTCTGTCCTAGTTGTTTACGATTGGGTTTATCCTCTCAACTAGACCATTTTTTCGAGGAGTTCTCAATACTGATACTTAATACCTTATTTCATATTTTTTGAGATAAAACTCCACCTGGGTATTTGCGATCTATGTACCATTATCAGTTTGGAATATTAGAATCTTCTTCCCTAACATCTTTTCAGACTTCCTCCAATATTGAGTAATGAAACTAAACATGTGATACAAGTGAGTGATGACCACTATTCATTCCATCCTACTATAATCATCAATTATAATAATTAAATATCTCTTCCCATCAATATGCCTTGGTGATATAGGTCCACACACAAACATGTATCAATTCAAGAGCTATTGATTAATTTTGTTCTTTTACCTTGTATATATTTTGAGTTGTCTTCACCTTTTGTAAAAAATAGTATGTGTACGATTATGTGATAACTTAGGGATATGTGGATATACAACACCAAATCATCCAAGTATTTTTGTATTTGATGGCTAAGATACTTATACCACAATATGTTTTTTCTTACTTATATACAAAGAACATGTTTTCTTCTCCACCAATAAGGTATATACCCCCTTCACATGCTTCCCTTGAATAAAAACTATAACATCTTTTAGCTTGATAATACATATATTATTGGTAAAGTTAATTTCATGCCCTAAGTTACACAGTTAACTAACACTTAACATATTGTTACTGACACCATAAATTACTAATACATATACACATGTATTATTTTTCCACCTAAATTTAGCTTTTATAAAGCCAATAATATTTATTACTTCACCATTTCCATGTATTATGACTCCTTTCTTGACATCCTTGATGCCTGTGACAAGATCCTAATTTAATATCATGTGGGAAGTGCATCCACTATCAAGGATCCATACACCAACACAAAATGATTATTTAAGGGAAATATATAAAACTAAAAACTTCTTAGATATTTCATTTTTTGATCCATTTCCTCGACTTCACACTAGGTATTGATTGACATGATTTATTTTTTTAAATACTCCAACCCTAGTAGCTCGGATTTAGTGTCTTACTTTACTAAATTTTTATAATATAGAAGGAATCACATCACAAAAGTCCAAATAGTTTATTAGTATTAATAATATATATATATATATACATGATTCCCATGTTATAATTGAAAACAGAAATTAAAACATATTTTTTTCTTTGAGAATAACATTATTCCCTCTAGCATATCGTTACATAACAATCAGAGTACACTTTATGGATTCCTAGGAAAGTAAAACATAAGAAAGGGGTGAGATGAAATTCATAGTAAGAGTTAAGTAATATGAAATATATAATGAATTAATAAACATAACAAACATTTCATGGTAAATAACTTAACACACTTTCCATTTAATCAATAAAATGAGAATAAAATTAATACAGAGATAATATCATAGTGAAAATCTCATGGATAATAATTAATGAAATTTTAATATAGGAAATGTTTAATTATTAGATATCATTTATCCCTAGAACATAATAACTTTACCATAAATATCTTTCACAAGAAAGTTTAAAACTACTTTGTATAAACCGATTTGGTTTGGCCAACTTTATTTGTAATGTCAAGATCTTTCAAAAGATAGTTTAAAAATACTAGGTAAAAAAAAATTAGGTTTTTCCAATTAATTTGTCTCATGAGACTAACAATGCATCGAGAGTATTGTATTAACTAATACCCAAACCATTTCATTCATGTTCAAAGAAATCCTCCAATATCGAATAATAGATTTAATTCATTAATAATGTCTCTTATAAACAAATATCTGTATTGAGTAAAAGATACAGATTTAACATTATTTTTCCCAATAAAAATAGTAATAAAAATTACATAGAAATATAATGAATGGTATCATTAAAGTAAATCCACAACATAAAATTCAATAAATTATTTTTCCATAGATGAAAATACTTTAAAGAGATTATATGAATATTTCATGAGAAAAATTCCTTTTTTACTTTAAATATAATTTTAAAAATCTAAAAACCATGCATGTAATAAAGAAATAATTTTCATGAAATAAAACTTGTAACTTGTAAATTAATATTCAAATAATTATAACATTATGATGGTGGGAAATTATGCTCATTCTATATAATTTAAAAAACCATTTCGTTCAAACTTTTGTAAGAAAAATCATAAATTACCATTTTGGAAAATGATAAGAAGAATATTTTTAATTTTTTTAAAGAAAAGTAAAAAAGGTGTAAAAATGAATTTAAATAATAATTTATTTATAGTAAATAAATTATTTATAACCTTTTATAAATAATGGAAATGGAAAATAAATATTCATCAGTAGATACTTAAACTTAAATAATCTTGAATAATGATGATATTGTGAAATAAACAATTACCACTTTGTAATTAGTTGAATAGTATTCCCCATGAAAGAAATAAATTCACATGAAACTTTAGATACCATGAAAATAAATATATTTATGATATAATATATAAAATGGGAAGTATATGCACCACACAAAAGAAAGAGGTGGTGAATATGTCATATGTCTCATGAAAGTAAAACTGAGACAAGAAATCCTTACCTTGTGCTTACTTTAGTTCAACTTGATTTAACCTCTAGTATAATGGTTTAAAGTATGTTATTAATTTCTAATAGACCATATTAAAATATATGATATCATATATGATCATATTATATCATCTTATCACCCTTTTGTTAATAATATTTTGTTATTACCCTTGTTTCAGGTTTTAACAGCTTCATTTTCCTATGTATGTTTTGTCCTGTAAGTCCCGATTCTTTTGCATAGAATATAGTTACATAATATTCATAATGATATTAAGTTCATAGATATCATATTTATTCATTATATACATTTTTATAATCATTATTTAATGGTGAAAATAGAAAATGAATCACATCGTATCGTGGAGACAATATTCCTTACGTACGCACAAGCGATAGTATCATTCTCTTGATGGTGAAATGGTAAGAAAGTGGATGGTATATTAATTTTTAAAGAATTAATATCATGTAATAATTATGATATATATCTATTATTTCCATTATTATACCCATACATGTAAAGTGGTGATGAAAAACAAATTACACCGCGATGTGGAGATGATAGGCCGCATGTACGCACACGCGATGCTTTTATTTTTTGTAGGATGGATAAAATGTGGAATATGGTTTTAAAATAATAATAAAAACATATAAGAATATATATTATACTATATTTATTACTTTATTATGGGAAAAAATGAATAGTAAATAGAAGAATAAATAAACTTGTAAGAGTTAGCAAATACTATTACCTATTCTTCTGTAGATTTCCTTTATAACTTATATCAAGAGACCTAGGGAAAGTATTTATGAAGGAAAAAAACCTAAATATCTTATCTAATGATGTTTATAAGATAAATTTTCATGGTGTGGTTATGATAAAAGGATCAAAGTGGTGTGAATAAGTGAGGGAAGAAGCACCCTTTTATAATTGAGGTGAGAGACACTTTTGAAAACTCTCTAAATATTAAATTAATATAAATTAATTTTAAATTTAAAATGGATCAAACATGAGTTATTTAGAATATAAGATGATCATGGGTAAAAAAAATCTCATAAATTAATTTTTATATAAGTTTAGATCACATTCTTACCATTATCTTTTGGTTTTAACCCTTATTTAATTCCTTTAACCCTTATCACAACATCATGAAATTTTACACTTTGAGGGTTAATATAGTTACTATAAAATTCTAACAGACCTATAAATGGATAATTAATGTTATTTTAAACCTTATTAAAATAATTTGACAAAAATTTTATATTTTTAGGAATTTTTTATCATTTAATAAAATATTATTTATTTTAAAATATCATTATTATTAATTTCAATACTATTCATTACATTGAATCTAAGAAAATAAATAAAATAATATAACTTTAAAACATCATTTAATACACCCATAATATGTAATAATAATCTATAATTTTTTAGAACACCTTAAGTAATTAAAATTACATTTATTTTAATATTTTTAATACCATTTATTTAATATTTTCATTGACTGAATAATTATTACATCATCATTGTGTAATTATTTAAGGTACTTACTTCTGCACTAAAAATTAAAAATAAATTACTAGGATGAATAAAATTACTTTAGATTTTAAAATAATATTTAGAGTTTAAGATAACTTCTAAATTACACCATATTCAAAATTTTATAATTATTAAAAAGTTTAATGTGATATCTTTGACTTTTCTTTAAATAAAATAGTATAAATATCATAAACTCATAAAAATGGACATAAGTGGTAATATAACCGAAATTTAATTTATTATGTATGAAATTTAATCATAAAACATTTTTTTTTCAAGTTTTAGGGTCATTTAATAGTCCTTATCATTTTAATTTTACCCCAAATTACCCAAATTACCCTTTATTGTGGTAATAAAAATTATCAAGACTACTATTCATATTTGTCAAAAATAAAAGGGAAATATTTACTAAATTTTTACCTTATGAATAAAAATATGGATTTTTTTTCAAAATTCAAAGCACAAAATTCATATAAATTAATTTAATATTAGTCTAATGAAATGCAACGAAAAACAGTTTTCTTGAAAAATGCATTTTTAAGCCCAAAAATGTACTTATAAAAAAAGATATAAGGATGATTAAAATAAAATTAATTAGATTAAAATAAAATTAATTAGATTATATATAACTAAATATTACTTATGTTACTTTGAGTTCAAATTCAAATCATAAAGGGATTTTTTTTATAAAAAATTATAGTTTTATAAAAATCAGTAGATTTCACTATTCCTTGGAAAATTAATATTTTCCGAAAATTACCAAAAATTAACCATAAGATAATTTTAATATGATTATTTAAAAAGTAATATTAGTTTTATAAAATTCAATTTATAAAAGTTCTAGAAATTGTTTATATTATTTACTGATAAAAAGCAAGAAAACCATTTTTGAAGAAAACATATTCTTTCAAGATTAAATTGGCTTCACTAAAAATAGAGTGATTATTAAAAAATACTTAATTAGTATGTTAAAAATGAATTGGATAATTATATATTTTATAATTTGGATAATACTATTAATTCCCCCTAATTTAATGTGAACGTTTAATGATCACATAATAATATTTCATTTTTCATTTAAGTTGGGCATTGTGTGCAATGTAAACCATCAAAAAGGTTATATTTAAAAAGAGACACAATGGAAAATATTGGGGTTTTAAATTATACCCACCTTAAATAATTTTAATCCTTGAAATTTGAAATTTAACTTCAAAAAACAAGGGTTGATATTTAAAAATTCCTTTTTTGGAAACCCATATCATAAATAGGGTTAATAAAACATCATCTTAATATGAGGGAAAATGAAATGTGAGGGTCACCACAAAATTAGGCTTTCAAATAGGAGAAAGTTAGTGGGAAGTGAAAATATAGACATGGAAGAAAAATAAAACTATTAAGTTCTAATAGAGAGTGATAGAGAACGTGGTAATTAAAAAGTTAACCATCACAAAACAATAAATATGTAATCAGTTAAAATACCATTGATTTATCAGAAATAAAAGTAAACATATATTTTTTTTGTTCCAAAATATTTTTCCCATAGTTGAGGTATTATTTTACTATAAAATTAATCACTTACTTGATTTATTTCTATGTCATAAGCATAATATCCTCCTTTGGTTGTGCTTTGATCTATTTTCACTTCATCTCTTATATCAAGAAATGAATATTCAAGTAATTAATTTAGCCTTTAAATATTTTCTAAGACCAAAATGGATTGTACATGTTATCAAAAAACAATAATATCTAAATTTCAACTCAATATATTCCATAAGTAGTTAATCTTAAGATTCATCCAAAATACATCTATCCAAATTTGAAGTCCAAAAATTTAAAAGTAAGGTTACTAAATTTTTAAAATCAACATAGCATTAAATTATCCAAATAATATATTGTAGATCTTATTTTCACATATCAAATATATGAATACCTTGATCACCTTAAAACCTGATTGAAAATATGAATTCTTCCAAAAATGAAATATCAAGCTATTGAATATATTCCTTAAATCCAAACATACAATAAACTCCATAAACCCTAAAATTAATAACCAATTCCATGGTTACCCATACCATACCATAATCATTTCTATGTTATTTGGAACAACAAAATCACTTCCCTTAGTTTCTAGTACTATTTATCACATGCTTACAAATACTTAAAGATGAAGTACTATGATATAATTATTATATATCTCATGATTATTATAATTATAGAATCATTGATGAAATAATTCTTGAATCCAAGTACACAAGAACTTGAATAATTATACTTCATTCTTAAAATATTAACTATGATTCATTATCTTATTCCTTAATACCTCCTTCCTTTTATTTTTTATTTGTAGTCTCTTCATCATCATCGATATAACCATTAATTGTATAATATTATTGATTCCATTCATGAGTTTTCCCCCTTGGACATAGGTTTTCATAATGCCAATATTTTATACATTTAAAACATTCAACCATATATAATACCTCAGGGAGACCATTATTCTAAACTTTTCATTTTCCTAAAAATTACTTTCTTTATATTCTTTTTTATACATTCAAAACATCTTCCCTTTCATATAATACATTCACTTGGGTGTTTATTATCATATTATCGATATATATAAAATTAAATATTCTTTCTTATATGGTCTTTACAACCCTAGCTCTTAGAAAACTCCATCATTATCTTATTTTGTGAGTTTGAGTGTTGGTTACAGTATAAGTTTTTAATCATATATCACGAGAACTAATTTGGAATAATCAAAATATCCATTAATATAGTAATCATTCCATTTAGTTTCTCATCAACACACTTTATATCACATTATATTTTAAATCATAACCTTACGATTCTCACCATTAACTAAAATAAAAAGAATAATGTGAGAAACACTAATCATAGTGATATAGCCATGAAAAATCATTTATAAGATGTATAAATCATGAAATATTATTCTCAATCTATGATTCCATAGGTTTAAACTTGGTTATTCATGTTCATTACCAAATCTATAAGATGATATGCTATACTTATACTTATCCTCAAAGACATTTATATTATTATTTTTTTCTAATCCATGATTTCCTAAATCTAGTTCCCAAGGTTTATATCAAACTTACTCTGATACCAACTGTAAAGACCACAAATTTAATAACCCATATCCAGTGCCTTACTTTATTATATTTCCATAAGATACAAGTTATCATATCCTAAAGTACTGACTAGTTTAGTAGTCGTAGTAAACATACTTGATTACTATATTACATTTGAAAAAACAATTACAACATAATTTTTTTTGAGAATAACATTATTACCTCTAGAATATCTTTACACAAAAATCATAGTAAACTTCATGGATTCCTAGAAATTAAATATAATAAATGTGTGAAATCAAATTCTCAGTAAGATTTAAGTATTTCAGAATATATCATCAATCACTAAATATAATCAACATGGTAAGGTAAATAACTGAACATGCTTTCCATTTAATCAATTAACTGACAATGAAATGCATCCAGAGATAATATAATATTAAAAATATCGTGGGTAATAATAACTAAAATCACAATGAAGGAAATTATTAATTATTGGATTGTATGTTTCTTAGGAACATTATACCTTTACTATAAATACCTTTCAAAATATGGTTTAAAACTAATGGGTAAAAACTGATTCAGTTTGTCCAACTTTATATCTACTATTAAGATTTTTCACAAGATAGTTTAAAACTACTAGGTACAAACCAATTAGGTGTTTCTAACTTATTTTTCTCAAAATACTACCTATTCATTGAGGGGATTGCATTAACCTATCCCCAACCCATATCTTGCATGTCCAAATTATTCCTCAGATATTGAATAATTGATTTAATTCATAAACAACTTGTCTTATCAATAAATATTCGTATTGAGTAAAAGATACAGATTTAAAATTATTTTCCCTTATTAAAATAATAATAAACCATCCAAATAAATATGATGAATGGTATAATTGAAGTACACCCTCAAAATAAAATTCAATAAAATATTTTTCTATAGATTAAATTACGTTAAAGATATTACAAGAATATTTCATGAGGAAAATGATTTTTTTACTTTGATTTTTTTTAAAATATAAAAAATATACACATAATAAAGAAATAATTTTATTTGAAAATAACATAAAAACTTATAAAGGAATATTTAAATAATTAAGGTGTCATTATTTTAGGAAATTTCATTCATATCATATATGTTAAAAAAAATTCCTTTCAAACTTTTGTAAGAAAAATCATAAAATACCATTTTGGAAAATGATAAGAAGAATCCTTTTAATTTTTTTAAAAAGTAAAAAAGGGTTAAAAATGAATTTAAATAATAATTTAAGAATAGTAAAAAAATTATTTATAACCATTTATAAATCATGGGAATGGAAAATAAATATTCCTCAAGAGAGACTTAAACTTAAACAGTCTCAAATAATTATGATATTGTGAAATAAACCATTACCACTTTGTAATCAGTTGAATAGTATGACCCATGAAATAAATAACTTAAAAGGAAACTTTAGATACTATGAAAAAAATATATTTAGAATATAATATATAAAAGATGTATTATATTCACCACACAAAAGAAATAAGTGGCGAATATAACATATGTATCATATAAGTAAAAGTGAGACAAGAAACCATTACCTCATGCTTTTCATTAGTCTGAAACGCTTTAACCTCCTGTATAATGGTTTAAATCATGTTATTAATTTATAAATGAACCATATTAATATTTATTATATAATATATGATCCTATTATATCATCTTATCACCCATTTGTTAATAATATTTCATTATTACCCTTGTTTCAGGTGTTAACTGCTTCATTTTCCTATGCTTGTTTTTTCATGTAAGTACAAATTATTATAAATAGGATATAGTTAAATAATATAAATAATGAAATTAAGGTCATAGATATCATATTTATTCATTATATATATTTTTATAATCATTCTTTAATGGTGAACATGAAAAATGAACCGTATCGCATCATGGAGATGGTAGGCAGTACGTATGCATGAGCGATGATATCATTCCCTTAATAGTGAAAGGGTAAGAAAGTGGTTGGTATATTTTTTTTTAAAAATAATCATGTTATAGTTTTCATATATTTCTATTACTTCCATCATTATACCCATCCAATTAAAGAGGTGATGAAAAACAAATTACACCACAACGTGGAGACATTAAGCTGTAAATACCGACACATGATGATTTTGTTTTTCATAGGATGAATAAAAGATGGAATATGGTTTCTCCATAATCATAATAATATCTTAGAATATATATGATATAAAAGTTATTAATTTATCATGTAAAAAACACATGAATAGGAAGTATAATAATAAATAAACTTGAAAGAGTCGATAAAGACATTACCTCTCCTTTGGAAGAATTTCATTATAACTTCTCTTAATGGACCTAGGGTAGGTATTTTAGAAGAAATGTAACATAAATGACATAAATAATTATGTTTTAAGGGAAATTTATAGGTTTTTTTGATATATAAGTCTCAAATTTGCGTGAAGAAGTGAGGTAATGAGTTCCCTTTAATAATTAAGGCGAGAGGAACTTTTAGAAATTCCTTAAATATTAAATTAATATAAATTAATTTTAATTTTTAAATGGATAAAAAATAATTTATTTAAAATATAATATGATTATGGTTCAAAATAATCTCATAAAATAATTTTTATACATGTTTAGGTTACATTTTTACCCTTATCTTTTAGTTTTAACCCTTATTTAATTCCTTTAACTCTTACCGTGACAACATGGATTTTTACTCTTTGAGTGTTAATATAGTAACTATAAAATAAAAAAAGTCCCATAAATGGATCCTTGATGAAATTTTAAAACTTATCCCAATAATTTGAGAAAATTTAATGTTTTTAGGAATTTTATATCATTTAATAAAATATTATATATTTTAAAATATCATTAATGTCAATTTTGACACTATTCATTACTTTGACTTTAAGAAAATAAAAAAATAATATAACTTGAAAAAAATCATTAATATAGCTCTAATATGTCATATTTATCTATAAAATTCGTGTATCACCTTAATTTGTTCAAATTATATTTATTTTAATATTTTTAATATAATTTATTTGATATTTTTAATAATTGAATAATTTATGTATCATCATTGTGTAATTATTTAAGGTACATATTTCTTCACTAAAAATTAAAAATAAATTACTATTATGAATAAAATTCATTTATATTTTAAAATAATATTTTTATTCAAATATAACTTTTGAATGACACTATATTAAAAATGTTATAGTTATTAAAAATATGAATGTGACATCTTTAAATTTTATTTAAATAAATGATTATAAATATAATAACCTCATAAAAATAGAATTAAATGGTCATATAATCTAAAATTAATTTATTATGGACAAAATTTAATTATATAATTAAATTTGGGTATGTTTTAGGGTCATTTTATAGTTCGTATCATTTTATTTTTAACCTAAATCACTCAGTTTACCCTTTATCATGATAATAAAAATTATCAAGGTTACTATTCAAATTGTTAAAAAATAAAAGGAGACTATTTAATAAATCTGTAACTTATAAATATAAATGTAGTAACTATTTTTTAAAATTCAAAACACATAATTTTCATAATTTATTTAATACTAATCCAGGGAAACACAACGAAAAACTGTTTTCTTGAAAAATGTGTTTTTAAGAGAAACAATGTACTTATACCAAAATAATGTATAAGGATGATTAAAATGAAAATATTTAGATTATATATAAATAAATAGTACTTATGTTACTTTTATATCAAATTTAAACCATAAAGGTACCTTTTAATATAAATTAAATAACAATTTTTAAAAAAAAAATATTTTCACTATTCACTAGAAAATCAATCTTTTCAAAAAATTACCAAAAATTATCCATAATTTGATTTTAATATGACGATTTAAAAAAATTATATTAGTTTTATAAAATAAAATTTATATAAGTTCTATAAATTTATTATAATATTTACTCATAAAAAGTAAGAAAACCATTTTTGAGGAAAACATATTTTTTGAAGATTAAATTGACTCTACTAAAAATCAAGTGCTTATTAAAAAAATAATTAAATAATATATTAAAACTTAATTTGATAATTATATATTTTATAATTTTTATAATACTATTCATTTTTTCCAATTTAGCAGTTAGTTTATAAGGATCACATAATAATATATCATTGTTCGTTTAAGTTGGGTGTTGCGTGAAACGTAAGCTATCGAAGAGGTTAAATTTAAAAAGAGACATACCATAAAATCTTTGGGTGTTACAAATATTATTTTTAATAACATAGACCAAACCCATTTTACAAATTTTCAAATCTATTTTTCATTTTTAACCCACTTGATGATTCCTTGAGCTTCTACATCTGATCGTTTTGGGTATTTGTAGGCACATATTTTTTCATTATTAATGGTCAACAATTGTTCATGTGTCCAAATCCTACACAGAAAAAAACATGACCATAAAAATAATGCTTGAAATATTTAACTCTACTCAAATTACTCTATTTCTCTTATGACCTCCATTACCTCTTGGCCATAGAACACACATTTTGAGATATTTTCTTCACTACACAAAAATAACAGCGTCTACAAGGTGCATTATTGTGTGTCTCTAAAACAACACTAGTTTTACCTTGTGTTCTCTAATTATTCCAATTCTTTAACACCCCAATATTTCATAGTACGTTATTTCTTCAAAGTAATGCAATAACTTGCACTACACGCAACACTGAGTTCAAGCGCATCACGACTTACCAAACTAGCCGTTCAAAAGCGGTTATGAATAGTATTAACTAAATTTTGAACATTATATAATCCTTATAAGTTTAGAATCCATATTATGAGTTACTTAGACATAATGTGAGAACAAATTCATTTTTTTTTTCAGATAAAAGAATTATTTTTCAAAAAATGCAATTTTATCGCCTTTTAATGGCGAACCCTTTTTAAATCCAATATTTAAAACTTTTATATATTAATTTTGACAAAATAAACTTCTTATTTAGAATCGAGACATAATAATTTAGTTTCAATAAATTTTTGGTGTTTTTCTGATAACTTTCATATTTAGGTGAATAGTGAAAAATACTATATTTTAACTGAAAACAACTTTTTTAATCAAAATAATTTATAGCATTGAATTATAAATTTTAATGTTTTGGAAGTATAATTAGATTATATTTTTACCCTTTAATCCAATTTTGGTCATTGGAATTAATTTCACATTGAAATTATACATAAACAAGTGTCAATCTTTTGATAGTTATTGTTTTTTAAAAACACGCTATTTGGTTTGACAACGAGAGTTAATTTTAAATATATAAATGAAACTTCTATGTTTTTAATTTTTTAAAATAGATTTCATTTTTGTATTTGGAATATCAAAATTAGCCTAGGGTGAATTTTTGGTATTTTTCTGAAAACGTTTAATTTTTGATGAATAGTGAAAAAACACTAAGTTATCGTTTAAAACAGAATTTTTATTTAAATAATTATTTATTTTATTTATATTTATTTTTGGTCAAAATAAATACATAATATATATAAAATTTCAATGTAATTCATTGGAGTCAATTTATAATAATTTTAGATATATAAAAATTTTTATAGAACTTTTCACCGTCTTTTACCCACTTCCTATGAGAATTTGCGAATTCACATAAAACTTAATTTTACCACTTTTGTGAGTGGAATTTAAAAAATACTAGAGACATGGTTGATATCAGTAAGTAAAATGTGGTTCAATAAGATAAAAATAATTTTTGGTGAATAGTAACTTTTTACTTTTATTTACCACGTTTAAAAGTAAATAGTGTAATTAAGGGTAAAAATGATATTATTATTACCCTAACACATGTCATAATTCTATTGGATAAGTTTAATTAGACTAAAAACAACATTAGTAATAAAATATGACCCTTTAGGTCAACTTGTATTAGATTAAGACATTTATTATTATTTTATTTAAAGAAGAGTTAAAAGAGTTAAAATCAAAGTTTAATAACTAAATATTTTTTACTATAGGGTTATACATAAGATAAATTAGACTATAAATATTACTTAGAAAGATAAAAATATTTACTACTTAATGGTATTTTATTTATAATTTTTAAAGATTAAATATTTAAATTTATTAATGACACAATGATGATGCAATAATTACCTTATTAATGAAAGAATCAAATAAATAGTAATATAAATATTAAAATAAATATAATTTCATAGTTTTTATGACATAAAATAATTTTATAGGTTAATATGACATGTTATTGTTGATTAAATGTATTTTTTTGAAGTAATCATGCTGTTATTATTTTAACAAAAAAACAAATACCAAATAGTGTCAAAATTGACATAAAATAGCTTTTAAAACAAATATTTTATTATTAATTGATATAATGGTCCTAAAAATCTAATGCTCGTCCAAAAGACTTATATAATAATATATATGACATTAATGAACCAATTGGGTTTCTATTGTCAGTATATAGTAAGTTTATTAACCATATAGTGTAAGAATACAAGAAGACACGGTAAAAGTTAAATTATTTAACTTAGAATTAAATCTAAATGATAAGGTTAAAATGGTAACCTAAACTTTCCTAAAATCTATTGGTTGAGAGTATTGCGACCCATCCCCACCATATACTCGAAATAAGTCACTTTGGATCCATTATAAACCGAATATGAATTTATTATAAAATAATATTTTAAGTTTTTTCAAAGGTGCCCCTCACCCCTCTTATAAAAGGGCACTTCCCCTTCTCTCAAATTCACACCTCCAAAGAGATTTGGATCAGACAAAACCTACCCAAATATCATCCCAAATATCCTAAATTCATCCTATAGGCCTTCATTTTGTAAGAAATCCAACTTAAGGATCCCTTTTGATCAAATCAAAAGGAAGAACCCAAAGAAGAGGTAATGATTTCACCACCCTCTTTCAAGTTCTCTTATCCTTCCACTTAATCTTTCTTTGTTTTTTACATTATAAAATAATAACTATAGTATATTATATATACTGTGATGTTATTATAAATATGGAACAACTATATTCATTATTCTATCTATCTTATGAATGATAATGTCACCATGCATGCATACGTACGACTTACCGTCTCCACGCTGTGGTGTAATTTGTTATTCAAAACTATGTTATTTGGATGGATATAATGATGATTAATATGTATAAAAAATGAAAATAACATGATAATTTCTCTGAAAAATTAATATACCATCCAATTCCACAACTTTAAGTAAATGATATTGTTTCTCGTGCGTACGTACGGATTACCGTCTCCACGACGCGATGAGATTCATTTCCACGTTCACCATTCATCGATGATTATAAAAATATATATTAATAATAAGTATATAATATATGACATAATAATTCTACTAGATATATATATATATATGTACTTACATGTATCTTATTAACTTAGTTCTGTTCAATACGATATGAAAAGAGAAAAAACGTTTATGCGTACGTACGGACTACCCTCTCCATAAACGGTGTTTTTCATTTCATATATATGTGTATTATAAATATTTATATTCTAAATATATATGATATATAAATCATTTTTTTTATTCTGTAAGTATTTAAATCTTGATCTAAGTGATACAATCAAGAGTAACAAGTTAAAACACGTACGATAAAGAAAGATATTATTGCCTGAAATGTTAATTTAACATGGAAATTATTATTAAATGGGTAGTATAAAGTAATAAATGAATCATGTATGATATCATAAATATTAATATGGTTCTTTTATAATTTAATAACATGCTACGATCCTCATATTGGAGGTTAAACGTACCCTCAACTAAAAGAATGTTCAAGGTAAGGGTTAATTCCCCAATCTCATTATTATCTGAGATTGTTTATGTGTAAGTATTTACTGGGACACTTTTATCATCCATGTACATTTTTCATAAAAATGATTTCAAAATGTATATTTTAAGGATTTGTGAAATGTAATATTTATCAAGATCATAATTTTAAATGTTTTAAAGATTTATCTTTCTAAATCTTTTTAATTAATTTCCATGTTTTCAAAATGATTTTAAGGATTTATTTATATGGAAATGAATGTTTTGAAATGATAATTCTTTTCAAAATATTCAAAGTGGTATGGGAAACTTTGATTCAAAAATCTCTTTTAAATTATTTCCTTTATAAATGTGTGACTTTTAAATGATTTTACAAAAAGGATATTTCTCTCAAAAAGTTTTACTCATCATTTTCAACTATGTCAGCATCCTTTACTGAATATTATTTTTGATTGAGGTTGATTTATTATAATACAATCTTCCATATTGTATTGAATGAGTTATGATATGTTTGACTGTGAATGTTCTATTTTTATACCATTCATGGTTTATAGTTAATGTATTGACATTTCGTATGCTAGTTTTAATATGAATGTTTATGTTAGGTTTAAACTATTTATATGAGGAATACAGTGGACTTAGTAAGTGACATGTGGAGCCCGATATAGATCCTCGATGTATCGGTAGGTCTCATGAGACAAACTAGTATCTTGAAACAAGGCCTTGACAAAAATTTTATTTGTAGTCCTGGCACGAGGCATGGACTATGTGGTATTGATGTTTTGCGTTAGGCATTCTCTCATTATGAAATTAGTTATTACATATGATTATTCATCTATTAGAATATCCATATGCATGTTTATATGGTAATTTTTCATTTATTTTTTCCATATTATGTTCAAGTTTATGTTTAAAATGGTTGTTGTTTTTATTACACATCTTACCTTAAAATTTTATAGCTTCTGCTAAATTATTTACCCTTACTAAGCATCTGAGCTCGCCCCTTTCTTATGTTTTATTTTCCCAGGATTCCAAGAAGTGTATTATGATTGATAAGCAGGGTTAATATTGGGGATTAATGGTGTTATCAAAGGATAATTTTTGTTGTGTTTTATTTTCTAATGTGTAATGTAACGTTCATATATGTAATCTATTTTCCAAGACTGCTAAACTAATCGGTCATTCGGGACTTGATTCCTTACAATTATTCCAATGTATTAAAACAATGCACCGACTCTGGGTAACTAGGGTCGGGGCGTTACAAATTTAGAGTTATACCCAAATTAACCTTAATATTTATAGTATATTCTTGAGGTCTATTATTTACCATCTTTTCTTTCTATTTGTGATCAATTCCTATAATATATTTTTTTGTTTTGATGTGTCTTTTTATTTTCCAGACACTCTTTTTCCTATTTTGTTGAACTTCTTTGCACCTTGTTTACATTGTATTTTGCCTATATGATCTAATTTTATGATTTCATATTGGGATTCAAGGGTATCTCCTGATCTTAAACATTTCATCACATTCCAAAATCCTCCTCTTTAATATCTTAGATACATTTGACTCTGTATTTCACTATGTTAGTCAAATCATCAATAAACCTGGACCATTATTTAAATCTATTCTTTTACTCAAAAAATTATTTGAAAATTCTTTATTTTTTAATTTAATATTCTCAATATCTTCCTTTAATTTAGACTTCACATCTTCTTACTACTACATATAGAGTTTGTAATTATGCGACACTATATTAGATTTCTTCATTTTATCTCTACAAACATCTATCTTTAAAAGAGAAACCTCTAATTCTTACTAAAGATCATAAAATATTCATTTTACTTCTCTTTAATCATCATTAATCTATTACCTTATGTGATAACTACAAAAAACTTCCACTAGAGTATCTCCTCTATAATATTTATAGCCTTTACTTTATTCTTCCATAGTTTCTTCTGAACTATTGTTCTCTTATGAAAACATTTATTTTTCTTAAAGAAGCTTCATTTCATACATCTCCTACCATTCTCATTGGTTAATTATTTATTTATGAGAACTTCATCATCCTCATAATCATATTAAAATTTCTTGGAACACTTTGATGAAATATTCCCAACCTTTTCCAATCAAAATCAAGAAAGTGTACGATTCCCTTTAAACTTTCCTTTTTCCCTTTATTGATTTTAGAAAAGAAATGAAATTACTTCATCCACATATGTTTCTTCATGATAATCCTACATGGTAATTTATTCAAATATTTTAAGGAAATCTTATTTGAATTTCCCTTTTTCTATATCATCATTATCACTATTTTTTATCTTGTATGCGATTGTAGTACTATAAAGACTATCCAATATCAGATCCATTAGATATTTATCCACAAGAATAAATATTTTTGGATTAAACCAGGATAGTAGCCTCCTCAAGATGAACTTAAAAATATTTACATCATCTAGTGTTTATTTAAGACCACACATGTCCTCCATAATTACATTTACTCAATTATAGAATGAATCCATATATTCATTCAGGTGTATCCTCAAGTCCTTATACTTGTTCCACAAAACCTATACTTTGAATTCTAGGAATTTTGAATCACCTTTTTATATATTTATTATATTTTCCCACAAAAAATGATATAATTTACATGACATCGTATTCATGTATATTATATTGGATATATCTCCCCCTAAAAAATTAATTCTTATGGAGTTAATATATAGTTCTCTATAATATAAGTTTGATAAATCCACATTGTATATACTGATAAAAATCCCATGAATTGAAATTGTATATACATCTATGCTTAAGGATCATAAATAGTGTTGCACATGATTATTTTATTGCTGAATGTTTCTTCCTTTTGAAGATTAGAATCAATTTTCGATTGAATATTTTCACTGCTTCCACTGATATAGAAAACCACTAACTCTAAAATTTATCTTTGATTCCAATTTTTTTCCCTTCTAGGTTAAATAACCTAATATTTTTTTCATTTTAAAATAAAACTTTCCTCACTATGTTTATCAAAATGGTATATAAATTGAAATGAAATCATGCATGAGACATAAAAATTTTACATAGTTCACCCTAACCGAGCTAATCTAAAGAGCAATAAAGAAATTTTTTCAATGTAATAGAATCTATAATCACACCACTATTACAATGGTTAGAGTGGAATATCTATCCCTCCTAGTTTAAAAATATTCACACTTGATGATTCAATACTCTCTCTTTTGAGAAAAATTCACCGCCCCTTTAGAATAATCCTATAATGATCCCAATCATCTTTGATTTTATTCACATTAAAATGGGTGTCACATGAAGCTCTTTTTTCATCCAAATGATGAATTCCAATTCACCATATAAATTATGGTAAAATCCCTTAAGTTTCAACCAACTTTTTCTTCCATGGAAACTTTGAGAAAAATTCACTAAACTTATAAAGTTTCATGAAAATCCAAATTTCATGAAACTATACACTTTTGAAAATATCCCTTAAATTTTGATAAACTCACTTTTTCATGAAAAAATAATCTTCTTTCTTCACAAAACTAATTATTTCATAAATGGTTTCATAGAGGAAGTTTGTTCGCATACGTCTTATGAAAAATAGAGCCCCAAGATTCTCCAAGTCTTGATCTTCAAAAATTATAGGGGTAATAATCTATTTACAGCTATGTCTAGACCTTCACACAACCCCAATCCATTCATGAAAATTTTCTTAGCCAGAAAACATGATTCCTCCATCTACATGTTTCACACGAAACTTACCATATTCACATAAATTCTGTTCTAGATGCACCACTTTCCCAATACTACATATTTCATAAATTTTAAAAACTTTTGAGAAAATATTCCACTTTACACATTCTCAATGATACGGCTTCGAATCACTAATTCAACACAACTTTCCCCTTGTTTGTGTAAATTTTAAATTGAATGAAAAAATTCCTTTTCCAATTTATTCACCCACAAAATTTTCAATCATTGGAAAATGATTCTATTTTAAACATATAGATTTCTAGAAAACCTCTAAACTTCTCAAAATCCCTCCCTTAATTAATTACACATTTTTAATATGAATTTTTAACAAAAAAACAATTTTTCAATATATACAACCCTGAAAACATTGAACCACCATATTAAAGGATTTTTCCCAACATAAAAAAGTCTTATTAATTCTTAGTAGTTAACTATTATATCCTAAAAAAATTTTATTATTATTTGGTCTCATCATTAATCCCATCATATCATACTTTTACTTACCTTGAACAAAAAGTAGATAAATTTTCTTTTAAACTTAAAATTTCATTTTTTAATTTATCATTCTATTTTTGAATAACTTCTAAATAATTATATACTTTATCATTTGAATATGAAGTTATATTTATTAATAATTTATTTTCAATCTATATATTCTTACATTACTTTTAAATTTGATCCATTATATCAAAAAAAAAATTCAATTTCATTTCTTCATTTTTATTTTTTTTAGAATGTAAGTCATTAGTTATATTATTATCAAATTTAAGTTTCAAATTATGTAATATAAGTTTTGATACCTCCGAATCAACTTCTTTGTTCTATTATTTATTATTTAAATTAAAAAAATTTCGATTTTCACTTTCCTATTTAAATTTCTTATTTTTCTTTTATAACTCTTGATATCATTCAGTAATTCTTAAAATTTCCTTTTGAAACTTTTAATTTTGTTTTAGTTAACTCTTTAACATAAATTTCTAAATCAAAATAATAACCCAAAATAGAATCATAATTTTTAAAAACCTCATTCGTAATTTTTTCCATTAAACATAGGTTAGATGATTTCATATCACTTGCAGATTCATCACTGCTAATGTTTTACTCCTTAGTAAAACTCTATCCAACCAAAAATTCTATTTTCTCTTTATTTTTATATTTATTATATTTCCCTTATTGATTAAATTTTATACAATTAGACTTGATACGTACCTTATTTCTATACTCATATCATGTTAATTTCAATACATTATTGTATTTACTAATATTACCTTTTTTACTTACCTTTCATTCATCATTTTGATGATCACTTATGACTCTCTTCTTAAAGAATCTCTTTCTTTTCATATATTTGTTAACTCCTTTAGTAAAATTAGATATTTTATCTTTGTCTCTTTACTATAAATCATAATCATAAGAATTAGTATAAAAAATTATATTAGATATAAATTCTATAACTTTCTTATTTTTCATTTCTTCCTTCACAATATTCTTTAACTCCAACTCATACTGAGCAATGAACTATTAAGCTCACCCAAAATATACTCTTTAATGTTCTTACTCCCATAAATTTACACCTTATTCATATTCTATTTATTGGTAGTGACCAAAAAACCCTTTCAACTATAACATTACTATAGAAATACTCTCTATGTTCATTCATACCATTTGTGATTATTATAAATTGATGAAACATCTAGTTCATAGATTCATCTTTTTCCATATTAAGGTCCTGATATTATGAACACAACATTCCTATATTTTTTCTTTTAAGATTTTCTAAATCATCATGCCTGACTTATAGAATCCTGTAAATGTATTAATCTATCTTACAAGTTGATACATGGATAAACACACATATAATTATAACACAATAAAATTTATTCATTACTTTATAATTAAAAACACACTTTACCACATCATTACTCCATATCTGATAACTTATATGGTTTTATAGTTATCATGCAATGATCAATACTCAATTGTTTATGATGTAAATACTTTCAATACTTCCCATAACCATAGTCATTTACATCTAAATATGTTGGTTTCTATAGAATTCAACAATCATTTTCATTCATTTATTCCATCTTAAAAAAATATTATTTCCTTGGACTATTTGGTCTAGGATATAAAAGTTAGCACAATAGAAAATAAATATCAAAAAATATATCCAAGAGTAATAACCTCTTATAAAAATTTATACCCTAGTTAAGATGGATAATGTAGTCTGGGGGGGATCAATAAATATTTTAAATTTTTAGACAAATAATTTAAAATAAATAACAATCAAAGTGTATTATAATATGTAGGAACAATGTATTGTATCAGTGTTCAAAAATAAAATACAGTAGAAAAAATAAAATATATGAACATAATATTTTTATAGTAGTTCAAATAAAATTGATCCTACACCCACTCTTTACTCTTCCCTAACTCAATGAGAGGAATGGTACTCACTAAAAAAGATATCACTTTGAAATGTGTTCTAACCTTTTATAGTTCCTACCTTTTTCTCACTTGGAGTTACAACCCAAAAAGCACCTACCTTTATTTAGACTAAGGAAGAACCACGAAAAAAATGAATTTATATGAGATTCACAACTTGACATGACCCACTTTTTTCATAAGAGGTATAACCAACAACACAAATGTGATTCTAGAATGGTAATGGCATAAACCAATGATTATAGGATAAATAGAATATTAAAGATTAAAATATTGAAAACTAGAAAGAAATAAAGAAGAATAGAAGTTTGAGGATAATATAGCTTGTTGAAGCTTAAATCACTTATAATTGTGTAAAATGTTGAAGTTCTTTAATAATTATTATAATATTGGAAGTAAAAATAGTACTTTCAGTAGTTCATATCTCTTATATTAATTTTAGGCTCTATGTATATTTCTCATGTAATCTGTGTTGATATTTTTAATCATGTTATAACAATCACATTCCAACAACTAATCCTTTTTCATCAACTCTAAGATATTCTAATCATGTGGGGTTCTTGATAGAAAACCATAGGATGCCACAATTAGATAATATAATGAACACGAAAATATCATTTACCTTTTTATAAATATCCCACATTGTTTCTTTATTCAAATTATTCAAAAACACCATGAATATCATAATTAATATATATATATGTGTGTATTTTAAAAATAAATAAAATAGTTAAAAATAATCATATAAACATTTAGTAAATCAAAATATCAATGTTCTAGAATAACCTAGTATCAAAATTCTCATAAAATGAAAAATTAAATTATGTTTATGCATCATTATACATTAATATGTAAATATAATTTTAAATTTTACATAACAATGAATTTAACATGTGTAAGAACGAATATAGTCCCATATAAATATCATCTTTTTCTACATAAGCAGGAATTTTATTTTTCATAATAATGAAACATGTATGCATAACTATGAAACATGTCTACATAGACATCATTTTTAAAGATAATGAAATTCATATGAATTTTTAGAATAAAAAAAACACTAAAAATCCAAAAATAAAATACAGTGGAAATAAAATCCTTTATAATTATTTATTGTTGGATTAGACCAGAACCACCTTATTTTAATAACCCCAAATCGTGTTTATAGTTTTATTAATGACTTTCATTATTGAAAAATTAAAAAAATGGTTAAGTCTTGAGCTAACCATGCCAACCTAACCATATGTGTAATGTACTTATAGTATGAATTTTTTGACTTTACCTTGAAGTTCAAGTGACCATTTCACCTTAACACATGTTATAATTCACCTTAACACACGAACAAACTACTTACCATGAGTCATATGAGAAAGGTTTTATAAGTAATGAACTAACTATGCATTGAAGAATGATCTTTCCATACTTTAAGAATCACCTTACCTCATGTACAATCAACCTACCATGAGATGAAAATACCTGACCATGAAAATCAATGAAGTGACCACATAAAAGAATCAACATACCATATGAAGTCATGAACCTATCACATGTACAAAATAACTGACTATATAAAGAGACGAATCAACCATGACACCTTATCTCACTAGTTGACCATGACAACTGAATGTGTCAAGTTTCTGTGAGATCAACTAATCATGATTTAAGTGAGGATATATTGCTATATCTAATTTATAAGTGGAACATTTAAAATATCCAATTAATATTTTTTTGATCATTAAATGAATCATTAGTGCATTTAATATTACACTGATTGTTATCCAACAAATTTTTAGGATAAAGATTTATTTAAGAGGAATATATGATCGTGTAAAGAAGAAGAAAAGTGTATGTCATGCTAATTTTTTTTCCATTACATTGAGAATAATATAGGATCCTATACTTGTGTGCCTGTGCTATAGAGAAGACTATACAATTATACTTTCTAGTATTTTATGATAAACTTTTCCAAGATCCTTCCAAATAAAAATTCAACGACTCTAATAAATAAATACTATTTAGATCATGTTGCTTCACATTTTTCATTCCGGATCTCTTTTTATTTTCATTTATGAATAAAACTTTGAACCATGTTTTATATTGCTATGTTTATTTGTTAAAACAAAATATCATATGCTAAACTGGATAATACTCGATATTATATCAAATATTTTTATTTGTATTTACATGAATAAATGTATAATAGGACTTTCATGACCTGGTATCATTTTTCATTCCATGTATAACTATAGAAGAGGCTCTGTTCTTGGATGTCGTTGTGTGCTATTTCCTATAAAACTTAATCCATGTTGTGGATCAATTTATTTTATAATAAAATAATTTTAATTAGGTGATTTCCAAATGAAGGGTATTAAGTCTTATCTTGAGATTAAACCCCTTCTTTTAATTCCATTGTGTGATTTTCTAGTTTTTTTTAATTTAAAAATCAATTTCGATTTTCTAAACTGTAATAAAACATTACTTTGATAGTTATTCTTAATTTGTGTTTATATAAAGTGTTTGATTAAGTATCCTAGTTTAAAAAGATAAAGTATTTAAATTTATTTTAACTAAGTATTGATCCCACTTCTTAGAAATTATTTGAAAGATAAAATTTTATATATTTCTAATGTTTGGATTAACTATATGTTTTATTAAATTAAGGTATTTAAATTTTAATTTTTTTTGATATAAATTTTATTGGAAACCCAATTCACCCCCATGTTGAGTTTTCCACTTTGAACCCCATTTTGTATCAGTGGTTTTTCAAAATATATATTTTAACTATGATTTAGTCACATTTAAAGATCTTAAATTTTTTATTTTATCTAAATTTAATTATTTATGGATAAAAATAGGAAAGAATAAACTGCCACTAATTAATCTACTTATTTTAATGAAACTAATTATGCTAAATGGAAGATCAAAATGAAAATTCACTTAATGATATTAGGGTTTGATATCTAGATTGTAATTGAAGATAAATATGAAAAACACCAAGATGATAGAGATACTTGGAGTGATGCCACTAAACCAACATATGATTGTAATTGTAAAGCTATGAATGATTTGTACTATGATTTAAGAAAATATGAAATTAACATAATATCTTCTTGTTCCACTACTTTTGAAATTTGGGATAACCTTTATATATCTCATGAAGGATCTTATAATGTAAAATAAATTCATTTAAAGACTTACACTATTAAATATGTTACTTTTAAGATGAAGCCTAATGAATCAATATCTGAAATGCATCTCAGGTTCACTGGGATAGTTAACACAATGCACACATTGGGAAATAAAATTACAACCAAGGATCAAGTCATGTGACTTCTCAGATGCTTACCAGAAAGATGGAGATGAAAATCTGTATCTATTTGAGAATATTGTGACATTAGTACACCGAAAATAAAAACCTAATTTTAAATAAAATTTTGTATGAATAATAATTGTAAGTAAACAAAGAGGAAGTGAATGAATCAAAAAGGAATACTGTAGCCATTACAACTTCTAAATCTAAAAAAATAGAATATCAAAGGTGAAAGTTCAAGTGATGAAGAATCACCTATTAAAAGTGATGAGAAAATGGAACATCTATACAGACATTTCAAAAATTTATACAAAAATAGAAAATTTTTCAAGAAGCATAATTACAATGGAAAGTATGAAAATAAGGGAAATTGGATAAAAGATTAGAAAAACTATTATTTAGAAAATGAAGAAATATGCTCTGAATATAAGATAAAATATCACATCAAAGTAGACTTCCTAAAGTTTAAGTATAATAAAAAGTATAAGGATAAGAGAAAAAAATATAAAAAGGCTATGAAGGCCACTTGGAGTGTTTATAATAATAGTTAGAGTGATTCATATTTGAGTAGAGGAGAAAGAAGTGAAATAGCTAATACGTGTTTTATGAAAAACACATAAAAGGTATTAAATATTTTCTTAAATCTCCTTCTAATATTTAAAATCATTCTAAGACTAAAAATTATTCATAAAATATTTTTAGAGTTGAATTATTTGAATATTGTACATTTAATTAATTAAAAGTTAAATATA
The DNA here is from genome assembly GCA_963277665.1 of Viscum album. Classification (NCBI taxonomy): domain Eukaryota; kingdom Viridiplantae; phylum Streptophyta; class Magnoliopsida; order Santalales; family Viscaceae; genus Viscum; species Viscum album. Next base: position 457,381,391 of record OY728157.1, on the reverse strand, counting down.
AAATTTTAAGGAAGCAACATAATTTTTCTTCTCATTTTAAATATAATTATGTTATAGAAAAAGGAAATAATTTTAAACTCTTTAAAAAAATAATGATATGAAATTATCAAATGATAAATTGAAAAAATATATGTAGAGGTTCACTAATGTAAGGAAAACCCTTACTCAGATGCTTGTTAAACAAAAAACTCATAAATATACCACTAAAATAGGGTATCAACATGGTCAAAGGAAAATTAATAAAAATATATTTGTTCTAAGTTATAGTTCTACCATTAGTTTTTATTTTACTAAACCTAATAATGTTTTTATCTATAAAAAGTTTAATATATACTTATAGGAAACCAATAAAATAGTTATGTATTCCAAAATCACATATTACTAAAATTTCTATACTGAAGAAAATATGGATACCAAATTTTTTTTTGGTTTAAATCTATTTTGTAGAAAAACTTCTTGAATATTTCTAGAAAAAAACTGAAAATACCTATATAGTGGATGCTCTAGACACCTGATTGGGGACTACTCAAGAATAAAAAACATGATTAATGTGTATGGTGGAAATTTCATTTTTGGTGACAATGATAAAGGGAAAATAATTAGACTTGGTCAAATTGGCAATTCTAGTAAAATTTTAATTACTAAATTTTTTATTTGTAGTTGGATTGAATTATAACCTTCTTATCATTTCATAATTGTGTGATAATGGTTTTCATGTTATGTTAGAATAAAATTCTTGTAATGGTTTTTATTCTAAAAATGATTTAGTTTTTACTGTTCTAAAAAATGAAAATTTTTATAATATAGATTTAAATTGTTTTTATAAAAATGTTTCTTGTTTAAGTGACTTTCAAAAAGAATCTTGGCTTTGGAATAAAAGACTAGGTCATTAAAATATTCACTCACTTAGAAATATAAATATAAAAGGTTTAGTTAAGGGTCTAACTAATCTATAATTCCTAGTAGAAAAAGTCTGTAATTCATTTTTAAAGGGAAAGCATCATAAAATCTCTTTCAAATAAAAGACAGAAGTCTCAACTTCTTAGCCTTTAGAGTTGGTACACATGGATTTATTTAGACCCTCTAGAGTTTTTCTTTTAGAAGTAAAAAGTTATTTTTTTGTTATAGTGGATGACTATTCAATATAAACATGGGTATTGTTTCTTGATCATAAAATTAAAGCTCTATCCTATTTTTCAAAATATGATAGATATGCAGAAAATCATAGTTGACTTAGAATTAATACCTTAAGAAGTGATCACTGACATATGTTTGAAAATCAAGATTTTGAATCATTATGATCACAACAAGGTTATAGTCAAAAATTTTATACTCATAGGAACCCAAATTATAATGGTGTTTTAGAGATAAGGAATATAACCCTTCAAGAGATTTCTCAGACCATGCTTAATGAGCAAGATTTTCCTATTTATTTTTAGGCAAAATATATAAATACAACTTTCTATATAATTAATAGGGTTTTAATTATACCACTTTTAAAGAAGAATTATTATAAATTATGGAATGTTATAAAACAAAAGGTTAATTAATTTAGAGTTTTTGGTTGTAAATTCTTATATTCAATACAAAATAAAATTTAGATAAGTTTTCATCCAAGAGTGAAAAAGGAATTTTCCTTGGATATTCTACAACTAGAAAATAATATAGGGGGTTTAATAAATGGACTGAGACTGTGGAAGATTTTTTACATGTAAAATTTGATTAAATAGATCCACATGAGCCTAAGACCTCTTTAGAAAATCTTTAGGATAACCTTTATCGTCTGTAAATAAATGCTAAACCAGGAAATAATTATTATAGACCTCTTGTAAAGAAATCACCGAGTTCTAATAAAAAGCTTAAACCCAAACCTATAGATGAGAATGAGGTGTTAAATAATTCTATTCCTAGAATTTTTAGGACTTATATATATATATATATCACCCCATAGTTTTTTTTCGGTGACCTAAATAAAGTAAATCATACTAGTTATTATATAAGAAATCAGGTTCAACATCAATATTTGTTACCACAGATTAAACCTAACAACATCAATGATGATATTAATGATGAGTTATAGATATTGTAAATGAAATAAAAATTAAATTAGTTTAAAATAAATAGAGCCCATGAACTTGTAAAAAGGCCAAAGGGATACCTAACTATTATCACTAAAAGGGAATTTAGAAGAAAGGTTGATGAGTTAGACAGAATAGTCAGAAACAAAGCTAGACTAGTTTCACAAGATTATATTCAAGAAGAAGATATTGACTATGAGGAAATATTTTATCCAGTATCTAGACTTAAATACATTAGAATGATTATTTCATATACAACACATTTTATTTTCACACTATATCAATTGGATTTCAAGAGTGCATTCTTAAATGGTTATATAATTGAGGATGTTTTTTGAACAACCCCTATATTTCAAAACCCATACTTTACAAATCATGTTTTCAAATTAATAAAAGCTTTATATGGTTTAAAACAAGATCATAGAGATTGGTATGATATGATCAGATCATTTTATATTTCTAAAGGTTTTACTAAAGGAATACATTACATCATTTTTTTGTAAAAAATAATTTCAAATAATGTTTTAGTTGTGAAAATCTTTATTGATGATATTATTTTTGGATATTCAATAAATTATTTGTGTACTAAGTTTTCAAAAATGATATAAAATGAATTTGAAATGAGTTTGATGGTTGAACTTAAATTCTTTCTTTGCTTTCAAAAATTTTAAAATAAAGAAGGAATTATTTTAAATCATAGTAATTACACCAATTTTTTTTTTTGAATTGTTTCAGTATGGATAGTTTTAATGGTAGTGATACTCCCATGAGTACAATCTACAAGTTGGATCTTAATGAAATTGGGGAATCAGTTGATCAAATAACTTAAAGTGGTATGATTGTATTTTTACTATACTTAACTACTATCCATCATGATATAATGTTTAGTGTGTGTATGTGTTCCCACTTTCAAGAAAATCCAAAAGAGTCACATTTACTAGTTGTGAAAAGAATATTTAAATACCTAAAAAATACAGCCAAATTAGGATTTTTTTACTTCAGAGGACAAACATTTGATTTGGTTAGTTATTCATATGCATAATTTGGTGGTTTTAATTTATATATAAAAAGAACTTTTAGAAGATGTTACTTTTTAGGAAAGTATCTAGTGTCATGGTGTAGTAAGAAATAGAATTCTATTGAATTATCCACTAATAAAGCTGAGTACATAGCTGTAGGGAGTTACTGTTCATATATTTTATGGATGAAACATACATTACTAGAATATGGATATCAATTACAACATGTCCCTATAAATTGCGACAATAAAAGTTTGATAAATATTTTTAATAATCGTATATGACATTCCAAAAGAAATCATACTGATGCAGGACATCACTTTCTAAGAGATCATTTCAAAAAAGGTGACATAACTCTGAAATTCATTGGTACTGAACATCATCTTGATGATATATTTACAAATCCTTTTAATATTGAGAGAATAAATTATATAATACATAAATTGGTAATTATAAATGACTTATAATTGTTTTAATCTAGTTTTAGTTATAAATTCCTATTCTAAACTGTTTAATTTTTATTCTTTGAGATTTTCTAGAAGTAACTGTAAAGTATTCTTCATGAATTCAATATTCTGACAGTGGGGTTTTTTTTCATATAGTAAGTGTAACTATCGTGAACACTTATTCATACAATCACTATACTTACCATGAGTATTTACTCACATGGTCACTATTCTTACCATGAAAACCTATTCATACGGATAATACTTACTTATCGTGAACATATTTTTCATATTGGAAGCATACGAAATGTAAGGTTACAATTATCATACATACCATGCTTATGTTATTTACATATCCATGGTCATCAGGCTAAATATTTATATTTACTTTAATTTTTTCATAAAATATTTTGATTGATTTTTCTTTTAAGTTTATTATTATTATTTTATTCCATAAATTATTTAAATTAAAATTAAAATTGGAATCCAAATAATCACTTATATTTTACTTTATATCTCCTATATCATTTTAAGATCCTTTTAGGTGATTGATTTAACTCATATCGAACCCCTATCTCTCTCTCCAGCTCAAAACTCTCTATTTTACCTCTCATTTCGAAACCTTTAGAAATATCAAATCGAACCAAAATATGAAGGATGAAAAGAATATATGAGAATACTTTTCCAATATAATCACCTCCTTCAAAGAATCTGAAGAAGTTGAGAGACATATTGATCATGTTAGTGAAGTAAAATAATCTGCATCTCATTGATCACCCAGTTTCAATGGAAGAATATGTCAATTCCCAATGGTTGAAATTGAGCATATTGCTGGTTTAAAGTGTGATTCGAAATCAAGGATGAGCTATTTGGTTTAAATAAAATGGTATACCTTTATATCCAAATATTATCAAGGAATTTTATATGGACCTTTAATTATTCCTTATAGAGAAGATGTATACTATAAAATCTAGGATAAATGGTGAAGTTTTCAAATTTTCCTCAAAACACTGGGAAAAATGTTTGAGCATGCATCGTAAAGGAGAATATAAAGATTATCAAAGATATTATCCTATTAATCATCTATATTTTGAGTTTTAGAATGCACTGGATGATATAAATGGTAATATAACCCACATTAGATTGTTATATATAGAATTTAGTGAATAATTTAGGATTCTAGTTAAATTTATTTAGTATATAATATGTCCAAAAAAAGGATACTTTAGTATCCTGAGGTATTGAGACCTATTTTTCTTGTCTTTGGTGAAAAATAGTTTTCAGATTTGTCCTTTCATATATGTTATGATACATATGATTGATTTGTATAATATATCTTCAAGGTTCAGTTATTTACCTTATCCTAAGCTCATTTCATCCTTTATAGAGTAAAAAGGACTAGTTCTTTAAGGGGAGGAAAGAATAACTGCGTCAGATGGATTTCATCTTACCCAAAATATTTGTAAGAAAATGAAAGTTATTTGGAATCTATGGAAATAATAATGGTTTAATGACCTAGAGAAACTCTATGAATAGTTTAATCCAGTAAAGTTTCCTATTAGACATAAGTATCTGGAGGATCTAGGTCTCAAACCTGATAAAATTGTGAAGTATTCAGATGATGATGTTTCCCTTATAAAAAAGAAGAAGAGTATGTGTTATCTTTTGAGGAGGAAGAAAATTAGAAGAAACATAAGCTGTATAACTTGATGAATACGCTAGAATAAAATTTGAGGATGAACCAGAATGGGATTAGTATTCTGAATCAAATGAAGTTGGGGATAGTTCAGAAGTATCTTCTATTATTAGATGTACTCATAGACAACCTCTACCAAGTACATCTTATAAGGGGGATAAGTCCCCTATATCTTTGGTATTAGTCTTATAATATCTTAATTATGATGATTAACATCATGGAGGTAGTCCACATGGATATGGGGGACCTACCATTCTATCTATTCAAAGAACATTAAAAAGATCATTGATTAATGAGGTTGACATTGAAGAGATAATTTAGGATTCCCATCTTGTTTCTCTTGAATATGAATTTGAATATTCTAATAAAGATGAAATTAAAGTTTTTTATAGAATTGAATACCAGACTATGAGAGATATAAAAATGTAGGATATACCTAAAGTAGATGGTAGGAATTAGGCCAGTGATCCATCTCCATCTTCTCCTACACCCTCTATTCCATATACTTCATATGTCACTAAGGATGACATGGATATTTTCAAATCTAAAATGATGTAAATTTTCATGCAAGTAATTGTTAATTTTGAGAACTCCTTACAATAAGTTAGAAAAGATGATATTTATAAAGATGTGACTTTGGTGATTAATCATATTTAGCCTACATTTAATTTCCAAATTGATATAATAAAAAATGAAATTTCATATTTGAGATCTTGTGATGGTGCTCTCCATGAAAATATTTCTGAAATGATGATTCAATTGGACTAGAGGTTTATGAATTATGCATTTCAACCTGCTCTTTTATCTTATCCTCCTCCTGTTTAGCCAGTTTTTGATGTATACAGTATCAAAAAGTTTATACGGGATGAGTTGAAAGTTTTGTTTTAAGAGTTCAGAAATACTCATGTGGATATGTATTATGGTTTTCAAACCCATGATTCGAAGACCCTAACAACAGTTCGATGAGATTATAAGTAAGCTAGTCAAGACCGAGGAACCATCAATAGGGTGATTGATTATTATCTGAGGAGGATCTTCAAAAATTCAGATCTAAAAGGGATGTTTAGAAATATTAATTTGGACTTGAATATGAAAACTCTAACTTAATATTTTATGTAACAATATTATAAGCTTAGATCTACAAATCCTGTTTTAGAATATTTCATGGAGAATATAGATGATTTAATTTTGGCTTTGGAGAATGGTTCTTTGGCTATCAGTGATTTCACTTGATTAATGGAAACCTATTTATAAAAATATCAGATAGAATTTTTATACCCATCATCCATTAATTTATCTTATCCTAATACATCTTCCATTATAATTTCTTTTAGACTAACTCCTGACCAATCCTTTCAGCAGCTTAGACCAGTTTCCAAGTATGTTGTTATTGGAGACCCTACCTCCTCATCTGATCTTGAGAGTACCTCTACTGCTGCTACTACATCTAAAGTAAGGTTCCTATCCTTCCTAAATATGTCAGAGATGACCCTCATTTAAATTCATATTAGAATTTCTAATAGGTACCTCTTTATAATATCTTTGTATCTTTTTTGTAACCATTATTGATGTATTAGTGGAATATTCTATTTTAATCCAATCTTCCATTTATCCAATTGCTTATTTTGATTCTTTTTTTGATAATCCTAAATGGTGGGGGGGGGATGAGTAATGAATAATGATAAATTAAAATAAATTTAATTCAGTGAGAGATTGATAAAAATTTCTTTGAATCCTCTGCAAATATAATTTTGATGCATTTTTTTCAATTTAAATATAATGATTCGTGATCATAAAAAATAGTGATATTGTTGGATTATACTAATACCTCCTTATTTTGATGATCTTAAATAATTTTTATAATTTTATTAATTAATTTCATGTTTTATATTAAAAAAAATTGATGGAAAAATTTGAAAAAATGTCTACATCTGGAACTAAACATGCCATCAAAACCGCATGTGCAATGTACTTACCGTATGAAGTTTTTGAACTTACTGTGAAGGTCAAGTGACCGTGTCACCTTAATTCATGTTATAAATAACCTTACCACATGAAAAACTACTTACCATGAGTTAGATAAGAAATTTTTTTCTAATTCAGAAACTGACTGTGCATTGAATAGTTTTTCCACCATGCATTGAGAATCACCTTACCTCCTGTACAATCAACCTACCATGAAATCAAATGAACTGAATGTGAAAATTAGTGAAGTGAAAAAATGAAATAATAAACCTACCACATGAAGTCATGAACCCATCACATGTAAAAAATAACTAACTACATGAAGAGATGAACTGACCATGAGACCTTCCAGCATCAGTTAATTGTGACAACTGACCATGTCAAGTTTCAATGAGATCAAATGACCATGATTTAAGTGAAGAGATTTTTCCATGTCTAAATCAGCAGTGGGGCGTTTCAAATCATAAATGGATAGTTTTTTGAGAATTAAATGAAGAATAAATGCATTTAATATTACATTGATTGTTTTATAATGACTACTTCTGATGAAGATTTCTTTAAGAATAATATCTGATCATGTGATGAAGCATATGTGTGTACACGATGCTGAAAGAATTTTATATTACACTAAGAATAACTAAGGATATTATACACATGTTACTATGCTATATAGAATACTCAAAGACACTAATTTCTGTACATCAACCTCAACCCAATTGGTGAGGTATCCTTAAGTGCATTCCTCAGACCCAGTTTCAAAACCAGGTGGAGGCATATTTCTGGGGGTACTGTAGCAGCACTTTAGTAGGAACTGTGCGAGTACTGTATCAATTACTATAGTAGGTACTGATCGATACTGTAGCAGCCAAAACCATTCACCTTGGGCCACCAGTTTGGGATTTGAGTCCTTAAGGCCTTTGGGCCAGCCAGACCTTCAGGTCAGTAGGGCTTTCGGGGCACCTTTAAGGCCTTCAGGCCACCTCAAGGCCTTCGGGTCTCATACAGTTTCCCCAAACAGACTCTACAAAAAAAGAACATCCCCAAAAGAGGATTCAGAGAAGGCGCACTCACCATAATAGAACCAATGGATTTAGACTAATGATAGGGAATGAATATGCTATCGGGACCAGCCTGTGCTTTCACGAGAAGCTTAACCAGATGGCCATGTGAAGGTAGGGATCTACCATCATGATGTGGATGCTGGGGAGGGGAAGTTCCTTGTAGTTATAGTTTGGTTGAATTTCCTAAGACCTTTGGGTCATGTAATTCCTCTTAAGCTCGTGATTCATATAATCACTAATCCTACAAGCCTTGTAAGGGTCCCCCCTCATCCCTTGAAAGGGGGTTATCAAAATAAATAAAAAAAATGAATAAAAAAAGACATTATTTTCTAATATTTTTTGAGAAACTTGTACAATATCCTACTAAATAAAAATTCAATGAATCTGGAAAAGAGAATCTATTTAGATTGAGCTACTTCAAATTTTCTCATTCATAATCTCTTTCACTTTACATTTATGCTTAAAATTTTGATTTGTGTTTTATATTGATACATTTATTTTTAAAAACATTGTCTCTTAGGCTAAAATGGATAATAATTGATATTCTCTCAAATCATTTTATTTGTATTCCCATGAATAACTATGGAATAGGTCCTGCATGACTTGGTATCTTTTTTCATCCCATGTATAACTAGGGAAGAGTCTCTCTCTCTGGATAGCCTTGTATGATATTGATTGTAAAACCCTATCCATAATGTTGATCCATTTATTTTATAATAAAAATACTTGGAAATAGGTGATTTACAAGTAGAGTGGATTAAGTCTCATCTTGAGATCAAACCCATTGTTAAAATTTCACTGTGAATTTTTCTAGTTTTATTGATTTAATTTACAAACCAGTTTATATTTTCTAAACCATAAAAAATGTTACTTCGATAGTTAGTCTTAATTTTTGTTATATGAAGTGTTTGATTAATTAACTTTGTTTCAAAAGTTACAGTATTTAAAAGTTATTTTAACTGATACTTGATCTTATTTCCATGAAATTATTTAAAAGATAAAATTTATATATTTTTAGTATTTTGATTAACTGGGTGTTTTTATTAAATCAGGGAATTTAAATATTAAATTGTTTTAGATAGAAATTTTATTGGAAACTAAATTCACCCCCTTCTTTATTTTTCCACTCCAAAAAATAATTATAAAAACTATACACTAAAATAATAAATAAAATGTGATTTAAAAAATATGTGAGAAATTATAATTTTCCATTTAAACATGTGTGGTATTTTTAAATAATGTGAGGATGATGTATGGTATTTTAAATATGAGTTATTTTTAATATTAAAAATAATAATAAAAAACTATCCATTAATCCAAATTAACACTAATAGACTTATTCATTCCACATAAGGGGGACCAAATTTTAATATCCTATGGGTATAATTTTTAAATTTTAGGGATATCTAGGAGGTTAACCAAGCTTAGGGGGATTAAATTCTAAGGGAGAGGTTGAATGATAATGATGTTGGAATTGGAACTCAGAGTAACATGATACATATCCTTTTAGAATAGTATTAAAAACCCATATGGTTTAAGTTTAATTATTTAAGGTCGTATGTCAGGATCAGTCCACATAGTTTAATTCCATGTAGTAAGGATGTTATGATATGCGATGTAAAGTCATGGAATTTGTACTACTAGGTAAAAGGTTCCTAGTAATGAGTTTGTGTGAGACTTATGCATGAGGGACCATTTTTTATTTATCATGTTTTTTGGTAAATAGACATGAGAAGGTATGGTTGGGGATTATACATAGTAGGATTACCTTTGGGAAAGAGTTATTATTACACATGGCTGACCCAATTCTGTATAGTTTAACATTGAGTGGTAAGGATGGATGTTTTGTGAAAGTGGTGAAATATAAGATTGAGTGAGGCATACACATGAGTGTCCCTTACCGATTCATCTTTTTAACTGGTAATTAGAAAAAATAGTATATGGTTATAGATGAAACCTAATAGGAGGACCATGAGAAGTGAGAACCCATACAGGGGGTCTGGGAGAAGTAGTGACTAGGTAAAAGACCTGGGAGAATTGATGTCCTTGTATAGGAATATGGAGAATTAGTGATAAGGTATGAAGACCTTGTAAAATTTGTTTCTAGGTATGGGTACCTAAGTAAATTGGTTCCCTATTAATAGAACTTGGTTAAATCTTGTTCATGTAGGACAATTGGGTGAATTCATGCTCAGGTAGGAGTATTGGGTATATTCATGCTTAGATATACGACTTGGGAGAAGTCACACTTAGGTAGGTGAACTGTAAGGATGAATAGGGAACAAGACACTCTAATATCTAATAATTGGGTTTACTAGGGTGTGTGGCACCCTAATTTGTGATTTTAGGGATAACTGGGGTTCTTGGATCCCTAGTTATTATTTTCATTAGCTTCAGACTTAAGAGTCACCTAAAATGGGAGAGGGAAGACTTGTATGTTTTCTAGTAGTGATGTGTGCCTCTCTTGACTCCTATAAGGTAGATAGTATCTAAAAGTTATCAAAATGATAATCATGAAGGTCTATTATTCACTAAGGGAGACTAGGTTATGGTTCCAGGAAGGTAATTGCATCCTGTACTCTAGTTAAACCACATGCTTCATGGAAAAAAATTTGAGTGTGTAAAGTGGGGGAGCACAGATGCTTTGTGTAATTAGGATGACATGCATATGTTCCAAGCACACAAAGAAGGGGGGGGGGGGGGCGTAGAAATGAGACTTGGGTGAAATGAACTGAGTGCATGGATACACTGAGTGCATGAAGTAAGGTCACATAAAGGAGTCCTGAGAGAAATGGATTGGGTGTGTGGAAGGATTTGAGTGCATTCACCCACTTACATTATTGAGATTTTTTATCTAACCAAAGTCTTCATCCATAACAAAAGGGATAAACAAAAAATACCCCCTCATAATTGAATCTGATTGGAACAAGTAATATTAAGGTAAATGTTTCTTTTTCATGAACTTATTCATTAAAGTGGGGTCAACAATTAGGCTAGGTATTAGGGAGTGAGATAAGGCTGTGATAAGTGTTTTATGTTCACCAAAAGATGCATATGATGTACATTAATACTTAGTCATGGGACATGAACTCATATATAAATAGTGGTGGTCTACCCCACTTCTTCACATTACTTTGACTTAAGCGATTCTTGAAGCTTTATTCTCTCTTCTCACTCAAGTTGCATTCCCTACTAAAGGTGAGAACTAGAATGTTACATGGCTCTAATCCTAGTGTTATCTGATTTAAATATTTATCTACATCCTCATTGATTGTATTGAACCCTCACTTATTCAAAAGTACCTGGGTGATGAGGCTAAGTGATGATGAATTGGTTGAAATGAGATGAGCAATGAAACTTATGATAAATCTTATCCTTTGTCAAATTTTCTCTCGGCGGTCCTTATACTTAGATCATTTTCTCTCTAGGGTATTTTCATGTTTTTTTCTATATATGAAATTGATATTGTTTAAATTAATTTTATAGGAAAATATAGTTCATACATTTGGAAATCATCCTAGATATTGAATCCTCTACCAACATCGAGTTTCTGATCCAATATGTCAAGAAAGGTTACAATAGTCACCGCAGGTCACAAATTTTAACACTTGTGTAGGTTTTTTAAAAGAAAAATTAGAGATACCTGATGTTGAATATGGATATGGAATCTTAATAGAAGTTAATGTCCACATACCAAATGAAAACTTAAACAACTATTGGTTCTCTAGATATATAAATCTGGTTAGATCCACCATCTCATTGAACAAATCTTACATCAATGAGGGGGATACTAGCCGAGCATGCATATTGAATAACTCCGAATATTCCATAGAAAAATGTGCATAGTTACCAAACCCTCAAACACACATTTTCTCCTCCATATTTCATCACCCAGTTATTGATTAACTATAAGAATAAAATGAATATTATGAATTTTACCTTGGAGGAAGTGATAATTCTGAATGGATGTGGGTATATTGGTTTTGGATAACATGTACTAAGTTTGAGATCTAGCTAAAGGTTGTTAAAATATATAAATATGTTTGGGTATCATAGTAGTATATATATATATATATATATATATATAAACACTAATTTGATCCCATAGTTCTATAGATGTTGGAGTCCCTAAAAAACATGATATAACGACTCATTTATTTTACACATATTATTAAATTATTTTAACATAGAAATCCATTAATATAAAAACAAGGATTGTGAGGCCTAATGATTTTGAAAGACTAGGTTCATATTACATAAATTTTATACAAAAATAATTTTTTTTTAATTTTATCTCAATAATGAGATCTTAAATCCATTTGAGATCAAAACATTCATGGGATAACTTAGAGAAATACATAAAAAAAGGTTTATCTAAAAAGGATATTAATAAAATAAACATGATAAGGAAGCATAACATGTGAGTCAAAGGTATAATATAATATCATAAAAGAGAAGGAACATGGGTAATCATATGGAAACATAATGTAAAGAACATAGTCTCATAAGATCATGGAATCTTAAGGATGTGGTAGAGACATATGACATGACATGAAAATAAGTTAAGGATAACTTCCAAGACAACATCAATGGTGGACAGAGTCCCATAATGGATTAAGTTCATTCCCTAATCCCATGTAAAATGTCTCATGAGACTTCAAAATTACCCAATGCATTAAAGGGATATATAATTCTAGTCCCACCCATCACATTAATTTCACATACATGCATATGCGTGACACATAATGAAATTATTCATAAGGAATACACATAATAATTACCCATGGAAAGAAAATGAGTTGCATAATATTGTCTCATATGATGATGAAAGGAAATTTTATAATGAAATAATATGAGAGTTGAAAATAAGGGATGTAATAACCCATAAAATTAAGGCATAATATATATATATATTTATATATATGAGATATATATACATATCTTAGAAGAAATCCATAATGTAAAAGGTTGTTTTAATTGATGAAAATACTTTTAAAAAGTTTAAAAACATTATTAAGGAAAATAACCTTTCCACTGAGAAAAGATCTTTTGAAAAACTAGAAATTTTAAAAATATTATAAAAATCCATTTCTTTGAAAATAAACTTGTAAAATTATATAGGAATAGTCAAGGAACATAATGGTCATGATAGCCAAAAATAACATTCATTTCATACATGTTGAAACAAAGATACCTTTCACATTTTTGGTAAACTCCAAAATGGGTATTGTTTGGAAAACAACATGAATATTCCTTTTAGAATATTTTTTTAAATTCAATAATTGTTAAAATAAATTTTAAAAAATATAAAATAATATTAAAAACCATTTTGAAAACACTTTAGATAAAACATGGACATGGAAGAGGATGAGTTTTTGACTAAAGAGAGAAAAAATTGATTTTCCTTAAAAAATTCTAAATAATTTTAAGTAATAAAGATAGAAAAATTTTATTATTACTTTATAATTTCATTAATAAATAGAGGATATGAAATTGAAAGTGTTTTATTAGACAATGATAAAATAATTTTCTTCAATGGAAATTCAAGCATAAATAATCTCGATGAAAATGAGATTATGAAATAAACCCTTACCACGTTGGTAATTTTTGAATAATAACCCCCAAAAATGATATACATGAATCATAACTTAAAATAACATGAATTAGGAAGGATTAATGATATAAAATTTAAAGGGATAGTATACACACCATATAAAATAAATTAGGTGCATAAAAGAACATGTGTCTCAAAAAAGGAAGTTTTGAGATAGAAATCAATCCCTTTTCATCTTATGTTTTCCTAATCCTCACGAATAATAAACTTATGTTAATTATTTACATGATTAAGATCCTTCTTAAATTTTACTTTTCCTTTTACTTTATTTGTTATCATGTTATGTTCAATTACTTAAGCATTTAAGTTCAAATCAGATATTTTGATGACGTTCTACCCATATGTCCAAAATCAAATTGGTAAGTTGACTAAAGTCAAATATTTTATTTATTCATCATTTATAGAATAATAATTACAATATCAATTGATCTATAACTCTATCACATGGATGAATTAGGTTGGTTACTAGACCTAAAGCATGCCTTCTCATATCCTGTAGGCTGTCAACTAGTAGCGGGGGAGTTATATGTATAGTGGGGATACTATTGTTGGATCATTATAAGTATGGAAAAAAGACTGGTGGGGTGAGTATTTTTTTTAAAAATTAATTACATTTACCATAAATTATCAGAGTTTATAAAATCAAACCTTGTAGGTGCAGCATTCCAGTAAATAAATAGATGAAATGGAAAAATAAAAGACATGAACATAAATAATTTATATAGTTGTTTAGATATAAATATCTTAGTCTACAAATCAATATAATCTACTCCTAGAAAATATTGGTACCCACTAAAACTAACTTTTAAAGGTGTGATAACCTATTACATACTCTGCCTTTTACAACACCAGGAGGTAAAACCCAATCTTTACTACACGAGACTACCCTTGTCTATTTCCTTAACTTTTGTTCAGGAGTCACAACCCAAGCCTTGCTTTTGGGGGTATAATAACTAGAGAATGAGAAAACATGATTTTAAATGAAAAAAGCATAAAAAATACACAAAATACTTACGAATAGAAGATTACATAATTACACAATTTAAATAAAAACAATAAAAAGAATCATACATTATGATTATTGTTGATGTATGCAGAACAATATTTTGGGTCACTTGAAGGAAAAAATATAGAATATAAAATCTTTCTTATGATCAAAGTAGATGGAGGAAGTCCTAGATGACCGCAAAACAATTTTGAGAGTAGAAGGTATTTTTTAAGTATCACAAATTTATTGTTTTATGGGATTTTATGATTTTTTATAATGATTTTCAAATCCTATTTTATAGGACTCCCTTTGAATAGTTCTCAGGGAAAATTTAAATAGAATCCACAAAGCATGTATCTATATTCACTCACCACATAGAACTTGTTCAAAAATAACCAAAATACTTCCGTTACAAGAAGGTGATACGAAAACATGGATAATTGAAAAATAAAACAATTAGGATATCAATTCACACGAAATATTAATCAAAACAATTAATATAACTAGTAACACACTTGAAATCCAATTATAATTTAAAAAATTGAATTAATCAATTAAAATAATTATTTAAAATATGCAAAAAATATTCATTAAAACAGAGCATCGTATAAAATACTAACCTTCTTGTATAAAGTATTAGAAAAACATTTTAACACATTAAAATAAATATTTAAATCTTGAAATAATAAACTAATTATTCTAACATCCAAATAATAAAATTTAAGATAATAAATTTTTAAGTTGAAAATTTAACTAAGTAAAATTATTTATCAGTGGATGACCAACATGACTCATTTACCATACTGTTTCATGAATCCAACAGTGGATCATTTGACATACCATTACATGAATCCAATTCTAACCCATTTGACATACCATTTCCCAAAGCCTATAGTGGCTAGTAATAGTGACTTGTTTCAACGATGACTCATCTCAACGATGACTCATCTCAACGGTGAATTTCTCAATAGTGACTCATCTCAACGGTGACTCGTTGCAATGGTGACTCCTCTTAATGGTCACTCATTTCAATGGTGAATAATTTAAATGGCGTCTCATTTCAATGGTGAATCCTCTCAATGAAGACTATTCTCAATGGCGACTCATCTCAATGGTGACTTGTCTCTATGGTGACTCATTTCAACAGTGACTTATCTCAATGGTGACTTGTCCAAATGGTAAATCGTCTCAATGATGACTCATTTGAAAAGAAAAAAAAATATATTTGAAAATTTAAGGAACAAAAATTTATAAAGTAATTTATCAAAACATGATTTAAAAGAGAGATAATTAATATAATACTTTTACATCATTTTAAATCCTAATAATCTCCTAATTTTTGTAAATTAAAAAATATGAAAAAATATTAAATTTTCATCATAAATCTCCATCGTTTTAAAATTTATCAAAAATTAAACTATTTTTTTTTAAAAAATTCCCCTTATTTTAAAAAAAAATTATAAACATAGTGTATGAGAAATTTATATAAAGTGAATTACAAAGAATTTAAGCATCTAACATTCATAATCAAATATCAATTTTTTATATTTAGAAAAATCTAAGTGTTTTGTGAATATGTTTTCTAAATGACTATCATAGGAAATAAATTCCATGAAAATATCACCTTTATTAACATGATCTATCAATAAATGAAATTTAACAACTATATGTTTAGTTATAGAATATTGAAGAAGGTTTTTATAAATTGAAATAACACTAGAATTATCACAGTAAATAGGAATATTATCAGAACAAATATTGAAATCATACAAATTTTATTTAATTCATATGATTTGGGAACAATATATTGAATCAAAAACATACTCATTCTCAACTTTTGATATTTCTACTCATAGTTATTTATTTGAGCTCCAAGAAATTAATCTTTTACCTAGAAATTAAAACATACCTATGGTACACTTTATGTTAAGTCTGCAACCTCCAATGTCAGAGTCAGAGTAAGAAATTAAATCAATATAGTTTATTTTTGAATAAAACAAACTAGTAAAAATACTACCTTTGATTTATCTTATTAATATTTTAACATATTTAAAGTGACTTTCTTTGGGGTTAGAGTAGAACCTAGCACATAGGAATAATGAAAACATGACATCTGGCCTAAAATTAGTGAGATATAAAAGATTACCAATCATAACTCTATATTTTTTTAATGTGAATAGACTTACCAGATTGATCTGAGTCTAATTTAAAATTAGTACTCATGGGTGTTTTCATAGATTTAATAGAATATAAATTAAAACTTTTTACAATATCTTTAACATATTTAGATTTATTTATAAAAATACCATATTTCATTTGAATAATTTGTAATCCAAGTACCAAAATTTACCAATTGGGTGATATTAATGAGTTTTACATTCCTTTGGATCAGTTTGAGAAGATGAATGCTCCCCCTCAACTGAAGAATTATCATTATCATTATTATTATCTTCACAAAAATTAAAATTTATAAATTCATCAATTTTAGTTAAAGAACCAGAATCCTTTTTTAGAGATACTTTTATCTAACTTTACATGCATAGATTCTTCTACAACCAAAGAATCATTATTTAAAACTATATAAGATATAATGAAATTTGAATATCCTAAGAAAATTATTTCATCTTATTTTATTTCAAATTTATTTAAGTAATGTTTAGTATTTATGATAAACACTTTACACACAAATACCCTAAAATAACTTACTTTAGGTTTATAAACTTTCAAGAGTTCATAAGGGGTATTATTTAAAAAGGGTCTAATAGAAAATATATGTAGTACATGGAAAGATATATTTACAGATTCTACCCAAAAATATTTTGGAACAGTATATTCTATTAGCATGGATCTAACTATTTCTTGAATGGACCTATTTTTTCATTATACGACAACATTCTATTGTGGTGTCCTAGATATAGAGAAGAAATGATTATATCCATTAGATTAAAAAAACTTATCAAATTATAAGTTCATAAACTCACCACCTCCATTCCTTATGATAGAGATGATTGATGATTTTTTTAAATTATTAATTAGTTTATAGAAAAAAGAATTTAAATAATGTTTCCTTTTTATGAGACAAGAAATAAATCCATAAAAATATACTGTAATCATATATAATAACACAGACATATCTTTTACCATCTAAACTAGCAGTTTGAATTAGTCCAAACATGTCAAGATGTAGTAATTATAAGAATCTATCAGAACTAACATCATTAATAGATTTTAATCTTCCTTTATGTAGTTTACCTTTCAAACAGAAATCACACAAATATGAATTATTTGTTTGATGTTTTGGAAATTATAGAACTTGTTCATGCTTTGAAAGTTTATGCAATAATCTAAAATTTTCATGCAAAAGCCTTCTATGCCACAATACATCATCTTTTTCTATAGTATTCAGACACTTTAGCTTTTGTTTGGTTAATTTAGAAAGATTAATACTATAAACATTTTATTTTCTACATACAGAAAATAGAACTAAGTTATTTTTTATAACTGTACATTTATCATATTCAAAAACAAAATTTGAACCATTATTACACATTTGTGATATACTTAAAATATTATGTTTCAAACCATCTACATATATAAATTTTAAAATTATTGTAGTTTTAAAAAAATCTACCTCACCCATACCTTTAATATTTCCCTTGGATTTGTCTCCAAAAGTGACAAGGCCACCATCACATGTATTATATGATAAAAATTTACTGATATCACCTATCATGTGCCTGGAGTATCCACTACTTAAGTACCATGAGTCTATGAGACTTCCATGACATATTTCCTATAATTAATCAATCAACATATTATTTTTGGCACCCATTCCAACTTTGGTCCAATTGGTTTAGTATTAGAAAATTTTGGAATCCATATATATTTAAAGCATTTATTGGAGGGTTGATTCAAAGGTGAATCATTTAAAATATAAGTTTTGGTATTCCCAAAATATGGTGGGAATCTTAGTGAAAACTCATTGGTATAATGTCCTTGCCTTCTGCATTTAAAACATGTTACACTTGAAATACTTCCTTTTGAGCTTTTAACAAAAGTAGTTTAACTTAAACTAGGAGTAAACCAATTGTAACCAAAACTAGTCTTATTGTAATTTATTCTCATTAAAGACATAATCTTATCATACAGTTGTTTACTATTAAAAAAGGTAGACAATTCCTTTTTTAATATTAACCACTTCATCTTTTAAATCCAATTTTTCATTTTTGAATAGTTTCCCAAAAGTTGGTGAGGACTCTTAAGTGCGTCCAGGAAACTCAGGATCAAATCCAAGCAGAGGAAAAAATTTCAGGGTACTGTAGTAGTATTATTGCAGGAACTGTGCAGTAATGTAGTAGGTACTATAGTGGGAACCGTGGGAGGCACTGTAGCAGCCGGGAATTTTCCCCCTTTTGGGCCATCAGACCACCGATTTAGTCCTTGAGTCCTTTAAGGCCTTCGAGCCACCCAAGCCTTCAATCCAATAAGGCCTTCGGGCCACCTCAAGGCCTTCGGGCCACCTTAAGTGCTGATGCAAACCAGACAACCTACAAGGAAAAAGCTCTATGGAGGATGATCAAGGAGCTTTCACCACAACATAAGATACACAGATTGCAAGAATGAGAGGGTATGACACCTGCCATCAGGATAAGCCTGTGCAAGAAAGGGATAACCTAGCCCAACAGCCATGCGAAAGTGGAGATCTGATTTCTTGATGAAGATGGTGGGGGGGAGCAGTTCCAAGTAGTTAGTCTGGGTTGTTTGTAATGTTTGAATCCTACAGGAAATGAATTACTCTAAGGACTATGGGCCATGTAATACTTATGCCTACAATCCTTATAAGGTTTCCACCTCACCCCCTGAAAAGTGTATTATCAAAATCAATAAAAAAATGAAGTCCTTCGGGCCATTGGATGGAATAGTTTCTAAATCTGAAAAGTTATTTTCATTTGTACTAGATGGAGTATTTATCAGTTCTTTATTTTCTTATTTAATTTTCTTACATTCACTTTACACTTTTGTTAAATCATCATTTTTTAAATATTTTATCTTGAAATTTGTCATTAACAGCCATAAAATCTTTAATTATTTCATTTTCATCATTTAGTTTAAGTAGTTTAGAATTTTGATCTTCTCTATTATTATTATTATGAGAATTACAGATTTATAGATTTTAACATTTAATTTTAAAAGAAATAATTTCTTTTAACAACTTCTTTTTCCTTTATTTTAATCTAATAAACTTTTCAATTAATCTATCTCTATCATTATTTAATTATTTAATTTCTTTAATCATTTTATTTGATTTAATTTTTTTAGAATTAGAATAATATGATGAATCAGAAAACATTTTAGTTTTATTTTAAAATAAATCATTTTTATCTCTAACAGTAGAAGATATTGAATGAGTAGAAAGAGATTTATTTATCTCATGTTGAATACCTATCAGAGATAAGTTCCTTGTCTTCTGTTCACATATAGAATCATTATTACTGTTAGAAGTATCTGATCATTTCCAACCCTTAAACAGATCTTATTTTTCTTTCCTTCTTTTTTCTTTGTCTTTCTTGGGATGAATAAGTTTAGGGCAGTCAGTTCTTATATGAACTTTCTTCCTACACTCATAAAATTTTGATTTTTAAACATCATTATTATTGGTATAATTACCTTTTTAATTTTACTTAGTGAATTTCTTCTCGAACGGCCTCTTCCCACCTTAGATTTTCATGTACTTGAAAATTTTCTTACTGAAGTGGGCCATATCCTTGTCACTATCCTGAAACTCTGACTCATAGGAATCAAATGTATCAAAATTTTTATTTTTAAATGAAATACCTTTTATTTTGGTAAAATCCTCACCAGTAATGTTTTTTAGCTCATGATCATATTGTTGTAGGGAGCCAATCAGTTCATACAGAGTTTATTCTTTGAAGTTCTCACTCTCATCGATGACCGCCTTCTTACAAGCCATCTCTTTGGAAGATATCTCAGTACTCTTTCCACTTGAGCAGTGTTGTTTAATGGTTCAGAAAGACCCCTCATCCCATTAGTGATGCTCCTAAAATGATGGAACATCTGGTTCACATATTCTTCATTACCCATCTTAAAATCTTGATATTCTACTCAGATCATTCCCGACTTGGTTCTCTCGAGCTTTTTAGTTCAATAATGGTTCAATTGTAGAATCCTACTTATGTATTGGGTAGTCTTACAGGCTGATACATGGCTGTATACAATCCTAATAACAACACAATACAAAATATTTTTGACCTTGTAATTTAATATATATCTCACCATGTCATTACCAGTAAGAGTCTCTCGACTGACTTTGAGTAACTTGTTTTATTTCTCCATTATCATCAATTTTTCCACACTTAGTTTCTTTATGTAAGATTTAATTCTATCCTTCCAGAAACCTTTGTCACTCCCATCAAAGAATGAGGGTTTTTGTGGTATCCATCCATCATTGGTATTTACACATAAAATTTTTAAAAGAAATATATTCTTCTGACTCTTAGACTATTAAGTATAGAGTTTTGGGTTAAAACAATGATATAAAATAAGTAGTAAAATAATTATTAATAAAATACCTACAGTGTAGACAATCAAACCTCCTATAATACCAATTGTCGTGTCATTATAAGTATGGAAAAAAGGCTAGATGTGGGATGAATAGTTATTTTAGAAATTTAATCACATTTACCAGAAATTGTTAGAGTTTATAAAATCAAACCGTATAGGTGAAAAGTTTTTATAAATAAATAGATGAAGTGGAAAAATAAAGAACATGAACACATATAATTTTTATAGTGGTTCAAATCTAATGATCCTAGTCCACTCATAAATATCCTCTACTCCTTGAGGATACTGGTACCCACTAAACCTCACATTTAAAGGTGTGATAACCTTTTATATACTATTCCTTTTACAATACTCAGAGGCACAACCTAGTATTTACTATAGGAGACTAACCTTGTCTGTTTCCTTGAATTTTGTTTGGGAGTCATAACCCAATATTTCCTTTTAGGGGGTAGAATAATCATATAATTAGAAAACCTACTTTTAAAGGAAAAAATCATAAGCTAGTCAGAGAAGACTTATAAATAGAAGATTACAAAATTACATTATTTAAATAAAAACAATAAAAATTAGAAAATGATATGATTTTTTTGATGTATCTAGCACAAGATAATGGGTCACATAAAGGAAAAAATGTTTAAGATGTATTCCTTATTGTGATCAAAATATATGGAGGAAGTCGTAGATGAATGTGAAACAATTTTTAGAGTATCATGTATTTTTGAAGTATCACACATTTCTTATTATATGAGGTTTTCTTATTTTTTGGAATGATATAAACAACCCATTTTATAGGATTACCTTTGAAAGGTTCTTTGGGAACATTTAAATAGAATCCACATAGCATGTATCTATATTCACTCACTACATGACACTTGTTAAAAAATAACAGAACTATTCTGTTACAAGCAGGTGATACAAAAACATGGTGAATTCAAAAATAAAATAATCAGGATATTAATTTACATGAAATATTAATCAAAACAATTAATATAACTAGTAATTAACTTGTAATCAAATTATAATTGAAAAAAATTTAATTTATCAGTTGAAATTACTGTTTCAAACATACAACAAATATACATTAAAATAGAGCATTGTATGAAATATTAATCTTCATGTAGAAAGTCTTATAATTTTTTTAACACATTACAATAACTATTTCAATCATTAAATAATAAAAACATTTTTCTAACATCCAAATAATAAAATTTAAGACAATAAAATTTGAAGAAAAAAATTTAAGTAAGTAAATTTATTTATTAGTGGATGACCAACGATAACTCATTTAACATACTGTTACATGAAGCCAACGAGGACTCATTTAAAATATAATTTCATGAAGAGAATGATGAATCATTTTACATACCATTGCATGAATCTAGTGGTGTATGGAAATGGTGACTCATTTCAATAGTGACTCATCTCAACAGTGACTCATCTCAGTGGTGACTCGTCTCAACGGTGAATCATTTCAATGGTGACTTGTTTCAAAGATGATTCGTTTCAATGGTGACTCTTCTCAATGGTGACTTGTCTCAATGGTGACTCATTTCAATAGAGACTGATTTAAATAGTTACTCATTTCAACGGTTACTTGTCTCAATAGTGACTTGTCTCAATGGTGACTCGTTTGATAAGGGAAAAAATATATTTGAAAATTTAATGAACACAAATTTATAAAGTAATTTATTAAAAAATGATTTAAAATAGAGATAATTAATATATATTTTTTTCATAATTTTAAATCCTAACAAATATACCCCCCGATATAAATTACAATACAATAGAATAAAATAATCCATAATAATAAAAAAATAGAGTAATGAAAAACAACGGAAATGATATATCAAACAACTGGGAAAATAGAAGGAGGAATCACTAACCAATAATGAAGAATCATGTAAAGATAAGATGATATGTATCTAAATGTCAAACTAAAAACAATAAAAATAAAATAATCAATTGACAATAAATAATACCAAAAAACCCTGGTCCTAAACCTCATGTAAGACCCATCTCCAAACTCTAGCTCATCTAGAAAGAAAAAAAATAATTAGCAACAAGGTCCCTTTATCTTATCTAATCATACATCCATATAATCTAATTAGGTAATAAATAGTGTCTTAAATAGGGTGTGAGTATAACTTATTTGGAAGACAAAAATACATCTAAAAAACTATCATGATAATAAGTGCATGCAATAAATTGATAAACAGTGGTATTAATTAATCAATTAATATAATACATCAATCAACCTTCTTCATAACCCTAATGTAATGTCTCTAAGTATGTAACACAACCATTCCAACCAAATCCATATATCATTACACAATCAAAAAACTGGTTAGAGCTCTTTGTATAAGGATTTCTTTCCCCAAGTATAACCCTATATATAAGTATTTTAGCATGTGTCCTAGGGAATAACCTGCTATATTAGAATTTCAGCATGTATCACTGGGCAAATCCCTCTATATACAAATTTTATACTCTAATAAAATCTCTATATGTAAGAATTTAATCATGAATAACTAGGTATAGCCTATTATATAATCATCTCATCATCAATCACTTGGTATAACCCACTATATAATCATTTTAGCATCAACTAAACAAATCATAATAGTAGGGATTTATAGATATAATATTTTCATCATTTTTAATATGTATTTCAATGATTTGATCCTTAAAAATTTAACAATTTGAGTTTATTTGCATCACTTTTTTATTTTTGGTATGCTTTGGGCTAAAATATGAAAATTACTTAATTTTGGAGTTTTTATAGATTTTTATAACTTTGGTATTTTTAGTATAACATTTAAAATATTGATCAAATTGGAGTGATTTTTTTGTAGTATTAATTTGATCATGGGATTAAACATATTCTTATAGACTGAGAGATAAATTTAACTTCTATAGGCCTATAAAAACCAATCAAGATGAAAAATATTTATGGATGATAGAATGGACCCCAACACAAAAAATGAGGCATAAATTATGATAAATACCTACAAATGATGTGATTTAAACTATATTTAAAAGTGGACTCAAATCCAAATTTTCTTATTAAATTTCATGGATATTTTCTCTCATTAATGTTTCCATTGAGCACTCTAAATTCGAGGAATATTTAGGGAATTTTCTTTCATAAAAAGTGTAAATCATTAATAATTTCACAACAACTTGTATACCAGACCAATGATTTTTTAATTTGGAGGGACAAGAGAAAAATCTATTTTAAAAAACATATAAGAAGGACCCTTGGAATGTTTCATCCATTTGGTGGTTTTATTATGAGACAAATTCTAGAGTATAAATATTTTATTCTTCATTTTTCATCTTTTCTTCTTCTTATATTTTGTGATGTCTTATTCTCCCCCCTTCTTCTTGGTTAAACTTCACATAGAGGGGTAAAATTATGATTGATTATGGAAGGGGATAATTTCCCTTTTTTTAATTATTTAGTTCTTATGATTTATTGAATAAAACTTATTTCTCTCTTTTGTGAAGTTTCTTTCAATTTCTAATAGTGGGTTTCATTATCAAGTACCATTGTATTTGGATTTTGATTCTATTTTTTATTTTTCTTTGGTCAATGATAATTATATCCATCCACTAGGTTGTATTTTATATATTATAGAATAGACTAGGATTAGTATTTAAGTACTTGATGATCATTAGTATATGTAGGAGGGGTATTGGATACTATTAATTATTTGGGATAAACAAGACCCGATTGAGTACTGTCTAATTAAATTAAACATATTCACTGAAACTCTCTCCTATATTAGAAGGAGAGTAGAACAAACTGATATCCTAGTAAGGTTTACTCTCACTATCACCATTTGACCTAGGGAATGAGTGGAAGTGATCATGGAATCACACTTTAATCAGTTTAGTAGAATGAGATTTGATAAATTGGAATCATGATAACATTGTATTTGGAAAACCTACCTTTACCTGATCACCCTTCTCATATCATAGTTTTCAATAACTTGATTTGTCAATTAAATTTCAATATTTTTCTTAATTGATTTCTTTTATTTCATTTCTTTAGTTTTTTAAAAATCAAACAATTTAAAAAACAACCAATTTATCCTCTAATTTAAAGGTGACAAATTTATTATTGGGTTCTCCTCTATAGAGACAACCTAGGTTGACAACTTTACTACATTTTCAATTAGGAAATAATTATTTTTTACACAAAACATGAGAGGCTTATGTCAAAACTTGGCACCATTTTTGGGAAGGTAGTTCCACTTAACATAAAAAAATAACATTTCATGACAGATAGTTCACATAATCCATTAATTGATTTTGAACCTAAAATTAAAATAATGATAACCTAATTAAAAAAACTAAATTTTCAAATAGTCTTTAAATAAATTAATTTTCTAGATGAAAGTGATGATTTCTATGTTCATTTTGAACCTTACACAATGGATGGAAATCCCAACCAAAATCCGAGATACATATGAACTCCTCAATATATTAATCATTATAAAAAAATAATTTAACCTAATTTAGATAATGATTTTGAGTTGAAAATTAACTTGATTAAAATTATACTAAAATTCCATGGTCTTATAGGAAAAGACTTGAACAAAAACATTCAAGAATACACACATCTATATTTTAGCTTTAGGACAAGAGGAGAAACTGAAGACCAATTCTTGTATTAGTCATTCCCTTTCTCAGTCAATGGATATGTTAAGGAATTCTTGTTTGATATAAAAATAGAAGAGGTCAATAACTGGGAATAAATTAAGAGATTATTTATGCAGGAAATTTTCCCCAAATCCCAAATTAAAACAATCATAAAAGAGATCTACACTATCCAATAGTCAATTGGAGAGGACCTCTAAGAATATTCGAAGAGGTTCAAGCACTATGTAAGATGCCTATGTTAATCCATAGAGCAACATTAATTCTTCATATTATTATACCAAAGATTTATTTATAATGATCAAAACATACTCAACATCTCATCTGAAGAGGGCATGATCAAAAAACCACTAATATAATCTAGAGGTCTAATTGAAAATATTTCTCATAACTCACAAAAATTCAGCACTATAGGTAATGAAACTAAAGACATTCATATGGTATAGACTACTGATTCTTCATCCCCATTACTAGAATCCACACTCAAGAAAATGACCGGTGTACTAAGACAAATGATTGTGACATAAGAAACTAGATAATAGGACATCCATAAATTATGTGGTCTATTCAATTCTACTTATCATTATACTGACAAGTGTCCTAAGAATCAGGGGATATAAAATGGGATTGCAACCTTCCAATAAAGGTAGTTCCAGTAGAATAATCCATGTCAACCCAGACTCAATAAGGATATGAAAACCAACAAAACTAGGTGAGATATTTCTATCCTAACCAATACCCTAATTAACCTCCTTTCTAGAAGCAAAAATATTAGAACCCACCTACCTTTCAACAATCCATTAATAAACCATTCGAAAAAAACAATCCCTTCAACTATAAAAATGTTCCCAACCAAACCAACAAGGAGAAGAGTATGAAGAGTTGAAGAATAAGGTAGATAATCCAACAAAAAAAGTTGGAACTATTATGTATTTTTTGAACAAGAATCTAGGAAAACTACCAAAATAAACAGTACCAAATCCCATGGAGAGTGTAACAATGATCACAAAAAGAATAGAAAAAGAGCTTCTACCATATGAATATAGTAAGTTTGATGATTTTGAGAAACATTATGAAACCCAACCCATAAATACAAAGAAAGGATACCATATCCATGAAATAACAAGAATTAGGTTCATAAGTAAAAGGCTATAAACACCCTTACAATTATATAAAATTTAAAAGAAAACAATCAAGAGCCATTACCTTTTGGTTTAAATTGGAAATCAAAGTTTGAAGAAGAGAAACAGAAAAATGGAATTCAAGAGACCTTTCAAAAAGTTGGGATCAACATCCCACTCTTAAAAGAAATATGAAAGATCCCAAAATATGAAAATTTATTAAAGGAAATATGTACCAAAAGAAGAAAACTAGATGAAAATGAGAAAATAATCTTGGGAAGTAGCATCTTATCCCTCATCACACCAACGATGATATAAAAATGTCAAGATATAGGGAATTTATCTACTCCCTTCACTATTGGATCCTTAAATTTCACGGATGCTTTACGTGATTTGGGTGATTTGAAAAACATCACACCTCACTCTGTATTTATATATTTGTATAATAGAAAATTAAATCCTACTAGAGTGGTTGTTCAACTCAAAAATAGAACCCCCATTTTCCTAGATGGTGTTTTGGAATACGTTCATGTTAATTTTAAAGATATAATATTCCCAGATGAATTATACATTCCGAGTATGAAAGAATATTGGAGTTCATCACAATCACCGATCATTTTGGGGAGGCCATTTCTAAAGAAAACAAAAACCATCATCAATGTACATGAGGGAACATTTTCAATGGAGCTTAGAGATTGTCAAGTGAATTTAAATATAATTGAATCCATGAATTTTTCGTTATGAATTCATTCAATAAATGAATTATCCCACAAATAAGGCACCAAATCGACTGAATAATAAAAAATGATTAAAAAAATTAACCACTGAAGAACAATTTTTCATGAAAATACCATAGAAAAGGTATGTGCACTAAAATATAGTAAATTTTAATTCATTTTTTAAGAATATATAACATCTAATTTTTTATAGTTTTTTAAAATAATCTGATGAATAAAAATAATTATCAAGTGGTGGGATCAATAAGAAAAATATTAAAGAAGTTAAAATGAAAATATTATCACAGATCTCAGGATGGAACTAGCTATGAAGGAAGAAGAACTAGTTGAGACTCAATCCAAATGTATAACTATGAAACATGAGTTAAACAAGGTTAGAGAAAATCCTATTATCTTTGAAGAGATAAGTAAAATATCCCCTTATACTGATGACAAGAAAGGATATGAAGAGCAAGGTAAATCGGTACTAAATCAAATTAAAAATAGACTTGTTTTATTTAGTACTATAAATAACAAAACCAAAACCAAGGGAATCAGGGTCAAGAAAATAGGAGTGAAATATTCAACATCAATAGAAGAGAAAAATTTTATAATAAGGACATAATATCTTAATGAAATTTAGGTTTGACCTATAATAAGAAAAAATGAATATCTAGAAAGATAAGAAACCAAACTGGGGAAAAACATTCAAGGGTTTTATTGGTGCTATGGTAATCAGGTTATAAATCATATTCTTATTAGTTTAACATGTTTTTACTAGGAAGTAGACAAGAGTCAAGTTTGAAATTAAATTAGGTGTGCATGATAGGATGGAAAGATAAGTTTTTTATGCTAAGAAAGGGGGGAGGATTCAAAATGAATCATATGGTAAGAATGTCCACAAAGAGTTCATATTAGTTTTTCCATATCAATTACAATTGGCTAGAAAAATAGATTATACTAAATAATGTTTATGAACTAGTGTAAGATATTACCCTGCTTCAACCAGATTAGAAATGAAGACCTATCATGTTGTTTCTTTCCATTAAAATTGATTAAATATTTCCATTTAATTTTATATCTATATTTCTGGACAAACCAATTTGAATTAATTGAGGACACTACTTTGATTAAGTGTGGGTGAGGGAACCTTTATAGTTTTATGATTTTCAATTTTTTTATTTTATGTTTTTTTGTTCAAAAAAATTATGTTTTCCAAATTATTGTGTGTTTCTTTTTCATTTTTTGTGTGTTTTTGAAACTGGTGAGATCAAATGATTATGTTTAACATTTTTAAAACCCATATCAAGGAGTGAACCAATTTATCCCATAAAACTGAGCTTAAATGAATATTGAAAAGGAAATTATTTCAAGTTTAAATCTTTCTGAATTTCATGAAAATACCTCTTACTTTTGAATCCCATGCCAGATATCACCTTATTTATCTTTGAAATAACTTTTCCATGAGGCCTCTAATATTTTTTTTTCATATTAATTACATTCACCTCAATTATTAAGAGAATCAAACTATTATTTCCATAATAAGAATTTGATTTATTCTTATCAAAACTTAAGGGTTTGAGGTACTTGTGTTTTAAATAAATGATGAATTTATTTAGTTTAAAATCCCCCTTTTCAATAGAAACATTTTTATTCTATCCTTAAATGTATATTTAATCCTTTTATCCCTTAAAATCTATGAACAACCTATTAGGATAGCCACATTACAAGCTAATTTTTCCTATCCAACCTGTTCTAGAAGTGAAATTACATGATATAGTTGAACTTACGTGTGGGAGAAGCTGTATTCTGTTGTGATACATTATTTTGAGATAATTTAGGTGTAATTTTTTTTGAATATATGTGATTACTTATGAAAATTCATCATATAAAAAGTTTTTCCTTTATGGAGCTTTCAAGGAAAAGAAGATGTGCCTATCTAGATATTTTTTTTAAAAATCTAAAATTTTGGGAAGTATATTATGTGATAATGATAAATAATTATAGAATGTATGGTCTTTCCATGAAACAAATTTTGATATTATTTTGGATCTTATCTTATACTATGGGGAGTGAGGAGGAGAACATACTTGAGTGAAAATTAGAATCATGCAAATTTTCTTCAAAAATATCCAAACCCTCTATTCAGCCTCAAAAGTTTGACATATAAATCTCACCAACAAAAAGACACTGAAAAAACCTAAACAGTCCTCATTATAAAAAAATGTACTTGAATCACATTGGGTGGATATATATGAATTTATCAAACTAATGGTGACTGTTGTTTGAGTTTAGATGAGAGAAACCTTACTGGAAATTAATAAATGTGAGATGAGATAATGTTAATGAGTGGTAGGTGTTTTTTGTGAAATAAAGAAGAAATGAATTGGAAATGGATTGAATTATATGAATGAATAACGTAGAATTGTGATGTTTTAGGAGGCATGCTATATTTTTTCAAATTGGTCAATCTCATGAGCATGTGTTTTGAATTTACTTTGATTTGATTTTAATGCTTACTTGTCCAGGAGTCCAAGTGATAAGTGTGTAGGAATTGATAAAGCTAATATTTTTCATCATTTTTAATATGTATTTGAATTATTTAATCCCTAAAAATTTAACAATTTAATCTGATTTACATCATTTTTTTATTTTTGGTGTGTTTTTGGATAAAATTTTAAAATTTCTTAATTCTATAATTTTAACATATTTTTTTTCACTTTTGTGTTTAGAGAATAACTTTTAAAATATAGATATAATTGGAGTGATTTATTGTTTTATAATTCATTTTTGGGGTCTTCAACTTCTTATTATAGACCCAGAGATAATTATAACATCTATAGGGAAAAAATTAATCGACTTGAAAAATATTTCTCAAAGACAGAACAGAACCCAACTCAGTTAATGAGGCATAAATAAAGATTAATACCTCCAAATTACATGATTCAGGATGTATTTTAAAGATTACTTGAATCCAAATGTTTCTGTTAAATTTCATATAGATATTATCATATTAATGTGGCCATTGAACACTCTAATTTGAAGGAATATTTAGGGAATCTTCATATAGAAAAAGTATGATTCATTAATTATGTCATAACTTATTATATACATGACCAAATACTTTGAAATTTTTAGGGTAGAGAGAAAAATCTATTTATAAAAACTTATAAGAAGGAACTTTGGAAATTTTTGGCCATATATTAGTCACAAATCAATCCAAATTCTATAAGAAATATCCTGGGGGTGAAATTTTTTATTCTTCCTTTTCTATATTTTCTTATTCTTAAGTTTTGTAACGTATTATTTTCCCCTTATTCTCGGTTACCCTTTACATGGAGGGTTAAAATTCCGAGTGATTGAGTTATGGGAGTTTTTCTATTTTTTAGTTATTGAGTTATTTTATTTTATTTAATATAATTTCTTTCTCTCTTCTGTGAGGATTCTTTCAATTTATAATAGCGGTTTTTATTTTCAAGTACAATTATATTTGGTTTTCGATTTAGTCTTTGATTTTTCTTTGGTAAATGATCATTATATACCTTCTCTAGGTTTTTTTATTTACAATAAAATAGACCAGGGCTTAGTAGTGATGTAATCAATGACTGTCAGTATGTGTGGGAGGGGTAGTGGATATTATTTATTGTTTTAGATAAAAAATACGATTGGGTATTGCTTAAGTTAATTGAGGATATTTTTTGTAACAATATTGAAAATTGGAAGGAGAGTTGACAAAACTAAGATCCTGGAAAGGTTTAATCTCATTATCAGCATCTGTCCAAGGTAGTGAGAGGAAGAAATCATGGAATCTTAATTTAATCAGCTTAGTAGAATAATATTTGATAAATTAAAACAATGACAACATTTAGTATGGAAAACTGACCACTATCTGATCAAACCTCTCATATATTGTTTTTCATTCACTTTCTTTTCCATTTTTTTTCATTTTCTTCTTAATTACTTTCTTTTATTTCATTTCTTTACATTATTTTCAAAAATAAACAATTTAATAAACATATAATTTTTCCTATAATTTAAATGTGATATCTTGATTATTGTGTGCTTCTCTATGGAGACAACCTAAGTTGACCACTTTACTATATTTTAACTTAGGAAATAATTTTTTATACACTCCATGACAGGATCATGTAAAAACTTGTATGCTATTCCTAGATCTTAATGGGATGTAAGTAATACAACCACTTCTTAGCTACTCCGTCAAGTGAAAAGAGGATTGACCTCCACTTGAATTGATCATAAACTACTTCTATTGGTTTGAAAATAGAAAAAAAGATAAATTATTGAAAGTTTCAGTTAGGGCCTTTACATACCTCCCAGATCATAGTAATTAGGAAGGATATATATTCCATTCATAAATCTATGGGTGAGTCTCTTTATGAATACTATAAACTTTTGAAGAAGCTTTGTGCATGATACCCACATCAAATAATGGAAGAGCACCACTTCCTGGCATTCTTATACCAAGGATTTCTAGAAAATGAGAGGAATATCTTGGATGAATCATCTGAGGAAGATTTTATTGAAAAACCTCTAGTAGAATAAATTAACCTCATTAAGAATATAACATAGAATTCAAAACAATTTGGAACAAGAGGAACTAGTACGAGAGACCTTCATAATGTAATAACTTCTGAATCATCACCTTTACATGAAACTAAAATTGAATAATTGAAAGACCTAGAGAAACATATGGATGTAAATAAAGTAATTGAGAAACCATATCCATCGCAAGTATGAAAATTATGTTCATCACCCAATCATTACACTAAAGAATGTGCTGAGGTATAGGGTATGTAGGGTTGTCCAGCTGCATTCCATCCAAGGTAATTTCTATATAATTAATAATAGAGAGAATTAAAGTCTTAACAAGGATTTAGAGGTCAATAAAACCAGGATAGACCCCCCTTTTTCCAATCAACCACTTTTCCATTAGAAATATAAAAACTCAAAAACATTCAAACAATCATACAAATATCCTTTCCAATAACAACAAGCCTTTCAACCACCACCTTTCTAGTGAAATACTTATGAGCATCCTTCTACTATTTCAAAAACAAATGAAGAGCATATGGAGACTACAGTTATAGGATTCTAAGATAATATTTTTAAACTCACATACCAATTCATAAGTTTTATAGACATTTTGACATAGAATCACATAAATATACTAGCCTAAATAGTTTCAAATCCCTAGAAAATGTCATTGAAATTACGACATGAAGCAGGAAAAGAGATTCCTCCACCCAAAGAAAGTATTCCTGATTATTCTAAGTACAATTCTGAAGCCCAACCCATAAAACCAAAATAGAGGCTTGAAACACATTTGAAAAGTGAAAAGGGGGAAAAAAGACAACAAGGAACAATTATTTTCTATGTTAACTCAATCAACAAAGGTTGGAGAATAGAAACTTCAAAGAGAGATCCAAGAAACCTTTTTTAATGTTAAAATCAATATTCCACTGCTATAGGAAGTTTAAAAAATCCCAAAATATGTTAATTTTCTCAAAGTAATATACACCAATTTAAAGAGGCTTTATATGGATGAGAGAATCAGCCTAGGGAGGTGTGTCCCAGCCATGGTCATACAACCACTTCTCAAAAATTGTCAAGATATAGAGACATTTTCTATTCCTTTCACTATTAGTTCTTTCAAATTTTATAATTATTTATGTGATCATGGTGATTCCATTAATGTCATGTCTAACTTTGTCTTTGTATCTTTAAATATAGGTGAACTGAATCCCACAAGAGTGATTTTCCAACAATAAAACCGATCCACTATTTTTCCAACTGGAGTTGTGGAGGATGTGCTAGTAGGAGTTAAAGGATTGATTATTCCATCAGATTTTTTACATCCTCAACATAGAAGAAGATAAATCACCAGGGTATTCACCTATTATTTTGGGAAGACAATTCCTATAGATAGCCAAAATGATCATCAATGTGAATGACTGAACCCACACCATAGAGACAGGAGAGAGTAAGGTAAACTTTAATGTTATTGACTCCAAGAGGAACCCTTCAAACAATCATTCAATATTTATAACATTACATAAAAAAGGTATTGAAACCATCGAATATTCAGGTATACTTTGGTAATACTTATCCTTAAGAGATCAACTTGCTATTCAAAACATCATGGAGCAAGTGAGTACTCAAAATTATTGAAATTATACCTTTAAAACCAAATAAAAAATAACATATGAATTCTTCGATAATTTTCTAGAAGAAAATGATATGATACCATTACTAAGGAGATTTAATATTTTGAATTGGGGAACCTAAATTCACTCTCATTCATAGAGAAACCTCCAAATATAAAATTAAAACCCCTTCTGTGTGACTTAAAATACGTGTATCTTATTTTGGGAGAAAATTTTCTAGTGATCATTGCCAGTGATCATAATAGTAATCTGTCCGAGACCCAAGAACAATCTCTGATTCACCTTCTAAAAAAAAATTATTGAGTTATAAGATAGAGTCTAGGATATATGCCAACAATCAAACCCAATATATTCTTCTATAGAATCTTTTTAAATAGGAATCCAGATTTTTTAAGTAGCCCTAGAGAATAATTAACCTCACCATCATGGAAGTTATTAAACAATAAATTGAAAAAATGTTGGAAGCCAACATCATTTACCAAATTTATAACTCCCAATGGGTCATCCCCATCCATGTTGTTCTCAAGAAAATAGGATTGACCATTGTGGAAAATTATAATTATTAATTAATTCTAATGAGAGTTCAAAATAGTTGTATGTTATGCATTGATTATATAAAGTTGAACCAAGTAACTCAAAAATACCACTTCCCAATCCCATTCATTGATCAAATGATACAAAGGTTATTAGTTTGGACACATTACTATTTTTGGAGAGTTTTTTGATTATTTTTAGTTCCCAATTTCTATAGAGGAACAAGAGAAGACAACATTAACCTGTCGTTTTGGGAAGTTTTCTTATAAGAGGATTCCTTTAAGATTATGAATTAACCCATGTAAATTTCAAAAGTGTATGGTATTAATTTTCTCAAATCAAATTGAGGACTTCCTGGAGGTATTTCTTAATTAATTTACTATTTTTGGAAAGTCCTTTTATTTTTTCTTAGGGAATATGGAGAAAGTTTTTAAAATATTCTTAGAGAAAAATATAGTTTTTTCATTTTGAAAAGTGCCACTTTATGGTTGAAAAAGTAATAGGGATAGGTCATATCATTTCACAAAAAGACATGTAGGTAGATAAGTTGAATGTTGAAGTGATTAATTATTTTCCATATCCCACCTATGTGAGGCACATGAGATCAGTTTTGGGGAAAGTGCGATTTTATAGAAGAATACCTTAGTAATATTTCCATTCCACTTTAAATATTACATTTAAAATAAGTTGACTTTGTTTTTAATGATAATTATAGGGAAGAATTTGATGAGTTGAAACAAAATTTTATTACCCCACTGATAATGCAACCACTGAATTGGGAATATCCATTTGAGTTAATTTTTGATAAATCAAATTAATTTTTAGGATTAGTTATTTCCAAAATAATTTAAGGAAAACCCCAAGTCATAAAATATGCATCAAGAAACTTGGATGCCACTCATATGAATTACAAAACCACTAAAAAAATGTTTCATAATTTTATATTTTTATTAGATAAATTTATGTCATATTTACTTGGAAATAAAGATGTTTTATTTTATGATCATGCAATACTTACATGATTAATGAATAAGGATGATGAAAAACCATGTTTGGAAAGATGTATACTATTCTCTTTGGAGTTTAATATAGAGATTAAAGACAAAAAGGGAGTTGAAAATAAAGTTGCATATGACCTCAGTAGGTTACCCAACACTATTGAAGTAGAGATTACAGAACTGATCCCAATCATTTATCACATAACCAGAGAGAAAATTCACATCATAGAAGGTAAAGTAATATTATATGTTGACATAGTAAATTATTTGTCCACATATAAAGTACCTTCTTCTATTATCTCTCATTAGAAGCTAAACTCAAAGATAAATCTAGATTCTATATCTAGGAATATCCATTTCGACGGAATATTTTCAATGACCATGTTATAAGAAGATCCTCACTCGTAAGTGAAATAGAATATTTTTCCAATTTTTTATACACTTTTTTTGTGGAATCCACTTTGGACCTCAAATAATGACTAAAAAAGTAATGGATTCTGGAATCTATTGCCTAACATTGTTTAAAGATAATAATGATTATTATAAAAAATATGAAAAATTTCAATTTTCTTGAAATATTTCAAAGATACAAGAGATTCCTAAAAAACCCATAATTTTTTATAAAATATTTTATTTATGGGGCATTGATTTTATGGGACCCTTTCACATGTCATTTGGAAAATCTTATATTTTACCTGATATTGATTGCATATCTAAATGGGTAGAATCCAAGGCCACCAAGATTGATGATTCCAAATTTGTGTGTAATTTTTATAGGACCAATATATTTTGTATATTTGGAATTCCAAGAACCATAATTAAAGTCTAAAGGACACATTTTTTCAATATAATAATGAAGGATATACATAAAAGGTATGGGGTTAACAAAAAAATATCTACACCTTACCATCCCCAAACAAATGGTCATGCTAAAGTGTCTAAATGGGAGATTAAAAGTATTTTTTATAAAAAATAAAAACCAAATCGAAAGT
The DNA here is from genome assembly GCA_963277665.1 of Viscum album. NCBI lineage: Eukaryota > Viridiplantae > Streptophyta > Magnoliopsida > Santalales > Viscaceae > Viscum > Viscum album. The sequence continues at coordinate 457,344,734 of OY728157.1, read as the reverse complement.
ATTATAGCCAAAGTATTGAGGAAACACTATGGGAATACCATAAAACATACAATACACCTACATGTTTTAGCCCATACTGATTGATTTATGGAAAAAGTTTTAATCTACATGTGGAATTGGAGTACCAAGCATATTGTGCAGTTAAAAAGGTTAATTTAGATTTAGAGAGTGCTAGAAAAGAGATAAAACTTCAGTTATAGGAGATTGAAAAAATAATAATAGAATATTTTGAAAATTCAAGAATTTACAAAGAAAGAACCAGAGTGGCACATGAAAGATTGAATCAACCAAAGACCTTCCAACCTAGAGACCAAGTCCTGATATATAATTATAGACTGAAATTAATTCTAGGTATGCTTAATTATAAGTGTTAAGGACCTTTTATTATTACCAATGTAAATAATTTTGGTTCCATTTATATTAGTAAAGAATATGGGGGAAACCCATTCACTATAAATGGGAAAATGCTGAAAAAGTTCTATAGAAGTTTTCCTCAAGGATCAGTGGAGGAGATAAAAATTCTCTAAACCATCTACTAATTTATTCTAATGTGGTATGGTTCACCCAATGACATTAACCAAAGGTGATTTTAGGAGGTAACCTGAATTTTTCGGTTTTATTAGGATTTAGGATTTAGTTACCTCTTACTTCACCCCTTTCATCTTTAATGGAATGGTTCTTACACTAGTATGATTTTATTTTACTTTATAGGTCTATCATCGAAGGAAGCCACGAGGTATCCCTATAAAGTGGAGAAAGTGGATAAAAAGCTTTATTAAAAAGTAATTTCACTTTTAATTATTTATCCCTTAATACTGCCTACATTTTTGTCTAAAACTTGTTTTGATCTTAAACTTTAAATTTCATTCCCACATTTGAATTTATTCTTTACTTGAATAAAAGTGTATATACTATTTTCCTAGAAATCCAATGATTCCATGTTTTATATTTCAATATTAACGAAATTGAATGATTAAAATGGATAATTTAATTATTAAAGTGAAACATGTATATTAAAATAGAGAATCATGCATTTAGGGTATTAATTGATTCATGTAAATGAAATTTCCCAATCATTTTTCACCCTTTAAATTTCAACAACTCATGTCAATTAATTTATTATTATTATTCATACCAAGATTGATTTTCTGAATATCATATGTCCCATTCTTGAGAGTATTTATAAACCAAGTAATAACTATATATTCTTTATCATATTTCTTTAGTGATCTTGGGACATTCCACCTACCATAAATTTCATTGAAACTTTTCAAAACTAATGACTATGAAAAAACACATTTTAAATTATTATGGAATCTTTTGAAAATACCTTATTATCGAAGAAAAACATTACATCAACCATTTTTTATCCCATAGAGACCATAAATACACTCTCTAGGTATGAGTCATATTTTATGACATTTTTATCTATTCTTACACTACTATTATTATTTTTAATTATTGTTTAATGTTGAAGTATGGGGGTTGGGAAATTCATTGTAAAAGGAATGAAATGAATTCTATGGAATAATTATGCGGGTGTTATCTTTGGGTATTGAGAAAGGTTGTTTCTTTATTAATTATTCTTATTTAATTTACCTTCTTAAAAAAATAAACCAATATGAATGGGTTATTACTTAGAAGAATATAAAATCACTATCACAAGACCAATGATTTTTATCATATGTAGATAGGTAGTGGATGTGAGGTTTATTCTAGGCATGACTTTTGAAAAGGTTAAAAATGAGAAAAATTTACTTTTAAAAAATAGAGTATAAAAGTTGTGAAAGAAATAAAATAGGGTGCACAAATAATTTATTATTATTTATTTTGATCATAAAAATCACTTTGAGTTTTGGGGGAAGTGATAGTTTTTATTTTTAAAGGGGATAATTTCATTGAGATTTTACTTTTGATATCACGATTTATACTTTAAGAGATAAACCTCCTCCATGAGCCTTAATTTTTAAACATCAATTAATACCTACCTATAATCCTCAAAGTCTTGTAAACCTTGATTGAAAATAACTCATGATTTTATGTGAATTTTGTCATTACAAAGTGGAGAAAATTGTTCCTTTACAAGATTATGAACAAGTATCATGTTCTCATGACATGCACACAACTCTATTTGAATTATATCATGAGTAGTGAGTGAAAAGATTCAAAGTTTAATTAGATCATGATTTGAAATGTTTAATAATAATGAATTAAGAAACTTGAATGAAGGGGAATATAAGTACCATCATTTTCAAATGGAAAAAAGTAAAATTCTTGAGTTGACCATTTATTTCAAAAATTAAAAGTTAATTTATATTTTATGTGGTTTTTTGAAAATTTATTAAACATTGATATTTTTTAAATTTTTTTTATATGGAATTTGAATAATAGAAACATTTATGCTCTGAGATTTTTAATTTTGAGATTTTATTCTTGAGGAAAATTATGTTTTCAGTGTAGGGGTATCTAACACACTCATATTTGGTGTATATTTTTTATCAATTTCAAATGATTTTAAATGATTTTAAATAAATAATTACCATGTTTTTAAATGTTTATTAAATCATGGGAAATTATTAATATTTAATTAAAATGGTATAAAGGGTTTAAGTTATTATAAATGTTAAGTTTGTGATTTATTTTAATATTATGTTGTATTTTTATTAAGGGTGTTTTATAAAAATTTCATGAGTTTAACAAAAAAGTTGTCCAAACCCTAGCATGCCTTCAACCAGGGCCCACACACCTCATAGCTAGCCCAAGAGGGCGGGGTGGTCACACAACCTACCGGGAGAGCCCTCTAGAGCTGGCGAAGCATGAGGAAATCAAGCCCATGTAGTGGACCACATGGGGTCAAGCCACATGGATTAGAGGTGGTCTGAAGTCGAGCATGCCAACCCATGGTGGTGAAACCCACAAGGTAGTGGGAGAAACAGCTCACTGGCATAGTGCGGTCCATAGTGGCAGCGAGGGTCCTCCATCCCCAAACTGACTTCACTGAGCCGAAATATCACGGCTTGGGTAATAAACCACCATGAAACCATCCCCTGCCTTCGATGATAGATATGTTATCCTAGGGTACTATTCAAATTTTAAAAAATTCAGAGCTTCCCACCTGTTTTTCACACGACTCCCATCTCAGAAACCCCCACACCACCAAAGTCGCATCCTGCCACCACTGAACATCGTTGAACACCACTGTAACTCTTGGGAACCACTATGATCAACCACTGTGAAGCTCAATATCAATATACTTCTCTATTTTGAGGCCTAGTATCACCAAATGTCATCTCATACACCCTTATATGGCCCCATAGAAGCTCATTCGATCTCCCTCAAACCACTGCGAAGGATAGAGGGGTTGAGGAGGGGTCAAGTGCCAGTTCCATGACCACCACCGCAACCACCACATCATCCATACACACACTATGCCATATGGAGTTACCAAGATCCCATGCATTAAACTATGAAAAGATAATACCACAATGAAAGGCGATCCTCCACACTTTCCATGATAAATCCACCATCCATGGAAGATCATTGTTTTGAACATATGATATGTTATGGTGTTTCAATTTTGAAAAATGATCATTTAGGGTCTTACAGGGGAGCAGTAATTCTCCAAAATTTTAAAATGTCCAAAACTCAAGCTAGATATTTATAAAGTGAGGAATAAGGTGGTTTCTTTACTCCTATATAAGGATATAAAGGCATGGATTGGAAGGGGATCACGACTTTAAAAAGAAGGAGCACCCAATTGAGCCTTGGAAGCAGTAATAGAGGCTGTTGTGAAGAACAGAAGGAGAGGCAGACCCACTGCCTCCCCCCATTGTAGCTATTGACCATCCAATTTCTCACTTTAAATTTATTTTTTATGCCTTATTCAACTCTAGCTTCATTAATTACCCCTTTTATGGTGGGGTATAAGTCATTGTGGTTGGGTGAAAGAGAGGGGACCCCTTTGTGATGCTTTAGTCCTAATTGAAATCACAATTCACAATTATTTTCATTTTTTAATGGTTTTCAATTTTATAATCTTAGAAACTATATTAAATATTATTATGTTTTTATTTAATTTAGATATTTTAAATTTATTTGATTAAATATTTAATTCTTCGTCTATTTGGTTTTTTAATTGTACCGATTGGTTGATCTAAAATCAATTTGATATGTGTTTTAGTGACTGCTGAACATGTGAGGATGGAAAAATAGACTAAATTGATTATTTAGGGAATGTAAATACCTTATTTTTTATTTCTTAAATAATTAAAGGAAGGAACACTTTAACTTTTAGACATTATAAATCTTACTCAAAGGTGAATAAAAGAGAAAATATTATTACGCTGTTCATTTAATCATCTTAAAAAAGAAAGAGACTCATTTTCTAATCATGAAACACTTAGGTACATGATGAATCCCAATTCCAAAACATGGATAGTAAGATGTATAATACTATTTTAGAAGTTTAATATGGATATTATAGGCAAAGAGGTAGCTGAAAATATGGTGGAAGATCAACTTAGTAGGTTACCTAACACATATGTTTTTTTTCAGAACTAATCCTACTAAATGATCAAATAACTTAAGAGAAAATTTACATAATAGAAGGTTAAGTTCCATGGTATTACAACATAGTAAATTATTTGTCCACATCTCATGCACCTTCTTCTATTAACTACCATCAGAAGCATAAACTCAAAGATAAATCTAGATTCTATATCTCGGAAGATCCATTTCTCTAGAAAATTCAAAATGACTAAGTTATAAGAGGATGCTTACCAATAAGTGAAATAGAATATATTTTTTCAATTTTTTCATACACTTTGTTGTATATTCCACTTTTTACCTAAAATAATAGCTATTAAAATATTGGAATCTGAAATCTATTGGCATACCTTATTTAAATATTCTCATGATTATTGTAAAAAATGTGAAAAGTATCAGTTTTTTTGGAAATATTTCAAAGAGACAAGAGATTCCCCAAAAATCCCATTATTTTTGTGAAATAGTTGAAGTATGGGGCATTGATTTTATGGGACCCTTTCACATGTCTTTTGGGAAATATATTATTTTACTTACTATTTATTATGTATCAAAATAGGTAGAAGCCAAGGCCACCAAGACAAATGATGCCGAATTTGTGTGTGATTTTTTCAGGGCCAACATATTTTGTATATTTGGAATTCCAAGAGCCATCATCGGTAAACAAGATGTACATTTTTTTAATATAATAGTGGAGTCTATGCTTAAAAAGTATGGGGTGAACCAAAAAATTTCTACACCTTACCATCCCCAAAAAAATCACCAAGATGAAGTGGACAACCAGGATATTAAAAGTATTTTTGAGAAAATAGTCAAAGCAAACCAAAATTATTGGAGCCAAAGACTTGAAGACACCTATGGGAATACCAAAAATTATACAAGATAACTATATGTATGAGCCCCTACCTATTTATTTATGGAATTTTTTTTCATCTACTAGCATATTTGGGGAACCATGCATATTGGGTTATTAAAAAGGTGAATTTGGATAAAGAGAGTGCTAAATTAGAGAGAAAACATTATTTATATATTCATAATGAAACCATAAGAGAATATTTTGAAAATTTTAAAATTTCCAAAGAAATAACCATAGTGGAATAAGAAAAATTAATTCAACCAAATACCATTCAACCTGGAGACCAAATCTTACTCTATAATTCTAGACTAAAGTTAATGCTAGGTAAGATTCATTATAGGTGGAAATAACATTTTCTTGTTACTAATTTCAATATTTTTGGTGACATTCAGTTAACGAAATAATATAGAGGAAACCCATTCACTATAAATGGGAAAATTCTGAAAAAGTTCAATGGAAGTTTACCTCAAGAATCGATGTAGGAGATCAAACATCTCCAACCCATCTACTAATATCTTATCAGGAGGTTAGGTTATATCAATGATATTAACATATGGTTATTCTGAGAGAAAACCTAAGTATTACTATTTTCTTAGGATTTAGGATTTAGTTACATCTTACTTCACCTCCTTGATCTTTAATGGAATGGTTCCTACACTGGTATGAGTTGTTTTGATTTTACAAGACTATCCTGGAAGGAAGATACAAGTTAGCATGAAAAAGTAGAGAAATAGGATCAAAAGATTTATTTCAAAATGGATTTATCTTTTAAATTTTTATACTTTAAAATTACTTATATTTTTATCTAAAACCTATTTTGAGTTTATACTAGAAATATCATGCCCACATTTTAATTTATACTTTACTTGTCTTATTTAGGAGACATGAGTTTCTTAATAATCATGTGACTCTATGTCAATGTTAATGAAATTTAATTAGTAAAATGGGGAATTTAATTATTAAAGTGAAACATGGATATTAAAATGAGGACTAATGATTTGAGGGAATTAATTGATTCATGTAAATAAAATTTCCAATTCATTTTTCATTCTCATAATTTATAAAACTTATGTGAATTGATTTATTATTATTCATCATGCCTTGAGTGATTGTCTCAATATCATATGTCCCATTCCCAATAGGATTTCTAGACCAAGTAATTCATATTTATTCTTGAACATATTTTATTGAGTGATCTTGGTAAATAAAACCTACCAGAACCTCCAATGAAACTTTTCAAAACTAATGAATTTGAAAAAACTCATTTAAAATGATTGGGGCATCTTTTTAAAACTGCTTATCCTTGAAGACCACCTTCAAATAAACCCTTTTTAGTCCATATATTCCATGAATTAACTTTCTAAAAATTATCCATATTTGAATCCATTTTTATCTATTCATACCATACTTTAGTATTTTTCATGATAGTTTAACCTTTAAGTGTTGGGGTTGTGAAAGTTATGGTAAAAGGGATGAAATGTACTTTAAGGAAAAAGTTTGGGGGTGTTATATTTGGGTTTTGATAATGTTTTTTAATTAATTCATTGTGCTTATTTTGTTTCCCTTATAAAAAAGTGAAAAAAGGAATGAGTTATGACATAGAAGAATAAAAAATCACCATCACTGGACCAATGATTTTTTCATATGTGGTTTGGTGGTGGATGTGAGGTTTATTCCAAGAATTACTTTCAATTTTTTTAAAAACATAAGGAAAAATTACTTAAGAAAATAGTTTAAAAGTAGATAAAAAAATTCAAGAGTGTAAAAAAATCACTCATTATGCTTTATTTTGGTTATAACCTTCCCTTTGAGTTTTGGGGAAGTGATCGTTTATATTTTTCAAGGGGATAATTTTATTGATATTTTACTTTTGATATCAAGATTTATACATTAATAGATAAACCTTACCCTTGAGAATTAATTTTTATACATCAATTCCGACCTACCATGAAGCCTTATAGTTATTTAAACCTTAATTAATAACCACTAACGATTTTATGTGACTTTTGTACTACAAAGTGAAGATAAGAGTTCCTTTACAAGATTATGGATAAGAGGCATAGTCTCATATTATGAGAGTAAATATATTTTAATTATATCATAAGTGATGTGGATAGAGATTCACTGGTGAGGTATATCATGATTTGACATGTTCAATAACAATGAATTAAGGAACTTGAATGAAGGGGAAGGGAAGTACCATCATTTTAAAATAGGAAAAAGTAAAATTATTGAGTTGAATATTTCTTTAAAAATTGAAAAATTAAATTGATATTTTATGATGATTTTTAAAAAATTTATTTAATATTGAACATTATTTAATTTTATTTCTTTTGAATTTTAATAATGGTAACATTGGTGCCCTCTAATTTTTAATGTTGATATTTTATACTTGGGGACAAGAATGTTTTATGTGTGGATGTAACGAGCCAAGATTTTTCAAATAAATTTAATATTTAATGCATGAAACAATGAGTCTCTACAAAAAACCACTTTTTTATAACCTAGTTAGTAAACATAATTTTTCCACCTCTGTGATTTGAATTTCGAGAAAATGACACATGGTTGCGTTCAGTAAGATATTTAGAGTCTGATAAGAAAAACTTATTTTTTGGTGAATAGTAACATAACCTTATGAATAGTAATATGAAGATTAATATGAAACTTATGAATAGTAAATCATATTATTATTTTATTGTCTAAAGGTTATAAGATAATAAGATCTTGATTAATTTTTCAAGGTGATATAAAACAAATTATAGTTTTAAAATTGTTATTCTTCGAATAAATTATAATTTTATTTAATGATTAAAATAATAATATTTATAAAATTATTTTCAAAAAATGGGTTTCATTTTTGAATTATAAACATAAAAAAATGGTTAGGTTGAATTTTTGGGATTTTTCTGAAATACTCGTATTTTTTTTATGAATAGTAAAATACGGTAATTTACCATATATATACATTATTAGTTAAATTCACTATTCCTAGCATCATGGATGATGTAAGCACACTTGGTTAAAACTAACACCAACATATTACTATTCTTGGTCACAAGAATCAATACTATTGGTTGTCTTTGGAAAAAATAATAATATAATGTATAAAATAATGGGAAACCCCTCCTCTTCTCCACTATAACCCCCCACTCCCTTTTCTCTTCACTCCTATAAAGCCTTGTGTCTTGTCTAAATTATGGTCAAATATCCTCATAATCTCCTCACCCACTTAAATAATCCCTTGTTCTCATAGAAATAGAAAAACCTCTCCCCTAAAGAGGCTCTCAATGAGGATTACTTCAAGAGGTAAATTCTTCTTTTCATTTCTTTTATTTCAAGTTCCTTTCTTTTCTTTTTTATTTCCTCACCTCCTTTCATCAAAATGTTGTGATAACTCCAATAAAATAAATTTATTGTAATTTTGTTATGATAAAATAATAATTCTTCGTCATCTCTCCTTTCCCCTTCTTTTATACTAAAAATGAAAACACTATCCGAGATGTGTTAATTTATATCATTCAAGGATGATGGGTTTTCAATTTCTATTACCATATTCAATTATGTTCATGAAGACATTATTATGGTTTAAACAGACTATAATAAATTCATTATAACTTACTTAAGGTTATATAATCCTTTTTATGCATGATATAAATTTATAAATCAAAATGATTTCGTAGTGATAAAAAAACCACCAGTTAACCCAAACAATTTTCATTAATTTTTTATAATGATTCATCTTCACTCCTAATAACCAAATGAATTTTATGATCATGTAATATTATGGTTGTTCACTAATAACATACAACTTCTATTCTGTACAACCATTCTCATTCTATATGTTTATCCTTACATTAATATAAGTAAACCTATCATGAAAACCAAGGAAGAAAATGCTCCCAAACAATAAAATTGAATCTATTAACCCATTAAAAGGCCATGAATGAACCTAATAAAGAAATAATAAATCAATTAAATGTATATTAGGTTCTGTAATAATTAATTTATGAACCCAAATCTTATTATTCAGGTCATTAAGATCATGTTAGGACCACCTTCAGACTTAAGGTAAGGGTTTTCCACCCGAACCTTCATTTTCATTTAAGTTACTTTTATTATTTAATCACCTCAATTAAACTATTATTCATTAATATTTACTCCTCATAAATTCCTTTTGAATGTTATATATATGTGTACCAACCATAATCCTACCTTAAATTATGGATAATTATATGTTTTAAAAGGATCTTTCCAAAATTCTTCTCGAAATACAAGCCCGACTCAAGGGAATTTCTAAAATTCTTACCTATTTTAAAGGGCACTCAATAATTTGTTTTTAGAAACCATTATATTTATAAAATAACTCATTTTATTATGAAAATACTATCTTACTTCATTTCTGGTTTTATACAAACACTTTCTGAAAGAAATCTTCTTTTCAAAGTGAAAGAGTATTTATCTCAAGAATTACTCAATGATTTTATAAGAGTATCTTAATCTGTTTCAACAATCTTGTTGATTCATATGTATTATTGGGTAAATATTTTATGATATAATCTAACATATTTAATTTATTGTTTTATTATTATTTTGACTGTGGATGTGCTATCTTAAAACCATTCACTAATTTACTCATAATGGTTAGTGTTTATGCTTAATGTTTGGGGAAAGTTATTTACATTTCATATGTTAGTTTTAATATGAATGTATATGCTATTTATGTTTATCAAAATTAACATGAGGAATGAATTGGAATTATTATGTGATGGCTGAGGCCCTCTATAGCCCCTTGGTGCATCGGTAGGTCTCACGAGATAAATAGATATGGACATGGCGGAGGCCTTGCCCATTTTTAGATATGGTTTTGGCTGAGGCCTTAATAATTTTTAGATGTCTTGGACGAGTCCTTGATGGTATGTTTCAGAATGTTCAACATATGAATTTACCTCATTATGAAGTTATAAATTCATAATTCATGTGGTTATTCTACTAGTATAATACCCATGATTATATTTTATTATGGCAATAATTACTCAACACATATTCCTTCCATAACGTGTTCAAGTTTATTATTTTTAAAGGCATGTGTTTTCAATTATTCACCATGCTTAATGTTTATGTTTATGATATAGTTTTCTGTATTGATTACCCTTACTAAGCATCTGAGCTCACCCCTTCTTATGTTTCATTTTTCCTAGGACATGAAGATATATATTATGATTAACTTGTAGGGATAATTTAGAGTGGTGGACGTTACCAATGGAACTTATTTGTTGATTATCATTTCAAGTTGTAATGTTGAACTTATGTATGCATATGGATTTAAAATTCTAGGAAACTATTCATTACTTCAGGATATGACTTTTTTTGTAATCATTCTAATGTAATGTAATAATGCACTGACTCTGAGCAACTGGGGTTGGGTCTTTATAGCGGGAGTATTTGACACACTCATATTTGGTGCATATTTTTAATAATTTTTTAATGATTTTAATAGAATTTTAATGAATAATTCCCATGTATTCCAAAGTTTAATTAAATTTTGGGAAATTATAAATATGGAATAAAAATGGTTTAAAGGGTTTGAGATGTTAAGAATTTTAAGTTTGAGATTTATTTAAAAATTATGTGGATTTTTTATTAAGGGCATTTTATAACCTTTTGAGGGGTTTAACAAAAAATTTGGATAGGCCCCAACATGACTTAAACTAGGGTCCACACACTATATATCCAGGCCAAGAGGGCCATATAGTCACATATACCACTGAGAGGGCTTTCTAGAGTTGGTAGATCATGGGAGAATCAAGCCCATGTAATGGCTCGTAAGAGTGTTAAACCGTTGGGAGTAGAGGTGGGCCAAAGATGAGAATTCCAACCCATGGTGGTGAAACCCACTAGGTGGTGGGAGGAGAATATCTCTATGATGGTGTGGTCCATGGTGGAAGTAGGGGTCCTCCAACCCCTAACTGACTTCACTAAGCTGAATTCTCATGGCTTGGGTAATAAACCACAGTGAGGTCGTTCCTCGCCTTATATATGAGACAAGTGAACTCGAAGTACTATTCAAATTTTATAAAATTCAAAGTTTGCTCTCTATTTTTTGCATGACTCCCACCATAGACACACACACACACTACCATTGCTTCCACTTTCCACCTCTCGGAGTCACCAAACACCAATTCATATCCCGAAAAACACCATGCCCGACCACCCCGAAGCTTAGGTTTGATATCTTTATCCACGTCGAGGCCCGCGATCACCATGGATAATCTTTTGCACCCTCAAATGAACCCATGGAAGCCCACTAGAGCTCCATATATCCACTATAAAGGCTGAAGGGGTTAAAGAGGAGTTGAGTGCGACTTCCATTATCACCACCACCATTTCCACATCATCTATGCACACTCTATACCACATGGATTTTCTATGATCCCATGCATACTTCCATACAAATCTGAGGCCTCCATGAAAGTACATCCTCCACACCATCTAGTCCAAATACACCATCCATGAAAGATCTATTTTTTTAGAACACCTGATATGTTTAGGTATTTTTCTTTTTACATATGAAAAATACAGGTTTCACAGGGGAGTGATGATTCTCCATGATTTTAAAATACCTAGACTTGGGATGGATAAATAGTAATAGAGGTATAAGGAGGTGTCTATATGGCTATATAAGGAGAGGCAGACATTTATTATAAGGGGATCATGACTTGAAAAAGAAGTTGTACACACTTTATCCTTGTAAGAAGCAGTAAAGGATGCTGTGAAGAAGAGAAGGAGAGGAATACCTGCTACCTCCCCCCATTGTGGCCATTGACCATCCATTTTATCACTTTATCATTACTTTTTTATATCTTATTCTCCTCTTGCTTCAATGTTTCCCCCCTATATGGTGGGTTATAAGACCTTTTTGTTGGGTGAAGGACATGAGACCCCTTTTTGATGCTTGAGTCCTAATTGAAATAAAAAAGCACAATTATTTTCATTTTTTAAATAGTTTTCAATTTTATAATATTTGAAGTTAAATTAAATATTATTGTGTTTTTATTTAATTAATAAATTTTAATCTACTTTGATTAAAGGTTTTATTCTTCCTCTTCTTGGTTTTTGGAGCATACCGATTGGTTGATCTAAAATCAATTTGATATTTTTTTAGTGATTAAATGAACATAGTAATAATAATTTCTCTTTAATTCACCTTTGAGTAAGATTTACCATGTGTGAAATTTACAATGTGCCTTCCTTGTATTATTTAGGCAATAAAAAACATGGTATTGACATTTCCCAAATAATAAAATCAATTGAATCTAAGGGGATGAAAACAATATTCTAATCCATGATTTACTGTTAATAAATAAATAAATTAATTATAGAAAAAATTACGTCAGTGAAATAAAAATATTACATATACTTCACAATTAAACATTCCATATGGTTTGGTTTAGACCCAATACATTTATCTAGAAATCAACAAAAAACTTCCAATAGAAAATTCCAACAAGGAAGAAGGTGAAAAAGATTGAAAGAAGAACCTAGATTAACCCATGTCAAGATAAAAACCCCAAAATAATCCCGTGGTAAAAAATATTTCCACCTTCATAATAAGGAAAGAAGGAAGAGAAGGGAAAACTAAGAAGAAACACTCACCTAGGATTTAATGTGTAATATAGATATCCAAAACGAAATAGGAGACTCAAAAATAACCTAGAAATTTTACTAGGGTCAATAAGAGATGTTTTAATGAGATAGAATGGATTAATTATACATACTTACCACTTAAAACCATTGGGTCTGAGGAATACATGACATGTAATCCTTTCACATCGTGTATTTCCTTATTTTTAAGTTATGTCAAAAAACACATCACCTAGGGTTTATTAATATCTTTATTTAAATTTAAACGATATGAATTAGGTTCAATATATGTAACCGCTTCATGTCATGAACCAGTTCATGACACGTGTCTAGACTAAGTTACATGTCATGTAATATATACATGGTGTTTAATTTTCCAGTGAATAATTTTCAGAATAGATTCCATGAAAGTCCCCAAACCACATATGAAGCCTTGAAAACTCATAGTAAACCCTCTTAATCCCATTTAACATGTTTATACATAAACTATATTAATTAAAATAAAAATACAACCCTGAATGTTTGGACATTTTCCCTAATAAAGGTACCCCATCTCCGAATAATATTTGGCCACCAAGGTCCAATGAAAAAAATAAGAGAGGTAAGTACATAGAAAAAGAATAGATCATATAATAATCATTACATAATTATAATTTTTATAAATTAATTATACTTTTTAATCTAATCATGAAGGATTCTTATGAAAAATGAACTATGTTACAATCATGGAGATGGTAGGTCGTACGTAAGGATGAGTAACATTTCCATTTTTTGACAATCATAATGGAAAGAAGTTAAGTGTTATATATTTTTAATAATGATAATTATATCATAAATATAATATTATTTCTTTAAATACCCTTATATATACCATCCACGTGATGTAGTATTATAAAAAATGAATTACATTGCTTTGTGAGGTAGAAGTTTTCCATACATTCAAACCATGTTATCATTTTCAATGGATAGTAAATTAAGAAATTACATGATATATTACTTTTATAGAATGGTTAATATATTATTATTTAAATATATAGACTTAAATTAATCCTTATTACCTTCCATGTAGAAAGTAGGTAAAAAAAATCACATTGCTTCACGAGGATGTAGTACTCCGTACACATGAATGACATTATCCTATACACTATATAATGAAAATTAATAATGAATACATGATATTATAATTTAAAAATTATAATAATATCATAAATTCAATATATAAACATTAAATACATTATTATATTCATCTCTGAGAATATATTTTGGAAAATGAATTACATTGGTTCACGAGGCGGTAGTCCGCCGTACACATGATCCACAGTTTCGTTTCCCATTTGATGGAGGAAGAGATGGATTTAGTTCATAAAATAAAATAAAAACATCTAATTATATTTAATATAATTATTTTATTATATCATCATGGTTTTATAATATTTTAATTATTTGAAAATATAGATAAACTAAAACGCTCGGTTAAGGATGTTACCTCTTCATTAGAAAACATCATTAGGTTTTCACAAAAAGACTTTGTAATGTGGATTTATCATAAAAAAAGGATTCTAAGATGAGGGTATGGAAATAAGGAAGTTATTTGGGTAGGTATGGGATTAAAAAATGGGTTTTTGAAGTGTGTAAAAGAGAGGATAGGGGGTGGTCTTTTATAAGTGGGGGAGAGGTCACATTGTCAAATTTTCACATTAATGAATTACACCCATGTTGTTATCATGAAATAAGGATAAAAAATAGATTATTTTACAAAATTATAACTTATAAGGTTAAAAAATTACCACAAAATAAAGATTATAAATGTTTTGGTTCATTTTTAACCCTAATCTTCTTAGTTTAATCATCTGATAAACGTGTTTTTACCTTAACCACAATAAATACTTTTTACTATTTTACTATTCATTACTGTAAAAAATTAAGTTGAAGTTATTATATAACATAAATTATTATAATTAAAAATATATAATACAATTTTCTAAATTAAAATCACATATTTTTTAGAATTTAATTGAAAATTTTACACACAGACGTGTCGAAAAAACGGTTTTCCCAAAGAAAAACATTCAAATGTTTAAAATTTTTTCATATCAAAATCCAATATAAAATTGATTAAAATGAAATAAATTTGATTAATTAATATATAATTTTACAAATTTTAATTTTAAAAATACATTAAAATAAAATGGTTCATGTAATGTCTTCAAACGAATAGGCAGTTTTTAATAAAAATTAGTATTTTCGCTATTCATTAAAAAATGAAACTTTTCAAAAAAATCCAAAAAATTCTTGAGAATTTAATTTTGATATGATTATTTGAAAAATATATATTTTCTAAAATAAATTTTCTAAAATTAGTAAAAAATTATTTTAAAATCTATGTGAAAACTTTGATGAAACCACTTTTAGAAAAATATAGCTTTTCAAAAAAGATTTCATTTTATTTAAAATGATTCATACATTATTTATAATCATTAAATAATAATTGAATTTATTTTATACACATGTTACCACATAATTTTCATAATTTAATTATTTATATTCATACCTTCCAATTTAACATCTATATTATAATGATATACTATATTACAGTTTATTTAAATTTGAGGTTTCATGTTCCGCAAGCTATCGAAGAGATTAAATTTATTTAAAAAGAAAAATATAGTAATTTATGAAGGTGTTAAATTAAGTTCTAATAATTTTGTTTTGTTTCATACATGCTATTGAAAATTTTAATAAACCAACCTGGGTAAAAAAGACAAGCCACACTGAATGGTTCACCACATGGAGAGATATAGAAAAGAACCAAAAGGCTCATGTATAAATAAAGAAACATAAAAGTAAAACATGTAAGAAAGGAATAAATATTCATGATACACACAAGTTAATCCAAATAGGCCAAACTATAATGATAAAATAGTCCAGACTAAACAAGTCTCTATGAGACCACCCGCCACAACCAAACCATCACATTGCAAAGGTGGCGAATGACAAGGGAACCCAACATGCTCTATGATGTCCTTACCTTTACCTAGGTCCTAAAAAACAAGTTCTAAAACCACCCAATGAAAAAAGTTGGGTGTGAACACAGAGACTAGTATTATACCACTAAATAATCTATACAATTTCTAATATCATGAATTCACAAGTTTTATCTTAAAAATAAATCCATTTTATAACGAATTTTCATAAATGAAACCATTTTGTAATAATTCCTTAAATTTTCATTAATGAATACTATATTAACAAAATCTAGGAATGTGAACAATATAAAAGAAAAATAGGTAATCAGAGGAGAAACCAACCATGGTTACACCATAAGATAATCATATGAGTAAATATCCAGGAAATAAGACATCACAAGATAAACCAATAACAAATGAAAAAGAACACCATTTGGGATCTAGAATATGGTAATACATATTATAAATAAATGAAGCCTAAACCAAACTTTTGTTTGTTCCAACCGGTATCAATCCTACCACAGTCTATCAATATCACAAAACCTCCCGTGGCATTACACACACTAAAGTGACAAGTCCATTTCTTGACACGCCCATGGTTACTAATGTGCTAAGTTTTTCAAAATCATTTCAAAATACATGATCACATTTAATAAAACATTTTCATATCAAATAAAATATGTTTTTAAATCCAAATCCCTTAAAAATGTGAATCCTTTCCAATAAAGCCTTTAAAATGTTAAAACATGAATTTTCATTCAATAAACCAAAGTAATTGGCCAGAACATATAGAAATTAAA
This sequence comes from Viscum album, assembly GCA_963277665.1. Taxonomy (NCBI): domain Eukaryota; kingdom Viridiplantae; phylum Streptophyta; class Magnoliopsida; order Santalales; family Viscaceae; genus Viscum; species Viscum album. Next base: position 457,327,929 of record OY728157.1, on the reverse strand, counting down.
GAATTAGAACCAAATGCATAAATACACCTACCTCAATAATGATGGAAACCTAGACGCCTTCACAAATGGAGATTGGAAACCAATAAATCATCCTTCAAAAGAAAAGGAATTCAATAAAACCATAAAGGGTCAACAGAAAACACATATTAATCACAATTTAAATCATAAATATAGACAACATCACTTCCATGACTAGTAGAAATGAAGATTTAGGAAAACCTCTTACTAGGGATATCCAATGCAACTACCAATGGAGAAAAAAACTGAATGGACTGAACCTGAAGGAGGTAGATCACCCAAAATCACCCAAAATCACCCAAAATAACCCAAAATCATCCAAAATTTCCCAAAATATTGAGAGGTAAGTCTATGTAATAGATAAAAAAGGGTTATGTGTGTAGTGTGGTCAATACTGCTGAGCTTGAAGAATTCATGTCATGAACCGCTTTCGTGGTGTGAATTCCACAAATTCTAAATACATTAAAAAAGACATCGCCTCATGTTAAATTAAATCATGATAAAACCATTCATGAATTTTAATGGTTTCACAGATTTTAAATTTTCATGTTATGAAAAATACTCAGGATATATATGCTATAGGTTCACGTTAAGTAACCCATTCATGGTGTGAATATGCCCAGCAAGCAGCACACGATCTAGTTTCAAGCATAAAATCCCCAAACCAATTTCCAAGGATCTCCAAACCCAAAAAGAACCCTATAAATCCATTTACACATTTACACCTAGACTTTATTAATTAAAAAAACATAAATCTCCATACTTTATGTCATTTTCTTCAATTAAGTCTCTCTATCCCCAAGAAGCCCACAAAGTACCCAAAAAAGGTAAAACCAAAACAGGATTCAAATTATACTTGAAGGAAGGTAAGAAGGTGATAAAATCTCCCCACCATAAATTATTTATACCCCTAGAAAGTCTTCAAGATCTTGGAATCTCAAAAAGAGAAGGCCACTGCTACCTCATAAATAGTTCCCACACCCATGTCTCATGGAAATACCCTCCACAATTCCACAATACATAGACCAAAGGAATAATTTTACCATGAAAAAACTTCTATTAGTGATCCATAGTCTGAACTGGTTAATAAACCAAAATGGTTTCAGGATCAAGATCAACATCCTCCCATTCAATCACAAAATCAGGATCCGATTAATACCTCCTCATTTGGGAAACATGAAACATTTCATGGATGGGAGTAAAAAAATTAGTAATTCCAATCAATATTCCACCTTTCCATGTTTTAAAACAATCCCAAAGGGCCCCAAAAAACTTTGTACCAACTTACCCTGCTTACCCAAATAATGATGTACCAAGCGAGATGAAAATATAAGATAGACATGATCATCAACCTCAAACTCTAGTGGCCACTGATGATAGACTATATAAGATTTATAATGAACCTGTTCCATAATGAATATCTTCTAGATCAATTGCACCTTTTCCATTATTTCCTAAAGAATAATCGACCCAACCCAGGACTGCTCTTCCAACTCTACCCAGCATAAGAGAGATCTACATGGCCACCAATAAAAATCCTTAGAGGGGACCATTTTTATTGAGTTATGATAACTATTTTTATAGGAAAACTTGAATAAAGGGAATTATTTTCACAAGAACCACTAAAATCAAGCACAATATCCTAGATAATATCCTCAAGAACTTGGATAGCCCTCTCTGTCTGCCTATATGTCCATAGATGATATTACATGATCAATTTCAACTATGAACCCGTAGCTTCTTGAAAACCTTTCCAAAAACTGAATTTTAACCTTGACTACTTATAAGAAATAATCTCATAGAGAATTCCATGAAATCTCACAATATCGCATACATAAAAGTCACCAAAATATTCTACTTTCATCATCTCCTTGATAGGTAGTAAATGCACTGATTTTAGGAGTCGATCAATGATCAATAAAATTTCATACTTTATACTAGGAGTCTATAGTAAACCAATGAAGAAATGGATGGAAATATTACCCCATTTCTATACCATAATGGGTAAGGTCTACAAAAAATTATTAGGTATCTAATTCTCAGCCTTAATTCTATGACAAGTAAGACATCATGATACAAAATATACAATCATCCATCTCATCCCTTACCACCAATATTGACATCTAAAATCATGATACATATTTGGATTACCTAGATGTATAGAACAACATGAATGGTTTCCACTATCCATCAACTCCCGCATCATAGAAAAAAGAACAACTAACCTATTTTGAAAACATGAAGTGCCACTAGGAGATCAAGACCACTCACCTAAGGTCTCCCCACCATAAAGGATTTTACTAAAGCTATGGAACTCAGGGTTAGATATCTTCTCGATAGGAAACCTATCATCAAATGATTATTCAACCATAATTGAATCCAAACATAACTTCCCACCACCTTCTTCCATTAATAAGATCATATCAACCAACAAACTCAACATAGATCACTCTTCTACTTATTCCCCCACTTCCTGTGTCAGTAATTTCCTACTTAGCACATCAACGACCACATTACCTTTTCAAGGAGAATATGAAATATCTAAATGAAATGTTTGGAGACACTCCAACCAACATATCTATCACAAGTTCAGATCATTCTTCATAAAAATATACTTTAGGATCTTATGATCAGAATATAAAGTGAACCACTCCCCAAAGAGGTAGTGATTCTACATTTTGATTGAATGCATAACTTCTTCCAATGAATATCATGGGTAGGGTAGTTCTTCTCATGATGGAATAAATGGTGATATCCATAGGCTACCACCTATCTCTCATACATTAAGAAACACCCCAAATCCATGCCAAAAGCATTACATAAAACCCCATAACCCAAACCTAGTTTTGGAAGCATCAAAATAGGAGATGAAGTCAATCTCAAATTCAGTTCCTCAAAAGATATTTGAAAATTTTCATTCCACTTAAAATTTACACCCTTATGGGTTAAAGATGTCATTGGATATGAAAACATGGAGATGTCCTGAACAAACTTCTTATAATAACCATCGAAACCCAAGAATCTTTAGATATCAAACAAATTTCTAGGTCACTCATAGGAAATAACTTACTATAAATTTTTAGGATCCAATGAGATTCCCCTATTAGATATAAAATACCCTATAAAATTTACTTCTTGAATATAAAACTCACATTTGGAAAGCTTACCATACAAGTTATATTCCCTAAAATTTCTAATAATGATATCTAAAAGGTCCATGTGATTATCCTCTAACTTGGATTAAACCCAAATATCATTCACTAACACAACAAAAAAAATATTCCAAGAACAGATGAAAGATCAGGTTCATCAACTCCATAAACACTGTGGGAGAATTAGTGAGGTTGAATGGAATAAAAAGAAACTCAGAATATCCATACCAGATCCTAAACACTATCTTAGGTATATATTCTTCTCAGAATCTCAACTATAGTTACCTTGATTGAAGGTCAATCTTTGAAAACCAATGAGGCCCTCTAAGATTATTGAAGAGATAATCAATCCTAGTCAAGGGATATTTGTTCTTGATGGTAACATGATTGAAGTTTTGATAATCAATATAAGGACTGAGGATCTTCTGTGCCATCTTTTAAAAGAGGAAAGAAAAATACCATGGTGACATTCTAGGATGAATAAATCCATTATCCTCAAGATCTGAAAGTGGGGACTTAAGTTATACCAAGTCATCTAGTACCATATGATATGATAGAATAGAAATGGTAATCTTAATAAGAAGCAGATCTATGGTAAACTTAACCTCTCTTTGTGGCAGTAAAACAAAAAAATAACAAGGAAAGACCCCAGGGCACACACACACCATTGTATGAAGTGGACTGCTCAAACAAGGATCAATAAAAAATAGGAACAATTATGACAATTGACATGAGATCTCCCCAATGTATGGAACAACATGGCCTAATCTCCTAGACATGGAATCCCACTCACCCTAAAAGACATGAGTTATTATATCCAGAGATAGATACTAAAATTTACAGTGATAAACACCAATTTGGTCCTTAACGTTGACCATCTAATCTATTCCAATAATCAAGTTGAAGATATCATGTTCAAACACCAAGAAGTCCCACTCCAACTTATAGTTTTCTATTGTCATTTGATACGATGTACACTTGAAACCTTGTTTCGATGTATTTACCATTGGAATATAAAGATCCCATAAGAATGAAATAATCAATGAATGTAATTCCAAAACATATACTAACTTTGATTTTATAAAATAACAAGTAAGATATGTATCAAACAAATCTAGAACAATAGAAGATGAAATAAACACCATACCACTAACTATAGACAGCCTTGCTTCAAATTCCTCTAGTGCATACTCCACCACATAAAGAAATCCAATATCATATCCTACCTTAGATTTATTAACCATATGAACTTCCCCCTTATCCTAATAATAAAAACCACCAACTTTGGAAGAATCGATAAGAACTTGTGAATTCTTGGTGGGAGTGGATCTAACCTTACTGCCTTGGGAAATCCTTTCAAAAAAAAATACAGATGGAAAAACATTCCACAATAATGAAAAGTCTTAGGAACCTCCATGAAATTAGGATTAGTATAATAAGGACTTTCACACTAATAGAAAACAACCTATGGTCGTCTTGATAAAGTCCTAGAAACTGGTCAAAATTAAAACCGGATACCTTTGAAATTCCTTTTATTGTTAGAAGATACAACCTATCTAATGATAGAACCAACTGAAGCTCCTCTAAAAATTATTTTTCTAGCTATTTCGACCACTTCAAAAACTTACTTATTGAATACCTCTGTAATGGTTGAAATGCACATGAGAATCAACATCGACAAATTATCATCCCTCAAACTCAACTCAAACCTTTAAGTCTTTAGGTAATCATTGGTGACTAGGTCTGGTAATAAGTGCACTAACTCAGAAAAATAGGTGGAATAATCTAGAATGGTACACTCTCCTTTCTCTATGGTTAAAAACCCCTGGGTATTTTCCCCGAATAATTTCTTAGGATAAAACTTCTAGTTGAATATTTTCTTGAAAGATACCTAATTGATATCCACATGAAACTTAGTTTTCATAATAGAGTTCCATCTTCTCCTTTATAGTCTTTAAAGAATATACATTGGAAAAACCACCTTGGAGTCCTCAGGAGTATTTATAAATTTTAATATCCTCTCAATACACTCAATCCATTCTTCAAATTCCCAGTGTCCTTTGTCACTATGGATGACATGTGGATGCTTCTTAGTAAAGTTTTAGTCATGATCCACTGTTAGTCCTAGATTCCTGACACCTACTTAACCTAATGTCTGAATATTTCATATTGTAGCTTCTACCTAATAAGTTTCCACCAAAGGATTCACCTGTAGAACCCATATCATAGCTTCCTCACTTGGATTTAGAAGAGATCTCCTAAGAGGCATTCTATAATAATTACAAGACAAAAACTAATCATCCTCAAGTAGATTCCAAAATCATAATTCTAATTTCTAGTATCATTTTCAATGCTTTAAAACAGCATTAATTAAAATCAATCATGAATTCTTTGAATAAAGACTAAACAAAAGGAAGTAACATGTCCATTTAAATAAACCCCATATCTATTTCATTCAAAAAACCATAACAAAAAATTCTTATGCTTGGAAAAAATCCAAGACCACCCAAGGTAACTTAGATTTAGATACAAAAGTGAGCTAACCTGGCCCCTTTAATTAACTTACTACCTAAATTTTGGTGGTCCTAACTTCAGTCTACTAAAAGACCAAACCAAACCTAGGTAATGTTAAAAACACTTCAGGTTGGGTATTCCCTTTGATACCAATTTGTAATGAACCATCATAGGTCAACTAGATATTCCACAATGATTGATCTTCCACATGGTGAGATATAAAAAAGAACCACAAGTGTCATGTATAACTGAATGAACATAAAATTAAATCATTGAAGAAATGAATACATATCAATGAGACATAAAAGTTAATCCAAATAGGTCCAAAATAGAAAGTTAAAGCCGATCAGACTAAATAAGGCTTCATGTGACCATCTGTCCCCACTAAACCATCCCACTATGAAGGTGTTTAATGAAAAGGTAACTTGACATGCTATATGACTCCCTTACCTTTACTTGATTCCTAAAAATCAAGGTCTATAAATACCAAAAGAAAAAAGATGGGCATAAGCACAGATCCCAGTAGGATGCCACCAAAGAATCTATACAAGTTATAATATTAATAATGCACAAGTTCTAGATTTAAAAAAAAAATCCAATTTATAAATCATTTTCATAAATGAACCCATTTTGTAAAAATTTATTTTTTTATATAAATTTATCCATATTAAAAAAACCTTGGAATTTGTCAAATATAAAATAAAAGCTGATAATTATAGGAAAAACTAACCATGGATACCCCATAAGATAAGTGTGCGATAAAATATCCATGAGATAATCCATAATGAGATAAAGTAGGTATAAATAAAAAAGAAAACTATTTGGGACCTAGATTTATAGAATACGTAGTAGACATAAAAGAATCCTAAACCAAGAATATATTGTATTTAATCAATAACAAGTCCTTCTATAGTCTTTCAATATCACAAAACCTTTAGTGACTTTGCACACACTAAAGTGACATGTCCATTTCCCAATGAACCCCAGGTTCTAAATGTTCTAAGTTTATCAAAACCATTTCAAAATACATGCTCAAATTTAATAAAACATTTTGAAATAAAATAAAATACATTTTTAAATTCAAATACCTTAAAAAAATGTAAATCCTTTCCAAAAATCCTTTTAAATGTTAAAAAATAAATTTTCATTAAATAACCCAAAGGAATTGACAAGAACATATTGCATAGACACACCTACCTCAAGAAAAATGGAGACCTATCCACCTATGAAAATAGTGATGAAAAACTAACAGACTGAACTTCAAAAAATAATTCATGAAATAAAAATGAAAATGATTGATATAAAACTCAAATAGATCAAAGTATAAATCATAAATTCTGCCAACACTACTGCCATGACTAGAGGTAATAAAGAAGTAGGAATACTAATTACCAGGTATATGCAACACAACCTTTATGGGAGTAAAACACCGAACATAGTGATTCTAAAGGAATGAGATCTCCCAAAATAACACAGAATATATCTAAAGCTTGAGTGCGAGTTCTGCAAACCAAATAAAAAGGAGTTATTCATGCAGTGTGGCTAAAATCATTGAAGCCAAATAATTCAGTTTGTAAACCCCTTTCATGGTGTGAATTCCATAAATTTCATGTATTCTGAAAAAAGAAGCACCTTGGGTTAAATAAAATACCAATAAAACCATTCATGATGTGTAATGGTTTCACTAATTGTAAATTTTTATTCTCTAAACATGACTGATGACATCTCCCCTACCATAGGTTCATTTTGTGTAACCCATTCCCAATGTAAATATGTCTAGGAGGTAGTGAGAAATATTATTTTCTATAGAAAATCCCAAAACTAATTCTTAAGGCTATCCAAACCAAAAGATAACCCTCTAAATACATTTACACATTTATACCTAGATGACATTAATTCAAACGAACATGCACCCCTATACTTTAGGTTATTTTACTTATCAGAGACTCTACATACTCAACATGCCCACAATGCACCCAAACAACATGGAAAAACAAAAATAAGAGTCAAATAATACAAAAAGGAATATAAAAGGGCATTACAAACATGATATTAATCCTTTAAAATTACAAGGTGTTACAGTCTTCCCCCTTAAATTAATTTTATCCTCATAATTTAATCTTGATCTCATAAATCAAGGGTTTAACATTTGAAAATTTATTTATGTAAAAACCAACATCATAAAAAGGGTTAACAAAAATTTATCATAAAAATAAGGAAAATGAAATAAAAAAGTTATCACATAACTAGTTTTCCATATAAGATAACATTGGAGGTAAGTGAATATATGTGCATTGAATAAAAATTTAAATAATTATAGAGATTGGTAGAGATCATTGATCAGAAGAAAGTAAATGATTATGAGAGAGTTGACATCCAAAAACCATAAATCATTGATAAATTAATATACCATCAATTAATTGGATATGAAGAAAATATGATAATATTTTTTTCTAGATCCTTTCCATAGAGTTAAGGGATTATAAAGAACTTAAAAAATATACTTACTTAATATATTTTTATATCAAAAATAAAATTTCATCCTCTATCCATACTTCATTTTTTTACTTCACCTCTTACTCTAAGGAATAGATATCCAATATGATTTTTTGTTATGATTAAAGCATTGGAATTAAATTTTAACAGATCATAAGATATGTCAGATCCCAGATTTCTATATAAGTTATGTATTACTTATGTTTCAGTTTAAGCCCTTTTATTTTGGACAATTAAGTGTTTTCCCAAGTCTATAGGAAGACTTGGGGGTGTTCCGGGGTCTCAAGACTCGAAAGAGGAAGAAAAAGGGTAGATTTTGAGCATGATACACGGTTTGTGCATGGTTAGTGAAAAACATACAGAATTCCCAGGAAACCTTGAGAAATGGGGATATTTTTGGACAGAAGCATCTGCACAGTTTGAGCATGGTTTGGAAAACCGTGCGGGTAATCCGTGTGACCCAGAAACCTTTAAAAATTACAAAATTTACACTCCAAGATTTTTTGTCTTACTTGGTATTTTCCTCCTCCTCCCTTGCAACCCTAGAAACGAACCAAAGGGACCAAGAGCACCCAAGGATCAAAATAATTCGATTATTGGCCATTTGGAGTGTCTTTGTATTCACATAAAAGATCCGGGTAAGTCTAATCTTCTCCTCCTCTCTCTTTTCCGGTTTAGGTCTTGTATTTCAGGTGATTTCCATCTGAAGCTTTCAAACCTCTATTTTTCGATGATATCTAGGTTGAGGTTTCAAAGGGGTGTTGAATTGGGATCTATGTCCTTGGTTGAGAGTGCATTCAACAACAGATTCAAGTTAGGTGGTATACAATTTATATCCATTGGGTTTGTGTAGATTTGTGCATGTAGGGTTTTTATTCTTTCCCTCTTTTGAAGAGTTATTGGTGCCTTTGACATGATGTGATTTAGTTCTGTCTAAATGTTTAATTGAACCCCTCTTGATCCCCATGGGATGCATGGAGGACAACTCGACCAATTTAGGGCCACCCTAGGGGCATGCTGATATTTTCATGGGCTTAGAGTCAGCTAAGTAAGTGTAGGCTGTTGTGAGAGAACATAAAGCCTATGAAAAACTTGTTAGTAGGCTTAAACTATGTAAAATTGGTGTTTAGTAATACACCTAGGTTGGGTAATTACCTAAGAGGTTGTTTGGTTTGCATGAAAAATGGTTAAATGGGAAAATGATAGGGATTAACTTTATACTTGAATATGCTTAGTGAGATAGGCATGGAAAATGGGAATGGGGATAAAGGGGTTAAGTAATATGAATAATTAATTTGTTAATGGATTATGGAAAAATGTTAATTTCTCATTTATTGAGATTTTTGTAATGTTGTAAATGATGTTGGCTAGGTTTTTGTGATATTATGTTTTGTGGTAAATGATAAATAAGAATGTGCACATGGCTTGGTAGAGTGGGGTATTGGCTTGAGGTTCTACACCCACGAGTTGAGCTGGACCGAGGTTCTATATCCTCCCCTAAATGCACGGGTTAGGGATGGGGATGAAGTTATATTCCCCTAATAGTTGCATTCCACCAAGACTAAGGCTTCGAGGTGAGGATATTGGGAGTTGTTTTCAAATGATTCCTAGTGAGATAGGACTTGTTAAATTCACAAATTTTTAAAAAATTAATCATACTTAATCTATTGAACACATGGAAAAGGTGACATGATAGATAAAATGTCTTAGTAATAAATATGGGTTAACTTTTAGGTTAAATAAAAGGAACATAAATAAAGATAGACTACTGAACTGTTTACCTTAACTTTCCTTTATTTATCATTTTCATGCACTATCTGCCTTAATGGATATTTTATAGACACCATTGGTGGTGGCCTACTGAGTTATACTCACAGCCTGCTCGAGTCGTCGTTGGGTACCTGACCAGATTTAATGCTTGAAGGTCAGGACATGGGCAAGGGATCTATGCTAAGAAGATGAGTTGGACATGGTATATGTTTAGGTGAAGTTCAATACTTGGAGTCTGGACCATTTTGGGGATTCTACTATTTTCTTTATTTTGGGTTTTGTTCACTTTACACTATAACATGGCATGGAATATTCATTATTGTTTATGATTGTACCCAGTTTTGGGATTTGGTTATTTATGCATGTTATGGATTGTTATCTTATGTTTCTATTATTTCAATTATTATCTACTGTGTCTTACTCTGGTATTGAGGGTATAGTCTCCCAACATGACCTATTGAACCCTCACTTTCATTTAGCGACTCTACTCGGGGAACCAGTTTAGTGGCTCTCAGGTCGGGGACGTTACAAAGTGGTATCAGAGATTTTATTTTCTATTTATTACTATTTGGGGAAGGTATACAAGAGATTAGGAATGTTTCAAGCCTTGGTAATGATCTTGTTATTGGGAGTAGCTAAACCATGTATGGGGGAAAACCCAAGTCACCCTAGGAGGGGATTGTTGTTCTTATTGTGTGTAGTTACATTTGATGATATTTCTCAATTGGGTGATGCACTTGTTGTGTGATTTGATGGTTTTGTGATATTTCTCTCATGGCCAGAATGGTATGAGGTTGTACATTCATGCATCATTCTAGGAACCTATGTAGTAAAGTGACATGAATCATGATATGAACACATATGAGATGGGTGTGAGGGATATAAAGGATAGGATTCATATGTTCTCTTAAAAGTAATGAGTTATTTCTAATAATATGGAATGAATGAGTAAAATGGAGGAAGTGAAAATGTCAAGTATTAATTAGAAAATGGTTCTTGATAAAGAAATAAAAGTGGAGTAATTTGTTGTAAGGGTAAATTGGAATATGAAAATGGCTTGAATGAGAGTAAAAAGATAAGGCTCGTGACCATGATAATTAGATACCTTGTTGACCATGGACGTAGGGAGATGGCCGAGGGCAGTTACTCCATCATGAGTGGGATCTCTTCGGTAGCGTATGTGAACATGTTTGGTTATTAAAAGTGATGATCCTATCTATATATCTTCCTTATCATAAAGATTTATGGTTGCATTCTAAAGCTCCTGTTTGGCATTATTGAGAAATGCTATCTTGAAGATGTGCGCCAGTTGGGTGACATGAGGACATTGTTGAGAACGCTCCCCCATTAGTGGAGCAGGAGAACACGATGGACCATGGAGATAGGGAAGATAAGTTCTACAATAACTTTGGTCATTTTATGCAGGCGATGTAATGAGACCCCGGGCGGGTTGCGCTGAGCATGTTTGAGCTGACAAGGGAGTTTTAGCTGTAACACCCTCTGACCTTTACCAAAGAGGGTGGGCCAGAAGCATAATATTTTTGGATAGAGTCTATACAAACTATTATCTACCATCTTGAGACTCCTCTCAAGAAGAAAGTCGAGTTAGAGGCCTATATATTGAGGGGGAAAGAAAAACGTTGGTGGGACATTATGGTTTAGACAGAGCAGGCAGAGGGGATGATGTGGAAAGATTTTCAGGAGATGTTTCTTGAGCACTTATATATATAAATATTGAGGTAAGAGAAGGTTTCAGATTTTATGAGGTTGACTCAAGGAACAATTTCAGTGATGGAATATGTTAGCCATTTCACTGATTTGAGACACTTCATTTCGATGTTGATGGGAGATGAGGAAGCTATGGAAACATGCTTCTAGGATGGGATGCAACATGAGATCAGATATTAGTTGAATATATTTCTTCTAAAAAGGTTTTATGAATTGGTAGATTAAGCCTTTATCTCATAAGGAAACTTAAAGGGAGCTTTAGGTAGTGAACTTGTGGCGCTGGCTGGGTGAACAAGTGGTGCAGTTTCTAATAGTAGGAAGCACCACTTTGGAACCTTTTAGCAGGGTGGAAGCGCACAGAGCAGTCAGAAGAGGGAGCCAACTTCGTAGGGTGGTGACCAGGTCTTCTGTTTTCTATGTGGTAGGCCCAGGCACAAGCGTGAATAGTGTCCCCACCCACTAGTTGAGTGCCGAACATGTGTCATGATAGGCCACATGCAATGATTCTGCAGTAACCTGTGGAATTAGGGTTATGATGGAAGTTAGAGGCAAATGCCGAGTGTAGGCATGGGGTCAGTTACCCCATATCAGGCAGGAAGATGGAGCTCCACATGCCGTACTGGTAGGGGCAATGGACATGGAACTCCGGGGCTAGATCACCCTTACCAACAGAGCAGTGCAGTGTAAGGTACTCAGGCTGGCACCCTGGGTAAATGGGCAAGTCATCTCCATGTAGTTCAGGTTACTCCTGAGGGTGGTGAGGCAGGACCATCTATTATTCTAGGTACAATTATTGTATCTTCCACATTTTCTATTGCTTTATTAGATACAAGTGCTACACATTCCTTTATTTTTGCTCAGTTTGTAGTTGTGTTGGGATTAACCGTAGAGACTTCATGTGGGGTAATGTCGCTTGATACTCTGCTAGGGGTGCGGGTTGAGGACATCAGGCAGTGTAAGGGTTGTGCTCTAGAGGTTGGTGGGTATCATTTTATATGGGATCCGTTTTTCCTAGATATGTTAGGTTTTGATCTAATATTGGGAATATATTGGTTGGTGTTATATCAAGCCCATATCAACTATTACCAACATCAGGTAACATTCACATCTCTCGATGGGAGAACTCATGTCCTTCATGGTGAGTGGGATACTCGAGCAGGACATGCAGGTCTTCTATGCCATCATATGGGGGATCTCACAGGCCAAGTGGCATTCCTTATGATAGATGATGGGGAGAAAGGATAACCAATCTTTCCTTTTATTTTGGACTAGTTTCTAGATTCATTTCCTGAGGACTTATCATGGTTACCACTTGAGAGAGATGTTGAGTTTATAATAAAATTATTACCTGGAGCTGCACTAGTTTCAAGTCCACCTTACTGAATGATTCCAATAGAACTCCAAGAACCAAATATTCAGGTAGAGAAATTGGAGCGTAAAGGGTTTATATGCCCTAGTACATCACCTTGGGGATCTCCTGTGCTATTTTCTAAGAAGGCTGATAGATCCCTGAGGCTGTGTGTCGATTATAGGTTGTTGAACCATATGATAGTAAAGAACAAATACCATCTTCCTAGAATTTATGACCTGTTTGATTAGCTCAAAGGTGCATCAATGTTTTCCAAGACTGATTTGAGATCGGGATACCATCAGTTGAGGGTGATACCTTCTGACATACCCCAGACATCTTTCCAAAGTAGGAACGGGTTTTATAAATTCCTAGTAATTCTATTTGGTTTGACCAATGCACCAGATGTGTTCATGGCCTTGAGGAACTGGATATTCCACATGTATCTGGATCAGTTTGTAGTTGTTTTCATTGATGACATATTGGTGTACTCCAGAACTCATGACGATCATGCCAAACATCTTAACATCGTCTTGAGTACACTAAGAGAGAATAGGATTTATGCCAAGCTATCAAAATGTCAGTTTTGGATTGATGAGGTCCACTTTTTGGGACATATCATATCCGATTTAGGTGTATCAGTGGATCTAGAAAAGGTGCAAGATATGGTGTCTTGGGAGAATCCCAAGAACATATCTGATATTAAATATTTTATGGGTTTGTCTTGTTATTACCGATGTTTTGTTAGAGATTTCTCTTATTTGAGAGCGCCACTCACTATCTTAAACAATAAGGGGTTAAGTTCGATTGGTCAGGTTCTTATGAAGATGCTTTCTAGGAGCTGATGAAGCGGTTGACCAGCGCATCGATTTTGATCTTACACAAACTAGGTAAGAGGTATACCTTGTTCTGCAATGCATCTGGTGTTGGAATTGGGGCAGTGTTGATGCAGGATGATCGGGTTGGAGCTTATGGGTCGAGGAAGTTGAGGCCACATGAAAGAAATTATCCTAATCATAACCTGGAGCTAGCTTCTATGGTCCATTCCTTAAAGTGTTAGAGGCATTATTTGTTGGTAGAACCCTTTACGGTGTTTACTGACCATAAAAGTCTAAAATACATCTTCTCTAAATGGTATTTGAATCTTCTATAGTGGCAGTGGGTAGAGTACTTGTATTCCATTGATTTTGAATTGGTATACACACTGGGAAAAGGGAATAGTGTCACTGATGATCTGAGCCAGAAGACTCAGAATCAATAGGTTCAGGAATCCAGTTCAAAGTGGGCGATGATGGCCTTGTTTGTGGAGATTCATTTGGAGGTATAGGAGGGGAACAATTAGATGAAACTTGAATATATAGTAGTTGAGTCCACGCTTTTGATCCAAGTTAAATAGAGTCAGTTGGTAGATCCAGATTGGTTGGATATGAAGGAAAGTCTTAAAGGTGGGGAGTCACCTTCTGGTTGGACCTTCGGCACTGATGGAGTTGCTTATGTTTATGGTCATGTTGTGGTGCAGACAGATATACATGAAGATTTGATGTGCGAGTTCTATGAATAAAAGTAGGTAGTGCATCCGGGCTTGACTAAGATGTACCTAGACCTATGTAGGCAGTTTTGGTTCTTAGGAATGAATAAGGAAGTGGTGAGTTTTGTGGCATGATGCCTTACCTGTCAGCAGGTGAAGGATGAACATCAGCATTCAGGTGGGTTGTTACAGTCATTAACTATTCCAGAGTGGAAGTGGAATGACGTCATGATATACTTCATAGTGGGTATTCAAAGGATGCCTCAGAATAATGATTCCATTTGGGTGGTTTTAGATCAACTGACCAAAGTGGGCCATTTATTTCTGATTTAGGAAACCTATATAGTCAACCAGTTGGGGGAGTTGTATGTTTGGGAAATAGTATAGTTTCATGGTGTTCCAAGAACTGTAGTTTCAGATCATGATATCCATTTCACCTCGCACATATGGAAGGTACTACAAATAAAACCTGGTACCTAGGTGTTTATGAGTACATCTTACCACCCACAGACTGCTGGGTAGTCAGAGCATACAATTCAGGTATTAGAAGACATGTTGAGAGCATGTGTTTTGGATTTCAGTGGTTCATGGGAAAAGTACTTTTCACTTTTTGAGTTTTCTTATAACAAAAGTTTTCAGGCTAAGTTGAGATGGAACCTTTTAAGGCACTTTATGGGAGACCATGTAGATCATCGTTGTGTTGGTTAGAGGTTGGGGAGTCTGAGCTGTTTGGGCCGAGTCTTGTGTAAGAGACATTAGAGAAAGTTAATTTGATTCGAAAGTGTATGGGAACTTCTCAGAGTAGGTAGAAGTCATATGAAGAAAAACTTTGTAGACCTCTTAAGTTCATGGTGGGTGATAGTGTGTTTATTGGAGTGTCACCAAGCTTAGGTCACAATTGAAATCAAAAACATGGCAAGCTGGCACCTAGATATGTGGGTCCATTTGAGATTGTGGAGAGGATCAGACTAGTAGCTTACCGATTGGCCCTTCCACAGTGATATAGTGGGATGTACGTTTTTTTCCATATTTCACAACTCCGACAATATCACCATGACCCATCACATGTGATAAATGCTGAGGATGTCAAGCTTGGGGCTAATGCGTCCTTTAAGGAGGACCCGGTTTGTATTGTGGATCATAGTGAGAAAGTTATATGAGGTAAGGTTGTTCCCCTAGTTCATGATCTATGGGAGTATGGAAACATTCAATAGGTAACATGGGAGCGATAATATGATATGTGTGTCCAGTGGCCGGATCTATTTCTTTAGAAACTCAATGATGCTCGAGAAGAGCGGCTCGAGGATGAGCCGTTAGAAGGTGGGGAGGTTGTAATATCCCATATTTCTCTATAAGGTATATTTTACTTAATTTTCAGTTTAATACCTTTTATTTTGGCCAATTAAGTATTTTCCCAAGTCTCTAAGAAGACTTGGGGGTGTTCTGGGGGCTCAGGACTCGAAAGAGGAAGAAAAAGGGGGGATTCTGGGCATGCTGCACGGTTTGCACACAGTTAGTGGAAATCGTGTTGAATTCCCAGGAAACCATGAGAAAGGGGGATATTTTGGGGTGGAAGAACCCCCATGGATTGAAAAACCGTGCGGGTAAACCGTGCGTCCCAAAAACCTTTAAAAAATTACAAAATTTCCACTCCAGGATTTTATATCTTACTTAGGATTTTCCTCCTCCTCCTCCCTTGAAACCCTTAAAACGAACCAAATGGACGAAGAGCTCCCAAGGATCAAAATCCTTCGATTATTGGACATTTAGAGTGCCTTTGGATGTGAATCAAAGATCCTGGTGAGTCTAATCTTCTTCTCCTCTCTCTTTTTTGGTTTAGGTCTTGTATTTTGGGCGATTTCCATATGATGCTCTCAAACCTTACAAACCTCTCTTTTTCAGTGAGATCTAGGTTGAGGCTTCAAAGGGGTGTTGAATAGGGATCTAAGGTCTTGGTTAAGAGTTAATTATCCAATGGATTCAAGGTAGGTGATCTACAATTTATATCCCTTGGGTTTGTGTAGATTTTTGCATGTAGGGTTTTTATTCCTACCCTATTTTGAAGAGTTCTCAGTGTCTTTGACATGATGTGATATAGTGGTGTCTAAATGGTAAATTGAAATCCTATTAATCCCCATGAGATGAATGGAGGATGACTCGACAAATTCAGGGCCACCTGAGGGGCGTGCTGATATTTACTTGAACTTAGATTTAGCTAAGTAAGTGTAGGCCATTATGCGAGAACATATAGCCTATGATGAATATGTTAATATACTCAAATGATGTGAAATTGGTATTCAGTAATACAATTAGGTTGGGTAATTAACTAAGAGGTTGTTTGGTTGTCATGAAAAAGGGTTAAACGGATAAATGGAAAAATTATAGGTATTATCTTTATACTTGAATATGCTTAGTGATATAGGAATGGAAAATGGGAATGGGGCTAAAGGGGTTAAGTAATATGAATATTGAATGTGTTATTAGATTGAGAAAAATGTTAATTTCCCATTTATTGATATTTTGTATTGTTATAAATGATGTTGGCTATGTTGTTATGATATGGTGTTTTGTGGTGAATGATAAATAAGCATGTGCACATGGCTTGGTAGAGTGGGGTATTGACTTGAGGTTCTACACCCACAGTTTGAGTTGGATCGAGGTTCCAGCTCCTCCCCTAAATGAATGAGTTAGGGAAGGGGATGGAGTTCTATTCCCCTAATGGTTGCATTCCACCTGGACTGAGGCTTCTGGGTGAGGATATTGGGAATTATTTTTAAATGACGCCTAGTGATATAGGACTTGTTAAATTTCCAAATTTTGAAAATGTTGATCATTCATAATCCATTGAACAAATAAAAAGGTGACATGATAATTAAAATGTCTTAGTAATAAACATGGGTTAACTAGTAGGTTAACTTATAGGAATATAAATAAAGATATCATATTGAACCGTTTACCTTGACTTGACTTTATTTATCATTTACATTTACTATCTGACTTTCTGGATATTTTTTAGACACCGTTGGTGGTGGCATACTGGGTTATTCTCACACCCTACTCGGGCCGTTGGTGGGTACCTAAGCAAATTTCATTCTTGTAGGTCAGTACAAAGGAAGGAGCCCTATGCTAGGGGGATGAGTTGGACATGGGACATGTTTGGGTGTGGTTCATGACTTAGAGTCAAAACTATTTTGGGGATTATACTATTTTATTTCATTTGGTTTTTGCTCACTTGACACTATATCATGGCATGACATATTCATTATTTTTTATTATTGTACCTAGTTTTGGTATTTGGTTATTTATGCATGTTATAGATTGTTCTATTATGTTTACTCTATTTGTGGATTAATCTGGTATTGAGGATATAGACTCCCCATGTGACCTATTGGACCCTCACTGCTAGTCGATAACCTCTAGAGTATGGGGAGGCATGCTTGAAGTCATGTAGCGACCCGGCTCGTGGCACCAGTTTAGTGGCTCTTGGGTCGGGGACGTTACAAGATCCAAAAAATAGTAACAAGCTATTCCTCCTATGTTTATTAAAACCAAAATGATTAGAAAATAGTAAGATAATACACAAAATTAATAAGAATATATTAATCTCCAAAATTTAATAATAAAACCAATGGTTTTACATAGATCATTCCATAATTAAATATAACTATCTCCCAAATAAACTCAATAACCTCAACATGAAATAAGGTTTTAACCTCAAAGGTTATCTCATACCCTTCAACTCAAAAATCCAAAAACATAATAGAAATATTCCCAAATAATATTTTATGTTAATCCTAAAGGTTATATAAATCTCTAACTAATAAAACAAATCCCAAAATTTTATTAACACCCTAAAAATAACATTAATAATTAAATTGGTTTTTAACCACTAATGTAATCTATACATCTTATTTTTTCCCACAAAATCAAATAATCATAATTGACTAAAATTACCTCAATATAAAGCACATATTCAAGGTTTTATTTTTATCAATTATTTATTTTTATATAGAGTACCGCCTTCCCATTAAATCACCTATACAGGTCATTAGTACAATACAACATATTCTTGAAAATCCTTAAAAAAACTACCATTGAATGATCCTTAAAAGTTTCATGATTGTTAAAACCAAAATCCCATTGATAAAAAAACACTCTAACAACATGATTATAAAGTTATTACAACTAAACACTACAATTATTTCACTTCAATGATTTTCATAACATATTACCTTATGAATTAATACTTGGAATAGGGAATTGAATCATATAATGAATATGTTCTCCACATTTATGACATTGAATTGTTAGTGGTTCCTTAGAATGAACTTTATTTCCTTATATCTTGTTAAACAAAGTCTTAAATTTTCATTGGTAATTAGTTTATTTTTACCTCTTTTTCAACATCTATAGCATATTCTAGTTTCTTTGAGGAATTTTCCTTTATGCCTCTTCCCACATTTTTGGTTTGTAAGAAATAAAATATTAATTTATTTTTCATATTTATCACTTGAACTTTCATTATATTCCATACATCCCTTCTTTGGTGTGTTTTTAAACTTAACTATGTTTTAGGTTTTTATCATAATTTGTGATAGATCATTTTTAATGATCATAATATGTCTAACTACCATCCCCATAATTTTAGGAATCTCATTAGGGAAATTATCACATTTCCCATCACATGGTTTTAAGAATAAATTCTCATATTTCCCTCCATTAACTAAAAATACTAAAGGAATAAAGATGAGAATTTCATTAGCATACCAAATGGAAACTTATAAACATAAAAGCAATAACTTATAAATGATAAGTATGTATTGACTCATAGAGCCTCTAGGTTTAAATAAAAATTATCCCAAGTAATGATTCTTATTAGGATTTATAACATAAAAATTCATTTAAGTCCTTCATAATGGTTCATAAAGAGTTTGTAAATTTTTAAAGCATATCCCCTAGGAGTGTCAAACTAGGTGAAAAGTAAGTCCTATTTTTATGTATCAGGTAATGCTCGTGTCAATAATGACATGACTTTTTCAGATTTATTACCCCTAAGTACATATATTCTAGAAACACATCCAAATTTTATACCCAGATAGGGATTTAATTCATTGAAAAAAACTCACTCTATACCTCACCAAGATTAAAATATAATTTTCTATACTTAGTATAATACTTGGACTTATCCCTAGGGTTATCACTAAAGTTTTTTCATCCTAGTTTCTAAATTTTAACTAAAACTTTCCTATGATACTAAATATAGTTATCCATGCCTATTAAATATATTATTACATGATTTTTAACATAAAAAACCATTAAAACAAAAATAATAATTGTTAGGCCTAGTGTCTTTAGAATAAAAGGGTCATAATAATTCAAAGTGAGACAAAAATAAAAAAAAATTATTTTATTTTACATAATAAGCTTCTAAATCCACTAGATCTCAAAAAATTCGTGGGATAATCCTGGAAAATACATAAAAAAGGTTGAGATAAAAATCATAGTAAGAAAATGAACATGATAATGAAGCATAACATGTGAGTCAAAGCTATAACATGATATCATACAATAGAAGGCACATGAATAATCACATAAAGATATAATGTAAATAACATGGTATCATACTATTATGGAATCATTGGAAATGTGGAATCAATATATGAAATGAAATAAACATAAGTCAAGGATAACTACCAAGACAACATCATATGGTGGATAGACTCCCATAATGGATTGAGTTCACTCCATAATCCCATACATGATATCTCATGAGACTAAAATATTACCCAATGCATTAGAGGGTTATATAATTTTGGTCCCAACTATGACATTCATTTCACATACATGAATATGCATTCTATATAAGGAAATAAATCATATTTAATAAATATAAGAATTATCCATGGAAAGAAAATGGGTTTCATAATATTGTCTCATATCATGATCAAAGGAAATTTCATAATGAAAGAATTTTAGAGATGAATATAAGGAATGTATTACCCCATTATATTAAGGGACAGTAATATATGTATATATGTGAGAGACATAAATACCTAATTTAGAAGCAATCCATAATGTCAAAGGTTGTTTTCTTTAATGAAAATACATTTAAAAAGATTAAAAACATTCTTGAGTAAAATAACATTTCCACCATCAAAATAACTTCATTTATTTGAAAACAACATTTGAAACTTATAAAGTAATATTCAAGGAAAATAATCTTCCTTAAGATAGAAAATACTATCCATGTTGTACACGTTGAAATAATTATTCATTTAACATTTCAGGTAAAAGACAAACATGCATTGTTTGAAAAAAATAAAGATTTTTTTTTTATTTTTTTAAAAGTAAAAAATAGTAAAAATGAATATAGAAAATCATATAATAACACTAAAATCCATTTTTAAAACACTCTAAAGGAAACATGGACATGGAAGAGAAAGGGTTTTTGAGTGAAGAGAGAAAAAAATTGATTTTACTTGAAAACATTTTCTCAATAATTTTAAGTACCAAAGAGAGAAAAAATAGTAAAATTAGTTGATAATTTCCTGAATAAACCTAGGAAAATAGATTGAAAGTATTTTATTAGAAAATTATGAAATAATTTCTTTCAATAGAAATTCAAGCATAAAAAATCATTATTAAAGTAAGATTGTAAAATAAACCTTTACCACATTAGTAATTTTTGAATCATAACCCCCATGAATGAAGTAAATGAAATATAACTTAAAATACCCTGAAGTATGAAGGATTCATGATATAGAATATATATGGGAATTATATACACCGAATAAAATAAAGTAGGTGCATAAAATAACATGTGTCTCAAAGAAGGATGTTTTGAGATGGAACCCTTACTTCAAGCCTGAATCAACACGTGCGTTTTTTATCTTCCTGAATAATAAACTTATGTTAATTATTTAAATTAATATGAATTTTTTAGGTTTATTATTTATATTATTTTATTCATTATAATGTTATTTTCAATTACTTAATCATTTAAGTTCAAGTTAGACATTTTAATGATGTTCATCTTATATGTCCAAAATCACTTTGGTAAGTTGACTAAATTCAAACAGATTATTAATTAACCATTTAAATAATAATAATAATCATGAAATAATAATCATTTTTATACACATATTATATTTTTAAAACCAATTATGAAGGTTGATTATGAAAAATTAACTACATTATAATCATGAAGACAGTAGACCGTATGTACTCATGAGTACCATTTTCATTTTTTGAAGATAATAATTGAAATAAGGAAAGGGTTATTTTATTTTTATATAATGATAATTATATCATAAATATAATATTATTACTTTAAAAACCTTACATATAACATCAATTTTATTAGCGGTGTCCATGGTCCGGGTCGGGTCAGGTTGATATATTTTTTGGACCCGTCCAGATCAAAAGAGGTCGACTTGGGTCGAGTTGGGTTTGACATGTTTTTAGATCAAACCCAACCAAACCCAACACATACTAAATCAGGTTGGTTCAGGTCAGGTTGATGGGTTTATGGGAAAAAAATTGGCGGGTTTTGGGATATCCCACAGGACATCTTAGCTTTAAACCAGTGCAACAAATATTCCCTCCACCCAAGAAGTACCTTCCTCCCTACACCATTAATGTCAAGACACCAACATTGTCATATCCCTATATATATTTTTTTTGAAAAAAATCCCCCAATATTCTTCCATTCAGTAAATATATTAATCCTATCTATTATTAAATGATGATTTCCAGTTGGTTCGCTCAAGTCCTGTAATCAATACTCTAAAAAATGGAGGCAGTAGAGAAGCCGTCATCGGTGGTGCATTGGTTCTAATGATGAAATAGAAAATCATGGTGGTTCTCTCAAAATCCTCCCCAATATTATTTACCTCTAAGTATCAATCAAACTTACATCCCCACATTTTCAAAACACATTGTGAAAAACCAATAGAATATTCTCCTTGAAAATTGAAAAAATCTTGTTTACAACAATTTGAAAATAAAAAATTAATCCCCATTATAGAAAAATTACAGCACTTATAAGTTCTTTTCCACACTCGATCGAAATAACTCACTTCTTGATCTTATATGGTTGGATTAATTGTATGAAACACCATCACTCATCTTGGATATGGTGAAAAAATATATCCCCTCCCTAGTGGATATGGAGTCGTAGTCACAACAAAGATGGAGGAGTAAGATGGCAGCAAGGCGATGGCCTTGGGGTCAGTGTGGTGGAGTGGTGGACATTATATGAGGTGGATTATATTATGAATAAAATATAGGGCTATGTATAAACAATAGTAGAGGTAGGGGTGATGTGTGGTATTGACGACACCTACTAGGTGGTATGGATGGCTGACATGGATGTTGGTAGGAAAGGGGGAAGATGGTGGCGAGGGCCTTAGATTGGAATGAAGGGAGGTAGTGGAGTGAAGTATGGTGAGGGTCACATGAGAGGGAAGATCGGATCAGCGATTCATTATAGTGAAGGTGGCCATTGGGTTGGTTGGGTCGGGTCAAATATTATTTTTCCCAACCCGTGACCAGACCCAACTCGACCACGGGTCATCCCAATGTAACTAGACCCATGAATATAATTTTTTGAACCCAAAACAACCCTACCCAATCCAACCCAAACCGGTCGATTCGGTTTGGGTCATTCGGGTTGGGTCTAGACACCTCTACATGTGATGTGGTATTGAAAACATGAATCACTTTCACTTTGCGAGGCGGTAGTTCTCCATACACAAGAACGAAGATATCATTTTAAATGGATGGTAAAATAAGAATTAAATGACATATTAATTTTCCATAATGGTTAATATGTAATTATTATCATATATAAACATTATATTAATCCATATTACATTCCATGTATATCATAGGTAAAAAATGAATCACATCGCTTTGCGAGGCGGTGGTCTTCCACACACACGAGTGACATCATCACATTTCATAAAGAATGGAAAGTAAGAATTAATATGTGTTATTATAACTAAATAAGTTTAATTATATCATAAATATCATATATAAACATTAAATACACTTTTATATCCATCCATGAGAAGTAGTGATGAAAAATTAATTATGTCGATTTGTGAGGTGGTAGTCTTCCATACACATGATCATCAATTTGATTTCCCATTTGAGGTAGGAGGAGATAGTTTTAGGTCATTTACTTAACATAAAAAAATATATGTATCTATAAGATATTGAGATTATTATATCATAATGTTTTTATAATATTTGAAAAAGGTGGAAGAAGAAATAAAATAAAATGATTTATTAAGTACATTACCTCTTGTCTTGAACCAATCTGAGTTGACCCCAAACTGGTCACCCGAGGTAATCCATAGAAAGGCCCTAAGTGAATTCCCAATCCTCATGGGATAGAAACTAGTGATGTACATAAATGGAGTAACCAAAAGGAACAATTTATCCCAATATAAATAAATAAACTGAATAACAGAAATAACAAAGCATCCCAAAATGAATAACTGAACACAATATCGAAACTAAACATCTTTTACACAAGAAATAAAAATAAAAAAATTGAACAACAAAATGAAACTAGTTTGGACAACCATAACATCTCCATGTGACCCAAGGGTCAAACTTCAATACTAAAACCAACCATCACCCATGGTTATCCAAACCAAGCTGAACCTACACTAAAAGATAAAAACAAGAAAGAACTATAGGCATGAGTATTAAAACTTAGTAGGTATGCTCAAAAAAATATATTCCAAATGAAATTCCTTTAAATAAAGAAACATCAACTTTTGGTTTGAAATAAAATATATAAAATCAACCTTATCTACATAATTTCCATTTGAAAAAAATATGGTATATTTCCCTTTTTAACATTTGAAACCACATTCCCTTACCAGAAGGCCCCCTAATTATTTTGAATAAGAATGATAAAATTTAATTTAAAAAAAATAGTGTAAAACACTTACAAAACCTTTTTCTATAAACACTTAATTTTTTTTTATCATTTTTGGCATAGAACCACACTGCTCAAGAAGTTAGTACAATAATAACACAACAAGGGAAATGAGAAAATATTACACAAGAGTAACTAATAAACAAGTATATCAATCATTTTATGCAGAAAACTATGTTCTAATAGGCATGATAGAAACCTAGGAGATCGCGAATAATCCAAAACATACTATACATTTTGACTCATCTTGGAAATCATGCCTCACTCGATGATGTAAAATTTCTCCCACATGATTGATCACACCCTAAATGGCCCAACTGAGGGGAACTATACCATATAAATAAAAACAAAATATATCGCCCAACTATGGGCCACAATCCAGATCATAATCTTAACTAGTGCAGTAATCATTCTTAAAAAAGTCACTAGCTATGTCAGGTATCCATGTTAAGAGTATAAAGGGGGTGAGCCAACTGATGACAACCGAGAATATAATAAAAAACACATATATAATAAATATTTAATTCACACATCAAGTGCTGCTTTGAGCCACTCCAATGATCAATATCTTTCCATAAAACAAATAGATCTCAAAGGAGTCCACACTGAGGATCTCCTATTCTGCTTAAAGTAAATGGGCCATGAGGAGTCGAGAGTGAGTAAGTCCCACCCATTCACATAATGGATCAATATTTTTACATAAAAAGGACATACCATCCATTAAATATAGACAAGGAAAGAATATTATCCAAGGAGAGTGTTCATAATAACCATTTTCACCAATTTTACCAAAATTCCAAATGGGCCTCAAGCATCATTTTTAAAAAGAATCCAAACTACCTATATAAAAAAGTGTAGATACACCATTTTCCATTTAAAAATCATTTTAAAAAAAATCATATTTAAATACTTTCACCACATGTACCAACCAAAAAACATATGCATTGAAGTGAAAATCAGTCCACACATCATTATCACATGCCATTCCAATCTCAAGAACAAAAACCATTTATAAACTCATTTTAAAATCCCAAAACCACAATTTAGATGTCACAAACATATTTAACAATCCATGAAATGATTTAAAAATCACAATAATACTCAAAAAATCCAATTAGTCATTTCATCAAACACTTGGTGTGAAATATCTAACAAAACATTAACATTTACCACAAAACAAGGTAGAATTCACCATTTTTCACACCAAAAAATTATTCAAAAGATCACACATAAATATTTAACATATAATAAAGGTTATAAAATCATGAAAACAATAATAAATTTCAAGTGGAAAACCACCTCAATCTGGATACACTTCAACAACACATACTCGAAACAACTTTTCCAAGGTTCCAAGAGATAAGAAAAACCAATAGGAACCCTAACCAAGAAAAAACCCCAAAAATAAACAAGTTTAAACATTAAAACTATATACAAGAGACCATATGAGAAGAATAACCCAAAATCAAATGGAAGGAGAAGGATGAGGGAGAATAGAAGAGGAGAATACCTTGAGATATCACCCCCAAAACTTCAAGAATCATCTTAGATCTACACCAAAGGTAGAAAGAGAAGCCTGGAGAACATGATAGGGGATCCCTTAGGCCGTAAAAACTAGGATAAGGAATAATATGTATTTTTGGGTTAAAAATCCATAGGGGGTAGAATTGGAATTTCAAAACCATTAAGATTTGGACAACTCACATGGTTAGGTATATTGTGCACCAACCATACAATATGGCTCTACCACAAGGCAGAACCTCCTCACATGTTTACCATGAATTTTGACTAAATGTTTATGAGTTGTCCTCCCTTAACAAAAATCATCCCAAGGAATGCATGGTTTCTTGGCCCAAGTCACATAGTTTCCTCTAACCATGAGCCAACTGTGCACCAACTGTGCGCTAACTATTGAAAAGTCCCAAAACTCAACTTTTCAACAAAAAATACTAGAGGAAACAAAGGAATAAACCCATGAACAAATATAAAAAAATACTGCCTCAAAATTCAAACATTTCACACATAGAACTTGATTGAAAATCCAAGATTTAAAAATGAACCATAAAAAAAAGGTTAAAATAAAATCCTGGGTGTGACAATTCTCCCCACCATAATGCTTTCCTCCCTTGGAAAGTCACCACATTTTCCAGTTGATCAATGAATGCCAAAGGATTCCCATAGCCGCATGATCCACCCTCTTAAACTAAGAAAACCTAAACCACTACTATTCAAAACTCATACCTCTTTCATTAAATGAACTAACTAACCCAAACCACTTCTCGAGAAACAACATGAAACTAAAACTACAACCCAAAAAATCCAACCACGAACAAAACTAATGGGTGTTCTCTAAAACCCCTACAATCCCCCAGAAGATAAGAACATGATATTAGATAAGAAAAAAAACCTCACATTTCTAAGGCAACACCAGAACCACATTGAATTATCAACACAGGAGGTCCGAACAAACTCCCCACCATAAGGAATCAACTAACACCACTCAAAACTAGAAGAAAACACATTGAGATCTGTGGTGGGTCTCCCAAACATTATGAACTATCCAAATTAGACTGACACAGGAAACCCAACATGGGCCAACTTGGAAACATTCCACACTAACCTGAAAACCCCCACCAAAAGTGGAAACCATAGAAGGAAACCAAGAAGATATTTTCATCTAAAAGGGAATCACCACTAAATTATTAAGGAAATGGGACCACCACACCCCCTTACACTAAAGAGTAACTCTTCAATCAACAAGGATCACAATAAGGAAATGATATCTCTACACATCCTACTAAAGAACAAGACCTTCTAAGATGATGAAGATACAAAAAATAAGCTTAAATAATCTCCATTATCGCACTGGATACCAAATCCAAAATAAGATCCCACACACTCCTAGGATTCCTGACTATGTACCGACTTCACTCTGGGGCCTATGGCTAGAGACCTGATGTTTGAACCATCTCCTGTCTCACAGTTAGGAGATGAATATCCAAAGCCAAACTCCTTCTTTCAACTGAAATAGGGATTCAGAAGATACACCATTACCCCATTTTAAACAAAATAATAAAAACGGGGGAAAATATCCATGAAGTACACATCGAATGAATATGGTAAGAATTTAAAAATATTAAAAATAAAAACATGATTCCACTGAATTTTTTTAGCAGGTCCAAAACATCTACTTTTACAATTTAATGAATATAAAACACCACAAAACACCAACAGATACCACCATTACAACAAGGAACTATACATAGAAAGGGATTTTAAACTAAGCATAGAACAACACTCTAGTCCCACAAACTATCTCTGAGTCTCTTCCTAGAAACACCCTAAAAATATTATTGCAAGTGGCCTAGTCATCCAAAATCATAATATTTCTTCAGATCACTCAAACAAAATGAATTTTTATGATATATCATGCCACATTGATGAAAAACCAAGATCCTTCACTTAAAAGAAGATGATGATAGATTAAGAGGCCTTTTAATTCCATGGCCGATAAAAAAAATTCAGGCTGATTCTCTATTTTCTTAATGTAATTACCTTAACTTCTTCTAGATATTGGAGGAAGATTATCTTCCTTAAGAACCCCTGCTATCAAAATTTACACAAGAATTTCTTGCCTCACCTTGTCAGAAAAAGTGGTTAAACCAAACTCAGACTCCTTCAACTGAAGATCGGGATGAATCCCATACTCAAAATGATGAGCCATTAAGGAATCATCTATGGCCCACATTGGGGTGTAAGGAACAAGATAAAACAATTTATAAAAGTAATCCAACACTGATCCATCATCTTTTTGTAAACAACACATATCTATCCCCTTTATAACCTTCACTATCTCATAGAAATAATGACGAATGAGTGAAGACTTGAAGAACTCTCAGGAGAGATCTTTATGAGGCTTGTTTTGAGAAAATGACTTCCACCATTTCTAGGGTTGTCCTTAAAAGATAAAGGTAGAAAAATTCACCTTTAATGAATCAGGAAACTCAAGAAAATTGAAGTTTCTCTCAGTCTTGCACACCCACACTTTCTTTTGGAGAGGATCTTCTTGACCATAAAAGAGAGGGTTATTTAACTTTCAAAACTCAAGAAGGATGCCCTTAGGTTTCTTAACTCAAAGTTCTACTAATGATGAAGCACCCGTAGCTAGACCTTTAATATCCATTGAATCTTTATGGGGGGGACACTAATAAACAAGATAACCAAGAGCTCAATCAAAATAAACTCATCTAAAAGAGTTCTCAAGCTCAAACACCACATAAGAAACATACCCAAAGCCCAAGAAAATAATCAACATAACCATTGGATATAAACAAATCAATATTTTCCTCTTGAAAAAATTTTCATTAAGAAAAAGAACCTGGTGGGTCTACACACTCACCAATGGTATTCCATAGATCCTCACTCACATGAACATTCCCATGACACTTAGGATACTCATCAACTCATACCAATCTCGGCACTCATCTATCTATATAATCAACTTTCCAATTTACCACACATATTTGTGCATGTGAACACCCATGAAGATAACCAAGGTAAAAAACAAAACATTTCCATTTTCCAAAACAAAACATTCGCACCAAGTTTTCACACTTTCAATCCACTTTCCATTTCAAATTTCAAAAATATTTTCTAAAGAACACTAACAACTATGTCAAATAACATTTTAAAACTCTACACATCAATCCAATTCATTTAATTTAAAACAAATTTTCCAAAACCTTGTTCAACATAAATTTCTGATTTCTTGGAAACCGATTTTAATAACTATAGATTTTGATTATAAAAATTAAATCCTGTTAAACCATTTATATTTCACCCCAAAGGGTAATTTTATAAAAAATATATTTTTATAAAGTCTTCCACAATGTTAATTATAAAAATAAATTTTCCACTTTCCCAAACAAAACCTTCACCACTTCAAAATCTAGTTTTTACAATTAAAAAAATGGGTTTCAAAACAATTATTCCGAATCAAGGAAGACCCAAGATAACTCATAAGGGGAAACTAGTATCAATGGGTGACTCGAACATGTGGTTGGAGGCCATATTACAATCATAACAATATCATAGATAGTATTTTTGGGTTATTTCTCCATATCCACATGGATTTTTAGGCCCTAAGATCTCCCTAAGACCATTATCCCAACTCCCTTTTCATATAACAAAAACCAAAGAATCAAATGATCCAAAGAAACCAATAAAACCATACTTACCATGGAAACTCAAGGTTTGGTCTAGAAAGTGTTGGCTAGACACTTCCCCAGACTTTCACCCTGAGCTTTGACAATACTACTACATCTACCTTGACACCCCAAATAACATAGGGTGATCTAAAATATAGGTACTCTAAGGAACCAACCTACCTTTGACACTATTTTTTTTCAAAAACCAACATAAGTAGACCATGAACCAGTCACCCAATCCAATCTATGGAAAGGCCTGAAGGGCGTTACGATCCCCATGGGTTGGAAACTAGTGCTAGTCATCTATAGAGTAACCAAAAGGAATGATTTCTCCCAAATATAAATAAATAAGCTAAACAAAAGAAATAACAGAGTATCCCAAAATGAATAAATAAATACAATATCTAAAATTAACATATTTTACAAAATACCTAGAAATAAAACAATTGAACAAAAAAACCAAACTGGACCTGACAACCACAACATATCTATGTTACCCCAAGGGCCGATCTTCGATACTAAAACCATACATTTCTCATAGCGATCCAAACAAAGATGAACATGCAACAAAATCCAAAAACAATAAAGAATTATAGGTGTGAGTATTAAAACTATGTATGCATTCCCAAATAGATATATTACCAATTTCCTTTGTTTACATAAAGAAACACAAACTTCAGGTTTTAGATACAATATATAAAAGAAATATTTTCTAAAAAAATTCCATTAAAAAAATGGTTTATTAACCTTTTTACTTCCTTTCCAAGAAGAAACCATAATAATTTGGAAGAATAATGATAATATTTAATTTAAAACAAAGAGTGTAAAACTTTCCCAAAACCTTTTTCTATAAACACTTAATTTATTTTACCATTTTTGGAATAAATACCACTACTTAAGAAGTAATCACAAAAATCACACAACAAGGGAAATGGAAAAATATCACACAAGAGTAACCAATAAAAAATTATATAAATCATTTTATGTAGAAAACTAAGTTCCAATAGACATGGGATAAACCTAGGATATCATGAATAATCTAGAACATTATATACATCTTGACTCATCCTGGAAAGAAACCCTCAATCATTGACATAAAATTTTCCCGCACACTCGATCTCACCCTAAATGGATTGAATAAGGGGAATTATCCCATATCAATATTAAAAAAATATACCCCCTTACATGGTCCACTAGACATAGCACAATCAAAACTAGTACAATAATTTTTCTTAGAAAATTTTCTAGCTATGTCAGGTCTCTATGTCCAGAGTATAATGTTGGCGAGCCAACCGATTCCAATCGAGTATCCAATCACATGTAAATATATCATAAATAATTAATTCACCCTAAAATAACCACCCAAATCCACTCCAAGGATCAATCTCTTTCTATAGAACAAATATATCTCAATGGATTCTACATCGATGATCTCTTATTCTTCTCAAAGTAAATGGGTCATAAAGATTCTACATTGAGAACGTCCCACCCATTCACATCATGGATCAATATTATTCCATTAAAAGTAAATCCAATTCATTAAATATATATAAGCAAAAAGGATTATCTGAGGAGAGTTTTCATAATAGGTATTTTCACCAATTTTACGAAAATGCCAAACGGGCCTCAAGCATCATTTTTTAAAAGAATAAAAAAAATTTACAAAAAAGTGTAGATACATTATTTTAAATCTAAAAATCATTTTAAAATTCCCACTTGAGTACTTAAAACATACATTCAAACTAAAAACCATTTTTATCGAAGTTCCAATCAGGCCACACATCATTATCACATTCCATTCAATTTTCAAGAACCAAAACCATTTATAAATTCCTTTAAAAACACAAAACCACTATTTAGATGTCACAAACAAATTTAACAAGACAATCCTTTCCCTAAACATCCCAAAATACTCAAAAAATACTAATGGGAATTTCACCGAACACTTGGTGTGCAATATTTAACAAAACAATGCCATTTATCACAAAATAAGGTATAAGTCACAACTTTGCACATTGAAAAATTATTATAAAGATAAAAAACACGTATTTAACATATAAAGAATGTGTGAAATTATAGAAACCAATGATTCTTAAATTTAAAGGTATGTTAAAGTGGAAACCTACCTCAATCTTGTAGTGCTTCAACAACCCACACTCAAAACAACCTTACCAATGTTACAAGAGCCAAGAACAACTGAGTAGAACCCTAACCAAGAAAAAACCCCAAAATAAATCAAGGGGAAACATGAAACCCTGGTACAAGATACCATAGGATAAGAATAACCCAACACAAAATTTAAGGAGAAGGAAGAGGGAGAATAGAATAGAAGAATACCTTGAGAAATCACCCCCAAATCTTGAAGAATCACCTTAGATCTACACCAAGGGAGGAAGAAGAATCTTTGAAAACATGGGAGTGGATCCCTTATGTAAATAAGGACTAGGAGGAGGAATAATAGTAAATTTTAGGTAAAAAATATAGAGGGTTTATAGTTTTAATTTCTTACAATTAAGATCTGGTAAGCTTTCACGGTTTAGCCTCACACTTTGGTAAACTGTGCACCAACCATGCGATATTGATCTTCCTTGATACAAAAAATCACTACATGATTACCACCTAGTTTCAATAACCATGAATGAGCCGTATTACCTCAACTGAAATCTTCCCTTGTACTATACATTTTTCTAGGCTGAGCCACGTGGTTTCCTTTAACTGTGCACCAACCATGCACCACCTACTACCATGACAAAAAACTCAACTTTTCAACAAAAAATCCTAGAGGAAACTAAGGAATAACCTCATAAACAAATATAAAAAAATATTTCTTCAAAAATAAAACCCTTCATACTTGGAACTTTATTGGAAAACCAATATTCAAAAAATGAATCAGAAAAAATGATGAAAATAAAAACCTGGGCATGACAACATCTACATTGGACAACTTATTTAGGTTTTCACAAAAATAATTTATAGGTTTGATATATGATAAAAAAGGATTATATGATGATTTATGGTAAGTAATAAATTTTTTTAGTATATATCATATGAAAAAATGGGTTTTTGAAGTGTGTTAAAGAGATGAGATGGGGTGACCTTTTTTCGGCGGGGCGATGGTAAATTTGTAATTTTTGAGAAGAAAGAATTCCGCCAATGTTTTTATCTTGATAAAAGGGTTAAAAATAAAAAAAATAGAACATTATATGTGATAATGTCTAAATGCAACCAAAAAATATGAATTTTATAAATTTTGATTCATTTTGAATAGTTATCTTTTTAGTTTAACCCTTAGTAAACCCATGTTTACCTTAACTGCAATAAATATTCTTTTACAGTTTTTACTTTTCATTATTATAAGAAATTAAGTTAAAATTATTATATAATATATATAACTATTATTAAAAATATGGAATCCCATTTTTCTGATTCAACTCATAAACGTGTTGAAATTTCATTTAAAATTAAACCCACAGACGTGTCAAAAA
The DNA here is from genome assembly GCA_963277665.1 of Viscum album. Lineage (NCBI taxonomy): Eukaryota > Viridiplantae > Streptophyta > Magnoliopsida > Santalales > Viscaceae > Viscum > Viscum album. Next base: position 457,294,731 of record OY728157.1, on the reverse strand, counting down.
AAAATTTTGAAAAATAAAAAATCTCAAAAGTTTAAAAGGTTTTTATATCGAGATTCCCCATGAAATTAATTATAATGAACTATTTTGGATTTATAAATATATTATTTCACTAATTTTACTTTTAAATCTACATTTTAAAAAAATTTCCATGTAAATTCTATAAACAAAAAGGAAGCTTTTAATAAACATTAATAATTTTTACAATTCATCAAAAAATAATTTTCTTTGAAAAAATAAAAAATTAACCCTAAGATGATTTTTATATTATGATTTAACAAATGAATTTAATTTTTTTAAAATGTAAAAAATCAATTTTAAAATATGTGTGTAAAGCACGAAGAAACTGTTTTTTAGAAAAAAACAGATTTTCAAAAACTATTTCTTTTTTCATTCAAATGATTATTATTTTATTTACCATAAATGGATAATAATTGAAGTTATTTTATACATGTGTAAACTATATAATTTTTATAATTTTTTTATTCCTATTTATACCCCCATTTTAATGGTTAGGTTACAATGATATACTATATTACGGTTCATTTAGATTTGGGGTTGTGTGTTCCACATGATATCAAAGAGATTGAATTTATTTAAAAAGAAATATATAATAATGTCTTAATGTGTTGTATTAACTTATAGGATTTATATTTCATTCCATATATTCTATTTAACATTATTTTCCTATTTTAAAATATCAGGGTGTTACACACGATCCATCTGGATCATGGTGAAGTGGGGATCAATTTATAGGGAATGTGCAAGGTATATAGCTAAACATTAATTAAATCCAGGTCTGATGAGTTTCTCCCCAAAGGATACTTTGGGGGTGGGGGCTCACAAATATACATTCAATATATTTGGAACTAGTAAGGTATTATAGCAATTCCATGGGGAAGGACCCCCACCCTAAAACATATATTGGTTTCAAGAAGTGGATGGATATCATCTTGGTTAGAAAGGTAAATGGGCCAACCTGAAGATGAATAACATGGTGAAAATCCATTAATAATAGGGGGATTATAGGTATATAATACCCATATTTAGAGTGAGGTCACTATTAGGAGTGGGGATATGACATCAACCTAATGATCCAACCTAAAACTCATTTTGTTGGCTTCCTCACTATGTGACTGAGTGGGAACCTACTCCTAGCCCGTGATTCAAAAAATTGTGTTAGGATAAATAAATTTAAAATGGTGTCTAATATTTCATAGGATAATTTTATTAGTCTCTATAAAATGGTGATATCTTAGATACACTAGTTTCGGCTATATATCTACCAGGGAAAGGTCCATTTCACATATTAGGATAATTCTAAGTGTTATGGGGATGAAAAAAGTGCAATTAAATTCCTATGATCTCCTTGATGACTTTTATGTCCCAAGGTGTAGGTTAAATACATTTATAAAATTCATCTATGTTATAAAGACATTCTGAATAAAAAATGATTTAGTAGAGAATCTCCTAATACTAAACTCAGAGGAAAATTTACAACCTTACTCTGACCTAGGAACTCATGCGATGATAGATGAAATTCAAAGTGACTATGAGATATGATCATATATGATAGACATGAGGGATTGTGTTTTAATGCGCTGAGTTTACTATGATATCAATTGATAGTCCTATGAATCCTATCAATCAATATATAAATTTCAATTCGTTCAATGGGAAATAATGGAACTATTAGTAGATGTGAGGAAGGAGAAACATACCAAGCAGACATTGTAGCTTTTGGGGATGGTGGACTAGAAAATAACCCAAGATGAAATCGAGTTTCATTCCCTAGGAAAATTCATCAAACTAACACCCAGTAATTCCCAATCCAAGATTTTCTTATACCCTAATGGGAAAATTCTAGGTAAATTTTCATGATTCACTACCTCCTCATCCCTATATAAAGGGAAGTGAGCTACTAGGAAGATCGATAAGAGGCATATAACCATTCAAACAATAAAATATTTGGATAAGTTCCACCCATAATCCTCTAAATATAATAGATTAGATAAAATGATGAATCAAAATGTATAAGTAAGTTGATATAATTAGTGATTGTAGACTGATTAATTTCTTAAGGGTGATATATTAGAGAAATAGCTAATGTCAAAGGAGCCTGATCCTTCCCCAAAACATATAGAGGAGTATAATAATTAATCTTTGGAATAATTATTCCCTAATGAAGTCCTATTATAGTTTAATTATCCTCTTATTTCAAATATTGTGGGTATTTATATTTCAATTAATTTTGGAATCCATATTCCTCAACTTTATAACTTGAAGGAATCCAGAGAGTTCAACTTGGAGACCATTCTCAAAGAGGTCGAAAAGTGCCTTCAGAAGATAGAAATTTTAGTACATTCCCTGAATAAATGGGTCCCCATTATAGGATGTGTATAATAAATTATTTATTAAGGTACTTCTAATGGGGTTATCAATAGATCCCTCAATTAGGAATGGGATAACATCATAGACATTGAAGATATATGGCCACATATATTTGGAGTCACTATCTTCCAATTTCAATACATTTTTAACAAAAGCTCTCTTTCCTTTTACATAGGGTTGATATGACATAGTTACTAATAGACTATTCATAGTATACTATATGTGTCACCCTAGTATGTGATTTTGTGTGATTAGATACCCCTATATAAGAGGATATGTTATATGAACAAATGGAGATATAGGAAGTGGATGGGCTGAATCCTATACCCACCTTCCAAATCTGAGAACTTTACCCCTAGATGTTATGATATTTACTCCTATATATTTTATTAGACACTGAAAAATTACTGAGATACTGTCTAAGAATATTCTTATGGATGATGGTGGTTAGTATTTGAGATCTTCCCCTACATCCACTTTGTGTAGTTTGTGTATCCAAATACTAATTCTATAATTCTTTGATCAAAAAATATTTATTCTCTAAAAGAGATCCTTACAATGAAATACTAGAGGATATCAAAGAGGAATATCAAAATAAACTCTTTAATCTTTCTTTAGAATTAGTTTCTCTTTTAATAGATGTAATGTTAATAATAATATCCCAAACTATCCCTACCAGTGGAGGGGTGGATGAATTAGGTATAAACACTGAGTGTGATGTGCTGATTTCAAATAACCCTGCTTGTTATCTTTTCAATGATAATTATTATAATAGTCAATGATTATATTACCATGATGATTGATCCTTTCTTAGAGATCAATCCATTCCCTTCTAAAGGAACAAATTTACCCAAGGTGGGTCACGAAGTCTTCATCGATGGTTTTCTATCTTAGGATATATTTTCCCCATCCATTGAGTAGGTGAACATTAGGGGTTATATCTTGGATCCTATAGATGATGAGGCCATGTCGAGAGGTGATGATTTCTCAATGATTCTAGATAATGGTACGATGATGAAAGGTAGAACCCCTATTATTGTGGGGGAGGCAGCAGCCCTTAGATTGGATACCCAAGTCATACCACCAAGAGAGGGAGTGAAAAATGAATAAGTTAGTGATTAAACCATAGAGAGTGAGTATTTATAGTGAATTTGGTTGACTCCATCACTGAATAGATAATACACATACACTCTACATCACATGTAGCACTATCATCATAAGTGGAGGATTCATTCAAGGTGGCATCTATCCCCACACTCTAGTTTCCATAGTGCACAATGACTAGGGTCATTCTGGTGCCAATGAGCTTAGAGAGTGATAAAAAACTAATCTCTCTAAGTGACATAATCCTAGAATATATCACAGTCCCTAGAATCAATTTTGAGTTTGATCAGAAGTTTTATAACGTTCAATACACTTTGTGATAGTGTGCATGAACACATATCTAGAAGTTGATCCACAAAACCCTTATATAAAAAGTCTGAGTAGAAAACTGCATTAGCTTATCTATATATTCACCATCTTAATATACGGGGTATTAGATTACTAAACTAGTGATTCTTACATAAAGGATATTATATATTAATTGGAATATGATAAGATATCATAACTATGTATCATAGAGCAGAGTCTACGGTACACTATGTGGGTCTTAGAGCTACAAAACATTAAGAGGAGTTATGTTATATGGGGGCAGTGTTGGAGAAATAATTCTTGACTGATGAAGATAACACAATACTATACCACTTTAATTGAGAGCTAAGTGAATCAAAGGAAATATTGGAAGATCATTGAAAGCTGCTTGAAGACACCCAGGGTTGGAAAGAAGATATAATTAATTGAGTGTAAAGGATACATCCTTATAAGGAATGTGAGGTTGCAGTGGTGACTATACTTCAAGCAGTATTAGAAAATCCAAAATATTAATCTATGAAATTCATACCTTGATATACTGTAGTCAGCAATATTTTTTACACTTATTTATTTATCATTCTCCTTATTTTAGGAGTTTAAGGTATACTTTAACTTTTTTATGTTCCTCATTTTCTTAATAAATGAATGAAATTTTTTTTTTTACAAAATAAATGTCAATTTATCAATCCTTCCTTGGATTCAACTATGAGAATGTGATAATACAAAAACCTGACAATGAGTAATATCATGAAAACTAAATCCACATGAAATAATTCTCAAAAGGGATCAAGCACCCTGAAATTAAATCCTTGTGAAATTTTCCCAGATTATTTAAACCAATGTGCACAAGGTAACTAAGGGGTTCTCTATCTTTTTCATAGTTCAAGGGACCTAGATGTAATTACTTGAATTTTAACAGGTTTATATGATAGGACCTACATTATTTATATCATTTCATTTTATACCAATTTATTTAAGGTTCTTAACTAGAAATAGATAAAATTTTTCATAGGCCTCTCTCTATAGGTTTTTTAAATGTCAATTTTTGTGCCTTATTTTGTTTTTAAATGATTAATATTTTTTCCTAATCTATTCAATTTTAATTCCTATAATGGGAAGACTAATATTTTTTCTTGGATTCTATATTTAGGTTTTCACCCTATAAAGTGATATTCTCTTTCTATTGATAGTTTAACATGTTCCAATATAGACAATTTAGTTCTGTGTTTTATGGTCATGCTATGGGGACCAAGTACCGAAATAGAATTTTACAAGAGGTGAATCTCAATTCAAGGTGTTGGAATGCCAAGAAAAGTATCACATCTTAAGAATTTTTTTTCTTCATAAAAAATACTTACCCATACATGAAAGGGTACTAGAATAGGATGCCATAATATTTGTTTGATGATTGGAAAGATTTATTAGTGTGTAAAAAATATTTTATTTTAATCCAATTAAATTGTTCGGTTATTGAATATATAAATCATAACATGATAATTTTAGAGTTAATGGTAAATTTAGATAGTTGGGAATAGGTTGGCCATTGGTAATGGAAGGACCATCCTCACAGAGTCCATAAATAGTGCATGGAGTTAAGGGGGGAGTTTATTTTGAGAAAAAGAACACCCCCTAGGGGTTACTTAGTGACTCTAAGGAAACTATTTTGTTCCCCATTCAAAGGGGGTCTACTAAGATTAGTCAAGAAATATTATTCCCAAGAGGTTATTTGATAGTTATTGTGATTTGGGAGGGAGAAGATTTGGTAAAGAGGATATGATTACGTATGTTGGATTTTATTTTCAATACATAAATAATATTATAATTGAAATTAAATGATACTATGTGATGTGTTCTTAGTGATTAAATATCATGAATAAAGTTCATGATGCTAGCTGTATGGGAGGAGAAGTGGAGATGCTAGCATATAGAATTTTCAGTGGAGAAAATTGTAGTGAAAAAAATATATCATAATATTAGTGACCAAAATTTAGAATATTTATCCATGACTCAGAGGATATGTTATCCATAAAATAGAAAAGGTCCACGCTATAGAGGAGGATGGGTCAGTTTTTAGTGCCTCTAGATATTTTGGAACTTCTATGTCATAGTGATCTATCCACATCACATAACTGTACTGCAAGTTTTTAGTTTTTATATAGTTTTTTTAAAATATACAAAAAAACTAAGAAGACCACTTCATAAAATGAATTTGTAGTAAATTTAGTGGTTCTAGAGATTTGGTAACCTCCATGACACAACCCTCATGCCACATTCAGTAGGTTTTTCTGGAAGACTATACTGTAGTGAGAGAAGACAACACCATAGAAGTGTTGGAAGATTTTAGTGGTTTTGGAGTTTTCAATCATCCACAAAAAATCACATAGACCACATAATATCTATGTGAATAAGTTATTTTAAAACTAGTAAAAACTGAAAGGCTACTCCATAATTTATATTTTCACACCATGGAAAGGGATTCTGAGAAGATTTTGAAGTAGATGATGGCTTGTATTCATATGATGACTTTGGTGGTTATTTTAGTCTATAATAACTATCAATTTCATATTTTATGATCAGGATCTGTTGGAAAAAATATCTAAAGGAAGATTTCTAAATAATAGTTGAAAGGAGTTGGGTTTTTAAACTTTAATTTCAAATTCAAACATGAAAAGAAATAAAACTAGATACTGTTCAAAGGATGTTGTGAGAACTATTATGAAGTAATATTATGAGAGATTGAAGATAAGAGAAATAAAGGAAAGAAGAACAAGAACTCTCTGTGTATATTAGAATAGAGTAAAGAGATCCTTCAAGTATTTATATAGGTTTAATAATAATAGGGGAATCACTACATCAACAATTTAAGTCTATGGTTGTATGTAATTCTTCTTGTTGATATCAAAAATTTGTTTTATTATTTTAGTGTGGGATTCAATCTCATATTCAGGAGGATTGATGTAATAATTTAAAGGATATACCCTTCTCATTTTACCTACATGTTGAAACTAGTGGGTCATATGATCTTGGATGAATCCAGATCATATGAAGGACTAGCCTTCATGTTTTGAGAGGTGAACCTTATAAATATATTATTATCTTCTTGTGTGTGTATGCGGAATAGTGTTTAGGATTCACTTTAACTGTTAATGAGGGGTTTTTTGTCTATAAAAAGTAAAATAAGTAGAATCACTAATTCAAAACCCTCTCAGTTATTCCTCTATAATCCAGGAGGTTCCTTTTCAAGTGTTATCAGATCTGAGGTTCCCCAAATTGGTGATTTTATATTTGAAGTTTGAGAAGAAGTATCTCCCTGTTTGAAGTATGTGTCACTAAATTTCTGGTATATGTATTGGAAACTCAAAATTTAGTGAATAGTAATGGTATTCCCATTTTTATAGGAAACAATATCATATCTAGAAGGAAAATATGCTACCATATCTTTTATTATTAATTTTGAAAGTTTTTGAGGCTTCAATTCTGATAATTCTAAATTGAAAACAATAGATAAAAAGAATATTGAGAATGATGGTCATGCCAAGAATGATATATTTTCTTCATTATATAAGAAGGACTCTATTAATGTGAATGTTATCAAGATAGCCAACTGTATTTGAGATAAACTTGTAAATATCTATTAAGGTAATAATAAGGGGAAGTAGGATATGATACAAATATTGAGATTAAAATATAAATATATTAAATTGAAACAAGATGAAACTATTGATGAATTATTAATAAGATTAATTGATTCTATGAGTACAATCAGAAGTTATGGAGATAAATTGGAAGATACTATAGTGGTTTAGAAGATACTTCCCATCTTACTAGACAAATTTGATGCTAAAGTCTCCACTCTTAAAGATAGGGATCCAAAATAACTTCCTCTATATGAATTGCATTGAATTCTCATTTCCAATGAGATGATAAAATAATGTATTATTAATAAGAATTTAATTAAAAAAATAACTTTTAAGGTCTTAAATCAAGATAATCATTATTCAGATTCCATTTATGATTTGATTCAGAAGCTTGATAAGAGGATATATATAATATTTATAAATTTAAGAATATGTAAGGGAAGTTTCAAAGATAAACTTCTATTAAAATTATTTGGGTGTGGATTATTTGGAAAATTTACTACAAAATTTCCCAAGCTCTGATGAATAAGAAAAAAAATCCAAGGAGAGTCTTTAAGTCGAGATAAACAAAGATTGAAAAACTAATATTTTCTTCTAAAGGTAAGAGAAAATATTTCTAAAAATTAAAAAATATAATTTCTTATATAAATTTAAAAGAAGTGATAACAGTGATAAGGATGAGTAAATAGAGTTGTCAAGATATATTGAATATAAAATTCTTATTATAATGATGAATAAAGAAGAATTCACTAGTGAAGGTTGTAGTGAATTTGGAGATAATGAATAAAAATAAATGAAATTATATCTAGAAAGATAACCCGAGGAGTGTCTTACAAAGATATCTATGTTTTAAAAATAGAAAAAAATATAAATTAGGAAAATCAATCTTATATATGTAATGAATTAATTTATATTGAAGAAAAATTAATGTTTTAGAAATTATTTGATGAAATGAACATGCTCATTGTTTAACTGAATAATTAAAGATTCAAGATATAACAAAGAGTAGAAGAGAAATAAAAGGAGTTCAATGATTTAGAAAAAAAACTTTTGAGTATGGAAAAAGTGCTTCAAAAAATTATAACAAATTTTCAGAACTCTATTCATGAAGTTGGGGAAACCTCAAGTGAGGTCAATGACCATAGAAATTAATAGATATTTTTCAAAAATTAAGATAAAAACATTGATATAAAATTTTCTATTTCATATAAGAATAATCAAATTAGGAATATTTGGTTTATAGAATAATCAGTTGATTCCCCATATTCTGGAATTTTGAGTGCATTTAGCAACCTCTATCCTAGTAACCCAAAATTGGTCTTAGCATTATTACATTAGAAAAATATATAAGTAATCACATCTTGAATGAATCAATAGTTAAATTTAAAAACATGAATTACAACATATTTTTTCTAAGAATAAAATTATTCCCTAAAAAAAGTCCTTTCACAACAATCGTAGTACACTTAATAGAATCTCATGGAAAGGAAACCAAATAAGGATGAGTTAAAATTATTATTAAGGATTAATTATATAAGAACATATAATGAATCAATAATAATAATTAATATGGAATGGTAAATAACTGAACACACATTCCATGTAATAAATATACTAAGAAGGAAGTTCATTTATAGATCATATCAATATGAAAATGTCATGGATAATAATAAATATTTTATGGTAAATAACTAAGAACACTTTCCATTTAATCAGTATCATGAATATAAAAAATAGATAAGGAAAAATCAATATATAATGGTAAATAACTAAAAAAATTCCATTTAATCAATAAACTAATAATGAAATTCATCTAGAGATAATCTCATTATAGAAATATCATGGATAATAATTATAGAATTTTTAATGATAGAAATTCTTAATTATTGGAAATATTGGTCTTAGATATCATGATTCCTATATTGTAAAGACCTTTCGAATAATGGTTTAAAAATCTAGTTATAAACATATTTAATTCAAGATTACTAATTTTCCTCATGAGAATAATGATACATTGAGGGCATATATAATTTTGGGCCCCACCCATCACTACATGTCCAAAGCATTCCTCATATATCAAATAATAGATTTAAGTCCTGGATATTGTGCCTTATCAATAAATACCCATATTTATTGAAGAATAAAGAATAATAATTATTTCCCCATATAAACAAATAAATTTCTATGTATAAAAATTTATGTATAAATGATATACTTTTTAAGTAATAAAAATATCCATGATAAATATTATGGATATTTAGGGTAAATTTACTATCCACAGAAAACTAAATAATTCAAGGAAAGGTTAATTATTACAAAAATGAATCAATAAAGTTAATTCAAATAATTTACTTTGTTAAAATGATCATAAACTATACATATAATGAATAAGTATGACATTAACACAACACATCCCTAGTAGAGTATAAAAAAATAAAGGGCTGTTGTCGTTGATGAATATGAATACCATAAAAATATCTTTAAAAAACATCTTTAAGAAAATATAATTTAATTTTGAAAACAAACTTTTAAAAATAGATGTTCAAGAAACATTTTTAAAATATTTTTCTTCGAAAATAATCTTTGAAACTTATAAAGGAATATTTAAAACATTGAGTGGTCATGATGGTAGGAAATTCCTTATATGACGAGTACTTTAAAATAATGATTCCTTTTACATTTTTGGTAAAAGATAAACATGAATTATTTTGAAAACTATATGAATATTCCCTTAAAATTTTATTTAGATAAGTAAAAATGGAAAAATATATATTTAATAAATCATTTGTAGAAGGTTATAAACATTTTTGGAAAATATTTTTTTGAAAACATAGTTTTGGAAGAAAAACGTTTTTGACCAAATAGGTAAATGAAGTTACTTTTTATAAAAAAAATTTCCAAACATTTTATCTACCAAAGAGTGAAAAAATTCTGATTTTACTTGAAAATATCATAAATAACAAGTGGGGAAGAAAATAAAATGGGTTTATTAGGAAGTGGTTAAATAATTTCCTTCAACTGAAATTCAAGAATAAACAACCTTGATTAGATTGATATTGTGAAATAAACCATTAATGAATCATGATATTACATTTCAAAGTAGAATTATACTGGAAATATAAAACAAATTAGGTTTATAATATAACAATATGCCTCAATGAAAAGAAATTGAGATGAAGTTCCTTACCTCACACTTCCTTTTGGTTGAACGTGCTTCAACTTCTTGTATAGTGGGTTTAAAAATATTATTAAATTATAAAAGAACAATATTAATATTTATAATATTTTATATGATTATTTTATAACATATTATAACCTTTTAGTTAATAAAATTTCATTATTTTCAATTTTTTAGGTGTTAATTGCCACGTATTCTCATTCATGCTTTATTGTGAAAGTTTTGATTATTGTGTACATTATACAGTTCAACCATCTACTGTACAATAATAATGATATAATTATAATATTTATAAATAAATTATACTTTTAATAAAAATAATTAAATATGGTTTTTATAAATTAAGTATGTTTTGATAATGGAGATGGTAGTCCCACTATACTCATGAGTAACATATCCATTTTTCAATAATCATTATTTAAAGGTGGTAAGTAATATTTTATCTTTCCATAATGATTATAATATCATAAATAACTTATTATTTCTTTAAATATACCCCCTAAACACACACACATATATATTATACATGTGGTGTGGTGATGAAAAGATAGTCACTTCACTTTGTGATGGTGGTATTCCACATGTACGCAGACATTGTTATCATCCTTTAGTGAGTGAAAATGTAATAAATAAAATGATATATTATATTTTAAGAAAGATAAATATTTCATAAATATCATAATTATTTCATTTATATCACTTATATTGATTTAATTAATCCTTATTAGCTTTCATTTAATGTATTATTGAAAAATTAATTACATCGCTTCGTGAGGAGGTAGTCCACCATATACATGAGTGACATTATCGTATCCCATACCAAATGGAAAGTAAAAATGTATATATGATATAATGAATAAATAGGTATAAATATCTTATAAATATCAAACACACAAACACAAATATATATATTATATCCATCATCATAAAAAATTGCGAGAGGTTGTAATAGAAAAATGAATGACATCGGTTCGTGAGGTGGTAGTCCTCCGTAGACACAAATGATGATTTCGTAGCCCATTTGTTGGATGTGGGGATGGTTTTAGATCATTAAATTATTATAAAAACATCTAATTATTTGTTATATATTGTGTTTATTATATAATAATGTTTTAATAAGAATTTAAGTAGGTGGAGGAAGAAATAAAAGAAAACCCCATAGTGAGTAATTTTACCTCTTCTCAGACCACCTCTTTAGGATTATCCATAAAGTATTCTTATAATGTATTTATGACCAAACCAAGGATTCTAAGATTAGGTGATGTAATTTTGTAAGTGATTTGGGTAGGTATTGTCCAATCCAAAAGGGTTTGAAGGTGTGAAGAAGAGAGGATATGGGATCAAATTTTCTATGTGAGGTTAGTGGCACACTTGTAGTTTTTGAAAATAAAAAGGTATAACTACAGTTTCTACATGATAAAAGGGTACAAAATGAAATATTATTGATCCTTAGACATAATATGGTCTAAATATTACTATAAAATATATTTTAGACAAGTTTTTAGGTCATTTTAATTCTTATCTTTCTAGTTTAACCCATAGTAAACCCATTTTTACCTTAATCATGGTAAATAACTTTTATTTATTTTACTATTCATTATGGTAAAAAATTATGTTAAAATTATTAGGTAATATAAATTATACTAATTGAAAATATATAATCTATTTTTTTTCCAAACTCTATTAACATAATTTAAAAAATCGAATTTAGAATTAATCTCCTAGATATGATGAGAAAATGATTTTTGAAAGAGAAAATATTCAAAAGTTTATATGGTTTATATATCAAAAATAAATTTGAAAATGATTCCAATGAAATAAATTGGATTAATTGATATATAATTTAATTAATTTTACATTAAAAACAAGTTAAAATATAATTTAACTTTATAATCAATTTAAATGAAAAGTCACTTTTCATTTAAAATTCAGTATTCTTCATGATTCACTGAAAGATGAAACCTTAAAAAAAATACAAAAAATTCACCTTAAGATAATTTTTATATAATAATTTTAAAAAATAATTTAATTTTATCAATTTTTTTTCTAAAATTGGTAAAAATTAATTTTAAATTATGTGCACAAAGAGAAACTAAACGGTCTTTTAGAAAAATACAGTTTTTTCAGAAAACATTTATTTTTCTTTTAAATGATTATTATTTTATTTGTAATCAATATCTAAACATAAATTTAAAAATTTAGTTATTATTATTCATATTAAAAAATTTAATGGTTATATTATGATGATATACTATATTGTGGTTCATTTCAACTCAGGGATGTGTGTTCCACAAGCTATCAAGGAGATTTAATTTAAAGAAATATATTTCACGGTTTGTTTAAGATCAGTATTATATGCCACATAACCTATAAAAAATTGGTCTTATATTAAAATATCACGGTTACACATTATTCACACCTTAAATAAATTGTATCATCACATTTTAAACTTGATCTCAGTAATCAAGGTTTTGGAATTTGAAAATACCATTGTTGAAAACCCCACATCATAAAAAGTTTAATAAAACATCCTCTTAATAATATAGAAAGAGAAGTATAAATTTCATATTTAATATCACATTACTTGGTTTCTAATTAGGATAGCATTAGTGGAAGGTGAAGATATGGACATGGAATAAAATCATAAATAATTATAGAGAGTGATAGAGGTCATTGGTCACAGGAAAGTGAATGATCAATGGAAAGATAAGGACCACAAAAAAATAAATCTACGATGATTTAAAATATCATATAATTCATCACATATGAATGTAATAAGATAAAATTTCTTTTCAAGATACATTTCCTAAAGTAAATGAATTATTTTACTCTATAAGAATATAAGGAAATATACTTAATTGATTGGTGTCTATTTAATAAGCACAATTATCCTTCAGCTGTGATTTCATCAATTTCTAATTAATAATTTAATCCAAGAAATGAATATCCAAAAATGATTTTTTATTATCAAATCATTAAAATTAACTTTTAACAAATTTTAAGATCCATAAAAGAGTGAAAAGTATTTCCATTTATATCTAACATTTATTCAAAACCAATATGGTTAGAATAAGATATCAAATATAATATATTAATATATAAACCTCAAAAATAACACCACTAATTCATAATTAATATTTATTTTTCAAATCATTTAACTAATTACATGTTAACTAGGATATCACGTAGGCTAGTGGAAGGCATAAAAATCTTATCATCCTAAATTGTGGGTTCAAGCCCCACAACATTACCATATATGATAGGTTGTCACTTGACATGAGGGTTATCATTTTTATAAAACTATATTAATATAATTCTTATAACATTCTCAAAAAATATGATTTATGTCCTTTAAATAAAATTAATCTATAAATAACCTTTTTACTAAGTTTTTCAATACAACTAATTTTTTTTTACAAATTTTAATAATCTTATTTGATGATTATTAAAATTTCATTTATGATAATATTAAACCTAAAGTTTATAAATACCTTTAAACTTATGTCTATAAAATTTAAAGGAACTATTCATCAAATAACTATTCCAGTAAAAAATTTATTTTCCATAAATTTCTCCCAAAATATCCTTAATCTTGGTAGAATCCCATCATATAATACCTAAAAAAGGGGTGTTTAAGACTTTAAAAATATGATCAATATTAAACTTATAAACCCAGAATGGTATCCATAACTCTTAACTTAATAAATACAAAAATGTTTCTAAAATTTAACACAATCCTAATATTTCTAATGACTCTTATAACCAAAATACCACTGGTAAAATACTTCTATAATTTAATTCTTGTATCAAAATACATAAATACTTAATCCATTTCATTTTAAAATAGTAAATTCCTTGTTATAGGGGTTAAAATTGATAATAGGTAATTGAATTAGATAATTAACACGTTATTCATATTTATGATAATGAACTATAAATGATTTCCTAGGATGAGATTTATTTCCTTCAATTATACTCTTCATATTTACTCAAAAATTATTTTCTTTATACCTTTTTTTTCAAACAAAAATACTTTTCCCATTCCTTTAAAACAATTTATTGGTGTCTCTTCCCATATTTATTACATGAATGAAATCATGTATTCTTTCCTCTATAGTCTATAACACTAGAATTCTTAGTGGGCTCCATCCTTCTCCTCTTTGGTGAGTCTGAGAGTTAGTTATGTTACAATATATTAATCATATTTCAAGATAAATGTTTAAGTATAATCATGATATATTTCACTCTTGACATCATCCCATTTGGTTAGTCATAGTCACCACCTTTTCCTTCATATTCAATTTTAACATAATTTATTTGGGTTCCATCTATTGAATAAAAATAAAAACTATACTGTGAGTAATAATAATCATAATAGTAAAACCTTATAAGAATTTTTAAGATGGTAAATTCTTGAAACCTTTTATTTAATATAACAAACCTTAGGTTTAACTAAGATAATTAATTTTAATCATCTATTCAAAAAATTTGTAATGGTTTGTAATGAAAATTTTAATTATCCTAAGAATATTCCCCAAGAGTGTCAAACCAGGTACACAATAAGGACTATTTTCATGTACTGGGTGATGATCGGGTCAAGAACAATGTACCCTTTTTAGAGTTACCACCCCTAGGTATAACTGTTCCAAAACCACATATACTTATACTATCTAGAAAGGTATTCATTTCTATAGAAAATAAATAATCCATACCTTTAAAAAACATTAGGATGTTCTTCTATACTTATCCTTAAAGTCATTCACAGGGTTATGTTCACTAATCTATGTTTTCTTAAATCTAGTTCTTACGGTTTATACTAAAATTATATAATAATATCTGTAGAAACCCTGAACCTAGTAACTAGATCAAGGAAAATTTATTACATTTTTATAAGATATAATTAATTTCACCCCGAATGATAGAATGGTTTTGTAGTTTTGGTAAACTAGATACCCACTTGAGCCCCATATTACATTTGAAAATAAGACTTATAACTTAATTTTTATTGATAAAAACATTATTCCCCCCTTAATATCCTTGAACATAAATCATAGTACACTTCATGGAATCTTAGATAAAGGAAACAAAATATAGATGAGATCAAATTTTCAATAAATGTTAAGTAAATAGAAATATATAATGAACCAATAAGAATAATCAATATAAAATGGTAAATAACTAAATGCACATGACATGTAATTAATAAAATGAGATGGAAGTTCCTGCAAAGATAATATCAATGTAAAAATATCATTTATAATAATCAATACAGAAAAGTAAATAACTGAAAACACATTCCATTTAATCAATAACATGAGAATCATAACAGGATAAGGCACAATCAATATGGAAATGTATATAACTAAAAAACATTCTATTTAATCAATAAATTGAGAATGAAGAGCATCTAGATATAATATCATTGGGAAAATACAATGAATAATAATAAATGAATTCTTATTGAAATAAATGATTAATTATTATATTTCCTGATCTTAGGAATCATGAAACCTCAATCATAAAGTCTTTTCAAAAGATGATTTAAAAATAAAGGTTGAAACCCATATAATGTTATCATTCTACTTTTACTCATGATACTTCTTGTGAATAGAGGGGCTATATAATTCTGGGCCCCACCCATCACTGCCCATACAAAGCATTCCTCATATATCGAATAATAGATTTATGTAATGAAAAATGTGTCTTATCATTAAATATACATATTGAGTAAAGAATATAGATTTATCAATATTTCCCCTGATAAAAAAATAACTTTCAATATAGAATAACATATGTATAAATGATATACAATTTAATTAATACACATATCGATGACAAATAATTTGGATATTTAGGGTAAATTTAATTTCCATAGGAAAGTGAATAATTAAATGGAAGGTTAATGACTACAAAAATGAATCAAGGAAGTGAATTTCAGTACTTTACTTGGTCAACATTATCATAAACCACCCATATAATGAATTAGTATGATATGAATACAAAATATCCATATTAGAGTATAATAAAAATAAATGGTTGTTTTTATTGATGAATTAAAATACCGTAAAAGGTCTGTAAAAACATTTTAAAGTAAAATATCCTTTTCATTTTGAAAATAACCTTTTAAATCTATAAGTTCACAGATTAGTTTGAATTTTTTTTTATTTTAAATTAAACTTTGAAAATAATAATAAAATATTTAAATCATTGAGTGGTCATAATGATAGGAAATTACAAACATGTCAAGTATGTTAAAATAAATATTCCCTGCACATTTTCAGTAAAAGATAAACGTGACTTGTTTTGGAAATGATATGAAGATAAGTTATTTTTTTTTAAAAGTCAAAATGGGTAAAAAATTATTTAATAAAACATTTTTAAAATTTTAAAAACTTTTTTGAGAACATTTTTAGAAAACATGGTTTTAGAAGAAAATGAATTTCTGACAGAAGAGAGAAATGAAGTCAGATTTTATTAAAAACATTTTTTCAATAAATTTAAATTCCAAAGAGTGAAAAAATGGTACTATTACTTGAAAGTATCCTGAATAAGTAGAGTATAAGAAAATTAAATTGGTTTATTGGAAAATGATCAAATAATTTCCTTCAACTAAAATTAATGAATAAACAATTTTGATTAGAATGATACTTTAAAATAAACCCTTACAATGATCATAACATTAAAGTGAGGATTAATAAATGAATATATTATGTGTATTAATTATAAATACATTTAAAAAGTGAAAATGAAATATAAGATAATAAAAATTCATTTCACACATAATATTAGAATATGAAAGATGATAAAGAAGTAATATAACCCAATGAAAAGAAATTGAGTTGTGAATTTTTTTACCCCTTGGAAAATCCTTAAGTCAAATCCCATTAGATGTAAATAACATTACAATATGCCTCAATAAAAAGAAATTGAGGCGAAAACCCTTATCTCACGATTCGTTTTGGTAGAACATTATTTTACTTCCTTTATAGTGGTTATAAAAATGTTATTAACATATAATAGAACCATATTAATATTTATAATATCATATATGATCCTTTTATAATGTCTTATCACCCATTTGTTTATAATATTTCAATATTTTTATTGTTTTATGTGTTAATTTCCTTGTTTTCTTATTCATTATTTATCATGAATGTTCAGGTTCTTGTGTATATTAAATAGTTACATCATATAGATAATAATAATCATGAATAAATTATAATATTTATACATCAATGATACATTTAATACCAATCAGGAAATCTAGTTTTGAGAAATGAAGTACGTTACAATCATGGAGACGGTAGGCCATATGTACACATGAGTAATGTTTCCATTTTCCGGAAATCATTATGGAAGGGCGGTAAGTAATATTTTACCTTTACATAATAATAAAAATATCATAAATACCATATTATATATATATATAGTCCATGTTGTGTGGTGATGAAAAGAGAGTCACATCACTTTATGATGGCGATTGTACACACGTACACGAACGACGTAATCATATTTTCATGAGTGAAAAGGTAAGAAATAAAATGATATATTATCTTTTTAGAATTATAAATATATCATTAATATCATAATTATGTCATGTATATAAAATATATTCATTTAATATATCTTTATTACTATCCATTTAAAGCATTTGTGAAAAATGAATCATATCACTTTGCGAGGAGGTAGTCTACCATACACACAAGAGACGCTATCATATCCCCTATAGAATGGAAAGTAAAAAAGTTATATATGATATAATGAATATATAAGTTTAATTATTTTTTAAATATTATATATGTGGGTACCTCATTATTTTAATTCTCACAAATCATGTTTATTATGTTTCTAATAAGATTACATTTTTATGATAGAATTTTATTTTATAAGGAAATTTGATGAAATTTGGATAAGTGTTAGAATGAGTCACCTCTAGATATGAATTATTGAAAAAATGAATCACCACCAACTTGAATCACCATTATTTCAAATGAGTCACCTCCATCCCGACTCATTTCTAGTTAAAATGATTCACTGCCAGATTAACTCATCGCCAGACATGAGCCACTGCCAGACTACCTCACCAACAGACATGACTAACCACTTTATTGAGTCACCAATAGAAACTAATCAACACTAGAATAGATCAAATATATATTTATTCACCACCAGACATGACTCACCACCAGAACGAGTCACCACAAGAAGTGATTCCAACCCTATTCTTCTTACTTTTGAATTAAATTATCATAACAGATTTATTAATGCAATTAATGCAGAGGGTTATTTTATGATTATTTTATCAACCATTACATGGATGCATTAAATAAAAATTCATACTTAGTATGAAGATCCAAAATATCTTTATGATTATTCTTTAAGTTTCCATACAATGCTTTATATTTTCATAATACTCCCTCATGTATGCATGATCAAGTAGTAAGAGAATTGATGAATACTGGAAGGATAATCACTCGAGAACTTACATGATGAATTCTTACTGACTTTTAACTATGAAAGAGTGGAAATCATTTAAGATCGATATCATTTCAGATATATCCTTTAATATCTGATACACTTTAAACTGAGAAGAATTACCCTTTCTATATCTTATTTATTTCTCTTTAAATTATTTTATTTTAATTTCATGTAGTGTTTTTTTACTTTGTTTTTAATTCACAATGACTTATATGGTATAATTTAAGAATACTAGATATTCCATTCAATCAAATTTTCATCTGATTATCCATAGTTATTATGGAAGAGGCCCCTGTGTGGCCTAAGTTGTTTTTATTCCCATGCATAATAGTGGAAGTGGATTTGATCTTAGAAAACATGTGAGATATTTATTATATACCAGATCTAGGAGGTGGATCATATTATTGTTATATAATCTGTTAGGTAGTGAGTTATTTCTAGGATGAGAATATTAGGTCATGGATTGAGACTGAACCCCTTGTTAATAATTCTATGAATTTTAGGTTTTTTCTTTATTTCAAAGCTTTAATTTCATTTTTTATCTATGATAAAAATATATACATTAATAATTATTCTAAACTAGTGTTTATATAAGTATTATTTTAATTAAATTGATTTCATAAGATAAATTGATTTTTCATAATGTTTTAACTAAGACCTAATAAAAATTTGAGAAATATTTCAAAAGATAAAACTTACATCAAACTAATATTTTTATTAACTAGGTGATTTTTTTAAATGGGGGATTTAATTTGAACTTTTTAGTAAAAATTTCTTTGGGCACTCAATTCACCCTCTCTGGAGATACTCACTTCGACCAACATTTATAATTAGTGGATTTCAAATAACTTTCATCAATAATTTTAGTTTTCTTCTAAAGATCTAAAATTTCTATTGTATATAAATTTAGTTCTACATAGATAGTAGACAAGAGGTATATCTTAAGAATATACCTTTTTATTTTAATGGTACTAATTATTCTTAGTGGAAAATTAAAAGGAAATTTCATCTTGAGAGAATGGGTTTTGATATATAGATATTAATAGAATAAAAATTTGAATTACCTTAAACTGATAGAGTTTCTTGGAGTGATGTTACTAAGGAAGATTATAATAATAGTTGTAAAGATATGAATTCCTTGTATTTTTATTTGGGTGATGAATAATTCAATAGAATATTTTCATGTAAAAATTATTTTAAAATTTGGGATAATTTACATATTTCTCGTGAAGTAACATCCAATTTTAAAGAAACTCAGTTAAATACCTATAAAATTAAAAATGAAACCTTTAAGATGAAACATTATGATATTTTTTATGAAATGTATCGAATATTTAATGAGATATTGAATATAATGCACTAATTGGGGAATACTATTTCTAATAAAGATCAAGTGATGGATCTATTGGGGTGTCTAGAAAAAAATGAATAGGAAATTTAGTACAAATCAGAGAGGTGTATGATATTAGCAAGTTACCTGTTAATAAGATTATTGAAAAAATAAGGATGTATAAGTAAGAACTAAAAGTCAATATATTTGGGGAGGATGAACTAAAAATAAAGTATGTAGCTTTTAAATACACTTCCTCAAAATAAAAGGAGAAAATTTAAACTAAAAGTTAATTTGATAAAGAATCACCTAATGACAGAGATGAAGAGATGGCCCATCTAGCTATAAAATTTAAAAACTTTTAAAAGAAGAAGAAGTTATTTAGAAAACCATGCTATAAAGTTAAATATAAAAATAGATTAAATTGGAGAAAGTATTAGAAGAGAGATGATTCTTTAAATGATACCATTTTATATGAGTTTAAAAGGAAATGGCATGTCAAAGATGACTGTTCTAAGATGAAATAAAAAATAAATATGATGATAAGTATAAGATATAAAATAAAGCAGTGAAATAAACTTGAAGTTATTTTTAAAATATATCAAGTGATTCAGACACTAGTCCAGAGTAAAATCATGATAGAGATAACATGTGTTTCATGGAAAGCACATTTAAGGTATCCAATGTTTTTGTTTATTCTTCTATAAATATTTATACTCATATTAGAGATGAAAATAATGAAAAACACATGTTAAATAAAGAAATGTTTGTATACTTTAACATGATATAAGATACATTTAATGGCCTTAAAGATAAATATAAGTCTTTAAAGAAACAATATGCTCTAACTAGTAGTTATAAGTATGAATTTATTGTTAAAAAAGGAAAAAATTATCAACTATTAAAAGAGAATAATGAATTAAAATTTTCTAATAAGAAATTAAATATATATTTAGAATAATTCACCAATGGTAGAAACATTCTTACCTAAATTCTTGTACAAAATACAACACTGAGATACACTATTGGTATAGGTTATTAACCTATTCATAGGAGGATTTTTAAAAACAAATTCTTTTCTAGTTCAAGTCTTGTTAATATATTTTACTCTTCTGGACCCAAAAAAGTCTTTATTTCCAAATGTTTAAAATATTATTATAGGAAACATGTTAAAAAAATATGGTTTCCTAAATCCTTAATTACTAAAATTTATAGACCCAAGAATATTTTATTTCCAAAATCATTTCTGGTAGATAAGTTTTATTTCATGAAGCCTGGTTGATGAGATCTAGTAAGAATATATGGTACTTAGATAGTGGATATCCTAGACACATGACGGAAGATTATTCAAGTTTCAAAAATTAAATAAAATTGGATGGTGGACATGTCACTTTTGATGATAATGACTAAAGAAAAATAATTTATCTTGAACAAATTTATAATTCTAAATCTATTTTAATTTATAAAGTATTATTTTTAGATGGTTTAAAGCACATTATTCTTACCATCTCATAGTTAGGTGATGATGTTTTTTATGTGAAATTTGAAAATAATTCTTGTAATGTTTTTGATTATAAAAATGAATTATTTTTTACTATCTTGAGATTTGACAATGTTTATGTTGTTAGTTTATACTCTTTATTTTTTAAAAATATTTGTTATCTAAGTGCCTTTAGTGAGGAATATTGGATTTTTAATATGATACTAGTACATTGTAATATTCCCTCACCTAGAAAGATACTTGGGAAAGGGTTAGTCAAATATCCACCAAAACTATAATTCCCAAATAATAAATTCTATAACCCATGTAAAAAAGGGGAACAACACATTATATCTTTGAAATCAAAGAAAGATGTTTCAACTTCACAACCCCTAAAGTTGGTTCACATGGATTTTTTTGACTATCTATAGTTTCTAGTTTAAATGGGAATCACTATGTTTTTGTCCTTGTAGTTGAATTTTTTAGGAATACTTGATTATTATTTCTAGACCACAAAAGTGAAGATTGTTCCTACTTTACCAAGTATGATAAATATATATAAAATCATAGTGGAATAAATATTAATACTTTAATATCTGATCATGGTCATGAGTTTGAAAATCAATAATTTCTTTTTCTCACAAAATGGCTTCAGTCATAAATTTTATTCTCCTAGAACCCCACATAAGAATAGTGTTGTAGAAGGAAGAAATAAGACCCTTTAATAAAATTTCCAAACTATTATTAATGAGTATGATCTTCCAATTTATTTTTGTGAAGAGGATTTAAATATAGTCTGTTATATATTTAAAAGTGTTCTTATTAGACATATCATAAAAAACCACCTTATTAATTATAGAATAGTATAAATAAAAAGGTTAATTAATTTATATTTTTTGGTTGTGAATTCTTTGTTATTATCACTAAGTATAATCTTGAAAATTATTACTCCAAGTGTGGTAAATGAATATTCTTTAGTTATTTAACTTATAGTAAATCATATAGGGTTTTTAATAAAAGAACCAAGACTGTAAAAGTGTCTTTTAATGTAAAATTTGATGAAAAAGATCGATATGAAACTAAAACCCCTTAAGAAAACCCTGAGGATTATTTTTCAATTTTGAACATAAATTTCATACCTTTTAACAATCCTGTAAAACAATAAAAAAATCATCCAATTTTAATGAACATCCAATAGCTGAACTTAAACCTATATATAACCATGAAATTTATAGTCCTTATTTTCATAGATCAGTTAGGACTCTTAGATACCATCCATTAGATAATGTTGTTAGAGACCTAGATGGAGGTACAAAAACTAGATATTCTCATAGAAATTAGGTTGAACATCAAGAATTATGATCATATCTTGAACCTAATAACATCAATTATGCAATTAATGATGAATTATAGGTGATGGAAATGTAATAGGAACTTAATCAGATTGGAATAAATAAAGTTTGGTAACTTTTATTTAGACCTAAATAAACTCTCACTATTGGAACTAAGTTAATGTTTATGAACAAATTTGATTAGTTTGGAACCATATTAAGAAATAAAACTAGGGTGGTTGCACAAGGATATTGTCATGAAGAAGGTATTGACTATGGGGAAAGCTTTTCTCCAGTAGCTGGACTTGAAGGTGTTAGAATACTACTAGCCTATGTGAAACATTTTTATTTCAAAATATATCAAATGGATGAAAAAGTGAATTATTAAATTGTTATATATTTGAGCATGTTTTTGTTGAGAAACCCCATGGATTTAAAAATCCTCATATTCCAAATCATTTGTTCATATTAAAAAAGATTTATGTGGATTGAAACATACTGATAGAGCTTCGTATGACATGATCAACTCTTTTTTTATTTCTAATGGTTTTTCAAAAGGTATAGCTGACCATACTATTTTTATAAAAATTATTTTGAATGTTGTTTTTTAGTTCAAATATATTTTGATTATATTATATTTGGATCTTTGAAAAATTATTTTTGTACTGATTTTCCAAAGGTGATGCACAATGATTTTGAATTGAGTTTAATAAGTGATCTTAAATTCTTTCTTAGTTTTCAAATTTTTGAAACTAAATCTGGAATTATTCTCAATCAAAGAAATTACACTAAAGATATAATAAAATGTATTGGTTTGAATAAAACTAAACATAGTGACACTCCCATGAGTACCACTTGTAAGAGGTATCTATATGAGGCTATAAAAATGGTAGATCAAACCAATTATAGAGGTATGATTGGAAGTTTGTTATAATTAACTGTTATATGACATGATATTATGTTTAGTGGGTGAATGTGTGACCATTTTCAAGAAATCTATAAAGAGTCTCAGTTACTTAATGTTAAAGTATTTTAAAACACCTCAAATATACAATCAATTTAGAATTTTTATACCCAATATGACAATCATTTTACATAGTGAGTTATTTAGATTCTGATTTTTGTGGTTGCAAGTTAGATAGAAAAAGAAACTCTAAAACTTGTCATTTTTGGGCATGTCACTTGTATATTAGTGTAGTAAAAAGAAAAATTTTCTTTAACTATCTACTACTGAAGATGAATACATATATGCAAGGAGTTTTTGTTCACAAATTATATGGATGAAAAAAACCTTACTAGACCATAAATATTAATTCAGACATGTCCCTATAAATTTTGATAACATAATTGTGATAAATAATTCAAATAATCCTATGTCTCATTTTAGAAAAAAAACATATCAATGTAGTACATCACTTTTTAAGTGACCTTTTTGAAAATGGTGATATAATTATTGAATTCATAGGAACTGAACATCAGCTTACTTATGTTTTTATAGAACCATTTAAGTATGCTAAATTAATCTACACCAAACATGAATTAGGAATGATACATTTTGGTTAATATTTAATCTTGGATGAGTCACCATTAGCGAGTCACCGTTGGAAAATCACCATTAGAGATTCACTGTTGTTGATTCCCCATTGGTGATTCGCCATTGGAAATTCACCAATGGTGAGTCACTACTGGCGAGTCACCATTAGTGAGCCTCCCTTAGAAAAGTCACCTGTCTCTATTTTCTATCAGTCTCTATTTCAAGTGTTGTTACCATTACTAATTTTAAATATTAAATTCTTATTCAATTTATTGAATTTATATTTTATTATATTTTATTATTCTGAAATCTTAAATGATAAATTAGGATTAAATTTTGATTTTGAGTCACTCTTGCTCATGCTTACTTCCTTTGAGATGCTTCACCTTCCCCTTCTCTCATGACCTTCAGCCTCCTTTCACCCTTTCTTTAGTCATCATTTCATTATAATGGTGATAGCCAAGCACCATTATGAGCCATATCTTAAGGAATCATGATCATTGAAGAAGTCTAAATGAGAACTCAGCTAAGTTGTTATCGAGTTGAGGAATCCACAACATGAAAATCATAAAGTCATTGATGAAAAGAAGGTGGATTCTGAATGGTTATTATCCAATAAGTCAATGGTTCTTAGGGTGATCTAGGAGCAAGGATGGGTATACTGGTTCTCCAGAAATAATATACCTTTCTATATTTGGTTGGGTCATCAATTTTATCTGTACATTGAGTTTAGTTTTGGTAAGAAGAAATATGCGATTCAGAGCATGATATATGGAGGGTAGTTTAACTTTTCTTCAAAAGAATGGAATAAATGTTTAAAAGTACCAAATCAAGGAGTATTTGATAATTATCAATGTACAATACCCAATTACAGGGAATCATTTGTTTATGAGGATGTGCTACTTGATCTGACTGGAAATAGTACTCTAAGAAGACCTTCTTCTACTGAGTTCTATGGAGAATGAAAAATTATTTTTATGTTTATTCATCATTTTTTAGAAAAGTGAGATCAGAAGATTTATAGTTACAACAAGGAAAGTTTACATGAGTTTGAAGAAAGGAATTTTACATTTTTCCCATTGAAATATGGGAACCATGTCATAAGGAAGGATACTAGAGTAGATGCACACATCTTTAGATACTCATTTATTTTGAAGAACATCGGAAAGTTGATTAGCTTCATGATAAATTTATATAATTATATAGATCATTAAATCAATCTTATCAAGATAGTTATGCCACTTTGCTGTCATCTTCCTTGAGTGATGAATCTTTCCCATCTGTATAGATTTACTAATAAGGGTATAATCACACTCTAACTAGATATTACTCCTATTTATTTGGTGTATAAGTTTAATATATCTGATAAAACCCAAAATTTATGATTCCAAGGTTGTAACACAGCCACAAGGACCATAAAGGTATTCAAAAATATCACCATTGTGGTCCCTAAAGATCAACCCATACCCTGATGGTCCTAGATTATCCCTTGAAGCCCCATGAATATTGAATTTTAACCAGCCAAATAAAGAAGGGAACCAAAATACCTCAATTATTCTATGGGGTTGAAGGAAGTTTCATGAGACCTTAAGATGAATCAGAATAGAGAAGTCCCTCACCAAGTTTCTACAAAATATAGAATGAAGTGAGTTGACCATTTTCACTATAGATAGAATATTACTGAGGGAATCTTGGAAAATTAATGTTCTTTCAGTCATGTAGTTCCTTGTTCTGTGTAAACCATATTATGTGAATAAAATCTATAAAATAAACTATAAAGAGGGATATCAGTGGATGTACATCTAAATGTCAATAAGAGCATGCAGGAAGGGTTATAAAGAGACTGTGTGTAGGGGGTAATCTCAAAGATGTAAAATAAATCATTCTAAGGGATGAGGTGGTTTGACAACACAAAAAAAGGTGGCCGATACCCTCACAATGTTGATGACATAGAGAACATCTAGAGAAAAGGGAGATTCGAACATGCTGAATATTGGAATCCAATGAAATCTTGTTAAGAAAACTCTCCAAAGAAGGGTAAACCTAGATGAAATAATATTTTTTTTATTAAAGTAACCAATCCATTTTCTATCCCCTTGTAGTAGATATTTATAAAATCTCATTGAGTTAAGAACTCCTTTTGGAGAGTGTTCCCATATCAGCATATCCTCTTCCCTAATGAAGACATAATTAGAAACAATTGAAGTAATTTCATCAGGAATAATCTCCAAATTTTCCATTTTTCCTTTAATAGAGATGTTGTGGTCAATGTTTTGGCTAGGGAAGTTAATATTATCAATAAACAGTGTCCTAGTCTAGTTATCATTCCATAATATGAGAGAATAATTTATGTTCACTAAAGAATTAATGTGCCTATATATTTTCTAGAAGACTATTTTTAGACTCATCCAAATGGAAGACTCAATGTAACCTTAATTTACTTAAATGAGTATTGAATTTTTTTACTTGAATAAATCTATAGAATCAACTTCTTTATTGATTAATTTTATAAAAATTTAATCCTACAAGGACTAGTTTAAGAGTTATAGATTTTTGATGTCCATACTGCTAAGAAAATGAGGTTTTCAACCCTATTTCCAAGGGGTTGTAATGATTTTATATTCCAATAATAAAACACTATAAAAAATGCCTCATCATAGAGTAAACATTTTTAATGATGGAGAAAGACAATGAATAAACCATGAACATATATACCATATTTGAGACCACCACACATTTGAAAAGACAAAATATACCTACCATTGAGAGGTAATTGCCTTTCTATGAGGCAATTGTTCTTCTAATTTGGCTCAGGGAAGTGGAGAAATGAGAAGCACATGGTATTCCCTAGAACATGGGAAATCCAAGGTAAGTGAAAGGTTGATACATGTTCCTTATTCTTTCCTCATTAATGATACTAATTTTATTGGGAGCTGAAATGTTCATGACAAAGTAGATGAAGTATTTTCCCTAGAGAATTTCATTCCCTGACACACTCTCATAATGAAGTAGAGAATTTTTGATGTTTTTGATATTATTTCTATCTCCCTATGTAAAAATGATAATGTCTTCAAAAAATAAGAGATAAAAGGTGTAGACATACCCTTATCCGCCTTGATAGTTGACATTTCACCCTCATTCACCATGTGAAGAAGAAGACTACTATGGTAGTCCTCTATAATGGAAAAGATGATGGACAATAAAGGATATCCTTGCCTCACCTCCTAGTGTAATTTAAATATCCTTTAGGGGACCCATTAATGATAATGGAGATATTAGTAGATTAAAAATTAGATTTTATCTAGTAGATAAATCTCATATTGAAGCCAAAATTGTGAATAATATTACCATAATCCCTAATCCATTATGTCAAAGGATTTCTTGATGTCAAGATTTAAAGAAATGTTTCCTCCCCATGTGGGTTTTTTGGGGAGGTTGACACATTATAATTCATTAAGTAAGAAATATTGGACGTTCCTCCCTTTCATGAAGCCAAACTAGTTCCAAGAAATAATTTTGTCTAAGACACTGGAAAGTCTATTGGTAAGGATATTTGTGATGTATTTTTGAATTTTTTTGACAAGAGAAACCAGTCTGAATTGGGTTATATCACTATAATTCTAAAATTTTGGAATATGAGTATTAAATTGAGAGTTGAGGACTGGATTGGGGGCTCCACTATTAAAAAATGCCTAAAAATCATAGAAACATCATTTTGGATGACATCCCAATAGCATTGGAAGAAGTGATTTGTGAATCCATCTGGTCCAGGTGAACTATCTTTATTAAGACCAAATACTTATTTCTTGATTTTAGAATCTAAGGCAGTGGAGGTGAGGAAATAATTATCACTCTCGGTAATCAATTTAGGAATAATTCCCTCCTTTAAGCCCATATTCTTTGGTGGTTCATTAAGGAGATTCATGTAAAAGGAGACAATATGATTTGAGAGCTCTTGAATGTTGTCCCAGATTTGGTCTCCATCCTTGAGAAGAGATGGGTCTATTGTATTTCCTCACCCATTAGAGGTAATGGAAGAACTTGGTGTTTCTATCCCCATTTTTGAGACAGATGACTTTTAAAATGTTCATTTTAATGTTGTCCTTAAGCCTAATGAGATCTTTTAATTTAGATCACAACACAGATTCTTGACCCATATCTAAAGAGAAATTAATATTGGTGATAGTTTCCTAAAGCCCATGAAAAGAAAACTCAAGAGCATCAATCTCTCCACAAAGCGATCTGAATTTGACCTTACTCCATTCCCCTAGTTTTAAATTGAGAAGTTTGAGTTTGGAGATGCAAATCAACAGGTTATAATTGTAGAAACTTGAGTTCTAGGTGACTTGATAAAGTTTAGAGAATTTTAGGAGGTTGTTCCAAGAATTGTTAAACCTAAATGGGATAGGTACCATCTATTACTTATCATAAAGGCTAAACGAGATATGGTGGTGATCGATGTTATGTTTTTATAATGTTGCACATGAAAGGGTTCCCCAATTCCCAAGTGATGCTTCATTCACAAGGCCCTGTCAATTCTACTTGTCCTCATACCATTCTAGTGCCTTCTGTACCATGTAAATTTGGCACCAATGATATTAATTTTTGTTAATTTTTCTTCCTCAACATAGGATTTTAAATCTTTGATGGAAGTAGTTTTGTAAAAATTTCCAATTTTCTCATCATCAAGGAGGATCGAGCTGAAGTTCCCAATGAGAACATAAGGATCCATGATGATTCTATATATTCCATTTATATGAAACCAAAGAAGGCTCCTGTCAATATAGTCATTAATGTCCTAGAAAACTGAAAAAATGATTTTCTGGCCAGATTTGAAAAACCTACAGGTAACAATCTGATCATCCTTTAAAAAAATAACAGGTTGTTACACACTTTTGTAGACCATGAGACAGAATCTTTCAAAAGTGGAGTCAAATCAAGATTCTCACAAGATTGAGTATCCTCTACTAATGTTAGAGATTCCTTGACTTTAAAAATTGATTTTTGGCTCATAGAGACCAATAACTTTAGGTTTGTATCTACCTAAAAGTAGCCGGAGAAAACATTCAGTGCTAGGATTGACTATTCCCTGGTAGTTCCAAAAGAGGATCTTCATTATTACTTTGACATGGAGGTAAGGTCCCCTTTCCTTTCATATCCAATTTTATTTTTTATTTTCAAGTAGGTTATACTTTTGAATTTGTATTAGATTTTTCACCTATTGAACTGTTATCAATGCAATCCTATGTTGAAATCACGGCATAATCCTTTAAGATGATCTGGACAAGATTTTCCAGTGTGATGGTGTCAGCTATTTTTTGAGTAGGAATCTCACTTGGCCAATTTCCTGTAACTATAATGTGCTGATTTTTCACAGTCGTAATAGTATGGGACACATCCAATTTTATAGCAGTATTCAGATCGAGAGTTAAGAGATCCAAAAAATAACCATCTTCTTGCACTTCCATAGTTGTGGAGAAAACATCTGATGACAATGATGAGAGATAGTTTGTATACTCATCTAAGGGGATACACTGCATATTAGACTCAGAAGGGATGAAAGAGGCCTCAACATTGTGAGGCTGTTGTTATTCCTATCATTCAACTAGGAAAACCCACGATGTGATTTCATTGACCAATTTATTCAATTTCACACTATTTTTATGACCAGTCTCTTCTTTTTGTTAATATACACCCATGATTTTCTTCTTTTTCCTTGATACATATTTCCAAGATGTGTTTTTAATGGTTGGTTTCACTAGCTTGTGGACCGCACAAAAGCTTTTGAGAATATGAACCACACTTTTATAGTTCTCAAAAAACTGAGGTATATTTTCAAATTCAAAACTAACCTCCATTTGATAGTCATTTGCAACCAAGGACACCCACTTAAAAGGGGGTGTTATCATATTGATCTCTATTATGAACCTTTTATATAATCCTAGATCACCACTAATAGGTAGATGATAAATTTTCAGGGGGATACGAATTCTAGAATCAACATTTCTAAGTATCTTGGGATGCTAGTAATCCCAAGGGATCCTGTGAGTCTTGGTCCAAAACTACACCATTGAATTCATTTGATTAAAGGGGTTGAAATTGGAATCCCATTTTAATAGTTGAAAGAACCCTAGTTTGAGATTTAGTTTTCTGAAATACCAAGCCACATCAAGGTCCTCATTTCTCTCCAAAATGATAGGAAATAAACCTTTTACAACCAGGATGAGCCTCCAAATACAATTCTCCCATTTACCCAAAGTTAATTTCAGACATGTTGGAAACCAAGTTTTTTATTTACAAGTAGGAGGAATATGAAGTGAAGTGTGGTGGTTTCTTCCAAACTAAGGTTATCTATAGAAGGATGAGTGTGAGTTTGAAAATATGGATGGAGAAGTGGGTTAGAGATAATGATAATCTCTATGAGTATTTTAATCCTCTATATCATCCTTCTAAACCCAAGAAACTTATTGATCCTGTCTTGCATCTAGATGAGATAGTTGAGTATTCATATGAGGAAGAATTTGATCTAGTTATTATTGATTAAGAGAAGAGGCAATCTCTATTGAAGAGGGTAGTGACCTAGATATAGCTAAGAGCCCAACCATATCTTTTTAAGCTACTAGTCCTCCAGTTTCTCTACCCATTAGAGAATGTATCTTAATTTAAAGAGATGATGATTTGAAGGAGACCAAGGTATCTTGAGATAATTAGATCCAGAGTTCTTTTAAGTATTATATGGAAGTTTAAATTCTCTCATATTGTTCTTATGATTATAATAATGGTGTTGATTGTGATACAAATAATGGATATGATGATAGGGATAATGATGGGGGAGGGCCTGATCGTGATACTGATGATATTGATAAAAGGAATCAATAAAATCATCCTTCTCCTATTGATTCAGTTAATTCTGTTGTGAGACCTATTTTGGAAAAATATGAGTCTATGGAGAGATTAGTTCCAAAGAAACCTATTGTTGATGCTCCATCTGATAGAGAAGAGACTGAAGTATCTACCAAGGGGGAGAAATCCTCTAGTTCTATCAGAGTTGACCTTGCTGATGCGACTTCTATCAGAGTTATTTTAGGCGTTCATGATGAGTAGGAGAAATTACCAAGATATTCTCATCTTGGTTTTGAATATTCAGATTCTTAGTATGTTTAGGAAGATGTTGGGGATCCTAGAGATGCTCAAGGAGATTCTATTTTAGCATAGGATGTGGTATCTCATAAGGGGGATACTTCCCCTTGTTCCATAAAATTTGGGATATCTTATACTGATTCAGATGATGATAGAAGTGATGATGACCACTCAGTATACCAGATCATGGTGGACCTACTATCTTAGTTGGAGTTGGGACAGATCCTCAGGGATCTTTAATTGAGAATATTGAACATGACAACGATCTTCAATCCTTCTCTTCAGATGCACATACTTCTAGATCAGAGAATGTAGAGTCAGCTATGACTATTTTTAAGATACCTACAACCCCAGTACCTTTTGATGTTGTTTTTATAGAAGTTATAGATTTATAAGGAGACTCTTTGTTGATTTTAGTTGGATTTTGAGATCTCAGTCACCTCTGGTAACACATATTAGTGAAACGGATTCTAGGATCCTCTTTGACCTGACCAGAAAATTACTATTTTTTTATTTTTAAACACTTTTAAGGGGAAGTGAGAACCCATGTTAGTAAAAAATACATAGCATCAAAAAAGAAAAGTAGATAGATGAACAATTTAAATAAGTTTTAAGCCTATTAGATGCATTATTCCTAAATAGTTTCCAAATAAGTCCTTTCACCTATGTATCCGGATAATCTTTGATAAGGTCCTCGAACTGAAATTCTAACTTCTCCCATGTATATAAGAATTAACCCATGTTTAACTTCCCTACATTAAATAATATTTCCAAAATATTATTTTTCTTATCGATCCAATTCGTATGCACCTTATTAGTGTCCACACAAAGATATCTCTCAGATATCTTATCACTATACTCTTTCAAGGCGTTGAATGAAATCAGTTTTTCCAACATGTATTCCTTGGAATGGATAATAGTTTCCCATAGCTCTCCTTCACATGGATATCAAGGTGTGTATGTGGCCTCCTTGACTAGCACCACATCCTCGATGTCCATTGCTATCTCCCTGAGCAGTAACCTCCAACCTCTCTTCCGCATCCCCCAAAGGGTTTTCCAAAACGTATGAGCTGCCCTCTTCCTTTGAAGCCTACTTGTAATGTTCTGGATACTCGAAGTCTCTAACATGTTGTACCTCATCACCTTGAATTGTATGGAACTGATGTTGCTTGGATTTTCCTCTTTTTTTGGATGACTGTGTCTCCATTTTTATAGGGAGATATGAGTATTCTTTGAGCCCCTTTGGTTTCTACTTCTTGGAAACAATGTAGCACCCTGGGTTCTTGTTTTATTTACTTTCATTCTTCCTCCATGAACTATGCAGGCCTTTACAGATCTATACTATAACATTATCATCTGAGGTTTTCCCTTCTCCTCTAGACTCAAATTCTGAGGGAAAAAATGAGTTTTATTCAGCCCCTCCATCAGAATACAAACACTCAAAGTAGTTTTTCAAATTGATACAGGTCAGATTCTTCCTCATATTAGGTCCCTATTTGGTAATTATCTTCTTACTTGATCCAAGCATAGGCATATCCCAATCTTCACCATCCATATAATTTCCATATCTAGATGTATGGATCACATTTTAGGCCTATTACTACTTCATTTATGCAAAACCATAGTGTATGTATAAGATCTTGGGAACACCTCACCCTTAGAAATTAAAACCCCAGCTCTAACTGGATCTACGAGAGCTTGAGCTTTAACCATGAGCATATCCAGATTAATGTCTTCTATTGCATAAGGCTGTTCAGCCCCTAAAATCATAGTGACTCCAAGAGGAATTTCCTGGTATATTCTCATCCTATTAGAAATCTCAGTTACACTCATCTCAGGAGGTAATACCTTATCTTGCTTTTTCTTCACCAGTTCACCCAAACATACAATACCAGTATTCTTACCAAGATATTGAATAGATATTTGAGAACCATCAACAGAGATATCACCATTCATATCTAGACTCTTTCCACAATCACTAAAAGAAACACCTAGGGGATTATTCCCCTCAAAGTTAGGATGTGTCAACTATTTATTCCTCGAATGACAATCATGTGGTTTGTGTCCCAAATAAGAACATGATGGGCATTAGTTTCACCAATCCTCAATTATTACTTCCTGATGGAATCTGAGTTCTTTATCCACATCGATCTAAACATAATACACATGAGACTTAGAAACATCAATTTCCATGCAAATACGAGGGGAAATGGGGTGGTACAGGGATCAATAGCGGTTATCAAAAGCTATAAAATGTCAGTCATGATTTCCTAACATTCAGAGGATATAAGGGTTTTTTTAACCCCCTTTTCTACCAACTAATCTTCTATGATAGATAGGTTGGAGAGTTTACATGTAGTGAACTCTACATACAGTTCTCCACTTCTCTTATCCTCAGTTGATGATGATTTAATATGATCTATAGTATGTGAGGAGATCTATGATATTTTGTGAGATGTTCACTCTTCTCAACAAGAGGAATTGAGGTAGATTTATCATCATGAAAAGCATATATAAAAATAGGTAAGATAGTGTTTAAATGAGGAACAAATTGATAGGGAAAACATAACTAATTCCATTAAATACTATCTTTATAGAATGTATACTAAGAAGGAATTGAATTCTCATTTAAAGTTTTTGGATGAGAATATAAGGATTCCACCTATTATCTGGGAATTCAAGGAATAGATGGGGTAGATCAAGGTATTGGAACATCTACTCCATATATTTTATGGAGGAAAATAAATGTTTTTTTAGTTTTATAGAGAGAGGAGAAACATTATTATGGATTTCATCAATATTATGAAGCCCTTCCTATATGTGACTGTCACTGTCGTGGTTTCTTCTGAAGAAACTATCATGTCTTCCTTCATAGCTGGTCATTCCTTAGACACTTTATGTCCTTAGTACAACCATTCAACATGTCTCTCATAGAAGAGGTATGACATGTCAGACCCATGGTAATCGGAGAGATGAATCTCCCTCTTTATGTTCATTTAGTTACTACCTCATCACCCTCATCCTCTACATTTGTTCCTCCTTCCTTTGAGAAGGGAAAGGGATCCACTGAATCTACCTACATAGAAGAGAGTGATTTGTATTATCCATATTCTTTAATATTCATTTTTTTACTTTTCTATGTATCTCTTTTTAGGCTATAATATCATGTATTTTGGTGCTTAATAATATGTATCTCTATTATTTTTAATACCTTATTTATTTACTATTTCTTGTTTTACCTTTTTGATAATCCAAAAAGGGGGATAATAGTTATGTAATATACTTACTTTTGATATGCATGTATTTTTCCCATTAAATTTCCTTTTTATACCAAATTTATATATCCTTTGATACCAAGTTAACGTTTATACCAGTTTATTTCTAATAACATATTTATTTAGATGTTATTAATTGATACAAATTATTTTTATGATTTTTTTCCTTTGATACAAAATCTATTTTAAGTAAATCTATTATGAAATTTAATTTCCAAATCTCATAGTATCTTTTTGAAATGTTAAGAAAACTGCTAATCTTATACTTCATCTATTCATACTTAAGTTTATTTTATTAATGGTTTATAAAAATTCCATTATTTGTGATCAGGAAAAAGAGGAATATTTTTGGGATATTTTTATTTTAATGGTCACAAATCATGTTTATTATGCTTCTAATGAGATTACTATTTTATGATAGCATTTTATTATGTAAGGTAATTTTATGAAATATGGCTAAGTATTGGAATGATTCACTGCCATATATGACATACCTATATATTTGAGTCATCACCAGCCTGACTCAATGTTAATTTAAATTAGTCACTACTAGCCTAACTCACAATTATTTCAACTGAGTTAGATCCAGACAGACTCACTAAAAAGAATGACTTACCACTATCTTGAGTTACCACCAGACACAAGTCACCTCTCGAATGACTCACCATTATACTGACAAACCTACAAACATGACTCACTGCTAGATATTAGTCACCACTAAAATGAAACACCATCAGAAGAGATTCCATTACTGTTATGTTAGATTTTGAATTAAATGTTCCCAATAAATATATTAATTCAATTATTAAAGAGGGTTATTTTATGATTATTTTCATATCCATTGTAGAGACACATTAAAGATAAATTCAGATTCAGTATGAGTATCTAGAAGATCTTGATGATAATTATTCAATGGGGGAATATAGTGCTTTATATTTTCATAAGACTCCCCATGCGTGCATGATAAAATAGTAAGATAATTGATGAATACTCGAAGGATCATCACTCGAGAACTTACATTTTGTATTTATACTGACTTTAAACTGTGAAAGAGTTGAACTCACTAAAGGTCAATATCATTTACTATAGATAGAAAAGAGAACATTTTAATGCTCTATTTTCCTAAAAATTTTAGATAAATAGTTTTAGCTCCTCACTTAGCCACATCTGAGGACACTCAAGCATTTGAATCACTACTGACCGAACAACACTACATTTTCTCTATCTTATTTCTTTCTCTTAATCTTGTTTTCTTTTACTTTCAAGTAGTGTATTTTTTTCTCTATTTATTAATGAACACTGAATCTTTCACTAGAACCGGTGAATACTATATATTATCTACTATATATTGTTCATCTAATTACCCATTAATATTGTGGAAGAGGTCATTATGTGGTCTGATTTTTTTTCATTCCCACACATTACTATAGAAGATACTTTGATTCTGGACAGCTTGTGAGCTATCTTGTATACCCAATCCAAGTTTTGGATCATATTATTTTTATATAATATTCTTGGTAGTGTGATTGTATGAGATTAGGTCTCAACTTGAGATTGAAACCCTTGTTTATTCTACTATGTTTTTTAGTTTTGTTTTCTTTATTTCAAATCTTTAACTAAATTTATTTTTTAACTGTGAAAAAGAATTTACTTTAATAGTTAGTCTTAACTAGTGTTTATATAATGATTTGTTTGTGAAAATTTATTTAAAAGGTTAAAGTAATTTTTCATATTGTTTAAACTAATCCCTAATTAATATTTTAGAAATATTTTAAAAGGTCAAACTTATATCAAACTACTCTTTTGATTAACTGGGAAATTTTGTTTTCAATTAGGGAATTTAATTTGAAATTATTTTTAAAATAAATTTTATTGGGTACTAAATTCACCCCCTATTGAGTTACTCACTCTAAAATATATATATATTTTATATCCATCATCATACCCAACTTTGAGAGGTGCTAATGAAAAAAGGAATGACATCAGTTCATTAGGTGGTAGTCTTTCATACACATAAATGATGATTTTTTAATCCATTTGATGGAAGTGGGGATGTTTTTAGGTCATAAGATTATCATAAAACATTTAATTATATTTATGATACTATGGTTATTATATCAACATGTTTATTAATAATTAAAGTATATATATGAGGAAATGAAAGAAAAACTCATAGTTAAGAATTTGACCTCTTCTTGGACGACCTCTTTAAGACTATACCTAAAGTATTCAAAGATTTTTTTTTACAAAAAAGGATTCTAATATTAGGGTATAGTCTTTGAAAATTTATTTGTGTAGGTCTTGGATGAACCAAAAGGGTTTGAAGTTGTGAAGAAGAGAGGGGTGGGGGTGACCTTTTTTATGTGATGTGAGTGGCACACTTGTAAGTTTTGAAAAGAAAAAGGTGTACCCAATTTTTTCACATTCCAAAAGAGTATAGAATAAATTATTATAGATAATTATACATTATAAGGTGGAAATATTTCCCTAAAATATATTTTAGAAAAGTTTTTATGTCATTTTTACCCTTATCTTTTTAGTTTAACACCATGATAAAGCCGTTTTTACTTTAACTGCACTATTTTTTTACTATTCGTTATTGTAAAAAATTATGTTGACCTTATTATATAATATAAATTATTATTATTCCAAATATAGAATCCTTTTTTTTTCAAATTCTATTCACATAAGTGAAAAAATATTTTTTAAAATTTATCCTGCAAAATAGATTACAAAATGAGTTTTCAATGAAAAAATGTTCAAATGTTTACAAGTTTTTTATTTTAAAATTAAATATGAAAATAATTAAAATGGAATATATTGGATTAATTTAATTATAACTGAACTAATTTTAATTTAAAATATATTTAAAATATAATTTCACTTTATAGATAATTTAAACTAAAAGGAGGTTTTTAAATAAAATTTAGTATTTTTCAATATTCATTAAAAAATGAAATATTTGGGAAAGATCCCAAAAATTTACCATAAGATAATTTTTATATTATGATTTCAAAAATGAAGTTCATTTTATCAAATAAATTTAATAAATATGGTAAAAATTAATTTTAAATTATGTGTTCAAATAGTAAATAAAATGTCTTTTAGAAAAATATAGTTTTTCAGAAAACAATTTTTTTTATTTTAAATGATTATTATTTTATTTATAACAATTAGATAACCAAAATTTTAATAATTTATTTTGTAATATTAATACACTCCAATTTAATGTTTAGATTTTAAAGGTATACTATATTATGGTTCATTTTAACTTAGGGTTTTATGTTCCATAATCTATTTGAGAGATTAGATTTAAATAAATATATTTCCTGGGTTGTTTAGGATCAATTTTCCCTGTCGCATACACTATAAAAAAATGTTCTCCATTTAAAATATCAGGGTGCTATAGTGAATATAATTTAATGAAAAATACAAAAAATGGTGAAGGAAAAAAGGGTTAAAAATAAGTTGAATATGATGAAGAAATAGTCACAATTCCATCGAAATACTGGTTTACATAAAGGATACAAAATTATTGATGGGAAGAATTTTTAAAGACAGAATCATAGTTATGGACAACATGGTGTTCATAAATGAAAATATTCTTTTTTATGGTCATTTTTCACACTATGGAGGTTTTGTAAACATATAAAGGATATGTTTTTTTAATTACCAATAAAATTATGTGTGTGTATGGTTTGGAATAAAAAAATTAAGTGGGGGGGGGGGGTCTTATCTCACAAAAGAAAACAATTTAGAAAAAACATATAAATTATGAATTGAAAATTAAAATTGATTTCAACCATTGGACAATGTTTTTGAAAGATCTTAGTAATATGTTAATCTTGTAAAAGGGTTTCATTTTAGCCTACTAGATTAATGTTTCTAAAGAGATAAAGTTGAGAAGTCTCAGATTAAGGTGAAAGACCAATAAAATTCTCTAGTTTGTATTATTTCTTTTAAATCATCCAAAGGAGAATGTCCATGGATTTTTTTATAGAGGTTGTTCTTCCATTTGGTAGGAGATATTAATCGACTCAAGGATGTTGAAAATTGTAAATAAGGACCTACGACCTTTGGAAATTATTGGTAACTCAAAATAAAAGGTTTTAGATCAGTACTGGTTAGTTAATATCCATAAAAATCCAAAATCACACTACATATTGAAGGAATAAAACACAATATTATTATTCTGTCTTAGTTATGTGATGAATTGATCTTTTAGAAAGATGGGTTTGATATGAAATTCCTAAAAGATGTATGTATCTTTAAAATAGGACAAAAAACAAGAGGAAATTTGTTTTAGATTGGTTATGATGGAAATTTTTGTTATTTAAACATTAAAGGAAAAAAATTAATTGTGGAATAAAATATTTTGTCATATTGGCCAAAATAACATAATATTATTTATGGAAATAATGTTCATGATGATCCTAATTTAATAATAGAAAGGAATTGGATATTTTTCCACTTTTTAAAAGGGAAATATTGTGAATAATCTATACAAGAAGGTTGAAATATAAAATAGTCATCCTTTGGAGTCGATTCACTCTAACATTTACTGGACTGTGAGGTGACAATAAAAAATGGAGATAATTATTTTATTTCATATATTTATGTATTTACTCTAATTATATGAGTTATGTTTATGAATAATTAATCAAATTATTTAAAAAGGTTTAAAAGTTATAGTAAAAGTGTATATTAAGAGTGTGGTTACTCTTTGAAGAAGATTCAGAATGATAATGGAGCTGAGTATATCAGTGGAATATTTTAACCCTATCTTGAAAAACATGGAATTAATCATGAACTCAGTTCACTATACACACCACAACAAAATGCTGTAGCAGAATGAAAGGATATAAGTTTTATGGAGATGACTCAAACTATGTTGCTAAAGCATAATACATCTCATTATTTTAGGACACAAGATATTAGAGAAGCGGTTCATATCCAAAATCATTGTATTTATAGGATAGATTATGATATTTCATCTAATGATATATTTTACAAGAAATATCAAACTTTAAAGTATCTGAGAGTGGTTGGAATCTACTTTATTATCAATGTTAAAGGTTAAAATCATAGAAAATTTGAAAAAAGATCTATTGATTGTATATTCATTTGCTATCCACAAAATTTAAGAGAATATAATTTTTACAAAAAGTATACATGGATGATTTTTATTTATGTTGATGTGAAATTGAAGGAACACATAAAAAAGTGAACTCATATATAAAATAATGTTTAATTAGTGATTAAGATGAATATGTTTTTGTAAAATAGAAAGGAAAAGATTTAGAAAATAGTGAGAATATTAAAGAATTTTAATTTGAATAATTTGATTTAGAAAATCCAAGTGACGAATAAGAAATTATTTCACATCATCCAAGGTTGAGAAAATAATTTCAAGTCCAAAATATTATCATATATCATGGGGAATAGATTAAAACTGGAATAAAGTTTAGTGAAAAATCTCATACCTAATTGTTTTCTATAGTTGAAACAAAAGATATAAAATAAGAAATAAAAAATAAAAAGAAAATTGATTCAATGAATGAATATTTCGATTTAATTGAAATGAATGAGACTTGAGAGTTGGTAGCCAATCCCAAAAAAGAGGTTATTAGGCCAAAGTGGGTGTTTTGAAATAAGATACATGAAAAATGTGAAGAAGTGGGAAATAAAGAAATATTATTATGTAAATTATATTCATTAGTTTAAAGAGTTTAATTTGATGAAAAAATTTCATTGATTACAATACATGAAACCATAATAATTTTTCTTTCCATTATAGAAAAAAGGCACTGAAATATCTTTTAAGTAGATTTCAAGCCTTCCTTCTTCAATAGTGAATTGGAATAGGAAGTTAATATTGAACAACCATGTGGTTTATTTCTTGGAGAATATGAGAATTTTGTTTATAAGTTAAAGAAGGATTTATATGGGATAAGTAAATACATAATATCTTGGTATTCAATGCTTTAAACCATCCTAAAAAAGTTTAATTTTAGAAAAGGGAGATTCAACAACAGTCTCTAAATCAAATATGTTAATGATGTATTTATCATTTTCGTTAATTCTATTGATTAAATTATTTTTTCTCAAAATAATTAATGATTTTTTGAATAATTTTCAAAATAAATGAAGAATGTTTTTGAAATTTCTATGATTTGTTAGATTAGATACTTTATTTTCTTACACATTTATCAAGAGAAGGATTATATTTTTTTATCTCAAGAAAATGAAGAAAATAAAGTGTTTAATAAGTTTTTAATAGAGGATTCCAATCTGATTTCTATTCAAATTTCAGTAGGAACAATGTTAGAAAAACATGATCATAGAAAATAATTTGATCCAAGGGAATTAGAGAAGTTGATTAGATGTTTACATTATTTGATAGCTTCATGATCGAATATAATATATGTTGTTTCACTTTTTTATAGGTTTCAAAGTGCACCCAAAGATTATTATTTTTTATTATAAAGATAATACTTAGATAAAACAAAGTTATACAAAATTTTAGGATGAAATATGATAAAAACGGAATCTTGATACATTTATTTATTTATATGTGGATTTGGAAAGTTTTATTGATGACTGGAGGTTTACATATAGTGGGGTTTTATTTCATGGAACAAGATGTGTTTATTAGAATTCATGAAATAAAAATATAGTAACCCTAAACATTACTGAGTCTAAATATATGGCTACCACTCATGACTCAAAAAAATTTATATGGATGAGGACTCAAACTAGAAGATCTAAAAGTTAACATGAAGGTGTTGTTACTTTTGGGATGTGATAGTCAAAGTGAAATTAAACTTTCAAAAAATTTTGTTCAGCATTCACAATCTAAGCACATTGACATAAAATATCACTTCATTGAAGATATAGTATAAAAAAATGAGTCAAATTTGGATTTTTTTTCAATAAAGGATAAAATTATATATGTTATCTCCGAACCACTATAAAAGAAGCATTCCAAAATCCATGGTTGAAGTTAGGTGTTCAATAACACTCTTTATAGGGCTAAGTTATAGTGTTATTTCCCATCTATCATATTTTAATTGGATATTATT
Organism: Viscum album; assembly: GCA_963277665.1. Classification (NCBI taxonomy): domain Eukaryota; kingdom Viridiplantae; phylum Streptophyta; class Magnoliopsida; order Santalales; family Viscaceae; genus Viscum; species Viscum album. The sequence continues at coordinate 457,252,464 of OY728157.1, read as the reverse complement.
TTCAAAGGGGGATAAAAATTGATAACATAAATATTTTGTTTATGTATTTTTATATTTTTTTTTGTTAAAGGGGGAGTATACTATATAGGGTAAATATACATTGATATGTTTTACCATTTGGGGAAGTATATATTTAGAAAGAGTTATTAAGAGGGGTATGATGTGATTTTATAATGTATGAAATATTTTATTAATTTATTGTAACTGGTTACTAGAATTTTTTAGGTTTGAAAGAATTGAAGATTTGATGATGAAGTTTAGTTTGAAGGTTGTGAAGTTTGTGTTTAATCATGCTGGTTATAGATCACCATCTTATGGAAAACATGGTATTATTTATTCAGTTTTCTTATTTACTACACTATGTTTACTCCCATAGGATTAATATTATTGAATGGAAATCCATTTCTATGTTCTCACAGTTTAATAGTGATTTATGCTCCTTGGTTTAGAACAAAATCAAAAGGGAATATTATTAAGTCCAAGAGGATATTTGATGGTAGTTGTGATTTTCTAGGGTGAATATTTGGTGAAGAGGACATGATTGGGTATATTGTATTTCTTTCATCAATAAATAAACTATATTCTATGTGAAATCCTAAGATGTTATGTGATGAGTTCTTAGTGCTTATATATCACGAATAAAGTTCACGATGCATGCTATATGAGAAGAGAAGTGGAAATACTGGTATGTAGAAGATCTAATGGACCGCACCATAATGCATGAGATATATCATAATATCAGTGACCATAGTGAAATATATTTATACACATTATATATGAGATTTTCCTTGTTCCATAGAATAGAGCCATGTCATAGAGGAGGACTGGTCGGTTTTTGGTGCCTTTGGAGATTTTGGAACCTCCACACCATAGTGGGATATCCATGCCATAGAGCTCTATTGCTAGTTTTTAGTGGTTATAGAGTTTTTGTGAACTCCATGTACCAATTGATATGACCATGATGAAAAATTCATTTTTCTGGAATATTTAGGTTTTGGAAATTTGGTGACCTTTACACTACAACCCATGTGTTATGTTGTAGTCAACATATGTTGTGGAAGACCACATCATAGTGAGAGAATAACATTCTGTATAAGTGTTGGAGTATTTTCATGGTTATGATGTTTTCAATACCTCTATAGTACAACACATTTACCATGTAATAGCCATGTGAAGTAGTTATTTTAAAACTACTTAAAAATAAAAGGATCTTCCATGAAGTCTATTACCATATCATAAAAAGTGATTCTTGGATGATTTAGAAGAAAATTATGGATCGGCTTCGTATTATGAAATTAGTGGTTATTTTAGTAAATAATAAAAACTAATTTAAAATTTGATGATCAATATCTATTGGGAAAATATCCAAATGATAAGTTTGAAAGAAAATTTGAAATGAGTTAATTGTTTGAAATTTAATTTCAAATTCACATATGAAAATAAAAAAATTGGATGTTGTTCAGAAGGTGTTGTGAGAACTATTGTACAATAATATTGAGAGATAAAAAAGAGAATATAAATAAGGAGGAGAATAATAAGTAACTATGTATATAGGAACAAAGTGAAGAGATCCTTAGTTTATTTCCATAGGATGACGAAAAATAGGATAAGAAATACACTAACACTTTTAGGCTATTGTTGGAAGGAATTATTCTGATTGATATCAAAATATGTTTTATTATTTTAGTGTGTAATTCACTATCAAAATCATAAGACTTTATATGACACATGTTCAATGATAAACCATGATTTTTGTGCCTATATGTTAAAAATAATGGGTAGTATGATCTTAGTAAAATATAAATAATTCTAAGGACTAGCCTTCTTATTTTGAGAGGTGAACTTTATAAATATATTATTACTTTCTTATGTGTATATTTTAAAAAACAATTGAAATTCACTCTAATCAGTTATTTGGTCTTTTCACCAAGAAAATTTAAAAGAAGTATAATCACTGATTCACCCCCTCTTAGTGATTCTTCATTGATCTATGAGGTTCCTTTTCATATAACCTATTACAAGTTTCTATAAAAGTCGAATCCAAGAGGTGGCATTCAATATTTTTGAGCTTTCATGAGGAAAATATAGACTCAGGAATTTGGGTTGGTAATGACTTATACATTAAAGGTATGAAGTCTTTTATAGATACATGGATATTCAATAAGGGTTCCAACACTTTTAATGTTATTCCAATTTGTATTGAATATATTCTATAGGTGAAGGGATATAAGAAATAATTTCTTGAGTAGAAAATAATCTAAAATGGTGAGTATCTTCAATGTGAAGAATAAATCATTCCATGAATGATGATATACCCATGAAAAAATTTAAGATAAATTTTTGAGGAAAATGGGATCTTCTCCAACTTCTTTCTAGGCTAGTAATTCTAGTGACTATAAATTTACTTTTTCCAAGACCAAGTGTAGGAATTTAAATTATTTATCACTTTTTTTCTTGGAATATAAATTTTTTCTAATAAATAAAAGTGGGATTATTAGTGATCAGATACGTGAATTTTTATCAGGCCTCCATTTACAGGTTTTTGTCCCCACAAGACTTTTTTGTCTGTTCTATTTTCATTTTATGGTCTTGTAATTTTTTCTATAAATGGATGAAGTTTATTTTTTTTACAAATTTACCCAAAATTTATAATAGTCTATAAGGTAACAAGGTCAAAGGAATCCCATCATGAGTGGGGTATTGATTCTAATACAGATAGCCTCAAGGATTAGTTCACATTGTTTGAAGGTCATGAGGATTGGACAGAGAATGGGATATAAGTTGGAACATAAGCCTAAGAGAGAATATCTAGGTGTCACTACACATCCTTTTATAATAAAAATCATATGACATGTACTTCATGAAATAGTCTCTATATAGATCTGACTCATGTGCATGGGACATGTTAATAAAGTATATGATTGTCTTAGTGTGAGAAGTGAGTATATCTAATGTTAATGGAATACCAACACTAATATAACCTAAAATGGTTCCATCCTAATGTGAACTATTGAAGGTCTCATCTATTGAGAAAAAAAGTATGTAAATGGAAGCTATGAATGAACCTAGGATATGAGATCTATGAGCATCCAAATATCCCCTAGTAATAAAAATAAATCCACATTTATTTCTTAATATAGAATACTATGTAAAAAATAATCTTGTGTATATGGGAAGGGTGATGATAACTTTATCCAAATGTAATTCCATTAAGAAACAAATTATTAATCATTTTTAACAATAGGAAAGAAAAAGGGTTGATTTTAATAGGATTTATGGTAGGCCTAGGATAAGAGATCTTGAAATCACTATGAATCCCAAAATTATATGAATCTAGCCTCATGTAGTTCTTACAAGGGAAGTTTTTTTCATAGATCAGGTGATTCATGACTTTATGGTTGGAGAGTGTAACCATATCAATCAGCTCTCTATGGGAGGAAAAATATTTTGCATATTCATCTCACATATAGGGTAAATTTTATAATTTGAGGGTAATTGGGATAAGACTATATATTATGTTTAAAATTCATAAAGGATAAACCAATTTTAATATTATAATGTCATATGGGATAAACCATATATAGTATAATTTAACATCATGTGACATGGACTTTGTCTATGTAGATTAGAGTCATATAGAGTGGACTTTTTATCATTTAACATGGTACATTGGGTATGAATCTATCCTATTGGTATAATAATGACTCATGTGTATGTTTCATTCCTCTTAGGATTGTCTCACTTAGTCAGGCCTTCATCTATTTACTTTTGGATCCAATATTTAAAAACAAATAATCATTTTATTATAGGTCCTAAAAGACAATAACAAGGAAAATAAATGGGGTGATCTTTCATAAATTTATTTTTAGGGTCTCTTGATCTCTATAAGACAATTAAGTTATGATTTAATGAAAAAATTAAGTATGTATTCTTATGATTAATCTTAAAGAAATAGACTAAGTTTCATATATTATAGAATGATTGGAGACCATGATTATTTCACACAATTTATGTGTTCTAGTTTGGGTGTTTACTTGTTAGAAATATGTACTTGGTTACTAATTACTCCATTATCCCCTCACCTATATGATTTTTAATCTAATACTTAAATGTAGAGAAATTATTAATTTTGTGTCCAAACAATTGATGGTATGTGTAGTAGTTGTAATGGTCTCTAAAATTTCTCTCATTTTTTCTAATTGATCATTGGAAGTTTAGCCATATTATTCTCTAAGGAAAAGGTGAAGTATCTAGAGAATTATTTCAACAGGAGGAAATACACCTTTTTCTATATACCATTGAGATAAAGTTGAAAAAATTTCTCCCCCTATGTTCCCCATATGCATTTATCAACATTAATACATGGTTGAATTTTAGATTTGGCTTGTTGTGTCTTAATCTCAATCTTTTCATGTAAAATGTTGATGTTATTGATGAATGGAACATTGATGGTTATAACTATAGATTAGAGGACCTCTATAGTCATTGGGTATGCATGGAGGTCCCTGATATTGAACAATGTCTAAAATTAACCTAATGAGGGGGTGAATAAAATGAAATTTCCTCTAGCCTTATGGGCTGTGGTACTTAATTGTAAGGAGGACCACTATAGAAGGAGGATATAATTTAACCATAAGGAAAAAATCTCTAAAGAAAATCTATATTTACATTTAGAATTTTTTTATTTTCTTGTTGAAATTAGGTGATCTATTACTCAATAGATATGACCTTATTAGGTTCAAGTGGTTAATAGGTAGATGGTATAATGACACCCTTTAATTATCTAATTTTATAATGGGTGGATGATGTTGGGATCCCCAACATGGACCATAGTGATTAGATATACCTTTGACATTGGGTAAATTATCTATCAACATTGTGTTATAAGGAATCCATAGGGTTGAAGATTATTTCTTTTGAGGCATGTGGTGTATCATAAATATTTTCTTCACTAATGATAATAGTAGAGGATGGGAAATAATATTGAGAATCATATGACTATATAAGTGGGAGATAAAGTCCTACAAGAGTGAACTCATCAGAACCTGGTGAAAATTATTCAGACATAATAGATACCATATTGATAGAAATAGAGTCTCCCATTTCATAATTCTCTTATTTCATAGAAAACGTGTTCACCACGTGAATTAAATTGATTGAGGAGAGTCAGCGATATCTTCGTAAGAGAATATCATTTTGTTTTGTGGGGTTTATTCAGCTAATATTAAGGTAATAAAGTCCACATTAATTTGGAATAATTTTTTAATCCTTGGGGACCCCTAATTATATTTTTATTTACTACACCAGTTGCATTGGATATTAGGAGGAGGGGTAGTAACAGGTGTTATAGTTGGATATATAAAGGTCATTTAGGTCCTAATTGATTGATTCAGTAATACCATAATGATAACATGTTCATGATCTACTGATTTCTAGGTCATCGTTTCATCAAAATCATAGGTATCCCCATATGATACATTTTCCCATTCCTTTGCTTCCTCTTTATGGATAATGTATGACACATAAGTCATAGGAGGCATGGGATTTTCTAATGTAAATTTACCATCATCGACCATATTGTTCCATATATCCTTGGATATAAATAATCATTATATTGTATAAAACAACATATGATGGTAAGGGTAGTAATTTGGGTGACCATTCTCACCAATTTTTTCTAGATTCTTGATTTATGCTACCTGATCAAGTTGTTTTCTAAAAAATAAGTGTAGTAATTTTAAACCTAATCATTATTAAAGGAATAAAATTCAATATTTATTCTCTAAAAGTCATGTCACCTCTTCCATTTTGGATTTAGGGTGACAATATCTAATTAAAATTTTCCTGAGTTCTTCATTCACAGTGGTAGTGATTGATCATATCTTTCCTTTTTTACTAAATAACATCATGTAGAAATTATTTTATAATCAAAAAACTCTTAAAAACCATCATGACTTTTTAGTAAGATTAAAATAGTTGATAACTCATCATGTAGGTTTTAAAACTAGATCTTTAGTAATTTTTCCTAGACAATTTTTATTTCTAAAGAATATATCAGACCCTTGTATCTTGTATTGAAATGTGTGAATATCTTATTATCTTACTTAATATAATTGGTGTGGTCAAGTGTAGTCTTTTTTATAACATAGAGATGAATTGTTGATAGAGATATTAAAAGATTTAAATAGACCCAACTATAAGGTTCTTATACTAATAAAATACTAGAACATATAAGGTCTACAAAAATAATATAAGTTTTTTTGCCTTTTATTACTTTGGATTTCCCAAAATTAGGCCTATCTGGGAAGAAAAATGGTTGATATGCCACTCTGGATCTCCCATCCCATCAAATTTTCAGAAGTTTGTATTCTTGTAGTTGGATAGAGAAGTATTAAAATCCACTAAAACAAGATATGGATTAATTATTGTTTTTTCTAGTTTAAATCATCCTTCTATAGAATTAATTCGAGTAGTGAGAGTATCTAGTAATTCCCTAGACACCATCACCTGAGTCATCCATGAGTGAATTTTATGAATTGGTAGTAGATGTTCCCATAGTGGTGAGAACTATTGATAATCAAGTAGTGCTATAATAAAATGAGAAAATTCATATAATTTCACATTAATGTGGTGGAAAAATTATTTTTATGTGGGAAGAGAAACCTCACACCATTGGAGAGAGTTATTCAAAGTGGGAATGACCTTGTCTTGGAAATCATACCTAGTGGTATGCTTCCCTTAAGAAATTTAGTATTTATATTCTCAAGATTCAATATTATGGCATTGATCTGAGTAATATAATATTATAATAACATATATTTACTATATTTAGTTGGCGATAGGGATGTGGAAGTGGTTTCTAATTTTACTATTTCATTCGAAATAGCCTACCAACTGGTTGATTGTCAAATATTGAGAGGGAATCCCAAATCAAGGGGGTTTAATTTAATTTCTGATACATAATTCCTCCTCATGTAACTTAATTTGAGTGGAATTATATACACATTCCCCCCAGTTGATATTTTCATTGAAATTATCATGTTTCACAACATCAGTTGTGTAAGCAGTTATGAAATTGACTAATGAGTGATCTATGATAAGAAATAAAGATTTTTTTAGAGAAGTTATTTACATAAACTAGGTATATTTATTTCTTATTAATGTTATTGAAGATAAAAATAGGGGTAAAAATTTCCCTAACCCAATGGGTTGGTTTGTTCCTTAGTATGTTGTAGATATAGCTATAACCATGCTTGATTTGCAGTCCCTTGTTTTTTCAAGTGTCATACGTGATGATATACCACTGTGAAGACCACCATGTGGGTTAATTATATTCGAAATTGGTGGGGGTATGTTGAAGCCATCATGAAGTCATTGTTTAATGGAGTATAAGTCTTTAAGATAACAGTGATCATGTACCTACCCTAGGAAACTATTAGGGTCACTATAGGGATATGCTGATAGGCCTCTGGGATGTTGATGATAGCAGGGACATAAAGTTTCTTTCGAGTTACTGATGTTGGATACCCATGATGAGCTCTATTTTTGAGTACACCAGTCTCGATAAATAGTGTGGGAATAAATTACTTTGAATCTTCTGGTATAATTGGTGTTACACATCAGTGAAAATTAATATATTGAATACTATCTCCTGTAAAATGATCTTGATTTATTGTATGGATATGAGAGATTCCCCCTCTACCACCCCAAGATAAGGAAGGAAAAAATATTATGCTCTAGGTAAATAATCCCAAAATATTTAGGTGTGGCCACAATGGACACTTTACCGTGTACAATAATTGGTTGGATTACCCTTGGGGATTCATTTACTAGAGGTTCCATATGCCGCCTCCTAATTTAGGATGAAACCATTAACATGGTACTCTTAGACTAAAAAATTCACCAACAAGTGTTAGAGGTACTATGTTAGTGATAATGTGTGTTCGATATTCTAGTACAAGATCAATATTAAAAACAATTTATATGTTTTACACATCATTTTTCTATGATTATTTTCATGATGTGCCTCGTGGTTGGTTCCAGCTTTCCCAGAGATCCTATAATTTGATAGTTCATTCATAGATTCCATTAGAATTGAAGGGAGATATGAAATTTCCAAAAGTACTTAGGAGATCAACCCAAATTAGTAACCCATAAATTTAGTATCATAATTAAGACCATTCTAGAATTATTTCTTTAATGGGTAAAGTATTTGTGTTAGTTTCACTATCCTGTTTCTGATGCACAACTACACTCGCCATCATTTTGAGTCGATATTGACCTTTTTCCCAATGGTAGTCAGTCATTGGGACATTACCAATAAAATTTTTAGATGTGAATGAGTTGAGATTATGGGATTTTTTGTTCACAATTTCCCTTTAAGAGGGATTATTTTAACACCCCAATATTTTATAATAAGAAAATTATGTTCTATAACTTGCAATATACGCAACCCTGAGTATAAAAGAACTATAAAATAGTATTCTTTTATAATATAAAATTTAAATTAGTGGGTATGAATAGGAATAAATAAGTAATTAAAATTATATTGTTTATATATTTATAAATAAATATATTGGTTATCAATTTTTTTAGAAATAAAAATAATAATCATTTCAAAAAATAAATATTTTTCTCAAAAACTATATTTTTCTAAAAAAATGGCTTAATCATGTTTTTCACAACTATTTTAAATTTATGTTTTTTACATTTTTAAGAACTTTATGAGAAAAAATAAATTTAAATTTTTAAATCATAATTTAAAAATTATGTTTGAGTGATTTTTTTGAGAATTTTATAAAATGATTAATTTTTCAATAAATAGTGAAAAATATAGATTTTTTATTGAAAACTACCTTTTCCTCTAAGCAATTTACACAGTTAATTTTTTTTAAAATTTCATTAAAATTAATATTTGTTCAATTAATTTACTATTAATCTAATTTATATCATTATAATTGATTATATTTTCCATTTTTATATAAATTTTATTTATAATTATGAAAATATTTGTTTCAAAATTTATTTGTTTCATTGTATTTGTGGGTTTAATTTAAATTTAAATTTTAAAAATTCTATGCTTTAAATTTGAAAATATGTTTTAAATTTTTGGAATCATAGTAATTAATATTTTTTAATACATTTAACTGAATTTTTGGTCAATATTAATAGAAAAAATAGTAAAAAATAGTTATTGTATGGAAATATTTCAACCTAATTATATTATAAATTACAATATATGGTCATTTGGAATTATTTGTACTGGGAACGATGTTATCATTTTGTTTCTTTTGGGAAATTTCCATGTAATTTCCAAGAAGGACCCATCCCCTATTTATAAAAGAAACACCCCATATCGTCTCTTCTACAGAATTCATGAGGCCTTTTTTTAGAACATAATTTCCCAAATAACTTTCTTATACCCCTCCTCATTACCTATATTCCTTGGTTTGATCATAAAACCAACCTAGGAAGGCTTTAGGTATAAACTTAAAGAGTATTTCTGAAGAAAATGTATAGCACTTAACCATATGTTTTCATTTAATTTCTTTCTTTAACAAGTAAAAATATAAATAAAGTATGATAAAATAATAAAACTAATATATAACATATAAAAAAAATTCTATAATGTTAATTTCATGAACTATGTCCATCTCCCCTTCCATCACATGAAAAAAACTGTTGATCTTGTGTGTGAAAGACTACAGCCTCATGGATCGATGTAATTAATTTCCTATAAACCCATATAATGGATAGATATAATGATTGATTTATTGTATATATATTATATTTATGATATAATTACACTTCTTCAATTATTATATGAAATATACCTTCTTACCTTCCAATCTGCTGGAAAATGACAACGTTTCTCACGCGCACGTGTGGACTACCACCTTCACAAAGTGATGTGAAATGTTTTTTATTTTATTTTTAAATGGATAGTAATAAGGATATAATTAATAAATATATATGATATATATTATATAATAATGATTCTAAAAAGGATAAATTTTATTTAAATTTCTTTTTTTCCACTCATAAGAAAAAAAATAGTGTTCATTCATACTTACGGCCTACCGTCTCCTTGAACGGTGTAACTCATTTTCCATATATAAATTTTATGGACTATTATTAATAATTATATAATGAATAAATATGATATTTATTTCTTGTATAACTTTATATATATGATTTAACCATGATCAAAGTACAAGTATTACAACTACGAAACCAAAACATACGTAAAAAACGAAGAATTTATCACCCCAAATAGTGTTTTTAATAAATAATTTTAAATTAATAGGTAATAAAAAGTTATAATAAAATTATATAAGCTAAAATAAATATTATTAAGGTTATTTATTATATATATAATAAATTTATATTTATTATATATGAGTTTTAGACATGTATAATGGAAATTTTACCAGGGGTAAGGGATTTCAAGTCTCTCTTTAATTACTGGGAGGCATATGTCATATTCACCACTCATTTTTTTTGGTGTGGTGTATATAATGCCGTTTTGACATGTTATTTCATAAATATACTTATATAAATTATAATTAATGTTTCATTTAATTTTATTCTTTAATGGGGAAAATATTTCCAAAGTTATAAAACTGGTAAGGGTTTCTCAGCACACTTTTACTTACGGGAGACATATAACATATTCACCAATTATTTATTTTGTGTGGTGTATATACAACAAATTTTATATGTTATACAATGAATCTATTTAAATTTATAATATTTTACATTTTATTTTTATTTATTTCTTTCTTGGGGGTTATGATTCAAAAGTTTCCAAAGTGGGAAGGGTTTTATGATAATAATGATTAACTTTTATGATATATTTATCAACAAGTTCATGAATTTTCTTATACTTGGGAGGATCATGAAATTTTCAAGTAATAATAAAATTATAATATCATTGATACTTAAAATTATCAATATTTTTTAAAAAGAAAATATTACTTTATTTCTCTCTTTTGTTGAAAATATTTTCTCTTCCATGTCCATGTTTTATAAAAATGTTTTCTAAAATGTTTTTACTATGATTTTATGATTTTTTAAATTATTTTTTACCAATGATTTTATTTTTAATTTTTTATAATAGGAATCTTCCTATCATTTTCTAAATGAGATAGTTTTTTATTTTTTACCAAAAATGTTAAAGGATTTATGATTTAATGTACTCAGATTGAATAGAAATTCATGCCATCATAACAAATAATTTTTTTTAAAGAATCCTTTAAAATTTTACAAGGTAATTTTTAAAGAAAATAATTTTCATAATATTTTTTAATTTTTTAGTTTTTAAAATTTATTTTCAATGTGAAAAGTAAATTTTTTTTAAGAATATTTTAATGGATTTTATGGTATTTTTATTCATAAATGGAAACAACCCTCATTTTACCTTTTGATCCATTGGGAATATATTATTATGATACCATATTTATTGTTTTTATAGACTTTTTATGATCAGTTTTAATGGGATGTAATTTTTTATACCGTTCACTAGAGTACTCTGTATGGTTTATGATTATGTTTATTGAATGGGGAATGAATTAACATTCATATGATATTTTACAATACAACTTTTTTATGTTGATTACGTTTATTAATTAGGGAAATTGTTAACATTTTTTATCATAGTTTTCAATATGAAATTTTACGTTGATTATACTTTTCACCTTTCATATGAGGAATGCATTGGACTTAGTAAGTGATGGGTGGAGCCCACTATAGCCTCTCAATGTATTGGTAGGTCTCATGAGATAAACTAGCTTGGGTTTTTGGATGAGGCCTTACCCATTTATGTAATATGTCTTTGAATGTGGAATTAAAAGTATGGTTTGATATACTATATTATTAATTCTCTCATTATTAGATTATTTATTGATGTCCATGCAATTATTTGATTAGTTTGACTATCCATGGGTAAGTTTCAAGCACATGTGACTATTTATATGGAATTATTTGATCATTATTTATTCATTCCATATTATTCTGCATGTTTTTGTTATTGATTAAATGAAATATTATTTAGTTATTTACCTTGACATATTGATTATGAATTATTTATTCAATATATCTTCTATTGTACACATATCCTTACTAAGAATTAAATCTCACCCCCTTTTTATGCTTCCTTTCTATAGGGTGATAATAAGTTTATTATAATTGATATACATAGATATTATAAAAGGGAATAATGGTTTTTTAAAGGAAATTATATGATATATTTTATGTTTTCAATTGTAATATGATATTCAAGTATGTATCTAATTTTCCAAGACAACTAAACTATTTCGTTCTCTAGGATGTGATTCCTTGTATCTTATGATAATGTAATAAAGTAACCACCAACTCTGCAATACTATGGTCATAATATTTATAGTTGGTATATAAGTAATTATAGTAGAAACCATGGGAACAAGATTTATAAAAAATATTTATTAGAGAACATAACCCTATGACCTAATTTGAGGATAAGTTTAAGTATAGGATAAAATTATAGAGTTTTGGTAAGGTACAGATTATGTAGATTTCTTAACAATGCATCTATTCCATATACTACAAGTGAATATGGGTATGAAATAAATATACCTAGGGGTATTAAATCTAAAAAAAGAACATTGGGATTTGACTTGATATTCACCTAGTGCATGGAAATGGGCCTTACTACACACCTGGTTTGAAACTCCGAGGGAATATTCTTAGGATAATTCACATTTTATTTATGAACCATCATGATGTATTTAAATAGATAATTAAATTTAATGAACTAGGTTAAAACTATGTTTCCTTACATTGAAAATAAGGTTTCATGATTTAGACATCCTATAAATTATTATATGGTTTTCCACTATGATTATTGGCAATCACACTATGATTTTTGGTTTTAGTCAATGAATGGAACTGAAAGGAATTGTGTTAACACTTAATATGATATAAAATGTGGTGATTATGAGAAATTAAATGTGATGATGAATATAGTGAAAAATATCATGATTATTCCTAATAATTTATCTTGATATATGCTTAACAACCTCTACCTTAACCAACTCACAGACTCACCAAAGAAGATAAAAATGGAGTATATTTAGATCTCAGGTGGTGGAGACCATAGATGAAAGATGGATCAATTTTATTCCTGTAGAAAATATGGAAATAGGTACCTAGAAAAATGTCTTAGAGGAATAGTAAATTTTTTTATTAATGGAAAAGAAGTTCAAAGAGTAACAATTTTACAAGGAAAAGTGAATATTTCAATGGAGAGAAATAATTTCCTCATAGGAATATAATTATAGTTTTTAATATTAAATGTGTGAAACCTAGAAATTATCAGTGTCAATGCCCACTTATAAAGTTTAAATCATAGACCAAGAAAGAGTTTACATTATGATAATCATTAAAGTGTAATTATTAACTATTTATGTGTTTGGATTCAAGAATTATGTTGTAGAATTATTTTTGTCAATGGAATTTGGTTATAAAAATCAGGAAACATCTAAGGATAATTATATTTTTTATATGAATATATGTGTTTATGTAATATTAAATTAATAGTTATAGGTACCATCTTGGTTTTATGATATTAAGGTCAATCATAAGTGAAATGTTTTAAAAACCCCATTTTAGGTTTTAAGTATTGATATTTTCATGTTATTAATGATATTTTAGGAGATATTTTATTGGGTTGGGTTATATATAACCATTAGGTTTAATATAAAGGATTATTTGGAAATAATGATATTACAAATTTGGTGGTGTAAGATTAAGAGTATGAGATAAACATTAATGTTAAAACATTATTTAATATTTAGTATATTTAGGTTAATTCAGATACAAGGTTATTTATTTATGGAATTACCTATGTAAAACCTTTTGTTTTATTATCTAATATTAGAGATTAAGGTATATTTTTGTTCATTTTTGGTATTTTGTTACATTATTATATCCATTTTGGTTTTAGTAAAAATATTATAAATAAATTTTTATTAATTTTTGGATCTTATGATCCGTAAAAATTTAATTTTAGTGCTTCAAGTATAACACATTCATCTTGAATACTAATTATCTGAAAAAATATGATATTTTTGTTGAAATTGATTAATTAATGAAATTATTCTTCTCAAGTATATTTTCTTATGTTTTTAGTCTATATGGTAAAAAAATTCCTCAACTCTAGGAAAATTATATTGAAATAAAATTTTTATCATAGTACCATTATTTCTGATGAACGGATGGTCTTTTCATCCATAAAAAATTTATGGATTTGTTGCCATTAGAATTATCTTGATCATTCACTTTATTATGATTGAATATCTCTATCACTTTTAATAATAATTTATTATTTTCTTAGATGTCCATATTTTCACTTCCCACTAATGTTTTCCTACTTTGAAACATAGTTACGAGTTATTCTAGATGACCTTAATACTTCCCTTTACCTATTTTCAAGAATAATTTTTAAGAACCCTTCTTATAAATTGGGATTTCAAGAATTGAATTTTTGAAATTAAGAATATTTGATTACCAAGATCAAGTTAAATTTTTTAGGGTGAAATTTCTTTAATATGGGGAGAATGTAAGACCCTAATAATTTAAAAGAAGAACATTACATTCTATAGCTTACGATACATGTAACCCTGAGTCTAAAAGAACTATAAAATAGTATTTCATTATAACCTAGATATTAAATTAATTAGAATTAATAAGAATATATAAATTTTTAAAATTATATGCTTTACACATGTATAAATATATTTTTTGGTTATTTATTTATTAGAATAAAAAATAAGAATCATTTAAAAAAAATCAACATTTTTATGAAAAAATGTATTTTCCAAAACATAGTTTCATCACTTTTTGAACACTTATATTAAAATTAATTTTCTAAAAATTTATAAAATTATTTTACAAAATTAAATTAATTTTTTAAATCATCATTTCAAAATCAATTTATCATTTTTATTTAATATTCTGAAATGATTAATGTTTTGATGAATTGTTAAAAATACTGATTTTTTATTAGAAACATCCTTTTAATATAAAGAATTTACAAATTTAAATTTTGTTTAAAATTGTTTTAAAAGTGAATTTTTTGAATTATATTATAATTAATTTAATAAATTCATTGAAATAAATTATATGTTAAATTTTAATATAAATTTTATACTTATGAAAATGTTTCACTGGAAAACCATTTTTATCATGTCTATGAGTTTACATTTAAATTAAAATTTTCCAATTATGTGATTTTAATTTAGAAAAATTAATTCCATATTTAGAATCAGAATAATTAATATTTGGTAATAAGGTTGACACATGCCTATCATGGGGTGTTATAAAAACAAATATTACCTAAGTTAAAATGTATTGAAGTGGTTAACCTAGGTTTTCTCCAGGGATGAGTGCACAATAATTACATTTTTCACTTAAATTAATGAAATAAGAAGAGGTTTTTTTTTGAAATTTTTTGAGTTGAAGAATAAAGCAAGATTTTAAAAATAAATATTGAACAGTAATGGATGAAGAGATTGATGAGGTTAAGGTAGGATCACCTTTTTTAATTTCATCATAGTAATAAAGATCATTTTCCCTATCTTCTTATTAAATTAAAAATGAAAGACTCCTTGATCTTATTATCAATCACCCTTGGTTGATGAAATAAAGGAAACTCACTCTTATGTGCATGGAAGTTCATAAAAAAATCGAAAACAACTAAGGAAAGTAACGATCGAGAATTGTTTCTCTTTATAACTTTAGAAAAATTTCACTAGTCCCACACACGTGCAAATTATTGTTTGAAACTCACCACCAAACACAATCTGCTCGACCAAGACAAATTACACTATGTAGAGGGAGAATTAAATTCATCAACCAAAGCAATTAACGATGAATACACCAAACATGAAACATGATCACATTAATATAAATGGGAAACACTGAGAATATAAATCATTCAAAAGAAAAACAGGGTTTTATATTTAAGTACAAAACTCTAACATTACAATAGTGAAACTCCCCCTTCCCTGATCACTCAAAGGTTTTACCCATCCATGTGAAGGGTAATGGAGTTGATATGGGAATGAAAGGGAATAATAGAAATAAAAAAATAAAAGAGAAAATAAAAATCACATAAAGATTCCAATCCTCCAGCATAACCCCTCTTTTACCTTCTTCAACTCCTTTTAATGGAAGTGGACACTCTTATTTATAAGCTTATGGAGTAGAAAATTTTCCTCCAAAATTATTTCACAAATATGTTGAGTCCATTTAAAATATTAAATAGTAGAATCTCAACATGTTGTCTTTTTAAATGTTGTTCCACCCTCCCTTTTTCATTCTCCCTAAGAATTTCAGAATATTTAGACGTGTTTCTGAAAATTTATGATCTAATTACTAATGAAGACTTTTTCTTCCCGAGGATACTCTTTAACTTCCTTATTTTGAACTCATTAAAAGGAAGCCTTAATGACATTATGTATTCATGAAATTTAATGTAAGAATGGGTCTCAGAGTACTATTTATCCTCCAACTAAAATAACCTCATTTGGAAATATTTAGGCTGAGATATTTTTCATTAATTAATGTAGGGTCCATTTTGTTAGACATAAAAAATTCTTCTCTTGATTGATTTATCTAGGCCAGTATGTTTCAAATTGGATCTAGGTCTAGCATAAAAAAGTTTAATCCCATGAGCATGGAAATCATTAAAAGTAGGAATAAATATATTTGGATCAAAATTGTAAAAGATATTCCTGAAATATAGAAGATCCACAAAACTTCTAAATTTTCATAATTAACCAATTTTCATAATTAATCCCATAATTAACCAAAACACTAAAATGATACAAATAATCTCAAATAGATTAATTATAAGGGTTTAAATCATTGAAACAAAAATGAAAAATATTAAAAATATTATCTCTATCAAAGGTAATCTTAATTTTTGGTCATAATTAATTGTAAAAATAGTAATAATTCATTGCTGTGGCTAAAGTTAAAATTGGTTTACTGAGGGTAAAACCAAAATAAAAGGGTATTTTTTATAATTAAACGTGTAAAAATCATATTGTATGGAGATATTTAAACCTGAAACTATCCAAAATTAGAATCTACGGTCATTAGGAAGTATTTTTCTTAGTAAGAACTTTATCATTTTGTATTCTTTTGGGAAATCTCTAAGTAATTTCGAAGAAGGTCCCCTTCTCAACTTATAAAAGGACACGCCCTCTCATATCCTCTCCCAACATAAAGATACCTTTGGTTCAATTTTTTTTCCAAATTAATTCTTTAAATCCATCAACATAACCTAGAGTCCTTGGTTTTATCATAAAACAAATCTAGGAAGGATTTAGGTATAAACCTAAAGTGGTTGTCCGAAGAAGAGGTATAATTATTAACAATAAGTTTTCATTTAACTTATTAATTAAAATCATTTAAATTTACATAAACTATAATGAAATAAGAAAAAAAATTAAATATTTTAATATTTTATTATGTAAATGAAATGTCCTATGTCTACTTTCTCTTCCATAAAATAGGAAACAAAACCATTGATCGTCTGTACGGTGGACTACCGCCTCACGAACTGATGTAATTCATTTTCCATCACCACCTCTCACTACTAGATATAATTATGTATTTAATATATATATATATATTATATTTATTAAATTGATAAAAGTATAAAATTATAATATCATATCTACCTCCATACCTTCTAATTCATTAGAAAATGATAACATCACTCGTGCATTCGTGTGGACTACCGCCTTTATAGAGCGATGTGATTTTTTTTTCATTTTATTTTGACATGGATGGTAGTATGGATATATTTAATGAATATATATCATTTATATGATATAATAATGATTCTATAATGGTGAAATATTATTTAAATTTCTTTCTTTCCAGCCATAAAAAATTAAAATAATGTTCACGTGTACATACAACCCACCATCTCCATGAATGGCATAACACATTTTTCTATATCAATATTTATTATATTATTATAAATAATTATATAATGAATAAATATGATATTTAAATCATTTTTAACTTTCTATAGATGATGGATCCATGATCAAAGTACAAGGAATGAAACTACAAAACCAAAACATATGTGGAAAAAAGCAATTATCACCCAAAATAGCATTTTAAAAAAAGAATTGTTAATTAAAAAGTAATAAAAAGTTATAAGAAAATTATATATGGTATGATATATGGGATTATGGTTATATTTTTTATATATATATATAATAAATATATATTTATTATAAAGGATGATCATAAACGTATAAAGGAAATAATACACGAGGTAAGGTATTTATAGTCTCTCTTTTA
Source organism: Viscum album (assembly GCA_963277665.1). NCBI lineage: Eukaryota > Viridiplantae > Streptophyta > Magnoliopsida > Santalales > Viscaceae > Viscum > Viscum album. The sequence continues at coordinate 457,234,104 of OY728157.1, read as the reverse complement.
TTTATGGGAGTCATATTACATATTAAACACTCATTTATGTTGTGTGGTGTATATAATTCCAATTTAAAATTTTTATATCACCAATATCATTATTTTAATTATATTTAAATTTTCATTTGATGTTGTTATTTAATGGGGCTTACAATTCAAAGGTTTCCAAAGCGGTAAGGGCTTCTCGTCTCACTTTTACTTCTATAAGACATGTGTCATATTTACCAATTATTTATTTTTTGTGTTGTATATACAACCCATTTGATATATTATATCAGGAATATATTTATATTCATGATATTTAAAGTTTCATTATAAATTATTTCTTTCATGGTGGTTATGATTCAAAAGTTACCAAAGTGGTAAAGATTTTATGATTACAATCTCATAGTTTATCAGGATTGTTTATAATTAAGTATATGATGATTAAATATTATGATATAACTCTTAATAAACTCATGATGTTTCTCATAATTGGGTTATTCATGAGATTTTCAAGTAATAATACCATTTAAATCTCTTTGTTACTTAAAATTATTGATTTTTTTAAAGAAAAGATGACTTTATTTCATCTATTTGCTCGAGAATCCTTTCTCTTCCATGTCCATGTTTTCTAAATATACTTTTAATATTATATTATGATTTTAAAGTATTTTTTAACTATGATTTTATTTATACAAAATATTTTAAAATGAATATTCCTATAATTTTTTTTGGGAAAAAATCCCTCAAGGTATCATTGAAGCATTTTTGAGGTGATTGTATTAGTTGACAAAGTTGACATTTGTGTTGTGATTGTTGACAAAGAAAAACATGACATACAAATTTTTTGAAAAAGGGGATTTATTTGTGGCATGTAGAGTTCAAGGGAGGTGGTTAATGATCCATTTTTGATTCAAGAATGTTGAAAAAGGAATGGTTGATCTGGAGGCGGTACAAAAAGGGAAGATACAAGGTGGCACCATTTTCCAGTATTTGCCAAATTTTGGGCCTGAAAATTGACAAATGGAAAAAAGAGGTTTTGGAAAAGGGACTCGTGCACCATTGTATTGAAAAAGAGTAAACTTGCACGCCATATGTTTTTCAATATCATAACATAAAAATATCACAAAGGGAAAAGGGTCGCCCAAGTTTTAGGGTTGGTCACACAAGTGAATTGCGCGACAGAGACTTGCACACCAAGACTTGCGTGCCGAGAGGAGATTTGCATTCCGTCACATAGGGTGTCTAAATGACTATAAAGATAGGTCGACCCCTCATCATTCGGGAAGATTTCAACACTCAGAGAAAATCAGAGCTCCCGTCGCGCAGGTGTGGTGGTCGCGCAAGTGGTGTGTGGTCGCGCAAGTAGAAGTTGCACGCCAGTTGATTGTTTCACATCCTGAGTGGTTTGGGAGATAAATGAAGGGAGTTACCCAAGTTTTGTGTTTAAGAAGTGGGTGTCTTTCAAGTGGTTTGGTGACACTTGCATGCCAGGTTTTGAAGAAGCGCGATAGTTGGTGGTTACGTGCCAATATTGGTTTGGGCGTAAAAGGGTATGAGTCGCGCAAGTTTGGAGTTTCAGAAGCTAGTGTCGCACAAATGGTTGAGGTGAACTTGTGTGCCAGTTTTATCTTGCACGCTGAGACTTTCACACCTTCTTAGAGAAGGGTGCTAGGTATGGTTGAAGTACATAAGTGATTCAGGGCTGCATAAAAGCTGGATGATTTCCCAATACCTTCGGTTCATAGTGAGATTCATCTATGGGTGAAAGTCAGACTTCAACAAAGCATCTTCATATAACAGAGTTTGTATTCATTAGTGATAATGAAGAGACCTACAGGTTTATAAACTATGAGTGGATCCTTCCCAAATCTGTGAGCAAAAGAAGAGGAAGAAGGCGATCCTCTCCACCGGGAGTGAGCAAGAGAGAGAAACAAGGTGTGACCCTTGGGAAAGCAGTGAGCTAACCCTAAACATTGTAAAGGCAGTGATCCTGGGAATAGAAGTGATCTATCCCGAACCTTGTAAATAGTAGTGTGATTTTAGTGGATTTGGTACATCAGCACATTGCCGGTTTATGCTCCTTGGACGTAGCACAGTGAGGGTGAACCAAGTAAAAATTTTTGTGTCCTGTGCATGCTTTACTTTCTATTTATATTGTACACCAGGAAAGAGAGAGAAGAGTGTTTTGCTTAATAGTGAAACACGATCAGAACGAGATTTAATTTTAAATTAGTTATACCTTGATTCACCCTGTCTCAGGGTATTCAGCCTTGTGGACCTAACAATTTTCTAAACAAGGTACTTTTTTGATTGTTACCAAAAATGTGAAAGCAATATTTTTTTGACGTACTACACATTAGCAAAAATTCTCACCATCATGACCACTTATTTTTTAGAAGATTACATTTCTTATTTACTAGGTTATTTTTAAAGAAAATATTTTTCCCAATATTTTGTAATTTTTGAAAATTTATTTTCAAAGTGAAAAGGATATTTTCCTTAATAATGTTTTAATTTCATTTTTAAGGGTTTTCTGTTCATCAATGAGAACAACCCTCATTTTACCTTATTCTTAGTTAGTAATATATTTTAATGATACAATATTTATTATTTCTCAAGTTGGTTTATAATCCATTTGTATGGGATGTGCAATTTGATACCATTCACCATAGTACTCTGGATGGTTTATAATTTTTTATTGATTATGAAAAAAATTGAAATTCACATGATAGTTTTCCAATATGAATGTTAATGTTGATTATGTTTATTGATTGGGGAATTTTTTTTACCATTTTTTATGTTAATTTGTAAATATGAATGTTTAATTTTATTCTATTTCTCTCCTATCATATAAGAATTCATCGGACTTAGTAAGTGATGGGAGAGGAGTGGTACAACCACTAGATGCATCAGTAGGTCTAATGAGACAAAGTAGATTGGTTTTTTCACCGAGGCCTTACCCATTTATATAAAATGTGTTGGAATGATTCCTTTATGGTATGGTTATGATGTCTTACATTATGTATTCCCACATCATGTGATTAATTATTTATGTCCTTATGATTATTCAATTATTTAGAATATCCATGGATAATTTTTAATCTCATGTGATTATTTATAAGTAATTATTTGATCATCATTTTTTACTTCCAAATTATTCTTCATGTTCATGTTATTGATTAAATGGAATGTGTTTTATTTATTTATCTTTACATATTGATTATTCCTTATTTATTCATGATATCTTCTGTTGTACGCATTACCCTTATTGATTATTAGAGATCACCTCTTTACTATGTTTCATTTCCCCCCAGATTCCATGAAGTGTATTATAATTTATATACAGGGATATGATATAGAGAATAATAGTGTTCTAAAATAAAATTATATTTTTGATTTTATGTTTTAAATTGTAATGTGGGATTCAAGTAAGTATCTAGATTTCTAAGACTATTAAACTATTCAGTCCTTCAGGATGCTATTCATTGTATCAAGTACCAATGTAATAAAGTAACCACTAAATATAGGCTAATAGGGACATGGTATATATAATTATATCCCACTATGGGACTCTCTTAAATACTTAAGACATGTTTCTCAACACTTCTCAAATCTTAGTACGATACTAGTTACTTATATACCAATGATCGATTAAAACCATGTACCGATATAAACATGTGTATGTATTATATGTTCTCCATAGTTTTTTTATTTAGGGGTGATGATATGTTTTAAATATTAACAACTAGCTTCTTTAGAGTTTATCACCATATAGGGAGTAAATAAGTGTTGTGGATTTGAGATCAAGACCATGAGTGAGGAATCCAATATATACCCATAAAGGGAAACAAAACCCACATAGGTTTATGCTGCTTAATGGGACACACCATACCTTTTTAGGTCATATGACAAGGATCATGTGAATTTCTTTTTATAGTCACACATCTAGGACCTATTCTATGAATTTTAACATCACAATGAATGTATTAGTGCTTTTAAATTTAAAGTCATGCATCTTAGACTACTAGGTAAAAGGTATATAATAATAGATTGTATGGGACTAACATCTATTCTTACCTTTCCAGTTCATCATGTTTGTTAGAAAATGGACAAGAGAAGGTATGGATGGTTACACACTAGGTAGGAGGACCTTTTTACTTACTCACTTCAGGCTGTGGGGGCATCTTTTTTTCATCATAAAATGAATATTGATTTATCCAATACTTATCCCATAGTAAATTTTATGCTCATCCCATAAGGAATATTTGGCTTATCACTAGAGAAATACCTATCTAATTATCATAGGTGGGTCTCATACTCATCACATGAGGAATTTTGGTTCACTTATTCACATCAAATTATGTATACAAAAATTTAATATAAAGTTGGGATGATTTGGAGAGTTTGAGGATATATAGAAAGGAAACCAATCTTGGGGGGATCACCTCCCAAGGGGGAGGTCAAACAATAATGTTGTTGGGATATTGGTATTGTACTTGAAAGAGGTGTACTGTATTATTCTTTGAGAGGAATAAAAAACCACATTCTTTGAGTTACAAAGTTTAAGGTCATATTTTGGGACTAGTCCATGTAGTTTAACATCATGTGGTAATGATGTTATGCTTTCACATTTAAATTCATACAACTAGAAATACTAGACAAAAGGTTCCTAACAATGATTTTGTGCAAGAGTTATGCATGAGAGAACATTTATGATTAATTTTTTTCATTGGAAAATAGATAGAAGATAGTATCATTGTGTCTCATACCTTGTAATATTCCATTTCGGGAAGAGTTAGTCTTATGCATGGGAATTTTAGTTCTGTACAGTTTAACTTTGTGTAGTAAGGAAACCCTTGTCATTAAAGGGGTGATGATAATAGATCAAGTGAGGGTTATTACTGAGCATAAATTTATAATTCAAACTATACTTTGGTAATTATATATAAGAGGATATGTTTGGAGATTACACCTAGTAGGAGTTATATGATAATTGGGTATCCAGATAGGGGGCTTGGGAGAAGTGTCACCCAGGTAGTAGACATGGTAAAATTAGCATCATTGTATAGGGAATGAGTAATTTAGTGTTCAAGTATGGGGATCTGGGATAATAAGTTCCTAGGTATAGTTAATAGAGTCAATTATGACACATATACACGATTAGGGTGAAGTCATGCTTTTGTAAGAGACATGGGTGAAGTCACACTCATGTAGGATATAATAACAAAGGTCATTAAAATATATTTTAATGTTTATCATTAAAGTAATATTATATATTTTAAACATAAAACTATATTATTTGTATTAAAATTTTATATTTTATCTGGTTTATAATTTATTAGCTACTGAGTAATTTAATATGAACCTATGAGTAATAATTAATAAAATTAATTCCTAGATACCACTAAAACATTTTATTCAATTATATCCTCCAAATTTTATGTGTTTTTGGAAAAATAAATGGATGCATTTGGATATTTTTTATTCATGGAAACATTTTTACCATGTCTTATATTTTATCAACCAAAATTTCATATTATTTTTATATTTATTGAAGGAGTTATTGCCGGAACATTATAGAAAATAATTCTATCCAGACATACTCTCCATATTTAATGTACCAAATATACATGCATTTTTGGATTCCATAATGGAATAATTTTAGACTGTGGTCATATTTGGACTTTCTCACCTATATATTGCGAGTATATAATCAAATTTTCAACCTCTTAAAATATGTTTTTTAGGATTTATGGTCAAATCAATGATTATAATATTTACATATTAACATATTCATTGAATTTGGATGCATTAACTTCACACGCAATTTTGACCATGGTAAAATTCAAACCAGATGTTACTAAAATTGGATGAAATGATTCAAATAACTTCTTATAACATTTTTTAAAATTTCATTGAGATCGAATAATGAGAGAAATTTTATGACTAAATTACTATAGTAGGACCCATATATTTGGATCCACATCTGCATTGAATTCATGGCCACTTGTCACGCCTAAAAATGAAGATAAAACTTTAATTATATATATAAAAAATGTAGATATATTAGAATAAAATCTAAACAAAAATTAAAATATGGATTAATAAAAATTTTCAAATTAAAAACACTAAAGTTATATTAAAAGGGAAAAAAGTAATTATCATTCAATTTTCAAATTTATTAATCATTATTCTTAATAAAACTATATTTTATAAATAATATAAAATTTAATTGGTGATTGATGTAACAGATGAAATAAAAAACTCTTTAAAAAAATTAATTTTCAACCAAAAATGTTAGAATTAATTCCACTCAATATTGGTTGTACTTAATTGAAAAATAATCTTTATTTAAATCCTTAACATCACCACTACTCAAGTATAAATACCCAGATTTCTTCCCATTCTCCCATACAATATTCAAAATTTTCTCATTATATACAAGAAAAAGAGTCTCTTCTATTTATATCTCATCAATATTGAAGAATTTTATTGGTTCAAAGGTTCATCTCTAAGCTAAGAAGCTGAAGAGAGGCAAGGGTTTCCCCAACCCTCCCATTTAATTTCAAATTAAAACTCATTTGATATATTGTCTTTTAATATTAATTTTCATATAATAAATACTTTCAATTCCATGTTATTACTATCCATTTTAATTATTCCAAATGATAGATTTCTTACTCACTCTGATTATAGCCTTTTTCTAAGCCGTTATAATGCTCAAACTATCCCATAATCATTAATCCGTCCTAAAATTTTGGTGATTTAATGTGTGTGAGATTTTATAAGAAATAAATCATTATCTAGATACTATAATAGGGCGTAGATTTATAATAATTTAACTAGGGTTAATAACCATTAAAACCTCACATTTTTCTTTAACTCGATCATCAACTAGTGTAAGACAATGGACCTTGTTGTATAATTAGTTTGACACTCCCTGGAGATATAATTTAATGATCTACATAATACTTACAAACCATTATAAATAATTCATCTATAATCGAATTGGTCTCATAACTTGTATAATTCATATATCATTATTTATTTTTGGATTGGGGTAAAATAATTCCATACCATATAAATCTTTCATCTATATAGAAGAATATTGTATGATATGTATCATTGATAAATTGTACCAAGTATCTATGTTGTTCTTTAATTGAAAATTAATCAATGTAATCTTTTTTATCTATGATAGAATGTATTGGAATATTATTTGACGTGTGGGGCCTGAAATTATATAGACCCTTAGTGCATTGGTAGGTCTCATAAGACAATTAAGATAAGGTAATGAAAGTATCCTTACCATTTATATAATATTTCTTGACACAAGGCCTTGAGGATATGTTTAAGGTATTCTAAGTTATGCATTACCATCACTATGTGATCAATTATTATTATCTAAGAAATTATTTATTGTTTTATTGCACATGGATTTATTTCTGATATTAGTTTCATTTGGCATGACGAAATTTAGTTTATTTATTCATGCTATAATCTCTTATTTATAATTTTTCCCATTGTATTCTACCCCTTACCGAGTATTTGATCACAAGAAATTATATTATTTTACTTTTCACCAGGAAATAAGAAAGAGTACTATATATGATAAAAGGTTTGTAAGGATAATAATAATGTTTTCATTTTTTTAGATGATATATTATTATTGTTTCAATGTAATGTAAAACTCTATTATGTATATGGATTTCCTAAGGCTATTAAGTTTTTAGATCTTTTTAATTTATACCATTTTAATAAAATATCTATAGGCTTTAGGGTACTATAGTTTAGGTTGTTACAATTGGTATCATATTAAACTTTTAATAGAAACATTAGGATCTATATTTAAAAGAAAATAGTTATAATACAATAATCATGGTATAAAACCTTATGATATTAAATAAATATTTATAGAAATTAAAATCATAATGTTATTTATGCACTAATTTAGTATATATCATTTTTTATAAATGGTTCCTAATAGAAGGAACAACCATATCAACATGTGAAATCAATGTAGGGATTTACCTCAAGATAAAGTCAATGAAAATGGTATTGGATCAGAGAAGATTATGAATATATTATGTTATTTTACCTAGGTTATGACTTATAAACTTACTCATATGGAACAACCTATTTATCCACAATGTGGTGAATCTATATTGGTTCGATTCATGTAGAAAAAACCTCCATCCTTTAGTGGTACCAAAAATCCATTAGTTGCTAAACAATGGGTCAAGACCCTGGAGAATGCCTTCATTTCCTTGGTATTTGATGATAAGGAGAAGGTTTTAATGGTATTATATCATCTAATGGGAGATAATGACTAGTGTTGGTCATTGATTTGAAACACCAAGAAGGAATAATAAATAATCAAAATGAATTGGAATACTTTTAAAGAGATATTATTTAAAAATAACTCCCCTCATGATAAATGCACATACATGGTAAAAAAATTATGAAACTTAAGGAAAATTATGAGGAAGTTTTGGATGATTATGAAGACAACATTATAGGGTCAACACGAAATGAAACTTATTATTTGTAAAACCTAGAGTGAAATATTGATCGATTATTTGATGGGTTAAAACTAAACCTTCAATTAGAAGTAGCCTCCTGAACATTTTCATCAAATGATACTATTATTAATATTGATATCAAGACCAAAAAAGAATTTTCCTAGTCTCCTATTTTCAAAGGGAATATGGATAAGAAGAGGGTAGATGATAATAATGTGTGTATAAATTTGAAAAAATACAAGATAAGATGAATGGGATTTACAAAATGTAGTAAATATGGGAATAAGCACCCTAGAACTTTCTACAAGGGGATAAGAGTCTTCTACAAGTGTAAAAATAAATTCGACCAAGCTCATGAATGTAAGGGTAAGAGGGAAGGTAAAAATTTATGGTGATTTAATTTAAAAGAGATAGGAAATTATTGAAATCAATTCCCTAACATCAAGAATATATACAATAAGATATACCTGAAGAGAAAGGTTATGCTTACATTGTTACTAAAATATAAGTTGAAGTTCCCAATAATATGGTGGAAGTTACATTGGACATAACATTAATAATTAGATAATTATTTATTAGATTCTATATCATCACACTATTTTATATCTTCCATGTTTTATAAGAACATTAGATATTTCACCAGGAACCTAAGAAGGGAGTTATCAATAAAAATACTCAGTGGAAATATTATTGTAATTAATATACATTAATAAATACCCATTTCGATACATTAACACACACTATTTGTCTATTTAATTATCATACATATGATACACTTTTACCTAATAATTAGTTTGGATTGTATTTAAAAGTATATTAAAAAAATTGTTGTTAAGAAAATAAGATCACAACCACTGAGGATGGTATATAATCCCTTGCATTTAGAGGAGAGACCTCATTGCCCGAGTCTTATCTAAAACCTCATCATATGGGAAATAAAAATGAAATCCTTATTGATGATTTAGTAAATGAAAAGGTTATCCTAAGAATAGAGGATGTATATATTTTTAGGAAATATTTTTATGTATTCCTAGAAGATCTACCAGGACACACTCTTGAACATGTAGTTAAATCCACTATTTTTATTATCCCTGATGAAAAACCCATATCTATGACTCCCTACATGATAGATCCAATGGAGTAAGCGTGACTTAATAAAAAACCAAAAGAATTAAGTTAAAAGGGGTTTTTATGACATAATGTTTCACCTTGGGGAGAACATATCTTGTTTATGAGGAAGAAGGATGGTTCCATGATATTATGCATTGACTAGAGGGGAATCAATTCCATAAATTTGAAGAATAAGTATCATTTTCTTCACATTTATGATCTATTTTATTAACTTCAAGGGGACCAATAATTCTAAAATATTGATCTCCATTCCAATTATCATCAATTGAGAGTCAAGGAGGATGATATACCAAAGATGAATTTTCACACAAGGTATGTACATTACGAGTTTACAATAATTCATTTTGAATTAAATATTTTACTATATGTGTTTATAGATATAATAAAAAATATATTAAAGGAATATCTTGAAAAAGTTTTTGAGGTATTCATCAATGAAATCTTGATATACTCAAAGTCCTATTATGATAATGAAGATCATTTAAAAATAAAACTTGATTCACTAAGGGAGAAGGAAACTTATGGGAAATTTAATAAGTGAAAATTTAGGCTTCAACCAGTATCTTTTCATGGTCATATTGTGTCTAAAAATGGAATATCAGTTGAACCAACTAAGGTAAAAATTTTAGTGAATGTACAATAATAATGAATATAACTAAGATATATAGTTTCCTTGTATTATCTAGTTTATATCAACAATTTTTTGAAATATTTTCCTGATTAGCTAACCCATTACCCAAATTGACATGAAAAGTGGTTAAATTTTCATAGTCTAAGGAATGTTAGGAGATATTTGGGGAACTAAATAAAATGTTATTCAATGAACCCATATTGAATTTACCATCAGAAAAATAAGGATTTTCTATGTATAATGACGTGTCTAAAAAATTTCTAGGGTGTATCCTCATACAAACTGATAGTGTTTTTGTTTATACATCATGATAATTGAAAAACTGTGAGAGGAACTATCAAAATTATTATCTTGATATTTTTACTAAAATATATTTTTTGAATATATGAAGTCACTGTCTCTGTGGTTAAAGATACAACATATATATTAATAAAAAATATTTGAAGTATACATTCACAGAGAAAGAGATAAACATGAGATAGAAGAGATGGATAAAATTGCTTAAATACAATTATTGTGCAATACACTAACACCATAGGAATTTAAAAAAGATAGAAGACACTTTGTGAAAAAAGGATCATGGGGTCCTCTCCATGATGGTTCTATAAAATGATCATATATTAAATGAGATGGTAAAGTTGGATATGTAAATTATTAGGGAATGGGAATGTCATTCCTTTTCCATCAAATTTCCAAAACATCTTTACTGGATAATATAAATAAGTATCATCAAGATGATAAGGGTGTATTTTCATGATCCACCTTAACTGAGACGAGGCAAGGGATAAAAATATTCCAGACCCATCCTTCTTCATGTTGAAGGAGAGATAATGACCCCTCGAGTCTCACCTTCAATAGGCCCCGGAGTGGAGATTAGCACCAAGATTATAGAATCAAATGTAATATGTAAGACATTACCCTTTTTATTTAGTAGGATCAGAATATATGAAGGTAACAAACGAAACAAATCCAAAATTGAAGGTATAAGTAAAGTAAAAAAAATCATTCCCATAGGCATGTTCCGATTAAAGGGCTACAAGGTACAAGAAAACTCAAAATGTAAGTACAAGAAGAAAATAAAATCAGCAATGTCAACGATCCTGGCGTCTAAGTTAATAGGGTCTCGCATGATCCTCAATGTCCTCCTAGAAACTTTAAAGATGTTTTTATATTAGTAGGGTAAGTATACATGTATACACAGTAGGTAAAAGCAAAATATCTCATGCAAAAGTGGGGAGAAATTCTAATGCCCCAAGAAAAAGGAGATAACCAAATCACCTAGAAAGGGAACTACCATCCCGAACCTCACAAAGGAAAACTCCCTAAATAATGCAAGTCAAGTAAAGTAATAGTAATAAAACATCGATGATTGGGTACCCCTCGCTACTTTCCCACTGGTTATTGAAGACATCCTAGGTGTCATACCTCCCCTGCCATTCTCACCGCAGTCCCACTTCCTCCCCAACATCACCCTTTTGGGCCATCGCAACCAAAAATATGCCTAAAAACACCTGGGCCACCACAACAACACGTAACCATGCCCACATACACCTGAGCCAGAACAACTACCACTACTCCTGAAGAAACCTAGGCTCAAATAACTACTAACACACTCGAAGACACATAGGCCTCATCTTGAAGACACTTGGGAAACAACCTACCCACACACACCTAGGTCAACCACCACAACATACCATTACCAAGGAATCATGGGATATAATGGAACTTAGTCCATAAAAACCTACCTAAAGAGTCTTGGTCTATTCAGGAAAGAGATCATAAAAGGAGTTAATAACAAACCACTCATAGAAGCATCGGAAAAAAAACCTCCCCCATGAAATGATGGTGTTAGGTACGAAGTGATCAACTTGGGTGGGGAAAAAATAAGAAACATAAGAACTAAATTATACATATAGGTAAACAAGCACTCATACCAACCTAGGGGCTCCAAAACAAGCCTATAAACAAACACCCTCATTACTATTCATTCATAAAATCACAATAGCCACAACCATGTCACAAATCATTCCTAGAAAAAAAAACTCCCATTGAACCCATTCTTGTTATTACATTCAAGTGGTTGTATTTTAAAAATTCTTCACTACTAGGAAACTAACAGAAATAACCACAAGACAAGGGATGAAAAAATAGCCAAGCACCAAATTTAGCATTCAAACTTGGTTCTTTTTTAAAGTCACAACAATAAAAGTGATTCGTGAGATTCCTCGAAGTACTAGAACCAAACCAATCCCCAACAAACAACCCCACATGGAATTAGATCCACAATACAACAACTTTACATCATTGTATTCCATCCCCATCCACGTCACCCCACAAACATCAAGAAGAACAACCACAGAAATCACTAGAACAAAGCAAGAGATTTTTCAGATTTAAACACACCATTCCTTTAGTTTCGTCTTTCCGTTTGGTTAAACAGGGTGGACACACAAGGATTATTTTTCATTGGGAATCCATTTAATCAATCAAGTTTGTGTGATTAACCATTATTCATGTTACAACCAACCAATAATAAAATTATCTAGAAAATAGAGGTTCATTAGTGTGCAAGAAAAGACCACTAACAACCACGATTTTCAGTTGACATAATCCCATGAAAATTAAAACATATAATCAAAGGTAAAAGAGTACAGAAGCATCATAAAACACCCCCTTCATTATTTAGAAACCATTTATTATCTTCGTTAAGGTTGAGTTTCATCCACACCCTGAGGAAAAATTATCATACCCACCCCACATGATGAATAGTAAAACAAGATAAAGGGAAAACCCTACTTGAATGATCAACAATCAAAAATTTTCTCCATGTTCCAACAACTGGGTATGCGCAACTTGCAGGGGAGGAACTCAAAGGACTCCAAAAGTGAGAATAAAGGATCCAGCATAGGCGCAGCATTAGCCTCAGGAAGGGGGACTCCAAACACACCATGGAAAGGAAAAGAGACTAGCCAAGAAGAAGTAAGAATCTCTGTGCGATAAAAGGCAAGATCTTTGAGTTACAGGACTAAAATCTTGAACGATTTTAAAGGAATATCATGGTTTTACCATGCGGTTGGATGGTTACACATGATAAAATTAATTTTTATTTAAAAAAATTCTCACTAGAGAGCAGTTGTGAGTTTAAATCTTTCATTTAAACAGAGTAAAACCCATAACAGTGACACAAAGTTTGGGTCAGTTGAGGGTCACCCTACTCCTGGAGATCTATAACATCATTTATGGTCTTTAAAAATATCCTCAAACCACCTTAAAGAGGCATTAAACCTTAAATTAAGCATTATGATAAACTGGGGAAAGAAATCCCTGACAACCCCATGGCACAGATCGGGTGTGTCGTCGTTTAGTGAGACCGATCAGTGACTCACCAATTAGGGACACACCAAATAGTTACTCACCGATTGGGGACACACTGACCAGTGACTAACCGATCGATGACTAACCAATCGGGGACACACTGATCGGTTAGACCGATCAGTGACTCACCGATCAGTGAGACCGATTGGGCACACACTGATCAAGGAGACGGATCAGTGCCACTGATGGGTGACACCATGGTGACACCCTGCCATCGACACCGCTGCCCTCACGACTCACTGATGGGTCCAGGGCACCCCAACACAAGAAAGAGACAAGGTAATGGACCAGGAGGGTCCAATACATTACATTAGATACCTGTCAAACTATTCTCATCTCTGAGAATAGAAACTAGAGTCGAAGAAAATAGAGGGGTCCAAATAGCCACTTTGAGGATACCTCTCAGGAGTAAATCCCCTAGAAATCTAAGAAAACTTCTCCCTCATGTACACAAACATACATAGGTCACACCATCCAGTCATATGGATTGTGTATTCCCTTCCTCTGTGTCAAGATACTATCCGCTTTGGGAGGCACTGGCTCACCCACACAGGTTTAATCACATCCACCCTAATGCATCTTGATTAGGGATTAGGTCCCCCCCTCCCCATATTCAGGACTCTTCATACACATTTGAAGAACAAGGAAAAAACACATTTAATAGTTAACAACGTCAAGAACTACATCACAATCAAGTAAGAAAAAAAAACAAAACTCAAAACAACTCTAGGTACTGGGCACACATATGAGCTTCTCGCTCCCAAGTACTCTCTTCAAGGCCCCCGTTCCTCCACAACACATGAACCAACGGGATGGTTCGTCCCTGAAGCACTTTCTACTTTAGATATTCGATACTCATTGGTCTCTCCAAGAATGTAGAGTTGTCCCATATATCCAACTCTCCCCAGTCAATGACATGGGAATCATCATGTAGATATCAATGAAGCTGGGAGATGTGGAAAACATCGTAGATCCTTTCCATTTGATTTGGCAATGCCAGCTAATATGTCACCTCACTGACTCGCACAAACACTTTGAAAGTCTCTATGAACCTAAGAGAGAGATTTATCACCTTTCCGAACCTTCGCTACCCACATCTAGGGGAGACCATCAAGAACAGGCGATCCCCAACATCAAACTACAAGGGTCTCCTCCTATGATTGACATTAAACTTATCATGGTACTGAGCTTCCTTCATCCTCTCTCACATGAGCTGAACTTTCTCTATGGTGTTGTACACCGCCTCCAGGACAAGAACACCTACTTTCACGACCTCTGTCCGGCACACGGGTGAGCGACACAGTATCCCATACAAGGCTTTTAATGGATCCATTCTAATGGTAGAGTGATAGATATTGTTGTAGGAAACCTCTACCAGAGGAAAGTGTCATACCCACAATCCCCTAAAGTCCAAAACACATGCTTGTAAAATATCCTCCAATGTCTAGATGGTCTGCTCTGTTTTCCCATCTATCTGGGGGTGGAAAGTAGTGCTATGGCGTATCTAGGTTCCAAAATCATGCTACAATGTCCTCCAGAATCATGAGGTAAACCATGTATCCATATCTAAGACTATAGTCTTCGTAACTCCATGAAAATGCACCACCTCATCCACATATCTCTAGGCTAAGTAATCCACTGTACTTGACTCTTTGATTACCAAGAAGTGAGATAACTTTGTCAGCCAGTCTACCACTACCCAGATAGCATCGCAGCCTCCTTGAACCCTAGGTAGACCTGTGAAAAAATCCATCGAGATTTCATCCCACTTACACTTGGGGACATCTAAAGGCTAAAAAAAACCTCCTAGTATGCGGTGTTCAGCTTTCACCTGCTGACACCCCAAGCACCTTGCCACAAACTATGCCACTGCCCAATTCACCTCGGACCACCATAACTGACCCCTCAATCCCCAAATACATATTTGAAACTCCTAGGTATACCACCAAGGGTGAGTTGTGGAACTCTCCAAGAACTCTCTCACACATTTCCACCAGGACAAACAACTTTCCATGAAAGAACATCTGATTCTGTCCATCTTCTGACCATCCTTACTAAGAATTTCCTTGGATAACATGATCATGCATCACTTCAGTCTCTATATCCCACCACTAAGACTCCTCAAACTGCAAAAATAGAGAGAACTATACTCTCATATGAAATAGAGATCCTCTACCATCCTCCACCCTTGCATCTAGGTTTTGGGCAGACAACTCCTCCATTACTTTCCAAGAATCTGTCAATTCTCGGACAACATCCTCCTGCAACTTTCTACTCAAGGAATCAACCACCACGTTCACATTTCCTGAGGCGTAGGAAATCTCAAAGTCGTAGTCTTGAAGGAACTCCTCCCACTTTAACTACCATAAGTTCAAGTACCACAAGGTAAAGATATGCCTCAAACTCTTGTGATCTGTGAAGAACAAAAAGTGCTCCCCATTGTGGTAATGCTGACAAATCATTAGTGTGAACATAACCGCTATGAGCTCCAGGTCATGGGTGTCATAGTAATGTTCATGGGTACGTAACTTCCTAGACCCACAAGAGATCACCCCCACTGCTACATCAGAACACTCCCCATACCAAGTCTAGAAGCATTATAAAACACCTCAAACAACACCCATTCCTATGGTTACTTGAGCACTAGAGCACTGACCAACCTTTCCTTTAGATAGCTGAAAGCTGCTCGACACTGTTCACTACACATGAATGCCTGGTCCTTTTTGGTCAAATCTGTTAAAGAAGATGCAACTTGAGAGAAGTCAGGTACAAACCTATGATAATAGCCTGCCAGACCCAGGAAACTATGAACCTTTGTCACATTCTTAGGCTCTTCCCAAGAAACAACCACTTCACCCTTTGACCGATCAACCACTAACCCTTGCTGAGACACCACATGTCCAATAAAATGCACTCCTCGTGTCAAGAACTTTCACTTGGACAACTTCTCATAGAGTTGGTGATGTCTAAGGATCTCCAAGACTATCCTGAGGTTCTTAGTATGTTCCTCCTCTGATCTTGAGTAGATCAATATTTCATTGATGAACATAATGACGAACTGGTTCAGAAACTTGCAGAAAATAGTGTTCATGAGCCCCATGAATACCATAGGTGTGTTCATAACACCGAACATCATGACTATGAACTCAAAGTTCCAATACCTACACCCAAAAGTAGTCTTCGGGATATCACTATCGTTTTCCATAACTGGTGATACCCAGACTGCAGATCGATCTTAGAGAACCAAAATGCTCATCTAAACTGGTCAAATAGATCTTCTATCCTTGGGAGAGGTCAATGATTCTTGATAGTTACCTGATTCAGTCTCCAGTAGTCTATGCACAGCCTGAGACCACCATATTCCTTATTCATGAACAAGACTGGAGCACCCCATGGGGACACGCTGGGTCAGAAAAAACCCTTCTTTATCAGATCGTCAATCTAAATCCGCAACTCCCACAACTCAGAAGGCGCCATATGATAAGGATCCATCAAAATCGGATGGGCACCAGGTTGTAAGTCTATCCCTAACTCAATGTCACGTTGAGTGGGTAGAGTCACAACCTCCTTGGGAAAAACATCTAGGAACTCTCTAACAACTATTGGAACATCCATTATCTCAGCATCCATTAATTCTTTGGAAATCTTGGAAAACTTAGAACTAAAAGGATCCACACGCCATCTCCCCACCTAATAACTCCGTTCTCCAAGAAAAGCCACATGTCGTCCATCCTCATCATAGAACATGATTATTATCTGGAATCAGTCAATAAAAAAATGCATAGAAAATAGATAGTCAATACCTATGATGGCATAGAATGGCTAAATTTTTACTGGAAGGAGATTCTCACTAGACTAATGTGGCCCCAACATTAGCCTACATCCTCGACAGACATCAAATAGGCTGGTATGACCTCCATCTAGCGTACTCAGCACCAAGGGAATGAAGAGTCTCTCTATGTTTAGGCATATGTAATGGGATAGACCAGGTGTAACAAAGGATTGTGAAGCTTCAGAATTAAACAAGGCGTAGGAAAGAGTGATAAAAAATCTGATCGTACCTCTAACGAATTCATCCTAGATTGAACTGCTACCTCTGTTGCATGCAACTACCCTAGACCAACTCCTCTTCCCCTCAGTTTTTGGCCGCCACCCAACCACGCCCTGGTCAAGGTCTCGGAGGAGCTCCCTGAGGTCTGCCTTCTCCTCCAATGTTTGCTCTCGGAGGAGTGGGAGCTCATTGTCCCTATTACTGTTGCTAAAAGGGTCTAGCTGGAAACTACTGTTGCTGAGGTGGGTACTGAACCTACCCCCCAACATTACTGCACTCGGTCCGGGCACTAATTATTAAGGTGACCAAGGATTCAATAGATGAAACATCTTAGTTCTGATCCCTTAAAGAAAGGGCGTGGACCGGGAGATCCAAACTGAAACTACTGGGGCCTGCTCCCCACTAGCTGAAACTTGGAAGGCCATGATGTTAGAGGCCAGTTGCTGATGGCATTCCCCTTTGACGAGCCTAATTGGATCCCCTCTCATGGAAGACCTCCTAGTGTGTGCATCATCTCCACCACTTCAGCCTTCTTATGGACCTCTATGTACATCAGTAGGGTGAATGGAGTAACAACATACAGAAGAGAAGGTCGAAGTGCCTCCTCTAAATGTATCACCTGAGACTCCTTATCCAGAAAAAGGTCTGGAGAAAAATGAAGGAGATCCTTGAACTTGATTCCCAGATCTCTCACTAACATACTCACATACTGAATGGAGAGTAGATCTTGCATCTTCTCAGCCTTCATCATAGAAGAAAGGAATTATGCACAGAATTCATTCTTGAAGTCATCCCACAAAATTCCACTCTCCATCCTCTCTTTGAGGTAGAGCGTCCACCACTAATTCACTTCCCCTTTATCTAACTGACTTCCATCAGAACCCATTACTCAGCTGGATCCCGGATCTAGCTGAAATCTATCACCAACTCCTCAACCATCTTTCAGTTTCTATGTCTGAGACGCAACCCTCATACTTTCCAAGGGTCTACTGCTGAAGGGCACGAAGTGTCCCATACAACTAGTCCTCATCCTCCTCTCAATGCTTCCTCCGCTGATCACCCAGATCATCCTCCTAGGCCTCGATCTCCCACACTACTCATGGTCATCGTTCGGGTTCCATAGCTAGATGGTAAATAAGGAATTCCTAAGCCTGAGTAGTGTAGAAGATTCTTTTTAAATTTTTCTTAAAATTATTATTTATTTAAATTCACAGAACACCCAGAAAACATAATAAAAATAATGCATTATGATGCATGTACCCTTCTTAGGGTATCAACCCTACAATCAGTGTAGCCTCACTCGGTTGTTTGGTAGGTCCTGAGTCCTTACATCAGATCATGGCCCCCACTAAAATTTGTGTCCTAGCTGGTATTCCCTAGCCAATTTCATGAACCAAGATTTTCTAACACTGTTTCCATACCATCCCATGCAATATTCACTATACCTAACCCTAATCTTCATCCTATCTCTCAACCATTTCCTTTGATACCATTTTTTCACAGCTCACCTTCACCGAGATGAGGGAAGGGACAGAAAACTACCATACCTTTCCATCCTCAATTTCAAGGAGAGATAATGACCCTTAAGTCCCACCTTCAATAGGCCACATAGTGTAAACTAGCACCAAGGGTATATAATCACACGTAATATAGAAGGAATTACTCTTTTTATTTAGTAGGATTAAGAGATATGATGGTAAAAACCCAAAATACTACAAAACTTATGGTAGAATTAATGTAATAGAAAAAATCCATTCCCACATTAATGTTCCAAATAAAGTGATACAAGGTACAAGAAAACCCAAAATGAAAGTAGCAAAAGAAAAGAAAAGCAGCAACGTCAACAGTCCTGACATCTGAGCTAATAGGGCCCCACACGGTCCTCTAAGTCCTCCTAAAAACCTAAAAGAACTTTTTATAAACGTAGGGTGAGTATATAGGTATACTAAATAGGAAAAACCAAAATCTCTCATGCACAAGTGGAGAGGCATTCTAATGACCTTTAATAAAAGGAGATAACCAAAGCGCCTAAAAAGGGAAATATCCACAAAAACCTCACTAAGGAACCCACCATAAATAATGCAAGTCAACTAAAGTAATAGTAATAACCCATCATTGTTTGGGTACCCAGTGCCACTTTCCCACTATTTATTGAAGACATCATATGCATCAGACCTCCCCCACCATTCTCACCATAGTCCCACAACTAACCCAACAACATTATTTTGGTCCACAAAAAACCATAACTATTCCCACAAACACCTGGGCCACCATAACCACATGTAACCACACCTGTAGACACCTGGTCCAGAACAACTACTGCCCCGCCTAAAGACACCTGGTCCTAAACAACATCTGTCACAACTAAATACACATGGTCCTCATCTCAAATACACATGGGAAACAACCTACTTGCACACACCTATGCCAACCACCGCAACATACCCTGCTCGAGGAATCGTGGGGTATAATGGACCTCAAGTTGTCATAGCCTGCCCGAGGAGTCTTGGGATTTTCAGGAAAGGGAGTAGAAAAGGAGATAATAACCAGCCACTCATAAGAGAGTTGAAAAAACACCCTCCTCCCTGAAATGGGGGTGTTTAGTATGAAGTGATCAACTTGGTTGGGGTGAGAATAAGAAAAATAAGAACTAAATTATACATATAGGTAAAAAATTACTCATCCCAACCTAGGGGTTCCAAAACTATCCCATACAAAAACACCCTCATTACTATTCATTCATAAAAGAACAATAGCCATAAAAAGTCAAAAATCAATCCTAGAAAAGAAATTACCATTGAAACCATTATTGTTATAACATTTAATTGGTTATATTTAAAAACAATTTCACTACCGGGAAACTAACATGCATAGCCCCAAGACAAGGAAAGAAAAACAACCAAGCAATAAATTTAGCATTCACACCCAGTTCTTTTGTAAAATCACAACAAAAAAGGTATTTGTGAGATCCCTCTAAGTAATGGAAACAAAATAGGCCCAAACATATGGCCCCACACATCCTTATATCCACAAACCAACAACTGTACAATATGGGATTCCATCCCCATACACATCACCCCATAAGAATCAAGCAAAACAACTACACAAATCACCAGAATAGAGTAAGGGATTTTTAGGATTTAAAGACACAATTCCATTAGTTTCATCTTTCTGTTTGGTTAAACGGGGTGACCACACAAGTATTCTTATTCATTAGGATTCCATTTAATCAACCGAGTTTACGTGATTAACCAGTTTTCATGTTATGGCCATCCAATCAAAGAATTATCTAGAAAATAGAGGTTTATTAGTGCGCAATAAAGGACCACCAACAACCACAATTTTCAGTGGACATAAGCCCATGAAAAATCAAAACATATAATGAATGGTAAAAGAGTATAGTAGCATCATCAAACAGCCCCCCTTCATTCTTTATAAACCATTTATTATCTTTGTTAAGGTTAGGTTTCATCCACACCTCGGGGAAAAATTATCATACCCACAAAACAAGATACACAATAAAAACAGATGAAGGGAAAACCCTACTTGGATGATCAATGATTGAATATTTTCTCTATGTGCCAAGAATTGGGGATGCATGACTTGTAGGGGAGGAACTCTGAGGACTCCAAAATTGTGTAGGAAGGCTCAAACATAGGAACACCACTAGCCTTGGGAAGGGGGACTCCAAACTCCCCAAGGAATGGTAAAGAGATCACCCAAGAAGAAGAAATAATCCCCGTGTGATAAAAGGTGAGATCCTCAAGTTGTAGGATTAAAATATTGAATGGATTTAAAGGAGAACCATGGTTTTACCATGAGGTTGGATGGTTACACATGATCGAATTAATTTTTATTTAAAAAAATTCTCAGTGGAGAGGTGGCCATAACAACTGTGAGTTAAAAGATTTCATTTAAACAGAGGAAAACAGGTAACATCGACATAAACATTGGGTTAGTCAAGGGTCACCCCACTCTTGGAGATATAGAAATAATTTATGGTCTTTAAAAATATCCTCAAACCACCTTAAAGAGTAATTACAACTTAAAGGAAGCATTATGAGAAACTGGGGAAAGAAACCTCCGACAACCCCATGGCACCGATCATCGACTCACCGATCGGGGACATATGGATCAGTGAATCACCGATCTGTCAGACCAATCAGGGACACACTGATTGGTGACTCACCGATTGAGGACACACAAATCGGTGAAACCTATTAGGGACACACCAATCCATGACACCGATAGGTGACACCACGATGACACCCTTCCACCGACACCGCCGCCCTCCCGACTCACTGATGGGTCTACGATGCCCCAACACCTGAAAAAGACAAAGTAATGGACCAAGAGGGTCTGGGCCATTACATATATACACGAAAATAAAATCTATAAATTATTAGAAATTGGTGGGGTTCACCTATGAAGATGATTTTTTAGGATTTAGAAGAATATTATGTGTGCCATCAACACCTCAGATAAAGAGGGAGTTATGCAATTATTCTCATAGATCAAAATTATCTATAAACTGCTCTAAGATTTATAAGGATCTAAAAGATCACATTTGGTGGGATAATATGAAGATGGAAATTACTAATTATGTGTCTAGATGCTTGGTATGCCAACCGTTTAAGGTTTAGAGGTAATTTCCAAAGGGTGTCTTTGAACTTTTCTCTATACCTATGTGGAAGTGGGATTATATAATAATGGAATATGTCACTAGGATACCTATAAAATTGATGATAAATGATGCTATATGGTTAATTGTTTATCACCTTATGAAATATTTACATATTCCAGTAATAATATAGGATCTACCCTCGAATGTATTCATATAATTTATATTAATAAAGTTGTGAGAATTTATGGTACACCATTATCAATTGTTTCTGATCGTGATAGTTATTTCACATATAAGTTTTAGAAGATTCTTCAAAAATAATTGAACACTAAAATAAATTTGAGAATCACAGATCATCCTCAAACTAACGGTCAGTCTGAAAGGACTATCCTAAACTTAAAGGATATTCATAGGTCATGTTCACTTGAATTCAAAGGATTTTGGGACCAATGATATTTTTTTGTAGTTTTTAAATAATAATAGCTTCCATTCAATGATATAGATGATTCCATATAAGGTCTTGTATGGTAAACATGCAACACTCTAATATACTAGGATGAGGTTGGAGATAAGAAGCTAGTTGGTCCAGAACATGTTGAGGGGATAACTAATAAGGTGTGATAAATCTAGAATCTTATCAAAGAATCTCAGATTAGGCAGAAAAACTATGCTGATAACCAATGGATGGACTTGTATTTCCAAGTATGTGATCATTTATTTTTTAATGTATCACCATGGAAAGGTATTATAAGGTTTGGTAAAAAGGGAAATTTATGTCTTAAGTACATCGGGACATTTGAGATCTTAGAGATAATTGGCGTTGTAGTATATTATTTAGATGTTCCAACCAGCCTATCTCAGGTTTATGGAGTCTTCAGTATCTCAATGATAAGGAAATACACTCCATACCCAACTTAGGTACCCCCATAGTTGGGATAGATATTAAACTTGATTTAACTTATATTAAGGATATTTTACAAATTCTTACCACTAGAGATAAAGTATTTAAGAAAAATAAAATCTACCTCATGAAAGTGTTATAGAGAAATCACAAGTTATAAGAGTTAATATGATAACCCAAAGAATTAATTATGTAGAAGTACCCTCTTTTTTTTTACACCATGTGGTAAAAAAAAATTTCAAGGATTATTTCATAAGGGGGATGAATGTAACGACCTAGGTATTTAAAATATATTTTAATTTTTTTCATTCAATAAATAATGTAAATTATAAACTTAAAAATATATTATTTGTATTGTAATTTTATAAATATTTTTATTTTATTAGATACAAAGTAATTTATTTAAAACCGATGAGTAATACATTAATAAAAGTAATTCATAGACATAAATAAAACATTTTATTCAATTTTGTCATTCGAAAGTTTATATATTTTTGAATAATAATATGGATACATATAAATAGGCTTTCTTAAGAAATGTTTTTCTTACACATCTTCTATTTTTTCCTTCAAAATATTTGATTATTTTTTTAATATATTTAAGGAGTTATTCAGGAATCATTATTGAAAATAATTCTTTCTAGATATAATTTTGCGATTTAATATACTGAATATCTTCTCACTTTCGAAAAGATTAATGGTTGAATTTTGGATTTTAGTTTTCTATGGACTTTTTTATCTATGTATTACTCATCCACTACAAAATTTTCATCCTCTTACACTCTCATTTGTAGGAGTTATGCTTGAATCATTGATTAATATATTTTTAGCATGATAGATTCATTGAATCTAGATGCATTAATTTCACAAAAACTTTTGACCATGATAGATTTCCAACTAGATGTTCTTCCAGTTGGATGAAAATATCGAAATAAATTAATATAACATATTTCAAAATTTCATTCATATATAATCATTTTAAAAAATGTTATGACAGAATAACTATGTGGGACCCATCTCATTGAATCCACATTAGGGTTTAATTCATGGAAAATTATCACCCCTAAATTTTTTGATCTATATTACATTATATTAATGAATATATATATACATATATATTAGTTTATAATCCCCAAAAATTAAAATATGGATGAATTAAAATTTCATATTAAAAATATTAAAGTGAGATTGAAATGGAAAAATGGAATTCCCATGCAATTTTCAACTTTATTAATCATTCTTATTAATCAAAATATATTTAAGAAATTACAAAAAATTAAATGGGTGATTTATGTATTACATTACCTTAACCATACTTGAAAAAAAATTAAATTTTAACTAATGTTTTTTGGAATTAATTCCACCCATAATTGGTTGTCCTTAATAGAAAAATAATAATTATTTGAACTGTTAGAACCATCCCTCCTCAAGTATAAATACCCACTCCCTCTTCCCATTCTCGCACAATGAATTCAATTTTATCTCATCATATTCCTCCCACAGAGACTCTTCTATTTCTCTCTCTTCAATATTGAATAGTTTTGCTTATCTCTTGGTTTACCTCTATGATAAGAAGCTCAAAAGATGTAAGGGTTTCCCCATTACTCCCCTTCTATTTTAAATTGAAATTAATTTGTTATATATTATTTTAAACTTAATTTTAATATATAGTAATAATTTTAATTACATGTTATTACCATTCATTTTAATTATTCTAAATGATATATTTCTTATTTACTCTCATTATAGCCCTTATTTAAGCCTTTATAATGCTCGAACTATCTTGTAACCATAAAATTATCCCAAAATTTAGGTGATGTAATGTGTGTGTAGTTTACCCAGCAATGAAATACCTATCTAGATATTACTAGTGGGTATGAATCTGACACAATTTTACCTAGAGGTAATAACTTGGAAAAGGGTGTATTATTTTGTGACTCTATCGTCATCTGGTGCACAAAAATGGGTCTTGTTACATACCTTATTCGACACTCTCATGGGATATTCTTGAGGATATAAATTCTACTTAAAAATAATTATAAAAGATTTATCTATCATTGTATTGGTATCCTACCTTGTAAAATTCAAATAGCATTATTGATTCTTGGATTGGGGAAAAATAATTTTGTACCATATAATTATTTCTTTTCTATGGGAAAATTTTATATGATATGCCTCATTGAGAAATTTTGATAAGTATCTACACAGTTATTTCTTTGAACATTAATCCATGTAATATTTTAATATGTGATTGAATGAACTATACTATTATGTGATAGGTGGGTCCTGATATTATATCACCCCTTAGTGCACTAGTAGGTTTCATGAGACAATTTAGATAGGGTAATGAGAGTTTCATTACCATTTATGTAAGATGTCTTGGGAAAAGGCCTTGAAAATATATTTAATATGTTTTATATTATTCATTAATATCACTATATGATATTTTATTATTATCCGGGAATTTATTTATTGTTTTATTGGCCATGGATTTATTTCTGATTTCAGTTTCATTTGATATGAAATAACTCAATTTATTTATTCATACCATAATTTATTATTTATAATTGATATTTTATACCCCTTATTAAGTGTCTGGTCTCACCCATTTATATTGTTTTACATTTCCCTAGGAAACCAAGAAGAGTAATATGTATGATAAAATGGTATCAAAGAGAATAATAATATTTTCATTTTTTTAGGTGATGCATTCTTATTTTTTCAATGTAATGTAATTGTTTGTTAGATATATGGTTTTCTTAAGGATATTAAGCTATTTGATACTCTATATTTATAATATTTTAATAAAATAGCCACCAGGTCTGGGGTACTAGAGTTGGGATTGTTACATATGAGACTTGGGAAAAGTCGGGCTCAGACATGAGACTTTTAAAGAAGACTAGGGAATATGAAACCCAATTATGGGGATTATAGGATAGATAGGGCCCACGGTGACCTTGTAATCCTTTAATTTTGGTTTATACATAAAAGTAACCCAAAGTGGGATATAGAATGATTGAGTGCACACTAGTGGTAGTTTTTTCATCTCTTGATTCATCTCAGTTGGCGCATCTCTAAAATTTTTCAAAATAAGAATAATGAGGGTCTATTTATAGACCAATGGAGACTAGGGAATGAATCTAGGTGGGTAATAACCTCTTAAATTCTAGTTAAAATGTGAAAATTGTATGAAAATACACAAGTACGTATAGTGCGTGTGCATGGATACTTAATACAAGTAGGACACCACATATATGAGATGAGTGTGTAAAGGTGGGGTAAACAAATAAGACTTAGAAAACTGTATTGGGTGTGTATAAGGTTTTGAGTGCATTCACCCCTTTCCTTACAAATATTTTTCCATCTGACTGGATTATTCATCTTTACACATAGGTAAAACCAAAAACACTAATGTTCATATGATCTATTGTTCTAAATAAGATCCTTTTTTTGGCAATGAGAGGATAGTGAAGAATTTCTTGGTCTTGACATACCATATCTTAGTTTTCTATGATAAATAATGTACCTCTCTAATAATATATGTACTGATAAAAAATTTTCTATGAATTTATTTGTTAGGTATATTTATTCTCTTACCCAAAGATATTAGAATGATATTAAACATATATTATGTTGACTTAAAGGATTTATTGACCAAGGATTATTTTATTCTAAAATAAATAACCAAAATTAATTATTGATATTTTAATTATCTACATAAACCTCAATATCAAACTATATGTTTATTCATATATGATCAAATTTATATTTTATAGAATTCAATGAAACATTCAATTTTCAATAACTTCCTCCAATCATACTAAGTTGATTGAAATTCATGAAATAAGGTGAGATTTTTTTTAGATAAATTACTCATTATATAATAAAAAATTGTGTATTAATTATGAATAACGATATTCCTACTACATTACATGAGGATAACGTACCTTTTATAACATAGTTAAAGGTATGGGAAATAAATCGTGATAGGATAAAACGTATATGATCAAAATTAATATTTATAAATTATATTTAATAGAATGTAGAGATTAGTATCTAAAATGTTGGATAATATTATAATCATATTTATTTAATTTTAAAAAAATTACTAACTATAAATTTTGAAAAAACAATTTATAAAATGAGGGTGTGAAGATTAAAATGTTAATCATAATTTTATAAGGTAGAGTTTAGAATGATATACCTATTTTATCATTCATAGGGATTGGTTTCCTTGATAAGGTCTTTAATGTGATAAACTAAAATTGGCATAAAATTATATCATCTTTGATTTACTTGTTTTTTCCACAATGTTTTAAGGTGTGTGGTAAGTTAAATTCTATTAAATTAATGGAACCTAATGGGAAGTGGTATAAATATAAAATATCCTTAAAATGGAAATCATAATTTCCTACAGATAGTAGTGATTCTCTATGGAATAATTTACAAATTATATCTAATAGAACCATCTTATAAATTGATCTAATTTTGATGATAATCATTGATATCGACCCTTGATCTTGAATTTTACAAGTCTATAAATATAATATGACATGATAATGAAATGTTGATACTTTTGTGCTACACCTTCATCATATATTTCCTATATATATATATATATCCATTTTATATGTCTATATTGTCTTGTTTATTATCATTCACCATCAACTTTTCACTCCATCATCAATTGATTTTTTAAAATATTTTACAGTTTCATTCAGTGCTATGATCCTCATTTTCAAACAAAAAATTATATAGAAGGGGATGAATTCTACTTATCCTATAAACATTAAAAATAAGTGGGTTATATTTAAAATATATTGTTTGAAATACATGGGGGTAATTTTTAAATTTGTTCAATTTTGAATCCATTAAGAAAACTATTTTTTAATCAAAATTTAACTAATTACAGTAGTATTTTAGGTGAAGATATTATTTAGTAGGTCTAAATGGTATGGGGATTTTTTTTAATTTTTTTAATATTTCAATATTATTTTAATTTTTAAAATATTAAAATACATTAATTATTATTTGAAATATTAAAAGTTTTAAAAAATTAAAATATTTTATCATTTTGAAAAATACATAAATCGTTTTATTTTTTTTAATTTCAATTAAAATTA
Source organism: Viscum album (assembly GCA_963277665.1). Taxonomy (NCBI): domain Eukaryota; kingdom Viridiplantae; phylum Streptophyta; class Magnoliopsida; order Santalales; family Viscaceae; genus Viscum; species Viscum album. Next base: position 457,205,770 of record OY728157.1, on the reverse strand, counting down.
AAATGTGACATAAATTAAATATGTGATTTATCATAGTTTCTGATTCTTCTTTTTCTATGGGATTGTTTTTTTGGTTTCACGTGACTTTATTACTTTCCAAATGTGAGTGAATTATCAATCACCCGGGGTGGTGCTGAAGGAACCTTTTTTTGGATGAGAGGATGGGAGGTTGACTCATCCCACAAGGGGTGTTATTACCTAGTCTTTTCCTCACTTATATGTTTAATAAATGTCTATTAAATCCTTCCAAATAAAAATACTAATTACCCTTTGGTTAAATTGATTTAACTAAAACATGTATTTAAGAGGAAACCACAAATTAATAATTATACTATCCATCATTTTATCCAAGTATTTGGTTACTCTATAGTTTAGAGATATATAGGAAGTCACTCAATAATTTATCAACATATAGGGAGGATTTAGAATACCATGAAATAAAGAAGGATGTGTTTTTTAGTTAGGGCCGAGCCTATAAAAGGGGTTTCCTACATATCCCTATAATTAGAATCAGAACCCCTATGATTTGATTCCATTTAATAATATATTTCTTACATTTTTAGTCGTGTGATAAGGAACGTTGTGATTATTTTTAAGTACATTAATATATGACTTATTCCTATTAGTTTAGATTCATACATAGTTTACTATTAGGTGTAAGATAATTAGTAATGGGTTGGTGTGATAATTACACATGATCAACCCTTTATATTTCAACCTCACATAAAAGTTAGGTGAAGGAAATTTTAGAATCAATAAGTTTATCTCAGATCAAGATATTTGGAGAAATAAAGAGGATAATATTACTCAAGTAATTTTAATATACTAAGAGGATAATATCAACTGATAACATATGAGGAAACAATTAGGAGAGTCAACTCAAGGCATATGAGAAAACAAAAAGAAGAATCTCAACTTAATGTATTTGAGGAAACCAAGAGGAGTATACTGAATCAAGGTGTTTGGAGAAACCAATAAAAGGATATTTAATTAAGGTGTTATATGGTATTATGTTTGGGGTTTTAGGTATCAAAAACCAATTTTTTTGAAATAGTATGAAATTTTTGTGGCGACACTCTGGATTTTTCATGGGGGCCAGTGGCGGTAGTTGGGGGACTATCCTGAAGGCTCGAGATCAAAACTCATTTCTAATCCAAATTTAGGGTGTGGGTGAGGATCCCCCATGGTATAGACCAACGGTTGACCTATAAGATGATCTAAGTGAATGGGCACCTAAGTAGGTGGCCCAGGTTAATAGGAACCCATGTAGGTGACCTGGGTGAAGTGGTACTCAGTTAGTTGGTTCCCAGTGTGGTTAGTGCCTAGGTATTTTGGGGTCAGGGTGGTCAACAACTAGATATTTAGTTCCCATAGCATGAGTCCAAATAGGATAACCTAGGTGTGAATCTATATTAAAGGAGTTTGGTCATCATGTTTCTTCAACCATATTTTTCCTTTAGTGATGGTCATGGCTCTATGTTAAAGGAGGTTGGTCACTATATTGATTCATCAAGATCACCAATTTAGGAATGGTAATATCTAAATTTTAAGAATGAATACAATCTTGGTGAAATTAAAGACTTTTTTCATATAAACCCTCAACATTTTAGAATTTATTTTCTTGAAATAATATATTTTATAGGGTGTGGTATACACAACAGCAAGCTTAAACGAATCATGATATACTATTACTTAAATATGATAGTTATGACCTAGCCATTAGTTTAGCATGTTTTAATAGGAGTAAACATATTATGAAATATATTTATAAAGTTTTTTCATAATAAAATTAATAAAAAATTATACATTTATTATCAATTGTTTTGAAATTAAGATAAAATATTTTGAAGGTAAAAGAGACATTTTTCAGAAAAATATTTTTTACATATAAAATGTATTTATATCTTAATATATTTAATTAATAACTATTTATAAATGATTATAATTAAATAAATAGATTATATATCCAGTTTAAATAATTTGTTTAATTCCAGTTATTAGACAAGTAATGAAAATATGGATATTTTATGCTTTAAAAATACATTTTCATCAAAAATGGGTTTTATTGTGTTTTGTGCATGAATATTATAATTAATTCCTACCAATAATATAAATTTTATTTGAATAATGGATTTTTTTGAAATCATAATTTCATTATAGGCATAGGATAATGTTTTCATATTTTACTAAAATGATTTATTTGGAATGAATAGTGAAATATGTTGATTTTTGGAAAACATCTATTTATTTTATTTAAATCAAGTAATTTAAAAGTAACATTATATTTGATATTTTTTAAAGTAAAAAAAGATAAATTTAATTAAAAATAATCTAAATAATTCTATATTAATCAATATTATATTTAATTTTCATTTAAGTTTATTTTTATACTTAAAAATGCAATGCATTTTTCTCACTTATATTAAAAGTAATTTCTGAAAATTTTAAATATTATTAATTGAAAATTTTATTCCCTATTTGGAATCAAATGGTTCAAATTTATTAAGAAGGTCAATTTCATTTTTAGTAATTATGAATAGTAACCATGGAAAAAATGTGTCACCATGGTAAAAGGTAAATTAAGTTAATTAAGGTAGTAACTAAGTGATAAGATCAAAAAATATTATATTAATTATTATTTTATGATGTTATTTTGATTATTATAACTTTATATGTGAAATATTATTGTTCCTAATCAACTTGAACATGATTAAGACATTTATAATAATTGAAAGGTTAAAAAATACAAGTGCGCCATTCCCCTCACTTATAAAAGGGAACATCCTCTCCTCCATTAATAATATGTTTTGAATAATATAGTTCACCCAATATATAAAAAAATATCTCACCAAAATCTCCACCCATGTACTATAGGTATTTTTCATCTCAATATACCAATCCTATAAGGATTAAGGTTTAATCCAAAGGGAGATACCTAAGGATGAGGTATAAATCCTAACCAGCCTATTCCAAGTTTATCTATTCTTGTACCTCTTTCAAATAAATTATAACAACTATAACATAATTACATAAGTATATTATCTGTACATTAATGTTATTATGTTTATTTAACAAATCTTTTCCATATCCTTTCCAACCTATTTTAATTGAAAACATAGCTCGTGCATATCTGTGGACTTCCACTTCAGGAAGCGATGTATTTCATTTTCCATTATTGAATCACACTGATGTATATAAATATTTAATTAATTAAATTGATTTTTTATTGAATTTTTTTTTGGAATATAATATAATACTTAACTTCTTACCCATTCCATCCATTTAAAATTGATAATGTCACTCATGCATATGTGTGAAATGCCACCCCCATGGAGCGATGACATTCATTTTTCATATCCTACTTAAAAGGATATTCATAAAGATTGAATTAATGAATAAATATTAAAATAATAAAATAATTACTATTCTTTAAAATTTTAATATGATTTAATTTATTTATTTTCCACCCATTATAAAAATTAAAACGCCGTTCATGCATACGTATGAACTATTGTTTCCATGAAAGGATGTGGTTCATTTTTCTTTTCAACCTTAAATTATTTATTTTAAAAGTATATTTAATGTATAAATTTTATAATTATAATTTTTTTAAAATTATTTAGGTAATTTAACCATAACCATTTTGACAATGGTCAATGTTACAATTTTATTTTGAGGTTATAAATAAAACGACCCCAAAACATCCAACATAATCTCTACCATTTTAGGAAATAAAAAAATTATGGTAATAGATAAAATAAAATGAATAATATAAATGAAATGAATATGAAACATTTTATTTATAAATTATAATTATAATATTATTTTACTATTTAAGATTTAAAGAATGTAAGAAGATACATGAGGCTTACAGAATATTTTTTTAAAAACTTTTTTTAAAGTATCCCTTTCAAATATTTCTCCTCTATATCCATGTTGTTTAAAATGTTCCAGGAATGTTATTTTTTATACAAAAAATATTTTTAAAACTCATTTTAACTATTTTTATCTTTTTTTATTAAATATTAAATGATGAATCTTTTAAAAGTTTACCATATGGGCTATTTTTACATTTTTCCAAAGTGAAAAAGAATATTTTTAACCTATATTACAAGGCTGACTTTTCCCACCATTATAATTGTTATTTTCTAATAAGATTTCTATTCATGTTTATATTTTTATTTTCAAACAAGTTTCTTCTCCCAATATTTCTAGATATTTTAAAAAAAATAATTTTCTATGCAAGAAAAATCTTTTTATTATCTTCATGAGACAACTAAAAGAGTTATCACTTATGGGAACAAATGAAAATTAAAAAGGCTTTAATGTTTAAATTGAAAAATATATGTGTTTTATTAATTCTATGGTTATTGTAAATTTATATTAATGATTGGTGATCCCCAAATAGTTGTGATGATGGGTAATCTCGATATAACTCTCCAATGCATTAGGTAAAGAGATGGAGTTTACTAGTGATAGGTTACTCCTAAGTGATATAAGAATTGTCTAGTTAGGAGACTCCATTATAAGGTTTATTATAATGATAAATTTAACAATAGTATCCCAAAGTACCTAAATGATATTATTACAATTTTTTATAAAGGAAATATTTTTATATAAAAAGGTAATCAAATAATTTTATGTTTTTAAGGAAGGTTTATGACTTATGTTTTTAAAATAAATGTGAAATGATTCTATATAAATGAAATTTATTAATGTGTTTTCATGGTTTCAAATAATCCATTATGATCATGATTTTTCATTTATGATTTAATATGAAAAGTTTCATAAAATATATTAAGAAATTAATTAAATTTTTATTGAATATTAAATAGATATTTGAGGTCAAATGTTTATTAGAAAAATGGTAAACTTTCTTATGGATTTTCAGGCCGAAAAATGTAATAATGAGTTTATTTAATTTTTCATAGGTTTTAAGGATGAGTAGATATTTTAATAAAGTTAGATTTACAAATATGGTGGTTACCTTGAATGAAGAAAGTGTGTATTTATAAAGAACTTTGATTCAAAAAAAATTATAACTATGTTGAGATATCCATTTTTTTATTAATGTTTTACATATTTTTTTAAAACTATAAACTGAAGAGTTATTATAAATGAAATAAACTGAAATCCTTTTTATAAGTCATGTATTTATTGGTTGAATAAGTTATAGGTTGTTATAGTTGGTATTAAATAAAAGGGTTATAAAACTTTATAGGTTATGAAGTTTTTAGATGAGTATGATTTAGAAAATTTTGAAACCTTCCAGAGTTAACATGATAGTTAGGTATCATAAGTTAGAATTAATATATAACCTTAAAGGTTACTATGTTTTAGAGATTTATGGATATTTTTTGGTTGAATTGAAAGAGTTGAATAAAATATAATATGGTTAATGATACCTTTATGTTTATCTACATTATAATATGGTTTATTATGATTCTATATGATATACTAACTGTAACCATTTTTTTGTTTATATAAATTGATAGAACTAGTAGGAACCATGTTACCAATGGGTTTGAATGAAAATTTGGTGGTTTTATGAATGAGAAACCAAAAGAGGAATCATCTATAGTGGATAGTCTTGTGTTTATTCACAAAAAATTATATCATTATATAATAAACAACCTAAACTCAGGTGAGTTTTATAATACAGTAAATAAAAGAAATATAGAGTTTTAAGGAAGTTTATGTGTTAAATACCATGGATAAAAAGGGATTCAATTTCCTACTGTTGAGTCAATAAGGTTTTCCTTATGACCTTTCCATTCCTTCTTGTTTTGAAAATCACAAACACCTTATACTTAAGCAAATATATATTTTATTTCTATAAGGAAAATTTTCTTCCTTAAGGAAATTTACCCTAACCAAGTTTTTATTATACATACCAATATTTTTATTAAGTATAAAAATCAGATTCATATTATAAAACCTAGGAATCATATAATACTTAGATATGAAACATTCTATTTTAGGATCTGAATTCTGGAAATGAACTGTAATGAAGTTCCATTCCAAATTCTGGATATGAATTGTAATGAAGTTCCATTCTGAATTCTGGATATGAACTCTAATGAAGTTCCATTCCGAATTCTAGATACGAACTCTAATAAAGTTCCATTCCGAATTATGGATATGAACTCTCATAACTTTCCATTCCGAATTATGGATATAAACTCTCATAAGGTTCTACTCTAAATTATGGACTCCGAACTTTTATGAGTTCGATTAAGAAGTTTTATGAGTTTGACTCCGAACTTTTAGAATTTCGACTACGAACTTTTATAAGTTCGACTCTGAAATTTTATCAGTTCGACTCCGAACTTTGTAAGTTTAGATTTTGAATTCTAGGGAAACCAGACTCTGAATTTCCTTTGAAATTCAGACTCCGGATTTCTACAGAATTCAGGTTCCAAATTCCTATAAAACAAAATCCAAATATATTTTTATTATATACTTCAAATTCCATTTTGCTTAGACTCCGAACTTTTATTTTCTTACACTCTGAACTTTAGTTTTTCTTATGCTTACATTTATTTCATTATAAAACAATGTCGTGCATTCAGTTACATATGTTCTGTTAAAAAATTATGTCGTCCATTCTGTTTCTAACTAACCATTCTTTGAGTTACATGTGTATAGGTCCCTCCAAAATTTAAGGAAAATATGACCGTTGGAGGAGGGAACTGACTGTTCCAACCGAGCCTATAAATAGGAGATCATTTGAAAGAGCTCAATAACAAGTTGATCACTCTAGAGACCACACACTGTTAATGTGATTTCTAGAGAGAGAATCTTTTCAGGCTTTGTGCATAATGAACTTCTCGTTCAGATTGATTCGTGTAACTCTAAATGTTGGTGATTACATTCGAGGGCTTATGAGGATAGGAAGACAGAGGTATTGACTTCCTTAAAGTTCGAGGGCTTCATTGCTGTGGAAGATAGTGGTTCCAACTACCTTGAAGTTGAGGGCATGAAGGGATAGCAAGACAGAGACTCTGATCTTCATATCAAGGGATTACCCTGGTCTGGGTAAGAAAGAATTTCTTGAAAGTATAAATCAAGGGACCTTTATCCAAGGTTGTTGGATACCCTTCTCTTTGGGTTGAAATATTTATATCTTGTTACTTATTATTGTTACAAGTTGTTTTGATGTATTTTGTATTGTAAGGAAAGTATAACCTTCTTATATTTCTTTACACTTATACTCTGATTAATTTAGATTATATACGCTTTAAGGTAGAATCTCATATTGTAAACATTTTTTAAGTTTCAATTTCCGGATCCATATTTCCGAAACCTGTTTTCAGAATCACTTTCCTGATTTAAGCAAGTGCATAGAACTAGAAGTTTGTAACTTCATACTTTGTCCCAATCTTTCATTGGTGATTAGAGGTGTTGTGAATTTTCTTAGTTTAACTTTTTTAAACATAGATCTTTTCTTGTTTAAGGAAATTTTTAAAGTGTACAATTCACCCCCCTCTTGTATATTGAGCATCTATATCATTATTTCGATCCTAAAATTGGTATCAGAGGTCGGAAACATCATAATCTATATCAATATTACATTTGGTATAAGAGTAGGTTACTGAAATACTTATACTTACATATATGTTTTTCTTGCTCAGTTTTTTTCTTTGTTCTATATTTTCCTTTCTTAGGAATATCTTTCCTTGAATCCAAAATTTTGTGTTTAACAAGTTTTTGTGTAGAATATTTTCTTAAAGATGACAGGAATGAATGTTGGTTCTATTTACAACCTAAATCCTAAAACACCACCAATCTTTAATGGTAATGATTATGAGTACTGTAGAGATTATATTAAGACTTTCGTTATCAATACTGGAGTATAAAATTTTGTTATGCTTACTGGAGGTTATAAAATTCCTTATAAGGAAGTGAGTGCTTTCACCAACCAAGAGAAGCATGATTATCAACTCAATTATAAGGTACACAATACTTTACTATGTTGAATGACTAGAAACGTATATAGCCAAATTTCTTCTTGTGAAACAGCTAATTGTATATGGAAGAAACTTGAAGTTACTCATTTTTGTACATCTAAAGTGATTGAGACAAGAAGAGTTATGTTGAGAGCTGAGTATCATGGTTTCAATTTTCCTTATGGAGAACCCATTTGCAAAGTGCAACAAAGGTTTATGACTATAGTGAACATCTTACAATATATTGGAGAGAAAGTTCTGGATGATGAAGCTCTTGTGGATAAGATTATTGATATTATGCCCAATGAGTTGGAATCAAAGAGAACAACTATTGATGAGAACAAGAAGGTTACCCAAATTTCATTAGATGAGTTGTTTGGATATCTTCTCTAACATGAAACTAGGATCAAGAGAGATGCTGACAACATCAAAAAGAATAATGGGAATGGTACTGTTGCTTTTACTACAACAACAAATCACATGAAAGCAAAGACTCCTGAGAGAGTAACTAGATCCAAGTCTAAGAAGGTTGTTATCCAATCCGAATCTAGTGATAGTGAAGTCTCAAATAATGAGTTAGCTAATCTTTCTCGAAGAATGAATAAGATACCCAGTCAGAGAAATTTCCAATCCAAGTATTAGAAGAAGGACATGAAAGATAAGAATGATGGGAAAGTCACATGTGATGAATGAAAGAGAAGTGGACACATTAGATCTACTTTCCCTTTTCTAAAAAAGAAATAAATAAAAGGGAGGCGTTCTGAAAGGAACAAGAAGAAGTATTAAAAGTCCAATGCTAAGAAAGTTTTGAAGGCTAATGACACCTGGAGTGCCAGTGGTGGTGACTCTTTAGATGAATCTTTTAATTATGAATCTTATAGATAGAAGAGTCTTGATCTTATATCCAGGATATGTATTGATAATCATTGTTTTATGGATAAGGTACACAATGCTGAATCATTAAAAAATGTTTATTTAAATTATAATGATATTAAATATTATAACTCTTCAGATGGAGAATCCCCTTCTGATGAAGAACATACCTTACCTACCTATGAAGAAGTTTTTCTAGGTTTTCTGAACTTCTTGAGATTGAGAATTCTAAACTCAAAAAAAGGATTGATAAGGAAAACTATAGGAATATTATTCTTACTAAAGAGATATTAGATCTTTCTAAAGATCTTGATAAAAAAAATGCTGATTTTGAAAGTATTTCAAAAAATCTTGAGGAAGTAAATTCTGAAAAGAATAAACTTTCTAATGATCTAGAAAAAGTAATTTCTAAGAAAAGTATTTTCGAGCCTAGCTCTAGTTCCAAATATATTGATTCTGAAGATAAAAACTTGGTTATAAAACTCAAGTCCGAAATATTTTCCTTAAAGAAGTGTTTGTGGAACTTTACCTTAGGTAAAGAAAATTTTGATAAGATGTATTCACAAATATGACCTTTAATAAAAAAAAATCTGAATTTGGTTATACCCATGCAAAACCAAATTTTAGTAACAATTATTTTGTTCCTCAACATTCCCCATTTTGTACCAAGTGTCAATGTGGTGGTCACTAGGCAAAGACTTGTTCTTTAAAGAAAACCCAATCTTTAGGTTTTCATACGGCTTATTTCTCTAAGAAGATGTGGGTTCCTAAAATTTTGTTATCTAAAAATCTCGGATCCAAACAAGTTTGGATTCCGAAAGTCTAATTCTTTTCATATTTTCAGGAAAATAGGGAGAGTTCCAACAACAATACATGGTATATGGATAGTGGATGTTTCTGGAACATGACTGGTAACAAAAGATATTTTGAAAATATTATCAAGACGAAAGGAGGAAAAGTAACTTTTAGAGATAATGCTCAGGGAGAAATTGTTGGTATAGGTAATATTGTTCTTCTTGATAAAACTTTGATTTCCAATGTTTTGTTTGTTAAGTGTCTTAAGAACAACCTCATTAGAATAAGTCAGTTATGTGATGAAGGATACCTTGTAAACTTTAGGAATGATAAATGCTTAGTACACAATTCCAAGGAAGAGTTTATTCTTTCTTCCCATTGGCAAGAGAATGTTTACACTTTGAATTTAGAAGACCTTAAGAGCCAAGACATACCTTGCCTAAGTGCAATGGAAGACCATTCTTGGTTATGGCATAGAATACTAGGTCACTGTAACCTTAGGAACATATGTAAAATCTATAGGAAAGGTTTAGTTAAGGATCTACCGAAGATTATATTTGATTCTTCTGAAGATTGTGATCCTTGTCAATATGGAAAGCAACATAAATCTAGTTTTAAATAAATTATTGAAGTCTCAACAACTGATGAATTACAATTGGTGCACATGGATCTTTTTGGTCCAACACAAACAGGAAGCATTGGAGGAAAATACTATGTGTTTGTTCCAGTTGATGATTACACTAGATTTACATGGGTCTATTTTCTAGAAAAGAAACTTGAAGCTTTTTCTTATTTAAAAAGTTTTAGAGTCCAAGTTAAAAATGAGAAAAACATTCCATTGAAAACTATTCATAGTGATCATGGAGGAGAATTTCAAAATTCAGATTTTGAAACTTTTTGTATTAGAAAAGTTATTACTCACAAATTTTCAGAACCTAGAACTCCTCAACAAAATGGTGTAGTTGAAAGAATAAATAGAGTTCTTTAGGAGATAACTAGAACCATGTTGAGTGAATATTCGATCGCTAGAAATTTTTGGGCTGAAGCCATAAGTACTGATTGTTATACTATACATCGAGTTTTGATTAGGACTTTTCTTAAAAAAACTCCTTATGAATTATGGAATGGTAGAAAACCAAGACTTTCCTACTTCATGGTTTTTGGTAGTAAGGTATTCATTATGAATAGTAAAGACAATCTACAAAGATTTGCACCAAAATATGATGAAGGAATTTTTTTAGGCTACTCCACAACTTCTAAAGATTATAGAGGTTTCAATAAAAACAATTGTACAGTTGAGGAAACAGTTCATGTAAAGTTTGATGAACTGATCATTTTGTCTTTAAACCATCCCAAAATATATCCCCAGATGTGTTTTCAATAACTGATTATCAACCTTTGATAGAATATCCTTCTGATAAGGAAAATGTTCAAGAAGATACTTCTGAAACATTTACCCTAGAATACTTTCTATCCTATGTTGATGAAAAGATTCTACAAAACCCTAACAGGTCATTTCTAAAGAATCATCCGAGTGATAGTATCATTAGTGATGTAAATCAACCCATAAGAACTAGAAGTTCCTTAAGAAATGAAGTAGAACATCTAGAATTCCTTTTCCAATTAGAACCGAAAAGCACTTATGAAGCTCTAGGTGATGATGATTTGATTAAAGCCATGCAAGATGAACTAAATGAATTCGAAAGGAATAAAGTCTGGACCTTGGTTAAAAGACCTAAGGAAACTTCTGCTATTGGAGTAAAATGGGTCTTCAGAAATAAGTGTGATGAAAATGGAGTAATTGTAAGAAATAAAGCTAGACTAGTTGTTAAAGGCTATAATCAACAAGAGGGAATAAACTATGAAGAAAACTATGCTCCAGTAGCGAGACTTGAATATATTCGTATTTTACTTGCCTTTGCAGCATTCTTCAATTTTAAACATTTTCAAATGAATGCGAAATGTGATTGTCTTAATGGTTACGTTCGATAGGAAGTTTTTGTTGAACAACCTCTTAGATTTGAAGATAAAAAACATCCTGATCATGTTTTTAGACTTACCAAAGCTTTGTATGGACTTAAACAAGCCCCACGAGCTTGGTATGATAGACTTATAGGATTTTTGATTCAAAATAACTATGTTAAGGGAAATGCAGATCCAACCCTTTTTATAAAGAAAGATAAGAAACATTTTTTGATTGTTCAAATATATATTTATGATATCATATTTGGTTTAACTCAACAATATTTAACTGATTATTTTGCAAGTCTAATGAAATCTGAGTTTGAAATGAGTATGATGCGTGAGTTAACATTTTTCCTTGGTTTTCAAATTTCTAAAAAACCAAAAGGAACCTATATATCTAAACATAAGTAAATTAAATATCTTCTTAAAAAGTATGGTTATGACAAAAATAAGAGTATAAGTACTCCTATTGGTACCTCAAACACACTTGATCTTGATGAATCTAGGAACTAGTAGATCAAACATCTTTTAGAGGTATGATAGGAAGTCTACTTTACTTGACAGCTAGTTGACCAGACTTGATGTTTTCAGTATTCTTATGTGCAAGATATCAATCTAGTCCTAAGGAATATCATTTAAAGGCAGTGAAAAGAATTTTTCGCTACGTAAAGGGAACCAGGGATCTAGGATTATTTATACTTATGGAAATGACTATGTTTTAAAAAGATTTTCGGATGGTGACTTTGGTGGATGTAAAATGGATAGAAAGAGTACATCCAGAACTTGTCATTTCTTAGGAGATTCATTAGTTTCTTGTTTATGCAAGAAGTAACACTCTATAGTACTCTCCACTACTAAAGTTGAATATGTAGTAGCTGGATGTTGTTGTACTCAAGTGTTGTGGATGAAACACACACTCACAGACTGTGGATTGAGTTTTAGTAAGACTCAAATTTTGTGTGATAACACAAGTGACATTGCCCTTAGTAAAAACCCTGCACATCACTCTCCTGAAAAACACATAGATATTAGGCATCACATTCTTAGGGATCACACACTTAAAGGAGATATAATTCTTCAGTTTATCGGAACGCAAGATCAACTTGATGTCATTTTCAAAAAAATCATTTCCCAACGATAGACTTGAATACATTAAACAGACGTTAGGAATGATAACCGTGAGGTAATCACTCTTAATAAACTTATTGTTGAATAATTCTTTTTACAGTAATAAAATCTTTTTCATAGGGGGAGTAAATTTTCTTGATAGCATAATCAAATTTTTCGTAGTCATTTTTTTTGCTTTTGTAATCAAAATTTTCATTGTTAGTTTTTCAAACTTTTGTAACTAAATTTTTCATAATGACAATTTTCGGAACTGAAATTTTCATAATGAAAATTTCTGGAACAAAATTTTCATACTGTGAATTTTCATAATGAGATTTTAGTGCTGAGAATTTTCGTAATAATATTTTCGTACTAAGAATTTTCTTAATGAGATTTTCGTACTGAGAAATTTCGTAATGATATTTTCGTACTGAGAATTTTCGTAATCAGATTTTTGTACTGATAATTTTCGTACTGAGAATTTTCTTAATGAGATTTTCGTACTGAGTTTTTTTTAATGAATTTTTTCGTACTCATGTCTTTCATACTGGGTTTTTTGTATTAATCTTTTTTTCTTTCAAATTTTCATCAAGAAGAAACTCACCTATTATGAACAATATCTCTAGAAAATTTGAAAGGTATGACCTCCTTAATCAAGTTTTCGTAGTAAGTTTTTGGTTGCTGGTAGTTTCCTTACTTTTAAAACTTTTTGTATTCTATTTTTCTTAAATCCTAATGTTTTTCTTAAAACCTCAAAAGACCGGAGTCAAGTTTTCCTTGCGGTTTATATCTCAACCATCAGATCAAATCTCAATGTATCTCAACTGTTTGATCAACCGTGGAATCTGAATCGTCATCTCAACGCCTATATAAAGGGGACCCCTAATAGTCATCCCACATCAGTTTGCCAAAGCTTTTATGTCTCAAAGCCCTGACTCTCTTCTTAAGGACCGTTCCGATCTCGGAAGCCCATTCCAAATCTTCCAAAACTCTACCTTCCGAATGTCTATTGAAGCTACATCTCAAGATATGTCTACCTCAAAACCAATCTCAAAATGGATAGTTTATAGGGAAAGGTTAGTGCATCCGAGTTTCTTCAAGTATGATTCTATTATAACTAATAATATCAAATTGAATGGATGGGAGGATGTTTGCCTATCAAAACCAGAGAAACAGGATCCGGTTTACACAGATCTTCTTGTTGAATTATATGAGTTTGTTTCCTTCCTTGAAGAAGATAGCAGAGATTTATTTTCTTTTAAGATTTATGAGAAGACTTAAAAATTATCTTACAACAAGGCTACAATCTTGGTGGGTTTAAAGTATGAAGGCGAAGCAGAGTTCTATTCACATAATCTTCTGGATGAGCAAGGAAGTTTCAATAAAGTAAAGGCATTGAAATTTGTTGGACTGAAAGATGCCAAGACCGCTAATATTTCTCATCTCAATCCGAATAATCGGATTCTACAGCTATGGGTATAAGGTTTTCTCATACCAAGAATGGGTGACAAGGATAATTTGAAGAAGAGTGACATCTATGTACTAGATTTCTTAGTAAATCTAAGGAAGATAAATTTGATGAGCCATATTTTGATTACAGTTAAGAATATCAAAGAAGGGAATCTGAAAGCTCAGAGAATTATGTATCCGGATGAAGATGGGTTTTTCTGATGAATCTAGAGGATTTTATCCTTTATATGAAGAAGTTGCTGAGTCTATTCCAGAAAATGTAGAGAAAGCTGAGACAGTGAAGAAAGTCACCAAGAAGAGGAAGCTCAAGGAAGTGGCTGCTGAAGATAAAACCCCCATGTCTAAGGAAACCTAATCCGCACCTCCCAAGCTGAAGAAACTGAAAGCATACCCAGATGAAGTGGCTGCTAAGTGGAGGGAATACAAGGAGAATAGGAAAGAAGGGGATTCAAAGTTCGGATTGGACCCTGCTGAGGCTAAGGCTTTAAGAGAAAAAGCTACATATGAATTAGAAAAGCAAGCAAAAGAGAAGAAACTGAAGAATAAAGTGTCTGAAGATGATGTTGTTCAATCTCTTTTGAAAGCAACTGAAATAGCTTCTGAGAAGATTCCGATTCCGGAAACCTTTAATGTTCAATCTTTACCTGAAACCCCTGGTAAGAAATCATCCACTCCAGAAACATCCAAAGTGAAAGAAGTTGATGAAAGAGAGGAAGAGGTTGTTGAAGAAGAAGAATAAGAAGAAGGAAGTGCTGATCTTGATGATTTGATCAAGTAAGTAGAAGAATATCAAGAAAAGGCTGAATCTGCAAAATTAGTCACTCCGGGAAATAGAGTTGTGAAAGAATATCAGAGAGATGAAGCTGAGGAAGAGAAAGAAAATTTTTAGTATGATGATGAAGAATCCTATGAGAATAATTTCTTTGAATAAGGAACACAGAAGGAGAAAATAGATGAAGATCAGATTGTTCAACTTTCAGAGAGTGAGGAAGAATCTCTTAATGATAAACCCATTCTAAAAACGAATAAAGGAAAACAAGTGCTCATGAATACACTAATAAAAGATTTCATTAGGAAGAAAGAGGTTGGTGGTACTTCTAAAAGAAAGCTAGTGCAGGTTGAGGAAGAGCAATCTCCAAGCAAGATATCTAATTCGGAGTCATCAGCCCATGGTGTTGCTTTTGTTGTTGAGTCTTTGAAAAAGCTGGTGGACACCATTCTGATATTTCCCACGATTGAGTCCAGATGATAGGTGCTGCAACACAGTTTGAATTAGAAGTCAGAATCTCTATCCATGGCAATGGATAAGTGTATAATGATTGAGGCTGACCATATAAATTTTATTATCAATTATGATGTACATAGGAAATCATGCAGTAAAATTACTTTGTGGTCTAAGAAAATTAAAGAATACATGGCTTAGTTTGATAATTTTCAGAATGAGATAAAAGATGCCTTTGACACTGAGGACACAAAGATTAAGAATCTTTATGACGATCTGATCATTGAACAAAGTTCTTGGAGTCAACAAGTGAAGGAACAGAATAATAAGTCTAACTCTCTTGCTCAATTTTTTTAAGGGATAGAGATATTTAGATTGAGCTTGAGAAAAGGCTTGTAAATAAAGATGAGATAGTGAAGATGCAGGAAGAGGCCATGAAGGCTCAGGAAGAAGATTTGAAAGCTCAAGATGAAAGTATAAAATCCTTGGAGAGGAAAGATGATGAGGATCAAAGATATTTGAAGAAATTGAAAACCATGTTGAAGAAGCTGATCCTGAAGGAAAAGGAAGACAAATAAACCCACTCCGATCTTTTGTGGTATTTGTATTTCCTTGTAAAAATTTTCTCAACTCTAATGAAATCTTTTCATGGTGCTATGTTGTCTTGTTATATACTAAGGTTTTAGGTGCTTTATTTTTTTTCAATTCCCTTCAATTCTTTTTGAAAATCACAAAGGGGGAGAAGGAAAAAGAACTACTCAAAAGGGGAGAAAGAAAAATTTTGAAATGGAGAAGGAAAAATTTCTAAGTGAAATATCTTGAAAGTAAGGGGTAGTTCCTCATTATGAACTTTTTTTCATTCCCATGATAATGAAAACTCTACTACAAAAATTCAGAATACAATATTTAGAGTTTCAATGCCTAAGGGGGAGTTATTTGTATTCACTATAATCCATGAACAAAGGGATATAAGTTTTAATTTCAAATTCTAATGAAAATTTTCAAAGTCCTTATATTATTTTTTCATAAGGATGTTTGTGCTATCCAAAAAGGGGGAGATTTTTGAGTCAATAAGGTTTTCCTTATGAATTTTTAATTCCTTGTTGTTTTGAAAATCATAAACACCTTATACATAAGCAAATCTATATTTTACTTGTATAAGGAAAATTTTCTTCCTTAAAAGAATTTACCCTAACCAAGTTTTTCTTATACATACCAATATTTTCCTTAAGTATAAAAGTCAGATTCATACCATAAAACCTTGGAATCATATAAGACTTAGATACAGAGAATTCTTTTTTAGGATCCGAATTCTGGATATGAACTGTAATGAAGTTCCATTCCGAATTCTAGATATGAACTGTAATGAAGTTCTATTCTGAATTCTGGATATGAACTGTAATGAAGTTCCATTCCAAATTCTGGATATAAACTCTAATAAAGTTCCATTCTGAATTATGGATACGAACTCTCATAAAGTTCCATTCCGAATTATGGATACGAACCCTCATAAGGTTCCACTATGAATTATGGACTCTGAAATTTTATGAGTTCGACTCTGAACTTTTATGAGTTTGACTCCAAACTTTGTAAGTTCAGATTCTAAATTCTAGTGAAACCAAACTCCAAATTTCCTTCGAAATTCAGACTCTTTATTTCTACAGAATTTAGGTTCTCAATTCCTATAAAACAAAATCCGAATATATTTTTATTATAGACTCCAAATTCCATTTTGGTTAGACTTCGAACTTTTATTTTCTTACACTCCGAACTTTATTTTTGCTTATGATTACATTCATTTCATTATAAAACGATGTCGTGCATTCAGTTACATATGTTTTGTTATAAAATGATGTAATCCATTCTATTTCTAACTAACCGTTGGTTGAGTTATACATGTACAGGTCCATCCGAAATTTAAGGAAAATATGACCGTTGGAGGAGGGAGCCAACCATTCCAACCGAGCCTATAAATAGGAGCTCATTTGAAAGAGTTCAACAACAAGTTGATCACTCTAGAGACCACACACTGTTAAGGTGATTTCTAGAGAGAGAATATTTTCATGCTTTGTGCGTACTGAACTGCTCGTTCAGGTTGCTTCGTGTGACTCCGAATGTTGGTGATTACATTTGAGGGCTTCCAGGGATAAGAAGACATAGGTTCCGACTTATTTAAAGTTGGAGGGCTTCCTTGCTGAGGAAGAAAGAGGTTCCAACTACCTTAAAGTTGAGGGCTTACAGGGATAGCAAGACAGAGACTCCGATATTCATATCGAGAGCTTACCCTGGTGTGGGTAAGACATAATTGCTTGTAAGTATAAATCAAGGGAACTTTATCCAAGGGGATACCCTTCTCTTTGGGTTAAAAGATTTATATCTTGTTACATGTTTTTATTACATGTTTTTCCACTGCATTTTGTATTGTAAGGAAAGTATAACCTTCTTATATTTCCTTACACTTGTAATCTGATTAATTTAGATTCTATACACTTTAAGGTAGAATCTCATATTGTAAACTTTGTTTAAGTTTCAATTTCTGGAACCATATTTCTGATACCTGTTTTCATAATCACTTTCCCAATTTAAGAATGTTCATAGAACTAGAAGTTTTTAACTTCATACTTTGTCCCAATCTTTCATTGGATATTAGAGGTGTTGTGAATTTTCTTAGTTTAACTTTGTTAAAATTATATATTTTCTTGTTTAAGGAAAATTTTAAAGTGTAAAATTCAACCCCCATCTTGTATATTGAGTATCTATATTATTATTTCGATCCTACAATTGGTATCAGAGGTTGGAAACCTCATACTCTATATCAATATTAATCCTACATCTCAAGAATGTGGGAACAAGCACCTAAGGAAATATCTCAATGGAAAAGAAAGATGTTTTAAATATTGGGAGTATGAGAGTTATGAAAATAATGTTCCTAGGGGGAAATTTTGATAATGGGATCAATAATACCACATAGATAAAAGTTTATCAATGTATGAAGTTATGAAAATTGAATATGAGGAAACCAAAAATTACATATAAAAGGTATGGATTATATTTCCACTTATGTTATGATACTAATTAATCTGATTAAATTCTTCATATCTTTTATTGTAAGAAATAATTATTAAAGAATAAAATGGAAAGTCTTTTTTAATGGATTATTAATCATGTTTAATGATTGAAGTGTCTTTATATAAGGTTTACAGAGTAAGGATTTATTGTTGTTTTTTAAGGTTTGATAAATTTAAGCATGATCATAAGTTTAATGGAATTAGTACTCGTTTAAATCTTTATGTAGTGGGAGTACCTTAGAGACAATTATTGAGTTGTAATATATGTTTGAGGTATATGATACATGTTATGAATTATGGGTAAATATTCATGAACTTAATTTATTCCTTTGGCACCTTGAGATTTTTTATGACATTGCATCTGCTTTTGGAGTCCCCGTTCGGATGGATTTTGCTATGGTATTTGTGTGTTATGGACATTTTTTCTGTATTATGGAAGAGATTGAATTGATTTCTACATTAATTGATAGTGTAGTGCTATACACACACCACAAGATGAAGTCTTATTGACCATTGAATATGAAAAGATCTAGCCATTCTATGATGATTTTGGTATTATTGGTTATAAGAAATCTACTTATAGAAAGGAGTTTATTTGTGAAAAATTTCATACGAAAGGACATGACACTCCTCACCACCACAAAAGTGAGAATATTTTTCCTGCTAAGTGATACAAAGATCAGTGAAAGGAGGCCATTGATCCCATAATTGAAAAGGAATAATCTCAGTTTTTGGCACCCTTGTAGGAGAAGTCACCATCTCATTCTTATCATAGATGGGAAGAGTGCATAATGCAGGAAAATTCCAAATATATCTCTCCGATTATATTTTATCAAATACAAGGGATTATTCTAAACCCGAATTGGTATGGCCTAACACCATTGATGAGGAGCATGTACATATTTCACTTGTCTCTTATAAAGAAGTTTTGTACAAAGGACTTATTGACGGTAATATTAACAAGGGATCTATTGATAGTCAGGATGAAATAGAAACCTCAACTCAAAATGAGGTGGAGTACAATTTATGGTAGTAGGGGAAGTTAATTTCATCCAAAAATAGGAATGGTATGTCCAAAATGGAATCTTTCAATTTGACTAAATCCATGAATAAGCATACTAAAACCACTATTGACAGTGGAAAGAAGGTGATCACAGCAGATGCTTCTAACACTCACTCTAATGAAGCCACCATTCTGGTGAATTTTAGTTATCCTATAGATTCAAGAATGAAGGACATAAATAGGTGTTCAATCCAGGAAGATGATGACATGATTTATAGGTTCTCTCCCTTTCAGTTGTAAGCTGAATTGAGTCCAGTGCCTATGAAGATAAAAAAATCTTTGTCTACACATTCGACTAGGGAATTACCGAGTCTTGTGCTAAATCCAATTATGGGAAAACGATTCCCATAGCGACCCCTAAAACAATTCAGGTGTCACGAACTAAGAAGATAGTCCCATGGAAAAGGGTAAAAAACAAGGTTTTTTTCTCTAGTCAATCGGTTGGTGAGACTGAAACTGATTGTCATAAATATAGAAATGTAAAGAGATCTCCTGAAGAGATCTATGTTCAAACTCAAGGTATGATATCTAAAGAAATGGATGTTTTACCTATGTATACAAGTTTATAATGGGCTGATAATACTATATAGTGTGTAAATTTATCTTCCAGTACCTTTACTCATGGTAAGTCTACCTCAAATGTTTTCAAAAAAAAACATTTGATCTACTTGATTTTTCTAGTAGTGAAGATGAAGTTGTAGGTAATGAGTGTGTAGCTGATGTTAAAGTGAATATGATGATAATAAATGATGGATTCTCAGTTGACGGTGGAGGACCATAGACACAAGTCAAAACTTGGAGAAGAGGAAGACACCCTCAAGGATGAGGATGTGTAGCTCAGTATAGCATGAATATAAGATCTTGTGTTTCTTGATCTCTTATAACTCTTTTTTGTCTAATTTTGTTTGAGTACTTATATGTGTTGTATTTCATCCTTTTGTTTCTTGTATTTTATTTCAATAAAATGGGTATATTATACTCAATTTTTATAAAAAAATATATATGTTTAACATATATGACAACCTTAATATTAACTTTTTTTTAACAAAAATGTTATTTAGGGAAGAATTATTTTATATTTTCTGGTTATAAGTTGAAATTTATTCATAACCATTGTCGTTGATACGATATTTGACCCTGAGGTAATTATGATTATTTGGATAAAAGGTTTATTAAATTTTGGGAATATATTTTTTTTATATATTTTATGAAGTTATTCAAAAGTTATTTGGTTATTAAGTGGTTGAATATTTTTCTAATAATTTAACTATATTGGGGTCATTATATGATTTTTGTAAATGGAAATATTATTGAATAACATGAGATTTTATTTGAAGAAAATAGGCT
Organism: Viscum album; assembly: GCA_963277665.1. Lineage (NCBI taxonomy): Eukaryota > Viridiplantae > Streptophyta > Magnoliopsida > Santalales > Viscaceae > Viscum > Viscum album. The sequence goes on along the minus strand of OY728157.1, from coordinate 457,184,911 downwards.
GAGTTATATTTTATAAGTATATATTAATTTTTATTGATTTAAAAAAATTCTAGTTTTTATGGAAAATATTATCATATTTTGGAAATTAAAAGATTAGGGAACATTCATTTTTGGCATGTAACTTTATTAGTGATTAATTTTATTTTGAGACAAATGTCAAGATGATATTTAAATAATATGTGATAAAATAATTCTAATCTTTGGGTTTTAATTCTCTCTGGAATATTTTGAAGAGCTTTATGTTTAGTTATTTAATGTTTAAAGTTAAACATTGGGTGTTATTATTGAGGCTTTATAGAGTAATGTAGTTTTTCTTCATATGAATCTTTATTCATATTCGATAATGTCATAAATAATGAAAACCATTTTTGGTTTTTATTAATGGATAGAAATATAAAAAAATAACTTTTCATCTATTTATGGATACTGTGATCTATTAAAGTTTATTTAAGTGTTTTACACATGAAAAATTCATCTTGAATATTAATTTCTTGAAGTAATAGATGAGATATAAGTGAAAATAATTCTCAATGCATAAAAAATGGTTGAAATTGAGATTATGGAATAGAAATAAATCAAGTAATTATATTTTTTCATGTTCTCTATCTTGATAGTAAAATAATCCCTAAACGCTAGAAAAAATTCTTGAACTTATTTTTTTTCATTTTACAATCCTTTATGATGAATTGATGGTATTTTCTATTATCATAAAATTATAATATTATCTCTAAAATTTCTCTTCATTCCACGTCTATACTTTCATATCCTTATAATGTTATCCTTATTTTAGAAGATAATTTTTTATTATTCTTAGTGACCTTAATATTTAAATTTTTCAATTTTTAAAATTATTTTTTATTATCCATTTTATTGTTGTGGGTTTCGAACAATGTTATTTTAAATATTAAAAATGTTTTTCCTTTCAAGGTCATATGTTATATCTTCCATTCATTAGAATTTTTTTCTAAATGTTTTAATCCATTTTTATTGGAAATGAGATAAAATTGATAGGATTAATTTTTTAAAGGGGTTTATAATGTAACACCCTAATATTTTAGAATTTATTTTTAAAAAATAAAATATTTCATAGAGTGTTCTATACACAACACCAAGATTAAATGAATTTTGAAATACTAACATATAAATATTACTTTTATGACATATCCATTTTTTTAAAAGGTACGAATAGATTTAATCATATTATATATATATATATGTGATGTTTTTACTTAATAAAATTAATAATAAATCATTCATTGATTATCAATTGGTTGTAAATGAAGATAAACCTTTTGAAGGTAAAATATATATTTTTCATAATGCTCTTTTTATGTGTGAAATGTATTTTTATATTAACATATTAAATTAAAAACTATTTATGAATTAATATAATGAAATAATTTGATTATATATACAATTTCATGAATTTAAATTTATTTAATTATGGTTATTATACAATTAACGAGTATAAATTCATTTTATGTTTCCAAAATACATTTTCTTCAATAATAGTTTTTATTGCATTTTGTGCACGAGTATTATAATTAATTTCTTCCAATTTTATAAATTTTATTTTTAAAAATAAAAATAATTTTTTAAATTATAATTTCATGTTATTGTTAGGGTAAATTTTTGGGACATTTTTTTAAGGATTTATTTTTGAGTTAATAGTGAAAAATTATATTTTGTTTACAAAACTATCATTTTTTTCTCTAAAACAAGTAATTTAAAAGTATTAATATATTTTGGATTTATTTCAAAAGTAAAATAAGATCCATTTCAGTAAAAATAATCTAAATAAATCCATACTAAACAAAATTATTTTTTATTTTTGTATAAGTTCATTGTTATTCTTAAAACACAATTTCCAAAAACTATTTTTTTTGTGCTTTGAAATTTTTTATTAAAAGTAATTCATGAAATTTATAAAAATTAAATATTGAAAATAAAATATATACTTGGAATTATGAGGTTTAAATTTATTAGTGAGGTCAATTTCATTTTTTTCGTTATAAATCGTAACTTCAGTAAAAAAGTGTCACCCTGGTATAGTGTAATTCTGTTAGTTAAGGTAAAAAATAACTAATAAATCCCAATAATATTATCTTAATTATTATTTTATGATAGTATTTATAAACTTATAACCTTATATTATATATTTTATTGTTCTTATTCTACATTACCATGAGTAATGGATTTATAATATTTAAATGTTTAGAAAAATTACATGTGTGCCAGTCCCACCACATATATAAGGGAACCTCCTCTCGACCGTTTCTCACACCTTTTGAGCTCTATATTTCAGAAAATATAAACTATAATATCTCCCAAAAATAAATCCTAACATACTATAGGTATTGGAATTATCAAAAGAACAATCATTGAATGATTAAGGTGAATGCCAAAGGGAGATATCAAAGGAGGAGGTATAAGTCCTAACCAACCTATTTCAAATTGATTAATTCAAATGCCACATTAAAATATGATTGAACCAATATAAAATTATTAAATTACTATATTATATATAATAAATTTTTTTTATGGAACAAATTTTATTTATCTCTTTTTTAGCCTATGGTAAAAGAAAACATTACTCAGACCTACGTGTGAACTACCATCTCCACAAAGCGATGCGTTTCATTTTCCATCACCAACTTAAACAAATGGTTATAAAGATAAAATTAATTAATATATAATATTTTTATATCATTATTATGATTTTGTAAAGTTACTATATTACTTACTTTTTTAACTTTTTTATCTGTTGGAAATTGTTAATGTCTCTTGTGCGTATGTGTGGAATACCTCTTCCATGAAGATAGGTGATTCATTTTATACCCCCAAATTAAAACCATGGTAATAAGGTTAGTATTAATGAATAAATATGAAATTTATAAAATATTTAGGATTATAAAATAGTTAAATATTATTTAATTTATTTATTCTAATCTCATTCGAAAAATAAAAACACAGTTCATACGTATGTAGAAACTACTTTATCTATAAAAGGACATGGTTAATTTTTATTGTCCACATTAAATGTTTGGGTTTAAAAGTGTATTTAATTTATAAATATGATAATTATAACTTGTTTAATATTTTTTATGAAATTGAACCAAAACCCCTATGAAAATGGTCAACACATCGATGTTGTTCTGAGGTTATAAACCGAATGACCCCAAAACATCCAATGTAAATTTAACCATTTTCATAACAAAATATGTCATATAAATTAATTAAATAAAAGGAATAATAATAATTAAATAAACATGAAAAATTTTATTATGAAATATAAAAGATAATATAATTTTAATTTTTAGATGTTAGAGAACTTATGAAGCTAGATGAGACATAAGGTAAGAATGTTTTATTTAAAACCATGTTTTAAAGTATTAATTTAAATTAATTCTCCTATATATCCATGTTCATTAAAATGTTCCATTAATGATTATATTTATACAAAAAAATATTAATAAATTTCATTTTTAATCACTTTTAACTTTTTTTTAATTTTTTAAAGAAATATTTTAAACATTTACCGTATGATCCACTTCGATATTTTTTACTAGAGTGAAGAAAGAATATTTTTTAATGTATATAACTTGATCAATTTTTCCCATCATCATAGCTATTATTCATTATCAAGATTCCAATAAAATTTTCATTATTTGTTTTTCAAATAAATTATTTCTCTCAATATTTTGGGAATTTTTTGTTTTAAAAAAATAATAATCTAAGGAAAAGAAAACTTTTTCTCATTTTTATGAGATATCATAAAGTTTTATTGATTGTGGTATTGAATGAAAATCCAAATGGGTTTTATGATTAAATTACAATATACATGTTCTTTACTCATCATAGAGTTTTTATAAATTTTAGATGGACAATTGGTGAGATTTAAATTTCTCTCATGATGGGTGATCCTGATATTTCTCTCCAATACATTGGGTAAAGTGATAGATTTTACTAGTGATAAGATACTCTTAAGAGGTATTAGAGTTATACGGTTAAGCGATCCCATTTTAAGTGTTTTTATAAGGGCGAAATCAAGGATAAATTCCCAAGGTACCAATATAACATGCTTGTAATTTCTTATAAAAGAAATCATTTTATTTTAGAAGGTAAGAAAATTAGATTATGTTTTTATGGAAAGTTAATTATAATTTTTAAAAATAAAGGTAAAAGTATTATTTTTCAAGGAAATGTATCAATGAGTTTTCATGGTTTCCAAGAAACCATTATAATTATGATTTTTTACTTTATGATTTTATATGAAATTTTTCAGGAAATATATTAAGAAATTAATTTGTTCTCATGGAAAAGTCAATAGATATTTTAGGTAAAATGTTTATTATGTAAAAAGAAAACGTTCTTATAGATTTTTTAAGTCTAAAAATGGAATAATGGGCTTTTTTATTTTATATTACTTACTTAGATTTACTTTTCTTATCCCATTTTTTGAAATGATTTTTCACAGGTCTTAAGGATGAATATAAATGTTAATAAAGATAGATTTATAAATATAATATTCTTTTTAAATAAATAAAGCATACCTATATAAATGACATGTTTTTTCTAGTAAATTGAACATATGTGGAAATTTATATTTTTTTATATAATATTTTACCTAATTCTATAAAAATATAAACTAAAAAGAACTTGTAAATCAAATAATGTAAAACCTTAATTATATAGAATTTATTTATGTGTTGAATAAGGTATAGATCGTTATAGCATAACTCCATTCTAGGTAAAACTCCATAATATATTATTTGGTTTCGATTACAAAATCACTTATGGGAGCTTATGGGGACTTGGGATCTCAACCATGGGCTCTATGAACTCTAGTTATATGGAATATTTAATAATACAGACTTGGTTTTAAAAATGGGATGCAATGGGTGATTTAATTAGAAATCCCCAACCTAGGAACCTGATCATGTATCGTAACATCCCATAACTACTTTGGGTGCCTAGGTATGCATGTGTCAAGGCATGCATAACTGGGTATGGATTGTTTTGGAATTTATAGATCAATGTGAAATATTGGGAACATGGGAAATAATGTGTATAGTTGGGAACAAGCCATTTAAAAATGTGTGGAGCTAGGCATAATACTTTTTGTAAAAGGTAGGTGACAAAGAACTAGGCATAAACCATCCAAGTAAGAAAGGAACTTGGAACAAGCTGTTTAGGTGTGTGAGGTTTGGCTTGTGGAGTTAAGTGTGGGTATAAAAATAAAAAAATGAATAATAAAACTACTACTTAAAATTGTTATAAATTATTATCCATAATTAATTTTTTGATCCATGAGATGTAAAATTAAATCTTGAGAAGCGAGCTACATCATTGATTATATAGTTTATCCTTGGATGATTTTTTCAATGGCTAAAAGAGGCTTCTATAAGATTTGAAAATGAATCTGAATACAAAAGAAACCCTTTCTCCAATAATAGATGAAATCCACAACCTACTCACATTGGGAGGTTCTCGCCACTACATCACTGAATTAAGAGATATATTTAAAGGGTCTCAAACCATCATTATATGAGTAGTTTTACATCACATGTATATCATATTAGTTTTTTATTCATCAAGTGTGACACAAATTTATCTTTAATTCAACTCCTTTCATTCGAGTGAGGCACATATTATGGTCATCATGATTAAGTTCTTGAAATACAATTTTTGAGTTCCAATAATAATTCTACTATTTTATTTATCTAAATTATTTTAAATAGAACAAAATAAAAAACAATAACCCCACCATAAATCTTTTTATGTTAAAAAATATCCATAAGTATATCATTTTAACAAAATGATATGGGTTAAAATCTTTTCTTGAATAATAAAAAACTTTTCTATACAAAATAAATGGTAATAAACATATATTCTATGCTATAATTAAACAATAAAAACATATAAATGAAAAGTTTCATAATTTATAAAAAAAATTAATTATATTATACATTATGTGCTTTTATTTTAATTATTTTTTCATTAATAAATGGAAAAATAATTTCAAATAAATCAATAAATTAGCTTGCACATAATTATTCATTATAACCATTTAATAATAATACACAACACATGTTTCGTTCAATAATTAATATAATACAATTTCATTTATTATTTTATTTCTATTAAATAATGTTAAAAACAACATATTTTATATTTTTAATTTACATATTTTGTTTTTAAAAAAATAAAAACATCCTAAAAATTAATAAGATGGTTATATTCTAGTCATTTGAAAACCTATATGTCCAGGATGTATAAAAATACACATAGGCAGTGCTAGGAGAGTAATCTCGAGATCACCTGGTTGTGGAGGGATTTCCAGAGATTTCAAAGGCGGGGATCTTGCATGTTTTTTAAGTACTGTGGCTTTTCTACAATATAAAAAGATGATATGGAAGGTTTCATCCAAGAAATCAATATTTCAATTCAAAATAATTTGAGAATTATTTGGTATGATGTATAATCTACTTTCTTTGTGCAATACATAAAATGAAATGTCACTTCTCCATCCAAGATACTTTTTGTGGATTGGGAAGATTTCATAGAACACTACATATAGACTGACATTATGGAATCACATAAGTATAGGGAGGGTAATAAAATTGTAAATATATTGGATAATATGGGTGTGGGTATGGGTGGGGAAAATGTTATAATGTAATTCTATGTTTAATTAAGGAGGCTTTGTTTCAAGTTTTTTAAAACACCTCATTGGTTTTTAAGATATTTTAAGCCTTGGTGATTTTCTCTAAGGAGAGTCATTTTATATTATTAATCAAATTTTTATCAAATTATATAATAATTTTTTATCCTCAATAACTTGTTTGTTTTCCAATTAAAAAATATAAAGTCCTTTTATTTTTCCAATTATGTATCTCAAAGTACCTGTTTTTTGTGATGAATATATTTTTATTTTGTAATATTTAAAAAAAAATTCAAAGCTAGGAGCTAATTCAGTGAGGGATTTTAGGGCCCCGAGTGGCTTGATATTGATATATTGAAAATATTAAATTTATTATTTAATACTCACATAGATTTTTAGAAATAATGGAATAATCATGAAATAGACTTTTGAATTGGAAATCTGAGACTTTCATTAAATCTAGAATGAATGTTTTATCGTTTTCATGAAATAATCCTTTTTTGTGTTAAATGTTTTGAAAGAGTGAAATTGTGGGTGAAATAAATAAATTAAATTTATTATTTAATTTAATTATCATTATTTTATAAACCCTAAAAGAGACATCTATATAAACCATATTATAGAGATTTACCCATGGTTAGCCACATAACACTAGAGGGAATGAGATGATAGATCTTTCGTGGTAAGTACATTGGCAAACAGTAGTGGGATTATAGATCGATGATCGGAGAACTATGAGGTTTGTCTCCATTGGTTGAGTTCTTATATCATACTAATTCCAATAATGTAGAAACATTATTCACTATAAATTTATATAAAAATTGAATTAGAGTTTTTATTTTTGAGGTTTTATCCCTGTTTATGGTTTAGGATGAACACATATTAATTCTTTCTTAAATTAATTCATGGATCAATCATTATTTGTTGGTTTAATATATGTTTTATCATCCCTGATATAGGAATTGGAGTTCTTTTCAAAGATGTATTTATTGATTTGACAATCCATCTATTTGTTGGATTCCTTCTATGATGACCATATGAATAAAACCATTAGTTGAGACTTACTTAGCATTTATGCGCCTTTATCCATCTGTTATTGATGTTTGTCATTAGTATTTCATCGACTAGTTATTTGATGATACATGAATAGACTTATCATTGTGTGTTCATACTTTGTAAAAAACAATTCAGTTCATGGTTTTATATTTGGGTTTTGGGTGATGCTAAAGAGACATGTCGATGAAATTGGAATCCGGTGATGGTTTAGGTAATGATGGTTTTGCTATCAAGATTGAGTACATCTCTTAGGAGAAGTAGTGTTGGGAAACAATGAGTTAAGGGTGGTTAGAAAATGTCCACTAGAGTTTACAGTGACCAAGTGTTGGTGTGGACAACGGGGTTTCCATGGTTTGGGAATCACAATGCTCTAATATAGAACTATGACCAATTTTCTAGAAAAGAACAGCTAGAATATGACTTTTGGATATCTATGGAGGAAAGTTAGCTCATATCCAAATGTTTTAGTTAGATTCTTGGTGAAATAATGGGGAAAAATGTAGGCATGGGTGAAAACATGTAGAGATCCGTAATATCTAGAAATTCTTGAAATATATGGCATGTAGTTGATGAAAACATGCAGTATAGTCCCATAGCTATGGTGGCTGTAGTTTTGGGTGTAGATAAATATCACACTTCATGTATGGAATATACAAGCTGTGTGACCTAGAGATAGTGGTTCAACATGTACTTTAGGGGTACCCAAGAATCAATATTACCATGAACATGGTCATGAGAAGAGTACAAAGGAAAGTCTATGTACTCAAAAAAACCAAGGTACCCGAACATGGCCAATGTATAGGGGAAAAACTAGTGTACATAGGCATGTGCTGAAGTGCACAAGCTTGCCTTGGGTGGCCAAGAAATGCTCTTTACCACATTTACATTTCATGTAGTCCCACATATACAATCAATCCATGTGAATATTATGGAATTAACATGTGATCATGCAAGATCATGCACTATTGGACCTTAGGTGCACACTATATTTTCCATAGGGAATTCCACCTTTTGTATCTCCTTCCTCAAAAATCAGATTTGGGATTATGAGTAGCTAATATTTAGTAGTTTTCCACCTAGAAAATTATGGAGATATTCATTTCCATATCATATATATGATGTGAGATTATTCTAGAAGTACTCTTTTCTAAGATATGCTTAGCTGGTTATAGAAATCAGGTGTGATCATCAAAGTGTTACTTGGTTCAGAAACCCCCCTGTTGCATTAGAGAATGAGTCCCCATACTATTTACATATATAGGGTTAATTAACTACCATACTAAATTAGGTTTGTATATTCTATTTATGAATTTTATCCCCACATCTTCGAGCTCCGACAGGTGCGGGTCTTCCATTGAAGTTAGTTCTCCCTCGGCTATTGAGCATAATGGGGAGATGTGAGCACTCTATTATATTTTTGGTGATATTACATGTGATTCTTATTTGGAGTTGGTTCTCCCTCAAATATAGATCATAGTGGTGAGGTTTAGGATATCCTAATAGATTATTGAGAGGTTACACAAAATTCATGATTCAGTATTGTTCCCTCTCAACTAAGGAGCATATCATCTAGGCGAGTTTCCTCTATACAATTTCTGTTACAATGGTATATTATGTTGGAAATTAGAGATGGGCCCCTAGAGCTGTTGGCTGAATCTTCATTTTCATCGAGGATATGAATATAGATATCCCCTTTATCTCAATGTTTGGTCTTATTATTTATCATATCTGGGTTATTATTATGGTATTGTCTCATATTCTGATTGAAATTATTTTATGGCATTGAGATAACTAATTTTTCCTGATGCTTTGTGCTTGGTGATATTGATATGTCCTACTGGGTATGTATATAATCACCCCTACATGGTCTCTTCCCACACATGTCATGTATTATATATATGAAATTCCTTTTTAATGGAGTATTAGGTGGACTAGGAATATGTGGAGCATATTTGAGCTAGATAGACCATGATTCATACCAGGTGTTGATTTTGTGTAGTCTCCCCTATTTTTTAACAGGTTACAATCTTTTCATGTTTTTTGGGCTTATATTTATCCCTTTACAATTTTTATATAATTATTTTTGTACTTAGGTGTGGAATATATGTTATTCATGGATTTTCATTATGAGTTTTTACCTTTCTACATTATAATGGTGTATGTAAATGCATGTGTGTGTATAGGTACTTTAGGATGAGGATTCCCATGTGTGTGATGTGCCTACTTGACATTGGTCTCCAAGCCTTAACCTATTGGTGGTAGCCTTGGGGTGTCACACTCAGCTTACTATTGACTAGGAGGTCCCTAGTGGGTTTGGTTTTGAAAAATTAATTTCAAGGAAAGGTTCATCCTAGAACTAGAGTTAAAGATATCATAGCTTTGTGGATTGGTTTGGTAACTAGGGAAACAATGTTAAAGTATCTCAAGTTTGACTATTATACCATGGAACCGAGTATTGGTGGGATAACTGACGTATCCATTAATGAGGACCCTGATAAACTACTTATTGACTCATCACATGTAGGCACCGGTTGTAGGGAAAATGTTGGCATAAGCATTATATAGGAATGAGTTGTGGATTTTATATCTTTCTTGATATAGTTATTTATATATTCTCTTTTATCATGGTACATATTGATAATTTTTTTGAGATTCCCCCATGACGACTACCAACTAGGATACCAATATGGTCATGAAGATGAAGAATTCAATGATAAGTCCTTATTTCTGGTACCTATTCTTGAGGTTTTTCCTCCAGGAGGGCATATATAAGTTATACAATCTATTGAGAAGTGCATGCACCCACCTCTAATGGTCTAGGTAAATGATTTTCCACATGTTGAGAAATTTATGTGTTTAATAGTATTGGATGATGGTATATTCAATCTAAGTTCATTTCAAGAGTTCTAGTAATAGATACCACATAGGTTTCCTGATGATATATAATCTTAGGTAATAGAGGATTGATTCATGGTGGTGGTGAAGATTCTCCAGCTTGCGCGAACCTTTACTGACTAGTTGGTTGTGGTCCCAAATTGTCTTCTTTGTAGATCATAAGTTACTTTTAGTGGTACTAACATATGATGTTCCTATATAATGTGAACATAATTGAGTTTTGATATATATATCACCCATGTTTCATGGTGAGATAGAACCACTTATGAGGTGGAAGGGGACTGGTGCGAGCCTGCAGTATAAAAATCCTTCTTGGAAGAGACCCTCTTGATAATGGTCTTGGTGGTGAGATTTATCTAGGATGATACTGGGCATCAATATAGCCCTATTTTAGTGATATTTGATGTGTATTTTTGAACAAAATGAATAGGGACACCTACCCTACTGATAAAATTTCATGTGACATGATCTAAATCCACATAGAAGAGTCAATGCCGCCCAAAAGAGTAAGTGTCGAGGTGTGGAAGAGGGGTTACTTAGAATTTTGTGTTTGAGGTAATTTTTATTTTCTAAGGGTTCAGAGTGATCCGTTCTTAAGGATGATAGGTAGTAAATGTAAATGACGGATTCAAGTAGTAGAGGCTTATGACCCCAAGTGTAGGATCGAAATAATGATGTTGATGCTCAATTTACAAGAGGGGGGGGGGGTGAATTGTATACTTTAAAAAATTCCTTTGGAACCTTTAAAGTTAGTTATGATTAACTATGTTTTACTTAAGCAAAGGAAAGGGCTAAGTTTAACAAAGTTAAACTTAAGAAAATTTACAACACCTCTAATACCAAATGAAAACTTGGAAAGAGGTTCCAAAAGTAGGTTCCGGAAATATGGTCCCAGAAATTGAAACTTAACTAAAGATTACAGTATGAGATTCTACCTTAAAGCATATAGATCTTAAATGAAACAGAGTACAAGTAAGGAAGTATAAGAAAGTTATACTTTCCTTATAATACAAAATGCAGAGGAAATAAACAAGTAGTAAAACTACAAGTAACAAGATATAAGTCTTTTAACCCAAAGAGAAGGGTATCCAACAACCTTGGATAAAGGTCCCTTGATTTATACTTTCAAGCAAGTCTGTCTTACCCACACCAGGGTAAGCCCTCGATACGAATATCGGAATGTCTCTGTCTTGCTATCCCCGCAAGCCCTCAGCTTCAAGGTAGTTGGCAACCTCTGTCTTCCTCAGCAAGGAAGCCCTCGAACTTCAAGGTAGTCAGCACCTCTGTCTTCCTATCCCCGGTAGTCCTCGAATGTAATCACCAACATTCAGAGTCGCACAAAGAAAAAACTGAATGAGTGGTTCAGTATGCACAAGTCATGAAAATATTTCCCTCTCTAGAAATCACCTTAGCAGCGTGTGGTCTCTATATTGATCAACTTTATTCACTTTTTTGAGCTATTTCAAATGAGCTCCTATTTATAGGCAAATTTCCAACGATCAACTCCCTCTTCCAATGGTCAAATTTTCCATGAACTTCGGAGGGACCTGTACACGTGTAACTTAACCAACGGTTAGTTTATAACAGAATAGACGACATAGTTTTATAAAAAAATGAGTGAAATAGAATGTACGACATCGTTTTAAGACTTAAAAATTTCGGAGTGAATATTCGGAGTGAATGTTCGGAGTGAGAGACAAAATATTAGAGAGTAGACAGATTATAACAACGTAAGAAAAATGAAAGTTCGGAGTCTAACCAAAAATAATTTTTGGAGTCTAAATAAATTTGGAGTGTATAAAACAAAGATGATCAGATTCTGTTTAATAGGTGAATTCAGAATGAGAATTCGGAATGAGAAATTGTCATCAGAATTCGTAATGAGAATTCGTCATCAGAATTCGTAAATGATAATTCATCATCAGAATTCATAATGATAATTCCTCATCAAAATTTGTAATGAGAATTCGTCATCAGAATTCGTAATGAGAATTTATCATCAGAATTCGTAATGAGAATTCATCATCAGAATTCATTGTCGATATTCATAAGGATTCGTATCCTGAATCTGGAGTAGAACTTAATCAAAGTTCGTATCTGGAGTTCGGAATGAAACTTTATCACAGTTCTCATATGGATTTTGGAGTGAAATTTTATTAAAGTTCTTATCCAGAATTCGGATCCTAAAATAGAATACTTCATATCAAAGTTTCAAACAATTCCAAGAAAATAGAAATGAATCCGAATCTCATACTTAAGAAAAATCTGGATGAAAATATGATAAGGATAATTTTTCTTACAAAAGCGATTTTCTCTATAAAAGAAATTTTCTTTATAAAAGCGATTTTCTTAATGATAAGGTGTTTGTGATTTTCAAAACAAGAAGGAATGGAAAATTCATAAGTAAAACCTTATTGACTCAACAATCTCCCCCTTTTTGGAAAGCACAAACATCCTTATGAAAAAGAAATTCTAGGAAGAAAAAAAAACATTAAGGCTTATCTCCCTTTTCTTTAAGGATATTGATGAATACGACTAACTCCCCCTTAGGCTTTGAAACTCTAAAAATCGTATTCTAGATTTCTAGAGTGACATTTCATTACAAATAATAAAGTCTTCTTTAATGAAAAACTCCCCCTTAGATAAGCTCTTATTAGTTTTCTTTTTTCCTTAAGGATATTTTCCTTCTCCCCCTTTGTGATTTTCAAAAAAAAATCGAGGGAATGGAAAATATAACAATGTACCTGAAAAAATTAGTTATAACAACAAAAGAAACAAGCAAGCACAAATTTTCATTAAGTTTGAAAAGCTCAACAACAAAGAAATTTAGATACAACAAAAGATCAGATCTGTCTATTTTGGATCTTTTTCCTTTGCCATGAGACCCTTAAGAATAGTCTTTATCTTCTTCAAGTCTTTATGGTCTTCCTCAGATTGCTTCTCTAACACAACAATTCTTGCACTTTGAGCTTCAACCTTTTCTTCTTGGGATTTAAGCTTCTCTTCCTGAGCTTTAAAATTTTCTTCCTGAGCCTTCAATTTCTCTTCAAACTCAATCCGATGATCCCTTTCAAACTTCCAGTTTTGAGAAACAGAATTCAACTTCCCATTCAGATCTCTGACTTCTTGAATCCGGAAGTTCTTTTCATCTGTCAACTTTTCTTCAAAGGATGAAGTAATCTCATTTATCTTCCTGTATTCTGTCTCATAGGAATCCTTCACATTGTCTTGGAATTAATCAGAGAGCCTCATCTCTTCTACAGTCTTCCTCGACCAACTGGTCATCCACTTGCAAGATCTTTTGTGGGATTCATAGCCGACAAAGAAAGGTTTGAACTGAGCCTCTATTTCAACACACTTTTCTATAACCATAGATACAGAGTCTGTTTTTTGATTCAAAGTTTGTTGGAGCATCTGGCATCTTGAATCAATACTTGAGAAAGTCGGAATAGTACCTACCAACTTCTTTAAAGACTGAACAACAAAGTCATGCCCCAACGAAGATGACTCCGAATCTGAAACTTTTCTTGGAGAATCTTTTTCTTCAAAATGCTCAACCTTCTTCTTAGAAGAGTAACCAATTTACCTTCTCTTTACTACCACAGAGCTCGGGGTATCAACAACAAGTTGCTTTCCCTTGTCCTTTGTCTGAATAGAGTCCTGTTCCAGAGTTCTCTTTTCACTATCAGAAACTTGAACAATATTGTCTTCCACATCAGGAAATTTCTGAGCACCAACCTCTATGTTATTTATTTGAGTAATATCATGTAGAATTTTTTCTTCCTATGCATGATAAGCTACTTCTTCTTCTCCTTTCTCCTCATCCATTGCTGGAGTGACTAGATTCAAAGATTCAGCTTCTGAATTTCGGAGCGATAAATGTTCTGAAGGTGTCCCTTTATAATCATCTACTTGCTTTAAAACACCTCCGGTTTCACCACTTACTTCAGTAATAGCTTCTTCTTCTTCCAATTTCTCAATCTACTCTATTTCCTCAAAAGGCTTAGCTACTACATCTTCCGGAGAAACAAAGTTCCTTCCTAGAGTCTCAGGTAGAGATTCCAAAGAAAAAGATCTCGGAGCATGAATATTTGCTGAAACCATCTCATTAAACTTTAACAAAGCCTGAGCTACCTCAACCTCAGACATCTTCTTCTTGAGATTCTTTTCTTTGGCTTGTTTTTCTAGCTCATCCGTAGTTCTTTCCTTCAAGGACTTAGCCTCTGTAGGATCCAAGCCAAACTGAGGCTCCCCTTGCACTCTCTTCTCTTTGATCTCCCTCCATTTAGAAACTACCTCATCTCTGTAAGCTTTTTTCTTCTTTAGTTTTGGAGGTACGGAATGAACTTCCTTAGACTTGGGATTCTCTGCTTCTACTTCAACTTCTTTTAACTTTCTCTTCCTTACTGGCTTAGAGGATTCCGGATCAACAACTTTCGGAACCGCTTCTTCTTGAGCAAGTAAATCAATAAACTGACCAGTCTTCTTGTCAAAGACTACATCCATTCTTTTGAGTGTACCATCACTCACCAACATAGTCTTGCAAACTCTTGTCTTAGACTTACAAGCCTCCTTGAAAGACTCAAGGCACCAAACTATCAACTTTGAGAGGATTTCTGGATACATCAAGATCTGTGCTCTCAGATTTCCTTTCTTCACATTCTCAAGAGTAATAAAAATGTGTTTCATCAAATTAAACTTTCTCAGATTTATTAGAAAATCTAGGATATAAACCTCACTCTTCTTCGTACTATCTTTTTCACCCTTTCTCGGCACGATAAGGCCTTGTACCCATAATTATAGAATTCAAAAATTCATAGATAAAATAGCAATCATCAGAGCCTTGTCATCTGCCAGTCCAAGAGTTTCTAATGCTTTTTCCTTGTCGAAGCTACCCTTTGAATCCGACAACACATGAGATATGAATTCGGCTTCACCTTCATTATTCAGCCCTACCAAGCTGGCTGCCTTGGCATATGAAAGATTATAAGTCTTACCATAAGACTTAAAAGACAACTTCTCCCTTCCATCTTCCTTAAGAAAGGAGATTGTTTCATAGAACTCTATAAGAAAGTCTGAATACACTTCATCTTGATTCCCAGGTTTTGACATCGCAACATCTTCCCATCCATTAAGGTTAATATTCTTGGAAATAAGAGAGTCATACTTGTTGAAGAAATCAGGATGAACCATCCTCTCTCTATATACTAACCACTTCGAAATCGGCTTAGAGGAAGACATGTCTTGAGAAGCTACTTCCACAGAAATTCGGATTTGAAGACCTCTGAGAAGTTCGGAACGGAGAAAGATGATGTTCAGAACGGTCTTAAAATAGAGAGGCAGAGATTCAAGACGCTGGAGCTTGAAAACCAATGTGGGATAACTATTTGGGGTCCCCTTTATATAGGCAATGAGAAAACGATTCATATTCCACGGTTGATCGAACTGTTGTGACAAGCTGAGATCAGATCTGACGGTTGAAAACCAATTCTCAAGAAAACTTGAATCCGATCTTTTGAGGTTTTATTAAAACAAAGAATTAAGAAAATTATAATCCGAAAACAAAATATAAGAAAATTCCAGCAAGTAAAGTATGGCTATGAAAACATGAGTAAGGAACTCATACCTTTCGGATTGGCTTAGGAGGCTTAATCGTAATGGGTAATATAGAAATGACTACGAAAAATCTTTATTATGAAAAGACATAGTTTGCAAAACTCACTATGAAAAACAAACTCAATACGGAAAACTCAGTATGAAAATTTCATTACAAAATTTGAAAACGAAAAACTCATTATGAAAGATTCGGTATGAAAATCCCGTTATGAAAATACTAGTACGAAATTTTCCATTCTGGACGTTTTCAATACGAAACATTCCATTCCAGAAGTTTTCTATACGAAAATATCCATTCTGGAAAATTTTAGTTCTGGAAATTCCCATTCCAGAATTTTAGTTCCGAAAAGTTTGAAAAACTAACTTTGAAAAAAAATAGTTACTCTAACAATGAAATGTACTCCCCCTATGAAAAGGAGTTTATTGCTGTAAGGATACCTTTTCCACATAAATTTAATTAAGAAGGATTACCTTACGGTTATCATTCCTAACTTCTGTTTAATGTATTCAAATCTATCAGAAGGCAAATATTTTGTGAAAATATCAGCAAGTTGATCTTGCGTTCCGATAAACTGAAGAATAATATCTCCTTTTTGTGTGTGATCCCTAAGAAAGTGATGCCTAATATCTATGTGTTTTGCACGAGAGTGATGTTAAGGGTTCTTACTAAGGGAAATGGCACTTGTGTTATCACACAAAATTTGAGTTTTATTAAAACTCAAGCCATAGTCTGTAAGTGTGTGTTGCATCCATAACACTTGAGCACAACATCTTCCAGCTGCTACATATTCAGCTTCAGCAATGGAGAGTGCTACAGAATGTTGTTTCTTGCAAGACCAAGAAACTAATGAATCTCCTAAGAAATGACAAGTTCCATATGTACTCTTTCTATCCATTGTACATCCACCAAAGTCAGCATCAGAAAAGATTTTTAGAACAAAATAATTTCCAGAAGTATAAAATAATCCTAGATCCATGGTTCCCTTAAGGTAGAGAAAAATTCTTTTTACTGCCTTTAAGTGAGATTACTTAGGATTGGATTAATATCTTGCACATAAACATACTGAAAACATTAAGTCTGGTCGACTAGCTGTTAAGTAAAGTAAACTTCCTATCATACCTCTAAAATATGTTTGATCTACTGGTTTTCCAGCTTCATCAAGATATAATGAGTTTGAGGTACCAATGAGAGTACTTATACTCTTAGTGTTGTCATAACTATAATTTTTGAGAAGATCTTTAATATACTTATGTTGAGATATATAGGTTCCTTCTGGTTTTTGAGAAATTTGAAAACCAAGGAAAAATGTTAACTCACCCATCATACTCATTTCAAACTCATATTTCATTAGACTTGCAAAAGAGTCGGTCAAAGATTGCTGAGTTGAACCAAATATGATGTCATCAACATAAATTTGAACAATCAAAATTTTTTTCTTTTCTTTCTTTATAAAAAGGGTTGGACCTTCATTTCCCTTAACATAGTTATTTTGAATCCAAAATCCAGTGAGTCTATCATACCATGCTCGTGGGGCTTGTTTAAGGCCATACAGAGCTTTGGTAAGTCTAAAAACATAATTTGGATGTTTTGTATCTTCAAAGCTAGGAGGTTGTTCAACAAAAACTTCCTCTTGGACATAACCGTTAAGAAAAGCACATTTCACAACCATTTGAAAAAGTTTAAAATTAAAGAATGCTGCAAAGGCAAGTAGAATACAGATAGATTCAAGTCTTGCTACTGGAACATAGGTTTCTTCATAGTCTATTCCCTCTTGTTGATTATAGCCTTTAGAAACAAGTCTAGCTTTATTTCTTACTATGACTCCATTTTCATTACATTTATTTCTGAAAACCCATTTTACTCCAATAACAGATGTTTCCTTAGGTCTTTCAACCAAGGCCCAGACTTTATTCCTTTCGAATTCATTTAGTTCATCTTGCATGGATTTGATCCAATCATCATCACCTAAAGCTTCATCAGTGCTTTTAGGTTCTAATTGGGAAAGAAATGATAGATGTTCTACTTCATTTCTTAAGGAACTTCTAGTCCTTACAGGTTGATTTACATCACCAATGATACTATTACTGGGATGATTCTTAAGAAACGCCTGATTTGGGTTTTGAAAAGCCTGTTCATCAACATAGGGTTGAAAGTCTTCTGGGGTAAATGTTTCAGGAATATCTTCTTGAACATTATCCTTATCAGAAGTTTCTTCTATCAAAGGTTGACAATCAGTTTTTGAAAACACATCCGAGGATGTAGGCTGGGATGGTTTGAAAACAAAAGGATCAGACTCATCAAATTTTACATGTACTGTTTCTTAAACAGTACAAGTATTTTTATTAAAAACTCTATAAGCCATAGAAGTTGTGGAATAACCTAAGAAAATTCCTTCATCAGAATTTGGTGCGAATTTATGTAAGTTATCTTTTGTATTCAAAATGAATACTTTGCAACCAAAAACCTTGAAGTAGGATAGTCTTGGTTTTCTACCATTCCATAACTCATAAGGAGTTTCATTAAGAGAAGGTCTAATCAAAACTCGATTTATAGTATAGCAAGTAGTACTTATAGCTTCATCCCAGAAATGTCTAGCTATAAAATATTCACTCAACATGGTTCTAGTTATCTCTTGAAGAATTCTATTTCTTCTCTCAACTACACCATTTTGTTGAGGAGTTTAGGTGCTGACAAATTGTGAGTAATACCTTTTCTACTACAAAAAGTTTCAAAATTATAATTTTGAAATTCTCCTCCATGATCACTATGAATAGTTTTCAAAGGAAGGTTTTTCTCATTTTTAACTTGAGCTCTAAAACTTTTGAAATAAGAAAAAGCTTTAGACTTCTTTGCTAGAAAATAGACCTAAGTAAATCTAGTGTAATCATCAACTAGAAAAAACACATAGTATTTGCCTCCAATACTTCCAGTTTGTGTTAGACCAAAAAGATCCATGTGCACTAACTGTAATGCATCGGTTGTCGAGACTTCACCGATTGATTTAAAACTAGATTTATGTTGCTTTCCATATTGACAAGGATCACAAACTTTAGAAGAATAAAATCTAAGCTCCGGTAGATCCTTAACTAGTTTTTTCTTAGAAAGTTTACATAGGTTTCTAAGGTTACAATGACCTAGTCTTCTATGCCATAACCAGGAATGATCTTCCATTGCACTTAGGCAAGGTAAATCTTGAATCCTGAGATCTTCTAGGTTCAAGGTGTAAACATTTTCTTGCCTATTGGATGAGAGAATAAATTCTTCCTTGTAATTGTGAACTAAGTACTTATCATTCCTAAAATTCACAAGGTAACCTTCATCACATAACTGACTTATGCTAATGAGGTTGTGCTTAAGACCCTTAAAAAAAGAACATTTGAAATCAAGGTTTTACCTAAATTAACAATATTACAAATACCAACAATCTCTCCCTTAGAATTATCTCCTAAAGTTACCTTTCCTCCTTTCATTTTTATAACCGTTTCTGAATAGATTTTGTTACCAGTCATGTGCCAGGAACATCCACTATCCATGTACCATGTATTGTTGCTGGTACTCTCTTTATTTTCCTGAAATCGAGAAGAGAATTAGACTTTCGGAATCCAAACTTTCTTAAATCCGAGATTTCTAGATAACAAAATTTTAGGTACCCACATCTTCTTAGAGAAATAAGCTTTGTGAAAACCTAGAGATTGGGTTTTGTTTAAGGAAAAATTCTTTTCCCAGTGACCACCACATTAACACTTGGTACAAAATGGGGCACTCTGAGGAAAAAAATAATTGTTACTAAAAATTGGTTTTGCATGGGTATAACCAAATCCAGATTTATTTCTTAAAGGGCGTATTTGGGAATACATTTTATCAAAATTTTCTTTACCATGGGTAAAGTTT
Source organism: Viscum album (assembly GCA_963277665.1). NCBI lineage: Eukaryota > Viridiplantae > Streptophyta > Magnoliopsida > Santalales > Viscaceae > Viscum > Viscum album. Next base: position 457,164,788 of record OY728157.1, on the reverse strand, counting down.
GATAAACACTTCTTTAAGGAAAAAATTTCGGACTTGAGTTTTATAAAAAAAATTTATCCTCAAAATCATTAGTTTTAGAACTAGAGCTAGGCTCGAAAACATTTTTCTTAGAAATTACTTTTTCTAACTCTTTAGAAATTTTGTTCTTATCAGAACTTACTTCCTCAAGGTTTTTTGAAATACTTTCAAAATCAGCATTTTTCTTATCAAGATCTTTAGAAAGATCTGATATCTCTTTTGTAAGAATAGAATTCCTAGAGTTTTCCTTATCAAGTTTCTTATTGAGTTTGGAATTCTCAATTTCAAGAAGTTCAGCAAACCTAGAGAATTCTTCATAAGCAGGTAAAGTATTTTCTTCATCAGAAGAGGATTCTTTGTCAGAAGAGTTATAATACTTACTATCATTAGAATTTAAAGAAACATTGGTCAATGATTCAGCATTTCATACCTTATCCATAAAACAATGATTTTCAATAGGTAATCTGCCTATAAGACCAAGATTCTTCTATCCTGAAGATTCATAATCAGAAGATTCATCTGAAGAATCACCACCACTGGAACTCCAGGTGTCATTAGCTTTCAAACCATTCTTAGCTTTGGCTTTGTAATACTTTTTTCTGTTCCTGTCTGAATGCCTTTCTTTCCTTTTATTATTTTTAAGCAAAGGGAAATCTGGTCTAATATGTCCAGCTCTCTTGCATTTATAACAAGTGACTTCTCCATCTTTTCTATCTTTCATTTCCTTTTTCTTATACTTGGATTGGAAATTTCTCTGGCCAACTATCTTATTCATCCTTCGAGCGAGATTTTCTAATTCATTTTCTGATATTTCACTCTCACTAGAATCTGATTGAACTACCATATTCTTAGACATGGATCTGGTTACTCTTTTAGGAGTCTTAGCTTTCATATGATTTGATGTTGTTGTAAAAGCAACAATACCATTTCCATTTTTCTTCTTGATGTTGTCAGCATCTCCCTTCATTCTGGTTTCGTGTTGGAGAAGAGTTCCAAATAACTCATCAAGAGAAATTTGAGTGACCTTCCTATTCTCATCTATAGCAGTTCTTTTGGATTCCCACTCATTAGGCATGATATCAATTATCCTATCCACAAGAGCTTCATCATCTAAACCTTTCTCTCCCATAGACTGTAGGCTGTTGATGATAGTCATAAATCTCTGTTGAACTTTACAGATTGGTTCACCATAGGGAATGTTGAAGCCATGATATTCAACTCTAAGGTATTTCATACCTTATAATTCAATAAAGTAAGGTATTGCATACCTTATAATTGAGTTGATACTCTTGCTTTTCTTGGTTAGTAAAAGGTCTAACTTCCTTATCAGAAATTTTATAATCACCAGTATGCATAACAAAGTTGTATACTCCAGTATTGATAACAAAAGTCTTCATTCGATCTCTCCAGTACTCATAATCATTACCATCAAATATTGGTGGTCTTGTAGGATTTAGATTATCAATGGAACCAACATTAATTCCTACCATAATTATAAACCTTTTGCACACAAACTTGTTTGTAGAAAAAGTTCGTAATAACAATGTTCGGAATGATAAAGTTTGGAATTGTAATGCCCCGACCCCAGCTACCCAGAGTCGGTGCATTACTTCGTAACATTGGCATGATCACAAAAGATCAAGTCTCTAAAGACCGATTAGTTTAGTAGCCTTGAAAACACTAGATACATTCATAATTCTTACATTACATCATAAAGTGAAAAACTAATAACAAAGTCTTCATAGTCCACACTCATATCCTCCTCTGACTATCCCTGCAGGTCATTCCTAAAATACTTCTTCACATCCTGAAAAATATTAAAACATTGAAAGGGGTGAGCTCAGATGCTCAGTAAGGATAACAACATAGCGGAAGCTTTCATAAATAAACATTAACATTTAAGGCAATGTATAACTAAAACAAAAGCCTTTTAAACATGAACTTCAACATAATATGGCAAAAGTAAAATGAGATAATGACATTTACTTATCCACATAGATATTCTACTGGTCTAATAATCACATGCAATAACAATAACCACTTTCATAATGATGGAATGCATAATTCCAGACATTCTGAAACATTTTGTCAAGGCCTCGGCCAAGACGTCTAAAATGATTAAGGCCTCGGCCAAAACCATAAATCAAATTGGGAAAGGGCCTCAGCAAATTCCACATCTAGTAGTCTCATGAGACCTACCGATGCATCGAGGAGCTATAGTGGGCTCCACCCGTCACTTATTAAGTCCAATGCATTCCTCATATGAATAGGTTTAAACATATCATAAATCATAACATAATCGTATCACATAAAACATGCATAAAGGAAAAATAAAATTTCCACATTTCAATCACTAGATATTAATACAACACATTTATATAATAAAAACGCTTTCAAAACCATTTTTAATACCAAAATAAAAGAAAGTTAAAACATTGTATTTATTTTTCATTAAAAAAAATGATGGCTTGTAGAGGAAGCCGAAACTCAAATAATGGTCACGGCGGCGGAGAAGTCGTTGTCGCCGCATAAGTACGGAAAGAAAAACATTCGCTTTTTGTCGTTTAGTAAAATGATTTGTATAAAAAAGATTCCTTTTGAATAAACGTAAAAGTCAAAGGGGTTTATACACCGTATAAAAGAAAGTTGTGTATAAAACCAAATATGTCTCAATGAAAGGGGATTGAGACGAAGTCCTTAAAAAGATAATTTTTAAAATAAAATAGATATATTATGTTTATTCACTATAGGCACACATAAATAAAGTAAAAATACAAAATAGGACATAATAATATCATGACATAATTTGAAAGTAGGAGATTAACCCAAAGAATGGAAGTTGGGTTAAGAAATTCCCTTACCTCGTGTCCGACTTGACTCAACCATTCTTTAACCTCCTAAATAATAAACTAGAGTTAATATCTACCTTATTAAGAACCATTTTCATTATCATTATCCTTTTTATATCACTTATTACAATGTTATGAACATTATGTAATTATTTAAGTTAATAACGGTCGTTTTGTCGATCTTTGGTACTTGAGTCAACAATAAACTTCTTATAATTACAAGTTGTTCATGTGGTGAAATATCCATTATATCCAGAATTATATTAATGATGTAGTTATCATATATAACATATATATTCAGTATATAAATGCATTTATAATATTACATAACATTTAGAGGTAAGAAATGAAATGCACCGTTCATGGAGACGGTAAGCCGTACGTACGCATGAACGCTACTTTCATTTCTATTTCGTATTTAATGGAATGATGTTATATTTTTATAAAGTTATAATATAATTCCAGTATAATATAATTTATAATACCATTTACTCCATCCTTTATACATCCCACTTATGGCATTAACGATTCAAATCACTTTGAGGGGGCGGTAGTCCGCACTTCCTAAAATGAAATTATCGCATTTACCCATAATGGAAAATCATAAAGTATGCCATAAATGAGAAATAAAGAAGCATAAGGAAGACATAAAAATAATATATATATCATATATGAAAATAGTGTCATAAAAATGGCCACCATTAGAGGTGTTAAAGGAATATTGAACAATCATCGTTTCGTGAGGCAGTATTTCGCCACCCACAGAAACAGTATGTTCTTTAACCATTAGACGAATGTGTGTGTAAGTGTAAACCAAATCCTTATCATAAAAACATCCTAGTATATTTTAGATACTGGTGTTGTTACAAAAGAATGGAATAAAAAGAGTTTAAGGGGTTGGAGAAGCAAAATAAAACAAAACAACATTAGAGAAGACATTACCTAAAAATCGGGTAACTCTTTTTGAATTGAGCCAAAGGCTTCCTTGGGAAGAATTCTGCCCAAAGTGAGGCTTCTAGGAGTAAGGGAGGGAAGTTGGGAGAGTATTTGGGCAGAGGTTGGCCGAGCCAAATGGCTTGAAAGTGTGAATGAGGTGGTAGAGGTGGGGGCCTTTTATAAGAGGAGAGGAGGGGCACTCTTGGAAAGTAAGGAAATTTTACATTATTATACAATTCTTTTCGGATTCGAAAGGTCACACACTTATATAATTCGTGGATATGGTGATAAGGGTTCGAAATATACCCATAAAATAGTCTTTGGACAAGTGTAAGACTTGGATTGTACATTATCTTTTCATTTTATTAAAATCATTAAATAATGAGGTCATCGCTGCATCATAATGATGTCATAAATAATTTAATTTATTTAATGTCTAAAAATTATAAATAAAATACTATGTTGTAGGAAATCTTTTTAGCTTTCCAATGAGTATTTATAGTAAAAAATATGACTTGTATAAGCCCATGTAAAAATTGTTTTAGTAAAATATTCCATGTTTGTGTCATTTTTTACTTTAACATTAAATAAAAGGTATTTATGTCATTTTCTAACTAAAGTGGCTCCATGGGGTCCCCAAGTTGACCCATGGATTGTCCTGGTTGGACATGGAACATCCAATATGAGTAGGACAAGTGTCAATCTCATATCATATTATTAAAACATTATTTTTACCTTAAACTACACTAATTACCTCTAATCGCGATTAAGAACTTAAAAGTTACTATTCACCAAAAAAATTATTTTAATATCATTGAACCAAATTTTACTTCTTAATGACAACCATGTATGTCGGATTTTTGAAAATCAAATCACAGAAGTGGTAATATTTCATTTAAACGAAAAATCAGTTATTTAACTACCACTTAGTGGTTTCACTATTCATCAAAAATTGATGTTTTTCAGAACAATGCCAAAATTTCACCCTAAGCTATAATTGATATTCCGAATTCAAAAATGATGTCTATTTTACAAAATTCCAAACATATAAGTTTCATTAATTAATTTTATAATTAATTCCCGTTGTCACAACAAATAGAGTGTTTTTAAGAAACAATTTATATCAAAAGATTGGCAATTGTTTATGTCCAATTTCAATGTTAAATTAATTCTAATGACCACCATTGGATAAAATGGTAAAAATATATTCTAATTATACTTTAATACCACTAAATAGTATAATTTATCAATATAAATTATTTTGATTAAAAAAGTTGTTTTTAAGTATTTTTCAGTATTCATAAAAAATTAGAAGTTCTCAGAAAAATACCAAAAATTCAACATAGGCTAATTTAAATATTAGGAATACAAAAATGAAGTCCATTTTGAAATATAAAATTTCTATAAATTTAAAAAGTGGTTATTACTATTCATAACATCTACTTTGATTAGTTGCAGTGTGTTAGAACTCGAAGTTGCGTACAATGCAAGCTATTGCATTATTGAATGAGAAGCGTATCATGGAAGCTCGGGGTGTTACATTCTCCCCTCCTTCAATAAATTGCGTCCTCGCAATTTGAAACTTTTCTTTGAAAATAAAAGGTTGAAAAGAGAAAATACCTTTGAGGAAAACCCACATCGGAAATAAGATTAATAAAATTTAGCCTTAATAAGAGGGAAATGGAAATAAGAAAGTCACCACCAAATTATGATCTCGATAAGGAGAACATTGGTGGCAATTAGAGGCATATAATTGGAGGAAAAACGTAAATATTTGTAGGGAGTGATTGAGGTCATCAATCACAATCAACTGTCAAATTGAGGGCTTCAAAGCCTTCAATCTATGTTGATTTAAAATATCATCAGTTCAACAAGACATAAGGTATTAGGATAACACATTTTTTTGTTTTAATATCCCTTTAATAAAGTTTAAGAATTAATTTATTCATAGAATATGATATAGGTATATATATATATTTATGCTTGACAAGTAGAGTTTCAACCTTCAACTCATCTTTCACACAAAAAGATAACAGAACTCAAAAATATTATACTTATCCTGATTGTATAAGGTTCCAAATGTTAACACATACCATTTAGATTAGTAAAATTATTTTGTAATAACCAGGGACTTCCTGTAGGCTAGTGGTAGGAAATAAAGGCCTGTCGCACTATGATTGTGGGTTTGATTCCTGCAGCTTTTTCCGACGCGACGGGTTATGCCCCACCCTGCAGGTTGTCCTTTTCCTAAAACTATAGTATTATAATATTCCAAAAATAATATTCAGAAATGCTTTAACCTTAAACAATACTATCCATGGTTCAACTTAATCCATTCCAACCTTAATAGTTATCCAAAATACCTCCGTCCAGACTTTCTCTAAAAGGTCTCTAAATTCCAAAATCAATTGTAACATCAGATTACACAAACAAAGAAAAGTTTCTCTTATTGTCACATACTAAAAATATGATTACCTTAATCATATTAAAACCTTAATGAAATCAAAAAGTACTGCAGTACAATCCTTATATATATCACATTATTCTTATAACCAGAATATAATCCTTGAGTCCAAAAGCACCAATACATTAGTTATTATGCTTCAACTATAGTAACAGCATAAGATTGCCCTTGATCCCTTGGCCTTTTCTGAGGTAACTTTCCCTGATGCTTAGGATATTCATTTTCATAATGCCCCATTTCCCTACAATTGTAGCATTCAACATTCATATCCTCTTTCTTTCCCTTTCATTAATGAGCTTGGTGGCCTTTTTCACCACACTTGTAACATACTCCTTTTCCTTTTAGACAGGCACGAGGGTGCTTCCTACCACAATTATCACAGGGTGGAAATTCATTTCTACCCTTCTTCCCTGTTTCCTTATTTCCTTTCCCAGAGTTTTCAGCAGATCTCTTCTTATCTTGCTTTGATTTAAAGTCATAAGACTTAGAGAATTCCTTTTCCGTCTTGATAGCGCACGAGACAATACCTTCGTATGAAGAGAAGGTTTGGGATACTAAAGCTCGACAGAGAAATGGTTTTAACCCATCAAAGAAATGATCAGTCTTACTTCTTGGGTTACGTATGTAATCTGCAGCATACCTCACTAACCTTGTAAAGTTATCCTCATACTTTGCGACATTCTCATCCTCCTTCTGCCTCAGACTCAGAAATTGCCTTTCCATATCCGCTCGATGGTCTCGAGGAAAGTATTTTTCTAAGAACAGCTCTTTGAACTCCTTCCATTCCATGTTTGTTAATTCATCATCTTCCTCTGTGTTTTGAATTAGTGACCACCATTGATCGACATCTCCAGTGAGGCGGTAAACTGCCATGACAACTTTCTCCCTTTCACTACCCGCCAAGGCATGGAATATTTTTTCTAAGGAATTTATCCATTGCTCAGCTAATATAGGATTTGTATTCCCATTGAAGGTTGGTGGTTGTTTCCTCATAAAGCGGTCTAACATTGATCCTCCACGTTGCGGATCAGGGTGCTCCATACGAGTAAGGTTATTATTCATAACCTGAGTGAGTTGTCCCAGTATGGTAATAAGTTGATCAGCACCAATTGTATCTCTAGATCCACAATAATTATCTTGAGCAGGAGGGAAATCCCTACACGGAGTGCGTGCATTGATACGGTTTCCATTCCTTCCACTAGGCACCATTTCTAAACAATGGCATAAACTAGATTAGTTTATGAATTAAAATACATAATTCCATATTTTTAAAACACTTTACATAAATTGAACTATTTATGGATATAATCCATAATCATAAAAAGGAATGTTTTCTTTGAGGAAGTATATAATCATAACCCTACATAGTGGTTTGTAAAGAAAATGAGAATTATCCTAAGCATATCCCCCAGGAGTGTCGTAACCAAGAGTGCAGCAAGGCCCGTTGTCGTGCACCAGTTCCCGTTCGAGTCTAGCTCAAAGCGGTGTTTTCGGGTTTTACCCCTAGGTACATCTGTGCCAGAGCCGCATCTACCTGCTCGTATCCAGACAGGGATGTATTTCTCGGAAAACTCACAAAATCTCTATAATACCAAAATTCTAGGAAGCTCTTCTATACTAATCCTTAAAGTCTATCCTCAGGCTATGTGATCTAATCCGAGTTTATCTAAATCTAGCTTCCAAGGTTAGTACTAAACTACCTCTGATACCAACTGTAACACCCCTGCCCCAGCTACCCAGAGTCGGTGCATTACTTCGTAACATTGGCATGATCACAAAAGATCATGTCTCGAAAGACCAATTAGTTTAATAGCCTTGGAAACACTAGATACATTCATAAGTCTTACATTACATCATAAAGTGAAAAACTAATAACAAAGTCTTCATAGTCCACACTCATATCCTCTTCTGACTATCCCTGCAGGTCATTCCTAAAATAATTCTTCACATCCTGGAAAATATTAAAACATTGAAAGGGGTGAGCTCAGATGCTCAGTAAGTATAACAACATAGCGGAAGCTTTCATAAATAAACATTAACATTTAAAGCAATGTATAACTAAAACAAAAGCCTTTTAAACATGAACTTCAACATAATATGGCAAAAGTAAAATGATATAATGACATTTAATTATTCACATGGATATTCTACTGGTCTAATAATCACATACAATATCAATAACCACTTTCATAATGATGGAATGCATAATGCCATACATTCTGAAACATTTTGTCAAGGCCTCGGCCAAGACGTCTAAAATGATTAAGGCCTCGGCCAAAACCATAAATCAAATTGGGAAAGGGCCTCAGTCAATTCCACATCTAGTTGTCTCATGAGACCTACTGATGCATCGAGGAGCTATAGCGGGCTCCACCCGTCACTTATTAAGTCCAATGCATTCCTTATATGAATAGGTTTAAACATATCATAAATCATAACATAATCGTATCACATAAAACATGCATAAAGGAAACATAACATTTCCACATTTCAATAAATAGATATCAATACAACACATTGATATAATAAAAACGCTTTCAAAACCATTTTCAATACCAAAATAAAAGAAAGTTAAAACTTTGTATTTATTTTTCATTAAAAAAATGATGGCTTGTAGAGGAAGCCGAAACTCAAATAATGGTCACAACGGCGGAGAAGTCGTTGTCACCGCATAAGTACGGAAAGAAAAACATTCCCTTTTTGTCATTTAGTAAAATGATTCGTATAAAAAAGATTCCTTTTGAATAAACGTAAAAGTCAAAGGGGTTTATACACCGTATAAAAGAAAGTTGTGTATAAAACCAAATATGCCTCAATGAAAGGGGATTGAGACGAAGTCCTTAAAAAGATCATTTTTAAAATAAAATAGATATATTATGTGTATTCACTATAGGCACACATAAATAAAGTAAAAATACAAAATAGGACATAATAATATCATGACATAATTTGAAAGTAGGAGATTAACCCAAAGAATGGAAGTTGGGTTAAGAAATTCCCTTACCTCGTGTCCGACTTGACTCAACCGTTCATTAAACTCCTGAATAATAAACTACAGTCAATATCTACCTTATTAAGAACCATTTTCATTTTCATTATCCTTTTTATATCACTTATTACAATGTTATGAACATTATGTAATTATTTAAGTTAATAATGGTCATTTTGTCGATCTTTGGTACTTGAGTCAACAATAAACTTCTTATAATTACAAGTTGTTCATGTGGTGAAATATCCAGTATATCCAGAATTATATTCATGATGTAGTTATCATATATAACATATATATTCAGTATATACATGCATTTATAATATTACATAACATTTAGAGGTAAGAAATGAAATGCACCGTTCATGGAGACGGTAAGCCGTACGTACGCATGAACGCTACTTTCATTTCTATTTCGTATTTAATGGAATGATGTTATATTTGTATAACATTATAATATAATTCCAGTATAATATAATGTATAATACCATTTACTCCATCCTTTATACATCCCACTTATGGCATTAACGATTCAAATCACTTTGAGGGGGCGGTAGTCCGCACTTCCTAAAATGAAATTATCGCATTTACCCATAATGGAAAATCATAAAGTATGCCATAAATGAGAAATACATAAGCATAAGGAAGACATAAAAATAATATATATATCATATATGAAAATAGTGTCATCAAAATGGCCACCATTAGAGGTGTTAAAGGAATATTGAACAATCATCGTTTCGTGAGGCAGTATTTCGCCACCCACAGAAACAGTATGTTCTTTAACCATTAGACGAATGTGTGTGTAAGTGTAAACCAAATACTTATCATAATAAAATCCTAGTATATTTTAGATACTGGTTTTGTTAAAAAATAATGGAATAAAAAGAGTTTAATGGGTTGGAGAAGAAAAATAAAACAAGACAACATTAGAGAAGACATTACCTAAAAATCGGGTAACTCTTCTTGATTTGAGCCAAAGGCTTCCTTGGGAAGAATTCTGCCCAAAGTGAGGCTTCTAGAAGTAAGGGAGGGAATTTGGGAGAGTATTTGGGCAGAGGTTAGCCGAGTAAAATGGCTTGAAAGTGTGAATGAGGTGGTAGAGGTGGGGGCCTTTTATAAAAGGAGAGGAGGGGCACTCTTGGAAAGTAAGGAAATTTTACATTATTATACAATTATTTTCGGATTCTAAAGGTCCCAAACTTATATAATTCGTGGATAAGGTGATAAGGGTTCGAAATATACCCATCCAATAGTCTTTGGACAAGTGTAAGCCTTGGATTGTACATTATCTTTTCATTTTATTAAAATCATTAAATAATGAGGTCATCACTCCATCATAATGATGTCATAAATAATTTAATTTAGTTAATGTATAAAAATTATAAATAAAATAATATGTTGTAGGAAATATTTTTAGCTTTCCAATTACTATTTATAGTCAAACATATGACTTGTATAACCCCATGTAAAAATTGTTTTAGTAAAACATTCCATGTTTGTGTCATTTTTTACTTTAACATTAAATAAAAGGTATTTATGTCATTTTCTAACTAAAGTGGCTCCATGGGGTCCCCAAGTCGACCCATGGATTGTCTTGGTCGGCCATGGAACATCCAATTGGAGTAGGACAAGTGTCAAGCTCATATCATATTATTAAAACATTATTTTTACCTTAAACTACACTAATTACCTCTAATCGCGATTAAGAACTTAAAAGTTACTATTCACCAAAAAATTATTTTAATCTCATTGAACCAAATTTTACTTCTTAATGACAACCATTTATATCTAATTTTTGAAAATCAAATCACAGAAGTGGTAATATTTCATTTAAACGAAAAATCAGTTATTTAACTACCACTTAGTGGTTTCACTATTCATCAAAAATTGATGTTTTTCAGAACAATGCCAAAATTTCACCCTAAGATATAATTGATATTCCGAATTCAAAAATGATGTCTATTTTACAAAATTGCAAACATATAAGTTGCATTAATTAATTTTATAATTAATTCCCGCTGTCACAACAAATAGCTTGTTTTTAAGAAACAATTTATATCAAAAGATTGGCAATTGTTTATGTCCAATTTCAATGTTAAATTAATTCTAATGACCACCATTGGATAAAATGGTAAAAATATATTCTAATTATACTTTAAAACCAATAAATAGTATAATTTATCACTATAAATTATTTTGATTAAAAAAGTTGTTTTTAAGTATTTTTCACTATTCATAAAAAATTAGAAGTTCTCAGAAAAATACCAAAAATTCAACATAGGCTAATTTAAATATTAGGAATACAAAAATGAAGTACATTTTGAAATATAAAATTTCTATAAATTTAAAAAGTGGTTATTACTATTCATAACGGCTACTTTGATTAGTTGCAGTGTGTTAGAACTCGAAGTTGCGTACAATGCAAGCTATTGCATTATTGAATGAGAAGCATATCATGGAAGCTCGGGGTGTTACAGGAATGGGAAATTTGGGAATGAGAAAGTGAGCAACAAAAACTTATACCTGAGTACAAATATTTCAAAGACCTCCTCTGATACCAATTGTAGGATCAAAATAATGATGTAGATGCTCAATTTACAAGAGGGGGGGGGGGATGAATTGTATACTTTAAAAAATTCCTTTGGAACCTTTAAAGTTAGTTATGATTAATTATGGTTTCCTTAAGCAAAGGAAAGTGCTATGTTTAACAAAGTTAAACTTAAGAAAATTCACAACACCTCTAATACCAAATGAAAACTTGGAAAGAGATTCTGAAAGTAGGTTCCAGAAATATGGTTCTGGAAATTGAAACTTAACTAAAGAATACAGTATGAGATTCTACCTTAAAGCGTATAGAATCTAAATGAAACAGAGTATAAGTAAGGAAGTATAAGAAAGTTATACTTTCCTTATAATACAAAATGCAGCGGAAATAAACAAGTAGTAAAACTACAAGTAACAAGATATAAGTATTTTAACCCAAAGAGAAGGGTATCCCACAACCTTGGATAAAGGTCCCTTGATTTATACTTTCAAGAAAGTCTATCTTACCCACACCAGGGTAATCCCTCGATACGAATATCGGAATGTCTCTCTCTTGCTATCCCCAAAAGCCCTCAACTTCAAGGTAGTGGGCAACCTCTGTCTTCCTCAGCAAGGAAGCCCTCAAACTTCAAGGTAGTCGGCACCTCTGTCTTCCTATCCCTGGAAGTCCTAGAATGTAATCACCAACATTCAGAGTCGCACGAAGAAAAAACTGAACGAGCGGTTCAGTACGCACAAGGCATGAAAAGCTTTCTCTCTCTAGAAATCACCTTAGCAGCGTGTGGTCTCTAGATTGATCAACATTATTCACTTTTTTGAGCTCTTTCAAATGAGCTCCTATTTATAGGCAAATTTCCAACGATCAACTCCCTCTTCCAATGGTCATATTTTCCATGAAATTTGGAGGGACCTGTACATGTGTAACTTAACCAACGATTAGTTTATAACAGAATAGATGACATTGTTTTATAACAAAACAAGTGAAACAGAATGTATGACATCGTTTTAAGACTTAAAAAGTTCGGAGTGAATATTCAGAGTGAATGTTCAGAGTGAGAGAAAAACTATTAGAGAGTAGATAGATTATAACAATGTAAGAAAAATGAATGTCCGGAGTCTAACCAAAAATAATTTTCGGAGTTTAAATAAATTCAGAGTGTATAAAAAAAAGATGATCAGATTCTGTTTAATAGGTGAATTCGGAATGAGAATTCGGAATGAGAATTCATCATTAGAATTAATAATGAGAATTCATCATCAGAATTCGTAAATGAGAATTCATCATCAGAATTCGTAATGAGAATTCCTCATCAGAATTCGTAAGGAGAATTCGTCATCAGAATTCGTAATGAGAATTTATCATCAGAATTCGTAATGAGAATTCATCATCAGAATTCGTTGTCGATCTTCATAAGGATTCATATCCTAAATCTAGAGTAGAACTTAATCAGAGTTCGTATCCGGAGTTCAGAATGAAACTTTATCACAATTCTCATCTGGATTTTGGATTGAAACTTTATTACAGTTCTTATCTAGAATTCGGATCCTAAAACAGAATACTTCGTATCAAAGTTTCAAACAATTCCGAGAAAATATAAATGAATCCGAATCTCATACTTAAGAAAAATCTGGATGAAAATATGATAAGGATAATTTTTCTTACAAAAGCGGTTTTCCCTATAAAATAAATTTTCCTTATAAAAGCGATTTTCTTAAAGATAAGGTGTTTGTGATTTTCAAAACAAGAAGGAATGGAAAAGTCATAAGGAAAACCTTATTGACTCAACACCAAGGATCTAGATGTGTTCAAGGCATGACACGTGTCTTCTCTACCCTATTTAAAGTTTTGGTATTCAATCACAAGAAAATTTTCCATGATCATAGCCCTTATTCAAGTCCTAGTGATACCAGTGGATCCTTTTAGATATACCCTTTCCTTTGGATATTAATTCAAATAGGATTAGTGATTTCACACTTTTACCAATAGTGTGACCTAAATCTTGGAGGAAATAGAAACTTTCATGGAAGATTTACATTTTAATAGTGATATCCTATGATATTTTCCTTAACATGGACAAGTTTCCAACATTACATGCCCAGTTGACTACTACCAGTGATGGTATCAGTGTACCCAAGTTAGTGGGATAGAGTTTCCCTTCCTTGGTGAGAAGGAATTTAAGAAAGAGTAGGATGAGTTCATGTGTAGAAGGACACATCTGATTCCATATCAGTTGGCTAGTATGGCCCTTGAATTAGTGAATGTTATGATATTTTAGTTTCATATAGTGATGGATGAGTTTGATAACATATTATATGAGGATTTTATAGGATTACCGTCCCCTCAAAAGTCAATTATGTTTATATAACTTTAAGGATTACCTAATATATATACTAGAATATCAGATGACCCAGTGTGACTATGAGAGATGAAGGAGTAGTTAGAGAAATTTATAGATAAGGGGATTTGTTAGACCAATTTTTCTCACCTACTAATCCATATGTTAATCACCTAGGAGGTAGAAAATAAATTAAGTTAAGGTGTTCACTTGAACTAGGTGACTATCTGGGAGATGTATCCACCCCTAGGAATTAATGAATTATTTGACCAGTGATTAGGGGCGAAGTGGTTATTATAGTTTTACCTTAGGACATGATATCACCATGTCTAGGTTTGAGTGGAGGATTTACCGAAGGTGTATTTAAAAATATATTATGGTTTCTTTGATTTCACGGTTATACCTTTTAGTATGTTGAATTCCCCAATGTGTGTGAGATTTATGGACCAGATCCTTCAAATTTTCTTAGATCGGTTTATGGAATTCTTATTCGATGACACCCACATGTACCTGATGCTAGTGGTGGAGTACACAAGAAACTTAAGGATTTTCTTGACATTCTATGCGAGTACCATATCTATGGGAAGCTCTTGAATTATCAATTCTAGATTCCATATTTCCACTTTGTAGGATATGTCTTCTCAGACATGGAAGTGAAAGTGGACCTATTAAAGGTCCTAGTAGTTCTATTTTAAGATCCACCCAAGGTCATGTCCATATGATAAAATTCTCATAGAGTTGTTTTATGTCTACTATTTTTGTGAAGGGTATTGATGAAGTTGATCCTTAAATACAAGGATGGTGTATAACATATCAAGTTGGTGGTTGTCACTCCTATATTTATTCAGTGAGTTAGGGAGGCACAACTTAGGGACATCAATTGTGGAATCTTTCATGACTGAGTATCTACTATACATGTTCTTGATGGAATTCCTAAAGGCAGGGAGTACATAATCATTCTAAGGATATATGATTCCATAAGTCATGTTGTGAGAGGAGTTACTAATGAGGTTTTTTCCCTTACTATTAAACATAGGAGAGGTTTGGATGTATAAGGATCCTTTGGAATTAGGATTTTGGGCCAATAAGTTGTATCCTGTTGGTGAGTTTAACCCTTGATGTCTCACATGCCTATAGGTAAAGACTGAGGTTCCTAGATAGAAATGGCAATGGTGTGGTATCATTTTGGTTTTCATAGTGGGGTTTTGAGGACCATTTATAATTCACAATGCACTATGGGTGATCATATACTGGCTCTCAAAGTTGGTATTCTTTCTAACCATCCAATACAAGGTATTTGTAGATATTTTGGGATTCTAGTGCATACAAGAGGCAATATGACTTTACGGAATTCGTGTGAATATCATTTAAAACCAAGATTCTCAATTCATTTCATGATTATGGAGAGGACACAAGAGGTTTTGGGAATCAGTTGTGGTTGATCATGACTTTTCTACCCCAGAAAGGTATCTAGGTAAAATTGATTATTCAGGTCTAGGGAACATGCTTTAGGATTTCATGTTATCTTTGGTCCATAACTTGGATGATGAACCACCATCTAAGGAGTTTACATATCATAGAATTTAATGATCCACCATTGGTGTAGAACTATTTTTTGCCTTAACAGGAGACCCTAAAGGTCATAAATATACTGGTTAGAGATAGTGAGAGATAGTTCTTGTGGGTTCGGGGTGGATGAAGACTACTAGAAAATTTTGAGGGTCCTTCATGGACTAATGATGGTAGACTTTGCAGTTCTATGAGGAGATCATTTATTTTTATAGATACCCCTCATTGAGGATTATGAAGATTTTTCCTACGAGGCAGACTAAATGATGGGTTTATAGGCCCTTTTTCAGATAATTCATTGGTTATCAGGGTGGAAAACTACTTTACTCTGTGATTATAGTTATATTGGGTGCTTTGTATTTTGCACAGGTCGTTGCTGAGGGGACATATGGTCAACTCAATACATGATGTTGACAATGATGATTTTGATATTGAGGGAATAATTACCTTTTCCAGGTGCCTAATGGTGTTTGAGAAATGACCAAATAAGTCCCTTAATGGGTAAGTGTTTTCCTTGGGTGTGTGTTCGTTGAAAACATAGGATCCTTAAGGAGAGATCACGGGAGTGAGAAACTCAGTTGAAGATCTCAATGTCCTCACTTATGTGTAGTTATTTTCTTTAATGGATAAAATTACTTGAATCTCATGAGAACTTAATGACTCTATTTTTTCCATGTAATAATATTTTATATTTTAATAAATATTTTTAAAGATATACATTGAGTCAACAAGAGATTTTGGGGCTCATAGAGACTCATTTTTCATATATTTTAAGAAATATTTTCAAACCAAGTCTCTTTGAGACCCAAAATTATAATATCAAACACACACATTATTTCAAAAATAACGGAATAAATCAATAATGGAGTCTGGGATAAAATATTTAGTAACACCATTAAATCTATAATGTGGATTTTAAACAAGCTACGAAATAATCCTTGTCAGTGCCAAGTGCTTTGATATAGTTCAATAGTAGGATAAATAAATATATAAAATAAATTATTTAATTTAATTTTCTTTATTTAATAAAAACTAAATGAAACCACTATATAAAGACTATTTTATAGATTTAACTAGGTTTAGCCACACAACCATACACAAAATGAGAGGATGTAATTTATATGGAATGTGTATTGGAATATGACCACAAGATCATGAATCGATGATCATAATAATATGATGATTTTCCCCATTAATGGAGTTATTAGATTTACTTCCTTAGAAATCAAATTTGGACCCCCAGGTAGCCTATATTGAGTTGTTTTACACATAAAATTTAATGCTGGACCACATTTTAGTAGTAGATATAAGACACAAGTTGATGCTAGTAGGACACTTCTCCTAGATATTCTTATCCAGTAGTAGTGATTGGATCTAATCATTGGAGTGTTACTGGGGTTTAAAACCTTATATTGCATCAATGCATAGGTCCCCCAGAATCTTTACATGGGTAGTTTTGGAAACCCACCATACTACATTAGCAATGGGTACTCAATCTACCGATTATAACACCCATCTTTAAGATCTAGTGGGCATGGGTCCTCCATTGGATTTAGTGCTGGCTTGGCTGTGTAGCATAGTGGAAAGGTGACGGCTCTTCACACTGATAATAGTGAACTTTCATGTGATTCTTGGTTAGAGCTGGTGCTCCATAAGTTGTGGATACCGATGGAGATGTGCGATATCTCCACCCATATTCTTGATAGGTTATATGAGATGCATGACTAAAGATTATTTCCCCTTGACCAAGGATAATATCAATGAGGTATAGGTCCTCCACACAGTTGGTTGAGCTTGATGATCGGAAAAAAAGATGGACCTTTGGAGAGGCAGGATAATTCATCATTCTTAGTTAGGCCATAGAGATGGAAATCCAATTTATCTCTTAATTTGGGATTTTTTTGATAATATCTTCGTTTTTATTATGGTATTGTCTCATATTATAATTGAAACGCATTCGTGATAATGTGCTAAGTACCATATCTTGATGCTTTATGCTTGGTGATTTTGGGGTGTCTTACAAGGTATGTATATTCTCAACATGTATGGGATTTGATCACACATTCCATGTATTATGTATAAAACATGTCTTTTTGATGGAGTCCTAGGTGGACCAAGTGCTAGATGAGAATATTTGAGCTTGATAGCCATGGTTCCTACTAGGCTTTGCTTTTTAGTAGCTTCCAACGTGTTGTCAATAGGTTGTGATATTTTTTAATTTTGGTGGCCGTATAGTTCGACATTTATGATTATTATAAACTTCATATTTCACTTTGATGTGAGATAGATTTTATGAGTGGATATACAATATGAGTTGTTTACCTTTCTACAATGTGTTGGTGTATGGAGATGCACTTGTGTACATGTACTTTAAGACAACACCTCATATGTGTGTGATATTTCAATTTGGTGCTAGTCTCCTATCCCTATCCTATTAAAGGTGGTATTGGGGTGTCACACTCAGCTTACTTTCAACTAGTTGGGTCATTGTGGGTCAGGTCATGGCATTTTTTCAATATATACATATTTATAATAAATATAAATGACACACAATATTAGTTTAATGAAATAATTTATGAATTTACTTCAAAATTCAATTTAAATTCCAAATATTCTATATTATAAACAACCTATATAATCAAATAACACATATAATAAGTTTTTATTACTATAAAAACATTTTATACCCATAAATTACATGCTTTCCCCCATTATCCGATGACCTAATCACTATAAAGAGTTATATAAAGTACTCTATTGACAATTTTAAATTAAAGAATACCTAAAAAATTTATCATATTTATCCAATGTATATCAATTCATTACATATATTATATTTTTCAATTATTTTTTATTAAATTATAAAATGAGATAATATGCATTATGCACATAATAATATACCATCTTCACCAAACTTATAACTATCCCAATTAAATATGAGCATAAAATAAATGTTGTGTTCCCAATTATATAAAATTATTCTAACCTCAATGATAAGACATAAATTACATGATCTTAATTATTTTTATTAACCATTTTTATAAAACATATACATTCTTTTTAAAAGAAAACAATTATTTCAATAAATTTAATTTAATGAACAAGGCCTTTAAAACATGAATGTTAAAATTTACTAGTTACAAATTTGTACAAAACCATGTTGTTGATGACATTTAAAGACCAAACAAAAAATTTTCAATAAAACTAATGATATTAAAAGCCATATTTTCCAAATAATACTATGTATGAAATTAAAACAATATAAAATGTAAATGAGGAAATTATATTGTTTACCTTAAGCTAATGATGGACACTACTTCTATCTTTAATTATTGACTTGAAAAAAATCATTGGGAATTATCCATTAGATCCCCTCTTAGTTAGTGTTTACATGGGTTTATTTGAATCACCAGATGCCCAGGTGAGATTAGACCTCACTATAGAGGCCCTATCTTAATAAGAAAACACATGACATTTTTTTGGAATACTTAAAACATTACACAAAACAGACACCTAAAGACCATATTAGTTTAGTTACTTTGGAAACAAGTAACCATAAACATTGGTATATAAGTGAGATACATTATCTCCCACTAGGTTCTCCATAACTGACACTCTTCTTTGAAACATCATAAATACTACATATCATCACAACCCGAGGAAATGAAACATAAGAAATGGGTGAGGTTAGATGCTTAGTAAGCGTAAAAAAGAGAGATATGTAAGAATAATAATTAGCATAAGGGTATAATAAAATCATTGTGAAAATAAAATATCATACCATGCATATCAAAGATCATAATCATGAATCATGGCATAAATATTAGCAGTTCATAAGTCATGAATCCTACAGAAGCCAAAGAGAATACATCATGACAATATAACATAAGCATAAGACATATAATTGTTGTATAAAAAATCATATTATAACACTATGAACATGTGTAAATAGAAAAAATTTACTCATTTAGTTAAGGATATGAAATTAGGCACTAACATAAACTTATGGTCATACAACCAGGTACATGCCTAACATCATGAACCTATAACCAGGTTCATACATAAAAATAATTACCTATAAGTAAAAGTTCATTTCAAAAACTTATTAGGGAATATAATGGAAAATAAACATACTGGGAATGAAACAAAACCACCCTCAGTCATAGTCCTTTCATTACAAATGATCAGGTTTCCCTATCTTCACAAAGTGGATCAGGTTTTTCCATCTTCCCATAGCGGAACCGGACACACCTGTTTCCCATTTTGAACCCGGACACACCTATTTACCATTGTGGATCAAGACCATCGACTTGTTTTCCAACATTATCTCCTGAGAAATAAATAGTTACCTAATGATTTAGAGAGACATATAGGTATAACCCACCACATAATATAATCATACATACCTATTCTATATGATAAAAAAACATTCATCATATCATGACTGTAGGGTCCCAAAAATTAAGAAAAGGGAAGGAAAATATGCCCAAAAGATTGGTAAAGAAGTTGAATGCATATTTGAATGGAAAATTGAGATTAAAATTAAAGAAATCAAATTTTGAAAATGAATCTGATGTGGTCGGGTACCGATTACCAGGAAAGGTTTAGATAAGGTATAAAACACAAACCAATAGTACACATATAGCCCGTGACGCGCTGACCTGTGAGGCATTGCCCAAGGCATGGAGTTTTTCACAATGAATTTTCACTCACCAACCAAATCTGCCGCTAACTATTTTCACTGGTGATAATCTGATAGTAGTACGATGTGCACACCATCCTTGTGAATGATATGGTTCGTTGATTAGTAGAAGCTGGCAAAATCTCACACATCCAAAAGCCACGGTTGACCAAGTCATCTATGGGCCATATTTCTTATATGGGATTTCATATAAGGTGCCATGTGAATCACAAATATAGCTTACCAAACACTCTATAAGAGGGAGACAAAGAGAATGAAAAAGGTGGGGAGAACATAGAGGGTTTGGGATAAATTTATCCTACACTCGAAGTAGCTGACATATTCCATCCCGTGAACCATATGCACTTCATGGATCTCCTTACCGTGAACTATATTTGGAATACCATCTGTAACCAACCCATAAACCAATAAAAAATATATAATAAATATGGTTATTGGATGCCCATATGCAGAAGACAATATGTGTACATCCATATGCAGAAGATAGTATGTGGAATCCCATATGTGGAACCCATTACACGGATGGTCCTTGGTGGCAAGCTCTTTTGCATACCATTCTTGGAAGCCATCTCTTCAGTGTACCATCCTCGGGGGCCTACTCTTCTGTGTACCATCCTATTTGGCCAGCTACTTGGTGAATATAGAGTTCATGTCCAACTCTTACATGAACAACCTTATGTGGGAAACCGTTCTCACCCACCGGTCCATACCACAGGGGCTGTATCCCCACACCCCACTCAGGTTCACTGTTGGGCTGCAATCCCGGACCTTTGGTCTGGTCCCGTTGCTTCCATAAATAACCCCCATGAAAATGTAGAGTCCCTCCATGAACTTTTCGAGTTGGGTTGACAAAATTTTTTATTGCACCCTTATGAAACCAAAACATCCATCCTTTAAATACTATGGGAAGAGACATTCCTAATGTGCCTTCCAAAAACCTTATCACCTACCTCTTTTTCCAGGTTTACCTAGAACTCCATGGGCATTCACAACTTGAATTTTTCTTATATGCCTGAACACATCCTTTACATACATCAAACAATGTGTATCTGGTGATTTTGGATTGTTATAAACCTCCATGTCCATCAGAATAGGATGCCCAGTTTTTCAAAGACACCTCTTATTGACTATGCACATCATGCCCCAGTAGATCTGCATATGTTTCCCACAAAAATGGCCATCAACCAAAGAAAAATTTTTCCTCAGGAGAGTCCATTCCTACCTCTATATGCCTCAATTGATTCCATGACACATATCATTTCTTAGGATTATAGAATCCATAAATTCACAATTTACATTTTCTTTCCCTATTATGTTTGAGGCATGTCAGGACATCCCAGCCTGATTATCCTACAGCTAATCATGGATTCGATAACAAACAATCCAAACTATATGACCTTAAACTATGAGTTATCATATAGATCACATAACGTTAAACTGTAGAGTATTAGTCCATGCCACACGACACTAAACTTTGATGTCATCGTCCAAGCTATATGAATTTAAACTGTAGTATACCAGGTAATTTTGGATCTTCATAAACCTCCATGGACATCAGAAATAGATGTTCAGTGTCCCGAGGAAAACTCTTCTTGACAACGCACATCATACCATAGTGGCCCTGCATATGTTTCCCACAAAAATGGTCCGTCATCAAGGGAAAAATTCATCTGCAGGAGAGGCCTCTCCTACCTCTATACGCCTCAAGAGCTTCCATGCCTCATATCATTTCTCCTGATCCGAAATCTTCCATAATCATGGTTTACACAATCCACCCCTCTCATGTTCGAGGCACATCAGAACATCCAAACATGATTTTATTCTAGTTAATCATGGTTTCTATATCAAGTGGTCCTCATCGCATGAACCTATACTGCAAGAACCAAAATAGTATTATTCATAGGACATTAAATTGTGATTCCATCATCTAATCTACATGAATTTAAACTGTAGTATACCTCATATGACATTATGAGTCACTCCCATTGAGGTAAGTCCCCAATCTTCTGAGGCCAAGTCGCATGACCTTTAATATCATTTCACATTGAAAGGATCATTTCTCCATGCCCTCACCCACCATCACCCTGGCTTCTTCTGCTGTAGGATCACCCTCTCCCACAAATAGGAGAGGAAGCGTGTGGTTGGTTAGATCCCTCACATCCTCTTATTTCTCATATCGATCATGAATCACGTGGGCTTAGAGGTTTGTGATATTACAACATTCATAAAATTATGAACTATGATAACTATGATTTCTGATCAAATCGGGATACATAGGATGCCTACTCGAAGGCTCGAGCTCAAAAGGTTTCCCTTCTAAAAGGGTTCAGCCAACCATGACACCCAAAATGGGAAAATTATTTGCGTAAGCCCTAGAAAATTTGAACTACGAGAACTATGATTTGTGATCAAACCAGGATACTTAGGATGCCTAATTGAAGGAACGAGAACAAAAGTGTGCCCATCAAAAAGGGTTCACCTATCATGTCCCCCCAAATGGGCAACGTCTATGCATAAGCCCCAACCAATCCAAACTACGTTGGTCATGATTCCTATCTTGAGGATACGTAGGAAACCCATCTTATGGGTTAGATCCCAACATCAAGTCACCTTTCGCACCCTGGATGACGATAAACTTCAGAGCGCCTTATTGTATGGCTCAAGTCAGTATCACCTCCATAGCATTAAATCCATATGCGCTTAAGATGATCCAACAAACTTAGGGAAGCCCATGGACACACTCTTCAAGAAGGAACCAAGGATTTAAAAACATGTGAACATGACTTAAATTTATAATACAGTCCCAGAACAATAAATAGTCCTCCCCCCAAAAGGGTTCGGTGACCCCAATTTCCCATCCTCTCGACCATGGAGTCCTTAAGGTTCATTGGCCAAATTATCATCCGAAGAGCGCCTGTCTTTGGAAGGAAGGTCCATGAATCTTGGATATGAGGGTTGTTGGGTGTTTCTAGCTCCACAAATAAACCCATTTTAGACTATCAGATGAATTTATATATAAGGAGGATCGATTAAATGAGTGATTTACCCCCAATAAATCACCCGTTCGGACCATCTGACTATGGCATCTCCTTTATAGTACAAAAGGGATAAATTTCTTAGTCCTTTTGAGGTTAATCCAACCCTCCTTTAAAGGATAATAATGCATAATGGATTTAAACAAAATAAATGATGAATTATATGAGGAATCATATCTATGAAAAGAGGTAGGTGATTATTCTCATCACACCATTTCCTCATATCCCAAAACATGCCACCTCGAAAGCAGAACAATGACCCCTAAAAAGAGATGGGTTTCAAAAACATCATATAATAAACCAAGAAATGAAATGGGTATAATAAAATTTTCAACATATAATTACCTATCTAAAAGAGATATTCTTCATAATCAATTCATAAAATCATAACCCATGAAAAGAAGTGTGTTTCAAAAGAATAAAACCCGTGAAAGGGAAACATGTGTTATAAACATTATTCCATCAAAACATAAACCATTAAAGGTATAATATGAATAGTACTCTTGGATAATATCCCTAGTAAAATATAAACTATAATAAATTATGTCATCTTATAAGAAAATGAATTTTGAAAGATCACATAGAACATTTCCTAAGGAAAATAACCTTTCTTTGAAAATCTAATTCATAAAACCATTTTAAAAATCCTACTTTTTTAAATAAATAATTAAAATTTCATTTAAACAATTTCTTGAGGAAAATATAATTTCCACTTTGAAAAAATATTTTTAAATCATATAACATTTTGAAAAACATTTTCTTTTAAAATAATATTGATAACTTATAAATTAATCTTGAAATAATTTTGAAAACCTTTTCTTTGAAAATAACTTTGAAAACATATTAAGGATGATTGAATTTTTTTCAAAAACATTTTCCTTGAAAATAAAATTTAAAACATATCAATAAATATTTAAAACATTTTGAAAACATTTTTACTTGAGAAATTATAAAATAATCTTCAAATAAATGACTGCTATTATAGAGGATAAATTTGTACACGACGAATATTTGTTCTGCATCATAAAAAGTTTATAAAAGTGCCTTGATTAGAAAATGAAAATAATATTACTTTTTAAAATAGTATTTAAAAATGTTAAAAAATTCGAAAATTTTTCTTTAAACATCATAGTATTATAGTAAAATAAATTTGAAAACATTTTTAGAAAGCATGGTTTTGAAATAATACAGATTTCTGACTGAAAGGATAAATAATGTTAGATTTTTATAAAAATATTTTCTTAATTATATTAAGTATGAAAGAGTGAAAGAATGGTACCATTATTTGGATATAAAATTAATAACCATATTACAATAAATCTCACCGTATTTCTTAAGATATGGATTATATTTCATCAATGGTAGTATAATCATAAACAATCCTCATAAGCGATGAGATTATAGCAATAAATTCTTACCACTTTGATAACTTTTAATCAAAATAACCATGAGATAATTACATTACATGAAGCATAATATATCATTAAAATAAATATATTTATGATATAAAATGACAAATTTCAGTATATATATCTCATATAGAAATATAGGAGCATAAAAATGGCATGTATCTCAAAGATTGCAAATTGAGACAAAATTACTTTACCGATTTGTTAACATTTGAACCATAATCCACATGAAATAAAGATAATGAAATTGATATATTAATACCAATAAATTTAATAATAATAATAATATAATACATTCACGTATAGTATATACACCACAATAAATAAATGAGTGGTTAATAAGAAATAAGTCTCACAGAAATAAAAGCGAGATGATAAAACCCTTACATTATGTCTTGATTTTCTTTGGGCATGTTCAAACCTACTATATAATAAATATAAGTTTATTATAAATCTACAAAATAACCATATTATTATATATAATACCATATATTATTCAACTAAGAATTTATATTCCAAGTTTATTAACAATTCCATGTTAAAGTAACGTTTCAGGTAATAACTGTATTGTTTATCATACATGTTTTGACTTGTTATTCTCGATCCTATTACTTATATCATGATTTAATTATTTAAAGATTTTAAAACATGATTTATATATCATATATATTAATTATATAAATATTTACAATAATTTATAATAGATATAAATATTAAATAAAATACACCATTTATGGAGACAATAGGCCGTATGTATGCATGAACACTGTTTCCGTTTTCTTGTCATATTGAAAAAAATAATGTAAACTAAGTACATGATTATATGTTATCATTAAATTATAATTATTATTTCATATATATTATATAATTTCACAAAAACTACCCTTAATACTTTCTATATAAATTATGAACGAATCACATCACTTTGAGGTGGCGGTAGTCCACACGTCCACAAACGAAGTTATTGTATTTACACAAAATGGAAAGAATAAAGATATGTTTTTATAACAATTACATAAGAATAAATACATAATAAACATAATATATATCATAAAAAATTATTTTCATTATAATTTCAACCATGAGAGGTGTTAAAAGAAAAACCAACATCATCACTTCATGAGGTGGTAGTTCATTGTACACAAACGATAAGTTCATTACCCATTTTACAGAAGTGTGTGTAGGTTTAGGTAGAAATATTATATTAAAAACATTTAAAAATATTTAGTATATTGAGTTTGTTATATAATCATGGAATAAGAAGAGTTTAGGTGGTGGAGAAAGAAACTAAAACAAAAGATCTTATGGGAGAATGTTGCCACATATTTGGGTAACTTTTTTTAGTTTGCACTAAAGGGATTCCTTGGTTGGATTTCTACCCAAATAGATGTTTCTAGGATTAATTGAGGGAATTTTTCAGCTCATTTGGGTAAGTTTTTGATGATAAAATGTGTCTTTATTGATGTGAGGAACTGAGAGTGGTGAGTTCCCTTTTATAGTGGAAAAGGAGTGACATTCTTGTAAATATAAAAAGGTAAACACTTTTGAGAGTTCTACCTAAAATCATGGGCCTCAAATAATTTTAAAAATTAAATAAAAGAGGGTAATTGGTATAAATATTTCCAGAAAATGGATTTTTTACAAGTTTCTAGGTCATTTTTCCTCTTAATCTTAAATTTTAACCATTAAATAAACTAATTTTTACATTAATCTTTGTAATTAATTTTAATTACTTTCACTAAATTTTTTGGTGAAAAAATAATTTTACCTTATTATAAATTATAAATTACTTTTTAAAAATATTTAATCCATTTTTTTACATTATAATCTCATAATTAGTAATAATTAATTCAAAATTAATCCCACTGATGTGTCGCAATGAGTTTTCAAGAGAAAATGAATAAAAGTTTGAAATGATTTCATATCCAATTTTAATGTGAAATTGGTTATATAACCTAAATTGGATTAATTGATGTAAAATTTTTCTAATTAAAACTTTAAACAAAATTAAAATATAATTAAACTATTTAAAAAATTTAGATGAAAAATTAGTTTTGAATTAGATTTTAGTATATTTCACTGGTCATCCAAAAATGAAATATTTCATAAAAGTACCAAAAATTCAAAAAATGTAAAATTTTATATTCCAATTTAAAAAATGAAGTCTCTTTTTTCAAATAAAAAATTATAATAAGTGCAATTTTTTATTTATAATGGGTTAATCATTTAAAGGCTGTAAAATTACCTTTTAGAAAAATAAATATCTTTATGCATAAAATTTGTTTTATTATGATCTCTTATTTTGAACACACATATGATGAAATTTATTTCATTGAATGAATATAATATAAATATTTCATTAAAATAATTTATCAAACATTTTTTTACATAATTCAATATGGTAAAACCTATTTGATTTCATAAATATTGTTTTATAGGAAAAGGTTTCCTATATTTTATAAAGGGTTTTATTTTCATTTCTAGTTAATTGGTAACCAAATAATTCATCTTAGATACATTTTAAACCATATTTTCATATTTTAATTAATAATATTCATAACTCATGTTCCTAAGGCTAGGTAGTAACTATAATAATATTTTTATAACAATATTAATAGTATACTATAGTTCAATAAAACTAAACCTTCTGTGTAACACATGCTACCAAGGGAACTCGACATTATGTGTAACACAATCCAAACATAGTGATGCATGTACCTAAAGTTAATATAAGTGTTCTGTGTAGTGCAAGGTTAACTTGGTGCTATGTATACTGAAATCCAAAGCTAGTTACAATGAAAGATATATTCAATGTTGTGTAAAATACAAAATATAAAAATGAATAAATTAATTTGAAAAAAAAAACATTTCACAAAATCATGGGGTTTTACATTATACCTCCATTTAAATTGAATTTCACCCTCAAAATTAATATATGTTATCAAAGGTTTTATACTTTAAAGTTTATTTCATAGAAACACACATCGTAAAAATGAATACAGAAACTTCTTTTAAAAATGGAAAGTTTTAAGGATAATGATATTACAAAGTAACTCAAAACTAGGTTTCCACATTGAATAATATAGGTGGAAAGTGAAAAAATGGACATAGAAGAGAGATATTACTATAAAGTTCTAATGGGGAGTGCAATAGAACATTATTAGAATGAAGTTAACAATTTCTGATTAGTAAACCAAATTGGATTGAAAAAAGTAATTGATATCATAAAAATCATGATAACTTGACAAAATTTAATTTTATGACCTGTTTTCTAAAGTTGAATAATTTTCATGAGAAGATATACTAACATGATTTTAGGATAACCATAACCCTTGTTGTGCCTTGATCAACTTTCACTTCATCTTCTATTCTAAGAAATGAAGGTGAACTTTTCTTTCCTAAAGCATTAACAAATCATGAGATCCATAGATAGAGTGACAGGTCATTCCATTCACATTTAGGACAAAAAAATGTTGTCACAAGTTATCCAATATGCATAAATCAACATATGGAGATATAATAGTTTAATCTCTAAAACCTTATCCGATGTTTAACATAAACCATTCCATAAATGATTAACCATATAACCCTTCTGAAATATGGAAGTCCAAAACTTTAGAAATAAAGTTAATATATTTAAAATCATCCTAACATTGATCCCTCATATACCATATGGTATATCTTGTTTGTCACATTTCAAACATATAAATACCTTTATCATGTATTATCTTGAAACATGGTAATAACCTAAATTACTTTGCATCCTTATTTAAAGCATGTATGTTTCCTTATTCCAAATTTTATTATATATGTTCCGTAAATCAAAAAATGATATAAACTAAATCCATGATAGGACAAGAATACATTGTCAAAAAACACTCAATCAATTCAAATGTAATAATTATCATCTAATTCACTTATTGATTTCTAACATATCTTTTATCCCAGCATCATTATCTCAACATTAGGAACATATTAGGGGTTATCTTTCCCTTAATCATGTGTTTCTTAATAATATAATGTTCTTAATAAATCACTTTCATATTTTATCAAAACAATTAAACATATTCATATAATTATTTATAGAGAAACATAAAGTGAAAAATCCTTATATATTTGGTAACTCATAATTCTTTAATCCAAATAAATAAATAATTTGGTTACTACACTACATCCTTAAGCCATTAACAAGGATTCATCATCTTATTACATAATACCACTTTTATAAAATATGAAATAAGACTCATTTTTTAACATTAATAAAACTAAAATTAATCATACTTATAAACAATACTATTTTAACAACACATACCTTTCATAAGTCATTCATAGTATCTTCATCATCAATAGAAAAACCATTACTCATATAACCATGTTGATTAATTTCATGAGATTTACTTTTAAGACATTTATTTACATAATTCTCATACATTACACACATAAAACATTAAATGGATTATAATACCTTAGAGAGGACAATATTTTCATCCATTTCCTTAACTGAACTTTTTATTTTCCCTTTGCAGTTACTTACTTTTCACCTTCTTTTCCATAGTCAAAAAATCTTCATGTTCCTCTAAGACATTCAATTGGGTGTTTATTCCCACATTATTGGCATGTAGTAAACTAAATATTATTTTTTTGATGGTCTTCATTACCCAAAATATTATAAATCTATTTCCATTCTCTTCTTTGTTGAGTTTGAGAGTTGGTTAAGGTACACATTGTTAATCATGTTCCTGAAGACTAATTATGCATGATCACAACATCCTTAATGATAATCCCACATAACTTCTCATCAAAAAAATTTCCATCGTATTCAACATTAACCCCTTTCCTTCAGGTTCCTGTCATTGACTAAAACCATAAATCATAGTGTGAAGAACAATTATTGTAGTGAAAAACCACAAAGTTATAAAAATCCACATATTGGATGTCAAAATAATTACACCTTCTTTAATCAATGACACCTTAGGATTATACATTGATAAATTCTTAGAAATATCCTTATAAATACTCCTTGGGATATCACTAAAGTTTTCATATCCAAGTTTCCAAAGTTTGACTAAACATTTTCTCTAATACTAACTATAGATACAATTGATTAACATGAAAATACATTACATAATTTTTTTGGAATACTTAAAACATTACACAAATAGAACCCAAAGACCATATTAGTTTAGTTCCTTTAGAAACATGAAAACATAAACACCGGTACATAAGCGAGCTATATTATCTCCCACTAGGTTCTTCATAAATAGAACATTTCATAGACACATCATGCATAATACATATCTTCATAACATAGGGAATGTAAATATAAGAAAGGGGTGAGATTATATGCTTAGTAAGGGTAAAAAAGGGACATATATAATCATTATCACGAGCATAAAGATATGAAAACATGATTATGAAACTAGAAGATCATACCCTATATATCGAAGATCTTAATCATGAATCATGGCATACATATTATATGTTTATAAGAAATGAATCATAAGTAATTCAAAGAGAATAGACCATGACATCATATCATAGGCATAGTACATTGGCTTATGTCATAAAAATAATCTTATAAAATTTGGAACATGGGTAAATAGAAACATGTTCACTTATTTAGTTAAGGGAATGAAATCAGGACTATACATATAATTATGGGCATGAAACTATGTCCATGCCTAACATTTTGAACATGTAATCAAGTTCACACATGGAAATCATTTTCTATAAGTCAAGGCTCATTGAAAAAAAATATTATAGAAGTTTATGGGGACTAAAACTACCAAGAAGGACACACCACTATCCCCAGTCACAGACCTTTCCTTATAAGGGATCAGGATTCCCTATCTTCTCATAGTTGATCAATTTTTCCCATTTTTCTATAGTGGATAGGGTTTCCCCAACTTCCCATAGTGGACCAGGTCATGCCTATTTCACATTTTGGATTAGAACACACTAGTTCACCATTATGGATCATGCTCTTCGACTTGTTTCCCCTCATTATCTCATGAGATATATACATTTACCCAATTCATTTGAGTTAGATATATGTCCCACCCATGACATAATAAAATCATACATACATGTTCCACTTGATAATAAAACTTTTATCATATCATCCCCATTTAAATAGATGTGTTTCATAACATCATATCGTAACCGATGAAATGAAATGGGTATCACAAACATTTCATCATAACATTACTTAAAGAAAATATATAGTTTTCATAATAATTTTATAAAATCATAACCCATGAAAATAAGTAGGTTTAAAAATCATATAACCTGTGGAAGAAAAAAGAGTATCATAAAATTCATGCCATAAAAAATAAACCATTCAAGGAATAATGTGAACAATATTTTTAGATCATATACCCAGTAAAACATAAACTATAAGAATGTATTTCATCTTATATGGAGAAGTATTTTGAATGTCATATAGAACATTTCTTAAGGAAATTCAATTTAAAATCCCTTTCTTAAAACCATTTCAAAAATCGTTTTCTTAAAAATAATGATTTATAATTTTATTTCAAAAAACTTCTTGAGGAAAATATATTTTCAAATTTTAAAAAATATTTTTAAATAATAAATAATTTTCAAAACATTTTTCATTTAAAATAACATTTAATAATTATAAAAGAATATTCAAATCATTTTGAAAACCTTTTCTTTGAAAATAACAATGGAAACTTATAAAGGAATCTTGAAAACATTTTGGAAAAAATTTATTGGAAAATTAATTTGAAAAAATAGAAATAAATATTGAAAACATTTTGAAAACTTTTTTCATTGAAAAATTATAAAATAATATTAAAAAAATGACATTTAAAACGGAAGATAAATCAGTACATGTTGAACATTACTTCTTCATTGTAAAATGTTTAGAAAAGTGCCTTAATCAAAAAATGACAAGAATATTAATTTTAAAAATATTTTTAAAAAGTTAAAACATGGATAAAAATTTCCATTAAACATAATAGGATAATATTAAAAAAAATTATAGAAAACACAGTTTTGAAAGATCACATATTTTTGACTAAAAGGAGAAATAAAGTCAGATTTTCATAAAATATTTTCTTAATTATCTTAGGTACCAAATAGTGAATAAATGATACAATTAATTGGATATAACAAAAATAACAAGATTGTAGTAAAATTCATAAGATTTATTAAGATATTTGTTATAATATTTCATCAATGGAAGCATAATCGTTAATAATCCCAATAAACGATGAGATTATAGAAATAAATTCTTATCAATTTGGTAACTTTAAATCATAATACCAATGAGATAATAAAATTACAAGAATATTAAAATACCATTAAAGTAATTATATTAATTATATCACATATTAAATGGTATTATATACGGCTCATAGAAAAATATAGGTGCATAACATGATATGTATCTCCAAGAAGGCAAATTAAGACAAAATTACTTTACTGATTTGGTAACTTTTGAACCATATACCCCAAGAATGAAAGATAATAAAATAGATATGTGAAAACAAATATATTTAAGTATAATAATAATTTAATACATTCATGTGATGTATATACATCACACCAAATAAATTGGTGGTGAATAAGGCATATGTCTCCCCAAATTAAAAGTGAGACGAGAAAACCCTTACCTTAAGTCTTGACTTTTCATAGGACATGTTAAAACCTCCTATATAATAAATATTTGTTTATTATAAAAACTAAAATAACCATATTATTATATATAATACCATATATGATTCATTTTTTTACTTTATATTACTCATTTATTAACAATTCCATGTTAAAGTAACATTTTATGTAATAACCGCTTTGTTTATCCTACATGTTTTGACTTTTTATTCTTGATACTCTTAATTATATCACGATTTACTTATTTACAGAATGTAAAACATTATATATATATATATTCATTAAATAAATATTTATAATAATATATAAAATTATAAATATGAAAACAAATACACTGTTCATGGAGATAGTAAGCCGTACGTACTCATGAACACTGTTTCTGTTTTCTTTTTATATTTAAAGAAATAAAGTAAATAAAGTAAATGAAATATATATATATATATATATATTAATTATAGTTTAATTATTATATAATATATATCTTATAATTTAATTAAACTCATCATTAACGAATTCCATGTAAAATGCGATCAAATCACATTGCTTTGAGGAGGCGGTAGTCCACACATCCACAAACCAATTTATCATATTTAAAAAAATTGAATGCATGAAGGTCTATTTTATATAAATATTAAATAATAATAATACATCATAAATATCATATATATTAAAAAATATCATTTCCATCATAATTCACAACCACGATAGTTGGTAAAGGAAAGACTAACAACATCATTTTGTGCGGAAATAGTTTACCATACAGAAACGGTAAAATCATTACCTATTTGATTTAAGTGTGGGTAGTTCTAGATAAAAAAATATAATTAAAACATATTAGAATATTTAGTATACTGAGTTCATTATATAATCATGGAATAAGAAGCTTTTAGGTTATGGAGAACGAAATTAAAACAAAAGATCTTGTAGGAGAATGTTACCTCTTCTTTGTGTGACTCCTTTTGATTTTCACCAAAGGGATTCCTTGGTTGAATTTATTACCTGAGGGAGGATTATAAGATGAAGGGATGGAATTTTAGATCTTATTTGGGAAGGGTTTCGATGATACAAAGTTTCTTGATATGTGTGAGGGATTGTGGGGTGTGAGTTCCCTTTTATAGTGGAGTGGGAGATACATTGTTCTACAAATAAAAAGGTACAAACAATTGAGAGGTATCCATTACATCATGGGACAAAAATTACTATCCAAATTATATAAAATAGGAGTAATGGTCAAAATATTTATATCCAATGTAGTTTTGATAGGTTTCTAGGTCATTTGGAATCTTAATATTAAAGTTCAACCATTAAGTACACTAATTTTTATCTTAATCACTCTAATTAATTTTAATTACATTCAATAATTGTTTTGGTCAAAATATAAGTTGAAATTATTATAAATTATAAATTATACTGATTAAAAATATGGAATCCAATATTCTATATTTTAATAACATAAGTGGAAGAAATTAATTTTAAATTAATCCCAAAGATGTTTTTCGACAATACGTTTTTAAGTGAAAATGCCTAAAAGTTTGAAATGATTTCATACCCAATTTCAATGTGAAATTTGTTCAAATAAACTAAATTTTATTAATTTAATTAAAATATATACAATTTATCTTAAAAAAAAATATAAATTAACTATATAAATAAATTAGATGAAAATTAGTTTTGAATTAAAATTTATTATTTTCACTATTCATCCAAAAACGAAATATTTCAAAAAAATACCAAAAAATTCCCCAAATTAAATTTTAATATAAAATTTTACAAGAAAATGTTTATTTTTAAATATAAACATTATAAAAGTGTCAAAAATTTTATTTAAAATTGGTTCTCTATTAAAAGGCTTTGAAATGTTTTTTTAGAGAAATATATATCTTTATGCGCAAAATCGATTTTATTCTTATCTATTTTTTAAAAAACACATAAGATTAATGTTAATTATTTTACTGAATATAACATATATATTTTATTAAAATAATCTGTCAAAGGTTTTTTAGTAAATTTATTATGGTAAATCTTGTTTGATTTCATAAATATTGTTTTCCAGGAAATGGTTTCCTATATTTTTAAAAGGGTTTTATTTTAATTTATATATAATTCATATTATATACAATCTTAAACAATGTTTTCCAAATTTAATTAAACCTATTAATAAAACCCATTCAAAAAAATATGTAGTAACAATAATAATATTTTAATAACAGTATTAATAGTATATTGTAGTTTGGTAACACTTGGCCTTATGTGTAACACAAGCTATCGAAGGAACTTGGAATTGCGTGTAACATAAGAGAAACATAGTGTTTCATGTACCAAAAGTTAATATAAGTGTTCCATGTAGTGTGATATTAACTTGGTGTTGCATATACTTCAAGAAAAAGTTAGTTATAAAAAAATCTATATTCAGTGTTGCGTGAAATGAAAAATATAAAAAAGATTAAATTAATTCAAAAAATATATTTCACAAAATATTGGGGTGTTACATTCACACCCATGGTATGATATTAGCTCTCAGTGGAAAAGTATGGGAGAAAATGATAGATTCAAGTATGGTAGAATAAATAGGAGCATGTTTATAAGCTCAATCCAATCCATCTCATTGGCACCAATCTCTTTATATATCCCTCCAGGATATTACCCAAGTGACCATACATTTACTTATATGTTTATAATGTAAAACTAAAGGTGGTTAAATTTTTTTAACCTTTTACTGATCAAACTCATTTACGTTTTATCTTATAAAACATCTATTAATGACATATTATCATGGGAAATATTCAAATATTAATACTTAACATTAATCCACCAATATTAACCCTAGAGATTTAGTGTAACACATATGCTATGATTTTATTTGGAATTTTACATAATATTATAACTATATTTCACTGAACGATATTCCCAAGACAATACATGTTATGGTTTCTATATGTATTACTATATGATATATTAATATTGAAAACTATGATATTGAAATAGATATATATAAACACATATATAATGTTAGGGTATAACTCTATTAATATACAACTTTCAATAAAGCCTTACAGAATTTGTTCCTTTTCCCTATATTTAATCCTATATAATAACTTGTAGAATTGTATCAAAATATCCTATTGGATACTTACAAAATACATTTTGTAAATATATTATAAAATTTATCATGTATAACATCATGTGAAACACATCAAGTATATCCACCCAAAATTCCTTTCATAAAAATTCTAAAACTCTTTTAAATATTAAATATGAGTTAAAACTGAATACCCATTTAGTTAACCACAAAATGTGACACCAAAATTTTTTGTATTATTGAAAATAGATATTAATTACCAAATTAATAAATGTAAGTAATGTGTGACCTCTAGTAAATAATCAATCATACACAAGTTATAAAGGAATCTAACATAGTATCCGCCAAACACATGTATCTATATACCAATTTCTAATTGATTTATTATATATATGTATTAATTATTATATGATCTTTTTTTGTGATATCAAGTAACTATATGACATTTATTATGAAAATCCTTTATAATTACTCATAATTTCTCAATTCTACAAGTATAGATTGACCAGGTTGATAAATACATCACATTTGATTTATCTATGTGGATAACCATATCACAAACCCCTCATATGATTGATAATAACATCATATAACTTATCTATGTATGATTTTGCACTCTTATATTCTATCAAAATCAGGGGACCAAACATCATACTCATCATATGAGAGTAATAATCACATATTGTTTAAGCTCTAACTAATAACATGATCAGTAATATACCTAATAAATTCCTTGTAAAAACCCAAAGTTTTAAATGGAAATTTATTTCTTATAATTATGTCATGAAATCACATGAAATAAGAACACAATGAACTACTATGTAATCCATAACATTTAAACATAAGTTTTTCACTTCTGTGATTTGAATTTGAAAAATCTAACATACACAGTTGCGATCTGTAAGTTATTTGGAGTCTAATATGACCAAATTAAATTTTGGTGAACAACAATATACCCTTATGAATAGTAATTCTACCCTTATGAATATTTATATAACTTAATGAATAATAAACTTACCTATGATATTATATAAATAATATTCAAGTGAAAGTATGATGTACCTATATTTTGGAATAAGTAAATAAATGTTTTAAAACATGTTTTTTAGAATAAATTATGATTTTAATTAAATATTTAATTAATCATATTTGGATTTTTTTTTGGAAAAAATAGATTTTATTTTTCAATTTTACACATTGAAAAGTGGGTCAGGTGATTTTTTGGGATTTTTATGAAATACTTGAATTTTTGGTTAATAGTAAAATATATTAATTTACAGTATAAATTCATTATAATTTAAATCCACTATTACTGACATCATATGTGATGTAATCACCCAGATATCTAACTCACATGAATTTATTACTATTCATGGTCATAAAATCATCACTATTACTTGCCTTATGAAAAAATAAAAAACTAGTGATTTTAATATTATGGAAACCCTCCTCTCCTCCACTATAAATACCACCCATCCTTAGCTCTTCTCTTCAATCCTCTCAAGCCTTGTTCCTTACTTAAATTCTAACCAAATATCTTCCCAACATCCTTCCCTACTTCCGTCAGCCTTTCCCACCCCCCCAAAAGACCAAAACCTATCCCCTTAAGAGGTTCTCAAAGCAGATAAACTCAAGATGTAAATTCCTCTTTCCAATTCTGTTATTTCCTTTCAAGTTCGTTTCTTTTAATTTTTTCTTTCCTACCCTCCCTTCACCTAAATGGTATGATAACTCCAGTAATATAAATTTACTGGAATTATTTATGCTAATGGGATAATTCATTAACATCTCTCTTTTTCACTTCTTTTATATGAATGAAATGAAAATACCATCCGAGATGTGTTAATTTATCACATTAAAGGACGACGGTTTATCAATTTCAATTACCATATTCTATTCTATTCCTGAAAGAATTTTTTTGGTTGAACTAAACTATTAAATATATATTTTATCTTATGTTTTTTATAGAATTCTCTTACACACTTGAAGTAAAATAATATTGCAAAGCAAGTTAATTATGAGAAAAATTGCCAAATTAATTCAAGCATTTATCATTAATGTTTTATATAATAATTCAAATTCACTACAAGTAACAAAATTAAATTTTGAACCATTTTAAATTCTTTATTTTAAATAATAAAATATAAATTCTATTTTGGACAACCACCTTCATCATACATGTTTATTCGAATAGGAATATAAGTGAACCGATCATTAAAACCAAGTAAGAAAACAGACATAAACAATGAAATTGAACCTCATAACCAATAAAAATGGTTATAAATTAACTTAAAAATATTATAATAAATATTATAAATATATAATAGATTCTGGAATTATTAATTAATGAACATTATTTTACTATTCATTTCATTGATATCAAGTGGAGAACACCAATATACATAAGGTAATGGATCATCTCTATTTCACTTTTATTAAAGATATTCCTCTATGTTATGCCCTTTTATGTGTTATTACTAGTGATGGGGTATGATTAAAAACCTCCTTCATATAGTCCTTATGATTTTTAAATGATGAGAAACCGTTTCTCTCTCATGAATCTCTCTAAAGTACACCTAATACCATGTCGATAATCCATAAGTAATTCTACCCGAATCTCTTTTATTTCTTCGGATTTCCTTACATTTATTTCTACAAAATTGAAGTTGTATTATATATTTATGTGAATACTCGAAATTCTGTGTACATTCACAAAATTCATATATCAATACACTTTTACATTATCTTTTTGGGATATTTTTTTAAGTGACTCCCTCCTTAATACCCCCAATAAGCAAACATGTTTGAAGGGAACTTCCCGAATTCTTACTTGACTTAAGGTGCAATATATAATCTATTTCAATCCAACATTTTATTTATAAAATGATTTTTTTTATTTCAAAAACCTTCCAGGTTCACTTCTGGTTTCGTATAAATGATTGTTCCCTTTTCTATTTTAAAGGCTCAATAGTATTTTCCTTAAAACATCTCAAAAATGTTCTTATGCCATAATTTCTTGAAAAATTTTCTTACATGTTTTCACTTCTAATTTAAATAACTCACCATTATAATTATATATTTTTCCTTATAAATTTACATGTATACTTTAGTTCCCTAATTTCATGGACACTATTGTGTTATCCCCATTTTTTATTCTTTATAACATGATTATGGTACCAAATTCTTAACATGGGTAACCCTTATGTTTATGTAATATTGATTTTTTATGATTATTTATGTGGAGAACATATTAAGGAAAAGTTAATATGGGTTCACCCAGATATCACTCCAATTCATTGTGTAAAGTAAAGCATCATGCGATGTTATGTGCGACGGTCTTGGAAGTTAGCCTTGGATTGTGCTACTATGTGAAACAATCTTAGCGGTTATCCTTGACTCATACTAAAGTCATTTTTTATGTTACTGTCACATTACAATGACTCCGTGTTTATACGATTCTTTTTTTATATAATATGATTCCTTATGTTAAATGTCTTTTTATATAATCATGTCATGCATTCTATCCCTTATGCTAATGCTTTGTTCGTATTATTATTCCCTTACTATGATTGTAGATCATCCCATTGTTCATGTTATCCCTAGGTTATCTCTTGAAGATGTATAAGCTCAATGTAAAATAAGAGGTCATTGTGGAGTTTAAATAAAAATTCGTTTTTATAATGTTGAATTATGTACCTATTCTTCCAAGACACTAGAATTTACGATATTTGTCTTGTACTATAATATATAATTATTCTTAAAATCATGTAATGTATTATGTAAAAGTATAGGGTTTCTATATTAATAATTATCTAAGCCTCACGTATTGTGTAAGAAAGGTATAAAATTATGATGTTTATCATGATAGGTATATCACTAACCTCATATATTTAGGAAGTCTAAATATGAAACATATACCCCTAACATACCAAATACATAGCGCATGGCCCTCCATGTGATATACTTGGGAGTCATACAGTACACAAAATCTATTTTATACCCCATGTTTATATTTCATATATCTATATAAAATCATACTATTTTTAACCATACTATTGCACCAAAAACTATATTCATCCATGATGAACATAAGCTAGGGATAACTCAAAGTTTTATTTTAAGAGGTTATTCATCATTTAACATTATTAGTATATGCACCAAATTTGAATGAATGTAAATTTAGAGATTAACTTTTATATAAAATTATAAATTTCATATTCTTAAACTCCTTTATGAATATTAAAAAATCACACATAACCACATGTATAATCATATCACATATGATAGATCACCAAATAGGCCTTATGTTTGCAACACTTATAGGGTTTTTTAAAACTAATTACACATCTCTGTAATTACTATAATATCTCTATGTGACCATGAAATTAAAACCTCCAAATGACCCCCTTTATTGATTAATTTCTATTATGTAATCTAGTTTTAAAATTGTTAAAACCTGGGAATCATATCCCTAATGTTAAACATATTGAAAAAAATATTCAAACTCCTTTATTTCACAACATCATGTGTTATGATGTTAATAATTTTTATTGCCTACTTAAAACCCTTTATAAGTTCATCATCAACATCTTTCTTGGAATTAATCCCTCAACATTTTACTTTATATAATTTTGATAACAATATGTAATAATTTACTTTGTTTATTTATCAACACATCCTAGGATCCTTTAAGATATAAAATTATATTTACTTCATTGTGGTAACTAAATATATCTCTTCACATTTCTCTTTAAAACCATACCCAAATATCTTTTATGATATTAAGTGACATTCACTTGGAATTTTAAATAGAATAAATCATTATTTACCCAGAAGATCCGGGATCTGGATGAACCTTGTCCTATAAATTTAGTAATAAAAGTTAAGCAATAGGACAAGGTTAGAAGTTATAAATTGGTTTACAAAAAATAAGAGTGAAAAATTCCTTGCATGTCATCACTCACCAGTGAGGTGAAATATTCAAGAGCTCTGTATGCCCACATTGTGTTTGCCTCAAAGAAAACATTCGTTGACTGAGTATCTACAACTTGGTTAGCCTCTCTATATTCATGTGATATAAGAATGTTTATATTATTTTCATGGTTCATACAAGCAACCCAATAATGAAGAAGCTTCCATACAACATTCCTAGTTCTTTTTTTCAATGCCATGACCACATTTCACAATTTAGATTCAACCAGGAATGAAACTTATGATAAATATAATATTTCATTGGTTGATATAGACTATTGTGAGAATCAAATATTAATTATATATTGCACTCTTCGCCATTTTTATTATCAAAATAACACTATAATATTTACATCTCATTCATAGTTTAACAATCCTTTAATCTTTGATAAGATAAGGTAATATTTTATTGAAATCATTCACATTGTTCAAAAAAAATCCAATTATTATTATAGATTAAGGTTTAATTTAACTCATTAAAACTTTTATAACATTTTAAATGATGATTCTAGAATGAATTACATAGCTAAAACAAGACTTTTAAATTATTTTTTTGTCTCACCATGTTAGTGAAAATTTAAATCATATTAAATATATGAGTGGAGAATAGAGTTCAATAAATAATTCTATATATAATTCCCTCAAACCACAATTAAATAATTTTATTCTCCTAATAAACATTTAGATTCAAGTGTTGAACAAATTCAATATTTTGTTACTTAGGAAGGTTCCACTCCAACACATCGATATTTTACTTGTTTAAGAACAATTCTGAAGTTTTTATGCAAGCCTATGGAGTTTATTACATTAATAATATCTTTCTCAAGGATTTATGTAAAGGATAATTTCAATGATCATTAATATTCCATTTATATATAATATAATCTTTTATCTGATGAGTATAATCATTGCAATTCATTTAATAAGTACTTTTATTAAATACACTCCCACTAAAATGATGCCCCTTTTAAATTTTAGCTTATCCATTAGTGGGATAATATCCATATTTCACTAATCAATGATTCCAAATTAGTGTTCCTCTCAAAAATTATCTATTTAGGTATTCCATCATTATAATCATTTTATATATGAGTCTTGAATGGTTGAGTGGAAAACTCTTTTCCTAATTCATTGTATGGGTAAACTCAACACCATTCCTCTCATATCATATATCATAGGATTTCATAGTTAATTGTGACCCAAATATCACAATGGGACTTGGTTACCAAACTTTTAGTGTCAATTATATCTCCCATTCCTTATATAAAATAATCGATGGGAACCTAGATTTGTCATGAACCACATGGTTGGAAGATCAAGGTCTTGACATGTGTTTTAGTTGGAAGGAACTTGACTCTTAGTAATATTTTTTAGGGGGTTTAATCTAACCATTTTATCTCATGTATTACCTTACATGTATTAAGGACTCTAATTATTTAGTTTCAAATCCTATTCCTCCCACAAAATCAATATATTCAAACCATATTGATGCAAAACTATTTACATAACCCATTGCTAACATTACCGAACCAAATTAATATCCAATTATATTAATATAAATCCAAATGCATTCGATGCATATGGTACTCAAAAAAATTTCATGTAAAGGCTCAAAATCATATTAAATAAACAATATATATAATATTAAACAGGTAATGATTAATAACAAACCCCCAATTTTCTATATAAGGCATTAGCCTCCAGGATAATGAGTAGTCAGAAACAAATTCCCTCTACCCAAAGACAATATATTCAAGAGAGACCTCAATTACACCATAATTCTAAAACTTAAAATGTATAAACTATAATAAACATTTTAATTGAATCTCATAACATAGTATAAGTCAATGTCATGGTATATGGAAACTTAATCGATTATCATACCTAGTATGTAACTGCTTAGATGTAGATATGAAAATTTAAAGAAGTATTTTAATAATTTAAACTAATGCTTACATCCATTGAAAAAATAATAATTATATATATCAATAATGTATGTAATAATACTACATAAATGATTAATTAATACATTTATACACAAGATAAACTATTTGGGATAAATTCCTAAATAAGGAAATTATAAACACATTATAATTTTAGGAATAAATTATGTATATTAAATAATTAAATAAATATTAATACTTTATATTCATTTATAATTTGATCACCTTTGTATTATAGTTTGTATGAAATTTTACATAAATATATATTAAATGAAATATAAACATATTATATTCTAATTCTACTATGTAAAAAATTTTACATTAAAAAATATATTTATATTTAATATTATTTAAAACTTGATTATATCAATT
Source organism: Viscum album (assembly GCA_963277665.1). Classification (NCBI taxonomy): domain Eukaryota; kingdom Viridiplantae; phylum Streptophyta; class Magnoliopsida; order Santalales; family Viscaceae; genus Viscum; species Viscum album. Next base: position 457,121,928 of record OY728157.1, on the reverse strand, counting down.
ATCAAATCTCATGTTGATATGATTTAAAATTTTTCTTAAATAATACATTTTAATTTGAATATTTCTAATTAAGTATGAAAAAAATTCATAATATCAAATATAAAGTCCTTTATATATTTATTTTTTTTGTAATCTATAAACCTTTTATAAATTAAACGTGTAATTTCTATATAAAAATTTTATATCAAAATTACGAGTCATTATATATAATTTTAAAAAGGTATTTTCATTTTAACATTTTAAATTTTGAAATATTTATTTATTAAATAATTTATAAAAAAATTAATAATTAATTATAAAAGTTTTATAATAAATTAATTTATAAAATATTATAAATTAGAAAAACATCTTAAAATAATTTTTTTGATAATTTATAAGTAATTTATAAATTATTGAATACAATTCATAATTGAAATAATAAAAAATAAAATTTTCAACTATATCATATTTTTTGGTATACTTAAGTTATAATCCATGATTTAGATCAAAACCAAAATTACATAAACCCCTACACTATCTATTATAATTTATGATTGTTAATATAGATGGTATAACATAAAACTAGCACTAGGTTAGCCATATAAGAATGACCCATCACACGATGGTAATCACAACTTATGATATGGTTTTTGTAGGAGTAACCATTCAGTGTCTAACAAACATAACATTAACCCAATGAGAATATTACATTATCTTTTGTATGCCTTGACATAGTCATATCATTTTATATGATTATTCTTCATATCAAAAACCCATAAGTTCCTGAGAAACCATTCTTTATGATGTAACCTATATCTTTTAGAAGATACAATGCTTTGTTTTTTAGCTACATAGACAATTAATACCAAGACCATCATATGTTATAATTTACTATATCATAGGATATAATGTATATAAAACCAATAGATTTGTATTGTGTCTTTTGAATCATTATTTCATATAAAAAGATATGGTCTAGGCCCAAATTACAATATCACATATCATAATAATGACCACAATAAAAAACATTATAGTACTTTTAACGTTATACAATAAAACATACAAATTATATCCAATATTTTTCATTTTTTAAAAATGTTTTAGAGAATAAAATAGTATGGAATAACTTTGATACCACTAATGGGTTTCCAAGGATCAAGAAACTCTAGTTCAATTTAGCAAAAGACATCTGAAACAACAATTTCTCAAGATCACCACATATGAAACTGAAACCATGTAAAATATAAATAAAAAACCAAATTTTATACCTTACGCCAATGATGTACACTACAAAATTATTCAATAATATTCTAGATGAAGATCACTAAGAGGTATCCATAAGACTCACTCCTATATAGTGTATCCACAAGCTAATCTATATCCCCTGATGCTTGGGAGAGATTATCCTTCACACCAATGGAATGCAAGTACCTCTCAGTTGAAAAGGTTTTAAGATAAAGAGAGTTTTGGGTATAGGCCCAAATCCCCCAATCCCAATGGAACTAGTCTCTTTATATTGGTGTCAAGGACACTCCTAGAGTTTCTATACATTTACCCTTACATTCATAACATATTAGTAAATGTGTTTATAACAGTTTTAACCTTTATACAATCAAAATTTTATATGTATAATCTTATGAATCATCTATTAATGATAGCCTATCATGATAAATATCCAAAAACTAACACTTAATGTTCATATTCTAGTATCAATTATATAGTTTTAGTGTAAATCATACACTATTATTGGATTTAGAAGTTTTTAATGTGATATCACTAAATTGTACTAAATGACATGAAAAAACCAATACATTCTCTGGTTTCTATATGTCACACCATATGACATGTAAATATCTTACCATATGATAATTGCATATATAATTATATAGATTTAGGGCATAACTACATTAGTTATATCATTGATAAATTAATTTCACATAAATATTTAACTTAACAGATGTTTTAATTTTATAGAAAGTATGTTATATATAAAAAATAAACAATTATTATTTCATTTACCATTATTTACCCTATAAAACAAATTATTTCCGTCAATGTTATTATATTAATATATAATATGTAATTTTTATATCATAATATATAGTATAATGATAAAAGTAGCTAACTTTTTTGTTTACTCTAAAATACATATGAAATTAACTAAAAATAGTAAAATTATTTCATAAAGTATGAAATATATTATAAAATAAACACATTAAAAATTAAAAAAAACATTATAATTTTTTTTTGATATATTATTGAAAGAAAAGTAAAAATAAATTACTAATAAATTATCTTTTAATTATATATATAATTAAAACCTAGGACCTAGTGGAAAAAAATTCAATGTTGGAGAGTGGAAAATCATTCGATATATAAATGAATCCAATGAAATTTATGAAATTGTATCATAATTAAAAATATTAAGTAATGAAACATGTGAAAACCAATATATATTTATATTTTCAATAAAGAATTAAATACAAATTAAGGACCAAAAATCTTTTTCATTAAATGAATTTATAATATTTTTCGTAAGATAAAGTAAATAATTGATTTTTATGTCACAAATTACCCTATAATGTTTTATTCATTTTAGTAATATTTTTTCCTATGAGATAAAAATTATTTGTTGGTCCCATAAAGGGATGATACCTTGGGGGTGAGGGTTTAATATGGGTATATAAATTCAAACTAAAACCTTATGATGATCTTGTTTCAAATTATTTTAAACATGAATATATTTCTCACTAAATTTGAAAGTGTTAAAGAATAAATACACGAGATAGTTTACCTGGTACAACCATACTATGCTACGTGAAAGGAGAATACACTCTGCATTTTACTTGTATACCGAAATCCACAAAAGAAGACTTCTTGTACATTATTCTAAAAAGACTCATAATACCTATTAGTTCACAAAAACAATTGAAATGAGAATTAAATACTATTTTAGAAATTATGGCGCACTTCCCATCAAGAATATCATTTTTGATATAAAAAATACAAAAAAAGAGATTACACCTTATTTTGGGTAGTAATATGCTTCATTTTTATCATGATTGATTGTACCCCTTTCCTCTTTATCTTTGGATTAATGTGTCAATTCATATAAAATCATCTATTATATCCATAAAAATTCACTATATAAGTTTTATTTTCCACCCATTCTCTATTATTATTCTAATAAATCTCTGATTTTATTCACTTAAAGAGATATTGATTAATGGTTAAGATCTATTGATGTCATCCAAATATTTTATGATCACATCCCCAAGCCTCCAGTCAAATTAAATAGTCTTATAAATCAAATAGCGTCACTTTTTAAATCTTATCTCTTTCCATGTCATCCAATTTTTGTATAATTTCTTAATCCATAATATGATAAATAAAAAATATTACAGTAAAACATAAGTTGTTATATAATAAGTATTTTAAAATTTTTATCTCCCTAAAAATAATTCTATAATCTCCACTAATCTTATAAAAATTATGGCATGATCATTGATTATAAAATATATACGAGCAAAATTTTTTTGGTTAACCCCAATCATTATTTTATAATTTATATTTCATGGACCACTTTATAGTGTGATCCACCAGTAGTAATACGCAACCTTGAACTAATTTTTAAGAAACTTATCCAATAAAGAAACACTATGTCTCATTATGGTGTGAACATTTTCTCATAATCCATACTAAAATAATCATTCTTCAAGATTCAATCCTACACAAAAAATCATTATGTTATATTTTACCATTATGATACCATATATATTTTCCATTTCATTTAAATTCACCAATAAAATATTATATCCTTCATAAGAACAATTTCTAAATTTCATTAGTTGACCTTGCATAAATTAATATTAAAGAATTATATACAAATTGTTTTGATATGATTTTTTATTGACTAAAAAAATACTCTCAACATTCTTCAACAATTTATAAAACTACCAAAATTAAATTATAAAATATCTCTTGATTCATTTATAACATTCTCATATGTTTTTGTAAATAAAAATTACCAAAAAATTACATTAAGGATTTTTTCTTTCAATATTCCCTTTCTATTGTTTATGGAAAAATACTATAATAAACTTCTTGAAAAACTAATTCCTTCCTTCATAATAAAACTCTTGATAATTTATCCATTGATTTAAAAATAATTAACTCTATTCCCACATTATTCATGCTCATCATAAGAAATAATTGTTAAATGAAATGTTTATTAATTAACCACTTCATTAGATTCATGATTTGACTCCACTGTTTAAATCATCCTTGTTGAATAAAATCATATCAACTTCTAACTAGCACTTATCACTTTACATCTACACATAATACTTATAATAAAACATTCATGTAACTTTACCTTAACTCTTATTTATCTCTGAATCTTATCCCTGTTTTCAAATATGACATGGAAAAAACTCCATCCATTTTGATTCATGAGAGAGAACTTGGAATTTTTGTACCTTCATGAAAATTTTCTCCCTTATAAAATGGAATATTTCTCCCCATTTTCAATAATCCTTAAAAATCACTTTTCCAAGGATACAATGAGAATAAATAAACCAATCAAGTAATGGATGAGGTAAACATACCTTCCTATATTGTTTTTAAAATTTTCAATTTTTTAACCCAATTATTAAAAACCATGGGGTGAAAGTCAACTTTAGAGGGCATGGTTTCTTTATCCAAACCATTTAAGTTTATGGATACAATTGAACTATAAAAAAATTAATTCTTCTAAAAATATTCTTTATAACTAGTACCCAACCCGTATATTTTCACAACATAATCCTTTAATTAATAATCCAATTGTACATAATGTGGTTTTTGTACAATATGCATTAATAGGAAATAAGTTCATAAATTATTGAACTAATATAAATGTAGTTAAATTTTATATACATTTATACAAGAATTCAATTATTTTTAATATACAATATAGAATATTCATATAGAAATAAGAGTATATAAATAGACTTATTTTCTATATTGATTACCCATATACATCATTAAATGAATAGTTAACTAATGTATACCGAAATATACATATTTTCTTACGCAATTAGTAATGTATGAACTTTGTTTTTGTAAATTTGAAATGTAGTTAACTATTGTGAAAATTTATCACATATATATACTGTTAGTGAATAATAAAAAAAGTCATTGTGTTTGAATATATAGATCATAAATCCAAAAATAAAAAACATCACTTATAAAAGAATTAATCAATGGAAACAACATCCCTTGAAGAGCGCTTGAGTTGAGGGGTTGTCTGTATAATATATTTCAGTGTGGTGTCTGTGAATATATTTCCCACAACTACAATCCATCGAAACCAATGCACTAAAATGCTGCACTAACTGTAGTGATGAGATAATGTGGTTGATCTTATCCTACCTCAAAACATAAAAATAGAAGAACTATAATAAAAATTTTCTTCCTAATGTATCAATGGGAAAACAATAGAATATGTAAATTTGTTAAAATAGATTCAACTTTTATAAAAAAATATAAAAAATATAATAGAAAATCTATGTCATTTATCATAGAAAATATGTTAAAACAGGAAACATAATATAAGGGAAACTAATAAGAATGTAGAATGAAACATGAACTAAATAGTGGCAGAACACATAATGGGTTGCATAGGTCTAGTGGGACTGAGAATACTAAATAAAAAATTCCGGTTTATTCTATTAAAAAGTTGACAGTATCATTAATCATCTAAAAAATGATTTATATGTATTGAGTTTTAGGATAAAGTAAAGGGGTTTCCATCTGAACCAATTTCATCTCAAGTTTATGTTTACAAACATCTCTATATGTATGTCATTTAGTATTATTGAAATAAAAAAAGATAACGAATATGCATAGCCCTGCTGGCAGACTTAGTCTAGCTTTTTAAATTTCATCTTTTTGGTAAAGAAGGAAGATTCTATCTGAAAATGAAATTCATTTTTTGTAAGCTTGAGAAATATTAATTTGTTCCATCACTTATTCTTTTTGGGTCACATAATTTTTCAAAGGCATATAGTAAACTCTTCTACATAAATATTTTCAATTACCATTACAGAACTGTTATATGGAATCTATCCACATTCAATGTTTTTGTGTGAAAAATAAGTTAACATAGATGGTAATGTTAATGAATTCATAGCAACAATAAATTATATTAGACATTATAAATTTGTACCAAAGTCAGAGGACTCGAAGGAGATATGTCAACTATATCAGGCCTTTGATCTCTGATGCTTAATAAGCATACATGTTCTGTAATCTACAAAACATTATTGAATGAAATTAGTAATTCATTATTGTATTTTATATTTAGTTAAATATTTCATAAACATAATATCTAAAATAATTATATTGTATTGTTTATATAAATAAATTTGAAATAAGACCTCATTTCCCAATACAGGACTGTTGTAAAACAATATTTAATGAAATTAGTATGTCATTATTTCATTTTATAGTTTCGTTAAATATTTCATAAACATAATGTCTAAAATACTTATAATGCACTATTTATATAAATTAAATTTGAAACCAAAACACATTTTCCTATGCAGTACTATCATAACCTTTCAACTCGTGCACATCATTTGTAAAAAAATTACCTTGAATGCATTTTGCTCATAGGGCCGATGTCGGTTCTGGATGTTGTAATATGTAATTTCAATAGTCATGAGCATGTTTTTATGTCTGAATATATTCAGCTCAGTCGGAAAACAAAATACATAATTGACCTGAATTAAATAACGGTATTTGAACCAATGTAGAGAGAGGTTGATAAATGAAAACACAAATAATAAAAACATACATGAATAAGATTATTTCTTAGCTCAGATTCCGACTTTGGTGAAAATTGTATCACTTGTTTCTCAAATAGGACAACAAACATACATCCAGTAGTATCACAGACCAATAATTGTAATGGGTATCTATAATAATATGTGATGTATTTAGCATATAATTTTTAATGTAGCATGTATTTTAAATGTTTTCATTGTAATTTTACTCTTTGTAATGGAGTAAATGCTGAAAAGTGTTTTTCAAAGCAATATTAAGAGGACAGTGAGTTTTATTTTTTAAAATTCTCATACATAAGATTAATGGTAGTATAAAAGTGATAAGAAAATAAAATACATACTTAATGAATCATTATCCTGTTATCATAATTATTATCTTAAAATCTTACCTCAGTAAAGCTAACATTGGACTGACACCACAATTTGGGCAGTTTTCCTTTGCATTGATAGAGTCTACCTTCTTTTTTCATGAATGACATGAATCATAATACCAGTTGTAATGAATTTGTATTTTTATAACTGTGACTAAGATGACACATTTTGTTACCTGTAAAAAAATAACAATGAACCGTCAGTTAAAATATTACAGGAATTATAAAAGATGTGCGTTGAGAAAATATTTCACTGCGGTTGTAATTATCATGAATTACCTCAGTACATGTAGTAATATGTACAAGTATTCTTCTGTTTTTCAAAGAAGTTCATTTTCTTAGAGAGGAGCAGCCAGCACCAGAACTTCCTATATTTATTTGTTCGTATTATTTTATTGGAATCTTAAAAAAATGTAAATTATTTATAATGAATCTGGTAAAAAAAATATGTGTAAATATAGAGTATTATTAAAGTAATTGAATTTCATGAATACATTATCAGTAATAGAAATAAAGACAAGAGTATTATTCAGACATTTTTACCTGGAAACCTCAAGTTACTAAGAAAAATTTAAAGTTAGACTTCAGAATTTGTGAAATGGGAATAATTAGACAACCTATCTTCAAAGAATCACATGATATGAAAATCTAAATTCATTATAATTTTGGTCTCATTGAAACACGGGCTAATTATATTTATTTTTTAATGCCATAAAAAATTAGTGAGAATTGTAATACATAGTATTATTAGCATAGTAATACAATATTCTATTAGAAGTGTTTAATGGGAAAACATACTAGAAAATAGTTTTCCATGGCCATGTTGAATAACTAAAATTTTACTTATTGTTTCATCTACCAATAGTGTACTGATATGATCTACATATTCACCCCAATGTGTATAGCTCACAGTTTATTATTAGGTCCACTAGGTCAAATACCCTAAGGGATGGGGGGGGGGGGAATCAGGGTATGGTAGATTAAAACATTCTCCATTTGGGATCTTGTTTTGTTGTTAGACACAAATTAATTTTCTCTTCCTCCCATGGAAATATACAAACTAATATAAAATCATGCACATGACACAAAAAGTTTTACTTGGTTCACCCTCATTGGGCTATATCCAAGGAGCATACAATGAAGTTGTGTCGATGTACCAAATTCACTAAGGCTAATGGATAATAGTGAGTATAATGTTGGAAAAGATCTTCTATGCCCAGGCTCATTGCATTTACAAGTTTTAGGTTATGCTCACTGCATTCCCAATGGTCACTCCGTATACCTCTTTCTCTGGATCACTGCAAGTGGAAAGGGTAACCGTCTTCCTCTTCCTTCACTCACTGCTCTTGGAAATGAATCCACTCACAGTTTATTGACTTGTAAGTCAATCCAGGTTTATGGACATGTATATCCCTTCATTTTCATGAATTTTTGCATCCTCAACAATAGGTAGATGCTCTATTGACGTTCCTTTTTCACCCACTGATGAATTCCACCATCCCGGGTACTATTAGGTACCAGAAAATACTTTTGAAAATTGAATTGAAGCTTCTTCAAGATTCTTTGAGAAAAACATGAACTACCTTCCCCTCCCACATACTAAGTATTGGGTTTGGTATAAAAGCTTCCTGCTCCGCGTTCTTCTGCCTCTTCTGAGAACCTCATTTGTCCGCGGACTACCTTCACTCTCGCGATCACAATCCGCTACGATGTACCGACTCCATTAACCTCCTCTGTCAAACACCCTAAGTCTGTGAACTGTTCTTTGTCCATGGACTACTGTTGGTTCTGCGTACGGAATCTCCCCCTCTATATACTACTTGTGAAATTATACCTCTCGCATACTAGATATTCCTCTTCCACATACTGTGACAACTCCTTCTGCATACCATACTTCCCTCTCAGTGTACCAAACTTCCTTTGTGGGTTACGAATGCTCACAATCACCTTCAGCGTGAAACTATGCCTACATGAACCACCTTAGACTTTTTGAACCACCCTTTGCGAACTTCCTTTGTACTTCACCAAATTCCCAGAGAAAAATACGATTTCTAATTATGTTCATTTTCCATAGTAATCAGTGGGATTATTTATTCTTATAAAGGAAAAGATATCCACTTAATATGCTAAATTGAGATTTACCAAAACTTCAATTTGGCCTCCACCGCCTACCAACTCTACAGCCATTGTGATCCTAAAGCCATCTACGAACCATTTTCCTACGCACTCTGTATACTGGCTTTTCTCTTATGTGGTCAATTTCTTCCACTGACGACAATCCATCAGTGTACCGCTTCTCCTTCGGCCATGAACCATGTTTGGTTTTGTGAACCGTATCCGCACACCATTCCTGATTCCTAGTACATGGCCTCATACCTTTCCTAGACATGGTACGCGATCCATGTCCCAAACTCCTCATTCTTGTTCCTTTAATGATTTTGTTTTCCATTATTCACTAAAATTTCTTATTTTGAGGCCCTAAAATTTGGCAAACACTAGGATAATGCACTACCTTAAAAACATGTCTCCAGAAAACACCAACCATACTCATTTTCGGTCATCTACCATTGTCAACAAACACAAACACACCCAAAAAATATCGATAGTATGTATTGAGGAATTTTTTCTCAACATTAATCCATTGTAAGAAATACATATGAATTTTAATTTATAAGTATGTATTATTAGTGAAATATTTAATTTATTTGTAATATTTATAAAACATTACCTGCAATCCCTCTATGTAATTTAAATTTTTTTGTTTTCATTTTACCAAACTTACAAATCCTGATAAAGAAGAAGAATGACTATAACATCTGTATCATGAAAAGAAAACTAATTATAAGAAACAACATATAGGGCATAGCCAAATTACTCCTTAAACAAAGGAGTTATGAACCTGGTATTTTTATATACTATGTAACACTATTTATGAGACTTTCATAGGGGAACAAATACGTCTTTGGAGGACACACTAATTGTTTCCCTGCATTACCGATTTCTAAAGGTGGGAAGCATCCATCACTTATTCAAGGACGTTTTATCCTTGATTTAAACGAGATGATGGGATGTTGGATCCTCCTTCTATGGATTTATCCTCAGAATTTGTCACCTAGTCTATGTATCCCTAAAAGATTAATATATTGTTCATGAAAAACTCCCCAGTGCCATGTCTTCATAGACACCGGTTAATTACATTGCTTCTATCAGGACATTCCAAGGGGTAAAGTCAGGGCAGCAACCTTCGGCCAGGGGAGTAGTCATGTTGGACATCGCTGGTGTGTTTGGACGCTGAAACACCTATGAATCTAGGTTTCTTCCCCTTATGATAAGGCTTATAGAGGCCACAAAATCTCAAGACATCCCACATCAAGTGGAGGGAATTATATTTCATATGAATGTCTCTTAGGTTTTACTCAGCTTCCCATGTTCAACATAGGGTATGCTATGAGTTTAATGTCTAGTGGAGACAGATCAGATAGATAAGAACATTTATGGGAGTGGATCAGATGGGTGCAACCCCAGAAGTGAGGAACATATGGTCCTAGTAGATAGAAGATAAAAAATTCAAATAAATATGGATCCAAGGATGATTGGGTCCCTATAAATGGGACGCTAAGGATTTCCATTAGATGGTATTGATCCTCAGGGAGGTTTTCTACATACCCTGTCTCAAGAGACAGGGATCCAAACTCGTGTAGTTCAAAGGGGTGTTGAATCAGGGTGTACACAGAGGATAGCGACCCAAAGACACGCTGGGGATTACAAATGGTTAGTGGTTGGGGAATTTCTAGGAGAAGTGAGGAGGGGGATGACATGATCTCACCGGGATGGGTTGTCTTGGGTAAAACCATGATGGATGATTAATTTTTGAGTGAAGTAGAAGGATAATGAAACAAAACTGATGTGAAGATAATGACAGTGTTGGGATTGAACCTTAGGGAGGCTTCCTACGTATCCCTGTGGCTGGGAATCAAAATACACATAGTTCAGTGGGGTAATTGGACACTTGATGTGGCTGCTCATGAGAATGGATGCATGGATGGTACCTGAAGGAAGTTGAACCTACATGTTGGGTAATGACCTTCCCAAAATAGAGAGGCTTAAGGGAGAGACCAGGATGAGACATGGGTGATGAGTTTGAACATCCGGGAGTCTTACTACATATCCCTGTGGTAGGGAATCAAAGTCCTTGTAGTTCAGGATGGGGAATGGAATCAGGGTGTGCGTAGAGGAAAACAAACCAATGAAATATTAGGGCTTACATGTGGTTAGAATCCCGAGAGTTGGCCTAACTCAACTGGGACAAACTAGATATGTGGATCCCAAGGAAGGGGACGAAAATTTCTTACCATCGGTTGGAAACTACAATGGGTTACCGTCGGTTAGGGACTACAAAAACTTACCACTGGATGGTGTTAAACCTCATGGAGGCTTCCTATATTCCATTTCCTAGGAGACAGGGATAAAATCCCACAGAGTTCAAATAGATACATTATAACATCATACGGGACGAAAGGGTCATAAAGTTTAATGTCATGTGGGAGGAGGGTGAACCGACATAGAGTGGTCAGGACAGATAGGTGTTGGGATTGAACCTCAGGGAGGCTTATTATGTACATTGCTTAGAAAGGGAAATGGTAAAATTCTACGTAGTTTGGAATGGGGGATATATTTTAACGTCATGCGGGACGAAGGTGAACCAACATGAAGTGTTCTGGACCTATGTGCATTGAGCTTGAACCTCAGAAAGGCTTCCTACATACCATTCTTGGAAAGGGAAATGATCAAAGTCCACATAGTTAGGAATGAGGCTTGGGGCTTATGTGATATGGAATCTCATGGATTATGTCCTGGTCAGTGCTTACTCTATTCCCACATGAGTCATGCTTGGTGTGAGAAATAAGTGGCATTAAAGACCTGATGATCACATCCCAAAAGGTGCATCTACCAAGAATGAAATGGGGCTTATGCATGGCTAGTGGACCATGGAGATGGAGATTGGGACTTACTCTAGGTTGGAGACCCAATGGTGATAAATCCCAGAGGGAGAGGGACAGAGCATCAAAGTCCATGTTCCCATCTTTCATCTAGTATTTGGGAAAGGAAAAAGAAAGGAGGGGAAATGATGCTACCTCCTGCATGAAAGGATAGAGGCTTAATCAAAGATGATTACCCTTCCCTATTGACAGATGTCATTCTAGAAAAAAGGATATCATTCCATGTGAGGAATGATCTCACTCTCGTTGAAACCAATGTGCATGAAGAATGTCTAATGTGGGGTACCCTCTGTACATTGCATGGGGTGAGGTTATAGTTTAACGTAATGTGATAAGGATGATGGTGCTTGGCAGTTTAACATCCTACAACTCAGACAATGAGGATTCACTCTTCACCCCTAGGAATTACATAACTAATACCCATCCAACCTTGGGAAAGGGAAGGCATCAACAGTTCCATGGTGATGTGGTGTTATGGAGTGATCCATTGAGGGGCTCATGTTAGCGTGGCTATGTGAAAAAGCAATAGCCATTAGCATTCCTATGAGAAGAAGTATGAGGCTAAGAAATGCAACATGAATCACCGCTCAAGGGACCTTGAAATCACTTCGTACAAACCTGAATGGTCGTACAAGATAAGGGTGAATATGATAGGTTTGTTGCATGTAATAATCACCTGAAAATGATTAATGAGGAATCAACATTGAATACATGATTATGGGAACACACAAGGAGGGTGGATTGCATGAAAAAGGAGGGATTTTCATGAAATAGGCACGCAAATGAGAATGATTTCATGAAATTGGAGACATGTGCGCACAATAGAAGATGTGTGAATGAAATAAGATGGGGTTTCATGGATAAAGGATGTTTCTGCAAAATTGGAGGATTATTGCACACAAATGGATTAATAATAGAGTAACAGGGTAAGGGTCAAGCCCTAGTTGCCTAGAAGACCTATCGTGGAAGATCATGTACCAGAATTTTATATTTTAGGCATGAAAGGCATGTGTTATGTGCATGATAGATAGTTTGAATTCTTTAGACTCCAGAAGTGAGGGTTGTGCTTTTATTTATAGTCAATCCGAAGAAGTGGGGGGGGGGGCTACTTGAAAAATCATACCCATTGTTGGAAATTCAGGACTTTTCTGCACCCATGCGCTAAATCCCCTGGTCATGAAAACATGTGCACGATTTAGTGATTTTTTCATCTACCCCTTGGATTTTACGCGCCACCTTCGGCCCCACCCAGGATGGTTCATTTGAGTCAAAATATGCCTTCAGTTTTCCTAATAATGCCTGCTTGAGACCTTCGGTGGATTTTGGAACCTAAAAATCCCCTCTCTCAGAATTGGAACTATGAGGGGGCATGAGGGTTAGATTCTAAGGGAAATCTGGAGACACCTGACATATTTGAGGGAGGTACACAAAAAATGACAGTTGTAGCATACCATCCCTTTCACATGCGCGGAATACCTGATTTACACCTATAAATACCCCCGAGGGTCCCATTATCTGTACCATATTTCGTAGGTGATAAGCTTCAATTCTCTCATACACGTAAATATCACTAGTTTTTACATGGAATCCATTTTGTTTTTTTGAGTGGAAATTGCAAAATTGGGTAACTATTTTGAACTCAACACCCATTTTTTCACACAGATTTCCTGGATTATCATGCATCTTTCTTATTTTTTCACACATCCTCCTAGTTGACTCCAGACATCACCAAAAAATGGATACTGATAAGAGTGAAACTAGGAGAGAATATATCTATGCCACTCAGAGGGATGCGATGATCAAAAACCCATAGTTACATTGTTCAATGAAATTTGTATCTAAAAACCAATCTTTCTTCAATATTCTAAACCAAGCCGAGAAAGATTATGTGATGTCTGACACCCTACAGATATGAGACTTTGGTATTTTAGAGGAAGCACCAGTGTCAGGATTTGATATCAATAAACCGCAGTCATGGGTGATGCGCGATGATGATCTTCCAAGATAAAACATTACAAACAATGGTCATCCATACATAGAAACTTGGCACATGTACATCTTTGTCCTTAATCCAAGGACCAGAACCATCTCAGGAAGTGAGTCGGTTACTGATGATTCTCCATCCCATTATGTATATACCATTCAACAGAGCGTCACTGATGAGAATAAATCCTGGCTGCAGGACTAGGACCTAATGTTTGGGGGAAATTTTACCAGTGAGTGAGCCTGGGCATATTGGGTATTCCAAACATGAGAGTTGTTCAGAGAATAACTAGGGAACATCAGGCTATTCGAGGTGGTGTGGATGTCGTAGTTCCATTTCTACTACAATCAAGATCTCGGGTCGGATCTGTTTAGCCAGTGGTCCTCTGATACCAACACCTTCCATATTCATCTTGGGGAGGTCGGCATCATTCTTTGGGATGTACATTGCATGAGAGGTATCCATTTGGACGAGCATCAATACAATGAGTTTCTACCGACATATAATATCTGGGGGGACAGGTCACAGGCTCCCATCCTAACATGGAATCTGTTAGAGATGTCTAAGGAGAGGTTTGGGGTCAAGTAATTTTTGAATGAAATCCCTTATTCAATGTCATTCATCCTGTTTTTGTTGAAAGACCCAAATATAAAGATGTTAGGGAGAGGAAAGTTGTGTATGACTATGATGTAGAGGAGCAAGAGCAGCACATATTGGAGGGTCTTAGAGATGGGGGAATATCAATCCTAGCGACTTCGTGAGGATAAAAGCCAAGAACCAAACGTTCAGTATGCCGGATTTCTTGGAACATTCTTGAGTGGATGGCTACTACCAATAATGGATACTAGGATGGGAGTTCACCAAGCAACATTAGTGACGGCCGACATCATGGTAGCCAATCATAGTTTTAACCTAGGGGTTCCTATACTCGACCGAATGTACGCTATTCTGGGGCATATTTTGAGGGGAGGCTTGACAAAGAGGATTTGTGGCCCTTTCCAAATCCTTTGTGGTTGGGTCGCGACTAACTGTGGTGGCCATGATTTTCCAAACGCCATTTTATCCCCAAGTAATGGTCCATGACCATAACTATTAAATATTACCTGGATCACGCCAATAATGCTTAATGAAGAGGGGATAAGGCTAAAAATCGTTAATCATTCCAACTTCACCGTTAGTCTATTCCCCACCCCGGCCGACCAGATGGTAGATGACGGGAAATGATTACTAGAGAAAATAGAATATTTTCAAATCATCAGAGGTGGGGTGCTTGTGGCCCGGATTGATGGGCGGATCCTTTGCGAGCCCTACGTGCCATCAAGGTTTTCTAGGATGTTTGTATGCATCCAAAGGATTCCAAATAAAGTGTATACAGATGTACAGAGAGGGAAAAATCATCACGTTCTTCATCAAATGTGGCTGATGTTCACAACTTACGGCTCTGGTGAGGTAATTACCTTTCCCCCCACTAGAGTTGATGTTGTCCTCTCAACATATTATACTGAATATTTGGTGGCCACATATCTCGAGGGACTCATGTGGAAGAAAGTTCAGCATCTCAAGGTGGTCAGTGTGGAACTTGGACAGTGAGAAAGAAAATAAGGTTCTACTTGGGAGGAGAGGTCAGGAAAAAGTTAGGCAGCTGGGTCAGTATATGACATAACATCAGTGGCAGGAATGTCACATGGTGTGGCCATACCCTCACCATATGGAGGGAGAGGTGATTTTGAACAATATCATGGAGCATATATGGAGCTTCCTCGGAAGCAGATAAGGTATCTACTTCAACCTTATGAGGATGAAACCTTCCTTGCACTGTGGTAAGCCTAGTTGACCTTACGACAATTAATAAGCCCCGAAGTCCTTTGGAAGAAAATGGTGCAAGAAGGGATCTAGATACCAGAAAGTGATATCATTCAGATTAATGAAAAGGTAAAAATTCATCATCGGTATGAATATTTGATGACCATGGATGTATATGCACACCAATGGGGGTTGTGTGAGGAACCACATCTCCTGGTCGGAGTGACGCTCGACCGGGAGAATGATCTAGAAATAATGTCATCTAAAGATGATGATAGTGATGAGGAGATAGAAGAAAGTGATTTAGAAGAAGAAGAAGAAGAATAAGGAATAGGGGAAGACGAATAGGATCATGGAGGTGAAGGGTCTTAGGGATCATCCCACCAAGGGATTTCATGGGAGAGCAACGAGATTGATGGCCCTAACATGGAAATGGCTGAGCAGATCGAGGTACGCCTCAATTGTTATCCTATCTCTTTCTATTTTCATCATTCATAATCACTAATAGAAATGTTATCCTGTTCAGGATCATATTGGCACTGGTGGTTTGGAAGCTCCACCCACGGGGGGGGGGGGGGTGGAGGTGCACTGACAAAACAAGGTGGAGATCCAACTGTAGAAAGAGCAAGTGGGGAGCCAACACCCATTATTGAATTAACATGTACCGATGGATCTCCTATAGTGGTATCTCCTGCAGCGAATGAAATGCTAGATGTCGACACACTGAGATCTTGTATGTTTCATTTCTTAAATACCCGTATTCACCATCAGAGAGCTCGAATAATCACAAAATTCATTATTTGTGAAGTAATAACGAAATTGGAGGCTTAGAAGACCGCTAAATCCAGACCATCTACAGAGTATCCGATGGTGACCTTACTGACCCACTCATAACTCGCTTCTCAAACTAAGCCGGCCCCGACATCCTCTGAGAAAAGGGTTGTGACCATCGATGATATCACTACCTGTGTGGGGTCTAGAGTTGGTAGGGAAAAAATTTCTAAAATGAAGACAAGAAAGTAAGGTCACCCACATATCTAAGAGCTTCACCCTTGGGGAGGAATTCCAGAGGGAGACCCTGCTTCGGATCTTCTGGAAGCTGTCCAAAAATTCCAGCCTACAAACCCTGAGGAGATAGATGATTCTAATCCTGAAGTAGATGAGGAGAGACTTATGATGCAGAGAAAGGGGTGTAAGTGTATTGGGCGTTTCCTCAAACATCCAATAGCTAAATGGGTGCCCCCAATGGGATCACTGCGAACTTGGTTACACCTTCTCTACATTGGAGGGGTTGATGATCATCATCTTCATATGATGATCCGTGATTATATCGATGAGAAAATGCGGGAGAGTAGCCAAAGTCTCACCATCGACCAGTGCTGGAACAAATCTATGAACATGAAAATGTTCCTTGAGGATGTGTGAGAAGTTTAGCATCTTGAAGATAAATAAAATGAGTGATCCATATTAATCACAAACCAATCCAAGATTATGAAATAGTTGAAGGCCCATCTAGTTGAAGACAAGGAGAAAGAAACATAGGAAAATTGTTAAATGGCTGAGTTTCATACTTAGTGAGAGAAAATCCAGATTAGAGCTAACGAGATCTGCTCCATAGATGCTAATGAAGAGTGGGAGATCTGGGAGTGGGAAGCAGTTTTGGAGGTTACAAGCCAGAAGGTGGTAACACTAGAGAAATCCATCAAAGGGACTGATCCATAAGGGTTGTTTCTTGACAGAACTTATAAACATATCTCCCTTTTCTTTCTTTTACTAAACTGCTTGCATAGACTTATTATCTGCTTGACTATTTATTTTAATTATTACATATCAATAATTAATGTGGTATAACCAGCAATAAATCCCTAGGACCATGTGGGTCATACCTGATGTGAGAAACAAGGGGTGATTTCATAATTATTCACTTTGTGTATAGGGGAGTCAGCTAAAATTTGAAAGCCTGGGGTCTGGATAATTACCCCATGTTTTTTTTTGGAATGGTAAGGGGGCCTTGACTAGGGGATAGGGACCTCAGAACTTATTAGTTGAGACTTCCCCAATGTGCTCTAGTTCACAAGCGGGTTGAAGTCAAGTGCATTGGAATCAATCCAAACAGAAGGAAGTGGAAAGTGTGAATCACGATAACCAAAATACGGAACACTATAGGGGTAGCATGACAATGGAGGATGAATTTTTACCATGTTCGAAACACAGTATCCCTATTTCATTATCCTGAAGTGGGGACAAAAAATGTGGGCCGACCACTAACCATGTTTGATACACAGGGAAAAACTCAAAGTGTCATCCATTAGTCTTCCAAAATGTTATCCCATGACAGTGGGTGAGCCATAGGCCGAGCATCCATACTGTTATGGGGTTCCTTCTGACCTGAAAGAGGTTGAGGATCCAAATAAAGGGAATGAAAATCATGGAGGGTGAAGTGATGGGTAGTTTCAATGGGGTCTAACACTCTTGAAATTATGCCACCGTGATGAAAACACATTAGGTGGGTGTATCGGTCTAAACTAAGATCACACATACTTCTAGATAGGACCTCTCTAGTGAGGACATAGAATGGATTGTAGTTTTACATCATGGAAAAGAGGATGATAGACACGTAGTCTAATGTCATACAGTGAGAATGAAGAGTGGGAGGGAAGACCCAAAAGGGAGGAGTATGCAGTGTGATAGTTATATACCCGACGTGAATGAGGACCAAGGCAGTCCATACCACACCACGTAACTCTGACGGAAATATTTAGTCGAGAGAACAAAGATGGAAAAGTTTGGGCTGGGCAAAAGAAAACTGTCTGGGTAATCCTACATACCCTATTTGGATGGAAATCAAGCCATAGATAGTTTTTAGATTGTAGGTTAACGTCATGCGGGATGAGAGGCATGCGTGGTTCAGATGCACCTGTACATATCCTACCAAAACAACTAATCCCATGTTAGTCATGATCGATGTAGAAAAGAATGGGTAGTGGTGGGACTTTCCTAGTATAGGGAGGAACACATTAGGGGAAATGGAACACTAGGTGAATGACATACCAAAATTATTGACCTACGGGATTAACGCACATAGATGCGCAGAGGTGTAAAACTGAGTTTGTTGGAATTCCACATGAACATAAGGGAGTGAAAGGATGTGAGTAATGGTGCCCAAGATTTGGATCAAAATGACAGTGGCATGATGATAAATGATAACTATTGACCATGTTTGATACACAAAATCCGTTTCATGTTACCCTAGCATGGGGATAGATAAATGAGGGCTGACCACTGACCATGTTCGAAACAAAAGAATTATCACAAAATGTCATCTAAGGACTTCCAGGGCACTGGACCAAGATAGTAGGTGAGCTAATGTGACTTGAGATCAGTCCATAGAGGGGGTCCCTTTAGATTTTTAAGAGGATGGAGATCCAAATAAAGGGCTCATGAATCATGGACATGAAACTAAGGGATGTCCATAAAAAAATTCCTCACTTTGAGCACTTTTCCATGAACCATTTGAGTACAACAATGAGACATTCCAAATAGAGGGAGTTTAATCCCTTTCTAAAGACAAGGGAGATGCATGGTGCAGTTTTTGAAAAAAACCAACATGGATGAGGATCTAAGAGGTACTGACGACTACATGATCCCAATAGAGTTTGGGCCAAGGGGCCTAAAAGAGGGAAATATTTGAGATACCAGGGGACAGACCTGGAGATGAAATGTATGGGCCTTACTACATATCCCATCAGGATGGGAATCAAGCCAGACATAGTTCTGAATGTGTTGTGCTGTTTAATATCATGCAACAAGGATAGTTGGATTTTAGTTTTAAGTACCTAGAGCTCGGACGGTAATGGAATGTTCAAGGGAGACACGGTGTATGTATTGTGAAACCCAACGTGAATAAGGACAGTAGGATTCAACATGACACTATGTTCTCCCAAAGAATATTTTAGATTGAGGAACTAAAAAATGAAAGTTGGGTTGGGCCCGTGGAAAAGTGCCCGAGAATTCCTACATATCCCATTATGATAGGAATCAAGCCATATTTTGTTATGTAACAATGAAATTGTAGGGTACCAACACCATGCGAAATACTGTTGTGTAGGTCTGGACCAAGTACCAAAAGAAGCGGTATTTGATAGATCTTGTTTGTTATTTAGGGTGGATGTGTTTTTTATTTTGAAGGAATATACCTAGGATGGAGAATCCTGGTGTCTCCATAGGAATCAATCCATATGTAGGACTTAAAAAATGGCACAATGGAGAACTGATACCAAACATGATTTCCCCTAGAGTGAGGATTCCACAATGTTGTGCTTTTTTTGTCATGTGGCCAAGACCATAATGTCATAGTTTGGGGTCATATGATAGGAACAACCCACACATTTTTGCATCGCGCATCAAATAAACAACAATTTAAAGTCACATGGGAACAACCAACATAGTTTAAGGGAATATACTTGGACTCATATAGAAGAATGAGGTTTTTGATGGAATATGCAAGGTGTGATAAAGCATACCCAACGTGGTTGAGGACAAGGCCCACACAACACTGCATGCAACTCCAGAGAATAAATCTCAGGCGGAGGGGCCAGAACAGATCAGAGGGTATGTGGATGGACCTGATGATAAAACAACTTGGTGTTATTACGTATCCAATGGGGATTGGAATAAATACATACATATTTCTGAGAGTGTAGTTTAACATCATCTATGGTAAGAGGAAGGAGAGACTGTCTCTTAAAAGGGGAGTACATGGTGCGGCCTTTAAAAACTCGACATAAATGAGAACATAATCCCACATACGCGACACCACAGAATCCTATAAAATATAGAACCAAAATGCCGAACAGAAGAGATAATTAGTGGAACCTGAGTTTGACCTGAAGATGAAATGTTTGAGCATTCCTATGTATCCCACAAAGATGGGAATCAACTCGTATGTAGTTCTTGAGGATGTCATGCAATTTGACATCATAAAACTAGGACGCGGGGAGATCTCAGTTTATGGTCATAAAGCTCAGACCAAAGGAAGTGAGACTCTTACAAATGGGAATAAACCTTGAATGAATCCCTAATCCCATCTGAGCCGTGCTCGATGTGAGAAACAAGGGAATAAAAGGTGTTCAAAACACATGGAATACAGAGAAAAGGGGAAATGGTGAAGAGCCTCAAATGACACCACACTATAGACTCTTCCACTTAACCTGCAGATGCGCACCGAGGGACAACGCCAAGTGTGTCAAAATTACACATGAACATGATAAAGTGGAAATGGATGTGAATCATGCAACCAATTTTTAGGGCTTAATGGGGGTGGTGTGATGATGGAGGATAACTCTTGAATATGTTTGAAACACAATATCCATATCATGTGACATGAAATGGGAACAACAAATGGGTGTCGACCACTGAACATATTCAAAATACGGGGCTTGTATCAATTTTTCATTCAAAATTATCTCGTATGGTGGACCAAGACTATTGGAGAACAGTGGGTCCTAGAATCCATGCTATTCGGGGGTCCTTTTGAATGTGAAACATGATGAAATCCCAAATAAAAGGGAACATGAAGCATAAAAATGGGTGATAACAGGTCTATGTATAATCGAACACTCTAGGTTCTAAACCATAATACTCCTAGGCACTTTGGTGAATAGCCAAAGAGGGTTGAGGGGCCCAATTTGGGAGCGGACGACTCGAAAATATGAGTAGTCAATAAGGGGAGAAAGATCTATCAAGAGGGATAGGTATGTGGTGTGGCTGTTATAAACCCGATGTGACTGAGGACATAAGACCATACCACCCCACATACCACCCTCTTGGAGAACTAAGGCCAAGGGTCCAGAGAGATGATGAGGTTTCTAAGAAGCATGGCTGGACCTAAAGATGAAATGTCTGGGAGTTCCTACTTATCCCATGAGAATGGGAATCAAGCTAAATTTAGTTCTCAAGATGTCGTGCAGTTTAACTTCATGTGACAAGGACATGGTAGATCTTAGTTTATGGTCATAGTTTTTAGACCATAGATGCTCAGTTTAATGTCATGTGCTTGGAAAATATGGGTGGAAAGGGTGAATCATCATGTCTGTCATGAGGGAGACCACGAAATGACAACAATGATTAAAGATAACTGCTGACTATGTTCTCAACACAGTATCCATATCATTTCTAGGAATGGGGAAGAACAATGAGTGTTGACCATTGACCATATTCTCAATATGGGACTTGTATCAAATTTTTATAAAAAATTCTTAGGGGCATTGGCCCTAAATGGTAGGAGAGACCTAGGGCCTAGCATCCCTGCCATTCTGGGGCCCGTTTGGATGTGAATGTTGATGTAAAACTAAATTATGGGATAAATAAATTGTGGTGGTACTTGTTCAATTTAACATCATGCAGTAAGGATGATGATTGGAGGGGTGTCTCAAGGTCATGTATGTGGTGTGGAAAAAATTTCTCAATGTGAACAAGGACATAGAGTCCACACCACACCACACAATCCTAAGCGAGAACTTGGGACAGGGGGTCGAAAAGGTCATGGGACCTGAAGATGGCCCATGAACAGAAATTCCCAACCATCTTGTAGTTTATCATCATGTGGGATAGGTGTTGAGTGGTTTTACATCCTTCACTTCGGATAGATCACATAGTTTAACATCATGCGATGAGGATGGTGGTGATCTTATATTAAGGTCATAGAGCTCGGACCATGATTGTGTGACCCTTTATGTGGGTATAGCCTTACCAAATCTCTTAATCCCACCTAAGAAATGCTCAGTGTGGGAAAGAAGGAATGTGATTAGGTTCTCCCTAGTATATAAGGGCACAATAGTAAAGTAAAGAGATCGGGTGGGGTCGATTCTAGCCAGAACTACATCCCTTCTCGAGGCATGATGAAATTAGAAGGGATAACAGGAAAAAATGGATCATTGAACCCATTATTTGGGACATATAGGGGTGGTGATAAATAGGAAGGATAGATATTGACCATATTCAAAACACAACATCCATATCTTGTGACCTGAAATTGGAACAACAAATGAGCATCAAATACTGACCATAGTCAAAACGTGGGACTTGTATCCAAGTGTCATCCAAGATCCTTGAAGACATTGTCCTGAAATGGTTGGAGAGCCCTGGGGACTAGCATGCTTGCCGTTCAGAGGTCCTTTTGAATGTAAATATTGATGGGGACCCAAATAAAGGGGAAGCAAGAAGAGTGAATATCCCCATGTAGTTTAACATCAAAAAGTAAAGATGAAAGAGGTGGACATCTACAAGGAGGGGGAAATATAGTGCGATCATGATGAAACTGATGTGAATGAGGGAAAACAAATCTCGCCCCACACTATGTTTCTTGACCCAAGGGGAGATCTTTTAGTTTGGGTATGGGCCTATGAAAGAAATGTCTAGGCCTTCCTACGTATCCCATGAGAATGGGAATCAATCTGTATGTAGTTCTGAAAGGTCCATGCAGTTTAACATCATGCGATGAGGATGTGAGAGGATAGAAGAACAAGGGGGAACATGGTTTGATAATCTTAAACCCGACAAAAATGGGGTCTAAAGATGTATACACACCACCATGTGAAATCCACCAAGAGAACTATACCTAATAGAAGTTAAGGGGAAGAATTTGGGGGATGGAATCTAAGATGAGGGGTATGAGCGTTCCTATGTATCCCATGAGGATGAGAATCAAGACATACATAGTTCTTGAAGATTCTGTGTAGTTTAACGTCATGTGGAATGAGAATGTGGGGAGATCTTAGTTTAAGGTCATAGAGCTTAGACCATTTTGTAGTTTATCATCATGCAAGATGAATTTTGGGTTGTTTTACATCCTTCATCAAGGACGTATCATGTAATTTAACTTCGTTAAGTGAGATGTCATAGTTTATGGTCATGTAGGACTGTTTTACTTAGTAAAATTATTTCTTGAGGAATTTGGAATTGGTAAGAGGAGTTATACGATCACCATCCATGATAACTAGGGGTTATGAGCCATTGGGTTAAAACTTGTGAATGATGTAAGGTCCTTCCAATTTGGGGTCCAATTTGGGTGTTTTCCTACCAGGTATCATTGGTGTTCTCAGGGCCAACACCATTTCACCTTGTAAGAAAGAGAGAAGGTGAAATTTCTTATTGAAAGCTCTAGGTATCTAATTTTAATGCCTCTTCAGATTGTTCAGGGCACAAAGACTATTCTCTTCAAGCGATTCTGATTCAGCCAGGTGGATTTCAGCTACCTTATCTGGTGTCTTTTGATCTTAGACAACTGTGCGCAATAAAGGAAACTGAATCTCGATGGGTGGTACTTCCTCTATTCCATACACTAGGGAATATGGGGTCACCTAAGTGGAATTATGAGTCTTCGTCCGATAATCCCAAAGAGCATTGAGGAGTTTATCCGGCTATCTCTTCTTGTTCTGACCAACCATATCATATAGAATTTTAGGGAGATTTTTATTGATTTCCTCGATCTTCCCATTTTCATGCTCGTGATAGTGGGAGGTATGGTTAGAATAGATGTTGTACTTGGCATACAACTTCAATTCATCTGTTCGAAAGTTGGTGCCATAATCAGTGAGTACGAAATGAAGGACTCCGAATTAGTAGATGATATTGGATCTCAAAAATTCAATGATAGAATGGTCCTTGACCTCCTTGAGAAGAACTTCCTTTACTCAGTCGGAAAAAAATCTCTAGCGGTTAGGATGAATCTGCATTAGAGATCTTTCACCAGTGGCTACGGTCCCATGACATAGAGTCCCCATACAATTAAGGGAAAACAATAGTTGGTAGTATGGAGAGGTTTTTGAGGCTGGTGTGCAAAATTATCATAGATTGGGCATGCATAAAACCTCTTGGAAAACTCGATACATTCACAGATCATGGTCAGCCAAAAATACCCCAATCTCTAGATCTAATGAGATAGTTTCGACCCAGTCTGATGAGCCCTATAGGAACCGGCGTGAAACTCTAACATGAATTGAGAAATATCATCCCCATGAATTAAATTGAAGATGATCCCATAAAACCCACATCTCTAGAGGATCATATCAAGACCGTGACCACTTTGGAGGGTGAACTGCAATGCACACTGTTGGATTCTATCACTATCAGATCAATCTCCTCGAAGATTAACATGCTGGAGGTACTTGATAAAGGGGGTCCTCCAATTAGGATTCACTTACAACACTAAGGTGGGGGGACATAAGGGTCCTGAAATGGAGCTACTAGTAGTAATGTGGCTTACCTGTGGGCTATCATCATCGTCCAAAGTAGTTGGAGTGATTAGTCTCTAATGCGCCACGTGGATAATCATATCATCCTCATAAGGTTCTATAAGATATGCATCCAAGATGGACAAGGCGTCAGATCAAACATTCTAGGTTTGATGAATATATGTAACTTCTGGAAGAGATGGGAACTAGGCCATCAACTGGCGGGTATGTTCCCAAAGTGGTATGAGCTCCAACTTCCTGACGATATAGTCACTGTTGATCTATTTGATAACTAGTTCGGAGTCCCCTTTCACATGTAAGTGGGGAACATCAATCTAGAGGGCCAGATCAAGACCAGTAATGAGAGCCTGATACTTTGCCTCATTATTGGTATAAAATTATTAAAACAGGAATGAATATGGCATAACAACTTGAGCTGAAGCGATGAAGATGATACCCCGACCCACTCTATTGAGTCATGGATCATTAAGTCTTTTGCTGGTAGGGCTTAGGTAAGTACTATAAAAGTGAATTTTCTAGCACAAAATTTCTTGATATACCAAGAGGATTGACTCATTGGGAAAATCAAGATCCAGAGACTAGTCTACAGGTGCTAGATGGGTGGAAATAAAGTATTCCAATTCCTATTATTTATTGGACTTCTAGGGGAAAAAACTGATGTTGAACCACTGGAGGATCACTACCCACCAAGATAGACAACCTGTTAACATGGGGTAGTTCCGAATGTACTTCAGTGAATCCAATAGGGTAACTAGCTGTATCTCATGATGCTACAAGTAGTGTCATAATTTTTTCACTGTGAATACCAGTGCAGTGCATATTTTCTCGACAGAGGAATATGTAGTATCTATATCGAGGTTCTTGTGAATGAGATAGTATAAACTATTATCCATTCCCTTGTTATTCTTTTGGGAGAGAAAGGCGCTGAGAGATAATTCCAGGGTAGTCACATAAAGGACCAGAGGATTTCTTGAAACAGTTGGCATCATGACTGGAGGCTGTAATAGGTACTTATTGATATCCTCAAAAGCAGTCTGATACTCCTCCTCTCACTGATAATTGACACCTTTATTCATGAGCCAGAAAAAAGGGGTTACATTTACAAACCATATTTGTGATGAATCGGCGTATATAGGCTAAGTGGCCTTGAAATCCTCGAACTCTCAGATGTTTCACAGGGAAGGAATATGACTGATGGACTTGATCTTATCCAAGTCAATCTCAATGCCTTTGTATCTGAAAACAAAGTTGAGAAACTTTTCAGAGGTGACCCTGAAGGCGCACTTCAAGGGTTTCATCTTCATATGGTGAGAAAAGTGGAATCCAAACACTTTCTTGAGATCTTTGTTATGGTCTTGGAAATGGAAAAATTTGACCACCAGATCATCCATGTATAATTCCACCAATATCCTGAGGATCGACTTAAATATGTGATTCCTGGCACGCTGATAGGTGTAATCTATATTATTTATGATGAATGGCATTACTAGGAAGAAAAAATTACCTTGTGGTTCTTTGAAGGCTGTATAATCTTTATCCTCAGTGTCCATTCGAATTTGGTTACACCCAGAATAACAATCCTAGAAAGTGATAGACCAGAACCCATCGGTGGCGTCAATCAACAGTTCCATCACAAGAAGGCGAAAGTCATCCTTTGGACAGTGAAAATTAGGATCCCATAAGTTGATTGAAACTTTGATCTATCCATTCTTCTTAATAATAGGAACAATGTTAGCCATCTATCTAGGGTAATAGATTTCCTTGATGATGTTGGATCTGATGACCTTATCAACCTCGACCTCGACCATGACCGCGTGAGATGGGTGAATCTTTTTGGGTGGCTGTTTGAACCCACAATGATTTTAATGAAGGATGAGGCGATGAATGAAGAACCAATGATCTAGTCCTAGAATCTCAATATAAATCCAGGAAAATACATCATGATGTTGCTTTATAAAGTCTATGTATTTTTATTTATCTTCGACAGGAATAGAGGTGATAATCAATGTGGGTTTCAGATCCACCTCCATACTAAGGTTCATCTATAAAAATTCATTGACCATGGTGGATAAAACCTCTTTAAAAGCGAGAAGAGAATCCTACAAATCTTCTTTTTCAATCACGGAGGAGGGATCCTCGGTAGGAGGAGATTCTTCTCAGTTGAGATATCCTAAAGGGACATTGGTTCTAGCCTGAGCACCGATGGATTGTGCATCAGGGGACTCTTATGCTTCCAAAACCAAAACGATGAAAGATGTCGACCTAATCCCATCTGGCCTACATTCTATGGGGCTATGCTTGATGATATAAAAGAAAAAGTGGTGCATCATCCTGTGTTAGTTTATCCCAAACCTGGGAAACAAGAAAGTATTATGTATTGACATTGCTATGGGGTGGACATCCTGATACGTTATTAGAGTAGGAGGCTTTTGGATCACTAGAGCTTGATTTCTATAGGAATACGAGGTGATCTTTTGATGTTCCTTAGACTTGGGAATTT
The DNA here is from genome assembly GCA_963277665.1 of Viscum album. NCBI lineage: Eukaryota > Viridiplantae > Streptophyta > Magnoliopsida > Santalales > Viscaceae > Viscum > Viscum album. Next base: position 457,094,210 of record OY728157.1, on the reverse strand, counting down.
TCTTCCCCCTCCTTCCAGAAAAAATGAAGCATTACCCCAAGTCTAGGGTTGTGGACTATAATCGGTGGACCAGAATAATGTAAACATCATCTAGGTTTATCTACAGGTCGATCACAGCCATATCATGTTCAACCTTTTTGTCCTGAATCTTCTTGTACTAGATCTTGTAATAGTTAGCATCCATGTAGCTGGCTTCACAAGAGATGAAGGGGGATGAATCACCATGAAGAATTCCCAAAAAACCATTAAGGGGGTACTTAATGCATTGGTGATACGAATAAGGGACCATCGTGTGCAGGTGGAGCCATGGCGTACCCATCAACGTGTTGTAGGTGGAGTCCTGTGATACAACCATGAACTCGATGCTGGCTACCAGGTCATCGAACTGGGTCTTCATGAAGATATTTTCATCTAGTGTCTATTCTTTCCTATCATAACCTTGAATCTTTAGGTCAGATGGACTCATATCATCCTTATATAACCCCATTTTAGAGCATCTGGGTCGGGATAAGGTTGATACCTGACCCTGTGTCGACAAGACAACAGTGAACCTCCACGCTGTTGAAATTTCCAGTGATGTACAGTGGGTATATATTAACCTATATGGTAGAACATTAATCTTATCCAAATCAAGAGATAATTTCTTTGAATTCCACATGCTTGACTTCCTTTGCATGGAAGGATTCTCTGGCTGCTACCTTCATATCAAACTAGAGGGGGCTTATTAAAGCCTCAACAAGGGATTCATGCATATCCACCGATAGGAGAAGGGCCTTGGAGATAGAGAGCCTCACAAGAATACTGAAAAGATGTTTAATAATAAAATACTTCTATGCCAAGCATGAAATTATACTGACATGAGGTCGCTCTATGACATGAGATACAATGGACCCTTCTGGATGAACATGCAGCCGATTAATGTAGGAAATGTCCTGCTTCTTGCTAGTCGAAACTCATAGAGAGACTACTGGATGAAGAATAGATGAATTAAGTTAGTCCGTAATAGAACGTGGTTGATCACAGTGTAGTCAGGGCAGCTCCACCTGATCAAGTAGCACAAACGGCGGTGAAGGCAGACATAGTGAAACAAGATGAGAAGGATGTGTGTGTTGAGATCCACAATGGGCCTATTGTCTGGTTTTAGTGGAATGAACAGCCTAGATACAATTATTGATGGAGACATTCCGACGACTCACATAACTATGGCTCTGTCGATGCTGGCAATGACTCAGGACATTGGGAAGAGTTTTTTTTGTTCTCCTCATCGTCAGGAATCATGTAGGGGTTTACCAACTCCACAGTGTTAACCAAAGCGCACCCTTGGTCTTCACATGAAGAATCCTCCACCATTAGATAGATTATAGGGGTAATCATCATCTCCGAGGGCTTAAAATCACAAAAAATATGAGATGTCCATGATATAAGTGGGGGTATTTTTCTTCCCTTCTACCGCCGATGCTTTCCCTTCTAGGAAGACGAACGCTGGGATGTCAATGCAGAATTAGTGGCTATGGGTGATGTAGTGACTTATGAAGTCTTGGGTTGATTCAAACATGAACAGATAATACCATGGGCATAGGCTACTACCGTACAATCCATCCATTTATCATATTTTTGAGACCCATAGTTATGAAACTACTACCAATCACCTTTTATATCACTGTCAGGCTGTATGAACACAAATTCCACCTGTTCCAGGGCCATGACTATCCTGTCTATGTTGTTATCAACCCGGTCTTAAAGCTAGTATTCAAATACATAGTACTGCATGAGGCTGTTCCCCAAGATCTTTTGATAGGGGAATTAATTAGGGTGCTCAGGGAGATTCTCCTCTTCTGGCCTCTTACATTCCGGAAACCGTAGGATTCCCCGTTCCAAGGCACTTAAAAAATAACTAAATACTTGAGCCTCATTAAATGAGTATGTTTGATTCCTTCTACCCAGAAAGGATGATCTAGGAGCCTATCCTTGAACAGGGGCTGGAGGAGCCTGTCGAGGAGGTGGAATCTGGTTATCTAGCCTAGGCGGTAGTGGTGCATTATGCGGGGGTGCCTATTGATTCTAAGGTAGGCACTGCTGGGCTGGTGGTTGTACCTAAGGTGGTAGGACTATATCAACCTATAGAGGTGGCTCCACTAGTAACAAATCCTGCTTCTTGGGGGCCTATATTTGTGTTACCATGGTGGGCTCAGCCTTAGAAGCTCTTCTCATAGGAACTGTAGTAGGCAACAAACGTGCCTTCTTGGCCTGCTGCAAGGATTCCTCTAGACACTAGGCCTTTTCAGAGAAATCCTAGAATCCTATGATGTAATTCTGGGTGATTAGAGAGGGAACCAATTCAATTTTTACATTCCCCATACACATTGTCAGTAGTTTTTCTAAAGTTAGTGGCAAATCCATGGAGTAGGCAAGGCCTTTCCACCAGGAAAAAAAGTACACAATGCACTCGTCCGGACTTTTATTACACTTGAAGAGGTCTGAAATACTTGTCTTCATAGTGTTGGTGCTTAACTAGTAAAGAAACTTCCCACGAAGATCATCCCAACTGGAAACGGAACCAATGGGTAGCTAGTTGTACCAGACAAACGTGGGACCCTCCAATATTTGTACGAAACACTAGAGTTTGGCAGCCTCCTACTACGCTAGAGTTCCCAACATGGGTCCAGACCTTGAGATGAAGTGGGCCAGATGCTACAGCGGATCACCCATCCCATTAATGGGGGTAATGGTAATTTTCTGAAAATTAGGTGGTGTTATAATATCATTCACCCATGCCAGATATGGATTTCCATCCGGAGGAATTTCCACATGTTTAGTTTCCAACACCTTGAGGATAACAGTGAGCACCACTATTGGATCATCTGGGTGGGGGTTACTGTCTTGGCAAGGATCCCTAACCACCAGTGCATTGGTAGGTTATTAAACATGATAAGTAGGCCCATCAGCTCATGGAACGACTGGTGGGATGACCTGCGGAGTGGCTGGGGGACATGATCTTGGTCCTGAGGAGGGTTACCATGAAATTCAGGTGGATTTGGAGAGCCATGTCACGCCCTATTTTCATATGCTTTGGCCTCTATCCTTTCTATGTGGGAAGGATGGTCAGGGTCACCCAGATATAACTCACCATGGGGAAGTAGTACCTACCACTACAACCCCGGTTGAAGATCATCTTAGCCTGGTTTCCACTCCGTAGAACATTCAACAAGAAGGCCATTGACCATCTTCGTATGCTCTATGAACTGTTGACGCAAAAAGTCCTTTTTTCGATCATATTCTGTCTTCTACACTAAGCCATATGGGTCATAGGGTTTGACGACTCCAAGATGCTCTTTTCCTTTCTTGGGATTCCAGCCGAGGGAAAATTACTAGGTGGGTATGTGAAGAACCATAAAATTTATTTGTTGGTGAGTAATCCATACCGATGGATCCAATATGTGTGGCACTCCATCATGGTTTATGTTCTCTTCAAGGATATCTAGCTCATTTTATCCCTCTTATAGGTCATCCATGTTAACCGCGACTCATCCTAAAGGAATATCCTCAATGTTATCTAGCATGATGGGAAAGCGCCGAATAGAAATGAAATTAAGGGCATCATACTTCCCCTATCCATGGACCTAAATTTAGGGTTAATCCTCCTTGATAATCTAGTGGATCACTTTAAAGCTCGAGATTCACCATTACTGGAGGGTATGATGTCAACTGGGCGACTCCGAAAGTCGTGCCATAGGGAGCGCAACCTAGTTGACCATATGAAGTTATTGGCCAATATCTTCAAAGTGTGCCCAACTATTAGGATCAGACACTATCTAAAAATGGAGACAGAAGTTCATCACCCATAGGGTTTCGTGAAAACATACAACTTCTTCCTGGGTAAGAGATTTCGGTGCACTAATGTTTGTGGTTGCAACCGGCCAAAACATCTTTAGGAAATGGTCTTCCACAAAGATGTATCATAGGATCCTTTAGTCAGACTCAGGATCTGACCCTTGGTTTCCCCATTAATAAATTTGGGATGGATAAGGGATCAATAAAAACACTAAATAAGACCACAGAGATGGTAGGATGGCCAGTGGAGAATACGAAAAATGAGATGATATGTTGCCACATGTTGGGATGTCCTCTGAGGAATGTAACAACTTAGCCACCACATCCCAGTAAGATGTGCTGGAGACCAAAGTTTCCAGCGCATGGGCTGCGGTTATGGATGGTGGGCCATGCTATTTCTCATCCTCCGTCGGTCCCCAGAACAACTCTCCATGATCTCTGGTTGAGGTAGAGAATGACCTTATTGATGATAGAGAGGATTGTATGGACATGCACCAAAAAGAGGTCAAATATTTCTCCTTCTGGATGTATCTTTAGAGGGATCCGGGGATCTGATGGAACTAAAATTATGAAAGGATGAGGATTATACACCCTATTCCTACCCCGACCCTTGAAATATGAAATTGAGGCGAGGGTTCCATTATTGAATCAAATTCTGCCTCAAAATTTGAGGATACAGGTTTAATCACGATATGAAATTTCTTAGTATTCTCTTAATGAAGGTTGTAACCCACCCTCCTACCCTGGGATGGTTCTTCAAGATAGGGTAGGTTTTCTAATCAAGGAGGACCTTTGACCGAACTGATGCTGGGGAAGAGAGGACTTCCTCCTATGTGAGCTAAGGTGTGGGGAGGACATGAAAAAATTTCAATGGGAATGTGGGGAGGACCTCAGTGTCGGCTGTCTGATGCATAGAGAGAATCTCTATGGGAGGTTTTGGAGTAGGTATGACTTCTATTGGATATAGTGGGAGCATGGGAAATATCTCCATGTCTGTTTCCCTTAGTAGTGATGGTACGAGGGGGGCCTTCATACTGGTCAAACTGAACATGCATAAAACCTCCATGCTGGGTTCCAATAAAGCGAGGAAGACCTCTGCATCTCTGATTTCCAGGTTGAAGAGGACATTTGGCGATTTCTGTAAGAACATAGGGAAGAACCCCACATAAATGGTTGACCATATGAGGAGGATCTTCACATCGGTGACCAGTGACAGGAGGAACACCTCTATACATGAGGTCACAGATGTATAAGAGACTTCAGTGTGGGATATCATTACGGTGGGGAGGAAATTCACTCATACTGATGGTGGAATGGAGAGGAACTCCACACCGAGTTTGGGAGTGGTGAGGACCTACACACACATTGGTGGCAGCATGGGGAGGACCTCCGAACTTGATGTCATCACTATGGGTTAGCCCGCGATGGACGCCACCTATGCCGGTGACCAAGAGAGATGTCCCAACCTACCCGTGGGCTGGCTCGGGCCTTGATTCAGGTTGGGCATGTAAGTGACCCTATTAAATATAAACGGGGTGTTTTTGGTATATATCGGTAGTGGCATGGTCCATGATAGCTATTGATGATGACACCCTAGGCAGGTGTCCTCCTCAGCATGAGCCCAAAGTTGGCATTGAGTTAACCAGACTGGGTCTGATGGTGCAGGAACATAACTGACTTGATCCTCAACCTGTGGGTCTAGGTGGTGGAGCTGATGTGACCTAGTGGGATCCCTCCTTTGTGGCCCCTAGGGTGGGATTACAGTTGGGCTGGCCTAGACATCCCTCACCTCGTTAGTGTAGGGGATCGAGTCATCAAATCGCTCCGGGGAGAGGCTCTTGAAAATAACGTAGGATGGAATAGGGAGAAGTGGCTCCCTACGTTGCCCTTGGGGATGGTGGAGATGAAAAGGTGTATAAATATCTAGGTCCTGTCAGGTCATATAATTGGTTGGGATAATACTCTCTTCTTTGTATCTTCGAACAAGTTCGTTAATCACCCTCCTATGGACGAGTTCAGATGGAAAGATAGGTCATGAGAACCCAATAGACGTGGATGTGGGGACCATCATAGAAGATATGAGGACATGAAATATTTCCTCATTGATGTTTCCCTAGCCCCTGCATCGATGGGTGGGTGGTGATTGGTTTCTTGTCACAGCTTGGGTCCTGCAAAGCAGGGAGATTCAACCATTAGTGCTGAATGATAGAAAGAGACAACCAGTTTCCCAGAACCATACTATATCTCATTATAGGTAAGAAGGATACATGATGAAAATTTTGTAGACCCGGATGTCCAACATTCAACTACCCCAATCTCTTGTGAGTTTCATTCCATACCCTCTATTTTGTTGGCGGGACCTAGCATCAGATAACTGGATCTGGTGACATGATTATCAATTGATGTATCAATCACTACTAATCTCCACATTGAGGATAAGAAACTCACGTCAGGTTCATCATTTCTCTTTCTGATGCTTTCACCAAGTTTCACATCCATATTTGGAGGACACGCTGATTGTTGCGCTGCATTCCCTCCTTCCAAAGGTAGGCGACATCCATCGCTTATTCAGAGACCTTTATTCATGGATCGAAATAGGATGATGGGATTTCAGCTCCTCTTTCCATGGATTCCTCCTCATAATTCGGTGCCTAGTCCAAGTATCCATAAAATATTAATACTTTTTTTGTGAAACTATTCCCAGTGCCATGTCTTCATGGATGATGGTCAATTACACTACTTCTCTCAGGACATTCCAAGGGGTCAATTCCAGGAAGAAACCTTCAGTTGGGGGATTAGTCATGTTGGAAATCACTGGCATGTCTAGGTGTTGAAACACTGATTCCTCTGAGTTTCTTCCCCTTATGATAGGGCTTCTCGAGGGCATGGAATCCTGAGGCATCCCACATCAAGTTCATGGAATTACATTCCATGGGCATGTCTATTAGGTTTTCCTCATCTTCCCATGTTTAACAAAGGGTATTCCACGAGTTTAAAATCTAGAGAAGACATATGGAACTGATCAGAACATTTATGGGAGAGGATTAGATGGGTGCATCCCCAGGAGGGATCACTTGAGAGTCCTACTAGATGTCCAAATCAAAACATCCAATAAAGATAGACCTAAGGATTCTTGGTTACCTATTGAGGGGATGCCTAGTTTTACCATTGGCTTGGATTAAACCTTGGGGTGATTTCCTATGTACCCTGTCTCGAGAGATAGGGAACCAAACCACCATATTTCAAAGGGGTTATGAATCAGGGTGTGTGTAGATAACATAGACCTAAATACATGATGGGGGTGTACATGTGGTTAGTATCCCAGGCACTACTTGGATCAATGAGGAGTTGGATGACATGATCTCACTGGGATGTGGAGGCTCGGGTAAAACCATGATGGATGATGAATTGTTGAGTGATGTGGAAGGAGAATAAAATGGAACCAAAGTGAAGATGATGAAGGTGTTGGGATTGAACCTTAGGGAGGATTCCTATGTATCCCCATGGCCGGGAATGAATGTTCGCATAGTTCAGTGGGTGATGGGACACCTAATGAGGTGGATCGTGAGAAAGGACAGATGGATGGGACCTAGAGGAAGTGGAACCTCTAGTTTGGGACATTATCTTCCCGAAACAAAGAGGATTAATGGAGATACTATAATGAGACATGGGTGACAGGGTTGAACCTTAGGGAGGCTTCCTACACATCCCTGTAGCAGGGAATAAAATTCCATGTAGTTCAGGATGGGGCATGGAATCAGAGTGTGCACAGAGGATAGAGACCTGATGACATGCTAGGGCTTATGCATAGTTATCACCCTGTGAGTTGGTCTGACACCACTGGGACGAGCTAGATATGTGGGTCCCAATTAAGGGGACCAAAACATATTATCGTTGGTTTGAAACTACAACAGATTACCATTGGTCAGGGACTACAACGGATTACCACAAGATGGGGTTGAACCTCATGGAGGCTTTCTACATACCCTACCTAGGAGGCAGGGATAAAAACTCATTTAGATCAAATGTATATAGTTTAAAATGATGTGAGATAAAAGGGGAATATTGTTTGACATCATACGGGATGAGGGTGAACCAATGGGAAGTGGTCGGGATAGATGGGCATTGGGCTTGAACCTCGGGGAGGCTTCCTACATAGCTTGTTTGAAAAGGGAAAGGATCAATGTCCATGTAGTTCGGAATGGGGGATATAATTTAACGTCATGTGGGATGAAGGGGAACCAATGTGAAGTGGTCGGGACCAATGTGCATTGGGATTGAACCTCAAGGAGGCTTCCTAAATACCTTTCTTAGAAAGGGAAAGGATCAATGTCCATGTAGTTTGGAATGGGGCTTGGGGATTACGTGCTAAGGTATCCTAGGGAGGATGTCACACTAGATTCTTATTCTAAGCCCATGCGATTCATGCTTGGTGTGATAAGCAATAGGTAGCAAAGACCTGACAATCAAATCACGAAAGGTGCATCCGTGAAGAATAAAGTGAGGCTTACGTATCGCTAGCGGCCCTTGAAGATGGAGATTGGGACTTACTCAAGGATAGATGCCCGATGGAGATAAATTATTGAGGGATAGGGAAAGGGAAATGAAGGTCCATATGCCAATATTTCCTCTTGTATTTGGGAAAATAAGAAGAAAGGAGGAGCAATGATGCTACCTCCCATAAGAAAGGCTAGGGGATTACACCAAGATGGTTTCACTTCCCCGTGGACAGATGTCGTTCCATTAAAGAGGATGTTTTTCCATGTGAGGAATGATCTCACTCCTATGGAAACTATTGGGTGTGAAGAATGTATGAGGTGGGGAAACCTAGTGTGCATTGCACGGGGTGATGCTACAGTTTAGCATCATATGTGGAGGACTATAGTGCTTGGCAGTTTAACGTCCTACAGCTCAGACGATGAGGATTCACTACTCACCCCAAGGACTTACATAACTGATACCCATCCACCCTTGTGGAATTGAAGGCTTCATAAATTTCATGGTGAGGAAGTGTTATAAACTGATCCATTTAGGGGATGAAATTATCATGGATATGAAAAGAAGTAATAGCTGTTAGCTTGCCTATGAGAAGAAGCTTGAGGCTAAGCAACAAAATATGAAGCACCACCCAAGGGAACTTGAAATAACTTCGTACAAACCTGGAGGGTTGTATAGAAGAAGGGTGCATAAGATAGGTGTGTTGCACTTAAGAAGCACTCGAAGATGGTCTCCAGGGAAGAAAAATTAAAGACATGATTAAGGGCACCCACAAGGAGGGAGGATTGCCTGAAAAATGAGGGCTTTGTGCACAATAGGTTCACAAATGAGAATGGTTGCGCGCAATAGGAGATGTGTGCGCGCAATAAGCTGGGGATGCATAGATAAAGGATGTTTCCCCACAATTAGAGGAGTATTGCATGAAAATGGATTAATAATAAAGGAAATGGGTGAGGGTCAATCCCTAGTGGTCCCACCCAAAGGAAAACCCCTAGGAGATCTGTCACAGAAAATCTGGTACCTGAATGTTATCTTTTCTGCGTGAAAGGGATGTATTACGCACACATGAGATAGTTTCAATTATTCAGTTGCTGGAAGTGGGTGGTGGTGGTGGGGGGGGGGGGGGTTGATTCTATTTATAGTAAATCAGTGGGAGTGGGGGAGTTGAAGTATGACCGCAAGAAAAATTGTACCCATTTTCAAAACCACGAGACTTTTCCACACTCGCGTACTAAATCCCCCGAGTCATGCAAGATTGAAGGCTTTTTAGCACATTTTTCATGCACCTGTTGGATTTTACGTGCTTCCTCAAATCCCCCCCCCCCCAAGATGATTCATTTGAGTAGAAATATGCCTTTGGTTTTCCCAATAATGCCTGCCTGAGGCGTACAACATATTTCAGCACCTACAAACATGTTTTCTTATAGTTGCAACTTAACTATTTGATTTATTACAGAACATACTTATAGATTTGATGTACTATGTTTTTGAATATTAGTATCAATTTGTAAGTGTTATAAAGAAAAAAATAGTATGTAGATGTACAAGTAAATATATAATGACAATAGAACACTTTCATGTAGTTTTCATTTTTTATGAATTTTAAAGAAAAACCTACAAGGAAATATTATATAGCTTTTCCATCTTTGATATTTCTAAAGGAAGTAAAATGGAATGAAAATATGGGAAAATATGCATCCCAAAGTCTGAAATGGGTAATCCGGTTTAAAAAAAATCTACACTTTTGATGGCTCACTAAATAATCCCCTTTATTATCACTGATTTGAAAATTCTATATTATATAATAGACACCTTCACAAAGTAATTAATTGTACTTTTAAATGAGTTGAAGGCTTGTATTTGTGGCATGAATTGTTATTTCCTACAATTTACAGTGTTCTTCATTACAATAAAATCAATAATTAATCATTTGTTGATAAAAAATGACACTATGGAAAACAATTTATTAACTAAGTTAATAAATATTTATACACCATCAGTAGCTCACAACATAGTTCAGTGACAGATGCACAAATATTCCGGATGCAACAGTTATGTAAAATCATTAAAAATTGTAAATGGAAATAAAATTACAGTTTCATTTGCAATAAGTAGATCGAGGACTACTATGTCATTTGTAAATTTTTAAGCTCTAGTTTTCCATAGACGTATAATATGCATTGGAATTTTTCAAAGTCTAATCATTATCAATGGAGATTTTTTGTAACTCAGTAAAAGAACATGCTATTTCAACTTGACTATAGTGGATTAGAATGAAAAATGTAAATATTTATAGAAGATACTTGAATGATATAAAGGAATAAACGAGTTAATGAAAATGAAATTATAATCTTTAAAGAACATCTTTATCCATAGAAAAACTTAAAGTATACTTATTGCGTGTTTTGGAAAATTTATTTGTATACAATATTTGTTAAACATATCTTTGGTATGTTCTCACTATCGTATATAAATATTTTTAATCCATTTTTTTTCATAACTCTAGGAAATGATATGTAAAGATGACCATGATAAAAGGCATGTTGGAAAAGTATAATCGCAACATATGATAAAGATTGACCCTTTCTTTTATTAATAGTCACTGTAAATGAAATTTTCAAAGGATATTGTCTTCTCTAAAGCTTGAAAGGCCAATTTTAGTCTGAGTGTGTCATATTAATACTTGGTATAATAGCCTTGTGTCTTAAATGAGTGAATGTCAGAATCTCTACTCCAATATAATTATTTTCCAGAAACGTGACGACTAAACAGGTTCCATTGCAAAGTCCAAAAGATTAATCAACATTTCTGAAAAACATAATAGATATCCACACTTTTAATATTAATTTTTTATTTGGCAGTCCATAGAAATTTATTCTATTTAAATTATCTAGGGTGTATATATTATCTATGGTGTCAATATCCAAACCTTCTTTACAAACTGAATCTGAACTCAAATAAACCTTCTATTCTCTAGCGATCAAAGAGATCATGTATTCATTTAATTCCTTCATAGTTTGACACGTCGGTGCTAAAATATCCCCTTCTTTTATGTGATCTATTTCTCTATAGTTTTATGTCAAAGAGGGGTATGTATATTGAACAATAACATCCAATGAATTCTCAAAATATTTGATTAAATACTCCATTAGAATATCAATATCATCCTTACCGTAATTTGGTCCACCAAGTGTCCCATCTCTTATATTAAGAATCTAGTCTGAAAATGATTTTACTTTTTGAGAATCAATAATTGTGTCTGAAGATTGTAGTCTCATGTTCTTTGTCAATGTTATAACATTACAATGCTTCCAAAGATATTAAGACCTTATACCTGAAAATATGATATCAAATCTGGTCTTATGTTGTACTACATTCAATATTTTTTAAAAATCCCCACTAAAGAAAATAGTTTTATGACCATATGGTAATTCAAAACTATTTTTAGAATTTGGTGACCAAATATCCCTTAAGGTGTGATCAAGATCCTCAAAGCAGTATCTGTGAACCATAAATGCTTCATAAAAAATAATTAATTTTGTTTTTTTTGTATAAGTTCCACCAACATACTTCCTTGATGAATCCTGCAAGTAGAATATTTATTAACAACTAATGGGATAGAAAATTGAGAATGTTCTATTCTACAAATTGGTAATAGTATTGATTCTATCCCACTTGATGAAAATACTAGTACAATGTTCCCTTCAGAACATAGTTTTGATTCTAAGGCTCACCATAAGAATGTTTTTCTAGTCCCTCCATAACCATTAAAAAAGTAGTCCAAATTTTCCCGTGCCAGATGCCTCACGAATTTTGGTAAAAAATATTTTTGTTCATTAGTTATTTTCTTACTCAAATCCTCAAATTCAGCTTGTATAAAAGACTTATCATAATTCTGTTCAGCTATAGTTAACTTATTACCAATAAGCATAGTTGTTTAATGTGAAATGTGCATTTGAGGGTAGTTATTAAATGATATTCCATTACTGCGAAGGATGATATCAATTTCTACCGGTGCATGTTTCTCCAATTGAGTTTTAGTGATATGTAAATATGTTAAATCAAAAGATAGTTATTTGGAATAATGGTTTTTATTGAAATTGAATACATATTAAAAATTTTATAATAAATGTAGTAGGAAAAAAGTAACTAAAAATGCTATGGTAAATAGAATAGAAGTGTAGCAAGAAGATACCTTCAATTTTCAATATCATTCTCTGAGCATATAAAATATCATCTGATAAAAATTTACATATTTTAATACATATAGTTTGTGGTTGGGAAATAGTGTTTGAGAAGAGTAGGTGAGAAAATAATCTACATAGGGAATTCCCAGTTGTCCAAAAAGAAGCCTCTTTAAATGAATCCACAAACTCTGTGTCATCAATAAGTAAACCAAATCTATAAAAGGAATCTCAAAATGTCTTCAAAGTATTATGATTTACAGTTAATATATCTTTATATGAAGTTGGTCCTGTAACTTTAGTGAGAAATATCTAAAGATAATATAGTTCAACAATGGTGGAAGACACATAATTCAGTCTCCCAATAGAAAAGCCTCATTTTCTCGGATACCATTTATGATCATTCCAGTGGGAAAAAATTCATCAAGAATTCTACATAGGTTAGATATTGTGCTACACGATATGTTTCATTTGCTTCAAACCATGAAGTAAACATACTTGGTGATATTTTTTCATTTTACATAATGTCTTCAATATTGAATCCATCATTATAAGTTACAAGTTGCTCACCTAGTAAGTGGAATTGTAATATTTCAAAATGAGGGAGCCTGTAATGGATGAAAAAACTGATTATTTTCCACACACCCTCACAGAGTGATATATATCGACAATAATAATACATTTTAATTTCATCATCATAATTATAACCATGTCAAACAATTTCAAATCCATAGAGAGTTGTTTTGAATTGATCATGCCCCTTGTTTATGTACTTGAACAAATATTTTATGGAACAAGATTGATTACAAACCTCAAAATTGAGATGATATTGATATTTAAGCAACATGGATGGATTCTAAGGAACAACAAAACAATTATCCAATTCAACCCCATTTTGACAACTGTTTAGTTGTTATCTCATCTCATATAAATAGCATACCCATCCTTATCCACTGATGAGTTGTTGAAAAAATATTTTAGAAAAATATTTTGAACAACATTAACTTTTCATGGTTGGAGAGTGTGATTTCATAACCCGACAAGGGCCATGAATCATATAATTTTTTACCACCTCATATAATCGAGGATGAACTAAACTATTAGGTATTTCAACTAAAATAATTCTATTAACATCAGCAACACTTGTAATCTTATGGGAAGAGTAAAGAAAAACCAGTATATGTACATGAGGAAGACCTCAATTTTGAAAATCATTTGTAAGAACTACATCAACAGTAAAGAAGACACAAAAATTAATAATTTGATAATAATAAACAATTTTACATTAAATGTTGTTTCCAATGAAAAGTACAATTATTATAAGCTTACCAGCAATGTTATTTATAAAAAAAATCCCCTCATTGAGATCTTTCATTAAATGTTCCACATTCATATTGAATACCCTTGAGATTATTTGTGGATAATCTTTGGGATGAATATTTTGTGTTCACAGAAAATGTTGAATCTTTGGACATAATGGTTTGCATGTGAAAGTTATGAACAAATCTGGATATCCAGCCCAATTACAAATAACCATTTAATCTTGATAGTTCTGAATCATGTATCTTGGACTATGAATAAAAGATGATGGCCTAATAACACATCTTCCACAGAGTGATCCATCATGATAACCTCTGAAATATTCTTACTTCAACCCATTATACAACTTAACACTTCATTTTTTAAATTAAACCGAATATAGGATAAATGTTGTGTTTCAATCATTGTACATGAATCCATTAAAAAATGTTTCAGTAGTCGTTCAGAATGTAATAGTGAAGAAAAATTATTATGCCAAAATTCCAAATGGTATGCATAGTATTATCTCATTATAAGTTTGGGAAATTTCTTATATTCTATAGTGGAAAAATTGTGGTACACATCATTAGAGTACCCATCGTCACTAATAGCATATTCCAATGGGTACGACAATGAATGATACAGTGGGTGGAGTTCATCTATATTTTGTAAGGTACCTATTTGAATTTGTATGATAATATATATGGTGTTCTTGACATCTGTAATGTCACCAACTATAAGCATAAAAATTTATGAAGGCATTAGTAAGTTTTAAGTATTTTCATCTTAATCTCTCCTATTTATTAGATTCAATTTCAAATTTGGAACGATAGTAAATGTCAAAAAATCTCTTAATATTCTATTTTTTGATTAATTGGTTTCATCCATAAAACATAAACTTTAGATTTTTGACTATAACTGGGTTTACATTAAGGGATTTTTGTTTTTTTTATATTAAAATAAATAAAAAGTTAAACATATTCAAACATTAGTAATGTTTAAATACAATCATATCAAAGTAGTTGAATTATGAAACGTACCTCAAATATTGTATTTTATTATCTACTTCATTTGACATATCATAAATTTATAACTGTTCATATTTTTGTGGTTGTCTATCATGTGGAAATAAGATATTAATGAAATCATAATTTTTTCCATTGAGTCTATAATCATATGTTTCACGTCCACTATTTATAGAGTTATCAATTCTTCCACCCATAGATGTAAATAAAAACATCCTGTTATATATGTAAATATTATCAATTAATTCTCTAGAATCATTAGAATGATCAAAGAAAATAAATTTATTCAGTACACATGTGGATATAATATTTTTTTGTAACTAGATATTTCCGAATGAGAAGCACAATGAAAACATTGATGTCTATTGGGTGTTACAATGCTTAACTCTCTCATCAAGTCAAAACATTGCTGAACATGAGATAAAATGGTGTATAGGATAACCTAAGTCTAGGTAATTTATTTATGTATATGTATAATTAGATTTATTATGGAAATATAAACTGATTACAGTGTTTGAGAACATATCACTGAATCATTATTAAATTAGTATAAACCTCACAATTTAAAATTATGTAGGATAAAGAATAATGGAACAATATGACATGTTGGACATTCCATAATTGTAAACCATGCCGTGTAAGTAATTAAACAACAATTATAATATAATTCAACATGTGAAGGAATGTTAAATATGTCGCGAGAAAATATAATTAATAATGATAGTGTTCAATTATAAATATACAAATACATAAATACATACATTAATACATAAATACAATGTGACTGTTCAAATATAAATGTAATCGCATACCAATAGATTCAATCTTTGGTTGACTTCAAGTATTTGGTGTATAACTTTTTATCTTTCGATGGGTTTGTCTAAGGATTTCTTGGTACATAACATGTTATCTTACAATGTGTTTCTTAGTAATGTTACTAGTTATAAAACTTCTATATATTGCTTCTATTTAATGAACCTATTACCACATTGGGATAAAACATAAGAGTTCATTTGAATTAGAACTATTTATAATATCCTTTAAATTTATATTTTCATGGAGTTTATGGATTTTGATCATTAACTTAGTGAATTATTGTTCAAACTTATCCTATTTTCAGATTTTTTTTCTTTTTTCATTTGTATTGTTTAAATTAAAATATTTTTTCATTTTTATTTCATTATTTACTTTTTATTACTTCAAATTTTAAGAGGTTGTAACTTCTAAAGAACTTGTATTCTCAATTTGGTGAAAATTATCAGTTTTACTTTTGACATTTATTTACCAACCCTCTTGATGCTGCTATATATTTATTGATTTGGATAACACATGGAACTATACCTCTTCTATTCACTTACACCTGATACACATGTTATTATAATTTTATAACTTACTATTTAATTTTTATTTTAAGATTTTTTCCATTTCCTTACACTAACATGTAGGAGATGAAAGATCTGATTTTTTATGGGAGGGGTACAAATAAGAACTATTGAGAATTTGAATCTATGGTATCCTCTGATTTTTAACGGGGTTAACTATGTGTTTTATATTTATTAGATGATAACATTTGTGGTTAATAATTTTTTGGATCACTAAAAAATTACACAATTATAGAGAAATAACTTTCTCTATTTAATAATGAGGAGAAACTTGGATATAAAGCTAACTATAAAGTCTATAACACTTTGGCATGTTTTAGGAAATAAAACATATAGAGCCAAATTTAATGACGAGATACTATTAATTATATTTGGAGAATATTGTATATTTTATATTTCAAAACTTCTAAAGTCCTTAAGGCATGAAGAGAATTTCATCAAGATGATTATCAAGCAGTTGAATTACTACTAGGTGAATTTTTTACTAAATTGAATTAGTTATTAATTTTCACCATTAATGGTTATAGTATATTATAAAAAAATTATATATTAAAATATATTTGATGATATTATTGAAATTTTTATAAAGAAATAATAATCCAAATTAATTTCTATAAATGACACAAAGCATTGGATGAAACATAGTCCTATGGATTTAATTAGGGCTCTCATGAAATATAAAAATAATTTGATGCGACATGTATAAAAATAAAAGATAAATAATGAAGTTTTTATTACATAAAATTATAATACATTTACTTCCTGAGTAAATAATATGATGTCAACTAGTATGAAAAAAATTTAAACAATAAATTTATATTAGTTGTTCAAAAGTTAGGGAAGAAGAAATTTCTCATATTTCAAGGTGAATGAAAAGAACCATTAAAAATAAGGATGTATGGAAATATCATAGGAAGGATAGAGAAGTGAAATTTAAATATGACTCACTTTTCATTTTCTATTATGATTAAAAGAAACTTGGACACATTATACATTACTTCCATAAACTAATAAGAAATAATGAGAATCAGATATAATTTCAAAAAGTAATGGGATAAAGGCATCTAAAAAAATGAAAATCACATTGAGTACTATAAATTATCCATATTTTTATAGAACCAATCATTAAAATAGCAGGGATAACTAAAAATATCCTTATTCTACACAAAGTATCCTCACAATAAAATGCATTTCATGGGAAAGGTAACAAGAAAAATTCTTTTGACAATATCTTTAGATTCTAATTGTCCATTTTCTTTTGATTATGAAGAGAATGAAACAATATTATTTGAAAATATATCTAGGTATATCACATTATTAGATAATAAAAATAAAAATATTAAAAAATAATATTATTTTTCTAAGGTATATCTTGCTAAAACTAATGATAAATTTTGAAAATTTACTTTTTGAGTTACATAATAAATCTATTTATGTTTCATATCATAATAATCAAAACACAGTTACTAAACTAATTTCCAATGTTCAATGTCATAAAAATAGTTTTTAAAATTTTACTTTTGATGGAGATAATTTTGATAAACATTTTAGATAGTTGAAAATTTTTCATGAATCTTCCAGAATTTGTTTTTACTTTCAAAATGTCACATTTTTAGTCTAACTATTTCATTAAAATTGATCATTTCATTACTAAATTTTAGATAAGAGGTCACTAGAGAAAAATTTATTCCTTGAATAGGATTGAATCATTTAGAACTTACAGGCATTTCATTCTTAAACAAAAAACAACCATTCAACACCATTGGGTTACATAATTTTGTGTTTCTAATGTTTTTTTCTAAAACTTTTAAACCTAAGAATGTTTGGGTATAGAAATTTTAATCTCATTAATTTTATCAATAAAGGTTGAGTACAAAAAGATTAAATACTTGGTACATAGAAAATGGTTTTTCTTAGTACATGGCATGAAACAAGTCTATCTTTTTAAACATATAATAAAGTGAAGAGTAGAATTGTCACATTTGAAGATAATGTATAAGGAAAAATAGTTGGTATTGGTGATGTATCATTTCTTGGTAAGAAATTTATTTGAAATTTATATTATTTTTTCATACTTAATTAAAACCTTATAAGTATAAATAAATCATGTGATGAGTGTTTCTTTATGGAATTTGATAATTATTATTGTATCTTCACAAATTTAGAAAACATTCCAATTTTATTTCCTAATAGGAATGGAAATGTCTACTCTAATGATCTGGCGGCCCTTTCTTTCTGAATATTAACATGTATTAGTAAGGTTTTGGATAATTACTAGATTTTGAATAGGAATTTATGACATTTCAATGTTCACAACATAGAAAATATTTCTAGGAGAGGAATAATGAAGGATTTATTGGAACATAAAGTCAATTCCCCAAGAGTATATGAACCTTATCAATATAGTAAGACAAAAATTTGATATTTAAAACTAAAAATGAATAATTAACTTCCAAAACATCATAAGTAGTTTACATGGATATTTTTTCTACTATAAAAACTAAAATTATTCATGGAAAAAACTACGGGTCTTTCCTAGATGATGATTATACAAGGTGTACTTGAGTTAATTTTTTTAAATCATAAATTAAAATCACATTAATTTTTTAAAAAATGTTTTTATTGTATTTAAAAATATAAAAAACCTTCATATTTACATTATCTAGTGCGATAATAGTTCAGTTTTTTTAAATTACTATTTCAAAATTTTTTGTAGTGAAAAAAACATTACATGCAATTTTTTAGGAATAGGAACTCCACAAAATAAGGGTGTAGTTGAAAGAAAGAATAAAAATCTTTAATATATTTCCTAGACTATATTGTGTGAACATTGTTTTTATAAGTATTTTTGGTCTAAAGGAATTATTAATTCCTATTAAACTATAAATATAGTTTTAGTTCACCTGATTTTAAGTAAAGTGCCATATTAATTGCGGAACAGAAGGAAACCCGAACTTAGTTATCGTAGAGTTTTTGGTCCAGTTCCCACTCACCCAAAAAAAGGATTTTGAAAATAAAATAAAAATTTATTTTTTAGTTAGTAGAGTTTTTGTATTTAATTATTAATCTTTAATACAAAAAATAATATATATAATTTTGATATGAAATATGATTAAATTTTTTTTTGGTTACTCTATCATAAATAAGGTTTATCTTCTTCCCAAAAAATGGACACCACCATTGAAAAAATAACACATGTCAAGTTTTATGATGTTGATAATTATGAGAAGTTAAAACATCTATATTATATAAGTAATATGGATTGTATTTTTAAAATTCCTTCTATTTTACTATTGGAATTTGAACCACATCTATTATAATTTATCTTACCAGAATCTAGACTAACAAAATCTAGACTAATGGAATCTATTCTAATGAATTTTAATCATTTTCAGGTAAGGAATGATTTACTTATTATTCCTAGAAACGAGATAACCCCAATAAATCATCATAATGATAATATAATTGGTTATGTAGATAAATTATTTATAACCAAATATTCCTTATGAAATGAATGTATGCATAATATATTCTTATCCATATTTTAACATAAAACAGATGATGATGCGATTGGTAATGAAATATTGAAAATCTCCATGTAAGAGGAAATTTATTAGTTTGAATGTAACATGGTTTGGACTTTGGTTGAGGGAAAAAAATATTCTAGATATAGTATTAAAATGCATCATTTGGATTAATCACAATGAAAATAGAAATACTGTTCAGAATAAGGAAATACTTGTTGTAAAGTGTTATAACCAATAATAGGTTATAGATTATGGATAATTTTTTTTTTGGAATTATCTAGATCAAAATACATATGATATCTATAATACTTTGTATCTCATCTGAACTTTAATATATTTAAAATGGATGTAAATAGTTTTTTCATTAATAGATATGTTTTAGAGGTAGTTTATATCTAACAAACTCCTGGTTCTGAAATTATAAATTGTTTTTAAGATTACTAAGTCACTTTACAGACTTCAACAATCCCTAGGAATCTAGTATGATATATTATAAAGTTTTTTAATATAATTTTTTAAATGAGTTGAAGGTACCAATATTTTTATCAAGAGAGTTTTAATGGAAATATTATATTACAGATATTTGTTATTGACATTATTTTTTGTTCAACTTGAAAAAAACATCCATATAATTATTTGGAACTTATGCATAGTGATTTTTAGATAAGAATAATAGGTGAAATAAATACTTTATTTGATTAAAAAAAATGTAGAAAATAAATAACTATCTTCAATAAAAATTAGTATATTAGAAATTTAGTTAAAAATTTTATTTTTGATAATGCTTCAGTTATTAGTACTCTTTTTGGTACATCTTATTAACTTGAACTCGATGAATCTGAAAAATTGGTAGATTAAAAATGGTTTATAGGGATGATAAGAAATTTAAATTACTTAATTTATAGTCTACTAAACATTACATACTCTGTGTTCTTAGGCGAGTGATTTTAAGATAATTCAAATGAATCCAATCTTAAGGTAGTTAAATGAATCTTTTGTTATCTTAAATAAAATTTTAAACTAGAACAATTTTATTCTTTCAAATATAAGTTTAAACTTAAGAGTTATTTGGATGAAGAATTTAGTGGTTTTAGAATGGATTATAATATAACTTTTGAAATTTGTTACTTTCTTGGGAAAACCTTTGTCTCTTGGTCTAGAAAGAATGAATATTCAGTTTCACTTTCTATTACTCAAGATGAATATGTGGTAGTTGAAAGTTAAAGTGAACCATTGTTGTGGTTCAATGACACACTCATATATTTTAGGACAATATTGAATAAAAATCTAATTATCTATAATATAATATTACTATTTCTTTAGCTAATAACCCAACACGCCACTCAAGGGAGAAAAACAAAGATATAAGGCACTAATTCCACTAGGACCACACACAATAAGATAATATTATTCTCAAGTTTATTATAATTCAAGTATAGATTGACTTAATTTCTAATAAACCTTGAAGTAATGATAGGTTTAAATATATTAAGCATAAGTTGGCAATGGAAATTGTTAATTTTTGAGATGTACTATAATAAGAGATGTCATATTTTATGATATCCCTATTTTGTAATAGTTGAAATAGGATATCTACAACATATATCAAACACTATTACTGGATTTACAATCATAGTATACGATGGAGATTGAGATATATTATATGTAATTCATGAATCACTTCCATTTATTCCCCTAGTTACCATCAATTATGAATCAATCATTTTGATTCATTTCCATGTTTTCATATAAAATATATTTACTAAAGTGTTTTATGAATGAAACACACCAACGAGAAGTAACATGTGGGTTCCATGAGATAGAACCCGATGATCCAATGTTATATATCTATTAATTAAATGAGTAGATTCTATAAAATGGAAAATATTCCCCCTTTTGATGTGACTCATGGTGCATGCAAGCTAAATGTTGAAACTCTCTTCATTCAATATCACCCTTTTTATTTGGAAGAAGGAACTAACAACCCTTCAGTGATTTGAGATCCTTTTATTACGAATGATGATCCATGGCCAGTGTATCCCTCTCAGAGGTAGTAGACATTTTAATACTTATACAGTGATCCCCATCAAGTTTACTACATTCAAAAATAAAATATTGAATTCATAATAGTAATGGTACACATGTTAATGTTTTTTAATTTTTTATATTGAAACTTTTAAAGATTGATAATAAATTTCATGGTAATGTTCCACTAATATATTTTATTTGATAAAATACCTAATACCATTAATGGAATAATATCCTTATTACTTAATAAATAACTATTTTTTATTTTTTGTTTTTGAAGAGCATTCATATCATAATTGTTTTAAGCTCATATCAAAATGTATGATATATTAGTTTATATTCTATTGGGATTAATAATAGAGTAAAATTTCTATATATCATAGGGTATAGTATATAAAAACCCTTTTAATCTATTATATTCCATAGAATACAATATATGACATCTTATGTTTGAAGTAAACTAGTGATTTCACTGAAATGGAGTATCTGATGATATTGATGATATAGGATATATAATCAAATAACACTTTATCATTAGAATTAGTTATATCATAAGATACAAGTCAATATGTAAGAGTTATCATGGTTACCTTTACACATGAAACAAATATTACGACTAATAATACCCATTATCAGTCATATAATATGATATAGTTAAAAATGTTAGAAAATGAATATCTTTAATAGTTTCTTATAGATTATAAAATATTTATAAAATATATGTTTTTGGTTTTGTAAAATGATATTTTTATTACCTAAATTAAATATGAAATGGTCATATTTGTATCTAATGTTTTAGAAAATAAATAACATGTTTATTTATTTGATTATTCCATATAATTTTTATGTTTATTAATTTTTTTATAAAATATGAATATTGTGTATTGTTTAATTTTTGAGAAAAATTTCTTCTTATTAAATTGTTAAGCCATTAATTAAATGATAGGTAAAATAAAATAAGATCTAGTTTTAATCACACTTTACCATGGTTTGTAAATAATGTTATTATCTTGAATTTAGTTATTGAATGTATTTTTTACATATTAGGATTTAATGTTATTGTTAATTTGATTCTCCCTTTAGTAAAGTATCCTTATGTATAAAGAATTTGGGTTCTAATTACCACTATATTGGAGGTTAATGCCTTGTTATAATAAAGGTGGGGCTTGGCTATCCATGACTCCCAACTTACTCAAGTAGATATTTTCAATCTCATATAATTTTAAATATTTACATAAATATTTTACTTACCTTATGCATATGATATATTTGGATATATATGAATATGTTTGGATTATTTTTTTGGGTGAGTAACACAAATTGGGGGCTATAAAAAAGTGTTAAACATTAATATTATGTGAATATACTAATTTTTGGATGGAATTGGGATTCACAAACTAAATAATTAGAAGGATGAATATACAATGTAATAAAACATGATATTATAAATATTCTATGTGATGATTTTTTTATTAATTTAACAAGTATATGATTCCTATTAATTAAGTGAAACTTTTTAATGAAAACCACTCAAATATTAAGTGTCACATTCATCCTGAAGTAGCACATGTCAAGATCTTAATCATCCAACCAGGTAGGTTCTTCCATAGTAGGGTGACCATGGATTATATTATGTATGTAATGATGGAAATTTTAACTGTAAATATCATTCAACTAAACCCCTATCTAAGATTTGGGTGACACTCATCTAGGAAACTCTTTACATTAAGCTTCCATAAAAATAATGTCGAGTTTATCTATAAGGGATTTGTAAAAAATAAGTTCCTACTCAACTATCCAACAATCATAATTCTTATGGTTGGAAATATTCCCTTACAAATTATTATATGGTGAGAGTAACATCATATCAGACTCATTACTTAGTGAAATATATTTCTTTTCTCACTAAATGGGTATGATGTATGGATTTCAAATTTATAGAGGGATTACTTTCATTAGATGTCCGTGATGAAAAGATAAAAAATTTAATAGTTACCTTAATATATATCTTAATTATATATAGTTTCATACATCATATTAATCACTTAGAGATCTATTATAGGTATAAACTGTAAAAAAAATACTATATTTGGTATCTAAGGTTGATTAGTGTTATCAATGAGAATCATTCTTATCATTCTAATGTGAATTTTATAGAGATAAATTTCTCTAACCTTGAATCATGAGTATTGGTTACCATGTGTGAATTGAAAATGTGTACTGATAAAAAAAACATAGATATAAGAGTGATTTAAAAAAGGTGAAATAAATATTCATGTTTAATATGGAGTATGAGTTGTTGAATTGGAGGGAAAGATTTGGTTAGTTCTTGAATTGGATAATTGTTATTGTGTTACCTCCATTAATAAAAAAGGTGATTTTTCTATATTTTTTAGAGAAGATAATATTTTCATTCATTATAAAGAAAAATAAATTTTCTATATATATTAATGAAATGTTTTGTGGAATTGGAAATGTGGTTAATGGTTTATAAATTAATTATATGTATAATCCTATATATAACATTAATAATAATAAGTTTAATATTGATTATAATCCTATTAATAGTTAGATTTTTTTTCTTATACATATAAAGGTAAAACACATCCAATGAATCCATAAAAATGGATTTATGGACTAATTCAACTATGTATCATTTTATACAAAAAAATCTTATGTAAGATCTCATTATTAATATTTGTATTTGTTTTCAATAAAGACAATTAACTTAGTGAGAATTAGTTTTTCAATAATCATGAAACAAGGGAACAATTATAAATTTAGTTGAATAGGTCCAAAACAAATTTTCATTTCTACATGAAGAATGTCAAATTTAGAAAGACACATACTGTAAGCAAGAAGAAAAGAAGATGAGGAATTTTAGGTTGTTTGATACATATTATAGTAATATACAGGAGTAGAAGGTTGTTGGTTTGATGTGACTTCTATTTTTTATTTAGATAATAAGACTCTAAAGACTTATCAAAAACTATTCCCATGTTCAAATGCAATACATCAACTTAAGAAGATAGGGAATCACAAGGACACTCAACTAATCTTGAAGGTGGAAACCAACCTCAATCTGACCAAGATAATCTAATAGAATTCATAACACCTGTATAGATGAACACAAGTGTAAAAATGGTTAAGTATGCTTAGAATCTTGAACGGTGGTCAAGCATGGTGGACAGATAGATATCACTAACTACAAGTGGATTTCATTGAGCCGTTGATGGATTTATAAGGTTAATAAACTAATAAACACTCCAAATGAAAGAATAACGTGGGATGAGGTTTTTGATAACACACTTCAACTTTAATACATGGTCTCCACTATTTTAAACAATGCCACATGAATTCAATTATGAGTCATATTTAACCTTAAAGAGTAATGGGTTTGGACCACCTAAGTTTCGTGCTATGGAACCATACAAGAGAATATTGATGAATCTAACAATGTGTTTTTAACCATTCAAGATCAAATACATTAATGATGAATCTATAATAATGTTCGGGAAATAATTTGAAGCTAAATTCATGAAAAATTATCATTGTTGAGAGAATGTGATAGATGAGGGATGATTAGCTATGTAAATTTAACTTGATAATTGTGTAAAGGAACCTCAATGTTTTGGGATTCTATAGAAAGGTAATAAATAATTTGTGTAAGTTAAATTTATGTTTCTAGAATCTATTTAATGGTAACATGTAAGATTCAATATTAAAATCATGGATAAAAAACATTTATAAAATAAGACGATTCTTGTTACCTATTCTTCAAGGACTAAACATCACAATGGGATTGTGATATATTCCAAGATTAAAATAAATAAGCAAAAAAGGGGTTGATATTTTGAGAATATGAGTTACTATATTGAAGAGAATATTAATGTGAATTTGAAAATAATAAGAATATTATGATGAGATAATATCCATGAGACATCATAGTATATTCATGAAGTAAAAAACAAGATGATGGAGGTGGATATACAATTTTTCAAGTCACGGCCACTGTAAAACAAGAATATTATAATGATGATTCTATAGTGAATTTTGAGTGGGAATTTTGGTCACCAAGGAGAACACACAAAAGGGTAATTCTAATAATTAAGTGGAAATGGGTGGAATATGAAAACTACATCAATATAGTGATTGTTTTGTAAAATATAATTTAGATATAGAAAAATACATGTTAGTAAATGACATGGAAGTGAATGTGGTGTCTATCATGATAAATAAATCATAGGAGTTAAAGTAATTAGGACTATTAAATGGTCCACAATTAATGATTATTTTGACAACACCTTGATGTTGGAAGTCAATATAGGTCTAAAACAGAGATATCTATACCAAAGTACATGTTGTGGGGTTGCGTGACTCATATTGATGTTGAATAGTTTTTAAAAAACAATTGTTTATAGAAAAATATGATGATAATTATCAGTCATTATGAAGATAAATAAATAATAAAATATTCAAGATTTTGATATTTAAAAAATGAGATGAATTCAAATTCAATTATGAGATCTTACAGAATTATAATATAATAACTCAAGAAATATATTCACATAAAAAGTATATATATATATATATATATAAGAAATGTAAGAGAAGAATGAATTATGGTAGTTTGACTTTATTACTCTTAATACATCATCTACAAGTCGAATAACCAGAGGTGATATCTAACTTATATATTCTTACATTATATTATAGAGATAAAAAATAATAAAAAGTGGAGTCAAATACTGGAATTTTCTTAGTGTCATCAAAGAAGAAGTGCTATGATTAAATAGAGTCTTCGACAGTAGTACCACTGAGAAGAATGTTTTATCTATCAATGAATAGATAAATAAGAAGTATTGATAAGGTACTGAAACTAAACTTATCGATTGTATCTTAGTGTTGATACTCTTTAAGTGACATTATGATTAAATATCATAGTGAGTCTGAGTTGAGAATAAGTCAAACATTCATGTTTGTTTCCAATTATTCTTCAATGTTTAAAGACCTGTTCACCGGTTCATGGGATAATCTTGATGAACTAGTGGTACCCATATAAATAAAACCATTATAGTATTTAGAAGAATAAGAGATACAATGAGGTAGTTTGTACTC
Organism: Viscum album; assembly: GCA_963277665.1. Lineage (NCBI taxonomy): Eukaryota > Viridiplantae > Streptophyta > Magnoliopsida > Santalales > Viscaceae > Viscum > Viscum album. The sequence continues at coordinate 457,067,319 of OY728157.1, read as the reverse complement.
TATGAATCAAGTAATAACACTTCCTTTATATTTCATAAAACTTTTGTAATATAATTTAGGTGATATTTTAGGATTTGAGGAAGAATACATCTCTCATTATACTTTAATCACTATACCATATTTTAGTGGTTACTCTATGTCTCAAAACTCAACCTACACATAGAAATTATTAGGATCTCACATAAAGGATGAACCTTATAAATCATTATGAGATACTGTTATTTATTATTATATATTACATACTAGGGTGAGTGCTGGGATTACATAATTTGATTCATCATACTTAAAAATGACAGAGGTTCAAGTTTAATTGGGGATAATATAAAGGAAATTTTAAATCAGAAAAATTTGGGGGCTCAAATTCAACCCCCTATCAGTGTCTTTATAAGACCACTAGACACTATATGTGGTATCAGAGCTAAGGTCCACCTCTGATTGGATAAATTTTCTCCCCAATTATTTTTAATGTCATATACAATGTGTAGATTTAAGTAATGTTTTGAGTTTCCTATGACAATCCAAAATGACACTTTCTTTCTTATAATTTTTTTTGGCTTTAGGGTCTCCCAAAATTGAAATTATATGTTTCTGAGGATTTTACATGACTAAATGGTTAAGTAAACAGTTTAGGAAACCATGTCCTAAAAACCATGCACTATTTGAAATGTTGGACAAAACTAATCAAACTATCTATTTATAGTTCGGTAAACTATCTAAGACAAATGTACGACCTACGAATTTTTGAGGAAGTGTCTGTCACATGGTCTATGAACAGTTTGTTAAACCATGTGAACTACTCGAGTTAGATTATTTATGTTATTTTGGATTATTTTTAATTAGGGATTCATCTCTAAGATTCTATATTTTTTCTCCCCTAACCTATGCTCCTCTCGAGGGGCTATATTTTTCTTCTAAGCTCCCCCAAGTTTATTTTCTATGAATCTTTGGTTGTTGTTCATCTAGTTAAAAATGTAAGGACTCCTTATTTTTTCTCTTCATATTTTCCTCTATTTAAACCTCTTTTACTCTAACCCGAATTTTAACATGGGATTATTTTCATGTTTAGGGTTGTTTTAAATTGGGTCCATTGGTTTTAAATGGCTATATTCTATCCTAGGAGACATATTAAAGTTTTTTCTACAGAAGGTAGTAAGGTTTAATCTCTTGAGTCAGGTATTTCCATTACATTTCTATTTCTTGAATATTTTATTGGTTTACTAATGTTTTAGAGGTGTTATTGAACCAAATAAATAGATTATATGTTACATAGTTTTGTGTAATCAATGGATTTCCATGTTTTTTAGGTTTTCCTCAGAAAAATTAGATTGGAATCCCTGGTTCAATGGAACTTTGGTTTTAAATGGTACTTTATTAATTTAACTTGTTTGATAAAATTCTGTTGATGGTTTTTAATTATAAAAACGAGTTAGGTTATGGTTTCTTAAACCAATTAGGATTTTGAAATATAATTTTTCTTCTTTTAAAAAGAGTTTTTCTTTATTTTAATAGGTTTCTATGTTTTCAAAATGTAATTCATTATTTCTAAAGGATTTTCAAATGATTATATAAAAAATGTCATATTGAAAAAAGAAATTACATGTTTAAAATATGGGATCTGATTTTTTTTCTTGTTTAAAGACTCTAATGGATGTTTCATGTTAATTATTTGTTATGGTTTTTGAGTTTCTAGAATTTACCTTTTTTGAAAGGTTATTTTGATAGAGGATTTCCAAAGTTGGATTTTGGGTGTGATTTGGTGTTGTGTGTGTGGTTTTTCCTTGGAGTTTATCTTGGTTCCAAATGGTTTTTAAATGATATTTCCAAAGAATATATTTTTTACATATAAAAAAGATATATTTGTGCGTTTATGTGATTCACTATGTTTGGATATTGTTTACACCCAAGTTGTTTCATTTCCACCCATTATTTATCCTTGAGATCTTCTACTTGTTTACATGATTTTTTATCCATGTGTCTATGTTTAGGATGGGGATTATTATTTATGGGGGTGTGTTATAGGTCATATGTTAATTGTATTTCTATGTTTCTTTCCTTAGGGTGGTGTTCTTGTCACATGAGAACATTTGCTTGATAGTAATCATCTATGTTTTCCATGAAATGAGTAACCAAGGTTACTCAGTGGGGTACTAAGGGATTTTTCCTTTATATTTAAGTGTTATACCTAGGATAATATCCCATAGTTTAATGTAATACCTAGTTTTGAGGCATATAACTGAGGGGATAATTCTAGAGTAGTTCATGTGGTGGGTTGTGTGACTGTTAACATATTAGTAGTTTGTTCCACTATATCAGGCTATGAAAATTATTCTATTAGTTTATACAGTGTTTCCCCATGGTATATATGTTATGTTATGCATATTTATGTTTGTTGTTATATGATTTTACGTTTCCTTATTATGTGCTACTTTGATTCTTAGAGTATTTATGATTTATAATCACAGGGGTGATGCATGCCTCATGTGATTATTATAATTTTTTTTATGAATTATCATGGATTTTAAATTAATTATGATTTCCCTAACTTAAAATATTTTCTGAGGTATGAGAGTGCATTGTGTTTTTAAAAACGAAAATATACTTTTGATTTTAATACAATCCTTGTAAAATGTTTGTTTTGAATACACTTTATACTATGTGTGGGTTTTTATTCAAAATAGAATGTTCAAATTGTTTCATTTGAAAAATTAGTTTCTTTAAAAAGGAAAATGGTTGTTTCTTGAAATTGCATAAGATTGTAAAGTACCCTTTAAAGTATATTTTATAAATGATTTTATTTGAGAAAGAATATAAATTATACAATGTTTTTATTTCTATTATTTTTATAATGGAAATGAAAAAAATATATTTTATATCCCTTATTTTGACAATATAATTCAAGGTTTATTTATATATTAAATCTATTAGGATCATGGGTTTATCCTACTAACCTTTTCCTCACACCATTAATACCCAAAATAATGGGTATGAAATATTTATTTTCTCAATAGTTTCTCAAATTATGACTTGTAGGTTGGATTATTACAACACTATTTTGAAAAGAAGGTTTTTTTAGGTTATGGTGGTGACTTGAGAGTGACATAGAGTTGTTGGGGTTTGTTGCCCAATTTTACTTGACCATTTTTAACTCATGAGGTGTATCATCTTCTTAGTTGAGCTAGATTATTTTTAGTTTAGTTTTATTTTATTATTTTAGAAAAATAAAATATTTGTATAAAATTTTTTATTGTTGGAAAATATTTTTCAAATAATTTTTTTATACCATCAACTTTACTCTTTATTATTTTATTTTTTGTCTTCATTATTTATTTTCACACCGTCATCCAATATAAGGAGACCCAATGTTGGGTACCCAGTGAGAACCATTATTAATTTTTATTTTATTGAGGATGAAATTTTTATTGTGAATTATTTTGTAATACCCCAGAGCTTGTCTCCAACCTAGGAATATCAATAATGTTCCTTCAACCATGTTATGGAACAAATTAGGTGACGTGTCAGGAAATCTCATGCCGATTTTCTAAAATATGGTATCAATGAATTTTTATTATGGGGGGGGGTATATTGGATATAAGATCATTAGATATCAGTTGATGAGTGTTGAGGAGTGCTTGGACAGCTCTTCCTTAGGATAGAACTTGAGTTTCCAATGGTGGTCAAGAGACTTATTTGGAATTTTTAATATATGGTGGGCTATTCTTGATATATTTTGATGCGGTGGGCTGGTACACCGAGTTGTATGATGACCCCAAGAAAAGTATTTAGATATTCCTAGTTTTAGAGTGAATCAAGAGGACATACAAGGGGAACATGGTTAAATACTATGGGTTATAAAATCATGTGAAGCTCACGAAAAAAATTGTGAAAAATTCTAGTGGTGCTTAAATGGATGGTGCACGATTTGAAAATCCATGCATCAAAACCATGAAAAATATATAAGGTTGAGAATTGTTTATGTTTTCCCCATTTTTATTATTTTATCATATCTTGTGTTTATTAGGTATTTTTATAAGTATTTAAGTTTAGTTTGGTGAATTTTTGAAATTTATTTCATGAAATTATAAAAGAAATGTTTTCTTATCTTTTATTTAAGTTAGTTTTGAAAACATTGTTTTGGTCTCTTGAGTTTATTTTGTAAAAATTTTGTGAACTCTCTAAAATGTTCTTGGGTTAGGATATATTTCATATAAATAATTTCATGGGTTTTAAGTGTTGAAATTATCAAAATATTTTATCATGTGTGGTTTATAAGAGAATTGGGTTTTAAGAAATTAGTTCTTTTATTGTCAGTTTTGAGCTATTTTAAATGTTGTGAACACATTTGTGGTTTTGATAAAAGGAAAGATGTCCATGTTAGGAATCTTTGAAATAAGGTTTCAAAGAGTGTTTTATAATCATATTTAATTTTATTTGTTCCTTTCATCATATAGGTTGGGATTTGTGGTGATTGGATCGAATGTTTAGTTTTTTGTGATGTTTTAGAATGGGATCCTTAGAGAGGAGTAAACAAGTCAATAATAGAATGTATTAGGTAGTTTTCCTAGTGATCGATAATCTTTATTTATTACATCTAATTCTACCTAGAGTTATGAAAGAGTGGAAGAGGATAATCCTTTTTTGGATTGTGGGTCATGTGTGTGCACTTATGAATCAGAATCATCCTATTTTTTATGGTGATCCAGGATCTCAGGAGGCAACAAAGTGGCTATCCAATATTGAATAGATCTTTTAGTCTCTATAAATTCCAGAATGCTAAAGTGTGAGGTGCAATAATCCTTTATTTGAAGGGATGGATTTGGATTGTAGGAGGTTCACTATCTATTCCCACCATTTTATTCTTTATCTTGGGGATATTTCAATGCCTCCTTCAATCAATAGTTTCATCCCAATGAGGTGAATGTTGAGGATGATTATATTTTTTTGAGTTTCCATCAGCGAAATCTATTAGTGAAGAATTAAGTTTAGTGGTTCTATAAAATGTGTCTTTTCACTCTTGAATTGTCTACTGATTATTTGAAGAAGGAATGGTTATTTTTTAGAGGTCTTTTTATGAATCTCGATCACATGGAGTTTTAGTTTTTTCTAACTACCTTCATGAAAGTGGTGTGTAAGGATGGTATTGTGGATATATTGATTGTAGGGAAATATAAAACAAGTTATGTTGTGACCAAATCTAGTGTCTTAAAGGGTATTATGACAAGAAGAAAGTGGAATCAAATTATATGTGGCTAGTGTGAGAAGTTTCAGAATTTTATGCATTCTTATATGATAGATCTAAGGTCCTACAATCATTTTTCCCATCTAATTAATATATATATGTTATAAAATCGAAATGGAGATCAGAAACGGAATAATTGAACTTAGATTTGATCCGAGCAGTGATTTATGGTGTTTCTTCCTCTGGAAGAGTTAAGAGATATATTTTGTTTTTTGTTTCGGTGGCATCCTATTTTATATACTCTTTTTTAGGATCTCATTCTATCTATTTTGAGCACACCCCATTTAGTTTTTTGTAAAAGATAAAAGGGAATTGTTCCTTTTTTTATATGTTTTAGTTGATAATTTTGTATTTATTTTTGTGCTCATTTCCTTTGTTCATGGTGTTGACCATAGGTTGAGGGTTGTTTGGTATATATCAAGGGAATTCCTTGTGTGTTGGATGAGGTATTAAAGGAAATATTTGATTTTCAAGTAGACTGTTAGAGCTATTGAGATGGTTTTTCAAAATTACTATGGGTAGGTATTCCACATGTCAGGTACTAATTTATCCTTTGTAAAATTCAATAAACTAAATTCATAGATTCAAAATTCTTTATTGAGTCATGTGTGTTCTCGAGGGTGCTTCTAACAATTTATTAGAGTGTGTGGTTTGGGTGAGATGTTTTTATGATCCATTATTTTTTCTTGAGTATGTTTTTTTGTGGGGTTTTGAGCTGGTTTCATTTTGTTAGTGACTTGGTAGTTCCTTAGAGATGTTCATTACCTCAGTTATGCTATTGTTTCTTGAGCATTAGTATTTATTTGTTCAAGAGGTGATACTTTATTTTGGTCATAGTTTTAGTTAAATAATTAGTAAGTGTTTTCTTTGAGAGGTTTTAGGAGTTACCAAATTAAACACAGGTTAGTGGAGTGGTTTTGAAAATGTTTTGTTGTGTGAGTAATCTATTCTTAGGATTTTGAGTGTGACTATGGTTGGGGGATATCTAGTTGTTTGGGGTTTTCCAGGAAGTATGTTTTTTTGTGTCCCATGTCTCTATTTCCATGTTCAAGAGTGAGGATTTTAATTATAACCTTCTCCTTGATGACATGGAGATTCATCTTTTGTTTTACTAATATTGTTAAATACTTTCTGGGAGTGGAATTTCTAGGGTTATAAAGTTCCATGGTGGGTATAATTTTGACACAGAAAAATGCCACTTTCTTTATTATGTTTATGCAGTAGATTTATCTCTAGGGTTTAGGGTGTCCCATAGTTGAAATTCTATGTTTTTTAGACATTTATAGGGTTTTATAGTTAGGAACATAGTTTGAGAGACCATACAGAAGAAACCATGCACCATATACAGTGTATTAAATAGGTGATATCATGGTTTATACATTTTTTGGTAAACTGTATGATAAAACCAAGTGAAATTTAAGTATTAGAGGCAATGATTCTCACATAGCCTATAGATGGTTTGGTAAACCATGAGAGGCAACCGTGTGACCTTATTGAGTTGGGGAATGATAGTGATTTAATCTTTTTTTAAAATTGGTACTTCTTCCTCATGCAACCCCTTCATTCTCCATCAACCTAGTTAATTTTAATGGGTATCTATTCTTCCTCTAAGATTATCCAAGTGTATTTGGATTCACTCTTGGGTGTTTTTAGAACTATATTAATATGTAAGGGACCCACCATAATCATCCTCTTAGTTTTTTCCTTTTCCCCATCATTCCCTATACCCTTATGGCTATGTGGGATAATTTTCATGGTTAGGGTTGTTTTATATTGGGTCCTTCTGTTTCTAAATGTTGACAGATGTTCTAGGAGACATATTCTAGTGTTTTATATTGAAGGTGATATTATTTAATTTCTTGAATCAGGTTTCTCCATTATATTTCTATTTATTAAATATTCCCTTAATTGTTTGATGTTTTAAAGGAGTTATTATACCAAATTATTGATCTATATGTTAACTAGTTTTGTGTTATCAAGGGATTTCCTTGTTTTTTTGTTTTCATTTGAAAAAAATGTGTGAAATACTTGGTTTAATGTAACATTGGTGTTAAATAGTTATTTATGCATTTAACATGTTTGATAAAATACCATAGTTGGTATTTCAGATAAAAAGTGATTTGGTTCATGGTGTTTTGAAACAAATTTGATTTATAAAGTGAACCTTTCTTGGTTGAAAAATGTGCTTCCTTATTTTAAGAGGATAATATGCTTTAAAAGTAAACCTCATCATTTATAAAGGATTTTTCATTAAATGTATAAGAGGGTGTATTGTTCAAAAAAATTCTTACAATTTTTTAAAACGGGGATTTGATTCCTATTAAGTTGGTTTTTCTTCGATGTACCCTTTAATTGAAGTGGTATATTGATGATTTATTGTGGTTTTTGAGTTTTTGTAATTTACCGTATCTTTTAAAGGGGTTTTGATCTAGGATTTTGGAAGATATATTTTGGGTGTGCTTTGTTATTGTGTATGTGATTTACCTTGGGGTTTATTTGGGTGCAAAAAGGTTTTAAAAATGGATTTATAAAGCCTATAATATTTATGTATAAAGAGAATTCCCAATTTTCAGTTTATATGATTCCCTTTGTTTGGGTATTTTCTACACATTTGTTGATATTATTTCCACCTATTGTTTATTTTTGAGATCATATTATTTTTATTGAATTTTTATACTTATTTATAGGTTTGGGTTGAAGCTCATTATTAAAAGGAGTGTGTTAGAGGTGGAATTTTTATTTATTCATTACATTTCTTTCCTTGGGGAGGAATTCTTGTCACATTATGATCATAATTTTATGATAATAACTTATTTTATTCATGAAATAAGGAGTCTAGGTTACTAACCGAAAGATTTGGTATATTTCTTTATAATTTGAGTGTAATACCCTGGCTAGTAACACATTGTTTAATTTAATGACTAGCTAGGAGGTCTTCCACCAATAAGGCTAGTTTAAGAGTGATTCTTGTGGTATGTTTTGTTAATGTTGACATACTAATAGTTGGTTCCACATTAATACATTGGGAAACATGTTCTATTAGTTCCTAGAGTGTTTCCCCATGGTGTATAATTTATGTTATTCTTATTTATTTTTGTTGGTATATCAATTACCCACTTATTTTTATGTTCTTAGTTCAATTATTAGAGTATTTATGATTGAGAATCATGGTGGTGAGACATACATTGTGTGATTATTTTCATTTTTATGAATTCTTATTTCTTGTATATTTGTTATTATTTCCCTTTCTTATACTCTTGTTTGAGGTGTGAGTGTGTGTTGTGTTTTATAAATAGTATAAGTGAATTTTATTTCAATTAAATCCTTGTAAAATAATTTTTAGGAAAATGTTTTAAATAGTGTATGGGATTGTTTTTAAAAGAGAATGTTTAAATTGTTCCTCTCAGAATAAAAGTTTCTTTAAAAATAGAAATGGTTTGTCTTAGAAATGATATTACATTGGTATTTTTTATTTGAATAATGTTTTATAAATTACATTCCTTTAAAATTATATGTTATGTACCTTATTTTATTTCTATTTTGTATAAAGGAAATGATTTTTTTATATGCCTTATTATAAAAATATAATTCTTGGTTTCTTTATAAATAGAATATATTAGACTCATGGTGGTATCTTGTTGGACAATAGATCACAGCCTACATAATCACACAAGTGGATATGCAGTCATTATATTTTATGCAGGTTCTTGGGTTATGTATTATAGGTGGATTATTACCTCTCTTTATTGTAAAGGGGATGTTTTTCAGATTTAGGAGGTGATTTGAGAGTCGCATATAGATATTATATTTTTTTTTCTATTTTTAGCTTAACTAGTTTCAATTCACGTGGTATATGATCCTGTTAATCCACATTCTTTCATTTTAGTTTTTCTTTATTTCCATAATTTTGAAATGTAAAATCTTTGTATATAAATGTTTTTATGAATATAAAATGTTTTGTAAAATATTTTTGTTTATCTTGAGGTTTATTCCATGTCGGTTGGATTCTTTTAGCTCAATTATTTCTTTTTTTTGTGGCCATCTAATATAAGGAGACCACATGTTGGGTTTCTAATTGGAACCATTTTAATCATATTTTTATCATGGTTGAAATCATTCTAGTATGTTATTTTTGTGATATCATTGTTCTTTTTGCTAGCTTGAGGTTACTGGGAACCCACCTCAGGCCTTATGGTGGAATGAATCGGGTGATGTATCATGTTTTCTAATGTAAGATCACCATATTGACTTAGATGAAGAACCTAAAAATCATTCATTTGATGATAAAAAGGTAGTCTTATCAAAGAAAAAAATATAATAAATAGATAATAAAGAAAAATAAATTGTGATAAACATCCTAAGACAAGAAGGATATATCACTAATTGAATATGAACAAGGTGGTAAGTACTCACCTACAAAATATATTCAAATGGATCCTATTGATGATTTTAGTTACACCTATAAAGAATCTAATAAATACGAGGAGGCTAATATAGTTTAAGAATTATACCATAAAGTCAAGGATTATTTGAAAAGGTTACCTTTTATGTAATCACTTATATTCTTAATTATATTAAGTGACTACTTGATGAAGGGGTGAAGTTGAAGGAAGAGGATAAAGAAATTTAAGATGCTATGGATAATAAATATTAAGAAATCAAGGATCTCACACATTTTTAGAAGAAAACGAATAAAAATTATCACTTTTCAATGAGAATATGTTTCTAATTGAATAAAAATTACAAATAAGTGAGTGTGGGAATATTGTGACCAAACAATTCATTAGTGGGGTAACACATGCACTATAAAAAACTCATCAAGATACTCTGAATATCCATAATTCACAGATAAAAATCAAGCAATAAAGGTTATAATATTTTGAAAAAGTCTTAGTTTAATAAAATACGACACAAGAAAATAATATTAAAAAGTTAAGGAGAGAATGGAAATATTATATTTTATCAATTTATGATAAAATATATTTACATAGAATGATGTTTCTTGAGCTTGGGATAAAACTGAAACATCTAGAAACTATTAAATAACTGACTTCAAAAAGTTGTGAAAATAAATATGTTTCCATAGATATTTATACTAAGAGTTATAACTCCATGATGAGTCATTTTTTGTGGAAATTAGTGCTTTCAATCATCCCTTGATAATTCCATATCAGGATCTTTAATAAATGTACCAACAAATGAAAAATCTATTTATCATGTTAAATATGTTTTTTAGATAATATGGGTTTTAAACAAAAAAATTCATAAAAATGGATGTGAAAAAATGATAATAATCCTTCCACCCTATCAAGGGTGGAAAAAATAATCTACCTATGATTTTATTCCTAAATCGAATAAATATGTTGAGAAGAAGTACCAAAAATAAAAATCTCCCAACTTTCAAAATTATGGACAACATGAACACCAAAGAAGAAAACCAAGATTTTTAGGCTATTAATAGTATTGTTACAGATTTAGAAATAGATAATTATATTGTTGGTTTTATTTATGAATTAAAAAACTTCAAATGAATCCACCATTTAGGGGTCAAAATCTTGAGAAAATATGACATCCATATATTATAATAAATATATCTAATATAAAAGTTCATTAAAATCTTGGAGATATTTGTGATGTTTATAATGGATATGGTCAAAAGGATAGTTATTTCACATTTCAATGTATATGTTTTGGAAATAAGGGAAAAAATATAATAGAAATCATTCTAAGAAAATCATAAAGAGACATATTTATTAAAAGGATCCCAAAAGATGAATCTATGTGGAGACTCTATGAAAAATATCAATATATCAAAATAATGATTAATAATCTATCCAAAATATTTTTAAAAGAGAAAAAAGATGTAATAAAAAAAGTAAGTGATAAATAAAAATAGATAATTCCATATGAAGATAAAAAATTTCAAGATTAGTTAAAAATAAATGACAACTCAATTGATAAATAATACATGTGTTTGAGGTGAAACATGGATGGGCATAGAGCTAAATTGTGATCAATAATATTTTTATAATAATAAAAAATGTTAATCAAAATTGGGATTGAAGGAGGTGATGTATGATGGAACATCTCACAAAAAAAATTGAATTAGTGGTGAGTTACATGCTTCACAAATCCAAAACAGAATTGAAATCCAAAAATGAGATAATGAACAATGCAATGAATGTAGAAACTTGGTTCATAACATCTTATCAAACATATTTTTCACATTGAGTAACAATGAGTTCTACCTTATTATCATAATTTTTTATTTTATAATTTATCTCCCCTAATGATTCATAGCTTTATAACTCCCTAAAATTATTCTTCTTTTCATTTAATAAATATTTAGTTTGAGAGATATTAAGATGTCATGGATTGAAAAAAAAACATGGAAAGAAACAACTGAGAATCACTATTTTAGATTTATTAATTTTATGAAATGTTACATATTAGTTCACTCTCAACTTTGGAAATATTATAGCCAATATAATTCCTAAATCTACCTTAATGAATATGAATAATATTAAACCTTTAAGGGAGTGATAAGTTAAGATGTTGAGAATATTATAATGTGCTTCATTGAAAAAAAACATATTTTGGGAATGTTCTGGATGAAATTTCCTTAAGAAGGTATGTTTTTACATTCACTTATACATGGGTGAAAGAAATAGATCCTAAAATGAAGGGGATAAATTTATTTTTAGTCAATTAAATAAAATTTAAATGTTTTGAAATAATTCAAAGATGATTCCAAATATTTAATCCTACAACATGTACTTGAATTTATTTACCCATGTGATAAGTTAAGTGCATGATATCAAGTTAGATAATTCTTATAAAAATTGGTTTTAATCAATTTCTCAAGATAGGAAATGTTTCAACAACATTTGAAGTGTATTGGGTGCATTACTTGAAGGTAATTATATAAGATAAGAAGTAAAGCATATTAATTTCTATAATCTATAATTTAATGACCGAACTCTTTAAATTTAAGGATAAAGTATACTAATTGTAAATGTTTTCCTCAATTAGTTATAATTAATATGTTCTATTTGGGTAGTGTTATTTGATGGGAAAGAAGAGTAAAATTAAGAGTAAAAATTTATGTACTTGAATTGTTTTAATGAGTTTTTTACAAGAGTGTGGGTGTAAATATTCTTTATCAATATAATTTTCCATCCCCTAATGTTAATAATTGATATTTATATCACATGTTTGGAAGTTAATGGACATATTTGAAAAACCTTTGTTACTCACTCTTTTTTTAAATATCGAGTAATCCCATTTATACATAGATTTAATTAATTAGAGGATCATATCTAAGTGAAGAAATGGTGAAAAATAATTTTTCTAACCAATTCATGCTGAATTGAAAATTCAAAATGGGAGGAGTATTTTTTTGAATTTAATGTAATTTCACCCCTTTATATGATTTTTATTTGTTATCAATAAGGAGGATATGTTAAAGAAAAAACGTGCATATATATTAACTCAAAGGTAATTATAGGTATTTGATAGCAGACACCAAGGGAGATATGTAAGATTCCTTTTTTAATGTTTATATTATTTTTAATAAGAATGGTTACCTTAGTGAGAAATATGTTTGCAATACATTTGGAAGAAGATAATGTGTTATAAGTGAGTTGAAGAGTTCTATAGAAAATGGTCATAGTACATTGTGTAGGTCAAATTGATAAAGACATATCTTAGAAGAAAGAATAAAAATAGGGGAGTCTGAGGTTTTTGGATGAATATTACATTTATACCTAGGAGGATAAGGTATATAGTTTTATGTGTCCTATAATCTAATTTAGCTTAAAAAATTATAAGAAAATACTAAAAAATATTTCCCAAATCGAAGTAAAAAATGTCAACTTAATAAGACATGGCATCACATGGAAACTCAAAAAAGCATCAAGGTGTAGCCAACATCAACCTAGCCGAGAGTATCATAAATACTACATATCAACTTCATGGGTTATAATATCTATAAATGGTGAAGGATGTGTATACTCCATGATAGGGGGTAGGAATGGTAAAACGTTGGAGAGAACTAACTCCAAGAGGATTTTATTAAGTCGATGATAGGACATAGTGGTTAATAAAGCAATAAACACTCCAAATAAACAAGTGATGTGGCATAATATTTGTGCTAACATAGTTAATTTTTAATATATTGATCTTGATTTTTAAATTGAATGACATGAATATGATTGAAATTCATATTTAACCTTAATGAGTCATGGGTTAAGGCCATATGAGTTTCATTATGATTTCATATAATAGATTATTGATTACTCCAACAATGTTTACCCCCATGTGAGATAAGAGTTATTTATAAATAATATATAATGATGAATAAGTAGTGGTTTGAATCTAAATGCATGAAAAACTATCAAAGCTAAGATAATGATATATATGATATATGAAAAACTACATAAAGGTAATTGGATACTTATGTAAAGGTAACTGAAATTATCTGAATTATAAGAAATGGTAATCAAGAAGTTGTATAGGGGTAACCAAAGTTTATATAATCCATGTAACAAAAACATATGAGATATTTATAATTAATATTATGAATAAACAAACATTGAGTAAATTATATGATGCTCATGTCCTATTCTTCATGGATTAAACATCATAATGTGATTGTGATATAAAATGATATTAATAATGTCCATCTGAAGAAGGGAATGAAACTTTGAGAAGAGGATTTACTATGCTAATAAGAGAAGACCATGATTGTGAAGTAATGAAGATTTTTGTGCTGAGATAAGTTCAATGATACCAGAAAATATAGGTGTGAAGCACAAAACAAGATGATGGAGGTTTTCATGACATTATAAAATTCATGGTCACTACAAATTGAGTGTCTTTTTAGGGCCATTGCATAGTGATTTTCATGTGAGAATTTTATTCAACATGGAGAAAACCTGAAATTAGTGGTCTGATACTTAAGCAAGAATGGGTAGACTAAAATCACTACACTATAGTTGTGAGTGTTTTGTTAAAATATAATTTATATATGAGAAAATACATATTAAAACATATTGTATAAGTTATTATAGTTTCTATCATGAGAATTGAAGTTTGGGAACTGAAACATTGAGGACAACATCATGGTCCATCACAAGGAGCTTTATGCCATAGGACATGTAATGAATATACATGATTCAGGCCAATATGGACTGGTTTTTAAATAAGGGATTTTTTGGAACAAAATATCATCATAGTTTTGTGTCTTTAAGAGGATAAAAGGAAACTTAATGACTGAAGATCTCAATCTTTAAAGAAAGAAATTGTAGTAGAATCAATTTAGAGATCTCAAGGGATTTGGGGGAGAAAGTTGTGTGAAATATATTCATGTGAGATGTTTATAAACATGGGATATAGAAGAATAATGAAGTATGGTGGTTTGACTCTATTACATATTCTAAAATATTTGAAGGATAACTAAATCAATAGATATCCAATTCATATATTCTTGAAATATATTCTATCGGTTAAAGAATAATAGAATGTGGGTCCAATACCGGTTCATCCTTGATGGTGTCAATGAATGAGTGATTAAAATATAGAGAGACTTCAATAACAGTCTAACTAAGATAAATAATCATCTATCTAAGAGGCGATCATGAATAAGGAGTTTCAAGAAGGTTCACAAACTAAACTTTTTGAATTTATCTTAGTATCGAGACTATTAACGAGACACTATAAATAAATATCATAGTGAGTCTGAGTGGAGAAAAATTCTAGCTTTCATGTTTCCTTTCTGATCATTCATTAGTGGTTAAAGACTTGTTTTTTGGTTTAGTGAGGATTCTTGAGAAACTTTTTGTAAGAGTATAAATAACACCATCACACCAGTGAGAGGTAGAAGAGTTATTGGAAGGTATTTGTTTATACATGACTCATGGAATAACACTTCCCTTAGCTTGTATAAAAATTGTGTAATATAGTGTAATTAGTCTTTTATGATTCTTGGAAGAACACCACCCTAATTTTAATGTTATAAATATCCCATATTTTAGTTATTTTTTTAGGTTTTAGAACATTACATGTACCTAGACAATATTAGGCTATAATGTAGGGGATGAACATTGTAAATATTAACATGTTTTTGTTTTTTCTTATCCTGCATCGCATACTAAGTTCAGGGTTGTGAGTAAATCATTTTACCTGAATCTCTTAACTCAGACATATTTTCAATTTTAAGAGGGGATAATTTAAATGTAAGTAAATATTGGTAAAATTTGGGTTCATTAATCCACCCCTCTCATTATCCATTCACGAAAACTAAGAACCATACTTGATTATTCGTCTAGATAACCAAAATACATGTTAGTTGAAATGTTGAAAATTATAGTGGGATCTCATATGTCATAAATAGTGATCTATTTGTACCAATTATTATTCATGATAGTGGTAGTATTATGTATATCATTAAACTTATCGATAAATTTAGTCGTCATGGTTATGTGTTTCAGTGAAGTCACAAGTATGGAATTTTTAAAAAGATAAAATTTCTTCATAAAAATTTAAAAACCCATTATTCAAATGAATTATGATTTTTTATTGAATTAGGGTGGTGAATACTTGAGAAAACCATTCACTAGTCATCTAATATATTTTGGAATTGTTCCACAACTCACTCTTCCTAGAACACCACAGTGGAGTGCTGCGTCTGAGTATTCAAGGAGATTTCTATTAAAATACTCCCTCTTTATTGGTTAATTACTAATAATTAAATCATTTTCAAAATAAAATTACATTAAAAAAACTGATCATATTATGTCTAAATGTTCTTATTGTGACACTGTGCATTGGAAACTCTTCCTCACCTCTTCTTCAAAGGTTACTGGGTTAGGATGAGGCGAATTAAGCTTAGAAAATGCATGGGTTATTAAGGAAATAAGAGATTCCATATAGGTGTTCATGCAAATGTGGTTTCATGGGAGTTAGTTTTCAAAATATGAGATAAAAATCCACTACATGGATATGGAAATAATATATTAGGTTATCTGTAAAGTATATAATTAATCTAATAATATGGGTAAATTTTTCTATTCTCTATACTTGTATGTGATTGTGAGTTACATCATATTAGAGATGAGTTCATAGATAAAAAAGATTGGGGTGTATCTCTATATTTGGATACTCATTCCAAAGAGTAATATATTGGGTTGTAGAAACATGGTACTAGGGCACTTGGTGAGATGGTGATTTCCTAGGAATGATTTGAAATTGAACACAAACACCACATGTGAACCAAGAATCGTGAGTTGTGAAGGAATCACTATGGATAGGTGGATTTCAATAGTATTAGTATTTAGTTATTTCTAAGGTCTTATAAACTAGAAAATTTCTGATGTGAGTGCTAATCTTAGTGAATATCCATATAAAAACTATAAAACATCATCTTGGTTGAAGAGGAAACATACTCAACCTTGGTTCATAAATTTCTTCTTATACTATCACCACCTCATTGATCTATACACTATCAAACTAGGTCTTGTTGGAATGATCATGGATATCAGATGAATATTCACTATATGAATTTGATAGGGGATAAAGGTAGAAGATAATCTAGCATAAAAATGGATGTAAGAAGACACTATTAATATGTACTAATATACTGGTTCATTAAACCTTAAATTTTCAACAATTATGGGGGAGGATTCCCTTGGGATCCTATATTTTAGACCTACCCAAGGCTCATTATATCCTAAAAAAAGTTTTAATTTTGAATGAATTAATGTTCTGTTTGGGAGGAGGAATCATACCCTATTAGACATGGTTAAATCAATGCTGAGTCATTGTGACATCCCTATTACATTCTAGGGGTATGATCTAAAGACATAAGAATTCCTACTTAACCACATTCTATTTAAATCAGTCATAAATACACCACATGATATATGGTATAAAAAATTCCAATTTGTATTATATGAGGATTTATGGTTGTGAATTAGATATACAACCTTCGATTTTGATGAAATTGACATATTTTTTGATTAGTTCTTATTTTTCAGTTATCCCAAGGAAAGTAGGGATATTTTTTTATAATCCCACTAAGAATAAAGTTTCTATGGAACAATTTTTTTTATTCTATGGTATGGAATATATCAAGCATAGAGTAATTGGGAGAAAAATTGAACTTGGAAAAGTCCATGAAAAAATAAATAAGTTTTCATAAGATAGAATTTGATCATGTTTCACATGTAGTTATGGAATAAGAACTGCATTGGGATATATAAGAACCTTAAATTCATATTAATATTCTTCTCGATATTGAGATATATGGATATATTATAGTGAATTCTTATGAAGTAATGTTTATAGGGTTTGAAACTATTACCTTTTTGGATAATATTGAGAGTTTTGTTTTTTAAAATGGTTATAATACATGGAATATAAAATGGAATCCATGCACATTATCTAACATTAGAACTTGGTGGATGCATCTGATGGTGTAAGACCCATAGGGTGAAAGTGGGGGTTCTTCCAGAAAACTAACATGGATGGTAGAGTGTATACATATAAAGTAAGACTATTATAAAAGTGCTATAATAAAATTCATAATATTGAATATGAAGAAACCTTTTCACCTAATGTCTAATTTTTATTATTATATTTATATGGTGGAAGAAAAATCCTCTTTATTTGATGATAATTTAGTAAAGGATGTGCATATGATACAACCTAATGGTTTTGAATTGTCAAAAGAGTTTTATATGGTATGAAAGTTACAAAAAACCATTAATGGATTGAGGAATGCCTCTCAAAGTTGGAATGAATGACTTGATGTTTTAATCAAAGAGTTTAGTTTCATCAATAACACATATGATTCTTATTTATTTAATTGGATTAGTGTGATTTTTTAGTATTTCAGATGTTGCCTGTGGATGGTATGCTTCTAATAAGAAATGATTTCTCTAATTTACACTCTATAATGATGTGGATGGGTAAATGATTCTATATGAAAGACATAGATATATCAGACTACATATTCAGTATGATGAACTATAGAGATATATCTATGATATTTATTAGACCGATTCAGTACACATACATAGGTAAAGTGTTAAATATATTTAATATAAAGAACTCTAAAAAGAGGTATTTACTAGTGTTTCATGGAAATAATCTTAAAAATATTTTAGATCTTTTAAAATAGATAGAATGTATAGATACAATTTTCTATATGTTCTCTATAGGTTCTATCTTGTATGCCATATTTTCTACTCGAACCGATGTTACCTAAGCTCTTCATATAACTAGAAGACACCAATCTAATCCTAGTGAGAGTAACTAGATATTTTTTTAATAATATCTTTCAGTACCTAATAAGGGATAAGGATATGTTATTTTTATTTAGAGGAGAAGATGAGATCTGTGTAATGGGTTACACTAATTCAAGTTCCCAATCAGATAAAGATAAAAAATATATCAACATGTTTCTATGTTTTCTTATGAAAAGTGGGTCTATTAGTTAGAATAGTTCCAAATAGGCCACCATTTTGGACTTGATAATAGAGGCAGAATACATAATTGTATTACATTATATGATGGAATCTATTTGGGTAAATAAGTTCATTTTTTATTTTGGGGTTGTTCCTAGAATTGATGCTGCAATAATGCTATACTGTGAAAAAAATGGATCCAACACCCAGGATAAAGAAACCTAATTTTAGTGAAGGACCAACAAATCCTTTGAAAATACCATATAATTTGAGAGACCATTAAGAGGGGTGATGTTATGATAAGTTGAGTGGGATTAAAAATAATGTTTTAGATCAATTAATGATTCCATTACTAAAGAAATAACTTGTTGGTCATATTAATCTCTTAGTATACTGTACACAAGAGATTGAATTTAATGGTTGTAAATGTTTCAAGATTTTATAAATATTTGAAATATTTATTTTTCAATCATTCATGTCCATTGAATTTTATTTTACATAAGTAAGGGAATGATATTATCTCTTTAAAGTATGGTAATGAGTTTTCCCTAATTGATGATCATCGTGGAGTATTATGGTTTGTGATGATATGTTATGGTTAACATGATTAAAATATTACACTCGAAATAAATAGTTTTAAATGAGATAATAATAATAGAAAAATGAGGTAATAAGTTCTGATTCATTACTTAGACTGAGTCTCCAATGTATATATCATAAAATGTCATACAACCATTTATATACTTAGGGGTGTATGTTTAATATCAATCCCAATTAGTTCATGTTGGAGAGAAACTAAGAATTAGATCCTTTATAATCTGATAACTTTCTTATGCATGTCTTGATCTTTTTATAATCAAGGGGAGATTGTGTATGATTCTAATCATGTTGTTGGTTGAAGCTCAACCATTATGGGATTTTTCCTTTCATATACTAGGATAAGACATTCAATACAGCAGAATAGGAATCTAGCGGCGGTTATAACCACCGCTAAACGGTGTGGCGGCGGTTTCCAGAAACCGCCGCCTAATACGGAATCACAAATCTTTTCATGGTGGTTATTTTCGTTTAGCGGCGGTTTTAGGGAAGCGTCGCAGCTTCCTCATTTCGCGGTGTTTTTAGCGGCGGTTATAACAGCCGCTAATAAATTCAAATCCAGCACCGTAAAACTGCCACTAAATCCAGAAGAACTGCCGTAAGATGAGACTGCCACGATGCGACTATTTCGTGGAGGTTATAACCGCTGCTAAAAGTATATTTTATTTTACGTTTAGCGGCGGTTTAAACCGCCACGAAATAGCAGCCAGCTTTCATTTAGAGGCGGTTTAAACTGCCATTAAAAAGTTTCCCAGAAAAAAAAATTACCTGATTCTGCTGTCCCACAGCCTGAAAACCAAACCAAAACACATATAACAGAGAGAAAAAGTATAATACATGAAAACAATGTTAGGGAAAGAGGTGAATCTAGAGGTTGAAGTGAGTCAATGGGTAGGAGAAAAGATAGGGGATAGTTCAATAAATATAGAATTTAATCTAGAAACAAGGTAATCAAATGTTTTAAATGTAAACAACCTGGACAAGGGTGACTTTAAAGATAGTAATAATGACCATTCCCTATTAGTTGAACAAGACTTCGACACTACTAATGTGTTAAATGTCACTGATATAGCCATCTTATATGAATAGAACCAGGATTCATGATGCTCATTCCACATGTGCCCAAATAAGGGATTCATTACAGAATTAAGGGAATTGAATAATGGTGAGGTATTTCTAGGGAATAATATAAGCGGTCACATCATGGGTATAGGCTCAATTTTACTAGAGATTCACGATGGTTTTGTTAAAACTCTTGAATAATTTAGGTGGGTACCTGAATTAAAAATAAACCTAATATCCCTAGGAACCCTTGACCAGAAAGGGCACGACATCAAGTCTGGATCTGGAAGCCTTAGAGTTTCCCAAGGATCCATCACTGTAATAAAAAGAACCCTTCTCAATGGTCTGTTTGTGTTAGATGGAAAAGTGTATAGAAATCAGTTGAATAGTTATTCTGGTTCATAATGTGATTCCACCACCTTATGACATAGGATACTAGGGCATGTTAGTGCCATGGGTCTTAGTGAGCTTAAGAAATAGTGCCTTCTAAGTAATATCACTCCTAACAGTTTACCTTTTTGTGAAGACTGTGTATATGGGAATTCTAGGAGAATAAGCTTTAGTAGATCCATGTTTAAGGCTAAGTAACCTCTTGAATGTGTACATTCTAACTTGTGGGGTCCTTCTAGGGTTACCTCCCATGGTGGTGGTTTATACTTTGTAACCTTTATTGATGATTTCTCTAGGAGAGTTTGGATTTATATTATTAAGCACAAGTCAGATGCCTTTTAGACTTTTATGAAATGGAAAGTTGCAGTAGAGAGTGAGACTAATAAGAAACTTAAGGCCTTAAGAACTGATAATGGTTTAGAATATATATCCAATGAATTCATTGGATATTTTTAATCCGAAGGAATTAAGATATATCGGACTGTTTTGGAAACTCCATAACCGAATGGGTTAGCAGAGAGAATGAATAGGACTGTTTTTGAGAGGGTAAGGTGTATGTTATCCCACTCAAAACTCTCTAGGTCCTTCTAGGCTGAGGATGATTCAACAGTAGTGCACCTCATTAATTGTTGTCCATATTCTGCAAACTCATTTATGACACCTGAATAAATTTTGAAGGTCACACCCCCAAATCTAGCTCACCTTAGGATATTTGGATCCATAGCTTACGTGCATTCATGTAATGATAAGCTAGATGATAGGGCTATTAAATGAATATTTGTGGGATATATAGAGGGTGTTAAAGGGTATTATTTATGGGTAGATAAACCAGGTTACTAGAAATGCATCGTTAGTCGCGATGTGGTCTTTCATGAATCTGGTGTGACCAGTGAAAAAGTACCTAAACCTGTTGTAGCTCCTGATGAAGCTGCAGGACCCTTAGAGGTCCCAACACCTTTAGGGGTTGATGTTCCTTTAAGATCAGGTGACCAACCTCAATTCAGTGTTGGTCCTGCTCCTTTTTTTACCCAAGCCCAGCCTAAATCAGATCCCAATTTGGAATCCGAACTTGAGGACCAAGCACCTGATGGCCTGATCAACAATCGTCTTACTTGAGATAAATAAATGAGAGTTATTAAACCTCCACCCACTTCAACTAGTCATACATTGCTGCCTATGCTTTCAATGTAGATTAGAAATTGTTTAATGATGAGCCTAAAAATTTTAAGTAAGCTTTTAAGTCCAAAGAATATAGTAATTGGCTGAGATCAATACAAAAAGAAATGAATTTCCTTCTTAAGAACTACACCTGGGTTGTTGTTCTGAAACCCAATAACCAGAAAGTTATAGGTTCAATATGGATTTATAAGAAGAAATAAAGAAAAAGAACAATGAACACCATTAAAATACATGAATTCTAATTAATACCCTAATTGTATTGATTATTTAATCTGAATACATGTATAACCTGAATGTTGTTCATACGTTGACATCATCCTTACCAAAGGGGACATCATATTATGCATTTCCTTGTGGTCTCTGAGTAATCTTGCTACATATCAAATTTACAACATCAGTATACAAGAAATAAAGCAAAGAACAATGAACACCTTAATTCAAAGATCAAACATACTTCAAATAGGCTCACTTCTGGATAAGAGAGTCCTAAACTTCAATTGTAAAACAGAGTAGTCTGGTGCATGCTGTAAATCCAGAGCCATGCATCAATCAAATCCAAATAGGTAGCAGTCTGAAAGCATCAAGTGATATGGATTTGATCCATCCTTAAAGAACTCAGGATCCTCAGAAAACCCGGACAACCATGAATATAGTAGATTCAATGGGAAATGGGACCTCAAATCACTCATCTGGGGAGTCTGGCACACTGGGAGACCTTTTAACTATGTTCACCTTTCTGAAGGATAGGAAGTGTGTGAAAAGGAATCCTGATGGAATGTCCCCAAAGGTTGATACATGTGTTCTAAAAATATTCTCACCCCTCTAAAGTAAATACTAGGCAGATGATGGTGATGACAATCATGAGAAGGTGGATAATGATGTTACAAGCAAATCGAATCCTAATAAAATATCCATTGTCCAAACACCCAAGAAGAAGGGTGGGAAAGGTAAAGAGAAGAAGATTAATCAATGAAGACCCTCTTTTAAAACTGTCGAGGGCTTGGGAACTCTTCTACTGCCTCTTCCCTCAATAATTTTTATTCACATAATAGGCTGATGCTAGTTGCAGTTGTTGAACCCAAAATGTACTTTGGGAAATGGAAAGGGTTTAGTTGGGCTTCTCTTAAATACTAACTGTTTGCACACAATGGAGATATCAAGGGATCTGAAACCCTATGGGTTCTAAATCATGATGATATTCTGATTACTTTTTATGAGATTTTTTCCCAAGTCATCACTATCTCTACTGTTCTAGGCGGTGTTATCACCACATTTTCATTTGTATATGCATCCTATGCCTACACCAGGAGAAGAGAGATTTGGAGGGATCTAAAACAAATTAATGTCCAAACAAAAAGTAATTGGGATATTGTGGGGGATTTTAATACGGACCTATGGTCGCATGAAATGTTGGGTCCTCATTTTTCTCATAATTCTGCAGAGGAATTTGAAAGCTTCATAGATAATTGAAACCTAATAGAGGTTCATATTACAGGGGATAAATTCACATGGGGAAGGATTACAGGAAACAGAAGACAAGAAAGTAGGATTTACAAGTGCTTCTTCTGTATTAATGATCATTACGCTATCGCTGAAATTTCCAAACATACACTTGAAATGTTCCACTCGGATCACAATCCTCTTGTCATCAAGATTCTGGAAGGCCCCACAAGGTCGTCCCCCTTACCATTTAAGTGTAATAATTCATTTCCTACCATTCATGGATGTAGGAAAATTGTCATTAGTTGATGTAATAGTGTCATTCATAGCGGTCCCTTTTTCACTGTCACGTCTATGCTCAAGTGCATTAATGCCTAGAATAGGGAATGAAGCAGATGATCCTTCTCCTTGTTGGAAGATGACATTAAGGAGGCCGAATCGTGGCTTGAACATTGTCTAATTGTCAATCAATAGCATAATTTACCATAAAGATGTATGAGATTTCTATAAAGCAGTTGTATTTAATTTTGGTCATAATAAGGATCTATTTCCAACAATATTAAACTAGAATAATTTTTTGATGTCATCTTTAATAATGGTTGAAGTCTTTGAATGTACTTATGATGGAAATTTTGATTTCGACACTTCCTCAATGGAAATAAATTAAGTATTCCCTACAGAAATAATTATGTCTTTTTTGAAAATCCAAAAGTGGTAGAGATGGTAGAGTAGTAGGAGTAGTTTTAGTTAGTGGATGGTACTATGAGGTCCTTTAACCACAACCCCTAGGAGGCCCATGTCAAGCATAAAGAGTTGGGGGCTAGGGCAATGGACAACTTCATGCTTCAGATGTCTACGATCCAATGGCACACGAGATGATTTGAGTTATTATTTGTGTTTATTATGATCATTCCTTAGTATTATGAAACATAGGTTATACCCATTATTTTATCCCTCGACTCCTTGTGTGATAGTTAGAGATCAAAGTTGAGACATTATCAAAATAATGTCATCTTGAGGTTTTTACCGGGAACACATCATTTGAAATTTCATTTACTTGTAGTGAGAGGTATAAATTATCCCATAATGGTTAATGTGAGATCATTTAGTCATCACAATGGATCCCTATGATGTCATCATGGGCACATATTGGCTTTTCATGGTCCAGGAATAGATCGACTTTCATTATAGACTTGTCAGATGCCTATAAACTAATTGGATGAGGTTCTACTTTTATGTGATAGACATATCAAGGAAGTTTTGGTGGATGTTGTGAATAAGAGGTTTCAACCTATCACCTATCAGTTGGAAGGGGAATCCCTTGGATCCATAAGAAATTTAGGCATCTGGGTTCGTTCAATTCTAGTTGATTATTTGAATTTTTTTCTGATGTTATTTCAGGAATACCACCAAGATGGGAGATGGAGATTTTCAATTTATTGGATCATGGTATTTACCTAATATTTTTTGTGGCATATCAGATAGTACCTAATGAGCTTCATGATCAATGGTTGCATTTTGAAGACCTTTGGGGGAATTGTTTCATCAGACCGAATATTTCCCCCCAGTCAACTCCATTCATGTTCAGGAAAATGTTTGAAGAGATCATATGTATTTGCGTGTATTGTTGTTTCCAGAACCCGAAAGTGATAAACATGAATTACCCCTTTTCAAGGATTGATAATTTTTTTCACCAGTTTTGAAGCGTGATATGGTTCTAGAATATTAATTTCAGCAACATCTATCACTAGTAGAGGGTTTTCATGTCTGATATTCCAAAGTTTGATAGAAACATTTTACAAAACAAATCCTCCAAAAAACAAGTCCAATCTTGAAAAATAACTATTACTTTCTCAGATACCAACATAAACACCTCCAACTCACAATTTTGGATTCAATTCTAAAAACAAAAACTTTACAGATACACTTTGATATATAGTGAAATGACACTAGATAAACAAACATATATTTCATATCATTTTCAGTACATAAAACATTTCATCTCATAAAAATATCACATTACCATGAATGAGAGGTCTAGTGATGTTGGGAATAAATTATATAAGAATAATATTTTATGATTAATGTGAAAATTTCTATATGGCTAAACCACATTAGACCCGCATCATGAATTATCATACGATATAAACATTATTCTAAAATATATAATGAATATCTTCCAACAGGGTGAACTAGAATTCTAAATAAGTGAAAAAAATTTAAAATATCATCAATGGTTATATCACATAGAGAATAAAATAGTAGAAGGGGAGAAATCAAACCCTAGGGTTTGTATAGGTCTCTGGGGAAGCCGGGTCGCCGGGGTCGCAGGGGGCTAGGGTCGCCGAGGTCGTGGGGTCACCGTGGAAGTAGGGTCGCCGGGTTACGGGGTCACCGGTGTCGCCGGTGTCACGGGGGGCCGGGGTCGTAGGGTAAGCGGGGGGCTGGGGGAGCGCAGGGTGAGAATGAGAGTCGGGGTGGGGGAAGGGTCGGGGCCATGTAATTTTTTTTGCAGCAGTTTATTATAAACAGCTGCGAAACCTTCTTAAAAAAAGGATTAGCAGCGGTTCCTAGAACCACATCTAAACGACGGTTTTGTTGTAGTGATTCATGTCACGACCCGACCCTACCCAGGATCGAGTCGCAACTGCCCCAAGCCCGCCTCCATAGGCCAGGGGCTAGCGACCAGCACCGAAGGCACAATAACTTGGGGAGGCATTTTCCTATGTACCTGTACACACACACACGTAGCACACTCATTGCAAAAGTGCAGAGTAAAAGAGAAAACACAAGTAAAGAAAAAAGGAAATTGATATATATATAAACCACAAAGTGCATTGAACTCTATCCGTACAAAGAAAGTTGAAGGTAAACTGAAAAGAAAAGGGTTAAAACATGCGCCCAACCAAAAAGTGTCACAACCCAGCAATAGGTAAAACAACAGTAAACAGCTGGGTGTGTCCCAAACCTGGAACCGAAAACGACAACCACACGCGGTACAAGCTCCCGACTCCTAAGATCCTCTAACGTCACGATCGACCTGTCTGTCATTTGCAAGGGTACACCAAGTGCGGGAAAATACCAAGCAGGTGTGAGTATAAAAATATTCAGTAGGATACCTCAAAGGCTCGAGGGAGAAACAAAGTAGGTACCGAAGGGTGAGCAGTAAATCGAACAGGGAAAGTAAAGGAGTACAACTGAGAGTGCAGTAAAGAGTCCAGCTCAACCCAACAAGAGGAAAGAAGGTAGACTCATCCAGACTCAAGGAACTGGAAACAGTGAGAATATGAACTTCCCATTGAGTCTTCTCTACCTATAGCAGGAGAGTAGGCTCGTCCAACCATGAGAATCTACACACGGAAAGCACGTGGCATACCCCTAGTGTCTTCGCCTCACCTGGAAGGAGAGTAACCAAACCCAAGAAGTGGGTACCAAAACAAGGTATATACATATTCATATGCTCACTAAGAAGCTCGAACAAGGTTGTAATGGGATCTCTATCCCATAGCTCAGCCCAAGAAATGTGAGTATCTAACAGTCCCAGAAGTAAACACCATTGATTCCCAGCATCCCACACGTCTCCCCGAACTACAAGTCAAGGGGCTCAAATCACCACACCTCGACACTATCCGCTTTGGGAAGCACTAACTCGCCCACACGGTTTTAGGTCACGTCACAAGGACGCGTCTCGGTGGGGAATGCGCCCCTCGTACTTGAGAGTTCTGGGTTAAGTCTAACCACACCTCGTCACTGCCCTGCAGTCGAGAGGTCTTCTCAAAGTCAAGGTCGTCCCATCACTGACCCGTACAACCAAGGGTCCCACTCCTGTAATCATAGAGGAAAGCCAGAGACTAGCCTATTAGAAAGGACTGAGCCTGGAATGCAAATAGGTTTCCCACTGCCCAGCCCTACTGGAGGGTAATTCATAACCAGATATCGGGTGAACCACTGCCCAACCCTGTTGGAGGGTAAACCCTAATACATCATCAGGCGACCCACTGCCTAGCCCCGCTAGCGGGTAGACCTTAATACATCATAAGGCGACCCACTGCCCAACCCCGTTGGAGGGTAGACCTGGAAGAAGTTAATAGGCGACCCACTGCCCAGCCTTGCAGGAGGGTAGACCTGGAACTAGATGACAAGTGACCCACTGCCAAGCCCTACTGAATGGTAGACCCTAAGAGGTCATCAGGTGACCCACTACCCAGTCTCTACTGGATGGTAGACCCTAAGTGCATCGGGTGACCCACTACCCAGTCTCTGCTGGAGGGTAGACCCTAATAGCATCGGGTGACCCACTGCCCAATCTCTGCTGGAGGGTAAACCCCAGAAGTCAGTGAGCAACCCACTGCCTAGCCCTGCTGGAGGGTAAACCCGAAGAAGTCAATGAGTAACCCACTGTCTAGCCCTGTTGGAGTGTAAAACACAGAACTGATCTAGCCATCTCTATGGGGGGGGGGTACAACACTGGCCAACCGAACATGAAGTGGGTATCGCGCAACCACCCAACTCCAGAAAAACTCACCCAAAAGAGGTCCAACGCCTGTTCCATCACTGGGTGTCACTAGCACCACTACCAGCCGATCCATCGAGAACAAAACTAGGGGAAGACCACTCAACCCTACTGCTCAAACAAACGAGCACAGAGATAGGGGAAAAACTCCACCCTGCTAGTCAAAAAAATAAGCACATAGCTAGGGGAAAAACTCCACCCTGCGGGTCAAACAAATGAGCACAAAGACAAGGGAAAAACTCCACCCTGCTGGTCAAACAATGGAGCACAGAGGGAACCTCTATGTCGTGAGAGGTCAAAGTACGCAAAGCGGAGCTCGGGAAGCACCTGGGGCCTACACGACATGTGGCCCCAAGTTAACCCCAACCAAGTGCACGAACGTCTCAGGTAAAAACCACATGTACCTCCAAGTGCTCCCGTATACTCCCAGAGTATACCTCACTTTCAGCCCAAGGGCTATCGTGCACCCGGCACCCAACGTCAACGCGAAGGCGTGACGTAACATCTCTAACTTGCCGCCTCAACGACTGCGGAACGAAAAACAACATCTATTCAAGCATTAATTCACTCACATGGGAGTGCACGCGATCACACGCCAAGGGTCTGCTACAAACACAGTGGAAGAACCGCCCCCCGGGGCACCTTCACATTTCCACATTTAATAAGATCGCGTAAGAGGCTCCACTCGCCTGAACAGATCACACCGTTGTAATGCTCACGGAAAAAAATGCGAGGTAGACTACTTACTCACCTAAAATTGATATCCGATGGAAAAACCACCAACACCACCTCACGCCCGATCGACGTCCCGTGATCCTGAGCCTCAGCCCCGAAAACAGTCGGGTGCATCGCACCATTGTGATACCCTCGAGTCAACACGTAAAAGCACTACTCACTTGATTGCAATAGATATCCAGAGAAAAAGATGCATTTCGGCGCACCCCACACGAGCGGTGCCACGTTGGACCTGCATCCTGGTCCCGAAACACAAAGAACGGATCGCACCGTTGCGATCCTCTAAAAAAAGCACCCAAGGTGGACTATTCACTTGTCAAAAATGTTCCCCCGGTGATAGAGATGAAAAATCACCGTCGACACCCAAACGGCCCTCGTGGGCCCTGCACCATCGTTCTAAATTAGAGGGGGCAGATTACACCATTGCAATCCCCTCGAAAAAACAAGCAGAAATGACTACTTGCACGCCCCGAATGGATGTCCGATGAAAAAGTCATGAAATGCCGCACACAGCTCAAAAGATGGGCCATCGGGTCCGCAACTCAACTTCAGCCTCAACGCCTGAAACCACCATGTAAAGCTCCTCCTCGATGCCAGGGTCCCAACGGCACTGACGGTGCTCAAAATGGACGTCAGACGCATCTGTGCCGTCCAAAACAAGAATTCCCGGGAAGCCCGCTAAGCGGCTTTACGCACGTGTTGTGCCCCCGAGCCTCTCATCTCGGAAGTTAAAACTCCCAAAAACACCTCATAACGTCTGCCTCGACATTAGGTCCGCTCTTCCGTAGACGGCGCGCAAAACGGATGCCCGTAGCTCAAATTATGGGTGTCCAGAATTCTAAGGGGGATTACCCCTGGGCTGGATCGGCCCGCTGAACCGCGGCCCAGTCCTGCTGAGCTTGGTCCAGCCAGACCTGCAGGTCGCCGCATGCGGCCCGCCGCGTGGGCACCTCCTCCAATGACCGGTCGACATGACCTGTCTTCTTTTCCACGCGGAGACCCGCGTCACGCGGGTCTCTGTCCAGCCGCGGGGTCAGACAACGCAACCCCGACCGTCCCCTCTCACTGACGCCTGCAGCCGACACCCTCAGCCGGTCCGCCCACGCAGTACCGGACCATCAAGGTGCCACCCGGCCGGCCGGATGGCCATCCATCCTTCCGCCAGACCTCCTTTCAGACCACCAGAATCCGGCCTCATGGCCAGAAAACTTTAGAGGACCACCAGAAATGATTCGGTGGTCAAAAATTTGATCCGGATAGCATTCTGGAAATCTCAGGATACGTTCTACGAAATTATTGGCTTCATTCGACGATCCAATGGCGCAATTGATCATAAATGGAAATTAAGCAGGGAAAGGGGTGTAAAACTCAAATCCACCTACCTGCGGGCGGAACTCCGACGCTTCTATGATCGATCTGAGCTCCGTCACGACCAAAACTGCCTCTGATCCATCGTTGCTGTCTTGGAGAAGGAGGAAGGAGGAGAGGAGCTCGCCAGGGGAGGGGGAAATGGGAGTGAAGGGAGGGGTGGGGGGGGGGGGGGTTTAGGTTAATTAAATAATCTAATTAACCTAAACACCCTCCCGTGGCCCCGTACCCGAACTCATGACGGGGTCGGGATTAAGCCTCCCCTTGGCTAAAAACCATGATCTGAGCGCATCGGCGATCTCAGAATTTTAATCCAAGGCCCCATTCAAAAGTTATAAAACTGGACGCCCAAAGCCGCCAAATTACAAAAACGCCCATGGGGCCATTTTTCACAGACGGCCCGAACCCATGAAACTTACACCTCTCCTAGGGAAAACAACACGCTATGAACTCAACGGTTCCATCAGTTTCCCAATCCGATCCATCGTTTAAGAGAAAATTGAGTTTAACCATTAATCGCACAAATTAATTATTTAATTTATCCGTTTAACGTTCCGGAAGTGAGCGAGGGGTTCAGATATCCCGCGCCAACATGTTTTATATCGTTCCTAGGGTAAACACCCCATTTGGACCCATCCATACACTAGGATCTTTGATCCGGATCACCATTTAGGAATTATCCCAATTATTTTGCATTTTCAGTGTGAACGCACTAAAAATTTAATTCTCCCCACTCCGGCGCTCGGAATCGCACGCCGTCTGAAGGCGTTGCTCTTGAATAACATCAAGAATATTCCAAAGTCTTTCGCAGAAAAAACTGGGTTCTTACATCATTCACTCCATCAATATTTTCTTCCTTGAAAAGAAAAACCAGGGATCAACTCATGGTACAAAGCCCACACCTGGCTCTCCCGTTCCCAGAAGAACTCTCGCACAACTCTATGCCACTACACACAGACCAAAGGATTTGATCTGTTCACGCAAGGTCTGACCTCGCCGATAACATGCATAGAGCCACATACACATCTCTTCAGGGAAACCACATGAGAGAAATCGTGCACCCACTCTAGACTTCTGTGGTTAGGGAAAGGTGGTAGGGAACCTCACCATCCCTTCGCACAGTCTCAAATGACCTGAAGGACCTCGGGGGTTACTCACGTCCCCAACCGAACCTCTACGTCACACGTCGTGACTGGAATCACCGCCCACACCTAGAACAAGGCCCGGTGATTCCCTCCTTCAGAATATCCATATGGTGAAATACCCAAGGATATCGGGTCACACAATGTTTCATAGTCGATGTCCCATGACCAAGACCCTCTTACACGCTCGAAAGGTGAAGGAGTCGCTACCATTGACGAAAGAGAAAGGTTCCACCCCTTCTAACTTTTTGACACAGGCCATACCGACGCCCCGAGTCA
This sequence comes from Viscum album, assembly GCA_963277665.1. NCBI lineage: Eukaryota > Viridiplantae > Streptophyta > Magnoliopsida > Santalales > Viscaceae > Viscum > Viscum album. The sequence continues at coordinate 457,035,912 of OY728157.1, read as the reverse complement.
CCCCGATAACACCCCAATCAAGGAGTAGGGAGAAAATAATTTCACACTAAGAGTCTAACAATTCTACTGAAAAAAGTAGAAGAGCTGTAGAGTGTACCTATTTCCACCTCATGCTCTGCAGGGTTGTAGACATCCAAAGCTCGCGGTTGTCCGTAGTCCCAACTGTCAGCTCCCGGAGCCTGACGTGGAATACCTAGTGGTGATGGGAAGACCTCATGATGTCGTCCCCCAATCCCAGCTCCTCCTGATCCTTTGCTAGCACAACCACTTTGGGTGCTATTACGATCACGACATTACCTCTACCGTGGTGGTGCACCTGCTTCCTGCCCGAAGCTCTCCACATGCCTGGTCGGGCAGTCCTGTGCCAGGTGACCTCGCCCATCGCAAGCATAGCACTGACTGTCTCTGGGATTCACTGGTGCCCTCCGGTGCCACTGTGGTGTAAGACCATGCCCCTGAGTATGGTTGTCAAAAAACCACCTGCGTCGAGGTTCTGCTTGCCGATGCCCACTAGCTGCAGCAGACATCTCGGCACCTACGTGCCTGCTGCCAGCACCAACTCCAGAACGTGATAGAAAGCTCTCTGTCACCAGCACCTGCTCTAGCACCCTGACATATGTGGAAATTCCCAAGGGTAATATTACAACAAAAATCTCTCGGTGGAGACCCTGTTCAAACTTCTGCACTTGGAGGTTTTCGTCATGGACAATGTCCGGGTAAAATCGTGCACGGTCTGCGAAACTAGCCGCGTACATGGCCACCGTCGTCCCTCCTTTCTGAAACTGTAGGAGCTCCTAAATGTGAACGGAGCGCAAGCAGGAGGGAAAAAACTCCTCCTGGAAAACAACTGAAAGTCGCCCGATGAAAGAGACGAATCATCAAGAAGCTGAGTCACCAGCCTCCACCAACGGCATGCTACTCCACGAAAAAGGGTGGCTGACAAATCCACTTTCTGATCTTTCGGCATCTGCACAAGCCTGAAAAGGTGAACCAATGACTCTAGACAAACCTCTACTACCTGAGGGTCTGGCTCACCACTGAACCTCAGCGGTCTCTGCCGCTGGAACTCACGGAGCGTGCTCAACCAGCACTCAAGCCCCGTCTACTCTGCTGAAGTTGTCTGCTGCTCAACAGGTGGGGGTGCTACTACCGGCCCACCCGGAGAAAGGGGATCACATGATGGGTCCTGGACTGTGGCCTCGTAGCTCATTGGGTCGTCGTTATGAACCAAAGCTGGTATCCCGGCTGGCTGTCTTCGCAGAGACATCCTGAATGTTATCAAGGAGTGTCATGGCCAGATGAGCATATATGTATATACCAATAACAACAATGATGGGGAGCTGACTCAAGAAGGAAAGTCAAGACTTAGTCGTATGTGATGCACAAACAAATTTTCCATGAAAAAAGTGTCTCAGCATGACATGTTGACATGCGGGTTATCAAGGTCTAGATGAATGGATACGTGAGCCGCCGCACCATCACTGGACTCCCTGGTCTGAGAGCTGCTCTCGAGACATGTTAACACTGTTTCCCTAAATCCCAACAAATTCCTTTTATTTTAGGGACGTCCGAACAGCGTCCCAAGGAACAAAACACCTCTGATACAACTTTTTCATGACCCGACCCTACCCAGGCTCGAGCCGCAACTACCCCAAACCCACCTCTATAGGCCAGGGGCTGGCAACCAGCGCCGAAGGCACAATAACTCAGGGAGGCCTTTTCCTAAGTACATGTACACACACACACGCATCACACTCAATGAAAAAGTGCAGAGTAAAAGATAAAATACAAGTACAGAAAAAAGGAAATTTCTATATATATAAACCACAAAGTGCGTCGACCTCTATCCATACGAAGAAAGCTGAAGGTAAACTGAAAAGAAAAGGGAAAAAACACGCTCCCAACCAAAACGTGCCACAACCCAGCAACAGGTAAAACAACAGTAAATAGCTGGGAGGGTCCCACACCTAGAACCCGACAATGACCACCGCACGCAGTCCAAGCTCCCAGCTTCTAAGCTCCTCTGACATCATGATCGACCGGTCCATCGTCTTCAAGGGTACACCAAGTGCAGGCAAAGCCCAAGAAGGGGTGAGTATAAGAATACTCAGTAGGATAACCCGAAGGCTCGAGGGAGCAACAAAAGAGGTACTGAAGGGTGAGTAGTAGATCGAACAGGGAAATTAAAGGATTACAACCCAGAGTGCAGTAAAGAGTCCAGCTCAACCCAACAAGAGGAAAGAAGGTAGACTCATCCAGACATAAGGAGATGGAAATAGTGAGAGGATGAACTTCCCGTCGAGTCTTCGCTACCTATAGCAGGAGAGTAGGCTCGTCAAACCACGAGAATCTAGACACGAAAAGCACGTGGCATACGTCGCGCGTCTTCACCTCACTTGGAAGGAGAGTAACCAAACCCAAGAAGTGGGTACCAGAACAAGGTATATACATATTCATATGCTCACTAAGAAGCCCGAACAAGGTCGTAAGGGGATCTACATCCCATAGCTCAGCCCACGAAATGTGAGTAGCCAATAGTCCTAGAAGTAAACACCATTGATGCCCAGCATCCCACACGTCTGGCCTAAACTACAATTCAAGGGGCTCAAATCACCACACCTCGACACTATCCACTTTGGGTGGCACTGACTCGCCCGAACGGTTTTAGGTCGCGTCACAAAGATGCGTCTCAATGGGGAAAGAACCCCTCATACTTGAGAGTTCCGGGTTATTTCTAACCACACCTCGTCACTACCCTGCAGTCGAGAGGTCTTCTCATAGTCAAGGTTGTCCCATCACTGACCCTTACAACCAAGGGTCCCACTCCGATAATCACAGAGAAAAGCCACAGACAAGCCTAGTAGAAATGACTGAGCCTGGAATGCTAACAGGTGTCCCACTGCCCAGCCCTGTTGGAAGGTAATTCATAACCAGATATTCGGTGACCCACTACCCAGCCCTGCTGGAGGGTAAACCCTAATACATCATCAGGCGACCCACTGCCTAGACATGCTGGAGGGTAGACCTTAATACATCATCAGGCGACCCACTGCCCAACCCCGCTGGAGGGTAGAACTGGAATAAGTCGACATACAACCCACTGCCCAGCCTTGCGGGAGGGTAGACCTAGAACTAGATGACAGGCGACCCACTACCCCACCCTACTGGAGGGTAGACCCTAAGAGGTCATCGGGTGACCCACTGCCCAGTCTCTACTGGAGGGTAGACCCTAAGTGCGTCGGGTGACCCACTGCCCAGTCTCTACTGGAGGGTAGACCCTAATAGCGTCAGGTGACCCACTGCAAAGTCTCTACTGGAGGGTAAACCCTAGAAGTCAGTGAGCTACCCACTTCTCAGCCCTGCTGGAGGGTAAACCCGAAGAAGTCGATGAGTAACCCACTGCCCATCCCCACTGGAGGGTAAAACTCAGAACTGCTCTGTCCATCTCTACTGGGGGGGGGGGGTACAACACTGGCAAAACGAACACGGAGAGGGTATCGCGCAACCACCCAACTCTAGAACAACTCACCCAAAAGAGGTTCAGCGCCTGTTCCATCACTGGGTGTCACTACCACCGCTACCGGCCGATCCATCAAGAACGAAACCAGGGGGAGACCACTCAACCCTGCTGGTCAAACAAACGAGCACAGAGATAGGGGAAAAACTCCACCCTACTTGTCAAACAAATGAGCACAAAGACAGGGGAAAAACTCCACCCTACTGGTCAAACAAATGAGCAAAGAGCCAAGAAAAAAACTCCACTCTACTGGTTAAACAAACGAGCAAAGAGTGCCCCTATATGTCGTGAGAGGTCAAAGTACGCAAAGTAGAGCTCGACATGCACCTGGGGCACACACAAAGTGTGGCCCCATGTTAACCCCAACCGAGCGCACAAATGTCTCAGGTGCAAACCACATGTACCTCGATGTGCTCCCGTATACTCCCAGAGTATACCTCACTTTCAGCCCAAGGGATATCGTGCACCCGGCACGCAACGTCAACGCGAAGGCATGACGTAACATCTCTAACTTGCCGCCTCAACGACTGGGGCACGAACAAACTCATATATTCAAGAATTACATCACTCACACACGAGTTCACGCGATCACACGCCAAGGGTCTGCTACAAACATAGTAGATGAACCGCCCCCCGGGGCACCTTCACATTTCCACATTTAATAAGATCGCATAACAGGCTCCGCTCGCCTGAACAGATCACAGTGTTGTAATCCTCGTGAAAAAACATGCGATGTAGGCTACTTACTCGCCTCAAACGGATATCCGAGGGAAAAGCCACCAACACCGCCTCACGCCCGATCGACGTCCCGTGATCCCGAGCCTCAGCCCCGAAAACAGTCAGGCACGTCACACCATTGTGATCCCCTCAGGAAAACACATCAAAATCACTACTCACTCGAGTGCAACAGATATCTAAAGAAAAAGATGCATTTTGGTGCACCGCAAATGAGCGGTGCCTTGTGGGACCCGCATCTCGGTCCCAAAACACAAAGAATGGATCGCACCGTTGCGATCATCTCGAAAAAGCACCCAAGGTGACTATTCACTTGTCCAAAACGGTCGCCCGATGATAGAGATGAAAAATCACCGTCAACGCCCAAACGACCCTCATGGGCCCCACACCATCGTGCTGAATTAGAGCGGGAAAATTGCACCATTGCAATCCCCTCGGAAAAACATCCAGAAACGACTACTCACACACCCCGAACGGATGTCCGATGAAAAAGTCGTGAAACGCCGCACGCAGCTCAAAAGACGGGCCATGGGGCCCGCACCTCAACTTCAGCCTCAACGCCGGAAACCACCCTGGAATGCTCCGCCTCAGTGCCAGTGTCCCAATGCAACTGACGGTGCTCAAAAGGGACATCAGACACATCCGCGCCATCCAAAACAAGAATTCCCGGGAAGCCTGCTAAGCTGCTTTTCGCATGTGCCGTGCCCCCGAGCCTCTCGTCTCGGAAGTTAAAACTCTAGAAACCACCTCATAATGTCCGCCTTGATGTCAGGTTGGCGCCTCCATAGACGGCGCGCAAAACGGACGCACGTAGCTCAAATTACGGGCGTCCATAATTCTAAGAAGGATTACCCCTGGGCCGGACTGGCCCGGTCCGGCCGGTCCGGCCCGCTGAACCGCGGCCCAGCCCTACTGAGCGCGGTCCAGCCGGACCCGCGGGCCGCAACATGTGGCCCGCACTGTTCAGCGAGGCCCTCGCCCGCACGCCGCGGTGGTGCCTCCTCCACCGACCGGCCAACACGACCGATCTTCTTTTCCACGCAGAGACCCATGCCACGCGGGTCTCTGTCTAGCCGCGGGGTTGCATAACGCGACCCCGACCGTCCCCTCTCACCGACGCCCTCAGCCAGTCTACCTGTGCCATCCCGTACCGACATGGTGCCTCCCGGCCAGCCGGATGGGCGACCATCCCTCCGCCGCGCCTAATGTCGCGCCGTCGTCCGCCATGGGGCCGCCGTCCACCAGACCTCCTTGCCGACCACCGGAATCCGCCCTCGTGGCCGGACAACATCAGAGGACCTCCAGAAATGATCCGGTGGTCCAAAATTTGATCCGGATAGCATTCTGGAAAGCTCAGGACAGGTTCTATGCAATTATGGTCTTTTTTCAATGATCCAACTATGAAATTGAGCATAAATGAAATTTAGCATGGAAAGGGGTGTAAACTAAAATCCCCCTACCTGCGGGCGGAACGCCGACACTTTTATGCTCGATCCGAGCTCCACCGTAGCCAAAACCGCCTCCGATCCGTCGTCGCCATCTTGGAGAAGGAGGAAGGAGGAGAAGAGCTTGCCAGGAGAGGGGGAAATGGGAGTGAATAGAGGGGGGGGGGGTTAGGTTAATTAAATAATATAATGAACCTAAACACCCTCCCGCGGCCCCGTACCCGAACTCCCGACGGGGTCGGGATTAAGCCTCCCCTAGGATAAAAACCATGCTCTAAGCGCAATGGCGGTCTCAGAATTTTAATCTGAGGCCCCATTCAAAACATATAAAACTGGACGCCCAAAGCCGCCAAATTACGAAAACGCCCCTAGGGCCATTTTTCATAGACGTCCCGCACCCGCAGAACATAAACCCCTCATAGGGTAAACAACATGCTCTGAACTCAACGGTGACCTCAGTTTCCCAATCCGAGCCACCATTTATGAAATACTTGAGTTTAACCATTAAACGCACAAATTAATTATTTAATTTATCCGTTTAACATTCTGAAAGCAAGCGAGGGGTTCAAACATCCCGCACCAACATGTTTTATGTTCTTCCTAGGGTAAAAAACCCATTAAAGACCCATCCGTACACTCGGATCTCTGATCCGGATCACCATTTAGGAGTTATCTTATTTATTTTGCGTTTCCAGTGTGGACACACTGAAAATTTAATTCCGGCCACTCCGGGGCTCGGAATCGCACGTCGTCTATAGGCGCTGCTCTAGATTAACATCAAGAATATTTCAAAGTCTTTCGCAGAAAAAACTGGGTTCTTAAATTCAGGCCCTTGATTGAATTTGAGTGAGGAAATTCATGTCCACTCTTAGTTGATTCACATATTATGTGTTCAACTACATGGATGAGATACATGGGTCGAGGTCATCTACTAGATGAATGAAATGTAATGTATTAATTGACCTAGATTTTCCATTTTGGAGATCCATGAGTAGAGGAGATGACTTATACTAGATTTAAAATCTCTATATATAGAGTTTATTATATGTAATGGAAAGATTGATTATATAGGAATACATATAATTTATATGATGTATCTTTTTATGGAAATGTTCATATAAAGATATTTTTATGTTTGATAGAGATCAAACCATAACTTATTATAGCCCAAGTAGTAATGTTACTTTGTTAGAGGCCACACATTTCTTATATATAAATATATATATGAAATTGGTATATCTTATTTTTTTAATGCTAAAAAATCCCATAAGGTCACAAAACTAGTCATATGGATAAATATTTTGTTTTGGATACAGATTTTGTTAAAAACTAAATGGATTTGGATAAAACATAACCAACAGAGTTTAAAATGGATTCAAAAAGAGTTGTTATGTTTTTTCATAAATTTTATATTTTATTTAATGAGATTATAATATTATTAAAGATAAGACAAAACATGTGATATATTTTTTTATGATATCCCTGAATCATATCCACTAATATAGGAAATATATTGCCTATATCAAAACCTATGATTGTATTTACATTTTAGTTTATGATGAGGCATGAAGTAACACATATTCACTCATTTATAATTAATTATGAATTAATAGGATATATTCCTTATGTATTTGCATAATAATTATTTTAATTAATGTTTTTAATGAATAAAACAAACTAATGGAAAGTAATGTGTGGGTTCTATGAGATAACACTCAAAAATATAATGTTATGAATATTTTTATTAAATTAAGAGTGTCTATAAAAGGTATAAGATCTTCTTATAGGTGTAATTATCTAAACATAAAAGAGATTATATAAATCCCTTCTTTCCACTTTCCCACTTATATTTGGAAGAACTTTCTAGTACCCCTTTGGTGATTTAGAATCCTCTCATTTCAAACATGGATCCAAAGATAATGTAATTCCCTTAGAGTTAGGAGGCATTTTAATACTTCTACAATGATCCATATAAATCTTATTATATGAAATAGAAAAATATTAAATGCACAATAGTAAAGGTAAACATTTTTAGGTTCTTTATATTTTCCATATTGAATCAGGTTAAGATAGACCAAGAATTTTATGGTATTTTTCAACTTTTGAAGTTCATTGAATGATCACTCCAATAACATCAGTTAGGATATAAATTTCCTATTCTTATTTCACATGATCCTAATATTGAAAAACTCATCCAAAAAAGGGGAGAAAAATAAATATTTATATAGAATTATGATAAAATTTAATACATGCATCTTATTTATTTTATCATATTTGAATAGAAATTATAAGATCTACTTTAAATATGTTATGCAGATACACATTACATAAATCATAATATGAAATTATCAATAATTATATTTCAAAAGGCACCATTTAATTCATTTATTTTATTTTTACATGAAGGCCCCCCTATGTTTTCTAGGAATTGTTAATTTTATGTTTTATTAACATTTAATCTTATATATAAATATTTTTTATAATAATATATATTTCTATATATGATTTTATTATGTATTTACCCCTATGTATATTTTTTTTTCATTTTCATTTTTAGTGGTGTTATTTTGATTAACTCCTTAAAGAGAGGGGGGGATTTTTTTAGAACACTTTTAGAAAAAGTTTAAACTTCTAGACATTATCTACGTATGTAATATAAATTTCCTCAATAAAACTTTCAAAAACCATTTTTTTTTCAAAAGAAGATTATTTGTTTTTATTATAAGTTGACTTTTAGAAGGGTATTTTTACTTTTATTAGTATACCTTGTTTTCTATTACTAATTTTTATTTTATTTTATTTTTTTAATAATCCCCAAAGGGCATATAAGTTGTTTATATTGATTTTTAATGGGGGATTAATTTATGAAGGTGATGAAATATATGGGGGACAAAGTAAGATAATGTCCATATTATGATTTTTATGAATGTTAAAGAAGTTATAGAGAATAAATACACCCTATTGTGTTATTGTATGTAAGATTATGTCAATATATTAAGGGGATACCAAATTATTAAAGAATTTATAAGAATGTTTTTTCAAGAGATTTTTTTGTACCTTCATTACCTTAAGGGATAATATGTTTCATAGAAATTACAATACATTTCCTAGATTTTTTACTTGATTAAACTATAATAAATCAATATTATTACATAAATATACAAGTTTTTTGTTTTTCAATTTTATAGTAATATTTTCAAAAATAATAAATGAATATAGATTGGGTATTTTTAATATAGTATGTTTTCCTATTAATTTTTTTTATCAATTTGGGAAACATTGAAATAAATTTATGGAAGTTTGTTTGGGAATCATTAGAGACATTATTTTGAATTTCTGAAGTTTTTAGTTTCTATAGATGAAAAAACATACGAATTTTGTTGAATGTTATAGGGAGAATTATTTTTTATATTTTAGTCAAACATATGATTTCATTTTGTTTTTATTATCGATCTTGTGTTTTTTAAAAATGGGGATATTGTTGATAAAATTAATTCATTCATATCCTCGTATTGAAAATCAAAAAACAACTTATATTGAATTTATTATAACATAAAAAATTTTTATGTTCTATTTGGGTGTAGTTTTAGAATTATATTTTTTTATGGTTTTATGATTTGAAGTGATCGATCCTATATTCAGAATATAGTAAATTTACATTAATGAATCTGAATAAAAACATGATAAATCTTCTCATGATTTTATAAATAAAACAAATTATATCTGATTATGTTGGAGTTTTTTATGATGGAATCTATATATTTTACCAAGTCATCAAGGATCCAAACATACAATGTTACACTGAATCACATTACATCAAGATTTCACTACCACAATGCTTTTGTGAGTTTCAATTTTAATATTTTCCGATTTTATTTTATTAGAGGGTTTTTAGTGGTAAGATTCATTGTAAAAAAATATATGTTTTTTTTAAAGTCTTTAATTTTGATCTTTGTGATCAATAGGGTTCCAAGGATAGGAAATTGGTTGATTTTGAGTTATAAAATTTGATGAATTCCTAGTGTGGAATTTCCATCAATCATAAGGATTGAAGATGATTTTGGGGAAATATATTATTTGTTCCAATAGGTTTCTTAAATAAGTTTCTTTTTTTAAACTTTTTACCATTTTATGTGGTTTTTAAAGATATTACTATTGGGAAACATTCTATATTCCAGCTATTTTTTTAATGAAGTACTTGGTTTAAAAACCTATATTCCTACATTATATTCACCCAACCTCCAACTGATTTGGGATAAAATAAAAGAGTTCATATGAATTCTAACTATTGGTAATATAATTTAGATATATATTTTAAAGGATTTAAAGATTCATATCCTTAACTCTGTGCACTTTTATTTATAGTACTCTTATTTATTGATTGTTTAGCTTCCTTAGTCTAATTGTTTAATTTCAGAATGTTATTTATTTTTGATCTATTATTAATTTTTTTAATCAATATTTTACATATTTTATGACTTCATAATAAATAACATTATCAATTTAGATAAAATTATAAGTTTAGTTTTTTATTTCAATTCACCACCTCGTGAAGCTTCTATTATTTTCTAATTTATGGAATTATATGAGTCTTGTAAGTGTTGCAAGTTTTTGATAATAACGTCTAATACATGTTTAACAAATAAAAGAATTTAAACTTAAAGACATTTAAAATATACTTAATAATTCATATCTTATAATTTATAATATGAAATAAATCAATTTTTCATAGATTTATGTGTTTTGATGTGAAATTTTTGTTAAAGATAATTTTAGAAACAAAAAATCATCAAGAAAGAACATTGTTCATCTGAGTTAATACTTATAAAATTTAATTTGGATATAAACATACTTAAGAGAGAAAGGTATATTTAAAGTGATTAATTATATTTCTATAATAGGGAACAAATTCTCTTAGATTTAGTAGGAGAAAATTAAGATTCAATGAATTAAAGGCTCTAGATGCATATAAGTTGGTATGGGAATACTAAACTCTATAGACACATACTGTATTGAAAATAGAAAACCAAATTAGTGGTTTTATACTCACCAAATTAGATGATATATTATTTTATAAGAAAAACGAATACTACAAGGATGTAGTAAATGTAAACATGATAAGTATGAAAATTTCATATGATTTTAGAAAGTCATTCCATGTAATAAAATATAACATTATATTTTGGTGGTTTCTCTGGTCGATGTTAAGTCACTGGTTGGTATTTAAGAAGTTACAAGACATTGATGGTAAATTTGGTACCAATAGGGCATGATGGATTTTTTTAATATTTATAACGATGTCTTGGAATATTATATAATAAAACCTATTCACCAGTAATCATACTAAAATCCATTAGAACTATATTCATCTTAGAAACCTTCCATTAACATCAAATTTAGAGAATGGACTTTAAGTACACATTCCTCAATAGAAAACTTTTAAAAGATATCTATATGAAACAACCATAGAGGTTAGTGACATTAAGTAAATATAATAGGGTATGAAAGTTTTATAGATTCATTTATAAAAGGAAAAAGTTATCCTAATAATGGAATATTCATTTTGATGAAACTATAATGAATATTTATTTTATTAATAATAAATATGATCCACATTACTAAATCATGTTAGTAGGAGTTGTATAATTTTCAATGCTAAATATGTTGAATGCATGTGGAAAAAATTCAGTCTTACAATTACTTATGATTTTGATTAAAAATATTTACCCAAGATTTATTCAAATTAGAAACCCAATTTCCAGGGAAAAACATCTATTATGACAGACCTAAATGGTTTCTTATATCAAGTCATAGTATACAAATTGATAAGGTATTGAAGTATAAAATATGAAACAATTGAAGATAAAATTTTCACCTTTTTTACAAGGCCTAAAATCTCTTAAAAATAATAGGTTATGACACAAGAGGAGATTATTATGATGAATATTATTCCATATGCTTTAATGTTGGATTCTATAAAATATTTTATAAAATTAATAGAATTAAATTTGCATAAATGTTTTTAATCTTTAAAATATTCCATTATAAGTAATAATATTTGAAATTACTTATTCATAAATCATGGTGAGATATTGAGAGAAATGACTAGGGGAGCTACATAGAGTTGTATTTGAAATATTGAAAAAGTAATTAAGAAAGTAAAAAGGATATGTTCCTTTTATTTGGATAAGTGTTAAAGTTAGTTATCAAGGGGACACATAACTATTTTTCCTATAGATCAATTGATGTTATAAATCATATTATGGTTATGTAAATAAATGAGAATAGATTATTATTGACTGTGGTAGAAATATCTATATAAACTGAATACATTGTTATTCTAATGAAGATTAAGAAGAAATTTCTGTAATTATTTGTTTTATATTTTGGAGTTGTACCAAGATAGTACAATATTATCATAATATAAATTACAGTGAACTTATAACTATAATATTATCCAGGATGTGAAGATTATAATAGAGGTAAAAATGTTAAACACTAGGTGATGTCACATATTTTAATATTTTATTAATGGAGTGATGTTGTTGAAAATAGAATTTCTATATAAAAATGTGGTATGTCCACTAGAAATGATGTATTCTATTTAATATCATTTAAATAAATATTAATTTATTTATTTAACAAATGATATTTAAGAATTTTCATTTCATAGAAGATAATAATAATAATAATATTATTGTTATTAGACATCTGGAATAACTTAGAATGGATATGGGATAAAATTTAATTAATCAATTATAGAATATTAACCCTAAATATATATTCCAACCTATATCATTATAGGGAATGAGAGTGGTTCAACACTATGGATAACCTCTCAAGAAATTCTCCAAACCCCTAGAGAGAATATCCTCCTACCTCCCTATCATGAATAAGAGAGAACAATAGAATACATTCATTGTGATCAATGAGAAACAATGTTATGCAATAGGTTCATCCACACTAGCATCAGAAGAACCAAGATCATATTTTTGGATATACATGGAAAACATGTAGATAAAAATTGACTAATCGTTTCTTATATTTTCTGTTTAAATTAGAACACTAAGTATGGAATGAAATTTATTAAAAAGAATTGCCGCATTAAAGGTAATTCATGTTTAAAATTTATTATAAATTAAAATTTTAATATCCTCTCAAAAATATTTTTTGGGTACCTTCATCAAGTAATTTTAATATTATCCATTAAAACCAATGAAAAATAAAAATAAATATTCAGTCCACCACTTTAACTATGACCTAAAATATTCAAGTTAAACATCATATCTCCAAAAAAATTGAAACAATATCAACTGATAATGAATTTGGTTACTTATGTTTTAATTTAAACCACAATATCTATTCATTACATGATATTATAAATTTTTAAATTTTAATTTATGATATTAATTTTCTACCAATATTTCCATTAAACCTAGAATACATTCATTTAATCTTTTTAAAATATCTCTAAATATCATTAAAATATTTTACTCAAACAACTAAACAAAATACCAAAAAATATTTATCATTGGAGTTTATTTTAATAAAATTTTAATTATATTCATAGAATTAATTTATTTAAAAATTATATAATATAAATATTAATTATTATCTTAATTAAATTTCTATTAGTAAAAACATTAATTTTTTATGCATCTTAAACATATCAAATTTTATTATATTTCCTTATGTAAACTGTATCTATGATCCAAGACTTCATAAATTGATTCTGAAACTTCTAAAAATATTTATAATTCATAATTCTATGAAATAAATATTATGTATTGTTTACATCTATAACTAAATTATCTCATAGATGATTACAATATATTGAATGATCACATAACTTACATTAAATGATTAGTTATATCTAAATTTTATGGTCAGTTGTTCCCTTGTAAATTACTAACCAATAATAAATATTCCTTTTAAAAAATTGATTTATTTTATTTTTTCTAACTTTAACCATAATAAAATAAATTTTTTAGAATTATAGAAAAAATATTTTTTTTTCACTTCAGTCATCAATAAAATGTTCAGTTACAAGAATAAGCTACATAACTGTAATTTTACCATCAAATATTCCATTAAATAAAATTTTATATTCCATTACTTAATTATTTTTTATTCAACATATCAATAAATATTTATAATTCCAATTTATTCAATATGATTATAATCAATGGTGTAATATCTAGAGATTTTAAAAGAACACTATGTTTGATAAATTTTATAACATGCAACGCTGAGAAAAAAACCATGAAACATTTTTATATAAATTCTATAGTTATAAATAGTTCTTAAAATGGATGGTATTAATAGTAATAATCACATTGATATATATAAATATAAATTACTCACTCAATAAAAGTATATTTATTTTTTATAAATAAATAACCACTCAATTTTTCATTAATGTTATTTTATGTTTCAAAAATACCATTTCATAAAAAATGGCTTTTATTTATTTTTATGAGAAATAATTATAATTAATTTCTCAAAAATTTAGAAATTATATTTTATAAAAAGGATATAATTTTTTAATTCATCATGAAAAAATTAGTTTACTATGAACTTCTATAATTTTTTTTTGAAAAGTATGACTTTTAATGTATAATGAAAAACCCTTATTTTTAGTGAAATTTATTTTTTTTTCATTTAATTATAATATAAAATAATATTTTGGATTATTTTTAAAATTTAATTATTTAATATTTATTAAAAAAATCAATAAATGTTATTCGAATCAACATTAGAATTGGATTTGGTATTAACAAATTTTTATACTTAAAAAAGACATTTTTCAAGAAATCCGCTTTTCATCATGTTTTGCGCTATTAATTTTAAATTAAATTATACCACTTCTGTGAATTTAATTTTATAAAACATATTGCATATTTATAATCAGAATGACTAAAATTATTTAGTAAGTCTGACTTAATTGTTTTTAAATATGAATAGTACACATATAAATTTTATTACAAAGGTAAAGGTAAAATGGGTTAATTCAGGTTTAATCTATTGTGATAAGAGTTAAAATTAATAATAAAACTTGATTTAATATTATTTTATGAGTATATTTGGTCTGTAGACATCAAAAATAATATAATAAGACATTTTTTTTCTAATTTTTATTTTATTTTCACCTTTGTAATATTTAGGTAAAGGATAAAGTTAAAAAAAATTTCACTCTCTTACTTTTAGTATCTATAATATTTTATGATAGGGATGAAAACAAATTATGTTCTTTTATAAATTTATACCTAAAGTATTAATGATTTTTTTATCATTGTATTTTATATTTACTTTTTTTTTTGTGATGAAATAATTTCCATAAATGCTTATGTAATTTCGACACAATGTTTGTGCAAGCAGTAGAAAATATCACTTAAATGATATTAAAACTATAAAAGTAACAATTTTTAATGAATTGTAATTTCAAAATAATTTAATATATAACTATAACATATTATGACTATTTCACATATTTATATTCTAATTCCATTGTTTTCTTGTTGTTTTAAAAGTAAAATTAAAAGAATAGTTCTAAAATGACAATAATGATATTCTACAATAAATAATATTTTATGAACTGATTAAAAATTCCTAAAATTTCTATATTTATAAAATTTATTTTTTTTAAAATATCTGTAATAGTCTATTTCTTGGAAGAATTTCCATTTATAGTAACTTTCTTTACTATTAAGAGTAATGAAAACTAATATTGTGGTAATTATTAGAAATGTGACAGGAGTTAAAACAAATTTTAAGGGTAAAAAAATAATCAAAACATGTAAAATGTTATTATTTGAAAATATTTTGACTATTATCATATTATCTTTGAGTTATATCAATTTTTATCCATTATAACATGGTAATAAATTCATATTAATTTAACATTTTAAATTTCAGGATTGTGTATCCCCTCACTCATCAAATGTTCCCATTTCTCACCTATTCCTCAAATATTTTTAGTACTTTAGATCATCCATGACCTTCCCAAATCCCTTGATATAATAATTTACATAGTTATAGAGATATTTTATTTTTAATTATACCAATCCTAGAGGGATGAAGTTTTAAATAAAAGGAGGTCTTCCTTATAAGAGGTATAACTTTTAACTGAATGTCGTTGTTTCATTACTTCTTATACCTCCTTAAAATAATATTCAAACATGATGAAATAATACCACAATTATAATAAATATAATTATATTTTTCTAATTAAATCTTATAACTTATATCAATCTTTTTATTCCATCATATGGGAATTTAAACCCTCATTCATGTGTACAACGTACTATCGCCTCACGAACCTATGTAATTTTTTTTCCATCCTCACCTCTCATAGTTGGTTATAATGGGGATTTTAATATATATATATATATATATATATGATATTCATGAAATATTTATAATTAAAAAACTATTATATATCATCTAATATTTTATATTAAAATCCATTAAAAAACGATAATGACGTTCATGTATATGTGTGCATTACCACCTCCAGGAAGTGATATAATTTTTTTTCATGACCACATCACATGAATTATTTCTATAAGTTTTTATAAAGAAATAATATGATATTAATCCTATAATAACCACTATATAAAGATAAAATAATACTTTTCTTCTTTTCATATAGTTCATTAAAAAACAGAAATGTTGCTCGTGCATATGTATGACCTACCGTTTCTATTATTTTAATGTTGTTAAATTTTCATAACAATCATTCATAGTTGGTTTTAAAAGTATAATTAATTTATAAAAATATAACATTAATATATTTATTGTTTTTATATGTTTTAATACTAATCCATTTTACCACATTCAACTTAGCAATTTCATTTTGGATATATGAGTTGAATATCATCAAAACATCTGATGTGAATATAATTTATTAAATAATTGTATATAACATGAGAATAAAAAAATGAATAATAAACATGAAAAATATTCTTATGAAATTAAATAATTTTCAGAATTTTATTATTCAATAAGAGAAAGAATGTACATGAAGATTCAGACTCATGGTAAGGGACACTTTACCTTAAAAATGCATTTTTAAATGTCTTTAAAGATCTATGATTATAAATATTTATATTCTATGTCCATAATACTAAAATTATTTTATGGATGAATTTATATGGATATAAATTAGTTATAAAGAAAAATTTATGTTTATGTTTTTTTTATTTCAACGTTTTTCAAAAGGAATATTTTTATATATTCTATATTGAATGTTTTGAAATTATTTACAAAAAGAAAAAGGGAATATTCTATAGTGAAATATATAGAATATTTTTTTTCCCATTACCAAAAAAATTGTTTGATATTTGAATTATATTACAATTTTCTATCTTTTATTCAAGTAAAAAACCCTCCTTCCTTTTTTAGAAATTTTAATTTTGAAAATTAGGGTTTTAAGGAAAGAGATATGTGAATATCAAAAATGATTGTTATTATATGTTGAAAAGTATATTTTTAATAGTTTTATTATAGAAATATAAGATTTTATGTGTTTAATTTATGTTGTGGTCCTTTTAAATTTTTTATTATGGGTGATCTTGATATATGTCAGGATGACGGGTGAGCTTGATATAACTCATATTGATGGGTGGACCCAATATAGCTCTCTAATACATTGGGTAATGATTAAATTCTCTAGATAATTATGTTGAATGTTGACTATATTGGTTATTATACTTATTAGGGGTTTTAGGGTTCTATAAATATGATTAATAAGTAACATACCTAATTTTATATTCTTCTTAATGAGTTTTAATGGAAATCAGTTCATTTAAAAATATTAGATAAATATCTTCTTTAAAAGGAATGATTATTTATTTTTATGGAAAAAATGTATGTTTTTATGAATTTTTTTCATGGGTTATCATGTTTTCTAAGAAAACCCACATGAATTTGATTTTTTCATTTATGTTTTCTTATAAAGTGTTTATGAAAAAATTTGGGTAGTAAAGATGTTTGTATGAGTAAGTAAATGATTATTTAATCTCAAAGTCTATTATGTTTAAGGAAAACAATCATTTATGATATCGTGGTTTTAAAATAGACTAACAAGTTTATTTATTATTTATTTTATGACCCTTATTGGACTTTTGTTATGATCCTACATTTTTAAAAGTTTTATCCCAGATACAATGGAGAATATGAATAAAGAATTGAAGTTTAAATTAATGAATATTTTTTATGAAAAAAACATATATTTTTTTAAATGTTTTGTATTGTGGGAGAAATGTATACTGAGTGGAAGTGTCCGACATGTAATGTATATGGTAGTTACATAAGAGTTATGAAGTAATTATCTAAAGAATTAGACCTAAAAATATCTCAGGTAATGAAATAAAATGAATTCTTACCTAAATATAAAAATTTATCGATTTTTTAATACTGGGTCATTATAGTTGGAATGAGAGAAAGGTTTTAGAAAATTTTATTTCTTAGGATGATTTTATGAGTATAATTAAAATACTAAATACTATAAGGGGTTAATATGTAAAAGTATAAGATAATATAAATATGTTTTGGTAAAGAAAATATTGCATGATTTTCTTAGAAATTACATCATAGTTTGGTTACTAGAAAGTGGATGTAGCAATTGAGAAAATGAACCTAGGAGTGATAAATCTGAAAGGTAATGATTGTGAATTAACTTTATCATCACTCGTTTCATGATGAGTTGAACTATTACTAAACACCTATCTAGAAAATCTCAAGGGATATTATTGGGTTAATTCAAATGTTTTTTATGATCAATTTTAGAGGATTTAAACATAAGGTTGTATAATTTAATAATGATCATAGATAACTGAGCTTAAACCAAAGGTGTTATAGATTTAAAGGAAGGGTTTCATAGATAAATAAATTGAAAATTTTATTTAGTTATAACTATTATTTCCTTAATGGAATTATTAGTTATTTACTAATAAATTTATTTCATTAGTGTAAAATAGATTCTTCAAAATGGTTATATGTAATTCAAACACAAATCACATTTCTTTACCTAAATATTAACTTACAACGATAATTGATAAAACTATCTCAAGTAACCAAATTTTTTCTTCTTATAACATTAAATTTGAAAGAAAAACACTTTATAATATCTACCAATCCCTTTATGTCATTTGATAACTTGATGGACCATTGTGATACATTCAAATAAAATATAAAAAATTATCTTTCCCATTTTACCCATTATGTTAATATTATATGGGACTTTATCAAGTGTTTATAATGGATTCTCCTAAAAAAAGGGATTACAGTCCTCTATTTAGATGTAAAATAGAGTGATTTATGAGAATTGTATATCTTTCTTATGTTATAAGAATCTTTTGATTATCATTGGTGCTAGAACTTATTAAAAAAAATAAATTCAAACCATATAAAAAGGTATTATGGGAAACTAGTTAAGTTGGATGTTTCAAAACATTATGTCTAAAACCCAAAATTTTATACAAATTTTGATCTCTGTCAGTATCCATTTAAATCAAGAATTTAACATCTGTGTATGGATAATATAAGTAGTGGATCTTGGAATGGTTTTATAGTACATAGATAATGTAGGGACTCTACAAGGGATATCATTAGACCATATACTTCAGAATTGGGATCTGAATGAATGGTGATAAATATTTCAATGGTATGAATTATTTTAATATTTTTTTTATAAATTATAATTTTAAAACATAATTTAACTGATGTTGATAAATATTATGGCATGATTAATATTTCAAGTTATAGAAGGGGAGTCTTAATGAATGAGAATAAAAATAATTCTTAAAGTATTAAGATGAAAGATTAATGAAGGACATGTTTATTTATTTATAATTTTGATGTATTGATATTTTATCTAAATGTTATGAGAATCATAAAACAACTAAGTATTATTCTATAGTAATATTTTTTTCTCAAAAATTGTAAACATATATTTAATGGAATCATACCTTTGGAAAGTGGTGTAGTGAAAAGGTGATAATATTTGGAAAGAATTGTTTAGGTATGTATGATTTAGGGATAAAACAACTATTGGTTTAGTATGTTCTTGATGGTAAGGAAACAATATTCAATTAAGATTATTTGATTTAAAAAAAATAAGTTTTATTGGTAAGCTTAGAGGTTAAAAGTGAGTCGATGATTAGGTTTATTTTTGAGGATGTTCATAAAATTTTGGGAATGAATTAGGAACTATATTAGTTTTAGAAAACATTCAACCCACATGTCGCGTGAATACCCATCACATCTGGTAAAGTCATAGATCTTGAAACAAAATTAGAAGGGAAACAAAAGAATAATGACTACCATTGGATTATGTGAGGTATTGGTTAATGTTAAATTATTTTTTAATTAAATGATTTTACAGATAAATATTTATTTGATTTTGGGAGAATATATTTTATCATATAGGTGATTATGGGATTTAAAATTGAATTGGGATTCAATGTTTTTTAAAGAAGATCAATGTGATTTTAGGGAAAACATTATGATAAATGTAAAAATATATATTAGATAATATATAATTTTATTTAAGGAATAATGGTTTTTTATCTTCTGTACTCATATATAATATTATTTTGTATTTATGATGATTCAGGTAATTTATGGAAACGATTAGAATATCTTAGAGATCATATGACTAGGTCATAAGAATTTTTGTGTATATGAATTTTTAAGTGAGTAATGTTGATTAATGATAGATGTTAAATTAATCTTGGAAGAATATGTGATAAAATAATTCTATTTTTTTGGGTTTCAAACATGGTCAGGAATATTTTTATGAAATTTAATTTTAGTTATTTATCAATCAATCTAAATTGAAATTTGGGTGTTATTATTGAATATTTGGATAGTGATGTTGTATTTATTTATATAAAGGTTTATTCATTTTTTATAATATCTTATATTAACCATTTTGGTTTTAGATATTGTATAAATATAGTAGGAATAAATTTTTATCCTGTTGTTCAATTATGCAATTTTTTAGAAGTCGAATTAATTTTCTGGAATGAAAAACGTATCTTTAATAATCATCATTCATAGGAACATATGAGATTGTGGTGTGAATTGATTAAAGGTTGATGTTCTACTCATAAATTAAGTATATTTACTCATATAATTATTCTATATGGTAAATTAATTTCTCACCTTTAGGATATATTCTCTTAAAATAAAAACAATTACCACATCACATTCATTTTTAATGAATTAATGGTCTTTTTCATACCTCATTAATTTTTGGTTTTGTGGTCATTTACTTTTTTTCATTCACTTTATTTTGATCAATTTTTTCTTTAACTCTATATAATTATTTTCGATTTTTTATTTTTTGTGATTTTTATATTTTCACCTCCCAATAATGTTATCCTATTTGGAAACATAGTTAGGTGTTATTTCAGATGATCTTCTTACTCCCCTTTTCCTATTTGGAAAAGGATATTTTTTCAACCAATTTTATAATTTGGGTTTTAAAAAAAGTTACTATAAAGTTCCAAATCCTTGATATTAGAATCAAATTGATAGGTTTAAATTTATTAAAGGGGTTGGGGGATAATTTAATTTCCTGATATTTTAAAGAAACACTATGTTTGATATATTATACAACACACAACATCAAGCTTAAACAAACAATGAAATATTATTATTTAAATGTTGTTTTTAAAATCTAGGATTAAATTAGAGGTTAGGAATAAGATTAAAAATAATATATTATATATAAAGGTCCCACTCAATAAAAAATTATTGATTAACTCTTAGGAAATAAACACTCAATCTTTCAGTAAAGTCATTGAATGCTTCAAAAATGTGTTTGCTTCAAAAATGGTTTTTATTGATTTTTACAAGATAATATTATAATTAAATTCTAAAAATTTTATAATATATTTATATCATGGGTATAATTTTAAAATAAATCAATAAATAATTATCTTAGGATGGATTTTTTATAATTTATTGAAATACTTGATTTTTAGATGAATAGTGACATATAATGATTTTTGTTGAAAGATATATGTTATTTTAAATTACTTGTAATGAAACATTATATTTTGGATTAGTTGTATTATTTTATTAGTTAATATTTACAAAAAACCAATAAATTTTATTTTAATAAACATAAAAATTTAATTTTTTTGTAAAAAAGATTTCATACATTAAAGGCAGTTTTAACGAAAATTATTTTTATTGCATTTTGTGAGCTTAATTTTAAATTAAATCATTACACTTATGTGAATATAAATTTATAAAATGGATTCCATTTTTCAAATAATTATAATTAATAGTAGTTAATAAATTCAACTTAATTTTCAGAAAATATGAATAGTAAGAGTAGTATATTTTGTAACCACGGTAATGGTAAAATGGGTAAATTAGGTTTAAAACTAATGAGATAGGGCTTAAAATTATTTAGAAAACTTAAATTTATTTCATTAGATGATTAAATTTTATCCATAACCTCAATGTTTTTGAAAATATTACATTTTTTCCATTGAAATTTTATTCTAATCATTGCAATATTTAAGCAAAGGGTAAAGTTAAAAATGTCACTCTCTTGATTTTAATATCTATAATATTTATTTATAGGGATCAAAAACATATGATTGGTTATAAATTTTTATTTTAAATATGAATTTTTCATTTTAATGGTTATTTATTTTTAATTTTTATTGTTGAAATAACTACCTTAAATACTTAAACAACATATTTATAGTGCTTGAATAAGAAATTGAAAATTCATGTAAGTGATATTAAGATCTATAAAAGTAATATTTTTTGACGAGTCATAGTGTCATAATAATTTTCTAGAACAATATGTCATATTAAGGAATTTTTAAATGGGTTATATTATTATTATTTTATTTCCATGTAGTTTTAAAATTATAATTAAATGAATTGTTTTAGAAAACAACATTAATGATATTTTATAATAAATAATATTTTATTAAATTATAAAAAATTAATAAAAATCAAATATTCATCCAATTTAATTATATTTAGTTTAAAACATAAACCATGGTCTATTTTTGGGTCCCTTTTCCTTTTATAGAAACGTTTTTGACTGTTAAAGTGTAAAAAAATTGATACTGTGGTAATTGTTAAAAGGGTTAATAGGGGTTAAAACAAAGAGATAAGTGTACAAAAAATAATATAAACTTGCCCAAATTTTATTGGATATGAATATTTTGACTATTAATCATCATATATTTTAATTATATCAATTTTGATACATTTTTACCTAAAAATTATGTGATATTAATTTAACACTTTATGAAATTCTATTAGTTCCCCTCCCTACTCTTATAAAAGGGCACCTCATACCTTCTATTACTCACACATTTTGATAACTACAGATCTGCCAATCCCTAACCTAATAACTTCATATAGTTATCTCTATATTCTAGAGATATTTTTTTTGGAAAAAATAACCACCATATAGGGCTTATGGTGTAAATCAAAAGAGGCTATTTAAAGAAGATGAATAAATTTTAAACAAATGTTTTATTATTATTTCTTCTTATAACTCCTTTATATATTATTTAAATGTGATGAAATAATAACACCAGTATCTTAAATATATTGATATTTTATTATGTTAAAGGTATTACCTATATAAGGAACCGACCTTATTACATTATATAATACTGAATTTAGTCAAGAAAACAGTTCCCTTCATGTTGATGATCTTTTAAAGTGTATAGATTTAAAGAATTTGAATATAATACCTTTACAACATTACACATTAATATAGAGTGGATACCATAAAAGCAGTATTCATTTTCTCCAAAATATTAAAATTTCATATAAAATATGATTTCTTTGATAGTTGTTCATACATTTAACTTGGATTATTTATTTGTCTTACACATCTTTATAACCTATGGAATTCATTTAAAAACATGAGATGAGAAAAATAATCTCATTAAGGGATATATAAAGAAGGAAAGAACACATTATGCCATAAATACTTGTAACATATGAAATCATTTTTAAAAGAAATATTTGTCACCCATATATACTTACTTTATAAAACATGATATTTCCATAATATTAAAATAAAACATATGAAAAATGATATAACTATAAAGGTATCCTGGGGAATTACATACATAATCTTGTAACCCTCTCGACTACCTTATAATTTGTAACCCTCATGGCTACCTTACCATTTGTGTAACCATCATAGTTACACTTAGAAAAACCATTCAGCTGACCTCCAACGTACACATACTCAATTCATTAGAGGGATATATAGGTCTTACCCTTCATTATAAAAAATTCCCAAGAACCAGAACATAATCATACAACATGAATAATTCTATAAAAAAATTTCTTTTGAATTTTGTAAAAGTGAATTTTAAAAGAGGGTTTTAAAAGAAAACTCCATTACACATATCATATAATTTAGGTGAAACTTAATAGAGTTGATGGAATATGTATATAAACTATAAATACACATAATTAAACATAATATATACAAAATTCATCACACAAAAAATTTAAAATATTGAAGTTTAATGTTAACCCAAAGAATTGAATTCAGGTTAAGAATTACCTTACAAATATCATATAATTGAAGAGAGAGTTAATAGAGTGGATGGAACATGTATATACAATATAAATACACATAATGAATCTTAATATAAACAAAAACCATCCCAAATACAATTTTAATCCAACCTAAATAATGAAGTAAAATTCTATCCCAAAGAATGGAAATTAGGTTTAGAATTCCCTTACCATGGGGTTGTCTTACTTAAACCTTGTCAAAAACTCTGGTATAATGGTTTGAAAGAGTGTTATTAACATCTTAATGAAATATATTCAAATTAATATTATCTTATATGAACATTTCATTACATCATTTCACCCTTTAATTGTTAGGATATTGTTCCTTCCATTGTTTTTGGTGCGTTCTTTACATGTTTTCCCTGATCAGTTCATGATGAATGTTCTTATCGATTGAAAGTGAAAAATAATAATAGGAATAGAGTGGTATGTAAATATTTCTAGAAGCATAAATTAAACTATTTATCCTTTATAATTATTACATTAGGATGATTAATAAGTTAAAACATTATTGATATTTGTTTAGGTAATTTGGGCGATTCTTCGATTGTAAAGAACTTATTCTGTTTTATAAATTAATAACATGTGTGAAAAATTATTCCAGAAAATTATATCATATATAAAACATAAATTACAATATGGTTCAACCATAAAAAAGGTTTCATAACTAGTCCTATAGGAAGTAAAAGAAATTGAAATCACATCATCTACGATGTTGGTTATTCGACAAATGACGGATGATATTTTAATTTATTGAATAAGTCTAAGAAGAGAAGAAGTATAATGGTGTGTCTCCCAAAAACATGATGAAATCCAAAATATGTATGATACTAGATCATTCATTCCTTTTGTATAAGGGTATGTTGGGAAATAAGAATAATAGAAAAGAAAATGAAAAGAAAATAAAGAAAACAAAAGTGGATGTTTACCTCTTGATCTCCCCCCTTGAGATCCTCTTTAAGGCCTTTGGTTTTAGACTTTTGGTGAGACCAGAAGATCTAGGACGTGGGGAAGATCCTTGGGAAGAGTATTGGGCCTAAATTATGCAAGGTTCAAGGCTTGAGAGGTGAGAGAGGATGAGGGGAATGAGGTTGGTATTTATAGTAGAAGAGAGGAGGCATTTTACATTATTTTAATCATTATTATAATATTTTTTCTAAAGACTAGGAATATTATTATCTCATGTGACCATAAATAGTAATATTGGCATTTTAGTTTGAACTAAGTAGTCTTACATCATACTTTAGTCACCTATTATTCAATAAAACAAGTATTTATAATTTATCTTATATTATCGTATTTTACTACTCATCAAAAATTATGTTGGTTCTATTAGACTCCCAATAACGCAATGAAAATAATTTTAGATGAATGTTTTTTGAAATTAAAAACATAGAAGTGGAAAAATTATGTTTAAATCAAGTTATAAATATCTACATAAAACAATGTTTCATGCATTTAAATTTATTTTAAAAAATATTAGAAGTTACATTATCCCTACATTCTGAAAATTACGGCCTCACAATTTTATTTTCTTATTAAAAAAGTGAGGGTACCTTTCCCTCAAAGCATTTTCAGACTCCCATGTTACTTCTTCAACTATGTGGTTTCTCCAAAAAACCATTACCTAGTGGATTAATTTATTCCACAATACTTGTTCCCTTCGATCAAGAATCTGAACTGGTTTCTCTTTATAAAAAAGGTTCTCTTCCAGCTAAACTGCTTCTAGGCTCAAAATATGAGTTGAATCTGAAAAAATAAATTCTCAAAATCCAAATATGAAAAAAATTGTACCTTAGACAAAATCAGAGGCAATTCTACTCGATAGGTAACTTGTACACCTTTTTTTAGGATTTCAAAAGGAATGATGAACTGCAGAATTAGACTTCCTTTCTTACTAAAAAACATCACAGTTTTCTAAGGAGAGATTTTAAGGAAAACATAGTCACCTACCTTGAAAGAGAAGTCTTTTATTCTATTATATACATAACTTTTCTTCCTTCTCTGAGCTATCCTCAAGTGATTATGGATCATCCTCACTCTATCAGTCACTTCCTCTACTAATTCTGGACCTATAAACATTCTTTCCCGGAATTCATCCTAAAATGCTAGAACCCGACACCGCTTCCCAAACAATTCCTCAAAAGGTTCCATCTGTATACTAGAATGAAAATAATTATTATAATAAAAATACACTAAATAAAGATGCTAATCCGCATTTCTGTGGTAGTCCATTGAACAATCTCGAATCATATCCTCTATATTTTGAATCGTTCATTCTGACTACCCATCTTATTGAGGATGAAAAGTTGTACTAAAATTTAATTCTATACCCAATAACTTCAGAATCTCCTTCCAAAAGTTATAAGTGGACTTGTGATCCCAAGCAGATACAATGGAATGACAAAATCCTTGTAACCTTACAATATGTTTGATGTAAAATCGAGAAATATAATCCAAATACATTGTATCTCGAATAGAAAGAAAATGTTTATATTTTTTCAGTCGATAAACAATAACTCAAATCAAATTTTTACCTTGAGAAGTTTTTTGTAGTCCCACCTCAAATCGCATGGATAGATTATCTCATATCCAATCTGGGATTGGAAAAGCCTGAAGCATCCCTTTTAGGTAACTACCACTCTGCTTTTACCTATTGACATGTCAAAAATTTAATGAAAAAATCAGTAATATCCCTTTTCCTTCCATCCCACCAGTAATACTCTCAAAGGTCTCTTTACAGCTTAGTACTGCCAAGATGAACTAAAAATGGAGATCTATGTGATTCACACAACAAATATTTCTTCAACTGAGAATCACAAGGCACACACAACATTTTTCAAAATCTTAACACACAATCTTTATCAAGGTTAAATTCTAGAAACTTACCCATTTTAACCGATTATACCTTTTTATGTAGCTCACAAACATCATTTTTCTATTTGTTAATTCTTTATAATAATGAAGGCTACATTGAAACCTAAAACAAAATAGGGGTATTTTCTACGACAATAAATTCTATGAAAAAATTCATCAAATCATTAATCAATGGACCATTTTCCAAATGTACCATAGTTAGTGATGCATAATTTTTTCGACATAAGGCATCTACTAATTTGTTTTCTTTTCCTAGATTGTAATTGATCGTGTAATCATAATCCTTTATCAGTTCAAGCCATATTCTCTATTTCATGTTTAATTTCTTCTGAGTAAATATATACTTCACACTTTTATGGTAAATATATATTTAACATTTGGATCTGTTTAAATGAGGCCTCCAATTTTTCAAAGAAAAAGCCATATCTACCAATTTCAATTCATGTGTGGGATAATTTAACTTATGAGGTTTTAGTTTTCTTAAAGCATAAGAAATTACCTAATCATTCTGCATCAGAACACAACCAAGTCCCCTCAATGAAGCATCAGTTTAGAAGATAAACTCACTATTTTGGGAAGGTATGACCAAAACTGGAGCATTCACCAATCTCTTCTTTAGTTCATGAAAACAAACATCACATTATTCTATCCAAATAAATTTAAACCCTTTTCATGTTAACTTATTATCTTTCTAGAGAACCATGAAAAGTTCTTAACAAACCATCAGTAATAACCTACTAATCCAAGAAAAACATGAATCTTTGTAACATTTTTAGGTCTTGACCATTCATCAACATCTTGTTTTGGTAGGATCAATTTTTATTCCATCCTTATTTACAATGTTCCCAAGAAAAGAAATATACTACAACCAAAAATCACACTTGTTGTATTTTCCATACAATTTTTTTCCTTTACTGTTTGTAAAACTACCCTTAGATGTTTTTCATCCTCCTCTTTTTTTAGAAAATACCAGAATGTCATCAATAAGAACAACCAAAATCTTATCCAAGAACTCATAAAATATTCTATTCATAAGATTCATGAATAAAATAAGTTTATTAGTTAAACCAAAAATCACAAAAAAAATTCATAATTCCCATAGCTATCATGAAAAGTTATTTTCAGGATGTCACCCTCCTTCACCTTCAGCTGATGGTATCCAGATCTCAATTCAAACATGGAAAAGTACTGACCTCCCTAGAGCAGACCAAACAAGTCATCAATATGAGTGAATGGATAGACGTTTTTAATAGTGATGTTATTTAATGATCTATAATCAATGAAAAGTCTCATGGAAACATCTTTCTTTTTAACAAACAAAATAGGGGCACCCCATGGTGATGTGCAAGGACGAATGAAGGCTTTATAAAGAAAAACCTGAAATTGATTTTTCAATTCAATAAGATCCATTTGAACCATAAAATATGGGGGTTTTGAAATTGGATTATCATTAGGATCTACCTAAATTTTGAATTCGGTTTTCTGATCGGGTATGAAACAAGGTAACTCATTAGAAAAAACATCAAGGTATTCTTTTACCACCAGCACATAATTAATATGAATAGTTACCTTGTTCTCAACTCTATAAGAAATATAACATTCATTTCCATATATAAATAGTTTATTAGCTTCGTGATATGTTATTAATTGTACAGGTTCATTCTTGTGTACAAAAGTAGAACCCTTTCTGAAAAACAACTTCTTTATCTCTGCAGTCAATCTTAGCATGATAAAAAGAAAGCCAATCCATTCACGAAATAACATCAAAAACGACTAAGGGAAAAAGAACAAGGTTTGAGGGTAAAGTGTTTCCATAGAACACAATATAACGATTTATATAATTCTTATTTTCTATAATATTTCCCTTGGTGTTTTAACAAGTGTCATTTGTTGTGGTGATATTTTCAATTTACCAGAAAATTACTCATAAATAAAGGAATATTTAGACCCTATATCAAATAATACTTTATAAAAATATGAGTAAAAAAATAGAGTACGTCATACAATTTATTGGATGGCCCGAAATCTGCTGATGTAGTCAAATAATATCTCACTACACATTTCTGTTTATATTTTGGATTCTTTGCATCATTTAGATCTCTCTTTGGGAAGGAATTTTAATAATGACAAATCTAACCAAATTTTAAAAACATAATAGTTTTATTATTAGGATTAGTTTTATGATCATTTTAATTACAATCTTAGACCATATTTCCAATATTAAAACAATGAAAACACTTCCTAGTTCTGGTACTACCTTCCTTAGGTGCTTCTTGCCACACTTTTCAGAAACTGAAAACTATATTTTCATTCCATCCGATTTCTTTGGTTGATTATTACCCATCAATTTCCATATGGACCCCTTCTTCTACTTGTTTCCAAAATGAACTTGATCATCAGAAAACATCATATATACCCTCTCAGCACATCAGAAAAGTTTCATATAACTTTTTAAATTCACAAGAGTGCAATGTCCTTCGATACATGGCTTCAATCCTATGTAAAAGGGGTTGATTTTTCTATCAAGACCCATAATAAAATTTGGAGCATACCTCACTAGTCGTGTGAAGTTCACTTCATAAACAACCATTGAATCCTTCCAATTTTTCTTAAATTCAAGAAATTCATTCTCAATCCTATGTCACACCACCTTAGGAAAATATTTTTCAAGAAAAAGACTTAAATTAATCCCACTCTAAGGCATAAATATCCTCTATATCCCTGATATTCCTTACCTTTGACCACCACTGACCAACTTCACCTTCATAAAGATAAATTGAAAGACTTAATTTTTATTATATGAACAGACAATAACATCAAATATATTTTCAATGGTTTTAATCCATCCTTCAGCCGCTACTTGATCGAAAGATCCATTGAAACCAGTAGGGTGTTGTCTCATAAAATGCTACACTATTTTAATGTTCCATTTTTTTTACCTTTAGTTGTTCTCTTTAATGGATTCCAACAACATTTATTTTATTCATTATCTAATCCATTAATGTCACAAACTACTCAGTTCCAATACCTACCATTCCGGGTTGCAAATTTGGATGGATTTCATTCTTTCGGTGGATCTCTTCTTCAGCTTCCCTATTTCTTCTACGGACAACCATTCTGAACAAACATATCGTAGTCAAAGAAACAAGGTAATCTTTAAGTTCTACAACATTTAAAATTTATCATAGTGTAAAAATAATTAATGGTATTCTATTAACCTCATCTGATCCCTTAAAGTAATCAAAACCATCCTCTTATACCAACTTTAAGGAACCGACCTTCTTATATTAAATATTTTTGAATTTAGTCAAGATATCACTTTAGTTCACATTGAGGATATTTTCATGTTTATATATTTAGATAATTGGGACATAATAAACGAATAATATTAAAAATTAAAACAGATTGGATACCATAAAAACAATATTCATTTCGTCCAAAATATAAAACTTTTCAAATAGAACATGATTTCATTAACTGTTCATCAAAAATTTGACTTGGATTCCTTCATTATCTTACACATCCTTATAAACATTGAAAATAATTTAAAAACATAGGATGAGAATAAAAATCTTATTAAGGGATATACGAATAATGAATAAATACATTAGGAAATGAATACTTGTAACATATGAAATCATTTACAAAAGACATAATTGTCACCCATATATACTTACTTTGCGAAACATGAGATTTAACCAAGATTCCCACAAAACATAAGAACAAAAATAGAACCATAATGGTATCTTGGGGCCTTACATAAATAATATTACAACCCTTTCAGATACCTTAACCCTCATGGCTACCATACAATTTGTGTAACCAGAACAGTTACACTTAGAGTGACCCCAGATCCAACCTCCAACTTACACATACCCAATGCATTCAGGGGAGATATAAGTTTCACCCTTCATCATAAAAAACGTCACGAACCAAGATGGGTCTCCATTCAACCCAACACCCGACCTGGTCCATGACAAGACCTGAAGGGCATTAACGATCCCCACGGGCTGAAAACTAGTTTAGGGCATCAAAATAAACAAGTTGAGAATGGTTTGGCTCAAAATGAAAGACAGTTAATTAAGAATAAACTAAAAAAATAAATAAATTGAAGGAAAAAATGAACCAAAAGAAAGATAAAACAGAAATGAAATAGCAATGAGACATTTCTCAAGTGAACTTGTGGGTCACCACATAACATAACCACACTCACTCCAAGAGCTATCAAAAACTTGAAAAACCTGAAACTGAAAAGTAACATAGGAATGATCACCAAGATGCTCAGTTGGAAAGAAAAATAATAACAACACCCAATTCCATTACCATTAATAAGAAATACAATTATTCTAGTTTATAAATAAGATATAATAATGTAATATTTTTATTCTTTCCAAATTCAAATTACAAGTTCACATTTTTGGAAAATAGTTCACTTCCAATATATTTTGATGTAGATTATAGGTTTACATTAACACTTCAAAATGAAAGGTAAATAGTTTTAATTCAAGTATGGTTTTCATAAAAGAGGGATCACACATGAAACAACTGAAATAGAAATCACTCCATAAGAAATAGGTCATAAGTGAGCACCGTAGTTAACACCCCTAAGGTTCATCTAGTTCACGTGGGTCCCAAGAACCTCAAGTCTTGGTGTAAGAGTAACCATAAAAAATATCCGTTATCATGCATGATCCACTATTAGAGAAACATATACATATCATAGTAGTATCAAACATCATAATAAATTTTTAGTTAGTGTTTTAAGCATCATACTTGCTAAGAGAAGTAAGGGTGAACCAATCAGAATCACGTGCACTCTAGAACTAGTCCACCCACCTAGATACCCTAGGGTTCCAATGTACTCTATTTCCACTTCTCCCATCACATATGTATCACCACTTTCACTTTAACACACTATAAATGTTAATTCACAATAAAAATCAACCGTTTCTTATAAGACAAACATTTTCCATATTTACACGCACACCAAATCCACTTTCAAACCAAATGCATCTTAACAACATTCAAAAACACCTATTTCACCCGACACATAAGTCATGAGACCTTTAAAACCCAAAAAAGAATTTTCAAAATCATTTTAAAGATCTAAATGAACACCCATAGAATCACATGTTAAATCATTATACCAAGAATAATTCAAACTATTCACTTTTAGTGGTTTAAAATAAAATCTAATAAACAAGTGTGAGGCCATTTTTTAAATTCTATGAACAATTACGTATATTTATATATCATAAGAATTTAATATAAAAATGGAATTTTTTTTAAAATTAACACTAAGAAATAAAGGAAATTATATATAATGATCATGGTAGAGGGAACCTAACTCAAACATGTCACAATTTTTCATTGACCACTCGGACCAACCCTTGGTGTATACACACACATGCATTTATAAATATATATATACACCCCTAGATTCATTTCACATACTCCCTATGCCATGAGGGAATATTCAAAAAGAAGCAATATATATATATTACTTACCATATGCATGTACATGTAGTAATCCTCGATACCCGCATCCCAAAACCACTGCAGCGAGGACCTACACACTACACATATAATTTAGTAAAACATATAAATACTTAAACAATATATAAACCATTTCAAAATAACACATCAAGAGTTTTCACCAAAACACACTCAATTCCATGTAGGAAAATCCAATTTAATACCAAATATATAACCAAGAGACATTAAAACATACTATCCATCTTTTAAAATAATTTACAATACATATTAAGAGATGTACAATAAGCCTAACATGGTCAATGTGGTACATTTCCCATCAAAAATTCTTTTTCAACACACATACACCTCAAGTACCCATAAAATTACATTTCTCACTACTAAACTAATCAATTTAACACTTCCAATGATTTTCACAACAAGGCACACACACAAATACCCCAATTGGCATACTCAAAACCACTTTTGAAAACATAAACATACCAAAAAAACTTCCAAACATGTTTCCCACACTTTATAAGATTTAATAAAACCACTTAAAATTTTGTGGCATAACTCCAAGTGACATAACAAGACTTTTAACACAAAAGAACACCCAAAAACAAGTTCTAAGGACAAACACACACCAATAACAAGTGAAAAAAGAATTAAAATCCCTTGAGAAATATATTAAAACACTAATAAAAGACCAAACATGGTTTTTCATCAAAAACGCACTCCACCCCATACATAAAATCCCTTAAACAAATACCACACATGATAATATTTAATAAAACCAAATTTCCACAAAAAAATAAATTAAAGAACATGGTAAATTAATTAAAATAGAAAATTAATTCATTAAATAATATTTAAATGTGGAACCACCCAACATGGTGTAGACAAAATTCTCAAATTTGGTGCACAAACTTCACTACATGACAACCACATCACAAAAAACTCAAATTGAATGCGAAAAAGAAGACATCAAACCAAATTCATCACTATTGAACCCTAGAAATATAAAACCTGAATATGAAATTGTACAAAAGGTAGAAAACAACCAATAAAAATGGAACACACTTGTGGAAAGTTTTTAGGAGGGTAACAAAGAAAAAGAGAGGGCTATCGGGGTCTGTCACCCTAGAAAATCTGGACGAGTAGGTGAGGTGGCACACAGTAGAGAGGTGTGGTGCAAGGGAGGCACAACGCAGGTAGTAGGGCAGCACACAGTTTCCCACTGGACCGAAAGAGGTTTTTCGGTCAGGTGTAACGCTGGATGGAAGAAAGGGTGGAAGTCAGTGGTTGGTTGGGTATCGAAACATGGAGGCCACTGGCGATGGGGTGTATGCGAGTAGGGAGGGGAGGCCACCGGTCGAGGGGTGCACACGAGTAGGGAGGTGAGGCCACCAGTCGGGGGGGGGGGGGGGTCCACATGAGTAGGGAGGGGAGGCCACCGATTACAGTCGAAGTCATTGGAAAGAGGGGCTGGACATGGGGGTAGGGAGGCAGTGTGACCCATTGGGTTTTAGGAGGAGGAAAAATTCAAGTCGATGACTGATGGGGGGTCGCGATGGGCTGGAGGAAGAAATAACTAAACCGCAAACAAAAACATAAGATAAAAATAATTGTAAAAAATTTAATAAGAATAAGAATAATATTATTAATAATAATCATAATAAAAATTATAATAAACTTAATATCATATTAATAAACATAATAAATTTAAAAAAATTAATAGAATGTTAATAATATTAAATTAATAATAATAACTCTATATTAATAAACCTGGTGAACATAATAATAATAATAATAATAATAATAATAATAATAATAATAATAATAATCATCATCATCATCATCCCCATTATTTTTTAAAAAAATAAACCATTAAAAATAATTGTATTTATTTCTCTTGAACATTAGGTTGTCTTAACGATGACACAGGTGAAGCTGCGTGTCTTTGAATATACCCTTCCCATGCACCAGATGCTATCATGGGCAAATCATTCATTTATCACCAAAATGAAAAAATTTCAATCAGGCTTTTCCAGAACCATGATTGAAAGTTTAAATGTCTAATAAAATAATAAAATTGTATTATTTCAAAAGTTCATGTGTGACAAACAATGGCCAAGAATCAGAACATAATCATATATAATGAATAATTCCATAAAAATATTTGTTTTGAATTTCATAAAACAGAATTGTAAAAGAGTTTTCTTAAAAAAACCTTTAAAAATATCATATAATTGAGGTGAAAATTAATATAGTGGATGGAATATGTATATACACTATAAATACACTTAATTAAACATAATATATACCAAATTAATCCCACAAACAAATTTATTGTTATAAAAATAAGGATGTAGAATATCAACCAAAAGAATAGAAATCAGGTTAAAAATTCCCTTACGAATATTATGAAATTGAAGAGAGACTTAATAAAGTGTATGGAACATGTATATACACTATAAATAAACATAAATATTCATAATATAAAAAAAACCCATCACAAAAACAATTTTAATACCACCTAAATAACGAAGTAGAAGTTTCCTTTACCTTGGGTTTGTATTACTTCAAACTTGTTTAAACCTCCTGTATAATGGTTAAAAGAGTGTTATTAATATCTTATATAACCATATTCATATTTATATAATCTTATATGATCATTTAATTACATCACTTCAACCTTTAATTGTTAGGATTTTGTTCCTTCCATTGTTCTGGGTGCATTCTTTACAAGTTTTCCATTATCGGTTCAGGATGGTTGTTCTCGTCGATTGGAAGTGAAACTCCAGAATTGGAATAGAGTGATAGTTACATATATTTAGAACCATAAATTATACCATTTATCATTTTTATTTCTTACATTATTATTATTTATAATCTAAATCATTATTGATATTTGTTTAGGGCATATCGGTGATTCTTCGATTGTAGAGAACTAATTTTATTTTATAAATTAATAATATATGTGAAAAGTGATTCCATAACCTTATATAATATATATCACATAAATTTTAATATGCTTTAACCATAATAATAGTTTCATGACCTGTATTGAAATATATAAATGAAACTGAAATCACATCGTCCATGATGTCGGTAATTCGACACATCACAGACGATGTTTTAATTTCATGAATAAGTGGGAGAGGAGAAGAAGTATAATGGTGTGTATTCCATATAAATGATGAAATAATGAATATGTAAGATACTAGATCATTCATTCCTTTTATATAAGGGGAATTTAGGAATGAATAATAATATAAAAGAAAATGGAAAGAATGAAAGAAAACAAAAGTAGATGTTTAGCTCTTGATCTCCTCTCCTTGAGATCCTCTTTAAGGCCTTTGGTTTTGGCCATTTGGTGAGACCAAAAGATCTAGGAAATGGGAAAGAGTCTTTGGAGGAGTATTTGGCAGTACTTAGGTAAGTTTCAAGGATAAAGAGGCGTGGGAGGAAGAGGGGAATGAGGGTGGTATTTATAGTGGAGGAGAGGAGGAATTTTATATAATTTTAATCATTATTATAATATTTTCAATCAAGACTATGAATAGTTTTAATTCATGTGACCCTGAAAAGTAATATTTCCATGTTATTTCTAACCAAGTGGTCTTACATCATCCTTGTATAACCTATGATGTGGTAAAATAAGTATTTATCATTTATCATAATTTATGGAATTTTACTATTCATAAAAAATTAAGTTGGTTTCATTAGACTCAAAATAAGTTACTGGATAGAATTGTAGATGACCATTTTTTGAAATTCAAAACATAGAAGTTGAAAAATTATGTTTAAAGTATAGATATAAATATCTACATAAAACAAAGTTTCATTCATTTAAATTTATTTTAAAAAACATGGGGTGTTAGAACCTATATCCATATCATTCTTCCATGGAATGGGAAGCAAAATGATCGTTCGTGTGTACATAGTATTACCGCCTTGAAGACTGATGAAATTAATTTTTCATCACCACCTTTCATGGATGGATATAATATTATATTTAATATATATATATATATATATATGATATTAATGATATATTTATAATTATATAAATATAATACATCATCTATTTTCTCAATTTTTCATCCACTGAAAAATGATAAGTTCAATCATGCCTACGTGTAGATTACAATCTCCAAAAAATAAAGTGATTTGTTTAACTAGACCAATTCACATGACTATTATATATAATTTCATTTAAAATAATATAATATTTATGATAATTTTCAGGTCTACTAGATTAGATACCCTGAGAGGAGGGGGGTGAATCATGGTATGACAAATTAAAAAAACTGCCTATTTTGATTTTGTTTAATTGTTAGAAAAAACTATCTTCTCTCCCCTCCCATTATAGAGTATGAAAAAAATATTAAAGCATGCCCATGAAAAAATAATTTTATTTGGTTCACCCACACTAGGATATATCCACGGAGTATACACCGACGATGTACCGATGTACCAAATTCACAATAAGCACACAACTGTTTAGAAGTTAGAAGTGGACAAATATTCCCTACTAGTTTACAACCAGTCAAAAATCAAAATTTCACTGATCTCTCAATTGATGTGTGCTAACTGCTTCCTCAGAATATCTAGTCATAATTTAAACACCTTTAGGTCCTCTCATTATCTCTAGTTAATTCATCTTACACTATATATAGATACTCTATTAAGGTCTCACATTCATCCACAAATGAATACCTCTTTTACATTGAAACCTAGAAAATTAATTTCCAATTATCTTTGAAATGATCACTACCTTCATGAAGCCCCTCTTCCATGAAGCACAAATAGGCCTTTGTGATTCACCTTATTTCTCAAAGATCATACTAGCCTTTGCGAAGATCCTTCTTTCTCAAAGCTCAAACTGGCCTTCACGAAG
This sequence comes from Viscum album, assembly GCA_963277665.1. Taxonomy (NCBI): domain Eukaryota; kingdom Viridiplantae; phylum Streptophyta; class Magnoliopsida; order Santalales; family Viscaceae; genus Viscum; species Viscum album. The sequence goes on along the minus strand of OY728157.1, from coordinate 456,998,375 downwards.
CTCTTGTATTTTTTTAAAGATCACTTAGCCTTCATGAAGTAAACATATTTTTCGAAGATCAAGCTTACCTTCATGAAGCTCATAAGTTTCATTTGAATTTTTAGGGCCTTTGTAAAATCTTTGCTTTTTTGATGCTCTAAAAATTCGGTTGACTTATAGCCTTCATAAATGACTTTGTATAACACTTTTTTGAACTCCTTTGTGAACTCAGAGACATATAATTTTCATTGAGTATATCTTCTCTTCCTATTATACTTCTCTAAAAGGGGGTATCCTCATATTTATAGTCTCGAATATTCATGGAGATCTACTGCCTCTAGTGCATTTTCCAGATCTATCAAAAAACACCTTCGCGACGCACCTCCATTCGTGAAGATCCACTAAAATTTTCTATTAATGAAGACTGTCATAATATAAGAGAATTCCCTCAAACACCCTCTACAGTGACCATAAAAATTTAAGATCCTTCTTTCAACAACTGCAACGAACTTCGTCACTGATCGCGAAGATCAATTTTCTCGGAATCACGATTCTCATCATTTTTGTGAAGACCTCTGGTAAAATTCATTTCTCCTTTGTGAAACACAACTCACAAATCCCATATTCACAAAATTCATTACTTTTCCATATTTTTATGAGATGTCCAAGGAAATCTATTTTCCATGAGGAAAACCAAACTCCAAATTTTGGACCAATTTTTTTTGGCAAACACTGGAAGACGATGCAAAATTGTATTTGTTTTTTTACTGCCTCTAGATCTTACATTCTTTTGGAATGGTTCTTTTTTAGAATTTATTTCAAAAAATATCTCTAGAACTCGAAAACTCATCATGAAATCCCTCTTTGTCAACAAATGCAACCAACCCAAAAATGCTGCAATATTACCTGGAGATATTTATTCCTAACAATAATATAATAATTATGGAATTATTAAATAATACTTACATTATTTTCATCATGTTCATTGAGAAATTGAAATGTCACAAATGAATACATATGGATTTCTGTCTCCAGTATTGGATCATAATTTATTTTTCATAACCATATTTCATGGCTAGTTCTAAAGCTTTAATTAATATATAAAAATTATAAATATTTCAAGATTATTATTTTGAAAATGATAGATGAATTACCCCTTTGACTATAGTTAACTTATCAATTTCATTTTGGATATATGTGTCAAATATCTTGAAAAAAGATATTATGAATTTAATTGATTAAGTATTTTTATACAAAATGATAAAAAATAAAATAAAATGAACAATAAACTTGAAAATTTTTCTTAAGCATGTAAATAATTAACATAATTTTATTATTCATGAAGATAAAAAATGTACATGATTATTTAGACTCGAGGTAAGGGAAACTTTACCTTAGAAACTCATTTAAAATGTATTTAATGATCAATTATTTTAAATATTTTTCTTACATGCCCATATTTAAATATTTTATAATTATTAAAATGTTCTATATGTCAATTAATAAATGTTTTATACATTTTGAGTTAAATATTTTTATAATGTCATCAATTGTATATATGAATTCCATTTATTCTTTTTTTCTTTTAATTTAGTTATAATTATTCCCATTTAAAATGTTCTATGATAACAAAATCATGTTTTGTTAAACTAAATTTATGTTCCATGGTTTTATATTCAAATTTTTTAGGATTACATATAGGTTATATTATTGGAAAAATATTATGTACTTTTGTGCATGATTTATAACTGAACAGGTGATTTAAGAATTGATTTATCTTTATTAAATTTATATAGCATCTATTAACACAAAACATGTGTTTATTAACTCAAAAATCAGTTTATTAATATAATAATTTTTTGTGTGATTGAAATGAAAAATATGGACACATGAAATATATTTAATGTATTCTATCTAACACATATTAATAACAAATGTTATCTAGAAAATAGTAAATATTATATACCATAAAAACCCCTTCAAAATCTTCTATTAATATATTAATTAATATTAATACACCATAAATTTATTAATAAAATATTTCTATGAATTAATTGAATTTATTTAAGAAAATATTATTGATAATAAATATAATCTTCAAAATTTCATGGGTATTATAATATCCCAATTTGCATTTATAGAAATTTCAATGGTCATAATGAATTTATATTATCACATAAGCCTAAAATATATTATAAAAGTTTCTAAAAGATAAACATGTGTCATTACACCAATAGATTTAGAATTTTTTAAGAAATAATCATCTCTTTGTGACTATATTTTTAGGTCTTATAGTGTGTTATAATTTATATCAATATAAAATATCATTTTGTGTATTGATTTCTCAATTTTGTATCCCATTAAACTCTCCCTTTATTAAATAATTCGTTTTTTAGATAACAATATAATTAATGTCCTTTAAATTTTTGAGAAATATATATTCTCTGCCCATTTAACAACATAATTGATAGAAATGTAGAGGGAAAGGAGTCCAAAACACAAACATCATATTTTTTTCATTTCTTCATGTTTTTAAAAAGACTCGACCTGATTAAATAAATATTTATATTTTAGTAACTAAACATTTTTGTAAAACTACAGATATTAATTAATTTAATAATGATAATAGTGGATTTTAATTTTCATCCTCCTAGTGAGGTAGGTGGTTTAGTTCTCTTGTTAAATACATGATTATCTTTACATACTAACATATGATCCTTTATCATAATTACAATAAGACTTGTAAAAACTTATTTCTTTTTAAATCATCATTGTATTTTTGGTTTTCCTCATCCTATCACTCCTATGGACAATTTCACTAAGGTATACATCATTATGGTGATGAAATATGGTTTGATTATTTTCATGTGAATAGTTATCTTCCACAAATATTTTTATATTCACATCAGAACTGGTCATTTTTAGTTTAAACTTATTGATTTGTATATTTCCCCTCTTCTAAAATGATATATTATACTTTTAGAAATATAATGTTTTTCCATATTCACCACAAAACCAAAAAATCATAATTAAATTTTGAATTTATTCCCTATAACATATTTTAACCAATACTATATTGTTTTTTTGAGGTAAAATGAGTAACCAATTATTATGTATTTGAAGGAAATATTTTCTTAGTAATATTTATGATAACTTAATATAAATATAAATCATTTTCCAAACCCTAAAATTTGTTTTTAATAAGAACAAATGTATATTTCTCTTATTTGTTTTTTCCTTAATAATTATTAATGGATTCTTTATAGGAATCCTTAACATGTTAAAATATTCAACATTATCAACACATTCTAGTAGATCATATCTGATGAATATTTTATGATATTTAAAATATAAATTATTTTTATTTTATTTATTTAAATTATAAATATAATTAAATAAATACTTAAGTATAAACTAAAGGTTATATTTTTAATTTTACCAAAATTCAATGTTAAAATATATTTATGTTCTTTAAAAAAGTATAAAAACAATTTAAACTTCGTTTCGTTTGGGAAGGTGCATGATATATCTTTAACAAATATTAGTCATTGTTTTTATATATAAGAAAGACTTTATTTTCTATTAAAATCATAAATTTTAAGACCTCATATCCACATGAGATGAAAATTATATAAGGAATTTTCTTTTTCAACTAATGTAAGGGTTAAATTTTGATAGGAGTGTGTAATGAAAAAACAAAAGTAAGCTAGAAAAGTCACCCAAGAAGGTCTTATTCATGATTAAGTACAAAAAATTAGAAGAAAAAATTATCATGATAAAACTAAAAAAGTAAAAAAAGGACAAAACATGGAAATAAGAGAGCATATTAATGATATATACAAAGTCAATCCAAACAGTCCAAACCAGAAAGATTAAACATGTGAAGTCTAAAAAGGTCTCCATGTGACAATCTTTCCCCACCATACAATCCATCTATAAAGATGACGCTAACAAGATAAAAAAATTTGACATAATTATGTTCTATTTTCCTATGTCCTTCATGTAACGTCCAATGTTTTTAAAATGAAAGACCATGTTCGATAACATATAAGATACGCAACACCGAGCTTAAACAGACAACTAAATATTTCTATGAAGTGGAAATGATAACCTAGACATTATATTGGTTGGAACTAATAGTATTAAATTGATTATGAAATATAAAATAGTCATACTCATTAATAATGTATTGATTACTACTTAAAAAATTAAGCAATTAATTTGGTAAATTCATTTTATTCTTAAAGTACACTTTCATTAAGAAAGATTTAATTTCTTTTGTGAGTGAAAAATGTATTTAATTTCTAGAAAATTTATAAATTTTATTTAATTAAATATATTTTTTAAATTAGTAAATAAAGATTATCCTATGGGGAACTTTTAATATTTTTCTAAAAAACATGATTTTTTAGTTAATAATGAAAAATATATATATCTTTAATAAAAAAATGTAATTTATTTTAATATATTTGTAAAGTAAAAATTTAATTTATAGTATTTTGAATTTTTTTCATTTTATTTTAAAATAATCCAATTATGATTTTTGTAATGGAATATATAGTCAAATTTAGTATAATGACAATTTTATGAAAAACTCTTTTTTATTTTGTTTTACTGATTTAAGTTTAAATTAACTGATAAAAAATATGTGTTTTTAATTTTGAAAAATGGATTCTATATTTTGAATTAGGAGATATAGATTTATTAAACATGTAACTTCTTTTTTAGGACAATATGAATAGTAAAATTTTTAATTTTTTTATCACAGTAATTGGTAAATCAGGTAGTTAATGGAAAAGATAAAATGATAAGGACTAGAAAATTACCCTAACACTTGAAAACATTTTATTAGTTGATTAATTTTCATCCATAATCATTCAAGTTTTTTTTATTTGACAATTTATATCTAGTTTTATTAGATTATGAAATTAACAATATTTTATTTTAAAAAAGTCAATCATGTCAGACATATATTTAATAAGTATGTCATTTTTAATATGGGTTTATCTAGAGGATATGTTAAATTTATAATTATTTTTAAAATATAATAGTTTTTATTATTAACAATGGTACGTTTTTAAATTTTTAGTAAATAAATAATTATCGTAAATTCATACACAATGATGATGCAATATTTATTTTACTAATGGAAATAACCAATAAATATTAGTAAATTTTTTAAAACAAATATATTTGGAGATAATTAATATGATAAACATGTTTTATAGATGATTTTGACCTGTTCAGGATGTATTAAAATATTTTTTATGAATTTATCTTCTTGTATTGGTATTTTTAATAGTCAAAGTATTTAATATTGTCCAAATTTACGTTAATGATATTTTAAAATAAATAATATTTTATTAAATGATATAAAATAACAAAAAATATAAAAATCAACCAAATGATTAGGATAAGGTTTAATATTTTTACCATGATTAAATTATGGGTATTTTATAATTATATAGTAAAAATATTGACCCTGAATGAGTAAAATCAATGTTGTCACAGTAAAAGTTAAATGAGTTAAATAGGGGTTAAAAACAAAAGATAAATGTAAATATATAGCGAAAGATTCAAAAAAATTAATTTTATTAGATTATTTTGACCCACTGGAATATTATATTATAAATAAAACACTTTGGATCCATTTTTAAAGTAAAATAAATTTATATTAATTTAATTAATTTGGAAATTCCAAGAGTGCCCCTCTCATATCTTATAAAAGGGAACATATTTCTCTCATTTACTTACACATAAAAACAATTTTATTTCGATCAATTAATACCCCAATATATTCCTAGAATTAAAAAAAATCATTAAATATTCATTATTTTAGGTTTAACACTAACATTAGTGGTCTTAAGTTGTTAAGAAAAGAAGGTTGTTTAAAGAATAGGTATCATTTTAATAAAGTGTTTTTCTTATTCTTTCACTTATTTAAAATCTTATCCAACCATGCTAAAATAATATATACAAGATCCTTTATATGATTACATGTTATTAAAATTTTTTAATGACCCATATCCATATAATCTTCCATCTAATGGGAAAATAATTCATCGTTTGCGTGTATGGAAGACTACCGCCTCACAAACCGTTGCAATTATTTTTACGTCACTGACTCTCAAGAATGATTATAATGATGTAATTAATGTTTATAAATTATATTAAAGAAAAAATTTCATTCTAGAAAATTAATATATCATTTTTTCTTATCTTTCCATGAACTAAAAAATGATAACATCCTTTGTGCCTACATGCAGATTACCACCTCCACGAAGCGATGTGATTCATTTTTCATCAACAAATCACATTTAATGATATATATGAATAAATTTAAATAATGAATATTATATTTATGATATTATTATAATTATTAGGATTTAAAATAATTCTAACCTTCTTTCAATAATTATTAGTAAAAAATTGAAACTTTACTCATTCGTACGTATAACCTACTATCTTTATGATTGTAATGTAGTTAATTTTTGATAAACATATTTAATAATTGGTTTTAAAAGACAGATTCATCTATAAATATTATAATTATGTAATTAATATTATTCTATAGATGGTTTATTAACTATCACTTTGACCATTTTCAACATACCAAGTTCATTTTGGACTTGGTACCGAATGTCATCAGAATGTCTGACATAAACTTAAATGATAAAATAATTATATATAACATAGAAATGATTAGTATAAAAATAACAATGAACATGAAAATTTTTCTCAAGAAATAATTAAATAACCTAAGTTTACAATCTTGGATGATAAAGAATGTATGTGAGAAATCAGACACATTGTATTTGACACTTTAACATAAAAACACTCGTTTTAAATGTTTTAGAGTTTTATTTTCTAAATATTTTTCTTTAATTTAAATATGTTTTAAAATCAATTTTATAAATATATTTATATGGAAAAAAATTTATAAAGAAATTAATTTTAAAAATTTTTCTCAATTTTTTCTAAAAAATGAATCTTTATAAGGTTTAATGTAATTGACTTTCTTTTAAAAAAACACTCTTTTAGTGGTTTTTTTTCAAATTTTTTTATGAAGATAAATTTTTTTTGTATATATAATATTGAACATAATTTATATTATTAATGAAACCTTAATTATTTGAATCTTCTGTTACATTTTTACATATTTATTTTTTAGGAATTGTTTCCCTTTTTATGAAAAGAATATTTCGAAAAAAATAATCGATTTCAAAATAAAAAGGATTATTTTCCTTAAGAATGTTTTTATATTGCATGTTTTCAGGATTTATATTGTCAATATGGTTCTGGGGAATTGTTTATAATGAATATTTGTTCTATTAAAATCCAAATATGGGTGGTTATGTTAATAACCAATGATGAGTGGTTTTGTGATAAACCAAGAATGGGTGGTGAAATTATAATCTCCCATGTATTCGGTACTCCAATGTTAGAGGTTAACCATATTGGTTACTCCATTTGTGAGAGTGATATGAGACATTATGTCCCATGTTACCTAATTAAATTTTATGTTATTTCTAATGAGTTTTAATGAACATTGTTGGATTTTTGAAAGGTAAAATAATGATCTTTTTGAAAAGATGATTTCTTTTCTTGGTTAAAAAGGTATGTTTTAAGAAATGTTTGTCATGGGGTTTTATGTTTTTAACTAGACTTATAGTTTTATTATTTTATATACCTTAATAATATTTTTTGATTATCACACATTTTTAAATTTCTTTATAGGGTCTATGTATGATTAGGGATAAGGATGTGACCAAGATAAAACTTGAGATGATTTATCGTTAAAATAAATTATGTTTTATTTTAAAAAGTTTTTTTTGGGTGGAAAAAATGTATAATAAGTATAAGTGTCCAATTATAATATATGGGTTTTATTTTTAACATATTTTTATTAATTAAAATTCTAAAACAAAAATATTAGAGGAATTTTAATAAAGTAAATACTAGTTAAAAAACACAAGAATATGTTATATTTAAGGACATTACCTTATAGTTAGAATCAAATCAGGGTTTATAAAACTGTATAGATTTAGATATTTTCATATGAGGTATTATTATGAGTTATAGATATTATAATGGTTATATAATTTGAAGTTTGATCATAAAACCAATGTGTTAGGAACCCCTTTTTAGGATTTATATTGTGATATTTTAAGATGAATAATGATATTTTTGGGGACATTTATTTTCAAGGTAATTATGGGTTGTCACATAATGGGATAAAAAATGAAAGGTATGAGATAAATATTATATTTAACACATGTTTTTAATGTACATATATTATGGTTGTTTTTGAGTTTTTTTAAAATCTTAAATATTTATTTGATCATTTTAGAATAAGAGGTACAAGTATAGACAAAAAAACCAAAGAAACAATGAGACAAAAGAAAATAGAACTATGGGGGTCTAAATTGATGAAGCCCAAGGGCATCCCCTTTGACCATATATTCCGCCTACAGAATCATAGAAATAATGTTAGGAGAATAAATGATAATCTTCCCATGGGTTGTCAATGAATGAAGATAGTCAGTGACCTTGTTACCCTCAAACCATGTATGAAGAACGTAGGTGTTGTTATCCATTAAAATAAGGTATTTTCTAATGATGTAGGATATGGACCATGGGATGGAGGCCTTACCAGACAAGGAGTTATAGATGATTATAGAGTCAGTTTCCACAACACTAAGGGGCATGCTCTTCATCCGAGAGAGGTGAAGATCGAAGAGCGTCGCTAGGACTTCAACCTGCAAAGAATGACCGATAACATAGTGGGAAGAAAAATCATCCATAACCACAACTTCAATTTCTCAGATCACAACACCCTCTCATGATGCCTATGGTGTACATACCATCATTTTTTAGTTTGGGACCTGAGGAATACAGGAACCATCGAAGCCAGTAACCCCACTTTTCATTGCTAGTGTGGGTCAATGATTGGTTATGGGATGTATTCACCCTCATTGTGGCAGCATCCTCACACCCTTTTTAAAGTGGAGATACATCTAGTAGGAAACACCTTACCCTTGTCACATCTGGAAAGGCCATAGGGATGAAACCCAAAAATGAATGGTGACAAGGGTAAATCTCATACCACTAGCTTACATTATGTATAGTTTAGTATAAAATGGATTATATTTATTTAAAATATTATAATGATAGCATTTTATTAAATTTGGAGGCCTATGCTTTATAGTATAGATAACCATTATTATTGAAAAATTATTTGGCAATAAAGTGATTAATGTTATTTTGGAAGATGTTCACTATTTTGGGAACCCTATATTATTAAGGTAAAAAGAATATTATAGAATTTAATTTGAAGAATAAATTATGAATTATATTTTCAAAGTAAATATGATTAAGAAGTGGAATTATGGTGATTTAAATGAATTAAATAGATTCTTAGTATATTTTTAAAATTTTGTGACTTGTACAATTCCATATTTGGTGTAAGAAATTAAGAGTGATTGATGTTATTTTGATAGAAATGTTAAAATTTATATTTGAAAAACATTTAATCAAATCATTCAGATTTTTGGGTCATAATATTTGTCTATAGTATTTCTGAGAACTTATTTTAATGATCTATATTGACCTTTGGGTGTTACTCTTATATTTTGGAGATTAAAATGGGTTTTCATCATATAATGGTTTGTTATTTTTGGGAAATTATCTTATATTATACAATTTTTTTTTGGTTTTGGGTAATGAATAAATTTATAAGTAATAGATAATAATTATTTTTTATTTAATGATCCATAGAAGTTTATTCTTATGCTCCAAGTATGAAAAATTCATCATGAATAATCATTATTTAGATAAATAAGATGATATTATGGTGGAAATATATTATCCGATTAAGCTATAATTTCCATGTAAGTATATTTACTTATGTTATTAGTCTAAGTATTAAAATAGTTCATCAATTATATTAAAAGGATTTTGAAACATAAAAGTTATTCATTTAATTTTCTTATGAAGAAATCAATGCCCTTTTAACCCATCACATATTTATGATTTTGTGATGGTAAACATTATAATAACCATTTTATCTATCAATATCTGTCAGTACTTGGGTGTTATTTTATCTCCTCCTTGTATATGTTTTCCAACATGGAAACTATGTTATATTTTATTCTTCAAGAACTTCTTACTTCACTTCATTTCTTTTAAATTGTAAGTTTTATTAATCTATTTTTTGATGTAAGATTTCAAAAGGGTATTCCAAAAATTAAAACATTACATCTCAAGAATGAATTCAAAATTTAGAGGATAAAATTCCCAAAATGGGTAGATAATTTAACATACTATGTTTCCAAAAATAAATACTACGATCGATATCATACAATATACACAACACCAAGATTAAATGAACAACTAAATATTGTTCTTATGTGGCCATTATAACATAGAAGTTAAATTAGTGTCAATGAAAAATATTAAATAAATTTAAATATAAAATTTTCATACTCATAAATAATTTATTAATTAATTCTTAAAAAATTAAGTACTTAATTTTTTTAAATTAATTTTATTTTTTAAATACACATTCTTCAAGAATGATTTTTATTGGTTTTGTGTGAGAACAGTATAATTATTTAATGGAAATTTTATAAATTTGACTTAAGAAAATTTATATCATTTTATAAATCAGAGTATCAAAGTCATCTTATTTTGAAATTTTGAGATTTTTCTAGAATGTTTTATTTTTTAGTGAATAGTGAAAAATACCAATTTCTATAGAAAAATGTAATTTATTTTATAATATTTATAAAGTAAAATTAAGTTTTATATTATTTTTAAAATTTAAAATTTTAATTATGATTTATAATAATCTAATTATGGTCTCTTATTTAGATTTTAAATTTTAATTTAGTAAAAAAAACTTCTGTTTAAAAGGGCCTTTTTCGAAAAAACTATTTTTCATTTCATTTTTCAATTTAATTTTAAATTAAATGATAAAAATTATGATATTTAAATATTGTTAAATGGATTCCATATTTTTAATCTAGTGGTAATTTTTTTTAAATAGGTCACTTATATTTTTTCACAATATGAATAGTAACCATAGTAATTTTTCTTAACATGTTAACGGGTAAATCAAGTAATTAAGGATAAAAATAAAATGATAAGGACTATAAAATAAACCAAAAACGTTCAAAAATTTTATTTTATGAGTAATATTTGTATATAATAATTTATGTTTATGTGATATGACAATTTATGGTCACTTTTATTAGAATATTACCTTCGTAATAATTTATTTAATGAAAAGTCAAATATGTCTTACTCGTGTTATTAATAAGTATAATATTATGAATATTAAGTTATAAAGAAGCTATAGTTTACTAAAAATATATTTTTTAAATATAATATATAATTATTCATCATGGTAATTTATTTTTATTATTTATATAATAAATAACTACCTTAAATGCTCACACAACATTGATGCAATTATTATTTGATTTCTGGAAATATCAAATAAATTTTGTTAAAAAATATTAAAATAAATAAGATTTGAGATACTTAATGTTATAAAATTGTATTATATGTTACTTTGATATGTTAGGTATATATTACAATATTTTTTTTGATGTTATCTTTTTTATTGATATTTAGAAAAATCAAAGTAATGAATAGTATCAAAATTGACAATAATTATATTTTAAAATAAATAATTCTTTATTAAATGATATAAAATAAATTAAATAATTAAATAGAACAAAATTATTACGATAAGGTTTATAATATCAACCATGATCCAATTATGGGTCTTTTGACATTTAATTGTAGCAATATTGACCCTCAAAGAGTAAAAATAAATGTTGTCACAGTATGTGTTAAAAAGGATATAAAAAAGTGTTAAAACCGAAAGATAAGGGTATAAATATAGTAAAAATTTATTTATATTTGATTCTATATTATTATTTTGACCCATATTAATCTATTATTTATTATAAATCACTTTGGATCTATATAGAATTGAAAATTAATTTCTATTAATTTAATTATTTGAGAAAATTCCAAGAGTGCACCTCCCCTCTCTTATAAAAGGGAACATTTATTTATAATTTATTCAGAAATAATTGTTCTTATTTCCATCAATACCTGAACAAATATTTTCCTTCAATACCATCCATAATTTTGGAGGCCTTATTTTAGGCATTAATCCAAACTTAATGTTCTTGAGGTATTAGGAGAGGGAGGTTGTTCGAAGAAAAGGTATCATTTTAATAAAGCATTTTGTTTTTATTTATTATTAAAGGTACATAAAATATTCTTAAAACTTGATAAAATAATATATATAATATCCTATATATAATTATATTTTATTATATTCATGGTGTGACCCATATTCGTCTCCACTTTCTTTAAATGGGAAAAAAATTCATCATCCTGGTTGACGGTGGACTACCACCTCATGAAGCCATGCAATTTTTTTTTTCACTGTCTATCAAGACTATTTATAATGATGGAATTAATGTTCATATATTATATTAATAACTTATTATGAATTTTAAAAAATAAGAAATAATTTATTTTCTTACCATTCCAGGCACTAAAAAATGACATTGTCATTCGTGCAAACGTGTGGACTACCACCTCCATGAATCGATGCGATTCTTTTTCATCACCATATCTCATGGAATAATATATTGAATAAAATTTAAAGTATTAATATGATATTTATGGTATTATTTTTATTATTAAAATATTAAATTATTCTTACCTTTATTACATATTGATCATACAAAAATAAAATCATTACTAATGAGTACGTACGACCTCCCGTATCCTTGAGTGCAACATAATTCATTTTTCATAACCATCTTTAATGATTGGTTTTAAAAACATAATTTATGAAAAAATATGATAATTATTTAATTAAAATTATTATTAATATTTTTTATTAATGAACAATTTTACCATATTTATTATACTGATGTCATTTTGGACTTAGGTACCGAATATCATCAAAACATCTGACATGAACTTAAATGAGTAAGTAATTTTATATAAAATAGAAATGAGTGTCAGAAAAAAAATAACAAAAATTAAAAAGGTTATTAATAAATTCTTTATGAACACATAAATATTATTCAGGAATATAAAGAATGTACATGTCAAGTCAAACCCAAGGTAAGTGACTCTTTAACTTAAAGACACTCATTTTAAAAGTTTTACAGATTTATTTTTTAAATCATTATCTTTGATTTCAATTTTTACTAAAATAAATTTTCTAAATATATTTATATACACATGAATGTTTTAAAAAGTTATTTTTTGAAATTTCATTCAATTTTTTTAAAAAATGAATCTTTTTCAATGTTATATGTATAGTATTTTCTTTTAAAAAATATATATTATAGTTTTTAAGACCCCTTTAACAAGGTTCAAAAAAGATATTTTACATATATGGAAGGAATGGAATTTCCCACTTCCATAATGAAATAATTATTTTGAGATTAATTTATATGGTTATATGGTTATTTTTGAAGAATTATTTTTCCTTCTTATGTTAAAAATATTTCTAAAAAATAAGTGATTATAAAATGAAAATGATTATTTTACTTCAAAGTATTTTTATGATAAATGTTTTCATGGTTCATTTTTATGACATGGTTCTTCTGAAAAGTTTATAATGATGGGTGTATTTGTGATAAACCAAGGATGGGTGGTTACATTATTAACCAATGATGGGTGGTTCCGTGATAAACTAAGGATGGGTGGTTACATTAGAACCTCAAATGCATTGGGAACTATGGAGTTGGAGGTTGACCATATTGGTTACTCTAGTTGTAAGAGTGATATGGATAATGATATCCCAATTTATCTATATAAATTTTGTGTTCTTGGTAATTGGTTATTATTATTATTTTTATTTTTAAAAGGTAATATAATGATATTTTTAAAAATAATATTCCTATTTTAGGGTAAAACATATATTTTAAAAAATGGGTTCTCATGGCTATTTATGTTTTTAACTGGGATAATAGTTTTGTCCTTTTATGCACCTTAATAATATTTTTGTGCTCATCCAACATTTTTGAAAAGTTTTCTATATGTTCTATGGTTGAGTAGAGATAATTTTGATATAAAGATTAATGTGGTGAAAATTTATCACAAAATGAAATCTTCTTTTATTTTAAAATTTTTATTTGTCTAATAAATGGATAATGGGAATAAGTGTCCACATGTAATATATGGGTTTACTTTGAAATGGTTTTTATTAATTCTCTAAAACTCTAAACTAAAAAGATCATTGTAATTTTAAGAGAGTGAATTCTAATTCATAAACACTAGAATATGTTAAGATTAAGGTGGAGTTATTACACTATAAAACAACATATATAACAAACCAAAGGTAAAAAATGGGTGTGTGACAAAATACCTATATAATACCACCGCAGACTCTATACATGTTATAATATTATGAATTCATTTTATCTATCATAAAAAAAATCTAGTTTAGAAACATATTTTCTAAAATAATTCCTTATTAATATTACATTCCTTGGGGATTTACATTAAAGAATATCATATTTACTAAATCAAAAAATATGCAATGTATGAAATAAAATTGATATGAAACCATGGATAAATCATAAAATAAGAATCTGAGAAAATAACCATGAAAATACTAGTTTATTGTAAAGAAATCATAAATTTGATATAATTCCATTTGGAATATAACTTATGGGTATACTTGATAGACAAGAAATAATATCTCATAAATTGGTCTAAGGTGGATCCAACCAATATAACCTATAGTGTAATTACACACACTAATGTGACATAAAACCTCTTAAGTAATTAAACACACAAAGAGTGACAATTTTATTCCCAACACACCCATGGAAACCAAATGTGCTACATTTTTCAGAATCCATTTAGATACCATTCCCACATATAATTAAAAAAATTCACATCAAATCCTTTCTAAATTTGAGCATGAATTTCAAAACCAAAACTATAATTTAATAAATTTAATCAAACACTTATTGTGAACAAATCTATTTTTAAAGATAACCCCCTTTCAAAATAATCTCATTTTAAAAACCATTCAATTGTCAAGTAATAAATTTTCCCTAAATAAAAAAAATTAACTGATAATAACAAACATAAATTAAATAATTAAACAGTTGTGTAGAGACACCGACCTTAGAAATAGAGGAAACCTATTCACATTCTACAATGGGGATTAGAAATATCAAGATCAGCCTCTAAAGGACAAGGATTGAGGGGAAACTACAATGGATCAATTGAAAACACAAACTAATCACAATCCAATACACAAATGCAACCAATTCATCTACCATGACTAATAAAAATAAAGAAAAAAAGACTACTTACCTATGAGAAGTGATGCAACTGCAACATGGGTTGAACACTGAAACAAGAAATCTGAAAGGAGGGAGATCACTAGAATTTTACCAAAATATCCCTAATTAATAATTCACATTGAATAAGGAAAGGGTTAGGGAAAGAACATAAATAAAAATTACAAACCTGAAGAATCGAAATCATCGAGCGCCTTTCATTATAAGGCCCTGACCTTAAACCTTACTTAATATTGAATTAAATGAATAATTCACGTTGAGTATCTTTTCAGGTTTAGAGTTTTAGAGAATTAGAACATAACTATTACATCTCAAAAGATTACAAAGTAGTCACTTCTACTAAGTTTCCATAATAAAAAAAAACTCTTAAAAAGAAACGTGTCTAGTTCCATGTTTTATATAGGATGACATTCCCTTGATCCCATCCTTGACCTTATTCCACATTAAGTCCTGTGAAAACATTTCAAACAAAAACTTGGGGTGAGCATAAAAAGCTCAGTAAGGGATACAGAAAGAATGAAAACTGTTAGTTTTTCAAACATCAAGTAAACCATATATACTCTATCAAAGTAATACCTTCACCTTCATAAAGTAGTAAAAACTCTTCACTGAATAAAGTATCATTACTTACCTTTTTGTAACCAAAGGATTACCATAAAACCCATAAAAAGAACACATAACATATATAAAGGTAACTTGGGACATAAACATACTTAAGTGGAATAACCATACGGTCGACTTCCACACATATCACTTAATGGAATAGCCATACGACCAATTTCCATACATACTTAATGGAATAGCCATACGACCGACTTCCATACCCAATGCATTGGAGGTTATAACGTAACCACCCATCCTGGTATTCACAGCACCACCCGTCATATGGTTTATAACGTAACCACCCATTAAAATGTCCAAGTACCAATATAAAATCATAAAACATAAAACCAATATAAAGGAATGATAACATTTCCACATTTCAATCACAATATATCATAAATATATTGACAAAATAGAATCCTTTTTCAAAACCATTTTCTATAGCAAAATACATAAAAGAGTATATGATATTTATTTTATTCTAAAAACATTACGGCTTGTTGAGAAAGCCAAAGACCAAATAATACTCGGCAGCAGAAAAGGTCGTTGTCGCCGCGTACGTTAAAAGAAAAATTCCTTTTTGTCGTTTTGTAAAACACTTTGTAGAAAAAGATTCCTTTTGTATAAAAGTAAAAGTCAAAGGGGTTTATACACCGTATAAAAGAAAGTTGTGTATAAAACGAAATATGCCTCAATGAAAGGAGATTGAGACGAAGTCCCTTACCTCGGGTCCGACTTGACTCGATCGTTATTTAACGTCCTGAATAATAAACTTGAGTTAATTTATACTTGATTAAGAACCTTTTTAAAGTTAATTATTCCTTTTATATCACTTATTTCCATGTTATAAACATTATGTAACCATTTAAGTTAATAATGTTTTTTTTGTCAATATTTGGTTCTTAAGTCAAAAGTGGACTTCTTACAATTACATGTTGTTCGTGTGGTCAAAGGTTCTTTATATCCAGAATGAAATTCCCGATTCGGATATAATATGTATCATATATATCCCGCATATACATATATTTATAATATTACATAATCATTTAGAGGTAAGAAATGAAATGCACCGTTCATGGAGACGGTAAGCCGTACGTACGCATGAACGCTACTTTCATTTCTTTGTCATATTAATGGAATTAAAACTAAATGAGAGGTATGTATATTTTAACTACAGAATTATATTCATCATTTAGATATACTATTCATTTTATATATCCATTATATACATGTACTTTTAATAGTACATTATATTTGGGGATAAGAAATGAAAGGCACCGTTCATGGAGACGGTAAGCCGTACGTACGCATGAACGCTACTTTCATTTCTATCTCATAATTTAATGGAAAGAAATATTAATGATATAGAGTTATATTATAATTCCAGTATAACATCATATATAATAACTTTAAATCCATCCTTTACACGTCCCACATATGACATTAACGAATCACATCACTTTGAGGGGGCGGTAGTCCGCACTTCCTTAAATGAAGATATCGTGTTTACCCGTAATGGAAACCATGAAGGTATGCCAAAAATGAAAAATACACAAGCTTAAAGAAAACATGAACATATTATATATCATATATAAAAATAGTGACATCATAATGGCCACCTTTGAAGGTGTTAAATGAGTATTGAACAATCATCATTTCGGGAGGCAGAATTTCGCCATCCACGGAAACCGTATGTTCTTTAACCATTTTATGTAGTTGTGTGAGAGTGTAGCTCGAATAAATCTTATAACAAAATCCTAGTATATTTCAGATACTGGTGTTGTTACAAAATAAGTAAATAAAAAGATTTTAGAGGGTTGGAGAAGCAAAATAAAACAAATGAACAAGAGAGAATGAATTACCTTTAAAAGTGTAACTCCTTTTGATTTAAGCCTAAAGGCTTCCTTTGAAAGGATTATTCCCAAAGGGAATCCTCTAGGATTAGTATAGGGATGTGGAGAGAGTAAATGGGCTGGGGTTGTCCGAGCCAAAGGCTTGAGGAGTGTGTGTATGGTGGTAGAGGTGGAGGCCTTTTATAAGAGGAGAGGAGGGGCACTTTTGGAAAGTAAGAAATATTACTTTATTTGAAAATGTGTTTCGGTTTTAAAAGGTCCCACATTGATATAATTCGTGGATAAGGTGATAAGGGTTCTAAATCCACCCATCCAATAAGTTTTGGCCATGTGTAGGTTTTAGATTTTTCATTATCTTTCCATTTTATTTAAATCGTCAAATAATGATGTCATCGCTGCATGATTATTATGTCATAAATAATTTAATTTATTTAATGTCTAAAAATTATAAAAAAATACTATGATGTTGGAAATATTTTTAGATTTACAATGAATATTTATAATAAAAAATCTGACTTGTATAACCCCATTTAAAAATTGTTTTAGTAAAACATATCATGTTTGTGTCATTTTTACTTTTACATTAAATAAAAAGTTATTTATGTCATTTCCCAACCAAAGTGTCTCCATGGGGTCCCCATGTTTACCCATGGCTTGTATTGGTCAGCCATGACACAACCAATAAGGTTGGGACATGTGTCTAGGTCATTTAATATTATTAAATAATTATTTATACCTTAAACTACACTAATTACCACTAATCGCGATTAAAAACTTAATAAGTTACTATTCACCAAAAAATTATTTTAATCTCATTGAACCACATTTTATTTCTTAATGACAACCATTTATGTCGGATTTTTGAAAATCAAAACACAATGATGGAAAAATTCCATTTAAACAAAAAATCAGTCTTTATAAGTACCACTTAGTGGTTTCACTATTCATCAAAAATTGAAGTTTTTCTGAAAATTACCAAAAATTCACCCTAAGCTATATTTGATATTACGAATTCAAAAATTAAGTCTATTTTACAAAAATAAAAACATATAAGTCACATTAATTAATTTAATAATTAATTCCCGCTGTCAGAGCAAATAGCGTGTTTTTATGAAACAATAAGTATCAAAAGATTGACACTAGTTTAAGTCCAATTTCAAAGTGAAATTGATTCCAACGACCACTATTAGATTTAATGGTAAAAATATTTTCTAATTTCACTTTAAAACCAATTCAAAAAATAATCTAATCATATAAATAAATTAGATTAAAAAGAGGTTTTGAATTAAAATACAACATTTTACACTATTCATTAAAAAATGAACTTTATCAGAAAGATACCAAAAATATACACAAAGTAAATTTTGATGTCCCGATTCTAAAGAAGAGTTATATTTGGTCCAAAATAAAGTATAAGAGTGATGAAAACTATATTTAATGACGGTTCACCATTAAAAGGTGATAAGTGAACCTTTAGTGAAAATTAGAGTATATATGCCTAAAATTGAATTCTTTTTGTATTTTAAGTCTTTATATTTTATTGGATAAATGTAAAAACATTTAAAAACATATCTAATAATATTTTAGTTATTTCTATCCATTCCCGCCAGTACAACGGCTACTTGTTAACTAACATTTAAAATAATATTATTTTATTACTAGTGTGCAACATAAGTTTTCAAAGGAACTCATCGTTGCGTATCGGGTACGCTATCGAACATAGCAACCCCTTTAAAATTAAAATATTAATAAATATGACTGTCATATTCTTTATTTACCTGGGATGTTACATCTTTCCCCCCTTTTGGGAATTGCGTCCTCACAATATTATTCACTTATCAAAATAAGTGGGGGTATTTATCCTTCATAGCATTTTCAGATTCCCACGTTGCCTCTTCAATCACATGGTTTTTCCACAAAACCTTTACCTGATGAATCACCTTATTCCGTAATACCTGCTCCCTGTGGTCAAGAATCTGGACTGGTTGTTCTTCATAAGATAGGTTCTTTTCCAGCTAAACTACCTCTGGACTCAAAACATGAGATGGATCCGGCATATACTTCCTCAACATTGAAACATGAAAAACATTGTGTACCTGAGATAAACTCGGAGGTAAAGCCACCCAGTATGCAACTGATCCAACTCTCTCCAGAATTTCATATTGTCTAATAAACCTTGGACTCAGCTTTCCTTTCTTACCAAATCTCATCACACTTTTCCAAGGAGAAACCTTGAGAAAAACATGATCACCTACCTCGAAAGATAGATCATTCCTCCGGTTATCCGCACAACTCTTCTGCCTGCTCTGAGCTGTTCTCATGTGTTTCTGAATCAATTGAACTTTTTCTGCCATCTCTTCTACCAATTCTGGTCCCATCAGCTTCCTTTCACCCACATCATCCAAAAATGCTGGAGTTCGACACCACTTCCCATATAATGCCTGAAATGGTGCCATCTGTATACTGGAATGACAACTGTTATTACATGAAAATTCAACCAAAGAAAGATGTTGGTCCCAACTTCCCTGATAATCCATAGAACAAGCTCGTAGCATATCCTCCAAGGTCTGAATTGTTCATTCTGACTGCCCATCTGATTGAGGATGAAAAGCTGTACTAAAATTTAATTCAGTACCCAATGACTTCTGAAGGCCTTTCCAAAAGTTAGAAGTAAACCTGGGATCACGATCCAATACAATGGAGAGTGGAACTCCATGTAACCTGACTATCTCTTTAAGATACAAACGGGAAAGTTGATCTAGGGAAAACATATCTCGTATAGCAAGGAAATGAGCAGATTTGGTCAAGCGATCAAAAATAACCAAGATTGAATTATTACCTCGAGATGTCTTCGGTAATCCAACAACAAAGTCCATTGATATATTCTCCCATTTCCACTCTGGCCCTGGTAAAGGCTGAAGCATCCCTTTCGGTAACTGCCGCTCTGCTTTAACCTGTTGAAATGTCAAACACTTCACAGTAAAATCAGAAATATCTCTTTTCATTCCATCCCACCAGTAATACTCCCGCAGATCTCTGTACATCTTAGTATTGCCAGGATGAACTGAAAACGGGGAACTATGAGCCTCACATAATAACTCATTCTTCAACTGTGAATCACAAGGCACACATAACCTCTTCCCAAACCTCAAAACACAAACAAAAACTTATCCAAGAACTCATGGAAAATTTTATTCATAAGGTCCATGAATACAAAAGGTGCATTGGTTAACCCAAAAGGCATAACTACAAATTCATAATGGCCATATCTAGTACGGAACGCAGTCTTCGGAACGTATGATTCTTTTACTTTCAACTGATGGTACCCCAACCTCAAGTCAGTCTTCGAAAAATACTGAGCTCCCTGGAGCTGACACCACTTCATTCGATGGCCCAACATCTGCTGAAGTTGTTGCAAAGGATTTTACCACCCCTTTCTGCTTGTAGTCTGGCTGCATTCCCCCAGTTGAGTTCTTCGTTGGACACTCGTTTTCATAATGACCCATTCCATTACACTTAAAACATCTTACCATTGGCTTTTCATTTCCAGCTTGATCATCTTCCTTACAGTTACGAGCAATATGACCAGACTTACCACACCGAAAGCACTTACCAGACTTGGATAAACATTCTCCAGGATGCATTTTACCACACTTCTCACAGGATGGATATTTTGTTTTCTTACCTCCTTGCTTCTTTGATGAATTCTTCCCCTTTTCCTGCCAACTAGACCTCTTATTCTGTTCTATGTCATAGAACACCTGATCATCAGAAAACTCCATTTCCACCTTCTCAGCACATCGAAAAAGCTTTTCATAACTTTTAAACTCACGAGAAGCTAATGCCCTTCGATATTTTGTCTTTAATCCTGAGTAAAAACGATTGATTTTACTATCAAGGTCTCGGATAAAATTTGGAGCATACCTTGCCAATCGAGTGAACTTTTCTTCATAATCAGCCACTGAATCATCCTCCTACCTCAATTCTAGGAACTGTTTTTCCATCCTAAGACGAACCACCTTAGGAAAATATTTCTCAAGAAACATACCTTTGAATTCATCCCAGTCGAGAGCATCAATCTCATCGGCGTCCCTGATATTTTTAACCATAGACCACCACTGATCTGCTTCTCGCTCCAAACGGTAAATTGCAAGACTAACCTTTTGATTGTCTGAACACCCCATGACATAAAAAATCTTCTCCAGTGCTTTAATCCACCCTTCAGCTAGCACAGGGCCAGATGATCCTCTGAATGATGGGGGATGTTGCCTTATGAAATGTTCCACCACTGACATGTTCCTCTGCGGTTGATCTGGCTGATCTCGTGCATGGATACCACCACCATTTATCGCTTGAGTCAACTGCGCCATTACTGCAAAAAAATGTTCAGTTCCAATTCCGACCATTTCTGGATGCTGATTCGGAAGGTTATTTACTTCTGTATGCCTTCCTAGCACTGCTTCCCTGTTTCCTCTGTGGAAAACCATTTTGAACAAACATGTCTTAGATGAAGCAACATGGTAATCTTCAAATGCTATATCATTTCAAAGAATTTTTTTTGGATAATCATTTAATAGAATTCTAACTCCTAATGTTATCTAAACCGACCTCTGATACCAACTATAAGGCCCCGACCTTAAACCTTACTTAATATTGAATTAAATGAATAATTCACATTGAGGATATTTTCAGGTTTAGAGTTTTATAGAATTAGAACATAACTATTACATCTCAAAAGATTACAAAGTAGTCACTTCTACTAAGTTTCCATAATAAAAAAAAACTCTTAAAAAGAAACGTGTCTAGTTCCATGTTTTATATAGGATGACATTCCCTTGATCCCATCCTTGACCTTATTCCACATTAAGTCCTGTGAAAACATTTCAAACAAAAACTTGGGGTGAGCATAAAAAGCTCAGTAAGGGATACAGAAAGAATGAAAACTGTTAGTTTTTCAAACATCATGTAAACCATATATACTCTATCAAAGTAATACCTTCACCTTCATAAAGTAGTAAAAACTCTTCACTGAATAAATTATCATTACTTACCTTTTTTGTAACCAAAGGATTACCATAAAACCCATAAAAAGAACACATAACATATATAAAGGTAACTTGGGACATAAACATACTTAAGTGGAATAACCATACGGTCGACTTCCACACATATCACTTAATGGAATAGCTATATGGCCAATTTCCATACATACTTAATGGAATAGCCATACGACCGACTTCCATACCCAATGCATTGGAGGTTATAACGTAACCACCCGTCCTGGTATTCACAGCACCACCCGTCATATGGTTTATAACGTAACCACCCATTAAAATGTCCAAGTACCAATATAAATTCATAAAACATAAAACCAATATAAAGGAATGATAACATTTCCACATTTCAATCACAATATTTCATAAATATATTGACAAAATAGAATCCTTTTTCAAAACCATTTTCTATACCAAAATACATAAAAGAGTATATGATATTTATTTTATTCTAAAAACATTACGGCTTGTTGAGAAAGCCAAAGACCAAATAATACTCGGTAGCAGAAAAGGTCGTTGTCGCCGCGTACGTTAAAAAAACAATCCTTTTTGTCGTTTTGTAAAACAATTCGTAGAAAAAGATTCCTTTTGTATAAAAGTAAAAGTCAAAGGGGTTTATACACCGTATAAAAGAAAGTTGTGTATAAAACGAAATATGCCTCAATGAAAGGAGATTGAGACGAAGTCCCTTACCTCGGGTCCGACTTGACTCGATCGTTATTTAACGTCCTGAAAAATAAACTTGAGTTAATTTATACTTGATTAAGAACCTTTTTAAAGTTAATTATTCCTTTTATATCACTTATTGCCATGTTATAAACATTATGTAACCATTTAAGTTAATAATGTTTTTTTTGTCAATATTTGGTTCTTAAGTCAAAAGTGGACTTCTTACAATTACATGTTGTTCGTGTGGTCAAAGGTTCTTTATATCCAGAATGAAATTCCCGATTCGGATATAATATGTATCATATATATCCCGCATATACATCTATTTATAATATTACATAATCATTTAGAGGTAAGAAATGAAATGCAACGTTCATGGAGACGGTAAGCCGTACGTACGCATGAACGCTACTTTCATTTCTTTGTCATATTAATGGAATTAAAACTAAATGAGAGGTATGTATATTTTAATTACAGAATTATATTCATCATTTAGGTATACTATTCATTTTATATATCCATTATATACATGTACTTTTAATAGTACATTATATTTGGGGATAAGAAATGAAAGGCACCGTTCATGGAGACGGTAAGCCGTACGTACGCATGAACGCTACTTTCATTTCTATATCATACTTTAATGGAAAGAAATATTAATGATATAGAGGTATATTATAATTCCAGTATTACATCATATATAATAACTTTAAATCCATCCTTTACACGTCCCACATATGACATTAACGAATCACATCACTTTGAGGGGGCGGTAGTCCGCACTTCCCTAAATGAAGATATCATGTTTACCCGTAATGGAAACCATGAAGGTATGCCAAAAATGAAAAATACACAATCTTAAAGAAAACATAAACATATTATATATCATATATAAAAATAGTGACATCATAATGGCCACCTTTGAAGGTGTTAAATGAGTATTGAACAATCATCGTTTCGGGAGGCAGAATTTCGCTATCCACGGAAACCGTATGTTCTTTAACCATTTTATGTAGTTGTGTGAGAGTGTAGCTCGAATAAATATTATAACAAAATCCTAGTATATTGCAGATACTGGTGTTGTTACAAAAGAAGTAAATAAAAATATTTTAGAGGGTTGGAGAAGCAAAATAAAACAAATGAACAAGAGAGAATGGATTACCTTTAAAAGTGTAACTCCTTTTGATTTGAGCCTAAAGGCTTCCTTTGAAAGGATTCTGCCCAAAGGGAATCCTCTAGGATTAGGAGAGGGATGTGGAGAGAGTAAATGGGCTGGGGTTGGCCGAGCCAAAGGCTTGAGGAGTGTGTGTATGGTGGTAGAGGTGGGGGCCTTTTATAAGAGGAGAGGAGGGGCACTTTTGGAAAGTAAGAAATATTACTTTATTTGAAAATGTGTTTCGGTTTTAAAATGTCCCACATTGATATAATTCGTGGATAAGGTGATAAGGGTTCTAAATCCACCCATCCAATAAGTTTTTTCCATGTGTAGGTTTTAGATTTTTCATTATCTTTCCATTTTATTTAAATCGTCAAATGATGATGTCATCGCTGCATCATTATTATGTCATAAATAATTTAATTTATTTAATGTCTAAAATTATAAAAAAAATACTATGATGTAGTAAATCTTTTTATCTTTCCAATGACTATTTATAATCAAAAATATGACTTGTATAACCCCATTTAAAAATTGTTTTAGTAAAACATATCATGTTTGTGTCATTTTTACTTTTACATTAAATAAAAAGTTATTTATGTCATTTCCCAACCAAAGTGTCTCCATGGGGTCCCCAAGTTGACCCATGGATTTTCTTGGTCGTCTATGACACAACCAATAAGGTTGGGACATGTGTCTAGGTCATTTCATATTATTAAAGCATTATTTATACATTAAACTACACTAATTACCACTAATCGTGATTAAAAACTTAATAAGTTACTATTCACCAAAAAATTATTTTAATCTCATTGAACCACATTTTACTTCTTAATGACAACCATTTATGTCAGAGTTTTGAAAATCAAAACACAATGATGGAAAAATTTAATTTAAACGAAAAATCAGTCTTTATAAGTACCACTTAGTGGTTTCACTATTCATCAAAAATTGAAGTTTTTCAGAAAATTAGCAAAAATTCACCCTAAGATATATTTGATATTATGAATTCAAAAATGAAGTCTATTTTACAAAATTAAAAACATATAAGTCACATTAATTAATTTAATAATTAATTCCTGCTTTCAGAGCAAATAGCGTGTTTTTATGAAACAATAAGTATCAAAAGATTGACACTAGTTTAAGTCCAATTTCAAAGTGAAACTGATTCCAACGACCACTATTGGATTTAATGGTAAAAATATTTTCTAATTTCACTTTAAAACCAATTCATAAGATAATCTAATCATATAAATAATTTAGATTAAAAAGAGGTTTTGAATTAAAATACAACATTTTACACTATTCATTAAAAAATGAACTTTATCAGAAAGATACCAAAAATTTACACAAAGTAAAATTTGATGTCCCGATTCTAAAGAAGAGTTATATTTGGTCCAAAATAATTTATAAGAGTGATCAAAAGTATATTAAATGACGGTTCACCATTAAAAGGTGATAAGTGAACCTTTAGTGAAAATTAGAGTATATATGCCTAAAATTGAATTCTTTTTGTATTTTAAGCCTTTATATTTTACTGGATAAATGTAAAAACATTTAAAAAAATATCTAATCATATTTTAGTTATTTCTATCCATTCCCGCCAGTACAACGGCTACTTGTTAACTAACATTTAAAATAATATTATTTTATTACTAGTGTGCAACATAAGGTTTCAAAGGAACTCATCGTTGCGTATCGGGTACGCTATCGAACATAGAAACCCCTTTAAAATTAAAATATTAATAAATATGACTATGTCATATTCTTTATTTACCTAGGATGTTACATTCATAATGTTAGATCCATGGATTAAAAATATACAAAATACGTGTCACCATGAGTTAAACATACTGATATTGACCATTTCATGTCCTGAAAGGGTTTCAATTATTATAATTTTTCATACTATGAACATGAAACATGGATTATACCCTACAGAATATTCACATCATGTAACCAGTTCATGACATGAACATCTCTAGTAGGCAGTGCACAATCCAGATTCTATAGAAAATTCCCTAACCAACTCTGAAGCCCTTTGAATCCAAATACATCCCTTTTAACCTATTGACACATTTATAACCATACTAGTAGATTTTATTTAATTTACATATTTTGGTTTCAATTTCTCATAAACCGATGTTAATGGTATTAGAGTGGAGTTTTTAGTGTCCGTTTTCATTAAAACTGATGTAAAAATTCCTACAGTTTAACATTCCACAACAGATTCTATATAAAATGATGTTGAATATTATAAAGTATATTTTAAACATTGTTTTTATTTAAAATAATGATAATAATAATAATAATAATAACTTTTAACTTCAATTTTCTTAAAAACTAATTTTAAAAACATTTTTAATATATTTTTTAAGAACTAATGTTAAATCTAAAATTATTTATTTTAACATAGGTTATTAATAAAACTGATGTAAAAAATATTTTAAAAATTACACAAACCACACAAGGCCTTGGTTTTATTCTATTGAATCCTCATCCCTTGATAAAATTTTTATATTTGATGGTACCGATGGCTTATATGGCCTCTAGTTCTCTTTTCATGTTGTTTTACATACAATTTTCACCTTCTTCCGATCGTAAATCTATCTCAATCGACTCTGAACTGATGATGGTGCTGACGTCTTTTATGACCATCAATGACCTATAATTATCTACAAAAAGTCAATTTTCATAAATATTTTTTCCTTATTTCTCATGGATCATTGATCCTTGATTATTACTCCATGATCCTTAATCTATTACAACATACGTGAAACCATAATTTGAGGTTTCTCTTGATTTTGTAATTTTATTTTCACTCATTTCTCAAAAATCGTGAACCAATCACTCTAATTACGTATACTTTGATTGTGTTTATTATAATTAAGGAGGTACTTTTCACTAATAAGCTCCAATGTTTTATTTATTTTTTATTTTTTAAAATAAATTATGCTTAATTATTTTTTATGATAATTGATTATAACTTATTATATGTTTTTCTATACAAAAATTTGTTATCTAAGATCAAAAAATGATAATTTTACTTACAAAAGTTTTAAAATGATGAGTGTAAATGATATTATTGAATATAAATTTCCGTATGACAATTCCCATTAATATTATATGATCAATAAAACTAACCACACACCAAGGATTTTTAATTCCTAAAATAATTCTTACAAATCAACTATTGTGGGGGGGGGGAGTTATTCTTTTATGAGTATGCCATGGATTCATATTATTGATGAAATATTTTAAGTATTATTTTTTCCAAGACAATAATGAAAAAGACATTACAGATTATTTAATATGATTTTAATTATGTGTGTTTGATTATAGTTGAATCATGAGTTTAAATGAAGAAAATATCTCAACTAAGATGCATTAAGGTTTTATTAATCATATATGATGTTAATTCAAAGTTTTTATAGTTTTAATATTCATACATGATGTGTGTAGTAAAATAAATACCAAATATATTCCATTTATTACATATCAATCAATATCTTAAAATAGATTACACATGATATATTTTTGAATAACTATGTTTATAAATTTTTATAAAATTGATAAAGTTGGTATTTTGATATTTATGGGTTATCTTGAAATGAAAATTAAACATGATATACCATTTTCATTATGAGAAGAATAATATTATTTATCTCTATTAGTCAAATTGATGAAGTATGGGGATATTTAGTTCATTTATGCATGAAATAATCTTTATAGTATTAGTGTTTCTTACACTCAGGTGATCATATGTTTACATTATTGCAAATTTTCAAGGAAAAAGAATTTTGTTTTTCATTTTATGTTTCCCCACATAACTAAGTAAAATTGATGGCAATTGGATCTATCCGAGAACATTTTATTTGTTATAGGAGGTGACTGGATTAAAACGTAGTGAGAATCATATTTTCATTTATCCAAATTTACTTCTGTTATGTGGGATGTTGGTTTTTTAATATTAATTTTCAAGTTTTAATATAAAACTATAAATATATATAAATATATATATATATATTATTTTTAACTATTTATTATGATAATGTTCTATTATAATATTTTTTTGTAAGATATTCTTAAATACTATTTTTATAACTGTTTGTATGTTATTTATGTATAACAGTTTGTATAATCCTTTGTATAATTTTTCATATAATTATTATGAAAATTGTTGATAAGTTATTTTTTTTGTATAATTATTTGTATAATTTTTTTTATAATTTTTTTTAAAATTTTTCTGAATTATGGAAATATTTTTTATAATTGTTTTTATGTTAATTTTTTTTTGCGTTTAATTGTTTTTATGATAATTGTCCTAAGAATAATTATTTATAATTTTTTATTATCATATTATTTGTTATGATAATTTTTTGTTATCATAATTGTTTCTTAGGTATTTCTTTATTCTTTATAAATTACATATAAGTGTTTGTTATCAATTTTTTATATATTTTTAAATGCTTATATTTTCTGATATATGCACCTTTTATATTGTGATATAAGGTATTCAATAGATCATAATTGGATAAATTTATTAAGAAGCACTGATGAATATAAAAAAGGAGTTGATAATTTCTTGTAATTTTAGAAATTAAATACTCAAAATTAATATTTGATTTTATATCCATGATTGATGTGTTTGAATATAATAAAGTTAAATTCCATAGAAATGAAGGATCGCCAAATTTTCCATGCTTTTAGCCATAATAGTACACATTTGATATAACATGGTGAAAGAATGAAAAAAAATCAATATCTAATGTTGAGGAAATATTTAGAATGAGATATAGAATCTTATTTAATAATTAATTAATGTTGTAGGTGTTGAAACCATCGAATAAACAACAATTATTCAATGACTATTTAGTGGTTCTAAGAAACCATTATTTTCAATATTAAATAAATATTAAATGTTCTCAGTAAATCTATGATTATTTAACTTGAAATAATGAAATGGGTGGAATGATGAATGTTTATATGAATTTCTTGACCATTTAAAATAGATACTTCCGAAATAAAACATGATTAAATAATCCAATTACGATTCAAAAAAATATTTTTCCCAATTGGATTGGTGTATAAAAATATACATGATTTCTCCAATTATTTTGTGTTTTATGAGAAGGTATATCAATATTTATCATAATGTACTAGATGTGGGATATCTCACTTTAATAAGGATAAAAAATAAAACTTCGATTCATTCTCAGTTACTGACATATAACCTCATGCTAAATGAATATGGTATCTTCCAATAATTACTTCCAATAATTTAAATAATTCAAATATGATCCACTATTAGGTACCAGAATCAAAACTCATTCCATTGAAATTTTATACCTTCAAATAATCCTTGGTTTTAAGGGACTATTTGAAAATTCAATTGATGAAACAAGGATAAAATTTTATACAAATGATCACATCTCTGATAGTAACTTATGTCACTCTGCCAATTAACCATAGTGGAAAATATTTTATAATTAAATTCTAGATTTTGGAGGTGATGTTATAAATATAATAATGGTATTATGCAAATATATAATGAATACATATCAAGGACTAAGTATCCAACATAGTTCATGACTGATTTTGTTATTAGTTTACAACTTTTCCCCACATATATGATTTAATGAAAGATATGTTATGATGAGATTGACGATTTCCAGACCAAAATGTCTAGGAAATGATATTTTTGTGTATATTTCCCCACTAATTTATGATTTTTAACTTCTATGGGAGAAAACTGTTACAGTTTTTGATGCATAAAATAAATAGAATTTTCTTTTGTATTCTCTGATAATGTTCACTATAAATGAATTTCCTTCATATAGAAACTAATCTATATATTGCTTCAAGGGACATAAATCATATACAATTTATGAAGAAGAGACATCATATTAACAATTATATAATGGATGGAAAAAAGATTACATGGTACATAACAGAGTTTTTTCAATTGATCATCCTTATCATATATTGAAAAACTAATTTAACGGTTTATAGGAATTTAATGAAAATCTTTATCTTTATTACACATTAATTCACAATTTATTCCATTATACATAAAATTAGATAGGATAACTTGGGGATATACATAAAAAAGGGATGAGATATAAAGAATAGTTTGGGAATAAATAAATAATAAAAATAAGATAGTAATACATGTTATACAATAGGAAATTAAATGGGAAAATAAAAGAGTGAGAAACATGATCATGAACAATGAGGCTTGATAAATGATTATAATATAAAGGTAACATGGAAATGTGGAAACAACCGTTAACATGGAATCATAAATAGTGGTCAATGATAACTACTAATAAATAATAGTGGAAGAACATCTCATGATTTATTAGGTTCACTACCAAATAAATTTCATGATGTATCATAAGATTACAACATTATCCAATGTATTGGAACACTATATAATTTCATGTACAACCGTCACTTTTATTTTATTCACAAGGATAAGTGTGCCATATAGATCATGCGACATTGAATCATTTATCATAATTTTTTATTACATGATAATGGAGTGTGGAATAAATAAAGATAAATATCAAAATAAATAAATATAAGTGTATAAATTGAACATCATTAATAGGTAATGATTACAGGTATTCACTAAATAATTATTTGGAAAAGAAAATCAAGATGAAATTTCGGTAACATAATGGGGGAGTATGAATGTTCATAGTAGGGATTTATGGGAGTTAAAGGGAAATGAAATAATTTATACAAAAAATGGAATGTAATTGGGACATGTAAGATAAAATCCCAACATCAAAAATCAAATTTAATAGGCCTAACATAAAAGGGGTTCTTGAGTAAAATAGAGAGTGGGGGACCCCTTACTAAATTTTAGGATGGTAACAGGTGTACACAACAGTTCATAGTGGGATTAATTGGAGTGAAAGGGGTATATCATCATTTATAAATCATATGTAAAGTAATGCAGTTGAGGTAAAATATACCCAAATAACTAGAAATTTAAAATAATAATTATAATATAAAATAGGTTCTTGAATGTAAATAAGAAGAGAGAAATACCTTACCCTAAGAGTATGATTCCAAAATATTGGGAGGAGCTTCTTGAAAGGTTGGGGGAACCTTGATAGCACTTTATTGAGGTAATTGAAGAATAATATTTTCCTAAATGGGTTTTTTAGTGAAGAAAAATTGGATCTTTTATGGTTTTATATAGGGAATGAGAGGAGAGTTCTTTATTATTTCTCAAACTCAAGTTTTGGACTCTATATAATAAAATAACAAAAACCAGAAACCTTAACATGGTTATTGACAATATTTTCTTCTAAATTGGGTTAATTTTACTTATTTTATAAGGAAAAGGGCCGAAATAATTAAAATATCACACTTGGTGATGTGGAGGTGAGTCATGTCCGTATAAAAATGATTACAAAACCTTAAAAATATAATGTATGTCTTAAAGGACTAATAAATGCTTTATAAAATTGAAAAACTAAAAATAAAATCACATTATTTTAAAGGTTAAACATATATTTGGTTGTGATACCTTTTATAACATTTATTACATCACTTTTGGGTCTTTATGATATTATAAAATTAACCATATATTTATACCTTATTTATTTTATCCCAAAAATTTGAATGTCTTCGAAAATTATGAAAAATTTACCATTGGATAATTTAGACGTGATGATTCAAAAAAATTATTTTATAATTTTTTTTAAATATATGAATTTTCAATTTTAAAATAGAATTTACATTTATTGAGAAATGATGGGTTTTTTGACAATAATAATTTTCAATCCATTATAGGAATTACATTTGACATCATAAAAATTATATTATAAATTAAATTTATCAATCATAATTAATAATAATATTAAAATATCATTTATATAAAAAAATTCATTAAATAATCAAAAGTAAATTCTTAATTGAAATTACATATTACTTAAAAATTTTAATTTTGTATTTTATCATATCAAAAGAAAATTTTTATCAAACTGATTACTAAATAATTTATAAATTAAAAAAAATAATTAAAAAATATAATCAAAATTTCAATGAAAATTAATTATAAACATTTACATGATTAGTTTTATATTTTTTGTATTTGATGAATTATTTTATACCTTGAATTAACCTATTTTTATCTTACCGTGGTAATAGATATTTACTACAGTAACTATTCATATTTTTCAACAATTAAGTTGAACTTATTATCTAATATTATTTATGATTATTAAAAATATATAATTAATTTTTTCAAAATCAATTTACATAAGTGGATGAATTCAATTTAATAAAAAACCAAAATGTAGGGTGGAAAGTAGTTTTTTGAAAAAATAATTTTCGAAATGAAAGTATGATTTATCATAACTCTATAACTAGTAATATTCATTATATGAATTTCAATTCATAATGATATTTATATAATATAAATATATCATTGAAATAATTTCTCATTACGGTTTATTTTAATTAATTTTAATGGGGAATCATTTGGTACAATAAAACATTTAAAAAAAATGCATTTTACAACATAAAAATAAAGTTACACTAAAATATGGTACAAAAGTAATTTAAATGTAATTAATTAAATCAAATATAAATAAATCATACTTATGTTACCTTGAAATATAATTAAAAGAATAATTTTACTTTTTACATAACTTAATTTAACAAAAGAAATGACAATTTTACATAGAAATTGCATTTTTTAATATTCATTGAAAAATCATTATTTTCTGAAAAATAAATTTTTGTTTCCCTAAGTTAATTTTGATATAATGATATAAAAAATGGAGATTTTTATAAAATAATTTTTTAAAAATTTTCAATAGACTAATTATAATATTTTTATATAAATAAATAAAAATATTTTTTAAAGAAAACATATTTTGATGAACAAAAAGGCATTATAAAAAAGTGATTGAGTATTAAATAAGAATATATAAATATACGAAGGTTATATATATATATTTCATAAATTATTTAATACTACTCCTATCCAAAAATTTAATGTAAATATTATAACATTCATATTTGAATAATCATTTTTTGTTAGGTTTTAGTGTTGTGTTTTACATACACTATCGAACATAGTTTTTTCTTTTAAAAACTCTAGGAACTAAATTCTTCCCCCATTTAATAAATTTTATACTTTCAATATTATCATTAAATTAGTAATAAATACTTTGAAATTCCCATTTTGAAATCGGATATCTTAAAAAGAGTTATTAATACATCCACTTGAAATGCGATAAAGGGAAGTATGAAGGGCATCACAAAACTAGGTTTCCAAGTAGGAAACCATTAGTGGGAATTGAAAGCATAGACATGGAATAAAAAACTAACACCAAAGAACTAATATTATAAGATAGGGAACATGGTCAGAAGAATGTTAATGACTAGAATATCATAAATTTACGATGGTTTAAATGATCATTAATTCATAAAAAATGATCATAATAAGAAATCATTTTGGTTTTAAGATCATTTTACAGTAGTTAAGAAATTAATTTACCATATAGACTAGGGAAAAAAGTAAATATTATTTCTTAAAAAGTATAATTTTATCCTTTAATACATTTCTATTACAATACCATCTTTCCAAAATATTATTAATACTCAAGAAGATTTATTTAATTACCGAAGCATTAAACTGATCTTTTAAGGGATAACACAATAACAAGATAATCTTAATATCTTTAATAAATACATAATAGTTTGCGTAAAGTAAGATAATACTGATAATAAATAAACCTTAAAACATTAATCCAAAAAATGGATTAAAAATAAAAAATCCAAAAGGTTTTTCATAGATCATTCCATAAATATATACTCTCATATACCTAATAACACATATAACATCAACATCAAAGACTATTTTAACCATAAATATTTCTCATACCCTCCATATTAAACATAAAAAAAATCATAACATAATTATTTTAAAATTATTAAAATGGTTATATTTACCTTAAAAAAACCTCTCAAAAAATAACATTAATCACCTTAAAATATAAAAACAATTGATCCTGTAATATGTTTTTGACAATATCATTATAAACATCCATAAAATAAATCATCCATAGATGTATCAATGATTTCAAAGACAACACTTTGATATATCATCCAAATACTCTATAGGTTTATACCAAAATCAATCACTATTTAAGGGCTATCAATCCCTCAGCCCCGTGATTTCTAAAACACCACTTTATCACTTGTCACACCTGGGTTTTTAATTTTGATATTCTGATCCGGTTTATTCTTTAGGCCCTGGTTTTCTCTTAAGTGTTGAGTGTTCTTAGTTTATACTTTTAGGAATATATTTTGTTTACTTCTGGTATAACATTTTACCCTTGGGTTTCACATGAGTTTTTAGTGAAGCATCAGAGTTTCGGGACAATATAAAGTGGAAAACGGTTTGGAAAACCTTACACCCTTGCCCAAGTAACCATTTGTCCAAGTGGTGTTTTTAGATAGTGTATAATCACAGGGTGTGTGCATGTTCTATAAACTATGAGGGATAACCATGAGGCATGGTAATGGTTAGAAAAAAAGTGGTGCAACGTTTTTTAGGGTTTGGAAAACCATGTGGAAAAATGATACTAGATTTGAAGGTAATTAAAAATCCAAAATTCTCTTTGTGTCATATTAGGATTTAACCCCAAATCTACCCTTTCTCACACCATTTGACCTCTTCAGATCTAGTTATAAGGACCTATCTTTAAACATTACTTAATATTGAATTACATGGATAATTTACATTGAGTATGTTTTCAGGTTTATACTTTTAGAGAATTTGGTCATAACATTTATATAACAACATGAATATTACATATAGATAATTCTACTCAGTATCCAATTTTTTTTCATAAAATAAAAACTCTTGAAAAAAAAGTCATGTCTAGTTCCATGTTTTAGACAAGATTACTTTTCCTTGATCCTATCTTTGACACTTATTCATATTTAAGTACCGTGGAAAACATTTAAAAAACATGGGATGAGTATAAAAAGATTAGTAAGGTATATAAAATAAGGAATTAAAACATTATCCCATCAATAAAAAAAATGAAACCATACTTTTCAATCATAACATACCTCATGAAATTATAAGATTTATGAATAACACACAGAAATCATAAATCATAAAGGTAACTTGTGGAATAAATACCAAACATACATTGTAGCTATCACAACTTCATAGAGAGCAACATTTAGAATACCTAACCGAGTATATTCCTTAAATCTCTTAGGAGAAACATTCATGTTTACCTCCGTCACATTACCCAATTCATTAGAGAGCTATCTCAGGATCACCTACCCAAGGTTTATCACGTAACCACCCATATACGTAAACAATTCCCAATATCAAAAACCTATTCAAAACCCATATAACAAACATAATGGAAAGATAACATTTCCACATTGCAATCACAATATATCATTTCAAAATATTGACATATTCAAAGCTTTTATCAAACCATTTTCAAAACCATTTCAAATATTAAATAAAGATATTTTTGAATCAAAGTGTCCCATACCACTTTGAGGCTTTTAAAATAAATTTCAACTTTAAAAAATTAAATTCCATATTAATAAATCCTTAAAACCATTTTTAAAACATGAAAATTAATGTGAAATATTTATAAGAATAAACCTTCAAAACATCTAAAATAATATTTTAGTTAAAGAGTTTTTAAAAAATGAGAGACCCTGAAATACAAAAAATTGAGGAATAAAATCTAATAAAAATTTAATAATATCATGAGAATAAAGGTATTCATGATATAATATTCCATTGGATAGTATATACACCATATAAGAGTGAATTGGTGCATATCAACAGTGAAGTCTCAATAAAAATGTAAATTGAGACGAAATCCCCTATAAAGACGGTATCCTTTGATTAAGGTTAAATCAATTACATAATTATATATGAAAAATATAAATACACCCAATATAATTGTATATTAAATGTTAAAAAATCATAGGTTATTCACACATATTCATAGAAAAACAGAATAAAGAAATAGTTCTTAAACCCGAAAATTGAAATTGGGTTAAGAAAGTTTTCTTACAGAAATTCGACAGCATAACAACGTCACATTAAAATTAAGAAAATAATTTTATGATAGAGAAAAGTATATCTCATCACTTGGAAATAACATTCAAAAAAATAAGGATATAGAAGAACATATCCCAACATAATAAGATGTAAATTAAAAGATATAACGAAAAGAAGTCTTTTAAAAAAGGAGGGTGAAAGGTTCCCCTATCGATTTGGTAACATACAAAACATACACCCCATGAAAGAAATATCAAAAAATGAATATGTAAATACCAATAAATTAAAATATATTACACAAATAATACAATGATGGTATTTACATCCACCATAAAAAAGTAAATAGTGGCTAATATTGCATGAATCTCACGGGAATAAAAAGTGAGATGAAAAAACCTTACCACGTTGTAATCAATCAAGTCATTTTAGAAAAATTTAATAACCACCAAATTAATCATAGAATACCATGAATATAAATATAATCATGATAATATATATCAAATGGAAGTAGAAAATACGCCACATGCAATATATAAGTGGTGAACAATGGAAATCCCATGGAATTAAAAGTGAGATAAGAAATCACTTACCTCGTGTCCGACTTGACTTGTTTATTCCTTGTTCTTCCTGAATAATAAACAAAAGTTAATTTAAACTCTCTGAAGAAACTTTTTCAAGTTTATTATTCATTTTATACCATATATTACCATGTTATAAACATTATGTAATCAGTTATGTTAATAATGGTCATTTTGTCGATATTTGGTATTTGAGTCAAAAATAAACTTCTTATAATTACAAGTTGTTCAAGTGTTCAAATATCCATTATCCCCAGAATTGTATTCAGGATGTATAAATAATATATATAATATATATCCAGTATATATATGTATTTATAATATTACATAACATTTATAGGTAAGAAATGAAATGCACCATTCATGGAGACGGTAAGCTGTACGTACATATGAACGCTACTTTCATTTATATTTCATATTTAATGGAATGAAAACATAATTATATAAAGGTATATTATAATTAAAGTATAATAAAATATATAATATCATTAACTCCATCCTTTATATGTCCCACATAAGGCGTTAACAAGTCATATCACTTTGAGGGGAGGTAGTCCGCACTTCTTAAAATGAAATTATAGCATTTACCCACTATGGAAACCATAAAGGTAGGATATAAATGAAAAATAGAGAATCATAATAAAAACATGAACATAATATATATTATATATAAAAACCGTTCCATCATAATGTCCACAATGAGAGGCGGTAGGAGATATTTGAACAATCATCATTTCGTGAGGCAGTAGTTCTCCGTCCACAGAAACAGTTGGTTCTTTATCCATTAGATAGAGGTGTTTGTAAGTGTAGTTCTAATAATTCTCATAAAAACATCCTTGTATATTGTTTATACTGGTGTTTTTATAATATCATGTAATAAAAAGAGTTTAGGGGTTAGAGAAGTAAAATTAAAAGAAAATAATTTAAGAGAAACTGTTACCTTTAATACAAGTAACACCCTATGGTTTGAACCAAAAGGACTCCTTGCAGAGCCTTTTGCATAAAGTAAGGATTATAGTATTAATATAGAGATCTTGGGAGCTTATTATAGTAGAGTTTTTATTTTCTAAAGGCTTGAGAAGTGTGATAAATGGGTAGTAAGTGAGGGGTTTTTATAAGGGGGAGGAGGGGCTTTTTAAGAATGTTTGAAAAAATTATTTTATTACAAACCTATATTTGGTTTAAAAAAGTAAAATAATTGTTAACATCAAATTAAAAATGAGTAACGGTCTAAATAAAATTATCTAATAAGAATTGGATAAGTTTTGGATATTTTTTTAATATTTATAATCTTATTTATTTAAAACATTTATTAATGAGGTAAATATTGAATCATTATTTTGTCATAAATAATTTAATTTATTTGATGTCCAAAAATTATAAAAAAAATCATGATGTAGGAAATAATTTTATATTTACAAATAATATTTATTGTCAAAAATTTAACTTAAATAACCTCATGTAAAAATTTATTTACTAAAATATATTTGCTTCTGTCATTTTTGTCTTTATTTTAAATTAATTAATATAAACTGTCATTATTACTCTAATGTGGATCCATGGGGTCCCAAATTTGACCCAAGGATTACCATGGTTGGATATGTATCATCCAATAGGATTAGGATACATTTTAGAGTAATTTAATATTTTTATAATATTATAGTTTACCCTTATTTATTATATTTACCCTTTAATCATGGAGAATAAAATATTTACTGAAGTAAATATTTAAAATGTCTAAAAATATAAGATAACCATTTACACAATATAGACATAATTATTCCAAATATGGAATACATTTTTACAAATTCAAAACATAGAAGTGGTATAAATTAATTTAAAATTAATTCCCGTAGTCAAAACGAAAAGCGTGTTTTAAAGAAATAATAACTATCAAAAGATTGACATTTTTTATGTCCAATTTCAAAGTGAAATTAATTACAATATCCAACATTGGATTAACTGGTGAAAATATATTCTAATTATTCTTTATAACCAATTAAAAATATAATCTATCCATATAAATAAATTAGATTAAAAGGCACTTTTGAATTAGAATACAGTATTTTTCATTATTCATTAAAAATGAACATTATCAGAAAAATACCATAATTTCATCCAATGTAAATTTAGGTGTGCCGATTCTAAAGAAGAATTTTATTTTGTCAAATATAACATATAGAAGATAAAAAAACTAGATTTAATTAGGGTCTTCCACTAAAAGGTGGGAAATTGAACTTTTAGTGAATATTAGGGTATTTATGCTTAAAATCAAATTTTTTACTTATTTTAAGCCTATAACTTTTGTTAGATAAATGTAAAAATATAAAACAAATATGTATAATCAAATTTTAGTTTCTTCTATTCATTCTCACCAATACAATGATGAGGTGTTAATTAACATTTAAAATAAAAGTTTTATATTATTTTTGTGCAATGTGAGATTCTGAAGAAACCAATTGTTGCATATCGGGTAACCCATCGAACATAACATCCCCATTAAAGTAAAATTAATATTTAATCCACAAATATTAATAAATATTAAAAATCTCATGTTCTTTATTTACCTGGGATGTTACATCCTTCCCCATTTTTGGGAATTGCATCCTCGCAATTTTAAAATTGGGCTCAGAAACATCTTTTAATGTCCCACATAGG
The DNA here is from genome assembly GCA_963277665.1 of Viscum album. Lineage (NCBI taxonomy): Eukaryota > Viridiplantae > Streptophyta > Magnoliopsida > Santalales > Viscaceae > Viscum > Viscum album. The sequence goes on along the minus strand of OY728157.1, from coordinate 456,958,393 downwards.
AAAAAGAGTCAATAAAACTATCTCTTTAAAAGAAATAAAAAGAAACACAAACGTTACCTGATATATCCTATAATCGGATTCCATGTAGTAAAACATGGATATAAAAGTGAAAAAAACCATCATGTTCTGATGGAGAGAGATAGAAAACATGATAAGGAGAAATTTAACCACCCGAAAATCACAACCTTGTGATGTGTTAAGAAGTAATTCATAATTTAGTAGGAAAGGTAAACTGATATTTTTTTGTTTTAATTTAATTTTCATAATTTTAGGAATTCATTTACTACATAGAATAAGAACATGTGAAAATATAATTACCATCATGTAGAGTTTCATCCTTGAATAAGTATCTACCAAAAACTAATCTTTTCTCCAAACAATGAGCATTCAAAATGACTTGGTCACATAAAAAGCACAAGAATAATATTGTAGAGAATCACATAATCCATAAAAGAAGAACTATATATTTCCCTTGTCGTTATAAATAAACTAAAACCAAAATGGTTAGTACAAGATCATATAATCCCCAAAAGGGGTAATCCTTTATAACAAAAAGTACCCAAAGTTCAATAAAGACCATTCAATACACAATTGTCCTTAATTTTTTCAAAATAATACAAAATAAGATTGAAACTCAAAACATTGAAGGATTTAATCACATAGTCTACCATAGTAAATATTAACATTATCTCTAAAAACATATACTACTCTTAAAGTTTCATACAGAAACATAATTAGACAATTCACATATTCTCTATGATAGGTTAATCATTTTCATAATTAACCCAAATCTATATATGAACAGAATAAAAATAGATATTCTTCCAAAATAAAATTTCAATCATTACTCCAAAAATTAAATCCCATATTATTTTTTTTTTCTTAAGCATATAGTGTTCCCTAAAAGAGAGAACGTCTCTAAAATAACATTTATCAGTTAATCACAAAATCATTTTCCTATATTGAGGTTAGCAATTTGAAAAAATATAAGTCCCCAAAATCAACTTATTCTTGATGCAAAAAATAATTTCACTAAAAAGAACAAGTCATACTAACCAGAGAGTTCACATAGTCTAGTGGTAGGTGATAAATCCCAATCGCACTTTGGTTGTGGGTTAGATTCCCGCAACTTTGTCTGACACGACGGGTTGTCACATGGTATGCGTGCTGTACTTTTTATAAAATTTAAAAATAACCCTATTATGTTTTTACCTCAATGGTTTCCTTATACCTATCATTTTCATCCCAAATCAATATGATCTCCACATCTTAATTCTTTATGTCTTATATATTTTGTCAAATTTTTTTAATTTCACCACCATATGATAAAATGAAACAATCCCCTGAATAAATAACATTATACCTTGATAATTTTGTCCACTTGGTTTCATCATTATATTGTTCACGTAGGTATAAGGTCCATGAATTGCAAAAATTATTTAGATGTCCTTAAAAATCATTTTATTCCTTCATCCAAATACACATTGTAGAACTTGGGTCATGAGGGCGTTCACATAAAAATGGTTTTGGAAAAAAATCATGTATGACATATAATTTCAAAACATCTGATAAAACATGATTTTTATAAAATAGTCAGACTATGTTTTAGTTGAAACTTTCAATACAATAAGTATGTTGTGGGAGACGATATTTAAAATCAAAAATAAATAGGTTGTTCAAGGGTCTCCTTCTTCAACACCTTTTTCAAAATCATAATATGCTTCAAAATCTTGTGATAATGTAAAATATTGTAAAATTCATTGAAAATATGTACCCTTCTTGAAAATAAGATAATGTTGTGAAAAAAGGATTTTATTAAATACAACCCATGATCCATGATGATATAAGGGTATAGTGGAGGTGTTTGATATCTCAAATAATTTCTTTCAAGTGAGTTGTATTTTAGAAAAGGTTTCACAATCATCCAAACATGACTTTGCTATAATTATTGCAAGCAAGTCATCAGGAAGAGATAGGAATGTTGTTTGAGATCCTCCTCGTTCCATTTGTAACATAACTTCCTTGATCAGAAAATGTTTAAAAAATAAGGATTTAACTTAAAGAGTCGACATAGAGACTAAACATGTGTCAATCAAAAACTCTTAATCCCTAAAGTTATCTAAACCGACCTCTCATACGAACTATAAGGACTCATCCTTAAACATTACATAATCTTGAATTAAATGGATAATTTACATTGAGGATCTTTTAAAGTTTATAGTTTTAGAGAATTAGGTCATTACATTTACATAACAACATTATTATTACATGTAGACAATTCGACTCAGTATCCATTTTTTCCATAAAATAAAAACTCTTGAAAAAAAGAGTCATTTCTAGTTCCATGTTTTAGACAAGATGACTTTTCCTTGATCCCATCCCTGAGCCTTATTCATATTTAAGTACTGTGGAAAAAAATTCAAAAACTTGGTATGAGAATAAAAATCTCATTAAGTGATATAAAATAAGGAATGAAAACATTATCCCATCAATAAATAAAAAACAATGAAACCATACTTTTCAATCATAAAATATCTCATGAAATCATAAGATTTATGAATAACACACAGAAATCATAAATCAAAAAGGTAAATTGTGGAATTAACATCAAACATACATTTTAGCTATCACAACTACATAGGGAGTCACATTTGGAATACCCATCATAGTATATTCCCCAAATCCCTTAGTATAAACATTCACTTTTACCTCCACCACGTTACCCAATGCATTGGAGAGCTATCTCTAGATCACCCGCCCAAGATTTATCACAAAACCACCCATATATGTAAACAATGCCCAATATCCATAACATATTCATAACCCATAAAACAAACATAATGGGATGATAACATTTCAACATAGCAATCACAATATATCATTTCAAAATATTGACAAAATCAAAGCTTTTATCAAATAGTTTTCAAAACCATTTAAAATATTAAATAAAGATATTTTTGAATAAAAGTTCCCCATAAAACGTTTAATATTTTGAAAGAAATTTAAATTTTAAAACATTCATGTCCATATGAACAAATCATTAAAACCATTTTTAAAACATTGACATTAATTTGAAATATTTAGAAGAATAAACCTTTAAAACATTTAAAATGATATTTTAGTTAAAGATTTTTTTAACAAAATGAGAGACTCGAGAATACAATTAATTGAGGAATAACATTTAATAAGAACTTAATAATATAATGAAAGTAAAGGTATTTACGATATAATATGGTAAAGGATAGTATATACACCACATAAGAGTGAATTGGTGCAAATCAACAATAAAGTCTCAATGGAAATGTAAATTGAGATGAACTCCCTTGTAAAGACGGTATCCTTAGATTAAGGATAAATCAATTACATAATTATGTGTGAAAAATATAAATACAAAAAATACAAGTGGATATTAATTGTATAATAATCCTAGGTTATTCACACATATTCATAGCACAACATAATCAAGAAATAGAGGTTTAACCCAAAAATTGTAATTGGTTTAAGAAGTTTTCTTACAGAAATTCGACAGCCTAACGACGTCACATTAAAATTCAGAAAACAATTTGATTAGAGAGAAAAGGATATATCATCACTTGGACATAAAATTTAAATCAATAATGATATAGAATAACATATCACAACATAATAAGATGTAAATTAAAATACATAACAAAAAGAAGTCTTTTTAAAAGAAGAGGGTGAAACGTTCCCTTACCGATTTGGTAACTTTGGAAACATACACCCAATGAAAGAATGATCACACAATTAATATGTAAATTACCATAAATTAATTTATATTACATAAATAATACAATCATGTAAAGTACATTCACCACACAAAATGAAATAGTGGCTAATTTATCATGAATCGCATGAGAATAAAAAGTGAGATATAAAACCCTTACCACGTTGTAATCAATCGATTCATTTGAAAAACGTTAATAACCACAAAATTAATCACATAATACTGTGAATATAAATATAATAATGATAATATATATCAAATGGTAGTATACAAAACACCATATGAAATAAATAAGTGGTGAACAAAGGAAATCTCATAGAATTAAAAGTGAGATAAGAAATCACTTACCTTGTGTTTGACTTGACTTGTTTGTTCCTTGTTCTTCCTGAATAATAAACTAAAGATAATTTATACTATATTAAGAACCTTTTATAGGTTTATTATTCCTTTTATATCAAATATTACCATGTTATAAACATTATGTAATCATTTAATTTAATAACTATCATTTTTTTGATATTTGGTATTTGATTCAAAAATAAACTTCTTATAATTAATGGTTGTTCATGTGTTCAAAGATCAATTATATTCATAATTATATTCCTGATTTAGATATCATATATATCATATTTATCCATTATATATATGTATGTGTAATATTACATAACATTTATAGTTAAGAAATAAAAAGCATCATTCATGGAGACGGTAAAACGTACGTACGCATGAACACTACTTTCATTTCTATTTCATATTCAACGGAATGAGAACATAATTATATAAAGGTATATTATACTTAAATTATAATATCATATATAATTTTATTAACTTTTTCCTTTATATGTCCCACATAAGGCATTAACGAGTCATATCACTTTAAGGGGGCGGTAGTCTTCACTTCCTAAAATGAAAATATCCCATTTACCCACTATAAAAACCATAAAGGTATGATATAAATGAAAAATACAGAATCATAATGAAACCATGAGCATAATATATATCATATATAAATACATTTCCACTATAATGGACCCCATGAGAGGCGGTAGGAGATATTTGAACAATCATCATTTTATGAGGCAGTAGTTCCCCATCCACAGAAATAGTATGTTCATTATCCATTAGATGGAGGTGTGTGTAAGTTTAATTATAATAATTTTCATAAGAATTTCCTGGTATATTTAGGATACTATTTTTGTTATAAAATATGGGAATAAAAAGAGTTTAGGGGTTGGAGAAGTAAAATAAAAGAAATGAATTTAAGAGAAACTGTTACCTTTAATTCGAGTAACTTCCTTTGGATTGAACCAAAAGGACTTCTTGAAGAGCCTTATGCCTATGGTAAGGATTCTACGATAAATATAAGGATATTGGGAGATTATTTGAGTAGAGTTTGTATGAGAAAAATTCTTTAGAAGTGTGATAAATGGGTAATAAGTTAGGGATTTTTATAAGGGGGAGAACATGCTATTTAGGAATGTTTGAAACAATTATTTTATTATAAACTCATATTCAGTTTCAAAAGGTAAACTAATCATTAAAGTAGAAGTTAAGATGACTCATGGTTTAAATTAAATAATCCCAAGGTCTTAGATATTGTTTTAATATTTATAATCTTATTTATTTAAATAATTTATTAATGAGGTAATTATTGAATCGTTATTGTGTCTTAAATAATTTTATTTATGTGATGTCCAAAAATTATAAAAGGCACTTTTGATTAAAATATAGTACTTTTCACTATTTATTAAAAAATGAGCATTATCAGAAAAATACCAAAATTTCATCCAAAGTAAATTTTGGTGCCCCAATTCTAAAGAAGAATTTTATTTTGTCAAATAAAATATATCAAAGTGACAAAAAAAAGATTTAAAGAGGGTTCTCTATTAAAATGCAGTAAATCGACCTTTTAGTGAATATTATAGTATTTATTCTTAAAATTGATTTTTTTACTTATTTTAAGCCTATAACTTTTATTTGATAAATTTAAAAATATTCAACAAACATTTATAATCATATTTGAGTTGGTTCTATTCATTTACTCTAATACAATGGCTAAGCGTTAATTAACATTTAAAATAATAATATTATATTATTAGTGTGCAACGTAAGATTCCAAAGAAACCCATTATTGCGTATTGGGTACCCATCGAACATAGCGTCCCCTTTAATGTAAAATTAATATTTAATTCACAAATATTAATAAATATGAAAATTTTCATGTTCTTTATTTACTTGGGATTTACACTAGGCGTCTCCCCCTCTCTTTCTTGGATCCCTTGGACTCCCTTCCTTTGGTGTTTTTGGTGGGGATTCTTCAAGAAACCTTTATGTAAGTGATTATAGATCTTATATTCTATTATTTTCTAGGGATTTTCATTTTTATTTCTTTGGGTTTCTTATCTCCAGTGGTCTGGGTGAATTATTTTGGGATGGATCTTGATTCTTAGGGTTCAATATTTATGTTTTTGCTCAATATTTTCTTTTATTGGGTCTCTTGGTGGCGTGGTTGTGGTTTAACACAGATTTCCAAAAACTTTTACCCTTGAGGTGGGTCGTTCCATGATATAACATTTTTAGATGATTTTGATATTCTTTTTCCCCATATATATGTTTTATGAAATTCTTATATGGTGAAAAACAAGTTTTTAAGGGTTTTACGATGCAAATATAATGAAAGATGCATTTCTAAAGTCTAATGGTTATGTTTTATGTAAGATTTATGGTAGTGTTTATTTAAATTGTTTTATGACTTGTGTTGAATGTGAAAAATGAGTTTTAAAAGGAACTTATGGTGCGAACATATTTATTGTGGGTTTTGAATGGGAATGGGATTATTTTAGTATGTTGGATTTTTTTGTGCACAATTAAATGTGAATTATAAATTAGGTAAATGATATGAAACATGTATTAAAGTAAACTTGGTTTTTGTGAGAAAATTAAAAGGGTATTAAACCATGAAAATGGTTTGAATTAATTGTGTAATTTTATTATGATATTTCAAAATGAGTGTCTTTGTCGGTCCAAGTTGTGAAAATGTGTTTCCAAGTGGTATTGGTGTGTGTAAAATGGAAAGTGGGTTGTTTATGGAAAATGGTTGTTTTTGTGCAATGATTTGATAAAGAAGCTATTTACTTATGTTTTTTTAATTCTTGACTTGTATATGTGAAAGTGGTAATTTTTGTGAGGTATGAATTTTTATTGAGAACAAAGGGAATATTGGGTATCTTGGTGGGAGAAATATAACCAGTACACTAGTGATTCAGAAGTTGCAAGCCCATATTCTTTTAGTAGATTGACACTAGTTTAATTCAAAGTAAAAAACATGGATTTACTTATAATTATTGATGATTTCAACACTTACTAAAAATGTGTTAAGAATAGAGATAATTAGGATTAGGGGATGTCCCCTCCTAGTGGCGCGTGTATGAGAAATCTATTGGTTGTGATTACTAGGCCACCTTTCACGAAGGTGTGAGGTTTATAGGGTCTCACTATAGATGATTACCTTAAAGATTTATGTATGGTGTTCTCCTGAGATATGATATTTATTTTATGTTATTCCATCCATATATATATAATGGAACTTTTAAATATTTTATTTCATTCAAATCATGTTGTTTTGAAATAGTTTCCTTTGGAAGTGTTTCCTTGAGAAACGTTTTCCCTTAAAATATTTTCTATAAAATGTAACAATTTGTTTTATGTAAATGTGAATGTTAAATTTTGTTTTAAGGTTATATCATGGAACCATATATTTTGGATGGAATACTACTTGGATTTAGATCATACCCTTCATAAACTTTTAGATGTATGTAGCCTTTGTTATGTATGAAACAATAATGAAAAGATGGGTTTTGGTGATGTAGTGGTTTCAGTTGATAGTATTCCACAATGTATAGAGGTTGATGGTGGTGTATTGAGTGTGATGCTCCTTTTTCTCCATGGAGGTTTTTAGGAGATTTTTTTTTCACTTTTTGTTGTAGAAATTTTAGTTTTTTTACTGTAGAAATACCTAATATCTATAAATTATTATTTTTATCTTGTCTTGGTAATTCATTATTGAAATGTATATTTTTTGGTTATTTAGGTTTATTTAAATTAGATAAATAATTTACAAATATTTTTGTTGATTCCCAAGAAACATTTACCAAACTATGGGGATTGTGATTTCCCTTCGATCCATTCCATGAACTGGGTTGGGTTTTAGATAGGATGGAATCTTGACTTGATTCGTGACATCAGTAAAGTACATTACCATTAAATAGATGTTTCAAATCCTTAGAAAAACCTAATGTGAAAAAATACATAGATGCTTCCAGATTCTTATATCTATAATTTCTTTAATACACTACTTCTTAGACATAACTTCTCAAATATTAATATATAAACACTTCCTTACACTTTAATGATTTCCATAAAATATAATCTTTTTCTTGGATTTAACCCTTTGATTATGGAATTGACTCGAATAATTTCCATATTCTCCGCACATCAGAAAATAAATAACAAAGGATGTTATATGGTTAAATTTATTCCCTTGTATAAAACTCTTTTTATGGAAACTAGATATTTATTTCCTATTTCTCAAACATAAAAAATTTTGGAGTAACTATATCGAATTTATTTGGTTCTTATTTTTACATTTTTTTACACTCATGAAATTGAATCTGTAGGATAAAAATATAGATGTACATGACAAATTACATGAGTGTGTGTGTGTGTGGGGGGGGGGGGGGGGTTAATTATAAGTTTAAAAAACATTTAATTTTAATAATAAAAAGAAAATATATGTTTAGAAAAGCTAAAAAAGGTTGATTCAGAAACCATATTTTGTTCTTAACTATGAAACAATATTTCTTTGGATCCAGAAATATGAATCCAAAAAAAGAAACTGAAGAAAAATTTTATTAGGGAATGATTCTACATTAAAGCATCTAGAATCTTACTTATCATATTATAAAAGAATAATAATGTATAAGAAAGTTATAATTTATTTATTTAACAAAATTTCAGTGGAAATAAAACTTGTTACAAAAACAAGAAAATAGGTTGAAAATATTTTAATGCAAAGAGAAGTGTCTCCAATAACCTTGGATAAAGGTCCCTTAATTTATACTTTCACGAAATTCTATATTATCCACACCAGGGTAAGCCCTCGGTAATAATATCAGAGTCTATTTTTCTACCCCCGTAAGCACTAAAACTTTAAGGAAGTCAAAACCTCTATCTTATTATCGCCAGAAGTCCCCAAACATTAAGGAAGTTTGCAAATTTCTCTTCCAATCCATGGAATCCCTCAATTTTACTCAGTAACAATTAGATTCAAACAAGGTAGGATAAACAAGTTGTTCATGATTGAACATTTTTTTCACAGTTCACACAAAGCATGAGATTATTTATTTCTCTAGAAAAAACTTTACCACATCCCGACATTTGCGTTCATCAATATATTGATCTAGTTCAAATGATCTCTTATTTATTGGAAAGGGTTCCAACGATCGGCTCCCTCATCCAACAATCATATTTTACCTTAAATCTTAGAGGGATCTGTATATGTGTCACTCATCCAATAATAAGTTAAAAATAGATTACACGACATCGTTTTTGATAAATAAATATAAGAAAATATTCCATGTGTAAGAAACAAAAAAATATTTAAGGAAAAAAATATCTTATTTAATAAACTGGGATCCAATAAACTCAATAATTTTTTTTAAGAATTTAATGTAACTTTAAAAAGTATGAGTAATAAAAATATAGGTAAATTAGAAAGAAAAGTCTAAGAATATAAATAATTGAATTTTGGAAAAAATGGATATTCAGAGTTTGAATTATGAGGAATTCAAAATCAGATTTCTGATGAATTCAATGTCTGAATTATGATGAATTAATATTTTTAATTCTAATGAATTCAGAGACAATATTCTAAGTAATTCAGTGTCTAAAATATGAAGAATTCAGAGTCTGAATTTTATAGAATTCAATGTTTGAATTCCATAGAATCATGTGTCTGAATTTCATAGAATTCTGGAGTCTCAATTTTAGAGAAATTAGAGTCTGAATTTCAAAGAATTTATAGCATGAATTTTGGAAAATTATGAGTTTGAATATCAAATAATATAGACTCTTAATTTAAATGAATTCAAAGTATGAATTTCAAATAATTCTATGTCTGAATTTCAAAGAATTCAACATTTTAATTTCAGAGAATTAGAAGTGTAAATTTCAGATAATTAGGTGTCTGAATTTCAATAAATTTAGATTCTTAATTTTAATGAATTCTGATTCTAAATATCAAAGAATTTAGAGTCTGAATTTTTTTGTCTGTGTTAGTTAAGGATCATAATATTGGATTTAAGAGAAAAATATTAAGGCTCGGTTTGAAAAGACAATAAATATGACATTTAAAACTGACAGTAAGGATAAATATTTTCATAGAGAAAGAAAATTTTCATTAAGAAAATAATTCTTAGAGAATGATAATTTTCCTTAAAGAAAATGTTTTTTGTGACTTTAAAAATATAAAGGAATGAAAAACTCATAAGGGAACTTATTAAATCAATAGTCCACCCATTTTTGGAAAGCACAAACAACTTTTCAAAAAATAATATAAGAAATAATGTATTTATTTTTTAAACATTTGAAAAAAACTTATCTCCCTTTACATTGACCATGATGAATATGACTAACTCCCCCTTAGGTTTTGAAAACCATAAGGATTGTATCCATTTATTTCTTATAGAATTTATTTCTTCTTTCATAAGAATATATTCTTTAAGTAATCCCCCCTTACATAATCTCCCCTTACTTAGATAATTATCTTCATTCCACATAATATTCTATTGATCATTATTTTCTCCCACTTTTTGGTTTTAAAATAGGAATGGAGGTAATGGAAATAAATTCATCTAAAGGGTTAGAAATATATAAGAAAAAACGTTGTAAGTACAATGAAATTTCATTATGATTGAATTTTTTTACAAGGAGAATACAAAAAAGATCAGATTTTAAAGAAAACCATTCATCCTTATTTTCCCTCGACATCGGCTTTCTCAAGGTTGCCTTCAACTTATTTAGATATTTGTGATCATATTCATATTTCTTGATCAGATGATCTTGATCATGATTCAACTTCTCTAGAACTTTAATTATTTCATCTTGGGACTTAATAAATTCATCTTGAATATGGGATGCTTTCCCTTGATTTAGCTTTTCCGAAAAATTTGATGAAATGTTCTTCATGGTCTTATCTAAATTATAAATGGTGTCCTTTACTTAATCATGAAAATCATCCATGATTTTCAGATCACTATTAACTGATTACAACCATTTGGTTATTTACTAACATGATCTCTTATTAGCATAATAACCAATGTGAAATGATTTAAATTTCGCTTCAAGATTGATATAATTTTCCACGTGTATGCTTATAGAATCTAACTTCTGATTGAATGAATGCCGAAACAACTGAACTATTTAATCAATAATTGGAAATAAAGGAATGCTATTTACTAAATTTTTAAGAGATTTAACAAAAAAAATATTCTCCTAGGGAAGATAAGGATTCTGAAGCATATTCTCTAACTGGTGAGATAACTTTATCTTTCTCTTTAGATTTCCTCTTCGACGTTCTAACATAATTTTTCTTTGATTTCACAACCAATTCTTTTTTGGGAGAATCAAAAACCACTTGTTTTACTTTTTTATCTCTTAATATATCCTACTCTATTTTTAGAGTCTCATTCTCACTATCAGAGACTTGTATAATATTATCATTATAAACATCATCTTTATCCACACCTTCCATAAAATCTTTAGGATTAATTAAATCATGATTGTTTCTTTCATCATTAGTAGTTTTACGAACCTAATCCAGTGTGTCATCATCTTTCCCTTATGAGATAATTTTGGTTGATTTAACATGTGAAGTTCTAATTGAAAACTTATCTAAAGGACGTTCCTTATCATGGTATTTTTCCATCGTTTTTATTACATCTTCAATATACTCTTATACTTATTGTTCTTCTTATTGTTGTACTTATTCTTTAGGAATGGTTTCCAGAATAGAAACTTTTTTTTCTAGAGTTTCTATTAGAACTGTTTCTTGCAAGAAATATTTTAGTACCATGATTTTTTCAGAATATTTCTCTGTATCATTAGGAAAGGCTTGGAAAATTTCAGCTTATAAAATCTTCTTATTCACATTTTTCTCTTAATATTACTTCTTATGCTCTTCTTCTAGCTGAATTTTCAAGGCACTAGCCTCAGTAGGGGATAAAAAAAAACTTGAATCACCTTCCTTATTATTATTCTTCTTCTGCTCTCTCCACATAGCTAAAAATTCATCAGAAAAGGTAATTTTCTTTTTCATCTTATGTGGAGATTACTGGGTTTTTTTGGAAAGTGTGCTTCTTATTTTGATTGGGGTTCTTTCTCTTTTATCTTTTTCAGAGTTTTTTTGGAAGTATCACCCACTTCACCATTCTTTGTGATAACATGAATCTCACTTTTAGAAAGATTATAAAACTCTAATGGCTTAATACAAAATCCAATATTCATTATTCTTATAGTATCATCACTCAATAACATAATATTAATGGTTTTGTGTTTTGAACTGCTGGAATTTTAAGGGATTCTAAAAAAAGAACAATGATCTTCGACAAGATTGCTGTATACAAGATAATCTGAGACTTGAGGGTGCAATTTTTTATACTTCTAATGGTTAGGAGAATATACTTGATAAGTCATACCTTTCCTAGATTCACCATGAAATCCATCGTAAAAATATCACACTTTTTAAGGGAATCTTTATCTCTTTTTCTCGGAATTAGTAATTCTTGCATCCACAAGGCTAACAAATAGTAGTTTGTTGTATGGTGATTGAGCATGGATTAATTAATTCTATTATGTCTTAAGAACTCAATTGATTTAACCTCTTCAAAACATTCATCCTTTTTTGGAAACCTATGAGAGAAAAATATAGCCTCTCCCTTCATAAGGTATATCCTATATACTAGAAAATTTGTTAAAGGATAAAGAGTATGTATTACTATAACTCTTGAAAGAAAAAAATTCTAATCCTTCTTATTTATAAAAATTTACTATGTCATAGAATTAAATAATGAGATCGGGATATATTGGATCTTGATTCTTTGTATTGGTTACACAATGAATTTCCCAGCTATTCTTCATTATAACATTAGAAATCAGGGAATCATACTTCAGAAAGAAATTTGGTTCAACCAACCTTTCTTAGTAAAATTTTCAATATTTTATTTCCTTAATTGAGGCCATATGATTTTGCAAGGATACATCAAGAGGAATTCAGAACATAGAGAAAGTAAAAAAATATAAACTACTAATTTGAAGGGTGACAGAGCTTCAATGCAAAAAACAATGGAACACATGATGTGGGACATGGATTAGGGGGCCTTCATATAGGCTTCATGATGAAGGTTCAAATTCCTGATTCAATCCAATGGTTTTCATAATATTGATCTGATCAAATGGTTGATCTAAATGTTGGATAAGGATTTGAAGGTTTTGATCTTTTAAGGTTTTACGGAAAAATCAGATTTCAGGAATGTGAGTCCGATGAGGTTTTTTATAAAACAAGATAAATGTACCGATAGGAAAAAATTATAATTTCGAAGATTTAAGTAAGGAAACATACCTTTTATATTGCTTATAATTAATTGTCAACCTGGATAAGGTTATTCTTGAAGAACATATATTTTATAAATTTTTATTAAAGAAATAAAAATTTCGGTTTCAACAAATTCATTAATAAAATAAGAGAAATAAACTATTTTCGGAAATAAATTTTTTAAGGAAAGGAAAAAAATTTAGGTTTCACAAAAAATAGTCAAAGAACATTTTTAAAGAATAGAAAAATGTAATCCCTATATGTAAAGGTGTTTTTTAATGTAAGGATATAGGTTTCAACTAAAATTTAATAAGGATGATTACCTTATGATTATCATTTATAACTTTTGTTTAATATATTAAAATGTATCAGAGGATAAAGATTTTGTAAAAATTATACCATGTTAATATTGAATTCTAATAAATTGAAGAATGATACCTCCTTTAAGTGTATGATCCCTAAGAAAGTGATGCCTATTATCTATGTGATTTTAATAAGAGTCATGTAAAGGGTATTTTCTTAGAGAAAGAGAACTTGTATTATCACACAATATCTATGTTTAGTAAAGCTAATTCCATTATCTGTGAGTGTGTGTTTCATCCACAACACCTAAACACAATAAATTATAACTACTATATATTCAGCTTTCGTAGTGGAATGTGTTACTAAGTATTGATTATTTCATTAACAAGAACTAATGAATATCCTATGAAATGAAATGTTATAGATGTTCTTTTCCTATCCATTCTACATCCACCAAAATCATCAGCACAATATTTTTTAAAACAAAATAATTTCTAGAAGAATAAAGAAGTCCTATGTCCATGGTTTTCATTAAATAATGAAAACTTATTTTCATTGATTTTAAATGATATTTCATTGGATTATATTGATATCTTTTGAAAAATCATAATTAAAACATTATGTTTGTAAAACTAATTGTTAAGTATAATAAGCTTCCAATCATAACTATCAATGAATTTTGATCTATTAGTTTCCTAGATTCATCGAGATCTAGAGAGTTTGAGTTATCAGTTGGAGTACTTATACCTTTAGTTTGGTCATATCTTTACTTTTTAAGAATATATTTAATATATATATACTTAGATATATATGTTTTTAACGACCCAAACATTTATTAATGAAAATTACTCTTGATATAATTGAATGTCTCATATTGTAAAATGGCTATATAAGTATGGACTTAATTGGTTTTGTGTTTTTTGGATTTCAAAATATCGTTTAGAATTGTTAGTTTTTCTAATATATCCATTTAACAGTGATCAATTGATTAGTATAAATAAAGGTATTTAACAAATTCAATTTACATAGAAAAAGGAAGAGATGGACTCATCTAGTAGAATTTCTCCACATGAATCCCATTTTTCAGAGCTCAGAAAGGAGGTGGAATCACTGGGATTCACTCTTGACCAATCCCAAGTCGAGGTTCAACATGTTAATCTCAAACAGAACTGCCTACAAGATAAGTTGATGTTGATAGAGATTAGGTAATGACCCATACTTTCATTAAAGAAAATTCATCTATATCTAATTATAAGTCTCATTATGTAAATAGTTTATATAAAATGTGAACTTTATTAGTTTTCTATTTTTGGATTTTAAAATACCGTTACGAATTGTGACCGTTGCTAATATAGTCATTGACCAGTGAACACATGATTAGTATAAATATAAGGCATTAATAAATCCAATTTAGACAGACAGAATAAGCGATTGCCTCATCCAGTTTACTTTCCCCTTATGAATCCAATTTATCAGAGCTCAAAAAGGAGGCAGAGTCATTGTTCTTCACTCTTGACCAATCCCAATATGTGCCTGAATACGTTAAGCTCAAGTGAAACTACATACGAGAGAAGTGGAAGTTAATTGATATTACCACTCGAGAAATGTTAACCAAGCCACCCCAGGAGTCTTTCACCATTTCACACATTACAAATCCTTAATTATGCGGGTGTTATAAGGGTTTATGTAACAAGACCTTAGCACTATGAATATGTGCATTTTTTATATAATAATTATTATACATTCATTTTATTATTGTTACCATGTAAATAGATTTTAAAGAGAAAAATGTATTTTTTGTTTATATTCATCTAAGAAATATAATTTTATGAATTAATGGATTGTTAAATTAAATAATATTCAAATAAATAATAATAATAATTATTAATTTACTTTTTCTAAATATAAACGATATAATAACTTAATGAATGCAATTGTAATTTATATTATGTTTTGAAAGTTTTTTTTGTCAAAACCCATGAATTTTTGATAAATGTCAATTTTTTTTATAAGTAAAAATACACATATTTAAAAAATTATTTAGATAAAATGAAAATTATTTTTGGAATCAGGAAGTCAAAATTATCCAACTGTAAATTTTTCATAATTTCTTGAGAGTCATTTTTGGTAAATATTAAATACTATTTAAATATATAATGTGTTTTATGACATCATAATGACCCAATAGTGATATAATAAAATAATATAAACATAATTTTCTGTCAATATATTATTTAATATTAAAATGAGGTGATTTTGGGGGTGTTTTATTTATTTTACAAAGCATTATTAGACCCTTCAAGTCTTATAAAACATTTTGTCCTTTTAAATTGTTTTCCTTGAGAGTGTGACTCACCTACATATAAGCAACCCTATTATTTTAAGAAGTTAGGCCATTGGCCTTATAAAATTTTGTTTTCCACTCCCCTTTGAAAAAACTGTGGGTGGTATGGTTTGTGGTATTGATTAGTTTAATGAGTGGTGAACCAATCCTAAATAATAATGAATTCCCTCTCATTTCCTATATAAACGCACCCAAGATCCCACTTATGCTTTTCTGAAAGCCTTTAGAGTTCATACAACCTCTTTACTACTCTTTATATAATCCTCCCAAGGTGACCCAAGCTCCCAATAATCCTCTCTTAAGCCTCTCCCAAGCCTTTGGGATCACATTTCCAAGTAAGGGATTTCTTATTTTCAAAATTATTTCCAAGTTTCTTTATATTGTTATATCCTTTTTCTTTCAATTAAAAATGTAGGGGTATGATTTTGAACTTCCCAAATACTTCTATATTCATGTTTTAATAATTATAGATCCCCTTTATCCCTCATTAAATGCCTCCCATGTACACCCATTACAATGACAAAATTTCAAAAAGAATTTCTCTCTCCAAATTTACATTCAAGAAAATCTTTTGTATCATGAAACTATATTCCATTACAATTATTGGGACATGTATCTATATGACCCCCTTACATTCAATTTCATGTACATATGATGTGACAACCCTTTCTTTCTCATCAACCATTTTTTATGAATTATTATGTCATGCAATTATGCTGCTGAAATTGCCCCACGTTTTTCCAAGCCAAATTCATTGTGTAGTGAATACCATGCCCATTTCTCTATCAAGGGTATTCACCTTTATGCACATTTACTTATTGATTATATAGTTTCATGTATGAATTCCGCATTCCTTTATCATGGAATAAATGATGATGTTTAATGAATCCATGTTTTATGATGCATGTGTCACACTTTTGTATGAAATGAAATGTTTAATAAGGGTGTGCCCTGAGAGCACTCCAATGCATTTGGTAAAGTATTATATCACAAGAAATCATGTGAAATGGGTTTTTACTCATGATAATTCATGTGAATTGAGGGTTTATTCATGCTTCATGCGCAATTATGGTTTACTCATGCACTTGGTGCAATGAGCCTTGACTCCTGCTAATTCCATGTTAAGTGTTGTTGCCACATCTCCATGTTATGATTATCATGCTATATCATGCCTTTATGTTCATGTTTCTCTTATGATATATTGATATGACTATTTTATTACATGTATTGTATTAATCATGTTATTCCATGTTTATTACCTTACTAGGCTTTATTTCTCACCCTTTTCTTATGGATATCCTTTTCTTATCCAATGCAATGCTAAGTATGAGGGAATATAGTGATCATGTAAAGATAGTTTTCAATAAAAATGTTGTATTTCATGTTTTAAGTTGTTATATAATGATCCTAATCCCCAAATACACTATACCTCTCGATATTATATGTTGTATCAAGTAAAATTTATGTAATAAATCATGTTTAAGAGTGTAATAAAGACCAGGGTTGTCATAGTTTGTATCAGAGGATAGGTTTATTAATTTTTCGGTTATGATTAGAAAACCATAGTGAATCCTTAGGGACAAGACCAATTATAATAAAAATCATCCCGAAGATTTTATGAGTATTTAGTAAGTGTTTTATCAAGAAAATACATCCATGTCTGGATACGAGCAGGTAGAGGTGGATCTGACACAAATGTACCTAGGGGTAAAAACCCCAATAAGGAGTTTCGGGCTTGAACCAGGGTACCCTGGTACACGACAACAAGCCTTGCTACACTCTTGGTTAGGACACTCATAGATGATATTCTTTAGTAAATTCACAAGCTTAGTATAAACCCTTATTAAGGGAATAAAAAAAATTCCCCTATGAAAAAATGTTGGGAAATAGATCGTGGATTACATAGATTGAATCATATAGACTCATATGTTGATGATATAAAAGTTATTTATAAGCCATCTATTTTTTCCTTGGAGTCCCCTTTATGTGTTTAATAGTATAAGGTACTCATCCCTAAGTCTATATGGATAGAGTAGAACTAGAATCCAAAAATGTAATGGTAGAGTTATCATATATAGTTCACCATATTCTTTTATATCCCAAAAGTTTAGTAGAACAATCCTAACACAACCACAAATCATGGAAGTGAAGATGTTGCTGAGTATGAAAAATGGGGAAATCATTTCACCCTGTGAATATAACTCCTCCCATATCATAATCGGTGGATTGAAATTTCATGAGAACGTTGTCATACTCCCTCCATTGGAATTTTATTCAATTATTGACATGGATTGGATTTCCTTATATAGAGCCAACATAGATTTATGTGAGAGGGAAATCACTCTACATGTGGAGAATCGACCCTTGATTCTATACAAGTGCAATGAGGAAGATGAATCTTTTTTATATCCATTATCTCAAGCATGGATATTACGGACCTATGAGAAAGCGTATCTGGCATAGATGATTGAGTCCAAAGACAAAACTATCCTTGAAGAAATTCCTATTGTGAGGGAATTCGCTGAAGTGTTTCCTAAGGAATTTATTGGTATTCCTCTTAGAAGATATGTTGAATTCTAAATTGATATTATACCTAGGTCATTTCTAATATCCAAGAAATCATATAGAATGGCTGTTTTAAAGCTTGAGAAACTGAAGAAAATACTATATGAGAATATGGATAAAGGGTTTATATGCCCAAGTGCTTCCCCATGGGGTGCACTTGTCCTCTTAATTAAGAAGAAGGATAGGTCAATGTGCCTTTCATCGATTATAGTGAACTTAAAAAAACACGATAAAGAACAGGTATCCTATCCCATTAATTGATGACCTGTTTGATTAGCTACATGGAGCACAACAATTTTCCAAGGTAGATTTGCAGTCAGGTTATTATCAAGTATTGGTGAAGAAGGAAGATATCCCCAAGACTTCTTTTCATATAAGATATGGGCACTATGAATTCATTGTAAAGAATTTCAGACTCACTAATTCTCCATCAATATTTATGGAAATGATGAATAGAGTCTTTAGAGATTACCTCAAAAAATTTATGGTAGTAATCATAGATGATATTATAATATACTCAAAAACTAAGGAGGATCATGAGAAACATTTAAGAACTGTACTATAGACCTTACCAAAAGAGAAGCTCTATTAAGAGTACATCAAGTGTGTGTTCTGGTTGAAGGAGGTCTCATTCTTGGGCCATATCATCACAAGAAATGGGATATCTGTGGATCCCTCCATGATATCTAAAATAGAGGGATGGACGAGGCCAATATTGGTAACGGATAACCGTAGCTTCTTGGGGTTATCTAGATATTGTCGATGATTTGTGATAAATTTATCACGATTGTACAAATCTATTACCAAGCTAACTTGGAAGGGAGTAAAGTTTTCTTGGAGTGATAAATGTGAATAAATCTTCCAGGAGTTCAAAAAGAGGCTTATCAATGTGCTCGGGCTCACTTTACCCACAAGTGGAGAACTTTTTGTGGTATTCAGTGATGTTTTGAAAAAGGTCATGGGATGTGTGTTGATGAAAAATGACAAAGTCATTTCCCATGCTTCCAAGAAATTAAAAGTTCATGAGAATAATTATCCAACACATGATCTAGAGTTTGATGTGGTGATCTTCACTTTAAAAATTTGGCAGCATTATTTATTTGGGGAGAATTGTGAAATATATATAGACCACAAAAGACTCAAGTATATATTCACATAGAAATAGTTGAACTTGTGACAATGAAGATGGTTAGAGATTATCAAAGACTATAACTAATCAATCCATTACCACCCTAGGAAAGTGAACAAGGTGGAAGATGCTTTATGTAGAAAGAACCCAATGATTCTATCACTGATTGTAATTGAGAAGGATCCAATCTTCTTATATTTGATGAAGATGGACATGGGAATCCTAAAGAAGGGAACATCATCAATCATTTCACAAATGATTTATAAACCGTCTATTTGGGAAAGGTTAAAGGATTATCAAAAGGTTTATGTGGGAATTCCGAAGAATGTGGAAGTAATAAAGAGAGGGAAAACCTCAGAGTTCAATGTTAATGAAGAAAATATTGTGAGATTTGGGAAAAGACTATGTGTTTCATCATGTCCAGAGCTAAAGAAGGAACCTTTGGATGATGAACATAGCTCAAATTTCTCTATTCACCTATAAAACAGAAAGATCTATCGAGATCTATGAGAGAATTATTAGGGGGATAATATGAGGAAGGAGATCGCTGAGTATACATCAAAGTGCCTATTTTGTCAACGAGTGAAGGCAGAGAGGCAGAAGTCTAGGGGGATGATAAAACCATTTACCATACCAGCATGGAAATGAGAGAACATCACCATGGAATTTTTAATTTTACTTCTGAAGACATCCAAAGGAAACAATGCAATCTAGGTTGTTGTGGATTTTCATACAATGTTTTCACACTTCATTTCCATTTGGGAGGATTTTTCATTGGATCAACTAGCATAGATATATATCAGGGAAGTGGTAAGGCTGGATGGAGTACCACTATCTATTATATCCGATTGAGATCCAAGATTCACCTCAATGTTTTGTAAGAGTATTCAACATGATCTAGATACAGAGATGAAATTTATTATGACTTATCATCCTCAAACTGATGGGAAATACAAGTGGACTATCCAAACACTTAAGGACATGTTGAGAGCACGCTCAATGGACTTCAAAGGACTATGGGATCAAAATATTCCTATGATTGAGTTATCTTATAATAATAGTTTCTAATAAAGCATAAAAATGGAACCATTTTAAGCCATGTATGGGAAGAGGGGTAGAACACCAGCATGTTGGGATGATATCAGTGAGTGCATGCTTTTAGGACTAGAAATGGTCGTTGAAATGGCAGAGAAGGCGAAAACCATTCAATAGCATATCAAGGATACCCAGAGTTGATAGAGGAGTTATGCAGATAACCGTCAATGAGGACTTGAGTTTAATGTTAGAGGCATGGTATTTCTATTCATATCTCTATGGAGGAAGGTCGTGAGGTTTGGAAAGAAAGGGAAGGTAAGTCCTAGGTACATCATCCCCTTTGAGATTCTTGATCATGGCGGGGTTGTGGCCCATCGACTAGTACTTCCACCTACCACGGAAAAAGTACATGTTGTATTTCATGTATCCCTTTTAAGGAAGTACATACTAGACACTTTACATGTACTATTTTAAGAGGTTCTACAGTTATATGATGATCTTTCCTATAAGGAGAAACCAATGAAGATCCTAGATCATAGAGAAAAAGTTCTACGAAATAAGACAATTCCCCTCGTCAAGGTGTTTTGAAAAAACCACAAGTTTGGAGAAGCGACATGGGAGTCTTAGGAAATGATGAAATAGATTTACCCACATCTGCTTTAGTGTGGGAAAAGGAAATTTCTAGGGTAAAATTTCTTAAGGGGGTAAGATTGTAAAGACCCAAACTTTCATTAATAGAAATTTTTCTTGATCTAATTAAATGTATCATTATGTAAAATGTTTATATAAAATGAGAACTTCATTGTTTTATGTGTTTGGATTTTAAAATACCATTACGAATTGTGATTTTTTCAAATATATCCATTGAACAGTGATCACATGATTACTATAAATATATGTCTTTAACAAATCAAATTTACTCAGACAAAGTGAGGCCCTCATCCAGTAGACTTGCCCCTTATGAAGCCCATTTATCGGAGCTCATAATGGATGTGGAATCATTGGGCTTTACTCTTGACCAATCCCAAGCCATGCTTGAATATGTTAAGCTTGAGCAGAACCGCCTATGAGAGAAGTGAACGTTGATAGAGATTACCACTCGAGCATTGTTATCCGAGCCACCCCAAGAGTCTGTCACCATCACACACCTTACTCTCTAGTCTTATGCTATTTTTATAAGGGGTTATGTAACAAGACCATATAACTATGAATATTTTCATTATTTTTGTATATAATAAGGATTGTACATTCATTTTATTATTGTTACCATGTAAATAGTTTTTAAAGCACAAATGGTATTTTTAGTTAATATTCAACTAAGAAATCAATATTGATGAATTAATGGATTTTTGAATTAAATAATATTATAATAAAATATTAGTAATATTATTAAATTACTTTTTGTTAAAAATAAATTATCTTATAATTTATGTAATGCAATTGTAATTTTTATTAAGGTTTGAAAGCTATTTTTGTCAAATCCCATGAATTATCGATAAATGTCAATTTTTATTTTAAAAGAAAAAATTCAAATTATTAGAAAATTATTTAGATAAAATTAATATTATTTTTGTAATGAGGATGTCGAAATTATCAAATGGTGAATTTTTTATAATTTTTTGAGACTGTCGAATTTTTGGATAAAAATTAAATATCGTTTAAATATATAATGTGTTTTATGAAATCATAATGACCCAATAGTGATGTAATAAAAATCTATAAACATAATGTTAGGCCAATATATCTTTTACAATTAATATAATGTTATTTTTTAGGTGTTTGATTTATTTTATGAAGCATTAGTTGACCCTTTAGTGCTTATAAAACATTTTGTGTTTTAAAATTGTTTTCCATGAGAGTGTGACTCAACTCCACATAAGCAACCCTATTATATTAAGAAGTTTGTCCATTGGAATTATGATTTATTTTACACACACCTTGGTAAAAAACCATGGTCTGGTTAGGGGTGTTGAGTAGTTTAATGTTTGGTGACCCAAACCTAAAAAATAAAGAATTGCCTCTCCTTTCCTATATAATCCCACCCATGCTCCCACTTCCTCTTTACTAAAAGCCTTTCTAGTTCATCCAACATCTTACCTCCCTTATCTAGAATCCTCTTAAGGTGCCCCAATCTCCCTTTAAGACTCTCTCAACTCTCTCCCATGCCTTTGGGATCAAACTTCCAAGTAAGAGGTTTCTTACTTTCTAAATTTTGTCCAATTTTCTTTATATTGTTATAACCTATTTCTTTTAACTAAAAATGTTGGGGTATGATTTTTCACCTCCCCCATACTTCACTATTCATGTTTTAATAATTAGATATCCATTTATCTCTCGTTAAATTCCTCCCATGTACACCCATTACTATACTGAAATTCTAAAAGGAATTTTTATCTCCTCATTTACATTCAAGAAATTCTTTTGTATCATGAATCTAAATTCCATTACAATTGTTGGGACATGTATCTATATGACCCCCTTACTGTAAATTTCATCTAAATATGATGAGAAACCTTTTTTCTCTCCCATCAACCATTTTTTGTGAATTCTTATGTCACGTCATTATACTACAATAATTGAACCACATTTTTCCAAGCCAAAGTCATTGTGTAGTGGATACCATGCCCATTTCTCTATCAAGGGTATTCACCTTTATGAACGTTTAATTATTGATTATATAGTTTCATGTATGAATTACACATTCCTTTATCGTGGAATAAATGATGATGTTTAATGAATCCATGTTTTATGATCCATGTGGCACACTTATTCATGAAATGAAATTTTTAAGAAGGGTGCGCCCTGGTAGCGCTCCAATGCATTGGGTAAAGTATAGTATCATTATACATCATGCACAATGGGTGTTTAATCATGATAATTCAAGTTAAATTATCATTTTCTCATGATTCATGTGCAATGTGGGTTTACTCATTATCCATGTGCAATGAGCCTTGGCTCATGATAATTCCATGTTAAGTGTTGTTGCCACATCTCCATGTTATGAGTATCATTCAATATCATGAATTTATGTTCATGTTTCTATTGTGCTTAATTTATATGACTATTGTTTAACATGTATTGTATTCCTCATGTTATTCCATGTTTATTCTTTTACTGGGCTTTATAGCTCACCATTTTCTTAAGCATGTCCTCAGGTTATCCCATATAATGCTAAGTACGAGGGAATGTAGTGGTCTTATAAAGGAATCTTTCAATAAAGATGTTATATTTCATGTTTTAAGTTGTTATGTAATGATACTAAGCCACAAATACACTATACCTCTTGATCTTCTATGTTGTATCAAGTGATGTTTATGTAATAAACCATGTTTAAGTGTGTAATAAATAGCAACGTTGTCATAGATTACCACTCGAGTGATGTTATCTGAGCCACCCCAAGAGTCTGCCACCATCACACACCTTAACATTATGTCACATACAATTTTTATAAGGGGTTCTGTAACAAGACCCTGGAACTATGATTATGTGCATTATTTTTTTATAGAATAAAGAATATACATTCACATTATTGTTATTACATTGTAAATAGTTTTTAAATCACAAATAGTATTTTTAGCTAATATTCAATTAATATATCTATTTTGATGAATTAATGGATTTTTTAATTAAATAATATATTTATAATATATTATTAATAATTAATTTTTATTAAATATAAATGATTTTATAATTTTTATTAATACAATTATAATTTTTATTAAGGTTTGAAAGTTGTTTTTTTTCAAAACTCATGAATTTTCGATAAATGTTGGTTTTTATTTTAAAATAAATAATTCATATATTCATAAAATTATATAGGTAAAAGGAATATTCTTTTTGGAATCAGGATTTCAAAATTATCCAATGGTGAATTTTTCATAATTTTCGGAGATAATAATTTTTTTTGTGTAAAAATTAAATACCATTTAAATATATAATGTGTTTTATAACATCATAATTACTTAATAGTGATCTAATAAAATAAAATAATATATAATATCAGAAAATTTATGTTTTACCTTTAAATAAATGTGATTTTAGATTTTTTTTGATTAATTTTAGGGTTGATTAGTAGACCCTCTATGACTTATAAAACAATTTATCTTTCTAAAAATATTTCCTTGAGAGTGTGACTCTCCTACACATAATAAAGACTAATATTTTAATAAATTAGGCCATTTTAATTATAAAATAATGTTTTCCAATCCATTTTGGAAAAACCCACAGGCCCAAACTATGGGTTGGTTTGTGGTTTTGATTAGAATAATGTGTAGTGTCTAAAACATAAATAATAAATAATTTCCTCTCTTTTCATATATAAAACCACACAATATTCCACTTATCTTCACTTAAAACCCTTGGAACACGTCTCTACCATTCCCTCCACTCTCTAAAATCCTCCCAAGGTGCCCAAAGCTTCCAAGAATCCTCTCTCAAGCCCCTCCCAAGCCTTTGGGATCACACTTCCATACAAGGGATTTCATCTTCTCTCATTTTCCCCCAAGTTTCATTATGTTTCTATACCATTGTATTTTCAATTAAAAATGTTAGGGTATTATTTATAACCTCCCCCACACTTCCCTAATTATTTTTTAATGATGATAGACCCCTTTATCTCTAATTAATTCCTCCCATATACAATGGTTACCATGCCGATATTCAGTAAGGAATTTTTCTCTTCTCATTTACATTCAATAAATTATTTTGTATTATGAATCTAAATTCCATTACATAAGTTGGTACATGTTTATATTTCACCCCATATTGTACATTTAATTTACATATTATGAGACACCCCTTTCTCTCTTGTCAACAATATTTATGAATTCATATGTCACGCTATTATGATACCAAAATTGTTCCACGATTTTCAAATCCAAATTCATTGTGCAGTGAATTACATTACCATTTATCAATAAATTGAATTCACCTTTAAGGAAATTTAATTATTTATTATAGAGTTTCATTATGTATTCAGCATTCCATGCGGCACACTTATTCATGAAATGAAATGAATAATAAGGTTACGCCCATATAGCGCTCCATTGCATTGGGTAAAGATTGGTATCATGATACGTCAAGTAAAATGAGGGTTTACTCATGATAATTCATTTGGAATGATGGTTTACTCATGCTCCATGTGAAATGAGCATTGTCTCATGCTAATATCAGGTAAAATTTTGATGACACATTTCCGTGTTATGATAATCATGCTATATCATGCCTTTATGTTCATGTTTCTCTTATGCTCCATTGATATGCCTACTGCCTAACATGTACTATATTCTTCATGTTATGCCTTGATTACTCCATTATTTGGATTTATAGCTCACTAATTTTTATGTATTTCCTCATTTTATCACATGAAATAATATGTACAAAGGAATGTATGTCTTAATGTTAAAGAAGTTTTTAATAAAGATGTGTATTTCATGTTTTAAGTTGTTATGTAATGTTCCCAAGCCTAAAAAACACTAGACCTATTGATAATCTATTATGTTTAAAGCGAGGATTTTATGTAATAAATTGTGTTTAAGTATGAAATAAAGATCAAGGTTGTTATTATTGGTATCCAAGGATAGGTTTAGGTATTTTTTGGGATTATGATTAGAAAAACCTACTGAAATCCATAGAAATGAGAATATGTATAATAAAAACATACATAAATTTTGGTGGGTATTGAGTAAGTGGTTTATCAAGAAAATACATCCCTGTCTGGATATGAGCATGTAGTGGCAGCTCTAGCACAAATGTATCTAGGGGAAAAACCGGACAAAACTGATTTGATCTAGACTCAAATGGTAACAAGTGCATGAAAATGGGCCTTAATACACTCTTGGTAATGACACTCCCAAGGGATATACTTTGGTAAATTCATAAGCTTAGTGTGAACCATTATTAAGGGAACAAAAAAAATACCCCTAAGAATATAAGTTGCGAAGTAGATCATGGATAACATAGATTGAAGCCTATAAATTCATAAGTTAAGGAAATAAAAGTAATTTATAAGTCATATATTTTTGTTTTTGGAATAAACTTTATGTGTTACCCCTAAAATTCCTTTTATTCCAGCTAATGGCTAGTAATAAGAGGTCTCAAGTTAAAAACTGATGTGAAGATCAATGCGATGACTATTCAAATGAGATGCCCAATCTGATGGGATCCGGAATGACAATCTTTTTCATGATCCTTTCTTAGTTAACTCAATTGTTGAATAGAAACTTGGGTCAAAAGGAACTTCCTACCCCCCTAAGAAAGAACATGTCAAAATCGAGAGCTTCATGGGACAAAAGCCTCTTAATTTTAATGGATAATCTGAACCCTCAATTGTCGAACAATGGATCAACTCCATTGAAAATATATTCTTCATCCTTCAATGTTTCAAATAAGAGATGGCTATTCTGGATGCTTATCATATGGAGTGTGAAGATGATCAATAGTGGATGTTGATAAAAAATATGAAGCCTGAGGAGGACACTGAGTTGTTGGAATGGAAGGATTTCCAAAAAAAATAGCTAAATACATTCCTCACACCCTCCGACTAAAGATGGAAAGGGACTTTCTTGCCCTCGAGAAAAAGGATGAAGAATCAATCAGAGCGTGTGAGGAAAACATCACAAGGCTTGCATGATATGTCTTTGGCTTTTTCATTTCCCCCAAATTCATGGTTGATCGCTTATTATGTGGTCTAAAACCTAGCCTACGGAAAGCACTAGAAATCTATGATTTTGAGGGCTGTGAGGAAAATATTTGATGTGACATTAAAGTAGAAATGGGGACCGGAGAATCTCAAAGGTGTCATGGGGATAAAAAATTTAAAGTGGAATTTAATTCTAGCAGTCTGATGGATAAATACTATAGTTCTAGTTGAAGGAAGTGTCATTCTTGGATCATAACATTACAAGAAATTATGTATATGTGGATCCCACTAAGATAGCTGTAATTGAGGGATGGACTAGGCTAAAATTTGTAATGGATATTTGTATCTTCTTAGTGTTAGCTGGATATTATCACTGATTTTTGAGAAATTTATCATGATGTTCCAACCCTCTTACCATGCTAGCTCTAAATGGAGTAAATTTTTCTTGGATTGATGAATTCCAAGAGAGATTCAAGGAATTGAAATGGAGGCTTATCGCTACATTTGTGCTCACACTACCCACAAGTGGAGAAATTTTTGTGGTATTTAGTGATGCTTTGAAGAAGAGATAGGGCTGTGTGTTGATGCAAAATTAAAAACTAATTTCCTATGCTTCATTGAAATTAAAATTTCATGAGAAAAACTATCCAACACATGACCTGTAGTTGGATACAGTAATCTCCACTTTAAGAATTTGGGGAAATTACCTCATTGGGGAGAAGTGTGAAATATACATGGATCAAAAAAAGCCTCAAGTATATATTCACACACAATGAGTTGAATATGAACTAATAAATATAGACAGTGTTGATCAAAGACTATGACTACTAAATCCATTACCACCACGGTAAAGTGAACAACATGGTGGATGCTCTAAGTAGAAAGGAACCATCAATTATATCATTGATTAGAATTGAAAAGGAACCAATCTTCTTAGATTTGATGAATATGGTAATGAGAATCATAAATAATGGAAAATCATCAATCCTTTCACAAATTATTTCTCAAACATATCTTTTGAAAATGTTAAAGGATGATTAAAAGGATGATGTGGGAATTAAGAAGAAAGTTGAAACAATTATAAAAGGGAAATCCTCAGAGTTCAATGTAAATGAAGAAGGAATTGTGATATTTTGGTCAAGAAAACATGTTTAATCAAATCCTGAGTTAATGAAATAGCTTTTAGATTATGTACATAGTTAAAATTTCTCCATTCACTTTGGAAACACAAAGATGTATCGAGATCTCTAAGAGATTTATTAGTGGGATAACATGAAGATGGAGATTGCTGAGTATATATCAAAGTGCCTAATATGTCAAAAAGTGAAGGTTGAGAGTTAAATGTCTAAGGGTATGATGCCACCATTACCCATAACAACATGTAAATGAGAAAACATCACCATATGATTTTTCACTAGACTTTTGAAAACATCCAAAGAAAACAACGCTGTCTAGGTTGTTGTGGATCATCCTACAATGATTGTGAACGTCATTGAAATTGATGAGGATTTATCATTGGATCAAATAGCCCATATATAAATTATATATATGGTAAGGCTTCTTGGAGAACCACTCTCGATTGTACCTGATCAAGATCCATGATTCCCCTCTATGTTTTGGAAGAGTCTTCAACATGCTCTGAGTACTGAGTTGAACTTCCGTACGACTTATCATCCTCAAAATAATGGGAAATCTGAGCAGACTATCCAAACACTTGAGTACATGTTGAGATAATTCTCAATGGTCTTCAAATGAGGATGAGATCAAAATCTTACTCTATTTGAGTTCTCTTACAAAAACAGTTTCCACTCAAGAATCCAAATGGGTCTATAGGAATCCATTTATGGGAAGAGGTGTAGAACAATAACATGCTGGGATGAAGTTAAGGAACTAAAACATATAGGTCTAGAAATAGTCAATGGAATGGTGGATAAGGTTAATATCATCCTACAACACATTAATGATACTTAGAGTTTACAAAAGATATATGATGATAATCATGAATGAGACCAAAAGTTTGATGTTGGAGACATGGTATTCCTCTACATATCACCTTGTAAGAGAGTTATGATATTTCAGAAGAATGGAATGCTTATTCCTAGGAACATTGGAACTTTTGAGATCCTTGATCATATTAGAGAAGTGTCATATCGACTAGAACTCCCACCAAACCTATCTCAAGTACATGATGTATTCCATGTTTCAATCTTGAGGAAGTACATACCTGATCCATTGCATGTACTCAATCCAGAGGTGGTACCATTTGAGACTGAACTCTCCTATGAAGAGATGTATGTGAAGATCTTAGATCATAGGGAAAAACTTATATGAAATAAGACAATTCCTTTCATCAAGGTGTTGTGGTGAAACCACATGTTTGAAGAAGCAACATGGGAATCATATGAAGTTACGAAGCATAGTTACCCTCATCTTTTTTAGTGTGGGAAAAGAAATTTTGAGCGAGAAATTTCTTAAGGGGGAAAGATTGTAATGACCAAAAATTTTATTAATGAAAATTTATCTTGATATAATTAAATGTGTTATTATGTAAAATAGTTATATAACGTATGCACTTCCATGGTTTTATGTTTTTGGGTTTCAAAATACCATTAATAATTGTTACCAATGACAATATAGCCATTAAATATTGATCAATTGATTAGTATAAATATAGGGCTTTAACAAATCAAATTTACATAGTAAAAGGAAGTGATGGCCTCATACAATATAATTTATACACACGAAATCCATTTGTTAGAGCTAGAAAAGGAGGTGGAATCACTGTGATTTTCTCTTGACGAATCCCAAGATGAGCTTCAACACATTAAGCTCGAACAGAACTTCTTATGTGAGAAGTGGAAGTTGAAAGAGATTACCATCAGATCAATGCTATCCAATCCACCTCAAGTGTCTTTCACCATCTCACACCTTAACCTTAGGTCATATACGGGTGTTATAAGGGGTTATGTAACAAGACCATTAAACTATGAATAATTTCATTATTTTTTTATCGAATAAATAATATAGATTCATTTTTTATAGTTACATAATAAATAGTTTTTAATAATATAATAGTATTTTTTAGTTAGTATTCAATTAAGAAATATATTTTTCTGAATTAAATAATATTTTAACAAGATATTGCTACTAAATTACATTTTATTAAATATAAATGATCGAATAATTTTTATGAATACAATTGTAATTTTTATTAAGGATTGGAAGCCGTTTTTTGTCAAAACCCATGAATTTTATATAAATGCCAGTTTTTATTTTGAATTTAAAAATTCACATATTTAGAAATTTATTTATATAAAATGAATTTTATTTTTGGAATCAATACTTTGTATTTATCCAATGGTAAATTTTCCATAATCTTCCTGGACAGTCGATTTTTTGTGTAAAAATTAAATACTATTTAAATATATAACGTGTTTTATGAAATCTTAATGATCAAATATTGATATAATAAAATAATATAAATATTAATTTTTGCCAATATATGCTTTAACTTAAAAAAATGTGATTTTTATTTTTTGGATTATTTTTATTGTGCCTTAGTGGACCCTCCAAGGCTTATAAAACACTTTAACCCTATAAAATGATTTCTTTAAAAATGTGACTCACATCCACGTAAGATATCCTAGTATTTTAAAAATTTAGGCCATTGGAATTATAAAGTAATTTTTTCCAATCCCCTTTGAAAAAAAACGTAGGAAAAAACCATGGGTTAGTTTGTGGTTTTGATTAGTTTAATGTGTAGTGTCCCAAACCTAAATAATAAAGAAATATCTCTCTTTTCCTATATAAACCCACCCAAGATCCCACATATATTCACTAAAAACCCATCGAGAATATACTTACCCTGAAATCCTCTCTCTGAAATTCTCCCAAGGTCCCCCAAGATTCCAATATTCCTCTCAATCCCCTACCATTCCTTTGGTGTCAAACATCCAAGTACGAGATTTCTTACCCTCTCATTGTTTCAGTCAAAGTTTCATTATGTTTGTATATGCTTGACTTTTTAATTAAAAATGTTGGGGGTATGATTTATAGCCTCTTCCATACTTCCCTCATTATGTTTTAATGACGAGATACCTATTTCTCTCTCATTAATTCCTCTAATGTACACTCGTTACCATGCCATATTTTTGTAAAGAATTTCTCTCTTCTCATTTAAATTAAAAAAATTATTTTGTATTATGAATCTAAATTCCATTAAATATATTGGGAAATGTTTTTATATGACCCCATTACTATATATTTTAGGTAAATATTATGATACACCCCTTTCTGTCTCATCAAAATTTTTATGAATTCTTATGTCACACCATTTTGCTGCCGAAATTGTACCGTGATTTTCCAAGCCAAAGTCATTGTGTAGTGTATACCATGCCAATTTATCGATCAAGGGTATTCAACTTTATGCAAAATTTACTTATTTATTATAGAGTGTATCGTTTTTATTCCACATTCCTTTATCATGGAATAAATTTTGGTATTTAATGATTCCATGTTGTATGATCCATGTGGCATAGTTATGCATGAAATGAAATGATAATGAAGGGTGCACCCTGATAGTGCTTCAATGCATTGGGTAAATATTAGTATAATGATACGTCAAGTGAAATGAGGGTTTACCCATTCTAATTCAAGTTCAATTATGGTTTACTCATTCTAATTGTGCAATGAGCCTTGGCTCATGCTAATATCATATTAAATGTTGATGCCACATTTTCATGTTATG
The DNA here is from genome assembly GCA_963277665.1 of Viscum album. NCBI lineage: Eukaryota > Viridiplantae > Streptophyta > Magnoliopsida > Santalales > Viscaceae > Viscum > Viscum album. The sequence continues at coordinate 456,926,236 of OY728157.1, read as the reverse complement.
ATAATCATGCCATATCATGCCTTTATGTTCATATTTCTCTTATGGTCGATTGATATCAATATTACCTAAAATGTACTGTATTCTTCATGTTATTCTTTGTTTACTCCCTTACTAGGATTTATAGCTCACCCTTTTTTTATTCATGTCCTCAGGTTATCCCATGCAATGCTAAGTACAAAGGAATGTGTGTGGTCATGTAAAAGAAGTTTTCAATAAGGATATATATTGCATGATTTAAGTTTTTATCTAATCTTCCTAATCCTAAAATACACTATAACTCTCAATATTCAATGCTGTATCAAGTGAGTATTTTATGTAATAAAATATGTTTAAGTATAAAATAAAGAGAAGGGTTTTTATAAAGTTCCCTCTGGTTTTTGAGAAATTTAAAAACCAAGGAAAAAGTTAAGTCACCTATCACACTCATTTAAAACTTAGATTTCATGAGATTCATAGATGAATTGCTTAATTATTTTTGAGTTTATATGAATATAATTTAATCAACATAAATTTGAAATATCAAAATATTTTTCTTATCATTATTCATAAAAAGGTTTGGATCATCACCTACCTTAACATTATCATTTTGAACAAAAAATATTGTAAGTCTATCAAACCAGGATATAGGGGATTTTTTATGTACATATAATTATTTGGTAAGTATGAAAACATTTTTTGGATGTTTTTGTCTTCAAAACGAATAGGTTGATAAATATAAACTTCCTCTTGAACATATCCATTAAGAGAAGCAAACATCACGTCCATTTGAATTTTTTTAAATTATAGATTGATGTAAAAGAAAGTAGAATCAAAATAGATTCAAGTTTAGATACTAGAGAATAGGTTTCATAATAGTATATTAATTCTTTTTCATTATATAATTTATCAACTAATATAGATTTATTTAAAATAATGATTCCATTTTCATCACATTTATTTATAAAGACTGATTTTAATCCAATTATATAAGTTTCCTTAGATCTTTGAACAAAGGTCTAGACTTTGTTCCTTTTAATTTAATTTTGTTCATATTAAATGGATTTAATACTATCATCATCAGTTAAAGCTTCACCAGTTATTTTTTGTTCTAATTAGGAATGAAATACTCACTACTAGAAATATGATCTATACCAATGGTTTTGGGAAAACTGTTGGTATGGTTCACTAATTTGTATCTATACCAATGGTTTGGCCAAAACTGTTGGTATAAGTCCCCCCTATACCAACTATTTGTCCAAAACCATTGGTATAGGTTCCAAAATCAATGAACCTATACCAACTATTCTCAAAACCATTGGTATAGACCTATTCCAATGGTTTTGAGAACAGTTGGTATAGGTAAATGTCATTTTAATGGAATCTTATTACAGTGGACATTAAATAAATCAAAATTTAAAATACTTATGATAATACATATATATATATATATATTTATGAAATTATGCTCACAAAAGTAGGTTAGGTTAGTGGTTAGGTCGTTCAATCACAAATGAGAGGTTCTGGGATCAAAACCAACCGGATGATTATTTTTTGAATTACATATACCAATGGTTTATGGAACCACTGGAATAGATTTTCATATTACTTATACCAACAATTTTCAAAATTGTTGGTATAGGTCTATACCAATGGTTTTCCCAAAACCATTGGTATAGACGTATCCTCACGGATTACTTGGAAACAGTTCTTCAATTTTTTGGTATAACCTTTACCAATGGTTTGGAGGCCTATACCAATGGTTCCAGACTGTTGGTATAGGGAATTTTCCAGTAGTGGATATATGTTCTACTTAATTTCTTAAATAACTTCTAGTACATATAGGTTGATTTACATCTCCAATTACATTATCACTAGGACGATTCTTAAGAAACAACAAATTTAGGTGTTGTAAAACCTACTCATCAACATTATGTAGAAAATATACTAGGGTAAATACTTTAGAAAAATTTTCTTGAGATTTTACTTTTTAGAATAATTTTCCATAAAAGTTTGATAATAATTTTTTGAAAACACTTCCTTGGATATAGGTTGTGGTTTTTTGAAAACAAATGGATCGGTTTCATAAAATTTAACATGTATTGTTTCTTCAATAGTAAATGAATTTTTGTTGAAAACTATATAATTCTTATTGGTATTGGAATATCCTAAAAAAACCCTTCATCATATTTGAGTGAAAATTTAGGTAAGTTTTCTTCAATATACATGTTGAATACATTGAAACCAAATACATTGAAGTAAGAAACATTAGGTTTTTGACCAGTCCACATTTCATAAGGTGTTTTATTAAAAAAATGTATGATTAAAACTCTATTTATAGTATAAAAAGAAGTACTAAAAACATGAGTCCAAAAGTTTCTAGCAATTGAATATTCACTCAACATGGTTTTAGTTATCTATTTAATAATTCAATTTCTTCTTTCAAAAATTTTTTTTATTGAGGAGTTACTGGAGCTGAGAAATTATAAGTATTTCCTTTATTACTAATAAATGTTTCAGTATATGAATTTTGAAATTATCCTAATGATCACTATGAATAGTTTTCAATGGAAGGTTTTTCCTATTTTTAACTTTGGATGAAAAATATTTAAAATAAGAAATGGCTCCATATTTCTTTTCTAGAAATTAACCCAAGTAAATCTAGTGCAATTATTAACTAAAACAAATATATAGTGTTTTCCTCCAATACCGATAGACTTTGTTGGATTGAAAAGATCTATATGCACTAGCTGTAATGCATCCAAATTTGAGACTTCTTTGATTTATTTAAAGCTCAAATTATGTTGTTTTCTATATTTAAAAGAATAAAAAACTTTTGAATAATCAAATATAAGCTTCTATAGATCCTTAACAAGTATTTTATTTGAGAGTTTTCATAGGATACTACGGTTACAATGTCATAGTCTTCTATTCCATAGCCAAGATTGATATTCCATTGCACTAAGGAAAGGTAGGTCTTGGATCCTAAGGTCTTCTAAGTTTAGTGTATAAACATTTTCATTCCTATCAGCAGAGATAATAAAATATATGATTTGCATACAAATAATTTTTCATTCCTAAAATTCACAAGGAAACCCTCATCACACAATTTTATTTTGCTTATAAGTTTGTTGTTAAAACCTTTAACAAATAAAAAATTTGAAATTAAATATTGTCTAAGAATAACAATGTTACCTATTACAACAATTTCTACCTAAGCATCATCTTTCAATGCTATTTTTTCTTCTTTATCTTTGATAATATTTTCATGTATGTTTTTGTTACCAGTCATGTGCCCGGAACATCCACTATCCACGTACTAGGTATTGTTGTTGGTACACCCATTATTATTTTTTAAATAAAAATGTTAGGCCTTCAAAAAAGAAACATTCTTGGATATGTATATTTTAAATTGTAAAATCTTAGGTATCCACATTTTCATAGAAATATAATATTTTTGAAACCCTAATGATTGGGTTTTATTTAATGAACTAATTTTCTCCCAATGTCCACCACATTAACACTTAGTGAAAAAAGGATCACATTGGGAAACCCAATAACTGTGACTAAAAATAGGTTTAGGGTGATTATAACCAAATAAAAAACTATTCTTAAGAGGATTAAGTTATGAATATATTTTATAAAATTCATTCCATCCTAAAGTGAAATTTGACAAAAGTTTCTTTAAAGGAAAAATTTCATATTTTAGTCTAATTACTAAATTCTTATCCTCAAATTCATTAGTCTTAGTGTTTGAGTTATTCTCTAAAACAATTTTCATAGAAATAACATTTTCATGATCCTTAGAATATTTATCCTTCTCATAATTAATCCCTTTAGGTGTTAGAATCATTTTCAAATTCTAGAGATTTTTATCAAGATCGTTAAAATAATCTGATACTTCTTTTTTTTAAATAGAAATTCAAAAATTTTCTTTCTCTAACATCTTTTTTACATTAATGTATTCATTCTCATGTAATTTTGAAAATATAGAAACTTATTCAAATTAAGTCAAGGTATTATTTTTGGATAAGGAGGATTATTCATCTAAATATTCATAATAATATTCTTCAGAAAAATTATCATTTAAATAAATATTGGTTAAAGATAAAAGTTTTGGTACCTCAGACATAAGATAATGATTTTTAATTTGTAATCTTGTAATAGGTCCAACATTATTCTGCCTAAAAGATTAATATTCATAGGATTCATCTGAAGAGTCACCACCCTTGGAACTCTAGGTGTAATTAGCCTTCAGGACTTTCTTATCCTTTGATTTATAGTACTTATTTTTGTTCCTTTCAAAATTTTATCCTTTACCTCATTTTTCTTAATCATATGGAAATCTGGTCTGATATGTACATACCTTTTGCATTTATAAAATGTTAATTTAATTTTTTTTCTTTTCTATATTTCTTATTATAGCTATACTGAAAATATTCCGTTCATGCTATCTTGTTCATCCTTCTAGAAACATTTTCAAATTCATTCTCAAACTGATCACTGTCATTTGACTAAGATATAAAAACTTCTTTCTTAGATTTATGTCTTATTACCCTTTCCGAAGTATTGAATTTAGATATATTAGTGAAATCAACCATTCAATTATAATTATTATTCATATTGAAATAATCATCTTTCTTTATTCTTGTTTCATGCTAGATAAGAGTTCCAAATAACTCATCAAGAGTAATATTATATACTTTCCTATTCTAATCAATAATTGTCCTTTTTTCTTACCACTCATAAGGTATAATATCAATAATCTTTTACATAAGAAATTCATCATGAAGATCTTTCTCTCCCATATATTGAAGAATGTTGGTGATATTCACAAATATTTTTTTTCACATTGCAAACAAGTTCCCCATAAGGAAATAAAAGTCCATGATATTCAGCTCTTAACATATATCTTCTAGTATCTATCACTTTTGATGTTCCAAAATGTGAAACTTCAAGTTTCTTCGAGATACTATTTATAGATTCAAAATAATATATTTAACTATAGATATTCCTTGTCACAGAACATAAAAGAGTATTCCGTACCTTTTAGTTTAGTTGATATTCTTGTTTTCCCTGATTTGTAAAGGTTCTGATTTATTTGTTAGGAATATTTTATTCACCAGTGATCATAAAAAAATTATCCACTCCAGTGTGAATAAAAAAAATATTTATCATATATCTCTAATAATCATAATCACTTCCATCGAAGATTGGTTGTGTTTTAGGATTTAGATTATATAGAGAACCAACATTCATAGCTTCAATTTTTAAAAGAAAAAAATCTTCTCCAAAAAACGTTTCAGTAGCAAGAATATAAAGAAAATATTTAAGAAAAATATAATAAAATAGAGTTATATAAAAATATTTGAGCAAGAAAACATTTATTTAAGTATAAGTATTTCAATGACCTCCTTTGATACCCGTTATATGATTGAAATGTAGATATAGATTCTTAATTACAAGAGTGGGGTGAATTGTAGGTTTAAAAAACATTCACTTTTAAGGATAAAAGGAAATCTATTTTTAACAAAGTTAAATATGGTGGATTCAAAACCCTATTTGGTTCTTAAATAAGAAAAAATATTTCTTAAGATCCTAAAATATGGATCTGAAAATCTAACTTAAGAAAAGTATTAATAGGAAAATATTCCACATTAAGGAATATAAAATCTTATTTATTAGAGTATACAAGATTAATAACATATTAGAATGTTATATTTCTTTCATTAAAAAAACTTCAGTGAAAATAAATCTTTTTTTTTAAAAAGTAATCATCTAAAAAATATTATTACCGAAAGATAAGGTTATGCAAAAAACATGGATAATGGTATCTCGATTTATACTTTCATGAAATTACATCTTACCCACACCAGGGTAAGACCTCAATAAGAATATCAATGTCTATTTTTCTATCCCCGAAAGAATTCAAACAATAACTTAGTCAGCACCTATGTTTTCTTATCCACAAAAGTACCAGAACATTTAGGTAGTTGATACCAATGTCTTGTTATTCCTAGAAGCCCTCGATTTTACTCAGTAATAATCATATTTGTACAAGGAAGGCTGATCAAATTTTTCATGGTTGAACAAGTTCTTCATTGTTCACACATAGAATGATAGTGTTAATATCTCTAGAAAAAACTTCATAGAATCACATCATTCATGTTCATCAATATATTGAGCTCGTTCAAATATGATCCTATTTATAGGCAAGGGTTCCAATGGTGGACTCCCTCCCCCAACGGTCATATTTTTCATTAAATCTCATAGGAACTAGTACACGTGTCACTTAGCCAATGGTAAGTTAAAAATATATTACAAAACATCATTTTTAATATTGAAATATAAGAAATAACTCCAGGTGAAGGAAAAAAAGTAAGGAGATAACATCATGTTTAAGAAACTATGATCCTATAAACTTTAAAAAATTTGCTAAGAAAGTAAAGTAACTTTAATTATTATGAATAATCAGAATCTAGGAAAATTAGAAATCAGAGTTTAAGAATATGAAAAATAAATTTCTAGAAAAAATGGATATTCCGAGTTTGAATTCAGAGTCTGAATTTAGATAAATTTAGAATATGAATTCTGAGGAATTCAATGTTTGAATTTGTATAAAATTAGAGGCTAAATTTTATAGAATTCAGATTCTTAATTCTGATTAATTTTGAGTATAAATTCTATGTAAATATAATTATATATTCCAAAGAATTTGGAGTTTTAATTTCATAGAATTTAGAGTCATAATTTCAAAGAATTCAGAGTCTAAATTTCAGAGAATTCGAAGTTTGAATTTTAAAGAATTTCGAGTTGGAATTTCATAGAATTTTTTGTCTGAATTTTGGAGAATTTGGAGTCTTAATTTTAGAGAATTATGAGTCTTGATTTTAGAGAATTCAGAGTATGAATTTAAAATAATTCTGATTCTTAATTTTAATGAATTCAGAGTTTGAATTTTAAATAATTTGGAGTCTAAAACCTATTAGGTTCTATGTTTTTAAGTATCCGACTGTATGAAATAAGATAAAAATGGTTAGACTCGTTTAGAGAAGACAATAAGTAATACATTAAAAACTGAGGATAAGGATAATAATTTTCTAAGAGAAATAAAATTTTCTTTATGAATATAATTCACAATGAAGGATAATTTTCCTTAAAGAAAAGGTTTTTGTGAATTTCAAAACCTAATGGAATGAAAAAGTCATAAGAGAACTTATCGACTTAATATAATTATATTTTTTATTGACTTTATTAGATGACCATACTTGAGATAACCTCCTATTCCTCTTCGATGTATTTGGACATTCAACAATGTTCCAATCGTAAATTGTGATTTTTCATATCTAGTTTATTATAATCATAATATTTTTAACTTGACCTACCTTTATGTTAGACATCTCATTCGTGTAATAATCACATTTCGCATCACATTGGTTGTTGATTGGGTTCTCCTTATTTCCAACCATGGAATAAAATAAAGGAATAATTAGGAATGATTAATTTTAAACTATTAAACCCATAAATGGAAATCCAATAAAATTAATGGGATAACTTATAAATAACATGTATTTCTTTAACATAACAATTTATAGGCTTGAATATAAGTTATACATTATCTATTTCCTAACATCAACACTTATGATAATTCTTTTTCCCTTAATAATAGTTCATAATGATCTTGTGAATTACCAACAAATATCCCATGGGAGTGTCAAACCAAGTGTGTTGAAAAAGTCCATTACGATGCACTAGTTCTTGATCGACTCTAGATCATTACATTTTTTTCCAGGTTTTACCCCAATATACACTAGTTCTAGAGGCACATCCACATATAACATATACAAAAAGATGTATTTTCTTGGAAACCACTATATCTATACTTTAACAAATTAGGGTTGTTTTATTTTAGTTTTTTCCCCTAATTATTTTTCTAGAGATTTCTAATACTAATCCCAAATATAACTAAACATTACATTAATTCCAACAATGACAAACCTACTCTTTATTACAGATTAATTCATGATTTATTTGATAATATTACATATAAGACAACACAAACGTTCAAGAAGTCTTGTGTATCTGTGAATTATGTACATTACATAACAACATAAAACATGATATACAAAATTTCTCTTGAAAACAGCCTTGACATACTCAACTTATTATATCATACTTAAAACTGCATGGGATACCATGGGGATAAACATTAGAAAGGCGTCAGCTATAAAGCATCGTAAGGGAATAAAAATGTAAAAACATAAAGATAGTAATACATGTGACAAATTAAGAAATTAAATGGTTTAATAAATGGGTGAGAAACGTGAACATGATCATGAAAAATGAGGAATGATAAAGCATGATAATATAAATGCAACATGGAAATGTGGAAACATCATTACACAAGGTGTCATAAATATAGGTCAAGGATAACTTCCAAGAAGTAATGATAAGAAAAGGTCCTTTGATTGATTAGGATTACTCCAAAATACATTAAATTACATCTCATGAGACTAATACACTACCCAATTCATTAGAGCACTATATAATTCTAAGCGCACCTGCCAATTTTATTTCAATCACATGCATAATTGTATCACATAGATTATACAGAATGGATCATTAATTATCATATTTTATTCCATGATCTTAACTAATGGAATAAATACATTAAATTCCCAAATAAAATTTCTATATGTTTATAATTGTGAAAATCTTTGGTAGGAAATGGGTACAGGTATTCACTACCCAATTGTTTGACAAGGAAAACCGCAGTGAAAAGTTTGCATTAGAACCATGGTGTATGAATGTTCACATGAAGGATTGATGAGAGTGAATGGTATCTATAATTATTTATGCATAAAATTTTTTCTAAGGGGTATATGTAAGAACATATCCCAACATTATCAAATTTAATTTAAGAGGCATAAAATAAAATAAGTTCTTTAATAAAAATGAGAGTGGGGATCCTTTACTTCATTTCTGCATGATAACATGTGTACATAAAGGTTCAAGGGATGGATTAATGTTAGTGGAACAGGTATATCATTATTTATATATTAAATTTAATGTTAGGGGTTTTTAGGTAAATATACCCAAAAAACAAAATATTTAATCTAATAATCTTAATATAAAATAGGTGATTTAATGGAAATGTGAAGAGAGAAATCCCTTACCTTGAGAGTGTTATTTTAAAATATGAGGAGGAGATTCTTGAGGGCTTTGAATAATCTTGAGGGGAATCTAGAGAGGTGATGTATGTTTAAGTATGTGATAAAAGGTTTTTTAGTGAAGATAAATGAGAGATAGGGTGGGTTTATATAGGAAAATAGAGGGGAGTTATTTATTATTTCTCAAACTTTGGTTTTGGACACCATATAAGAAAATAACCAAAACCACAAACGTTTCCAGGGGTTTTTACCTAGTTTCAACCAAAGTGGGGTGTTTTTTAATTTTCTATAAGTACATGGGAATAATGTTTTAAAATATTACCCTTGGTTAGGTGGAGGCGAGTCATGTTAGTAAATAAATGATTACAAACCTTAAAATAAAATATAGGTTTTGAAGGATTCATAAAGGATTTTTAAAATTAATAAAATAAACATAAAATAAAATTATTTTAAAGAGTAAAAATATATTTGGTGTTGTATCTATAACATCCCATCCCTCATAATTGGATTGATAAGGATATGTAATGACACTTGGCCATAAGAGACATCCACATGATGCTAATGGCTGGTAATAAATTTCAAGGGCTTCAATACAATTGGGGGAAAAGTTTCCTTATGAGAAATAAAACAACGTAATGAATCCTGCCACAAAAAATATCCACTAAATGATACAAGATAAACATGTAATAAAAAGAATTAATACCATTGATTCCAAAACCAAACTATAATAGAGTATCACAATGGAAGACTACTAACATCAAAGTTCAATGTAGAAGAAAAAACCCAAAGACTCCAAAGGGATAAATAAAAAAATAAAAAAATGCTTTATTATCCAACTATACTAAATAGCCAAGTATCATGAAGCACTAATAAATAAATGTTTCACTTTCCCATTATCATTGTATTGATAAATAATATCTGCAAAATCACTAAAGTTCCAAAACAAGGGTGATCAATGAAACCCTGTAGGTTTTCCATGAATGAAATCCCTATTGACTCCACTAGGATAGAACATGTTAGAAAATTTTTATAAAACAATTTATATAAAACAATTGAAAAACATTTACATAAAATCCATGTAGTTTATCACCCAAACAATTTTCAACACTAAAATAGTATCTAAGGAAAATAAACCAAAGAACACTTCAAATTGTTTGAAAAATTCCATTTTTGAAATAATCCATTCCATTACACATATCCACACATGAAACCATGCATTTAACAATGTAAATCCTTATACTCATGAGGGATGATACATCCATTTACTAAGACAAAACTCAATGAACCATTTTTAAGGGGGAAATTTTTTACCCTTACCCTTCCCAATAATGATGGGGGACACTTCACAAACTTTTCCATCCAGAATTCACTTAAACACCCAAAAAACATTATTCAAAAAACTAATGACAAAATAACCATTTCAAACTATTTTAGTAAACCAAAATTGTTATTTAAAACCATTATGTAGAACCCTTTTCCCTAAATCAAACAAAAGGTATGTTTCAAAAAATCATTTAAAAAATGTTAAAACAAGCCTTTTACACAACAACCAATTTCTAGAAAGCAAAAACCATCACTAAAAAGGGTTTCTACCATGATTGTAACATCAAATTTAATACCAGTATCAAGAAATTCAATCAATTTGAAACTAAGAATTAATGTTTAAATAATAAGAGTCGAGACTGAATCCACCTACCTTAGGAATTATAGAGAAATGAAGAATGTCATTAATTATTCAACAAAAATAGGATGGATCTCCAAAAACCATCTTTATATGTATTTACCTAACATCAACACATCAAATAATAAACTTGATTGGAATAAAAAATCATAGATCTATCAATTGTGGACTCGATATAAAAATTTAATAGAGGGAAGAGAAGTAGATCTAATAAAAACTACAAAAAATAAAGAGTTTCCAAAGAAATAGGTTTTCAATACACCATTAAAATCCTATGGATTACTTCCATTTATAAGGGGAGAGACTCCATAGCCTTTCAGAGGAATAAAAATAAAATTAGGGTTGAAAATAGTGTATAGATATAGGTTTAGTTCTAACACTAAGCCATATATATTTTTTAGGATATATATTTAAACCGTGCATAGTTGAGTTACACAATTAGGAAAATTGTATGCCAATTGTGGTTCATCCCATGCCTCAAGAATCATCATGCATAGTTTTTCCATAAAGATAGAAAAACCATGCAACCACTGTGTGTAATGCCTCTATCCTAATTTACACGATTCCTCCTAGGTGGCTTCACAGTCTGGATAAACTCTGCTCCTAACCATGAACCTACCCAAAATCCCCTATTTCACCTTGAAGAGTTTCTTGTAGGAGTTTCATGGTTTCTACTCACTGTGATCCAACTGAGAATATTTATAAAATCCTAAAAATATTCCAAAAGGCTTCCAAATCCTTAAAAAAATCACCCACACAGTTTACATATTTCAAAATAATTAATAAAGGGTAACTTACCAAAAATCAGGGGGGGATAAATTATCCCCACCACTGAAATTTCCATCCCAAGAAAGTAGAAAACCATTATTTCCATAAAATAGTTATATCCATTACTCAATAATTTCCTTATCCTATTCATATTTCTCTTTATATATCTGACTATGTTTCTAGAAAACCCACACTAGACCGATGATTTTACCACATAAGACTTTTTATTTCTTATCCGAAATCTATACCAGAATATGAACCAATTACGAATACGACTCCAGGTCAATGTAATCAAATCGAATCACATGGTGAAGATAATTATGATACTTTTTCAATTAAGATACATGACACGCATGGTTTAGTACACCGACCATGGAGGAAACGACAAATGATATTCCACCTCACCAACCCATTCATGTACTTCAAAAGAGACTATGTATCAAGGATATTGCTTGCCCAACATACCAAAATGAAACTTTACAAGCCTTACAGATATTATCATGAACACATTATAACTCACCTTGAATTAAAATGACCATAAAAATGATAAAATTATGATTTATGATGACTATAATATGTCTCCATTCACTTAATGATCAATTGAATCTTCTCTTTTGTCTATTGGAAAAGTCTCATAAGAACCAATGAATTCTCACCTATTTCCACCTAGAAAAGTGGAGAATGTTAAGGACACCCATACAATGATTCAAAAAAAGTTATATGTATTTAGTCTTGGTAGCTTTTGTCATACAAGAACACTTTTAAAAGATAATGATCATTCCATGAGCCACCTAAATTCATTACACATTTTTAAATAATGTATTCAAACATTGTTATCATCATTTTATATTTCCCATCTATCTGAGGAAGATACACCATACCCAAGGTCAAATTATTCCTAAGAGATTTCTATATAGATTTCCTAAAATAATATTTAAACATTAGATCAATTTATGATACTATAGAAATACGTATGATATACCACTTTAATACTTCCCAGATACTTATTTTTGAAAATTTCTCTACAACATGAGATCCAAGAATATGGATGAAATGAGAAATTTTGTTGATCCGATACAATATCACCCATATTACAGCATGTTTCTGAACTGTTCTTGGGAGACCTATTACTAAATTCCTGGCTATCTATACCCCTTTCCAAACATGAATAGCTAAATACTGTAATATACCTTTTGGTCTCTGATGCTCCACCTTTACCTATTGACAAGTCAAGCATCTCGAGATAAACTCACATACCCTCCTTTTTAGACTTAACCACAAAATCAATGATTTTAATAAATTATATTTTTCATGTATTTCTAGACGAATAGACTATATTGAATGATGATAAGCATGATAAATTTGTTCCTGACAAGCCATAGGTACTACCATCTAATTTTAAAACCCCAAAACTGAACTGTCATCTAGTTTCCATTCCTTAATGGTCTCCCCACAATTGTGTTTTGACCTCATCGCAACATAATTTGAATCAAATGTTTGTACCACTTTAACTATTATAACTAAATTAGAAACTAATGAAAATGGAACTAAAAATCCATCTTCACCTTGATATTCTAATTCTATGTTCATATCATCTAGCATCTACATCAAATACCAATGATTTGAATCCTCTTTTTCCAACTGAGAATATGAATTTCTACTTAACAAATCATCCATTGAATTTCCTTTACCCAATGTATACATCAAGTCAATGTCAAACATTTATAGATACTACATCCATCTTCTTTACCTCAGGTTCAATTATCATTATGAGAAATTTTTTCTCAAACTCTTGTAGTCCATACACACTGTAAATTTCTCACTAAAGAGGTAATGATTCTATGTCTTCAAAGCATGGACTATGAAAACCAACTCCAAATCATGTATTGGGAAGCTCTTCACATGAAACCATAACTATCTTATACCATAAAAAATAACATGATCTCCCTGTATGAGAACACATTCCATGCTTGATCTTTAAGCATCATAATACACAACATACCCTTGTCATGTTTCATGAAATATCAATATTAGTGCCGATGTAAGGTGAAATTGACAACTTAGAAGTAATTATAACATTAATAATTCCATTGGAATGGAGCATTTTTTTATACCAAGGATGTCATGGGAAAATATAGTCCTGAGAAATCATGAATAAATCATCAGTAGTAACCAGCTAATCAAAGGAAACTGTGAATCTTAAAGACATTCATTGGCGGTTTACAAGAGATAACTGCATCTATAATTTCTAGATCAAAGGAATCACCTATTTTAGACATTACATGGATGATGAAACATAATTCATATATCCTAAAACAAAACTTTGACAGTTCAGAAAGCGTATGATGATCCCACAAGATTCCCAACACCATCTCTATGTGTTTATCATACTCTGATATTTTCAATGAATACACCAATAATTCATCCACAAAAAACCCCACAAAAGAATCCATATATCTTTGAAATATCTGATTCACCAAGTCGATAAAGATAACTGGTTCATTCATAAGACCAAACAACATTAATATATAATCGAAATGAATATATCTAATCTGAAAATCTGTCTTTGGAAAATCCTCCTTTAGATCTCACAATTTGTGATATACTGATTGAAATTAAATTTTAGAGAACCATTGGGATCCCCTAAATTGATCAGAAAGATCATTAATTCATGTAAGTGGATATAGATTTTTTATCATAACTTGTTTAATGTTATGATAATTGATACATAACTGACAAGTTTCATAAGCCTTTTTGACAAACAATACTTGTAATTCCAATAGAGATGTGTTAGGCCGAATGAACCCTTTACTTTCTAGCTCTTCCAACATCACTTTTAGTTATTTTAATTCTATTGGTTTCATCTAATAATACAGATGGGAAATAGGAATGGTCACTGAAAGAGATCAATAATATACTATACTTCTCTTATTGGTGGAAAACTTAAGACATTTTTGTAAAAAACATCATGAAATTGTTCAAAAAAACATGAAAAACTATTATTCTCAATTTCTTCCATCGATTCTAATGTAAAATATGAAAACTAGTTTGAGATGATTCTAACTTTTGGTAGAAGAAATCATGTTTCACCAGACATTACATTCTTGTAAAAGAGAAGCTCACCACCATCATCACTTGTATAATTAACCTTCCAAGTATAACATTCAATGTCTGGTATAAACATTGTCTACCATTCCATACCCATTATTATGTCATAGAAAACCATCTCAATTTTATATAAATACCATATCAACTCATCTCCATCATCTATTATAGAAAATTCACTACACATTAGGGTTTGACATTCTATTTGACCGATAGAAGTATGTAGTTTCAAAATAGAGGGAATTGTGTCAATATTTAAACTCAAAAAATTAAAAACACAAGAAGAAACAAAATAATGGGATGCACCTATATCAAACAAAGATTTACTAAGAGTATAATTCAAAAGAATCATACATGTCATAATCAATGGTGCAGATTGATCACCTACCACAAATTTATCTTCTCTGTATAACTACTTACTCACTACACTTTGTCCTTTATTTTCATTTTAAGATTTCCCATACCAAGGAGTCATGGTATTCCTAGAATCACCATGGATAAATCATTTCTTCTGATTATAATTACAACATTTATCTCATTCCATTGAAGCGCACAATGTCTGCGACATATGAGAAGTGTCCCAAACACCTGACCCAGTGCACTACAACAATAACAAAGAAGATTCCATATTTGGTTGCAATTGTGTCATTCTCTTGGTGGTTTCATAAAACCTCAATTCATGTATTCGAACAAACTACATTGAAAAAATCTTGGATTTCTCTTATGTTTTGTAGTGAGATTCTCTAATGCAATCGTATGATTCTAAGTCATTCCACTTCCTTGGAAATAGGTTTCCCTCTTTCACTTTCTCTCAGTATTATAGTTTCTACTATTTCTTTTTGGTATCAAAATTCTTACTTCACCCATAGCTCTTGATATATTTGTTTATATAACCATCTCTCTATCGACCATCTCTATATAATCCCTTATATAGTGAACACGAATCTGTGAGTGAATCACTTACCTTAGACCAAATTCAAAAATGCATGCCTTAAAGGATGCACAGGTAGAATGTTTGGGATAAAAGTGAACTAAATTTAGGAATTTATCTTTATAATATATCATAAAAAGATGTTACTTATTCAATATAACAAATCCCATCGTTCTAGAAATCATGAACATATGATGATATAATTGTTTGTTGAAAAATTATTCAAAATCCTCCCATGAAATTCCTTAGTCTAATTTATCCATAACAATAAAATCCCACCACTGGTGTGAAATATCCTCCGACATATACTTTTCCATCTTAAAATTTAGCTCTATAAGTGGGCCTAGGAAATCAAATATTCGATTCATCCTATTCAGCCACACATCTTCTAATACAGTTCTAAATAAACCTAAAAGACAGGTTGATTCTACTTCTAGAACTAAATAGTGTGATCCACTTTCAATGGTACATCCCTTTGGTTCCCTCTACCAATATCCAATAAATCTTGGACTACACTCTTAACCATTTTTTTGGTTCACTTGTGGCTCAAGTGCAACCACATTCTTAGTAGCCTCTTCCGATTGGTTTCTATGATTCTTATTGGGTTACATTTTCTATAACCATAATAAAATTCCATAAGTATCCCTATCCATCCACTTAAGGTTTAACATGTTCAAAATTTACAACATCATACTATCACAACATATTTTCCCAAAGTTAAAAATTGTCCACATTTAACCATTTTTTAGAAATTCTACAACGCTTTTGAAAATCAAACCATTTTCAAAATATCATAATGTTGCATTTTAAAAATCTGACATTTGAAATTTTTTTAACATTTTTATAAAACCAACATATTTTCACCAAATTATAAATCATTACTAGAAATTGAATATGCACTCACATTGGGAACTCATTTCTCAAATGATTTGCATGCTTGTCTCATTAGCTAAAACCATGAAAATGAGATTGCATCACCTATAAGTGTTTCTAAAATAATTATGTTCCCAACTCCCTGGTAACATAAAATTCAAAATTAAAAATCCTAGATATGAATTTTTATGCCATACATTTTATTTTTTGACAATCTTAATCCTTTCTACCAAGGAAACATAAGGAATAGAACAAAATGAATTTCAAATCTAAGACCGGAACAATTAATAACAAAGTATAGAACAAACTAATACAACTAGGATGTCAAAGAATGAACTAGATGATACCATTTGTGAATTCTCAACCCTCCTCATTAGATTGAGAAGGTGGTAGAATATTAATTTGCCTTAAAAAATATCCCCATGGTGATAATGGTTAGAAATAAATGCCAAGGGATTCAATACAATTAAGGGATGATTTTCCATTTGAGAAACATAAAAACCCAACCAAAATAACCATAAAAATAACTAATAAATGATGCATGATAAAAATGTAGTGAAATAAAAATAATACCATTGATATCAAAACCAGAAAACAATAGTGTACCATAGTGGGATGCTACTAACATAAAATTACAAAGTGGAATACAAAACAAAAAACCCAAATATTCCAAAGAGATAGCTCTATATCTCAAAAAATAATCTATGCCCTAACTCCAAAAAGTATCCCAAGTATTAGGAAGCACCACCAAATAAATTTGATACATTCCCTTTACACGTGTCCCGATAAAGAATATCAGAAAAAGACATGATGTGCCAATTCAAGGGTGAGTAATAAAACATAGTAGGTCTCCCCCGAATTATTTCCCTCCTCATTCCACTAGGATAAAACATGTTATCAAATTTATATTAAACAATTTATATAAAACATTTTAAAAACATTTATATCAAAGCCAAGAAGTTTAAGACCAAAATAGTATCCACAAAATATAGTTTCTATAGAAAAGAAACCAAAAAACCTTTCAAACAGATTCATAAATTAAAATTTTCCACATTCCATTCCATTGCATATATCCCCACATCCAACCATGCATGCAACTATGTACCTCCCAATACTCATAAGTGGTGATTCATCATTTCACTAATCCTTCACTTAGTGAACCATTTTGATGGGGGAAGATCATAGCATAATACATGAAACTAATGATGGGGGAAACCTTATACCCTAATTTGTCCTAAATGAACATGAATATAGACCAAACATTTTTCCAAGAAGCAATTCGAAAATAAAAATTTAAAAAAAATTAAATAAAACATCCTTTTTATTGAGAAACCATCCATAAAACGTTTTTACATAAATCAAACCTAATATATATTTCAAAATATCATTTAAAATAATTAATCCAAGAAATTGACACAACAACCAATTTCCAAAAAACCATAACCATCACTATAGAGTTTTTCCACCATGCTTTACACATCAATTTCACAATGAATTTCATGTAATTAAATAATTTTGAAAGTAATAATTAATGTTATAATAAAATGTGTCGAGAGTGGATCTACCTACCTCATGAATTATGATTAAATGGAGAACAAAATTAATTATCATAAAAACAGGGTTAAATCACTAAAACCCTCATCTTAGATCTCTTCCCTAACATCAAAGCAGCCAAAAATCAATATTATTGGCATATAAAATTGTATATTTATCCAAAAAATACTAGGTCAAGGAATCTAATTTAGGGAAGAAAAGTATATCTAATGAAAATTACAACATATGAATACTTAACAAGGGAATAAGGCTTTATGAAACCAATAAAAGCCCCCCAGTTTACTTCTGGTTAGAATGGGAGAGACTCTATGGATTTTGGGAGGAAGAAAAATCACATTAGGCTAAAAAATAGTGAAAAATAAGAGGATTAGATATAATAAATAGTTATATCATATTTATTTAGGTTTTAGTGTTAAACCATTAATGAATGGGTCATAGAGTTAGACAAATCATGTGGCAACCGTACAACATCCCCTACCTCAAGAAGCACCTCACAGAGTTGTCCTGCACAGCTAGACGAACCATGTGCCCACCATATTGAAACCCTATGTCCCACTTTCTGTTATTTATCATTTGTATCCACATAGTTTGGTAAAACCTAAAAGCTAGCCAAAATCACATATTTCACCTTTCATGAGTTTCTATTGTATTTTCATGGCTTCAACTAACTGTTCTCCAACCGTTCTCCTTTTGAAAATCCCCACAATCTTTTTAAAAAGTCTTCTGAACCCACAAAACATCACCCACACACATTACATTATTAAAAAGAAAAATAATTTTTTAATTAATTCAAATTTGGGGTGATGTAACTTCCATTTTATAAAATTTATTAAATCACTTTTGGGTATTATAATGTCATTATACACACAATAGATTAATACTGTATTTAATTTTTATCTAAAAATTTTATTATCTCATAAAATTATGAAATATCCATGATAGGATAATTTTTATGTTATAAATCAAATAATAAATATTCTTCTATCAAAATAATTTTATACGTATATGAATTTTTACTTTTAAAATATATTTGACATTTATTGAGAAATGAGGGTTTTTTTAACTATAATAGTTTTCAAACCATTATAAAAATTACATTTGAGATCATAAAAATTATATTATAAATTAAATTTATCAATAATAATTATATAATAATATTAAAATACAATTTATTAAAAAAACAACCATTAATTCATCATGTTTAATGTCTTAATTGAAAATTCTTATTACATAAAAATACAATTTCTATTCTATCGTATCAAAATATAATTTTAATCAAATATATTAATTAATAATTTATATAGTAATAAAAGTTGGAATAAATATAATCATAATTTTAATGAGTATTAAATTTAAATATTCATACTATTATAGTTACTTTGTTTCTAGTATTCTTAAATTATTTTTACCATTGATTAACCTATTTTCCATTTACCATAGTGAAAAGAATTTGCTACAATTACTGTTCAAATTATTCAAAAATTAAGTTTAACTTTTTACATATCATTAATTATGATGATTCCAAATATGGAATCCATTTTATAATATTTTACTTGCATAGGTGGAAGAATTTAACTAGGAAGAATGTTGGAAATCAATTTTCCAAAAAAACGACATTTTTAAAGGGAAAAAGGAATTTACATTAAATATATAACTAGTAATCATTATTATATGATTTAAAATTAAAAAATATACATAAATAATATAAAATTTTGATTTAAAGAATTTTTCATTATGGGTTATTTTAATCTATTATTATTGGAAAGCATTAGGCATTTTGAAATAGCTTTTATAAAAATGCGTTTTATAGACTAAAAATAATCTTACACTTAAATCTGGTAAAAATATGATTTAAATGTAATTAATTTAATTAAATATTAATAAATAATTATTATTTTATCTGGAAATAAAATTATATTATTAAATCGACTTTTTAAATTAATTAATTTATCAAAATAAATGACAATTCTACTTAAAAATGATATTTTTTTACTATTTACTAAAAAATCTATAATTTTTGAAAAATGCTAATTTTCTCTCTAAGATAATTTTGATATAATGAAATAAAAAAAGTTTGTTTTATAAAATATCTTATGAAAAATTTTCTACCAAATAATTTTTATAATTTTTATAAAAATAAATAAAAATCATTTTTGAAGAAAACTAATTTTATGAACAAAAAGACATTAACAAAGAGGAATTGATTATTTAATAAGAAGTTATCAATATATTTATCATACAAACAAAATATATATATATATATATATATATTTATGTATATTTAAAAAATTTATTTAATCCTACTCAAATCCATAAATTTAAAATAAAGGTTACAACAATCATATTTAAATAATCATCATTTGTTTGGGTTCAATATTTCGTATCGCATAACCTATCAAACATAGATTTTTATTTTTCAAATTTAGGGCATTAAAAATATAATATTCCTCCAAAACCACTTTCAATTAAAGAATATTAGCACATGGTGAAAAATATTTATTTCACATTTAGAAATAATGGATGTTTTGTTCATCAAAAAAATATCTAGAAGAGAAATTTTACCTTTTTTGAAATACCATATTATATATTTTTAGTGATAAAACATAAATTTGATGTTATGAATGTTGTTAAAAACATAGGTGGATATTTAATTCAATTTTTAGATATAAAAGTAAAGAAAAAATATAGATTTCATGATTTTTGGAAGTTGATATCAGTGGGAAAAAGTTTGGAGTTAGCTCCCACTGTGAAAGGAAAAAATATTTGAATTAGACTTGTGACACATAAATAAAGAGTGAGAATATGATTTTTTCCAGTGTATATGTGTTTTTATAGTACCCATCATATATTATTCAAATGTGAATAATTTTGTGTCATTGAAGGATTCTAAATTAATAGGTTTGAAATCTCCTGATTGTCATGTATTGATGAAACAATTGCTACTTGTCAAATTACATGGTATATTTATGATATCTATCAAAAAGACTATCATCAGAATATGTAATTTATTCAAATAAATTTGTAGAAAAAATGGTTGATTGAAATTTATTACCTATGTGGGAGAATGAATCTTCTCTAATAAATTTTAAACTAGAAATTTCTTTTCCACCTATGTTTTTGATTTAATGGTTCATCTAGTGTCTGAGAGAAGAATATGTGGGCCTTTTTATTTATGTTGGATGTATCCATTTGAATGATATATGAAAATTATGAAGGTATATGTTAAAAATATTCATCAGCTGAAGGCTACTATTGTTCGAAAATATGTATTTTAAGAGATGATTGAGTTATGTACATATTATTTGTAGGAAGTGGAGTAAAGTTTTGTTCCTATATCTCGACATATGACTATTGATAGTGAAGGTAGACTGATTTGAGGCTTAAAGGTAAATTTCATTCCACGTGATAAAGTGACACGTGAATATTCATATATTTTGAACATAGACGAGGTTCAACCATATATATCTTCATATATTTATGAATTAAAGGTATAATATCTAAAAATTAATGAATATTGGTTTATCATTGAGCATAAAAAGAAGTTTGTTTCATGGTTTAAAGTTAAAATCATCATATATATATCAACATCAAAAAATTGAGATGGTTGGTTGGGGGACCATCTCTTAATGCGACCACATGGTTTGATTTTGATATTAGTGGTTACACATTTTACACAAAAATCAAGAGTACCATTAAAAATAATCGGTTAATGTCTATCACTAACGAACATTATTTTTTTATTATAAAAGATAAATAAAAAATTTATGCATCAATGATATATTTTGGAGTTCATGAGGATATCTGGTAAATTTAATATACTATATTTGGAGTTATATTATTTAAGTTTAATTGGATGAATAATAATTTTGGTGTCAAACATGATGATTATGGGTTCACACTAGTTGATTTCAAAAGATTTTGTTTCTAGGAGGAACCATTTATCCCAGTGATACATGCAAAGGAATTTTTGTATGTCATTGATTCATCGAATGATCAATGTTCCATTTTTTTATTAGAAAATAATTCATTTCAATGATGAGGATGTTGATTATTTTATAGATTTATATGAGGATTTTTCACCTAAAACATGGTTTTTGGATGATAATAATGTAAATATTGATTACATATTCCATGCTACAAAAATTATCATACTGAAGGGATATTATAAAATACTATATTACTCTCCAAATTATTTAAATAAATTAGATAGTATATTTATTTTTTGAAATTTACATGTGTAAAATCTATTTTTATTAATTTATAGATTTTTTATTATGTATATTTGACAATTTATATTATTTTTGTGTTAAAGTTTCTATTAAATAGTTATGGATGTACATTTTTTATTTAGAATAACTGATATACATCATTATGTCTTGGTTAAATCTAAACATGTAAAAATAGTTTTTTGAAACATTGATATTGAAATTTATAAATGTTTCAATCATTTTGGATTTAATACTTATATATAATAGTTAAACTATTATAATTTTTTTTATTATGATTCATGATATAATTATTATTTTTTAAACATATGCTTTTTTGAAACTATTGTTTACTTGCATATTTTTATAATTACGGTTTTTAAATATTAACTTCTATAATAATATGTAGGTACCTATAATTTTGTTGTATTTTTACATTTAAATGATGAAAATAGAGGGAGGAACATTTATCGAGGTATATGTATTTTTTTAAAATTATTAAATATTCATTAATATAATTTTATAATTAAATAGAACTTTAGATTTACTAAATAAAATTGCAGGATTAATGATTTAACTCCTGGTGATTCACCTCATTTATAAGAGTCTTATACTTCTTCTATAAAGAAAACTACTTCCGGAGGTTTTAAATATGGGACTCCACATTTACCAAAACTTTCACATGCCCATGGCGTCTAGAGAATACTGAATAAATTTGATGATAATAATAACTCAACAGGGCCAAATGTAATGCAGTTTATTAGTTTTGTCTTTATATAGATCCATTGAAGTACCTGTATTTTATATCCTAATTGGATTCTTATAAACTAGATAAGGAAAGCGAATACATGGGAGTCCGTAAGGATAAAATAAAAAAATTGAATTATTTTTATCTCATTTTTCTAATAGTATATATTTTAAATGACAAAAATTTAATTTATTTAACTACCGATGAAATAACATTTTACGGAAATGAAGTAAACATGAAAATATTTCTATAATTAGATATGGTTTGATGGAGGGATTTTAAAATGAAATTTATATAGAACAATGTTTTTCGGATTTAATCGAATGAACAACCATGCCTCAAGTATGAGTTTTTCGATGTAGATATGTGGATGAAATTTGTTGCCAACTGGCGTGATAAAACATTAATGGGATGATAATAATTTAATATTTTAAAATTTCAAGTTTAGTACCTGAATATTTACTAGTTTATTTTTATAAAATATTTGTACTCAATATCTTGTTAAAGGATCCATTTGTAGAACACATACCCTCATACTTTATCACATTGAGGTTATCATTTATTGGAGGAGAAACGATTGTTGAAAAATTTAATGAATTAGGAGATCAATCAACTATTGGTACATAAGATGTCTAGTTTAGTCCTCCACATCCACCCACTAGAAATAAAAAATGGTATAGATTAAGAATAAAAAATAAATTAAAGTATCTTACTGAGAAATATAAGGAAGGTGGTCAAAAAATTATAAGAAATTAATTTATAATTTTCCTGAATATTTTTATTTTTTAAATTAACAACACTAGTATAAAATTTTAATTTCTCATTTCAGGATGACCTTGAGGAGAAATTTAAATAGGGGTATTTTATCTTAAAATATAGGATAGAAATCCTAGCTACTACTTTAGTAAATCTAGAACACCCTTATCATATTAGAGGAAATGAGGTGGTTGTTTGTGTTTGGAAAATTATTTTTCATCAAAGTAAGAAATCAAAAAACCAAAAAATAAATTCCATAAAATTTGAATCGAACCTCTTTGTAATAGTCTATGGATGATAAAATTGAATCATACGTGTGAGATTTAATAAAAAAATGACAATTCAATCAAAGCCTGCATAATCTGTTGTTCTTAAAAAGCATACCCAGCCTACCAAGCCTACCCAGCCCACCCAGCCCACCTAGATTACCTACCTGGATCCTCCAACTCCTCATTCAGTCCTAAACATATACTATGAGTTGTATGATGGATATTTCCATGTACGTATTGTTGTGTACAAAGTCATACTTATTCTAGGGTATTCTGTACATCACCAACTTGTGTAGTTAGAATATATATAAATATCAGTAAATGATATAATTTATTTAAATAGTATACTTCCATTGCCTACTGAGGAGGTCTCCTAAGTTGGAGATTATATGGGTCATTTTTTACATCAGTGGACAACCTTATTTATTATTTTACATATGAGTTATGTGTTTTTTTAAATATTATTTACATTTGACTAAAAATTAACATTAATGTTTTCTAAAATTAAATTCATATATCTGTTTATAGTATCCAAAGAATTAGTAAAATGGAAAAAAGGTTTCATAACTGAAAAATACAGATACATTTTATATTTTTGATGGTTTAAAATATTTTCCTAGGTTTCACCTTTGATAGATAATATTTATGAGTTTTAGATTACATCTAATATATCTAGAAGAGACTATCCCTTGAAAATATTCAGTAATGATATCATAGATATGGTTAATTTTTTATGATCTCATTATGCTTATGTTGTTGTTTTTTTTCCAACAAGTATATTTATATTTCTGGTTTTCTATCTTTAAATAAATATGATTTCATGTTAATTACTATATTAATTATTTAATTAGGTATCCACACATGCCTCTTATTAAAATAGATAACACTGGTGTTTATGGTATTATATATCCATAATTCATTTCAAATTATGTGTAATATTTGCAAAATCTTGCAAGAGTTTTATATTGATATCTGAAATATTATCAAATAGGAATATTGGGTAATATTTTGTTCCATTCCTTGATGAGTAAGAACACTATGATTATTATGAAGTAATATTCATTATAATTTTATTAGCTTTTAAATTTTTATATTATAGAGGAAATTTTATATAAAGAGTATTATTCCCAAATGAATGAAAATTATATATTTTTCTATTTATTAGGTGATGTTTGTAAAAAAATTACCATCATGTTAGAGAAGTAAGGTTTATTCCTTTTTATATGTTTATTTTTGATTATAAGTGTTTATACAAATCTTTTTGATTGACGTATATGAAAATATAGGTCATGGAAAAAGATTTATAAAGATAACTTGTCAATAAAGAATCAAAATATAATACAATAAGTGTAAGTAAAGGTAAATATATTTTATATTTGATAATATTTGGTTTTACATATTTCTGTGTTGGTTTTTATTTTAGATTTAATGTTTTATAACCACAATGTCATCATCAAAAATAAATTATAAAATGTGGTTATTATGTTTTAAGATTAATGTATAATATAATCACAATTGGGTAAATTAATGAATTTGATATGGTTAGTATATTAATTAATTTATGTTTTCTATCAAAATATTCTACTTTTTAATCATATAACATTCAGTGTTGTTATAGATTTTTAGTGATACCATGTTATATATGAATATATTACTTACCTATCTTCACGTTTTTTTTCAAATATATATTCAGTATGATTTAGATATAAATTATTAGGATATTACTATTAATAACAGTTATCAAAAATGAGTATTTAGATAACCATTCTCTTCTTTAAGTTGGGTTATATATATATTAGTTTGTACAAGATTGTTATCTTTTATATAAAGGGATATGGATTTATAAAGAAATATCCACACTACACAAACCATTAATTATTTTATATAATTATATTTTAGTTAAGGTGTAAAAAAATGAGTAATTATAAATATTTTATACGTTGAGTTTGTATATTATATTTGTTTTTATAATTTTTAGATGATTGATGTATGTCTCTTTTTATTTAGGTTAAAGAAATAAGTATTAATATAGATTTTTTTCTTATTTTTGTTGGTATATTATGTTTTATTTTTGAGGGTTATTCTTTTACTTAATTTAGTTTATTAGGTATAGTATGAAAATATTTTAAAAAATTGTTAAATAAGTAAGATTCATTAAAACCTACCTATATAACCTTGTTTCTCACTGTTTGACTCACTATATTTCTTAACCATACAAACTATCTTAACTTGAAACTAATTTTACTATACTATGATTGTTTTTTAAAAATATTCACTTTTTTGTTATATATTTCCATTTTTTGTTAAGAATTAGTAAAAATACTATAAATTCATCATCAAATCCTTGAGGGATCAACATTTCTCCAGGATTATTATTAAATCTAGTATAGTAAAATAATATATTTTTACTACAAGTCTATCAAACTATAATGTTATTTTTAGGTAAGGAATGATTTACTATTGGGATTTTTTATATTCTAAAATTCTTGATTTAATGATAATTGGTGGAAATGTTTTTATGTGTTGTAAATAATGATATTCTACATGTAATAATTTTTGTGTTTCTTCACATGTTAGAAATTGATATCCAGTTCACTTTTCTCACTTTTTACCAATAAAAGCAGTTTCATTTCCTTCAAGAATAGATTTTTTGGTTCTTTATGTCAATATATTTTTTATTTAATTGTTTGTTGTGAAATTAAAATCATCTTCTTTTGAATATGACATCTCATTACTCAGTTGTTTTTTATATTATTTTATAGGTTTTTAGATTCTTTTGTGTGAAGTAGATTCATTTTTTAGTTTTTTTAAATTAACACATTTAAAAACAACAAACATCAGAATTCCATCTTTGAGTCTTTCAATGATGGTTATTACATAAAAATGATGTCTAAAGTTTATCAATGAGACTGTCATTGTAGTTTTTATGTAATAAACTAAGTCAAAAGTCACATTAATTACTTTAAAAATAAGTTATTAAGAAAAATGATTCTAAAATTCCATCATAGAGACATTCAATGTCTGTTATTACATATAACTGACATCAACTATCTCAGAGCATAACTTTTGACGTTCTCTTTATGTAATAACTGACATTAAAAGTCCCATCAATGGACTTTATAGATCCTTTATATTTAATAACTGATGTTGAAAGTTGATAGAGATAATATTTTCATCAATTTTATATGTAATTCTAGGATTTAATAACTAAAATTTTATCAATTTGTGTTATTTACAACAATTTTGGATTTATAGACTGTTTTGAGGTTAAATGTGAAAACTTCTTAATTTGAAAATATATTTAGATTTTAATATATTTTTTAATTAGAGTATATATTTCAAAATTTAAATCTATTTGATGTGATTCATATTTTATTGTATTCCTATATTTATTTTATTTATATTTTACTTTATAACCATTATTTAATTATACCATTCAAGGGTTCACAAAATTCAATCAAGTAGGACAATTATTCTGGATGACTGTGTGGAACCCATATCACTAAATTTATCATAAATAGGTCTAAATACATCGAATTGATGTTATTGAAATTGAAAATTAAAGAAAAATAAATGGGGAATTTTTATGTTGAAGATTAGGAAGATTATCTTTCATTAAAGAGACCCATGGATGCACAAGTTTTGGGGAAGAAAAAGAAAACATTCATCTAGAATAAAATCTCATATTTTGTTAGACATATATCATACTAAAATACAAATTTCAATATGAAAATTTGGGATGAAATGTTCAATTTATTCGGAAAGATCTTTCAAGAAGACACTATTCCAAAATTATGCCATTAAATTAGCCTACCATGATCAAACATTTAGTAGAGAGAATATATAGGAGATTTTAAAGAGAGATTTTTGAAGATCATAAATTTGAAGATCGAATGATGGAAACCCTTAGCCTATATAAGGAGGAGTTAAACATTCTTAAGGGGGTGTTCAAAACCACACTCAGAGATGGAAGAAGGACACAAGACACCCGGGGACCATCTCTTTCAGCATCATTCTATTTGTTTCTTTTATTTTCTTTACATTAAAAAATCTATCCTCTCCCAAATCATCTCTCTTTTCCCATACAGGGATGAGTAGATTAATTTGAGTGATTAGACAGAGGGGAGGATGTAACTATGTGTGTGATTTAGTTATTTTTCTTGAAATGAATCAAATTACTTGTTATTTCTTATTCTGGTTACAATTCATAATTTAGTTTTAACTTCCAAATGTGGTTGTGTTTGGTTTTGATTATGTTATTATAAATTTCTTGGGTCGATGATCAAATCTCCCTCCACCCAATTCTAATATGTATGTGGTTGAACAATATTAGGGTTGGGTGGTGAGTTCTCGATAGTAGTTAAGTACATATGTAGGATTGTATGTCAGAATATTGGTTTATTAGGGAACAACAATTCCTGGATAGGGATTTCTCTAATTAATCAATAAACCTTATGTAACCCTATACCCATTGGAAGGAGGATAGACCAATCAAAGGTTTTGGATAGGAAAATTTTCAATACATCCATCTGACCAAGGGAGAGAGAGAACTCGATAGTTGAATCTATCTCTTACCTGTTAAAAAAGGAAAAAGAGACAAAATTTGGAAACCATGATGGCACAACACTATGTCTAGCCGAACCAAATCCAATCACCACCTTTATCATTTTTTATCACCAATCAATTCAAGATGTTTATTTCTATCATAGTCATTCAAATTAATTAAAACCATTTCTTTTCAGAAAACCTACAGAAAATGAAAACATGGTTTTGTGTGCACTCCTCTTCAAGATACTTCCTAGGATCAAATTATATACTATAATTAGGTAATTAAAATATTGTTTTTCCCCACCCCATGATTGGATGGTATCAAAAATTGAACCTTTTCCAGGGAGGTAGTTCCTCAAAAACATTTTTTCAAAAACATCTTTGGAATGAAACGTTGTTTAAATGTAAATATATTTGAATTCAATCCAAAAATTGAATGCACATTAACCAAATTGAGACAGAAAAATACTCCAATAGATTTCAATGAAATTTAGATCACTGATTAAAGTGACACCTTGACTGAAAACTTTGAACATATAATAATGTATATAAATCAAAAATAAACAGTGTGCTACCTCTGTGAACTTCAATTTATCAATAAAAATGACCAAATTTTAGTCCCTACCATAGAAAATGATTTTGAACTATGAATTGACATGATTTAAGTGCTTCATAAATTTCATGGTCTTACAGGTGAAGACCAGAATCGACATGTCTAAGAATTCACCTATGTATGCTCTGACTTCAAACCACAAGGTGTCACAGAAGAGCATGTGAAGTGGAGGGAATTCTCTTTCTCACTAGAGGGAGCAGTGAAAAAAGGATTGTACAATATGCAACTGGGGGAGATAAGTGATTTGAAAGATCTGAAAAAATTCTTCCTACAATGAATATTTCCAACACCTAAGAGCATTGTAATAAAAAATGAGATTTATATCATACATCAATGAAATGTAGAAACCCTCCATGAATTCTGGGAATGTTTTAAAAAGCTATGTGAAAGCTTCCCACACCAAGAAATTGAAGTGGACCAATTATTTATGTGGTTCTTCCAAGGATTTATTGAAAATGATATAAATCTACTAGATGCCTCATCGGGAGGAGCCCTTATTGAAAAGCCTCCTGCATATATTCGAGTTCTGATTGAAATGATTGCACCAAATTCATAGCAGTTTGGAACATTAGGTACAAGAACTAGAGGAATCCATGAGTTGAGAACATATGATTTAGTATATTTAATTAGAAATGAAATGGGTGAACTCACCAAGTTAGTGAGACAAATAGCTTTGAACCATATAAAGGAAAAACAAGGACCGAATCAGGTATTCATTTTAAGCTCTTATAATTCTCATTAAACTGATAAACATATAGAAGTGAAGGGAATATAATGTTGTTCTAAAACCTATCAGCAAAGGAAATACAAACTAAAAACCAAACTAGGGTATGGGTTTCAAAAGAACCAAGACAGACCACCTTTTCAGCAGTAATATCAGAACCCAATAAAATTACAATATCATTATAATATTGCCTTCCAACAATAAAAAACTTTCCAACCACCACATTTCCAGCTGAAGAATTATGATTAACTATCCACAAGTGCACCAAAAACTGAATATCAATATCTGAAGACAAGAGTTTCGCGAATAGAAGATAAAATGGACAAGTTAGATGATCAATTTGAAAGCATTATGGATGCTCTCACCAAGAACCAAGGTAAACTTCTAGCACAAGAAATTCACAATCAAAAGGAGAATGTTAGTGGAATCACAACCTGGATCAGGAAGGATCTCACAACCCTAGAACAATGTGAGGGTGAAGATTTTATAAAACCTCCAAAAGTTATTCCTATCGAACCAAAATATTATGTTAATAAAAACAGAGGGTAAAGAACAAGGTTACAAAAATAAAGGATAGAAACACATTTACAAAAACAATTAAAGGAGAACAAGGATATCCCATCACAATTCCCATTGGCATTGGCAGAGTCAAAGAAGGGTTAAAAATAAAAAAGTCAACGGGAAATTTAGTAAACCTTCCAAAAAGTTGAGATTAACCTCCCACTATTGGAGGCAATCCAAAAAATCCCTAAATATTTTTTTGAAGGATCTGTGTAATAAAAGAAGTAGGCCAGAAAGAAATGAAAGAATAAACATAAGAATAAGCATCTAATCATTGATCACACCACCAATAGTGTAAAAATGTCAATATCCTGGGACATTCTATATTCCAAGAACAATTGGTTCTTTATATTTTACGAATTCACTATATAATCTCGGATCTTTGATAAATGTGATGCCTCAATCAGTGTTTTCATATTTGATGATCAGAGAACAAGATTCAACTTGAGTGGTGGTATAATTATAAAATACATCCACCATTTTCCCAACTAGAGATATTGAATATGCACTTGTAGGAGTGAGCGGATTAATATTTCAAGAAAACTTTTATGCCACTTCCATGGAGGAAAACCGAGAACCAAACCAATCTACCCTAATAATTGGGAGAACCTTCCATAAAACAACAAGGATGATCATCAACGTGCGTACTAGAATAGTCAATATGGAGCTCAGAGACAGTATGATACACTTCAATATTATTGATACGATGAAACACCCATCCCGAAACCACTCACTTTATGGGATCTCCCATGATGAAGTTATAGAACCAATTGAAGACTTAGGCATGCTTCATGAATTCTTATCAATAGGATAACAATTTTCATTTGAAT
The DNA here is from genome assembly GCA_963277665.1 of Viscum album. NCBI lineage: Eukaryota > Viridiplantae > Streptophyta > Magnoliopsida > Santalales > Viscaceae > Viscum > Viscum album. Next base: position 456,894,924 of record OY728157.1, on the reverse strand, counting down.
GTTTAACTCCCATGAATTTGAAAATTTTGATATCATGTTGAAGGACGAGGAAAAATCTGATTATTTCGATGATTTGTTAAAAGAGAGTGATATTATACCAGATAATACAATCGTAGAAGTAGGACACCTAAATGCAATATCATCCTTTGAAAACCCCCATGTCTAGACCTAAAGCCTTTACCACATGATTTAAAGTATTCTTACCTAATGGGAGGAGTGAAATTTTTAGTAATCATTGAAAAATATCTATCCCTTTCACCAGAACAAACAATAATTGACCTTCCCAAAAGGAATGTCAAAGCTGAAGGATGAAGTTTAGGTGATATTTTAGGAATCAACCCTAAGGCATGATCTCACAGGATATTTTTAGATAGTGATTCCTAAACAGTTGGAAAACCACCTAGAAGACTCAATCCCATAATTATGGAGTCTGTTAAGAAGGATATAGAGAAATTGTTACCAGCCGACATCATTTACCCAATATTTGATTCTCAATGGTTCATCCCAATTCATGTAGTCCCCAGGAATATGGGCCTAACAACTAATAAAAATTAAAGAAATGAACTTATCCCTATGAGAGTACAAAATAGTTAGAGTGTGTGTATTGATTACTAGAAGATAAATAAAGTTACCAGAAAAGACCAATTTTCTATTCGGTTCAATGATAAGATGCTTGAATGGTTAGCTAGGAAAACTCGTTACTTTTTTTATACGGATTCTCATGATATTTTCTGGTACCAATCACACAAGAAGACCAGGAGAAGACGACCATAACCTGTAATTTTGGAACATTATCCTACAAAAAGGTTTTTTTCGGGCTATGTAGTGCCCTAGGTACATTTCAACGGTGTATGATGACTATTTTATCAGACCACATTGAGTAATTCATGGAGGTGTTTCTTGATGATTTCATAGTTTTTGAAAATTCATCTGATCATTGCTTGGGAAATTTGGAAAAAGTATTTAAAACATGTAGCGAAAATAACCTTGTTTTAAATTTTGAAATATTTCATTTCATTATTGAAAAAGGAGTAGTGTTGTGGCACATAATTTCAAAAAAAATGATTGAGGTTGATAAATCCAAAATTGATGTAATAAATTTATTTCCATATTGAATGTGTGTAAAACATGTTAAATCTTTTTTAGGGAATTCCAGATTTTATAGAAGATTCATCAATGATTTCAGTAAGATCTCTCTCCCAATCTCGAGATTACTTTAAAATGATGCTGAATTTAATTTAGATTGTACATTCAAGGGATCATTTGATGAATTGAAGAAAAAGGTTATAACACCACCAATAATAAAACCAACCAACTGGGGTTATCCTTTCATGTTACTTTGTGATGCATCCAACTAAGTGGTGGGAGCCACTCTATCATAGTGAATTGATAGCAGGACTCATGTAATCTCCTACACATCAATGTCGTTGGATGCTTCAAAAATAAAATACAAAACCACTGAGAAGGAGTTCATTGCAGTCATTTTTCACTTGATAAATTTCCCTCATATCTTGTTGGAACTAACGTTTTTGTTTTTTCTAATCATGCATCACTCAGGTCCTTAAGGATTTTATTTTCATTAATCATGCCAATGTAGTGGTAGTAAACACTTGCTCTGGGATTCTGGGGTTATAGAGCTACATTCTAGGACTACACATCTCTCTGTGGATGATTGTACATGATCATATTTTCTTGTGTAAGAAGTAATTTATAAAGTATCTATAAAAAATCTACATAAAGCAAGAATTCTAAGCCAAAACAATACTTTTAGGGATCCCATGTAATCTCACAATCTCTTAATCATAATGATAACATAACTCATCCACTAAAAAGAACTCTAGCATCATTAAGAAATGTTCCAATTTCATTAGTCAATCCATGATCACCCATAATACATCTCATCATGGGGGTGTACTTTTTACAACCCAAAATTTTATTGAAGTTTTCCCTATAAAATAAACATGTCTTAAATAGTGTGTTTCACATGAAATACCGAAAAAATGAACTATGAATTTTTTTAAACTATTGTAAAGGAGTCATCGAATTATATGGGAATAAATAAAATCATCCACATTATGATATATATATATATATAATGAATAGTAAAGTTTACTTTTAATAAAAATACATTGATGGATTTCAATTAATGTAGCTAAATTCTAATATGATCATTTTATGCATAAAAATATTATTTTTATAAAATTGGATTTTTTATGTTCTATGTATTTTATAAGGAAAATAATTTTTTAAGATTGAATTATTTTAAAATATATGAATAATATATTAACATTATTTTAATTAAAAATTGATGCAAAATAAGAGTTAAAATAGGCAATATTTTAAAAACCATTTTCTTATAAAAAAATATATTTTTATTTTCATTGAAAAGAAATATTCCTAACCTTTATAATTTGAGTTTGATAAAATAAACCTCATTTGTTATTCACTATAGCATTATTATCTTCAGGTAAACTTTTTGGGCTTTTTTTCTTGAAAATACCTATTTTTAGGTGAATACTGAATATACAATTTTTACAAATACTGGAACTTTTATGATATAAATATGATATATAAATTACATAAAAACATATAAATCCTTTTTTATAATCAATTATCTACTTAATAAGTAAAATTATATATTTAAAATACCATATCTAATATATAAGACCAAATTTTAACATTTCAGAATATAATTAATATAATTATTGCAACATATTTTTAGGTAGCATACAATATTTATTTTAAAATTATTTTTTAATTATTTTTATAAAACTAATATTGTAAAACCATTTTCATATTATTAATAAAAATATAAAAATAATATAAAAATATTAATATAATTTAAAAATATCTATTTAATTTGTAGTCATAAAAATAAAAAAAGGTTAAAAATGAGTTACCATAGTATAAAGTACAAATGTTAAAATGGTAAAAATAAATGATAAACACAAAAAACATATTAAAAAATACATTACAATGAATTTTTAAGGTTTATATTTACCAAAACATATATTTATTCCATAACGTTCCATTGTTGGAGTGTATTTTCTAGTGAAATATGTAGTCTATTTATATTAAAAATTTATATTTATAGAAATTCCATTTTTTACACTTATAAAAGGGCCCTTCCACCACCACTAATAGGCCACTAAAAAATTAGAATTCATCTTAAAATATACCAATTTATCTTACTATGTATTCTTATTCCATGACCTTAATCCTTTTTTCATAAGAAAGTGTACAAAATCCCCCATCTCAAAGAAGGCGTCCTAGGGAATGAGAATGTTTCTTAGAAGGGCATTAATCACTCCCTAACCAATTTTATTTTCCTTATTTCGTATAAAAATCTAATTTTCCCATGATTATATAATGATATTTTTACGATGAATATTATTATGTTTGTACCACCCCAATCTTCCACGATACGTTTCCCATTGAATAATGAAATTGCTTACATTATACCCAACTTCGAGATTCTAACACACCGAGACCAATCTAACTAATCGTTATGAATAGTAATACCCACTTTGTGAAATTTCATAAATATTATCTTTCAAAATGGGCATCATTTTTTAATTCGGAATATCGAAATTATCTTAGGGTGAATTTTTGGTATTTTTCTTAAAACTTTCAATTTTTGATGATTAGTGAAAAACACTAAGTTATAGTTTAAAAACTAATTTTTATTTAAATAAATATTTATTTTATTTAAATTTATTTTTTGTCAAAATAGATAAATAATAACTATATAAGTTCAATTTAATTCATTGGAGTCAGTTTAGAATAAATTTAGATATATAAAAATTTTATTGAACTTTTTAACTATCTTTTACCCATCTCCTAGGAGAATTTGTAAATTCATATAAAACTTAATTTTACTGCTTTTGTGAGTGAAATTTCAAAAATCAGAGAGACAATATTGATATTAGTATGTAAAATTAGGTTCAAATAGATAAAAATAATTGTTAGTGAATAGTAACTTTTGACTTTTATTTACCAAGGTTAAAAGTAAATAGGGTAATTAAGGGTAAAAATGGCATTATTATTTCCTTAACCCACATACTAATTCTATTGGATAAGTGTAATTCGACCAAAAACAACCTTATGAATAAAATATGATCCTTTAGGTCCACTTAGATTAGATAAGGACACTTATTATTATTTTATTTAAGGATGAGTTAAAAGAGTTAAAATCAATGTTTAATAACTAAAACATTTTTAATATAGGGTTATTGATTAGAAAAATACGACAATAATTATTTATTAGAAAAATAAAAATATTTCATACATAATGGTATTTTATTAATATTTATTTGAAATTAAATAATTTAATTTATTTACGACAGAATGATGATGAAGTAATGTCCTAATGAATGCAATATTAACATAATTTATATTATAAATATCCAAATAAATGAAATTTGAGAATTTTTAGGAATTACAATAATTTTCTAGGTTAATATTACATATTAGTGTTGGTTATAATAATTTTGTTTGAATTAATATAGCTTTTATGAATTTAGAAAAAACAAAATACCAAATAGTGTCAAAATTGACATAAAAGAGTTTTTAAAACAAATATTATATTATTAATTGATATTATATTCCTAAAAATATAAGGTTCGGACAAAAGACTTATATAATTATAGGTGTATTATTAATGAACCACTTTTTGTTCTCTTGTAAGTATATAGAATGTTTATTAACCATTTAATATAAAAATACAAAGAGACATGGTAAATGTCAAACTATTTAACAGGGTTAAATCTAAAAGGTAAAGTTAATATAGTGACCCAAACCTATATAAAACCTATTGGTTGAGTGGTTTTCTACCCATAAATACCTTAGAATTTAAATAATACATTTTGGAGCCATTATAAACCAAAAATAATTTTATTATAAAATAATATTTCTACCTTTTCCTAAGGTTCCCCTCACCCCTCTTATAAAAGGGAAATCCACCTTCTCTCTAATTCACACCTTCAAAGCCATATTTATCGGCCAAAATCTACCAAATTAACCACTCAAATATCTTCCTTTCATCCTATAGGCCTTACTTTAGTCAGAAAGAAAACCTAAAGAGCTCTTTTGTTTATATCATAATGAAGAACCCGAAGAAGAGGTAAATATTTCATCACCTCTTTCAAGGTCCTTTATTCTTCCACTTAATATTTCCTTGTTATTTAAATTCTAAACTAATAAATCAAGTATATTCTATATACTGTTATTTTATTATAAATATGGTACAACCATATTCATTATTCTATCCATCCTTGGAATTACATGTCACCATACGTGCGTACGTACGGCTTACCATCTCCACGTTTTCGTCTAATTGTTATTCAATACAAAATTATTTTAATGAATATAATAATGATGTGTAATTGTTGTAAATAATAAATATAACATGATAATGATTGTTTATATATGATATAAAATCCAATTATATATTATTTTAATATCAAAAGAATTACATTGTCACTCGTGCATACATACAGATTACCGTCTCCACAAACGAGATGAGATTCATTCCCCATCGTATCCATTCAAGGCTAATTTTCATTTTATGATTAAAAATAATTTTTATACACTTTATATTATTCTGGATATTAATAGGATACATCCCCTCCATAACAAATATGACTCACATAACAAATAATTAAAAGGAAAATGAATCTGTTAACACCCGAAATGACGATAATACTAAGATATTATTAACAAAGAAATGTTAAAAGATCATATATGATATCATATTAATGTATATGACTATTTTATAATTTAGTAACAATTATTTAACCATTATACAGGAGGTTAAACTACCCTCGAACAAGGAAAAGCACTAAGTAAGGGGTTTCTAATCTCACTTTTAATTCCCTGAGAATCCCATTATTCGCCACTTATTTATTGCATGTGGTGTATTGTATACTTACAATTGATTTATATTATCATGATTATAATTGTATTTATTTTATTCTAAGATTCATTTGTTGGTTATTAACTTTTGTTCATACAACTCAATTTATTACAACGAAGTAAGGATTTTTCATCTCACTTTTATTCCTGTGAGATTCATGTTATATTGGCCACTATCTCCTTTTGGGTGAAGTATGTACTGTCGCCGATTGTATTTATTTTGTAATATAATTTAATCTATAGTTATTTACATATTCATTTTATGATACCTATTTCATGTGGTGTATTTTTTTTTTGTTACCAAATCATCAAGGGAATTCCAAATTTCAATTTCCACTAATTCAGTTTTACGCAAACTTCATTGATTACTTTACTCCACGATTATGTGTAAAATCAATATTTATTTAATTATGTAGTAATTTAAACTCACCTTTCTATAGATATAGTTTTCAGACAAATAATCACTCCATTTATAAATTCTCAGGTCATCGATATGAACTTGATAAGAGTAATTTTAACTCAATCTCAATTTATTGAGTTAAACATCTAATTCATTGGTGTTGTTATTTACAAGAATATGTGTGAATGTCCTATGATTGATTTACACTGAATATCCAATCATATTGATTGTATTTATATTTTTCACACATAATTATTTCAATAATTTATCCTTAAACTAAGGATACGATATTTATAAGGGATTTCATCTCAACTTACATTTCCTTGAGTCTTCTTTGTTGTTATGCGCCATCTCACATTTGTTTGGTGTATATATAGTATAACTGGACATAGTATGTCATGATTTCCTTTATTCTCATGATATTATAAAGTTTTGATTACCTAAATTATTTTTATTCAAGTTTTCAATTTTGGTTAGGAACTCTAACTAAAATATCATTTTAAATGTTTTAAAGAATTATTACTCTAAATATTCCTCATTAATGTCCATGTTTTAAAAATGGTTTTAAGGATTAATTTATATGGAAATTAATGTTCTAAATTTAAAATTCCTTTTAAATGTTTCCAAGTGGTATGGGACACTTTGATTCAAAAATGTATTTTTAAATAGCTTCTTGACAAATAGTGTGACTTATAAATGTTTTTAAGAAAAAGGGGGTTATTTCTCTCAAATAGTTTTGATGATTATTTTCATCTATGTAAACATCCTTTATTATTTTCGATTGAGGTTAATTTTTTACAATAAAATCTCCCATATTTTATGGAATGAGTTATGCTTTAATGTGGATGTGCTATTTTTTATACCATTCATGATTTATTGATAAAGTATTGGAATTTCATATGTTAGTTTTAATACAAATGATTATCTTATGATTCAAAATTTTCATATGAGGAATGCATTTTACTTAGTAAGTGACTGGTGGAGCCTCCTATAGCTCCTCGATGCATCGGTAGGTCTCATGAGACAAACTAGTGTCTTGGAAGAAGGCCTTGAAAAAATCTTATTTGTAGTCTTTGCACAAGGCCTTGAGTATGTGGTTATGAAGTCAGGAATTATACATTCCATCATTATGAAAGTGGATATTTAAATTCCATGTGATTATTAGACTAGTATAATATCTATGTGAATAAGTAAATGGAATTATTTGATTTTCTCTTTTCCAACTTATGTTGATGTTAATGTTTAAAAGGCTTTTGTTTTAGTCATATAAATTGCCTTAAATGTTTATGCTTATTTATGAAAGTTTCCACTATATTGTTATCCTTACTGAGCATCTAATCTCACCCCTTTCTATGTTTTATTTTTTCCAGGATTTGAATAAGTATATTATGACTTGCCTACAGGGATATTCTATGGGATCTCAGTGTTTTCTATGGAAACAATTTTATTGTAGTTTTCTATTTTATGATGTAATGTAAAACCTATGAATGTATCTAGTACTTCCAAGGCTACTAAAATAATCGTTCTTTCAAGACTTGATATTTTTTGATCATGACAATGATATGTAATAATGCACTGACTCTGGGCTTCTGGGGTCGGGGCGTTACAGTTGGTATCAAAGGATATTTAGTACAAACCTTGGAAACTAGATTTAGATAAACTCTGATTAGATCACATAGCCCTAAGATAAAATTTGATGATTAGTATAGAAGAAATTCATAAAATATTGTTATTGTAGAGATTTTGTGAGTTTCCCAAGAAATTCAACCCTGTTTAGATACGAGCAGGTAGAGGCGGCTCTGGCACAGATGTACCTAGGGGTAAAACGTGAAAACACCGCTTAGAGCTAGACTCAAATGGGAACTGGTGTATGACAACATGCCTTCTTCACTCATGGTTATGACACTCCCGAGGGATATTATTAGGATAAGTACATTTTATTTACAGAATGATTTGAAGGATTTTAATATAACATGAGAATAAATGAAATTGGTTAATCCTATGGTGTTTCAAATTCAAAATATGGTGTCATGATATTCTCTAAATTATTTTATTACTACTAATACTCACACAATTAATCCTAGTTTTAGTTAATGGATGTATTCTAATGAAGTAATAGTAGCTTTGAGCTTGATGTACAAGGTGGGAACGGTGGTGGAAATAAGCATCAAAATGGAATTTTGTTAGGCATAAAATATATCATGTTAATACCAAATCAGTTTTCCAAAAATATGATCAACAACCTGTATATTAGCCAACTCTCAGACTCAACAATGAAGAGAAAGGTGGTGAATGATAATAGATCCAGAAGTGGAGACCATGGAGAAAAGAATACTCAATTTCCATCTTGTAGGAAATGTGGAAGGGAAAACCTAAGAAAGTGTCTCAATGGAACAAGGAAATGATTTATGTGTGGGAAATAGGGACATGGAGTAAAGAATTGTTGAGGAAAAATGAAGAATTATATGAAAAAAAATAAAAAATTGTCCCAAGAATCCATTTACAGTCATTTTCCGTAAATGTAGGGGACATGGACATTACCTGAGTGAATGCCCTATCTTATAGGATATATTCTTGGTCAAAGAAGAAGGTATGTGGAAATAAATGGTCGGTGAAATGATTAAAATTATTAGTGCTCCTTGTTAATGGGAGAACTTTGGAATAATTATATCTTGTATTTGTAACCATAAAATTTGTCATGGGAAAATGATATTTGAGGAAGAATTATCTTTTCTCCTATATATATAGTTATAAAAAACAATTTGGTTTAATATGATCATTGGGTTTGTGGCAATTAAAAGTGTAACACCCCGAGCTTCCACGATACGCTTCTCATTCAATAATACAATAGCTTGCATTGTACGCAACTTCGAGTTCTAAAACATCGCGACAAATCAAAGTAGCCGTTAGGAATAGTAATAACCACTTTTTAAAATTATAGAAATTTTATATTTCAAAATGGACTTCATTTTTGTATTCCTAATATTGAAATTATCCTATGTTGAATTTTTTGTAATTTTCTGAGAACTTCAAAATTTTTATGAATAGTGAAAAATACTTAAAACAACTTTTTTAATCAAAATAATTAATTGTCATAAATTATACTATTTAGTGGTTTTAAAGTATAATTAGAATATATTTTTACCATTTTATCCAATGGTGGTCATTAGAATTAATTTAACATTGAAAATGGACATAAACAATTGCCAATCTTTTGATATAAATTGTTTCTTAAAAACACGCTATTTGTCGTAACAGCGGGAATTAATTGTAAAATTAATTAATGCAACTTTTATGTTTGGAATTTTGTAAAATAGACATCATTTTTGAATTCGGAATATCAATTATAGCTTAGGGTGAATTTTTGGTAATTTTCTGAAAAACTTCAATTTTTGATGAATAATGAAACCACTAAGTGGTAATCAAGCAAACTGATTTTTCAGTTAAATGAAAGATTACCACTAATGTGTATTGAATTTTTAAAATCCGACATACATGGTTGTCATTAGTATGTAAAATGTGGTTCAATGGGATAAAAATAATTTTTTGGTGAATAGTAACTTATTAAGTTTTAATCGCGATTAGTGGTAATTAGTGTAGTTTAAGGTATAAATAATACTTTAATAATATGAAATGACCTAGACACATGTCCCAACCTCATTGGTTGTGTCATGGAGACCAAGACAAGCCATGGCCTAACTTGGGGACCCCATGGATCCACTTTTGTTGGTAAATAACATAAATTACTTTTTATTTAATGTTAAAGTGAAAATGACACTAACATAAATTGTTTTACTAAAACAATTTTTAAGTAGGGTTACAGAAGTCCAAATTTTGAATATAAATATTCATTTGAAAGCTAAAAAGATTTTCTACATCATAGTATTTGTTTTATAATTTTTAGGCATTAAATAAATTAAATTATTTATGACATCATTATGATGTGGCGATGACCTCATTATTTAACGATTTAAATAAAATGAGAAGATAATGAAAAATCCAAGGCTTACACTTGTCCAAATCCTATTTGATGAGAAGATTTCGAAACCTTATCACCTTAGACTCGAATTATATAAGTGTGGGACCTTTAGAATCCGAAAAGCATTTTGAAATAATGTAACATTTCAATCTTTCCAAAAGTGCCCCTCCTCTCCACTTATAAAAGGCCCCCACCTCTCCCACTTCATTTACACTTTCAAGCCATTTTGCTCGGCGAACCTCTGCCCAAATACTCTCCCAACATTCCTCCCTTACTCCTAGAAGCCTCACGTTGGGCAGAACTCTTCCCAAGGAAGCCTTTGGCTCAAATCAAAAAGAGTTACCCGATTTTGAGGTAATGTCTTTTCTAATGTTGTTTTGTTTTATTTTTCTTCTCCAACCCCCTAAACTCTTTTTATTCATTTCTTTTGTAACAACACCAGTATCCTCAATATACTAGGATGTTTTTATAAGAAGGATTCGAGCTACACTTACACACACCTACATCTAATGGTTAATGAACATACGGTTTCTGTGGATGGCGAATTTCTGCCTCACGAAACGATGATTGTTCAACACTCATATAACACCTTCAAAGGTGGCCATTAAGATGTCACTATATTTATATATGATATATAATGTGTTTATGTTTTACTTATGCTTCTGTATTTATCATTTATGGCTTACTTTATGATTTCCATTATGGGTAAAACGCGATAATTTCATTTTAGGAAGTGCGGACTACCGCCCCCTCAAAGTGATTTGAATCGTTAATGCCATATGTGGGATGTATAAAGGATGGAGTAAATGGTATTATACACTATACTGGAATTATATTATACATTTATATAATTATGATTTAGTTCCATTAAATATGAAATTGAAATGAAAGTAGCGTTCATGCGTACGTACGACTTACTGTCTCCATGAACGGTGCATTTCATTTCTTACCTCTAAATGTTACGTAATATTATAAATGAATGTATATACTGGATATATAAGATATATATGACATCTAAATCATGAATATAATTCTGGATATAATGGATATTTCACCACATAAACAACTTGTAATTATAAGAAGCTTATTGTTGACTCAAGTACCAAAGATCGACAAAACGACCGTTATTAACTTAAATAATTACATAATGTTCATATCATTGTAATAAGTATAATAAGGATAATGAAATTGAAAATGGTTCTTAATAAGGTATATATTAACTCTAGTTTATTATTCAGGAGGTTAAAGAACGGTTGAGTCAAGTCAGACACGAGGTAAGGGAATTTCTTAACCCAACTTCCATTCTTTGGGTTAATCTCCTACTTTCAAATTATGTCATGATATTATTATGTCCTATTTTGTATTTTTACTTTCTTTATGTGTACCTATAGTGAATACACATAATAGATCTATTTTATTTTAAAAATGATCTTTTTAAGGACTTTGTCTCAATCTCCTTTCATTGAGGCATATTTGGCTTTATACACAACTTTCTTTTATACGGTGTATAAACCCCTTTGACTTCTACGGTTATTCAAAAGGAATCTTTTTATACAAGCGTTTTGCTAAACGACAAAAGGGAATGTTTTTCTTTCCGTACTTATGCGGCGAAAACGACTTCTCCGCCGCCGTGACCATTATTTGAGTTTCGGCTTCCTCTATAAGCCATCTTTTTTTTAATGAAAAATAAATACAAAGTTTTAACTTTCTTTTATTTTGGTATTGAAAATGGTTTTGAAAGCGTTTTTATTATATCAATGTGTTGTATTGAAATCTTGTGATTGAAATGTGGAAATGTTATGTTTCCTTTATGCATGTTTTATGTGATACGATTATGTTATGGTTTATGATATGTTTAAACCTATTCATATGAGGAATGCATTGGACTTAATAAGTGACGGGTGGAGCCCGCTATAGCTCCTCGATGCATCGACAGGTCTCATGAGACAAACTAGTGTCTTGGCACAAGGCCTTGACAAAATCTTATTTGTGGTCTTGGCACGAGGCCTTGACTACGTGGTTATGATAGTCTGGCATTATGCATTCCATCATTATGAAAGTGGTTATTGATATTGCATGTGATTATTCGACCAGTAGAATATCCATGTGAAGAAGTAAATGGCATTATCTCATTCTACTTTTTCCATATTATGTTGATGTTCAAGTTTAAAAGGCTTTTGTTTTAGTTATACATTGCCTTAAATGTTTATGTTTATTTATGAAAGCTTCCGCAATATTGTTATCCTTACTGAGCATTTGAGCTCACCCCTTTCAATGTTTTAATATTTTCCAGGATGTGAAGAAGTATTTTATGAATGACCTGCAGGGATAGTCAGAAGAGGATATGAGTGTGGACTATGGAGACTTTGTTATTGTAGTTTTTCACTTTATGATGTAATGTAACGTTTACGAATGTATCTAGTGTTTCCAAGGCTACTAAACTAATCGGTCTTTCGAGACTTGATCTTTTGTGATCATGCCAATGTTATGAAGTAATGCACCGACTCTGGGTAGCTGGGGTCGGGGCGTTACAGTTGGTATCAGAGGCAGTTTAGTACTAACCTTGGAAGCTAGATTTAGATAAACTCTGATTAGAGCACATAGAACTAAGATGAACTTTGAGGATTAGTATAGAAGAACTTCCTAAAATTTTGGTATTGTAGAGATTTTGTGAGTTTTCCGATCAATACATCCCTGTTTGGATACGAGCAGGTAGAGGCGGCTCTGGCACAGATGTACCTAGGGGTAAAACCCGAAAACACCTCTTTGAGCTAGACTCGAACGGGAACTGGTGCACGACAACGGGCCTTGCTGCACTCTTGGTTACGACACTCCCGGGGGATATGCTTAGGATAATTCTCATTTTATTTACAAACCACTATGAAGGGTTATGAGTATATACTTTCTCAAAGAAAACATTTCTTTTTATGGGTATGGATTATATCCATAAATAGTTCAATTTATGTAAAGTGTTTTACAAGTATGGAATTATGTATTTTGATTCATAAACTAATCTAGTTTATGCCATTGTTTAGAAATGGCGCCTAGTGGAAGGAATGGAAACCGTATCAATGCACGAACTCCGTGTAGGGATTGCCCTCCTGATCAAGATAATTATTGTGGATCTGGAGATACAACTGGTGCTGATCAACTTAATACCATACTGGGACAACTCACTCAGGTTATGAATAATAACCTTACTCGTATGGAGCACCCTGATCTGCAATGTGGAGGATCAATGTTAGACCGCTTCATGAGGCAACAACCACCAACATTTAATGGGGGTACAAATCCGTTAGTAGCTGAGCAATGGATAAAATCCTTAGAGAAAATATTCCATGCCTTGGGGAGTAGCGAAAGGGAGAAGGTTGTCATGGCAGTTTACTGCCTCACTGGAGATGCCGATCAGTGGTGGTCACTGATTCAAAACACAAAGGTAGATGATGACGTATCGAATATGGAATGGAGGGAGTTCAAAGATCTGTTTTTAGAAAAATATTTTCCTCGTGACCATCGAGCAGATATGGAAAGGCAATTTCTGAGTCTGAGGCAGAAGGAGGATGAGAATGTCGCAAAGTATGAGGCTAACTTTACAAGGTTAGCGAGGCATGCTGCCGATTATATACGTAACCCAAGGAGTAAGATTGATCGTTTCTTTGATGGGTTAAAACCATTTCTCCGTCGAGCTTTTGTATCACAATCCTTCTCATCATACGAAGATATTGTCTCGTGTGCTATCAAGACAGAAAAGGAATTCTCTAAGTCTTATGACAACAAAGTAAAGCAAGAGAAGAAGAGAACGGTGGAACAAGAGACAGATAAAGGGAAAAAGGGAAAGAAGGATTTTCCATTATGTGATAATTGTGGGAAGAATCACCCTGGTACTTGCCTAAAAGGAATGGGAGTTTGTTATAAATGTGGAGAAAAGGGTCACCAGGCTCGTGATTGCAAGGGAAAGAAAGAGGCTGTCAAAGTTGAATGCTATAATTGTATAGAAATGGGTCATTATGCAAATGAATGTCCTAAGCGTCAGGGAAACCTACCTCAGAAAAGGCCAAGGGATCAAGGACAATCTTATGCTGTTACTACAGTTGAAGCAGAATAACTAATGTATTGGTGCTTTTGGACTCAAGGATTATATTCTGGTTATAAGAATAATGTAATATATATATATGGATTGTACTGCAGTACTTTTTGATTTCAGTAAGGTTTTAATATGATTAAGGTAATCATATTTTTAGTATGTGACAATAAGAGAAACTTTTCTTTGTTTGGGGAATCTGATGTTACAATTGATTTTGGAATTTAACGACCCTTTAGAGAAAGTCTGGACGGAGGTATTTTGGATAACTATTAAGGTTGGAATGGATTAAGTTGAACCATGGATAGTATTGTTTAAGGTTAAAGCATTTCTGAAGATTATTTTTGGAATATTATAATACTATCGTTTTAGGAAAAAGGACAACCTGCAGGGTGGGGCATAACCTGTCGCGTCGGACAAAGCTGCAGGAATCGAACCCACAATCATAGTGCGATAGGCCTTTATTTCCTACCACTAGCCTACAGGAAGTCCCTGGTTATTACCAAATAATTTTACTAATCTAAATGGTATGTGTTAACATTTGGAACATTATACAATTAGGATAAGTAGAATATTTTTGTGTTCTATTATCTTTTTGAGTGAAAGATGAGTTGAAGGTTGAAACTCTAATTGTCAAGCATAAATATATATATACCTATCTCTTATTCAATGAATAAATTAATTCTTAAACTTTAGTAAAGGGATATTAAAACAAAAAATGTGTTATCCTAATACCTTATGTCTTGTTGAACTGATGATATTTTAAATCAACATAGATTGAAGGTTTTGAGGCCCTCAATTTGACAGTTGATTGTGATTGATGACCCCAATCGCTCCCTACAAATATTTACGTTTTTCCTCCAATTATATGTCTTTAATTGCCACCAATGTTCTCCTTATCGAGATCATAATTTGGTGGTGACTTTCTTATTTCCATTTCCCTCTTATTAAGGCTAAATTTTATTAACCTTATTTCCGATGTGGATTTTCCACAAAGGTATTTTCTCTTTTCAACCTTTTATTATCAAAGAAAAATTTCAAATTGAGAGGACGCAATTTATTGAAGGAGGGGAGAATGTAACACCCCGAGCTTCCACGATACGCTTCTCATTCAATAATACAATAGCTTGCATTGTACGCAACTTCGAGTTCTAAAACATCGCGACAAATCAAAGTAGCCGTTATGAATAGTAATAACCACTTTTTAAAATTATAGAAATTTTATATTTCAAAATGGACTTCATTTTTGTATTCCTAATATTGAAATTATCCTATGTTGAATTTTTTGTAATTTTCTGAGAACTTCAAAATTTTTATGAATAGTGAAAAATACTTAAAACAACTTTTTTAATCAAAATAATTAATTGTCATAAATTATACTATTTAGTGGTTTTAAAGTATAATTAGAATATATTTTTACCATTTTATCCAATGGTGGTCATTAGAATTAATTTAACATTGAAAATGGACATAAACAATTGCCAATCTTTTGATATAAATTGTTTCTTAAAAACACGCTATTTGTCGTAACAGCGGGAATTAATTGTAAAATTAATTAATGCAACTTTTATGTTTGGAATTTTGTAAAATAGACATCATTTTTGAATTCGGAATATCAATTATAGCTTAGGGTGAATTTTTGGTAATTTTCTGAAAAACTTCAATTTTTGATGAATAGTGAAACCACTAAGTGGTAATCAAGCAAACTGATTTTTCAGTTAAATGAAAGATTACCACTAATGTGTATTGAATTTTTAAAATCCGACATACATGGTTGTCATTAGTATGTAAAATGTGGTTCAATGGGATAAAAATAATTTTTTGGTGAATAGTAACTTATTAAGTTTTAATCGCGATTAGTGGTAATTAGTGTAGTTTAAGGTATAAATAATACTTTAATAATATGAAATGACCTAGAAACATGTCCCAACCTCATTGGTTGTGTCATGGCCGACCAAGACAAGCCATGGCCTAACTTGGGGACCCCATGGATCCACTTGTGTTGGTAAATAACATAAATTACTTTTTATTTAATGTTAAAGTGAAAATGACACTAACATAAATTGTTTTACTAAAACAATTTTTAAGTAGGGTTACACAAGTCCAAATTTTGACTATAAATATTCATTAGAAAGCTAAAAAGATTTCCTACATCATAGTATTTGTTTTATAATTTTTAGGCATTAAATAAATTAAATTATTTATGACATCATTATGATGTGGCGATGACCTCATTATTTAACGATTTAAATAAAATGAGAAGATAATGAAAAATCCAAGGCTTACACTTGTCCAAATCCTATTGGATGAGAATATTTCGAAACCTTATCACCTTAGACTCGAATTATATAAGTGTGGGACCTTTAGAATCCGAAAAGCATTTTTAAATAATGTAACATTTCAATCTTTCCAAAAGTGCCCCTCCTCTCCACTTATAAAAGGCCCCCACCTCTCCCACTTCATTTACACATTCAAGCCATTTTGCTCGGCCAACCTCTGCCCAAATACTCTCCCAACATTCCTCCCTTACTCCTAGAAGCCTCACGTTGGGCAGAACTCTTCCCAAGGAAGCCTTTGTCTCAAATCAAAAAGAGTTACCCGATTTTGAGGTAATGTCTTTTCTAATGTTGTTTTGTTTTATTTTTCTTCTCCAACCCCCTAAACTCTTTTTATTCATTTCTTTTGTAACAACACCAGTATCCTCAATATACTAGGATGTTTTTATAAGAAGGATTCGAGCTACACTTACACACACCTACATCTAATGGTTAATGAACATACGGTTTCTGTGGATGGCGAATTTCTGCCTCACGAAACGATGATTGTTCAACACTCATATAACACCTTCAAAGGTGGCCATTAAGATGTCACTATATTTATATATGATATATAATGTGTTTATGTTTTACTTATGCTTCTGTATTTATCATTTATGGCTTACTTTATGATTTCCATTATGGGTAAAACGCGATAATTTCATTTTAGGAAGTGCGGACTACCGCCCCCTCAAAGTGATTTGAATCGTTAATGCCATATGTGGGATGTATAAAGGATGGAGTAAATGGTATTATACACTATACTGGAATTATATTATACATTTATATAATTATGATTTAGTTCCATTAAATATGAAATTGAAATGAAAGTAGCGTTCATGCGTACGTACGGCTTACCGTCTCCATGAACGGTGCATTTCATTTCTTACCTCTAAATGTTACGTAATATTATAAATGAATGTATATACTGGATATATAAGATATATATGACATCTAAATCATGAATATAATTCTGGATATAATGGATATTTCACCACATAAACAACTTGTAATTATAAGAAGCTTATTGTTGACTCAAGTACCAAAGATCGACAAAACGACCGTTATTAACTTAAATAATTACATAATGTTCATATCATTGTAATAAGTATAATAAGGATAATGAAATTGAAAATGGTTCTTAATAAGGTATATATTAACTCTAGTTTATTATTCAGGAGGTTAAAGAACGGTTGAGTCAAGTCAGACACGAGGTAAGGGAATTTCTTAACCCAACTTCCATTCTTTGGGTTAATCTCCTACTTTCAAATTATGTCATGATATTATTATGTCCTATTTTGTATTTTTACTTTCTTTATGTGTACCTATAGTGAATACACATAATAGATCTATTTTCTTTTAAAAATGATCTTTTTAAGGACTTTGTCTCAATCTCCTTTCATTGAGGCATATTTGGCTTTATACACAACTTTCTTTTATACGGTGTATAAACCCCTTTGACTTCTACGGTTATTCAAAAGGAATCTTTTTATACAAGCGTTTTGCTAAACGACAAAAGGGAATGTTTTTCTTTCCGTACTTATGCGGCGAAAACAACTTCTCCACCGCCATGACCATTATTTGAGTTTCGGCTTCCTCTATAAGCCATCTTTTTTTTAATGAAAAATAAATACAAAGTTTTAACTTTCTTTTATTTTGGTATTGAAAATGGTTTTGAAAGCGTTTTTATTATATCAATGTGTTGTATTGAAATCTTGTGATTGAAATGTGGAAATGTTATGTTTCTTTTATGCATGTTTTATGTGATACGATTATGTTATGGTTTATGATATGTTTAAACCTATTCATATGAGGAATGCATTGGACTTAATAAGTGACGGGTGGAGCCCGCTATAGCTCCTCGATGCATCGGCAGGTCTCATGAGACAAACTAGTGTCTTGGCACAAGGCCTTGACAAAATCTTATTTGTGGTCTTGGCACGAGGCCTTGACTACGTGGATATGATAGTCTGGCATTATGCATTCCATCATTATGAAAGTGGTTATTGATATTGCATGTGATTATTCGACCAGTAGAATATCCATGTGAAGAAGTAAATGGCATTATCTCATTCTACTTTTTCCATATTATGTTGATGTTCAAGTTTAAAAGGCTTTTGTTTTAGTTATACATTGCCTTAAATGTTTATGTTTATTTATGAAAGCTTCCGCAATATTGTTATCCTTACTGAGCATTTGAGCTCACCCCTTTCAATGTTTTAATATTTTCCAGGATGTGAAGAAGTATTTTATGAATGACCTGCAGGGATAGTCAGAAGAGGATATGAGTGTGGACTATGGAGACTTTGTTATTGTAGTTTTTCACTTTATGATGTAATGTAACGTTTACGAATGTATCTAGTGTTTCCAAGGCTACTAAACTAATCGGTCTTTCGAGACTTGATCTTTTGTGATCATGCCAATGTTTCGAAGTAATGCACCGACTCTGGGTAGCTGGGGTCGGGGCGTTACAAAAAGTTATTTTATTTTGGAATGAAAATTAAAGGTATGAGATAACATTTGTGGTTAAATTTTGTTATGGTAATTTTGAAGAGTTTATCTCATTTTGGTAGTGTTATAAAATATATGTTTTGAAAAAGGAAAACACACAGACCATGTGACAACCAGTCGTTTCGGAAAAAGCTGTGGGAATCAAACCCACAACCAGAGTGCGATTGGGATTTATCTCCTACCACTGGACTATGTGAAGTCCCGGGTTAGTGTGACTAATTATTTTTAGTTAAATAATTTTATTGATCAATAATAAGTTGATTTGGGATCTTATTTTTTATCAAATGAATACCCTTATTATAGAAAATT
Organism: Viscum album; assembly: GCA_963277665.1. Taxonomy (NCBI): domain Eukaryota; kingdom Viridiplantae; phylum Streptophyta; class Magnoliopsida; order Santalales; family Viscaceae; genus Viscum; species Viscum album. The sequence continues at coordinate 456,875,416 of OY728157.1, read as the reverse complement.
TATTTGGTGATTAAGTGATAAATGTTATTTTGGAAGATGTTCGATCTGTTGAGAACACAATACACCTAAGGAAAATAGAATATTATGAGATATCATTTGAGGAGTAATGATGGATTTTTATCTATGTTTTTATTGTGTATTTATAGTGATTTGAGTTATTTATAGAAATGATTAACCTATAATATACAATATGTGATTAGTTTAATTACTTTTAAGTATGTGACATTAAGATTATTCGATGTCATTTGGAGATATAATTTAACGTGGAAGACTACATAACCAAATTCTTCTATGTTTTGGGTTTCAATATTAGATTGGATTATATTGAAGGATTTTAAGGAAAATTGTTTATTTAATGGTATTTATTTAACATTAGGGTATTGTTGGATTAATTTTATAAATTAAGAGTACTGTTTCTTTCTTTAAAGGAATAACTTTTTGGGGGATCATCTGATCTTGTACTAACTGTTTTTGTTTTGATTAATCTCTATAGATAAGGTAAATATATAATTTATCCTTTGTGGATCATGTGATTCTCTAGAAGTTGATTCTAGCTCTTCCAGTGTGACCAAGTCATCTTGAATACTCATAATTTAAAAAATGATATTGTAGTAGAAATTTATTAATGAATTAAACTCTACTTAAAAAGTATGTATATCTCCTTATGTTCTTATTTAATCTCCTAAATAAATTCCCCTTCTTTATGACAAGAAACTTAAAAAAAACATTTTCCATTTACTTTTCCTACTGGGAAACTAACAACCGTTTGTCCTATTACAAGTTTGTGGTTCTCTTGTTGTTAACATTCTCCTAATCATGTTTTCTATCCCTCTCCATCATAACTTGACACATAGTTTATCATCCATATGCATGTGTTTCTACATGGAATCCGAGAATGGGTTATTAGGGTGACCTTTGAACTTCTCCTTTATTCTTTTAATGTGATAGTTTTATTGACTCTTTTTCCGATGTAGAACTTTAAATTATGTTCCAAAGACCAATTTTAAAATCTACAAGGACACAATTTCCAAAAGGGGGGAAGAATGTAACACTCCAAGCTTCCACAGTACGTTTCCCTTTGAATAATGTAATAGCTTGCATTATACCCAACTTAGAGATTCTAACACACAACAACCAATCAAACTAGCTGTTATGAATAGTAATACCCAGTTTTTGAAAATTTATAAATTTTATCTTTCAAAATGGAATTCTGTTTTGAATTCAGATTACCGAAATTATCATAGGGTGAAGTTTTGGTATTTTTCTGAAAATTTTAAATTTTTGATGAATAGTGAAAAACACGGAGTTATAGTTTAAAACCGAATTTTTATTTATATAATTATTTATTTTATTTAAATTTAGCTTAGGTAAAAATAGATAAATAATATCTATATAAGTTAAATGTAATTTATTGGATTCGGTTTATAATAATTTTAGATATATAAAACTTTTATTGAACTTTTTAACTGTCTTTTACCCTCCTCTAAGTAGAAGTTGAAAATTTACATAAAACATAATATTAATTCTTATGTAAGTGGAATTTCAAAACCCTGAGAAAAACAGTTTATATCAGTACGTAAAATTTGTTTCAATAAGATAAAAATAATTTTTGGTGAATAGTAACCTTTGACTTTTATTTACCACGGTTAAAAGTAAATAGGGTAATTAAGGGTAAAAATTATTTTATTATTACCCTAACACATGTACTAATTCTATATGATGAGTTTAATTCAACCAAGAACAATATTAGGAATAAAATAAGATCCTTTAGGTCTACTTGGATTAGATTAGGACACTTATTATTATTTTATTTAAAGAAGAGTTAAAAGAGTTAAAATCAAAGTTTAATAACTAAAACATTTTTAATATAGGGTTATACATAAAATAAGTTCGAATATAAATATTATTTAGAAATATAATAATATTTCCTATATAATGGTATTTTATTTATAGTTTTTTGAACTTATATAATTTAATTTATTTGTGAAACAATAATGATGCAGTAATTACCTAATTAATGAAATATTAAAATAATTGATATTATAAATATCCAAATAAATTTAAATTTGAGACTTTTTATGAATTAAACTAATTTTCTAGGTTAATATGACATATTAGGGTTGGTTATATGAATTTCATTTGAAGTAATAATGCTGTTATGAATTTAGCAAAACAAAATACCAAATAGGGTCAAAATTGACATAAAATAATTTTTAAAACAAATATTATTTTATTAATTGATATTATTTTCCTAAAAATCTATGGTTTTGAAAAAAAGACTTATTTAATGATAGGTGTGTAATTAATGAACCATTGTGTGTTCTCTTGTCTGTATATAGTAAGTTTATTAAGCATATAATATAAAAATACAAGGAGACATGGTAAATGTCAAACTATTTATCTAAGAGTTAAATCTAAAAGATAAAGTTAATATAGTGACCCAAACCTATCTAAAACCTATTGGATGATAGTTTTTAACCCCTTACCAACCTTATCCTTCAAATAATTCATTTTGTATCTCTTAGAAACCGAAAATTATTTTATTATAAAATAATATTTCTAGATTTTACTAAGGTGCCCCTCACCCCTCTTATAAAAGGTCACTCCCCCTTATCTCTAATTCACACCTTCAAATCCATTTTTCTCATCCAACCTCTACCCAAATACCCTATAAACTATCCTACCTTAATTATATAGGCCTCACTTTAGTTATAAATCCATCCTATGGATCCCTTTTGATCAAATCAAAATGAATAACCCGAAGAAGAGGTAAATATTTGACCACCTCTTTCATGTTCCTTTCTTCTTCCACTTCCTCTTTCTTTGTAATTTCCATTCTAAAATAATAAATACATTATATTATATTTAATATGATGATATTATAAATATGGTACATCCATATCCATTATTCTATCCATCCTTTGAATGACATGTCACCATAGGTGCGTACGTACAGCTTGCCATCTCTATGTCATGGTGTAATTGTTATTCAATACATTATTATTTGAATGGGTATAATAATGATGTGTAATTGATGTAAATAATAAATATATCATGATAATGATTCTGTATATATAATATACCATCCAATAATATATTATTTTAATATAAAAAATGATATTTTCTCTCGTGCGTACGTACGAATTACCATCTCCACGAACACGATGAGATTCATTCCCCATCGTATCCATTCAAGAGTAATTTTCATTTTATTATTAAAAATAATCTCTAGAGACTTGATATAATCATGGATATGAATAAGATACATCCCATAAATAAAAAATATGACTCACATAACAAATAATATAAAGGAAAACGAATCCGTTAACACCAGAAATGACGATAATACTATGATATTATTAACAAAGCAATGTTAAAAGGTAATATATGATATCATATTAATGTATATAATTCTTTTATAATTTAATAAAATTTATTTAACCATTAGATAGGAGTTTAACCTAACCTAGACCATGGAATGTACAACGTAATGGGTTTCTTATCTCACTTTTAATTCAGTGAGATTTCTATTGTTCGCAACTTATTTATTGCATGTGGTGTATTGTTTACTTAAAATTGATATATATTATCATGATTATCTTTATATTCATTTTATTCTGGGATTAATTTGGTGTTTATTAACTTTTTTTCATATGACTCAATTGATTATAACAATGAAAGGATTTTTCATCTCACTTTTATTCCCGGGAGATGCATGCTATATTGGACACTATCTCCTTTTGTGTGGAGTATGTACTGCCCCTAATTATATTACTTTTGTAATATACTTTAATCTATGAGTATTTACATCTTCATTGTATAATAATTCTTTCATGGGTTGTATGTTCACATGTTACCAAATCGTAATGGGAATTTCAAATTTCAATTTCCAGTCATTCAGTTTTACAAAAACTTCATTGATTACTTTACTCCGAGATTACACGTGAAATGAATATTTATTTACTTATATAGTAATTTACACTCCCCTTTTGGCATGTATTATTTTGAGACACATAATCACTCCATTTAAAAATCATCAAGTCATCGAAATGAACTTTATAAGAGTAATTTTAACTCAATCTCCATTCATTGAGTTAAACATCCAATTCATTGGTTTTGTTTTTACACGAATATGTGTGAATGTACTATAAGTGATTTACACTGAATATCCAATAATATTGAGTGTATTTATATTTTTCACACATAATTATGTAATTGATTTATCCTTAAACTATGGAAATTATCTTTGTAAGGGATTTTATCTCAACTTACATTCCATTGAATCTTCTTTGTTGTTATGCGCCAACTCACTTTTGTTTGGTGTATATATTCTGTACCTTGACAGAGTATATCCTGAATCTCTTTATTCTCATGATATTATAAAGTTTTGATTAACTCAATTATTTGTATTCAAGTGTCTCTCTTTTGGTTAGGAACTCTAACTAAAATATTATTTTAAATGTTTTAAATAATTATTATTCTAAATATTCTTTATTAATGTCCATGTTCTGAAAAAGGCTTTAAGGATGTATTTATATGGGAATTAATGTTTTAAAATTAAAGTACTTTTAAATGTTTCAATGTTTTATGGGAAACTATGATTTGAAACTCTATTTTTAAACATTTTCTTGAGAAATAGTGTGACATTTAAATGTTTTCAAGCAAAAGGGGGATATTTATCTCAAATATTGTTTATGATCATTTTCATATATGTCAACATCCTTCATTAGTTTCGATTGAGGTTCATCTGTTTCAATAAAATCTTCCATATTGTATTGAATGAGTTATGATTGACTGTGGATGTACAATTTTTTATACCATTCATGGTTTCTGGATAATGTATTGACAATTCATATGCTAGTTTTAATATGAATGTTTATGTTATGTTTCAAACATTTTATATGAGGAATGCCTTTGACTTAGTAAGTGACAGGTGGAGCCCGCTATAGCTCCTCGATGCACTGGTAGGTCTCATGAGACATACTAGAGTCTTTGCATAAGGGCTTGAAAAAATCTTATTTGTCGTCTTGGCACAAGGCCATGAATATGTGCTTATAAAGTCTGGAATTTTGAATACCATCATTTCGAAAGTGTCTATTGATATTGAATGTGATTATTCGAATAATAAAATATCCACGTGAATAAGTAAATGGAATTATTTGATTTTTATCTTTTCCATATTATGCATAAGTTCAAGTTTAAAAATCTTTTTTAGTCTTACACATTGCCTTAAATGTTTATGCTTATTTAAGAAAGTTTCCACTATATTGTTATCCTTACTGAGCATCTGAGCTCACCCCATTCTATGTTATATTTTTCCCAGGATGTGAAGAAGTATATTATGGCTAACCTGTAGGGATATTCTATGGTATTTCAGTGTTGTCTATTGAAATAATGTTGTAGTACTTTTCCATTTTTTAATGAAATTTGAAGTTATGAATGTATCTAGTACTTCCAAGGCTACTAAGCTAATTAGTCTATCAAGACATGATATTTTGTGATGATGCCAATGATATATAATAATGCACCAACTCTGGGCTTCTAGGGTCAGGGCATTATAATGTTTATATAATAACTATTATCCATCTTTTCAACTTTTCCTTATAAAATTAAAAATATCATTTTCTCGTACATCAAAACTTCCTCTTCCAAGATTTGACATGTTTCGTTTTCCCTAAAACACATAAATGGATTGATATGAAGGAATATTTAATGAATAAATATGATATTTATAAATTATTAAGATCCTAAATGTATAAAGCAATTTAAACCTTCCCTTTATTCATTGGGTAAAAGAAACCATCGTCCCTATGTACATACAGACTACCTTGACCATGGACGGACATGTTCCTTTTTTGATCACCTATTTACAAGGATGGTTGTAAAATATATTCGGTTAATATATATTATATTAAGTGTTAATATATTTTATTAATAAGTTTCTTACATGGAAATAGATAAACTAATGATCACTATATGGTAATTCATTTCTATCAGTATATTACCTGAAAGATAATCATCGTGGTTTCTATTCCTAGAACAATGACCATAACATCCATAAATTGAATATGGGGATTCATAAATCATTGAAAAGAATTATTTCATTATGTTTTATAATATTTTGAATTTCCATCATGATATCAATAAATGGGGGTTGATGTCTCCATTAAAAAACATATGTGAAATTATTGAAATTACAAACATCCAATAATGAAAATAAACATTAACTAGAAAATTATGAATGATTATTAATAAATAATAGACTTCATAATAAATATTAATTATGAAATAAGTTGTTAATATGCCTATGTTTATGATATAGGATATTAAATATCTCTCATTGAAATTATGAGTAAAAGGTAAGGGGTTTTCTTGATTCATTTTTTTTCTTGAGTCACAAGGATTCATTTCTTACTATGGTTTTACAAGATTATATTATTCTATTATATTGTGATCTTATATTTAATTTTTCTTTTATTTTAAATGGAATTACATTTTCATATAAATTGAAAATTATTTTATGGTTTTTTAATAAAAATTTAAATATGTTAATAATAATCACTATACACTCTAAATGAGATATATCTCTTTCATTTATATGTTCACTCTTCATGATAATTTTATCCTTTTTTATTTTGAAACCCAATTTTTTTATTAATGATGATATTTATATTTTTATTTAATTTTTTAAAATTAAATATTGATTAATCCCTTTATGTTGTGGGTTTCAATAAATTTATTTCTTAAAAAATAATTAAAAGGGATTTCTTATACCCATCAAACATTTTATCTTCCACTCCACATTTTCTTTGGAAAACATTTTTGTATTTTTTAGGATTATTTATTAAGATTTATTCAAAAAAAATGTTTTAAAATCATTCATTACCACTTCCAAAAAAACACATGCAAAACTATATCATAACTTCCCCTCATGATGACAATATTTAAAATATTTATTCTATAATATGTTTTTCATTTAACATTCATTTTCATCTTTAAATTTAATATATTTAACTCATATGGAGTTATATTTTTTGAATCACATTATGAATTTATTTATGAAATATTCCTTTCAGTGTGATTCAAATTTTTTTATCAACCAATTTATTTATTTAAGTCATTTTAAATGATACAATTCAGATATTTTAAAAAATCCATTTTAATACCATATATTCTTTATATTATGATGAGTGATTTATTTAATGCAATAAATGTATATATGGATGATTGGTATATGATGGGTGAGTTTAATATAACCCTCCATTGTTTTTGGAAAATAATTACATCCCTTGATATTATAATGGGAAATGAGTAATGATACTCGGTCTACTATGGGAGGCAAGTTGTGTTTCTTGACCCACAAAGGAAAACATGTGGTGAATATTGATACAATAAGAAAAAAAAATAAAATGTTATGTTTGATCCATTATTATATTATATCTATGATTATTTTTATTCAAAATATTTATGTTATATTCCTATTATTATGCTCCACAAATCATTATTGTTATCTCACACTCTAAAGTTATAGTACACTTTTTTTAATTTGGGATTAAATGTCTCAATATCATAAATTGTTGAAAAATATCATGTTACATGTTATTTTTAACCATATATTCTCTCATGCTAATGTTTTCTCATATGTTTATGATATAACCCTTGATGAAATGTTGATAAGTTTTCTATTACTCACTATTTGATCTAACCCATTTGTTATTTTTATATTCCCTAATTTATGGATATTAATATAACTTATTTGGAGTCTATATGGGGTCTAGTGTGCTTTAATTATGGAGATATGTTCAAAATTATTTTAAAATATATTTCTTATATATCTAGTTTTCAATGATGATAATCCTTCAGATCGTAGGGTTACTTGATTATTATGAGATGTATTTTTTAGATTTTAGAAATAATGTAAAAGACTGATATATATGGCATGGATAATCACACATAATATCAATGTCTAATAAGAAAGTATGATTTTTATCAACATATATGAGAGTTTGAGTCTGGGATGCTTTAGTTGATATTAGAGAAATGTTTTTTTATTTTTGTGGATTATTGTAGTTATTTTGAGGATTAAGATGAGAGAACTTTGGTGAAAACCTTAGAGATGAGTTCAAGTGTAGAATAACATCCCAAAATTTTAGTAAAAAAGATATTAAATAGTTTTCTAGAAATGAATTCCATCTCTCGATGAAAACAAGTGGATATAGGATCTAACACTGATGTACCTAGGGGTAAAAAATTGTAAAAAGATGTCTAAGTATTAACTTGATCTTCACTTGGTGAATGAAAAAGTGGCCAAACAATAACTTTGGTTTAAAACTCTTAGGGGAAATTCTTTGATGATTAAAATTATCTTTATGAACCGTTATGAAGTATTTGAGAACAATTTTCTTTCATTGATATAGAACTATCAGAAAATAGATAATGAATTAAATAGATTGATACCTATAAATTTATAATTTTTGGTAAATACTTCATTTAATATTTAACTCTATACGTTAATAGTTCTATTTTTTTATTGAGTATCCTTATCTTTAAAAATAATTTTTTAAGTAATAGGTGGATAAAGGAGAAACAAAGTTAACAATGGGAGAAATGGGGAATGTAGAGATTATCCTAATGAGAAACATAATGAGATGAGTGCATGAATAATGAGTCTCTTGTATATTATCACATAACTCTCCAATGTGATGAATAATAACAAAGATCATTTCATGCTCCTGAAAACACAAAGAAAATAGAATATTTATATCATTTATTTCAAATAGAAACTTCCTCCCCCATCTATAGATCTTCCAATATACTTATTCCATATAAATGGTTCAATGTTGGGGAAATGATATTTTCCATTCCCTAATTCTCAAAACATGATATGTTTTTTATGGATGGTTATCATTTGGACTATGAGGTAGACCAATGGTAGACTCTCATTAGGAATATAATGGAAAAGAATAAAGTTGAATCTATGGAACATAAAGAGTTGAATAAAGTATTCTTCACTAATATTTTCCTTGAACACTTCATATAAAAATGGTGAGAGACTTCTAAAGTTAAAATAAAATGTGGAAAAATCAATTGGTAAATATGAATAGAACATCACGAGACATTTAGGGCATGCCTATAGTTTTATTATTCACCATAAAAGTATGATCAATTTTTTAATGGCTTAAAACCATGTATTTGAAAGGAATTATCTATATGAGAAATTAGTAGGTAATAAGATATTATTCTAGGTGTACTTTAGGGGTTAATATAACTTAGGGAATCTCGTTATATTGAACAAAGGAAAATATGGATAGAGTTTCCAGGAATCTTAGCAGAAAAATATCATGAAATAAAGAGTGTGAAATGAACTACAATAAAAAATGGGAACAAACACCAAAGAAATTGGTTAATAGTTCCTATAATATGAATTAAATTTATTATATAACACTATTAATAAAGTCCTTTTCAAAAAAGATATGAAGCATATAATTAACAAAATAGAGGTGAAGATAGTCCCAGTTAGTGGACCACACACACTTTAATGATTCAAACACAAGGAGTTTGGGAATTATGAAAATCAATTATCTAAACCAAGATATAATGAAGAGATAGGAAACAATAATATCCTAAGCCAAAAGAAACATGGACTTTATTCTATCACTACCATTGAAGTGAATTACAGTCAAGAATTGATAAATGTACACTTATTCTATAATATGGATCTAAAAATACCTTATTTGATTGCAATTATTTTCATTTAGTTATATCATACATGTTTTCTAAGATATTTCATTCACCACTATAAACTTTGGATAGTAAAATATCTATATAAACACTTGGGGGAATGATGATCACATATGTGATATATAAATCCCATATAATTGATTATTATAAGAAAATAATTCTAATAAATCTATATATTCATCCCTTGGAAGAATTTAAAATAATATTTCACACAGAATGGAATTCCATATTTAGAGGGCATATCAATTATCAAGACAAGTGAATCTATGAATAATAATGTTGTCAAATGTCAACGTATGGATTATCTTGAACTACCCTTAGAATAAAATTTTATTACATGATTCATAATACCCCGAAACAAGGTACTTCTATCACAAATTACTATTTAATAAGTCAATATTGATAACATGATTATTGTAAGAGATTATACTAATATATTTCAAGATAAACGACCTCGTCTTACCCTTGAGGGTTAGGTTTAGTTTTCATTTGAAATAATATGTGGATCCATGATTTTGTTAAAGAGTCATTATAGAATGAACCCCATTGAGTTGGAAGAATTAAAGAACCAACTAAAAATGAATCTTAAAATGGGTTTTCGGTGACCCAGTGCCTCCCCAAAGTGTGCATTAGTTTTATTTTTCAAAAATAAGTATATATCAATGCATCTTTTCATCTATTATATTAATATTAATAAAATCAAAATTATTATCAATTATACTCTACCCTACACCAATGATCTCTTTAATCAAATTATAGGATATCAATTCTTCTCAAATATTGACTTTTGATCAAGATACCATTAATTAATGTTTAAAAGAGAAGACATTTATAAGACAAAATTCTGTTTGAGGTATGGATATTTTGAATTTATAGTGATTTATTTGGGAATAAAAATTATCCCCCTGTCTTCATAGATATAATGAATATGGTCTTTAGAGACTATTTTGATCAATTTTTGGTTGAATTCGTAGATGATATTATCATATAATCAAAACGCGAGTAAGAACATGTAGATCATTTTCAAATTTTGTTAAAGACCTTATGAATGAAGAAATAGTATAATTTTTTTGAAATTTTAAATTATGGACACATAATGTATCATTATTATATCATGTTATAAGAATAAAGGGTATATCCATAGTTCATTCAAAGAAAGATATTATTAAAAAAATGTCTTTGACAAACAACAATAACAAATTTCAAAAATTTTCTATGATTAACTATTTATTACAATTTAATTTTGATAATTCTTTGTCGATTATGAAATTTTATAACCAATTTATTATAGAAGGGGTTAATTTTACTCTAGATGGAAGAATTTTAGGGAATCATAAAAGATCTTAATAAGTGATTTATTGCCAAACTTGTGTTTAAATTACACTACAATAGAGAAGAGTTTTCAATGTACAATGATGCATCAATATAGGGGTTGAGATTATTACTTTTATAAAATGATAATGTTATTATGTATTCCTCTAATCAATTAAAAAATAATGATAAAAATTACCCAACACATGATTTGGAACCATATGTAATGATCTTTGAGTTAATGATTTTATTAAATTATCTTTATGGTGATATGTGTGATATATATATGGAAAACATGATATTTAAATATAAATTCACACAGAATGTTTTATACATTAATTAATAGAGTTGGTTAGATTTCATCAAAGGCTTTGAATTATCAATACATTACCTCCCAGGAAGTCAAACATGGTGAATAATACTCCCAGGAGAAAAGATCAAGCTACCTTATCCATGATGAAGGTTGAAAAATACCCAATACTCCTGGATTTGAATATGTTAATCCTTTAAGTAATTTAATAAAGAGATAAATACTATATTTTTAAAATGACTACTAAAATTTTTTTCTTCATAAAGATAAAATAATTCTAGAATGATTATTTAGAGATAAAGAAAAAGATAATTAATTTTATATAGTTCAACTTTGATAATAATAGATTTATAATTGTTAGAATAAGGATTTTCATTCCATAAAAAAAAGAACTAAAGAGGTAAATTTTAGAAGATTCATAAATACCATCCTTATCCATTAACCTAGGAAGCCCAAGGATGTATATAGATATAATGTAAAACCTATGGTGTAATAACATTAATAGAGAGATTATAGAATATATACCTCAATGATTGGTACATAATAATGTTAGGGATGAATCATTGATGTATAAGGTGGTTTTTTAAAAATTACCTATACTTTCATGTAAATGAGAGAACATCAACATATATATTATCAAAAGACTACCTAGAAATTCCAAATTCAATAAATTGATTTGGGTTGTATTCTATCACCCTAAAATGTCAGATTTGTTTTTCAATCATTGAAGATTTATCGCTTGAACACATCTATAAGATAAATAGAAATTAAGTGTTTTGAATGTATAGAGTGACATTATTCGTTATTGTTGATCAAGATCTGGGTTTACATTGAGTTTTTACAAAATTCTTCAGCAAACATTAAAGATAGAGATGATTTTTGAGACTTATTATCACCCTCACAATGATGGTTAGTTATAAAAAAATATTCATACTCTTGAGGAGATATTGGGATCAAGTTTAATATATATATATATATATGTATGTTATGATAAAAACATACCCCTGGTAGAGATCTCATTTAGTAACACTTTATATTCTATAATTCAACTGGATCTATATGAGGCTCTATGTGGGAATAGATACAAAACTCCAATATACTACTATGAAGAGGGAGAGAAAAACTAAAATGTCCAGAGCTTATGAAATTAATGACAAATAAGGTCAAAACATTCATCCAAATATGAATGTGAAACATAGTATACAAAAGAGTTATGTTGATAATATTTTATGGGATATAGTTTTATGAAATTGGTGATAAGGTTTTCCTTTAAATATATAATTAGATGTAGGTTACAATATTGGAGAAGAATGGAATGCTGAGGCCTAGGTATATCAGCTCTTTTGAGATCCTAGATCATGATGGGGCCATATGACGCACCCAAACCCAGAATCATAGATATGATTCTAAAAACACATAACATATGAACATTATCTTTGATATAGATATTTAATTTTTTGATAATGAAACATTTAAAATAGAATATGCGTTTTAGGTGTAGAGTTTTACATAATTATGAAAATATTTAACTAGTATAACCATTGTTGTTTGTATGAAAATGAAAATTTTACCACTATATAAGGACTTACTTAATCCATAACATGTATTCAATATCTCCCAAAAATAATCCACAAAATATACTCTTCTAGATAAATTATATGTATCATTTTTCTTCATAACATGGGGAAATGAGACATAAGAAAGGGATGAGATCAGATGACTAGTAATGGTAAACATAAGTGATAAAAATAAAAGATTATAACTCGAAATAAGATAAAAATATGTGTATAATCAGGATACATAATAAATATATATCCAATAATTCATAGATTATAAATCATTTCATATCATAATACAGGATTAGAAAGTCTGTAGAAAAATGAGTCAACAAGCATGACCCATGAGTGTATAACATATTTAGGGGAATAAGCATAAAATTATGAAATCATTCAAATATGAGAGAACTAATAAAATATTGAAGCACAATAGCCATAACATGACTTAAAAAATTTAGCATAAACCTTGAATAATGATGAAATATAATCCTAATGCACAACATATTTCTCCTATGGAATAAGGTTTATTATATGGAATCATTTGTTTCATGAGTCACAAACTTGCACACATATTTATGAGGCAACATAATTATACCCATTTATATATCACCATTGTGACTCACAAACAATCATCCACACTTAAAATAAACCAAATCATTCATATTTATTCTTATCTCACGTGATTTAGATATTCAACCAATGCATTTGATAGTGATATAGGACCCCACTCATCATTAAACCATACATACATGTTCCATAAGAAATAAATAATTTTACTCAATCATAAATAACCGATGAAAATAAAATGGGGTTTACTCAAAAAATAATCATGAATCCATAGAAATTAAATGGGTTTCATTAATATTATAAAAATAACTAATTGAAAAAATGGGTTTCATATTCTTTTCAAATGGATTAAAATAAGAAGATCATCAACCAAAATAGATCCATAAAAAATAAACTAAAATAAATAAATATTAAGTAATATTCAAGGTTAATTCACTTCAATAATGATAAATAATTTGTATTTACCTTGTATAGAAAATGGGTATTTGGTCAAATCAGATATTTCCCAAATCAATTGATGCTTGAAATCTTGGTAAACTCCCTTAAATCAATAGATGGGAATATATAGTTTTCATAGATGCAAACATTGAAATAAAATTCATATTTAAAAATCATGGATGATTAATGAAAACCAAGGAAGTGAGGGTTCATTCCAAAAAAAAGAGAAGGATATAACATATGTTATATATATAAATAACAGGGTTTGTAACTTTTATAGAATATAATCAATGAATAATATGGTATATCAAAAGATGTGGATTTAAATAAAAACAATTTTATAGAAGATTTTATAAAAATAACCTTATAAATAGGAAATATCTTTGATCATTTTAAAACATTTATTTAGATAAAAATATTTTATAAATCAAGGATAATAATATTTTACATTGTGAATCTATTAAATATTTGAATTGAATTTTAATAGAAAACAACAATGATTGTGGAAGGAGATAATCTCATTGAAATAATTAAAAAGGGATTTTTTTGTAGTATAAAGAAAATAAACTATAAAAAAAGGTTCGAAAAAATATTTAATTTTTGAAAATAAGTTCAAGTTATGAAAAATTACATTTATCAATTAGTGGGGCATAAATGAATACATTTTAAAAATAATCCAATTAATATAGATGTGAAAAAATAGAGGCTTCTAAATGAAAAAAGATATGGGGTAAGTCTCACTTGTAATAAACCCATCAGGTAAAATATGATGTAATGAGAATTGAAATTTCGAGGTAACATATAAAACCCATTTATAATAAAAGAAAATTATGAGGGGTTTTATAGAGAATACAAATCCTCTAGATGTATTTTTTTGAAGAGAATATTTATTTGAAAAAAATATATTCCATAAAACCCTTTGGGTTTGTGTAACATTTATATCAAATCACTTGAAGGATAAATTGTTTTAAAAATGAACTAAAAATACCATGAATAAAAGACAATTCAGGATATAATATAAAAAATAGGAAATATATATATCAAATAAATGGTAATTTGTTCATAACAAGAAGCATGTCCCAATAATTAGGAGTTGAGATCATGAAACCCTTACAAGATTATTATCCTTTGAATCATAATCCATTTAAATAACAAACTCTATATAGATCTTAAAAAATGACATAAAAATGACAAAATATATTAATTAGTTAGTAGTCACACCATTTAAAATTTTTCATGTTGTATAATAAGAAATATGGCTCAAGAATTTAAATTTGAGACATGAACCCCTTACCTTGGTCTTAATTTATTCTGTGTATGTAATTGACATAATATATAATCAATTTTTTGAAAAACCTATTAAATAACCTTATTCATATATATTTAATATTATATGGTTTATAAATTATCATATGTGATTTATTAATTATATTGTTTTTTCTTTTCTCGGTTACTCGATATTTTTTCACAATTATTCCATAACCCTTTATATATATATATATATTAAAATAGTATAAGGTGTTGTAAAATTTATTCACAATCTATATGATTATAATTTATTATGTCCATTATTATTCTATTATTAAACAATTCATATACTTCCATAGGATTATATAATGGGCTCAAAGTATGAAAGGAAACATGAAATGAATATTTTTGTGGATAAATTTACTATGATAGTTTGTTATTAATATTAATTATAAAAGGAACAATATTATATTTCTAAAAACCCATAAAAAAATAATTATATAGTTTTTATTTTCTAATATGAACATTAATTATGTTTTGATTATAACGACCCAAAATTCTATAAATAAAATTCCCATAGAGATTTAACTAAATTTCACATTATATAAAATATTTAATGAAAACACATGAACTTATTTTGTTTTATGAAATACTATCATTTTTAGAAGATTGTTAAGAATCATAAACTTTGATAATATAACCACTGAACAATGATCATATGATTAGAATAAATATACGTTTCAATAAAATACAATTATAACATAAAAATGAAGTGATGGCCTCAACCATAAGTATCCTACCCTATGAAGAACATTTATCAATGTTTAAGAGGAAGATAACATGCCTTATATTCTTCCATTATAAATTCTAAGATGAGATCCAATAACTTAAGCACATTAAAAACCATTTTGGGGATATGTTCAAGCTCATCGTGATCAAAACCCAAGCTTTGTACGCCGAACCACCCCTAGAAGTTTAACCATCACACACTTTACCCATAGGTAATTTTATGGTGTGATAAAGTGATATGTATCAGGACTATAATAATATGAATATGAATATTTTATAATTTTATTTTTTAATTTATAAATGTTTTTGTTTTCAGTACAGTAAAACACAAATTATATTTTTAATTTAATTTCAATTAAGATGTTTATTTTAGATGAATTATTGTATTTTTTAAATAAATAATATTTTAATATAATATTATGAGTTAATAATTTTTATTTAATATAAATGATCATGTAATTTTTTTGAAGTGAAATGTAATTTTTATAATGGTTGAGAAACTATTATTTTTTAAAAAAACACATAATTTATCAATAATTGTCATCTATTAATTTAAAAGTGAAAATTAAAAAATTTAGAAAATTATTTGGATAAAATAAAATTTTTTTTTGGAATTTTAACATTTATATTATCCATGAGTTAATATCTCAGAATTTTCTCATACAGACATATTTTTTTGTAAAAATTAAATACTCTATAAATATACTGTGTGTATTATGACATCATAATTACCCAGAAGTGACTTTATTGATACTATAAATGGTATCCAAGAACAAATATATGTTTTAACTTTAAAATAATGTTATTTTATGTTTATTTGATTATGTTTTTATAGACCCTATGTATTATCCAAATTCTATAATATATTTTGAGGTTTTAAAATAATTCTTTTAAGAGTATAACTCACATCCACATCACTAAGGGTAATATATTAATAATTTAGTCCATTATACTTATACAATTATTATAAACACTCCCATTTGGAAGAAAACATGTGAAAAACCATGGAAATGTTTTTGGTTTTGGTTATTTTATTATATAGATTCCAAAACCTATGTTTGAAAAATGATAATGAATCCCCCACTCATTGCCTATATAAACCCACCCAAGCTCCCCTTTCGCTTCCCAAAAAATCCTTATAGAATTTCCATAATCTTCCACACACTCTCCATAATCCTCCAAAGCTCTCACAGAGTTCTCAAAATGTTCCTCTTTAGCATTTCGAATCATACTCTCAAGGTAAGGGTTCTTTTCTTTCTCCTCCTTATTCAAGTATCTTCATTTTATCATGCCATTTTTATCTAATTACTAATGTTTGGATATGTTCTTCCATATATCCCATACACCCAATATGATTAAAAAATTATTAGTGTCCCCTTAAAATCTCATTAATACCTTCCAGAAATATTTATATCCCCTATTATGATTATATAACTTCACCATGATTTTTCATGCTATAAAAATGTATTGTGAATACCCATACCCAATTCCAATCAAGTATATTCACCTATTTTCACTTATTCTTATTTTATTGGGTAATTATATGTATTTATTACATAATCCCTTATCATGGAATAAAAAACGATGATAAATGATTCCATGTTTTATGATCTATCTATCACACTTAAGCATGACATTGAAATGAAGGTGATAGGTGCACATAGAATTATACAGGAATCCATTGCATTGGTTAATGTTTTTGTCTCATGAGGAATCTTGAAAGGGATTGAAGAGTGAACCTAATCCATAATGTGACTTTTTCCATCATGATGTCTAGGAAGTTATCCTTGGTCTATGTTTTTTATGATGTTTTTTATGTTGTTTCCACATTTCCCTTATTATCATTATGATTATCTTGCTATATATTATCTCACTATTCATATTTATGTTTCTCACTCATTTTATGCCCTATTGATATGCTAATTGTCTAAAATTTGTTAAATTATTCATGTTATTCCATGTTTACTCTCTTACTGGGCTTTATATGTTACCCCTTTCTTATGTATGTTCCCAGGTTATCCCGTGCAGTTTTATATACAATCACATTAAGGATGTTTTATAAAAATATGATTTATTTTATGTTTTAAATTTCTAGATAATGTACCCAATTAAAAAATACACTATACTTATCTATATTATGGGTTATATTATGTGTATTGTTATTAAATAAATCATGAATTAATATGTAACAAACAGAAAGGTTGTTATAGTTTTTATTAAAGGAATATTTTAGTTGTTTTTTGGATTAGGATTAGAAAACTATAGTGAAAGACATAGGAATAATACTATGTATATGAAAATATCCCGAAATTTTGGTAAGTATATAGTAAGTGGTTAATTAAGAAAATACATCCTAATAGGGATAATAAAAGTGTATGTGGATCTGGAATTGATGTATATTAGGGTAAAACCTGAAAATAATGCATTTAGATAGACTCAATCGTGAATTAATGCCTAATAATGGGCCTTTTTCTTCACACCATGTTTGAAACTTATAAGATATTAGATTTGATATACATAAAAGATCATTAAGAACTGTTATAAAGGTGAAAAATAATTATCATAATAGTCTATGTTTGGAAATAGATCAGGGATAATGTATATTAAATCCTAGAAATTCATAAGATAAAGAAATACATGTAATTTATAAAATATCCATTTACTTTCAAGGTATTCCCATTTATGTGTTTAATAGTTAAAAAATAATTATCCATTTATTATTACTAATGGCTAGAAATAGAAGGAATCTGGTAAACAACCAAATATGAAGGGGAATGTGATGACTTCCCCAACGAGATGCCCAAATAAATCGGAGGAGAAATAATTAAAAATAAGATGATACTCTCTCAGATGAATTAGGTTATGAATATAAACATGGATTAGGAGTATAGTAAAAATACACCTAAGAAATAACATGCTAAAATTAAAACCTTTATGTGACAAAAATCATTTAGATATTTAGGGATCATCTTATACCTAAATCATAGATTAATAGATCAACTATATTAAGAAGATATTCTTAATTATTCAATGTTCTAAACAATAGAATGTTCTACTAGTTGTTTATCATATGGTGGGATAAAATGATCATAGGTAGACATATATCAAGAATATAAATCCCGATTAAGAGATCCAAGAAATGGGGTGGAATAAATTCTAAAAAATGGGGTTCTATAAATATTTTCCGTGAATTTTATGACATAAAATGGGAAGGTATTTCCTTTCCCTCATGCAAAAGGGTGAATAATATATTGGGGCATACATGTAAGACATCAGAATACTTGTCAAATACCCATTTTGATTTGTTTTAACCCCTAATTTAAGGATAAAACTTATTCTATGGGATAAAACCTACAATTAAAATATCCATTGATATTCAAGACCTTGATAATTATGATGAAATTGTCTAATGTTCCCTCAATATTGAAATAAAGTTATGTAAATGTTAAATGGAATCATGGGAATAAGAAAATAAAATGTTTAGTTTAATTTTTGTGTTTTGATGGAGAAATATAATGGAGATAAGAAATTTCAACATCCCATTTTTTGAAGGTGCGGAAAGATGCACTCTAAAAATTTCCAATGAGCGATAATAAAATGATTTAGCTATAGAAAGGAAGGGAACTGATCTAGAGATTATCAATAGGATAATCCCACTAATGCGACATAGAAAAGAAATTCTCTAGTCAACCATAAATGCATTGTTAATTATTTCAACTATAAGAAACCATGACACTTTCCATACCAATTCACTAAGACATGGGTTTTCAGAGACAACCATAAACCTCCCAGACAGTAAGGGTGGTCTTTTTTCCTCACAACTGATGAGGAGAATCCTTAAAATGAAGTGGTGAAAATTACACTAGTTATTAATTCAAGAATAGTGAACATAATTTTTTATTATGGTTTTTTTCATTCCATAATTTCATTAATGTTTAGTAGAACTAGTAAAAAACAAACAAACATCATGAATGTAGGGTTATTTTTCAAAAAAACAAGTGGTGAAATTATTGTATCCCAAGAATATAACTACTCACCTCTCAAAATATGTGTGATGTACATCTCACTGAACATTTTGATACTCAATTTAGAAGAATTTTATGCAATTCTCTATATAGATTAACATTCCCATTATGTAGACTACTTAAATTCTTGTGAGAAGGAAATAACTTTCTATATCATGAATCGACCCCCAATTCTATAAAAATTAAAGTAGATGGTTGAATATTTTTTAGCAACAACATATCAAGAATTAAAATTTTGCCCTATGAAATATAATATCTAGCAAAACTTATTGAGTCTAAGGAAAAGACTATCCTTGAAGACATTCCCATTGTAAGGGAATATGATAATGTCATTCTTAAATAATTTATTGGTCTTTCTCTACGATGAGTGGTTAAATTCCCAATTGGAGTTATACTTGGGGTGTTACCATTATCCAAGATTCTGTATAGAATAAATTTTTTAGAACTAATGCTGATTAATATACTATAATAGGAGAATCTTGATAAAGGGTTTATATGAAAAAGTGCATCACTATGGGGTGCACCAATCCTCTTTTTCAAGAATAATGATAGGTCAATAGACCCTTTTATTGATTATCCTGAGGTAAACAAAATCACAATAATGAAAAAGTATCCCTTACCACTAAATTCTTACTTTTTAGATCAACTACATGGATTACAATACTTATCCCTATTGGATCTTCAATTGACCTATTACCATGTTAGGGTGAAGGAGGATATCCCAAAGGCCACTTTTTGTAAAAGGCACAAGAATAATGAGTTCATAGTAATTCTATTAAGACTCACTAATTCACTACAAATATTCATGGGCTTGATGAATAGACTCTTTCGAGATTAGCTTAATAAATTTGTGGTAGTCATTATAGATGATATTCTAATATACTCCAAAATCAACTATAATCATGAGGAGCATCTGATCTCTTCTCTAAATACTATATGAAGGGATAAGATTAATGAAAGGTACATCATATGTGAGTTTTTGTTGATAGAAGTCTCATTCATGGAGAATATCATCACAAAAAATGGGATATCTATAGACCATTCAAAAAATGAAGCAGTTGAAGGATGGATAGGGCCAACATTAATGATATGTATCCATAGTTTTTTTGGATTAGTTGGGTACTAGCCATGATTTTTGAGATATTTCCCATTATTATGAAACCCTGTAACCATGTTTACTCGAATGAGAGTCAAGTTTTCATGGAATGATGAATGTAAAGAGAGATTCCAGGAGTTTAAAAAAGGGGATATCTCTTCACTTATACTTACACAAACCATAAGTAGTGAACAATTCATATTATTCAGTGTTTCTTCAAATAAGGTTTTGGGATATGTTTTAATTAATATTAACTATGTGATAGAATATGAGTCAAGGAAATTGAAGGTTCATGAAAAAAACTACCAAATAGTTGATTTAGAGTTGGCCATTGTTATATTAACATTGAAAATCTAACAGTATTATAAATTTATAGAGAAATATAAAAATATAGGGATCGACAAAGCCTCATAGATAGAGATTATTATTTTCCATTAAATATGGTTATATATTATCATCGTATATGACTTCCCAATTCAATACCATCATGGGAAAGTGAATAAAGTGTCTGAATATATAAGTAGAAAAGATACAATAATTCTAACATTAATGATAATTTATAAGGATCCAATATTCTTTTACTTGAAAAGGATATCCATTAGAATCATAATTGAAGGAAAATAATCAATCATTTGACAAATGATTTCTCAGATGTCCATTCTGGATAAGATAAAGGGTGATCATAGAGTTGATGGTGGAATTTAGAAGAAAGTAGATGCTATAAGAAAATGGAAATCCTTTGAGTTCAATTTTAATGAAGAATTAGCTGTGAGATTTGGTTCATTAATCTATGTACCATAAAATACAAAGTTAAATAAGGATACATTGGATGATGCACATAGTTCTACTTTCTCCATCCATTTATGAAGCACAAATATGTATTGAGATATATAAGAGAACTATTAGTGTAAAAATATAAATAATGAGATCATGGATACAGATAAAGATGTCATGTATGTCATCAAGTGAAGGTTGATAGAAAAAACTATGGGGAAGAAGCAACAATTAACCATACTTAAATGGATGTGGGATAACATAACTCTGTAATTTGTCACTAGTCTTCCGAAGAAATGAAAAAGAAGTAATACAATATGGTTTTTTGTAGATCTTCTTACTATTAAGGCCCACTTCATTAAGATTTGGGAGGAAATATAACCCGATCAACATCAAAGGATATACATTAGAGAATTGGGGATGATTCATGGAACACCACTTTTTATTATATCTGACCAAGATACAAGATTTATCTTCAGGTTCTATAAGAGTCACCAACATTCTCTAAATAAAATTTTATCTTTATCATGAATTATCACCCTTAAACTGATGGACAATATGATATAACTCTTCAGACACTCAATGACAGGTTGAGAGCATGATCAATCTACCCCAAAATAGGATTTTACCAACATATTCCTGTGGTTGAGTTCTCATATAACCACATTTTTTACTCAGGAATCCGAATTGATCTCTACGAATTCCTCTATGGTTAGACATAAAGAACACCTACATGTTGGAATGAAGGTGGGAAACACAAACTTCTAGGTCCTGATATAGTCAGGTAGATGGTGTAAATGGTCAAGACCATTAAATAGAACAACAAGGTTGCTCAGAGTAAAATAAATATATATGATAACAGTCATTTATGAGACCAATAGTTTGAGTTTATTGACATTATATTCCTTTAAAAATCTCTATGGGAGAATTTAATGATATTTGGGAATAAGGAAAATCGAAGTCGAATATACATTAGTCCCTTTAATATCCTTTATCTTAGTAGAGTGGTGGCCTATCGAATATAACTCCCACCAAACATATATCTAGTACATGATGTATTCCATGTATCCCACCTAAATAAGTACATACCAAACACCTCACATGAACTCAATCCAACGGTGGTACCATTAGATAATGATATCTTATATAAGGAGTATCCAGTGAATATCTTAGATCATAGAGTCAATGTTTTATGAAATAATAAAATGAGCCTGTTCAAAGTGCTATGGAGAAACCAAAAGTTAAAAGATGTGGCATATGAACTGGAGGAGGTGATGAAACAAAATTACCATTATCTACTTTAGTGTGTAAAATGAAAATTTCAAGGGATAAATTCTTGATTGGGAGAAGATTGTAATGACCCAAAATTTTAAAAATAAAATTTTGATTGATATTTAGATAAATGAAATATTATGAAATCTTGTTATAGAAAAAATATGAACTTAATTGGTTTTATTATATCCTGTTAGATTTAAAAAAAAATTTATGGATCATAACTATTTACAATATATCCAATGATTTTTTTGATTTGATTAGTATAAATATAGGGTTTTAACAAATTCTATTGATAGGGAAACATGAAGTTATGGCCTTAACAAGTAGTATAATAGCCTGTGAAGCCCATATATTGGAGATTTTGAGAGAGATAGAATCCCTATGAATTTCTCTTGACTAATAACATGCTTATATCTAACAACATTAGAATGAGATAAACCATTTGTAGGAGAAGATCATGATCATCAAGATCACGACCCAAACCTCGTATGCTTAACTACAGCATAAAAGTTTCACCATCATGCACCTTACCCTCAGAGAGTTTTATGGTGTAATAAATAGTTATATATCAATATCGTAATAATATGAATATGTATATTGTATAATTTTACTATTACTTTATATAAGATTTTGATTTTGGTATCATAAAAGAATTTATTTTTAATTAAATTACAATAAAGACATTTTTGTTGATGAATTACTGTATTTTTTAAATAAATATTTTTTTTGTAAAATATTATTATTAAATAATTATTATAAAATATAAATGATCATATAAATTATATGAATTCAAATGTAAATTTTATTACATTTTTGGAACTATTATTGTCCAAAAACATATCATTTCTCTCTAACTCATGATTATTATTTAAAATGTAATATTTTACATATGAAGATAATTATTTGTTTTAATAAATATTTTTTTGAATCACAACATTGAAATTATCCAATAATTAATTTTTCAAAATTCCCTAATATAATTGAATTTTCATGTACAAATTAATCACCACATAAATATACGTTGTGCATTATGACAACATAATGACCAAAATGTGATGTAATAAATACTATAAAGGGTATACAATACCATATATATGTTTTAATTTAAAATATTATGATTTTATATTTATATTATTAATTTTTAAAATCCCTTATGAATCCTTTAAATTCTATAATATGTTTTATGTTTTTCAGAAATCATTTCTTTAAGAGTACGACTCAACTCCTCATCCCCAAGGGTAATATATTAAATTTTTTTGACCATGACCATAAAATATTTATGAGAATCACTACCCATTTAAAGAAACCATGGGATGAAACCTTCAGAATATTTGTGGTTTTGGTTATTTTTATTATATAGATTCCAAAATCTATGTTTGATATATGATAAAGAATTCATCACTCATTTCCTATATAAACCCACCAAAGATCGAATTTATCTTCAAAAAAAATCCTCAGAGCATGTATTTACTCTTCCCTATCTTCTCAATTTTCTTCCCAAGGTTCCCCCGAGGTGTTAAAATTTTTTCCCAAGCATTTTGAATCACACTCTAGAAGAAATGGTATTTTTCTTTCTCCTCATTATTCAAGTGTCTTAATTATCTTATGCCATTTTTGCAAACAATTAATGTTGATATAAGTTCTTTTATATATCCCTTACTAAACCTATTATTATTAAATTTTGATAGATTTCTTCAAATATCATTAATATCTTCCATGGACATTTATAATCCCCATCATGCTGCCGAATTATCACCATGATTTTCCATGCCCAAAAAATGTGCAGGGAATACCCATGCCCAATTCTTATCAAGGGTGTTCACCTTTATTCACTTATATATATTTCATTAGCGACTGACATTTATGTATTCCACACTACATGATCATGAAATAAAAATTTAGGGAAAATTCTTCCATGTTTTATGATATATGTGGCACACTTAAACACGAGAATGAAATGAAAGTGATGGCAGCACCAAGAATTATTTATCACTCCAATGAATTGGGTAATGTTTTAGTCTCAGGAGTTATCATGCAAGTGATTAGGGAGAGAAATTAATCTATAAATGTACATTTTCTATCATAATGACTTGGAAGTTAGTTTGGATCCAGGTTTATGACAAAGTGTTTTATGTTGTCTCAAAATTTCCCATGTTGTCTTTCAAATTATCATGCTATATCATGTTTCATTGTTCATATTTATGAGCATCCCTCCATTTATGCCCCACTTTAGGCTTATTTTTTATCAAGTATTAATTTATTCATGTAATTCTATATTTATTCCCTTACTTTTATTTATATATCACTTCTTTAATCTGTTTATCCCTAGGCCATTCCACGATGTTTTAAGTATGAGCATGTTAAAGACATTTTTAATAAAGATGATTTTTTATATTTTAAATTGTTATGAAATGTACCTAACTCCCTAAAAAACAAAAATAAATAATCATACGGGTTGTAATATATATATTTTTATGTAATAAATTGTGAATTAATATGTATTAAATAGATGGTTTGACATATCCAGAGTCACCAATTCAAGAAACTTATAACATCATTCTTGTATATGGTTAAACCAAAAAAATAAATAACATGCTATAATTAATAGAAAAATATTTTTACGAGGTGATTTAAATATAATATCATTACTAAAAAATTATGATGAAATTATTTAGATTTTAATAAGGTGGTTAATAATATTTTAAAAGAGTTGTATAAATAATTAATTATTACAAAAAATAAATACATCCTTTATAGAGGAATTAGTATTCATGTATACATATTTTCCATTTCCATTTTCATACAATGATAGGAAGGCATGGAATGGTTTATAATTTCAGAAGCTTAATATTTTAGTAGCTTATCAATTACTCTTTTATTATGATTTATGTTTGGTGGTTAATAAAAATAAGACACATTATTTGTGGAGGTGGTAGTCCAAATATTCGCATGAAGATGTTTTAAATTTTCAATGAATTAGAGGGATTGAAATTAGATATTAATTTTTCATTAAATAAATATAAATATTTTTTATATATCATATTTATTTATATATTTAGTCGTTATAACGATTATATAATGCTGGTTATGAAAAATGGAATATGTCAATTTTTGGAGGCAGTAACCCAAACATATGCACTTTCGACATTAATTTGTTTTTCTTAGAGGATGAAAAGGAATAAATATAAATTTTTACATTAATACAATAAAATAGTTGTATAATAATTATATATATTTAATTATATTAAGGTGGTTATAAATTTTTTGCATATCGAAGACTAATATGAAATAATTAAGATAGATGTAATACTTACATTGACATCTTGGGTTTTCTCTCAGAAATTTCCATGGAAATAGAGTCCTTAAGATTAATAATGGTGACATGATGACAAATAATTTAGGGGAGAGTTAAATTAGGATAATTTTTTTTGAGTTTCATAAATAAATTATATGGTAATATTTAACATTAAGTGGTATAGGGATCCCATTTTGTATGTGGGAATGAGGGAAATTTGAGAAGCACCATTTACATTTTGAATAATGTAAAATTAATATTAATTGGTTAAAGGATAAAAGAGGGAATCAAGAGGATGTAAATTTGAGTTTTGGTCAATACACGCATTAGACAAAAATTTGTAGACAATTTTTATCATTTTGGCCCATTTTTTCTTATTAAATCAATTTTGATAATTTTTTTCTTTTACATGGTTAATAATTTTTTAAACATAGTAATTAATTATAATGAACAAAATTAAGATCAAAATTTTTAAAAAATTTGAATCATATACTTTAATATATTAAAATAATTTCTTTAAATAAGATTTCTAATATATTTAATTGTTATTTTTAATATAAATGTATATATTATGTAAAAATAGTTTTTTAAAAAACTAATATTTTAACATTAAAATTCATTTTTATGATAAAATTATCAATGATTTTTATTTTCAATAAGTGAATTGATGAATTATAAAAAAAATATTTTGTTTCTTTCAAATCAAACCAAAACTGAATTTTACAAGAAATAATTTTTAATTAACGAAGAAGGAAAAAAAATGTATTCATCAGAATTAAAATATTTATTTTATTTTATAAGGTTAAAAATGGTTTTTATATTTTTTTAAAAAATTATAAAATACATAAAATTATTCGATAAATATTTATTTGATCAATTAAACTGTTTTTTAATATTATATGTCTTTCTTACATACCAATAATGTAATTAAACTCACTGCATTAGAAAAAAGGGAATCATTCACTCTTCATAAAAAATCAATTATTTTAGAAAAATACCCAAAAATAATATTTTGATAATGTTGATGTCTATAATTGAAAAATGAAGTTCATTTTAGAAAATAAAAATTCTAAAAATTCTAAATTTATCTTATAAATATAATTAATATATATATATATGGGAAATTTCTTTTATTAAAATATTCACTTTTATAATATTAAGTATTTTGATACTACTTTTTAGAAATTTATAATTCATTATAATTTTTTATTTACTAGTGGTTATATTTTTCTAAATTTTCATAATAATGTTTTTTTAATATGTCACAACTCATTTTAGTTCAATGTTGTATGTGAAATAAGATTTTAGAATAGTATTTGTTCAATGGTAAAAAATTATATAGAAAAATATTATATCATTACATTATCCCCATTAAATAAGTTCCATACTCAAAATTCTAATTATATATCAAATAAGGCAATAGCTATGGGTTACTAAATGGTATAAATGAATCAAGATTTTATTTATTGTGAGGTTTCATAGTGACTCTCTTCAGCATGACTATCAGATCCATCGTTTCCATTATAATAGTCAAATCATTTATTTTGAGTTCTCTCGAATGGTTTGGGATAATTACCCTCTTTATTCAGTGTTATGAACTATATATTGGGAGTAAAATTTTTATAGGTTGTTTATAATCAAACTTCTACCAATATGTAATTATGGGTAGATTTAGGATTTTTAAAAGTTTTTCTAATATCTTGTAAATTATTATGGTATCTATATTGAGATATCCAATCTATTCCAAACAACCCATCAAATTTGACAAAAGGATTGATAATAAGGTTTAAGAGGGAATAATAAAATCTAATAGTGGATAGTTATAGACTTGGGATACAATAATCATACCATAATATATTTTTATTATTAAAATGAAATATATTCATCACAATGTTGATTTAATATTCATAGAAGAAATTAAAGGTACAAAGGAGTGGGTGGAATAAGGGTAAAATACTAAAATTGTACTTATTGAGAGGATGATCAGTGTTCTTAACCCCATATCATTTTAAGAACTCAATTACATAGTTGTGGTTTAATAATACTTCCTTTATCTTGGAATTTACTGATGCCAATCATCCTAGTTATCACTTGGATTGTGACATTTACATTGACAATAAACATGTTTTACACCATTCAATCGTTATACAATATATGGAACCCTTGGAAAAGCATTATTTCCAATCATTCTGTTAACTAAAATATGATTTTTTTTCTTATGAAGTGTGTTTCAATATGAAATCATTTAAAAAACATATTCTTTTTCCTTTGAGGCATTCACTTAGGTTTCCATTTCCACAAGTTAGACAAGGAGGAAATAAAATATTCCATCCATCATCATCTCCATCACTCTATATTCCATGAGACTCCATACTTATGTTTTTTTGGAGTGTTTGTTATTTCAAAAATATTCATGTTTGAAATCATAATTCTTGATAGATGGTTTGACATAATTCATGATTTGTCAGTCTAAAAATTTTGTTGTTAGATTTTTCATTTGGATGATCTCTATATTTCCCATGTATCCATTATAAACATGGTTTCATCAATCATTAACCATTAGTAAAACCCAAATGAGTTAATGTATTGATGAATAATTAACATCATAAGAGAATTATCATAAATGATATTATGAATATATAAACCATGAAATGGGATACTCTTTAAAATCATTACATTATCTTTTAGTTCTACCAATATCACTCTCAGTTCAATATTGTATTCTTTACGTTGGGTTATCTCATACCGATGAACTGAATTCCATGACATAATACATGATTAGTAATAGATTATAAAGTGAATATAATTAAACAAAACATATAACTCATGATTTTTAACCTAGGTTTTAAATCTTTAGCCCCATAATCATACACCATAGTTAATATTGAGTTGATAAAAAACTAGAATTTTTCTTCCTGACTACCCCTTGGTGCATCTTTTCATTATCCATATCCACTGGCCACTATCTAGACATAGTTATAATTTACTAAAAAACCACATAATAAAAACATTACCATTTTTTTTCATGTTATGCAGTATTTATAAAAATACTTTAAACATAAATAAGGGTTATCCAAATTATATATCATCCTAATACTAAAAAATATAAAATATTGAAATTAAACAATTTAATGTTTAATATATTCATTTGAAACTGTTATAAACATTAACCTATCAATACTTAATGATCTTTTTAAATAATAATTTATCTTTAAATGAGGATATAATATCCTATAATGTATTCTAAACCATTCTTTGATACCAATTGAGGCACCTGATACCCACACACTTGGATCTGGTACTAAAAACATATAACTTATACACACTAGGTTTTGATACAATCCATAACTACAAGATAATGTAATAGTTACAACTGAAGGAATATGTGAGGTTTATATATTTATATAATTAACCCAAATATTTATATAACACCCAATAATTATTTTTAAGATAATACTATTCTTGATATCTTCTATAATACACAACACCAGGTTTTATGAAATTTAGAATATATACATAAGTATAACATGGAAACAAGGTTACGAGAACATGATAATAACAATTTAGAACCATACCCTGCATATAAAGATCCAAATATCAAGTCATGGCTTGAATATTGTAAGTGAATAAGATATAAATCACATGGAAATCAATGAGTAAGATCCATGAGAGAATAATATTAATATAAGACATGGATTTTTTTTCACAAACATAAGCATAGAAAATAATTTTTACACTAGTCAAGGATCACTAAAAATACCATCATAGTGGAAAAAGTCTTTTACTGAACTAGTTTCACTCCCAATTCCAAACCTGTCTTACTGAACATGTTTCACCACCCATTCCATCCCTATCGTACTATATTTAGTTCACTCCCTATTCCAGTCTTGTCTCTCTCATGAGATATAAATATTTACCCTATTAATTTGAGGGATATATAAGTCTGACCCATCACACAATTAAATCATAATTATGGTCTCAAAAACATCATAAATATTCATTATATCACTGCCCATAAAATTAAATGGGTATCATAAAAATTTAATCAAATCATATCCTATAAAAAAGAGACAGGTTTCATAATTATTTTATCATGGTATAACCTATGGAAGAGATAAAGGTTTCCTAAAAATAATTCCATCAAAACATAAACCATTATAAGAAATAATATGAATGGTGTCCTTGGATTATACCCCCATTAAGCCATAGGTAACTCCAATATATTTCCCCTTAGATGGAAAATAATTTTGAAATATCATTTAAAGTATTTATTGAGGAAAATATAATTAAGATATTGAAAAAAAAATTATAACATATTTTTTTTGGATTTTTTTAATTAATGTTTAAAACTTATAATATAATCTTCAAAGAAATTCTTTTTCATGATGTTAGAAGATTTGGTTAATGTCGTACACCTTAAAACAAAGATTACATTCCTATTTTCGGTAAAATATAAACATTCATTGTTTGGAAATAAACAAGATTATTACATTCAAATAAATTTATAAACTTTTATTTAGGGGTAAAAAGTTCTTTAAAAAGTTATAAGATAGTACAAAATTTTTTTAAAACATTTTAAAAAACATGGTTTTGGATGAAAAAAATTTTCTGACCGAAGAAATAAGTAAAGTCATATTTCATTAAAAACATTTTAATAATAATTTTAATTACCAAAGATTGGATAAATGGTAACATTAATTCAATATATCATGAAGAACTCTAGGATAATAAAACTAATGAAAATTCTTGAGAGTTAGATCGTGATATTTCAACATAAGAGACTTAAACATAAACATTCCAGATAAACAATGAGATTATAACATAAATATTTTCCACTTTGGGAACATTGATTAATAAGAACCTTGAAGGAATAAAAAATATTATAATTAAAATAAAATTATTATGAATAAATTCTTTATATTACATTTGAAAGGGGATGTTTATACACATTGTGATTGTATATAGGTGTATAACACAACATACATCTCAAAGAATGAAAAATTGAGACAAAAATCCCTTACCGTATTAATTTTTTTTAATTTTAATCCCCCATGAAATAATAACATAAATGAAAACATTATTTATCATTAAATTATGTATAATAATTATATACTATTTTATAGGGTAGTATATAAATAACCTAAATGAACTGAGTGGTGAATTTGACATAAATCTCTCAAAAATAAAAGTGAGACTAGAAATCCACTTAACATAAGTCTTGACTTCCATAACTCATGTTAAACCTATAATAGTTTATTATAAATATATTTCTGAACAAAATTTATACATATAATACTTTACATGATTTTCATATGACCTCTTATTACTGGGTTATTAACAATTTCATGTCAAAGTCATGTTTCAAGTAATAACTGCTCTCTTTTTTGTACATGTTTTGACTTTTTATTCTCAGTAAAATTAACAAAATTGTTATATGATAATATAAATAATTTAAACTACGATATAAATAAAATAATTATTTAGTATATATTTTTTTAGAGTAACCCATAAATTTTTTTATAGAAAATTATTTAAATCATTCATGGAGATAGTATACCCTACGTACGTATAAACATTGTTTCCATTTTCATATTGGATTGAAAGAAATAAAACTAAATGATATAAATTAAAATTAATGAATAAATTGTATTTCACATATATAACATATTTTTATTAGATCTATCCATAACAAATTCGATGTAATTCATGATTTAATCACATTGTTTCACAAGATGATAGTCTGCCGTATACGCGAACGACATTATTGTATTCCCAAAAATCGAAATCATGTAGCTATGTGTGATATAATAATTAATGAATAATAATAACATCATAAATATCATATAATTAAAGTTTAAACTATAAATCTGTCATTATTATCAAACATTAAAAGGGGTAATGGAAAAAAGGAATGACATTAGTTTATGAGGTGGTTGTCCGATATACACAAGAATGATGATTTATTATCCCATTTGAGGGATGTTTGTGTAGTTGAAGGTCATACCCTTAACATACAAACATATTAGTATATTTTATATACTATGGTTATTATATCATAATGATATAAAAATAATTGATTGGGTGCTGAAGGAAATAATATAAAAGTGGTCATTGATGAACGTTGCCTCTTCATTAGGTTTCATTTATAGGCTTGCACTGAGAGCCTTACTAGGATTGATTTACTACCAAAATAATGATTCTAGTATGAGGGAAGAATATTTTTTATTGTGATTTGGGCATGTGTTAGCCAAACAATTTTTTTTGTGAAAGAGTGAAGAAGAGAAGATAAGGGTTGGCCTTTTAGAAGTAATGTTAGTGGAAAAATTGTTAGTTTTTGAAAGTGATAATTCCACCTACATTTTTCATATGACAGAAGGCTCCATATTTGGAAATTCTAAAACCATAGTGGTGGAATAATCTATAAATTTATAGAAAACAGTTTTTATACTGATGGATATGTAATTTTTAAACTTATCTTTTCAGTTTCCCCCAGGTAAGCCCATTTTTACCATAACCAAAATAATTAATTTGTATTAAATTCACTATTCATTTTGTTCAAAAATTAAAATGAAATTATTTGAATTTATAAATTATTATGATTCAAAATATAGAATATATTTTTATAAATTATATTCATATAAGTAGAAAAAAATAATTTAATATTCATCCTGCAGACGTGATATGAAAGCGTTTTAGTGAAAATAATCAAATGTTTACAAATTTTTTATATATATTTTGTTTGTAAAATAGAATAAAATGACATATATTGGATTAATATATATATTATTGAACTAATTTAAATTTAAAACCAATTTATAATATAATTTAACTTGTATATAAATTTTATGAAAATATAGTTTTGAATTTAAATTCAACATTTTTCAGTATTCATCAAAGAATGTTTTTTTTCAGAAAAGTCACAAAAAATCACTCTAAATTTATTTTGACACTATTAATAAAAAAATTAAGTTTATTTTATAATATTGAAATTTTGAAATTCTAAAAAAAATTCATTATTGTTCACAATAAATACATAAAATCATTTTTTTGATAAAAAAGTATATTAAAAACATATAAAGGATTTAGTGAAAATTAAGTATATTTTTTTAAATATATGTTCTTTTTTATAAAACCATTACACATAATATTTAAAAATACTTTTTTACTATTCATATATCTATGTTTAACATCTAGGTTATAAAGGTAACTATTAAATATTATTAATAATATATCGTGGTTTTGATAAAAATCAATATCATTTGTAAAGTAAGAAAACCCATTTTTGTGTGTAGTGAAAGATTTAATTATCAATTCTTATAAAAAAATATTAACTTGGTATTTTATGTAATTAAATACATTAAAGAAACATAATTTATTCAAAAAATAAATTCATAAAAAATCTAGTGTTACACAATAATGACAAAATTAATAATGGATGTAAAGGACAATATAATGGTAATAGGAATAAGAAACGAAATGGTAAGGGAATTTAAATGATAATTATTTTTGTTATTATTATCCATCTATCAGAAGATATAATTAACAAACTCAACCTTGATAATATTCCTATAGCACTAAATAAGAGAAAAATGGTGTTTTATAGAAGTTCAGGTGATGAATTCTAGGTGATAAAGATAATGAAGGTAAAATGAATAAAATTTTATGTGTCAAGAATATGGGAAGAACAACCCACAAAAATTATTTGAAAGAATGGGATTCTATTTTATATGTGGTGAAGGAGGAAACAGAGAAATGAAGTACCAAAGAAATACAAAGAGTTTTGTTAACACCATAATGGGAAAGAAAGTTCTTTCCAAGGTATCAATTGAATGTTTTTAATGTGTAGAGTATGGGAATTATAAAAATAAATGTACTAGGTGGAATTATCAATAATGGGACCAGTAATATAATACCTATAAAGGTTTAATAATATCATATTCCATTATTGTTGAAAACGAGGAAACAACGAATGTCATATAAAAGATATGGATTATAATTTGGTATATGTTTTTATATTAATGAATATTAGGACATGATGCATATTTTTTATTTTTTGAAGGTATTATTAAATAATAATATAGAAGATAATTGTTAATGTGTTATGAAGAATGTCGGATGATTGAGGCTTCTGTATTTTGGTATTCAAGAGTTATGATTTAGTGTCAATTTTTTTGATGATGATATGTTTTATGAAATTAATACTCTTTTGACGTTTCATATGATTGGTGTACAATGGAGATGATTCTTGTGTATTAATAGAGGTTTTAGTTATATATAATCTTTATGATTAACATGTGTTTTAATGAATAGTTATTTTCGGCAGAATTGTCTTCTATTTTGTGGACATAAGCTAAATGATATTGATAACTTTTGTTATTTTTATGATCTTTTATATTAAGGTAATTATGTGAATTTGTGATAAAAGAGTTATTAAATTTTGAGAACACATGTTTTATCATATATATATATATATAACCATGAGATTTAAAAAAACATTATGACTAAGTTGTTAATATTTTTTAGGAATAAGTTCCATATATTTTGTGGATCATTATATTATTAGGGTAAAGGTAAATATTTGATGGATAATATGTGAGTTTATTTAAGGAATAAAGGTTGAATTATCATTTATAAGCTTATATTATTTTATTGTGTCTTTTTTTATTCATGTTATTTTTGGAAAAAATTAACATATTTTTTAGAATATATTTTAGGGAATATTTATATATTATTTCTATAACTTTATGAGTGATTTAAATTTTTTTGGGATAATTGTTATATTGATCATGGTTGAATATGATATAGAATCATTTGAGTATTTGGGTTTCAATATTATTCAACAATGTTTTGAATATTTTTAAGGTTATATATTTATGGAATATTGAGTATTATTGTTGTGGTATTGAAGATTAATGTAATATTTCTCCATTTTAAGGTTTATACATATTGGATATTATCCTATATTATGATAAAAATTATGGTTTTGATTAATTCTTAAAGACAAAAGGAATAACTTGTTTTCCTTTAATGGATCTCCTATTATATTAAAAGTTCATTTTAGTGCTTCAATCATGAAAAAAAATTATCTAAAAAAATTATTCCTCCGATAAATAGATATTATATATGTGGAAATTGTCTGAAGCACAATTAAATTATGAATGTATTTTTATGTAAAGAAATAAATAATGTGAGTATGTTTTATCACATTCTATATCTTAATGGAAAAATAATACCTCTACCAAATGAAAAGAATATTAAAATAAAAATCATATTAGCTTTATTAATCAGTAATTGAAGTTATTCTCAATCTCCTACTGATTTATGTTTTATGGTCACTAACATTCAATTAACAATGTTCTCTCACACTCTCTATTATTCATTGGGTGCTATTTTTCTCATCCAAATTCATATTTTCTCTTCCCACTATTATATTCCATAGTTAGGAACTGAATATTTTGTTATTCTAGGTGATATTAATATTTACCTTATCCAAATTTAAAAAGGACATTTTATTATTTCATTTAATGATGTGGGTTTTAAAGAAAGGTATTTTTCAATATTAAAAAGGTTTCTCCTTTCATGATCGCTGGTTTTATCTTCCACTCCTTGGATTGTTTTAAATTTTAAACAATTTTTATAACAGAAAAGATAATATTGGGAGGAAATAATTTTTAAGGGGGTATAATGTAACACCCCAAAAAATTATTATTAAATAATAATATTCTTGATATCTTTCTTAACACATAACACTGAGTTTTTAATTAAAATGCAATATAATATAAAAAAATTGTTAATTAAATGTGACTATTAGAACCTAGACATTAAATATGAAGTATAAATAAGAATAATAACATTATAAAAATATTAATAAATGTTTAATGTAATGAAAATTTATTTATTTATCCATAATAAATAAGTTATCAAATTTTAGCAAAGTCCTTATATGCTTAAAAATACGTATTCTTAATAAATAGTTTTCATTGTATTTTGTGAATAAAAATTATAATTAATTTCTAAAATTTTATAAATTTTATTTAAATAAATTAATATAATATTTTAAATAATTATTTCAATATTATCTTAATGTTAATTTTTAATATTTGTATGAAAAAGATATATTTTTATGTGAATAGTGAAAAAACAGAATTTTAGTTGTTATTTTTTTCATTAAATAATGCAATTTCCAAGAACCATTTTGTGTTGAATTTTAACATAAATTAAAATAAATATTATTTAGTTTTAAAGAATACAATTAATTTCATAGTAATCAATATTATACATGACTTTGGTTTATGTTCATTTTGGGCATAAAAATTTATTTTTCTATAGACTATTTTCATTGTATTTTATGAATTTACATGAAAAAGAAATTTTAAATCGCAGTGAAATTGAATCATGGTAAATTGGTTCCTTATTATGAGTCATAAGGCTCAAATTTTGTAAAAAAAACCTTTTAATTTTTTTCATTATAAATTGTAATCGTAGTAAATATTTGTCACCATGGTAAATGTAAAATGATTAATTAAAGGTTAAAACTATGGGTTAAGACATTATAATGACCCAAAAAACTATCCCATATTTTATTGGATGAGTTTATTTCACCCGTAAACATATTATATTAAAAAATGTTCAAATTTATTTCAACTCTCTTTTGAGTATAATATTAATATTTTTTTGTAAAGGATAAATTAAAAATGTAACTCCCTAGATTATAATGAATATAATATTTTTTTGATATGGATAAAAAGAAATTATTATTATTTATAAATATTTATTTTAAATTTAATTGATTTTATATCATGTTAATTTATATTTTATTTTTAATGGTGATGTAATTAATGAAAATTATTACACAACTATAATACAATGGTTAATCTAGTAATAGAAAAATAATTTAAATGAATATAAAAATATTTAATAGTAAAACAATTTTTAAGAATTAATGTGATAATTTTTTTCAATAAAAATAAAATATTAGTGTTATTTTGAATGTTTATATGACAATTAAATTTAAATTTTTTATATTTTCAATAAAAAACTATGTTAATACTATTGAATATTATTCTAATAAAATATTTTTTAATAATTTTTTATTAAATGATATAAAATTCCTAAAAATATTATCAATAGAAAATTTAATAGGATATGGTCAATAAAATAAATTATTTTCTACTTTATTATCACTTATCCTTTTATAGTAACTTAATTGACCCCTAGAGAGTAAAAACCTTTGATATCAAGATAATCATCCAAATCATGAATATGGGTGGTCAAAATTAAGTGCTAAAGGTGAAATCACAACCTAAAAATGTTATAATTCTATTGTATGAGAGGATTTATAATCATAATCATTTGATATTAAAAATTTTGACCACTTGTTTTGACTTTAACGTGAAAAAATTATTAAATTTATACTTTAAATAATTCTATGTGCACCATTTCATTTACAATAAATAGACACCACTTGTCCTTTATTATTTACAATACATTGATCTGATAAAAATGAGAAAAACAAGATTTTTTTCTAACCATCCTTACAAAATTTATAGGGGTTTTGATCTCCTTAAAAAACAATCCATATGGTCTTTAGTAAGATATCTGAGGTTAGTTTTTCAAAGAGTAGGTAATCATTTTAATTGAGGTCCTTTATTTTAATTTTTATTTTAATTCATATAATTATATCCTAAAAATTTAAATATGATACTATATTTATATACTATATAATAATATATTATTATGTTGAAGGAATAACCATTATTCTTCTCTTTCTCAATAAAATGAAAAATGAAGCCATCATTCATGCATACGTGCGAACTAACGTCCCGTGAATAATTATAATTTTTACCTTAATTATCTTTCAAATATAGTTATACTGATGGATTTATTGTATATATATGATTAGAATCAAATAATTACAGTACTATAATGATATGATATATTCTAGTTTCTAACCTTTCCATCTATTAGGAAATTATAATGTCGTTCTTGAGTATGTGTGTATTAGAACCTCTATGAATCAATATTACTCTTTTTTCCTTACCACTTTAAATATCTAGATTTAAAACTGTATTAAATATATAAATATAAAAATTACATAATTATTAATATTATTTATATGGTATAATAATGACCCCTTTGACTGTGATCAACCTACAAGAGTTATTTTTGACATATGAGCTGAATATAATCAAAATGCCATAGGATAATTTAATATATTAGGTAATTGAAAATAACATGGGAAAAAGTAAAGTTAAAGAATAAAAAACTTCAAAAATTTTATTTATAAGGAAAATAATTAAAATAAGTTTCTTATTTATGATTTAAATGTGTGTACATGATGTGTCATACTCGAGATAAGAAATTTCTCATATTAAATTCTATTATTTGAGACTCATTCCATGTTGAAAACAAGTTCTATATTATGTGGTGTATATACTAACTATGTATATATTTTCAAATTCATTTACTAATATTAAAGTTGTTTATAAATAATTTCTAATTTATCTCCCTCAAGGATATTTTGACTCTAAAGTTACCATCAGTGGTAATGAATTGTATTTTAAAACAATATTTTAAATTATTTGAACTCATTCTACACTATATCCATGATCATTAAAATGCTTCAAAAATTTTATTATTTAAACCTAAAATATTATTAAGGTTCATTTTAAAATACATTTTACTTTGTTTTAAAAAGTTTAAAAATAAATATTTTATAAATTTTACTATATGGGTTAGCTTTGAATCTATACCAAATTATAAAATAATGTTTTCTAGAATATATAATACGAAGATATTTTCATTTTTCTGAATAATATTCTGATTATTAAGAATAAAATAAAAAATTTTCCATTTTTTACAAATTAAATTCAACATATCATTTTTCTGAAAATTTTTCATTTTAAAGAGTTTTTAAAAGAAAAGAAAATTTAAAATTTTTTTAAGTGAGAATGGGTTTTTATTTGGTTATGATCTCAAAAGAGCTTCGCAATGGATTTTTGACTATAATGTGTAGTATTAAAATTATTTTAATTATGATATCATATTTGATAATTTTATATTGTGAAATGTGATTGTTATATAGGTTATATGGATGGTGAACCTAATACAACATATAAAAAAGGTGATATTGATATTGATCAGTAATAGATTAGGTAAAATTAATTGTATTCAATGGAAATAAGGAGGGAGTTAATATATGTTTTTTCTTCTATGTATTTAAAATGGATGTAGTTATTTGTGACGCTATTAAACATGGTTTATGAATATATTTCTCTACGATTCCTAAAATGTTTTATATTTTATTTATTTTTGTTTTAAATGTTCTTATTGAGTAAAAGTTTATTTTTAATGTTGATATGATTTATTTTATAAGATCAATGATTAGTGTAAAGAAGGTAATCATTTTATTGGTATTAATGTTTGGCACCAGACTAATGTATTTATTTCTTTTATATTCCAAAATGAGCTTCATCTATTAATCACACATTTTAAAAAACATTTCATTGAGCATAAGTATGAGTAAGAATAAAGAAAAAGTTAGGTTAAATGTGCAGAATATTTTTCATAAAAAGAAAACATGTTTCATTTTAAATATTTTATTTTTTAGAAAAATGAATATTGAGTGGATGTGTTAAATTTTTCATATTTGGGGTTTTTATATACTAATTATGACATTATTCTCAAAATATCAAAACCATCAAGATCCTAGAAATTTAATAAAGTGAATTATTATCTAAAAGATCAAGATTACTTAATTTTTTAATGCTTGATCCTTATAATTTAAATGAATGAACCAAATTTATTTGTTTTTAAATGACATTTTACAACTACATAAGAAATTAATTAATCTATAACAAACCTTCAAAATCTCAAATAAATCCTAGGAAAAAGATAACAATCTATAAAAATATTATATTTTACTTTTATTTATAACTTGAGTAAATGGAATCAAAAGTAAATACAAATATTGGAGAATCAGTAAGGGTAAACATAAGCGGTAACATTCAAAGATCCACAGTGAGCATGAGATGATAATATTAGTTTAACCAATATATAATAAAAAGTTATACCTAGCCAGTCATATATGAGAACTCATGGAATATAATTATAATCGAATAAAAACAGTGTGGAAACATGAGAGAATAAAGAGATCCATAAAAATATAACATAATGATGAGAAAAAAATATAAAATTGGGACATATTTCAAATTGGGCACAAAAATTAGAGTATGAAAACATATCTTCCATAAAACATCATAAAATATAATCATAAATCTAGGATAATGAGAATATAATATCAGAATAAATAACCTCTTTCAGCCATGGAAAAGACATCATCACATGGGATCATTATTTTCATTATCCATAGACATTCACCCTTGATTGTGAGAAAACATAATTATACCTGCATATACATCCCTTTCGCAAGTAACACACTTTAACCAAAGCATTTGGACAACTAAATAATTCCCATGTATACATATCTCATATCATTTTAATATTTATCCAATCTATTAGAGGGATATATAGGACCCTATGAATCATTCATCTGTTCATATGTGTACCTTAAGAAGTCCATATTTTTTATAATCTTATAGAAAACCCATGGAAATAAAATGGGTTTCATTCAACACATCATAAATAACCTATCAAAATAAAATGGGTTTCATTAATCACATAAAATGTAACCCTTGGATAAAATGGGGTTCATATCCTTCAAAACTACATTCATAAAAGGAAACCATCAAAATCAGAAATCTAAGGAAAATAGTGTGTTTCCAAATATATCATGAAATTTTCTAGGTTAATACCCTTTATTTAAGATAAAACATATGATATTTAAATCATATAAACTATGGGAATATGGATATGTTAATAATTTCTCTAAATAAATTGATTTATAAAATATACATGAATAACCCTCAATTAGACGAAGAAAATATAGAGTGTTTAGAGAGGAAAACTTTGGAAGAAAAAGAATATTTATATGTAGAGGATGAATATAGAAGAGAAATTCATTGATTAATCATTACTAAAAAACAATTATTTAACATATTACATCTATAGAAATAATATGGTTGGTAATATTTAGCGAATATCCTCAATCATCCATAAGTTATGTCAATGGATGTGGATTTAAATAAAAACCTATTTTTAAGAGTTTTAGAAAAATTACATTTGAATTAAAGAGTATCTTAGAACATTTAAAACCATTTATTTAGATATAAATCATATATAAATAATGTTGAATAATATTTTTCTATATAGTCCATTAAATCGTAGAAAATATGTTTCATAATAAGTGATAATGATGGCGAAAATTCATATTCACATTAGAAACCTGAAAAGATAATCTCTTTATACTAAAATTCAAATAGAGCATATTAAAAACATTGAAAATATTTAAAATAATATTTAAATAATTTTAAGTATGAATAAATAGACTTAATTAATTATTTAGGCATAGATAAATACATTTACAAAATAAAACAATGAACAGAGATATAAAAAATAGAGGATATTGATTGATAAGAATAGACAGGATTTGGTTCACTTACAAGAATGAATTTAGGTAAATTATATGTTAGTAAGAAATGAAATAATCATTAAACATATAAAACCCATTAATAAAAAAATAAAATTATGAGTGACTTGATAAATAATAATTATCTTTTTTAAAAATATTTATTTTAAAATAATATTGGAAATGAAACCATCAGTATTGGAGTAAAATTTAAATCAAAAAAAATTAAAGATAAAGAGTTTTAAATTGAACATTAAATACCATGAATAAAAGATAATTCATGATATAATATAAAAAATAATAAATAAAAACTTTATATA
The DNA here is from genome assembly GCA_963277665.1 of Viscum album. Classification (NCBI taxonomy): domain Eukaryota; kingdom Viridiplantae; phylum Streptophyta; class Magnoliopsida; order Santalales; family Viscaceae; genus Viscum; species Viscum album. The sequence goes on along the minus strand of OY728157.1, from coordinate 456,833,145 downwards.
AAATTAAACCAGTGTATAAATAGAATCATTCCCCCAATAATTATGAAATGAGGCCAAGAAACCCTTACAAGCTTAAAATCCTTTGAATTAAATAAAAACATTTATCGATATCAAAATCACTATAATTACATGAACATGGTAAAATAAATTAATTAGGTTTTAATCACACTATATTAGACATGTAATTTTTCATAATACGAAATATGTCTCATGAATTTTAATTCGAGATAAGGACCCCTTACAATGGGCCTGATTCATTCTGTGCATGAAGTTAACCACCATATATAATATATATTTTGTATTTTCAAATGAATCTTCTAAAAGGCTATGTGTGAACCCAATACAAATATAACTATATTCAAAGTCATAACCCATCACTTCCTAAAACCTCATAACCACACCCAATTTATTTTTTCAGATTTCAAATTTAAAAAAAAAACACTAATCTATGGCTATATGACAACCCACCTCACATTCCCCTCTAATGACTACCACTATCCATAATCATCACCATAAAAGAAAACCACCACCTGAGAATATCCATAATCATCACAATGCTAACCATATGCTTTCTCCACCGACACTTCTGTCTCATCGATCCATCACCATGAACATCATCATCTTGATTCATCAAAATTTCCCATTTATCCAACATTATCCACCAGCACTGAACATCATATCTGAGTCCAATCCACCACCACATCTTCATTGTTATTCAGACATACCATGAGAATTCCAAATCCCATCAACACTGTTTCATCATCCATCCACCAATGAACAATACTAGAAAATGAAACAACTATCATAGATCATAAAAAACCACCAGTGAATAAAACTAGATGATAAATAAAAACTAGGTAAATAACCATAAAATAAATTGAAATAAGTGGAATTGTGAGTTAAAACTGTAATAAAATCATAGCTAGGGTTGAAACCCTAATGGAATATGAGGATGAAACTATAAAATAGGATCTCCACAACTGTCGAATAGCAAGTATCAAAACCCCTGTGTATCTATCGCTCCAAATCTGACATAGATAAGATTGATGGAACACTAGTTCAAATTAATGTTTGGTAGATGAGAATGAATATATGGGATTGAGACCCTTTTAATAAACCCCAAAATGAAAAGGAGGAAACTATGAATGAATCCAAAGTTAGAAGAACCAACTTCGATTGCAGCTAGAAATCTGACATCCGCCTAACTTTTAGCCCAAAACCTCAGAGTATCCTCTGCTCCAAATCTGACACGTAGAGGAGTGGTTGAAGGTAAGGAAAAAGAACATTAGAGGAAACCAAGGAGAAAGCGAAGTGCAAAGAGGGGAAGTGAGGAGGGAAAACCTTGAGAAGAGTGAGTTAGGGAGAATAAAAAACTACGAGAAAGTTCACATAAGAGCATATGAGGAAGAGAAGAGACATATAATGGAGCATGGAATTTGAGTTATTACCATTGGGGGAGTCTAAAACCCTAGGAGTTGGAAGGCAGAAGGCAAGCTGAGAGCTCGAGAGCACCAGGTGAATGAGGTATCATCTGATATTAACTTCCAAGATATTAAAATTATATTTATTAAAAAAATTATTAAGTAATTTATTATTATGTATTTAATTTTCTAAAAATATATATTATCATATATTATTTATTAATTATATATTTTTCTATTATGTCAGCTAGTCAGGGTTGTTTGGTCAATTTTTATGTAAACATTCAAATATATTTATAATAGAAAAATATAATTTAAAATTTCTTCATACTCTATATAATTATATATTTTTATGAATCATATTAATATATTATTAAAAACATTATATTGTTTCATAGGATTCTAAAATGGACTCCATGTATAAAAGTTAACTTGAAATGTTCTTTTTTACAGCTAATTTACTATGATAATTTATTGATAATATTACTGATAAAATCTCTAATATTATAGTTCTATAAAATTAAAAAAATTATGTATCTAGTTATTATTATCTAATATCAAAATTAATTATTTTTCCATAGTCCCATATGATAAAAATTATAGCATATTTTATGTAGGTGGTTAAAATTAGAAAAACATGAACATGTTATAATTTAACAAAAACATATGATTATGGGGTGTTTTATTTATAATATCATTATTTTAAAATTATAATGCATTTATTTTTATTTTATTATGGTTTGGAATAATATTTTAAAATATTTAGACAAATAAGAAAAGATTATATGAAAAAACAAATACATCAATTATTTGGAGGTGGTATTCCACACGTACAAACATAATAAATGTATATTTTCATAGAGAGGGAGGAAGGTAGGGAATGGTTTATAATTTTAAAAAATTAATAATGTTATAAATTGACTTTTTATAATATTATTACCAGCCATGTTTGGTTGTTAATAAAAACAAGACACATCATTTATGGAGGCGGTAGTCCGTAGATACACATGACAACATTTTTAATTTTCAATGAATTTGAGGTATTGAAGGAAAATATTAATTTTTAATTTTATAATTAGGTTCCCATATCAGTTTGAATCACTAAGAAGAAGATGGGGTGAATCAGTGATCCCATTAAATAATATTACTAATTTATTCTTTCCAATTAGACCTCTATGACTGGTAAAAGCCTATATCCACTATTCTTGTGTCCCTAATCCTTACCGAGAATGGTGCGGTATAGTTAAGGGCAATGAACTCAAGGATTTACAAGGTTTGGTTCAAAGACACACTCATTTATATGTCGGTTATCCTCCCCAACATAGATTCTCCACTATAATATAGTGAGTAATTACAATGGTCGATAAAAAGTCCTACTGTGTCTTTCTTGAGTCGCACATGTGGTTCTTTATTCTATTTGACATAGTGTTACCAGAGTCCCACTTTCCTGCTTCAGAGTCTCACTAAAGTCTTATTCTCCTTCATTAATCTCGCATGGTTCTTGTAGCTCTTGAATTCAAAAAGAAGATTTTTTATTTGTTCTTTATTATTTCACTATAGATGATATTCTGCTCTCTCTACACAAGCTTTTTGAATCACTATATCCTTTGTATCTCTTCATGAATCTTAAACATCCATTGGTAATGCCTGTTGGACTTGATCAATAAAAATGATCACTTTTCTGATCAATCCTCAATCAAAACAATGCTCCGGAAATTATTTCCTCTTCTGATCAACAACTGGCCTCACTAATATGTGTGCAAGTGGTGCACACAACCTTTTCAAGAGTTCAAGAACGATTCTGCACAATATTAGCTCTGTATGGCTTCTTGGATTCTTAGATACTATCACCTAGGTTATATAAGATCTTTGGTAATTCTTCCTAGAAAAAATATCAATCCACAATCATATAATGCATGTATTTCATGGCATCCATACTTCTTATTTTTCGAAATCTCAGTTCTTTTCACATGTTCATGATATTATGGTTTTTTCTTTAAATACCTTCATGTGTGTATGGGTTTGAAAGAGTGCATGAACAAAATAAAATTTTATCTCTCTTATGAATACCTTAATGGGTATAGTTATTTTCATGCACACACAACTTCTTATATTCCCTTTATTTTATTTTTATTCATTCCACACACACATATTTTCTTTTTAGTTTGGAATCAATGTATGTGTGTTAGGAATGTGTTCTCTTCAAACCCGAAGGGGTAAAGGTCAATGTTTGTCTTGTTCATGCACACTTGGGTGTCTCAACCCATGCCCATGATTTTCATGTGCAAGATGAAGAATTATCTACTTTTATTTGCACACAGAATTCCATATTTATCTTTACCATACAACCCAAATGTGCATACCAAGTGTATGTGTGGGTTCTTCTTCTCAACATGCAGTGTTCTCTACTTTGAGTATTTTTCATCCATGCACACTGTCAACCACTTGTTTTATCCTTAGCAAGAATATAAATACTTGGGTTTCTATTTCTTCAAACAAAACACAAAAAATATTTGACCTTAATGAAAATAAATTCTTCTTCAAATAGAAACCCTTACAAACAATATATATATATATATATATATATATGTGATATAAGAAAGAGGGTGTTTATTCTTTGTGAAAAAAAGAGGCCACACGTTCTTCTCTTTCATGCCCACGATTCGCATGAGTGTCCTTCATAGATCCAATAAAACTCTAGTTTTGTTCTCTGAAAATCCCAACAAAGTTGTGTATCATCAGTTTTGTGTTTTTGGTATCTACGAAGCATGACAAGGGTTTCAATTAACCTGTAGCGTGTTCGAGAGAATCTATACATAGAGGGTGAAGCCTCTTTCAGGAAAGGGATGGACAATAATTATTTCACAAACCAAGGGGTTCATGGTTCTTCTCTTCACAAACCACAAGTGTTCCGTAGTTTCCCATTAGAAAAGGGAGGCACAAGACCTTCTTCATTGTGTAGAAAGGCTGCAAGGATCTTTACCTTTCATGTAGAAAGGCTACATAGAAACCACTTCATACAGTTCTCTGCTTCTCAAAGAAATGAGAGTTTTTTTAAGAATGGAAGCATTTTTCATTAGGTTTTGGGATCCTCCTTTTATATATGAGGGTGACTCCTACTTCTACGTTCAAAATTCTCAAGATATTCAATGGATATCATAGTTTAAATGAGAAATATATATGAAATTTTGATATATTCAAATGCGAGATAATTGTTACACCGAGTCTCTCTGTTTGTTTCTATTCATTCCAAAATTTTTCTTTCTTGGTACAATCATCATATGCATGAATTTTTCAATGCATGAGAACCATCTCTTTATACATCAAATGGGTTGTGCACCGTTGGAAAATTGTTTTCCCTAGGCTGCTTTGATTTTCATCATTTCAATGCATGCATGAAAATCTTAATGTATACATGTGTTCGGTTTGTCCGGATGATCAAAATTCATGAATGTTCATCATTAACACTATATAGGAGATCAATCACAGTGGATCTGCTTTTTCTATGGTGAGTGTCAGCATCGGGATGGCTTCGAGATGAAGATGACCTCGAGGGAGGAGATTGGACAACTTTGATTCAATCGGCGAGACATGTTATGAGATAAGTGGTCCCAATTAGATCGCTTACTCCAGATTAGATGTATGGTTGAGAGCATACATGGGATTATATGGATAGACGCGATTACTTATTCATTTTTTAAACCTATCCCACATCAAAATAAAGACACGTGACGCTGATCATTTATAATACAAACCACCAAAACCTCAACTCATAATACTCCTCCTCCTTACATGGTACAACCCCATACAATATTCTACAAGTGCTCTCTTATCACACACTCTACCTTCTCTGGGCAAGCTCCTAGCACCTAATATGCACTCATCGCATGGGTTTACCTCCATGCATGCAGCTGTGGGATTATACACGGCCCGCCCTCCTACCTCATGCAGGATGGCCTTGAGGGCTTCCCTCATGTGTGGTTGACCCTCGAGTCCCACATGTGCTTCAACATCTAGACCTTGGCTGGCCTCCTTAGTTGGCCAAACTTTTTGGTATAAAGTTATATATATATATAAATAACTACTTAGTGTAAAACTAATTATCACAAATTTAAAATTCCAAACCACCATTCCACTTTTATTCTTCTCCTATTCACATTTGAATGAGAATTCCAAGGATCTTCTCCAAAACATCGTCTTAATTTTCATCATAGATCATGAATCTAAAAAGGCATTAATATGTTGTTTTGATCCAATCATGGATGATTCATGGATCATCTCTTCATTCCTCATGAATTAAGGATTAATGAATAGCTTCTTTTTGTTGTGATGGATGTGTTATCCGTTAAAACATATCATGGAAATTGAGGACTATATCAAATAATCATCTGATATAATTCACAACATTCATCCAATTATAATCCATTGGATGGATCTTCTTTATCCAAATTCAATTGAGTATTTCATGGTCTTCTTTATGATGGTTTAAACATGTATCACTTTGATAAAATTAACTGGAAAATTTGATCAACTCAAGAATCTTCAGAATCATTATGGATAATATCCAAAAATGACATCCAATGCCATTTCATATTGATTCTCCATGTAACATAATCTTTGGAACAACTTATCCTCTTCAATCATCATCATCACTTCATCACTACCTTCCAATAAACATATTGACATATTATTAATAAAAAAGGAAACACTATCCTCAACAAATAATCATAAAAATATTTTATTTATCATTTTTATTCATAAATTACTATATTATAATAATCAGTTAGAGTAAGTGTAATATTCCATTATTTTAAAAGAATGATTTAGAATGATAGAGTACAAAATATGCAACATAGAGTTTAATCGAACCATGAATTATTATTATAATTCAACTATAACATTCATAACCAATTAATTAAATTGGAATCTATGAAAAAGATAAAATAATATATATATATATAAAGGGTCTAATAATTTTTTATTAACGTTCATGAAATAAAAACTCATTTTATAGTAAAGATATTTAATTCTTCAATGATATATTTTCTAAAAAAATTAGTTTTAATGAATTTTTTAGAAAATTTATATCACTATTTTCAGAAAGAATAAATAATATTACATTGTTAAATAAATATAATTTTTTAAATAATTGTATAAAAATTAACTTATGGTGAAATTTTAAAGATTCTTTTTAAATGTTTTATTTTTCAGTAAATAGTGAAAAATACTATTTTGTTTAAACACTATATTTTATTATACTAAATTTAAGATGTAAAATTTTATTTTGGATTAGTTATAAAATTTTATTATACACATACTATTTAATATAATCACATTACGGTTTTTGAAATTAAATAATACTTTAATTTATTATAAATAAATTTTATATTTTAAAGCATCATTTTTCTGAAAAAATATTTTTCATCACTTTTTTAATGTTTGATTTTATATAAAACTATTCCTATTCAACATTTTTAATTCTAAAAATTGAATTACATACTTTTAATGATATTTTATAAATTATTTAAATAGGGCCCCTTTATTTTTCTCCGCTATGATTATTAACTATAGTAATATTTATTACCACAATAAAGAGTAAATAAGTTAATTAAGGGTTAAAAATAATATGATAGGGCTAGGAAATGAACCTAAAACATTCCTAATTTTTTTAATGACTCAATTTAGTCTATAATCATCCAATATTCAGTTATTCGAGATTTTTATTAATTTGGATAAGATTATAGCCTTTAAATTTTTTTCCATAAAGATGAGAAAAAATGCCACACCCTTATTTTTAATAACTGTGATATTTCTGACATATAGATAAATAAATGATAATTTGGGTTACAAATATTTCTTTCTAAATATAAATGGTTTATATTCCTCAAGATAATTTATTTTGAATTGTAGGGAATATATAATAACCATAAATAACTACAAAATTCTAGGACAACAATTATTCAATTAATGTAAATATAAATTAACCGATAATAGAATTTTAATAACAGTATAATTTGGAATAAATAATGTGAATCATGAATTTTATAAATAAATATAAAATCTTAGGGATGTATTATAATATTTTATTTTATTTTATTTTATTTTATTTTTAATATTTTATAAAAAGAATGTGATAACAAATAGTTCTAAAGATAACATTATTTATATTAAATGAAAATAATATCTGTGTAACACCTGAAGACTTTTTAATATATTCATTTTTGAATAAATTTTACTTTTTTTATAGCTTTCATTATTTGAGACACTATGTTAAACTTACACTTATCACAACACTATGATTATCTTGCAATACACATAACTATAATCTATCTTATGTTACACACAATACTGAGATCCTTCGATAGCTTGAATTAAACCCAAGACTATGTTTTACAAAAATGTAATATACTATTAATATTATTATTTAATATAATTTTTATCAACAAACCATTTCAATGAAATGTGTTAAAAGGATTAAATAAATTTTAAAAATATTGTCTACATATTTTTATATAAATAACTGTCTACCAATTTATTATAAATGAATATAATAACCAATTTAACATAAATGGAATGCTTTTTATAAAACCTAATATTTTGTGCCAAATGTGTTTTATCATAATAAATGAAAGTAATTACTATTTGTTAATTATATTAATGATATTTATATACTATACATTTAATAAAATATTTTTCTCCTTCACTTAATAGATTTGATAGGTATAAGACATGAACATATCAAATTTCATGCTTAAAAAAATATATTTTTCTAGAGGTAATTTTTTCCCTTTTAGGGAAATCCTATTGAAAATCAATATTCTTAAAATTTAATAAATAATATTTGGAAAAATATAATTAATTTTTGAAGGCATAATATAAATATTTACTTTGGGTGAATCTTTGAAGATTTTATAAGAACTCTCATATTTTGATGAATAATGAAAAATACTAAATTCTAGTTGAAAACTACATTTTCAACTAAATTACTTATATGTTATAATTAAAATTTTAATTTTTTATGGTTTAATTAGATATATTTTATATCCTTTAATCCAATTTAGTTCATTTTAATAATTTTAATATTGGTTTTAGATATTAAATCTATGTTATCTTTTGTATATTTTCACTTTAAAAACCCTTATTTTCATCACGCCCACAAGATTAATTTTAAATTAATTTCTTCTATTTATGTGAATTTAAGTTGAAAAAATGGATTCAATATTTGGAATCAGAATAATTTACAACGTATATTAAGGGATTTTTTTGATAAAAGTGACAAATGAATGTAATTAAAATTAATTACAATGATTATTGTAAAAACGAGTTTACTTAATGACTAAAATTAGAATATAAGGTGTTAAACTGACCCTCAACATTTAAAAAACACATTGGATAGACATATTTATCACATAAAAATTAATGGATCTAATTTATGGGGTTATTTAATCCTCTTGGTTGGAAAAAACATGGAGATCACACAATTAATTTCAAAATGCCAAGTGCATCCTCTCCCCCACTTATAATGGGGCACTAACCCTGCCCCTCACTTAATCACACCTATATAAGAATTATAATCCTAAAAAACCAACTAAAATAAGCTCCCAAAATCCCTATCCATAACCTATAATCCTCATAATGGGAATAAATCTATCCAAGTATGTATTTTGGTATAAACCAAAAGGACTTACCTGAAAAAGAAGTAACATTATTCAACATTATCTTTTGTTTTATTTGATCATCCACCACTTAAATTATTATTATATATTTATCATATAATTAATTAAAAATAATTAATTTTATAATATGTTATTATCTCCATGTTAATACAGACACCTTCACACACTTCCATCAAATGGGATACACAATCATCATTCATGTGTACGACAGGCAACCCCCTCACAAATCGATGTCATTCATTATTCCACTTCCACCTTTCATGGTTTGGAAAAACGATATATTTATAGTTATATTTGTTATATATAATATATAAAATTTATTTTTTTACTTCCATAATTATTATTTAACATAGTTTGTTCACGATTTTAATTTTTGGGAATATAAAAACATCATTGTGGATGTGTGGACTCCCGCCTCCCCAAAATGATGTGATCCATTCATAATTTACATGGTATGTATTATGGATGGGTCAAATAAAACAATGTGATATATTTGACACAAAATTATAATGGAATTATAATATATATATATATATATATTTCATTTACCTTATTTCAATGTGACAATAAAATGGAAACATTTTCCTTGCGTACGCATGACCTATCGTCTCCACAAACAGTGTATTCTATTTCCTTTAACAAAATATTAAGGAATGATATTAATATATATATAGAATATATATGATATTCAAGAAATCATTATGATATTTAAGATATAATTACATATTTTGTGATATAATATTTTTTTATTTATTACCCTTTCACACAATGAAGAAGTGATAATGTATTTCATGGATGTGTGGACTACCACCTCATTAAAGTGATGTGGATCATTTTTCATCACAATAACAATATATATAAAAGTATATATGATTAATTAATATGTTATTTAATATATAATGATAATTTTGTAAAAATAAATGTTACTTACCTACTTTCGATAATGATTTTTAAAAATGGAAACATTACTCATTTGTACGTACAACCTACTATATCCATTATCATAACGTTATTTCATTTTTCACAACCTTCATCCAATATTAGTTTTAAAATTATAATTTATGAATAAATTTTATAATTATGTCATGATTATTATTCTGGATATGTTTAAATAATGACCCATTATCCTATAGTTTACCTACCAATTTCCTTTTGAAACATAAATCTAATACCGTCAAAACATACGACTAAACCTCAATTGACTGAGTAATTGTAAGAACATATACATCTGTGTTTGGTATCCTTATTTTAGAAGAACATTATGTCTTATTGGAAGGATACTTTAGGAATAAAAAAACCTCAAGGTCATGGATAGGATGTCTAGGAGAGTATTTGGGAAGATCATGGTCATTATAAATGTGTCATTTTGTGTGTACAAGATAAGATAACATGTATCATTTTATAAGTGAGGGGAGTAGCAAACCTGTAATTTTTAAGAATATTAAAATATAATAATGTAAATATCATGAGAACATGGATTCAAATTAACTCACGTTGAAATATATGATTATTTAGGATTAAATTCAATTAATTAAAAATGATTTAAAATTATATTTAATTAATTTTAACCCTTATATCTTTAGTTTAGGCCCACCTCAACCCCTCTTAACATTCACCGCAGCGAAGAACTTTTACATCGGTTACTATTCATATCGTTAAAATGTATGTTTTACATATTACATAATATTTATTATTTTGATTAAAACTATTTAATATATTTCAAAATATTAAATTTATCTATTTTTTATAAATTCATTTTATGTTACTAATCAATGAACAATGAAAACAAATCATGCGTACGCAAAATAGAAGCATTTATAACTAGCCATGTGAGGTGCTGATGGAAAACGAAATACATCGGTTCGTGGAGTCAATATCTTTTATGTACACATGAGCGACACTTTCATTTTATTTTAGAAGGAAAAAGGTATAAAATAGATTTTACATCATCGTAATTACATACCATTATATTAAATATATTTATGTTATTATATAAAATAGAAATAATATATTTTAAGTTGTTATATGAGGAAAAAACCTTTGAAGAAATCAATTATGAGTTATACCTCCTCTTCGTTTATATTCCTTTGTATTACAACTTAACACTTCTTGGATTTTTATTTTACACTAAAAATGATCTATAAGAAATGGTGAGGTATTTCTATAAGTGATTTGGGTAAATAATATGTGTGATAGGGAGCTCTATGTGTGCAGATACGTGAGGAGAGAAGGTTCCCTTTTATATGTATGAGGAGTGGGACCATTTGTAAATATTGTAGTCATTAAAATATAATAAATGTAATTATCATGGAAAGTCGATATAATGAAGTCCAACATTAATTATAGGATAGGTTATGAAAAAATACACTCATATTATCATATTTATAAAATTTTAAGGTATATTTAAATATTTATCCAATCATTTAACCCCCGTTAACCATTTTAACCCTTACTGTTCTAATACATTTGTTACAATGGTAACTATTAATGTTGTATAAAATTTAATGGTTTTAAATATATAATATAAAAAAAATTATACAATATATGGGTTTCATTATATATTATTCAATTTAAAGATGTGGTAAAATTACATTTAACATACGTTTGTGTAACTTGACAGATGTTTTTATTAAAAAATGACCATTTTAAGAATCAAAATGATTTTTTACCAATACCAAGTGTAATTTTTATTCCAATGAAATTATTTTGAATATATGTAATAAAATGAAACTTATTTTACTTTCAATACAAATCAAAAATATAAGTAACCATGTGAATTCTTATTTAAAATAGAAGAACCAAAAATAGTTTTTATATGAATAATAACAATACTTATATTTCCAAAATGTCAAACATATATTTTTCAGTTAAATATTATATATTTAAATGAATTACGTTAATTCTTAAATATTTATTTATTCTATAAATTTTTTTTCCTAAACTTTTATGTTAGACTTATATCATGATAATTTTATAAAAGTTATAATATTTGTAAAATATGAATTTTTATTATCATAAAAAAATCAACCATTTAATTTAAAATAAAAAATACCTATAATATAATTTTTATATAATTAATTGAAAAATTATGTCAATTTACTTGAAGTAAAATTATTAAATTCATAAATTTATATGTTAAATAAATATAAAAAATATAATCAAAATGAATTTTTATAAAAAATATCATTTTTAAACATAAAATATTCTTAACTTTATTTCATATTAATTAAAAATTAGTGTCAAATTTTTAACATATAATATCCTAAATTTATTGAAACTTTCCATTAATTTTATTAAAATATTACATACATTAGTTCATTTTTGTGTATATAAGACATTGTTCTGTAAGATATTTATTTAAAGTAACACATATTATTATCTTGGGGAATTACACATTATGTGGCCTCATATAGGAAAACAAATCATACTCCAAAATAAATGAATGAATTCATGGAAATGAGTCTACATGATCTATAACTCTTTGAGGATATTGTTGAGAAGGTTAGCTTTATCATGAATCATATCAAGACATCATTGAGTAGAAAGATAATTTCTCTAATAGTAAGAGGAAGGAAATGAAATTTCATGTTAGGGATAATGTATTATTAATGGTATATACATAGATGGGAGTCATAAGATGTGATTAGAATATAAATTTATTCCATTGTTATACTGAATCATTTTAGATTTTATAGTGAATTGGATTTATGGATTACTAATTTAATTTTACACTAAATCTTTTTAAAGTTATTGACGTCTTCCATGAATCATTATTTATGATGTAAATTCATGTTCTAGTACACATAATCACCACTTAGATAATAGATTTGGAATATTAATATTATTATAATGATGATCCTGTCCATATTATTGGTACTAGTGATCAACTATTGTAGAATATGGAAACTCATCATGTGATTTTTTTTTCATATGAATCACATATTTGAGGATGAATTGTGTAAATATATAGAATCAATGACAATGAACCACATACATTTTTTACGAAATAAATAATATGACCAAATTTTAGGTTGAAATACATTTTGGGAGATGAATATATGACTTGAGGTTGTTCTATATTAGGTAAACAATGTATCCAAAATCTATTTCACAAAAAAAATTATATTACCTTAACATTAGAGTGAAATAGAAATATATTATATAGATAAATGTATTTAAAATACATATTTATAAATTTTAGAAATTGTAATTGATAAAATAGAAATAATTTTGGGATTGAAAATATCACAAAAGTAGATTAATGTTATTATTTTGATATTTATTATAAAAAACATTGTTTTTGGAATTATTATTCTTGTAAGTTTTGATTATTTTATTTAAATAAATTAAATTTTTATCTGTAAAGTTAAGAAACTAATATTATTATAAAACAAATAAACAAATATATATAATTTATAAAGAATAATAATAAAAACACTAACTTTAAAAAAATAGATTTCTTAACAAAAATATATTTTATATATCATATGTTTTAATTAAAAAGGTATTTTAATCATATCTAGAATTTGAATTAGATTAAATAGAGTAAAAATTAATAATTTTCATTTAGAATTTTTTTAAATGGGTTCTTATTATTTATTTAGAAAAAGAATAATTACCATTATGATTATTTAGTCAAGGTTAATGGTGGTAAAAAGAGTAAATTAAAGTGGATAATTTTATTTGATGACTTTAATATTACATAAAAATTTATCGAAGACCATATTTATATAGTAAATTCAGTCAAAATATTTTCTCAAATATTTATTTACCTAACTCACATGATTTCCATGTCATTACATCCTTAACATACACATATGTTATGTTTCAAATGAAATGTCTTTCTTCTCACCTATAAATGGATATCACTCTGACAAATTATCCCATTCCTATATAATAAAAAAATAATATATGTACAATTCCATCCCATTTCCCCCAATAAATTCTCTCTCTTTGTAATTTATATGGTTCCAAGGAGTGGTTATTATTATTTAAGAAGCTAACATGAAATTAAAGGGTTCTCAGTCATTCAAATTCCTTTTCAATTATAAATATTTTGTTGTAATATCATTAATATTTTTTTTCAATATAGTTTCATGTCTTAATCCCATTTTATTATCATCTATTTTATATATCTTCAATGAGAGAATACTTATTATCTCTCATTATTAACTTTACCATAGTCATTTCTATACTAATGTAAGGGTCCATAATCCCTTATTATCCTTTATTGAAGTAATAATTTCCAATTCATTATCTTGTAAATATTATTATGGTTACTTTTTATAAATTACTTATCATTTATGTTAGGTGCTTGGGGTTTCCATTACATTAAACACACACACACCACACACACAGGTCAAGAATGTAGTCCATATCCCCCTAAAGGAATTTCCCACCCATTAAGTCTTTTTTATTCATTACATGGCCCAAAGGTCTAATAGGAATGAAACCATTTATATGAAAAAATACCCAAGTTAGATTTATGAAGACATCATACTGCACGTGTCATCAGGCCTAGGTCATGACTACGTCATGACTACGTCATCACCGCCTACCTGAGGAAATTGGCTCCTAGATAGATAAGATGTCAGGTCTGATGCAGGATTATGAGGAACCTTTACCACTTGGGTAAGCCCCCCAACTATATAAATTACTTATCATGTTGTCAATGAGAGATCAAAATTCTCGTTCATTATATTACCTTCAAAAGATTTTATAATTCTCCAACATACGTATATCAATAAAATATCATAAATTTTTTGTGATGTAAATGGTTAGTGGTTTCCTAGTAATGGTATCCATTTATAGATACAAATAAAGGTATAAATGTTCTGAACCCAATGAAAATAGGTGTAATAACCCTCGAAAAATGTTTTTAGGTGATAACTCAATATTTTTTCGATGCACAACTAATCATCCTATCTATATATTTGTTTTGACACATATAAAAGATATATATTATATGATTCATGAGAAAATATGAACCATTATTAATGGATATTCTCTATTTCTATCCCTACAACATTAAAATACCCTTTTATACTACCATATTAGGAATCTTTGGATATGGTTACATTCCATTACATTGTAAATATCTTATTTTTTTCATGTTGATTATGGGATATTCTGATAAATAATCTTATTGATTCATTTAATGTGGAAACATTATTTTTCCATATATCCATATTCATATATGGAAAAAAATTTAACTTATCCATTATTAGATACGAGGATACATAATGAACATTATGATATGTATAGTTTTACCATTCACTTCATATTATGGATTCATTATAAATATTTTGTGATGGGTGGTTCCTAGAATTATATAAAACCTTGATGCATCATTGTGTTCATAAAACAAATTATCTTGAGTTTTGGGTACAATACATACCCATTTATATATCAAGTTATGGAACAAGGATTTAACGGTGTGTTAATGAGGTTTATAGTTATGCCTTCCATCACTATGACATTTGATATTTAAATCCATATGTTTATTTGTTGTTATCTAATCCATGGATATATTATTACCATTTATGAAATCATTCAATTTATTTATTCCTTCCATGTTTTATATTACATGTTTATCCTTTGATATCATTTACTAATTTATGTCCTTACTGAGCATTTTAGATAACCCATTTATATTGTTTCACATTTCCCACAAAAAATATAAATATTATTACATATGAAATATATAATTTATGAGAGAAATAATAATGTTTCATTTATTCAAATAATAATTTTTTAATTGTCTATATAGTATAATATAAAAATATGTATTTAGTTTCCAAATACTACTAAACTTTTGGATGATATATATTAGGATCTTTGTATTCTTTAATAATGTATTATGATAACAAAAAGATCTTAGATAATAGATTTAGGGTTTTACAATATTACTCATTGTTATGGATGAATATGATTCATTATAGTTTATTTCATGAATATATTGACAATCTTCTTCAAAAAACAATTATTTAAATATATACAAATTGAAATTAATGTTAGTTTTTATAATGAGATACTAGTTGATCCATATGGGTTTTACCTTTCATGTTCAAATACCATGATTGAAACTAGATTAATGTAAATGTATTTAATATAATATCAAATGTCTTCTAATTATTTAATAAATTCACACTTCAGGATAAAATCATGTTAGGTGGTAGTTATCTCATTTATTGACATTACCAAATCATCATTTTCAATGAAATTTCAACATTAATTTTACTAATAATGAGACCTATAAAATATATTTGTTTATTGCGAATCATAATATATTTCATCTTTTACAAGATCTCATGGAAAAAATCTTTCTTAATAACATCAATGCATGATGAATAAATAATGAAATTTGTTACATGTGGGATATTTTTAATAAATGGATGTGTTTAACATAATGATAACGTGTAAGTTATCATGTATGGATTTTTCATTATTTTTATAACTTTTTTAATAATTATTTTATGTTTTATTTCATTTCTTATTTATTTTACAAATTATATTTATATATTATTTAATGTTATTATAATAGTTCAAATTAATCTCTCTATTGAAGTTAATGACGTTGATGAAGTTAGTTTTCATATTGATAACTCCATGATTCATAAAATATTTAAACACAAACAATACATTGTTAATATTAATATGGAAAGTGATCATATGAGAACATTAGGTAGTAGTGAAAAAATAATATAAAGAATGAAAATATCCCATGTAACGTCCTAGTTCCGGGTACTGCCTAGAGGTGCCCCATACCTGGTTTGTTACATGGTCTCAAGCACATTTCTCTATATGCTAGAGGCTGTCACCTAGCAGCGAGGACCTTGGGTGCGATAGTAAAAAAAATATACCCCCATTATAAGAGTAACACAACAGAATTAAACAAATAACAGTAGTGGATGTAATAATAATACCACTCAATAGTAAACAATGAAAAAATGGAGGTAGATAAACAAGTGAAGCACATATATAAATGAATCATTTAAAATATTCCTAGGAAAGAATCCAAACAAGTCACAATGCTAGAATCCAATATTAAACCAAATTAAAAAAAATGAAAATAAGTATATAAATCCAATAGTATCGCAAGCCTCATCTTTGTCCTGTGCTCTCCATCTCCACAATAATCAAGTAATTGTAGAAGAAGGGCACTTCTCTTTATCTATACCTGCAACAATATAATATTTTTGGACCCAAAAACATGACCCAAACATGGTGTGAGCAGAATACCTATAGAAAACCACCCAAATATCTATGCCTAACTATCAGTGAATATATATATCAAGAAATATTAAAAATTATGTAATAAACAAGGTAGTATTCAAAATAAACAATCTGATAGTTCAAGATACATTCATTTACATTTAAAAATAAACAACCAAACATCCGCAAGAAACCCTCTGGGATGTACTAACACTCTATCCCCTCTGGTACAGCATAGAAAAAGACTATTTGAGGAAGCAATCACCATCAATTCCACATGTGGTCTTATAACGGTAACTATAGACTCACTAAGTAAGCACTCAATGTCCAATTCTCCATATGGTCTCACACCATGGAACTATAGACAATCTTAGAGAGCACATACGTCCATCCCCCTATGGTATAAAAACGTGAAATATATAACATACACTATGGGTAATCCCTCAACCTCCATTCCCTCTATTTTCTAACTACACCAGGTTCCTACAGCCCTGTGTAAGAAATCATGCACAAAAAAAATTCAGTAGCTAATGTAAATCTCAATGTACTACATGGATAATTAGCTACAATTCATATCACAACATACCTGATAATATCACAACATCCTAACAGCAATATTCATGGATAAAAACTAGCCTAACAGATTATTCTGGACCCAATTCCCAAAACAGTCAAACATGGGGAAAAAATCCATAACATGGAAAAGAAACCATTTTCACAATCCAGTATCCCTACTAAAAAAACAAAGCATAGTAGGCATTAAAAGGGTTAAATTCCTTAAACACAATATACCTTGAATTTGGGTATTGTGTAATTTTTCACATATAAGTAAAAGACAAACTAAAAAAAGTCAAAAACCACTTACATCGACATTGTACGAAGAGAAATATCGATCTTCAGCCCTTGAATCATCCTAGAACTTTATAGATCTACAAAAAAAGTCAAAAATGCCCATCCATGAATTTCTCACACAAGAGGAAAAATAAAAATAATAGTCTTTATAAGAGGGAAGAACTCACTAATGTTATTCTAATGCAATCGACAACAGTTGATTTGGAGCATAGACAGTAGGTTGGGGGCTCAAATAAGAATAATCATTCTCGGTCGCTCTTGAATGAGACAAATCCAGAAGAAGGGTGTTCTGTAAAACAGACCTGATCACAGTCCAACTTAACAAATAACAAGAAACGCACATGGTGTGTTCATTTAATATACACGCCATGTATATACCTTAACCGTCCCCCACTTTAGGAGGTTTCTAGGTCACCCCACAAGGCTATGTACTTAGTTGTTACACAGCCAGTACACGGATACCCCCAAAAAATAGGTACACGGTGTGTACTCCAAAGTACATGGTGTGTACTCCATAAATTTATAGAAACCTATATTTTCTCAAAAACAAAAAAAATCAAGATCTATATCTAAAAAGATGATTTTGGTTCTTAAAAACTCTCCCATTAATGAAATTCATCCCCAAATTTCAATAAGAGGGTGGTGGAGAAGAAGAATCCTTGAATAGCTCTGGCCACTGCGATTTCACATCGATCTCCCTCTCTCATGTATCATCTTATACTAGCTCGTGGTTCCATATCACCCATACCAGAGGAATAGACCGGCCACAAATAAAATTCGTTCTTTGATGAACAATCATGATAGGATGCTCCTTGAACAAGGGGTCCACCTCCAAATCAACCTCCTCAGGTTAAAAAACATGAGACAACTATGAGAATTAACGCCATACCTAATAAATGTGGAAGATGTAATGAATAGATTGGTACATCTGAGGTAATTGAAAATGATAGGAATTTGGACCGACTATCTCAAAAACATAAATGTCCCGAAATATCACTATGAAAGCATTCCCTGTATTTCAATCCTCTGGTGTCCCAACCTAAGTGTGACACATTAGAAAATCTAATCACTGACCTCGAACTCCAGAGGTCATCTCTGTCGACCAGTGTAAGACATCTGTCATGATGGTGTCATAGCCATCCTCTTCTAAATCAACTCCACCTGCTTCGTGGTCACCTGGACATGATGAGTTCCTAGCATAGCTACCTCTCCTGCCTCTATCAAACATAGGGGTGATCGACATGGCCTACCATACAAATCCTCATATGGTGACATATGAATAGTTTCTTGATAACATTTATTTTAAGAAAACTCAACCAAAGTTATGTGATCATACCAAGAACCTTCAAAATCTAAAATTCATGATTGAAGAATGTCATCCAGAACATAAATAATACGCTTGAAATGGACATCTTCCTAGGGATGGTAAGCTATACAAAGAAGTACTTGTGTTCCCAAATCGCTCTGTAGTCCCTGAAATAACTGAGAAGTAAAATGGGAATCCCTGTCTGAAATGATAGAGTGTGGAACCCCATGAAAACGTACAATCTATTAGATGTACAATCTTCATAGTTCATCAAAATTGAAGGTCTCCATGATCGATAATAAGTGTGAATCCTTCATGAGTCTTTCAATAGCAACCTAAACTGCATCATTCCCTTGAGGTGACCTCAGTGAAACTATCACGAAGTCCACCACGACATCATTCCAGTTCCACTTGGGAATGGGTAATTGCTGCAAAAGCCCTGTTGGTAACTTATGCTTTGCCTTCACCTGATGACATGTGGAAAACTCATTTCAAAACTAGCAACATATCTAATCATACTTGGCCACCAATAATATGGTGTAGATCTCAATACATCTTAGTGACACTGGGAAAAACCGCCCATACTAAAGAATAAAAATCCCATTTCAGATTCTCGTGTCTGCCTCTTGACACCAATACACACCCATGAAAATGCATGATCTCATCCTTGCCTATGGTCCATCCAAAAATAGGGTCCCCTCAAGATAGACTCTCTCATAGAAATATGCTTTCATAATCTGATAGATTTATCATTCACACTCGGTTATGTAGAGTAGAGGTAACATCTATAAGAGAGTCAAATGTCTCCCCTTATCTTTTGTTCACCTACAAATGCATCATAGAGAATAGTTCCATAAGATACAACTAACTAGTGGCCTCCTAATTTGACTGTATCTAATTCCTCCTGCTCAACACATTCTCCACTGTGTTTCATTTCCTAGGTGTGTAGGAAAGCTCAATGTCAAAGGAATGAAGGTATTCCACCCACCTTTGCTATCTCAAATTCATATAATTCTGAGTGAAGATGTAATAAGACTTTTTTGGTTGGTGAAATTCAAAAAATTCTCTAAAAAATTATAATGTCTTCAATTGCATAAATCATGAACAACTGTAACCAACTCATGATCATGTGTCATGTAATTCCCCTCATGTAGCCTCAACAGTAGAGACCCGTACGCAATGACCAATTCCCCATTCATAATCACTACTCCTAGGACAATGCCTGATTCATCATAATAAACTATATAACTCTTCCCCAGCTCTAAAAAAATGAGTATCAGTGCTAAAGTCAACCTCCATTTCAACTCCTGAAAGGCTGACTCACAAGAATATGACCACATGTTCTTTTCACTCTTCTTAGCTAGGTCCATCGGTGGTGCTTCAAAGCATTAAAATACTTATATGAAACCTTTTTATTAACCATACATCCCTAGAAAACACCACACATTAAAGAAATTATTCAAATGATACTAGGAAACTACTTCTCTCACTTTCCGTACGTAAACTAATAATTCTGTCTCTCAGATAACATAACCCAGGGAGTGAATCTTGTCCATCCAAAAGTGGATTTTTGAGAGCTTAGAATAATACCGATTCTCTCTTAGTATACTCAAAATGATATACATATGGGTAGCATGGCCAGGTTGATTGAGAGAGTACATCGAGATATCATCCAAGAAAACCACAACAAAAGAATCCATGTGTGGATAGAACACTTGGTTCATCAGTTCCATTAAAACTGACTGTGCATTTATGAGAATGAAAAACATAACCATGTACTCGTATATACCATACCGCATCTGAAAGGAATTAAAAGGTATAGCTGATGGTCTAACACACATCTGATGATAACTGGATCTCAAGTCAATCTTCAAGAACACCCGAGCTCCTCGAAGCTGGTCAAATAGATCATAAATCCTTGGAAATGAATATCAGTTCTTGAACATCAAATGGTTCAAATTCTGATAATTCACAAAATGTTTGAGGGTACCATACGCATTCTTTGCAAATAGGATAGGCGAACCCCAAGGATAAGTACTGTGTCAAATGAAACCATTTTCTTATAACTCCTCTAACTTCTTCTTGAGCTCCTGTAACTCTAGTGTATCCATCCTACAAGGATGAATGGACACCAATGCCACTCCAGGAACAAGATCTAAAAAATTTCACCTCTCACTCTAAAGGGTAAACCTGAAAATTCTCCTGGAAGGACTTCTCTGAAATGATCCACCATTAGAGAAAAGTTAATCTGTGAAGTCCCTTGGTCATTGAGATACAAACTAGAAATCCAGGATATAACTCCTCCCGACCCATGATGCTTGGGTCCCACTCTACTCGCATATACATCCCATTCACCATTACGAAGAAACGATCTGACCTATAGTGATGTGAAACATACCCTTTGATGATAACAATAGAAAAAATCTGGAAAGGGAACTAACTAGTCCTTTCTCGGAATGACGTCATATCCTATAATCTCTAAAATATAGAGGTCCCATATGAATTGAAACCCACCAAACTAAATAGGGAACTCCTTGAACTGATGTGCATTAGCCATTCTAGTCCCGAACAAAGTTTCTAGCATCAATATATCAATAGAAGAAAAGATATAGAGCCCAAGAATCTCCACAAGAGAAACATGTATATAACTATTGGAAGCCCTTGTATTGAAAATCACAGAAGCTAAAAAAGAGGCAACTAGAATCATACCTCTAACTATAGAGGGTTGGAGACCCTTCTACTGCTAGGTTTTCTCCACAACAAATTTTTGACCTATAACGAAACCCTGCGACCATGGCTGAGATCCCTATGGTGATCCACTATATGGAAATTAAAAACCTTGTGTCTGACCACTCCTGCCCTAAACTCCACCTTAGCCAGAACAACCAGAAGAACTCTATCCCCCAGTTTGATGTGGGACTACTAGTCCTGCTCATGTACGAAGAGTCCAAACTGAACCCCTATCACTGGCTTATGGTGTGAAAATATAACAGAAACATTTAAGATGACCCATCTTGCCGTAAGATTGGCACTCTACTAGGTCTCTCGGGAAATGTTTCTTCTTATGACCACTCTCACTGCAATTGTATCACACTGCATATCTACTACAAGAAGTATCCCTCCTCTATTGATCTCCACTTGTAAATACCCTATGGCACTTCTAGCTGTTAGTCAGAGGGGTAACAACTCCAGATGTCAATCTTCTCTAGCTCACAGATTTAGAATCCCTTAGGATGCTCTCTCAGATCAATGACTGGTGACTATAGATTTGATGGAAGTCAACCTGATGATGTTCACCTAAGATCAGATTTATTGCCTGATACCATCCTAAATCATCCTGTCTAGAAATACCTCATCACCCCCTGGAATGTGTGTGAAGTGTTGTAGCTCTCTAAATCAAGAAGAATACTCCATGACTGAGAGAGTAACTACTCCATAATTATGAACTATAGGGCTCAGTCAACCCTCAAAGTATCCAGGTTGAGGTAATGATAGAAGGAACACTGGAAATCATCCCAAGTCATATCCTACCAGTGCCCTACCTATGATATCACATCCCACCATCTCTTGGTGAAATCCCGAAGTATGTCCATAGCTAGCTTCATCCTCCTCTCTGGAGGAATCTCTAGATGCTATAAGATGGATAGCATGGCTTCTAACGACGACTCTGCAGCCTGTGGTCCTCTTTTGCTGAAAAAGGTGGGAAGATTTTTCTTTTGAAAGATTCATGTCAACTCTTCTATAGAAGGGGAAGTATGTGGTTCTCTCCTGAAGGTCTAAATAATCCTTATGAAGCCTTCTAGAAATTTGGAATCATCACCAATATCCGGAATGATGGTTGGTACCATGAAGGTTATGGAGGGAGGTTCTGCTGGTAGTTGCTGACTAGTCATGTCCGGTGTCTAATAACTACCCTGTATTTAGGGAACAACTAGTGGACGTCACAGTGGCATGACTCTGCAAGGTCAAACACACACCCTAGTTCCATAATCTCAAGGACTGAAACATAGTATTGAAATAAAAGAATAGGATAAAAAAGCCTTCATGTTCTTCCTAACAGGGATTCACGGCATGTATGAAACCTATACGATGTGTTTTCTTAAGCCATTACGTGGGTGTGTACGCCTGCCAACACTGTACGTGTGGAACCCCCCACACATGGTGTATACATGATTCATTTTTCCCTACCTGAGTTCCTCTACATGGCTAAACCACTTGGCTCCCCTAGAACAATTCCACACAACATGTTTGTACCAGAAACGATTTGAACCGATTGGGATTAAATGAACCATGTCAT
The DNA here is from genome assembly GCA_963277665.1 of Viscum album. Lineage (NCBI taxonomy): Eukaryota > Viridiplantae > Streptophyta > Magnoliopsida > Santalales > Viscaceae > Viscum > Viscum album. Next base: position 456,809,379 of record OY728157.1, on the reverse strand, counting down.
TAGTTACATAGTCAGAGACACTTATGACTCTACACGACATGTTTATCCCAAAAAAGATTTGTACTATAAGGATTTAATACACTCATGTTGTTAGTCACATGGCCGGACACATGGCCTCTACAACAAGGCATGTACTTCCAATACACGACGTCTTCTGCTAATGATTTCCCTAACCCATGTCACTTCCCACACTAGTAGGCACACTGTCAATGATTATACAACATGTACATTTAGTACATGATGTGTACTTAAGAAAAACATGTTCTTTTCTAAAACGCAGGGTACATGTGGTGTATTAATCAATACAAACTATGTATTCTTGGTTTTTCTGGACATTAATCCTCAGAAACTACTCCGGAAACCATAAAAATGCTGAAAAAAACATTAAAGATCCAAATTCTGATAAATGAGGGCCCATACTCATCGTGAATCAAAGCTTGGCATCATATTCATGTCACCAAAAAATCATAATAGTGCAAGAAACATATGATCCATCAAATGTTGATCCATGAGGGCCTATAACACTTTAGGGACCCAAGTTTGGTGCCCATTCAAATCGTTCCTTACACAAACCAATACCCTATCAAACATAAGGAATTATATCAAGTCATATATCAAAACAACATACATATTTAACCCAACATCTATCACAACAACATATGAATCGGTAATGGACCCTAAATGGCGTGATGATAATACATGACATGTGATATCTTGGAAGTTCTTACAAGATGTGTGAGATGGCATACCTTTATCTCATTGGTGACGAAAAAAAACCTTAATTATATCAAAAATAGAATAAATAACATATAAATCACCCAAAAGTGAAGTCAAATCAACTGAAATATTTGAAAAAATAGAAAATTGTTATAATTGTTGTAAATTAGCTTTTCTATGTAAACCGGTTATCTTCTCCCTGGCACAACTTATTACAAACTACATATTCTTTTATATCCCTGGCTATAATCTCCAAATACTATGTCAATGAAGAAAACAATCCTCTAATATGACTTTGTAATGTCCCGATCTCGAGTTCTACCAGAGGTTCCCCATACCCTGTTGGTCACATGGCCTGAAGCACATTTCCCTAAATTATAGAGGGTTACAACTAATAGTGAGGGCCTTGAGTGTGATAGTGGAGAAATTACTCCCTCACAAGAAGAGTAACAAAGTAGAATTAAACATATAATAGTAACGAAAGCAGTAATAATACCATAAAATAGTAAATAGGAGAAAAATATAGGTATATAAGCAACTAGATAACATACATAAATGATTCATGTCACTTATGTCTAGGAAATAATACAAACAAGTCATAATGCTTGAATATAGTAATAAAACAAAGTAAAAATGAAAAAAAGCAAATAACTCTAGCAGCATTGCAAGCCTTAGCTTGGTCACATGCTCTATATATCCATATAAATCAAGTACTTAAAGAAGAAGGGTGTGTTCCATTATCTATACATGTAACAATATAATATGTTTGGGCCCAAAAGCACGACCCAAAAATTGTTTCAGAAAAATCCTAGTAAGAAACCACCAAGAACTATTCCTAAATATTAGTGAATATATATAGAAGGAAATGTGAAAAATGTTGTAATAAACAAGGAAGTACTCAAAGTAATAAAACATATAGTTCAACCTACATTCATTTATGTTTGCAAATAAATATCCAAACATCCACAAGAATCTCAATGGGAAGTATTCTTCATCTAACCCCTCTAGTTCATCTTAGAGAAAGACTCTCTGAGGAATTAGTCTCCATTAATCCCCCTTATGGGCTCATAACATTGACTACAGACTCTATGAGGAAGCACTCAATGCCTAATTCCCCATGTGGTCTCACAATATGAACTACATACACTCTGAAAGAGATCCGACATCCATCCCCATATAGTATTGAAATGTGAAAAATATAATAGACACTCTAGGGAATCCATCAGTATCCATTCCCCCCTATAGTATAACTACACCTAGTTCCCACTGCCCTGTGAAAGAAATCATACACAAACAAAATCAACCACCCAAAGTAAAACATAATGCACTACTAGGATAAATAGATACAATTCATATCAGAACATAACAGATAATATCACTATATCCTAACCACACTATCATGGAAAACAAAGCAGCCTAATAAGTAGTTCTCGAACTAATATCCAAAACAGGCAAACATGGGAAAACACATCCATAAAATTGAAAATAAAACCTATTCGAAATCCAACATCCATAATAAAGCAAAGAATAATAGTAGGAATTATCATGGTAAAATTACCTAAACATAAAATACCAAGAACTAGGTTATTAGTCAATTTTTCACATATAATACAAATATAAACTATAGAGAGGCACAAACCATCTGCCATGATGTTTTACAAAGAAAAATCTTGAATATCAGCCCTTTAATCAACCTATAAAGTTATAGATCTACACAAAGGTAAAAAACTTTCATCCTTGAATATCTCAAAAAAGGAGAGTAATAAAGAGAAGAGACTCCAGAAGAAGGAAGAACTCCCCTATGGGATTCCAACACAAATGATGGTGGTTGATTCAGATCAAGGATGGCGGGTCGGGGGGCTCAGAAAAGAATCATTGTTTCCAGTCCTTCCTAGATGAGATAGAAACAGAATATGGGCGTTCTATCAACGAGTCATGATCTCAGTCCAACTTAACAAATAAAAAGAAAACTACACCATGTGTTCATTTAATGTACACTCGGTTTACATGCCTTAACTGGCCTCCTCTTTAGGCGGTCTCTAGGTCACACCACACGACCATGTACATGGTAGTAATATGGTCAGTACATGGATACCCACGACGACTGGGTACACAACATTTAATTCTAAGTACATGACATATACTCCCTAAATTTCTAAAAATTTATCTTTTATCAAAAACACAAGATATCAAAATCTATAACTGAAAAGAATATCCGGGTTATTACATCCAACATATACCTACATATAAGCACAATTTTTGAAATTATAAATATTTTTTCCCTAAAAGAGTAGATGGAATATATTTATGTTTAAATATATTCATGAAAAACTCTAATATATTAAGATGAAAGATGAAATTGGTATTGAATAATTTAATATAAAATGATATGAAAATTCATAAAAATTGAATCTAGAAAAATTTTAAAATTTCCTTCATGTAATTACTATATAAATGTACAATTGAATTGAATATAATAAAACAATACTTTACAAATCATTATAGATATAATATATAAAATCATCATTTGAGTAATACTGGATAAACTATAATGTGAATAATTATTAAATATACTCATAATCATCTAATGATAGGAAAAATTTATCTTAGACCTAACGATTTCTCATATAGTTATTAATCCCAAGGAAAATTAATAATAGGACCATCACCATAAATTTTTTTAAATCCCTTACATTATTGAAAAAATTCATGGTGATATATGAGATGAAGTTTATCTATCAAGTGAACAATTTAGATATTTCCATGTTTTTTATAATTTTTTTTCTCTAAAAAATCATATCTGCTTATTCTAAACATGCTATCAATAATTCAAGAGATTATAAAAAAATAATTAAATGAAGGATTAAATTCCAATATTAGTCAATTAAACCTATTAAATTTTTTAATTATAGTGAATAATAATCACATGGTTTCAATAACCAGTGAATGTCTATTGGAATAAATTTTGAATTTTTTTTCTAAATGTTTCTAATAATTTTTTTTAGGTAAATTATTTTTGGAGAAATTATAATTAATAATAGAACAATCCTCATAAAAACATTATTGGACTTTTCTATAAATGGATTATAATTTTTCATATAAAATATTCATTCCATAAAGACTATGATGTTATCATTAATATTTTCATTTTCAAAGAGATTATGATCATAGGAAAAATATTTTATATTTATGAAATTTTAGCTATATTTTAACACTTATTTTAGAAAAAAGATATATATTAATATTTTATTAGTGAAATTATAAAGTGAAGATATTTGTAGTTGAGTAAAGTTTGCATAATTTCAATGGATGTTTTGAAGGGAAAAAAGACTATTTGGTAATTCTTAGAGGGGAATATAGGTTTAAAGGATGATTTATAAACAGGACATATTGACCACATAGTTGGTGTAACCATGAGATATAATTATACATGTCAGTTTTTGAGGTAGGTATAAATTCATCGGCAACAAAATGGTTTTACTAATTACACCAGATAAAAAATAAACATGGGATACATTGTTTTAAAACATAACATTAACTCTATTTTCCTTAATTTTCTTCCCTTTTAAATATTTTTAGGAGTTGAATTATTTATTTTTTATCATATAAAACATTAATGATTTTTTGTTGATCTATTACTTTCTCAGAGAATATAAATTGTAAACCTTTCTTTTTTTTAATTTTTTCTCTTTAACTCTCTCATTTATTGGTCAATGCCCCACATTAATAATGAATCATCTTTTTATTGATAAGAATTTTTATTAAGGAAACTATAGGTGTATTTGATGTGGTGTATTTAAAAAATTAAACGATCATTCATATTAATTATACTTCCTAATATTTTATTATTTGGCTTTTGGTTTTGGTGATTCATGAAAATAAAATCTTGGAAGTCATTCATCATGGGTGGAATATTCTACATGCTTGTTTGTAACAAATTTGGTTGGATTGTATATTTAATTTCAAATAAAAGTTTCAAATAAATTTCAAAATATTAAAAAATATTCATTAATGAATTTTATTTGCTATTATAATTAGTTTGAATTTAATTTTAAGGAAATTTGGAATTTTTTGTGAGTTGGTGCTTTCTAGAAAGTATAGAATTGGAAAAACAAGATTATAACCATGTATTTTTATAATTTTCTTGTATGATTTCATGAAAATATATTATATATATTATTGATGATTTGATGTTGATGCTTTAATATAAATTTCATGAGAATATTATTTTGGATTATTTAGGTTGATTGATATTCTCTGAAAAATGGGAATTTAGTATAAAGAGAAGTTCAAAGCATGTTATGGTTTTTTAGATTTAGGAAATGGTATAACAATTATTCTTTACTATTAATGAAATATAAAAAATTCAATGATTAAAATAGGGTAGTTGTTATATTCCTGAGTATGATTTACCTAGCTACTATGGTTCCAGGACATAAGCTTCCTTTGGGTTTTGTACTACAATTTCACAAGTGATGTTATTGATTTATAAATGTGGATGTTATGGCATGTTTATTTTGTGATTTGGTGAAAATATTTTTAAATATATTATTATTTTATATTATTAATTTAGTTACATCAATTGATATAGGTTGGGATTGGATTAATAAAATACCCAAGAGTTGGTTAGTTTCACTTAATGGGGTGAAAGGGATGTCCTTAGGGGAAATAATAATTAGTTATTATACTAACAAACTTCATGTGTATCATGGTTAAAATTTAGATATTCTCATTTTTGTTTAATGTTATTGGTACTTGAGTTCTTAAAAATGTTGATTTTTTCCTATTGGTTATTTGTATAATGTTATATCTATAATTTAGAGTTTTTAGGGGTACCATTCTTATACTCATGAGACTGGTCATAAGAAAACAAACCATTAAATTATTTTTTGGTACCTAGTGAGATTTCCAAAAATAAACATACATTAATTTCTATAATTTGAAAAATTCATCCAAAAATGAACACATAATCCCAACAATTGAATGTTTAGTGTCTTTGAGGTCTTGCTACATAAGCATCCCTTATGAAAAATTCACTACAATTGAGACACAATATAATCCGTTTGATAATTATCATAAGTTGTATAGAAAATAAGAAATGGATGAACTCTATTACTCAATTACTGAAAAAACTCACAATCTTTTTAATAAAGAGTTTGATTCTAATAATATGAGAACAAATTATCATGAGAGAAATATGTTATGAAAAAATAAAATGGGAAAATGTTCTATCTATTATCCATGATAACAAAATATGTAATCTAAAATGAGAAAATATATACCATGGAATAAGAGTAAGGTAACATATATAGTACACCAGATCCATATAACATAATAATATTCATAAATATTTGGAATTTCATTGAAATGTAACACAATAATTAACTATGTAACAATTGTAAGAGCATGGAAACATTATTAGGTAGCTATGTAACCAATAACCAATAACCCATTAGTGTCGTAGGATTCATAAACATAAATCCCAATTATTACATAGGTTTCCATGAAATATAATCCATCATTGTCTTAGGTTTAAAAAACCTATGAATCCTTGGGGACCTAGGTTTTAAAAATCTATGCCCCATTAGTGATTTTAGTTTCAAAAACCATTGACCCATTAAAAAATTAGGCTTCATAAGCCTGTACCCAATAATGACATATGTTTTTCAAGCCTTTATCCAATTACTGACTTATGTTTGACTAAGATAAGGCCAATTATTGAGTTATATTTTATAAAGAATGTTCCTAGCAATAGGTCATGAGATTTATAACCTTAATAAATGCATTACAGGGAGACATATGACCCCACCCATCCACATCCATGAATATTTCTACCATAATAACATGAAAAGATCTGTATTTTTAACATCGCTTAATAAACTATTGGAAAATAAATATAATTACTGAATTATTCATAGAAAAATTAGTAGGATATCAGGATAAAGACTATTGATGGTATTATTAGAACATATAAAAATTTTATCATAATAAATTACAATGAATTTTTACCTAAATGTAAAAATCCATTTTATGATTTTTGGATAAATAACATTAAAAAATATTAAAAAATATTTATTTTAAATGTATTCCAAACCTCATTAATGTTTTTTATTTAAAATGAAATACATTGAGTTTCATATTTTTTGACATTTAGTCATTAAAATAAAAAATGATTTATGGAAATAAATTTTATAGAATAATTATTTTTTCAAAAGAATTTATTGAGAATACTTAAAATCATGGAGAACTTCTCTCTTACAAAAAAATTCTTTAAAATCCATTTTGAAGTCAAGAAATTATTTTTAAAATGAGTTATTTGATTTTTAAAAATATAATAATATTTCATTATATTTTCAAAATAATTAATAATTATAAATAATTATAAAACCATTTTCGATCAATAATTGATTTTTTATTAAAAAAAGGGAGCCACCCCTATCAAACCATAATAGCTATAGAGGTCTAGAATGGTGAAGTCCAAGGGCATCCCCTTGAATGAAATTCTTGTACACTACGAGCCAGGTGCCAATACTGGAAAAAAAATCATGGGATCTTAAGAATTACACCCTCTTGAGAGGACATCTTCCACCTAGTTTTCCTCTCTTTTGACATGTCACACTAAAAAACCCTAACTGATCTCCACAGAGAATCTACAAATCATATATGTCAGCGGCCAAGGAGGATTCGCATTGTCATGAATCACCCGATCCAAAGTTTCAAAGTCTGATTCAACCTCTGAGACAGCTAGAGAATGACTCTTACAAAGTGTAAGCCTGTAAAGTAAAGCTCGTACTTCTGATCCTAAAGAGTTCCATGTACCATACTAGCAACTAAAATAAATCAGCATAGATCCAAAAGTATCATGTAGTAGACCCCCCCCACACACATCTGGAAATTCATGTAGGATCCATCCACATTGAGTTTGTAGGCTCTCCTTGGTGGAAGCCATCTGATCCTGTAACCATGAGTAATGCCAACCTCAGGTGGTCTGTTGATAAGTCTAGACATAATTGTGGATCGAGTTCCCCCTTTCACCAGTGAGAAAAGCTCCTGAATCATCACCTTCAATATCATATGCATAACAAGGATTGTGGGTATTTTATCCATCTAGAATTTATTACTTTCTTCCCATAGAGTCCAAATAATAGCCGTGACAATGAGGGAAAAAACCTTGATATCCATCTCATGACTTCTTGGAATTGAGAACCAACGAACAACAAAGTCCTGCACGAAATCACAAGCAAGATTATAGTGTCCCCAAATGTAAAGACCCATAAATTTCAATGAATTTTTTTTTCTTAATTTTTTTGGAATTTTAAAAGAACACAGTTTCTGACGGCACGTGATTCCGAGGCCTGGTGTGCCCGAAATCATTTTCCGAAGATTGGCTCGGGTACGTTCAGTGAACGAACGAGCGAGTTTTTCTAACTTTTGAACTGGTGCTCGAAATTGGATTCTGAGGGCACCGATGGAATCGCAACACCGGTACTTTCTTAGAAACGCCTCTTCTGGAGTTGCATTTGATCTAGTGTGGTTTTTAATTTTTGGGGTTAAGTGAAGAAAATAAAATAAAGTGGTGCGACAACTTTATTTTATTTCACTTAATTCCACTTAAAAGCCACTTAAGATGAGTTGAAGTGGATAGGGTGGAACCCAAAATATCCTACCCTCTTGGTAGGATATTTGTGAGGTGGGGCCCGCATGAGCCCCACCGTTTTTTTCCACTAAGTAACGCACCTGCGAAAACCCCTTTTAAATGAAAGTCAACTGACGCGTTTTCTAAATTCTTAACACCCCTATTAATTGGGCGGTTAATTCATTGTAATTAATTCTATTAATTAATTTGTTCGTTACTTATCTTTGAAATCAATTGTTGTCATGAGATTAAAAAATAAGACCAACACTTGCCTTTTGAGGGGTGTCTTGTTTTGAGTATTTGGAGAAATATCTGAAGCTAGAAGATCTTCAACTTTCTTTGCGAAGAACGCGACGAATGCAAAGCACGTGAAGAACGCCAGCCTTCGACAAAAGGTGATGAAGAATGCCGACGATTCTCCTTCTGTGACGCTTCTTCCACGACGATTCTTTTCCCGCGACAAATCTTCGATCAACTGCTTGAGGTAGGAGATTGTGGATCTTTTAATTTTTCCTTTGTGGATTTTATCCTCAACACAGATTTAATTCATGAAATTAAATCTGTGTGTTTTCCTTTAACCCTCGGAGATCTTCGACGCGACGCCGTATACCACGACGACTCGACGCCCTTCCACGACGAGATGATCCTCTTCTTCCACGACGGTCAATTCCGCGAAGAACTCATCCGACGACTACGATGAGGTAGGGGTTGTTCCTTTTAAATCTTTGTGATTTATATCCCCGGTTGTTAAATATGATTGTTGTGAGTCTTTAAAAACTGCTAACGTAGTGGGTGCATACCAACAAACAAGTCTGAACCCACCACCCTTTTTGTTTGTTATGCATAGATTGGCGGGAGATGAAAAACGGGGACGCAAGTTAATTTTGAAGGCTTTGTAGTGAAGAACGAGTCCCGGGACGAGCACTGGCGAAGACCGCGTGCAAATCGGACCACCGGAGCATGTCCGGTGGTCAGCGGAAGCCCCCTCCGGTGTGCCACGCCGGCACGGCGGCACCGGCGGCCGGTGGCGGCGGCCACGCGGGACCCTGGAGGAGGGACGTGTCCTTGCCGCGTCTGTTGGTGAGAGGTGGCCCCACACACGGGGCCGCGAAACCATCAAGGGGGCGGCGCCCCCTTGCACCCGCTCGGCCGTTACGGCTGAGACGCTAGGCGACTGGGTTGCGCCCGCGCCGGCCGGGCTGGGTTGCGCCAAGCCGGGTCGGGCCCGGACCCAGGTCGGGTCGACCCGGTTCAGGCCGACCCAGGGGGATTGGGTCGGGTCGGTCCGGGCCCAGACCCCCCATTTTCAGACCTTTTCGGACTTTTGCCCGTATCATGAGCTATGTGCCTCTGATCGATGCGTCGTCAGCGGCGATGCGATCCTTGGATCGAGATGGTCGTTTCGGTATATTACACTCAAGGTTTTGGAATATGTTGGGTTCGGCCATGTTGGTTCGTACACGAAACCAACCGGGCCCTCGGAGTGGAAACACTCATATATTGAGCTACGGACGTCCGATTGACGTGCTGTCAACTTTGATGGATTTCTCTTAGTGAGACGGATATTTTGGCTTAATCTGCCCGATGTATGGACATAGGTGGAGTACGGTCGGGTTGGTTTTTCCTTAAAAACCAACTGGTCCCCTCGGACGAAAAAGCCAATAACTCTCAGACCGGGCGTCCGATTGACGCGCCATCTACGACGTTGAGTTCATGTTGATGATACTGAACTTTTGGGATACATCAACTCTAGACTATGTGTCAGTTGATGTATCAGCCTCTCTGCTCATGGAGCGGACCCTCCCGAATGAGCATGCTGTGTGCGGGAACCCTAGAGCTGGCTGCGACTGCTACTGTGACGACGACGACTGTACTGAGATCCTTAGTGGATTGGACAGCGACGACTACAACACTCAGTGATCCTTTTTGGGTCAGTGCTACCGATCGTGTCTGGGTCCGATCCTTTATGGGTCAGCGCTCAGCGGTCTTGTGTGGGCCAGCGCCTACAGATCCTGCGTGGGTCTGATCCTGTGTGGGTCTTTGCGGGGGTTAGTTATCTATCGATCCATTGTGGGTCAGATCCTTTGTGGGTCATTGCAGGGGATAGTTACATATCGATCCTGTGTAGGTCAGATCCTTTGTGGGTCATTGCGGGGGTTAGTATCTATCGATCCTTTGTGGGTCCGACAGCTTAGATGAATTAGAGGCAATATCCGGTCATCTTCATCGTCATATGAAGAAGTATACCTGTGTGAGATGAATCCTATTTTTCTTTCCTTTGTGGATTGTGTTGTGCTATCCTGTGTGGATTTATGTTTATCTTTCCTATGTGGACTGGGTTGTACTTGGGCTCGGATGTTAGATCCAAACGAGATTTGATGACTTAGGTATATGTATGGGATTATACCTAAGCCGCGTCGAATGTTACTTCATGATTGTATCTTTCCTTTGTGGATTACCCTTTGTGGATTTTGGGAGTCCTTCATGGGTCTCGGGGTCCCTAATGAGTAGCTTATACTCACCTCTGCATGGTCTATGCCCGCACTATGTTGTGTTGGTTGCAGATGATGGACAACGCTGATCGTGGTTGAGGCTTGTAGAGCAGGACGATACCTGGAGGTGGACCACTGGGCGGGATGTACTCGGAGCGGTCGGCTAGAACCGAGGAGTAGTGGAGGATTTCTGTACCCACCCTTCAGGTGGGATTTCTAGTGGACAGCTCGACGTTGCGGCTTTACTTTTCAGTTGCTGTTTTCCCTTTCCAGTTGTACTTTACTTTCAGTTTGGATATGTATACCGGACCACTTACTTTTCCGCACTTACTGTTTTACCAGTTTTTACATAGTGTTTACTTCTTCTTGCTTTCTCTGTGGTTTTTGTGGTTTACATTACAAAGGCAATGCCTTCCCTTTTATAGGGATTTACGCCTAGGTGCTAGTCGCTAGCCCCTGGCCTATGGAAGGCGGGCTTGGGCTAGTCACGGCACGGGCCCTAAGGACGGGTCGTGACAAATTGGTATCAGAGGAGTTCGGTTATACCGTAGACTCTGATCTTTCCTCTATGTGAAGAAATAGATTTAAGCATATTGAGTGTGGTTATTAGTCCAGGGAGCCCAGTGTTAGTGCAGCGGCCGACGTATCCGTACACCAGGACCCTGACTTCCGATTTCTGACTTAATGCACGAAAACATTGATTGCATGTGTGTTTCAAGTTTTCATTGTGATTACTTTATGTCAGCTCACCAGCTATAATGTTCTAACCGTGGCGCACCTGCTTCTTTTTAAGATGGCCCCATGATGGCACCCAGCTACGGTTCTGAGAGTTGAGCTTGATGACATCCCACCGAGCGACGAGGCCTCGGTACAGGGCCCTTTGACAGTTGAGGCACCGGCGATACTTCTACCCGCCGAGCCAACGATGCTTCCAGCCCCAGCCGCTGACGATGCACGTCGCCTTGGAGCTTTGCATGAGTTTCAGCGCTAGCGACCGCCTAGGTTCCGTGGGGAGATGGACCCCCAGGCAGCCGAGGACTGGCTGGATGCATTTGTACGAGTTTTCAGGCTAGTGAGGACACTAGCAGACCTCATGGTGATCCTTGTAGCGAGCCTACTACACGGAGTAGTGGGCCGATGGTGGAGCTTGATGCTTCAGGTGCACGATGAGGAATCTATCCTCTGGACAGACTTTGAGGGCCTCTTCCACTCAGAGTTCGTCCCAACCACCCTCCGTGCGGTGCACATCCAGGAGCTTCTTCAGCTGCGGCAGGGCAGCTTGACGGTCGCCCAGTACTCGGCGAGATTTACCGATCTCTCGCGTTACTTGACAGACATGGTACGAGACCCATTCTTCCAGGCCCAGACCATTGAGCAGGGATTGAGACTTGAGATCAGGGCATCGCTGATCTCCCTCAGCATTCCGACTCAGGAAGGAGTACTGTATTAAGCCCTTTTGATCGAGAGATTCTTTGTTGAGCCTTCATCAGTAGTGAGACCTACCGCGGGGAGGCACGTAGCAGAGTATTCTGCAGCAGACAGTCGATGGATGACTCTGGGGTCCAGGAAGACCAGACCCTCACGCAGACGACCTCAGGACACTGGCTCAGCAGTGCCGGGCACACAACGTTGATCCAGTCTTTCGAGAGGCAGGAAGTGCTACACATGTGGCGGGCAGGGCCACATGGCTCGTGACTACCCGACCCACCGTGCCGAGGAGCAGTAGATAGTTGATGGGACACCCAGGCAGAGGCATAGGGTCGATCGTGGCGGTCCGCAGGGAGGAGGCGGACGAGGAAGAGGAGCTGGCCGAGCAGCAGGTGGTGGGCGACGCTTTGAGGCTCTACCACCACCACCACCAGAAGCTCCACCCCGACCACAGGGAGCTGGCTGGCAAAGACAGGCACAACTCCTGGCAGCGGAGGCCTACGACCACAGCGTGCCCGAGATGATTCAAGGTACTATCTGTCTCTATTCCACCCATGCTTCAGTTCTTATAGACACAGGAGCGAGTCACTCTTTCATAGCCGCAACCCTTGTTCGGAGCTCAGAGATTCCGACAGAGCCGTTGGCTCGATCCTTACGGCTAGAGACTCCTACGGGAGAGGACTCGACGATTACGCACTGGTGTAGACAGTGTGAGCTTACTCTAGGAGGCGTGAGCTTCAGTTGGGATCTTTTTTTAGTGGTGTCGAGGCCTTACGACATTATCTTGGGCATGGATTGGTTATCTACCGTCCATGCTCAGATCGACTGTATTAGGTGCATGGTGCGATGTGTATGCAACGACGGTAGCAGGTTCACCTTCACTAGCAAGATGAGAACCTTTGCAGCACAGGATGGAATTTTGTAGAGGAGAGGACATCCCATCACTCATCAGTTGGCTAGCCTCATCCTAGGAGCAGTTGACGTGTGAAGTCCTAGTTTTCCTGCAGTGGTGGATCAGTATGCGGACATCTTTCCCGACGACATTCCAGGACTACCTCCTCACAGAGAGGTATACTTTCATATTGATATGTACCCCGGGGCAACCCCGATATCCACTACAGCATATCGGATGGCCCCCGCTGAGCTTCGAGAGCTACTGGTACAGTTGGAGGACTTACAGGGCAAGGGTTTCATCCGACCCAGTGTTTCACCCTGGGCTTCCCCGATATTGTTCGCCAAGAAGGTGGATAGGAGCTTGCGACTTTGTGTCGACTATCATCGCCTGAACCAGGTGATGGTGAGGAAAAAGTATCTGCTACCGAGGATTGATGACCTCTTCGATCAGCTCAAGGGAGCATAGTGTTTCTAAAAAGATAGACCTCAGGTCAAGCAATCATCAGCTCAGAGTTCAGGACGAGGACGTGCAGAAGATGGCCTTCAGATGTCGGTATGACCACTATGAGTTCTTGGATATGGATTTCTGCATAACCAATTCTCTAGCGGTGTTCATGGGCCAGATGAATTGGATCTTTTAGCCATACCTCGATCGATTTATCGTGGTCTTCATAGACGACATTTTGATTTACTCGATGACTGAGGAGGAGCACGCCTACCACTTATGGGTTGTCCTAGACACACTCCGAGAGAATCATCTTTACTGCAAGCTCTCAATGTGTCAGTTTTGGATGCACGAGGTCCAATTATTGGGACACATCATCTCTGAGGTGGGAGTTGCAGTGGATCCTGCGAAGATCGAGGCAGTGCTAGCTTGGGACCCACCCAAGAGCATGGCGGAGGTGCGAAGTTTCTTGGGACTAGCTGGATACTATCAGAGATTTGTTCTAGACTTATCCAGAGTTGCGGCACCACTCTCAGCTTTGTCAAAGAAGGGGAAACCCTTTGTGTGGTCAGACAGATGTCAGCAGAGCTTCCAGAAGCTGAGACAGAGATTGAACAACACCCCTATCTTGAGGTTACCTGAGAAGGGAGTAGGGTACGTAGTCTACTGCGATGCATCAGGGACAGGAATCAGATGTGTCTTGATGCAGGAGCGGGCTGGGATTGCCTATAGATCACGTCAGTTGAGGCCGCATGAGCAGAACTACGCTACCCATGACCTGGAGTTAGTAGCAGCGGTCTTTTCTCTAAAGACATGGAGACACTATCTGATGGGTGAGCGCTTTAAAGTCTTTTCTAACCATCAGAGTCTCAGCTAAATCTTCTCTAAGAAGGAACTGAACCTGAGACAGTGGTGATGGATCGAGTTTCTACAGGACTATGACATTGAGATAGTCTATACTCTTGGGAAGGGGAACGTGGTAGTCGATGCTCTCTGCACGAGGATGGACATTCAACTACTCGAGGAGGCGATAGAGGAGCTAGCCACTTTGCGGATATCATTCGTGGATAGAGATTGTGCAACCTTCCTTCAGTCTCTCACAGTATCTCCTCCACTACTATAGTGGGTCAGAGAGGCACAACATGGGGACGCTGACTGTGAGACGTGGTGTGCACATATATCCTCAGGACAGGAACCTGATGGTTTCTCCTTTGGAGCAGAGCACGATATCCTTTTCAGAGGACATACCTTAGTACCAGTCGCTTTACGAGAGGAGGTGCTGAGAGAGTTTCACACTTCTCCTTTGGCGGTACATCCTAGAGTGGCGAAGATGTACCAGGACCTCAGAAGATAGAACTGGTGGCCGGGGATGAATAAGGTTGTGGCAGAGTTCGTTTCTCAATGCCTCAAATGCCAGCAGGTGAAGGTAGAGCATTAGGTACCAGCTGGCTTGGTACAGCCCTTGGAGGTCCCGGAGTGGAAGTGTGGCGGGATATCTATGGACTTCGTGACTGGACTTCCACGCACTTCCATAGGTCACGACTCCATTTGGGTGATTGCCGACCGACTAACCAAGTCGGCTCACTTCATACCCATCAAAGAGCAGGGCTCAGTGGAGATCTTGGGGCGTCTCTACGTTCAGGAGATTATATGGCTTCACGGTGTACCATCATCTATCATCTCTGATCGAGATGCTCGCTTTACTTCCCGGCTTTGGAAGGGGTTGTAGGAGGCGTTTGGGACACAGCTACGTCTGAGCACTGCCTTTCACCCTCAGACGGATGGTTAGACGGAGAGGACCATTCAGACTCTCTAGGACATGCTCCACACATTTGTCCTTGACTTTGGTCATAACTAGGAGGACCACCTACCCTTGGTAGAGTTTGCGTACTAGAACAGCTACCACTCCACCATCAGGATGACACCATATGAGGCGTTGTATGATAGACCTTGCAGATCTCCTTTGTGCTGGACAGACCCTGGGGAGTCAGCAGTTGTGGGACCAGAGATGGTCCGGGCCACGACAAAGAAGGTTCAGGTCATCCAGGAGCGGATGAGGACAGCTCAGAGCCGGCATAAGTCTTATGCTGACAGGAGGCGGAGGCCACTAGAGTTCGAGGATGGCGATCACGTATTCTTGTGTGTCTCACCTCGACGTGGATTACAGAAATTTGGAAGAGGCAGCAAGTTGTCTCCACGCTTCATCAGACCATTCCAGGTCCTCAGTAGGATCGGCAAGTTGGCTTATCGCCTGGATCTACCACCTCAGTTGCACCGGGTGAAGGACGTCTTCCACGTATCTCAGCTGAGGAGGTACGTGCACGACCCGACGCATATCATTGACCATGGGGAGCTGGACGTTGATGATGGGAAGACTTTTGCGGAGGTCCTAGTGGAGATCAAGGATCGGCAGGAGCGGGTCCTATGTGGATGATCTATTCCTCTAGTGTGCATCAGATGACAGCACGAGAACCACTAGGAGAGCACTTGGGAGCGGGAGGCTCAGATGTGTGCTCAATACCCAAATATGTTTCCCTAGATTATGATGTATCTTTACAGGGACGTAAAGCCCTGAGGTGGGAGTGATGTAAAGACCCATAAATTTCAAGGAAATTTTTTTTCTTAATCTTCTTTGAAATTTTACAAGAACGCAGTTTCTGACGGCACATGATTCCGAGGCCCGGTGTGCCCGGAATCATTTTCCGATGTTTGGCTCGGGTATGTTCAGTGAATGAATGAGCGAGTTTTTATAACATTTGAACCGGTGCTCGGAATCAAATTCTGAGGGCAACGATGGAATTGCAGCACCGGTACTTGCTTAGAAATGCCTATTCCGGAGTTGCGTTTGCTCGGGTGTGGTTTTTAATTTTTGGGGTTAAGTGAAGAAAATAAAATAAAGTGGTGCGACAACATTATTTTATTTCACTTAAAGCCACATAAAGCCACTTAAAATCCACTTAAGCTGAGTTGAATCAGATAGGGTGGAACCAAAAATATCCTACCCTCTTGGTAGGATATTTGTGAGGTGGGGCCCGCACGAGCCCCACCATTTCCTTTCCTCAATGTAACTCACCTGCGAAAACCCCTTTTAAATGGAAGTCAATTGAATCATTTTCTAAACTCTTAACGCCCCTATTAATTGGGCAGTTAATTTGTTGCGATTAATTCTATGAATTAATTTGTTCGTTACTTATCTTTGAAATCAATTATTGGCATGAGATTAAAAAATAAGACCAACACCTGTCTTTTGAGGGGTGTCTTGTTTTGAGGATTTGGAGAAATCTCTAAAGATATAGGATCTTCAACTTTCTTCGTGAAGAACGTGAAGAACACGATGCACACGAAGAACGCCGGCCTTCGACGATCGGCGATGAAGAATGCCAACGATTCTCATTCCATGACGCTTCTTCCACGACGATTTTTTCCCCACGACAAATCTTCGATCAACTGCTTGAGGTAGGAGATTGCAGATCTTTTAATTTTTCCTTTGTGGATTTTATCCTCAACATGGATTTAATTCGTGAAATTATATCTATGTGTTTTCCTTTAACCCTCGGAGATTGTCTACGTGACGCCGTATATCGCGACGACGCGACGCCCTTCCGCGACGCGACGATCCTCTTCTTCCGCGACGGTCAACTCTGCGAAGAACTCGTCCGTTGACTACGATGAGGTAGGGGTTGTTCCTTTTAAATCATTGTGATTTATATCCCTGGTTGTTAAATATGATTGTTGTGAGACTTTAAAAACCGCTAACATGGTGGGTGCGGACCAACGAAAAAGTCCGAACCCACCGCCCTTTTTGTTTGTCATGCGCGGATTGGCGGGCGATGACAAACAGGGCCGCAAGATAATTTTGAAGGCTTTGTAGTGATGAACGAGTCATGGGACGAGCACTGGCGAAGACCGCGTGCAAATCAGACCACCGAAGCGCGTCCGGTGGTCCGCGGAAGCCCCCGCCTGTGGCTGGCAGCGGCCGACCGCTAGGATGCAGTGGCGCCTGGTGCGTCGCGGGGAAGACCCGCCACGACTGAAGCCGTGGCGGTGCTGGCCGGTCCCACAACCACGCGGGACCATGGAGGAGGGACGCGGCCTTGTCGCGTCCGTTGGTGAGAGGCGGCCCCCCACGTAGGGCCGCAGAACCATCAAGGGGGCGACACCCCCTTGCAGCCGTTCGACCGTTACGGCCGAGCCGCCAGGCGACCGGGCCACACCCGCGCTGGTCGGGCCGAGTCACACCCAGGCCAGGCCGGGCCATCCTGGCCAGGACTGGTCTCACCGAGCCGGGTCATCCCCGGACCCGGGTCGGGTCGACCCGGTTCGGGCTGACCCAGGGGGGATTGGGCCGGGTCGGTCCGCGCCCAGACCCCCCATTTTCGGACCTTTTCGAACTTTTTCCCGTATCATGAGCTATAAGCCTCCGATCGACGCGCCATTAGCGGTGATGTGATCGTTGGTTCGAGACAGTCGTTTCAGTATATTACACTCAAGGTTTTGAAATAATTTTGGGTTCGGCCGGGTTGGTTCGTACACGAAACTAATCGGGACCTCAGAGCGGAAACACTCATATATTGAGCTACGAACGTCCGATTAACGTGACATCAACTTTGTCTGATTCCTCTTAGTGAGACGGATCTTTTGGATTACTCCGCCCGAGGTTTGGACGCATGTGGAGTACGTTCGGGTTGGTTTTTCCTTGAAAACCAACCGGGCCCCTAGGACGAAAAAGCCAATAACTCTCAGACCGGGCGTCCGATTGACGCGCTGTCTGCGGCGTTGAGTTCCTGTTGATGATACTAAACTTTTGGGATACATAAAATCTAGACTATGTGTCAGTTGATGAATCAGCCTCTCGGCTCGTGGATCAGACCCTCCTGAACGAGCTTGCTGTGTGAGGGAACTCTAGAGCTGGTTGTGACAGCTACTGTGACGACGAAGACTGTACAGAGATCCTCAGTGGATTCAACGGCGACGACTACAACACTCAGCGATACTTTGTGGGACAGTGCTACCGATCCTTTGTGGGTCCGATCCTGTGTGGATCAGTGCTCAGCGGTCCTGTGTGGGCCAGCACCTATAGATCCTGTGTGGGTCCGATCCTGTGTGGGTCTTTGCGGGGGTTAGTTATCTATCGATCCTTTGTGGGTCAGATCCTTTGTGGGTCATTGCGGGGGTTAGTTACCTATCGATCGTGTGTGGGTCAGATCCTTTGTGGGTCATTGCGGGGTTAGTATCTATGGATCCTTTGTGGGTCCGACGGCTTAGATGAATCAGAGGAAATATCTGGTCATCTTCATCGTCATATGAATAAGTATACCTGTGTGAGCTGAATCCTATTTTGCTTTCCATTGTGGATTGTTTTGTGCTATCCAGAGTGGATTTACGTTTTTCTTTCCGGTGTGGAATGGGTTGTACTTGGGCTCAAATGTTGGAGCCGAACGAAAATTGATGACTTAGGTATATGTATGGGCATATACCTAAGCCTTGTCAGATGTTACTTCGTGATTGTATCTTTCCTTTGTGGATTACCCTTTGTGGATTCTAGGAGACCTTCGGGGGTCTCGAGGTCCCTACTGAGTAGATTATACTCACCCCTTCACGGGCTATGCCCGCACTATGTTGTGTTGGTTGCAGACGACGGACAACGCGGATCGTGGTTGAGGCTTGCGGAGCAGGACAGTACCTGGAGGTGGACCACTGGGCGGGACGTACTCGAAGCGGTCGGCTGGACCCCAGGAGCAGTGGAGGCTTTCTATACCCACCATTCAGTTGGGATTTCCAGTGGACAGCTCGATGTTGCAGCTTTACTTTTCAGATGATGTTTTCCCATTCCAGTTGTACTTTACTCTCAGTTTGGGTTTGTATACTGGCCCACTTACTTTTCCCCACTTACTGTTGTACCAGTTTTTACTTACCGTTTACTTCTACCTTCTTTCTCTGTGGTTTTTGTTGTTTACTTTACTAAGGCAATGCCTTCCCTTTTATCATGATTTACGCCTTGGTGCTAGTCTCCAGCCCCTGGCCTATGGAAGGCAGGCTTGGGGTAGCCACGACACGGTCCATGAGGACAGGTCGTGACACCAAATGTACATTGCCGACCAGAGGGAGACCGCGCCAATCGATTGTGAGAAAAAGGTGCAAGGTCGACTGTGCTTTTGGTTGCGAACAACAGAAACACCGTGAGGCCAGAGAGATACATTTTTTCTGAACATTATCCTCCATTGAGATTTCCCGGTTATACACTCTCCAAACCAAGAAATTCATTTTTGAGGGTACCTCTTTGCACCATAGATGGAAGTCTCATTCAATGCGCACACCTAAGGAATGAGGAGACCCCGATAATACTGACCTCTGATGTTCCCATTCCTTGATCTCATGAAATAACACCTATTATCCTCTTCGGAAAAAACAATTCCTGATAGCGTTCCCTTCTGTTCTTCATTCATAATTCACTTAATAAGGTTAGGAAATTCCTTTCCTATTTAATAGACATTTCTGAAGCTGGACAATATAGGAAAAATAGTTTCTCTCCCAACCAGTTATTGTTCCAAAAATTAATGTATCCTCTTCCAACAACCCAACTTGTATCACCCTGGTGGGTATTCAGATGAGAGCGTGTGGTTTTGGCCAGCATGGAAAGTTTGCAATCATCCCACTCCTCCCAGCATGGCCCATATTTGGCACTCAGTGCCTTCGCCTAAATAGAATCTCTATTAAGAAAGTCCCAAGCCGGCCACCCCTGTATGGTTTGAATGGTGATTGTTAAATCCTTGAGGCCCACTCCACCTTCCTCCACTGGTTTCGCCAGATGATTCCAAGCATCCCATCTGCATCGACCTGAATCATTTGCATCCCCGAGGAACATTTTCAACATTTTATCCATCATAAGAATGGTCCCTTTGGGAGAATTAATGATGGAGAAGAAAAAGAAACTAAAAAATGATTTTCATAATTTTTTAACCATAGTCATCATTGATGATGTTACAAGTTTCATTCAATAGTACATTAAAATAACTAAAGTGATTTTTTTTTGAAAAACTTTAATTTTTAAAATAATATCATATAATGGATCCTTTAAAAATACCGTAAGTCTATTCAATAAAAAATATGGATTGAATAATAAAATATGAAGTTGTTGACGGATAATACTTTTAAAATATTTTTAAAATACATTTATTGAAACAAAAATTATAAAGAGACAATGAAATATTATCATTGAAAATTGTTGAAGATAAATTTTAATATTTACAAGAAGATAACATATATGGATTTCAATATTAGAAAGGATAACATTATTATTAATATTTAACATGGTTGTTAATTAATAAGAACTAATTTAAGGGGAATTATAATTATTCTTAAAATCATAAATTTTTTTGAACAATAAATCCATTAATTGAATTCCTCAAAAAATAAGTAGGAAATTAATTATAATATAAAAATATAATATGATAATAGAATATTTTAAAACCATATTAAAAGAAGAATTTTCATGACCCAATAAAATAAATTGAGTCTAGAAAACCCCAGTTGACATTAGAAACATTTTTATAGAAACCCATTGAAATAAGATCATGATATTTAACATCAAATACCCTGAATAAAATATAATTAATTATCTTATATATAAAATATTTATTATACACAACATTAAAATTTAGTTAGATCCATAAAAAAACAAATCTCAAATGAATAATATTTTTAGGAAACACCCTTAATTTTATTCCCTCTTAGTCAAAAATTATATAAATTGCTATGTTACAAAACATAATCTCTTAATAAATTATTTAAAAATAATATTCATATATTTTATTTTTTATAATATAATAATTGAATTATTTATTTTTCATTTACCAGTCATTTATAAGTTTTTTTGGTCATTATATGTAAGTGATTTTCATTGATTCTCGTATTCCATAAAGTTTTAATATTGATTACCATTAATTGATACCATGTTCATCATTAATGAATTATATAAGGTACTTGAATTTATTTTTTATAATTATTTATCAGGCTATAATTTCATCCTAATATATATTTAGTCTTTATGTGTGAATAAACATTTAGTGACATGTTTTTTTGTTAAAATTTTATGAACAAAAGTTGGTATGTTTATAGTGAAATAAATCTCAATATAACATTTTAAAAAAAATTAAAAAACAATATAGTTTTCTATTTTTTATATAATAATATTTCTTATGATAGTTCCATATGAATCCATGATATAAATTTATAATTTTTTAACATGGGTCTTTAAACTAACCCATACAAGAACATGTCATAATATGTTGGTGTGTAAAGGTATTCATATGGAATAATAAAATTATTAAAAAGTATGAAAATATAAAATATATTTTTAAGTTGTTGAATAATATTTTAATAGAGTTTGATAAATAATAACAATATAGAAATAAAATCTAGTATGTTACTTTATGTAGGTGGTATTATTTTAGTACAAATAGACGTTGTTATCATTTTACATTGAATTTAAAGAAGGGATGAATTGGATAATATTTTCATAACATTATGATTGTTATAAATATTATATTTATTCATTATATACCACCTTTTAAGAATCCAAGAATTGTGGTTATGAAAAATGGGTAACATCACATATGGAGGTTGTGATACACATGTAACACAAGAGACATTTTCATATTTTTAATAATTAGGAGGATTGAATGAAATGGATATCCTATACACAAATTGGCATTTAAGTATAAATATGACACTAATTTAATTATGTCTGCATGGTTATATTATATTTTGAGGATTTAGAATAATTAATGAAGGTTAAAAAATGGAAAAATAGTAATTGCGAATTTTAACAAACTCCTTGAAAGTGATAATTTTTAAATTGTATTATGTCTTTGAGATGTTGTATTTTGAAAACAAAAAAACTCTAAGAAATTGCTAAGAGTATTGGGGAATTATTTGAAACATTTTTGTTCAAATGTATGTGTATTTTTTTAACACCTTTAGTTTTTATGAATTATTATTTTTAGATAAATTAAATTTCTTTGATAGCATGAATTTCACACAAAATTGACTTTTTCTTGAATTATACATGACACTGAGTTTTTAGAAACATTGATATATTATTCATATTATTATTTATAAATGATCCTTATAACCTTGTTATAAAACTTAGTGATATTAATAATTAATATAATATATATAATATTTTTATATAAATAATATATATTTATAGAAGGTTACATAATTGTTAGAATAGTATTTATATGTTTTAAAAAAAAAATCTGTAATTTTTTTTTCATTTTTTGAAAAAATACTAAAATTTAGGTTTAAAACATTAATACAATTTATTTGAGAGAATAAAAATAAATTTTGAAATATAAATGTTCAAATTATATTGGAGTGAGTTTTGGATTATTTGTTGAAATAATAAAATTTTCACTCAATAGTGAAAAATACCAATTTTATAAAGATTTTTTATTCCGTTACATATTTTATGAATATACAAATTATTTTAATATGTTTTTAAAATTAAATATTTTATATTTTTATATTTATTATTCATATTAATTTAATTTTAATGAATTCCACATTGAATTAAAATATGAAAACATTATATACTTATGTGAATTTTTCTATTGCAAAGCACTTTCTCGTCATGTCTATGAGATTACATTTAAATTATATTCAGAGAATTATGTGAATTTAATGTTGAAAAATAGATCCTATAACTTGAATCAGAATAATGCATATTTTAGAATAATTTCAACTTAATTTTTTAGCATTATGAATAGTTAAACAGGTAAAAATTAATTACCATTGTTATGGTGAAAATGAGTTTATATGGGGTAAAACTAAAAATAAAAGGGGTAAAATAAACTATAATATTATCCCAAGCCCATTTTATGTATATATGAAAGCCATATATATTCTATTATCGATAATAGTTGATTTAGGAGCCTTATGGAATAATAAATACACGGGTACACCTTTTAAATTAAAACATTTCATCTGTGTCCTCCCGCCTGCTTATAAATTGAAACACCCTATCCTATTATTTTCACACTTGAAAAACACTTTTTTTTCTTAAAATACGTAAAAATATCCATTGATTAATTCTCTAATATTATCCTTTACGAATTCTGTTAGTAAAAAATCGGGTACATGGTTAATTTCGGTGAAAATACAAGGTGGTTACCCAAAGAATAGGTAACATTCTTCAATAATCATTTTTATATTATTTTTACCTCTATCTAATTAAAATGATATTAAACCCAAATAATATAATAACCTATGTATCCAAATTGTACTAACATGTTATTATATAATGTTAATTACCTACATCCATCTACTCTTCCCTCAAATGGGAAACGATATCATCGCTCATGTGTACAGTGGATTACTTCATCAGGAATTGATATGACACATTTTCCATCAATACCTATCACTGTTGAGTGTGATGATGGATATAATGTATATAAGTATGATTTTTAAAATAAATATAATTCTTTAATAAAGATATAACAAATTAATTATTTATTTACATTTCGTGGGCAATACAATAACATTGGTAGTGTGTATGATAGAATACCGCCTCACAGTACTAAAAAATATTCCTTTAACAATGCTAGAAATGGCCTTTAACTGCACTAGAAAAGCACTTCCTTCATGAGAGAGGTTAAAAGCCCTGGTTTTTTTATTAGTTTTAAAAAAGTGTTGATAAAGGGATACTTTATCAGTTATATAAAACCACAAAATAATGGGATGTTTATCAGCGCTTTTGAAAGTGCTGGTAACAGAAAAACATATCGGTACATTATTATAGCATCGCTAGAGGCCCCATTTATTAGAGCTTATATAAGAACTCATAAAATATACCTTTATCCACACATATTAAATTTCTACTATTAGAACATTCATTAGCACACATAGAAGCACTGATAATGTATACATTTATTAGTGATTTTACATGTGTTGATAAAGGACCATACTACTGTGTGCTATAAGAACACACTTCAACACCAGTAGATTGTGCTGCAATATCAAACCAAAACATCAGAAACACACTAGATATAATTTTTTTTCCCTAATATAGGATTTAAATGAAATTAATATTACAAGAAAAACAAAAGAAGAAACGCTATTTTATCAAGTTCAACCATTTTTATAGGATTATATAAATAAAAATTATCACATACATTCAGAAATAATAGTGTTCTTTTATATATTAATCCTGACCGAGTCATGATTTTTCTAAACAAACCACCCCTATTCATAAAAAATAAAACACCTATATAATAATTTTTTCTGATAGCAATAATAGGAAAAAAAATTATCCGAATGTGTTAATTTTAATAAAATAGGTGAGAATTTTAAATAAAAAGATGATATTGGAGTCATACCAGTCAAACCATACATCAGATTGAGGTGAATCTGATTATAACACATTTAACTAACTTGTGGATCACTTTTCTAAAGTATGGAAACAACTTGAATGTGTTTTCTCGGTTTAGAGTACGTCAGTTGTATTTTTTAATAAAATCTCATTTTATAATGGAAGCAGGTACTTTTGGATCATTTTGATCACATTTTGTTTTGATTTGATTTGAAAATTACTCCTACATGTCAGAAATTAATTATTAATTGATTCTATAAATTATAAAGAAAATCCAAGCAATATTGATCAATTTTCAACGAGTGATTCTTTTTGAACTAAAATATTGATTTTAAACTGATAAGAGACGACTTCAGACAGATCAGGTACATCATGTACTCAATTGAGTTTCTTCAGATTCATACACATTAAAATTGGATTAGATATTATTTTAATGAAGTATAAAAACAATACAAATGTGTTTTCTTCGTTCGGAGTGAGTTAGTTATAAAATTTTCTAAAATTGATGAAAATATTAAATAAAAAGATGCACTTTGAGTTATACTACTCACAAAATTCATTAGACGGAGTTTTCGTTGATTCTTATATGTCCCAAATGACTTAATAATCATCGTACTAATGTTTAAAAACAATATGAATATTTTTTTAGTTTTGAGTATATCACTTAATTTTTTTTACTAAAATGTGATTTTAGAATTAAAAGATGCACTTTAACTTATACTAATCACATTGTCTATGATATTGAGGTACATATAGTTCAAACAGATAAACAATGGCTTATTAATTATTTTACTAAAATATTTAGACAATTTGAATATGTTTTCTTTGGTTTTAAGTAGGCCAGATATCCTTTTTACAAAAAATGAAGTTAATTTTAAATAAAATATACACTCAGAGTCATATCAGTCACACTATGTGTCGAATTGAGGTGCGATTAGTTCATGCATTTCTTAAATATAATATGGATCATTATAGTAATCTATTAATACAATATGAAGGTGTTTTTTAGGTTTTAAGTATGTTAGTTTGTTTCTTACTAAAATTTATGTCAATTTTAAATAAATACGCACTTAGAGTCATACCAGTTACACCACACATCATATTGATGTGCAGATGATTCCTAAATCTTCAAAATAACTTATTTATTATTGTCAAATTTTTTCAAAACAATATGACTGTGTTTTATTGGTTTTGAGTATGTCACTTTTATTTGTTACTACAATTTCATTTTAAACTTGTAACACACATATAAATAGATAGAAAGATATATGTTTACACACACACACACACACATGTATATATATCTCTATAATGTAAACCTAAATTGATAAAAATATATTTAAACCTTATAGAAAAATATCACAAAATATTATAATTAATACAACACCATATATATTTTTAAAATCGAGATACATTGAAAATACATAAATATGGTATCACACTTACTAAGATTTATATTAAAATAAAAAAACACAATTCTGAGAAAATACTTTTTTATGTAAAAAACAAAATCTCATAATATTATAATATAATTTAAATAAATAATTTTTTGTACATTAATTTAATAAAATTATCTTCTATTGAGGCTTCACATCATCAATATATATAGAATTTATTTTTTTGAATCAATTTTCATAGAACATACAAAATAAAATTGATTGAAAACAACAAAGAATGTGGGGGTACAAATGTAGACATAAAAAAAATTGATTCAAAAGAACAATTTTAAAAGGCCAAAATATGATATTGAAAATAATATTCATAAATACAATGGATTATAAACCAAAAGAAAATAGAATACGAAAACTGGAACATAAAAATATAATGAAAATTGGAACATACAAAAGAAATCATAAAATCTCAGAACTAGATCTTGAAATGACAAATACAGAAAGAAAATCAGAACCTACAAAGGAAAGAATAAGCCTAACACACTAGGTTTATAATAGTCCATGACCCTTGGATCTGTATCTCAAATTTTTCTTCAGAAACCTATCTTCAACTGAAAACCAGATGTCAGATGATGTTTGATCAACTGAAGGTAGTTGGTATGTGTGATTCGAGCTTCAGTTTCCCAAGGAGGAGTTCCATAAATGGGTGGATTCCATGGAAATATTTTGATATCATGATCGGTTCTCAATAGGTTAGGTATTTTAGATAGATAATGACACAATTATCATCACTTTGTTTTAATGAGCTGATAAAGAGTCCTTTTCCACCACTTTTTAGTACGAATAAAGGTATGTCTTTTTCGGCACTAAAAAATTGATGATAAAATCCTTATTTAAAAGTGCTAATGTTTTAGCACTAATAAATATTACTTTTCTTAGAATTGTTTTAGGGATGCTAATGCCTCGTCTTTATTAGTAATAAAGAAAGTGCCGACAATGATTTATTTTTTCAACGATTATTAATTAAGAACACATAATGGAATTATGTTTATAAATATAAATAATTTTTTTTGAATATGTAAACCTAATATATATATATATGAATATATGAAAAATATTTCTTATTTAAATATATTTATTATAATTTTATAATTATTTAAATATATATTTATTAATTTATAATTATTTAATTATTTTAAAATAATAGTATATTTATCACTATATATATTTAAATAATTATAATTATATATATATATATATATATAATAAAGACACACATAATATAAATATTGTAAATATATTCATTATTTATGTTAATTTATTATAAATTTAACTATTATTTAAATATATATTTTTATTTATTTATAATTAGATAAAGTCTTTTAAAACATTATTTATTAATTTATAATCATAAATATATAATTTCATATATATAATATGTACATTTTTAAAAATATTTTTTTATGAATAAATTTTTTTATAATTATTTTTTATAATTATTTTTAAACATTATTATGGAATATCTATATTTATGGGCATGGGTGCGAAAAACGAGTGAAATTGAATAAATTAAAAATAAGTACACTTTAAAAAATTTCAATAAAAGGTTATGTTTTATGTGTGTATATTGTATATAAAAAATGCATTAATTACATATATGTGAAATCAATATAACACATATTTGATCTATGTTAAATTTTAAAAACATATGACATTCAATTATATGACCATTAGTCTAAGAAATTTGTCAGTATTTTTAATTCATATTAAATTTTAATTATAAACCATTATTCACTAAATATATGATTATTTAATGTAAAGCACAAAAATAATTTTTAATATATAAATCATAGTTATATAACATAATATATATCTATATATTTAATATATTCTTTTTTTTTTAAATTTATAATAATAATCTAATTAATAAAATGTTTAATATTTTTCTCAATTCACTAATTTTAAATTTTTAATTGTTTAAATTTCATTTTCATATCTATATATTTAATAAATGGTATTTATTATTATTTATAATTAGTATATTATAATAAATTTATTCATCTTTATCAATAATTAATTTATTAATAAAGTTTGTAATTTTTTTTAAATAAACTCTTTTTTATTTTTTTTAATTATTTTATTTTATTTATTCAGATCTTAATTAGTATTAAATGAAAACTGATAAATGACTCTTTTATGAATAATAAAAATATAGTGCTGATAAAGGGCATCATTTTTTCTGCGCTAATAATAAATCATTGATAAACGATATCCATTATCAATGCTAAAATGAAGCACTGATAAAGGGTAGCCTTTATCAGGGCTAAAAATGAAGCATTGAAAAAGGTTACCTTTATCAGTGCTAAAAAATAACTAATAAATGGTTACATTTATCATTAATTTCTTTAGTACTTATAGAGATACCATTTATCTGCGCTTTTTTTAGCACTGCTAAATACAGACGCTATTATACAATGGTTTTGTAGTATAGCCACAAGGAGATACAATTCAATTTTTACTAATGTTTTACATGGAAGAAAATTTGGGTAAATTTAATTAATATATATGATATATATTAAATAGAATTATTCTAAAATGGTAATATACTACTTAAATTTATTTTATTTCTTCTGTTGATAAAATGGAAACGACGTTCTTTTGTACGTATGACATACCATCTCCAGGGAAAATGTATTTCATTTTCTATCTCTAACTTTTATGGATTACTGTAAAAATATATATGAAATAAATAGGTTATTTATATCAGGGATAAAATTCAGTATATGATCTAACGATTTTCAATGTAAGAGGGTAGAAAATACTAAATCAAAACATACACAAAAACCAAATAGTTATTACTCGAAAAAAATACTTTCACAGTGAATAGTTAATTAAAATATAATTAAGGGTTGTAATTAATTAAAATATTTTTTAATATATATAATTATGGTATTATAATATATTAATAATATTTTTATATTTATTATAAATTATGTATTACCTTGTATGATGGAATTTGAGACATAAGTTAAGGGATTTCTAGTGTCACATTCATTTATGGGGGACTTATGTCAAATTCCCCAATTGTTTCTTTTGTTTAGTCTATATACAGACACCATTAAAATTAAGATACCAAATCATCTTATTCTATGGAAATTTAATGATTCTTTGAACATTATTATTTTATGTGTCTTTTTATTCAACCATTTTTAATGTTGAAAGGTATTTTTGCCTCAATTTTTCATCATTGTGACATATATTATATAATGAACATATTTTCTTTTATAAGGTGCATATAAATCCCATTTGACATGTAACATCATTAATATATAAGATTTAATGATATTTTATATTATATTATATTTTAATTTTCAATATGGATTATGAATCAATTTTACCATATTTTTAAGGGTTTTACGTACAATCTCATCAATTATCGAGATTATTTATATTTATGCTTCTAGTGATGAAGTATTTTGATCAATATCTCAAGAGACTTATAATGTTTCATCTCTTATATTTATGTTATGAGAAAAAATGTTTTCAATTCATTTTCTTCTGTTTATGTAGTCAATAGTTTGAAATATATATTTTAACAGATTTTAATTTTATTACTCACTATTGTCAAAAATGATTTTTATTACATATAAATGTTTAAAAAATATATGTTAAAGATGTTATTATGAATATACAAAGATCGTTTCAATTAATTTCTACCCTTTTTTGACTTTTAAAAAATTTATTTAAAAGGAATATTCCAATTATATTTTGAACAAGGTTCTTTATAATTTTTTTGAAAACGCGAAAGGAATCATTATTTTAATTAGTATGTAATGGGTAGTATTTCTTACCCTCATAACCTAGTAAATATTTTTAAGAATAATTTATATTTTTCAAATATTATTTTCAAAGAAATGCATTTCCAAATCATTTTATAAAATTTTAGTTATTTTCAAAATGGAAATGATATATTACTCAAGAAATGTTTTAATGACTTTTAAAGAATCCTTTAATGGTATAAACTATTATTTTTATTGAAAAGGAATTTTAAAATGTTTTATTTTTTAAAAAGTGGGGCTTCAAAGAGGAAATACTATTTTCCTCAAGAATGTTTCAAGGTGAAATTTCAAAATTATTTCAATTTAAGGTGAAATCCTTGGATATTAATTATGGTTTGTTAAGGATCAATTTAGTGCTACAAAAATTAATATTTTTCTAGATGGATAATGTTTTTGTTGATAAAATTTTTATGAAACACATTTATTTTTAATGGGAATTTGTATGGTGAATTGATGAAATAATTAGGAATACATTTTTTATTACACGAGTTATGATATGATGATATTACTGATGTTTGATGATATTATGATATACATATGTATGGTATTAATTTTAATACAAGTGAGAACTATATATCCATCCAATGCATTGTGAAAATGAGAAAAAAAGGTAAAATGTCAATAGGATTAATGGACTGTGGGAAACATGTGGGTTCTGGTTTTTTATGTAAAATAGGTGTATCCTAGGGTACAATGGGAAATATGTGATAACTACTGATCCTCTATGTTGGTGGTCCAGGTAGTAAACCATGAAATATGAAATAGTTTTATATACTTATGATGGTTCCACAATTTTATAACCTAAGATTATGGTTCTTTATCAATGATGATTTCACACTCTTATGGGATATGTATTATGAAATGAAAATGTTTTCTTCCTTGACTCATGTTCATGATCTTAGATAGGTTTTGTAAGAACATCATTAGTTTTTTTCATGATCAGATACAATTATGATTATCTTATATTTTAATACTATCCTTGATTGATATCTCTTATTTTCACTATTATCGAGAATCCTAGATCACACTATGTTTGGTTTCCTTCCCTTGGTTACGAATAAACATTTAGGTAGGGTATTCTTTAGATGAGTGTTATTTGAGAAGATATTTGTTGAAGATATTGAATAATTTTCATGAAATAAGAATCGTGTGTTTATAGACACAAAATACACTAAACTATTATTTCCCATAGGTATCTATTTATGATATATATTGAATATGCATTTAAAATGATGTGATATTTATGTTTGAAAATCCTGGGACTTTATAGTTGGTATCATAAGAAAGTATTTTTGCCCTTTGAAAACTAGGATGATAATCCTTTAGTTAGGTCTCTATGAATATTTATATATATTTATCTAGGATATGACTGAGTATAATTCTAGGAATATGTCAACATAATGTAAAATTCACCAGAATTTTATTGAAGGATAGAGAGATTGGTTTCCAAGAAATTACATCATTGTGTGGATACTAAAATTGGGTGTGGCTCTATAATAGAGGTACATAGGGGTAATAACTCCAAAAAGGGTGAATTGATATGCAATTGAACATCACCTAATTCCTGAAAATTGTCCTTTATGAACACCAAGTTTGAAACTCATGGGGGATATGATTTGTTTAAACTTTATTTACTTTATGATCCATTATGAATGAAATAAATATATTATGATCATATATTCCTAGGTTAAACCAAATGAGTCATATATTGAAAATAATGTGTTATGAATAATACATCCTATAAACGATTTTTCATGATTATGTGGTTTTACTCTATGATTATTATTTTTCACATTATCCTTTTTGGTTTTATTCAATAGTTGGAACTCAATAGGATCTGCGTTAATGTTGAATTTGATGGAAAATGAAATAATTTTACACATGAGAAACGAAATTCTATGAGAGATGGGATATAAAAACTTTTTCTTTGATCACACTACTTTATCAAGCTATGAACCTTTATGAGCTCCAAATGATCAATAAAGGGAACAATGTTTTTCTTAATCCCTCATGAGACAACATCCACATTATTTTAGTTCTTTTTTAGATAAACTTATCACTATGAAAAAGGATCAACACAATTGAAAAGATATTTTATGTTCTCTGGTTCACTGATTATGTAAATATTGTTTTATCCATTTATGTTTTCAAAGGTGATGTGGTTAAATGGTGGAAACATGGTATGAGTATAAGTTAGGTGGATGAAATTTACTCTATGGAAATATATGTATTTAAGAGGATATTTTTACTATGCAGTTCCCTAGTATTCTACATATTTGGATAGAGAAGGAATTTATTGTTCCTAATCAGAATGATGATAAATCTAACAGTACTCATAAAGATAATTTTACAAAGATTAAAAGGTATGATTATGGTTTAATAATTAGTATAGAATGAAAAATTGAATGATTCATTAGTGACATAATATCATGTCTTTGAATTTAATTGTATATAAGATAATTTAGTAGATATAATGAAATAAGTTACTTTGAAATCATGGTATAAATGAAAATTGTATATTCCCATCATTCACATGGAATTGATAACAAATAGAAGATTTATTCTCATAGAAACATGAATAAATTATATAACGGAAATAAATTATATCCATTTTCATTCCAAAAATGTAGGATGAAGCATCAATGGAATTGTTTTGATGGATTTTTTTATGTTTTTTAAATTTCAAATAGTGGGTCATCATGCCAATTAATATGGAAATAAGATCAATGGGTCAGTTAGTTAAATTAATGATAATAGGATAATAACTAATGAACTACCAATGAAAAAATGATTTAAATGCAAGGAGTATAGGAACTAGGCCAACTAGTTCCTAAATATGAATTTATTTTATGATTAACATCAAAATCCTAACAATCCTAAAGATATAAGTAAATATTTTTTGATACCAACTACCAAAGTGAGTTATAAGAATGACACGGTGAAAGGTACACTTATCATCTTCTCTAGAAAACCTAATTTATTATTTAATTTCGGTTATAAATAATATTTTATATATAAAGAAATTGTAATGGTTATTTAATTACCATCTCAAAATTTAGACATTTATTTTTTTGAGTACTCTTAATGGTATGATGATCTCCTCACAAATCTATAGATACGATTTTATTAATTTTTCTAGGAATGTTCTTCAAATAAATTTTTTGATTGCCACAT
The DNA here is from genome assembly GCA_963277665.1 of Viscum album. NCBI lineage: Eukaryota > Viridiplantae > Streptophyta > Magnoliopsida > Santalales > Viscaceae > Viscum > Viscum album. The sequence goes on along the minus strand of OY728157.1, from coordinate 456,775,992 downwards.
TATTTGAATTTAATTTGATTCTATGAATATATTGGATTTAATTAATTGGATATCATATTATTTTCTAAGGACATCATGTCACATTTAGTAATCTGAATAAACCCATGTTCTTTTATCATTATATGATGGTGTATAATCTTCCAATGAAAATAACTTCAACATTGTGGGTTTTAATTCATATCCATGAAGGATATTTTTCTCAAATTTATGGGGATAAAAATGATATCATAAGCATGCATATGGTTCAAGTTTTTTTTCTTTACTTATATAGGAACTTCTTGTTCATCCTCTGAGTCATGAAGTAGAGTTAATAAAACAACTCACACATAGTACAAAACTTATTTAAAATATCCAATTAATAATTTCCTTGATTGAGTTGTAAGATTTAAATAAGAAAGTGTAGGAGAATCATGTTATTCGATATATAAGTCCTATTACATCACTATGGGGTTAAATTATTCACTTTGTTAAAAAGAAATAAGGTTTAACACATCTTTTTATTATTTATTAATAAATTAACAAGATTAATTTCATGAAAAAAGTATCATGTACTCCATGTCGATGATTTTTTTGATCAATTATGTGTTGATCAATACTTTCACAAGATTGATATTTGATCAAGATACTATCAGTCATGAGTCAAAATAGAAGACATACCACATAGATCCCTCTAGATGAGTTATGTACACTATTAATTTTTATTGATGCCATTTGGTCTTACGAACTCCCATTCTATCTTCATGGATTTAATGGAAATATTATTTAGAGATTAAGTTGATTGGTTTAGGAATTCTTTATAGATGGTATACTTATTTATATAATGAGCAATCAAAAAATGAATATCATTGGAGGATTGTTCTAAGGAACCTATGGATGTAAATAAATCATGAACAATTGACCATTTTTGAATTTTGGCTTCAAAAAGCATCACCCTTGGGACATATAATCTAATGTGAATGCATTTACGTTGATTATTCAAATATGGATGTTATTGGATGTTTTCATAAAGAAACCATAGTGATTGAGATCGAAAGATTTCATGGTTTGGTAGGATATCATTAACTCATTGTGGTGATTTTATCACTACCATCAAATCTAATAAACATTATATCTCATAAAAGAGTTAATAACATTTGGACAAATGAATGTGATGGTAATTTCCTAGAGATGAGGATAATTCTAGTCAGTGATCTTTTCCACACATTAACTTACTGTGGAGAAGGATTTATAAGACACAGTGAGACATCAAAAAATGGAGTGGTAGTTTTTATTATGAATAATTATATGGTGATAACATATGCCTCATTCCAATTGATGGTTTATGATACAAATTTATGAACTTGTGATGTGGAGTAAGATGCAAAACTTTTTTTATTAAAAATACGGTGGCATTATGTTTATAGAGAAAGGTGTTAAATAATGTAAAGACCCAGAAATTCTGTGGAAATTTTTTTTCTTAAATTCTATGGATTTTTACGAGTCCGTGGAAATATACAGCACTTTATTCTGAGACCTGGTGTGCCCGGAATCAATTTATGATGTTTTGTTCAGGTACATTCAGTAAACATTCAAGCAAGATTTTATATATTTTTAACCAGTGCTCGTAAGTGAAAACTGAGGGCACCACTGAACTCGCAGCACTGGTATTCATTTAGGAGGACTTTCACCTCGACAGTAGTTAGTCGAGAATGGATGTGAGTTTTGGGGTTTTAAAGAATAATTTAAATAAAAATAAGGTGTGCATCTTATTTTTATTTTGGTAGTTAAAACCTCTAAGTGGAGATTAGGGGTGGGGTCCACCACTCCATAACCTCCCATGAGAGGTTATGGGTGTGGGGCCCACCCGAGGTTTAAACACCTCTTGTCAATTGGTGAGGTGGGGACCACCTGAGTATGAAACCCTAGGAATCCCCGTTTATGGAGACACCAGCCATGAAACCTCTTGAACTCCATTAATTAATTTTTTCCTACATACAATAATTAATTAAGTAGAGACCCCCTTAATTAATTATCTATTTGAATTCATGCGAACCATTAAAATAATAAGACAATGTATTATTTATTTTTGGGGGTTGGAATCATACTTTTTGTTGGGAGAATTAAGTAGAGGAGGAGCTCTTGAAGAACATCATCTTCCAACGAAGAACGCCCCTCTCCACAGAAGAAAGATGAACACCTTCTGCGATCTTCAACCGGGACAAAGGCGGGAGCTCCATCCTTGAAGAATGCTGCCGAAGCTATCCTCGGATTCTTCATTTCCGATGTCGATGAATCTATGTCCACCATTCCTCATCAACTTCAACGAATAACGAACCTAATGTAGGTGTTGTTTTGTGATTTGAGTTGATTTTTGCTATATTCAACATTGTTCAATATTGGGTAATTATATTGCTGATTGATATCATTATAATGTGGAGGGAACAATCCTCACAAACATGTCCTGACCCCCCCTTCGTTTCTCCTCGTTTGTTGACGATCGTGGTGCGGAGCAGCCGTTGTTGGCGTCAGGCCAACTACGAAGGAAACCGGCAGCCCAAGGCCACCGGGCTGAAGCGGAGGTGGCATGACACCGTCACGCCGGTTGGAGGAGCATGGGAATGTGACCAGGATGGGCCGCGATGAAGGTGGCACGATGCCGTCGCGCAGGGCGGAGGAGCATGGAGCGGTGGCTAGGGCGGGATGTGGTGGATGAGCTGGAGCGACTGGATGCTCGGCCAGCCGAGAGGAGTGGGACCCAGCGGGTCCCGTGTGATCTTGACCGACACCACTTGGTGCCGGTTTGTCTCCCCACCAGAATGGCTAAGCCATTCATGAGTCAGGTGTGCACATCTTCCCCCTGGACGCGGCTAAGGTGGACCACCCGTGAGCCACTAGACCAGACCCAGCGCGGGGTGCCAGGATGGACCCAGCGCGGGCCATGAGTCCTGACCCAGCGCGGGTTTCCAGGACTCCATCTGGCTGAGCCATTCCCTCATGCCTAGCCACACCCTCGTGTCGGGCCACCCCCTCGGGCTGGGTCAGACCCGTGGACTGGATCAGTCCGATTCGGTCGGACCGGACCCGAACCTGAACCCGCTTTGGCCTGTTTCACCTTTTCGCCCATATCTTGGGCTATGAGAGTCTGATCGATGAAACATATACGGTGACAGAAATATTAGAGAGAGATATTTCTTTTGGAATAACCCACTTGAGGTTTGGAAACAGTTTGGATACAGTTAGGTTGGTTTGACCCTAAAAACCAACCGGGCCCTTGGAACAGAAATGCCAATAACTCAGAGATCGGGTGTCCGATTGACGTGCCATCTGTTGCGTTGATACCCATATGATGATGCAGACCTTTGAGATATTTCTTCATGGGACTTTGTGATAGTTGTAGTATCTAATAGAAGTTCAAGGTCTAGATCCTACGAGAGACGAGCGAGCGGAGTACAGAGACCTAGTAACTGGCTAAGACCTGAAGATTGTTGACCTTTGACTCAGAGTGTTTCGACTAGCCATGTGGGAAGTGCCACTGTGTGACGCAATAGACCCGCAGTGGGGAGCACCTCTATATGATGCGGAATACCCATGGTACTCGATAGGAGGAGTACCTCAGTAGGCTACAAGGGAGAGCGCCTCTGTGTAACGTGATAGACCCACAGTGGGGAGCTCCTCTGTGTGATGCAAGAGACCCACAATACTCGATAATAGGAGTACCAAAATAGTCCAGGATAGTTTTCAGTGAATGTATATGACATGGCAGTATCACAGTACTCTATAGAGGGGGAGTAGACCAGTAGAAGAGGTTTCGACAATTTCATTGGGAGTGTTACATGTTACCACCCCTAGAATAAAATCCCGGTTTTCAGTTGAGTAATTTCCTTTTCAGTTTTCTCATGGTTGATATGGGTTACTAGATAAGTTAGGAATATGTATGGGCATATACATATATGTTGGTCGGAGTGGTTTACTCAAGAGGGGGGTGAATTGAGTACCAATTAAAATTTCTATATTTAAAAGCAGTGTCTTGAAGACCCCCAAATAAAATAATAAATTAAACTGTAGTGAATTTATATTAATGTAGAGATTCTGTTAGGTTCTCAAGGGATTGATTAATTCCCAGTTAATCAACACAGGAGTGTGTGATTATCTTTTGAAACTAACTTACTAATCTACACTTAACATAAACACTTGCTAATTTAATTATCAAAGTAACTTTAAAAACAGTATTGGTTTTAAAGTGATTAGCAGCGGAATAAAACTTTGAAATAGATGGCACAACAATGTAACCAAGAGGTTCAGTCTCAAGCCGAGACTTAGTCCTCTCAAAAGTTTATATAAAAAATGATCCACACCCTGGATCGGGGTTCAACAGTTTACAACTGTCCAGGTCCAAGACCTCTACCACTGTTCTTCGTGGGAAACAGTACAACAGCAACCAGCTGTCCAGGTCACACACGACCTCTACCACAGTTCTTCGTGGGAAAGAAAGAATGAAAGAGTTTTGTAAGGATTTACAGATCCTTCAGTTTGAGTACAGGAGACAGTGTATGTGTTAGATATAGCAGATAACACACACTGCTCGAAATGAATGGTAATAAATCACAGAACAAGAGATGTAGAGTTTAGAGATGGTTCTGGTGATTTCAGTATAGCACTGGACTCCTTTGGATTCGATTAGAAGTGAGTCTGAGTCCTCTTCTTGTTTCTGTTGAAAAACAGAGTGTCGTATGCTCCAGGTTCACAGGTGGTGAGAATGTAGATGAAGTTCTTCTTGTAATCACAGAACACTCCTCGAGTATGCTTGATTTTCTGTGAGCTTCTCTGTGTTCCTCTTGTGCTTGTGTCGCTTTTGGTATAATGGATGCACCGCACTTTTCTGGTTCACTTCTTGTTTTCTTCACACGTTCGCGTTCGCATCTCCTATATTTCTGGTATGTAGTCTTCTCGTATTTATCTCCCATCAGGGGACAGAAAAGATTTCTTTTCAGCAGGTACGAGGTACGGGTTCCTGACATCCGACAACCTTTATCAGATATTTGACAAATCATTAAAATGTATGATATGACCGTTAGATAGATTAAATATAAGAAATAAAGAAATTCAAACAGTGAGTTGAGTGATCGGTAGGTAATCAGCATCGGTAGCTTGAACATCGGTAGCTTGAACATCGGTAGCTTGAAGTCATTAGTTGCTTTGACTCTATCGGTGGCTCTATGCGTCGGTTGGTACATGCATCGGTAGCTCCATGCGTCGGTAGGTACATGCATCGGTAGCTCCATGCGTCGGTAGGTACATGCATCGGTAGCTCCATGCGTCGGTAGGTACATGCATCGGTAGCTCCATGCGTCGGTAGGTACATGCATCGGTAGCTCCATGCGTCGGTAGGTACATGCATCGGTAGCTCCATGCGTCGGTAGGTACATGCATCGGTAGCTCCATGCGTCGGTGGCTGCGAGTCTATCGGTAGCTTCGTCCATCGGTGACTTATTCCATCGGTAGCTATTTTTACTTACACCGGTAGCTCTACGTTTGTATCGGTAGCTGTATTTATAAGTACATCGGTAACTCTGTGTTAAGTCTATCGGTAGCTGTCTGTCGGTAGACTAAGTCTATCGGTAGACTGGTTACCGGTAGCTCTTTATCAGTAGCTATAGGCAGATTACTTATCTGTTTTAGGCAGAACACATCCGATTGTGTTTGAATCAATTTAGAACTTGTATGAACATGGATAAATGATGATTAACATATTCCAAAGACTATTTAAAAAATATGTTATTGGATTGATCACAGATTGGAAAGAATTAAAGTATAGATCAACAATACTTAACAATATCATAGAGGATGAAGACATAATTGGGATTTTCAACACAAATAAATACATGATTGAGATTATCAAAACAGGTGAGGTCAACAATCTCCCCCTTTTTGATAATCACAATTTATGATATTGGCATTTAACATAGTGAAAATATAATAGTAAAGAGTATAGTATTGAATTCAATTTTCTCAGAGAAAACAGCATCAGAGATAATAGAAATAGTATGATATAGACATAAGTTATCAGAGGTAAAAAAAAATAAGGTGCTATATAGACATAAGGTATCAGAGATAAAAATGGAAACAAAACAAAGGATAATGTGTTTCCCCTTATGCCTTATTTTTCTCCATGGAAAATATTTCTCATTTTGTTCTCATTCTCGTATAAAAAGTTTCTCCCCCTCTCTTATTGTTGTTTCTCCCCCTCTCTTATTGTTCTCCCCCTTTGTGATAATCAAAAATGGGGAAAGCATATATATAGATATATATAGAGGAGAGAAATAAAACAAAGAGAAGTAAAAAGTGGTCTGTATTATAGTTAGTCAAAAAGTACAACAAATACAGATTACACAGGAATTCCTATCAAAAAGCTTGGCCACTGGTTCACTCCGCATCTGCAATGTGAGATTTTCCTTTAGGATCAGAAGGATGCTCGGGTGGTGAGGATTCAGGTGACGGTTTGGGAATGCCAGAAAAGATCAAAGGAGGCTGGGCCACTGACACAGAGTCAGGCTTGTAAGTTGAAGATTTTTGGGTAATCATTGGTTTGAGGCTTTGAATGGCTTGAGCAGGAGTCAGCTGGACTGAGGGAGCAGCTGAGGCAGAAGCAGGCAAAGCAGGAGGGATGATGACTGGTCTAGCATCAACATGCAAGAAGGGCAGCAGCAGATTTCTGAAATCCATAATAATTCCTCCTCCTCTTTCCATAGCAGAGAGGAAATCATCTTTGTTCTCCATGAATTTCTCTAAGGCAGGAGTCAATTCTCTGAGCTTGCTCACTTGTTCTTTGAAGGCTTGAGTGACTGGAGGGAGCTTCATGTGTTCCAACATTAGCTTGAAGTGGTGTTCGAGTTGATGCTTGGTGAAGATCTTGGAGAAGTAGTAGTCCACTTTGCTTTTTATGGCTTCTTGAGAGGCAGAGGCTTCTCTCATAAAATCTTGAACTATCTTCATGATTTCTCTGGCAGAATCCCTTGTAGAAAGCACCACTCGGCTTAACTCTGATGAGTCCCCAGAGCCACTGGTAGGAATAGAACCAATCTCCTCCTTCAATATTGCTCGAACTGAGTTCATATCAACTGATGGTTTGGATGTGAGAGGGCCAAGAGAGAAAGAAACAGTTTCTTTAAAACTCTTTGACAAACCACTGATTAGGCTTTGAACTTGAGAGTCTTGTAATTGAACATGATCCTTCACTGAGGTTTTGAAACTTTCAAACACTGAGACAAACTGGCTAACTACACTCTTCACATAGGCTAGATCCTTGTCAGCTTGAGACTTGGAGCTCATATAGGAATCCAAAGCAGCCACTGATGTCTTGAGAGCTTCCAGATCAGCTTCGATTCTTGAAGACTGAGTCTGGCATTCTTTCACTTCTTCCATAAGCTCAGACATAAAGGAAGATAAATTACAAGCCAAAGATAGCTCGAAGGATCTCTCTAGCACTTTCATTTCTTCATAAAAGCTTTCCTTCATCTCAGCAACTGAAGCACTGAATGATTCTTTTATCTCATCCTTCATGGATTCAAGATCTGATTTGGAGACAAAATCACTTGAGACAACTGCAGCAGATCCCCTTGCTGAGGCCAAATTAACTACAGAAGTAGTCATTATTGAATTAATTGAGGATGCAAGAGAGGTTTCCATTAGCTTCACTTCTTCAACAAAACTGGATTTGAGGTCCTCTTTCAGCTTAGTCAAATCATGAAATCTGACCACATCGTCTGGCAACAACTCAGCAGCAAGATCATAATTGGTCTTTGGTCTATCCACAAACATCTCATTGTCAGAATCTGGATAATCTAATCCACAGACTATAAACCCTGGGTCTTCTACCCAGTCTCCAATCTCAACAGCTACTGTTACATTCCCAAGCACAGACCGATGCTCCCCCTCAATGGGTGCATTCTCATGTATCACAACAGCCTTTTCTGCTGGCCGTTCTTCATCAGAATCTTCTACCACAAGTTCTACAGGAGCAGCATCTGGAAGATCTTCTGATACAGGTACAGCTTCTTCTCTATCTCTTTCTTCTTCAGCAGCAGGTATAGCTGAGTTTCCAATTAAGGGACTCATACTTAACCTACCAGAAGCAGGAGATTCAACTGCATTTTCCTTTTCCTCTTCTTCTTGGTGAGGTACAGACTGGTCTTCCTCATAAGTAGGCAAAACTTCCTCTACTTTTCCTTTCCTAGAATAAACCAGTTCTGCAACAGGACTTGGGGGCAAGTCTGGATCTCCTCCAACATCCATAGGAGTTTCTTCTTCTTCTTCTTCTGTCTCATCACTATAAGCAGGTTCCTCTTCATCAGGTCTTAGACTCGGATCTCTCATATCCTTTGGTCTTGAGGGATAATCCACAGGATTAAACCTATCATAGATTTTCTGATCATCACTGACCCATTCTCCCTTCCATGGGTTCCAGTTAATTTTCATATACTTGCAAACAGTTGAGGTGATGCAGAAATTGTTCTTGACTACAACTGTCTCATCCTGAGACTCAGCTATTTCTTTCACTTTTATCATCACTAAAATCAGCTTGGCAAAGAACAAGGCATTGGTCTTTGACTTTGGTCTAATCATGTCTTCCATTTGAAGCATCAACAATCTGCACAGATTGACTTTTACACCATGTCTTAGCAAATGAAGAAGATAGATATCTTGATATCTCAGATTTGCAAAATCTCCTCTCCTCGGTATCAACACATGCTGAACAAATTTGAAAAGAAGTCGATTCTCTCCATCCATTTCAGCAGCTACCACTTGCCTTTGATTTCCATTCCCAGTCAGCTCTTGTAAGGCGGTCTCATAATCAAAAATGTCACTACTAGGTGGCATTGCTCTTGACACATACCCAGAGACACCTTCATGCGGTACTTTTAAACATTCAGCCCACTCTGCTGAAGAAAAAGACATCTCTTTTCCATTTACAAAAGAGCTTACCCGATTCTCATTCTCAGACTTCTCATAGGTTACAAACTCATAGAACTGCTTTACCAATTTCGGGTAGTATGGGCCATTGTTATTCGAGAAACAATCCATCCATTTCTGGTCTTCCAGAATCTCGAGCACTAAGGATTTGCTAGGCAGTAGCCATTCCACGCACAGTTCCTTCTCGATTACTATATCTCTATTCTGCAAGTGAGGATTCACTGGTCGCCTTCCCGATCTAGTTTTGACTTCACTAACACTGGCTTTATGCTGTGTCTTCTGCTTCTTGGCATTTGGTTCTGCACTTTCATCTCTGACGATAGGAAGCTTGGTTTTTGCCATCGCGGGTTTAGGGTTCTTGGTCGATTTGGATGCTAAGGTTCGAAGGTGAGAGATTTTGAGCTCAGTGAGGTAAGAAGTGGCTTAGACTTAGTTTTATCATTTAGGAATTCCAAATAAACGATTAAAATAGAGTAATAACATAAAATAAAACGATTCGTATTCTTGGCGGCAGACAGAAGCTTTAAACTTTGCATCGGTGTGAGTTAATCATCGGTGAGAAAAACAAATCGGTGAGTGTTGTACATCGGTGAGAATTTCTACGTCGGTGAGAAACTTACATCGGTGGGAATTTTCACATCAATGAGAATTTTCACATCAGTGAGGATTTTCACATCGGTGAGAATTTCACATCAGTGAGGATTTTCACATCGGTGAGAATTTTCACACCGGTTGTGATTAAACATTCCCAGTTCATGTCTTATGAAACTTAGCCTATCCGAACTTAAAGGTTTAGTGAAAATATCAGCCAATTGATGTTCAGTGCCAATAAATGCAAGAGAAATATCACCTTTTTGATAGTGATCTCTTAGGAAATGGTGTCTTACATCTATGTGTTTGGTTCTAGAGTGAGATACAGGATTCTTAGAGATGTTTATTGCACTGGTGTTATCACAGTTGATTGAAACATGTTTAAAAACGTATCCATAGTCCAAAAGAGTGTGTTTCATCCACAGAAATTGTGCACAGCAACTACCAGCAGCTATATATTCTGCTTCAGCAGTAGATAATGCAACCGAGTTCTGTTTCTTACTACACCAGGAAACTAAGGATTTTCCAAGCAAATGACATGTTCCTGATGTGCTTTTTCTATCTAGCTTACAACCAGCAAAGTCAGCATCTGAATAACTCATTAACTCAAAGGATTGTCCTTTTGGGTAAAACAAACCTAAGTTAACCGTGTGTTTGAGATATTTAAAAATTCTTTTAACAGCAAGCAAATGAGATTCTTTTGGGTTAGCTTGAAATCTAGCACACATACACACAATAAACATAATATCAGGTCGACTAGCAGTAAGATAAAGTAAACTACCAATCATACCTCTGTAATTTGTTTGATCAACTGGTTTCCCAGTTTCATCTGTGTCCAATTTACAGGTAGTACTCATAGGAGTTTCACTTTCCTTGATACTATCCAGACCAAAACGTTTTAAAAGATCCTTTGTATATTTACTTTGATTCAAAATAATACCATTTTCATTTTGAAATACTTGAAATCCAAGAAAGTACTTAAGCTCTCCCATTAAGCTCATTTCAAATTCATTTTGCATACTTTTTGAAAAATCAGTACATAAAGAGTGTTTAGAAGATCCAAAAATAATATCATCAACATATATTTGTACAACTAAAACATCTTTAGAAATTCTTTTAATGAAAAGAGTTGGATCAGCAATCCCTTTAGTAAAACCTTTTGAAATAAGGAAATTGCTAAGTCTATCATACCAAGCTCTTGGTGCTTGTTTTAAACCATACAAAGCTTTAGAAAGTTTAAAAACTTGATTTGGAAAATAGGGGTTAGCAAATCCAGGTGGTTGTTCTACAAAAACATCTTCAATTATAAAACCGTTTAGAAATGCACTTTTTACATCCATTTGATATAACTTGAAATCCAGATGTGCAGCATATGCAAGTAAGATCCTAATGGCTTCTAGTCTAGCTACAGGTGCAAAAGTTTCCTCATAGTCTATGCCTTCTTCTTGACTATATCCTTGTGCAACTAGTCTAGCTTTATTTCTAATTATATTTCCAGATTCATCTACTTTATTTCTAAAAACCCATTTTGTGCCTATTGTCAAAGTGTCCTTGGGTCTGTCAACTAATTCCCAGACTTTGTTTCTTTCAAACTGATTTAATTCTTCCTGCATTGCTATTACCCAGAATTCATCATTGATAGCATCATTGATATTTTTGGGTTCCAGCTGCGAAAGAAAGGCTTGATGTTCAACCTGGTTTCTTAGAGAAGCTCTAGTTTGTGTTCCTCTATCCAGATTACCAACAACAGCTTCTAAAGGATGATTCTTTAGAATCCTCGTTGATCTAGTAAAGGTTGGACTAGAAATTTCAGGTTCATCTATAGGTTCGGGTTCAACAGAAGCAGATTCTGGAGAAAGTCCAGAACTGGATACTTTTATAACAGGTTCTTTAGATTTATCATTAAGGTCCAGAATAGATAAGTCTTCTTCAAGATTTTCAAGAGAGGTTTTAGGCTCATGTGGATCAGTTTCATCAAACTTGATGTGAACAGATTCTTCCACACATTTGGTTTTCTTATTGAATACTCTATAGGCTTTACTTGAAATAGAGTAACCCAGAAAAATTCCTTCGTCACTTTTGGAAGCAAACTTATCCAGATTATCTTTAGTATTCAGAATAAATACTTTGCAACCAAAAACTTTAAATTAATTAACCTTAGGCTTTCTATTGTTCCACAATTCATAAGGGGTTTTCTTAAGAACAGGTCTAATCAAGACTCTATTAATAACATAACAAGCTGTATTTACAGCTTCAGCCCAAAAATAAATAGGCAGGTCATATTCATTGAGCATGGTTCTAGCAATTTCTTGAAGAGTTCGGTTTCTTCTTTCTACTACACCATTCTGTTGGGGTGTCCTAGGGGTAGAGAAGTTATGAGTATAGCCATTGTGTGAGCAATAAGATTCAAAATCTTGATTTTCAAACTCACGACCATGATCACTTCTCAAGGTCTTAATCTTAAGTCCACTAAGATTTTCTACAGACTTGGAGTATTTAACAAAGTAAGAACAAGCTTCACTTTTGTGAGCTAGAAAATATACCCAAGTATATCTAGAAAAGTCATCTACAAGAACATAAACATAGTGCTTCCCATTTAAACTAGAAACTCTTGATGGTCCAAACAAATCCATGTGAACCAATTCAAGTGGTTGAGAAGTTGAAACTTCTTTCTTTGATTTAAAAGAAACTTTGTGTTGTTTTCCCTTTTGACAGGGGTTACACACTCTATCATTTGGGAATTCTAACTTAGGTAAGTCTCTAACTAGGTTTTTCCTAGAAAGTTTTCTAAGTGAGTGAATGTTGCAATGTCCTAATCTTCTGTGCCATAGCCAAGATTCTTTATGAAAGGCATTCAAACAATTAATATTCTGCTTAGCTAAAGAATTCAGATTAACAGCATAAACATTTTCATTTCTTAAGGCAGAAAATACCAAAACATTCTTAGAATCAAAAACTTTGCAAGAATCATTTTCAAATTTAACATGAAAACCATCATCACATAACTGAGAAATACTTAATAAATTGTATTTAAGGCCATCAACAAATAAAACTTTAGAAATCAAAATTGAATCAATGTTACCAATCTGGCCTAGGCCGATGATTTTCCCTTTTGAGTTATCACCAAAGGTGACAAAGCCTCCATCAACTTTTATTAAACTCTTGAAACAAGAGAAGTCTCCTGACATATGTCTTGAACATCCACTGTCCAAATACCATGTCTCTTTACAGGAGATCTTTAAGCAAGTTCCCTACAAAACAGATTTAGATGGGAGATGATTTTGGTACTCAGATCTTCTTGGGTCCAGACAGGTTAGCCAATAACACTTTAGGTACCCATATCTGTCTAATGGATCTCATATAATTTGTAGAATTGACATGCTTTGAAAGATAAACTTTATTAGATCCATATCTATGTATATAACTGTTTGAAGCATATGAAGTTCCAGAATTACCTTTATTCTGTCCAGATTTAGAAATGAATCTAGTTTTAGCAATTTTCCTTTGTCCAGGTTGGTATCCTATACCAGTAGTATATTTAGGTGCTACTTGCTTTCCTAGCATCTGTGTTAGAGTATTCTTGCCATTGGTGAACTTCTCTAAGTCTTTTCTAAGTTGCTCATTTGACAGTTTCAGTTCTGTATTTTCTTTTAACAGTTGAGCATTTTTCTCTCTTTCAATAGTGAGTTCGGTTTTAACTGTAGTGGTGAGAGCATGCTGTTTCTTTAATGACTTGTATTTATCCTTAAGTTCATTACATGTCTCTTCCAGCATATCACAGTATTCAAACAGTTCAGATTTAGACATGTTATCACCTTCAGAATCATCTCCAGAATAATATGACTTTGAAGCAGGAGTTTCAACAGTTACCTCAGAAGTGTTTGCCATAAAGCACATGTTGGCTCGATTCCTTTCAGAGTCTGAAGATTCAGCTTCACTTGTGCTGTCTTCTGAAGCACTCCAAGTAGCCTTCATAGCTTTCTTAAACTTATTGTCCTTATATTCATATTTCTTTTTATATTTCATCTTTGGACAGTCGGCTTTAATGTGTCCTTTTCTCTTGCACTCATAGCAGACAACATCATCTGACTTGTCATTCTTCTTCCAGTCCCTTTTCCATTTGCCTTGGTGATCATACTTACCCTTATAATTTGTTTTTCTGAAGAACTTCTTTTTCCTATAAAATTTCTTAAATCTTCTAGCAATGTGACCATCTCAGCATCACTGTCTGAATCACTTCCACTGTCTTCACAGCTTGAACTTTCAACTACAGCTTGAAGCTTTTCCTTGTCCTTATTCTTTGAGGTTGAGGATTTGAAAGCAACAGACTTTCTTGCAGGTTCATTGTCTTCCTCTTTGTTCACTTTAAGCTCTTCTTCATACATCATCAGCTTGCCAATTAGTTCCTTGACAGGTAGAGCTGCTATGTCACAGGATTCTCTGATTGAGACAGACGTGCCTCTCCATCTATCAGGTAGACATCTCAGAATTCTCATAATTTGTTCCTTCGATGAGACATCCTTTCCCAGCGAAATCATTGTATTGACAATTTCATTGAACCTGAGATACATGTCAGAAATGGGTTCGTCAGGCTTCATTTTAAAATTATCATACTTGATAGTATAAGTGTTCAATCTCATTTCTTTAACATTAGTTGTTCCTTCATGAGAAACAGCTAAGGTATCCCAAATTTCATATGCAGTTTTACATGCAAAAATTCTATTAAACTCTTCATCTCCTAGAGCACAGTATAAGGCATTCATAGCTTTACAGTTGTTATTGTAGGCAGTCTTTGTAGGTTCATCCCAAGTAGATCTAGCAGTAGTAGGAATTTTGTATTCTGATTCAATAGCAGTCCAAATATCAAAACCTATGCTTTCTAGATGGATTTTCATTTTCAGTTTCCACTGAGCATAATTAGTTCCATTGAAGAAAGGTGGCCGGTTAGTAGCAGCACCCTCAAGTCTATTGTCCATGATGAGAAAATTTTAAAGAGATAAAAATTTAGAAATAACAGAAATTTTAAGAACTTTAAAATACAACTAAAATCACAGTTCAAAAGCAGAGTACTTTTAGAAAGTATTTTTTTTCCTCTGATACCAAGTGTTGGTCGGAGTGGTTTACTCAAGAGGGGGGTGAATTGAGTACCAATTAAAATTTCTATATTTAAAAGCAGTGTCTTGAAGACCCCCATATAAAATAATAAATTAAACTGTAGTGAATTTATATTAATGTAGAGATTCTGTTAGGTTCTCAAGGGATTGATTAATTCCCAGTTAATCAACACAGGAGTGTGTGATTATCTTTTGAAACTAACTTACTAATCTACACTTAACATAAACACTTGCTAATTTAATTATCAAAGTAACTTTAAAAACAGTATTGGTTTTAAAGTGATTAGCAGCGGAATAAAACTTTGAAATAGATGGCACAACAATGTAACCAAGAGGTTCAGTCTCAAGCCGAGACTTAGTCCTCTCAAAAGTTTATATAAAAAATGATCCACACCCTGGATCGGGGTTCAACAGTTTACAACTGTCCAGGTCCAAGACCTCTACCACTGTTCTTCGTGGGAAACAGTACAACAGCAACCAGCTGTCCAGGTCACACACGACCTCTACCACAGTTCTTCGTGGGAAAGAAAGAATGAAAGAGTTTTGTAAGGATTTACAGATCCTTCAGTTTGAGTACAGGAGACAGTGTATGTGTTAGATATAGCAGATAACACACACTGCTTGAAATGAATGGTAATAAATCACAGAACAAGAGATGTAGAGTTTAGAGATGGTTCTGGTGATTTCAGTATAGCACTGGACTCCTTTGGATTCGATTAGAAGTGAGTCTGAGTCCTCTTCTTGTTTCTGTTGAAAAACAGAGTGTCGTATGCTCCAGGTTCACAGGTGGTGAGAATGTAGATGAAGTTCTTCTTGTAATCACAGAACACTCCTCGAGTATGCTTGATTTTCTGTGAGCTTCTCTGTGTTCCTCTTGTGCTTGTGTCGCTTTTGGTATAATGGATGCACCGCACTTTTCTGGTTCACTTCTTGTTTTCTTCACACGTTCGCGTTCGCATCTCCTATATTTCTGGTATGTAGTCTTCTCGTATTTATCTCCCATCAGGGGACAGAAAAGATTTCTTTTCAGCAGGTACGAGGTACGGGTTCCTGACATCCGACAACCTTTATCAGATATTTGACAAATCATTAAAATGTATGATATGACCGTTAGATAGATTAAATATAAGAAATAAAGAAATTCAAACAGTGAGTTGAGTGATCGGTAGGTAATCAGCATCGGTAGCTTGAACATCGGTAGCTTGAACATCGGTAGCTTGAAGTCATTAGTTGCTTTGACTCTATCGGTGGCTCTATGCGTCGGTTGGTACATGCATCGGTAGCTCCATGCGTCGGTAGGTACATGCATCGGTAGCTCCATGCGTCGGTAGGTACATGCATCGGTAGCTCCATGCGTCGGTAGGTACATGCATCGGTAGCTCCATGCGTCGGTAGGTACATGCATCGGTAGCTCCATGCGTCGGTAGGTACATGCATCGGTAGCTCCATGCGTCGGTAGGTACATGCATCGGTAGCTCCATGCGTCGGTGGCTGCGAGTCTATCGGTAGCTTCGTCCATCGGTGACTTATTCCATCGGTAGCTATTTTTACTTACACCGGTAGCTCTACGTTTGTATCGGTAGCTGTATTTATAAGTACATCGGTAACTCTGTGTTAAGTCTATCGGTAGCTGTCTGTCGGTAGACTAAGTCTATCGGTAGACTGGTTACCGGTAGCTCTTTATCAGTAGCTATAGGCAGATTACTTATCTGTTTTAGGCAGAACACATCCGATTGTGTTTGAATCAATTTAGAACTTGTATGAACATGGATAAATGATGATTAACATATTCCAAAGACTATTTAAAAAATATGTTATTGGATTGATCACAGATTGGAAAGAATTAAAGTATAGATCAACAATACTTAACAATATCATAGAGGATGAAGACATAATTGGGATTTTCAACACAAATAAATACATGATTGAGATTATCAAAACAGGTGAGGTCAACAATCTCCCCCTTTTTGATAATCACAATTTATGATATTGGCATTTAACATAGTGAAAATATAATAGTAAAGAGTATAGTATTGAATTCAATTTTCTCAGAGAAAACAGCATCAGAGATAATAGAAATAGTATGATATAGACATAAGTTATCAGAGGTAAAAAAAAATAAGGTGCTATATAGACATAAGGTATCAGAGATAAAAATGGAAACAAAACAAAGGATAATGTGTTTCCCCTTATGCCTTATTTTTCTCCATGGAAAATATTTCTCATTTTGTTCTCATTCTCGTATAAAAAGTTTCTCCCCCTCTCTTATTGTTGTTTCTCCCCCTCTCTTATTGTTCTCCCCCTTTGTGATAATCAAAAATGGGGAAAGCATATATATAGATATATATAGAGGAGAGAAATAAAACAAAGAGAAGTAAAAAGTGGTCTGTATTATAGTTAGTCAAAAAGTACAACAAATACAGATTACACAGGAATTCCTATCAAAAAGCTTGGCCACTGGTTCATTCCGCATCTGCAATGTGAGATTTTCCTTTAGGATCAGAAGGATGCTCGGGTGGTGAGGATTCAGGTGACGGTTTGGGAATGCCAGAAAAGATCAAAGGAGGCTGGGCCACTGACACAGAGTCAGGCTTGTAAGTTGAAGATTTTTGGGTAATCATTGGTTTGAGGCTTTGAATGGCTTGAGCAGGAGTCAGCTGGACTGAGGGAGCAGCTGAGGCAGAAGCAGGCAAAGCAGGAGGGATGATGACTGGTCTAGCATCAACATGCAAGAAGGGCAGCAGCAGATTTCTGAAATCCATAATAATTCCTCCTCCTCTTTCCATAGCAGAGAGGAAATCATCTTTGTTCTCCATGAATTTCTCTAAGGCAGGAGTCAATTCTCTGAGCTTGCTCACTTGTTCTTTGAAGGTTTGAGTGACTGGAGGGAGCTTCATGTGTTCCAACATTAGCTTGAAGTGGTGTTCGAGTTGATGCTTGGTGAAGATCTTGGAGAAGTAGTAGTCCACTTTGCTTTTTATGGCTTCTTGAGAGGCAGAGGCTTCTCTCATAAAATCTTGAACTATCTTCATGATTTCTCTGGCAGAATCCCTTGTAGAAAGCACCACTCGGCTTAACTCTGATGAGTCCCCAGAGCCACTGGTAGGAATAGAACCAATCTCCTCCTTCAATATTGCTCGAACTGAGTTCATATCAACTGATGGTTTGGATGTGAGAGGGCCAAGAGAGAAAGAAACAGTTTCTTTAAAACTCTTTGACAAACCACTGATTAGGCTTTGAACTTGAGAGTCTTGTAATTGAACATGATCCTTCACTGAGGTTTTGAAACTTTCAAACACTGAGACAAACTGGCTAACTACACTCTTCACATAGGCTAGATCCTTGTCAGCTTGAGACTTGGAGCTCATATAGGAATCCAAAGCAGCCACTGATGTCTTGAGAGCTTCCAGATCAGCTTCGATTCTTGAAGACTGAGTCTGGCATTCTTTCACTTCTTCCATAAGCTCAGACATAAAGGAAGATAAATTACAAGCCAGAGATAGCTCGAAGGATCTCTCTAGCACTTTCATTTCTTCATAAAAGCTTTCCTTCATCTCAGCAACTGAAGCACTGAATGATTCTTTTATCTCATCCTTCATGGATTCAAGATCTGATTTGGAGACAAAATCACTTGAGACAACTGCAGCAGATCCCCTTGCTGAGGCCAAATTAACTACAGAAGTAGTCATTATTGAATTAATTGAGGATGCAAGAGAGGTTTCCATTAGCTTCACTTCTTCAACAAAACTGGATTTGAGGTCCTCTTTCAGCTTAGTCAAATCATGAAATCTGACCACATCGTCTGGCAACAACTCAGCAGCAAGATCATAATTGGTCTTTGGTCTATCCACAGACATCTCATTGTCAGAATCTGGATAATCTAATCCACAGACTATAAACCCTGGGTCTTCTACCCAGTCTCCAATCTCAACAGCTACTGTTACATTCCCAAGCACAGACCGATGCTCCCCCTCAATGGGTGCATTCTCATGTATCACAACAGCCTTTTCTGCTGGCCATTCTTCATCAGAATCTTCTACCACAAGTTCTACAGGAGCAGCATCTGGAAGATCTTCTGATACAGGTACAGCTTCTTCTCTATCTCTTTCTTCTTCAGCAGCAGGTATAGCTGAGTTTCCAATTAAGGGACTCATACTTAACCTACCAGAAGCAGGCGATTCAACTGCATTTTCCTTTTCCTCTTCTTCTTGGTGAGGTACAGACTGGTCTTCCTCATAAGTAGGCAAAACTTCCTCTACTTTTCCTTTTCTAGAATAAACCAGTTCTGCAACAGGACTTGGGGGCAAGTCTGGATCTCCTCCAACATCCATAGGAGTTTCTTCTTCTTCTTCTTCTGTCTCATCACTATAAGCAGGTTCCTCTTCATCAGGTCTTAGACTCGGATCTCTCATATCCTTTGGTCTTGAGGGATAATCCACAGGATTAAACCTATCATAGATTTTCTGATCATCACTGACCCATTCTCCCTTCCATGGGTTCCAGTTAATTTTCATATACTTGCAAACAGTTGAGGTGATGCAGAAATTGTTCTTGACTACAACTGTCTCATCCTGAGACTCAGCTATTTCTTTCACTTTTATCATCACTGAAATCAGCTTGGCAAAGAACAAGGCATTGGTCTTTGACTTTGGTCTAATCATGTCTTCCATTTGAAGCATCAACAATCTGCACAGATTGACTTTTACACCATGTCTTAGCAAATGAAGAAGATAGATATCTTGATATCTCAGATTTGAAAAATCTCCTCTCCTCGGTATCAACACATGCTGAACAAATTTGAAAAGAAGTCGATTCTCTCCATCCATTTCAGCAGCTACCACTTGCCTTTGATTTCCATTCCCAGTCAGCTCTTGTAAGGCGGTCTCATAATCAAAAATGTCACTACTAGGTGGCATTGCTCTTGACACATACCCAGAGACACCTTCATGCGGTACTTTTAAACATTCAGCCCACTCTGCTGAAGAAAAAGACATCTCTTTTCCATTTACAAAAGAGCTTACCCGATTCTCATTCTCAGACTTCTCATAGGTTACAAACTCATAGAACTGCTTTACCAATTTCGGGTAGTATGGGCCATTGTTATTCGAGAAACAATCCATCCATTTCTGGTCTTCCAGAATCTCGAGCACTAAGGATTTGCTAGGCAGTAGCCATTCCACGCACAGTTCCTTCTCGATTACTATATCTCTATTCTGCAAGTGAGGATTCACTGGTCGCCTTCCCGATCTAGTTTTGACTTCACTAACACTGGCTTTATGCTGTGTCTTCTGCTTCTTGGCATTTGGTTCTGCACTTTCATCTCTGACGATAGGAAGCTTGGTTTTTGCCATCGCGGGTTTAGGGTTCTTGGTCGATTTGGATGCTAAGGTTCGAAGGTGAGATATTTTGAGCTCAGTGAGGTAAGAAGTGGCTTAGACTTAGTTTTATCATTTAGGAATTCCAAATAAACGATTAAAATAGAGTAATAACATAAAATAAAACGATTCGTATTCTTGGCGGCAGACAGAAGCTTTAAACTTTGCATCGGTGTGAGTTAATCATCGGTGAGAAAAACAAATCGGTGAGTGTTGTACATCGGTGAGAATTTCTACGTCGGTGAGAAACTTACATCGGTGGGAATTTTCACATCAATGAGAATTTTCACATCAGTGAGGATTTTCACATCGGTGAGAATTTCACATCAGTGAGGATTTTCACATCGGTGAGAATTTTCACACCGGTTGTGATTAAACATTCCCAGTTCATGTCTTATGAAACTTAGCCTATCCGAACTTAAAGGTTTAGTGAAAATATCAGCCAATTGATGATCAGTGCCAATAAATTCAAGAGAAATATCACCTTTTTGATAGTGATCTCTTAGGAAATGGTGTCTTACATCTATGTGTTTGGTTCTAGAGTGAGATACAGGATTCTTAGAGATGTTTATTGCACTGGTGTTATCACAGTTGATTGAAACATGTTTAAAAACGTATCCATAGTCCAAAAGAGTGTGTTTCATCCACAGAATTTGTGCACAGCAACTACCAGCAGCTATATATTCTGCTTCAGCAGTAGATAATGCAACCGAGTTCTGTTTCTTACTACACCAGGAAACTAAGGATTTTCCAAGCAAATGACATGTTCCTGATGTGCTTTTTCTATCTAGCTTACAACCAGGAAAGTCAGCATCTGAATAACTCATTAACTCAAAGGATTGTCCTTTTGGGTAAAACAAACCTAAGTTAACCGTGTGTTTGAGATATTTAAAAATTTTTTTAACAGCAAGCAAATGAGATTCTTTTGGGTTAGCTTGAAATCTAGCACACATACACACACTAAACATAATATCAGGTCGACTAGCAGTAAGATAAAGTAAACTACCAATCATACCTCTGTAATTTGTTTGATCAACTGGTTTCCCAGTTTCATCTGTGTCCAATTTACAGGTAGTACTCATAGGAGTTTCACTTTCCTTGATACTATCCAGACCAAAACGTTTTAAAAGATCCTTTGTATATTTACTTTGATTCAAAATAATACCATTTTCATTTTGAAATACTTGAAATCCAAGAAAGTACTTAAGCTCTCCCATTAAGCTCATTTCAAATTCATTTTGCATACTTTTTGAAAAATCAGTACATAAAGAGTGTTTAGAAGATCCAAAAATAATATCATCAACATATATTTGTACAACTAAAACATCTTTAGAAATTCTTTTAATGAAAAGAGTTGGATCAGCAATCCCTTTAGTAAAACCTTTTGAAATACGGAAATTGCTAAGTCTATCATACCAAGCTCTTGGTGCTTGTTTTAAACCATACAAAGCTTTAGAAAGTTTAAAAACTTGATTTGGAAAATGGGGGTTAGCAAATCCAGGTGGTTGTTCTACAAAAACATCTTCAATTATAAAACCGTTTAGAAATGCACTTTTTACATCCATTTGATATAACTTGAAATCCAGATGTGCAGCATATGCAAGTAAGATCCTAATGGCTTCTAGTCTAGCTACAGGTGCAAAAGTTTCCTCATAGTCTATGCCTTCTTCTTGACTATATCCTTGTGCAACTAGTCTAGCTTTATTTCTAATTATATTTCCAGATTCATCTACTTTATTTCTAAAAACCCATTTTGTGCCTATTGTCAAAGTGTCCTTGGGTCTGTCAACTAATTCCCAGACTTTGTTTCTTTCAAACTGATTTAATTCTTCCTGCATAGCTATTACCCAGAATTCATCATTGATAGCATCATTGATATTTTTGGGTTCCAGCTGCGAAAGAAAGGCTTGATGTTCAACCTGGTTTCTTAGAGAAGCTCTAGTTTGTGTTCCTCTATCCAGATTACCAACAACAGCTTCTAAAGGATGATTCTTTAGAATCCTCGTTGATCTAGTAAAGGTTGGACTAGAAATTTCAGGTTCATCTATAGGTTCGGGTTCAACAGAAGCAGATTCTGGAGAAAGTCCAGAACTGGATACTTTTATAACAGGTTCTTTAGATTTATCATTAAGGTCCAGAATAGATAAGTCTTCTTCAAGATTTTCAAGAGAGGTTTTAGGCTCATGTGGATCAGTTTCATCAAACTTGATGTGAACAGATTCTTCCACACATTTGGTTTTCTTATTGAATACTCTATAGGCTTTACTTGAAATAGAGTAACCCAGAAAAATTCCTTCGTCACTTTTGGAAGCAAACTTATCCAGATTATCTTTAGTATTCAGAATAAATACTTTGCAACCAAAAACTTTAAAGTAATTAACCTTAGGCTTTCTATTGTTCCACAATTCATAAGGGGTTTTCTTAAGAACAGGTCTAATCAAGACTCTATTAATAACATAACAAGCTGTATTTACAGCTTCAGCCCAAAAATAAATAGGCAGGTCATATTCATTGAGCATGGTTCTAGCAATTTCTTGAAGAGTTCGGTTTCTTCTTTCTACTACACCATTCTGTTGGGGTGTCCTAGGGGCAGAGAAGTTATGAGTATAGCCATTGTGTGAGCAATAAGATTCAAAATCTTGATTTTCAAACTCACGACCATGATCACTTCTCAAGGTCTTAATCTTAAGTCCACTAAGATTTTCTACAGACTTGGAGTATTTAACAAAGTAAGAACAAGCTTCACTTTTGTGAGCTAGAAAATATACCCAAGTATATCTAGAAAAGTCATCTACAAGAACATAAACATAGTGCTTCCCATTTAAACTAGAAACTCTTGATGGTCCAAACAAATCCATGTGAACCAATTCAAGTGGTTGAGAAGTTGAAACTTCTTTCTTTGATTTAAAAGAAACTTTGTGTTGTTTTCCCTTTTGACAGGGGTTACACACTCTATCATTTGGGAATTCTAACTTAGGTAAGTCTCTAACTAGGTTTTTCCTAGAAAGTTTTCTAAGTGAGTGAATGTTGCAATGTCCTAATCTTCTGTGCCATAGCCAAGATTCTTTATGAAAGGCATTCAAACAATTAATATTCTGCTTAGCTAAAGAATTCAGATTAACAGCATAAACATTTTCATTTCTTAAGGCAGAAAATACCAAAACATTCTTAGAATCAAAAACTTTGCAAGAATCATTTTCAAATTTAACATGAAAACCATCATCACATAACTGAGAAATACTTAATAAATTGTATTTAAGGCCATCAACAAATAAAACTTTAGAAATCAAAATTGAATCAGTGTTACCAATCTGGCCTAGGCCGATGATTTTCCCTTTTGAGTTATCACCAAAGGTGACAAAGCCTCCATCAACTTTTATTAAACTCTTGAAACAAGAGAAGTCTCCTGACATATGTCTTGAACATCCACTGTCCAAATACCATGTCTCTTTACAGGAGCTCTTTAAGCAAGTTCCCTACAAAACAGATTTAGATGGGAGATGATTTTGGTACCCAGATCTTCTTGGGTCCAGACAGGTTAGCCAATAACACTTTAGGTACCCATATCTGTCTAATGGATCTCATATAATTTGTAGAATTGACATGCTTTGAAAGATAAACTTTATTAGATCCATAGCTATGTATATAACTGGTTGAAGCATATGAAGTTCCAGAATTACCTTCATTCTGTCCAGATTTAGAAATGAATCTAGTTTTAGCAATTTTCCTTTGTCCAGGTTGGTATCCTATACCAGTAGTATATTTAGGTGCTACTTGCTTTCCTAGCATCTGTGTTAGAGTATTCTTGCCATTGGTGAACTTCTCTAAGTCTTTTCTAAGTTGCTCATTTGACAGTTTCAGTTCTGTATTTTCTTTTAACAGTTGAGCATTTTTCTCTCTTTCAATAGTGAGTTCGGTTTTAACTGTAGTGGTGAGAGCATGCTGTTTCTTTAATGACTTGTATTTATCCTTAAGTTCATTACATGTCTCTTCCAGCATATCACAGTATTCAAACAGTTCAGATTTAGACATGTTATCACCTTCAGAATCATCTCCAGAATAATATGACTTTGAAGCAGGAGTTTCAGCAGTTACCTCAGAAGTGTTTGCCATAAAGCACATGTTGGCTCGATTCCTTTCAGAGTCTGAAGATTCAGCTTCACTTGTGCTGTCTTCTGAAGCACTCCAAGTAGCCTTCATAGCTTTCTTAAACTTATTGTCCTTATATTCAAGGAAAAAAATTATTAATTAAATATATTATACATGCCATATTCAACGTTTTAGAGGTCGAATAATTTTTTATATTGTAACTTCAGGCTCTACGGAAATAGAATCGTTAGGTTCTCACCAAAGATTCTCAACACAATATTCCTACAGAGTGGAAGTCAATGATGAAGACATATGGGTGAGGATACTCTAGGCATTTCATGGCCATAAATTATATAGGTATAAGGGATTCATTTTATATTTAGAAATAGAATAATTTTTGGATAATGTTGGGATACCATTTAGTTTGATTCATATTTGGATGGATCATAGGGGTTTATTAGTAGTGAGATGTTGTGTATTGTAATGTGGTAGTGGGGTTTCTTATTCATCAAGGATAGCGAGGAGTCTCAAGTATTGTTGGATATGTCCAAATAAGAGTTCAAAGTATTGTTAATTTATTTTGGGGTGAAAGTGTAATGTTTTTAGGATTTTTTTACACTTCCCCAAGGGTGGTCTAACATGAATGATTTTGAAATCCATATCTGGACCCTTCTTCCATGTTTGTTCATAATTCGTTCCAAGTGGGAAGGCTTGGTTGAGGAATTTCAAGGATGAATTGAATCTAATGCTCAATCATAAATCTACCTACTATATGATGAAGACGGGTATTTAGGTGTTATCAATAGAAGATGAAATTGAAAAAAAAGATTCTAGAATAGATTTACTATGAGTGGGTAGTCATCAAGATTCATCATGAAGTATAGTTATGGTATCTGGTTCCTAGTTTTTACAAAAGAAGAGTAATTGGTGAACCGAGTGTAGGTCCCCTCCTTCATCATCTATTTTATATTGTGGATGAAACTCATATTACTATAACAATGTATCGACCATGGGATTTTAATTTAGATGTTGAGGTCACTAGTAGTGATAGTTTTCTAATATTCTTATATGTTAGTATACACTAGATGTTTCACATCATGTTATTCTATTGAGGTAGTTTCATCCCAAGTAGTAGTAGAAGTGTGTCACAATTTCAGATCATTTTAGAGGATATGTGGAAGGTATTTTACCCCTAAAACTTTTAATGTCCTCAGAGAGAAGATTGAATCCATGAAGGTGGTTGTCCATAAGGATTGAGAGGATATTAAGATGAATCCATAAATGGTATCCCAACATTATCCAAAAATTATTCTATTTCTAAATATAAAATGAATCCCTTATACCTATATAATTTATGGCCATGAAATGCCTAGAGTATCCTCACCCATATGTCTTCATCATTGACTTCCACTCTGTAGGAATATCGTGTTGAGAATCTTTGGTGAGAACCTAACGATTCTATTTCCGTAGAGCCTGAAGTTACAATATAAAAAATTATTCGACCTCTAAAACGTTGAATATGGCATGTATAATATATTTAATTAATATTTTTTTTCCTTGATCTAGTTTTAACAACTCCCAATGTGTTGATCAATACTTTCACAAGATTGATATTTGATCAAGATACTATCAGTCATGAGTCAAAATAGAAGACATACCACATAGATCCCTCTAGATGAGTTATGTACACTATTAATTTTTATTGATGCCATTTGGTCTTACGAACTCCCATTCTATCTTCATGGATTTAATGGAAATATTATTTAGAGATTAAGTTGATTGGTTTAGGAATTCTTTATAGATGGTATACTTATTTATATAATGAGCAATCAAAAAATGAATATCATTGGAGGATTGTTCTAAGGAACCTATGGATGTAAATAAATCATGAACAATTGACCATTTTTGAATTTTGGCTTCAAAAAGCATCACCCTTGGGACATATAATCTAATGTGAATGCATTTACGTTGATTATTCAAATATGGATGTTATTGGATGTTTTCATAAAGAAACCATAGTGATTGAGATCGAAAGATTTCATGGTTTGGTAGGATATCATTAACTCATTGTGGTGATTTTATCACTACCATCAAATCTAATAAACATTATATCTCATAAAAGAGTTAATAACATTTGGACAAATGAATGTGATGGTAATTTCCTAGAGATGAGGATAATTCTAGTCAGTGATCTTTTCCACACATTAACTTACTGTGGAGAAGGATTTATAAGACACAGTGAGACATCAAAAAATGGAGTGGTAGTTTTTATTATGAATAATTATATGGTGATAACATATGCCTCATTCCAATTGATGGTTTATGATACAAATTTATGAACTTGTGATGTGGAGTAAGATGCAAAACTTTTTTTATTAAAAATACGGTGGCATTATGTTTATAGAGAAAGGTGTTAAATAATGTAAAGACCCAGAAATTCTGTGGAAATTTTTTTTCTTAAATTCTATGGATTTTTACGAGTCCGTGGAAATATACAACACTTGATTCGGAGACCTGGTGTGCCCGAAATCAATTTATGATGTTTTGTTCAGGTACATTCAGTAAACATTCAAGCAAGATTTTATATATTTTTAACCAGTGCTCGTAAGTGAAAACTGAGGGCACCACTGAACTCGCAGCACTGGTATTCATTTAGGAGGACTTTCACCTCGACAGTAGTTAGTCGAGAATGGATGTGAGTTTTGGGGTTTTAAAGAATAATTTAAATAAAAATAAGGTGTGCATCTTATTTTTATTTTGGTAGTTAAAACCTCTAAGTGGAGATTAGGGGTGGGGTCCACCACTCCATAACCTCCCATGAGAGGTTATGGGTGTGGGGCCCACCCGAGGTTTAAACACCTCTTGTCAATTGGTGAGGTGGGGACCACCTGAGTATGAAACCCTAGGAATCCCCGTTTATGGAGACACCAGCCATGAAACCTCTTGAACTCCATTAATTAATTTTTTCCTACATACAATAATTAATTAAGTAGAGACCCCCTTAATTAATTATCTATTTGAATTCATGCGAACCATTAAAATAATAAGACAATGTATTATTTATTTTTGGGGGTTGGAATCATACTTTTTGTTGGGAGAATTAAGTAGAGGAGGAGCTCTTGAAGAACATCATCTTCCAACGAAGAACGCCCCTCTCCATAGAAGAAAGATGAACACCTTCTGCGATCTTCAACCGGGACAAAGGCGGGAGCTCCATCCTTGAAGAATGCTGCCGAAGCTATCCTCGGATTCTTCATTTCCGATGTCGATGAATCTATGTCCACCATTCCTCATCAACTTCAACGAATAACGAACCTAATGTAGGTGTTGTTTTGTGATTTGAGTTGATTTTTGCTATATTCAACATTGTTCAATATTGGGTAATTATATTGCTGATTGATATCATTATAATGTGGAGGGAACAATCCTCACAAACATGTCCTGACCCCCCCTTCGTTTCTCCTCGTTTGTTGACGATCGTGGTGCGGAGCAGCCGTTGTTGGCGTCAGGCCAACTACGAAGGAAACCGGCAGCCCAAGGCCACCGGGCTGAAGCGGAGGTGGCATGACACCGTCACGCCGATTGGAGGAGCATGGGAATGTGACCAGGATGGGCCGCGATGAAGGTGGCACGATGCCGTCGCGCAGGGCGGAGGAGCATGGAGCGGTGGCTAGGGCGGGATGTGGTGGATGAGCTGGAGCGACTGGATGCTCGGCCAGCCGAGAGGAGTGGGACCCAGCGGGTCCCGTGTGATCTTGACCGACACCACTTGGTGCCGGTTTGGCTCCCCACCAGAATGGCTAAGCCATTCATGAGTCAGGTGTGCACATCTTCCCCCTGGACGCGGCTAAGGTGGACCACCCGTGAGCCACTAGACCAGACCCAGCGCGGGGTGCCAGGATGGACCCAGCGCGGGCCATGAGTCCTGACCCAGCGCGGGTTTCCAGGACTCCATCTGGCTGAGCCATTCCCTCATGCCTAGCCACACCCTCGTGTCGGGCCACCCCCTCGGGCTGGGTCAGACCCGTGGACTGGATCAGTCCGATTCGGTCGGACCGGACCCGAACCTGAACCCGCTTTGGCCTGTTTCACCTTTTCGCCCATATCTTGGGCTATGAGAGTCTGATCGATGAAACATATACGGTGACAGAAATATTAGAGAGAGATATTTCTTTTGGAATAACCCACTTGAGGTTTGGAAACAGTTTGGATACAGTTAGGTTGGTTTGACCCTAAAAACCAACCGGGCCCTTGGAACAGAAATGCCAATAACTCAGAGATCGGGTGTCCGATTGACGTGCCATCTGTTGCGTTGATACCCATATGATGATGCATACCTTTGAGATATTTCTTCATGGGACTTTGTGATAGTTGTAGTATCTAATAGAAGTTCAAGGTCTAGATCCTACGAGAGACGAGCGAGCGGAGTACAGAGACCTAGTAACTGGCTAAGACCTGAAGATTGTTGACCTTTGACTCAGAGTGTTTCGACTAGCCATGTGGGAAGTGCCACTGTGTGACGCAATAGACCCGCAGTGGGGAGCACCTCTATATGATGCGGAATACCCATGGTACTCGATAGGAGGAGTACCTCAGTAGGCTACAAGGGAGAGCGCCTCTGTGTAACGTGATAGACCCACAGTGGGGAGCTCCTCTGTGTGATGCAAGAGACCCACAATACTCGATAATAGGAGTACCAAAATAGTCCAGGATAGTTTTCAGTGAATGTATATGACATGGCAGTATCACAGTACTCTATAGAGGGGGAGTAGACCAGTAGAAGAGGTTTCGACAATTTCATTGGGAGTGTTACATGTTACCACCCCTAGAATAAAATCCCGGTTTTCAGTTGAGTAATTTCCTTTTCAGTTTTCTCATGGTTGATATGGGTTACTAGATAAGTTAGGAATATGTATGGGCATATACATATATAATGGTTATCCATTGAATCCATGCGTTATGGTTTATCCTTGTTGGGTTTAGTGAGACCTTGATGGTCTTGGGGTCCCTACTGAGTACCGTTATACTCCCACCTACACGGGCTATGCCTGTACATCGTTGTGTTGGTTGCAGATGACGAAAAACACTGACTGAGGTAGAGTGTATATGGATTGGCTGGTACCCAGAGGTGAACCACTCAGCTTGATGGTACACGGTTTTCACGGACAGATGTGGAGTGTTGAGGAGGCGATCTGTACATTCCCTTCAGGTAGGAACCCCGAAGAATGACCCATTAGCTTCTTTACATCTTATTTCATTTGTACTAGTACTTTTCCATTTTCTTGTACATTACTGTTGGGATTTTATTTCCTGCCCCCTTTACTTCAATCACTCTCTTCTGTATATAGTTTTTCAAAGTGTTTTACTTCCAGTTGCGTACTCTGTTGTGTGTGTTTCAATTTATAAAGGAATTGTCTTCCCAGTTTAGGGATTTATGCCTTTGGTGCTAGTCGCCAACCCCCGGACTATGGAAGGAAGGCTTGGGAATGTTACAATATAGGCCCTAGGGGATGGTTCGTGAAAAAATAGTACCAGAGGAGTCGGTTCTACTACAGAACTTAGGACTCTGATCATTCCTTTCTGTGAAGCAATAGTGTTAAAAGTACTAAGTGTGATTTTATGTTCAGCGAGTCCAGTGTTTCTTTGAGTGGAAAACGTATCCATACACCAGGACCCTGACTAATAATTTCCAACTTAGTGCATGAAAACACTATTTTCATGTGTGTCTTTAAAAGTTTTCATAAGTCATCTCAACCAGCTCATCTAAATAGTTATAATCTTTTGACCGTGTTGCAACTGTTTCTTTCAGGATGCCTCCCCATAGAGCCCTAAGAGTCATACACTCTGACAGCCCACCAAGTTATGAGGCCTCGGTGCATGGACCTTCACCAGTGGAGGCACCGATGGTACCACTTCTAGTTGAGCCACCGATGCCACCAGCCCTAGCAGCAGATGATACACGCCGCTTGAGCGCATTGCATGGGTTTTAGCACCAGAGGACACCCAGGTTTTGAGGATAGATAGACCCATAGGCAACTGAGGATTGGCTGGAGTTTGTGGTGAGAGTCTTCAGGATAGTAGGGACACCAGAAGGCCTTATGATGATCCTTTCTATGAGTCTCCTTTAGGTAGAAGTAGGTAGATGGTGGAGCATGATGCTCTAGGTCCACGACGAGGTGACACTTCTCTGGACAGACTTCAAGAACCTCTTTCGGTTAGAGTTTGTACAAGCCACCCTTCGTGCGGTGCAGATACAGGAGCTACTTCATCTAAAGCAGGGCAACATGGAAGTATCACAGTACTCAGCGAGGTTCACTAACCTCTCACGCTACTCCACAGATATGGTACGAGACCCATTCTTCAGGGCATGTACCATTGATCAGGGTCTCATATGAGAGATCAGGGCATTGATGATCTCCCTCAGCATCCCGATGTAGGAGGGTGAGTTAGAGAGAGCCCTCCTAGTGGAGTGTTTCCTTGCTGAGCAGTCACCAGTAGCGAGAACCTCTACTAGTCGACACGCAACAGAGTCTTCTGCAGCTGGAAGTAGAAAGATGACGCAGAGGTCCAAGAAGACCAAACCCATGGGTGTATGACAGAATGACTTAGGATTATTTGTTCGGGGAAACCGGGGTAGTGACTTACCTTCCAGGATAAGGAAGTGTTACACATTTGGCGGGTAGGTTCACATGGATCATGACTATCTGACCTACCATTGACATGATCGGCAGACAGTTAAGGGACCTCCCACACAGAGGTAGAGGTTCAATCTAGGCGGTCTGCAAGGCACAGGAAGATGTGGAAGAGGAGATGGTAAAACAACTGGTGGTGGAAGGTGTTATGAGGTGTTAATGCCACCACCACCATGAGGTCCACCCCAACCGTAGGGAGCAGTTGGACAGGGGAGAGCCCAGCTTCATGCAGCTGAGGCATATGACCATGGCGCTCCAGAGATGATTCGAGGTACCATCTGTGTCTACTCCACCTTAGTTGCAGTTATTATAGACACATGTTCTAGTCACTCTTTCATTTCCACTTCCCTCGTTCGAAGCTCAGATATTCCAATGGATCTGTTGGGTCAATCCTTACGGCTAGATACTCTTACGAGAGTAGAATCGATGATTAATACCTAGTTCTGAAAATGTGATCTTACTCTAGGAGGTGAGAGCATTGACTGGGATCTCCTCATAGCGGGGTCGAGGCCTTACGACGTCATCTTTGGTATGGACTAGTTATCTACAGTCCATGCTCATATCGACTGTATTAGGTGAAAAGTGTGGTGTGTCTACATGGATGGGATTAGGTTCACCTTCACCAGCGAGAAGGGAACCATTGCAGTATAGGACGAACATACTTGGAGGAGGGTGCAGCCGATCACTCCCCCATTGGCATGTCGTACCCTCTGAGCAGTTGATGTGGAGAGTCAAAATTATCCGGTAGTGGTGGACCAGTATGAGAATTTCTTCTTTGATGATGTTCCAGGACTACCTACTCATACAGAGGTGGACTTCTAAATTGAATTGTACCCCGGGACGACACTGATGTCTACTCCAGCATATCATATTGCTCCCGCTGAGCTTCGCAGGCTTTGGGTATAACTAGAGGACTTATAGAGAAAGGGATTGATCCGGTCTAGTGTTTCTCCCTGGACAGCCTCAATTCTATTCACCAAGAATGCGGATGGGATCTTGAGGATTTTTGTTGATTACCATCACTAGAACCAGGTGACCATAAAGAAAAAGTACCCACTCCCATGGATTGATGACCTCTTTGACCAGCTCAAGGGAGCACGATTGTTCTCAAAGATAGACCTCAAATCAGGCTATCACCAGCTCAGTGTTCGAGATGAGGATGTGAAAAATATGGCCTTTGGGTGTTGGTATGACCACTATGTGTTCTTGGTTATGCCTTTCAGATTAACCAATGCTCCAGAAGTGTTCATGTGTCTCATGAATATGATCTTCCAACCATATCTCGGTCACTTTGTCTTAGTGTTCATCCATGAAATTATGATCTACTCAACTACTGAGGAGGAGAATACCTACCATTTGTAGGTGGTACTGGACACACTCAGAGTTCCCCAACTTTATGTTAAGCTCCCAAAGTGCACGTTTTGGATTTGAGAGGTTCACTTCATGGGATATGTCATCTTGGAGGCTGGAGTTGCAGTAGATCTGTTGAAGATTGAGGAGGTACTTTCTTGGGAGCCCCCCAGGAGTGTGATGGAGGTAAAGAGTTTCCTGGGCTTGGCTAGATACTACCGGAGATTCGTTCCAGATTTCTCCAGAGTTACAGCACCACTATCAGCATTGACGAAGAAGGGGGAACCCTTCATGTGGTCGGAGAGGTACAAGTAGAGTTTTTTGGAGCAGAGGAAGAGGCTGACTAGTTCCCCCATCATGAGGCTATCAGAAGAGGGCGTATGGTACGTAGTTTACTGCAACACATCAGGGACCAGACTCAAGTGTTTCATGATGTAGAAGTGAGCAGTGATCACTTATGGTTCTCGCTAGCTATGAAATCAAGATCAGAACTACACTACCCGTGACCTGGATTTAGCAGCAGTGGTATTCGCCATGATGATGTGGCAGAACTACCTTATGGGAAAACGTTTTACTATTTACTCTGATCACAAGAGTCTAAGGTATATATTCTCTCCGAAGGACCTCATCCTGAGACAATGCCGATGGCTTGATTTCCTCCAGGACTATGACTTTGAGATATTTTATACTCTTGGGAAAGGGAATGTTGTTGAAGATGCGCTCAGTTGGAGGACTGGTATGTAGCTGCCAGGAGAGGCGACAGAGCAGCTGGCTACTTCGCATATATCCTTTGAGGATAGAGATAGAGCAGCCGTTCTACAGTCTCTTACAGTCACCCCCCGCACCTTCAGCGAGTCAGGGAAGAATAGCATGAGGATGCTGACTGCAAGACATGACGTGCTCAGATATCCGTAGGGCATGAACCAGCTGGGTTTTTTGAAGGTGGGGAGCATGTCATCCACTTTAGATGATGTACTATGGTACCAGTGTCACTTCAGGAGGAAGAGATGAGGGAGTTCCACACTTCCCCTCTAGCGTTACATCCAAGATTGGGGAAGATGTAGCAAGACCATTGACAACAACACTAGTGGCCAGGTATGAAGAAGGAAGTAGCAGATTTTGTCTCGTGGTGCCTCACTTGTTAGCAAGTGAAGGCAGAGAAACAGGTACCAGCAGGATTGGTTCATCACTTCGAGGACCCAAATTGTAAGTGGGATGAGATATCCATGGACATCATGATGGGTCTTCAACGTACATCCAGGAGTCACAATTCGATATGGGTGATCATTGAACAACTCACCATGTCATCCCACTTCTTATTGAATAGAGAGAAGGGCTCAATATTGTGTTTGGGACGCCTCTATATACTAGATATTGTGCGTTTAAATGGAGTACATTCTTTTATTGTCTCAAACTGTGACACATGTTTTACTTCCCGACTATGAAAGGGGTTTTAGGAGGCTTTTAGGACACATGTACGTCTGAGCACTGCCTTCCATCCTCAAATAGATGGTCAGACTGTGCAGACCATTCAGACCCTCGAGGACATGCTCCGAGCCTGTGTCCTCGACTTTTCTTGCAGCTAGGAGGATCACTTAATGGTTTTATTGATTTTCTTCAACATTATATATCACTACACCATTGGTATATCACCTTTTGAGGCATTGTATAGTCGACCTTGAAGATCACCACTGGGCTGGAAAGACCCAGGGGAGTCAGCACTAGTGGGACCAAAGATGGTATAGAGTACCACATAGAAGGTGGAGATCATCCAGGAGTGGATGAAGACTGCACAGAGTAGAAAAAAGTCATATGATGACAGGAGGCAGAGACTTTTGGAGTTTGAGGATGGTAGCCACATCTTCCTACGAGTCTCACCTTGACGAGGTCTATAGAGATTTGGCCTTGGCGGCAAGTTGTCTCTGCGATTCATCAAACCTTTCTAGGTCCTTAGCAGAGTAGGCGAGGAGGATTACCTCTTAACTCTGCCACCTTAGTTGCACCGGGAGCATGATGTCTTCCACATATATCAGCTGAGGAGATACATGCATGACACTTCCCACATCATCAACCATGAAGAGCTGGACATTGATGATGAGGTGACATTCATGGAAATTACAGTAGAGATTGAGTATCGAAAAGAGTGGGTCCTATGTGGACAGTCAATACCTTTGGTGCACGTTCGATGGATGCATGGGAACCTCCAGGAGAGCACATGGGAGTGGGAGGCTCAGATTAGTTCTCAGTACCCCCATTTGTTCCCTTAGTTTGAGTTATAAAGTATAGGGATGTAAAGCCCTAAGGTGGGGAGAATGTAAAGACCCATAAATTCCATGGGATTTTTTTCTTAAATTCATGGGATTTTAACGAGTCCATGAAAATTTACGACGCTATATTCCGAGGACCGGTGTGCCTGAAATCAATTTCTGATGTTTAGTTTGGTTACATTTAGTAAACTTAGGAGTTTGATTTTATATCTTTTGAACCGGTGCTAGGAATTGGGAACCGAGGGCACCATTGAACTGGAAGCACCAGCATTCACTTAATAGGACTTTCACCTCGAGGGCAGTGGGTTTAGAATGGAAGTGAGTTTTGGGGTTTTAAAGAAAAAGTTAAATAAAAATAAGGTGTGCAACTTATTTTAATTTTGGCAGTTAAAACCTCCAAAGGAAGGTTAGGGGTGGGGGTCACCACACCATAAACACCCATGAGAGGTTATGGTGGTGGGTCTTACCCAAGGTTTAATCACCTCTTGTCAATTAGGGATGTGGGGTCCACCCGAGGATGAAACCCTTAGACTCCCCATTTATGGAACCACCACCCATGATACCTCTAGAACTCCCTTTAATTTGTGCCTACATAGAAGAATTAATTAAGTAGACCCCCCCTTAATTAATTCCCCATTTGAATTCATGCAAACAATTAAAATAATAATACAATCTATTATTTATTTTTGGGGTTTGGTATCATACATTTTGTTGGGAGAATTATGGAGAGGAGGAGACCTTGGAGAACTTCGTCTTCCAATGATAAAATCCCCTCTCCACCGAAGAATGATGAACACCTTCTTCGACCATAAACCAGGAAAAAACTGGTAGCTTCATCCTTGAAGAAAGCCGACAACGCCATCATTGGCTTCTTTATTACTGACATCAACGAATCAATGTCAACCATTCCTCATCAACATCAACGAATAATGAAACTGAGGGATGGTTGTATTGTGATTTGAGTTGATTTTTTCTCCGTTCAACGTCATTAATTCTTGGGTAATTATTTTGAAAATTTATATCATCATAATGTGGAGGGCTTGAGCTGCATGAACATGCCCAGAACCTCCCCCTTCGTTTCTCCTCATTTGTTGACGACTGTGGTGCGGAGCAGCGGCGGCCGGTGTCGGGCTGGCTGTGAAGGAAACCGGCAGCGCAAGGTCACCGAGTCACCGGGAGGTGGCGCCGTGCTGTCACGCCATGCATAGGGAGAGTGTGCCACGACAAGGCCAGGCCACAGCGGAGGTAGTGTGGCACCGTCGCGCCACGTGGAGGAGCAAGGGACCGCGGATAGGTGAGGCCGTGATAGAGGGGGCATGGTGCCGTTGCGCCGCGTGAAGGAGAAGGGATCCGCGGCCAGGGTGGGCTGTAGCTGAGGAGATATAGTGGGACCTAGCGGGGTCCCGTGTGATCTGGAATGACGCCACCAGGAGCCTTTTTTGGTCCCCACTCGAATGGCTAAGCCGTTCGGAAGCCAGGGGTGCGTGACTTCCCCCTGGATGTGGTTGAGTTGGACCCCCATGGGACACCGAACCTCTGGACTGGACCTAGCACGGGCCACCACCTAAGGTTGGGCCACGCCCTCGGGCCGGGTTGGTCCGACTGGGTCGGACCAGACCCGGACCCGCTTTGGCATGTTTCACCATTTCGTCCATATATTGGGCTATGAGAGTTCGATCGACGAACCGTCTACAATGAAAAAAATCTTAGAGAGAGAAAGTTCTTCTAACATACCCCACATGAGGTTTGGATAGATTTGGGATACTGTTTGGTTGGTTTGAACCTAAAAACCAACTAGGCCCCTGGAACAAAAATTCCAATAACTCAGAGACAGGGCGTCCGATTGACGCACCGTCTGTTGCGTTGTGACCGATATAACGTGGCAAAACTTTGAGATACATCTTCATGGGACTTCATGACAGTTGGAGTATCGACTATTAGCTCAAGGATCAGATACTCTTGGAGATGAGTGAGCAGATTACAGAGACCTAGTAGCTGGATGACACCAGACGATTGCTGACCTTCCGACTCAGAGTGTTTCGACTAGCCCAGTGGGAAGCGACTCTATGTGACGCGACAGAACCACAATGGGGAGGGCTTTTGTGTGATGTGGTAGACCCATGGTACTCGATAGGAGGAGTACCTGAGCAGGGTATGAGGGGGAGTGCCTCTATGTGAAGCGGCAGACCCACAGTGGGGAGTGCCTCTGTGTGACGTAGCAGACCCACGATACTCAACAGGAGGAGTACCACATCAGTCCAGGATAGTGGGAAGTGACTCTGTGTGACGTGGTAGGCCCGTAGTACTCTATAGAAGAAGCGTACACCAACAGAAAAGTTTTTTACAGTTTTACTGGGATTTTTACATATTACCACCCATAGAATAAAATTCTGGTTTTTAGTTGAGTCATTGACTTTTGAGTTTCCTCATGATTGAGATGGGTTACTAGATAACTTAGGTATATGTATGGGAATATACATAATTAATGGTTATTGGTTGAATCCATGATTTTTGGTTTATCCTTGTTGGATTTATTGAGACCCTGATGGTCTCTGGGGCCCTACTGAGTATCGTTATACTCAACCCTACACGGGCTATGCCCACACCTCATTGTGTTGGTTGTAGACGATCGACAACTCTGACTGAGGTAGAGAGTAGCAGAACTGGATGGTACCTAGAGGTGGACCACTTGGCGTGACGGTACATAGTGTGGATAGACAAAAGTTGAGTGTTGGGGAGGCCATATGTACCTACCAATTAGGTAGGAACCCTAGAGGACGACTCAGTAGCTGCTTTACTTATTCTTTCAGTTGTACTTGTACTTTTCCGTTTTCATGTACTTTACTGCTCAGCTTGTATTTCCAGCCCCCTTTACTTCCAGCACTCTCTTTTGTATAATGTTTTACTTAGTGTTATACTTCTATTTGCGTACTCTGTTGTGTGTGTTTCATTTTATAAAGGCAATTCCTTCCCAGTTTAGTTATTTACACCTTTGGTGCTAGTCGCCAACCCTTGGCCTATGGAAGGCGTGCTTGGGGTCGTCACAATATAGGCCCCAGGGGACGGGTCTTGAAAAATAAAAATTGATCATAAAATTTTAATGTATATATTACAAAATAATAAGTTGAATATGTTCTAGAAATGATGGTTGGAGTTAATTATAAACTCTGAATACTCAATATAGTACCACCCTAGTAAGGAAAACAAGGTAGCAGATGTATTGAGGTAAAAGATCATACAAGCTTATCCATGATGAGGATCACCAATTATCCAATATTTTTTGATTTAAAAAGAATATATATAGGGATATTGAATGATAGAAAAGTATATTATATTTCTCAAAGGGGTATTCATCCATCTAATCAAGAAAATATTAAAAAGGCCCAAAAAGAAGATGTGGAGATACAAATGAAGGTGATAAATTTTCTTCAGATTAACATTGTTTGTGATGGAATGTTAAGGATCATGAATTATGTATGTGTTCCATAGATATCTAATTTTAAAGAGGATATATTAGTACAATCTCATAGTTTTTAATTCATTATTTATCAAAGTTTTAGAATGATTTTTAGATACATTAAAGAGTATTTTCTGGTGGTATGAAATGAAGGGATATATTTAAGAGTTTGGGTCTAAGTGTTTAGAATGTCAACATGTGAGGGTTGAGAGAAAAAATGATAAGTATATTTTACAACCATTACTGATACTATAATGGTATGGGTATGATATCACCATAGTTGATTTATCAGATCCCCAAAAACATATAATGGGAATAATGATATTTTTGTTCCAAGCAATCACATCACAAAGTCAGCACACTTTATCACTATTAGAGAGGACTTTTAAATTTATCATACTAAATTAATTTACATTAAGTAAATGCCTTGATTATATCGAGTACCACATTCTATTTCATTTCATCAGGATCCACATTTTACCTCGATGTTTCTACAATGACTTCTATAGGCTCTGGATATAGAGTTGAGTTTTAACACTGCATATCATCCTCAGAATGATGGTCAGTCCAAAAGAAAAATTGTAAACCTAAATGAAATATTGAGATCATATTTTATGGATTTCAAAGGTGGATGGTATCATTACATTCCCCTAGTTTTTTTTCATCTACCAATAGCTTTCACTAGTTGATTTAGATAGATCCTTTTGAATCCCTATATGGAAATAAATCTATTACTCTAAAAAAAAGAAAAAAGTTGGATAATGAAAGCTATTAGGATTTGATCATTATGATGAGATGGTAGAGAAGGTTAGATCCATTTAGAATGACATAATTTTAGCTCAAATTCACTATAAAAGTTATGTTGAGAATCCCTAGCATGATCTAGAATTTGAAGACGGTGACTTGGTATTCCTATAAATATCATAATGTATGGATATAAATAGGAATGATAATAATAGATACATAAACTGCAGATACATATATCCTTTTTAGTATTTATTATATCGATTCAATAGCTTATAATTTTTTTACTTCCACAAAATCTATCTCATGTCCACAATGTGTTAAATGTTTCATCCCTGAAGAAGTACGTACCCCATGATTCTCATTTAATGAATGTAAAGGTCATACTACTTAAGAATGACCATTATAATAAGAGAAAATTGGATATTATAGAACATATAGAGAATTATCTATGAATCAAGTCCACTCCCATTTTTAATGTTTTTTTGGAAAACCCACCAGTTTGAAGAAGCAATTTGGAAACATGAAGAAATGGTGTGGGAGAAGTATCCTTATTTTTTATATCTTGAAAACAAATTGATGAGAGAATAAAGGGTTTCTAAACCTTTGAAAATTAAATTTACATTAATAAGAACATATAATAACTTACCCTCAACATAAAGAGATGGAAACTAGATGAAAAAATATAAAGAAATTCATGACTTAAAAGAGGAGGGTGAAAGGATCTCGTACCTTGAAGTGTAACTTCGAAAGCATAAAGGTAGGGACCTTAGGAGGCATGAGGGCACCTTGGCAGGACCCCTTGGGTGGTAAGGAGACTAGAACATCGTTGGGGATGTTTTTTGGAATGAAATGAATGAGGTAAATGGTTTGGTATTTATAAGAAAAGTTAGTGAATAAATTATTAATTCCCAAGGGACACCTCATCGGTGGTATTTGCAAAACCATGAACTTGACCATGGTATATTCCCATGGTATTGGCCACATGGGAAACCTCAAATAATATCTCACTATTCATAATTCTTCTAGAAATCTTACATAATTATTACATCATTAATAATGTAATTAAACACCAGAAACTAAAAACTGCATTTTTTACTGTTCACTGAAAAATCTATTGTTTCAGAAAAATACCTAAAATTCACCCTAACCAAATATCAAGGATTTGAAATAAAAAATGAAGGCTATTTCATGATAATTATTTTCTAAATATTTATAATTTAATTTTTAAATAAAATCATTATTTAGTCCAAAAATTCTAATTTAAAATTTTAACTCATTTTGTAACACCATAAAAAAGTAATGAAGGTCCCATAAAATTATCATATAACAATAAGACAATAATGTAAAAATTTATGATTACAATTTATGAAAATACATTTCCATTTTAAATTATTAAATTAATTAATAAATTTTAAATAAAATATTTATGGCCTACAAAAATACCAAAACTTAAACAATGATCATTTTCACTTTTAAGATGTCTAAAATGTATTTATACATTCATGGGTGCTGTTTCAATTTTTTTTGTCCAATTACTATTTATTACTATTCATATGGGTAAGTTACTATTCCTACTTTACTATTCACTAAAAACCAATAGGATCTTATTAGACACTAAATTTCTTACTGAACACAACTATAGAAGGCCATTTCTTGAAAATCATTTCACATTATTAATTATATGATAAAAAAATTAAAATACCCCTTTTCCTAAATTCATCAATAATACACATCCTTTATTTATCTGGATATTTGAAATTCACAACATTTCCATAAGAAGAAATTACAATTTTATTTTTGTAAAAAAAATTACAAAAAGTAGTTAAGGTATCGTTATGTATCCCCTTATAACACCAACATACGACCTATGTGTAAGGTGTGCTATGGTGATAGAATCTTGGGGTGGCTTGGACAACATTATCATCTTGAAATTCTCTCTTAGGATATTTTTTTCAAGATTCATTCGTTGAAATTCGGTTTGGGTTTGGTCCAGAGCAAATCCCAATGATGCTACCTCCTTCCCAAGCTCTGATAGATGGTCTTCATAAGGCTTGAGTCTACTGGATAAGGCCATTCAATATATTTCTGTATTAATTTACCATGACAACTGTATTTATAAAAGCACAACATTAGGATTATAGTTTCCAATGGTCATATTGATCAACGGTCATATAAAAGTAGAAACCCAATGGTCTCATTTTAATTATACCCACTTCATTAATTAATGATATATTTTTGTTGAGTATAAAATAAAATAACACTCAAAATAAAGAAAAAAAATATAATTAAAAAGTTTGGGTCATTACATTCTTCCCCTCTAAAGAAATTTCATCTTTGAAATTTTTAACTTGTACCCTATGAAGAGAAAAGTTGTGGATACTTTCACCTCATAGACTCCTCTGGTTCCCATGTGGCTTCTTCACATTTGTGGTTCCTCCACAACACCTTAACAAGGTGGGTAGTCTTGTTACGTAGAACGTTATCCCTATGATGCAAGATTTCCACCGACTGCTCCTCATAAGAGAGGTCATGTTTCAGTTGTACCACAACTGGATTTAGTACATGTGAAGGGTCAGGTATATACTTATTTAAGAGGGATACATGTAAGACATCATGAACATGGGCTAGATTTAATGGAAGTGCAAGACGATAGGCCACTGCTCCCATACGATCAAGGATTTCATAGGGGACAATGTACCTAGAGCTGAGCTTCCATTTCTACCCAAACCTCAAGACTCCCTTCCAAGGTGAAATCTAAAGAAATACTTTTTCACCAACATCACACTCCAAGTTCCTCTGATGGTTGTTGACATAAATTTTTTTCCGACTCTGAGAAGTCTTAATGTGTGTTGGATGACATTGGCCTTTTCTGTCACCTCTTGTATAGGATCTGGCCCAAGAATCTTTCTCTCCCCATCTTCATCCCAAAAAGTAGGAGTTATACATCGCTTCCCATATAGAGCTTCATTGGGTTCCATATGAATTCTCGAGTGGAATCTGTTGTTGTAAGAGAACTCAACTAAAGAGAGATGTTGATCCCATCCACCTTTAAATTCCATTAAGAAGGTTCTCACCATGTCCTTGAGTGTTTGAATACTCCATTTAGATTGGCCATCAGTTTGGGGTTGATAGGCTGTACTGCAATTCAATTCAGTGCTCAGATCTTGTTGAAGACCTCTACATAATTTTGATGTGAACCTTAGATCATGATTAGATACTATAGAATGTTTAACTCCATGCAGCCTTACCACTTCTTTCACATAAATCATGGAAAGTTGATCAAGATAGAAAGCTTCCCGAATGGAGATAAAATGGGTATTATTGGTGAGACGATCCATAATAACCATATATCGCATTATTTCATTTGGTTGTTTTTGGGAGACCTTTTATGAAGTCTATAGTGATATTGTCCCACTTACTTGCTGGTATGGGTACTGGATGCAATACCCCTTTAGGAAGTTATGGCTCTGCCTACACTTGCTGACATACCAGGCACCTTGAAGTGTAGTAAAAAATCTCCCTTTTCATATTATCCCACAATTAATGATCACGAATGTCCCTATACATTTTTGTACTACCAGGATGTATAGAGAATGTAGAGATATGGGATTCATTAATCATCTCCTTCTTTATTTCCGGAATAGATGGAACACATAGTTTTGTACAAAATTTTAGTACACCTTATTGATCAGTATTGAACTCATGAAACTTCCCATCCTTCAGAGCCTCAAACTTCTTCTGTAACTAAGGATCTTCTTATTGAGATTTTTTATCTTCTCTAGTAGTGACGATTGAGAAATCATTTGGGTTAGGTTTGATGATGTCCCTTCCCTTATAACTCACATGTCCAGCTTTACTAGGTCATTGATCAAAGGATCTCTTTGAATCATCATCATGGACAGAACAACCGGGTCTTTCCTGCTTAATGCATCAGAAAATTTGTTTGCTCTTCCGGGATGATAATGAATTGGACAATAAAAGTATTTAAGGATTTCCAACTATATCATTTGTCTCATGTTCAATTCCTTTTGTGTGAAAATATACTTTAAACTTTTATTATCTATTTATATATCACATTTCTCCCCATAAAGATTGTGCCTCCATATATTTTCAGAGAAAAAATGATCATAGCTAGCTCCTGATCATCTGTAGGATAGTTCTAGTCATGAGTCTTCAATAGTCGAGATGCATAAGAAATAACCATGTCATTTTTCATAAGGACGCATCCAAGCCCTTTTAGAGATGCATCACTAAAAAATAATGAATCCTTCTCCACTTGAGGGAAATGTTAATACGGGTGCAGTAACCAATCTCTTCTTTAGCTCTTGGAAGCTTTCCTCACACTCCTTTTTTCCAGATGAACTTGACCCA
Source organism: Viscum album (assembly GCA_963277665.1). NCBI lineage: Eukaryota > Viridiplantae > Streptophyta > Magnoliopsida > Santalales > Viscaceae > Viscum > Viscum album. The sequence goes on along the minus strand of OY728157.1, from coordinate 456,732,990 downwards.
TTTTCAAGTTAACTTGGTTAATGAATTAGAATGTCGTGAAAAGTTTATCACTAACCTCATATAATATCCTGCTAACCCAAGGAAACTATGAATCTATGTTATTGTTGTTGGATGAGGCTACTCATCTACAACATTAGTCTTTACAAGGTCAACTATACTTCCTTCATTGGTAACAATGTGCCCCAAGAAAGCAACTTGTTGTAACCAGAATTCAGATTTACTGAACTTTCTAAAAAGTCTCTCATTCGGTATAGTTTGGAAAATATCACTCAGATGATACTCATGCCCCTCATGACTTTTGGAATATATCAGAATATAATCAATACAAACTACCAAAAAAGTTATCAAGGTAGTCTTTAAAGACACTATTCCTCAAATCCATAAAAATGGTAGGTACATTAGTCAGTCCGAAGGGCATAACAACAAATTAATAACGCCCATATCTTGATTGGAAGGCAGTTTTTGGAATATCTTTTTTCTTCACCCTCAATTGATGATAACCAGATCGAAGATAATCTTAGAGAAGAATTGAGCCCTAGAAAGTTGGTCAAATAAGTCATCAATTCTTGGAAGAGGGTATTTTTTATTTACTGTGATTCTGTTCAGTTCTCTATAATCAATGCATAGCCGCATCGATCCATCCTTCTTCATCACAAAGAGAATATGTGCTCTCCAAGGAGACACACTCAGTGGGATAAACCCCTTCTCCAAAAGATCTTGGAGTTGTTTCTTTAATTCATCCACCTTCAAATTTTCCATCCTATATGGGGTCTTTGATGTTGGATGAGATCTAGGTGCGAGTTCAATGGAGAACTCGACCTATCTTTCCGGGGGAGGTCCAAGCAACTCCTCAAGAAATAAGTCAATATATTCATGAATGATGGGTAAATTTTCTATCATCAAACTCTCATTTCGGTCTTCTTCTTAACTGATCAATTTCATAAAGAATGATATAAGAGGTTCTTCTAGACAAAGACTAGATTGAGATATCTCTCCTTGGAGGATAACTATAGGTTTTCTATTCAAGACTACTGAGATTTCCTTACTTATGAATTTGATCTTAACATTATAGTTTTAAAGCCAGTCCATCCCTAGTATAATGTTGAATTCAATCATGGGGATAACTACAAGATTTGGGATAAGATTCTTATCACCAATGTAATTACTAGAGTTCTAAACACCGAGGACACTTGGATAATCCCACTCGGAGTGTTGAAAGATAAATCTACTTTTAGAAAGTTGTGGGTTTATTCTAAATTCTTTGAAAACATGGAATAAATAAAGGAATGCGTAGAACCAGAATCAAACAAAGTACATTCTATCATTGAGAGAACAACAAGAGTACCTGAAACCACATCATTTAGAGCTTCAACATAAGCTTCCATGATAGGAAAATCATGACCATGATCCCTTGGCCTTTGCTAAGGTTGATGGTGGTTACCCTCTATTTCCATTAGATTGGGATAGTGATTGGAAAAGTGCCCAAGTTTTCCACACTTAAAGAACATGACACCTGATTGGGCCTACACTATCTTCCCATTATCATTAGTGTTTTGAGGTTGAGGTTTCACCTCACTATGACAATTCCTTGGAATATGGCCATATCATCGACACTTGTAGTATTTCCCTCTCCCGTGCATCCAGCTCCCTGAATTATTCTTCCCAAATTTATTACACGTGGGATGTTGCACTTTCTTGCCTCCTCATCCCTGATCAAAGGTCCCCCCTAACCTGGGATCCATCGATCTCTTTTTGTTTCTTGATTTATAAGCCCATTGCGTCTCACCAAACTCCAGTTTGACCTTCATCACACTTCGCATGATCTCCTCATAGCTGTCATAGTCTCAGATGGATAGATTCCTCTGTAGATGAGGTCTTAGTCCACCAAATAATCTATCAACCTCACTATTTGGATCCATAAAAAATCTATAGGAATATCATGAAAGTCAGGTGAAGTTCATCTCATAACTTCCCATAGATTCATTCTCCTTCTGCTTCAGCTCTAGAATCTATTTCTCCATTATATTTCTCATGGTATAAGGGAAATACTTACTGAAGAAAATCCCTCTGAACTCTTACCACTCCAAAGTTTCATCTTCCACTATTTGACTCATGTTTATAATCATCTCCCACCACTGATCAACTTCTCCTTATAAGCGATAGACAACCAGAGTGTCCTTCTCTTGCTGTAAACAACGGAGCACGGAAAAGAACTTCTGGATAGAGCATATCCACTGCTCAGCAATCAATGGGTCAGTCGTTCCACTGAAGTTTGGTGGTATTTTATGCATAAAGGACTCAACAGAATGTTGTTACCTTCGTGGTGAGATCTTCCTCTCAGCTCGATTCATGTTATTTCCTGTAACATGAGTCTGTTGGTTCATCATTCGCATGAATTTTTCCATTCCAGCTTCCATCAGAGGGCGGCCCGTGCATGGTCCATTTCGGTCAGAATTTTCATGGTCCCTCCTATAGATTACCATTTCTAAAAGAATAAAACCTTAATGAGAAATATATCTCATTTACGAATCTTTTAACTATAAATGATTTTATGTCTTAAAACATCATGCTTTTACAATTACATTTTTCTACAAATCCTTCACAATGATTCATAAAAAGATAATGATTAACCAAACATATCCCCCGGGAGTGTCGTAACCAAGAGTGCTGCAAGGCCCGATGTCGTGCACCAGTTCCCATTCGAGTCTTGCTCAAAGCGGTGTTTATGGGTTTTACCCATATGTACATCTATGCTAGAGCTGCCTCTACCTTCTCATATCAAAATAGGGATGTATTTGTTTGATTAAAAACTTACTCAATATTCACCAAAATAACAAGAAGTTTTACTATATTTAAACGTTTCTATATGGTTATTCCAAAATAATTCATAGCCTAATTTCAATAATTAACTAAACTATCCTTTGGTAACATCTATATCATACTTCCTTTTTATTTCTAAACATTAAATTACATTTTACATATAGAGGACCTTTAAAGTCTATTGACTTGGAAATCAGGAACGAAAAAAATGAATACAACATAAAATATTCTTCTAATCCAATTTTAAGGATTCATCATAAGTTATTCCAATGTAAAATTAATACATATCATATCCTAGAGACATACATCAAAGGAAAGGGTGAGCAAAAAGCTCAGTAAGGAAAATAAGTGAAAAAGTTGACTTCTGATCTTGAGCAATATTAATAAGAACATGATAAAAGTAATAAAGGCATGATCAATGGAAGAATATGAATATCATAACAAAAATAACATGAATCATAACATGATTATGTGTCTAAAACACTTCATTTAGACATTCATAAACAAATCACCAAGGTTTAACACTAAGCTTTCATAAAAATTACCAAGGTTATTCACCAAGGTATCGTGAAACTCATCACCTCTAATGATTAATTCTTTACCCAATGCATCGGAGTGCTATCTGGGCACACCCTTAATATGTATATACTTCCATGTGAGACACATAGATCATAATAAAACATTTCATAAATAATAGATGGTGAATAAAATAAATGGTTTTCATTTCAAGTTCGTGACGTTTTAAGAGTTCTTAAAAAATAAGATCATTATGTCATTTATAACCCATGGAAAGGGAGTGAGGGTTATATGTATGTAAATTACAGAATCAAATAAATCAAATAAATCATATTTATATATTTATGAACACACAATGAAACGAAATATGTCTAGGTATTCACATAAAAAAACAAGAGAATTTCTAGAGAGAAAGAAATAGAAATTTTGAGGTGAAATTTCTGCAGCATGGCGTCTATATAACATGGTTTTAGAAAACATTGAAAAGAGAGGGTACAAGAGTAAACCACTTCAAAATAACTTATAACACAGTATAAATACAGAATAACATGGAGATAAGAACATGGTATGGAAATTATAATGACATACCATATGAATAGGAAACATGAAAGAAAATAGGAGACGTGATTCCTTTTACAAAAAATTCGGTAGCCTAACGGCGTCACTTAAAAATCAGAAACCAAATTGATGATAGAATAAAGGGTCTCTCATAATTTTAACATGAAATGGATAGAAATAGTAACATATAATAACATACCCTCAACATAATGATGTGGAATGTAGAAGACACAACATGTAGAAATTCATGACTTAAAAGAGGAGGGTGAAAAGATCCCTTACCTTGAAGTGTAACTCCAAAAGAATCATGGTCGGGACCTTGGGAGGCTTGAGGGCACCTTGGGAGGACTTATTGGGAGGAAAAGAGACCATAAACTCATTGAGGATAATTTTTTTAATGAAATTAATGATATAAATGGCTTGGAATTTATAGGAAATGTGAGTGAATAAATTATTAATTTCCAAGGGACACCTCATCGGTGGTATTTGCAAAACCATCGGCTTACCCATGGTATTTTCCCATGGTATTAGCCACTTGGGACACCTCATAGAATATATAACTATTCATAAGTCTACCAGAAATCCTACATCACTATTACATCATCAATGATGTCATTAAACACCTGAAACTCAAAACTGCATTTTTTTCTATTCACTGAAAAATCATCGATTCCAGAAAAATCCCTAAATTTCACCCTAACCAAATATCGATGGTTTGATATAAAAAATTCAGTCCATTTCATGAAAATGATTATCTAAATATTTTTTATTTAATTTTCAAATAAAATCATTATTTATCCCAAAAATACAACTTTAAAACTATAACCCATTTTGTAACACCATAAAAAAGTAATCAAGGTCCCATAAAATTATCATATAACCACAAGAAAATAATGTAACAATTTATGATGAAATTTTATTAAAATAATTTTCCATTTAAAATTATTAAATTAATTATAAAATTTTAAATAAAAAATTTATGGCATAGAAAATACCAAAACATAAACTATGATTGTTGTTTCACTTTTAAGATGTCTAAACTGTATTTATACATTCATGGGTGAAGTTTCTATTATTTTGTAAAATTACTACTCATTACTATTCATATGGGTATGTTACTATTACTACTTTACTATTCACTACAAACCAAGTTGATCTTATTAGACTCTAAATTTCTTACTGAACAGAACTGTATAAGACCATTTCATGAAAATCATTTCAAATTAATAATTATTTAATGAATAGAAAAACATTTTAAAATACCCATTTTTTCTTAAATTCATCAATAATACACATCCATTATTTACCCGGATATTTTACATTCACAAATTTTCCATAAAAATAAATAACAATTTTATATATGTAAATTTTTTTTACACAAAGCAGTTATGGTCTCATTATGTAGCCTCTTATAACACCAGCATAAGAGTTAAGTGTATGGTGTGCTAGGGTGATAGAATCTTGGGGTGGCTCGAAGAACATTATCAGCTTGAACTTCTCCCTTAGGAGATTCCGTTAAAGCTTAATATGTTAATGTTCAACTTTGGCTTGGTCCAGAGCAAAGCCTAGTGATGTTACCTCCTTCCCAAGCTCCGAAAAATGGGCTTCATATGGCTTGAGTCTACTGGATGAGGCCATTAAATCATCTTTCTGTATTAATTAACCAATATAACCGTATTTATAAGAACACAACGTTAAGATTATAGTTTCCAAAGGTCATATTGACCAATGGTCATATTGACCAAGGATCATATTGACCAACGGTCATATAGTAGTCGAAACCCAAGGATCTCATTTTAATTCTACCCAATTTATTAATTAAAGATATAGTTTTTATGAGTATAAAATAAAATAACACACAAAATTAGGAAACAAATATCATTAAATTGTTCAGGTCGTTACATTATCAGGTACATATGGAATGTCTTGCCCATACTATTAATGCTTCCCTAGAGAATTTTTTTCTTCTGGACTTGATCATGTCTATGCAACAATAGATATGGTATGATCCTATGTATCTTCTTCTATTCGTAGGTTTACTGCTGGTACTGAGTAGGTGTAGGAAGTTGTTGTAGTTGTCAAAAACCTTAGTTTGTTGGATACTTTTTGATTATTTATCCTTTGATTACACTGTATTTTCTTTTAATAAGTAGCATTATTTTTTTCATATAGTGTTCTCAGTGTAGTAATGGTGGATTCTAAGGATGATACATGCTCCATTTTTCTAGATTTAGATCCTTCAAAAAATGTGATGTTTACACGTGCAACTACCATTGTAATCACAATACCCATGAAAAGAAATTGACATATGGGTGTACCCAATAATGGTGATGTGAAGCATAATTTTTATCATGAAGGAATAAATTAATTCTCCATATTTTGAAAAGTTATACAAGGATAACTGGGAAAGGAAAGGTAAATCAGTGACTAATGTTTATATTCTCAAGTAGGTCGGTGAAAGGTAAACCAGGAATCCATAAACTGAGAATTATCTAGATAAGACTTTTCTTCTTGAAGGTGTCAAAGTGGATGTTGTAGATAGTGTTTCTTCAGTAGATGATCAAATTACAAATTAGAAAGTTGATAATCTAATAAAAATTTATGATCATGGAATTGTGTGTCAGATCCTGAAACAACGATGAAGGAGAAGGTACCCAAGAGCTCGAGGTGGTTTCAATGGATGCTGTTTTAGAAACAAAGGATGAGTTTTTATCTATTTTATTTAATGGTGATTTCATTTCTCTGACACCAGGTCTGAAATGTGTACTTTGTACCATCTTTTTATAATAAAAATTGGGTCCATGAAGCTTTTCCAAGGTCATCATTATTTGGTATTTCTATATATTTAATTATTGTTATAATATTTATATAATGATTATATAATATTCCATTACTCATTTTAGTTTTATGTTTCATGTTAAAAAGGATATCTGAAATAGAATTTAATTATAGGAAAATATATAATAAAATTTCATGATGTTACATTTTATCACCTTAAATAAATTTCATCCTTGAAATTATTATTATTTTTCACTAATAAATGATGTTAATGGATCCATGAGAAACTAAAAATATATATTTTTCTTATATATCAATATCACAATATTAGATACTAGGAGAGTTATCATTTCTCACATAAAAGGATTGTATTTATATTTTATTTTATCTCAAAACTTTATACAAAATAATATTTCATAGTATGTTATAAGGGTTTATAGGGAATTACTTTTTAAAAAATAATTTTCATGTACATATTTCCAACCAAATACTAAAACGAAAATCCTTATGATAATATATAATATAATTTGAGTAAATGATCATATGAATATGAAGAAGCAATAATAATATGTATTCTTCAATAGAACCTTAAATTCATCATATAATACTTTTTATTTTAATATGATGGGATTGGATTGACTTGTATTTAGTTTTGTTTTCCTTTTATTTTCCATGGTTAATTTCTTATTGGGTTTTATGTCATAAATTGTTATATATTAAATCCTTATATTTCATTAAAATTATTAATAATGGTTTATAAGTAACTTGTGAATCACCAATGTGTATCCCCCAGGAGTTTCAAACTAGGTGTGTAGTTATTCATATTTTGTTTACCACAGGTGAAGATTGAGTTAATTCCCAAATAACCCTTTTAGTGGCATTAACCATAGATGAATCCATCTAAGAGCATGAATCCAGTTATAGGATCTATATAGGGATTTCATTTCCATGAAAACCATACATTCTATGATCTAAAAAAAATTTCAATATGTTATCAAATACATTTAATTATCCATTTATTTTTCACTATTGTTCTCTTATAGTAATCCCAAAAATATCTTAAATACTCTTAAAATTAGTTGAACCTTTCTATTATACCAATCGAGGCACCCCAAACCCATAATCCCTAGCTCAAAACTAATAAAAAATACTTTTAAAATTTCATTTTATACCAAGTGTGATACCCATATTTAAACATATTAAATAATTTAAATATTTAATATCATAATAAAAAATCAATAATAGAAGGGTTATTGAATTTGAGAACTCAATACATAATTAGCACTTTTTCATTTCTCTATAATCGAGGCACACTTGAATCCCTTCTATACTTCATCTAATATTCACTAATTTTTATATCTTGATTAATAAAAATAAAAAAGGTATGAACTATAATGATGTGTTTGAAAAAAACTTATCAACATGTCATAAATGGTTAGATTTGAAGCATTTGAGAAAAAATGATCATAGAAGAAATATCTTATTAAAAATAATATTGAATAATATGTGTTTACAAAAAACCATGATATGTGGATATGTGATTTAAAATGAGAAAAATACATACAATGTAATAGTAGTGAAAAAAGTATATATGATAAATATGATCCATGGAGCAAAATAATTTCCTTAAGAGATATAAATTCAAAAAAATATAACATAATAATAAACTATAAAAAACTATAAGAAAAATTAACCAGTACATGGTGCCTTGAGAATCTCAAACCTACATCCCATTAGTGAAATAGGTTTTTTAAATCAAGGTCCCATTAGTGACAAAGGTTTCTCAAACCAACCAACCATTAGTGAATTTGGTTTCTCAATGTTGTGTCACATTAGTAACATATGTTTTTAAAAACATTTGACCATTACTAACTTATATTTTTAAAACCAATGACCCACAAGTTTAATAAGAATAATAAACCAATGGTCCATTTTTTACTTATCTATTTCAAACCTACAACCCATTAGTTAATTAGGTTTAGATAACATACTTCTCATTAGTGACATAAGTGTTATAACCTTCAAACTGTTGTTATGACATGATATATAGATCTCTAGGCATTGTATTTGAGGGAGATAAAGGATTCCACCCATCATCATCCAAATATATTTCTTCCAATAGATCATATAAATATTAATATTTTAAATATCACTTAATTAACCCATGTAAAAGAGATGAGTTTTCTTGAGACTAAGAGGTTTTGATGTTGTTTGATGAATTGGTGAGTAATATAGTTAATAATAAAATGGATAGATTATGGTTTTGTCTATTTTTGTTGACACATAAATTATGTTATGGAATAAAGAGTTTCTATTTATGATGATGGTTGATCAGCTCAAAATAATCGTCACATGTGGTATGTGAGAGTGAATATTGTTATAAAGAATAATGAATCCAATGTGGTGTCTAAAATCTATGTATGAAGTGTTAATTCATTTTCAATGAACCAAGAACGTGAAGGAATAATATGTGACCATATTTATGAATTAAAATGGATAACATGAAGGAATACAAACAAACCACATAAAGAAATGAAAATAGCCGACATGAATGAATTTGAGTTCACCACATGAAGAGAAAGGAACTAACCACATGAAAAAAGGAAACCCCCACATGAATAAATGTGAACCTACTACGTGTAGAGTTTTTATGTAATATCATTTTTTTAAGAATACATTATTTGATAGTATATACAACATTCAATAATGATCCTAAAGGAACCGTGAAATATTAATACTTAAATATTTTCATTATAACCAACTCGGTGAATTGGATGGTATTAATAGGAATAACAACATTATGAAATATATATTATGTTCATACAAAATAAAAACATATAGATAAATTCTTAGGAAATAAAAAATCATGTTTAGAGTAGAGTCTTTTAATTATTGAAAAAATATTTTCATCAAAAATGAGTTTTAGTGCATTGATTGAGAAAAAATTACAAATATTTATTATACCTTTAATTTTTTTTTAAAATTTAAATAATTTTTTGAACCACGGAATTAAAAATAACGTAGGGTGATTTTTTCGGTTTTTTTTGGAATTATTGATTTTTCAATGAATATTGAATAACAATACTTTTTATTGAAAAATATATATCTATTTTAAGAATTTTAAAAGACTCATTTTATTAAAAAGTTTTGAATATACATTAGTTCAATTATAAGACTAGAAATTTAATTATGGTCTTATTAATTATTTCTATACTTGTATTTGGTATATAAAAATTTTAATACTTAAATGATATTTCTAAAAAAACATTATTTCAATGAATTTTTTGTTTTAAAATTAAAAAAATTTATACCAATTATTGAAATACCATCATTCAAAATTTATTATATATTTTGAACCAAGAGATAATTTTTTAAAAATTAATTCCATTTTATTTTTGGTCTCTATGAAAATCAATAATAGTAAATAATTTTATAGATGGGTAAGGGTAAATTGAATAAATTTGGTTAAATATAATAAAATAAAGACTAAAATTGACCATAATACTTATATTAGTTTTATGTTATGAGTATATCTCATATATAATCATCCAAATGTAAATATATGATATTTGTTTCATTTGGACATTATTTAAACCATTATAATATTTTATTCAAACTGAAAAATGTCATTTTCTTTTTTTTAATTTTAATTTTTTTACATCCCGATAATTACAACCAATATTCATTTATAAAAATTAGTTTGAAATGTTATTGATTTTTTAGAATAATAATTTATTTAAAAAATTTAGTGATGAATTTATTTCTTTAAATATTTGTGCAAATTACACACCACATTTATTTAATTAATTGAAAAACAAAATAAATGATTTCAAAATATATAGAGTAATATAATTTGAAGGTATTATCATGTTTCTGGAATTTTGTAGAAAAAATTAATATGATAGTAATTTTTTAATGTATTAACAAATAATTTTATAATTTTCTTGATGTATTTAAAATCAAATTAAATGAGTACTGTTAATAATGACATTAATGATATTTTATAATAAATTATATACTATTAAATTATTAAAAATTCATAAAAATAATATATCTGGATAAATTAAAGGAATATAGTAATGAAAATCAAGAACGGTACGCTTAATAGTTTTTTTTTCATTTTACTATAATATGATTATCCCTTAAAAGGCAGATAATGTTAATAGTGTGGTTATTTTAAAAAGGGTTAATAATGGTTTAAACTAAAATATATGTGTTAAAAAATAAATGAAACATGCACAAATTTTAGTATATGAGAATATATTAACACATAATCATATTATAATCTAATTATATAAATTTGGAGACATTTGAAAATAAAAATAATATATATTAATTTAATACTTTATGAAATTTAGTGATTGTCCCTCCCCCAACCTATAAATGGACACTCCTTATCTCAATTATTAACAACTCATTAAGCCATGTATCATCAATAAAACCCTAACAATTACTCACATAAATATCCTTAAAAATCTAGATATGTTATTTTTCTTCTAAAATTCCAACCCTACATCCCTTTAGAAGAAATAAAAAAGAAGACATACTAAGAAGATGTTATAATCTTTATTGACACTTTCTAGATTATTTCTTATTATAATTATTTTTAATGTGTGGTAAACATTATAAATATTATATAATATACAATAAATATAATTATATTTTACAATTATTATGGTTAAACTATGTTTTATCTATTTTTCGTTCTATAAAAAATGAAAACCTAACTAGTAGGTATGTATAGATTATCGTCTCTAATTAAAAATATTTTTATTAAAAATAAAGTCTCTTAAAGATATAAGAACATTAATGTCAGAATTAATAAAATGATTTTATTATTGGTATTAGTTTTAAATCCACATAAAAATTGAAATGAAACATAAGAGAATAAAAATTAATTTCAAACATAATATTAGCATGAAAAAATCAGTGGAGTAGATGATTGTCCTAATTGATGGAAATTGAGTTAATAAATCTCTTACCCCACTCTTATATTTTGTATATCATTATTTAACCTCAGTAAAAATGGTCTAAAGAATTTTAATAATTAATTCATGTAATCTATTAATAATTATAATACATTATATTATCCTTTAATAACATATTATTATATATTCATTACTAATATTTAATTATTTATTTTCTTTTGGGTATATTTGTTTCATAGTTTCATGTTCAATTCACTTGTGTATAATTACAGATCTAATTTTAAAAATAAAATAAAATTATATATGTGAAATAAAAAGGTATTTATTCAGTAACATATGTTTAAATGGTTTGATATATCATTTTTTTACATGTGGGTGATTCATTTGATAAAATGTTAATGAAATATGTTTAGTTTATTTTGGTGGATCTTCCAACAATCAAGACACAGTTTCTTTTTATTCATTATTATGTCTATAAATTAGTTATAGAAAATGAAATAGGTTATAATATACTTATTAAAATATTATTAATCTAGAATAATAATTTTTGACCAATATTAAAGGTTGTAATGGATATCAAATAATATCATTATTCATGGGGATGGTTAACTGTCATAATTTGGACAATGGTTTTGTTCATTTGATAATAGGTTATAATAAAAGGGATGTGTATAAGATATTAAATTAGAAACAAAATATCTTGTATATACATGGTATTGGAGTTATTATTATTTCATGGTTTAAGGATGAGGGAAGAAATTAGGTGAAAAAAATAAATTAAGAGTGGTGGTTTTTTAAAATTTCCTCTTAATTATCACCTTAGTGAAGGATCCATTAAAGAAAACAGAATTTTTACTTGGGTGATAAAATAAGTACTTGAAAGTGGTGAGAGTTGTTATGATATATATTGGTAGAGATTTTAATATTTTAAATGATTTTTAGGATGAATAAGATAGTGAGGGGTAGTATTTTTACATGAGTTGGGGTGGTTTAAAGTGTTTAAATAATGATTATTTTATATATTATGCCAACCACATTTGAGGTAAATTTGTTACCTATAATTTTACTTATAATTAATGTTTTAAAGTATATTTATTTTTTATAAACACATAAACCAACAATTTTAAGTTTTATTTTGTTTTTGTTATTTTAATCTTTTACCTTTTAACATTAACCCGCTATATTATTTTACCTATACTGTGGAAAAACATTTTTTTACCTAGGAATCATTTTCTATGCCTAAAAATTAAAATGACCTTATTACCTAATTTGGACCTCCAGATTCCAAATATGTAATCCATTTTACTTGATTATATTTATTAAATTGGTAAAAATGAATTCATTTTTTATATCTGTATAACTTGTAAAAATAGTTTTTTAATTGGTTAAAATAGATTTTTTTAAAAATGATATGCTTGTGTTTCAAAATTTAACACCTTATATATTATAAAATTACATAAATAAATTTTTATTGATAATAAGTCTTAATAAATTTTAAATTATCATTAATTAATTATTTCATATGAATTATGGTATTCTATGAAAATAATATTTTTACTTTTTAACCAAAAGAATCATCTATTTAGAAGATTTCTAAAAAATATACTAATTTAATTTTGACATGATTAGTCCAAACATGTAATAAATTTTTTCAAATAATTTTTTGAATGTATCTAAAAATATTAATTAAATTTATTTTAACAAATAATTAAATAAGAATATCTTATTAATGAAAAAATTACCATAATAATAAAATTACATTACAATAAATTATATATTCATTTCATAAGAATAATTATGTTTTTATTTAATATAAAAATAATATTTATTTCATTATATAATTTATATTAGTCACACATTTCAATTTAACAAAATGATTATAATTGTCATCTCAAAATAATAATATTTTGGCATTCATTTATGCTCATTGTTCTGAGTAACATATGATATCGAACGTATTTTTATTTTAAAATAACTGCATGTTACATTATCCCCTCCATTAATAAATTAATGCCTCTTAATATGAAATTTCACTTCCAAAAAGAGTTTATATTTTAAAATTCTTCTTTGGGAAAACCACATCGTAAGAAGGGTTAATAAAACGGCCTCTAAAAAAGAGCAGATAAAAAATGTGATGGCTACCACAAAACATGGTTTCAGAATTAGAGACATTAGTGTGAAGTGAAATCACAAGTAGGAAAAATAAATATAAAAATAATTTTATGATTAAGAGTGATATAGAACCTCATCATTAGAAATTTAACCACCACAAAATAATTAATCTATAAAGAGATAAATGACAATAGATTTCTTAGCACGAAATGTAACAAGATATGATTTTTTTTCAAATAAATATCCTTGATTTGAGGAATTATTTTACAATCTAGATAAATCACGAAAACACATTCATGATTCCATTAATGTTATAATATTAATCTCATCCTTTTGGTTGTGCTTCAATCTATTTCAACTTATTCTATTATGATAAGAAATGGATATTCAAGATGAATATTTATAACTAAATCAATTTTATGTAATTTTATATTCCCTAAGTGAATTATAATTTCTCTAAATACTTACCAGAACCCAGAATTGATAAAGAATTCTATCCAATATGATAAATAATACTTTAACCTTACATAAAAATAACCCTCATTCAGGTTAATCTGTACCATAATTTTATCAATCTTAAGTAATCTTTATAATATTAATGACAATATTGTATAATTTGATGAACAAAGTTTATAAAAAACATATCATTAATCACACATTAATTATATCTAAATGATACATTTCAATACCATTGTTAGACAAAAACATGGAAATAAATTGAATCACCATATGACCTTAGTGAAAACAAAAAATCTTGTTTATTCTATAAATCCAAACAATTAAATTACTAACCAATTTCGTGGTCCCAAATGATATCCAATAATTATATTTTCATTAATATCATAAAATCAACTACATATTATGTGTTATCCTTCCTAAATTATGTATATTAAAAAAGTTAAACTATACATTGAATCACTTTTCCTGGTCATCTGTACAATTTATCATATTACTGCATCTCCTTAAAAACGTACCGTAGTACAATCCTTATAAGTTTTACAATTCTAATAATGATAATTTCTTAAAATAATTTTATCAGATCCAAAAACACTAGAACAATAATCAGTTCATTTTTTTACTATAATTATCATAAGAATGAACTTGATACCTTATCATATTCTATGGTATATTTTCTTAACACTTTTGAATTTGTTTGTTTAGTGCCATATATTCTTGCAGTTGAAACTTTCCACATTTAAATTTTATTTCAATCCCTTAGTTTCACAAGACCAATTTAATTTCCCCCCAAAATGTTATCAAACTCCCATTACTTTCATGAATATACGATAATGTTTCTTTCCATAATTACTATATGTGGTAAAATCATCCTTTTTTCCCTTTCCATTATCTATTTTTTCTTATCATATGTCCTCTTATTATCTTACAAGATTTTAGAGCCATAATACTTACATAATTATTACTTTTTATTTATATTTTCTAGAATTAAAATTTATGTAATATTGATGTATTTAAATAATTCACATTGAAGATATTTTAAAGATTATAAATTTATAGAATTGGAATATAAATATTAAATAACAAAAACATGGAAATAAAAAGTGTAAACTTCCAATAGTATATGATTCTTAAATAACATAAAAAAATTTAAAAAGAAACATGGTTTATTTTCATGATTAATCATATTATATTTTCCATTATTCAATCCTTAACTCTATTTTCCCTTTAACACATTGAAAAATTTAAAAAAATGTGATGGGGAAAAAAGATCCAAAAGGGAGATAAAACTAAAGAAAATCCATTATTATATTTAAAACCTGCTACCCCATTCAATGTTCCTTTAGAAGATGAAACAATGAATTTTTACAAGAACAATAGTAACACTTTTTGCTCGATTAAAAACACTAAAACCAATAGAAAGAAATTAATAATCCTTTAGGTGAGTTTGAACATCGTATACCTAAAACCCTTTCTAACATATCCAATTAGAATAACATATTTCTATCTTCCTAATTTGAGATCTATAATGGGGATTAGCTTTTGTGTAATCAATATCAGGCATACCCGTGAGCTATAATGGGGATCAACCCTTCATATATGCTCTGTCAGGCTCCCCTATGAGTAATTATGGGGATCAACCCATCATATTGAATATTTAAATCTCACTCATGAGCTATAATGGGGCTCAACCTTTCATATAATCTATATTGGGCTCACAAGTTTCATATAATACTCATGTACCATTTCATGAATAAAACACGTTTAACACAAAACCCATTTTTTGAATGTTTCTTCCAATCCCATATGAAACAAAATTCCATACAAAAATTACACTTCTATTTGAGAACCCATTTTCAATACCAAGATACCAAAATAATGGTATATGGGATTTATTTTCATTTGAAAGGTCATTATGTTTTATAGAGGTAGCCGAATATAAAATAACAGTTACAGTGGAAGAAAATTGATTGTCACAGTATACATAAAGATTAACTTTGTAATTTTTTAAAGAATGTAAAGTTCTTCTTATAAAAAAATTAAATTTTTATTTTTTTATAAATTAATAAAATATCCTTTATATTCAATTTATACCCATATAAATAAATTTGTAATTTAATATCAAGAAGAAAGATATTTGATAATAAAATATTTAAATGCTCAAGGTGCCCCACAACCCTTTTAAAATTTATATATTAATATTTGGGATCTAATAAATAACATTTTTAGTGATAAAATATGGATATGAAATGTCATAGTGCTTGTATATACACTTTATAAAATAATAAAGGTGCATATTATCACGAAATTTTTAAATGAATTATGATTGGGAAGAAGTCCCTTACCACATGGGAAATATGTGAATTATAATAATTAAATAATAATATTAAAAAACTATAATATCATGGAAATAATGATATTCATGATATAATATGTCACAGGGAAGTATATACACAATATAAAATTGAATTGCTGCATAAGAGCTAATAAGTTTCAATAGAATTTAAATTAAGACGAAATCCCTTACAAGGATCATATCCTTAGATAAAGGATATATTGATTACATGATTATTTTTGAAATATATAAACATACCCAATATAAGTCAATATTCTATGTAAACCAATGAGAGGTCATTCACAAACATTCTCAAAAAAACAAAACCAATGACATGGATATTTAACTCATTGAAATGAGATTGAGTTAAGATTTACCTTTCAAAGATCATTTTGTTAATAAAATTGATCAATTATGTGTATTAAATATAAATTACAATAAATAAATTATAAATATAAGACAAGATATCAATACTTATTTATCACACAATCATATAATGACAAAATTATGAAGTATAAGATCTCCACGAAGAATGGAAATTAAGATGAGAAGTTCCCTTACTAGGAGACCGACTCACCACATTAAATTATTATGTTCCTAAATAAGAAAAATAGCTTAATATATACTTTATTTTGATCCCATTTAATTTTTATTATTCAATTTATACAACTTATTACCATGTTACAAAAATTACAAAATTATTTATGTTCATATCAGTCATTTTTTCGATATTCGGTACTTGAGTCGAAAATGAACTTGTTTTGATATAACATGTCCATGTAGTCAAAAGTCCATAATCTTAATAATATTACTATTAATGAGTTAAATATCATATATATCCTATATATATGTATTTATTATGACCATAATATTTGGATATATGAAATTAAATGCAGCATTCAGGGAGACTATTGGTCATACTTACGCATGAACACTACATTCATTTCATTGTCATATTAAAGGAATAAAATCTAAATGATACAAATGTATATTGTAATTATATTATCATATATATTTTATATATGTTACATAATTTTATTAACACCATCGTTTATACATTCTATGTATGGTATGGATGAGTTATATCACTTTGAGTGGGCGGTAGTCCGCACTTCCTCAAATAAAATTATTATATTTCAATATTATTGAAAGAATAAAAAACTGTTGTAAATAAAAATTAAAGAATTATAGAGATAACATAAATATAATAAATATCATATATAAATATAGTTCCATCATAATGGACACCAGGATAGGTGGTAGGAGAAAATTGAACAATCATAATTTCATGATGCACTAGTTCATCGTACATAGAAATAGTATGTTCATAGCCATTCGATGGAGGTGTGTGTATGTTTAGATATAATAGTTATCATAAAAACATATTAGTATATTGAGGATACTGTTTTTGTCATTTAATAATATAATAAGTATATTATAGGGGGAGGATAAATAAAATAATGTAAAGGAGCTTGAGAGAATATTCTATATCTAAATCAGGTAACTTCTTTTGATGTGAGCCCAAAGGATCTCTCGAATTGCCTCCATCCAAAGTTAAGGCTTCTAGGAGGAAGTGTGGGATGCTAGGAGATTATTTGAGCTTAACTTTCACAGGCCAATGAGCTTGATATGTGTGATTATGTGGGTAGAGTTGGTGGCCTTTTGTAAGAGGGAGGAGGGACACTTTAGGAATGTCTTGAAATATAATTATATTATAATTTTATTTTATAATTATAATACTTCAAAAGTTATAAATTTCGAGGATAATATGTGTATGGGTAGAAATCCACTCATAAAATTGGTTTTAGACATGTTTAGGTCACAAAACTAACCGTATCTTTTACCTTTAACACTTAGTTATAACATCAACTCTTACCGTGCCATCTTATATTTTCATAGTATATGATTTCTATAACAACTATATAATTCCAAGAGAATCATACATGTATAATTAATGATATTTGTAACCTTATATATGTTTCTTGGAAAAATAATATTTTTTATAACTATTATATCATTTAATAACATATCATTTGTTTTAAAAACTCATTTATGTTAATTTTTACACTATTTAGAAATTGATATTGTTCAAAATAATAAAAACAATCTTACTTAGAAAAAAATGCATTAAATCATCCCTAAAATGTTAATGTAATCCAAAAAATTATTTTATGGAATCAAAATGTTCCAATTACATATATTATAATATTTATAATATCTTCTATTTGAATATTTCATTAATAAGTTAATCGTTGCATCATCATAGTGTCAAAAATATATATATTTATTTAATGTCTAACAATTTTAAATAATATATCATGATGTTGGAAATATGTTAATATTAATAATAACTATTTATAGTCTATGTTATCATTTATATAATATAAATTAAATTTGTTTTAGTTAGGAGATACATGTTTAGGTTACATTTACCTTTTCATTAAATTAAATATTATGAAAGGTCATTATAACACCAACGTGGCTCCATTGGGTCCTAAATTAGACCCAAAAAATGATCATGGTCACAATTATCTCATAAAATAGGATTAGGACACATGTTTGGGTAGTTTTATATTATTATAATATTATTTTTTACCCATATTAACTTGATTTACCCTTTAACCAATTTAAAAAATCAATTACTGAAGTTACTATTCATAATATCCAAAAAATAAAAGGTAACTGTTTAAATAATTTGGACCTTATAATTCCAAATATTTAATCCACTTTCAAAAATTCAAAACACATAATTTCAAGAAATTAATTTTAAATTAATTCTCGTTGTCAAATCCAAAAAATGAGTTTTTAAGAAGTAAAAACTATCAAATGATTGATATGTGTTTGTGACCAATTTAAATGTGAAATCAGATACGATGCCCATATATGGATTTAATGACAAAAATATAATATCATTATACTTTAAACCCAACATAAAATAAAATCTATCTATATAAATAAATTATATGAGAAGTTAGTTTTGAATTAAAATTAAGTATTTTTCACTATTCATTTAAATATGGATTTTATCATAATAATACTAAAATTTCTGCCAAAGTAAATTTTGATGTATCTAATATAAAGAAGAAGTTTATTTAATCAAATATAACAAATAAAAGTGTCAAAAAATACTATTTAAAATGGTTCATTATCAAAAGAAGGTAAACCGACCTTTTAAAAATATTAGAGTATTTTATGCTTAAAATTGGATTCAATCTCATTTAATGCCTCTAAAATTAATTGGATAAATGTAAAAAAAATTCAAAAATATGTAAAAACATAATATAGTTAATTCTGTTCATTCTTGATAATGAAATTACTAGGCGTTAACTACCATTTAAAATGATAAGATTATAATTGTATTATTTTTCTTTATAACTTCGTGTTGTGTGATACATATGATTTCATAGAAAAACATTATTGCATATCGAGTAAGATATCATTAATAGTGTCCCATTTATACTAATATTAATATTAAATTCGAAAATAAATTATTATATACGAAAATATATTATTCTATTGATACTTAGGATGTTACATCATTCCCACTATTGGAAATTGTATCCTCACAGATTTAAAACATGACTCAGAAACTAAATTGAAAATTCCACATCTAAAAAAGAGTCAATAAACAATTAAATATAAAATAAATAAATTGAATTAAAAAGGTCACATAAGATATCATATTATAGGTTTACCTATAAAAACATGATTTTGGAGGATAAAACTATCTCTCAAAGGCTAATATAGATTGATAGAGAACATATTCGTTAGATGGCTATCCATCACAAAAACATAATTGTGTGATGGATAAAAAGACAATTTAGAAATGAAAAGGAATAATGTTTTTGTTTTAATATCCTCTTAATTAGTTTTGTGAAATTAATGTACTTCCTAGAATAACAACATAATGAAACTTAGTATCTTGATGTATTTATATTTTATAAGAGAAATTTCATCCTCATAATATTCCCAAAATATGATATATATATCCATAAGAATATCTTTAAGTATAAAATTACAAATAAAAAACATAAATGATATCAATATATTATAATTGAGGTCCAAATGTAAATTCAAACTTCCATATTAAAAAAATCTATACATAAACATTAACCCACAAAACATATACAAGAAAGGTCCCTAACAACTTAATATCACATCACATAAAACCTTAGAAGGTTTTTATGAAACCTTAAAATTATCATTATCCTTTGAAAAATATAGTCCTCTTAGGAACTTCCATCACTTCACCAAATGTCTCAACATCACCCGTAGTAGAAGAAAATGATTTTCCCAATCCATTTTGTTTTCAATCACACTAATTTACTCCATGTGAAATTAACTTCACACACTTATTTTCCTAATGTCCCAACTCATTGTAGCAACAATATCTTACTGTATAATGGATTTATATTATCTCATTATTAGACTATTCAGGACTCGTGTTCTTTGATTTCATGAAGCTTGTGACCCAACATACCACATCAGTAACACTTTCATGACCCTAACATACATTTCCCAAAATTCATTGTACCACACGTGGTACTATTTTTGGAATTACATACAAAATTCTTAGTTCGTTTCTTCTCCAATTTCTAGAACCTTGAACGTTTATCACTTTTATCATCTCATGGAACATAAGTGTCTTCAAACTCCATTTGAACTTCCTTAACATAGAGATCCAGTTTTTCTTATCTTTTAAATTCTCTGGAGGCCAAATATTTTCTTATCCCTGGCTTTAATCCTGATTAAAATCTATTAATTTTTCTGTCAATGTATCAAATACAATCTATAAAACACCTAGGAAAATTTGTAAAGTTCACTTCCTATGCAAAAACAAAACATCATAAATTTTATTTAATTCTTTGAATTATTTCTCCATCCTATGCTAAATAACCATAGCTAAATATTTCTCAAGGGGAAAACCTTATATTCTTCCCATTTCATGGAATAATGATTATTTTTTCCTCTAGTATTCTTAAGTTATGAAAACTATTTATCAAAATCACCTTCAAAATGATAGATTGAAAGTGTTACCTTTTGATGTCCTAAACATCCCATGACATAAAATATATTCTACATGGTATTGATCTATCCTTCAGCTACCACTGGGTCAGATGATCCATTGAATGATGAGGGGATTTATCCTTATAAAATTTTCCACTACTAACATATTTTTCTGTGGCTTATTGGGATGATCCCATGCATGGATACAACTACCATTTATATCCTGAGTCAACTCCACCATCACTACAACAAACTATTTAGTTCCAATTCCCAACACCTCATCTTGTTGACTTGAAAGGTTTTTTTCCTCTTGATGCCTTCCCATATTGCTTTCCTATTTCCTCTGTGAAACAAATCCCAAAAAGATAGTTTATATGAAGAAATAAGGTAATCATAAAATTCTACATGATTTCAAATTAACCATTATGAAATATCTTTTAAAGGAAATAAAGTAAAACCATCCTAACATCTAAAGTTATATGAACCATCCGTTGATACCAAATATAAGGAACCAACCTTAAACATTACATATTTTTTTATTTATGTCAAGAATTAACATTGGGAATATTTTCAGGTTTAGAGCATTAGAGAAATTTGACATAACTATTACCTTAAATAATAATGAAATACAAAGTGGAAACTTCTAAAAGATTCTATTTCCTCTATAATGTAAAAACATTTAAAATAAAACATGGTTTATTTTAATGTTTAATCATCATAACAATTCCATGATTTCATCATTAACTCTATTCTCCCTTAAATCCTATGAACAATTTTAAAAACGTGGGTTGAGCACAAAAATCTCTGTAAGGGACATAAAATAATGAAAAACCATTAGTCTAGTGAGAGACTGATAACCCATTAAATGTTCTTTGAGTGGATGAAAAAAAACATTTTCACATGAATAACACTCATAAATTTTGGTCAATAAAAACACTAAACCAATAGAAATTAATAAAAACTTATTTAGGTGACTTAAATGATCATATATGTTAAACCCTTACAAACATCTTCAAATTGGAATAATTTTATATTTGAACTCCAAATTCGAGATCTATAATGGGGATTACCCTGGTATAAGCTATATCAGGCTCACCTATGAGCTATAATGGGGCTCTACCCTTCATATCCACTGTGTTGAGCTCACCCATGATCTATGATGGGGATCAATCCATTGTATAAGTTGTATTGGGCTCACCTGTGTGCTATAATGGTTCTCAAATGTTCATCAAAGCTATATCAGGCTCACCCGTTTTAGATAATGATCATGTGACATTTGATGAATAAAAATCATTCATTACAAAAACCTTTTTTTGAAAGATTATTCTAATCCCATATGAAAAAAAATTCCATATAAAAATTCCATTTTCATTTAAGAACCTACTTTAAATACCGAGATTCCTGAATAGAGGAATAAGGGATTTATTGTCAATTTAAAATACATTAAAAATTATAGATAAATCCAAATATTAAAAAATGGTTACGGAGCTAGAGAACTCATTGTTTCTGTATACGTAAAAAAACATTTCTTTTGTTGTTTTGTAACGAAATTAAAATGCTCCATATAAGAACGTTCCTTTTGAAAATTTTTAATCAAATTCATAAAATTTCCAATATATTATTTTTATTCCCATATAAAGAAATATGTAATTTGTTATCAAGAAGAAAACTATTTGATAATTAAATCATTAAATGTGCAATGTGTCCCATATCACATTGAAAAATTACATATTTATCTATATTATTTAATAAATAACATTAGTATAACTAAAACATGGATATGAAATGTCATAGTGGATGTAAATAAACCTTATAAATGTATAAATTGTCATATTATCAAGAAATTCCTCTATTAAAAGAGATTTAGAAGAAGTACCTTACCACTTGAAAAATACATGAATAAAAATAAATAAAGAATTACATTAATAAAAACATATAATTTGAGGAGAATAAGTTGAGTAATTATATAATATATCAAATGGTAGTATATGAACCATATAGAAGTTAATCTCTGTATAACAACAAATAAGTCTCAATGGAATGTAAATTGGGACGAAATCCCTTACAAATATCGTATCCCAAGATTGATGGTAAATTAATGACATAATTTTGAGTGAAAAAAATAATTAAAACCAATATAAGTGGATATTTAGTGTAAAATAATCATATTTCATTCATATATATTCTTGAAAAAACAAAACCAATGACATGGAAAGTTTACTCAATGAAATGAGATTGAGATAGGATTTCCCTTACAAAGATCATTTTGTTTATAAAATAGATAGATTATATGTATTAAGTATAAATAACTATAAATTGTTTTTAAATACATGATAATATATCAAAATTTATTTTCTACATAATCATAGCACAACATAATCATGAAGTATAAGATCAACTATTAAAATTGAAATTAGGTTTAGAAGTTCCTTTACATAGAGCCTAGCTCGTCACGTTCAATCAATATTTTCTTGAACAATAATATGAGGTTAAATTATAATTTATTGGGAGCATTTTTTAATTTTATTAATACTTTTTTATCACTTATTACCATGTTATAAAAATTACATAGTTATTTATGTTTATATCATTCATTTCGTCGATATTCGACACTTGAGTTGAAAATGTACTTGTTTTGATATAAGTTGTCTATATAGTCAAAAGTCCATCATCTAAATAATATTATTATTCATGATTTAAATATAATATATATCCAGTATATATTTGTTTTTTATGTCAAAAATATTTTGAGATATGAAATTAAATGCACCGTTCATGGAGATGGTAAGCTGTACGTAGGCATGCAAGCTACTTTCATTTCATTGTCATGTTAATGGAATGAAAAATAAATGATAAATATGTACAATGTAATTCAATTAAAATATAAATATTATATATGTTACATAAGTTCATTAACCCGATCCTTTATATGTTTTATGTATTGCATGAACGAGTCATATCACATTGATGGGGCGGTAGTCCACACATCCTTAAATGAAATTATTGTATTTACACATTATAGAAAAAATAAAGGAATAATGTAAATAAAAATTAAATAAGAATAGAGGATATATAAATATAATATATATCATATATAAATATAGTTTCTTTATAATGTCCACCATGAGAGGTGGTAGGAGAAAATTGAACAATCATCATTTGTTGAGGCAGCATTTTTCCGTACACAGAAACAATATGATTGTATCCATTAGAGTGAGATGTGTGTATATTTAGTGTTAATCCCCATAAGAAAAACATCATAGTATATTTATGATAAATGTTATGTTATGTTATCATATAATAATAATATTATAGGGAGTTCAGGAGGGAAATAAAGGAAAGGATATTGAGAGAAGATTCTACCTCTAAATCAGGTAACTATTTTTGATTTGAGCTAAAAGGATTTCTTGATTTTCCTTCTTCCTAAGATATGGATTATATAAAGAAGGTAGGAATGATGTGAGATTATTTTTGTATATTTTTTATGATTCAAGGGGTTTGAAATGTGTGATTATGTCAGTAGAGGTGGTGGCCTTTTATAAGAAGAAGGATAGTCACTTTAGGAAAGTCTTCAAATATTATTTTATTATAAATTGAGTAAAATAATAAAAACCTAATCCAATTATACTTTAATAACAATTAATATAAAAATATAACCATATAATGTGATTAGATAAATAATAATTTTTGATTAAAATGCAGTATTTTTCACCATTCATAAAAAAATTGATTTAATCTGAAAAATACAAAAAATTTAAAAAAGTAAATTTATATGTCCCGATTCTAAAGAAGAAGTTTGTTTTATCATATATGACATATAAAAGTTATAATCTCTATTTTTAAATTTTTTTTTCCATCAAATGTTGGTAGAACGACCTTTTAAAAATGTAACAACCTTTTGTGGGAAAATTAGATTCATTCTCATTTAAAGACACTAAAATTCATTGGATAAGTGTAAGAAATTTAAAAAATATGTAAAATTATTATTTAGATGATTCTGTTCATTCCCAATAAAGAAATTTCTAGGCATTAACTACCTTTTAAAGTAACAATATTATTGTCGTATTATTTTTTAGTATAACTCAGTGTTGTGTGCAACACAAGATTTCTGAGAAACCAGTTGTTGTGTGGCGAGTATGCTATCATATATGATTTCATATTTAAACTAAAATTAATATTTAATTAATAAATTTTAATAGATATGAAAATGTATTATTCTATAATTACATGGGATGTTATATTCTTGATAGCATAAGATACTATATCCTCATATGATTTAAATGTTTGGGATACTAATTCCATTTAAAGGAATAGTTTGATCCCATAAAAATATTGATAAATATATCTCTTTGGATAATATTTTTATTCTATCAATTTCTGTGACAACCATTTAATGTTGGATTAATACATAGACAAATTGACATCCTATTTTTGTATTAGACTCAAGAATTTTCTATCCACATCTGCTCATTGTTCTCAAGGAAAATATTTTTCCCAGAATAGATCATATAATACTTCCATTCTATTCATAATATCTCTTCTTCATACTTCTTTAGTTAAATAAGTGACCACCATTGATATTCATCCCCTAAGAGATGTTAAACAGACTCAATAACCTTATCCCTACCATTACTTCCCAAAGAGAGAAATATATTTTTCTAAGGAATGTATCTATTTCCCAGCTACAAATTGATTTTTAGTCTCTTTTAATGATGGAGGTTGTTGTCACATAAAGCGGTCTATCATTTTACCCCACATTACCGATCATACCACTCTATACGGGTAACATTATTATTAATAATCTATGTTACCTATCCTTGTATAGTTATAAGTTGTTTTTTTTCTAGTTCCATCTCCCCCTAAAACATCATTATCTTAACTAGGAGGTCAATAACTACATGGATTACATGCATTGATATGATTTCCATTCATCCTTCTAGTATCCATTTCTAAATATTTTTATACACTATATAAGATCATAACATTGTGAAACATAATGTATAATATCAAAACTACAGAAAATTAATTAAATATTTAGGAAAACAAATTATTAACTCACAAGTTCTGTTTCATTGACATTATTTCCAAATTTTATAATACAGTTTCATTCTCCAATATACATATTCATAAATCTAGATCGCAAGATTTATGCTATTATATCTTTGATTCTGACTTTATAACCCTGAACCATGTAGACAATAGTCAAAATCTATTTTATTACATTTTAATAATATAAAATGAATATCATCCCAATTGAAAAAAATAGTTTAGTAGATTTGAAAAATAGATACAAACTTGAACTATAATTTACAATTGAATATATCAAATAAAAAACACTGAATCATTTAATACCTAATTATTTCTCTATTATAACCCTACATATGAACCATAATACACATCTTAGAATAATGGGGAAAAATAAAACTTAAGTTGTGAGCTGAAATGATAAGTAAAAGTTAAGTATAGAAGAAGATATCATATATAAGAAATAAAAATTATGGGGAGGTAAATTACATAATTACATTACATTTAATCAGTAACAAGATCATAAAATGAATGAAATAAAATATGATCAACTAATTATAGATTAATAATTACATGTGATAGATAAAATAACTATGGATATTTTACTAATTGAATAATCACATATAAATCAAAAACTGATCTAATAATGGGGGAATTCATAAGGTCTAAAATCTAAAACATTCTATCAAGGATTCATACAAGTCACCATACATAAATGGGTAACACATATTCCAATATGAAAATAGGTTTTTCTCATTGGACCTAGTGAATAATCAAGGGTCTATAAAGGTCCTACTACAATAGATAATAAGTCAAATAAATTCCTTATATGAAAGGGTTAAAATATAATTAAAATATAAATTTTAATTGAAACTAGCATACAAAATCTAAAAAAAATTTCCATTCAGTACACATAATCACAAACCATCCAAAGAAATATGGTGAATGGTGTTAAAATAGTACATCCCCAATTGAACTAATCAATAAAAATTTAATATAATATGGAAGATAATATCATTATATACAATACTAAATGAATAATATTAGTCAATAAAAAAATTTTAACAGAAGAAAATTCATTAAATGAGATCATTGGAAATTATTGGAGGAAAATACCACTTTTCATTTTGAAAATCACTTATGTTTAGAACACTATGAAATTATAAAATAAAACATTTTATTTGAAAAAATTCTTATCAACTTGAAAACAAATATTTAAAATATTATGGAGTATTGATAATGAAATAGTTTAATAATGCCATATAAGTTAAAAAAACATTACATTCATATTTTTATTTTGGAAGATTCTCAAAGAAACATATTTTAGAAAGCAATAAATATAGCTTACATATAATTTTCTAAAATAAAATAATGAGTGAAATGGATTTAAAAAATGATTTTATAATATAAAAATAATTTTTAAAAACCATTATAGAAAAGATTTTCATGAATGAAAAAGGGAGTTTTATGGAAAACCTTAGAATGATAATTTTTTAAGAGAAAGTCTCTCTAAAATATCATATCATTGAAATGGGCTATAATAAAATGATTATATTATGTGTAACAACTGTAAATCCCCATAAAAAAAGTAGAAATAGAACATATTATAATTAAATTTCATTTTACATGTTATATTATCAAGATAAAATCAATGAAGTTAATATTTGACCTAATGAATATAGACCGAGTTATGAAATCTCTTACCTCATGATTCCCTTTAGTATGGTGTTCTTTAACCTCAGGTACACTGGTTTAAATAATATTATTAATTTATTAAATGACTTCATTAACTTTTAATACCTTACGTGATCCATTTATAACATATTATTACCCCTCTATTAATAATATTTCATTATTTTGATTTGGGGGGGGGGGGGTTTGTTTCATTGTTTCATGCTTGGTTCTCTTGTGAATTATTATAGGTTTTATTTAAAAATGTAAATATAACTCTATATGAGAAATGAAATGGAATTAATGAACCAAATAAATATTAAATGTTCAAATATATCATTTTTCATTTCATAAATGTGGATAATTTATTTTATAAAAAGATAATGAAAATGTGTAGTTTATTTGGTTGCTTTTCCGACCATCACGATCTAGTTTTGTTTTTTTTAAGATGATATATATATATATATTTGTTTAAAAACATTAAATACGTTTTAATATGTTTATTAAAATAATATTTTACCAGAATAATTATTTTATATCTAGCCTTTAAGGATGTAATGAAAAAAACAAAATCATTATTCATAATGATGGTTAATGACCATAATTTTGATAATGTATCTATTTCATTAAATAAGAGGAGATAAGAAAATGTATGCAAATAGAATATTTTTTTATAAATATATATTTCTAGTATATAAATAATAAAATATTTATTATTAATTTATGGTAGAATGTGGTGAGGAGAAAATAGAATATAGAAAAAATATGTGGTTTGAGAATGTAAACCCTTAAATATCACCTCAATGAAGGACCCCATAAGGAACATGGAATTGGTCTTTGTTTAATACATGAATAACTTGGACATGATGATATAGGAGAGGAGGAAGTATGATAAATATTTTAATAGATTGACGTCATGTGAGGATAAATTGGGCAGTGAGGGACGATATTTATAGATTAGGAGGAGTTTTTTATGTGACTAAATAACGAAATGTTTATATTTAAACCCATCCACATTTAGGTGGAATTATTTCCCATGAATTTGGTTGATAATTAATGTTTTAATGGATGATAACTATTTTAGGACTAGAAAAGAAAATAACCTAATTACCAAATTTATACCTCTTATGGAAAATATAAAATCCATTTTACATTATTAAATTTATAAATGTTATAAAAATAAATTATAATGTGGTACATGTAGAACTTGTAAAAATAGTTTATTTTAATATATTAAAATTATTTATTTAAAAAATAATAATACCATGATTGTAAATGTAAAAAAATTATATTTTATGTTATTACGTAAATACATTTTATTCCTATAATAAGAGTTAATACATTTTAAATTATCATATAATAATTATTTCATAAGAATTATGGTACTTCTGAAAAGAAACATTTTAACTTTTTAAAACAAAAATAAAATATTTTAGAAAATCCCAAAAAAACTACACGAAGATATTTTTTAGGTGAAGAGTCTTAAAATAAAATTAATTTTCTAAAAATATTTTTTTAAATGTCCAAAAGATAATTTTATTTCTTTTATAATATAAATTAAAAAAATTATCTTTCGAAGAATAAATTTATTTGAAGAATAAAATAACTTTACTAAAAATTATGCTGTAATTTTTTAATAGTAATTAAATTTTTATTGAATATTGACTTCATATTTATTGTATAATATACTTAGTATAATCCACACCCCCAAATTTAATGGTTAATATATAATGGTCGTGATAAAATAATAATAATTTGGAGCTCGTTTAAGTTCGGAGTTCAATATACCCAATGATTTTAAACAAAGTGTCATTTTTAAAACCTAGGGTGTTGCATTTAAAAATATTAATAATAAAGGGTTTAAGTTCATATGGAAAAAATAACGTGAAAATTGTCTTGAATAATTGAGTATGTGATTGCTGAATGCTCTGATTTTGACTCTACTGTATAGAAATGATGGGTTTGTGATATATGATAATGCATCGAATAAGGGAGTTATTTTTTTTCATTATATATAATGATAGAGTTATTTCCTATAAATCATGGCAGTTAAAGACTCATGGACACTGCTATATAACTCATGAACTTTAGTTGGAAACCATAATCTATGCTCAGAAGATAAGGAGAGATATTCATATACCATTAGAGCCTAAAATATATCGTCTCACATAAGGAGATCAATATAAGGTAAAGTTGATGGCTTGATCCACTCTAGGATTATGATTTTATAATTCACTACCAAAAATGGAAGGAAAATAAGGTGATTGGATTCATTGATAAGAAATAATCATGGAGTCCTAACAGTGATATGGATTATAGGGATCCCATGTTCATAGATTTCATAAATATAGATACGGGAGTTATTACAGAATGGAAAATTTCATTCTGTTTTCAACTGATTTCCATGTCCTATTTATTGGAAAATATATAATGTTCTTAACCTGGTGATGTGAATTTTCTAAAGAAAATTAATTCCCTGAAGGAAGGACAATTTTAAGACTTTTTATATGAGGATAAATTTTTGAAATATATTAAAAGGATATGTCTTCCATGACTACCTGACATAAAAAAGTGAAATATTTTATGATTCTTTTAGCTCAAATTTCACTATAAATTTTAATATAATGATGACATATATATATTTGAAGGGTAATTTTTGGTGGTATAAATAATGTGGGAAATTATTTATTATGTGTTATGATATTTTGTTAATAAAAAGGTGAAGTCTGATATACAACAACCTATAAGAGTAACGAATCCTCTACCTAATACCATGTTGAAACTGGATGACATTACTATGTAATTTTTCAATGAATTACCTAATAATCCTAAAAATAATAATGAAATATGGTTTATCATTGATCAGCTAACCATATCTGGATATTTAATCACTTTAATAGAGTATTAACAGCTCGTGGGAATTCCAGACTCTATAATAATGATGTTTTATGAACTTTATTGTGAATTTATTTTCATTAAATCTTATATTAATCCACGATTTACTTTGAAATTCTAAAAAATACTTCTGATGGTTCAAGATAATGAGATTCTCTAGAGCACTACCTAAACCCTCAAAATAATGAGTAGTTCAAAATAACTATTTAAACATTAGAAGAAATTCTAAGGAAAATCATACATGAAATTAAATGTTTTTTGGATTGGTATTTACCTTGGATAGAGTTATAAAATAACAATATATTACATTTATGTAATAAATTATTGTTCTAGGAATAATTATATGGAAATAGATTTCATAATCCAACATTTAGGGATGAAGATGGTTAAAGAAAACATGTGTTTCCATATATTGTAGTGGAGAAAACTACAAATTAAAAGGCTATCTAAACAAATATTAAATTATCATAAAGAAATAAAAATATTTATACTGATAACTGAAGGAATGGATTGGAATTTTAGGTAGGAGATCACATTTTCTTGAAATTATATAAAAGTAATGGAATTTTAAGGTTGAAAATGATTGGAATACTGAGCCCCAGGTATAATAAACTATTTGAAACTATGGAGAGAATTTTATTTGTTTCCTAAAAATTGGAAATTCCACAGACCCTATATAATGTACATGAAGTGTTCCATATGTCTTTATCGAGGATGTAAATTACAAACCGAAAACATGTTCTCATGAAAGTAAAAATACATATTGAACACGATCTTTCATTCTATGGAAATATTATTTTTATTCTTGATAATAGAGATCATGTTTTTAGGAATTATACAAGACAACTAGTAAAGGTACTTTGCAAAAATCATAAAATAGAAGAAGAAGCATGAGAACCTACATATATTATATATAAAGAACCGCCCTCATATGTTTTAAAGGTTTTATTAATGAAACGTTCATGGGGGAATTTTTTTAAGAGGGAAGAATTTAATATCATGAGTTTATAAGAACATTTTATTCAATAGCTTATACAACATACACCACTGATACTAAACGAATGATGAAATATTATAATTTAAATATGACTGTTATAACCTAGTCGATGAATTGAAAAAAATGGATAGAAAGAAATACATTATAAAATGTATTTTTTATAAAAAATCTGAATTTATCATTTAATTATTTATAAAAAATAATCAATTTATTAGTATTATGTTTATCCTTCACAAGTATGGTTTTTTCACAAATTAATATTTTTTCATTCAGTGATGAAATAAAATAATAAAATTTTGAAAATTATAGAATCATTATTTGATGAAATTAACATCAATTTAAAAATTATCATATGAAAAATATATTAGAGTATATTTTTGAAATTTGTTTTAAAAGTTTTATTTTATAAGTAATGGTGAAAAATATTCCATTTTATTGAAATATTTTTTTTTATGAAGCTAAGAATTCATTTTTTTAAATGGTTTCAATAGAAAACTAGGTCAATTTTATTATTAATAATATAATTACAGTATTTAGAATTATTTTTATACTTGAGTTTATTAAAAAAACAATTTTATACTTAAAATCCATTTTTATGAAAAATATCTTTTGTTGTGTTTCGTGTTTTAATATTAAATTAATTTCATCCAATTATATAAAATTGAATCCGGAAAAAATGGGTTCCATATTTCTAATTATGAGAACAAAATTTAGTAAATAAGTCAATTTTATTTTTCATAATTGAATTGTAATTATTGTATATAATTTTGATCATAGTAAGGGTAATTTGGGTAATATTGGTTAGAAATTATATAAAATGGAAAAAAGGTCCAGAACTTAGTAATTAACATTATTCTATGAGTAATGATTCTAAATAATCATCCTAAGATAATATACATGAGATTTTATACCATTTGGAAATTAATTTTACCTTTATAATTATAACATATTAACTATGAGGCCTCTGAGTGGTACTCTGGGACGATTGGATTCATGGAATCAAGTTTTCCACTTAAAATTTCGTCGTATTTCAAGTAGAATTGGGGGACTACAACTTTTACCTAGGGAGACTATTCACTTTTGATTCGAGTGTATCACCTTGGTAGATAACAATGATAACTATCGGAGAAAAAAATAAAGATGTAATCCAAGAATAATAAAAATGAATCATCCAATATAACCAATTTATGGAAGAGAAATTAATATAATATGAATAAATGATGCCAATTCCTGCTGATGTAAAAAATGGGGAATATAGGGCATACATACTAGAGGAATATACAACAAGCTACGCTAAAGAAAAAAAGACAAAATGTTATCTCTAATAGAATTATGAGAATAAGCTCAGTCTTCAACTCCTGTTTTCTATCATAGTATATAAAATCAATAATTGGAAAAAGTATCATCCCAATATCAACAACTATAATCACAATGTTTTTTTAGGATCCATAGGTGGCCTGAAATGTGTGTCATATACAATCAATAGGATACCACCAATGCTGTCTATAGCATTCTATTATGTGAATATAAAATTACTAGTGTGTAGGTACATAATAAAGAAAGGGAATTAAATAAACAAACCACATAAAACAAGGTTGTTTAAGGGATACCTAGCCAAAAACTACATAATTTGGCCTCAACCATATATCTCTAAAAAAAATTCAACCTATACTGATATGACTGAAAATTTAATTTTTTATTTCAAAATAACTTTTGTGGAAGAAGTGGGAAACATGAAATGAAAACATACATGAATAAAAATAGATCCAAACTATTGGAACTCCCCATCCCCAAAAAGTACATCATTTGGAAAAATATCTACATCACATGACTGCTCAGCAAGAGGTCCCATGCAAAGTTGCATGAGCCTAGTATCGATGGAAAAGCCATACCCTCTCATTCATTCAAATTATAATGGAAATGCAGTTGAATGGTTACTACTATAAAAAATTATCTGAACAAAATACGAATAGAGTGATGGTTGCAAAATTGCGAATAAAACAAAATTACAGAAAACTGCATCAATACCGCCCTTTCTTGAATCCCAAAACTGAAACATAAAACTATCCAAAATTCATAGTAAAAATGCCACAAAAAAACCATGAATCTGAAAATCACCATCAATATTCCTAAACTGGCTAATCGAACTCATGTCTCAAAGGACCAATAAAACCACCACGCTGCTCTGCCTTAGAGAGAATGGAAGAATTCTGGAACCAGATTAGAGAACCAAGTAACCAATGGAAGGATAAATTGTGGGCTAATACATCTCGACACCATTTCTCACCTTATCCATCAACGAATCAAATCAAGACCCAACATCAGCAGAAAAATTAAAATCATCAACCTTGAGCTCAACCAAACTGGGTCGACCCCATTGGACACAATCATGAATCCCTTGGATCATCACACACAAGATCCTTTTATGCAGCTGCAACAATGAAAAACTTCGAAAAATAACCATCTTGAAACAAAGATGCACCATCATAGAAAAAAAGAAAAAACCAAAAACAAACCAAAACCGAAGACACATCGTAGACCAGAAGGAATCTCAACAAACCAAGGGAGAAGCGAAAGATCCCTGACAATATCTAAAGCACTAACCCATGATAAGAACAAAATATGAACCCATGAGCCACCAGAATTCCAGATCTGAAGTAACAATGCAGATGAGGCAAGATCACTAAAAATACAAGAAAACAGATCCAAATAAGAATTACAGAAGAGGAATCATACCAGAACCAAATCAATAATGCATATAGATAAATCCAACCGTCACCAATGCCAAGGCCCACAACTCCATTGAAACCCTCAACAGCATAGAAAATGAATTGATCCATTGTGAAGAAACAAGCCTAATGCCACTGAATCCAAATTCCAAGAACCACCCTCCTGCCGATGATGAAGGATTAAGTAGAGTCGAAAACCTCCCAAGCCATCTTTGATGGGCACCATCTCCTGAATACCTGAGATAGTATTCATAATTACACCAAGAGAAAATGACCACACACAGGTCGATGATGAAACATAGCCGACACAGATAATGAATGCCTCACAAAGTGAGCCAACACCAGGAACACACCATTGATGAATACAAAGAGCCACTGAAGGGGTTAAAACCCTAACACATCTGGGAGATCTCGGCAGAAGCCGAGAGCCCCTGATCTAGGGTTGTTGTGGACCCGATAACCTGTACTGATATGATATAGGTGTATAGAAGGTCATAAAAAATTGAGTGTCAGGAATGGACCAAACTAATGAATGTTATTGTGATTGGTAGACATGTCATTATTTTATAATTTTTTCATTCATAGTATTTAATATATAATGCATCCTTATAATTTAATAAATGGAATCCTACCCCAAAAAAGGTGTTTTGTAAAGAGGGACCCCACTATAACTCTTCGAGAACTATAAAATCCATATCCCTATAAGATTCCATCCAAGGGAATACATATAATAAATCCATTGTATCAATGCGAGAATGGTGTAAATCATGACATTTGGATCCCATCATAGGTGTACCACTCAGTGTATGAAGTATTTCTCAAGGGTTGGTACAAACATATTGAACAATGAACCTATCCAATGTAATTTCCATTGGGAATAAGTATTGATCACTGGTATGTCATCCTTCCAATGG
The DNA here is from genome assembly GCA_963277665.1 of Viscum album. Taxonomy (NCBI): domain Eukaryota; kingdom Viridiplantae; phylum Streptophyta; class Magnoliopsida; order Santalales; family Viscaceae; genus Viscum; species Viscum album. The sequence continues at coordinate 456,697,249 of OY728157.1, read as the reverse complement.
TCCTATACACGGTACTCTACTAAATAAATCCATGTATCCCTCCAATAATATTAAAATTCAATTTAATGTTCTAATTATAATGCATGATGAGCTGGTCCAATGAATCCTTATGTCAAGACCCTTGCATCTTTCTCAAAATATTGTAAGAATAAGTATTTAACTAGTATGCTGATCATAACATTTTCAAAATTCATTAATATACATAAAAAGGCCTATTTATACACCTCACATAAGGGGTGTAATTTACCTCAAACCATATGTATATTTAGAAATTAAGGAACACCCTTAGGGTGGATCACATCATTGTAGACCACCTCCAATGTTTTTACCAGTTTGTAGGGGTAAAAAGGAATGGTTTATCTATTAATTTACCTAATTAATTATTTGTTTGTTTGATTAAAAAATGATCAGTGCACAGCATAATGACATTCCTTATAAAACATCCACCATTTGGAAAAAAAACTGGAACACCTAGCTAAGGATGGTTGATGATCCCCCATCTATTTTCAGTATTTAATTTGAGATGGAATATATGTAGTATTAGAAATGAATAAATTCAAATAAAATGTGGCATATGATCATGCATAAAAATATCACAAAATATGACAATAAAAATAATGGTTGGAAGGAAGAGGAGTTCTAATATCAACACAACTAGTGGTGAACTAAATATAGTATGGATGTGGTAGTTACATCAAATATGATCATGGAAGAAGGTAGAGCACTCATGTAGTGGTGGGGTTGCTTCTAAGAATGGGAGATGAATGAAAAAATGGGTGAATTAGAATATGAGATGAGGAAAATCAATATTTCTCCAAAAAGTTAAAGAGTGGAATGGTTTGGTGACATGGTTTTCTAGAAAGTGTGCCAACCATTCTTCATATACTATTCAAGGATATTGGGAATCATGGTTGGGGAGAATGATTTTTATAACCATGATATACCCATTCACCCCCTCTTCCCAAGGAACACACCCCACAAGGACTAAAACACATAGTTAGAAAAACAATGCATAGGTCATGCGCTCCCCCTATACAGAGCCTAGTATTAACCAACTTGGTTTACCAAATTGTGAAGACTAGGATTCATGGTTTATATTAACTATAAAACACAGTTTTTTACTCAAATGTTTGAGGCTCTGGGCTCTTAAAAATATATTGACACCATTTTTTCCTCTATAACATCATTAAAGAATTTATAAATGATTAAAAAAAGTATTTAACCGAAAAATTATTGGTTCTGAACCTTATAGAAAATTAAAAATCTTAAAGTATTCACCCCTTAGACCAACTCATCCCTGAGTGTCCCATCAAACGATGATAAAACATAATATGAGAATAAGTCCAGCCACTAGGTACGTACATCATCCTCCCACTCTCATTTCTCATTCTACAGATGGTTGTGCTTCAATAACAAGAATACTAAATGGATAAACATTCTTGGATAACCTTTTTTCTCCAATCAATGTTGTGAATAGGATAATATTTATAAAAAGCATGGATATATTATTCCACATCACATTGATAAAAAAACAAGTGGTTATTTAGAATGGTAACCAGGAAGCTATGAAACATGGAAGACGTCTTGTATAGAAGAAAACCTCTAAGGTAGAATTAAACAATATGATACTAGCCTGACTCTTTCCAATATCTCAAAAGGACCAATACCATGGGGTGACATCTTCCTTTGCCTCAACATACACCTATTATTTAGTTTAGGGGAAACAGATAAGAAAATACAATACATGACCTCAAAATATAGATGAATCAAATGATGATTGAAATAAAATTTTTATATAAGATTAATTAGTAGTCATCTACTTCATGATCAACTGCACCAGTTCTTATGACTCTTACATGATATGGGGACCAAACAGCATGGCCTCCCATTCTGTTATCATGGAAAGCGGTAAAAAACATGGGATACAATATAAGGCCACATATAGATACATTTGAATTGTTTTTTAGAGGATATTGTTATAGGAAAAGTCAATGAGGGGTATAAGTTTTTCCAAATAACCCCCTAAATCAAAGACAAATTCCAAGAAAATGTCCTCCAAACCTAGTATAGTCTGTTCTAACTGGCCATCGTTCTGAGGGTGAATATCTTTTTTCATAAGAACCATTATACAAAAACGATTCTATAACCCTTCATATAAATTCTATTTAAAACCAACATCCCTATCGAAAATGGTAGTATGTGGGACCACATGTATGAATATAATCTCATAAACATACAATAGGCTAATATCATCCATTCATAAGGTATCCCTAATAAGAATGAAGTGTGATTCATTCTCCAACTTATTGATAACCTCCCAATCTTTTCCACTACATGGAGGTGACTTTAGAAAACTAGTCACAAAATTTTTCATGACGTCATCCCATTTCCATTACGAAATTGGAACGTGTTTAAGAAACAAATGGTCCATTGGTGTTTCACCTTCACCTAATTACATGCTGACATTAAGTTGATGAAACCCATTGTCTAATGTTTCATCCAATTCTAAAAATACTAACATTGGATGTATGGGTTTATTATCGAGGTACCTAGGTGCGCTTCCCACTAATATTCATGAAATTATAATATTAGATACTCCCACATGTCTATAAGAACCCACATACATCCATGGACATGCAATATATCATTTCTGTCGATAGACCAATCCAGAGGTGGTTCCTCACTTGAAACACATTCCCATAGGTCCAAACCATTAGGTTTTCAAAATACCCATCTCATTACATGATATAAGATAGAATATATAAATGATAAGGCTATAATAATAGGCCAATATATACTCTATTAAATTGGCCAAATGCATATTTTAAATTAAGGACACCAACTTTTATTCATTACTAGCTTCCTCAATGGCTTATACCAATGTTTTTTGGCACATAAATTTGGCCACTGCATTAGCCTTACAAAGAATACAGGAAAACTAGAAATAAAATTACATGTGTCATTAAAACTATATCTCTTTCTTGTGATTCAATTAACACCATGTAAATATATATTTAGGATCTATCGGTCCCTGTACACCAAAATTTTCTCTCTAAAAAAATGTTTCTCTAGTGATATAAGGCATGAAAAATTACTGATAGGTCGAGACCATGCATTGGGTTGTTATACTAATGGGGATTCAACTGATTCTACCCCTAATAAATAAATCTATCAGCATGCATCAAAATTAATCCAAGATCAATGCATTATTCATAATAAAAATTGTATATACTCTTACATGATCTAGATTAATCAGGATCAGTGATGAAGTAATTCTTTATTTAATTACTTGAAAGGATTTTTCAAATGATTCAAAACATAAGAAACTCATTATTGTTTTTTTATGACTATTAAGAGGTTCCTTTAGGCATAAAATTTACTGAATCAAATACATTATGTATCCATCATGAACAAAGGAACCATGTATATCAATGAAATTTATGGGATTCTCCCATGAAATCATTATACTCACATTATCTAGGTAAATATATACTCATACGTCCAAAATTATACTACCCATGATGTGAACCTAATCAATCCAAAAGATTCATTTAGTGATATTATAATGTATCTAGTTCTGTCTCATTGTATTCATCACAACATAAATTTGTTCAGAATGTTCATGGTGGGTATGAGAATACACCAAATTTTTTTCAAAAAATTGTACCCAAAAAGAATCATGATATGTGTAGAAACCTGATTCACAAAATACATAAAAACTAATAATTCCTTTGTAATTATAAAATACCCAACCCTATACTCATACAAGTCAAATCTACCCTAGAAAACTATATGTGGTATGTTTTATTGTTCTATATAAACTTAATGGTAGCCCAAGATTAAATCAATCTTCGACATAATTGTCGCTGCTCGAATCTATTCAAATAGGTCATCTATATATGGAATTGGAAGATAGTTCCTTACCTTAATCTAGTTCAACTGAAAATAATACATTCCCAAGATGAGGGAATTTTCTAACTCATAAATAAAAAAGGATATGTGTACCCCCTGGTAATGTATATGGTCATATAAAACCCTTTCCCTCTAAGTCTTCTAACTGCTTATTTTGTTTTAGGATATTTGTAGGTTTTAAGCTATAGGGAGGAATATACATTGGTGCCTCTCCTAGAACTATCACAATGATGAACTATAACACTCTCACAAGAGCTATTTGAGAGAAGTGTTCATGGAAGATTTTCTTAAAATGATCCACCATAAGAGGAAAGTATATATGATGAGATCCATGATCACTAATAAAGACGTAATCCAACTGGGCTGTCACTTCACCCATCCCACAATACTCATGTCCAGATTGACTTGTATAGTTATCCAATTCAACCTTATGAACATAGATAATTCCACCATGTGATGTAGAAGACAACCTATTGTGATATAAACCCATGTGAATGTGGAAAGACAGTAGCCAGTCAATTTTTAGTGTGACATCCAAACCATCCATCTTGAGGAAAAATAAATTCTACACGAATTGGTAGCCACTTATCTCAAGGGGTAACTCATTATACTGGAACCCACCTTCCGAAAAAACCCCTGATAGTGTGTCGAGAGTCATGATGACACATAAGTACCCCATATATAGGTCTAGAAATTCCATCATCTCCATGGATATAAAACAATGGAATGTGCCTATATAAAATAAGAGAAAAACTAAATTATGGGCTACTAGAATAGTACCTCGAACTATAGAATCCCCAACCTATGATCCTTGGGTGCCTAATAAACTACAAAGATATGTCTTGATCCACAGACCTGAGATTCTTCATGACAACCCTATGTAATCCCTATCTAGGAGCACTACACCTATGAAGTCTGATAACCTAAGATAGAACAACTTCCTTATCCCAATTAGTTGGTATTATACTAGCACCATGCCTAATGTAGAGCTAATAATCTGGTACAAGAATAAAATTTTAGTACAGATCCCTTATCACTAATAAATGGAGGGAAAGTTTTGTAGAAAAATACAAGGCGGACCATCCTACTGCAATCATGGATCTTAATTGGGTTCCTCGTACACTGGGGCTTATTATGGAATGTGACACTAGACTAGTGAAACAAAACATAAATATCAGTGTGCATCATCATTCTAGGAATTTACATATGATAAATATTGAAATGAAATTTACTACCACTAGATGACATGTCTCCTTATCTTGATGTCGAACCACCCTGGAACACATTATCAATTTCCCTAAGATCTTTCATAGTGATCAGGTCCTGATTTACAATCTCAAAATGGTGGTCAGCTGAAAGGAATTAACATAGGATCAAATGGTTTACACAATCCCTTCCTCTAACAGTCTTATAGTCATTGAATCTTTAATTTTCAGTGTCAGCAAAAATAACTAAATCTCATTGAAATTCTATGAATACACTATTATTGACATAAAACCCTATTATTGGTGTATAAAATCTATAATGAAATCCACTTAGAGATTTTATAGAAATAAGTAATCATAGAAGGTTATATGGGTGTCCTTCTAGACTATAACTGTAGAATTGGTATAGAGTATGAGGTTTCCAACCTCTGATACCAATTGTAGGATCGAAATAATTATGTAAATGCTCAATATACAAGAAGGGGGGGGGGGTCTGAATGGTACACTTTAAAAATTCCTTTGGAACCTTCAAAGTGAGTTACGATTAACTATGTTTTCCTTAATCAAATGAAAGGGCTATGTTTAAAAATGTTAAACTAAAAAAATTCACAACACCTATAACAAAAAATGAAAACATGAAAAGTGGAATGAAGTTATAAACATCAAGTCCAATGTACTTGCTTAAAACTCAAAAGAGATTCCGAAAGTAGGTTCTGAAAATATGGTTCTGGAAATTGAAACTTAGCTAAAGATTACAATATGAGATTCAACCTTAAAGCATATATAATCTAAATGAATCAGATTACAAGTAGTGAAGTATAAGAAAGTTATACTTTCCTTACAATATAAAATGCAGCGGAAATAAACATGTAGTAAAACTACAAGTAACAAGATATAAGTCTTTTAACCCAAAGAGAAGGGTATCCAACAACCTTGGATAAAGGTCTCTTGATTTATACTTTCAAGCAAGCCTGTCTTACCCACACCAGGGTAAGCCCTCGATACGAAGATCAGAGTCTCTATCTTGTTATCCCCACAAGCCATCAACTTCAAGGTAGTTGGAAACCTTTGTCTTCCTCAGCAAGGAAGCCCTCAACTTCAAGGTGTTGGAAACCTCTGTCTTCCTCAGCAAGGAAGCCCTCAACTTCAAGGTGTTGGAAACCTTTGTCTTCCTATCCCCGGAAGTCCTCGAATGTAATCACCAACATTCGAAGTCGCACGAAGCAAAACCTAAATGAGCGGTTCAGTAAACACAAGGCATGAAAAGATTTCTCTCTCAGGAAATCACCTTATCAGCATGTGGTATCTAGATCGATCAACTTCTCTATTCTCTCTTTTTCTCTTTTGAGCTCTTTCAAATGAGCTCCTATTTATAGGAAAGGTCGGCCTCCTTTCCAACGGTCATATTTTCCTTAAAAATTGGAGGGACCTGTAAATGTGTAACATAACCAATGGTTAGTATATAACAGAATAGATGACATCGTTTTATAAAAAAATAAGTGAAATAGAATTTATGACCTTTTTTAAAGTCTCACTCAAAAGTTCGGAGTGATGATTCGGAGTGAAGGTTCGGAGTATAAGAAAAATATTAAAGTGTAGACAAATTATAAAAGCGTAATCAAAATGAAAGTTCAGAGTCTAACCAAAAATAATTTTAGGAGTATAAATAAATTCGGAGTGTATAAATAAAAGATGATCATATTTTGTTTAATACGTGAATTCGGAATGAGAATTCGTCATCATAATTCGTAATGAGAATTCTTCATCAGAATTCATAATGAGAATTCATCATCAGAATTCATAATAAGAATTTTTCATCAGAATTCATAATGAGAATTCGTCATCAGAATTCGTAATGAGAATTCTTATCCAGAATTCATAATGAGAATTCGTCATCAGAATTCGTAATGAGAATTCGTCATCAGAATTCGTAATGAGAATTCGTATCCAGAATTCGTAAAAGAAATTTATTACAGTTCTCATCCAGAATTCAGAACCTAAAACAGAATGCTTCATATCAATATTTCAAATGATTTCGAGAATATAGAAATGAATCCGAATCTTATACTTTAGAAATATATGGATGAAAATATGATAAGGATAATTTTTCTTACAAAAGCGATCTTCCTTATAAAAAAATTTTCCTTATAAAAGCAAATTTCCTTATAAAAGCAATTTTCCTTATAAAAGTGATTTTCCATATAAAAGGGATTTTCCTTATAAAAGAGATTTTCCTTATAAAAGCGATTTTCCTTAAAGTTAAGGTGTTTGTGAATTTCAAAACAAGAAGGAATGAAAAAGTCATAAGAAAACCCTTATTGACTCAATAATCTCCCCCTTTTTGGAAAGCACAAACATCCTTACGAAAAAGAATGTCTAAGAAGAAAGAAAATATTAAGGCTTATCTCCCTTTGCTTATGGTTGTTGATGAATACGACTAACTCCCCCTTAGTCTTTGAAACTCTAAGGATTGTATTCTAGATTTCTGGAATGATATTTCATTACGAATAAGAAAGTCTTCTTTAATGAAAAACTCCCCCTTAGATAAACTCTATTATACTTATTTTTCTTTCTTATCCTTTGTTAAGATTCTTTTTCCCCCTTTATTAGGGTTATTTTAATTCTCCCCCTTTTTCATTTTCAAAAAGAATTCGAGGGAATGGAAAATATAACAAAGTACCTGAAAAATTAGTTTCAACAACAAAACAAATGAGCAAGCATAAATTTCATTAAGTTTGAATGCTCGGCAACAAAGAAATTTAGATACAACAAAATATCGGATCTGTCTATTTTGGATATTTTTCCTTCTCCATGAGACCTTAATGAATAGTCTTTATCTTCTTCAAGTCTTTATGGTCTTACTCGTCTTGCTTCTCTAACACAACAATTCTTGCAATTTGAGATTCAATCTTATCTTCCTGGGCTTGAAGCATTTCTTCCTAAGCCTGAAGCTTATCTTCCTGAGCATTCAAGATTTGTTCTTTATTTAACAACTTCTCTTCAAACTCAATCCGATGATCCCTTTCATACGTCCAATTTTGAGAAATAGAATTCAGCTTCCCATTCAGATCTCGGACTTCTTGAATCCAGAAATTCTTTTAATCTGTCAACTTTTTTTCAAAGGATGAAGTAAGTTCATTTATCTTCCTGTCTTCTGTCTCAAAGGCATCCTTCACATTATCTTGGAATTCGTCAAAGAGCCTCATCTCTTCTACAGTCTTCCTCGACCAACTAGTCATCCTCTAGCAAGATCTTTTGTGGGATTCATAGCCGACAAAGAATGTTTTGAACTGAGCATCTATCTCAACACATTTTCCATAACCATGGATACAGAGTCTGTTTTCTGATTGAAAGCATGTTGGAGCATCTAGAATCTTGAATCAATACATGAGAACGTCGGAATAGTACCTACCAACTTCTTTAATGACTGAACAACAAAGTCATGCCCCAGCGAAGATGACTCCAAATCCAAGACTTTGCCTGGAGAATTTTCTTCTTCAAAATGCTCAAGCTTTTTCTTTTAAGAACTACCAACATCCCTTCTATTTATGACCACTGAGCTCGGGGTATCAAAAACAAGTTGTTTTCCCTTGTCCCTTTCTCAGAATGGATTCCTGTTCCGGAGTTATCTTTTCACTATCAGACACTTGAATATCATTTTCGTCATCATCAACAACTTTTTGAGCACCATCCTCTACATTCTCCATCTGAGCAATATCATGTAGAATTTGTTCTTCCTCTGCATGATAAGATACTTCTTCTTCTCCTTACTCCTCATCCTTCCCTAGAGTGACTAACTTAGAAGACTCAACTTCTGAGGTTCGGAGCGACAAATGTTCCGAAGGTTTCCCCTTATAATCATCTACTTTCTTCACAATATCTCCGGTCTCACCACTACCTTCAGCAACTGATTCTAGCTCTTCTACTTTCTCAATCTGCTCAGCTTCCTCAAAATTCATAGAAACTGCCTCTTCCGGAGCGACAATGTTTCTTCCTGGAGTCTCAGGTAGAGATTCCAAAGAAAAGGATCTCAGAATGGGAATGTTCGCTGAAACCATCTCATTAAAATTCAACAAAGTCTGAGCTACCTCAGCTTCAGATATCTTCTTCTTAAGATTCATTTCATTCACTTGTTTTTCTAACTCATCTGATGTTCTTTCCTTCAAGGCCTTAGCCTCCGCAGGATCCAAGCCAAACTGAGGATCCCCTTGCACTCTCTTTTCTTTGATTTCCCTCCACTTAGCAAAAACCTCATCAAGGTAATATTTCTTCTTCTTCAGTTTAGGAGGTGCAGAATGAACTTCCTGAGATTTGGGATTCTCTACATCAACTACAACTTCCTTCAACTTTCTCTTCTTCATTGGTTTAGAAGATTCCAGATCAGCAACTTTCGGAACCGCTTCTTCTTGAGTAGATAAATCAACAAACAGACCAGTATTCTTGTCAAAGGCTACATACATCCTTTTGAGAGTACCATCACTCACTAACATAATCTTGAAAACTCTTGGCTTAGACTTGCAAGATTCTTTAAAAGACTCAAGGCACCGAACTATCAACTTTTAGAGGATTGCTGGATATATTACGATCTGAGCTCTCAGATTACCTTTCTTAACATTCTCAAGGGTAATGAGAATGTGTTTCATTAGGTTAAACTTCCTCAGATTTATCAGAAAATCTAGGATATAGATCACGCTCTTTTTCAAACTGTCTTTTTCACCCTTTCTCGGTACGATAAGGCCTTGTACCCATAATTCTAGAATTCAGAAATTCATAGACAGAGAAGCAATCTTCGGAGCCTTATCATCTGAAAGTCCGAGAGTTTCCAAAGCCTTTTCCTTGTTGAAGATTCCCTTTGAATCCGAAAAAACATGAGAAATAAACTCGGATTCTCCTTCATTGTTCTGCCCTACCAAGGTGGATGTCGTTGCATAAGAAAGCTTATAAGTCTTGCCATAAGAATGAAATGATAATTTTTCCCTGCCATCTTCCTTATAGAAGGAAACTGTCTCATAGAATTCTATAAGTAAATCCGAAAATTCTTCATCTTGATTTTCGAGTTTGGATACAACAACATCTTCCCATCCATTAAGCTTAATGTTCTTGGATATAAGAGAATCATACTTGTTGAAGAAATCAGGATGAACCAACCTTTCTCTATATACTAACCACTTTGAAATCGGCTTTGAGGAAGACATGTCTTGAGAAGCAACTTCCACAGACATTCGAATCTGAAAACCTCTTAGAAGTTCGGAATGGAGAAAGCTGATGTTCGGAATGGATTTAAAACAGAGAGGCAGAGCTTCAGGATGTTGGAGCTTGAAAACTAATGTGGGACATCAATTTGTGGTCCCCTTTATATAGGCAACGAGAAGATGGTTCAACTTCCTCTGTTGATCGAACGGTTGTGACAAGATGAAATCAGATCTGACAGTTGCAAACCAATTCTCAAGATAACATGAATCCGATCTTTTTTGGTTTTTATTAAAATAATGATTTAAGAAAACTACAATCCAAAAACAAATTATAAGAAAATGCCAGCATGTAATGTATGACTACGAAAACTTGAATAAAGAAATCATACCTTTCGGATTGTCTTAGGATAATTATTCGTAATGGGTAATATTCTTTTTGAAAACGAAAAGCTCATTAAGAAAGTCTCAGTACAAAAATCTCGTTACGGAAACACCAGTATGAAATTGACCATTTCAGATGTTTTGAATATGAAAATTTCCATTCTACAATTTTTATATACAAAAATATCCATTCTGAAAATTTCAGTTCTGGAAATTTCCATTCCGGAATTTCAGTTCCGAAATGTTTGAAAACAAACTTTGAAAAACTTAGTTACACTAACAATCACATGTACTTCCCCTATGAAAAGAATATTATTCTCTTAAAGAGACTTGTTCAACAAAAAGTTAATTAAGAAATATTACCTTATGATTATCATTCGTAACTTCTGTTTAATGTATTCAAATCTATCATAGGGCAATGATTTTGTGAAAATATCAACAAGTTGATCTTGTGTTCCGATAAAATGAAGAATGATATCTCCTTTTTGTGTGTGATCCCTATGAAAGTGATGCCTAATATCTATGTGCATTGCATGATAGTGATGTGCAGGGTTCTTACTAAGGGAAATAGCACTTGTGTTATCACACAAAATTTGAGTTTTAGTAAAACTCAAGCCATAGTCTGTGAGTGTGTGTTGCATCCACAACACTTGAGCACAATAACTTCCAGCTGCTATATATTCGGCTTCAGCAGTGGAAAGTGCTACATAATGTTGCTTCATGCAGAACCAAGAAACTAATGAATCTACTAAGAAATGACAAGTTCCGGATGTACTCTTTCTATCTATTCTACATCCACCAAAGTCAGCATCAGAAAATCTTTTTAGAACAAAATCATTTCTAGAAGTATAAAATAATCATAGATCCATGGTTTCCTTAAGGTAGCGAAAAATTATTTTTAATACCTTAAGGTGAGATTCCTTAGGATTGGATTGATATCTTGCACATAAGCATACTGAGAACATTACGTCTGTTCGACTAGCTGTTAAGTAAAGTAAACTTCCTATCATGCCTCTAAAAGATGTTTGATCTACTGGTTTCCTAGCTTCATCAAGATCTAAATAATTTGAGGTACCAATAGGAGTACTTATACTCTTAGTGTTGTCATAACCATAATTTATAAGAAGATATTTAATATACTTATGTAGAGATATCTAGGTTCTTTCTGGTTTTTGAGAAATTTGAAAACCGAGGGAAAAAGTTAACTCACCCATCATACTCATTTCAAACTCAGATTTCCTTAGACTTGCAAAAGAGTCGTTTAAAGATTGCTGAGTTGAACCAAATATGATGTCATCAACATAAATTTGAACAATAAAAACATTTTTCTTATCTTTCTTTATAAAAAGGGTTGGATCTGCATTTCCCTTAACATAGTTATTTTGAAGCAAAAATCCAGCGAGTCTATCATATCATGCTCGTGGGGCTTGTTTAAGACCATACAGAGCTTTAGTAAGTCTATAAACATGACCAAGATGTTTTGTATCTTCAAATCCAGGAGGTTGTTCAACAAAAACATACTCTTGGACATAACCATTAAGAAAAGAACATTTCACATCCATCTGAAAAAGCTTAAAATTAAATAATGCTGCAAAGGCAAGTATAATATGGATAGATTCATGTCTAGCTACTGGAGCACATGTTTCTTCATAGTATATTCCCTCTTGCTGATTATATCCTTTAGCAACAAGTCTAGCTTTATTTCTTACTATGAATCCATTTTCATCAAATTTGTTTCTGAAGACCCACTTTACTCAAACAACAGAAGTTTCCTTAGGTCTTTCAACCAAGGTCCAGACATTATTCCTTTTGAATTCATTTAGTTCATCTTGCATGGCTTTGATCCAATAATCATCACCTAAAGCTTCATCGGTGCTTTTAGGTTCTAATTGGGAAAGAAATGCTAGATGTTCTACTTCATTCCTTAAGGAACTTCTAGTCCTTACAGGTTGATTTACATCACCGATGATACTATCACTGGGATGATTCTTAAGAAACCCCTGATTTGGGTTTTGAAAATCATGTTCATCATTATAGGGTAGAACGTCTTCTGGGGTAAATGTTTCATAAGTATCTTCTTGAAAATTATCGTTATTAGAAGGTTCTTCTATCAAAGTATGACAATCAGTTTTTGAAAACACATCTTAGGATGTAGGCTGGGATGGTTTAAAAACAAAAGGATCAGACTCATCAAATTTTACATGCACAGTTTCTTAAACAGTACAAGTATTTTTATTAAAAACTCTATAATCCTTAGAAGTTTTGGAATAACCTAAGAAAATTCCTTCATCATATTTTGGTGCAAATTTATGTAAGTTAACTTTAGTATTCAAACTAAATAATTTGAAACCAAAAACCTTGAAGTACTATAGTCTTGGTTTTCTACCATTCTATAACTCATAAAGAGTTTTATTAAGAAAAGGTCTAATCAAAACTCAATTTATAGTATAGAAATAAATACTTACAGCTTCAGCCCAGAAATGCCTAGCTATAGAATATTCACTCAACATGGTTCTAGTTATATCATGAAGAATTCTATTTCTTCTCTCAACTACACCATTTTGTTGAGGAGTTCTAGGTGCTGAAAAATTGTGAGTAATACCTTTTCTACTACAAAAAGTTTCAAAATCATAATTTTGAAATTCTCCTCCATGATCACTATGAATAGTTTTCAATGGAAGGTTTTTTTTATTTTTAACATGAGCTATAAAACTTTTGAAATAAGAAAAAGCTTCATATTTCTTTGCTAGAAAATAATCCCATGTAAATCTAGTGTAATCATCACCTAGAACAAACACATAGTATTGGCCTTTAATACTTCCAGTTTGTGTTGGTCCAAAAAGATCCATGTGCACTAACTGTAATGCATCAGTTGTTGAGACTTCACCAATTGACTTAAAACTATATTTATGTTGCTTTCCAAATTGACAAGGATCACAAACTTTAGATGAATCAAATCTATGCTCTGGTAGATCCTTAACTAGTTTCTTCTTAGTGAGTTTACATAAGTTTCTAAGGTTACAGTGACCTAGTCTTCTATGCCATAACCAAGAATGATCTTCCATTGCACTTAGGCAAGGTAAATCTTGGCTCATGAGGTCTTCTAAATTTAAGATGTAAACATTCTCAGGCCAATTGGATGAGAGAATAAATTCTTCCTTGGAATTGTGAACTAAGCACTTATCATTCCTAAAATTCACAAGGTAACCTTCATCACATAACTAACTTATGCTAATGAGGTTGTGCTTAAGACCCTCAACAAAAAGAACATTTGAAATCAAAGTTTTACCTAGAAGAACAATATTACCAATACCAACAATCTCTCCCTTAGCATTGTCTCCGAATGTTACCTTTCCTCCTTTCTTTTTGATAATCTTTTCAAAGTAGGTTTTGTTACCAGTCATGTACCGGGAACATCCACTATCCATGTACCATGTATTGTTGCTGGTACTCTCTTAATTTTACTGAAATCAATAAGAGAATTATACTTTCGGAAACCAAACTTGTTTGGATCCGAGATTTCCAGATAACAAAATTTTAGGAACCCACATCTTCTTAGAAAAGTAGGCTTTTGTGAAATCCTAATGATTGGGTTTTGTTTAAGGAACAATTCTTTATCCAGTGACCACCACATTGACACATGGTAAAAAATGGGTCACTTTGAGGAACAAAATAATTGTTACTGAAAATTGGTTTTGCATGGGTATAACCAAATCCAGATTTATTTCTTAAAGGTTGTATCTGAGAATACATTTTATCAAAATTTTCCTTACCATTGGCAATGTTTGATAAAAAATTCTTTAAGGAAAAAAATTTGGACTTGATTTTTATAACCAAGTTTTTATCCTCAAAATCATTAGTTTTAGAACTAGAGCTATGCTCGAAAACATTTTTCGTAGAAATTACTTTTTCTAACTCGTTAGAAAGTTGGTTCTTCTCAGAACTTACTTCCTCAAGATTTTTTGAAATACTTTTAAAATCAGCATTTTCCTATCAATATCTTTAAGAAGATCTGATATCTCTTTCGTAAGAATATAATTTCTAGAGTTTTCATTATCACGTTTCTTATTGAGTTTGGAATTTTCAATTTCAAAAAGATCAGCAAACCTAGAAACTTCTTTATAAGTAGGTAACATATTTTCTTCGTCAGAAGAGGATTATTCATCTGAGGAATTATAATACTTACTATCATTAGAATTTACAGATACATTGGTCAGTGATTCAACATTTCGAACCTTAGCCATAAAATAATGATTATCAATAGGTAATCTGGCTATAAGACCAATATTATTCTGTCCTGAAGATTCATAATCAGAAGATTCATCTGAAGAGTCATGACCACTGGAACTCTAGGTGTCACTAGCATTCAGAACATTCTTAGCTTTGGCTTTATAATACTTCTTTCTATTCTGGTCTGAATGCTTTCTTTCCTTTCTTTGTTTTTGAACAAAAATATTCTTGGACTTGGATCTAGTTTCTCTCTCAAGAGTCTTTTCTTTCATTTGATTTGATGTTGTTGTAAAAGCGATAGTACCATTTCCATTTTTCTTCTTGATGTTTTCAGCATCTCTCTTTATTCTGGTTTCATGTTGGAGAAGAGTTCCGAATAACTCATCAAGATAAATTTGAGTGACCTTCCTGTTCTCATCTATAGAAGTTCTTTTGAATTCCCACTCATTGGGAATGATATCAATTATCTTACCCATAAATTCTTCATCATCTAATCCTTTCTCTCCCATAGACTGTAAACTATTGAAAATAGTCTTAAATCTCTGTTGAACATTACATATTGGTTCTCCATAAGGAAAATTGAAGCCATGATAATCAGCTCTAAGCGTAGCTCTCCTAGTTTCAATCACTTTATAATTTCCAAAGTGTGTAACCTCTAACTTCCTCCAGATACAATTAGCTACTTCACAATAAGAAATTTGGCTATATATATTTCTAGTCATTGAACAAAGAAAGGTATTGCGTACCTTATAGTTGAGTTGATACTCTTTCTTTTCTTGGTTAGTAAAAGTTCGAACATCCTTTTCAGGAATTTTATAATCTCCAGTAAGCATAACAAAGTTATCCACTCCAGTATTGATAACAAAAGACTTCATTTGATCTCTCCAGTACTCATAATCATTACCATCAAAGATTGGTGGTCTTGTAGGATTTAGATTATCAATGGAACTGACATTAATTCCTTCCATACTTAAAATAACCTTCGGCACACAAACTTGTTAGTAGAAAAAAATTCGTAATAACAAAGTTCGGAATGACAAAGTTCGGAATGGGAATGTTCGGAATGATAAAGTGAGCAAGAAAAACCTATACGTGAGTACAAGTATTTCAGAGACCTTCTTTGATACCAATTGTAGGATTGGTATAGATTATGAGGTTTCCAACCACTGATACCAATTGTAGGATCAAAATAATGATGTAGATGCTCAATATAAAAGAGGGGGGGTGAATTGTACACTTTAAAAATTCATTTGGAACCTTTAAAGTTTGTTACGATTAACTATGTTTTCCTTAAGGAAAGGAAAGGGCTAAGTTTAACAAAGTTAAACTAAGAAAATTCACAACAACTCTAACACCAAATCAAAACATGAAAAGAGGAATGAGGTTATAAACTTCAAGTCCTATGTACTTGCTTAAAACTGGAAAGAGATTCCGAAAGTAGGTTCGGGAAATATGGTTCCAGAAATTGAAACTTAGCTAAAGATTAGAATATGAGATTCTACCTTAAAGCGTATAGAATCTAAATGAATCAGAGTACAAGTAAGGAAGTATAAGAAAGTTATACTTTCCTTACAATATAAAATGCAGCAGAAATAAACAAGTAGTAAAAATACAAGTAACAAGATATAAGTCTTTTAACCCAAAGAGAAGGGTATCCAACAACCTTGGATAAAGGTCTCTTGATTTATACTTTCAAGCAAGTCTGTCTTACCCACACAAGGGTAAGCCCTCGATATGAATATTGGAGTCTCTGTCTTGCTATCCCCGCAAGCCCTCAACTTAAAGGTAGTTGGAAACCTCTATCTTCCTCAGCAAGGAAGCCCTCAACTTCAAGGTGTTGGAAACCTCTCACTTCCTCAGAAAAGAAGCCCTCAACTTCAAGGTGTTGGAAACCTCTGTCTTCCTCAGCAAGGAAGCCCTCAACTTCAAGGTGTTGGAAACCTCTATCTTCCTATCCCCGAAAGTCGTCGAATGTAATCACCAACATTCGGAGTCACACGAAGAAAAAACTGAACGCGTGGTTCAGTACGCACAAGGCATGAAAAGATTTCTCTCTCTAGAAATCACCTAAGCAGCGTGTGGTCTCTAGATCGATCAACTTCTCTATTCTCTCTTTTTCTCCATTGAGCTCTTCCAAATGAGCTCCTATTTATAGGAAAGGTCGACCTTCTTTCCAACGGTTATATTTTCCTTAAAAATCGTAGGGACCTGTACACATGTAACTTAAACAATGGTTAGTTTATAACAGAATAGACGACATCGTTTTATAACAAAATAAGTGAAACAGAATGTACAGCATCGTTTTATGTCTAACTCAAAAGTTCGGAGTGAAGATTCGGAGTGAAGGTTCGGAGTGTAAGAAAAATATTAAAGAGTAGTCAAATTTTAAAAGTGTAAGCTAAATGAAAGATCGGAGTCTAACCAAAAATAATTTTCAGAGTATAAATAAATTCTGAGTGTATAAAGAAAAGATGATCAGATTCTGTTTGATAGGTGAATTCGGAATGAGAATTCAGAATGAGAATTCGTCATTAGAATTCGTAATGAGAATTCGTCATCAGAATTCGTAATGAAAATTCGTCATCAGAATTCATAATGAGAATTCGTCACCAGAATTCATAATGAGAATTCGTCATCAGAATTCGTAAGGAGAATTCGTATCCAGAATTCATAATGAGAATTTTTTATAAGAATTCGTAATGAGAATTCATCATCAAAATTAGTAATGAGAATTCGTATCTAGAATTCGGAGTAGAAATTTATTACAGTTCTCATCCAGAATTCAGAACCTAAAACAGAATGCTTCATATCAAAGTTTCATACGATTCCGAGAATATAGAAATGAATCCGAATCTTATACCTAAGAAATATATGGATGAAAATATGATAAGGATAATTTTTCATACAAAAGCGATCTTCCTTATAAAAGCAATTTTCCTTATAAAAGCAATTTTCCTTATAAAATACATTTTCCTTATAAAAGCGATTTTCCTTATAAAAGCAATTTTCCTTATAAAAGAGATTTTCTTTAAAGATAAGGTGTTTGTGATTTTCAAAACAAGAAGGAATGAAAAAGTAATAAGAAAAACATTATTGAATCAATAATACCCTGATGGAAATCATATTGAGAGATGACATCCCACCATCTCTTTCTGGATTCATAGAGTATAAAACAATAATTATTAACCCTATCCTCTGATGGAATATCTATTTTCTAGAAGATTGACAATGTTTCCCATATCCCAGATTCTACAACCTAAGATTTACCCTCCATGAAGATGATAATGAGATGTTGCTACTAAAATTCCCTTATTAATTATTCTATTGTAGGGGAAGGTCTCATATATTCCAATATAGAATTTATAATGGATAAAAATTTATCTCAAAACCATGCATCAATTCCCAGTGGGGGATGATGAAGAAGTGCCTCAACTATCACTATAAGAGGTATTACATGTGGTTAGTCCCCACCACATTCAGAGCATGGTCCATATAATGCTCCTAGTACACAAATCTAGGACTTCATTGTGGGATAAAATATAATTTCTAAATTCGTGCCTAAGATTATATTTAAAAGTGTATAGGATCATCGATTAGAAAAAAAGATTGGTAAAGAGCCTTCCTACAAACTAGTCACACCATTAATCATTCTTCTAATGATAATTTTATGTTCTAGGAAATATCAGAATGAATAAAAAAATAAACTACATACTACCCAAAACAAATTTTTGATTAGGTTTAATGTATCATATCATAGGGAAGAGGTTCAGGTATATGGATTTTCAATTAATAGGTATAGTATAAAACACCATTTACGATGAAATTGGTATTCAAATTTAATTGTAACCATTTAATTTTAAAAATCTAATGTTATATTTAATTTCGTAATATATTTTTTATATTCAGATATCATATTTTGGTTAGAAGAATCACTAGTCTAAATTTATAAAATCCCATATATTTATAAATAGAAATTGGTATATCATATAACTATGACCTAGAATTAACATCTTATATCAGGATATAAATGGTTATGTATGATGATTTGATCAAATGAAGTATAATTCCAAATTTATAGAAGTAAATGCTTTATAAATTTAAATTAGTTTTCAAGAAATCAAATAAAATAATATTCCAGCTAATAGAATCAGTATTTCATGACTTAGACATGAAACAATTTGTTAATTAGGGTTCCATCATCAATCAATATGGGAAAACACCATTTATATTCACAAAAGCACAAAAATTAATACATTAATATTATCCCTTCAAGAAACATTATCAAATTTACATATATAATAACCAAGGAACTCATAAAAAATAAAATGAAATTGATGAGATAGATGTAGTTACATAAATATAGAATGGAATAATGCATGATCTGTGAATAAATATGTTCCTTGTATGATGCATTAGATGATAAAACCTTTAAATAATTGGTGAAGAAAAAAATATGTCCACAATAATAATATCCTAAAAAATAACATCACAAAAATGTGCATCACCCAACAGTAATATTAGTAAAATTATTACCCACATAGACAAATAAAAAATATCCATTCCTTGCAAAATTGGGTTCCCATGTACATGTGTTTGATTATCCTAGGAACATTATCCTTACCAAATTAAAATAAATCATGGGATCCATTATAATACCCTAACAATAAGGAAAAAAAATAAAAAATCCCTTCTAATATAACTTTGTAATGTCCCATCCAAGAATCCACTAAGTAGTTCCCTAAACTGGCTGGCCACATGACCTGATGCCTCCTTGAAGACCTAATGTTGATTACTAGTTGTGAGGGACTAAAAGGTCTATTTGGGGAGACTACACCCTCTTGAACAGATTGTATCACAATGGTATTTAACAATGAATGGAATCATAAATATATAAAAATAATTATAATGGGAATAACAATAATGAATCATCTAATATAACCAACATGTCGAAGCTATATCAATATCATATAAAAATTATTTTCATGTCATGATGAGGTTTAAATAGGGAATATAGGGGATACAATGAACATTAATATACAACATTCTAAATAAATGGGAAAAAATGAAAGGATACATCCAATATCATCACAAGGATATGTTGCATCCTATGGCCCATACATCATCATAGTAAAAAATAAAGCATCAAAATATGGATGCATTTATTTTTCTACTACTGTTGTATTAATGTATGTTTTGGAACTATAGGCGGCATGAATAATGTGTGGGATGTAGTTATTACTCCACAACCAAGGGTGTCTTGAACTATCTAGTCTATGAATATAAAATGTTTTGTGTGCTTGTACATAATAAATGTAAGGTAGTAAATAAATAAAACACATCATATAGGGTTCCTCATGGGATACCCAACTGATAGTACCTACTTGAACCTATGATGAATATCTTTGAACCATGGTCAAGCTGTATTGATATGAGATGGGTGTATAAAAGGTAATTAGAAATTGACTATCAAGAATGGGCCAAACCTAGTCATGTTTTTTGGCTTGGAAAATGAATACTTAGTTTAATATATTGACATTCATAGTATTTAAAATATTATAAATCATTTTAATTTTATTAATTGAATCCAAATCCAATTTAAGGTGATATTTAAAGTATAACCCCAATACAACTCTAGGAGAACTATAAATACCCATCATTGTAATAGTCCATCCAAGGAGATTCATATATGGAATCCCAATTATCACTCTCACTATGGAATAATACATGAACCTCTGAAGAAATCAATAGTGTCTCAAATATGGGACCATGTATCACTCATGGAGTGGTATAGACATATTTCACACTAAGCCCATCTAAGGAAATATCCTAAGGGAACCTGTATTTCTCATGGGTATGTCTTCCACTCATTGAGCTCATCCAAGTTACTATAATTATGGAAACAAAGTATCACTCATGAAGCCTTAAATTCATTAAAAATATCCAATTATAATGAAAAATGAGGTTGTCCAAGGTATTCTTATAGAGATACCCATATATCACTCTTCTACTAAGGTATGAGAAAAGGATTATATATCATAACTTATTTACCATTTAAGAAACAAATTAATAGTCAAAAAATGGATATTCACACTCCTCACTATAATGATTTAATTAAACTAAAATCCTAGTGCTCTTATGCCTTTAATGAAGGGACACCCATATCGTGGCTCACATTAAGGAGGAAAACTTCCAACATTGTTCACAGGTCACTAGGGGTAACCTAAAAATTGTATATCCATTTATTTAATTAATTATATTTTTAGGCAGTGTCACTAGAAATGTTTTTCAAGTGTCATAATGGAAAAAATTATAAGACATAAAACATTTGGAAAAAATTACTGGAAAAACCACCATAGGTTGGTAGATGATCATTAATCTATTGCCTATATTTTATTTGATATTGAACTGAAAAAACCATCAAAAATATGAAAATGTCCTGAAATGGGCCATTGTGCCTCACACCAAAAAATCTCAAGAGTTGAAAAGATAAATGATGATAGGATAGAAAAGGATTGTAGAGATTATTATTCTCTATCCAAGGAGGTTGACAATATTGGAAAGAATGTCTAGATGAGGGAGTTCCTTCAAACTACAGCTAGGGAGAAGGTGGAGCTCTCATGTGGTGGGATGGGTCATTTCACATGGAGGTAGAAATAAATGAGGGGATATTAAAAACGATAGAGTAGAAAAGTAATTTTTTCACCCTAAATATAAAGAAACAAATGGTTTTCCTATACAAATGGAAACAATTTGCACCAACTATGAGACGCCTACTGTCTATGGACTGTGTACCACATAGTTAGGGAGCACATTTTTTCTTATGATGCCTTAATTGTGAATCCCCATCCACCCAGGGAAAACAACCCACAAAAACTACAACACACTGTTAGAGAAACCATGAAAAATCTATACACTCTTTTATTTGGGGCCCTGAAGAACCCTGTAAGTTTATCTGAATGACCATACTGGGTTGAACAATTTTTAAAAACTTTTTGGCCTAGTTGTTTTCTTCAACGGCTTGGGATCCATGCATAAATAATTCTAAGGCACCCTTATTTCCTCCAAAACCTAATTAGGCATTTATTAATGGATAATGTAAAAGAGTTTAACCCAAAACAATAGGTTTCATACCTCATAGACAACATGGGATCATACAATAATATTTTATTTAAATAAAATCCAAAAAAATTGTCTTTGTTTTATTACCATTAAATTTTAGACAAACATATTAATACAACATATGTTTGTTATAAAATTATAATTTTAAATATAAATCATTTATTTTTATCATGGTAATTTATTAAAAATTTTCATTAATAAAATAATTTTCCTTAAATCACATATAGTTCTTAGAAAAAAATTACTAAATTAATGGAGAAACTAAATAAATGATTTAAAAAATAAAAAAAGTAATAAAATTGAAAATACTTATAATGTTGTATAAATTTTTTAGAAAATTATAAAATATTAGTAATGTATGAATGTATTTTATTCCAATTTAAAATTTTTTTCTTGATGTATTTATTGTACAATTTAATTTATAGTGTTAAAAATAGAATTAATGATATTTTTGGATAAATAATTTTTTATTAAATCATTTGATATTCATAAAAAAGATTAGATTCTTCCCAATAAATTAGACAAAGTTTTAAAAATATGTCACGGAACATTTCTCGTTTGTTTTTAATTTAATAGTAATATTATTTACCCTTAAATAATAGATAACATGAATGGTATGTTATTTGTGAAACAAATAAGTGAGGGTTAAAATTAAAAAATAAGGGTGAAAATATAAACAATACATGACCATATTTTATTATATGAGAAGAATTAGGCACATCCTCATCTAATATTATAATTATTTCTAACTGAAGCCATTTTTTCATAAAGAAGTATCTAATATTATAATTTTTGAAATGGTTAATCCCCCTTTATTAAACATAGAAAATATAGATCCCCTTTTAAAAATTGGGAAAATGGTAAAACCATTACATTACTCGAATTGAAGTAATCCTAAAAAACATGAACCAATGTCCGTACATAGTCCCAAATTCTCAAAAAGGAGCATAGATCATTACACGTACCAGTATGAAGCCTCATTTCCCTAAGCCAGATAATGTAATAGTGAGTCTTTTATATGATTATGTTCTTCCCCATTGCCAAGAATTGGCCCATAATGGAAACAAAACATCTAATAGAACACCCCTATCACACACATACATGTGGGAGATGGAACAAAAGAATCATACCAGAACACCTATATCTATCCCTAGACACCAAACTGATAGTTCTTGTGAGTCACATATTACATTGTAAACCTAATGAATCATAAAATTATAAATAAAAAAACATGAAAAAAAATAAAATAGTTACCCCCTATCCTGAAAAATGTGAGTTAAGACAGCTGGATAAGGGGTGTCAGAACACTCATACCTCAATTCAGAATGCCCACTAAGTGATCCCTAAAAAGAGTATAACTACCTTCTAAAAACATCAATACAAAAAGATGTTCTCCCAATGAAATATGCATCCCATCATAAATCCACTCCTAAGAACAAAATATTGACGAATTAACCATAAAACCATGCATGGATAACATATGATACTATATTTATGAATGTGATTATGATATGTAATTATACTAAATATAAATTTATTATATAGAAGATCAGATAACATAGGAGTCAATTCAATCTTCTAGTAAGTGATTTCTTCTCAATTTACACACCATTTAGACATCTTTTAAATTTTTCACTAGTTAGTTTTATGAGTAGTATATACTAACCATTTAAGGTATTAGACACGAATACAAATCTATTAATTATAATTAAGGAATCAATTCTTATTACCCTTTCATGATGTATGTTTAAATTAATATTACATCTTTCTCCTCTTTTTGATCATGTATATTTATATTCCATATCTATATTTCCTATAATTGTTTATAAAATTCATTTCTTATTACGAAAATTATTTATTTTGGATGATTTATATTATCCTTAACATTTTACATGGTTTTAAAAATTTATTTATCATGTTCTATTGAAATTGATACTTTAAAAATTCATTATAAAAAATTTAGAAGGAATTTGTTTCATGTATAAGATGTTAACACAATTTTCTAGACACCAGAACTGTTTAACACCCTCTAGCTTATTCTAGAATTTTTAGTGGTTTTAGAAAGATAAATATTTAATTAAAACGTATTTGAAATTTAATATTTCCACTTTCATAAATTATATAAAAGAATACATTTTACATTAAAATCTACATCTTTGATGATCAACTACAGTCCATTAATTAATCATGTGGACATCATCATTATTTTTAAACATTCAATTTTTCTTGATCTGTATAAATTACATTTCACATAAATATATATATTATTTTTATCATGGATCTTCTTATTTTCTAAACCATATACCATCTTTATATATGATGTTTTACATTGAATGTTATTTTATTGAATGATAAATTTTTAATAATTTTTGTTCTTTACTCAATATGGATTTTTTTGATAAGGTGTATTGTTCATGAATTAAGTCAGTCATTTGATTTATGATGAATGGATTATATATAAAGTGATGAGTGGTGAATAAAATTGTTTATACCCTTGCGGCATAGACTAGTTTCATGAGAAATTTTAGTTTTCCAAATTAATTGGGATTTTACCGATAGTTTTGAACTCTCCTAGAAAAAGGTCTTGGGGGTATATTTATGATGATATCTAAAATAATGATGTCCCATATTAAGAATATACATCACTAAGAATTTTGTTTTTATTATTCAATATATTATTTCATTTATATTATCTGTGGATGTATTTTTTACTCAAGTTATTGACTAAATGGAATGTTTTTTTAGTTATTTACCTTTCTATATTGATTTTTCCACTTTTACTAATGAGAAAATCCAATTTACATAATAGTTACCGAGTGTTTTAGATCAACATTAAGTTATATCATTTTGAAATATATATTTAATAAATGATTTAATGACTTTCATAGATATAGATCATTTTATTTTATTATGATTTATTTTTTCTTTTCATTTTATCAGGGAATATGTATGTATCTGGTTCTCAAAGACTACTAAATTGATCGATCCTTGATGATATGATCCATTGTATATATACCAATATAATAAAGATACCACTAAATTTGGATTACTATAATTTGTGTTTTATATTTTGTATTATTCATAGTAGGTTAAGTGACCATAGAATCATAGGGTATGTCAGGTGATAGTGGAAATTTACAATAGTTCAAGGGAATAGAGACTCAAATTAATTGTTAAATGACCAAAAGATTATAAGGTAAATCTTGTTATTTTGTAAATGTATAATATATCAAGTGATCATGTAATAAAATTGAAGGTTAGGTGATCGTGGACATTCATGGTAGGTCTGGTGACTATGGAATCACATGGTAGGTCTAGTGATCACGGACTCATATAATAGGTTGAGTGACTGTGTGATCTCATAATAAGTTGATCAACCAAAAGATCAAACTCAAGGATGATCAAACATTAAGAGAATTTTATATTCAATATATATTCAGTCAAAAAACGCTATGTGTTAGTCCAAAATTCATATATCATTAAAATGGATATCATAATTATTATAATAAATTTCTGAGATTCATTTGGAAAGAAGGAAGAACGAAGAAAAAAGAAAAATATGAAGTATAGTTTCATGTATAATAACTATAGAACAATATATCCAAATATGAAAATGTGTATCATGTACAATAATTTTGATATAGGGTACTTCCTATATAGATAAATATATATAACAGAATATGTATCTACACATGTGAATTTCCACATATGGGGTTTTTTATATAAGGGAACACATATGACCCCATTTCATTATAGTGTATGAAAACTATTCATATATCAATTTTGGTTATGTAAATTAATCGACCACTTAATCATATGAATATGAATTTAAGTCCTAGATAATTTGAGGTGTCTATTGTTTTGACAACATTTAATAGGAATAATACAAATAATGAAGATAAATAAATTTTTACATCTTTTTTAATGTGATGATAATATCAAGGGATTTAATGTAGAAGAAATATATATTTTTAAGAGTTTGAATAGGAAGTGATATTTTTTAAAGTCTTACATGTAGTTACAATTAGTAATGGAAGCAATTTATTATGGAAGCAATCTTGATGACCGAATCTAAGAGTTATATTAATTTGAATTTGGATTTATTTACTTGGTCTCAAAAATATTTTAATATGGAATAAAGATAATTAAATGATGTTGTATGTTATGTAGATTAATACTGTTTTATATCGTGGTGTGTGCACATATGTTAGTAGAAGATAGAAATAGAATAATGAATTTGTTCATGTTCACTACGATGTATGAAATTGCAGAAGAAGAACTATGTTATTGAAGGGAATGTGTGAAATATAAAAGAAGAGTAATGGTGATGTAATAAAGCTTGTTGGTGATGGTCCATTCCATTTTTAAGAAATATTTTTCATATCATGTCTAGAAGGAGTACATATACTATAAAATGTATAAATATAAATGAAAGTGATGAATATAACATTCTTTCTATAAACTACAATGATTTTTTCTAGTGGATGGTGTGATATCAAATTGTATATTGATGTTTACAAGGAAAATCTACCCTAATTATGTAGTGGACCTTGTAAATTCCTATTTCATTTTGGGTGTACTTATTTTTTATTTTTAGAAGATTAATTTCCCTCCAATAAGAGGAATATATTTGTTTAAAAGAAGAAAACATAAATAGTATTGGCCCGTGATTCGACCTCCACTTTAGTGGTAATAGAAACCCTGAATGGACCACTCAATTGTTATCATTTGGAAGGTTCATTCACTGAATAGATTTTATTTAAATATTACTAAAGAAGAACAATATCATTAATGTTCACATATCAGTTTATATTAATGTGATTTATATATTTTTTAAAAATAAATATCATACCCAAAGTGAAATAATAATACTCCATATATTATACTTTGTTTATGATGTTATGGTTGTTTTTGTAGATGGTTTCACTCCTCCTATCAAGGGTTAACCCTTAACATCTATCAAAAAATGGATATTTAAAATGATGGACGCAACAGAAATTAAATTCATTATACCCTATTGTGATGTGAATTCCTATGAATTAAAATAATTAAAACAGATAATGGAATATTGGATATAATATAGAATATATATATATATATATAGGGAAGACAAAAGAGGATAGAGATAAGTTACAAATTTAAAGATTGAAATAATAATATTTCAATATAGAATATGATAAATATATTGGAGGGTTATTTATAATGGTTAATGATACATTAATAAACATATTAAAACATCGAGAAATAATATGTGATTGAATAATTATTAAAAGTATTTTTCAAATTCTTACTGGCTAATTTCCTGCCAATGATTCGTTATTGAAAAGTATAGATCTTGAAATAATCTCCCTATATTATTTTAATAGTATTATCATTAAATTTGTGTTATTAATTAATAATTCAATCAAAATTGTAATTCCCTGACCCCAGTTACCCATAGCCGGTGCATTATTTTAATACATTGTCACGATTACAAGGAATCATGTCCCGAAGGACCGATCAGTTTAGAAGTCTTAGAAAATAGATTACATAAATTAACTTTACATTAAAATTTGAATCATAAAACATAACATAGATAGTTATTTGAGAATTCCAGTTTTCCCTTTATCATAACCCTACATATCAATTATAATACACTTCTTGGAATCCTAGGAAAATAAAACATAAGAAAGGGGTGAGCTTAGATGCTCAGTAAGGGTAAATAATTTAGTGGAATCTATAAACATTTAAGTCATGATGTTGTAATAAAAACAACATCCTTATAAACATAAACATTAACATAATATGGTAAAAATAAATTAAACATTACCATATAAACATTCACATTGATATTTTAATGGTCGAATAATCACATGTAATAACTAATTTCTCAATGAGGGAATGCCTAATATCGGACATCATTACCACATAGTCAAGGCCTAATGCCAAGAATACAAATACATTTTTGTCAAGGCCTTGTGACAAGACACTAGTTTTACTCATGAGACCTACCGATGCATCGAGGAGCAATAGCGGGCTCCACCTGTCACTTACAAAGTCCATTGCATTCCTCATATGAAAAAGTTGAAACATAACTTAAAAATTTGTATTAAAACTAGCATACGAAATGTCAATACATTAACCATAAACCATGAATGGTATAAAAATAGAACATCCATAGTCAAAAATATCATAACTCATTCAATACAATATGGAATATTGTATTATAATAAATCAACCTCAATCAAAATTAATATCGAGTAAAGGATGCTAATATAGTTAAAAATGATGAGTAAATTTTTTTGAGAGAAATATCTTTTTTGTAAAATCATTTAAAAGTCACACATTTATAAAGGATGTTATTTAAAAGAGATTTTTGAATCATATTGTCCCATACCCCTTTGAAACTTTTGAAAAGAGTTATCATTTCAAAACATTCATGTTCATATAAATAAATCCTTAACATCATTTTGAAAGCATGAACATTAATTAAATAGATTTTGAAAGACAAATCATTAAAAAATTTAAAATAATGATCATGATAAAGAGAACCTTTAAAAAATTCTTAAAATATTAATTTTGAAATAATTTTTATGAATAATTGACATGGATGATAAAAATATCCCTGTAAATACTTACACATAAACAATCTCGGAAGATAATTGGATTGTGAAAAAAACCCTTACCAATTTGGTAACTTACGAAACATACACCTCAGGAAAGAAGTATCATACAATGAATATGTAAATACACATAAATTAAATTTTAATACAAAATGAATACAATTATGGTTAGTGCATACAACACACAAAATGTAATAGTGGCAATATGTCATGAATCTCACATGAGTAAGGAGTGAGATGAAAACCCCTTACCTTGAACATTTCTTTAGTCGAGGGTACGTTTATCCTCTTATATGAAGACTGTAGTATGTTATTAAATTATACCAGAACCATATTAATATTTTTGATATCATAAATTATTCATTTATGACTTTATACTACCTATTTAATAACGATTTCTATGTTATATTAATATTTCGGGTAATAATCACTTTCTTTATCGTACGTGTTTTAACTTGTTAATCTTGATTGTTCTACTTAGATCATGATTTAAATACTTAAAAAATATAAAAAATGATTTATATATCATATATATTTATAATATAAATATGTATACTATAAATATATATGAAATGGAAAACACCATTTATGGAGATGGTAGTCCATATGTAGGCATAAACACTATTTCCATTTTCATATAGTATTGAATGGAAGTAAGTGAATAAGATATATATAAGTACACAAATACTTATATATATAAATATATATATCTCCAATATCATTATTATGTAATATAATACTTACTTATTAGTAATATATATTTTTATAATCATCGATGAACGGTGATATTAGAAATGAATCTCATTGCGTCGTGGAGATGGTAATCCGTATGTACACACGAGAGAAAAATGTCATTCACTTGATATTAAAATAATATATAATTGGACATTATATCATATATAAAGAATCTTTATCATGTTATATATATTATTTACATCAAATAAACATCATTATTATAACCATCCATATAATAATGTATTGAATGACAATTACACCATGGCATGGAGACGGTAAGTCGTACGTACGCACGTATGGTGACATGTCATTCAAAGGGTGGATCGAATAATGAATTTGGTTGTACCATAATTATAATAACATAACATTATATATAAGACACTTGAGTTATTGTTTTAAAATGGAAACAACAATGAAAAAGGAATTGGAAGAGGAAAGAAACTTGAAAGAGGGTGGTGAATTCTTTACATTTTTTTTTCGGGTTATTCCTTTTGATTTGATAAAAAGGTCTTCTTAGGTTGGATTGATGATCAAAATAAGGCCTATAGGTTGAAGGGATTATAGTTGATATGGTATTTGGGAAGGTTTTGGCCGAGTCAAATGGCTTAGAAGGTGTGAATTAGAGTGAAGGGGGAGTTCCCTTTTATAAGAGGGGTGAGGGGCACCTTAGGAAAAACTTAAAATATTTTTTTTTATAATAAATTAATATTAGGTTTATAATGACTTAAAATTGATTTATTTCGATGATAATGTGTTTATGGGTCTAAATTCACTCATCCAATATGTTTTAGACAGGTTTGGGTCACTTTATTAACCATGTATTTTAGTTTTAACTCTTAGTTTATTAGTTTCACATTTACCATGTCTCTTAGTATTTTTATATTATATGGTTAATAAAATTATTATAAACTTTTAATAGACCCCCAAGTATTCCATTAATGATACTATTATCATGATAAATGTTTTTTGGATGAACCATAAATTTTTAGGAATATAATATCAATTAATAATAAAATTATTGTTTTAAAAACTCTTTTATGTCAATTTTGACACTATTGGGTGTATTGTTTTTGATAAATTCATAAATTCATTTTTACTTATAAGATATTTCAAATAACCAATCCTAATATGTCATATTAACCTATAAAATTATTTTAACTCATAAAAAGTCTCTAATTACATTTATTTGGGTATTTATAATATCAATTATCTTAATATTTCATTAATACGGTAATTACTGCATCATCATTGTGTCATAAATAAATTAATTTAATTAATGTAAAAAAATTATAAATAAAATACCATTATGTATGAAATAGTTTCATATTTTAAATTAATATTTATAATCTAATTTATCTTATGTATAACCCTATATTAAAAATCTTTTAGTTATTAAACCTTGATTTTAACTCTTTTAACTCTTCTTTGAATTGAATAATAATAAATGTCCTAATCTAATCCAAGTGAACCTAAATGATAATATTTTATTAATAATGGTTTTTTGGTTGAGATAAACTTTTCTAATAGAAATAGGACTTGTTTCATGGTAATATTAATATCATTTTTACCCTTAATTACCCAATTTACTTTTAACTGTGGTAAATAAAAGAAAAAAGTTACAATTCACCCAAAATTATTTTTATCTTATTGAACCAAATTTTAATCCCTGATATTTACCGTGTCTCTCGTATTTTTGAAATTCCACTCATAGAAGTGGTAAATTTAGGTTTTATGTGAATTTGTAAATTTTCCTAGGAGGTGGGTAAAAGACGGTGAAAAGTTCAATAAAATTTTTATATATCTAAAATTATTATAAACTGAATCCAATGAATTAAATGGATCTTATATAGGTATTGTGTATCTATTTTGACCAAAAATAAATTCAAATTAAATAAATAATTATGTAAATAAAATTTCGGTTTTTAACTATAACTGAGTGTTTTTCACTATTCATAATAAATTGAATGTTTTCAGAAAAATACCAAAACATCACCATATGATAATTTCGATATTATGAATTGAAAAATGAAATCCATTTTACCAAATTCAAAACATATAAGTTTCATTTATTAATTTAATATTAATTCTTATTGTCAAAATGAAAAGGTGTATTTTTAAGAAACATTATCTACCAAAAGATTAACAATTGTTTATATCCAATCTCATAATGAAATTTCTTAAAATGACCAAAATTGGTTTAAATGGAAAAAATATAATATATTTATAATTTAAAACCATTAAAATATATAATTTAACACTATAAATTATTTTTATTAAAATAATTGTTTTTAGTTAAAATATAGTATTTTTTACTATTCACCCAAATATGAAAGTTATCAGAAAAACACCAAAAATTTGTTGAAACTAAATTATTATGTACTTATTCTAAGAAAGAAGTTTATTATGTCAAATAAAATATATAAAAGTTTCAAGTATTGGATTTAAAAAGGTTCACCATTAAAAGGTGGTAAACGTTCATTTTTTAAAATATACTTCTTTTATCTAAAAAAAATGAATTGTGTCTATGAAACTCATAATATGGATTCTAAAATTAGAAGGATTATATATAGTTCTAAATTCAGTTAATAAAATTCATAACCACTTTTGAACGGCTAGTTTGGTAAGTTGTGGTGTGCTTTAACTCAGTGTTGCGTGTAGTGAAAGTTATTGAAATAGTTTGAAGAAATAATGTATTATGAAATCTTAGGGTGTTACATTCTCCCCTCCTTCAATGAATTTCATCCTCTCAATTTGAAATTATTCTTCTAAAATAAAAGGTTGAAAATAGAAAACACCTTTGTTGAAAAGCCACATCATAAATTGGGTTAATAAAATTTACACTTAACAAGAGGGAAAGAGAAAGGAAAGGATCACCACCCAATTATGATCTCGATTAGTAGAGAATTGGTGGAAATTAAAGACACATAATTGGAGGAGACACTTAAATATTTATTGGGAGTTATTGAGGTCATCAATCACAAACAAGTGTTAAATTGAGGGCCTCAAATCCATCAATCTATGATGATTTCAAATATCATCAGTTAAACATAAGGTATTAGGGTAAGACATTTTTTGTTTTATGATTCCTTCCCTAAATTTTATGAATAAAATATGAAAACAAATATATATAACAGACAAGTATAGATTCATGCTCAACTAATTCCCACCACAAGTTCATCTTTCTTTCCAAAATATTTAAAAATATTCTATTTATCTTAATCATATAGGGTTCCAAAATGAAGAATTTATAATCAATTTTTCAGACTATTAAAAAAACGTCATTATAAAAACCAGGACATCACATAGGCCAGTGGTAGGTGATTCACCCTTTTCACCCTTCAGTTGCGGGTTCATGTCTCACGGATTTTCCAGACGCGATGAGTTGTCGCCCGACCTCCGGGTTATCGTTTTTATAATAATTCAAAAATAATCTTCAGAAATTCCTTAACCTTAATAGTAGTATCAAATGTCAAATATAATCCATTCCATCCTTTAGACATATACAAATTACTTTTTTTCCAAACTCACAGTCCAAAAATTATAAGGAAGGTAAATATAATGATGATCGTTATTTTCCATGTAATAACATGTGAATACCTTCATCATGTATTATTTTAAAATATGGTAACACCCCGAATTACTATAAAACCTTATTTATTATTTTAATGATCCCTTATTTCTTATAGTATACTAGATATATTTCTTATATCCAAAAACTTTTAATACTCTAATAATGATGAAATAAACGAACCATTAATCAGTGCCGAGGTAGTCAGGAATATCCAAATCAACCATCTATTATTCCAGAATTACTACCTCAGTATCAAGATCATATTAAGGATTAACATTCATTCAACCATATATTTTCAAAAAAAAAAGTTTTACTTGCTGTTGAGTTACTTTTCATAGTACAATATAATCTCAAATACTCAATGAAATAGTATTGCAGTAGAATCCTTATTTATCTCCATAATTCATATAACCTGTACATCATTGAAACAACAGTCAAATGTAATAATTCTTTAATAACAACAAAACATCACTTGTCATTCCTCTTCATCTGTGGTAGTATCATAACATTATTGTTATCCAAAAGCATCATTTGGGGAAGACCCTGATGATTTGAACATGGATTCGCGTAGTGTCCCCACTTCTTGCAGATGAATCATTGTACATTTGAAACCTTTTTCTTAAACTTATAGTCACGTACTTTGTGTCCTTCCTCTCCACACATATAACAAACTCCCATTCCCTTTAGGAATGTTCCAGGGTGTTTCTTCCCACAGTTATGACATATTTGAAAAATTATTTTTTACCTTCTTTCCTTTATCTGTCCTCCTCTCTACTATCCTTTTCATCTCTGGCTTCTCTTCAAAGCTATAAGACTCTAATAAATCATTACATTTCTTATCAACACATGATACTATTTCTTTATATGATGATAATACATCAAAGACTATTTCCATTTTAAATTATGGCTTAAGACCATGAATGATATGATCCTTCTTACTCATTGGATCATACGTATTGCTGGAGATCCCATTCCTTCTACTGGGTGCCATTTTTTCTAAATAATGGTATACACTAGATTAGTTTATGAATTACAATACCAAATCCCAAACTTGTGAAACACTAAACACAAATTAAGCAGTTTACGAATATAATCAATAATCATAAAATTGTGATCTTTGAGGAATTATATACTCCTAAACCCTTCATAATGGTTTGTAATGAAAATGAGAATTATCCTAAGAATATCCCCTAGGAGTGTCGTAACCAAGAGTGCAGCAAGACCTGTTGTCATGCACCAGTTACCATTCGAGTCTAGCTCAAAGTGGTGTTTTTGGGTTTTACCCCTAGGTACATATGTGCCAGAGCCACCTCTACCTGCTTGTATCCGACAGGGATATATTTTCTTAGAAAACTCACAAAATTTCTACATTACCAACATTCTAGGAAGCCCTTATATACTAATCCTCAATTTCTATCTTAGGTCTATGTTATCTAATCAGATTTTATCTAAATATAGCTTCCAAGGTTATTGATAAAATTCATTTTATACCAAACTTAATTCCCTGACCCTAGTTACCCAGAGCCGGTGGATTATTTTAATACATTGGCACAATTACAAAGAATAAAGTCCCGAAGGTCCGATCAGTTTAGAAGTCTTGGAAAATAGATTACATACATTAACCATACATTACAATTTGAAGCATAAAACACAGCATAGATAGTTCTTTGAGAAATCCTTTTTCCCCTTTATCTTAACCCTACATATCAATCATAATACACTTCTTGGAATCCTAGGAAAATAAAACATAAGAAAGGGGTGAGATCAGATGCTAAGTAAGGGTAAATAATTTAACGGAAGCTATAAAATTTTAAAGAAATATGTGTAACAAAAATGACAGCCTTTTAAACATAAACTTGAACATAATATGGTAAAAATAAATGAAACATTACCATATAAACATTCACATGGATATTATACTAGTCTAATAATCACATGTAATAACTAATTTCACAATGAGGGAATTCCTAATACCAGACATCATTACCACATAGTCAAGGCCTCATGCTATGACTACAAATAAATTTTGTGTCAAGGCCTTGTGCCAAGACACTAGTTTGTCTCATGAGACCTACCAATGCATCGAGGTTCTATAACAGGCTCCACCCGTCACTTACTACGTCTACTACATTCCTCATATGAAAAAGTTGAAACATAACATAAACATTAGTATTAAAACTAGCATACGAAATTTCAATACATTAACCAGAAACCATGAATAGTATAAAAATAGAACATCCATAGTAAAACATATAATAATAATTCAATACAATATAGAAGATTGTATTATAATAAATAAACCTCAATAAAAAATAATATCCAGTAAAGGATGCTGAAATAGTTGAAAATGATGATTAAAACATTTTGAGAGAAATATCCTTTTTATAAAATCATTTAAAAGTATCACATTTATAAAGGAAGTTATTTAAAAGATATTTTGGAATCAATGTGTCCCATAAAACTTTGAAACTCTTGAAAATAATTATCATTTCAAAACATTTACGTTCATATAAATAAATACTTAAAATCATTTTGAAAACATGAACATTAATTAAAAAGATTTAGAAATATAAATCATTAAAACATTTACAATTCTGATCTTGATAAAGAGTAACTTTAAAATATCCATAACATATTCATTTTGAAATCATTTTTATGAATAATGGACATGAATGAAAAAAATGTCCCAATAAATACTTAAACATAAACAATCTCGGATAATAATGAGATTGTGAAAAAAACCCTTACCAATTTGGTAAATTACGAAACATACACCCCATGAAAAAAGTATCATACAATGAATATGTAAATACACATAAATTAAATTTTATTACACAATGAATACAATTATGGGAAGTACATACACTACACTAAAGGTAATAGTGGCAATATGTCATGAATCTCACGGGAATAAGGAGTGAGATGAAAACCCCTTACCTTGCACTTTCCTTTAGTCGAGGGTACGTTTAGCCTCGAGTATGAAGACTATGGTATGTTATTAAATAATACCAGAACCATATTAATATTTATGATATCATAATTTGTTAATTTCTGACTTTATACTACATATTTAATAACAATTTCCATGATATATTAATATTTTGGGTAATAATCGTTTTCATTATCTTGCGTGTTTTAACTTGTTACTCTTGATTGTATCACTTAGATAATGATTTAAATTCTTCCAAAATATAAAACATGACTTATATATCATATATATTTATAATCTAAATATGTATAATAGACATATATTTGAAATGGAAAACACCGTTTATGGAGACGGTAGTCCGTACGTACGCAGAAACGCTATTTCCATTTTCATATAGTATTGAACTGAAGTAAATGAATAAGATATATGTAAGTACATGAATACTTCTATATATATATATATATATTAGAATTATTAATTCATATATTACATACTTATTAGTAATGTATATTTTTATAATCGTCGATGAATGGTGAACTTGGAAATGAATCTCATCGCGTCGTGGAGATGGTAATCCATACGTACGCACGAGCGAAAATATCATTCTTTTGATATTAAAATATTATATAATTGGATGGTATATCATATATAAATAATACTTAACATGTCATATTTATTATTTACAGAAAATACACATCATTATTATACCCATCCAAATAATAATGTATTGAATAACAATTACGCCCCGACGTGGAGATAGTAAGCCGTACGTCCACACGTATGGTGACATGTCATTAAAAGGGTGGATAGAATAATGAATTTAGTTGAACCATAATTATAATAACATCACAATATATAGATAATACTGGATTTATTATTTTTTTATGGAAACAACAAAGAAAAAGGAAGTGGAAGAAGAAAGGAACTTGAAAGAGGGAGGTGAAATCATTACCTCTTCTTCGGGTTCTTCTGTTTGATTTGATGAAAAGGGATCCTTAGGTTAGCTTTCTAATCAAAATAAGGCCTCTAGGGTGAAATAAGGACATATTATAGGGTATTTGGGTATATTTTGGCCATCCAAATTTCTTATAATGTGTGAATTAGAGTGAAGGGGGAGTGCCCTTTTATAAGAGGGGTGAGGGGCTCCTTAAGAAAAACATAAAATATTATTTTATAATTAATTCTTATTCAGTCTATAATGGCTCCAAATTGATTTATTTCAAAGATATGGTGGGGATAGGTCTAAATCCACTCAACCAATAGGTTTTAGACATGTTTGGGTCACTTTATTAACATTATCATTTAGTTTTTAACTCTTAGTTAATTACATTGACATTTATCATGCCTCGTTTTATTTTTATATTATATGGTTAATAAACTTACTATAAACTCTCAATAGACTCCCGAAGTGGTCCATTAATGATACACCTATCATGATATAAGTTCTTTTGACTAACCTTATATTTTTAGGAATAGAATATCAATTAATAATATAATATTTGTTTTAAAAACTCTTTTATGCCAATTTTCACACAATTGGGTATTTTGTTTTTGATAAATTCATAAAAGCATTATTACTTCAAAAATAATTCAATTAACTGATCCTAGTTCACCATATTATCCTATAAAACTATTTTAATTCATAAAAACTCTCAAATTACATTTATATGGGTATTTATAATATCAATTATCTTAATCTTTCATGAATACTGTAATTACTGCAACATCAATGTGTCATAAATAAATTAAATTATTTAATGTCTAATTTTTTTAAATAAAATACCATTATGTATGAAATCTTCTTATATTTCTATTTAATATTTATAATCGAATTTATATTTTGTATAACCCTATATTAAAAATTCTTTATTTATTAATCATTGATTTTACCTCTTTTAACTCTTCTTTGAATTAAATAATAATAAATGTCCTAATCTAATCCAAGTGGACCTAAATGATAATATTTTATTCCTCCGGTTGTTTTTGGTCGAGATAAACTTGTCCAATAGAATTAGGACATGTATTAGGGTAATATTAATATCATTTGTATCCTTAATTACCCCATTTACTTTTAACTGCGGTAAATAAAAGTAAAAAGTTATTATACACCAAAAATTATTTTTATCTTATTGAACCACATTTTACTCCTTGATATTAACCTTGTCTCTCATATTTTTTAAATTCCACTCATAGAAGCAGTAAAGTTATGTTTTATGTGAATTTCCAAATTCTCCTAGGAGGTGGGTAAAAGACTGTGAAAGGTTCAATAAAATTTTATATATATCTAAAATTATTATAAACCGACTTTAATGAATTAATTTGATCTTATGTAGGTATTATGTATCTATTTTGACCAAAAATAAATTTAAATTAAATAAATAATTATTTATATAAAATTTCAGTTTTAAACAATAACTCAGTGTTTTTCACTATTCATCAAAAATTGAATGTTTTTTGGAAAATACCAAAACTTCACCCTAAGATAATTTCGATATTCAAAATCCAAAATGAAGTCCATTTTACCAAATTCAATACATAGAACTTGAATTTATTAATTTGAAATTAATTCCCGTTGTCAAACCAAAAGGCGTATTTTTATGAAACAACATCTATCAAAAGATTAACATATGTTTATGTCCAATCTCAAAGTGAAATTACTTAAAATGATCAGAATTGGATTAAATGTTAAAAATATAATCTATTTATACTTTCAAACCATTAAAATTTATAATTTTACACTCTATATTATTATTATTAAATAAGTTGTTTTAAGTTAAAATATAGCATTTTTCATTATTCACGCAAATATGAATGTTATCAGAAAAACAATAGAAATTTATTGAAACTAAATTCTTATGTCCCAATTCTAAATAAGAAGTTTATTATGTCAAATAGAATATATAAAAGTTTCAAGTATTGTATTTAAAAAGGGTTCACCATTAAAAGGCGGTAAATGTTCATTTTTTGAAAAATACTTCTTCTATCTGAAAAAAATGAATTATGTCTATGAAACTCATAATATGGATTCTAAAATTATAAGGATTATATATAGTTCAAAATTCAGTTAGTAATATTCATAACCGCTTTTGAAATGCTAGTTTGGTAAGTTGTGGTGCACTTGAACTCGGTGTTGCATGTAGTGCAAGTTATTGAATTACGTTGAAGAAATAACGTACTATAAAATCTAGGGGTGTTAAAAAAATAACGAAAATGGATGATCCTTTAATATTCATTGAATAAAATAAGATGAAAATTCAAAGACACTTGTTTTTTGATAATGATTTTGGTGATAAAAATTCATATGATTAATAGGGTCATAAGAACAATTTTTAATTTTTTTAAATTTTATAGAAACATTAAATGATGGTTTGGGTTGTATAATAGAATTTTATAATTAATTTGATTTAGTTTTGTATCCATGAGTCATTTTTCCACATATCATCCAATACTGAAGGTCGATAAAGATATTGATGAAGGAGATTAAATTCCCAGAATACCACCAAAAAGTAAGAGAATAAAATTGCACTCAAAAGGAGTGAATGTGGTGTTATTTAAATATAGAAACAGATGTTTGTTGTCCAAATTCAAAGAAGATGATGTTAGTGAAGAATTAAAATCTACAAATTCTATTGATGAATGTTTTGAGATGTATCTTATTGAACATGAGAATAATGGGAGTTTTACTAATGATGAAATTATAAACTATAAAGATTAATATCGGGAACCTCATGCGAAATTCATGTTATAAAATTATTGAAATAATGTCTCATGAAAAATAAAAATCTACAGAATGAGAATAAGAAGTTAATGAAAGACGGTTAACCTATTAAGAATCTCGAAACAATGCATGAAGACAAAAAACCATATAATTAAAACAGATTTTCAACTATAAGAAGTTATTTATTGAAATGAAGAAACATAATACCATGATTAAAAAAATATATTGTATAATTATAATAATTTTAATTTGTATGATATAAACTGATTGAAATTGAGTAAGGGATATCTAGGATCCAAAGTTCCATTTTGGAAATTAATAAAAGATCTTAGTAGTTAGAATCAAAGAATGACCGAACAATAACATCCTAAAAATTTTGTTAAAAGGATGTAGAATCTATAAACGGGTCTTAGTAGAAGAATCATGTCAAAGGGGTCATGTACATTGGAAAAAAGTGACTTCCTAAATATTGAAATTTTTTATAAATCAAATATATTTTAAACAATTATGATATTTGAAGACTATAATATTTATGATAGGATGTATCATATGAAGGAAAAGATTTCATGAGTCAACCAAAATATTATTTCATAAAAAGGAGAAAATAATGATGGTTAAAAAGATATTGGAATGTAGATAGATAATGATAAAAAACATGCATGTTTTAAAGTAATATATGTTATTTATGGATATTTCTAGAACTATGTACTAATTTTTCACACAAAAAATTAAATTCTGGTTTATTATCAATACTATAATTGATTCAAGAGGTATTGAAATAAAATTTAAATGGGTATTAATCCCACTCAAATACAATCAGAAAAATTTAATTTGAAGATTAAGAAGATATTAGAATAACATGAAACTCTATCTGAGAGGTGTGATCATCCTGGATATCCTTCTATTGTTTTTCATATGATGTTACCATCCCAACATGGTTTTAGTGAAAAAATGAAAATCATATGCAGATGGATGAAAATATAAAATAAAAAGATCTTGTGGGTGAAACAGTTTTGAAGGCTACATAAAGAGAAAAGACATAGATTTTAGATAGTGAATGTTATTTAAGAATGGATTAATATTTGATATTATATAGGATTTTTAATGTATATAATTATGAAACATTTTAATGTTTAAATGATGATACTCTCATAATAAAAGGATTTGGGTATATAGTCATTGAAAACTGAATGTTGAAATCCACACGTTTCTTATTTTGTGATGGAATAAATCAAAATCAGTTGAGTATTTTATTAATATTTGATAAAATAAATGATATTATATTTTCAATAGATTTATTTATTGTTAAAATGAATGATGTGAGGGAATTTATGTAATATGGATAGTGAAAAAAGGTAAACCTAGTACAGATTTATGATGTATATATTCCATGTTATCCAAGTATGAGGAAAGAAGATCAATTATTTTATAGAAGTCTTGGACATATGTTCCAGATAAATATGAATAAGTTAAATAATATAACCTGTTTTTGTGATGTCCCTAAAATAATTAGATGTTGATATTAGTGTTTTTACATCTAATAGAATGGATTTATTTTAAATTATTCACTCAAGAACAATGAGAAACATAAATCTAATCCATTGGAATATAATCATGCCGAAAAGTGTTGACATTGGAGGAAAAAATAAAAAAATAGTGTTAATTTTTTTTATTTCCATTATTAGTGATTTTACTTTTATTTATTATATTATGGTCATAAAACAGAAATCAGACTCTCTCAATATTTTCAAATACTTTAGTATTGTGTTGAATGGGAATGTGTCTAGTCGATAAAGATTTTATGAACTGATAATGGTATTAAATAAATAAAATGGTATGGTTAAATATAGTCCGTATATGTGTTGTATTCATCTTGATATTAGTGAATTATACACACCATTTCTAAATTAAATGGCTTAAATGAAGGATATAAGTTTGGATGATATAGATAATACCTAGTTCACTAATCATGATACTTATTAGTTATTTTATTAAATATTTATTGGTGCAACATTCCCAAAACCAAATCACTTTTTTAAGGATTAAATTATATAATCTCTCGATATGAGATTTGTTATAATAAGAAAAATTAATTACATAAGGGTGTTTCTGATGCCCTATATTATCAATGTTTTAGGTATGAATCATGGGATGTTTGATTAGAGAGGCACTGATGAAATCATCTTGATCTACACTTAAAATAATATAGGAAAAACATTATACAACAAGGATGATTAAATAAATGTTTATTCTTTTTT
The DNA here is from genome assembly GCA_963277665.1 of Viscum album. Lineage (NCBI taxonomy): Eukaryota > Viridiplantae > Streptophyta > Magnoliopsida > Santalales > Viscaceae > Viscum > Viscum album. The sequence continues at coordinate 456,655,397 of OY728157.1, read as the reverse complement.
TGTTAATGTGTTGGAACATTCAGAAATAATATACTCACACTTAGATGAAGATATAAGTGGATGTGAAGATAAAGATAAATATGTTAAACAAAATGTTCAAGTCTCCAAATTAATTGGTGATGTATAATTTCTAAATGATGAATACATGGATTCATAATTTGCCAGAGATTATCACAATCACTATTATCTAATCCAAGGCCAATGAAGAAAGTGGAGGTTCAAAATGTCATTTTGGAAAAATGAAAATTGGTTTAAATCAGAATACAATTGAGGCATGGTTAACAGAAATGATTATTTTTTAGGCTGAGGCAAGATATATTGAAGAATAATTAGTGAATTAAGAGTGGAATAATTCCATGACTGTGGAATTATATTCTATTTATAAAAATTATACAGTGGAGATTGTATAGAAACTAGAAGATAATAATTCGATTGGAAGAAATGGATTTTTTGAAATAAGATGAATTAAATTTCTGAAGTGGTAAGAAACAAGGAATGACTAGTTTATATGGGTTATTCAGAGGTATAAGGAATTGAATTTAATTAGAAAAATCCACTATTTTGATGACACGAAACACTAAAAATACTTTTTTCAATTTCTACATAAAAGTATAATATTTCCCAAGTTGAGTGGAAGTCTTCCATTCTCAATGAAGAGATGAATGAAGTTTATATTGAGAATCCATGTGGTTTTTTGCTAAGAAAATAAATTAAATATGAGTAAATGGTAGAGATGGATTTATATTGGTTAATGAAATAACCTAAATAATGGTATTCCAATAAGGATTTTTATTTAAGTAATCTTATAATCCTGAAGGGAATAATGCGAAATTACCACTACATAAGAAAGAAGAATAGGTTTCCCCTATTGAAAATTTTTTGTTGATGATATCATATTTGTAGGGAATAATGAAAAAAACAGTGAAGGGTTTTTCAACGATATGGAGACATTATTTTAAATTTATATTATTTTATAAATTAAGTAATTTCATGGATTTCAAATATCTTAATATAAGGATCATGTTTTATCACAAGAATTATATTCCAGTGATCTATATAATATATTTTGAACAGAATATTCAAACCTATTTCCAAAAAAGGCTCAATGGGAATAATGATTTTTTAGGATTAAGTTTAAATGGATATCGATCCAAAATAATATTGGAATTTTATTTGAATTCTTTAATATCTAATAACTATTATATCGTAGTATGTTTATGTTGTTACCCTTTGTGACAGATTATGATGTTCTAAAAGATATAAAAATTTTTCTCCAAAAAATTATTTATTAAATACATTATGGGTGATAAAAATTATGGAATAAAATATAAAAACAATGAAATTTCTGATCTATTTATATAAAAAGAATCATATAGGGTAGTTCATGTTGACAATAAAATATACACATCTAGCGGAGTCTTCATTCTGGGAGAATGATATCTGAGTTGGCACAGAAAAAAGAAACATTCAATGTCTATCAGAACTAAAGGATGTTAGTATATATCATCCAATCAAGTATGAAATAAATTTAAATTGATGATGTCACCTTTTTAAGTCTTATTTGTTATTGTGAATCTTTCACTTCACTTGGGCTATGATAATAAATGGTATATTTCTACTATAATGAATCTTGTAACACATTTAATATCAAAGGAGATTAATATTAAATATCACTCATCAAAGATCATGTGGAATGAAATAAAGAAAATATGGATTTTATACCTACATGATAATATGTATATGATATTTTTACTAAAATATTTCTAAATAAATCTTTACCAAAGTTTATGTTTATTATGGGAGTTCAACAACACCCTCATTAATGATAAGTTAAGAGATTTATAATACCCAATATTTTCATGTTTCTATTTTTTATTCTCAAAGGTGGATAAAAACTAGAACATAAATATATTCATTAACATATGATTTACCAATTTAGTGAGATAAAATTTTTAGTGTGAGTTTTTAATAGGCATTATATGTGATATTATAATTTGTGTTTTGTGTGAACTCTTTTTCATGTTTCTTGAAGTAGGTGAAAGAACTGTTTTCTAATAGATTAAATATATTTTATATGATTAATATGTGATGAGTAATTTTGGATTTATGAAATATGTTTATAATGATTATTTATCACTATTTTATAGAAAATGAGGAATTATTTTTCAATGATTCAGGTTTCCTAATATGTGCTTGCAAAATCAAACTTTAAATTTTTATCTAATGATTCATAGCTTGAGGTTTATATATTTTGTAATTTATATTCCTTCAATTAATATAAAAATTAAAAGTGTTTTATTTTCTCGGGTAAGTGGTTTTTATGTTTTTGTTGTATTGGAGAAGAATATAGTGAGCATGAAGAAGTATTATTTATGAATTTTTTTAATAGCTAACATATAAATTAGTATTTTATAGAGAATATTGTTTTTATATATGATGATTGTTTTTTAATTCAAAAATAACATAATATATTCTATTATTGAAGAGTGAACATTTATAAAAATAAAAATTGATTCCATAGTTCATTATAAAGCATTTGAAAAAAGTATGAAGTCATAGTTTGTGAACATACCTCCGGAAGAAAGGAGAAGTGACCATATGATGGAATGCGAACTGGATGCATGAAGAAAAAGAAACACATAACATGAATAAATAAATTGAACATAACACATATATAAAAGTGAACCAACAACATAATGTATTTTTTTACATAAGAATTTATGGTCAAGTGACCTTGGATTCATACAGTAAGAAAGTGACAATGGGATCGTACAAAATATAAAGTGATAATGGGCTCATATGGTAGGTCATGTAACCTTTAACTCACATTGAAGATCATGTTACAATTAGCTCATAATGTAGGCATGGTTAGCATTGAATAACATGGTAGGTCCAGTGACTGTGAACACAAATAGTTGGTTGAGTGACTTTGGGATCATATAGTAGGTTAATCTACCACAAAATCACCATCGAGGAAGATGAAACATGTTGATTAGGAGATAATAAGTATAAATTTAGTCAATGAAATGTGTGGCATTATTCCAATGTTTAAATATCAATATAATGATTGTAATGATTATTTAAATAAGTTTTCTTAATCAATTTGAAAAGAAGTTAGAAGGAAAATAATATAAGCGGATGAAGTTTGGTAATTGGTTATGGAATTTTTTTAACCATTTATATATATCATTATATGCTCTTCACATAATAAAAAATCTGAATGTGAGATTTCCTATATAAAAAAAATCTACATACCCAAATAGGCAACTATGTTTGTGAATATCCATGTATAGGTTGTCTTATGTAAGTGTATATGTGGACACAAATGTTATGATATGTTTGAAAACTAGTCACATAGGTATTTTTTTTATGCATGTGAATATACCATGTAATAATATTCAATATTATTAAAGACATACTTTATATTTTGTGTCTATAGTTTAAATTATATTTATGCAAAAAAATTAAAATATTTAATTTACCATAATCTTTGACATTATGTTTTAAACAGAAAGATGATTTCATGGAATTTAATTCAAATGAAATTATGATTATAATGATATTAAAGTTCCTATTATATGTTAAAATATTTACATATAGTTACAACCAATTATGGAAGTGGTATCATTGGGATGTCATTGTGAAAATAAGATCTAACAATTCTGGTAATTTGATTTCAAAATTATTGATATGGTGTTATAAATATTTGAATAAATAAGATTGAAACAAAGTAGCTGAATATTCAAATTATTTAATTTTTAGTAGTTTCATATTATTGTATATTTATATTTTTATGGTAATAAAAGATAAATAAATAAAGAATATTTTAATTCTTACAATTCAAAATAATCAATGAAGAAGAAGAACTAGCATATAAAAGATCAACTGTGAATAATCCAAATAGTACAGTGACAACATGTTAAGGCTTATTGTTGAAGACATATTTTATTATGAAAAATAATTTTATGAAATCATACTTGTTGAATATTATTGGGGAAGGTATATTTCTTAGGATTGTGTGCTATCAGACCATTTCCAGATCGTAAGACGGAATAAATACCCTTATTCAATAGACAACGTTATAAATTCCTAGGTTTCTATGGGTGTGTTATTTTTATTAGAGATATTTTCCTTCAATAATATTAAAACAGTTCTTTAAAAGAAGAAATTTGAAAAAAAATTGGAAACTAATTCTCCCCCTTATTAGTCATCGCACAAATCCTAACTGATCCTCTCAGGTTTCTTGAAGTCATTAATAGAACAATTCATAATCCATCTAGATAATTAATTTGTGTGATTTCATAAGAATATATACCAATTTTATCAATTGAAACATATATGAGTGTTTATATATATATAAAACACCATTTTCATGTTATAAGATAATGGAATTTGAAAAAAAGGAGAAATACCACTTTTGAAATTCTTAAAATATACTTAAAAATGATTTATTTAAAATGAAATACATTGATCTGGATAATACAACATAAATGGTAACCTTTAAAACAAAATACTATTTTTAGAAATTAAAAATTATAAAAAATAATTTTTAAATATATTTATTTGAGAAGACATTTACATTTTGATAAATACTTTCTTAACCAAAAAATCCTCTAGAATCCCATTTAAAATAAAAATATTACTTTTAAAATAAACTTTTACTTTTGAAAAATATAATAAAACTTACTTAGGGTTTCAAATTATATTAAAATAAAATAAATTTTATGCCCATTGAAAATCATGGAAATATATATTTTTAATGAATAAAGATCATAATAATAAATTTATCTATTTAATAATTTTTATGAATTTCATTTACTATAGTAATAAAAGATTATGTGACATAGAGAGAACCACGGTAAAAATATATTTATTTTACATCAATTATATAATTTTAAAATTACATCACATTAAATAATATAAAAAAACCATTAATGTAATGTTTAATGTATTTGAATAAAAATTACACAGGAAACATAATGTACAATGGTTTTGAACAATTCTCTACTATCAAACTCTCCAATAACCCCTTACCGACTTCACATAAGATATATATATTTTCAGAACACATGATAGGAAAATGTATGAAAGTTTTCTTCTCAAACACATAGATAGAGAATAAAACAAATAATTTTTTTTATCAAGTATTAGATCATCAGAATATAAAAATTATGACCATGGATAAATCTCATATTAAAAAAACCTTTTAAAATAAGTGCTTTCCATAAATTTTCGAGGAATTACATATAGTATCATAAGAAAAAATGTGTAATATCAAATGATTGTGTTAGATATGCATGTAATCATTGTCATATAGAAATTATATAATTAGTTATAGTAAATCATAAACAAACTATATCAAAATAAAGTATGACATTATAAGAATAAGTAAATGTTCACTCCAATGAACATAATTAAATAGTTTAAAATGTACCAAATTGGATTAGGTTCACTGGATAATTCCCTAAAAACATCTTATTATTTGGAAACATTACCCAAATCATTGGAGGGGTATATAATTATACAACCACCAATCACAAAACATAATGTGCTTTGTAAAACCACATGTAAAATACATATAGTATCTCACAAGATAAAAACATTACCCAATGCATTTTCAGGTTATATAATTCTAGTATGAACCATAACAAAAAATAATAATAATATTTACATCCATTCATGTTCCACATTATTATTGTAAACAAAGAAAATGTATAATCATAATAAAATATATGAGGAAAGAGTACGTTCTTAATCTTACATCGAAGAATGGTTGAAGGATTCTCCCTAAGGAATATCAAGAAAATAAGGAATTAGATAATTTCAATTTTAATATTTTTTAAAATATACATAGGTCATGAAAATTGAGTTCCAATATAAGAATATGCATGATATTGATCAAAAAATTAGTATGAAAAAAAATAAACATCATAAGTGATGATTTTCAAAATGAGCATCAGATATTTTAAGGTTGGAAATAGCTAATAATTTAATGTTAGACCATATTTAAATATTATTTTATCAATTACTTAACAAGGGTTTGAAAAATCTAATCATTTTGATAACCATATTATATTTGTGAAACTATTTTGGAAATAACAAATCAAAGGGTTCCATTTTTTTTCTTAAAACACCATTTTGGAATTCACAAACAATAATGAGTATAATAAATAATATTTTTAAATATATGAAAAGGAAAATATTAATGTAACATGAAAAAACATAATGATTTTCCAATAAAAAATTACAATATTTTAGGGAAGGTAAATTATTGACTAGAAGGGGAAACCGTCATTGATGTTGATGTTAATTATTCTCAATGATGATATACATTTAAAAAAGAAATTCATATAAGAAAAATAATTGGTAAAAAATTTCAATTTTAAAATATAGGCATTATATAATAATTATAGAAGAGAAAAAAAATCTTCTTGTACATTTATAATTTAAATTGAATAATTATGTATAATGAATGAGGTTGAGTAAAGAAAAATTGACACATCTTTTAAATTTTTTAGTCCAAACCCCTATGAGAGAAAAAAATTGAATATAAAATTGAATATTATCAAATAATATACAATCATTATTCAAACACATTAATGTTCAGTTAATGCACAACTAGGAAGAAAACATATTACATAATAGGAAATATGTCTCCCAAGGTGAAAATTTGGGACCAAAAACCCTTAAATTTTATCATAAATACCACAATCACACTATAATATTCAATATAAAAATTAACTATCAGAATTACTTATTTAAAAACCTTATTTAAAATAATTTTTATTTTATACTCCCATTTATATTTATTCTCTACATGTATATTAGATAGTTTTTAATTATTTTTCAATATCAATTATGTGTAATGATTTCCATTTTCACTAATTCAAAATAGTTGTTCCTATATTTGTTGTTCCTTGAAATTTGAACATTCATAGATCGTTAAAGGTAATTTTATTTATGATTTATAATGATTTATAATACTATAATTCAATTCTATGCTAGATTTTTTTATGATCCTTGGTGTTGAGATTAGTGATGTTCAAGTTTCAATGATATTTTTAAAAGTGAATGAATGTATCTTAACAGGTTTAATTTAAATTTTACCAATAAAAAATTAAAATAAATTCATTATTTACTTATTTATTTCTATTATTATTTGTATCCATGTTCTCATAGCCATCCATGACAATTATTTATAATATTATTTAAGAGCATAATAAAACCCGGAAAAATAAAGAGACAATAATTTAATTGATGATTAGGAAGTGATTAGGTTTTATTATTACAATAATAGAAGAATAATGATATTTATTAGTGTTTATAAGTGTGATATATAATAATTTTATAGAATTATTACTATAATAAAATTTATATAAATCCATTATAATATTAAGAATATCATTTTCCTTGCAGTGTGCCTATTTAAAGATGGTTAATTTTAAAACAATTTTTTATATTTCATATCATAAATTGGTTATTAAACTATCTTTATAGAACATTATATATTATATAAACCTCATACTTATCTTTATAACCCATTCATGAATACATAAATTAATGCACGTGTAAGAAAATTAACACTTATTTATGGAGGTGGTAGTCAACATGTACGAATGATTCATGTTTTAATTTTTATTAACGAAAAAGGGAACGAATGTTAATGAGTGAAACATAATTACAATCACATAACCATATGTAATGAAATAGATGATAATATTTTAATTTGTTTTAATATTATTTTATTAATAACATGAGAACATTAAAAAATAGAATTGAGGAAGGAGCAGTTATTAATTTATATCTCACTTCTTAGATTGTCTCCTTTATAAAGGGGGGTTTCCATTGATGGATAGTCATTAGACAATTACAAAACCTATTTAATTAATATATTAATGTATAATAATTGGTTGGTTAGAGTTTAGATAGAACTAATGCGGTCTAGCTGAGTGAGGATGAGAGAAGATGAGATCCCCTTTGTATATTAAAAGGGATGGCATTTTGGGTAAATACACAAAACATTTTAATACTAGGAAGTCACTCTCAAATAAATTATGTAGAAAATTGATAAAAAAATTATATGATTATATATAAAGATTATATAGGCCTCAAACACCAATTTCCACAATCTTTTTAATAATGTCTTTAATTCATTACTATTATATATTTTTACTTTTACCATTTTAGCCTTTTCCATTGTAACTAGTTTTCACATGATATGAGAAATAAATTATACCCAGAAATATAATGGAAATTATTACATAACTGATTTTGAATAATTGAAAAATTAAATCTTTTTTGGTAAATTTTATTACTAAGTGTAATAAAAAATTAATTTTACCATTAGCTCACGTAATGTGCAAAAAAATATTTTTACAAAAAAAGTGTATTTTGAATCGTAAAACTTATATGTAGAATAAAATTATAATTGAACTGGATTTTCCTAATAAAAAATTATTTATAATAAAAAACATTTATTTGGATTTAAAATATATCCAGAATCAAATTTAAAGAGAATAATATTTAATTAAAATAAAACAGCAAAAAATAGTTTTTATTGGAAATAATAAATAAGATGTTAAAATTTTGTTTTCAAATTCATAATGTTATTTTTAAATGTATATTTTTACCGATTAAACAAATTATTTACAATAAAAATGATATAGATTTTTTTATGATATAAATTTTATCAATGATATGATTTTAATAAAAACTTTATTTTTCCCAATCTGCCTAAAAACAAATTATTTTTGACAAATAAAAAAAATTAATAATAAGTTAAAATTGAAATTATATTTAAAAATATTAAATTTTTTTATCCAATTATAATAAAAAAATAAATATATTTAGTTCTTAAATATTATACATAATGGTCAAATATATTTATTGTAAAATAAACTTTCATTTTTATTTAAAATTCAAGATGTTAAATCCATAAGATTCATGTGATAATGAACTTATAGTATTTATTATTATATGTTTACATCATCTTAATTTGTATTTAAATATCCCCTATTGGTATATGCATAAAATATATTTATAAGTTATGATCTAACTGTAGTTGAGGGAGGCGATTATCCTTGTATAGATATCATTTAAATTTGTATGAGTTTAAATTTCTCTAACATATGCCTTATATGATACATAATTATTCATGTTTATATTAGTCCTGATCTAGAGTAAACCTTAGTAAATCAACCTAATTACCAATAATTGATAAATTATCCTCATAATGTAGAATCCTACTTTTTAATACCATTACATTCCATCATCAATTTATTTATATAGTTACTTCTATTTATAATTGATAATTTAACAACAGTATTATAAAAATAAAAAATCATCTTAATATTTATTAGTTTTTTTAGTATGATATTTCTTGTGAAACAATATATTCATGAAATTATTATTTAGGAGAAAAAATATTCCAAAATCTAAATATTCTGTAGTATGGTGGAAGATTAAAATTTATTTTAAAATATATAAAGTGATATTTTTTATGAAAATCTTACTTTTAAAAATAATATTAAATAAGGGAGAATTCAAAAAAACATAATTATTAATTTGAAAATAACAAGGAGCTATAAATTAAATATAAAATTATCGAAGAAAAATATTTTGGAATTGTTTTTGAAATACCATTATTGAAACCCACATTCTAATGAGTAAATATTAAAATTTTAAAATAGATAAATAGATGTTGTATGAATATCATAAATAAAATATAACTAGATACAAAAATGAAAAATGATAACATTACCAAGAATAATGAATATAGATATGGAAGAACAAATGATCATCTATAGAGAATGTGCACTACTAAAAACATTATAAAATCTTAGGAATTAATAAATCCATGAATGTGATTCCAAAAAAATTATAGTGGGAAGGTATTATAATATCCTCATACAATAGGTGAAAACCTTCTTGAAAACCCATAGTCAAATATGAATCATTATGACTCAATAAAATAATTAGTGTAAGGAAAAACTCCGAGAGATTAAGAAAGAATATAGTAGAAACTATTTGATAGATTGATATTGATATAGAACATAAAATACCATGAATAAAATTATAATAAGGATTTTAAATATCTATTATGTAGTATACAAACCACTTAAATTATATTAAGTACATAAAACCAAACATCTCTCAACGAAATAAAATTTAGCTGAAACACAGAAATCTTTTACTCCATCCTAATCGAACAAGATTTAACTTCAAGTATAAATAAAAACTCTCACAATATATTATTTAAAAACATTACTCCTAAATATTGACATTATAATCTTAAATTATATTTATTTATAGTAAATTTCCACTTTTTTATAAATTATTTTCATCGTAGTTTGTCATTGATTTTTATTATTTCATGTATAGAATAGTGTAAAAGTTGAATGTCATCCATTGATACAAGGTTCATAATTCCAAAATAATAGGAGGTAATATAGCATATTAATTAAAATTTTTCCTAAATATCTAATTTCATTCCATGATTTTTTTCATGATCCATATTTATTCAATCAATGTTGAATTTGTTTGGGCCATTTTTGATTAATAGAATTTGGTATGTTAATAATGAATTAAAAATTAATATAATATTTATATACCTTATAACCAAAATTATGTCCTAATTTATTTTTAATAAAACACATAATTATGTTTCACTTTTAATCCATAAAAGAAACTTATATTATTGTTCACATAAGTGGTAAAACGGTCCCAAAAAAGAACATGTTATAATCGATGGGCGAGTATATATAAGAAATTGATTAACTTGAAATTATATCCCTATTAAATAGGATAATTATATTATTTTTATTTTATAATTTGGCCAATAATATTTTAATATATTTTTTCAAAATAATAAATTTAAATATGATAAACAAAATGCATTTTTTTGTGGAGGTCGTTGTCCGCACGTACATACATGAGTCGTTATCATTTTACATCAAAGATAAGGATTGTATGAATTAGATATATATTTTTATAATAATAATAGTGTTTTAAATATATTTTTTATTAAATAAATTCACCCATTAAAACATCCATTTATCATGGTAATTATAAAATAGCAATACACTTATAGATGTGGTAGTCCGCATGCAACACACATGACATTTTTGTTTTTTTAATGGTTGGGAGGAATATAGAAAATGGATATACCATAAAAATAATAAACGTTATGTATAATAATTATGATTATATAAAAATTTAAATCTAGGTAGATTATATTTATAGAAGTTTTAAGTATAAATAATGGAAATAGATGAAAAATGAGCAATTGATAATTTTATATTACTCCTTGGATGAGCACCTTGATAAATTTA